>OX344754.2:3975000-8775000 GCA_947034885.2 Thuidium tamariscinum
ATATGCATAACTCCAATCAATTTATAGCTTCTCAATATAAGTCTATTCTACAAGTTCTCTTAAATGAATTTCCATTGTGATTTTTTCTCCAAGATCTGATTTATTTGAAGTTCATTTCTAAGAGTCTTCAACGCTATGAATAGTCAAGTTGGAATGGACCGTTGGTACAAAATCTTCAATAAAAAACTTATAGTCACTCATTTTCAAAATCAAAATTTTGATGCTAAAACTAAACTTCAAAAATATAAACTACAAAAAATAAAAATTTGATAAGGTTTTATCTAACTTCAAAGTATTACTAACACCATCATTTGATACCTTTGGCAATTATGGGTTAGAAATTATTTTTATTTCAATTGATTTGAAAGATTGAGGTAGGAGGTCCATAAAACATGGTTGGACCTTGAAAGCATCCACCTTGTGAAATCAATATACTATTTATACATTTTTTCCTCATTGCTTCAACATTCAAATAGTGTACATTTCAAGAGGTCAAAGCTTTGAGTGATAATTGTGTTTCAACTTTGGAAACTCAAAATAATTCCACACAGCTTGAGAAAATATAAAACAATGTAGATTAGATGCAAATCCCATTTGTCTTTCGAAGAAAAATTATTAAAAAAATATGTCAAGTAGTCTCCCCTCCCTCTTCCCAAATAAATAAATAAATAAAATTAATTTCCAGCTCTTAAATGAATGCTTGATTATTAGTTTATCTTTTTTTTTTAAATTAACAAATAGAATTCTATTGTAGAACAAAGAGTCCAAAGCAACCAAGCCCACTAGGCTAGACAAAAACGTAGAGAGAAGAGAGAGGAAAAAAACTAAATGAAATGATAATTAAGGATCCAGACCACGCCTAGTCCAAACAATACTATCACCCATCCTAGTAGCAAGGATCGAGGAGTAAACCCACATTACATCAAAATTAGACCAAATTATGTTGGCTTGTTGGGGACGTCGCTTAACTTGGTGTTTGGCCTTAAGAAGTGCCACCCTACTAGAGTCAAGAAGGGCCTCCCACAAAACACCATGAATGTAGAATGCGGGCCATCGTTCTTGGTTAAACAAGGTTTTATTCCGTCATACCCATATAACCCAACATGTACCTTCTCTAAAGACGTATGTGCCATATTGTCTTGAAAGTGTAAAATCTCCTTTGGAGACAAGTGCCAAAGATGCATTGCTGAAAGTTGAAACGATAATGTGGTCCTAAGACTAGTTGAAAACTAGTTAGGTGAAAGAGAATAGACTGAGAATAATCCCAAGCTTTCGTTGTTCTTCGACAAAGGAAAAATTGATGCAAGGGAGTTTCATTGGCACTTACATTATAGCAGATACACTTGGTATCAATTCCTGCTGACATACAAGCTCTCCATGAATTCACAAGCACTATATAATGCTACACCGACCAACTAAAAGTCAATTCTTTCTGGGGGCATATCTTATGCCATACCATACGCCAGTTTAGTGTAAAGGAGATGGGAAGGAAATTTAGCCATTGTGAGTCCCCGATTCGTCACCGGGGACTCACGGGTTCTTTTTTCGCAATTCCTACATAAACTAAGGCATATTTAGGCTTATAAAACCCACAAAAGGGCATTAAACCGGTATTGGCATTACACATACCAATGTGCCATTTAGTCATTAGGTGGGATTTAGGATAGTTTACATCTGAAACGCCCTTGTCTTAGCTAAATAGACGCCAAATTGATAGAGATATGCAGGATTAGGGTAAGAAGCCTAAAAAGGCCCTGTCTAGGCTAGGAAGTCCTCATAGGGGGATCTAGGGGGAATCCCCCACTCCCCATAGCATCAAAGAGAATACGGACAAATACTAACCTTGAAATGCAGGTACCGGGCGATTTCCTAATTCTTGGAGCACGCAGTGGGGATGCAGATTTGCATCCAAGTAGGGGGATCCCATGGGTGGTCCCCTCTAAAGTTTGGGAATTTTCCGACATTGTTTGGATATTTTCCCAGACGGTCAACCGCGGTGGACTTTGGGTGGGAATTCGAAAGAATATCTCAAAGTGCGGTAAAATCCCACTAAAAATCCGGCGAGGCAGTCTCACACCAATGGAGCGCTTCCCCAAGTTTCAAGACAAAACGATAGTTGGAAGATCTCGAATCGGCGACATTCCTCCCCAACTGACAAATTAAATGACGAAAGCGGCGGTTGACCGGCGTACCGGGGCCATACGACGTCGGAACGAAGCCTATCTTGGGTCTATTCCTACCCCCTTCCATCTACTTGGAAGATTGGTGAAGGTTTGGGGTCCAAAGTTGCTAAACTCCAAAAGTTGGGAATTTATCCCAACTTTGATCCCAACTTTGATCCCAGCTTACGCTAAGATTCCTTGAGAATTTGGACATAGTGTAAGGGGTAAAGGGTTCCTCATAGGCTAATTATGGCCTTCTAGAGCCAATGGCGCAATCCGTTTGCCATTTGGAGCTAAACTCCAAAAGTTAGCCTTTTGGGGACAACACATGGAGAAGAAATGGGGGTTTAAGGCCCCCCAATGCTTTTTTGGGGAGTTTGGGCTCCATTAGCCGTAGGGAACGTGTGGGGAACTCCCGGCACATGTGGGAGCAAGTACCACCTCAAAAAGTTAGTGGAGGTGGCTCATGTGCTTTGGTGTAAGTAATTTCAAATTAAGTAGGTGGGAACACATGAGAACTTCTCCCATGTGAGAACTTGTAGAGTTTGGGGAAGGTAAATTAGACGGTTTTGCAAGTTCTTGTAAGGTTAGGTAAGATTTGAATTTCTCAATTCAAATTGTGTAGATTTTAGGTGGATAATTAGATTTGGGATGGGTAAACATGTACGGACCTCCTAAATTCCCTCATCTAGTTATTCTTAGTAGATTAAGGGGGGGGTTGCTCCCTTTTGGGTATAAAAGGGGCGGCATTCTCCTCTCATTCTCTCTCTCTCTCATTCCTACCCATTTAAGGGAGGAGCACTATTGGGCCCGGGTTATGCCGGATTTCCTTTGGCTTTTGATGCCAAAGGAGTCTTTGATAGTTTTGGGGTTGTTGCACCCTTGGCTCTTGTGGTTTTTACTTGGGGACTTGAGACCCCCCCAAGTCTTGTTGGAACTTTTGTTAATTGATGGTGGTCCACCTTTTGTATTGTGAAACAAGTGAAAGTTGTTGTGGGAGAGACTAGTGAGGAACCGAGGGGTGACTTGGGAGGTGACTTAGAGAGTATGCTTGCAATTTGTACCTACCTCCTCCCCCCTTCTTCTTGTGCATAAGGCTAGGCTAGTCCTATGAGGGACGGCGGAGCCTTGACCTTCCTCTAAATACTTAGCCTTGGTGCATAGGAAGTCCCTCTCTTCTCCCCCTTCTCTTGTCCACGGGAATAGATTAGTCCCATGAGGGACGGCGGAGCTATGGCCCCCAAGTCTCTAGGCAATTAGAAGTTTTAGTCAAATGTCAAAAATACATCCTCACGGCGAAGCTTTGAACCCCCTAAGTCTTAGCGGGTTGTTAAGTGCAAGTCCTTTTACAATGGCAACAACGTTTAGTTTCCAACACCTTGGAAATTAATCCAACGTTTAGCTTCCAACAACTTAGTAAGCAAGTCCTCACCTAGATTAGGAGCAACTAGTGCCCACCCAAACACTTAACATACATCTTAGCATTGCATGAGGAGTCAAAAACCGGGGTCCAGCCCAAGTCCAGAGCCAGCCCCAACCTCGAGCCAGCCCCGCAGAGCAAAGCCCCACAGAGCCGCCCCGCGTGGGTATCGGGAGGGGTCCGCGGGTATTGGGGGGGGCCGGGTATCGGGGGGGGGAGGGCCGCAGCAGTTGGGAGGGCTGCAGTAGGGAAAAATATAGAAATTAGGTAGTTTAGGGAAAAATATAGAAATTAAGTAGTTTAGGGGAAAATATAGAAACTAGTTGGTTGAGGGGATAGTATAGAAATTAGTTGAGCTAGGAAGTCATTGCAAAAAAGACCTAATTGTAAAAAGCACCCGGAAGGGAATAATTAAAAGAGCCGGGGCTAAGACATGGCAATGATGGACGTGGCATGGAGTGAAGAGGACCGGATCCACGGAACAGAGGTGGGCCTCTAACTCTTCTTTTGATTTGAATTAATTGATGCAATAGGGAGTTAGTTAGTGGAAAAGTTTACATCCCAAATAGAGTTAAGGTCCGGTGATTAGCAATCACGAATAGGTAGACAACCATAAAGAGAAGGAAAATAATGAATACCCAAACGTAGAAGTAAAAGGATACATAAAGGAGATGAATATATAGAGTAGAAGATGACGTAGATTAGACTAAGCCAAATACAAGTACGTATAGTAGAAGAATACATAGAGTAGAAGAAGACGTAGATTAGATTAAAACCAAGACAAATACGTAGAGTAGGATGAAAGAACACGAATACATAGAGTAGACTAAAACCAAGACAAATACGTAGAGTAGGACGAAGGAACACGAATACGTAGAGTAGACTCAAACCAAGACAAATACGTAGAGTAGGGCAAAAGAACACAAATACGTAGAGTAGATTAAAACCAAGACAAATACGTAAAATAGGATAAAAATACAAAGACGTAGTATAGGCTAAGATAAATACCAGTACGTAGAATAGGATAAAAATACAAAGACGTAGAGATAGGGTAGGAAATACCATAAGTAAAGTGGGCTAAAACAAACCCAAACACGTACAAGTAGGATAAACAAGAACAAGGCATAAGAGTAGGACAAGAGAACGAAACAAACCCTTGGTAGGATAGGTAGGATAGTAAAAAAGATTCATTGCTTGGAAGGCACAATGGATTGACGCTTAGACACCCGTAGGTAGTAGAATTGTTAGGACCAAAGCCTGGTTGCGATCGCTTAATTCCAAGGGTGGGAATGAAGCGCCCATAGCCATTTAGACTGTATAGAATGTTTGAAGGTGTTGTTTTCAATGAGAAGTCGCCTCCCAGTTTTAATAGCATAATTTAGAAGAGGGGTACCATTGCTCCATTCCCATCCAGCAATGTTATGATTGAGAGATTGGATCATCCCAACATAAACATAGTAAGTTGGACAATTGGTCTTCTTAATTGTAATGACTGGAATCCTTTGGATACTTCCCTTGTATTTGGTGGCGTGGTCCACTAATGGAAGGAAGCATAAGTGTTGAGATAAAATTTCCATAGAGGCTCGAGGTGTTTGATTGGGTAGGGAGATAGTTTCAAAAACGGTTTGTTGAAGATTGATGCATATTCCTTCTGCTTGCCACATGACTTGGGATAATTTTCCTGCCACCTAAAAAATTATGATCTAGTTGTTACCCTTGCCGGTACCCTCAGCTTTGGAGAAAAGAAGAATCAACCAAGGTTGAAGAATTTTGAAGACAAGATTGAGAAGGGGTCTTCAATTTGCTTCTATAAAGGAAAATGTCAACCTGAGCATATCCCACGATTTGACTTGGTTTGTGTTTAGGTCCCATAGATCACATAAAGTACACAATCTACTACGGGCTTATATAGGGGCTCTCTCAATAGTAAAATGAAAATTAGATCCAAAGAATTTTGTTGTCCACCACAAACTTGTTGAAAGAATTTTGTTTGAATTTGATGGGGAATTGCCTCTATGTGTTGAATCATCCTGCACTATATTGCAATAATGCAATTCCACACTTGTGAACCCTTGGTTGTTGATGGGTATTGGATCATAAGCCATTGGAAAGATAGAAACCAAAAACCATGTTTGGGGGGGGGGGGGCTTCATGCAATGAATCCTATATCTCAATAATATTTTTAGACCTAAGATACCCGGTTCTATAGTAAAAATGACCCACTTAGCCAAGAGAGCTATGAACGGAATTTCAAGATCTAGAAGTTTCAAACCTTTGTCAAATTTTGAGAGACAACAATCGTCCGAAGACACCCTAGTACATGTAGTATGTTCGGTTCCACACCATAAGAAATTACGCAAAATGGTACAAATACCACACAAGGCTTGAATAGATCTTGTCCATATGGCAATAAAATAATAGAAAGAGGGAAGTAGTACTGAATTTACCACGAGTGCTTGTTCAATCAACGATAACTTTTGTGTCAACCAATACTTTAGCTCCCTCAATATCCTTTGGTGGAGAAACTGATTGATGTCAGGGGTGTTTGGAATGATCTCGAATGGAGTGCCAAATAACTTAAAAATTGCACCACGAGCTACCCATGTAATGTGGAATTGGATTGCATTGATTTCAAAAACCAAAAGCCAATGCTTTTCGTCTCATTAAGAATGAACCTTGATGCAACTTCAAATTAGTAAATTAACTAGATCATGTTTTGGAGGTACTCTTGCCTTTCGAGCATAGAAAATCTCGTATCATCTGGAAATTGTGATATAAGTTGATAATCTTCCCTATTTGAAAGTTGTATTCATTTGATGCAGATTTCTTTAAATTCTTCCTTTGACACCTTATTAAGACCTTCTCCAACTATTAAAAATAAATAGGATGCAAAAAGATACCTTTGATGAACCCCGGGGAAATCACTCTTTGTAATTTTAAGTATACACCTGAGTTAACAAGGTATTTAACATGGGGGTATTTATCTTCATTATAGTAATGAAGAAGACTCTATTTTTATATATAAAGATACTTAGGGCATATTTTTAATACCCTATGATTTTTTATAAATTCAATCATATGGTTTTTAAAGTTGGGCTATTTTATATTCAAAATTTCATGTCTAATTTTTTCATACCTATATACAATATACACTATAAAACTAGTGTCTTACATGTACACTTTTTTGTTTTATATATACACTACTTGTCATTTGAAATTGTAGCACTTCCAAGGCTCCAATCCACACCACACCTTTGATATTGCTTGTGGTAGTACCAATAAGCAATAACCCATCTTCTTTCAAAAAAAATGTCTTCATCCCTAAATGAAGTGACTACCTAAAATCTGGACCTTGGTAATTATAACAACACAACCAACACAAATAGACAAGAAACTAGCTACATGCCAACTCATCACTTTTTTTTGCCTAATTTTAGTAATATTATAAATGTTGAATTGTATAAACAATGAGCATTTTATAACTCTAAATTGGAATTCCTATTAATCACATAATAACTCACATTAAAACCTTAGCTTATATCTAAATTTACACACCTATTTTAGATACAATATTTCATAAGGTTTACTATAAACTTCAATTCCAATTACTAAGCCTGACAAAATAATTGATAACATAAAAATTAACAAAACAGCAATTATAAAACATTTTATGTTAACCTTAAAGATACAAAATGAAAATGTACTTTACAGAATTCATTTTTTTGCAACAACAAAATCATTAAGAGAGGCATCATCTTCTTCATCTAATGAAATTTTTTTAGAATTTGCATTATATGTTAAAGTCACAGTTGCTATTATAGAATCAACATCTATCCATTTGTGGTCTGAATGGTCATACTTAAATTTCAAATGCCCAGGTGCCTTGCTAAACCAATTAAGTAATGTCATAGTAGAGGGTGAAGAAATCCCTTTCTTAGTGGATCGAACTGGTCGATTCATAAGGTCAATGGGCTGCCTAGACAAGCTCCACTTTGTCCCAACTCTTCTCCTCATTTTTTGAACCCGCCCAATCCACCAAGTTCCTTCATCTACACCTTGTAGTATATTACAATGTGTTGCATTTCGTGCACCTTGCCCCCTTTTCCTTTTCAAAGTAGACTTCACAACAGAGGATTTTGTTAATGTGCTTCTTTGTAAAAAAAATACACCACAATTAGAACCAAGTCCTAATAAGCATGTATTAGTAGAGGCAGCAGTTGAAATGTAGTCTTCACTATTATTAAAATAAATTGAATTCCGCACCCTTGTCAACCTATCTTTGGAAAGAAAAGGATTCCCATTCAATTGTGACACTAAAGTAGACTTAAATATTTGACAACCTCCAAATTCAACTATAGGCACAATCTGATCTGGGGTAACCACTGGACACACTTGTGGTTCTTCAAAATCCAACATTTCATTAAAAATATCACGAGTTTCATCTTCAAGTAATGCTAGAGAATCATGACCATCATCTACAAGCTCATCTTCTAAAACATCTTCAATAATAGAGTTAAGGTCAAAATTCCCACCAAGATCTTTATGATCTGTTGTAAGTAGCACTTGCAAAGCTTCCCGAAGGACCTCTGAATCACCATCTTCACTTGCAATAGGTGATGTGCTTGGTACAAAAGCTAAGTGTTTACTGTCAGCTTTTTCAAACTTCCATGGAGTATGAAACCATTCTTTTTTCCTAGCTACACTTGAAGGGACTATATTCAGTATTCTCAAGAGTTTCTGGGCTTCTCTAAAGCCTTCTTGCAATGCTTGGATGACTTGTTCATCTCTACTAATGAGTCTATAGTCACCCAAGTCACAAGGAGTTTCACCATCCTCTAAAAGGTACAACTTTGACCACACATTCTCCATCTTGTTATGCATTCGTCCAAACTTTAACCCATTGTGACCATATTCAATACCTGCCATCTGATTCAAGGTATTTGCACACCCCACCAACTCATGAAAATCATATGCCCTTTCTAGCCCTACTATGCCACCAATTTTAGAAAAAAAGATTTCACAAGAATCACTACCTATGAGATGAAGAGGGACAGCCAAATGAGGATATTTATCCCTAAAGTGAGTTACTAACAAAACCACAAAATGACATGAGAGTTGCACATCAATAAAACATTGTTGAGATACAAAATTTTTAGATGCATTAGGTTTATGAGAATTACCAAAAACTGAATGGTCACCATGTTGAAGCCAAAGCTTCCAAAGCCGGAAAAACAAACAAACTTTTGCAGCAAGAACTAACCTAGATTTCAAATCAAGCACAAGAGAAGCAAATATATCTATATAATCTGCACACACTTCTAAATACATCTCTATACCCAAAGTGTGCTCTAAATGAACATCAGGTGTTTTCCTTAACTTAGCTAAACACTTTTGGGTCTTTCTTTGGCAAATTCGTTGGGCAGATGCCCAATTCTGTCTATCCTTCCTATCTACATCTTCAATCTTCAGCCCATGTTCATCAAATATAAATTTGTTATAAACAAGACCTAAATGCTGAAGACAAGCAACATCACCACCTAATTGAAGGACTCTTACCGGAGAATCCATTGGATTAACTAACTTCTTCCCATTATGGATGTAGTCTTGGTCATGAAGACCAAATGCATCACCCATATCATTTAATCCTGTTGTCAGCAACCAACCATCCCAGTTCACCTTCAACCGTACTCCAGCTGTAACTTTATAATCCTCCAACATCAGCTGCCGCCTTCTTGAATCACCATCACTTGTATGGCCTACAATTGGCCCAACTAATTCCTTGCACTCCTTATCCCACATTTGGTCAATCAATCCCCATTGCTTTCTAACCCATGAAGAGTCAAAACAATTACATGTATTGCAAACCACCAAAACAAGTCGCGGCAACATGTCGTGTAGTGGATTCACCATAATTACCCTGGCAAATCCTCCCACCTTGTAAGTACGAAAACTTTCAACAATCTTATTATATCCAGCCTCTCCAACTCTTACAACAGACTTAAATGTAGAAACACAAATATAATCTGCCATAACCCCACAAAATCCAGCCAAGGTGTCCCATTTCTGCTCCCATGCTATCCTAGACTTAACCTTTGTTTCATCTTCTGCTAGAATAATAGGTACAACCCCTACAATCCCATAAAATTCCTTTGCATTTTTATATATTTGTGCCATTGAGGCAAAAATCTTAGCATGTTCTCCAGGAATGAATTGCACACCTTTCTTATTTTCCTTTTTTATTGTATTAAATGTTGGGCCAGAGAAGTTTAAAGAAAATAAATCACACATTCTCCTTCCCCCATATATTTTCATATCTTGACCAAAATATTTAGTGTTACTTGAGAACCTATATCTTTGGTTACCCTTATTTAAGTTAGATGCAACATCCTTCATGAAATCCCAAAGGGCAGGCTGCCCCCCAAATGCCTCTTATCTATGAGCACAAATAATGTCATTACAAAATTTAATTAAATTGTGTTGTTTAAAAGATTCTTTTGCAGCTTCTTTTAATGTAGGCCTTTGAACTTTCAATTGTACAATACATGCTTTTGCAACCCAATGATACATTCTTTCAAGCCTCAATTTCTTTGTGATTATTCTACTATGATTTGACATCTCATTCACTTGCAAATACCCCAATCTGTGTCCATTTTCTGTAGTCCTAGTACCTCGCTTCTCTAAGGCTCTATCCTCCCTTACTACACGCATTTTGAAATCCTGCTCTTGCCAAATTTGGCTACAAAAACTACAACTATAATCAGGGAAGGAAATACCAGATGTACTAAATCGAGCACATTTTTTATGCCTAAATGTACCATTTACATTGACTGACTTATTATCTACCTGAAATGATTGACAAAGATGAGGTTCAGGATACCAATTGATACCAACATGTGAATCATTAAGTAAACCATCTATAGTATAAGTATTACCAGCATAAGCACATGTAGGTCCTCTAAATCCCAATACATTAATCCAGCAAATGAGACCTATCTAACAAGGGAGATTCACCTTCTTGACTTCTGGGCTGACCACTTCTGAACCAAGCATGCAAGTCCTTCTGGTTTGAATTGACCACAATACTTGATTTTCGAGTTGGCCTTCTTCTCTTGCCAGTGGTCAATTATGTTGGATGTGTATTCTTGGCACACTGAGCATTTTCCAATGCTTTCTCATGCTTTGTCCCACCACGGTGATTCCTGAGGTTAGCTTCAAGGGTTTTTTTGGGAGGACACAACTGAAAAAATTTCCCATAGTAAGTGCACTTCACCTTAAACTAAAAGCTTTTAACCTCAACACAATCAGGGTCCCCAACCACTACAAAAGGAATAGGATTAAAGGTAATACTTTGATTAACACCATCTACAATTTTGACACCTTCATTTATCAAAACTTTGTGATCAGCAACAATCAATATGACTATCTTCCCTTTTGGTGCAACAGACTGAGGGTGATTATAAAAATCTACACCCTTCCTTCTACACCAACTATGTATGTGTCATTTGACATCAGATGTTTTTTTCGAAAATTTGAAAACAAATTTGAAGCACTAATTTTTGTATGACTACCACTTCCACCTCCAATATCTTTACAACATTCCTCACAAAAAACTTTTAGAATTCCAACCCCATCTTGTTTCCAAGACTTCAAGGACCAATTGTGGTCTTCAAGGGAAATCTGCTTCATTTCATTCCTCAATTTCTCTTCCCCTTTGAAATAGAATTCCATGATTTCTTTTCGAATTAATAGTGACTTCAAAAGAGATCGTGATTCAGATGAACTAACCCTGGAGCAAGCTGCTGGATTAACTAGAATATCCTCAACTACAACATCTTGGCAGATAACTTCTTCAACTTTAGTAGCTTCAGATGGAGCCAATTCAGAGACAAAAGACTCACCACCCGTGCGTTGACGCTTATAAGCATCAACAACCTCAGACTCCACGGGAATGATGTATATCTTTGGCAAGATGGTGTTCAGCTTCTCAAGCTTCACATTTATCTTAACTTTGTCTTCCACATCCCAAAACAAGAATGGCCAATATACCACACCTGCATCTGCCAACCTAATTCGAAGATTGGCATAAGACTCCCCTTCCTTTGCATTAATTGGGCCAATCTTCTCTGGATCACTCCATTCGTGCTCCAAAGAAAAGAGTTTGACCTTGAATGACATCTTGCACTCTAAATCATAATCATCAACATTTGTAAACATTTAAAATAACTTAAACTAGGCAATCATTCACATATATAGCTGATAAAATAACAAAAATTAAAGTGTATCCAAAATAATCAGCTTGAAGGTGTAGCAGAAATTGACCTTGAACTATCAAAAAATTAGATCCCAAGACTGTAGTGCCCTTGATCTGCAAGATTTTTAACCCTGCATTTTACAAAAGAAAACAGTATGAAAATCATTTTAACTACTCATACAACATGGTAATCTATCACAAATTTCAAGCCCATTTATATGAGTTCCAAGTCAATTTGCAAGCCACTATTCAGCTTGTAGAATGGGCAAAAAAATGTTCTTACAACTTTGTAGAACTAATTTCAATTCTACCATTGTAAAAATTGTTGCAAGAACTTTAAGAAATCTCTCTTTTGCAATATTGCCCCATGATGTACTTGAAATTAACAAGTTGAGCTAATCAAGGAATATTTACTCTAAGCATTTCTAGTCAAAAGTCAAAAGTTTAGAATTGCACATGGATAAACTAGCCACACATTAGCAACATTAAAAACATCAAAATATTACCTCCATGAATTGTGGGCTGAAAGCTCAACTTATAAAGCTATATCCAAGCTCTTGTATCCAAAATTGATGACAAATCTGACCCAAAAAAAGAAGGTGAGTAAAGACCCAAACCACAAACTACTAATCAACTAAAAGAATTTGGTACACTAGCTCCTCATGACACCTAAGTTTCCTTCACAATACTAAAAGAAAAATCTAAAAATTTCATGTAGAATGTGGTAAATGAGACACCATTACTAGACAAGAAAACACTTCCATAGGATCATTGGCACCATCTATCTTAAAACAAAAACAAAACTACCTCTAAAATATCAAAATCAAAAGACCAACTAGATTAACATTGAATAATCAATTAGAAGTCAAGATACATAATAAAAAGAAAAATTAGGGTAGGAGCACCTATTACTACCAATTTAAGCATTTCAACATAGTTGGAGATACCTTTTTCTAAAAAGAATAATTTTTGGCAATTAAAAATCATGAATTCAAAAGAATAATAATTTGCACAAGGCATCTAATTTCTATGAATTTTCAAAGTAGGACTTACTAGAGCACCTAAATCTACCCTCCTAGTAAATTTGCCTTGATTCTTATACCAAAATCTAAAATAATGAAAGCCCATTAACCACAACTAAGGTCAAGATACATAATAAAAAGATAAATTAGGGTAGGAGCACCCAATACTACCAATATCCAGCTTGTTCAGCATAGTTGGAGACACCTTTTCCTAAAAAGAATAATTTTTTACAATTAAAAACATGAATTTTAAAAGAATAATAATTTGCACAAGGCATCTAATTTTTGTGAATTTTCAAAGTAGGATTTACTAGAGCACCTAAATCTATCCTCCTAGTAAATTTGCCTTGATTCTTATACCAAAATCTAAAATAATGAAAGCCCATTAACCACAACTAAGGTCAAGATACATAATAAAAGATAAATTAGGGTAGAAGCACCCATTACTACCAATATCCAGCCTGTTCAACATAGTTCGAGACACCTTTTCCTAAAAAGAATAATTTTTTACAATTAAAAACATGAATTTTAAAAGAATAATAATTTGCACAAGGCATCTAATTTTTGTGAATTTTCAAAGTAGGACTTACTAGAGCACCTAAATCTATCCTCCTAGTAAATTTGCCTTGATTCTTACACCAAAATCTAAAATAATGAAAGCCCATTAACCACAACTAAGGTTTCAAGGTACTATTGGGGACACTCTCTAGGAAATTCTAGTGTCAAATTAAGGATACATTAAAATTAATGGATGATTCTACCTTGATCTACATAAATTTATTACCTCGACCATAGTTCTTTCATAAATATGATAAATAATGAAAGAGGGATAGATATAAACACTTTACGACAACATCATTAACATATTTGAAGACTAAATCAATCAAAGCTTGCAACCTTTCAACAAATCAATCCAACCCCTCAAAATAATTGGGCAACTTCTATAATCTATACTACCGTCTTCTTGATTCTTGAATAAGTCAACTACATAAAAGAAGAAAAACAGTGATCAATAAACCTTGAAAAATTCAGCTGCTAGTTGTTGATCTCCTAGAGTAACAAGTACATCCAAAAAACTTGATATTTGCCTTTACTTGGGCTCAAATTAGCACATGTTGAGTACCTGTAGAACTGCTGAAAATATTAGATAGTTGAATTGCAAAGCACTCAATCTAGCTGATTGTACAGAGAAAAAAATCAATGGTGGTTCCAATCCAAAATAATAGAATAGATATACCTGCTTGAGAGTACAAACTTCCCAATGTTTGTAAGAGTAAAAGTAAAATTGGATGATCTACAGTCAAGCTAGACATCAAAGTCGGTCAAGTACTTCTTTGAAGGCTTGCACATTCTCTCCACCTCAGGTTCTGTTGAGCTCTTTATTTCTTTTAGTGTCCCCTGCCATACAAGTGTCATTAATTGATAAAGCAACATGTTGCAAGTCTTAAGAGTTAAGACTAGTATGAAGTAATTCATAAACACTAGGAGAGTAGGAAAAAAACAAATTGGAAAATGCTTGAGACATCAAGAATACAAGCTAGACTACTTTAATAAGCCTTGTGAAGTTGATATCACAGTTTTGTTGCTCTGAACCACACTATTTTTATGAATAGTAAAAAGGTTATTAATTCCCAAATTAAATTTCAAAGTTTTACAATTGCTGAAATGTGAAATTGTGAAATGCAAACTATTCTAGCTTCAAAAACATAGACAAAAGTTTGAGATGGTTATAGTAAAACAAGACTAGCATAACTTCTCACCACAGCTCGATTCAAATATAGACAGGAGATTGAAATCAATACAATCAAACTCGACTAGCAAAGCCAATCACCATAGCTCAAAATACATTAACAAAAGCTTGAGACTGATACGACAAAACTCCCTTCCCAAATGCACTCACTGTAGCTTGAGACCGATATGCCAACAAAATAGACCAGAAAAATACTAGGGACGCAACAGTCTTTCCTTTTATGCTAATTTTGAAATTAAAAAGAAAAAAACCATGTCAAAGGAGGCTCTGTCTTGACTGTCATCCACCATCCAACAAAAAAAAGAGGACTAGGTACAAATCTCAAAGCTGATTCATGTTCATGGGACATGCAAATGCAACAAAAGGCAAGAATATTTATATACTTACAAAGTTGTGGGAACTTTCGAGGTTGGTGAAGGCAACTTCAACGGAATTGATCCTACTCGTTGAAAACTAAAAACGATCATGTGCACATCAGAAAGGAGTACTATGATTCGTTGTAGCCACAATTCTTGCATGGGAGAATGAAGATAATATCAGCAAGTTCAAGGGTGATTGCAAGAAACACTTGTCCTATTTTCTATCCCCTTGACCTCCAACAGGTAGTTTTTTGCTCATAACTTTTGCATCGTTTGCCCTATCAACTTGAAATTTGGAATGAAGGTGCACACAAAAGTTTTATATGTTTTGTAATTTTTGTAATTTCTTAAAAATTAGTTTACTATTTTTAAACTGCCCCCGATTGGCTGTCTACCTTGGCCATTTTGGGGGGTTTTAGTCCTATTTTTGACCCAAAAATGCAAATTTTGAGCTGAAAATTGGCATGCAAGGACCTCACCTAATTTTACACAAGACCACAAAGAGATTTTTTGAAAATAATATATTGTTCAACCTCCACATGTCGTCAAAGTGTTTGACTTTGCGCAAGTGTAGAGAATAGAATTTATTTTTTCCAAAGATGGAATTTGTTGAAAAAGAAAGACCTTGACTTGAAGGAAAAATCGATTTTTCATTTTCATTTTTTGAATTTTTTTACTATTTTTACCAAATTAGTGAAAAAAGAGCTATTTTCATTGTATTTTCCATTGTCTATAACATTTAGAGAATAATTTTCTTAGGTCTGAATTTCAAGAGACATAATATTCTCATTGCTCTTCAAATTATCCATATTTTTTTCAATTTAAAAAAGATTTCTTTCAAAGGGTCGTATGACTCACAAGACTCATTGATTTTGAACCATTTTGAGCCAAAACCGGTAAGTATTTCTTGCAATGACCCTCAAAGCTAAATAATAAAAGATACTGAATTATGGATATGAAGGTTTGGTTATCTTCCAAAACCCTTGCAGCAAACTTCTTGTAGCAAAATTTGATACAATAATCATATTTACAGAGTACAACTAACTTAATAATCTAGTGCTCGACCCGACTTCTGAGGTCCGAGACGCGTTGCCAACAAGGGTACGTGAAAATGATGGCTCCAAATTCAGATTGGTGCATTGGTTCCCACCGACCTAATTAACGACAATGAAGCCAGTGACTTGCATGGAATTTTGCAGGTGGCCTACTTCAGGGCTTCTACGAAACACTCGTTTCTGATGTACACATGAGTAACGATCATGTGCACATCAAAAAATTATCGGAAGAAAATTTTCACCGAACTGGTGAAACGAATTGTAAGTTATCTCCCGCAAGAGACAGATAGCACGACTCCCTCTATCACCCACACCTGCATTAGAGCCAGCATTTTCTAATATTGAAAACACAAGAGATCGTTACTCCAATTTGCATGGAACTTAGGCAGTTGTAAACAAGCGCACTAGATCACCCGCCACTCAGATTCACACAAGAGGCTACAAAGATGCTATTCATCCAGAGATTGCAAATCACCAAAACTCGATGAAGAAGGCTCAACCACCGTGGATCTCTTCAGGACAACACGATTGCAACGGGAGGAATCTTCTACAACCGAAAACCCTAAATCTCAGAGCTCTCACAAAATTCAAAGCATTCCAACACTTCAAATCAGAGACACTTATCAATACAGAGTTTTGTTATCTTAGCTTGTGTACGTACACAGTACCTAGCGAATTCGAGCTCTGAATCTCTCGAGATTTTCAACAAAACTGGTCAGATCAATGGTCTAAGTGGAAGCTATAAAGCTTTGGATCACTAATTGAATTTGTGTGGGTCATCCTGGCGAAGGTGCCATGCTAATCTTCTCTGTGACGTTTCAGTTTAACCACATGTCTCTGCAAAGTATATAAAAGAAGATGTAAGTTTTACCTTCTGAAAAATTGTTGGAGATTTTGCAAGGAAGATGACAAAGATAACACATGTCTAGTTCATGTAGTCTTCTTCCTAATTGTGTTCCCACTCCAAGCCTGTATGAGACTAGTTTAGTAGTTTAGTCCGCAAAGCACACAAGTATTGTACACAGCAGAAGTTTCCACATCATAGCAAACCAAGCAGAGATAAGCACAAGCAAAAGAGAAATCACGTACAATTGCAAATTCTTGCGGCAGGGTGAGCAACTGAGCATAAGCAGAGCACCGACTTTTTCAAATTTGAAAACTTGTGCTCCCACAATGCTTGTATAATATGTGATACTTGTTCTGTCACTTATCAAAATTGCCCATTCCCTTCGCCTGTATATTCCAAAACTAAACACGATATAAGCTATCAATGCATTGAAACAATCAAAGTCTTGTTCTAGAAATGTTGAGATGGCATCTTCTGGACTAGTGATGCTGCTTATGCTCCATAAATGAACAAACTTGAGCTTATCGACTCATTTGGCACTCCCTGCACTGAGATCATTTCCTCCCGATGTGAGCAGTCCTTCTAGAAGGAGCTACTACGGCAGCCTTGTCTCAGCTGGCCTCACTCTTATGCGAGCGACTAGCTTTCGCCTACGGGAACTATGATGGTCTCAATAAACCCGCAGCATTTGGAATCTCAGTCGGAGCCACAATGTACAGTACGGTAAAGAACATGACCAACAAGAACATTCAAATGAGCCTCCAAATCCCAACTAAACAAACATTCTCAAGAAAAGCATGAAAGGAGCTACTAAAACCACCAACACAAAAGGAGCTGCTGAAACCACCAGCTACTAAAACCACCAGCTGCTAATCAAATGGTGACTCACTCTTCAAACAAAAAATGAATTAGAGGTAGTTGAGGACGCTGCTATGCGTACAGCTTGTAAACCCTAATCGATTACCATTCTCAAGAAAATAGAGAACAAAGACACAAGGAAACATGGAGGCTAGTGAACTCACATAGAAATTTTGCTATTGTAACTTCACGGACTAGATCCCAATTGCACCCACCGACCTTGGTCTACCGCAGCTTCTAAACTCGATTGCGCCCACCAAACCGAGTACCTCGCATGCGTTGAATTCAGACCACCTTCGAGGACAGCCAACTGGTGTTGAACGAGTGCAACCAGATCCCTTCTCATTGAATCAGATGACTTCCGCAACAGTTGAAAAACAAGCGGATTTCATGCTAAACTCCCACAATGAATGTTGGTCCAATGCACCCTCAAACTTTGCTCAAATACACCCTTGAATTTTGCTCAAATGCACCCCACAAACTTCACTCCAATGCACCTGCCCCTTGCACTTTAGAGCACCCTAAAACTTTGCGTGAAAGGCGATGGAGATAATTTGAACACCAAAGTGAAACCCTAAACCCTAGGCATATGCACCACCAGATAGTATCATGACGCCTTCACAAAACCCCAGCCCTAGAAAAAATTGCCTTGCAACCCCAAACATCCTGCACTGCAAAAGAGAGTTCAAAAAAATCACAGCAAACCCTAATCGCATTGCAGAGGAACACATCAGAGGTGCGAGACAAAGTGCAATGTTCTGAACAGTGTAACCCTAGCCGCACGGGAGTGAAGGTACTCGAAATCCTACAATAATATTGTAACGGATATTTTGTATGAATACAAATTGTCATAGTACAGCTCAACTCAATTTACAGCTCAATTCTTGTTTAGGAACAGTAGATTCTAACGTATTGTCATATAGTTGGCATATTTATGGTAGGATTGGTATGTACACACTGAAATTAGTTGACAGCTACAACAAATCTCCTAAAAAAATCCCTAGATTTACTAAATTGAGTAGGTTTTATCATTCACTTAAGAGAGTTTGTCTACATCTACACTCATTATACTACAAAAAATTTGTATGGATCCTTTTTGCAAAGGCTATTTTATGAATAAAATTTTCTACTATATGATGTTTTAACATAGCCTAATTTATATATAATAGAGTACATGGAATTTTAAGGACCCTATAGTAGCCCTACATATAATATAAAATTTATCTCTTTTGAATTAAATAGACCCTATCTTTTAACTCACGTAGTTTTCTAAAAATCGCTAGTAATCTCTCCTAGTGATGAACTCTGCATTGGATGGGAAACTGATGGGATAATTTGCCATTAAGCACAACAACAGCGTCCTATAAGAAGATGCAAACCAAGTTGGTGAACGAGTTCGGAATGCCAATAGTTTCCATAACTTTGAAAAAGAAAGGCTACAAGACAATATGATAAGCTTTGATAAAGTCTAGTTTTAAAAAAAAGGTCATGGTCAGATTCGCAAGCCCATTCAACAGTTTCATACTAGAGGAGTACATTGTCAAGGATATATTGTCTTAGTAAAAAAATCTATTGATTAGGGCTAATGTCTTCTTTTAACAAACCTTGTAACCAAATTTGAAGGGCTTTCGCAAAATTTTTGTAGGATACATTGAGTAAAGTGATAAGCTGTTAGTTGCTTAAGTTATTAAGATCTCTTGATGTGAAAATAAGTGCAATGATGCCTAGTATCATGTCCTTTGGGAGTCGTCCAATTGCAACAAACAAGATAATCATATTTGTAAAGTCGTCACCAATTATATTCCAAAACTTCAAAAAGAATTCCATTGTGACTCCATCAGGTCCAAGACTTCCACCAAATGCCATCTGTTTCAATGCATAGAAAAGTTGTCTTTTGAGAGAAGTTGATCCAATTGTAGGCTCATACACTAGAAGAAAAACGCAGAAAAACAGGTTTATTTAAACAGATCATGTCAGGTAGATTGTGTTAAGATTGCATTGCTAAAAACGCGGAAAAAACACAAAAAAAAAACGCGTTTTGTGTGTTTTTCTGCGTTTTTTCAGTGTTTTCCTGCGTTTTCAGCAACGCAGTTTCAACACAATCTACTTGACGTGTTCTGTTTAAATAAACCTGTTTTTCTGCGTTTTTCTTCTAGTGATAGCATCAATGAAATTCCTAGGTATATATGATAAATTTTTTTTGTCTCTCTAATACAATCTCAGGTTACAAAGCTACGTCAAAAAAGAATTTAGAATAGAAAGCCACACAAATTTGTTCAAGCTTACAACTATCATATTGAAGAGTACCTTGCTCATCTCAAAGTTCTATAGTAGTTGTCAACAGGGAAGGTTCTTGGACACCTTGGAAAAATTCCTTTATTAGTCTATCTCCACAAAGTTTCCATCATGCTCTCAAATATACATTTTGTCTGTTAGTCTTCCATATTTCAAATTTTGCCAACTGGGTATGAAGGATATTGACTTGCCCATGTAGTTCTAGTAAATGTGGGAACTATTGTAATTGTGCATTTTTCAAATCTAAGTCCCACTGTAATAAATCTTCTTGGATGCACAAGTCTTTGGCTTTTATAATGCAAAAATGTCAATAAAAGCAAGTAATCCTCTTAAATTTAGTAAAGAAAGGGAGACCTCTCGAGAGTCGGGTCCATAGTGAGCAAATTTCTAAATAAATCTCATCAAAACAAGTGGAGGACATGATCTAATGCTTGGGTCATTTTGGGACTTGGGCAAGTTCAAGGTGTAAAGATAATAGGCTATGATCTAATCTATAGTGATCACCCCTGATTTGGTATTTGAGAATACTTCTTATATTCAATGCAGAGTTGGGAAAGACGTAAAATTGATCAAGCCTAACAAGGACTCGAGCACCGTCACTCCTCATATTATCCTAAGAGAAACTAGGTGTTGATAAAGGGTATTCTACAACCTGTAGATGATCCTTCAAAGCATTGAAAAAATTCCTTTCTTGCGCTCGAGTCATCTTCCTATAGGAATTAGATTTGTCACTTCATTGTTCTACCATGTTAAAATTTCTTGTCATGATCCATCCACAAGATGATGGAAGTTCTCTTAACATTGTTTCCCATAGGATTCTTCTAGGATCTGGTTCATGAGATGCATAAATATTGATGAAACCCAAGTCCCCCCTAGAAGATGAAAGAGAATAATCCACAATACTCTTCTACCAAAAAAAGTACCTGTTTTGTTGATGAATTTGGCCCATTGAGGAGAGACAAGGGTTGCCACATACCCTTTACCAATATGTGAACCTAAAGGGGTGTATCCTACTTCTACATCTATATGATGTGTGGTGGCTCTATTGCATAACTATTTGCCTAAGTTATTGACACCCACACCTCTAAGTTTGTGTTTCTGAAAAAAAAAATGTCGACTAGGTTTCTTCATATATAGTACCTCAAATTTGCAATTGTAATGGGGTCATTCAACCCACAAACGTTTTGAGAAAGAAGTTGTAGTTTCATGAGTTTGTCGAGTTGAGAGTTTGTCAAGCACTCTCTACAGAGTCTTGGATAGTCGATTGTTGGTAACCCCAAGCCTCTAAAGTAGAATTGCTTGGTACTACTTCAATTCAAACTTAAGGTCAAGCGCTACCTTTCTGTTAGGCCAAAGATTTGATGTCTTGCAATGAATTTGTACCTCCAGTTGGAATTACTTGAGCCGAAGTTTCTCCTATAGTCTATTCAAACGATGGGCTTGCTACTTTGTTGAACAAGCAAATAGTGAGAGAAGAGTTGGTATCTATATATGGAGAAGAGGGTCATGATTGAATCTTGTTTTTTGGCAGGCTTGGTTGGGCATCTTTGAAATGATCATTATTGTGGTGTGTTTTGGCAATAGATGGAAGTATATGGTAGCCCTTTCTTCTATATTCATGTGAACTAGTAAGGATCCATCTATCTAAATCTTGATTTTCCACCATCATGTGATTGGGAGAAGATACCTACAGCTAAGGGGTCTGTGGATTAAGGGAGGCTAAAGTAGTTTTGAGTCTAGTACAAATTAGAACTTTGCATTCAGATTATGGTTGTAATTGTGGTTGAAGGGTTAGAAAAGGGTTTGGATTAACATCAGCTTCCAAAGAGGCTAATATAGATTTGGAAGTTCATTTGTATTCATCATCTAGGGGAGGAAAATTGACATCCATGGGTGTATTTGTCATTAGACCTGCAAAAGAAATGGATTGAGTGTACTCATTTGAATGGATTGGAGTGTAGTAGGGTAAAAAAGGTGGAGATAGTGGAAAGGTGCAATCTTGACTAGATTTACCTTGGTTGATAAATCCTCCCAGAATATTGCTAGTCTGATGAACAACTATTATAGGTAGTAGATTAGGATTATTATAAAGGATAGGTTAGGACTCCGCTTGAAGGAAGGGCATACCTTGGTGAAAGCCTTTAGCTGCATCTTGTCTTTGTTCCGTGGATATTGGCCTTTTCTAGAAATGATTGGAGCTTGTTGGGATTCGAGTCCTTGAAATGAGACCATGACATTTGTGTTGAGCTGGTACAAAACCATCTTCATTTGGGATTGATGGAAGGCAAACAGAGCTAGATCTAGAAATGTTGTACGGATTGTAACATCGCTTGTGGATATTGGTTGAAGTGTTATAGGAGCCTGCACTACAAAAAAATGGGGGTATAAATGACTTGTCCACAATGACTGCAGTGACAACAATGACTACAAAACGGTTATTTTGTAGTAGTGCAGTCATTGTGGACAAGCCATTTATACCCCCATTTTTTTATAGTGCTGGACAACTTTCCACATCTGACTATGTCACTCGTTTATGTTGGGGTTTGAATCCGTGTTCTTGGATCGAAGTAAGTTGCTTAGGTGGTAAAGAGTGATTTGAGCATTTTGGGGTTGGATGGGAGTGGTCATGAAAATGTACGTAGAAAAGAGATATCCCTTCATATTCGACCGATATTTCTACCAATCCCCCCTTAGCATCTTCTATATGAATCAATGAAGCCACTAATCAAAACAAGTCTATGATGATGATGCACCTACTAGTCAAAATAAGTCTCCTGATGAATGTTGTTAGGATCCATTTGCTAGTCAATATAAGATGAGTCCTAGTTACCTCTAGCTCAAATATGAGGCTGAGGGTTGTGGCGATGATTGTTTCAGTACGGCTCTTTGTTGCTCTAATTTTAGAATTGATGCTTTCTAGCAGATGAACTATTCTCCAATAAATCTAAAGTAATGGGGTTATAATCATGCGCCTATCATGCCTAGTGGTGATGAAGCTCATAAAAAGTGTCTCCTAAATAGTGGCGCCCATCTCAACTATGTCTCTATATGAGGCTCAATCGTCCCTAAATATGTTTACATTAAGAGGACGGTAACCACAATCACGTGTTAAGGTATGAAATAATGTATTAGCAACAAAAAGTTTCAAACAGAGTGGTAAGATCCAATATCTAAGACCACCAATCGCACCCTCAAGGCATGTACAACTCATCAACAATCGCTACATTCATTTTGAGGCTATGATGTTCTTACAAAACCAAGAAGATCTACAAGGATTAGTGCTCAAACACCTCTTGCGGTCAGCATTGCCCCTCCCAACCATCATAACTGTTTTGTTCTAATGATTAGTTTATTAATAGCTAGAACCACAAGATGCAACAAGTCGACAACCAAAGGATCTTCTAGCATATACTTCAAGAATGTTATGTTTTGCAACAAAATTATTTTTGCTACATGTAACTAGCAATGATTTTTTTTATCATTTTCAAGAAGAAACCAAACATTTCTTCAAAACTAATGTGATACTTGGTGATATCTATATCAAAACTAGCTGATACCTAGTAAAACTTGACTAACGGTCTTAATAAAACATCAATAATTAAGTTATGTTGACCAAAAAAATTGAAAAAAATTCTTCAAAAAATATAGCCAACATCTTTTTGTTGTAGCTAGCGAACTAAAATACAAAACTACACATGAATCACAAAAGTAGAATTTGATACCTCACCAAGGGAGTAGACTAAATGTAGGAAGCAGAGAAATCTAATCTTAGACTTCAATTATTTGAAGCTTTTGCTACAAGAATCAGTCTGTCTAAAGTGTATAATCTTTCTATTTGTTACTGCCTCCTAAGTAACGGAAACCACATATCATACAATAACTTTTAACCATGTAGTCAACAGTTATGAAATTTTTTGGACCTTGATCTTTTAAGGACTATATTTATTGCCAAACATCTTGTCTAAGCTCAATGTAGCCTATTAGATTATACTCAAATATTAACTCTATATTTATATTTCTTGAAACTATGAATCATGCAACACTTTGAGAAATTTCAATTTGTTTTCCTAAAAAATTGTAATTGTTAACATTATTTTCCCCAAAAATTGTAAAAAAAGTTCAATTTATTTGAAACTTTCTGAAGGGATACAAATAGCAATGAAAATTAGTGTGAAGATTTCTCAATTTGTTATTTTATTTTTTACACCCAAAACAAGTACAACAAAGACCTTGAAGTTAAACTTGGTTATATACCAAATTTATCCTTTTATTTAATTTATGTATAAAACTTTGATAATTTTTTCTAGTCAATGAATACATTTTCAATTTGTATTTTTTTCAAAAGAATTTATGAAAAATTCAAATAATTTTCATTTTAAAAGTTGAAGGTAGAAGTAAAATTATAATGATTTTATTGAAAGTTATAGTCAAGGTTGACAAAGGTGCATCCATTTTTTGGATGGATGTACATTTAAAGGTTAAAGCTACTCCTTAGGCACATTTTCTATAAGAAAATTTTAAAAAAAATGAAAACTCCATCCATAGTGAGTTGCCCCAAATTACTATGTTGCCAAAAAAACACTATTTGGGCATTTACGGGTAAAAATTTAAAAAACTTCTAATTAAAATTTATATACTAGTGGAATTCATTGGAATAAATTATGTAAAGTTCCATAAAGTGAGTATCTCTACCCTAAAGTATTTTATTTTGGATCATATCAATGAACTTCATATAGATTTTGTATGAAGCCATATATTTTTTATTTATGTACAATTCTAAGAATATACACATATATTTGTTGATTTATTTCTTTTGAATTTTAGAAATTTTTATACTTACATTTCTATGTAATAAATAAAATGCCTTCAAATATATACATTTGTCCAACTTGTCATAAAATTTATGATTTTTAAGAGCAATGAAAACCTTACAAGGGAATAACACACAATCATATTTGAATAATCCTTGAATTCATTGAACTCTAATTTCAAAATTTATGAAAAAATGAATAATTACAAATATTTATAGGATGCAAATTTTTTATTAGAATATTACATTACAACCATTAAGATTGGGATTGGAATTGGGATTTATCAATTTCATTGCATAATTCTTAACCATTGAGATTTTCTTTATTTTTTCTTTATTTTCAATATGAAATAAAAATGTATGAAAAATGAAAATAATCATTTGGGAAGAATTTGAACTGCTTCTTTATAATAATGAAATAACTATACATCTTATACATAACCATGTTAAAATCTTTATTATGATTATTTTCACTATATAAAAATATAGAGAATTAAGAAGTGAGATAAATGAAAATATTGTTTCAATTTGTATGTAAAATGAAGATGCACAATTGTGATATGATTTTCTTTTGTAGTCCTATAATAAGCTACATTCCTTTTTTTCCTTTTTGATGGATAGGGTGATGAATATAGAACATGCTAATGGATAGGCATTCAACCATGATGTACCAGTGTTTTTTTTCATTTCTTATTAAGTGCCAAATTGATGATCCTTCATTTTATTATAGAGCTCCAAATCTCAACATTCATTCATATATTGGATAGAAAATATCATATTAGCAATTTAGCACATATTTACATAATACACATTTATCATTCTATTTTCATCTATTATTTGGCGATTTCATCCATTATTTTTGAAAAATTGAAGTTTATTGGCAATTTTATCAAAAAAATTATTGTTTATTTTCTATATGCTTGGTGCTAGTGGTACTATTCTGTATACTTATGAGTGTGAATCTGTGAGCGTAGAGTAGGGATTTTGTGAGCGCAGAGATTAAAATTTTGAAAAAGTATTAGAAAACTTAATTTATTCATTAAAATTGATTCCATCTTAAAAATTTTGATCAAGATTTTTTATTTCTAACAAATTTTACTATCTACTTTTGTGGACCTATTACCATGGATCTATTACTATAGTTATGTTGAATTTGAATGAAAATTTTAATTTTCAATCTTACTTAGAAGAATACATTACAAAAATGAAAAACTTGATTGATATGAAAGATGAATTTAGATGGAATCAAGTTTATATAGAGTTTTGATTGATGAATATCCTATAATAATGTAGATCCTCTTGAGGCCTAGCAAAAGGTACTAATAATTTTTTTTATTAATGTACTATTATTACAATTGTTTAGGTTTTAGAAAAAAAATTATTGATAAGGATCTTTCTCCATTAAATTTTATTTTAGTTGATTATGTCTTGTAGCATTATAAGTGTTCTCAAGGTCAATAGGAGGGTATCAATTATCCCCTCTTCATTTGTAAGTCAATAGACTTGTTTAAATTTTGGAAAAACAATTGTTCATATGATTTCATTATATGTGGAAAGAGCTTAGCTGCACCAAATTTCATTTTGTTCATGACTATCTTGTAGTAGTATAGGTCTTCTCAAAGGTCAATGTGGGCACCTACACTTTTGTCTTAATATATCAATAATTGAACTTGTTAAGATTTTAAAAGAAAAGTATTCGATTGATAGGGATTAATTTTATAAAGAACTTTGTTACACAAGATTATTGATTAGTTGAATCATTGTCCTCTTGTGCATCTAATGAAAGAATTGATTTCTTCTTTCTTAATTTAATAGTTGTTTAGTTGATTACTTCTTTCTTGTTTCTTAGTACCTCCCAATGCCCAAAAGAAGATTGAGTATTTATCATCTTGATATAATACTTGTCAAGCTTTGCTAGAATTTTGTGAACATTCTCTTTTGTCTTGTTTCTTAGTACCCCTCGGTGTCGAGAAGAGTCCCACGGTTCTAACTAAGAAAAAAGTTTTGAGAAGTCGTGGGACTACCCTTGGCGCCAAGCGGGGCGCCAAGAGGTACTTGAAAGCAATACAGAGGAGAGTGATTATAAAAATCTAAATTTGAATGAAATAACCTTATTTGATTTCAAAAAAATTCTAATTAGTTACCAAATTTTCTTCTTCTTAAAATCTAGTAAAGTACAATTAATGGTACAATAAGGCTATTCAAAGGACCACGGTGATAGATCTACAATAATAGGTCCGTGGTAATAGGTACTAAAATTTACTGAAACTACTAAAATTTGGCCAAAAATTTTAGATAGAATCTTAAAAAAATTTGATAGGCTCACAAGCTCATAGGCTTATAAAATAGAACCCCTGGGCTCAGTGCCAAGCCAAAAAATTTAGTGCAATTTTGCACCAAATCCCCGAAAACCCCCCCCCCCCCCTCCACTATGATGCACCTCCAATGAAGTTGATTTGACTAGGCAGATGTGCTTGGCAATCCAAGGGGTACCTTGAAAGATTGTCAATAATTTAAGGATTTTTTTGGGTACATTTTAATCCTTTTTTTCCTACAAACTTGAAGTAGTACCACTTTTTTAGGTGGAAATTGGGCATTAACCATGTAAGGATAGGCCTATAACCATTGAATTTTACCCTCATTGTTTATTATTCTATTTGATGCCATTTTCCAACTAGATATGAATGAAAACTTTTGTATTTATTTTCTAGAGATGATATTGCATGTTTGGTGCAGGTTGTAAAAATTTTAGCCTCTTTTGGAAAATTTTAAAATTAATGTGAACTTTTTAAGGGAAAAATGAAAAAGTCATATCAAATAGAAAATATTTTCAAAAAATTTGAAATTTTTACTAAAGATGTACAATATAGTATATAACATCATGGTATAAACTATAGATACTATGCCATTTTTTAATTAGAAAATGAATAAATCATAGTTCTAGACTCAAAATTCATATTTCTATAAATGATTGAAATTTAAGATTTTTTCAAAATTTCAAAATTTGATTAGAAAGTATAGTCGATAAGCTTCATTTAATTAGCTGAACTTGCATTCCAAAATACTATTTTTTATGGTTGAAAGTTACATCAAGAATAAATTACAAAAAATGGCCTAACTACATTACAAGTTGATTTCTTGATTAAAGCATTTCTTTTGTAAAAAAGTCCACAAGATCATATTGAGGGACTTTGCAATACTATTCCTTGAAAATGTACTCAAGTACCCTTAAAATAAATAAATTGGATGAAAAATCAGTTTTTTCCATGCTACAATTTCACTTGAAGTCATTTATTGAGCACTTGCTATTTGTAGTAGTAGTTCAAGGATATATTGTCCAAATAAAAACAAAACATGCCTAATAAAGAATTACTTCTTATATTTGTTTCCTTATTTTATTTATGAAATAGTTCTTTTAACATATGCATGCTGAACAACACATTACAAGGGATTTCCGTCAAGTAAGGTAAACTACCCCATTATGGACAAAATGGGAGCAAACCCATTATGGGAAAAATTGTAATGGAGGTATACATTTCAAAACTTGAATATACACCACCATTACAATTTTGCCCACAATGGGCTTACTCCCATTTTGTCCATAGTGGGGTAGTTTATATTAGAGAGGCTGATTTTATCCCATATGAGTTAATCTTTGATGGCAATGCAAATGCCAAACATCCGATGGATGATGATAATCTTTCACTATAGGATGAAAGAACAACTATTCATCCTTAGAATTTTATGAGGAAATGGGAAATCTTCTATAGTACTTAGACTTGCAATGAGCACTTTTGGATTTTTTTGAACAAGTGATTCCCACAATATCAAAACATATGATTTCACGGTCACCAAGATTCATCCTCCAAGGTTAACCCTTAAATGCTGGACCTATAACCATTGTTTTTAGCATGTATGCCAATGCACTGTTTGCTACCATTTGGGGACTGAATATGTATGAAATTCTTTTGTATATATTTTTCAGAGATGGAGTTACATCTCTTTTGTACTTCCCAAAAAATTTAGATTTTTTTGAGGAAAATCTGAGAATTTCACCATGCATGTGCATTTTAGTGGCAAACATCATGGTGGAAACTCAATTTCCGTGTCATTCTATAATTACAATCTAAAAGACATTGAAAATACATCCAAAGTTCAAATTGCAATAAAGTATTCAAAATCATGATTTTTTTCAAAATTCCAATTGGAGAAGAAACAAGGATAGATGACCTTCATTTTGTTAGTTGGATTCAAACTCAAAAAATATCGTTTTTATAAAGAAATTTCATATTTAGAACAAGGAACAACAACATCCCAAAATACACTGAAAATAGCATATTTTGTGATCCATTTTATTTTCTAATTTCTTATTGAAGTGAAGAAAAACTTTCTCAAGACTACAAAGTAAATTACATACTCTTCATAATCCTTTGCAAAAGGTCAAGCAACAAGAAATGGATGAAAAACTGCTAGCAATCTCCCTTGACAGTATTGATTAATCATCCAAGAGCCACAAAATGGCGGTTCTCCACTCAGGATTAAACTACTTGTCAGCACCTTGAATCAAATCTGCAACCCCGCCATTTGATTTGGATACCTTTCCACCATCATCCAATAGTTTAGGGTTTAGGGTTTTGGAGACCTAGGACCATGCCTACGAATTTGGAGAAACTCGTTTGACCCAGTCGTCTCTGTGCGATTGACCTCAAGCGCACAGGTGACAGGTCTATTTGAGCGTTTGAGCATTATTGTGTTTTCTCATTCCAAAGCTCCGTCGATTGCGAAGTTTTCGATCAATTCTTTACGGAGCTCCTCTGTTTCTTCCGCGATCAGATCGATTGGTTCCGACTTTGCAGCAGTGCACTGAGATTTCACACCATGTCCGCCACGGCATCCCTCCTTCATCACAAGGCACTCCATCTCTCCCTCCCTCGCTGCAATGTCATGCTTCGAAATTCGTCGACACATACTCTGGCGATGGCGAATCGACCTTCTCGACGACCTGTGCCTTCTCTTCTGCAACTGAACTCTCCGTGGCTGGGTGACTCCTGGGGAATAAGAAGCGCACGCTCAGGGTGCAGGAGGGAGAGCCACGCGAACAAGAAGAAGAAGGAGAAGAAGATGGAGATTCGTGCGGCCTTGGCTACCCCGCTGATTGCTGCCACTGATACGTGGGGCACTTGGACGGTGCTGCTGGCTGCTGGCGCTTTCGGACTCTGGTGAGTTTGGCTGGGAGCTTTTGGTTGGGGAATTGTGTGCTTTGAAAGCAATAGAATGTGTGTGAGGGGTTATTACGAAGGTCGGGTCGCACCGCTGGTGCCTGTAATCCCTGTATTGCACTTCGGGAATAGTGATACGACTTGTATGATCGTGAGGCGGATATGTAATCCTAGCATTAACCCTAACTCTGCATATCGAGGTTTCATACTCCTTTTATCGAGCTAATGACTACTAATTCGATAATGGAAGAATCTGAGTAGGATGGAGGGGAACACGGTAAAGTGCACTGTAAGCTGTGCACCAATTTATTCAAATGTGTGTTTTGGGGGAAAGGAAAGGATGCATGATTCTGTGTTTCAATTAAGTGCCAATCTTTTGTTAGAAGTGGGTGCAGAGTCCTCATTCTACGCAATTGTGCTTGGGGTGGCATGTGCATCTCTCACAGGAAGTGAACAATTGTGTATATAGAGGCCTCTGCGTCCATATTGGGAACTAAAGGTCCTCGCATTTCGTATTGAGTAAAAATTTGTCTGGTTTTTGAACACTTTTGCATCGAGAAGCCTCCCCGCATGACTGTCGCTATTATCATAGCAATCGGCCGTGGCTATTGTCAGGTCAACTGCTTAAAAACGACCACAGTTGCCAACCTGCATCTCTATCGTATTCCCCCATTTGGAAAGAGTCTGGATTTTGTTGAAACCTGGTTTCGACCAAGTGCTGAACTTGGGGAGAAATTCATAGAGCTGAATGCTTGCTGCCTTGAGCTTTGAGGAGTTGAGGTTCTGTAAATGGTATAGGAAGTGCGAGTCACCCACTGCCTTGTTGTGGCATTGATATTTGCGGTTTGTTACCCTCTGTGCCTGTTATTTTTGTATATAATTACTTTAAATTGGAAATTCTTAATTTTCTGAGTGCTATATGACTTGTTATCAATGGCTGAGAGTTTTATTGGATTCTATCTGGCATCTTGAAAACTAATTATTTCTTCACCTGGTTAGCTTAACTGACCGTGACGTATGGCATTCGTGGTATGTGAAGGTCTGAAAAGACGCAATGGGGAAGTGCTCTGAGTGGGGCTCTCGTAAGTACACTGGTGGGCTTAGCTGCGAGCAATGTGGGCATCATTGCAGCCGATTCACCTACGTACGCCATTGTGAACAGATTTCTTCTCCCTTTAGCAGTTCCACTCCTCCTCTTTGCAGCTGATATGCGACAAGTCTTGGCCTCCACCGGCCGACTCCTTACTGTATTTTGCATTGGTTCTGGTATTGTTTCTACACACTTGACTTGCCAAGTTGGACGAATTCAAGTTGATCTCGCTATGAAATTATTGCAGTTTTTTTTGTTGAGTTTGAGTGTCCCATGTGGCATCTTGTGTTGCAGGCAGTCAGTAACCAAGTGGTGGTAATTCCATGGATTGGCAGTGGCTACTATTCTGGGTACTTTGGCGGCAATGGTGGTGGTGCCATTGAAATCCTTGGGTCCTGATGGGTGGAAAATTGCTGCTGCATTATTAAGTCGACACATTGGAGGAGGTCAGATGTTCTTTCTCTTAGAAAATTCACTTTACGCGTTTTAGTCTACAACAGGGTTTTCAGTTAAATTGGATTGTTTTAGAGACTTGTAGACAGCATCATTAATCATTAATTGAGTCTTCGGCATAATTCATAGGGAGGTCTTTCTGTGGTCACACTGATCATTTGGAGGCCTCCCTTTGTACTATGGAGAGGCTCCCGTATGGTCACCAATCATACGGAAACGTCCTCATGAACTATCATGAAGATTCTCTTTAAAGGTCTCTGAGGCACCGTATTTATTAAGGCATCATCTCTGTTGAGCGCAGGTATTTGATCTCTTGATGAAATTGAGGTGATTTAGGAGATGGTTAGAATGTTCTCATTTTTCTGGTATATGTGAAAGAACCGATCAGTGCATAAGCTTGGAACATCTGGATGGCAATGTCGAGATTTGAAGTATTTTCAGAGCATTAGGGGTAGTGGTTGGCATTCGTTGCAAGATTTGATTTGGAGCTTGTCGGGCGTTTAAGCAGGGCTTTAGTAACACTAATATGCACAATCTCCAGAAAGGTTAGAGCAAATGAATTTTCAGCGATCTGTTTCTGTCCTGCAGCTGTGAATTATGTGGCTGTGACGGAAGCTTTAGGAGCTTCTCCGTCCATAGTAGCAGCAGGTCTGGCAGCAGACAATCTTATCTGCGCTATCTACTTCACCACTCTCTTTGCCTTGGCATCCTCCATTCCTCCAGATTCTTCATCAGCTCTAGGTGCGCATCCTTGTCAATTCCAGTCTTTGATGCATTTTTTTGTTCGATGTCATGTTTGTTCATCAGCAGGGCAATGTGACCACTTGTTTAGCAGTTGAACCCAAGCCATTTGCTGCTCCTTTCGAGGATGTTAATATGTTTTATGAAAGCTATTGTTCAAATTGCTTGAATAATTCTATGCATTTCCCTTCTCTTTATGATGATATTCTATGGTGTTAATACACTGCTAGATAAGCTAACCACATGAATGCCACTTATTGTGACGCACGACTGGTTTTCTTTGTTGCTGTCATCATCTGTTACTTCGTGATTGGATTTCAAGAACCAGCTCATAATCAAGAGCCGGTGTGCTCATTGTAGGCCATATGATCGTAAAAATAGTTAAAATCTCAAGTTGATGATTGAATCTTGAATCTGGCCCTCGATCGGATATCTAGCATTTGTCTGATCATTGTCATTATCGTTCAGGGACTAACGAGGAACCCGTTGAGGGGAGAGGGAAAATACAAGTACTGGAAGGTTCGATTGCATTGGCCTTGTCTGCCACCATCTGTGCAGCAGGGGTAGCGATGGCAAAACACTTGGGCTTTCAAGGAGGAAGCATTACGTGCATAACTGGCATTGTAGTCGTATTGGCTACCATGTTCCCATCCTCGATTGGCTCTCTTGCTCGCTCTGGTGAAGGTATAGCAAGCATTCTCATGCAGGTAATTGTGCTCTCTACTCATTTTGATCATGAATTTCAGCATAATGAGATACGGTAGGGAACCCATTTCAGCTATTTTGAGTGTCCCAATTAAATTATGTTTTTGACGGGTCGTGTCTTCATTTTGGAGAGAATTCCGCCGCGCTAAAATATGTATTATTTGGATGCCGTTTGAACGAGTTATGAACTGTTGAAGTTCGCGAGGTCTCAATCCCGAGCCTAGACCACCCTTGAGTATTGTATCTCATGCATCTTTGACTATGAGAGCACTTAGAAGTTTTTTATTTCTCACTGGTCATGTATTCAGATGACACTTGCAGAACAAGTAGCCACGTTATGAGAGGATTTTTCCCTTTCGAGTGTTGCTACAAAACCCTACGTGCTTCACGAGAGCAGATTGTAGCACTTTTTAGTATTCGCTTGCTTTGAGTACCAACCTACGCAGACCTCCTCACATTCACTGTAGGTGTAGGTATTGTCAATATAAGGCCTCCCCTTAATCCAAAGGCAATAAATGGGTGAATTATAAACCACAGGGATCGTTACCCCTCACGCAAATGGGGTTGAATATTTTGGGTGGGTGTTTTTTACGAGAGCTTCACCGGAACAAGCTGCGGGAATGTCGGTGATTGTGCAGATTTTTTTCGCTACTGTGGGTGCCAATGGAAGTGTGCAGAACGTGATCAAGACAGCACCAGCATTGTTCTTTTTTAGTTTGGCTCAAATTGCAGTCCATCTGGGCATTATCATTGGAGTGGGGAGGTTGTTCAAGTTTGAGATGCGTGAAATTTTGCTGGCATCCAATGCTAATGTGGGAGGCCCTACTACAGCAGGAGGTATGGCCACTGCCAAGGGGTGGAGGACTTTACTGGTTCCTTCGATTCTCGTTGGCATTTTTGGTATTGCCATTGCAACATTTTTAGGGATCGCTTTTGGCCTCACAGTATTGAGTAAAATGTGATCCATGTTCCACTAGTCTTTTATCAAGGCTTAGAGGGCTGCAGAAGAAGACTTTAGGGAAAGATCGAACTGGTCATACACATTCTTTGACACTGGGCTGGCAAATTCTTCACAATGTTGCAGTCAGTGGATCAACAATCCTCACTGAAATGAGTGCTTGCATGGGCTTTCTTGCTGGTGTATATAATTGGAGTCTTCAATTGGAATGTAGAGCCGTTGGAGAGGTCCTCTTACATTTCTAGTAGCCCGTTTTTTTTAATGTGGTTTCTGACTTCTCTTTTTGCTGGGTTCTTGAAGTTTGGGTGTGCAAGTGGTAAGGTAGGAGATTCTAATAGCAAGCAAGCTCTAGAATGGAGCACATCCTTAAATGTACATTGTTTGTGCATGTTGCTTTTTCACAGCCTTAAGCAATGTACCAGATGTGTACATTTTAGAAGGTGCTCCATTTTAGAGCCCTATGCCACTTCAACTTCAAATTTTTATAACTAATTCCATAAAGCTCCAAAAAATATGAAACACCTTGAATTAGATGTCAATTCCACTTGTCTTTCAAGGAAAATTTATTATGAAATACTTCAAGATCTTTTAGTTCTCCAACTTTCAATTTAGCCCTCGGATGTTCCATTTTTGGACCTCCTACCTTATCTAGTATTGCAATTATCCTTGAATGGAGGGTAAAAACATAACCAAATTTACAAAGCTTGAACAAATATAAAGCAACTTGGATTAGATGTTGATTACATTTGACATCTCCAAATGGATTTTATGTTCTAAAGTGGGTGTGTTATAGATGTCTTGCTTTACTAATTAGCGATACAAAGTATGACACCACTTGCATTGAAATGAGGAAAAAAATGAGTATTAGGCTATAGATGTGGGATGCATGGTGTATTACTAGGAGAATGTGCTTTTGTTTTTATTAGGTGTATTCTAAGCCCTTTAGTGTAGTATTATGTGCCCAGTTTGACTACATGGTTATATGATTATGAGTTAAATGTGTTTTTAGTCTCAACTTGAATAACAAAAAAAACATTTAAAAAAAAATTATATTTAATTCAATCATAACATCGTATAGCTAACTCATAAAAGTATATTATAATAAAGTTTCAAAAGTGTAAAACCTCACTAATAGTAAGATATGTGCTATGAAACATTGAGGAATAGTTTTTTTTCATCATATTGGATACCTCTATAGTTCATTTTTGAATTTTTTTATAAAAAGTGTAAGTCTATCAAACATTTGCAAATTATTGACATGATTTGAAATTTAATTGAAAATTCATAGGAAAATTACAAAAAAAAATGATTGACTTTATTTATTATTAAAAAATGCCCACTTTCCTAGTTTTAGAATTGATATTATAGAATTGAATTTAAGTTTGTAACTACTACTTCAAATTCTATGAGATTTGTCAAAAACAATATTTGTATACATCTATGTGCAAAATTGAAATTTCAGGGTTAAAAAATTAAAATCATAATTGTTTACCTATAATTGATTAAAGTTGAAAAAACACTTGTCATTCATTTAGGGTTTAAGTGTCAAAAAAATTTCAAATTTTTTTCATTGCCTACTTTGCCATTTAAAGATGAAAATACCTAGAAACCTTTTAACAAACCTTTGTAGAAATGATGAAGTACTAAGGAATATGGTTCTACTAACTATTGTTCAAATTGGACTCTTGGAGTGTCCTAGACATTAGAAAGAACTTTGTTGAAAGTACATTTAGCCAAAAGATCATAAATACTAATAAATAAATAAAATACTAAATTCTATTAAAGTAGTAAGGTTCTATATGAAGTAAGTAGGAGATTCTCTAGGGGAGGACACTTCCCGTTTTTTAATAACCTACGTGCGGCGGAGGATAGGGTACATTTAAATAATCTTGGGTAAAATTTATAAGAAATTTATATATAAAATAGGGGACATTAAAAAAGCAAAGTGTTTTAAAAATAAAATAGAGATGATAATATGGCTGATTTTTCCGCTTTATGGTAAAATATGGGCTCTTTTAATGTTGCCAAGTGATGATTACAAGTAATTGATAGCCCCCCTAAAAATCCCCCATTGCTGCACGTGGGTCCCCCAAATACACAAGAAGTGTCCTCCCCGGAGAGATTCTATGTTGATTTTTATTGTTGCTTTTTTAGATTGTTACTTGAATAAGATTGTTTTAGTAAATATAAGTTTTCATAGAACTTTTTATTATTAAACACTATAAAACAATGAAAAATTCTCTAAAAGCCTTTCAACAATCAACATCAAAGAAACTTGTAGATAATGAAATTTCTAACACATTTGTTTTAGTGATTATAAGCAAAAAAATAAATGCAAAATACACTAAAGTACAAATTCACCTTTAACAAAAAATATTAAATTTTTTTGAAGTCAAATGGTTTTGAAAATTAATAATCCACTTTGCCAAATCTAAAGAAAATGAAACATAAAGAAAATCAAAATGTTTGAAAAGATACTTGTGTATATTGATTCCATCACATGCTTTTTTAATAAAGGGGAATCCAAATTTATTCCTTTGACTTCAAAGCAAAGTGCTCAAGGATACTATAGAAAATAATGTATTTATGAAAATTAATTTTCTATGCAATATAGAAAATTGTTCAACTTCCAAATCATGTTATAAACAATTGCCAAAAGTTAAGAAAAATTATTTAACAATTTCCAAATAGTTTATTGATAGGAAACAAAATAAAAAGTCAATGAAGAGTCAATCCTTTGAAATTTAAATAACTATTTAGTAAAGATGTGCCAAAGGTAACCTCAAGCTACAATACAACATTAGTGTAATTTGTACCAATTGACTCACAATGATAGAATTATAAATACAAATAGATTGATTTTTCTAAAATTAAGCTCATTTAAGTAATGACATTTGTCATAAGATATTAAAATTTTGACCTATAAAGTCTTGTGGCCCTTTTTCACTAGAAGAAAACAAGGGGTTTTGCAACTACACTTTGCAACTGGTTTTGTAGTTGCATCGGGCATTTGCAACTAGGTGATAATTTAGAGACTGTAGTTGCAGTGGACAAGTTGCAATAGTTGCAGGCTAGTTGCAAAAAGTAGCAAAATTATTTCTCATCTGATAGTCTCTGTAGAACTTCATTGATGAACTCTTTCTGAGGTGGTTGCTGATGTGGAACTTGATTGCTGCAACTTGTTGCAACTAGTTTGCAATTGGCTTACAACGAGCTTGCAACTCGCTTGCAATTTGACTTACAACTAGTTTGCAACTGGCTTTCAATTGGTTTGCAACTCGCTTACAATTAGATTATTTGTAAATTTTAAAATTTTAATCTCAATGATTTGTAGATTTCAAAATTTTTAATCTATCTTTTTCTTAGATTAGCAATCCAAATATTTATATTAATAGATTTTACTACTTTAGAAAATTTTACAATTTCATAGATTTTTACAATTGGTAGATTTCTGTAGACTATAGAAATCTAAAAACTGTAAAAATTTATAAGTTGTAGAAATATACAAAGTATAGAAATATTATAGATTTTCACCATTAAAATTCATTATACAAAAATGCTATAACTTATGATTTTTATACATTTAATCTAATGGTATTCCTAACAATTGATATGGGTTAATTGATATGAGACTTAATCTAGTTGTTTCCTAATTGTATACTAATTGTTTCTTAGTTGTAACGTAGTTGCTTAAGTATTAGTTGAATACTAGTTACATGATAGTTGAAAACTAGTTGAATGCTAGTTGTAGAATAGTTGACAACTAGTGGTATAGTCGCATTGTGGTTGCACGATAGTTGCATAGTTGTATAGGAGTTGCACTATAGTTGTACAGTCACACAAAAGTCACACAAATGCATAGTAGTTGCACAATAGTTGCACAATCACACAATAGTTGTATAGATACTAGTCAACAATTGTAATAAACATTGGATGTAGAATACCTTACAATTCTTTTTTTTCTCATTCTTGTAAACTTTAAACTTCATTTTGCAACTACTTTGCGACTATTTTGCAACAACAACAATCTAAACATCGATTCGGTGCAAATATAGAGGGCTGTAGTTGTACAACAGTTGCATAGGATATATAGTTGCAGTGCAGTTGGTTGTAGCGGACACATTTTTCTTCTAGTGTTTCCATCAAAAAATCCACTAAAAACTACTCCCTCCGTCCCAAAATGATCTTCTCGTTGCCCTTCATTTTTTGTCCCAAAATGATCTTCTGGGTGTACAAGCTAATGTGGAAATAAATGAAGTTTGAAGTCAAAGCCATTCCTAAAGCCAACTCCAATCATAAACGTGGATTCTGAATGTTTTAAAAAACAAGTATTGATCCCTTCATTTTTCATGCTAGCATACATCAATACATCACTGATGAGGTCATAAGCCATATTAATAGTGGTAGGTATGGCCACATGGCCCTAGGCCATAGGGTGAGATCTTGGTCATAGGCCCACAAATATCTGCAACCTTACTGTTCAACATTAAATGACTAGTTAACCCCTAAATGTGCAAGCCTTTTCAAGTGTGTTTTGGCTATGGAAAAAGTGCATTGGCTTGTTGTCATCTCTAATGAAGCAAATTGATTTTTTTTCAAAATCTAACCATACAAATGTTTAAAGAGTTTGTTTATCAACAAGTATACAAATTTTGAATGCTAAATTGTATAGGAGTTGTGAAATTATAATGAGAAAAGAGTACATTTTCTATATTTAGAATGTTGCCTTTTCCCACAATGTTTCCCAAATTTGCATATAAATTTTTTGGGGGATTGGAAGTGACACGAACAACTACATAGAGTGTAAGCACACTAAAATGCACTTCTAAAAAACTTGATTTCACATGAAAAGCTAATAAACTCATTACACAATCCATCTTGCAATTGTTGAAATGCAATTATTTTTCATAAGTAGAAATTGCAAATAGCTCCAAATCAATAGTTATATGTTAAAATTTTCAATGGTGAATATCATGAAAACACTTTATACTTTCCATTGTAAGCATTCTCAAAGCAAATGGATATGTACAATTTCTTAGATCTCAAATCAAGTGAAATTGCTAAACGCTAGGAAATGAAGTAAAATTGTTAAGCTTTACTCTTCACTTTTGGTACATGTATGCCTTTGAAGACCTCTCAATAATCAAATATGTACTTCTTTTAGTGAAAAATGAAGGTTTTCAATAGTTAACCCTTAAAACTATCCGAAAAAAATTAAAAACCGGTCTAAAGGATTTAACTACCCACTCATAAATGGGCCTGAAATTTCAGATCGACCATATATGGTCGATTGGGGTTAAGTATTGGATTTGGTCAACATGAACTGGGTGATTGTGTGGCCACCAGTGCTGGATAAAAATGCTCTAAAAATTCAACTTTTGAGTACTTAAAAACTACAATTTGAAAAGAGCTTTGGAGCTCAAAGTTTTAGGACAGCAGGAGTGCATCTAATTCTACTCACAACTCAAAAAAAAATTATAAAATTGTTATTTTCAAGCTTAATCTAGAGCATTTTGTCTAACAAGATCATTGTGGGACGGATGGAGTACTTTTTATTGCAAAAGGCAAAAGAACTTATATTTCTTTGATATCTAACTATAGGATCTTGCATTAGACTTGTATAAGAATGTGAAGAAGAAACTTCAAAAACTTTGACCTCAATTATTGCAAGATATTTGAACTTGAAGTGAAGTTAATAAGTATTTTTATACATTTTCATTTTCGATTTTTTGACTTTGAATCTTTGTAACTTCTAATTTTTGCACTATAAATTTTTGAATATCTAATTTTTTATGTAAAAGAATTGGATTTAGAGCCAATAAAAAATAATAGAAGAAATATAACTTGATTTTCATCTTTAAAAAAAATTATTAGATAGAAGTAAATATAAAAGAGTAAGAAAAAATAAATCATTAATAGTTCTAAGATAAAATTCAAATACACTATTTTTAATGATGAGATTGTTCTAGAAAGCAACTAAACTGTGTTGAATTTTTTTTAAATTGTAAAAATTGAGCTACAAAATGAATCCTATAAATTATTTTTTGAAAAGATGCTTTGATTGCCCAAAATTAAGACTCTCCATAACTTTCTAATTAGTAGTCTAAATGGAATGGATCAAATCTTTTCATGTAGACAAAAGTACAACCTATGATTGAGAAACAAATTTTTTTTTTAAAAGATTTTGGGCTTTAGGTAGTATAACTTTGCTTCTAGGCATTAATTGAAATAAAAATAATATCCCCAAACCAAATGTATTATCCTAATTCAAGAAAAAATCAAAACATCACATCAAAAATAGAGATTATTGGAACTTTCCTAAACTTCTAAGTCTCTCCCTAGGAAAATTAGAAGGTTCTATTGCAAGAAAAATTGTAAGCTAACTTTTTAGTGTGGCATGGCACTTCAATTTTTACTTGAATTGTTGCTCTAATGACACGTCCTTATCATGTTGCTCCCTATACAACAAATTATCTCAAAAGAAACATTAAATTTTTGAGGAAAAAAATGCTTCATTAATTATTGGACCTAAAGATTTCTGTTCACATGATAAAAATAATTTGTTTTGGAGGGTTGGTAATTACAACAAATACCACTTTTTTTTTAGAAATAATACATTAATATTATAAAGAATGAAGATTTTTTTGTTACAAAAAGGAAATAGTATAGGTTCAATCAAAGAGAAAATATACAACTTCCTATTGTTGTTCCTATAGGATACTTGTAGAAAAATTGCACTTGTTTAAATTCTAATGTGTTTTTTTGAACTTCCTAAATGATTGCAATATTCTCCAAAAGTATCTTTTTTTGATCAAGTTGTAGTAATGAATGAACAAAGTTTGCTATGTGCTTAAACTATATGGTGGTGTTCATTGAGGTTAAAAAATAGTAACTTTTCAACCCAATGCTAACCCTTTCAACTCTAAGTCTACTTTAAAGTTGCCATGATACCAATATTTTATACTTTTACTTCAATGTGGTGCATAGGGAAGCAATTGGGCCTAAAAAGAAGGATTGCAAATGAGTTGGAGGTGATTTTGGATATAAATACCTTGATGTTAAAGGGATTTTAGCTTCAACGAGAAATTTTTAGTGTTGAAAATTGTCAAAATAGTAGAAGAAAAGTATGTTGCAGTGAACAAAAAACACCACCTGAATTTTGTGGACTGCACGTTTGAAAATGCAAAATTTGCGTTTTCAAACATGCAGTCAACAAAATCCAAGCGATGTTTTTTGTTCATTGCAACATATTTTTCTTCTAGTAAAAGAACTCCTCATAATCTATTTTTGTGAATCAATTGATGAGAAGTTCTTTTAAAATTTTTAAATGATGTCATTTTTTACACAAGATTCACATATTCAATGTATTTAAGGCTTAGCTCTATGAGCCTTTAAAATGCTAAAAAATCAAGAATTACATTGAACATCCAAAACTTTCAATAGAAAAAATCAAAAAGTTATTTTTCAAAATTGCATTTTGGATGCTTGAAATATATTTTGAATGGTATCTAGTTTAAAAAATTATCCAAAATAATACTTTGATAAGGTTTTATTAAAATTCAAAGTTTAGTTGATATTCAAATATAATACCTTTACAACCTTGAGTTGTTGAGCTTGAGCAACAATTATTTAGGATTTTACCACTAGAAGATCAATTGACCTTTGAATGTCCACATTTGATGTTAGGTAAGTGCCTATGAAGTTGTTTGTTAGCAAATGTTCTTGATATTTTCATACAAGGTTTGAACATGTATCAAGGTGATTGCACAATACACCTATCTATTTTGTTGCGTTTTACAATATTCATGCCTTTTTTTTCAAGAATACTTTAAAATTAGAAAAATAATTGTAATTTAAAGAAAAATGGCCAATACAAACAGTTTTACCTCTATATGATAAATGTAATTACTAAACGAAATATAAAAAAATTCTCTAAGTAGAAAAATTATAAGGCTTGAAAAGCAAGAATACTTTGAGATAAGTTTGGGCCTTCGATGACGAAGGATTAAAGGAAAGAAAAAGTAGCCAAATTTCAAGAAATTATATATTTTGATGTTTTAATCTAAAAAATCTAAAAATGAATAAGTATAAAAAATGAAAACTGTCCATTTGAAACAACATTATAAAGATAGTCATGAATGAAAAAATTCACAATAATAATGTTTTACATATTTCAAAATGCAAGTAGAAAGAGGTTTATTCTCTACACTTCTATATGACATATAATTAGTTATTTTTGAAAATCCTTTGAATGGTAGCTAAAAGTATACTATAAGACTATTTCTTTGAAATTTCACTTCCAGATCTATTTCTTTGGATAATGCTTTGTTCAAAAATAAAAAAAATTTGGCAATTGTAATGTAAAATTGAGGACTATTTTGTATTGCAAAACCTTTTTAATAAATTCTAAAAAAATTAGGCAAGGTGTACAATAGTTATGAGTACATTGTGTACAAATTTTAACTTATTTGGAGCTAAAAAGCAAAAGTTATGGCTAAAAAACTAATTGACTAGAGACGGGTGATAAAAATGAGTATTGGTTTTATACAATCATCCATCCTTTTGGTTGAAACTTAATTTTTTTCAATTTGTTGCCTAAATCAAAACTCAAAAGTATACTACCTTGAACTTTTGAGGGAACCCATATACTTATGCACCTTTGTTGCTTTTGAAAAACATGTGCAAAATTCCTCTTATAATTTTGAAATTTGAAAGGTATGTAAATTACTAAATTACAAGATACAAAATACAAATATCAAAAAAATAATAATTATATATATATATGTATGTATGTATATATGTGCGCGTTGATCCACTAGGGGTTAAACAAATAATTGTAGGTTCAAGTTTCACGAAATAATCTGCATGTTTTATGACTAACTAATAGGTGAGGAGTGATCCAAACTCTAAAAATATAAAAATATAAAATTTCAAGAAAAAGTAGTCACAACATGGGAACAAACCATTTTGCATTTCATTTCTTCGGTTGATCGCACGTCCGTTTCAAATAGGGTGACTTTGAAAATGAAAGAAGAAGGATAAATCATTGAAATGTCGCCGTGGCAAGGATGGATTTAGCGTGGTCGGGCCCTCCGAACTGTCATGGAAGATGGGAAGAAATTCCAAAGTAAAGGCGTGAAAGCAGAAGACTGACGGGCAGGAGGAGTTCTCGGGGGCAGCTCCCGAAGACACAATAGCCCACTTTCACGAGGGCCGAGACTTTGACGGCATGTTGACTGCATCCAGCAACTGCTTCCACAACAAGAAATGCCAAAGATAGAGGGGACAGCCCCACTTTCCGCTGTAATCATCAGTTGTGGTCCTGAGTCTAGAAAGGTCTACTCTATTCTACAAAGTTTTTATCACCGCCAGTTGAGGCACTTGAGTGAGAAATTTTATGAGCTTCATTTCTGCTGGGGCCTTCATTGATGTCGCAAGCAAATCAGTTATAATCAGATTACAATAAAATCACTGAAACTCGCTCAACATTTACTCCATTTGAAGAAAAGGAGTTGAGGGTATCACCGACATGGTTTGCATTCGTTCTACGTACTGTACACTTCTGCAGCACACATTTAAGTTTGTACATTCCAGTTTTTTGTGTTCAACTTTGTTCACTCTGAAACACAGCTTTGCATCGACTGAAATTCGAACAGCTATATTAGAGATATTTGAGGAAGTTTGAGTATTACCTTACTCCAAAAGTGTGCGAAAGCTACAGGGACAGAGCCAATCGCACCTTACTAGCTTCGTAAGTGTGCTGGAGCTGCTGGAGGTTATTGTTGGGTACATTCTCAAAACTTCAATTTCTCTAAATCGACGGAATCCCATGACTTCGATCATATTTACACCAGTCCTCGCACCTTGACACTTTTCGAATTGACCTCATGAAAGTTTGAAGCTTCGTTCCTGCAGTAGTCCAAGATTTTACAGCATTGTGCAGTTGAAAGGAACAATTCACGACCGTATCGCAGGTAGACTGAAATGTAGATCGATTTGACTAAATAATAATGGACAGTCATACGTACGGCGGCCAAGCATGTTAGAGTCGCTGTTTTGTTGCAGCTATTCTTGCTAACAATCAATGCCGTTGATGACATGTAAGCGAAACCTGCCGCGATTCTCGAGCGCCTCCTGTGGTCCCAGCTAAGAACTAGCCGAGGAACAAGCTCCAGCTCCTGTTCTGGACTCGTAGTGGTGCCGAAAGTGAGCGTATTGAACCAGTTGAAACTTGAAAGCTCATCAAAGCCTGAATGGAGAAAGAGTGAGAGACTAGCTCGCATGCCAACATCTATGTTTGACAATTTAAGCATCGATACAGAATCTCTGATTTTGACAAAATTGGACTAAGGTTAGTTACAGTAGTTGACGTGGAAGTAGCGCTCTAGAGCCTAATTATGAGACCTATAATCCAAGGATTCCAAGCCATTGGAGTACGTAACGACGAATGTTTATTTCTACAACATGAGTCCTCTATTTTCATGTTATCAGACGCGTACACCCATGGTCAGATGCCAAAGTCGTTAACTTGGTTCGAATTTGGGTGCCGAAACTTGAGATACTCACCTCAAACTGACGGAGATGAAGAAACAAGGACTGGTATAAGTTAGATAATTATACGCTTTAAGTTTTAACCGACTAGCCCTGGCAGAAGCCGAAGTGGTTGAATTGTGCCAATTCATAATAATTCATATATTGACGTTAATCATGTCTTGTATCATGCTCTACCAAGAAGGCCCTCAAAAGGATTAAACCATCCCATAATGTTAAAAGGACAAATTTATGAGAGATAAAGGAGAAATAAAAGAGTATCGATGCTCACTATTTCCGATGCCGGCTTGCCAGCTCGACTAAAATGAGCTCGCATAAAGATCATGATGCTGCATCAGAGCTAAGTACAGAATGTCATCTGATCACGTCGTGGGCGCGATTCGGAGTGCTAAAATTGTGACATCGAACTGCACAAAGCTGTAAAAAGTAGAATTTGGCGGTACATATAGCCTAACGTTTCAGGAAGTCCGCTTTGAAAAGTAACACTGCCGTGAAATTCCCTGGCAATTATTACGAAATGGTGTTATTGAAAAGCAGTAAAGCACGACAGCATATTGAGGTCGACCTTGACTGAGCAGTACTTAGTGTATACTCACAGCGATGAAGTCTGCTTTATATTCCACAGCAGTACGTTTAAATCAGTCCTGCTTGAGGACGAGAGTCAGCTAGTTTATAGTAAGCAGATGCTAAGGCTATCATGGGATTGCATAACTGTAATTGTAACTACAGTAAATATATTCGAGATACCTCCCACAATGCCCCTCGCAACACATTAGAGGGTGTTCACCTTTAACTACCTGAAGGCTCTGAACTAACATTTTGCTCAAATGGCCGATATCAAGTAAAGTGAAGTGCCGCAGTCTATAAGCTCAAGTTTCCCGAATAAAACCCCGATCAGACCAATGTGTAGGTTGCTATGATACTGGAATGCCCTGCAACATCAAAGCTCACTACAGGCTGTAAGAGTACAATCATTAAGAAAGTGAAGGGCGAGAAGGAGCTAGAATGAAGTATCTACAATCTTGTGACCTCTTGTAACTTTCATATCTGCAACAACTCTTTGCAGAAAACAAGGTAATCAGATCTGTGGTTAATTGACGTTATCAGATGGGACTGTAATCAACTGACACACTTAGCAGCATAGTACTGTCTTTAGATACTGGTCATCCTGCGATAACCCCTCTAATTATATAACAAATTTCAACATGACATCATGTCATCCTGCACTGTAGTCAATTCAAGTCTGTAGGATCTTGGAAAGGACTCCTGTCCAAAAATGATAGAAAATAACTGTAAAAATGGAGCAACCTACTACAGATAGTCAGATACGGAGCATTAAGCTACTGGCCTCAAAGTTCCAACGATAATGGGCTATACATTGATCTCCAGTCAATAATCACTAGAACTTAAGAGAAAGCATTCTTGAAACATATGATCACGTTTGTAATAAAACTTATAAATGACCATAATCTTTAAAATTTACAGAAAGTAAGAAAATATGATCGATGTTCGTTACAATAGAGGCAACTGTCAACTACCAACTGCTTGTCTGCTTGAGGCAATCGTCAACTATAAGTGTACAAGTTTTATTTATTTTTTGGTATAGGTTAAATGAGGTAAGCTCAGAGCTCGTTGCCTCAAACTCGAGAAGTCGTAAATCCATCTCCAGTCAATCGCTAATATCTGCGCTCTAGCGATCTCAGATTCTCAGGCACGTACATGAAATATTGGAGCACGTTAGAAACCTATATTGAAGGCAACCATTGAAAGAAAAGACTTAACAGAAAAGAAAGAACAAAAATACCGTGGTACGACTCAGGAACAAACCAATTGTTTGAAGCTCCAATTATGGACTAAATGTTTAACATGTACTAGCTCACAAGTAGAAAGTATGATTGGGTATAACGTCTAACACCCCAAGCATGCCATGAAAACTTCCAGTGACACTTACTTGTGGTGTGCCGTTCTTGTGGGTCCTTTTGATGTCAATCTGGGGAGATCCAGAGTCTTCTACCCCCCACCTTTCAAAGAGTGAGCAGTGACTCGTGAAACTGAGCAGCAGAAAGGCATAATAGAGAACACACTTCACTAGAATACTTGATAACTTAATTGGTTCATACACAGCAAAGCAGCAAACTGAACAAAGCAATACTTCTAAATTAGGCTTCCTCCAAAACTATGAATCTTGCAAGTGAAGTCCGTGAACGAAGAGGCATTCTGGTCCAACTTGTGACAAACGAATGGAAAGAAAGGCTCACGTGCTTTCTCATGGTCATTTTCGTTAAAATTGACGAGTTTCGGAGCACCAACTGTGACGTTCAAGCGTCCAGAGCTCTGAAAACTAAGGACTGACATGGTCTAAATCAGAGGAGGTTCCAGCCTGCGAGCTAGTCATGCACTCAAGTAAGGGATATGAGGTTGTAGAGTTTTCATACTAGTCCTGCATGCCATTTGAAACGTGTACCAGATAATACATGCTAAGTTTCCGACATTAGACACGAATCACACGACACGATCTACTCGGCTACATGAACTGCAATCCATGCATATCACATAGCTAGGTAATAAAACATGAATGGATAGATAATGTCCACGAATGCAAAGGGACTTACATAAACCATGTGCAATAACAAAATAACTTTCTTGATCTGTAATGATGAAACAGATCAGTCGCTCGTACCCACTTTCAATACAGACCATTCGCATTGAAGTCCTCATGAGGAAAAGGTTAAGCTGACCAGGAATCGAGGTTTATTTATCATTGAATTCCTCTGACATTTCAGCAATCTTTACCACTGAACCGATGTCTCTCTCAATCCTGCACAACACGTTCGGCTATCAGCATTAAGATATTGAAGCTGCAGCACATTCCATTTCCTGAGCTCCACGTACACTGCTGCATGAAACAGACAAGCTACAATAGTATTAATACTGAAAATTAAAGTGATGCTCTCCAAGTCTATCCTAGTCTATCCAGCTGGTATTACGGTAAAATCCAAACCTTCCATTTGAACCATTCGTCAAGAATCGGATTCCAGGTTGTCACATTGGACGAGTTGCTATTCATTTCTTGTCCAATTGGACAAGAAATGAATAGTAACTCGTCCAATGTGACAACCCTGTCGGATTCTAGCACACTAACTTTCCTTTAGTGAACTATACGATCTTTAGTCCATTACTGTATGACCAACCAGACAACGAGCCAACGAGTGGTACTAGACTACTAGCATACTCAGAACCACGATTGCAGTCCCTGCTTTAACCAGAATTTGAACCAGGGAATTCTGGTATGAAGAAATCGATCTAACACAACTGTGGACTCTCTCTAGAAAGACTCTCCTAAATTCCACTTATCACTTGTAACGTCCTATGAATGAGTCATGATTTTGTCATGTTTTGTACACATTTGACTGGATTACTTCTAGAAATTTGACAAGCGGCCAACACAAGTACAAGTGAGCAAATGTAGTTACACAACCATTCATCCCCCAGACAATGTCGTTAGAGTGCTAGACGAAGACGAATGTAAGTGTATAGCTCAATGTAGCAAAATAACAAGCGATGCTTATTCATGTGAGAAGTATTTAAAATAATCTTGACCAATATGTCAACAACCAAACAATGGGCATGAAAGATGTTGACCTGAAAGAATAACACACTTGGTTACTCAGTTGAAAACCATTCTTCAAGATGCTCAGGCTCCCTCCAATACTATCACTCGTTCCACGTGCGGGATGAAGTTCTTAGTAACAACAATCATTAGCGAACGTAAGAACGCATATCTGATTCTCACGTTACTCGGTGCTAGCTGTAGTTGCAATGACTTGTGCCGTAATAACGTCCTGTAAGAGGTACAGCTTCATTCTCCAATTAGAAATTAAACAGACAGAGATACACTAACAGTTAGTGTGTCATATTTAGCTGTCATAAGAATGTCGGCAAAATCCAGATACATTTCTTGCCTCATACATCTCCCGTTTTAATTGGTACTGTAGTACATGGAGTAGCAATGTCAAGGCAACAGCTCTTACTCCAGTAGTCTAGTAATTATTGCTCGAAAACAATGATCCGTACATACCTGAGAATAATTCGCAGCCACCGAGTTGAAGCAATGACTGAAAACGGAATGTAATTGTCATATGGAGGAACAGTCCCATTCTCTGGAGATAGTTGATTCCAGTTCATGCATCAAGCTTACAGGAAAATCACATTATGACATTAACTTTAGTAAGGTCTGATCTGAAGGACTCAACGTTCTAATTCAACCTGTCTGCTCAGAGCTCCTGCTGTAGCTTGTCTGAATTCGCCTCAACATGCCAAACTGTCACAATGACTATGAAATTGCGGCAATACCAAGATGCAGTCGGAGTCGCTCGAGCGATCATGTGCACGAAACTTTAGGTGTAATCGAGAATTGATATTTCAGCGAGCAAACAACCAGTAATTCATGCGGCCAAAAATCTAAATTCTAAAGGAAATCCACCAAAAGTAAATTAAAACATTCACAAATTTTGTTAAATGCAAGTCGCTCTGGACAATGTGCATCATGGTCCGAGTTACTGAGAAGTGAGTACAGCCTCGTGTTAACTAGCTTTATTACTTCGCAACTGACCCTCCACAAGTGGCACTTGTGAAGAGTGTACTACAGTGGACTAAATAAAGTAAATATGCCTGTGCATAGCTCTACGAACTGGTCGCAATATCATTAAGTAGCGCTATTAGCTGAAAACACTACAAAAGGACCAGGCCACTGAAACCAGGTATCATTTCTGCTTCTTAGAGAACTAAATAAACTAAGACTACCAGTGTTTCAAACAAGTGCGTGACCAGCATGACATGCAGTGCATGTTAATTCCACATGACCGATGTATCGTTCAGCTTGAAAACGGAAACTGCACCCAACTCGGAGTTGTAAAGAACCTGCGACTCATGTATCAATACATTTAAGAAATGCAATGAAACATCACTTGATAGTAATTGGTTCCACCGACTTGTCGTCCCTAAAGCTGCCGTGGCTAAAATAGGATTAAATCGAAAGGAAAAAGTGCAACAGGTGAACAAAGCAATGATGATAGCAAAATCAGAACGGCATTGAACCGCAAAAAAAGTTAATCGTCCGTTTAGTTACAGCAGCGGATATGATCAATTCATTCGATTGACGACACGGCACTCCGCGGTAGTAAAAGAGTGAGCCGCATCCGTGAGGCCACTCATTTCAGCAAGTTACATGTAGCTAAGCTGTCAAGAAAAACGGTAAATAAACAGTTGTGGAAAGTTGAATGAAACGATTGTCGAAGGTCGTAGACCACAAAGAGGGCACATCCGAGTAGGGACTAGAGGAGAGAGAGAACAGCCCAGTCCACCGAGAACCACTTAACTCAGTTGCGAGAAACTGTAGCTTGGGCTGCACTCTCTCTCTTCGAGTCCCGGCTTGGATGTCTTAAAGATGGCCTTCAATTCACCAGATGATGCAGTACTGAACAAGCAATGAAGTTCTTCATTCAACCGTCGATGCTTGAATTTCAACGAGTAGGTCGAACTTTGGAGAGCGAAACACCCAGACTGGCACAAGAAGAGAGAGAGTACAGCCCGTTCCAACTAAAAGTCGGTTCTCGGGCTGTACTCTCTCTCTTCTGATACCAGAGTGAGTGAGAAATTGCAACGAGCCAAGAAACATTGCTCCAAGGGACTTCACCTCCTCTCGAGGATGCTGCATCTTCAAACCAGCACGAACTACCTAAACAAGAACGTGAAACAACAAAGGGTTTCTAAAAATGAGTATGACGTGACGAAGCTGAGAACAGATCGCCTAAACGGACACGAAATAGCACCCACTCCATGCAGCTTCAAAATATATCTCTAAGTCTGTGTTAAATAGAAAGCAATCTTCAACCAGTAATTGGACAGAATCCAAGGCGGATTTCATCAAGAAAGCCGATCTTCAAGGACAAAACTTACTTGAACGGCTGTCCGGTTTGAGTAACCACGTCATTGTGATGTTTCGTCCAATTCGTACTTCGAATCCTTCGTGGATTCAGAGTACGTCAAGAAATGGAAACGTGAGGTGATCACTGACACCGCATGCACCACTGAAAAACAAGATTATATCGAATATTCGGCAGGTCACATGTATGTGTCGAGGCCAAAATTCGCGCACAAGTTCGCTTATCCAAAAAGAAACGCATCATGAAACTTCAAAATGCAGTTAAGCGCAACCTCAGTGCAATTCAACAGCACATGAAGCATCATCTCCACGTTCAGAAGAAAGATCCCTTCGCTCCCAGCCTTTCAATTCCCAGCAACAGGCGCACAAACAACCACTGACAAGCTTTAACGAAAAAGAAACTGAAAACAGTATGTTCCAAGAAACTGAAGGCAGAGGCAAGCGAGGGAGCTGATGGCCGCTAGCTCTTCTTCCTCGACCTCCACATTATTTACCTTTCATCTTAACACCGTTCGAAAGAATTGAAAACGGCTGACGTCTCGCAACAGCTACTTCAACCCTGAGGATGCACATTTACCATAATTATCATCACCGCATGCTGAAAATCGATTCAAAACCTCAAAAATCTCCGTCTCCGTTCAAGAACATGCCGAAACAGGGACAGTACCGCCACCACTACCACCACCAGGAAGAGAAGGTGCAGCACTACTCATCAGCGGGGCGCATGTCAGAGAAGGACGAAAACACTCGAAGCGGAGACAGAGGCAGCGGCAGCGAGAACCGAGTGGGAAAGCCGGGAAGCGAACTGAAGGCAGATTCCTATTCCGTCTTCCCAAGCACGGCAGGAGGCCGGGGCAATCGAAAGAATGAAGAAGGTGCAGTCCTTCTACGGAGGGGAGGGTACCGGCCCGTTATATACCGTAGACGGGCAGGTTTCTCGTCGCTGCCCGGCCCGCCCGGCCCGCCCGCCCAGCCGTCGCCGCACCCGGCCCTCCCGCAGCGGGCTTTTGTCACCGCCGGTTCTGGTAGTTGCCGCCACTGCGTCGCCGTCGTCCCCCGCCCCGCGGATTCGCATAGCGCGGGTCCTGGCCCACTGCGCGGGTGGGCGCCCTGTCTCATTCAGGCGTCGCTTTCGACGTCATTGCCAGTGGTGCCGAGACGGGACTTGCCTTGCTGGACTCCAGTTGCCGTGAGGCAAGCTTGCACTCCAGGCTCTCTATCAAAAGCAGCAAGTGCACCGCCCCTTGTTTTCCTTGCGCTTCGGGCCTTGCGTGGAGGTTTACGTACATGGTTTTGGATATGAACAAGGCATAATTAAAGAATTTTCTGTTTGGTAAAATAGAATTATAATTGGAATGTAATGTAATGTCATGCCAAAAAAACCATTTGTGTGGTGCACCTTTCAATATTTTTTCTGAAATGCATTTGAATTCTTACACTACTTACTTGTTTTTTTGGAATGACAAGGTATGGCCCTTTCTCCACTTGAATTTGATCGGAATGATTGTCAACAAAGCATGTTGGGGTCATTGCAAGAAACACTTGTACTATTTTGTATCACATCTGTTTTTTGGCCATAAATTTTGTGTTTTGGCTCCAAATGACTCAAGATTTATAGGGAAGGTACTCATGACTATTATACACCTTCCTTAATTTTTTCATAATTTTCAAAAATATTTTACTATCCAAAAATAGATCCCGATTGAATGTCACACTTTGTAGTTTAGGGGTTTTTAGTACTATGGAATACCTTTTTTTAATGATTGTGAGATGAAATTTGGATGAGATGGTCTTCTAGTAGACTTCTAGCTTTACAAAGAAGGATTTTCAAAAATAGTTAATTTTATGTGGTGTGGAGGTCTACAAAGTGAGCTTCTTTCTACTTGTATTTTGAAACATATAAAATATGATTTTGGTGGGTTTTTTGGTGAATGACCATCTCTATAAAGTTATTGCAAATTTTCACTTTTTATTTTTTGAAAATACTTATTTTTACTATTTTTTTTGCTAATTTTTGAATCAAAGTACCTATTTTCTTGGGATTTGGCACTTTTCAAGTTCTCCTACTTAGAGAATTTTTCTATCAATTTCCTTTGGTGAAAACCTTCATTTTAGAGGTATATACATTATTTGTATTTTTTTTTTAAATTTAAAATTAGTTTTTTAATTTTATAGTACTCCTAAAAAAGTCATGAGTATTGTTGCAAAACGCAACAAAATCGACAGGTGTTTCTTGCAATGACCCGTTGCATGCATTTTGTCACATCAATTATCTTCTACCAAAATGGAGGTTTAATCTCTAAAGGCCCAACACTTTTTGGAGGTTAAAAACATCATTGCTTTTGAAGTGTTATAGGTATAGAAATCTCAACCCACAATCTTGTAATTTACAATTCTAAGTCTTATAGGTGACATGAGACAAATTTGGAGTCATTTGGCCACATAGATGGAGAGATTATGATGTTGTACAATTGTAGTGTTGAAAAAGGATGTTCAATTTTCCTAGAAACATATTTGGAGGTGAAATTTGATTTCTAGATTTAGTCAAATGAAAATACTTCAAACTAGAAATTGTTTCAAAACTAGCATACAAACACATTCATGAAAGAAAATATCATTCAATAAACTCATTGTTTATGCAAAACTGACTTTGAAATGTCAAAAAATAAATGCAAAAAACACATATATGGCTAAACGTCCTTTTACTAAAGTGCTTCTCAGAATCTCAGTCACTCATAACTTCTTGGATTGATATGAAATTTCAACCACATAAACAAGACTAGTATGCACAACTTTCTTTTTTTAAATTTGGAAACACACAACAAATGAAGCAACATGTCGCCAAAGGTTGATTGTAAATTTGTAATCCAAAAATGTTTAGTTTTTGAACTTCAAATTGCTTCCAACTATTCAAAACAACTTGGATTGACATGAAATTTGACCATAGTACATAGACTTATAGGGGAACAAAACCAAGAAATTTTATTGAAAACAACCATTTAATGAAGGAGATAAATGCCCCTAAAGTTCCAACCATCAATTGCAATATGGAAAACTCAAATTGAACCTATAAACTTTGATTGGCTTCCAAAAACTCTATTCACCTTGGATCAATCTAAATTTTCTACCACGAAAACAGAAAGAAAGAGTTTAGATTTTCCAACAAATTATATTGAATTTTGACATCAAAGGCAAAAGTTACAGCACACTGAATTGAACTTTTTGACTGTATGGACACTTTTGGTCTGTAGGCTTTAGGGGTTAAATTCCATCTTTGATTTAATCTACCTAAAAAAAGAATTACAACATAAATGAACATCTCAAGTAGTGTAAATTTCTCTTTGATCCCCTTTTTCTTGGTGCAAAATTAGAACCTAAACCTCTAAAAGTAAAATAAAAGTCAATTTGATGTGACTAGATTGTATGTAACATTCCTTGTTGACTTTCTAATAAAATCAAATTTTGAATAGTATCCAAATACTTTTTAGAATAAATATTAAAAGATTTTCTGAATTAAAGGGATCCAATTTACATTACTTCACAATTGACTCTAATGTATCAAAGAAATTCAAGCAATATTAAGTCCATAACTAAATGATGAGTAGGCTATTACAATAGGCTACTTTAGCTTCAATAAATAGTTGCCAAATACCAAAAATAATCACAAAATAGTATTTGTCATGTGCTCCATAAATGAATTTTCATAGAGATGATTTCAATTCTTAGAATTTTTTTTTTGCCAAACTCACCCTACAACTACATTTGTAGAAGATGAGGAATTTTGGAGCGCCAAGCAAAGGCATCAAAGCTTAGTGCTAAAGTACCTTGTTTCTAGAAGTTTGTAGAAGTATTTAGAACAATACTTTATCTAAATAACTTTTCATTCATTCATATTAGTAGTATTTCAATCTTTTAACCCCTAAACCACTCACAGCGTTTTTCACCAAAAAAACTGCTCCAAAACTGCCATTTCTAATACAAGAGCAATTTTTTTTTAAAAACACATTTTTGACTCATGTAACCGTAGGATCTTGTAGTAAGGTGGTTTGTAAACACGTGGAAAAAATTTCAGAAATTTCCACCATGTAGATTGCAAGATATAATTATTTGAATTGACAAAAACTGTTTTTTTATCCCTGCGAAAATCCGGGCAGCTGCACTTCACAAGGTCACATTTGTGTGAAAAAAAATTCAAAATGGTGGTTACTCTTTGAATTCTTACTTCAATGCAAGTTGGCTACATTCTCAAAAAAATTTAAACCATTTGGAATTGTACAACATATAGGAAAAAATAAGTAAGTAGAAAGAAGTAAAAAATGAGCCAAAATACTAAATTGTGAACATTTTATTCATAAAATTGAAAATTTTCAATCCCAATGGTTAAAATGTTGAAATAAACAATCTACACCTTTTGTTTTTATTTTTTTTCAAAAATATGAAAAATTGAATTAAATGAAGAATTTCAAACTTTTTTTGTGCTGTGCAGTTCTGTAACTGGCCGCAAACTACTCCAAACTCAAAATCTTCATAACTTTTGACTCATTGATCGGAATGGATTGATTCAAAGCTTCACATGTCTGTATAAACCTAAAGAACCAATTTGAAATTTCACTTTTCAAAAAAAAGTTTTTTTGAATTTTTTTTTTCAGCTGCCCGGTCTGCCCGCCGAGCAAACAAAGTGACATATCATGCCATAACTTTTTATCTACAAAGTCAAAAGTTATAAAAATTGTTGGGCCTTAAAGCTACTCCTCGGACACACATTGTATCAAAATTTCAAAAAAAATAAATAAAAACTCCATCCGTAGTGAGCTGCCCAAAAAATCTATAATCTCAAAAAACGCTGTTTAGGGGTTTAGGGGTTAAAGGCAAATGTCCTTTATGATGAATTTGATGAAATCAAGGTAAATGATACATTTGAACAAAAAAAAAGAAAAATTAGAAATTAGGTGTTTTACCCCTAAAGGTTGAAACACCATTTATTGACAAGATAGCAATTTTGGAAAGCTCACTACAAGTGGAATTTTTTTATTTTTTTCTTTGAATTCTTATACAACATGTGTTTGAAGAGTAACTTTAAGGTACAACACTTCAGGTTTTTGACATTTCATAACTTTTGACTATATGATTAAGAGTCATTCCAAGAAACACTTCACGTTTTTGTCTCAAAAACGCAATTTTTGGGTGTAGGATTGGCAGTCATGACTTCATGTGCGATCCTTCTAGTTCTACGCGTCTACATTGTGCTTGTCAATGTTAGCCATTGATTTCAGGCACCTGTAAATGTAGGCCGTTGATTTAGTGTTTGTAATACTATGTAGTATTACAGAGTGCTCCAAAGTACTACTCAGGCCACTGGGAGCAAAAAATAGCAGAAAAGGGGTCTATGGACCTTTTCATTTTTAGTAATTTAAAAATAATTTAAAAAATAATTTAAAAAAATTCATTTTTCTAAATAAAATTGTGCTCACAGTGCAACAAAAAATTGCATTAGAATTTTTTTCCCTCTTCATAGTCTTTGTACAAAGGAAGGTCACTTTGACCCCATATGTACAATAGACATGTTTCTAATTTCATAAAAACTCATTGTCAATCCATGTAATGTTAGTAGACCTTCAACTTGTCCAATTTGTGGCTTCAAATTCAGATTTTTGAGTCAAAAATAGGACTGAAAACCTCCAAAATGGCTAAGGTAGACACCCAATTGGGGGCAGTTTAAAAATAGTAAAATAATTTTTAAGAAATAAAAAAAATTACTAAACATCTAAAACTTTTGTGTGCACCTTTATTCCAAATTTCAAACTCATAAGATAGAAGATGCAAAAGTTATGAGCTAAAAACTACCTATTGGTCTGTTGGAGCCTTAGAGGTCAAGGGGACAAAAAAAGGACAAGTGTTTTTTGTTATCACCTTTAAAAAGTTATTACATGATATGTCATTTTCATCATTCGGCAACTAGCTTGGTCAATTTATAAAACTTCTTTAAAAAAAAATTTTAACAAATAGAAATTTAAAATGTATTCTCTAGATTTAAATATATGAACATCGAAAGCTTTCAAACACTCCATTTTGATTAATGAGATGAAAGTTATGAGGAGTTCTAGTTTATAGATAAGTATGAAGTCTTTGAAAACCGTTCATAGGTGCACATTTTATACACTATTGACATAAGTTCTATAGGTAAATTTATGAATGTCCATCCTATGGTAGTACCTACATCTTATGCTCTCTTTCACATAGTAGAACTACTCGCAATAAACTCTTCACATGGATAGACCATCTAGATAGCCCGCCACAATAGCAAGCCTCTTTGGCAACCCTACTATACGAGAGAGTTGACAAATCGGCACGTTCGGGGCAAGATCACATTGAAAATCTAGACGTCTAGACGCGACGGACGTTGTCCGAAGGTTGGAATGTCAGACAAAAGGGCAGACGGGCAGACAGAAGGGTGGGTAGTTTTAGGGGGATGGACTAGTTGTATGTATATTATGTAAGTGTGTATAGGGAACAAAAGACAGAGTAGAGTGATAGGGAACTGCAGTAGCAATTTTTCTCCACTGCATTAAGTCATTTTAGGGGTGCAAGTAAAAATAGAAACACCCTATTTTGTGCCGAAGGAACTTATTTAATGAACCTAAATTGGCTACTTTAGGGCCTCTAGTTGCAAAAATGAATTGAGGATTTGCAAATTTTTTTATGTGTGGAAGACAAAAAATTTCAGCATTTTTGTGAGTGGCCAAGGAAGGAGGGGTGACTACACCTTGGACGGACAAAGTAGACAAATATTGCAAACTTGCAAAGAATAAATTAATTACTTAATTGAGTTCCAAAAGAGGGACAATTGAATTACTACAAAGGATGATCTCAATTTGAAAATATAAACTTGTATTACAATGAAAGGGTGCAACTATCAATTGTCATTACAAGAACACATGGTCTTCATATCATGAGCTTATATCATTTTTGCTTCAATCTATCATTACACTACTTAAATTTATATGTTATCTCATTGGTAGCACTAATAGAAATCTATGTATTCGACTAGTATAAGTGATAAAAAAATTCAAAAGACTTTCCATTTGAGATTGAAGACCAAATTTTATTTATATATATATATATATATATATATATATATATGGCCCATGTAGGGCTATGTAGATTAGCAATGTTGCGATGCAAAACTAAAGAGTGAAGACCAAAGAAAGATTTCAAATTTTTTTAATTTTAATTTTTGAGTTTCTCTTTATTTCAATATCAGTTGAAAGTCAAACAACCCTTTATAAGACTATCATGATTACATTTTTTCTAATGTCATTTGGATACCATATACAATGTTATGGTGGGACAAATTTTTTTGGTAGATGTTCTAAAACCATTTTTGCAAGAATTAGTACAAGTTGATTTTAGAGATGTAGGTTGATGCAAGAAACACTTAACATTTTTGTCTCAAAATAGCCCAAGTGCTACAACACTGCGGTTTTTGGAATTAATTTTTTTTAATGAAATATAATATGGATAATTTGTAAAATAGTCTAAATAATATATAGGTGAAAATTCTAACCTTGAAAAATTTATCTCTAAAAGTTATTCTCTCTCAAACAATGATGAAAAATACAAGAAAATAAATACTTTGGAATTATTTTTAAAAAATCTCCAAAATTCATTTTAGATATATAATAGCTATGAATATCTTCCCTATAAATTTTGAGTCATTTGGAGCTAAAACACGAAAGTTATGGCTGAAAGAAAAAGAAAAAACTAGGGTGTGACAAAAGGCTTTGAGTGCTTCTTGCATTCACCCGCATGCACCCTTAGGCCTAAGGCCTAAACCTACATTTAGGAAAATCCTTCAAATCACTAAATATATATTTGACACTTCCATATTATAAGAGAATAATATCATAACATCATTTTTAATGTAGAAACACATTACAAATGTATATGTATGAGATCTAATATTGATTGATTATTGTACATGACTAACATTGGGTATTACATTTGAAGGTCAATTTCATTTTTTACTCCTTAAGCACCAATATTTTTGAAATGCAATATAATATTGATGGCTTATAACTTAGGATGTACATATAGATAAAAGAGTATACAATAAAAACCTCAATTATACTTTGTTGTATGAATGTAATATTTAAGCTTGACATATTATAGTTTATTACATTAAATTACATTAAAGTGTTTCAATTGTTTTCAACAACATCTTCTAATAGAATAACAAAATGATATAATAGAAATGATTTATTTATTTCTTGTAGGATGTATACTTAATGCCTTCAACTATCAATGCATTTTACAATATAAGTACAAAATCAAAAGAAACACTTCAATCTTTAAGTCATATTTGAATGTTTCACTTTTGTATAGGTACTAGTAATGTAAAATACTTCAAAGCCAAACAAGAATTAATGCCCTAAATCCCACAAAACATTCGAAAAACAAAATAAATGAGTTAGTGAGGTCTACATATGCACTACATTTTAATCATCAGTGACATTCAAAAAGAATTGAAGGTCAAATATATTGTACACATTGCACCAATGTTTTTGATAAGTATATACAATTTGAAGTTTGGCAATCCGGGTGGGTGGGAGGGACATCTCCATACAGGGCTCTTCCTACAAATTTCCAAACCAATCAAGGCTAAAAACTTGACTAATAATTTCCAAATCATATTAGACAAGATAAGTACTTCAAGTTTAAACTATCAATCATAGCCAAACTTTACTCCCAAAAATTACAGCCTCTACATAGCTTAATAATTTCCAGACAATCATATGAAAAGATAGGCATATCTTACATAAGGCCTTCTATCAATGAGTTTTCATAAATTCCCCAAAAGAATCATATACCTCACTGGAATAATGATTCATATACACTAAAAAAGATAGATAAGCTTAATTCTAGAGAAGCCATCTTATCACACAATATCATCAAATCATCTTCAAATTTTAATGCTTCAAATCAAATCAAAGAAGTATTTCCAACAAACCACATAGATCACATCAGATCATTACATGGTAGGAAAATAGGTCAAGTACTTAAAGGCTAATTACTCCATGAAATAAGCTAAATCATGTCCAAAGCATGATTTAATAACCCATAAAAAAACATAAGTTGTCAATATCTTGGAATAAGCTGTGTCTTGGTGAAATAACCCAAGAGGTTGTGAACCTCACCTGTCCCCATGACAAACCAAACATTAGGATGTTAGTAAATTGTAGACAAGGTGTCTTCAGTTCAGAACAGCGTATCATAGCAGTCACAAAGGAAAAAATCACAAAACAAAGCTGAAACTTTACACAAGAAACTGACAACAAACCACAGTCTAACACAAATGTGCCATATAGAAAACCTATGTAGACGCCATATCTGTCCTCACACCACACCTCACACCACATGTAGTAACTTCCAACATTGCAAGAGCGCCAACCAGCTGAAGCAAATTGTGAAGGACTCAAGCATAGAAATGCCCTTAATATACCAGCCAGCCATACCTAGGTATAGTCCATACCTTGGGAGCCACGGACCTATGCATTAGACCCAAGTCAAGTCAACAAGACTTCTTCTAAAGGCCACTAAAGTAAGAAAATTCCAACCAATCATGACCATGTAAGTAGTTGAGGGCTACACATACATGTAAGTAGCCTACCATGTGGAGTCCATCATGGTACCCCCTATAGTGTGTCAAACAAGCCTACACTAACTACCAATGAGGTACAAGACACATGGTCATATCAAAGTACAAAATACTTGTCTTTACCTACCCAGGAAGGCTGTCATTTTTCACTCTCTTGGTTAATCCAAGTGAGTCTTGTAAAGACTAGAACAACTCATAAAAATTGAATTTTTAAGAAAATAGGATCCAAGCTATGTTTAATAAAATCCCTATGATGGCTTAATCAATTAATCAGAACTAAACCAATAGTGTCATGGTATTGAAAAAACCATGATGACACCAAATTGGAGCAAAGATACAAAGGCATATTTACTATACATCATGCTTCATATCACATGGAAGGTTCTAAATTTTTCACATTCCATGCTAAAATTACACAACAAACTCCCATACAAAATTAGCATTAGTATGGTGAGCTCTCCTCCATGTATTTACATGGCCAAAATTAAAAAATCTCTTCAAGAAAAAATCCATAAAATACTTATAGTTTATAGAATTGTGGCATGGTATTTTCAAAGCACATAAGGCTCTACAAAATAATACCATTTGTAGGAAATTAACACATATGGATAGGTGGAAAGGACAATAGATGACAACAGGACATGGTATGTGTTTAACAACTACATTACTATAGTTAATAAGTTTATACGCAAAACAGCAGAGACAAAATAAAAATTGGTCTCTCATTTGCAATATATATTTATAAAGGGTACTCCCACCAAAAAATAAATTATCTATAATTCTCCAAAAGGGGATCATACCACCATATCCTTTGTCAAAATCCAAACATTACATTTCAAACACATAAAGTGCCAAGACTGAGGGTTTAGGATTTTGGGTTTAGGGTGCAAATGTGTGGAGAAATAACTTAAATGGGTGAATGCAGGAAATACCGAAACACTTGTACTATTTTGTATCACACAGCATATGCTGATCTGTTTTTTGGCCATAACTTTTGCATTTTAACTTGAAATGAATCGAAATTTCTAGAGAAGGTACTGATGACTATCATACACGTTACGTAATTTTTTCATATTTTTCAAAAATGATTTACTATTTAAATAATACTAGTGATTGAATGTCACAAATGCCATTTTGGAGGTTTTTAGTACTATTGAGTACCTCTTTTTAATGATTTTGAGCTCAAATTTGGATTTAATGGTCTTCTAGTAGACTTGCAGGTTTCACCCAGAGGTATTTCAAAAAAATTTATTTTCACATGGTGTACAAGTTCACAAAGTGAGCCTCCTTCTACATTTTTTTGGAAACATGTAAAAAGTGATTTTAGTGATTTCTCTATTAATAACCATCTCTATAAAAAAAATTGCAAATGGAAAATTTTTATTTTATTTTTTGAATTTTTTTTCTATATTTTATTAATTAAAACATCAAAGTATGTATTTTCTTGAGGTTTGGCACTTTTCAAGTTCTCTTACTTAGAAATATTTTTAACGAATTTCTTTTCGGTGGTTTTCTTCATCTTAAAGGTCTTTACATTAGTCATATTTTTTTTTTAAATTTAAAAATATTCTAATTTTAAAGTGCTCCCAAAAAAATCAGGCAAACGCAACAAATAGTTAAGTGTTTCTTGCATTCACCCTCCGCCATCCGGTACTCCGGTAGCCACTGCGTCTGCTACCTTTGATGCGTGTGGACATGATTTTGCTCTAGACATGGCAATTCATCAACCCTGGACACAAGTACCTTGTCTTTAAATTTTGAGTCATTTGGAGATAGAATACAAAAGTTATAGCAAAAAACTAATCAACTAGATGTGTATGGCAAAGGATAGTAAAAGTGTTTCAAGCAATTACCCTTGTATCCCAATTTTCACCTTAAATTTGAAATTTTGGGTTGGAAATAGTACTAAAACCCCTCAAATTTGCTTAGGTAGACATTCAATTGAGGTTAGTTTAAAAAATAGTGAACTAATTTTTAAAAATTTCAAAAAATTACACAATGTCTACAACTACTATGTGTACCTTCATTTCAAATTTTATAAAAAAATCGACAAACTATACAAAAGTCTTAAGTAAGAAAAGTAAAAAAAACACTTAACGAAGGCCTAGGAAAAAAGAGGACATCTAAAAAGGACAAGTATTTCTTGCAATGACTCATGTACATAGTCTGAGCATCTTTAAACTAGTACTTTGAATAGGCACAATACAATTCTAGGGGAACCTACCTCTTACGTGTATCTCTTAAATGAGTATTTATTTCATAATAATTTCAATTGATCATTTCACTTGTGAGTGAGTGACCTTTTACCTTCACCTTTACAATCAAAATCACAATATAGGGTCTATATACTATACAATTACAATTTTTGGAGGCTAGTTTCTACAACGGTGAACACTTGTGTGAATCTTCCATGATTACATTGCTCAAGTTGTCATGTGCGTGGTGGAATTAGTGTCACTTAAAAAATTAGTGTCACTACAAAAAATTCCTTTATTGAAAACTGGTATGGACAATGGAGTGCAACTTACACAATGATATTTCAACATTTACTACTCATGGCAGTCAAGCACACTCACTATCAGGACAATGCAGCGCACCTTTAATGTTTTATATTTTTATATATTTTTTTGGAACAAAGGAGGAGGCTAGTGTTTGTGATTTCATGTTCTTCGAGCATGGATTGCATGAAGTCAACTCTAGCCGAGTAACTGACACCCAAGCTCCGAACCCCTCCAAAAAAATGATGATGAGCCGACTCAACCGAGTGTAAACAGGGACTAATAAATACGGGATTCCGTTACCTTCCCACATGCCTGACGGCAGCTCCAGCGTCTAAATTTAGAAATGGATCCACTTCATGACGTCCACGGCGCTTACAATACGGTTGAAAGCGAGGCATACTAGCGCATACAAAATCGGTAGAAAACTGCAAGTAGTACTCAGACACTCAGTGCAAGTTATCATGCAAGCACGTCTCGATCAGGTCCGTTGGCAAAGCCGAAAGGAAAGCAAAGAAATTAAGGAGCTCATCGAGATCGAACCACCCTGCGTGAGGATCAGATTCGGTAGTTTAAATTTTCTATGAGTGGCACACGACGGCACACGGCATCTTGTGATTGGATTAAAGTGATGTGGACCTCTCACAATTTGACGTGGAAATTCCATTTCGACAGTTACGGTAGACCGTTGACAGACCTTCCCCTACCTGAGAGTTGTCCACGGCATGCATGCCTGGCGGAGCTCCAATTCTACAGTAACTGCAGCCGCGACAGAAATTAAAGTCGCAAACGACAAGAGCGGATTGAATGCAGATGAAAACCAGGGCAAAAGAACTGAATACAGTTTGCGTGATTGTGGGTTGCGGATGAGGCTCCAGTGGATGTTGTTCATCACCGTCCGGCGCCGGAAGAGTAGCTCCCGTCGCATGTGTGATCGCGTGGGCACCAGTCATCGATCACTGGAGCGACTCCCTCAGGAAACTTTGCCGGCTCTTTTGAACTCTTTTTTTTCGGAAACTAGGCTTGTGGCAGGTACTGTTCTCGGAAAAACACGCTGGGTGGGGGCGAGAAGCTAGCTAACTTAGCTTAGCTGGGTGGACGACGAAAGAAACTACAGTATGCAATGGCTCGTCCATTTGTTCAATAAAAACAAAAAACAAAAAACTACAGTACTGTAAACTGTAAAGGGGTTGCACTAACTTGTAGCTTCTTTCTCCGTCCCTTGCGGGTACGCCACTACGTAAGAGCAACCCCTCGTTGTGACTCTAGTAGTAGGTACAGCACCTAGTTAAGCTTTCATTTTGACGCTGCGTACTGTAGTTTGTCGGTGCTTGCTAGTGTTGAGTCTTACAGTAGTTGGGGCCTGTTTCTTGTTTCGATCCAGACGTGCTTGCAAGTCCAGGCCTCAATTGGGTTCGATTCATGAGTACTCTAGCTTGTCCCAGACATGTGAAATGTCCAGGTAGCAATTAGATCCAGGAGTATAGTACCATTGGTCGTTGTCAAGCCGGCCTCACTTCTTAACGAAGAACACGAGGCTCCACAGTTCTTGTTAGCTCATATTGACTCTCCTCTTCAATGCTTCAAGTTCAGAATGAGATTCTCTTTTTCTCTCTTACGAGAACATCGGCAATTTTCCAAATGATTTTGCTCTGGGAAGGGATTAATTAAGGACAAGAGAACAACTGGACTAGCTAGGGGAAATTTTCAATTTTGCGAACAATGTAAATTCGGAACGGAATCCGGGAAGAAGTGATGATCCCTCCTAGTGAACGTAAAATTAAAAGTAAACTTTGCGTGCATGACAGTCCCTTATTGTGTGCAGCTACGAGCTTGCACCCTATGTGTACATTTTTTAAAACCGGGATTGATCAATGTTTGTGATTCAAATCATGACGGTGCTCTCTAAGAAACCCTACTTTGCCTCGAGAGATGAAATTCTTCCTCAAAGCTAGCCACCTGGAGACTTATTTAAGCTCTGCTCCGATCCAACCCTTCAAAGTACCAGTAATGGGAATGGCCGAATGGGCTTTGCCTACCTACAAGTAGGAGTGGCACGCAAACTCAGAACTCACACTGATCTCAAAAAGAGTCTGTTTTTCTCTAGAAATGGGCTACAGGCCTTTAGCTGTCCAGGATCTTCCATCCAAGATTTCCCATCCAAGTTGCCGTGGCAACTTCCAAGTTTCCGAGGACCCACATCCTTCTGACATGGAGAATCTGGGAGAAACCCAACTGCTGCTAAGTGCCAACTGCAGTCGGAGCAACTTCGAAGTTCAAACAACACTTAGAATTGAATGGTCGTTACGTTGCGACATAATGCCGAGGCAACATTATTTGTGAGTTACATACAATCTTGATCCATGTCATACTTGTAAGCTAGATGCAACTAGACAGTTGAAACGACGTACATTATTACTCCAATGCCGCTCTAAAATAATGCCGTGAGAACTGAAAACCATATCATTGTAAGTACCTGCATGCTTCCACTTCTGTTCAGCTGATCGAGTGAGCTGACCTCACGGATGGAAATCACAGCCAGACATGCTGGAGAGAATTTCTTGTTCTAAGATCGATTACTACTGACGGTCGGTGCTACAGTGGAGGTGATGAAGAAGATGCGCTAGGATCATCCTGATCCTTCGCAAGTCAGACCATGCGAAATTGCGAAGCGAAGCTTTGATGCAGAGTGCGTGCGGACTGAACTCATTAGGCGTTGTTATCAGACTTCGTGAACCACAGAACCTCATACTTAGAGCATGGACTAGGTAATTGCACAACAGGCCTAGTTATAAGAACAGTGGGCGGCGAGGTTGGCACTAACGGCCTCCAATTATTCTTTAATACTTGGCCTACTTTGCAATTACCAAATATAATGTCAATGTAGGAAAGTTGAGTTGTTTCACTTCTTTGATTACTTAATCAGTCAAAACATACCACAAGCCCGCAACAACAAAAGTCTTGTGCATTTAGATTATGTTAGGTGAATATGCACTCACTAAGTTAAAAGGGTGAATGCAAGAAATACTTAGACTATTTGTTGCATTTTGTCACACTTTAGTTTTGATTTGTTTTTGGATCATAACTTTTGTCTTCTAGCTTTAAATGACTCAAAATTTATAGGAAAGCTACTCATAACCATTATATACCTTTCCTAATTTTTGAAGATTTTTCAAAAATAATTTATTATTTTTAAATAACCCCAATAATTTCTCACAATGGATGATTTAGGGAGTTTTAGGCTTTTAGCACCATTTATCTCAAAAAAAACGGGTTTTGAACTAAAATTTGGAGAGGATGATTTCTTAGTAGACTTATAGCTAATAAGCTACTATCAAAAGAAATTTCAAAAATATTTATTTTTATGTGGTGTAGAAGTTCACAAAGATAGCTTCTTTTTGCATTTTTTTCCAAAGATATAAAACATTATTTTGGTGAGTTTTTTGGTCAAATCTCATCACCAAAAAGTCTTCTCAAATTGCCAATTTTTTTATTTTAAAAAAATATATCCTATTTTTTACAAATTAAAATATCAAAAGTTGTATTTTCTTCATGAGAATTTTATGTGAATTCTATGTCCAAATTTCTAAATTGTGAAGAAAATACAATTTTTGACTTTTTAATTTGTAGAAAATATAATATATATATACATTTTTTACATTAAATATTTTTCCATTTGAGAAGACTTTTTGGTGATGAGATTTGACCAAAGGGTGAATGCAAGAAACACTTGTACTATTTGTTGCATTTCGTCACACCCTAATTTTTTCTTTTTCTTTTAGCCATAACTTTTGTGTTTCAGCTCCAAATGACTCAAAATTTATAAGGAAGCTACTCATAGCTATTATGTATCTAAAACGAATTTTGGAGATTTTTTTTAAATAGCCCCGAAAATTTCTCACAATACTTGATTTAAGGGTTTCTAGCACCCTGTTTCTCTAAAAAAACGAATTTTGATCTAAAATTTGGAGAGAATGGTCTCCTAATAGACTTATAGCTATTGTACAAAGTAATTCCAAAAATAATATTTTTTAAGTGTTGTAGAAGTCCACAAAGAGAGCTTCATTTTGCATTTTTTTCCAAAGGTATTAAACACTATTTTGGTGAGTTTTTGGTCAAATCTCATCACCAAAAAGTTTTCTCAAGTTTGGTATTTTTATGTATTTTTCAAAAAAATAATACTATTTTTAACAAATAAAAATGTCACAAGTTGTATTTTCTTCACCTGAACCTTGGACATAGAATTCTCAATTCTCATAAAATTCCGGTGAAGAAAATACAACTTGTGACATTTTTATTTGTTAAAAATAGTATTATTTTTTTGAAAAATACATAAAAATACAAAACTTGAAAAAACTTTTTGGTGATGAGATTTGACCAAAAAACTCAACAAAATAATGTTTTATACCTTTGGGAAAAAAATGCAAAATGAAGCTCTCTTTGTGGACTTCTACAACACTTAAAAATAATTATTTTTGGAATTACTTTGTACAATAGCTATAAGTCTATTAGGAGACCATTCTCTCCAAATTTTAGATCAAAATTCGTTTTTTTGGAGAAACGGGGCGCTAAAAACCCTTAAATCAAGTATTGTGAGAAATTTTTGGGGCTATTTAAAAATAATAAATTATTTTAAAAAAATCTCCAAAATTCGTTTTAGATACATAATAGCTATGAGCAACTTCCCTATAAATTTTGAGTCATTTGGAGCTAAAACACAAAAGTTATGGCTAAAAGAAAAAGAAAAAACTAGGGTGTGACAAAAGGCTTTAAGTGTTTCTTGCATTCACCCCAAAAAACTCACTAAAATAATGTTTCATACCTTTGGAAAAAAATGCAAAAAGAAGCTCTCTTTGTGAACTTCTACACCATATAAAAATAAGTATTTTTGAAATTCCTTTAGACAGTAGCTATAAGTCTACTAAGAAGTCATCCTCTCTAAATTTCAGCTCAAAATTATTTTATTTTTAAGATAAATGGTGCTAAAATGCCCTAAATCATTAATTGTGAGAAATTATTGGGGCTACTTAAAAATAATAAATTATTTTTGAATAACTCTCAAAAATTAGGAAAGATATATAATGGTTACAAATAACTTTCTCATAAATTTTGAGTCATTTAGAGCTAGAACACAAAAGTTATGGCCAAAAAACAAATCAAAAATTATAGTGTGACAAATAGCATTAAGTGTTTCTTGCAATCACTCAAAAGCAATTGGTAGAAGTAGAGGTTATTCTTCAATTTCTCTTCTTGCCAAATCCAATGGAATTTCCACCGCTTACCAACCCTATTGAAAATTTGCATAAGGCAAGCAATGAGCATTATTAATCTTGATTTGCATCTCCTTCACCGATTGAACAAGCCACAATGGCAAAACTCTTCAACATTGACATTATCATTCAATAATGTTCATGATCCTCTTTTAGCAATAAAACAACCTTTTAAGGAGAAATTGGAATCTTTTTGTTCAAACTTTTGTCTAATTATAGTCAAAAGATTTAAAGATTCTTAAGTTGGGTGATTGTAAGAATCATTGATTGATTTTGTATAATTTGGGTAGTATTTAGTATACTATGAAGTATGAACTTTTGGAATTTAAAAAATAAATAAAAATAAAACATAGATATTTAGTATAAGTATATATCACTAAAGTGACTAAACATAATATATTAAATATATCCTAAATTTCAGACCTTATAAAATGTAGGTCAATAATTATTCATAAAATAGAGGGGCAAAATTGTCAAAGAAAATAGACAATTTGATGTTTAAATCATTAGAACATGGTAAAAATATATTTTTTAAACCAAAAACTTATTCATTTATAAAGACTTGATGGTGATTGGATTTTACCAATTAAAAAATGATTAAATGAGCTCAAAACTATATACAATAGTCAAGAGTAAAAAATATAAAATTAATCTTTAATTTTTTTAGAAAGAAATATAGTTACTATGAAATATCAATTTCTATTAAAAAAATTTCAAGTTCATGAATTTCATGCTTCAAAAGTTATAATGGATCACAAGTCCATTATATTACTTCTGAGTTGTCATACAAAAAACAATTGGTGTTTCTTGCAAACATTTATTTTATTTTGTAAAAAAATTGTATATTACTTGATTTGCCCAAGAATGCATCTTAGCATCATAATAACCACCAAAATCTTCCATATATTTTGATGCTTAGATTTTTCATTAAGCGTATGAAAGTTTGTTGCAATATAGATTCAATTTTTTGTTTGGGGTTTCCAATTGGTTTAGAATTTTCATAATTTGCTTCAATACTTTGGTGAATTGTTTTATATGTGTGTCATGATTGATTTTTTATTTTTTCTTGTTAAATGCAAATTGGATCTCAATAAAAAGTCAAAGATGACAAAAGTAGAAGTTGCAAAGGATGTCATCTATAAGTATTCAATTATATTACAAGGTTTAATGCTTGGTTTAATGGCTTCAATGGCCCTACAATCTAGTACAATGTCATGTCTTCATTTCATTGATATTTGTGCTTATAATTTAATGACAAGGCTTTAAACCATCATTCATTAAGTTTTTAGAGTTTTATTAGCTATTTTTCTCCAATTCCCAAATTAAAATAGTTTTTCAAACTAAGAGTCTGTTTATATCTTCTAGTTTATCCTCAAAATAAAAAATTTATGGATTTTTTCATGAGTTTTTTTGTCAATGTTTGCAAATTGCATGAGTTTTTTTTCTCAACTCCACTGGCTAACTTTGAACTAACTACTAGTTTTTCTTGGACATTGCCTAGAACAATAGTTGTTGTATATCTACTTATATGCATGCTCAAAGCTCACAAGCTTGCATCTTCGTGCTCACATTTTTAGCATCTTGAAGTAGTGAGTGATTCAAAATACTAAATTGTGAATAATTTTATTATGGAATTGAAAAATGCCAATCCCAATGTGTGTTTTTATTGAATTAAAAAACCTTCATCCAATGATTTTATTTTGATTCTAAAAATATTGAATTTAATTGAATAAAATAAAAGGCTTGAAGAATTATTTTAACCCCTAAAGGACTAAAGCCATTTTTTTGTCAAACCTCTCAAAACTACCATTTCTACTACCCTCATTGAGGAAATAGAAAGAAAACATTTTTTTAGAATCTAATCATAGGATCTTATACTCAACTTGTTTAAGATCATATGGTAAAAATTTCATGAATTTTGACTGTATAAATTGGAAGATATGAGCAATCAAACAAAGTTTTTTAAAAAGAATTTGAAAAATTACATTGTCCATAACTTTCTCTTTACTACCATTTTTGTCAAAACCTCTCAAAACTGCCATTTCTACTATGCTCATTGTGGAAACAAAAAGAAAACATTTAAAAAAAATCTAATCACAAGATCTAGTACTCAATTTGTTTAAGATCATGTGGTAAAAATTTCATGAATTTTGACCATATAAATTGGAAAATATGAGCAATGAAACAGGGATTTTTAAGAAAAATTTGAAAAATTACATTGTCCATAACTTTCTCCTTACTACCATATAGAATGAATCAAAGCTTCACATGTAGACAAAAAATATTTTATTTTATGAAAAGAAAGATTGAAATTTATATTTATATTTTTACAATTTTTTTTTGCTCGCCAAATTTAATTTTAGGCTTTTTGTGGTATAATTTTTTCTCCCATGAACCAATTGAAATAAAAATTATATTTCCACAAAGCTAATTAGTTGTTCTATATTATGAGAAAATTTCAAAAATTTTCACCAAAATTTAGGTTATAAGAACTTGCCCTAAATCCATTTTGTTCCCCAAGGGAACAACAATCCTTTAAGCAACCATGCTAGTATGTGTGCATGAAGATGTGAGCACATGAGCTTTGAACTTGTATATAAGTAGATATACAACAACCATTGATGGTGATTGTGACAAATGTACCTAAAATAAAGGTATCTATAGTATATTCGTATTATAATTATAGAAAATTTATATTCTATAGACACCTATATCACAGGTATGTAGTCTTTTAGGTTCATGGGCTCACACTCTTAGGCTTACATTGTAGCAATCTTTTTTTTCCCTTCATGTTGCACAATTCCAAATGATCTAAAAATTTTCAAACATGTAGCCAATTTGCCTTGAAGAATGAATCTTAAAAAACACCAACAAAATGGACATTTTTTCATATAAAATGTGACCTTAAGAAGTGTTGTTGCTATGTTTTTTGCAAGGCTAAAAAAAGGATTTTATCAATTCAAACACTAATATTTTGCAATCCATTTAGTGGGAATTTTCGAAATTTTTTCAACATCTTTTCAAACCAAATTACTACTAGATCCTATGCTTACATGTGTCCAAAAATGTTTTTTTCAACAATTTGGTACTTGTACTTGAAATGGTAGTTGGGCAATGGCAAGCTAAGGTGGCCCAAAGTTGGCAAAAGTGCAATTATAAAAGTCCATTTCATTCTTTTGCATATGACTTCTAAATCTTTTGATTTTTTTTCCTATAATTTTTTTATAGTGTATAAAATAAATAAATGATTTTTTTTTCTAAATTTTATTTTTATATTTATATTTAAAAAATTTCAAAAATGATATCAAATTTATATTTATTTCACTATTGAAATTGGTTATAATGAAAATCCACTATATTGAAAGTTTGGCCATCTTTAGAGATACTTATTATAAAATTTTTGAAAAGATAGATTTGCATAAAGTTGATTTTAGGCATGTCTAATGTAACTCACAAAATCAACACTATTATTGATGAAATAATGATACATAAAAGTTCTTTCTTCACAGAATAAAACATAAATTCTACTAAAACATACAACAATTCCATTTGTACCAATATACTTTTTGTAATCTTCAAACATAAAAAGGATATTTTATATTTTCGTATAAATTCAAGAGTTATTTCATAAAAATTAATGGACTGTGACAATCCTTAGGTGAAAACTAAATAGTCCATAATACATAAAATATTGAAAATTTATTTAATTCACTTATTGAGGGTTGTAATATATTAAGTATACAACATATAAATGAATGCTTTTGATTAAAATTATACTATGTATTTTTTTAATCTTCAAAAATGAAAATATAATTAAAAAATATGGACTGAGACAGTAAATTTTGGGTCATCCTAGCTTGTTTTTGCCCAGCTTTGAAGCATTTTGGCATAAAATATAGTCAATAAACTTTAGAGGTTACTAACAAAAGGTATCATTGCATGTACTAAAATCACCTTGAATCTTCATCTCTAAAAATTGAAGATTTGGTCCAATCCAAATTTTATTTGTATGAGTGCAAAATAATCCATATTTATGGCTACATTTCATCTATATTAATTTCATCAATTTAGTGCAAGAAGGTAAAGTGTACCATCTAGACTCTTGCACTAATTGAATCAACTTGGGTCATAGAGATGCTTATAAACTAATGGCTTGTATAAAATCAAATATAGATGAAAATATCTAAACCTAGACTATCTAATATCATAATGACATTTAGTGTTACATATGCTCATTGATTTTAAAATGCTATAAACCTTTATCTTCAATGTATATTTTTGCCAAGAATACAAATATTAATTCTATTACAAAGGTAAGATCTCTATAAAAATAATTGGTTAATCCTTAAGCACTCTAATGTCAAATTTTGGGATGTACAAATTGAAAATCAAATTTCTTTGTCATTAGAGTTTGGGTGCAAGCCATCCAAACTTTTAGAAATACTTTATGAAGTTGTTGTCCTATCCAAAGGTTGAATTTGGTGTTACTAGAATACATATTTTTCTAAAATTACAAAGTAGAAGTTTGTCAAATAGTTGCTCAAGCCAAAATTGCATTGACTCTAATTCACATCTAGAATTGTAGAAATGAAGTCATAGAATCAATGAATAAAAAAATTCCAAAAAATCACCTTGTCAAGAGAACCTCATTTTATATCCATTCCAACAAAATTTACTCAAAAAATGACAATATTTTGCTTGTAATTGGATTTAGAGAAAATTTTGAATTTTCTTTTTTAAAATTTATAAAAAAATGTTGGTGATAGTATTGGTGAATCTAATCATAGAGATAGAATCTGAAATTCAAACTCTACAACTTTTATTTGCATCTCAATCTTAAAATAGTATTCCAAATAGTACTTTATGATGATTTTTTTTTCAAGATTGTCAATTTGGGAGGTAAGTCTAGACACTCAGGGGTTAAAATAATCATGAAGAATAAAAACTCATAGCATTATTAAATCCATAAGTGTAGGTACCACTAAATATCATTATTAGTGTGCCTACTTTCATCCATGTTATGTGTTCGAGGTACAGTATGCCACCAGCGAAGCCCTAAGCGGGCCCCTTTAATAGAGAAGAGTCGCGACTTAGGGTTTCTCTTTTCGTTCCTGGCTCTCTCGCGTAGTCCGAAGCTCCATCGCCATCGCCAATCGCTAGCAGCAGGTTGCTACCATGTTGATTCCGAAGAAGAACCGTGTGGAGGTTTACAAGTACCTCTTTAAGGAGGGTGTGTTGTACGCCAAGAAGGATTACAATGCCCCCAAGCACCCGGAGATCGATGTGCCCAACCTCCAGGTCATCAAGCTCATGCAGAGCTTCAAATCCAAGGAGTACGTCAAGGAGAGCTTCGCCTGGCGACACTACTACTGGTGAGTTTACTTTTCGATGTGCTTCGGTTGCTGGAGCATTCTGGCTTCGCGCTTCGGCGTGGCTCAGAAAATGGCGCTCGAGCGTGGATTAGGGTTGGGGGTGCTTGTGCGGAATTTGCAAGCCTCTTCACTCTAAACCCTAACTTTTCAGGCATTATTGTCATTTTAAGCGGCGTTTAGGGTGTGGGCTTTGATGCGTTAAAACTTTTAATTTTTCCTTTCAAGGTGCCATATCGTAGACATACTTGGTCTCTCTCGTTTTGCTGTGAGTAGTAGAGCTCTCTGGATTTGCTCTTCGGTCTGTCCCGGAAAATGACTCTCGGAGCATGGATTTAGGGTTTCTAAGCGTATAGCTAGCCTCTTCACTTTATTCCTTAAATTCTGTAGCACCTGTTATCCTTCTGAGCACCATGTTGGGTATGGTGTTCGGTGCCTACGAACTTTTGTTTTTCCCTTTACAGTGTCGCATCGTAAACAGATCTGGTCGTGGGTAAAGTTGCGATTTTTTTAATTCGCTATGTACAGAGAATTGACTCGTGGCTTAATTTCGATGCATGCTCTTCATCTTTCCTGGGCTTTAAACTTGTCGAAATTGCTCATGATTCTTATTCGTTTCTTCTCCGTGAGAAGCTCCGGAGCTGTTGTTTCAATATCAGCTTGAGACGGGGGGGTTATGATTTTGCACGGTGACGCAAGATAGCCTGCATCTATTGTCTGCATTAAGTTTGGGGCTCTCAAAATGACCACTGGCTTAGTTCACAGTATTAGACTAGTCGAAGATTTATATGCTCTTTTAGGCAAATGAAAGAGAATTCCGAAGGAATTTTTCATCGAATGTTGTGAGGGGTTTAATTTTTCTTGGTAGACGATCTCAAACCGCTACTTGATCAGATATTGGGGTGGTGTACATACGTTTTTTAATATATTCCATTTGTCTACGATTTTACGGTGCGCAGTGTTGATCAAGAATCTGCAACTTGTCATAAATCAGCTGATCAAATTGCGTTACTATGGTTTTCAGGGGTGACCTAATATACTTGATCGATCAATCCGGTTTGGGTTTTGCTTCAGGAAGTGTTGTGCAGAGTGTGCATAGAAACTGAACTTTCTTCTCACAGTATTTTGTCCAATATTATTACAGGTACTTGACCAATGATGGCATCGAGCACTTGAGGACATACCTCAACCTGCCTTCTGAGATTGTGCCTGCGACTTTGAAGAAGTCTGCTCGTCCCCCAAGCAGGCCAATCGGAGGTCCTGGTGGAGACAGACCGCCTCGTGGTCCCCCTCGGGACGGCGACAGGCCCCGATATGGTGACCGGGAAGGTTACAGGAGCAGCAGTGGCCGTGGAGGAGACGGTAGCTTTGGTGGAGACAAAGGTGGAGCACCTGGCGAGTACAGACCTGAGTTTCGAGGTGGGCGAGGTGGATTTGGTCGTGGAGGTGGAGGCTTTTCAGGCAGTGCCCCAGGTGCCCTTGCAGAGTAGGCTGTTGCACTTTTATAATTCCTGCTGCTTCTTAAGTCTTGAGAAGATAAAGCATTGGATCAGTTTCTGGATTCGTCAGATTCTCAGTGAAACTGAAAAGGCATCTTGTGTCACGGTTTTGTTAATGTTTCTGGGATTTGAACGCACTACCATGTTTTACGGTTTTGATCACTGACGAACTGAGGAGGCTGCATAACTTGCAGCACGTGTGGTATCATACCTTACGGTTATTTCTATAATGAGTCACGCTGCTAGTCTAAGTGACACTGTTTATCAGCTGTATATGGCTGACGTGACTCACACCATGGAACAAATGCATTTTGCTGGCTGTTGCGTGCGTCATTTGTACTAACCGAATTGCATGTTTTGTGGAGAGATCTTCTGACAAGATTAGAAAAGATAGGTCGTTATGCAGCTTTGACTGAAACGAGTTTTCTTCATCGTCTGTACTATAAGTCTAATGAACGAAACGGTTTGGTCTGTTCTGAGCTACCTTCTTTCGCCAGCTGTGGTTGCAGTAAGATCTTAACCATCGGGTGGGTACCCAAGAAATCTTCGATATTTCATGCTGTTTACAATGTCATGAAATTTCGTGCACTGCTTGAACATTCTGAATTCCAACGCCTATGCACTATGAACTTTAATTGAGATCTGATTCTTCTGGGAAGATTCGAGTAAATTGAGCTCAATTATCATCATGGTCGGTGTACATGTATACCAATCTGAGAGTAGGAATTGCCAGTATGGTCGGTCTCGAAACCTTGGGCAAACAACGCGTGACGTGTGGCAAGTGACATGGAGGAATGGTGTACTCAATCGTATGCCACATGAGAGATTCTTGAGATATTCAGAGAATTTGCGATTAACTTACAGAGTGGGCAATGTGAAAGGGTTGCGAGGTTTCAGGACGAGATGATTTCAGCTCAAAAGTGCACTTTGAAACCTCACTGTAGTATCAGAATGAAGATTCCTTCCATGTCCCGAAGAAATTTAGACCAATTAAGGACGTCCCATTATCTGTACTGTAGGAATGAGGACTTGAGGAGTTCTGAAAAACTTGAATGGAATGAAATCTCAGAACATTATTAACTAACTAACGCTGGGGTTGCCCTTTTGCTCTCCCTTTGCTACCCTTTTTGCCCCTCCAGAAAGCTACTGTAGTGTTGCAGCCCAGCCCATTGAGAAATTACATCATTGATGGCCTGTTGACCGTTTAGTGAGCTCTAAAAGCAATCTTGACATATATGTACATTTTGCTTTCTTCAATGTAGTAGTAGTGTACACTTCAAGAGGTGGTTTCTTTTAGTTTATTGTGTTTCAACTTCACAAAATTGGGAGTAACTTCATGAAGGTCAAAAAAATATGAAATGATTAGATGTTGGTTCCATTTTGTTGTCTACAAAAATTTAATAAAAATTGTTGCAAGGATTATAAATTTGCATGGTTTTCTATGTGGACAATGCAACAATGCAACAAATAGATATCACATAACATCCAATAGAGCCCTCGAGATGTTTAGTTGATTAAATGTCTAGTTGACTTTAAAATAAATCATCAAAAGTTTACAATTTTGACATATTAAAGTTTCATTTCAATGATGTGTTTCAATTTAATGAATATATATATTACATTTTAAATTTAGGTTCCTATAATTATAGTGAGATTTTTAAAAATTTGGGATTATTGATGATGGATGTACATACCTAGTACAACACACAACATCAAACAACCTATACTACACTAAAATCTAGAAATGTGTTCAACAAGATAACTTTTATTATAAGTATCTTAAATGGGCATTTTATCTTAATTGCCCTTGTATAGAACCTTAGCTATTATATAGCATTTTTGGTCATCTATTTATAAGGAAAATTTTCATTTTTTTTCTTTGAAATTTTTATACATGAGGATGAAGAGTAGTTTAAAGGCACATCAATTTTCATAACTTTTGATTAAATCATTGAAAAGTTAGTGTATAATATATAGTTTTTTTTTCAATATAGGTAGATTGGATAGTTGAAAAAATATGACTTTCAAAAAAATTAATTGAACTTTGTTCTTGAGTTATATTTATATATGTATGTATCTATCTATATCTATATAAAGCTATGAATCATTCCATTTTTATTATTGAAATGAAATTTATGAGAAGTTTTAGTTTGCAGGCAATTCTTGAATTTCTATTCTAAAAGAAACTTTGAAGTTTTTAATTTAATTCAATTTTCAATATTTTTGGAAACAAAATAAAATCATGGAAATAAAATCATGGAAATACCGATGTATATTGTTTCTTACAACATTACAACCATTGGGATTGGCATATTTAAATCTCATAATTGAATTCTTAATAAGTGTGTTAAATGATTCTTTGTTTTTATTCACTACATTATTCAAGCATCAATATGAAATATTTTTTGTTGGAATTATATACACCAAATTTACTTCTTCAAAGTATTATGGAGAGTTGCAATTTTTAGGATCTACATATTTTAGGGGTTAAAAGTTTGAAAAATGAAGCCTAACTATGTAGGTACAGTTGAAAATATTTTTCTTTAAAATCCAATCAATATATTTGTGCAACTAATAAGGTTTTTTATTTTGAACTTTAGGAGGGTGTACTCTAACAAGTTATAAAAAGGATCCTATCATTAAATTTCTTAATGTCGAATAATCATAAATGAAGATTTTAGCCTTGCTTTGTTCTGAGTAATTTAAAGCAATTTTGGACCTAAAAACATCAAATTTCTTTAGGTTTAATTCACCCTAGGGATCCAAAAAAGTATTATCTCATTCTCCCTATACTCTAAGGAAGAAGTAGTTAACAGTGTTATATGGCCATTATGAGGTTGGCTATTCTATCACTTTTATATGTGCATCAACTAGGTACAAGTGCCCCAAAACATCAATGTAAGGAATTTAGCATAGATGGAGGCACTTTTTCCAAAGACTAATATTTTTATAGTATTAGAGAGTGAAAAGCATGAATATTCAAAAATAAAAGTAGATTTTTTGGATGTTGTGTGTAATTTCTATGATTTTTCAAAGTGTTGGCTCCCTAGACCATTGAAGTTGTTATATAACAATACACCCAAATCTGAATAATGTGAAAATCAATTGTCAATGAAATAGAATTAAATATGTATCTTCCAAATGTGTCAACAAAACAAAATTAAGCATTTCAAAGACACATCAACCAAAGTCTAGGGACATCATTAGGTGAGTCCAAGGTCCAAGAATAGGAATAGGTGCAAGAATGGGTGTTTCTACATTAAGGCATATTGCATGCACTCTAATCATGTTGAGTTGGCTTCATTCTAATTGTATGTTTTGGTCCTACCTATACAAAAAGAAGGGATCAAACTCAAATAAATAATACAAATTTGGGTTTGATTCCTTTTTTTTCCAAAAGTGAGACCCAAACCTCCATTTAGAAAGAAGTCAACTCAACATGATTGGATTGCAAGCAACATGCCTTACTACCATTCCAAAAAACAATAAGCCATGTCTTGTCATCATTCCAATATAAACATTCAAGTAGTGTAAGAAATCAAATGCACTCTAGAATAAGTATTAAAAAGAGGCACCACATCATCATTCCAAAAAACATTCAAGTAGTGTAAGAATTCAAATGCACTCTAGAATAAGTATTAAAAGAGGCACCACATAAATGGGTTTTTTTGCTGACTTCACAATTAGCTCCACAATCTAAAAGTTTTGGGAAATGGTATGTGAAAGAGACAACAGGAGTCTTTCAGAATGTGTAATGTTGAAAGCAACTGTTTCCAAATATATTGTTGATATATTTGACAAAGCACAGAAATTGCAACCCCATGATAAAAGATTGTTACATGCAGAGATTTCATCCTCAGAATAAAGTGAAAGAAGTGTCCGATGGAGGTAGTGAGATTGTGGTAAAAGACCTTCACAGTGTTGAGTCTTTTTCAATCCAAATCTTGAACAAACAAGGAAAAAAGTTACAGAATCCAGAAGGAAGAAAATTTTCTGAATTTGTGAATAGATAACCTAACCGAAATGATTAAGTATACAATCCCACAATCACCACAACTTCAAATTCCAAATACAGCGAAGCAGTTTGAAATGAATCTGTAGCACAGGCTTACTCATTGGACCTGCTATGTCATAGCGGCCATCTCGGCTATTACTGACCAACACGCTGAGCACCTCCAAGCAGCCACTGAAATTTTCACATGAAAATAACTAGGCACTCCAGGCACAGTGAAAACCGTTGAAAATCCTGATCAATCACAATCCGGTTGATGAGAAAGATGGTTGAGGGCTCAAATGCTCATCTGCGTCAATGTTACAACAATCCCATGCTCTCGAAAATTTCTGCTGTAGAAGTGGATTCTCCTTGTCATCCTTAAGCACAGCATCCTCAATTTCCAATATCCAGTAGTGGCAGTGAAGTTCATGAACTTGATTGTCACAAGATCATGCTTAAAGACCAAAATTGTGGCGAGAAATCCTGAAGCTTCCAGGCATTGTATTTCGCGTACTTGAACTCTCACCCTCGTAAGGAACCCCAGCTGGACCGTTTCTGAAAGACCAAGCAGAGCGAGAATGAGAGGCTAAAACTTAATTTACAACTAGAAATACACTAGTGTATAAGCATTAGCTTCTGAATGCAACAACTATTTCCAATAAGCAGGAGTACCGATCAACAGTGCGGACTCGTTTTCATGATATTAACCCTTCAGTGTCGAATCTATGAATCAATCCCCAATTTGGGATGCTTTCAGTCACCTCTGGTGATGTTCCAAGAAATATTTATTTGCCCAAAAAGAAACATATGGTTTTCTCTTCCTATTGGTACATGTTGACACCTTCCTTCAAGCTTTCTGATGATTTTTTTCAACTCCTATAAATATGGAAATCGGTCACTATTGGCAATTCGGACCCTAGCAGGTTAAATCTTATCAAAACCATTTCAGTGATTTTTGGACATCAATCGTATGGAGATGCACAACAGGGATATGGCAACTAGGTTAGTCAATCATGGGCAAACCTCCCCGTTCATTTCATTTGATTTCATTGTTAGAAGGTTGTCGACTACAACTTACAGATAGGAGGCACCTTGCAATTAGGTACAAATAGGTGATTTTAGGGAGGCCTCCCTAAGAATCATGGCGATGTCTCCCATTCCAATTGTATCATGCATATCATTCTTCTATGATGTTGACTAAAAATCCTTGGAACAATCTAATTTTACTGAATCTGATTTTATATTACGACAGAGAGCAAGGAGGGCTTACTTGAGATGATGGTGTCGGTGTTATTTTCTTTGGGCCAGCATCATCATCATCGTCCTCATCCTCCACATCGTCATCAATATAAGTACTACGTGCACCCCTGGTGCTACTTGATCCTGCTCCTCGTTTTGAAGCAGCAGCACTTTTCCTTCCCCTCGGGGATGCTTTAGTGGATGTTTTTTTCTGCAAATTGGATCACAGAACTCTAATTCAATTTATAAACAACAATTTACAATCAACATTCTGTTAAGTGGTACGCAATGGTTTGTGCTGCAGCAATTCTCTACTTACAATTTTAGGTGCTGGTTCCTCGACCTCCTCGTCACTGTCCTCGTCTGATTCAGAACCCTCATCATCACTGACAATTTTCGTCCTTGAAGCAGCAGCAGGTCTGTACGCAAAAACGAGAGTATTTTCGACAGAAATTAATAAAGGAAATTACATTACGAGGCAATTTCGACAGTAAAACTCTGAATTTAGATAAAAATATCCACAATTCTTCAAGCCACAACCGTCATGTATGCTGGTTTTCAAATGCAACCACGATAAATAGATTTTCATTACATCAGGTGGCGAAAAAAAGCTTTAGCAGCAGGGCATTCTCACTGAGGTATGGTACTCTGAAAATACCTCAATCATTCTTGACTCAACAGACTAATCATATGTTGATCCGGTTCTATCTTATCATAGTTTGTTTTTGACCAACCAATTGAGGACATGTAACACAAAATAATTTCAAGAATAGAAGAGTAGATTGCTTCAGAATATTACCCACACTCGCATCAACCATACTAACCCTTACCACGAAGTGCCCAATCTAAAAATAGAAGGTCCACATTGGAAGCGAATAGTAGACTATAGTAACCTTTTCGATCACTAAAAAATTGTTAAGGCATAATACAGGCACATTTTGTTACCTTCCTGGAAGATCCCTAATGATATTTCTCAACTCATTGGAAGCGGCCATTCTTGACCATTTGGACACTTCAGGAAAAATATCGTAATGAATCGATCCACAGTTGAATCCGCATTCATGGACGATTGTACCATGAAATTGACGAACAGGAAGAGCATATTTCAGGCTCACCTTCTAGGAGGCCGAGGGGCTGCAACTACATTCAAAGTTGTCTGCGTAAGACCTCCTTGGGAGTCTCGACCTCGACCTCGACCTCTTCCTCGACCTCGGCCACGGGGACTATCTTTCTGCGGCGGAGCTCTTTTGGCAGGTGCTTTTCTTTTTCCCGCTACTGTGGTTGCCCCCTGAACATCGTCGTCACTGAAAGGCTTGTCGTCGTCGTCATCATAATTGCTTAATCCCGCCTAGAAGAAGGTTTACATATCAAAAACATATCAAGAGAGAAGATAGTTGAATACACTGAACCACATGTTGAAAAATTCCAACATCACTCCGCAGAAACGCTGCACGGTACAAATCGTCATTACTAGAAGAAAATCAAAACTAAAAGAGCTATTGGCAAACCTGTACCTGAGATCTGCGTTGCTCTTGCCCTGAAAGATTATCATTGATAGGCGTGGAAGATGACGCCTCCTTAAATTTAGGTATTGATGCTTTCTCACGTTGCTGTGGATTCAACAGAACAATGAAATCTAGCAAGAACGAATGCAATTGCTGTATGCATGAAGTCAATGAAGTCATTGGAAGATCAAAAGCGAAATGCACCGTAAAAATCACAATTAACGGCGCAAGAAATTGTTATTAAAGTGTACCTGCATATGTTCGGTCACTTTCACAACCACATCGTCCTCTTGCAGTTTGTCGGAAAGGGCTTCCTCCACAAGCTTAGTCTGCAACAACACCGTGATAAATCAGTACTCTAAAGTTCAAACTGGGTTTCTTAACAAAATTAGGAGATCTGCTACTCAAGTCATTACCTTCTAAATGCAACGCAAACATGTCGCTAAAATATCAATACTCAGGGATTCGCCAACCGACTTGAAAGCGAGCTATTCCAACTACTTTGCCAGACTCAAACGTCCTGCAGTCGGCCGAAACCCAGCACGCAGACTAACAGCCTCGAAAAGTGATGGAGGTGTCCCCCTTGAACGTCTACGTTGGCAGTTATAGCAAGGATGTACCTGCGTATCGTCCAAGTTTTCTTGAAGACACTCGGTAAACGCAAGCTTGTCATCCTTGTTCACAAATTTGTGCAGCGCCAAACCTAACTCTGACATTGGCAGAATCTCCATTTTCTGCCACACGGACACGAGAAAAGTATCAAATAACAGCAGTTTGAGACATTTCCAACAACATAAATATAATTTGACCTATTATTAGTCATAATGAAGACACGACTGCAGATCTTTTTTAAGTCGTACCATTTAACAAAGGAGTTACAGAAGAACCACATTGTTGAAAGTCACGTTAATATAAGAGCCACAGAAAAGGTAAGGATTTACCATGTTGGTTTCAGCCAGGAGAGCCTCGATATTCTGTTGGTTCAACTCTTCAGGACGCAGTTTTTCTTCCTCTTCAATTTTACCTGAATCCGTCCAGTCATAAAGGTTCGTGAACCAGCTACAGTAGCCAGAAGCGTGAGCTACTAAATTTCTCATCCAGTAGGTGGTAATCATTTCAGTAATCCAAAGAAAGTTTTACGGTGGTCTTAATGGTGGCCCAGATAAAAAATCAGTACCATTACGGAAGGGGCTTTCGATCGATACATTTTCACATCAAAAGAATATTCCATAAACTGACTCATCGCCGCAAGTACTAAAGAACTGGTGCCTCTCAACCGACTATTTTGATAAAGATTTGAAGCATCATTCCGCAGTTTTACATGGCCAACAGATTTCTGTACAATCTCCATTACCAAATATTTGCAAAAGCAGAGTTAATATTAATAAAATAGCATCTAAACAGTTCAATTCAAGGTCCTGAGAGGAGCAGAACCAGACCGTCGGCATTTACTCGCTTTTTCGGCGCTTTTGTAAAAAGAAGAATATCATGGGGATTAGCCACCTGACAAAAAAATAGGAAATTTAGAATATCCCGCTCAAGTGGATGCTTTAGCACCATGCAATTCAATAGACAGTGATATGGAAAATAAAGCAATGAGAAATGGCCGACCGAATTGATCCTCACACAAGGCTGAATCACCAACCTTTCCAACGAATTTCTGCCCAAACCGCTGTGGATTGATTGTTGTGAAGCCTGTGTAGTCCACCTGAAACAAACAAGAAAAACCAATTACATTATTGCAGAACGTACTTGCCTCACCAGTAAAACCACAACAGCAGTATATTAACAGAGACTCCACTGCTTCAACTTAGAAACGTTCATTGCAGGCCTAATATACCCAGAATCAAGAATTTAACATTCAGTTTGTCAAAGCAGAAAAATGAGAAAAAAGTGGTCATGAAAATACTCACCCTCAAACGGACTAATGGCAACATGGGATCGGACCGAACATCCTCAGCAGCAGCTTCAGCTACCAGATCTTGCACCTACCAGTAGAATACGTTCAATTTTCTCATTATCCCGTCACGCAAGCTAAGCAAAGAACACTGACCCAAACCTTAAAAACAGATCCTTAATTTAGCACTTGTGAAAATCTACACAAGAATTTGTCATATCTTAAAGAAACAGAATATTCGACTCACCAATTTACTGAGGTACTCCAAGACTGCCGCTAGGTCATTGGCGTCGAGATCAGCAGCATCCTGCAGAGACACCTGTATCATACCACACTCGTGCAGATTAGAACATTTTCACTTCCCGAATAGGAAAGTGTTCGACTTTGTAGAATTATGACAACCATGTACAGCGACTATTCTGTAGGAGTGCAAGCAACAAAGTAACCGACTACTTAGAAATTAATGTAGCACCATCATCAAGAACTACAGTAAGACCTTACAGTCTAAGCCATTATAGCAGCTGAGCAGAACAAATCCTGTACTCTCAAGTACTCGCTTTGCATTTAAAGGCCAGTTTAGAATCAAAAACATGTTGAGACCTTCGCGACAAATTCACAAGATGATGCCAGAACTCATCTTCTCACATTTTTATATTTGAATGGTCTCACAGATTTAAGAGGAATCTTTGTTGGTCGGTACTGATTACCCTGCAGTAAACACGGTACACACACGGCGTTTAGTATCCAAAGGACTTACTACGGAGCCCATTAACAAATATTCTCATGAACTGCAGCCCAAACACAAGGCCGGAGGTATCTAAAATTGCATATTCCACAATTCACTGATAAAAATTAATAAACACAAAAGGCAATAAAGATTTAGCAACCCCTAGAAAATGATGATAAACCATCACTACCATGTACCTTGATTTCCAAGAGAAGAACATGCTTAGCTTTAGACTCTCCATCAATAAGCGAGGTAGCGACTGACGACCCAGGTTGTGTGATATGAAAATCCATTCCCAATACTTCCTGCACGCTACCACAACATTCAAAAACTAACACCCTGGGCGCCGCTGCTGAAACAGTACCGAATTGGCTAATTACCAGCTAGATGGTAAATTGCAACTGTTCAAAGGCGAGCGATTGGACATTTCTCAACAAAGGAGCACCTGACCTCGTCGGTACAATTAGAAACAAACTGAAAAAAGCATCCAATCTTCTAAATCTTTGAGATAGGACCGACGATCTCAATAGTCCGACATGAGATTATAAGTGTACCTGTGGATCCACGAGGCACTCGTGTTCATGACCCCATATCACAAAATCCAAGAACTTGGCCAACATATGCTCATTGATTGCATTCTTTGGATTGGCCTTTACCCTGCACGAAAACAGCGTCCCCCCACAGCAGATAAACTCAATGGCCTGAATGTAGGATTGAGGATTAAATGTATGCTCAAACAGGAAGAGGTAGATATTCTTACCTATTTTGATGCAGAACAAAAATGTTGAACCAGTCCGAAGTAGGACAATCTTCAGTGCCTTCTGGACGAATCCATTGCACAGCATGTGGAGTCTGCACTGAACCAAAGGCGGTTGAAGTTAGCTGAGTGAATCAGCTGTCAAGAATACACACACCAACTTGTGTGCAAGAACTAATTCAAATTGATCAAAAGACAATAGAAATCTGTGACAGAGAAGATGCAACTTTCTAAATTTGCAACAAGAAGCAGATGAGCGAAATAGATGAATGATCCTGATTTACCGGTATAGTATTCAAATAACAACTCTCTATTGAACTTAACTCACCTGAAACATACGATTGAGGCGCTCATCTCGAATGTTTCCAAGGCCATAGAGGGCAACACTTGTAGAGCCCTGAACACAAAATGTAACTGTAAGGAAATCGTAGTGCAGACTTTGATCAACATCACACATCAATCGGGGCAACTGCATGCATGGCACAGGAGTAGGACTGCAGAAGTCTGCAGCTCACCTTTCGCAATAAGATCGGATGCAAGGTAATATTACCTACGCCACTACCACCGAGCGCAACTTTTCCAAAGTAATTAACAAGATTGCAGGCTGCCAGGATATCAATTGCAGACAAATTATCCTGCAACCACAGGGCAAGAAATACATCAGAAGAGAATAGGTATACTAAAGAATAGACATGTCGAGTACAATCAACATTACTGGATTAGGTCGAAGCTAGGACACGTGACAAGAAACTCTAACCAGAGAATTTACAGGGAAACAAGTTCCGTGGATAGAAAACTAAACCTACCACACCAGCTGGATCGTCATGGTTGCCATGAATAGTGAAAACCGGCAGACCCACGTTAAAGTTCGGATCTTCATAGTTGACAAGTCCAAATCTGATACATCACCAGCACATAATTATCATATTGAATCCATTACATTCTTTCTCTAATAGTGCATAGTAGATCAATAATCTCGGGAACAATTAATAATTCCATTTGTCAGGTCAGTTCAATGATATGTAGATATGATAATCAAGATCACAAATCTTAAGCAAGAAAAAACAAAACTAATTGCTGCATCTATCCCAAGGATTAAGATGCCACTATGAACTACACAACTACAAAGGAGGTGGTAAGAAAACAAAGAAATAGTGACTGCCTCATCAGAAAGGAGTCCCTCCATCAGATTGAAAAAGTTCTTAATGTTACTTTAGTAGTAGCCATTAGATTCATGTAACCCTCATGTTGACTTCAGTTTATGTTAGTGTAATACAAATGCTGTTAACACAATGTGAGTGTGATGTAAGTACCATTCACAGTGACTTGGCATTACATTGGAAAGTAGTAAGTTAACATTAAGTCAACATAAACTTGAAATTTTAATGTCATTATGATAATCATCTAATGTCCTCTAGATTAACATTAATACACAAGTAATAACATTGTCATTCTAATGGAGGATCTTTTGAGATGTACGTTAGACATTTCCAAAGAACATTTGCAAAACAAAATCGTGCAAGCGGCACTGCAAGTGAGAAACATACTTGTTGGCAAAGTTGATGGTCTGGTCGCTGACAACTTGGAATTGAATTGGCTTGTCATTCATGCAATATTTACGAAGAATTTCTATAGTGCGCACGAGGGTGGAGCGCGACGGCTTGTTTTCGTGAAACAAGTCTCCTCCCAGGAGTAGGAAGTCCACCTAGACATTGAAACATCACTGGTCATTACTTTCCAGGGAAGACTCTTCTACTCTCCCAGCAACTGTAAATTCCAAAATTAAAGTAAATAATACCAAAACCGTTACTAGGACCTGATCCCATCTCCAACACTGACTCCTGTCACCAACAGAAGCTCATCTATTCATGAACTGAGTTGGACTGTATAGCAAGGTATATAACTTGGCTTAATGTCTATGGTCACTAATCGTCGAATAGAAATGAGCTTGTCTACAGCCATTTATAGCAGACTAAAACCTCCTACTTTACAATGTAATGAGACATTCAGACGAAGTGATAAAATTTAAAGCTCATCAGGTCTGGCTTTTGTACTCAAAGCGATCTCTCGGCAGCTCTGTACGAATCTTCGAAAAATCACAATCGTTCATATTGGATTAAAAAGCTTTAAGTGAAACAAATTGTACCATCTACGTTAGTTTCACACAAATATCAAATCCTAATATTCAATTCATCGGATACGGTCTGAAATGCCAATGAAAGGGATCGAAGTCCCAAACCTGACGCTGTGACGCGATGGAGCAAATCTCCTCGAAAGCATTAAACGAGTCGTGCCGGCGAACCTCATCACTTTCTAGATAGCCTACATGACAATCAGTCGCGACCAGAATGCGCAGAGTGTCAATGTCGGCCGCCCTGCAGAAAAGATAAATAAATTGTAAATACCGATAATCAACATGCATGTAACCTTGAAAGGACAAAGTTCACACCTCTCCACATAAAAAATGATGCACAATTCGTAGCATGGTATTCATAAACCCTAAACCCTCGCCAAGAGAATTTACTGTTCTGAGCTTTATCAGAAACTAACTAAGACAAATCTTCGAAGTTTGAAAAGAGTAACGAGATGGATTCGGAACCAGAACCCTATATTTAACCACCGAACGTAGACTCCAAGTATTCAGGCGATCCAACATAGACTCTCCCCACAGTTACATTCTCTTCGCTGTTCAAAAGATTCAACGATACAATGCTAATTTCCTTCAAAATGCCGGAATCAAGAAGAAGGCAACAACAGCAACCAGGAACCCAACGAATCCCGGCAAACTATCCGCAAAGAACTAATCCGCATGAGCAATTTTCAAATTCAAACAAACCACCGTAATTAGGAGCTGATTGAAGGAGTGGAATGAAAGAAATGGTTAACAGAAAAGAAAAAACGCACATGACAATGCTCGTGTCGAAGTTGCGAAAGCTTGAACCATGCCAAAGAAGAATCGACGAGAACGACGACAACGACGACAAAGACGAGGAATGTTTAAGGGATTCAAGGAAACAAAATTGTGGTGTGAAAAGGACCCTGAAGTTGGGATCGGAAGCTTTTACTTTTTCGAAGGTTTCTCGGTCAGCTCACGGAAGGACTTTTACTTTTTTGTTTGTTGGATTTAAATTCCAGTCACTGGGAATACTCCCTTCATGACATTGAGCACATCATTTGGTGACATGGAACGGAACTTCCATCTCATTGTGCAAAGACTCATGGTGATAATACTCATCACAATCTTAACCGCACTTGATTGTCACCTATCACTCTATATTAGTTCATTTTGCATTTGTTATTCTTAAACCATAATTAATGAACACTCACACTTCAAGACACATCTAAGGAGGCCTAACAAAAAGTGAGACTTTACCCAATCAATGTCACGAGACACACATAAGTGTCCCATGGTGTTTCAGAGTGATAGTGAAGTTGCATTACCAACCTCAAGTCATTGAAATTCACTAAAATTCTAAAAGAGATGGAGAAGGAAGACAAAACCTTCCTATAAAACTCTTTGTGGTTTTGAAAAAAAAAACTTGTATACTAAAGGACTTTCCAAATAGACTTGGGTTTTAGAAGACTATTCATTTCCAACTCAAATCACCAAGTTATTTCACCATTTAGAGTCTTGAACTTCCAAACAGTATAACTTTGCACTTAGAACTTCAAATCCCATTTGCAAACACATTTCAAACATTTGCACAAAGAGTAAATGTCAATGGACTACTCACTTATCCCATTTGGACAAATTCTTGCAAAATTATGGCCCTTCAAAGATTTGGATTCATTAGAGGAGCGACACGCCTTCACCATCGCTCTTCTTTTGGCCATAACTTTTGCCTCATAGCTTAGAACCTTGCCATGCTTGGCATTTTAGTCTTATTATGTTCATAGCTTTTTAATGATATGCTAAATGTCATACTTCATTGATAGATTCATTGAGAATCTCCAATACCTAGCTTTCAAATGTCTTGGCACCACCCAGATACAATCAACTTTGAACAGTCGTAACTGTTGGCCTACAAGTCCAAATTACACATTCTTTAACCCCTAAGCCTTCAAACAACCATTTTTTGTTCGTCACCCAACTTTGGATAGAATTTTCAGGCAAAAAAAAAAACTTTTTTCAAATTTTTTTTTTCAATTTTGAAAAAATTGGGTTTTATTCAACATTTATATTCAAAACTAAAATCAATATGGTCAAACAAAAATTATAATAGATATAGCACAAAAAGGTTTAGAATTGCCTAGTGTTGAAAAACTTACTATTTAGGGAAAGTATTGATGGTCTTATTACTAAATCTTTTGCATTTTTTCACAAATCAATAAAAACTACAATTTTGACCAATAAAAAAAATTCATATACAAAATAAATAAATTGTATTTTTGGTGAATTTTTGAAGTTATATCTTCAAAATTCATTTGAAGATAATCTAAAAATAATTTTATAATTTTGACCATACAAATACTTTCTACATTTTGTACTTCACATTATCTTCTTTAATACTAACTTCAAAAAAGTTTCAGAACTTACATTTTATTATAACACATTTGTGTTTTATCCTAACCCCTTGGGCTCTTAGGGGTTAAGCGTTTGAAAGCTTCTATTTAAGAGATTTTGAAGAATATATATCACATACCCAAATTCTTCAAATCCAAGGCACTATTGTACCATGTTTGATTAGAAGTCCCCCATTCCTCCCATCTTAGTCTATTGTAAGGCTTGGGAAGCCAACCCTCAAGGTCTCATCTTGCTTGCCACGGCACTTTGGACACCCCAAGGAGATAGGGGGATCACATCTAGGGTAGTCTAAAGACTTTTGGAAGACATGATGCATTAAACACTTCAAAAATTCATAACAAAATCATATTTTGTTGAAAAAATACAAATTTAGTTGTTCTTGTTGTTTCTCACATTTGTCTTTATGTACCAAAATAATTGAAAAAATTTAGCAATAGGATCAAGCCAAACTTTTATTTTAATCACAATAAATTATTCTACCTTATAGCAATTCCTTCTTAAAGCATGCAAATAATCTTCAAAATGATTCCTACTACATTTCATGATAGCATTCACTACAAAAAAAATGTAGTCCATGATGATAAGTTTATGACATAGAATTGTTCAAAATAACAACAATCATGTTTTTGCATTCTTATCTTGTCAATTTTTTGTAAACTTGTTGTCAAATTCTTAATTGATATTTGATCCCCCCCAAAAAATTCAAGACAACAATTGTCCATGGATGATATGAAGAAAAACAAATGATTGTAAAGAGAGTTGGTTTGGTCAAAACTCCAAAGAATCCATTGAGTATTCAACTAATGTATTCATTAACCATTTGCCATCAATATCTTAGCTTGAGTTGTTTATAGAAGAAAAAAAACTTTCTATATATAGATGGGATGGTAGGAAGTAGAACAATTCAAGTGAGATATGTAATTTAGGAGTTGTAGGAGCTCAATCACTCATAGTTAAGTTTGAAATAGGAATTGTGTTAAAACTAAAATTTTAGACATCATTTAGGTATAATAAATTACCTTTTTGCAAAAAAAATTGAACTGAAATTAGTTGGAAAATCAAATTAAGTTTTATGTTCAAAAATTTGTTTGAGATTTCAAGCATTCATTCAAAAGTTATGGATAAATTTCAAAAAAGATGTTTGAAAAGGTAAAATTTAACCTCTTGGATACAAGTTGGTATTTCCATATTTGTACACAAACGCAATGAAAAAGTTGGTTGTAGCAACAAAAATGATGATCAATATCACCTTCCCAATGAAGAAGAGGAAAAAGGAGGAGGAAGAAGAACAATTGGGTGAAAATATTCATACTTTGCTACAATTGGAATACTTTTATATTTTACTTTTTCTATAAGGTTTGATATTTTTTTATGTTTGTCTTATACTATAACATTAGAATGGCATTGAATTACAATGACTCAATATTTTTGAACAAAATATTTACTAGATATTTTTATTATGAACACTGTAAAACCTTTGCTATCTTTCTATAGATTTTTTTCCCAATGGATTTTATCATTAAAGTAGATTTGTAAAGGTGCTATATTCTTTCTTGTTCATATGTAATTTTATCATTAACCATAATTAAGGTTTTCCAAGATAAGGTTTTAATAAGAAAGAAACTATATATCTCATGAGATTACAAACATTATTATAATGGACATTGTATAGAATTTTATTTAAATGTTATGTTGAGCAAGGAGGAATGTTAAGAATGTATTATCTTAATACACTCTCTATAGAAGTTCAATATAGTTCAATGTAGTTCATTATAGTTATAAAGGCAACTAAAAATAAGATTAGAATCCCTTGGACCAATAGTAGAGGAGATGACTGAGTATTTAGGGCCACTTCACACTATAGCCTTCTAAATCAAGAGGCCATGGGAGTGAGTGACTCAAACTTTGTTGAGAGTCCAAAGAAATGGGTTATTGAAAGGCAATAAAAAAACAAGATTTAAAGCCTTTGGCCAATCATAGTGTAAGCCTCCAAAAGTCAAAGTCCAAAGTCTAAATCCTTGGCAATGAACTCCCATGGCTTCTCAAGTTGAACAGATGTAGTGTGAAGTCTCCACAAGCCAAGCCTAATGGCCAAACCTATAACATTTGTTTGGCTTATTTCCAACTCTCTTTATATGAATAGTCTATCCAAATTCTGAAATTTTCCACCCACCTTCTCCAACTATGGATTCTTGGAAGGAATGCATTCTTGTTCTACTTTCAATTTTCATGGTCATAAAGTGTGTTATTGTAGATATTTTGGCAATGCAATAAACTACAACTTTTGAATAAAATGCCCAAATGATGATGATGGTAATTTTTATTGGCCAAAGATGGAGGGTGAATTCACAAAGGCAATGTTGACAATTTTAGAGAAATATGAAGGATTCTTGGAGCATACACTTATTAGGTCATTTTTAAATTGTGATTTTTAAGAGCAAACAAGGGTGAGTACATCTACATCATATCTATATACTCTTTTACGGTGTGTTTGGAAGAAGAATGATATACATTTTAGAGAGAGTACATATTAATGTGGAGTGAAGAATTGCAATAACTTTTTCTCAATTAGCAATAGGTAATTCATTGCAAATGGTTGGTGATTTGTTTGGTATTGGACTGAGTACAAATTCTATCATTGTCATTGTAAAGAAATGTTGTGAAGCTACGAGCAGGATTCATTTGAGACCATTGGTTTTTAAGAAACCAACTCTTGTTCAAATGAAACAAAATAGCAAACGGTTTTGAAACACTATATGGCATTCCTCTCATTCTAGGAGCTACTACATTCGTATTATAGTACCATTCATAGTCTTGTAGCATACTATTGCTAAAAATGATATTATTCATGTTTTCTACAAGGACTTGTAGATGTCAATTGTAAATTTGGGGATTACAAATTAAAATGGGTTGGATGAATTCATAATAGGGCCTTATTTGAGAAATCTGAAACTAGGAAGAAAACAATGAAAGGGACATTTCTACCTTTCAAATTCATTGTTGATGTTGTATATCCTATGAGACCTTGATTTTAGCTCGGAGGGGTTGCTCCCTTATATATTTTGTATACACATGCGATAATGACCTATTTAATGGGAGGCTATTTATAAAATGACCTATGTATAATATGGAGGTATTTTAGGGCATCCTATTTTATATGTAATTTTATTTCTTACTTATTACATAACCCTATTTTACATATAATCTTATTTCCCTCTTTAAAGTATCCTATAGTAGATGTTATTTTTTACAAGTTTTATTTGAAGTGAATATATTGTACCCTTATTTTTATCGCACGTTGTTTCTACAATTTTTGCCAGTGAACCCCCCAAGGATTTAATCACTATTTAAGGGTGAAAGAAAAGGATTGCCAAGAAGAAAAACACATTAGAACTTTATTCAATCAAATACTTGTATGGCTATGGAGAGAGCATTCAGAATTCTAAAAAGAAGGTAGTGCATACTCCCAATGCATACTATTGAAGAAAATTGACATGCCACTCCAAAATATGCTTGATATTGTTATAACATCTTTGTATCTCCACAATTTGTACATTTCAAAGAATGATAAATTTTCTATAGAATGAATAAAAAGAAGTAGAAATGGAGCTACAAGTTGCAGCAAATATGGCTCTAGGGAAGCTGCAAGAAATGGATATGTTTCATTCTTTCAAATCATCATTGAAGGAAATGAAGGATCTACAAAGGTAAATCCACAAGGCAAAGAGACTCCATTCATAGAATCGAGAGAGGAAGAAGAATTTGAGAATGAAGAAAATTCAACATGTGAAGAAACAAAAAGAAAGTAATTAACATGAGAATATAAAGATTATGTTGGTTGATTCAACTTGTGTTCATCTATTACTAGCTGAGACCTTTTATAGAAATCATTTAGCTACAAATTCAACCATTTAATGGAAAAATTGTAGTTGTGATGGCAATAATTGTAGCTTAAAGAAAGAGTAACATAAAGTACTCTAAAGCGTATTGATCAAACAATCAAATTAGTAGTCTACTCTTTCTATTAGTTCATTTATTTTTTCAAAGTTTTTCATCAAACATGTATTTATTTTTGCCATTTTCTTAAAGAATTATATGGCTCTATCATGAAAGTTTTGTTTATCTTTTGATGTTGATGTAGAAGTGGGTGGTGGTGGTGGTGCATTCTCTATATCCAAATTCAAATTGATCCAAATTTGTACAAATATGCTTCATGACTTACCGAGCTTGGTGATACCACTTATCTAGAGTATCATAGAATCTACTCTCTTGCAAGTTATTGCCAAAAATACCATTGGCCATTTTGTCTTCTTTATAAGCATAAAAAATCATTTTGAATTTTGTATGACTCATGCCACATCAATGCGGTTGAATTTTAGTAGCATGACAACCATTTTTGGACGAAGCCTCATCCAAGAGTCAATTCCTACAAGCACTATAAGAAAACTACATTTTTGGTGTCCTTAGCAAAAAAACATATCATGTTTTCTGAGACGTCATGCATTAAGTGGTGAATATATGGCTATAGAAGAGAAGTTTGATGTGATGTTGCAAAAATCATATGCAACTAAATTGGAAAACAACTAGATATCATTATAAATAAATGTGTTCTTAACAATGTTTAGAAAAACAAGTTCATGTTTTTTGTGACGTCCAAAAAAACATAGATTGTCACATCAACAAAAAGTTCATTTTGATTATGGATAAAATAGTAAAAAACACTACAATCTACTCTAAAATATTGACCGTAAGTGAAAAGTTTAGGGAAAGGGTAGCCACATGTATTTCGTACTTAAAATCTCTTAAAAAGGTCATTATTTAAAATCTTATCTTTAGGACTATACTTAAAACGCCCCTTTCCATTAGAAGAGATTTGAAGGCTCTAGGAGCCCGCGAGTTCCCACAATCCAAAAACGAAGAAACTGCTGCGAGAACACAATTTTGCAAGAATCCTATATGGTTGAGAAAGTGCCACATCATTCATTTAAATTTTTAAAATTTTTTAAAATTTTTGGGCTTTCTTCATATTTCAGGTCCCCCCCAATTTTATTTTTTGGGGGGAAATGTTGGCCTGACAGTGGCCAACCATTCCTGGACTAGTTTCAGGAATAGTCCCGAAATGACCCCCCTTTGGAGCCCTCAAATCCCCTCTAATGTCTTGTACTGATAGTTACTCACCTCTATTAATCCCTAAAAGTTTTTTACTTTGTTTTTACTAAAAATACTCCAAAACTGCCATTTCTAAAGCAAGTACAAAATCTTAGAAAAAAAACATCTTTGAACATTTGTAACCATAGGATCTTGTAATGCACTAGTTCAAGAAGATGTAGAAAAAATTTCAAAATTTTTCACCAAATAGATTGCAAGATATTAGTGTTTGAATTCTCAAAAGGGTCATTGTAAGAAACACTTGTCGATTTTGTTGCATTTTGCAACAATACTCATGACTTTTTCAAGAGTACTATAAAATTAGAAAACTAATTTTTAAAAAATTTTAAAAATATGAATAATGTATATACCTCTAAAATGAAGGTTTTTATTGAAGGAAATTGATAGAAAAATTCTCTGAGTAGGAGAACTTGAAAAGTGCCAAATCTCAAGAAAATAGGTACTTTGATTCAAAAATTAGGGAAAAATAGTAAAAATAAGTATTTAAAAAAAAAAAAGTGACCATTTGCAACAACTTTATAGAGATGGTCATCCACCAAAAAACCCACCAAAATTATGTTTTATATGTTTCAAATTACAAGTAGAAAGAAGCTCACTTTGTAGACCTCCACACCACATAAAATTAACTATTTTTGAAAATCCTTTCTTGGAAAGCTAGAAGTTTACTAGAAGACCATCTCATCCAAATTTCATCTCAAAATTATTGAAAAAAAGGTATTCCATAGTACTAAAAACCCCTAAACTACAAAGTGTGACATTCAATTGGGGTCTATTTTTGGATAGTAAAATATTTTTGAAAATTATGAAAAAATCAAAGAAGGTGTATAATAGTTATGAGTACCTTCTCTATAAATCTTCAATCATGTGGAGCCAAAACACAAAATTTATGGCCAAAAAACATATCAGCATGCAATGTGTGACACAAAATAGTACAAGTGTTTCTTGCAATGACCCAAAAAAACATTCTTTACCCCTATGAAAATTTGGGCAGCTATACTTCAATAGCTCACATTTATATGAAAAAATGTCTAGAATGTTTGTAATGCTTTGGAATCATTCTTCAATTCAAGTTGGATACATGCTTGAAAATTTTCAAATAATTTGGAATTGTACAAGATGTAGAAAAAATAAGTAAGTAGAAAGAAGTAGAAAATGATCCAAAATACTAATTGTTAACTATTTTTTTATGGGATTGAAAAATGCCACTTCCAATGGTTGTAATGTTTTAATAAACAATGTACACCCAATATTTTTGTTTTTATTCAAAAATATTAAAAATTGAGTAAAATAAATGACTTCAAAGTTTATTTTAGTGTAGAGATTCCATAACTACTCATAATCTACCTACAAACTAAAACTCCTATAACTTTCATCTCATTAATCAAGATGGAATGATTCAAAGCTTTCCAAGTAGATAAAAATCTAAAGAACAAAATTCAAAAAAAGTGATTTTTGAGGAAGTTTTTTTTGCTGTTCAAGGTGCCTGTCGAGTAAAGAAAATATATCATACAATAACTTTTTCACCATGTAGTCAAAAGCTATGAAAATTGTTGGGCCTTAAAGCTACTCCTCAAATACATGTTCTATGAAAATTTCAAAGAAAACAAATAAAAAACTCCATTCGTAGTGAGCTACCTAAAATTTCCATGTTGCCAAAAAACACAGTTTGGTCCTTTAGGTGTTAAATACTTGAACTTTCTTCTTGCATACTTTGGTAGTTTTTCTTTTATCTCCTATTTTCAACAATTTCTATCTATCCAAGTTATAGGACAATAAAGTTTATATTGCCTTCCTGCATTTGAAATTCTTTTGGGTTGTCCGTTGTTCTATCAAGCCACTTTGGAGTATGAAGAAAAGATATTCCCTCCAATCCATTAAAAACCTCCAAAAATCTTCCTCTTTAGAAATTAATTGTATTTTTAGTCATAGTGCTAACAATACATGCATTCAAGAACAGTAAATCCATCTCTTAGATTGATGCAAAATGTTTAGTTTAAGGCTATCATTTAGACATCCAAAATCCATATGCAAAGTATGATTTTTGAACATAATATGTAAATGTTGTCAGTTCTATTATTTTAAATTATTTAAAGGGTGGTGGCAACATTAGGATTCTAAAAACATGTTCCCTAACCTAAATATTCATAATAAAAAAACCAAGTTGACTTTGTAATCAAATTTCATTGCAATGAAGTGGTCACTAAATGCATTATTAACACTAATGTTTGAAGGTGCAGTTCATACAATGAGTTTTAAATAGCTAAAGCCAAGTTTGCAAATTTAAAGGTATCTTCCGACATTGTTTCACTTGCCCCCACAAGGTTGTTCAACAAAAACTTGAGGAAAAACTCTCACAAAATGGTCAAAATCAAGAAATGGAGGTTTTTAGTGGAACAGAGATTTTGCCTAATTTGGAGCTTTTTAGTGGAATAGAGGGAGTTCTCACTGAGAAGCTTTTACTTTTTCAGTCCAACCAACCTTTCGCTTTTTCGTTGTCCCTCCTCAATGTCGACGCTGCACAGGGCACCAAACCCTAATTCTGCGTCTGTGGGAGTTTTCCGAGAGCAGTCTGTTGTCCTGACGAATTCGTTACACGATGCCATACCTTGATCGTGCTTGTTCCTTTCCTTTTCCCGTCGAATGTTTTCCTTAACTTAGCTCTGGAGTTCTTGGAGTGAGTAGCTTGAGGCACAGCCATGGCGTCGCTGCAGGGCAACAACAAGCGCAAACGCGACTACGCCGATGGAGTTCTCAATGGCACGATTGTCAATGGGAGTAATAACAGCAACCTCGACGGCGCAGACCTGGCCATGCAGCTGGAAGTTCCGAGTGATGTGGTGGAGGTCATGGACGTGCGCCGTTTGAAGAAGCTCGTTCTTGGATTCGAACGCAAGCTGCGTGACAATCTGGAGGCGCGTATGAAATTCGTCGATCAGCCTGAGAAGTTTATGGAGTCGGAAGTGGATCTCGACGAAGAGGTGAAGAAATTGCATGCTTTGGCAGCCAATCCCGACCTGTACCCGGAGCTCGTCCGTCTCGGGTCGGTCCCGTCGGTTTTAGGGTTGCTGAGCCACGACAATACGGATATCGCGATGTCGGTGGTCACGTTGATTAGCGATTTGACGGATGAGGATGTGATTGGAGAGAGTGATGAGCCAGCCTTAGTCTTGGTCGATGCGCTCATTGAGAACAATGCCTTGGAGCTTCTGGTGCAGAACCTCTCCCGGATGGATGAGATCGACAGCGACGAGGCGGCAGCCGTTTTTAATACCCTGTCCATCATCGAGAACATGACGGAAGTGAAACCTGCGGTTTCCGAGCTTGTGTGTGAGAGGACCAAGCTCTTGAGATGGATTTTGAACCGAATCAAGCAGCGGGAGTTTGATAGTAACAAGTTTTATGCGAGTGAGATTTTGGCCATTTTGCTGCAAAGCAGCGTGGCGAATCAGAAACGGTTGGGACAGCTCAATGGTGTGGATACGTTATTACAAGCTGTAGCGTTTTATAAATCAAGGGACCCCAAGACTGCAGAAGAAGAAGAGATGCTTGAAAACTTGTTTAATAGTCTTTGTAGTGTGGTAATGCCGATGGATAATAAGGACCGGTTTGTGAAAGCGGAAGGCGTGGAACTTATGATTATTATTATGAAGCAAAAGAGGCTTGCGTATGGGGCTGCTATGAAGGCACTAGACTTCGCCATGACAAGGTGCCCGGCCGCCTGCGAACGGTTTGTCGATGTCTTGGGGCTGAAAACGCTCTTCGCCGCTTTCATGGGGAAGGTACTTGATCAGCCTTCTATATTGGAAGAAATGTTTATTCTGGACAGAAGTTCTATCTGTTCATCTCGATCTGAATCATGGAGGTTGCTTTTCGGTTTTGTTTACATGAACAACAATTAATTGTGCATAAGCTGGGTGATAATTTTGCTCATTTGAGCGTTCTGAAAGCCTGTCATTGTGTTGGGCCTTCAGTGGGCAGGAGGATGGGGGCGGATTATCGGGTCCTTACGTGAGGTCCTTACGTGAGGTTGCATTGTCTCTCATGCTTAGCGTTTGAATTTTGTCAGATACCTGTGAAAGGAAAACACAGAGGCGACAGAAATCAGGAGGAGATTGAGGAGCGCGTGATCTCAATAATTTCTTCTCTTTTTGGTGAGATTGCACTAATGAATATTGGTGTTTCTTTGTTCTACAAGGATGGCATGTCAGTGTTCTCGATTGTTTAATATTTTGTTTTATTTTTCCATCTCTGTTATCTATCATACCTCTATAGACAGGTCCTTGTCTGACTTGTTGATGATAATTGTCTATGACTTCTTGAGATCGACGATGAGCAACTGTATTCACTAGGTTCTCATAAGTATGTTGCACGTTGTTTTCGCAGGGGGTCTGACTACTCGGGGTTCAAGACGAGAACGGTTGTTGAGCAAGTTCATCGAGAATGAATTCGAAAAGATTGACCGGCTGATGGAGCTTTATCTTAGGTAAGTAAGTGAGTTCGTTTGCAATCTGTACTTTTGCCGATGAGATAATGCAGTACGAACTTGAATGGTAATGCATGAACTTCTCAGCATATCTTTGCAGCCAAGGCTGCTTTGAACGTCTGCCGCGTACGTCTGTTATTAAATAAATACGAGCTCATCATAGGCCATTCTCTTGACGCCTAAGTTGTTGACTTACTGGTTGCTGGTTTTCTGTAAACAATGGGGGAGTAGATATGCTGATCGCGTCAAAGCGGAGTCGAAAAGGCTTGATGAGCTCAATGCTGATGAAGACACCGAGGTTTGTCACTGCTATATTCTTTATGTATTCCATGGTTAGTTTGTTTGATGTTTTGTTGGAGTATCAGTACCAACATCCTTCCTTATTTCCTGAGAGTACAGTGGATCCTCTTGGGAACTGTCTAAGTCTAGTGTTGTAGTGAGCAATGCTTTTTCCTTGTCGTTTTTAATTGACTGACCACATGTCAATCTATTGTGCAGATGGATGAGGATGAGAAATATCTTGCTAAATTGGAGGCAGGCCTTTACACTCTGCAGGTAAGCTACATTTGTAGTGGAATACTCGACTCATCTGTTTCTTTCGTGACTAGGTCCCTGCAGCTGTCTTTTCGCAATCTTACATGTATCTGCCAAAGTTTGGATCATTAGTTTCTCTCCTTGTGATCCAAACTTGCTATCTGCAATTCTCTTGCATTCATTCTAATCTTTTTTTGTTGTATTGCAGCTACTTGCTCTTGTAATGGCACATGTATGGGCGTCAGAGTAAGTAAACTGCATCTGTATTTTCTGTCATGCCTGCGGTTGTCTGATATGCCTTTCATATCTCAGCTTTTACTTGGTCTGACCGTTGCCTCGTCCCTCAGAAATGCTGGCATGCGAGATCGACTAGGGCTATTGTTGAAACAGCGTCGACTTTCAAGGGATGATATTAAAGCCGTTTTACAGGTTAGACTGACAGCAATGTCGTTAGATCCTGAAGCATTTGGTAGCTTGACTTTAATGCAAGAGCTTGGAATAATGCTAGTAGGAATATTGGTGAATTTTAATCCACGACCTATCGTATTCGGTACTTCAATGTCTGAAGACTTACTGATTCATAAACTTTGAATGATACAGGAGTACCACGACAACATAGGAGATATGGAGGGAGCAGAAGAGCGAGACAAGCGACGAGGCAAGATTCAGAGACTAATCAGTTCGATGTGACGAGGTCTGGAAACAGTCCAACACTATGTATTCTAAGGTTTTGTAGAATCCAGGTCATTGTACATTTATCTTCCCTTCTCATCAAGAGCTGTGAGATAGGTTTTCAAGTCTTTCATTTTCTGCGGGGTTTTGAGTTGAACTGCAGATGCATTCTTTTCCTCTGGAATTTCCTGTTTGATGTGTGTTGTGTTTCAAACGGCTTTTTGCTGAGCAAGGTTCAGCAAAAAAAGATCCAAAATAAGGTGTGCCGAAAATTCAGAACATAGAGATCCCAAATGCAAGAAATGAGTGAAACTAATGAAATCCTCTTTCTGAATCCATGGAACTTTCATACATGTCAGTTCTAACATTCTTTGGCCTTTGAATTACTGCACCCTTTCTATGTACAGATATTGCACTGAGAGTATGGTTCCACATTGGTTCTGCAGCCACTCACATTCAAACCATGGTTGATTGCATCCCTCAACTTTATTCTTGTTTGTTCACTATTCCGGTGTAAAGAATGTGTGTCATGGATTTCCAAGATTTAGGGCACCGTGGTTTATTTCATCATGTCACAGGGCGTGCACAATACTCAAGTTCACTCATAACCCCAATTGATGTTGCTACTCAAAAGTTTGCAACTTCACCTGATCCAGCTGACACCAAAAACTATTAAAGAACAATTACCAATTGAAAACCGTCACCCTTCACTGCATGTTGCGGGCTCTGAGTGCAGCTACAAAAAAATATGTACAGGACAAGCAATGGCCATTACAAGTCAATCCTATACAAGTCTACACGCCCTCCTTGGCCATTACAGGTCAATCCTATACAAGTCTACATGCCCTCCTTGACACAACAGATGACTTCACCATTCTAGACTGCCTCAATTTCTTCCAAATCAAAGTAGTGGATCACCCCAACATCTTAACAACTGAGCTCATTCAATAAGTACTCTAGCCATGTTTGCTATCCTCATCCTTGGGATGAGGTGAGCAAACCCAAAATCAATCAAATAGACACTTGCTTGCTGTCCCTTTGCAACCAAGATATTACTAGGCCGAATGTTGTCATGAAGAAACCCAGACCCATGTACAACAGTAAGAGCATCGAATGCCTCTTTCACCACTTCTATGGACAATGTTCCTACAAACCCATTGCTCAAATATATAAGTACCCAAATACAACCTTCCTCAGCAATAAGCAATAAGCAAGCTTGTCTAGTACACAACAAGCAATAAGCAAGCATATATACACAAAAAGAAAGCTCGATAAATAATGCACCCATTCCAATCTCACGAGAGTCGATTTCCTCTGTACCAATGTAGAGAACCTTTCCCCCTTTCCCCTAGCAGTAGTTCCATATGTAACAAGCTTTGGTACATATTTGCCTCAATACTCCTTCAACTTATGATAGGCCAAAACCTCTATCAAGAGAGCCTAAACAAACAAGAAAATACATTAATTACAAGAAATTACATTAAGTGGAACAAATGCATCTAAAATAGATGGATTTAATCAAAATAGAAATGGTTTACAAAGATGAATCCCATCTCACCTCTACATGGTCTGAACCAATAGGAGCCAATTTAACAACAATATGTTAACCCTCATACATGCCTCAAACAATTCTACCACTCCAACCTTCCGCAAAGTGATCATGTACCAAGTGAAGAAGTCCAACTAGAATCTCCTGCTAAGCAATCTGGCTCCTAAAAATGAACACAGTGGACATTGTATCAGAAAACAATTTTAATAACTTACCACATCTATATTTAACCTAGCCACATCATAGACCACTCCTTATTTACCTATCAGGACTCTGATATGCAATAGAAGACAAGTATAATCTATTCAACCAATCAAGCCCAAGTAACTAGCTCAAGAACCATCACTACTAAATTCATACACTTAAACATCTAATCATGAATGTAGCAGTAAAATTCATACAAAAGGTGATACATCGCATTGACGGACTCCCTCTTTCTACAACAGATATCTCAAGCACAACACATGATGTTTCTCTGGCAATATAACCATTTCGGTAGCTTACCGAGTCGTCATGCCGTGTAGTCCTTGATGAGGACTTCGTTTTTTCTCTCCACCACCCTTGCTCCTGCCTTGAGAACCCTGGCTCTATGAACTTCCTGGACGAGAGGCCTGTGAGCTACCTCTTCGAGCTAAAAAACACAAATACATTAATACCACCTCCTACAACATACTCAATATCTCAATAGCTACTGGTATCAAGATCAACAGATTAGATTAGAAAAGTCCAATACCATGCTTTATATCTGGGATCTTCCAATCCTTCTTATCTTTAATTGTTGTATCCACCATGTAGGCAACTGTGCCTACGAAACTGGCACTAGTGTTGAATATGCCTTCGGAAATCAATAGGATTTCACCATTATCCTCATCCTCAGCACGCTGAACAAGGAACGTCAAGTCAAATGAGGAGATCATTCCATATCCCAATTTCATGCTCTTCATGTACCTGTAGAGTTGGTAAACAGACTCAACCAATACGACAACCTCAGTACGAGGAGAAGACGAAGAAGCCACACATGCTGATTCACACAAGTTAGGTATGGTCAAATTAGCAGATCTCCTAAAACAGATGGCCACTTCATCTCTACCACCAAAAACCATTGACCATCCAGAGACAATCCATAATCATCTTTCTGCACCGATGAAGACGCTAACGCCTCGGCATTCTCGCCAGGATTCACGTTAGGCCTCGGAGAACTCCTCGACGACGCATTCGCCTACACACGCACTGCCCTGTTTCCAAGAAAATTACAAACCTTGTTCATGACGAGTTGGAAATTATACGACGCGGAGGCCTGGCTTGCATCGCCAAAATCCAAAAATCCACGTTCAAATATAAGCTGATCTCGAACAAAATCATTGAAATTTTGAACGAATTCAGCAACAACCGTTAAAAACGTCCCAATGGCAAACTACTACGGCAGGTTGAGGTTCATCTCTCCTGCTGGCCGTATGACCAAAATCTGTAAACGTAGCAGGAAGTTCTTGCTGGAGCCACTGCCTCCGAGATAAGAAAAGAGACGCCATGATCAGCCTACCAGACTCAAACCGCAATGTTGCAACATACTCAAGACATGATCAAACCGCTGTCAAACTGTAGTGACAATCGAGAAAATGACAAGTGCTTGGATTGTGCACCGGCAACTGGAGAGTGCGCTTGATCGCCGATTTCCTCGTCGTATCGCGAGGGCGATGAGTTCACACAACACAATAGGCGTGCGAGAGGGGCCAGCTTCCAGCTTTCGCTTTTTTTTGTTTGGGCCTTATGGTGGGAGCACTCAAATAAGTAATAAAAAAAGGGTTCCCTGAGTTCCCCGACCCCGACGTTCTCCCGTTCCCCTCATTGGGAGCGTCTGCATCCCCAAAAGGGACCTTTAAAAATTGCTCCAAATAAATTGCAGAGTGCAATTTATGAGATTTTGAATCCTTGTAACTTAAATTAATGCATTGAAGATTTTGAATTAAAATTTTCAATCATGAAGAATTGAATTCACAACCTAAGAGAAAATTTTCAAAAGAATTAATGACATTTTCATTCTTCAAAAAAATTATCTAGAAGTAGATATGAAGTAAATCAAGACACAGTACATCTCAATCATAGTAGTGAGTTGTCCTAACAATCAAATTAACCTTTCACATTGTTTTTTAGAAAATCTGAAAAACCAAGCTTATAAACCAAATCAAATACATCATTTTGACAAGAAGAAGCTTTCATTGCGCTCAAAACAAGAGGTTATGTGACTTTCAAAGGACCAATCCAAATGTAGAGAATCAAAGCTTTCCATGTAGAAAAATACAATTCAATGTATAATAACAGAGAATGAAATTTTTATAATTCAAGTTTTTGTGAATTTCTTCTCTTATTCAACATCCCAATACTTGAGGTTGTAGTATAATTATTGATCTCTAACACCAACTTACCTAATAATACTAAATATGCACTAAAAAAGCTAATGTGTTTTTCCAACATTGAATAAAAGTTGTACTAAATATTGACATCATATGAAACTACCCAATATGTATTTTGTTCCCCTCCAAGGATAGTGTGACTACAAAGGTTATGGTAGAGGGAACCATTCCTAACCAACATCCCATTGGCAATCAATAGGGTACCATAATTCTAAATAAGGTTGGAAACGATTTCAATTTTGTCCTTAGAGGTCGTGTTTTTATACCTTTCAAGATTTAGACCAATGAATTCATATCACATAGGTGAGCAAGAAAGTAGGATTCAATGAATGAAGAAGTAGTTCTTGAGTGATTGGAACAAGATGACTTTAGGTGTTGGTCCATGGTCAAGGCCAACTTTTGTCTTTTGAATTTCATAGTAATTTCATTTCAAGAGATAAAATTACAATTTTTTTCAATATTCCATCATTTTGTCAATGCAACTCTAAAAAGATTTCCTATGCCTTGCACTCCCCTAGATCATGTAAATGTGCTTATTTTATTGATTATGGGTCCCTCTACTTTAAAACAAATTCCAAAGAAGCTTTAGAAAACCCTTCAGTTGAGCATTTACGAAGCTTTAGAAAACCCTTCAGTTGAGCATTTACTACAGGGTCAAAAGAATACAACGGTCTTTAAAAATAAATTTGAATTATTATTAAGCTATTTTGTTAAGTTACCCATTAGTCACAGAAGCACACTCACCTTTACATCTACGACCCATCCATCCAACGAAGTTAGCATTGCACATCCATGGACTTTGCAGATCGATCCCTCCACAGATAAGGTGTATTGCATAACATTCTTGATCATGTAATATTTAACCCTCAAACAATGTTAAGGACATTTTTCGTCTGATGAATGATGAAGAATCTTTATATGGAGGACAGAAGTGCAATTGTTACCCTTGGAATTTTGTGCATAAACAAGAGATCTTGGATAGTAGTGTGACCTCCAATGAGTACTTTTGGTTTTTTAATGGAGATGATGTCACATAGTTCCATGATTTCCATGATCACTAGCTCAATGATTAAAGTAGCTCAGTGATTAAGTATCAACCACAAAGATAAAAGGTCAACCATCTTCACAAAAAGACCTATGTATGCTTATGTTACACTTACATGCAACCTTGGAGATTGCAAGCTTAATGGTTTGCTTTTGAAAGGAGGTAGTGTATAGGAAGTGGGGGGCCTCAAAGCATCTTTTATATACAATTTCTGTATATTCTTTAAACTAGGGTAGTTCATAATGTAAGTTCTTTGTAAATGATCAGCTAATAAGTATTCTTGAGGGTTTGAAATTTGTATCCTATTGCCTCAAAGAATCTAAAGGAGATTACTTGTTAATTTCAACTTAGACTATTCAATTTTTAATTAGGTGAAGCATAGGTTACAATTCATAGACAATAGGATCCATAAGAGCAACAAAAATATTTGATAGGTATACACTTAAGCATATTATGATCACAACTTGTCCCGCAACTTGTACATTGAGAGCTTAATATTGATTTTGTAATCATTCTATAGTTGGAAATAGGTTTACCTAGATATCAAATATGGGACAAATAGTATCTTCATGAAAAAATTCAAATTAATTTTGTTCTTGAAGGAAAAAAATTTGAAAATTTGAAAATTTGTTTCAAATCTATTTCTCTATATGGGAACATTTTTTTCTTAATCCCTAAATGTCTAAGGCCTTTTTTTAACTTCTAGGAATTTGCTTTAAAGTGAACAAAAAGTCAACTTTATTATGAGCTTTATCAATTTAAAAAAAATGTAACCGTTCAAATTCAAATTAGACATGTTAGAAATCACTTAGAAAAAAAATGACAATATCGCTTAATGATTGAAAGATTATAATGTTTGATCATGAGGGTGTTCAAATTTCAAAGGCAATGTGAAGTCTTTCATACCTTCTTTTTACAAGTCAAATCTAAAAAGTTGTTGATGAAAAAAAATATGAAGTTAAAGCGCCTAACATGCATAACTCCAATTAATTTATGGCTTTTCAAAATCTACTCTACAATTTTTTTAAATGAATTTCTAATGTGTTTTTTCCTTCAAGATCTAGTGTATTTGAGGCTCATTTCCAAGAGCCCTCAACACTACTTACAAAGGGTGAAGATTGCATTGGACACCCTTGCACAAATTCTTGTGTAGAAAAAACATAATCAATCATTTCCAAAATCATATTTTTAATGCTAAAACTAGACTTCAAAAACAATTTTTCAAAGTTTTACAAAAACTAGATTTTGATGTGTTGGGCATTTAGGAGTTAAACTCTATATTTTATCTAAATAATTTTTCATTTCAAACTCTTGTTCAAAGACAACTTCTTCTATGACCAATTTGATAGAATTGAGGTAAATGACATAATTAATCATTCAAAGATGTATTATACTAAAATGTGCAAAATTTCAAAAAATATGTGACCTTAAATCCTTCATGGTATGTATATGTAATCATAGGATTAAAAAAGCAAACAAACATTTGAAAGAAGAAGTCAAATTGTCAAGGCACACATTAAACTTGCAAACATACATTGTGTTGTATTTGAATCCTAGGATACAAACCATATATTCAAATATGGAAAGACATATACCATAAGATTGATAATTTAACAATTAGCATCTTTCATAGAGATGTCATTTTAACATTTTGACTTTATGATGCTCAAATGTACTTAGAACCTGTAATCATTTCGTAGCATCATACACTTTGTAGTATTTATGACCATTTAGTTGCTTTGGAGACATATAGGAGATGTAGTAGACCCAAATTAGGAGTATCATATATCATTGGATTCAATTCCTCAAGTGTCAATGTATTGTCATCTCACTCCCAATTTCAAATCAAGGTGCATACTAATCATTAGAAGAAATTTGAGGGGTGTAAGAAACTATGAGTTCCCCTAGTCTGAGAACGCAATGAATTGCAGAATCATAGGAATCTGATGAGGTAAGGGTAGTTCCACATATTATATATATATATATATATATATATATATATATATATATATATATATATATATATATATATATATATTAAATTGGATTTTTTTTGCATTTCAAGACCTATTTTTTTATTTTTTTATTTTTTTTCGAAAATACCGACCAGACAGCTCCCGGGCGTTTTGGGAACTGTTTCGGGAACAGTTCCAAAACAGCCCTTTAGTTAGAGGCCTAAAATTTCATCTAATGAAAATTTTAAAACTTCATTTTGCTTTTTGTAAAGGGCCATTGCAAGAAACACCGTCCAAAAAGTGTAGCGTTTTTACAGTACTCTTTTTTTCCTTTCGAGAGGGCTTTAAAATTAGAAAAATAATTTTTAAAAATAATAAAAAATATGTTTCATGTATATATCTTGAAGAAGAAGGTACCCTAAAAAGGAAAATTATAGGAAAAATCTCTAAGTAGGAGAACTAGAAAAGTGCAAAATCTCATGAAAATTGGTACTTTTACATTTTAATTTGTAAAAAATAGGAAAATAAATTTTTTTAAACTAAAAATTGTCTATTCTTAAAGAGTTGATTTTGATGAGATTTCACCAAAAGAACAATCTTAGAACCATCTTCAATGTTCAGAAATTGTGCGCAACGGAAAAAATTTTGCACTCATGTGGAGGACATGAAATAACATATTTTTGGATTTCATTCAAAAGTTATAAGTTTTACACCTATATGTACAGACCATGAAAGTTTTGTTTATAAATCATTAAATTTGGGCACTCATAACGTAGTGATTTTTGTAAACTACAAAAGGTGAAGCTCAACAAAAATGATTTATAAATATAAATTTTTTTTAATTTATGAAAAATAAGGGATCTAATAACCTTCAAGTTAGGTATGTTCAATAAAAATTTCATATTCATTGGGCTTAATCTCCAAAAGTTATAGTAGACAACAAAAAAGTGGTTCTCATTGTGACATGAAATAGGACCAGTGTTTCTTGCAATGATCCTAAACGACATTTAAAATAAAACAATATATGAAATTAAAAAATGTATAGCTTTGAAAATGTCTTTAGACTTACAAAATTCTTCAACCCCTCAAGGATCAAAAAAGTGGTTCTCATTGTGACATGAAATAGGACCAGTGTTTCTTGCAATGATCCTAAACGACATTTAAAATAAAACAATATATGAAATAAAAAAATGTATAGCTTTGAAAATGTCTTTAGACTTACAAAATTCTTCAACCCCTCAAGGATCAACTGAAGGGGATATAATGTGTCCAGTTTAAATTTTTAATGGCAAATTCATAGTAGGGTGAAATAAATCTCAATATTTTGTAGAATAACAAGTTTGCGTATTTATTGCATTTTCTAATTTTCAAATTTTGAATGTAAGAATTATTAAATTTTTATTTTAGAAATGTAATCTAATAGAAAAAGAGAACAAAGTTAATATTTGTTTTCCCAATCAATGGAGTAGTAGAGATGGAAAAAAAACCCATCTTTTTGGACATTTATAGTTTTTAGTTTATAAAAATAAGAAAAATTCAAATTTTATTTTTAGCAATTCTATAAATAAAAGGTTCAAATAATTGTGATTAAGGATACAAAGTAATTAGAATGATTCCAAAAATTTTGAAGATGTTCCAAAGAATATGATAATAATATCAATTCTTAAATTTAAAGAAATTTACATATATCTGAATTTACACAATGTCTACCATACATGTAGGTCAATTTTGTAAATAACTTGGGAAATTTTGGAAGATGCTGAAATTTTAAAAATTATTTGCAACTATTTCTAAAAATCTGAAAAAAATGTTCTTGAGTAAAATTAGAAAAAGGAACACATTTGCACATGAATAGAAACCAAAATTAGGAGTATTCCAAAAATAAAAATATTCTTACTTGTCTACAAAATTGTTGAATTGCTAAAATTCAATTATTTCAACAGGTTCATACTAAAATTGACCTATACAAACGGTAAATTTTTTTCAAATTTTTGTAAGATCGAATTTGGTTAGTTTTTGCTTTCTACTCCTTTATTTTGAAAATGTGTACGAATTTGTGAGAGCTTTTTCTTTATAATTTTGAAAATAATACTCTCTTTGTTCCACTAAAAAACTCCAAAAATCTTCTCCTTGAGAAATTAACTATTTTTTTAATCATAGTGCTAGCAATACATGCATTCAAGAACAATAAACTCATCCCTTAGATCTATGCAAAATGTCTAGTTTAGGTGCTATCATTCAAACATCCAAAATCTATATACAAAGTATGATTTTTGAGCATAGTTTGAAAATACTACCGGTTCTATCATTTTAAACTATTTAAAGGGTGGTGGCAACACTAAAATTCTAAAAACATGTTCCCTAACCTAAATATCCACAATAAAATAAAAGCTAGTTGACTTTATAATCAAATTTTCATAGCAATGAAGTGGTCACTAAATACATTGTCAACACTAATGTTTGAAGGAACAATTCATACAATGAGCTTTAAATGGGCAAGGCCAAGCTGCAGATCTAAAGGGATATTTCCACATTGTTTCACTTGGCAATGTCCCTACAAGGTCATTCAACACAAAAAAACTCGATCTTACTAACATTAGGAGAGATTTGAAGCCTCTCAAAGACCGCAAGTTTTCACAGTCTAAAAACACAAAAACTACCACAGGAATGTATAATCACAAGAATCCTATGTGGTCAAGAGAGTGCCACGTCATTAAAAAAATTGAACTTTTTTTCATATTTCAGGATCCCAATTTTTTTTTGGTTATTTTTGTTCTGACAGCGGCCAACAATTACAAGAACAATTTCAAGAACAATCCCAAAACGGCCCTTCAGAGGCTTGAAATCCCCTCTAATGATGGTCAAGATCAAGAAATAGAGGTTTTTAGTGGAATAGAAATTCTACCTAATTTGGAGCTTTTTAGTGGAATAGAAGGAGTAAAATACTAAATGTGTCTTAGATTTCAAGACAATTTTTTTTGGATGTCAATGTGTGAAAAATCATTATTCATCTTTTCATGAATTTTTTTCCAAAAGTTGCATTCTACCTATGAATTTGATCATCCAAAAATTGTTATAATCTAAAAATTCAATGGTCAAAATTTTTCACAATTTATTCCAAGTATACTAGACAAAATATGCTTTACATTTGTTTGATTGAAATAAAAAATTTGAAGCACATCTATGTTCAAAAAAATATAAAAATGGCACAATTCATTGAAAACCTTTATTGTCAAAAAATCAATGGGCCTTCAGGGCTTAAGGATTAAATTGTTCAACTTAAATTGAAAATTTGGGAGCTTTCCCACATGGTAAGAAGCATTGTTTCTTTTACATGGGATAAGAGGTCCAATAGCTCTTTGAAAAGAGTTAGATTACAACAAAATGGCAAAACAAAAAAAATATTCAAGAAAAGTGATTACCTTTGTCCCTCAAAGGAGTTGTGAGTTTTATTGAAGGAAAATCCTTAAAGGGAAGTAGCCCCCTTGAGGGTTGAATTCTTCCTAACCACAATAAAGAGCATCTTCATGGATATCTCTGGCTACAAATTTTACACCTTTATATTCATTGGTTATTATTAGGTTACTTCTTGCAATTCACAATTGTAGAGAGGTGACTATTTATCATGAAAGATGAATAGTGGCCACATTAAAAAAAAATTTAATATCTAAATATTTAAAAATATAAAAGTTAAAAAATATAATTCAAATATGTTTTCAAATTTTAAAAATTATTTAAAAAAAATTATTCACACTAATGCTACATCAAAATGTAAATTTAAATAATTACTCAAACTAATGCCACATCAAAATTAATTTATTATAAAAATAAAATTTTGAAAATTTTGATGTAGTCACACTAAAGCTACATCTAAAGTGATTTATTTTAAATTTCTTTTAATATTTAAGAATAAATTAAATTAAATAATTTAAATGAACTATCTTACTCAAATGGAGCCCTACAATTTGTTGGCCACAAAATTTAATTTCATAATTTAGAAAAATAATTCAACCAACATTCTTCAGTGTTTCCCTACTATTTGGCCCCTTTGATGGCTCATTTTTTCCTAATGATTTTGCTTGAGCCTTTTGAATTCCACATTTGATGAAGATTTAGGATTGAGGCCTACTTCTTTTTGCCATTGACTTCTTGTGTAAGCCGAGAACCAATTTCAAATTTTTATTTTTTAAATTAGTTTTTTTAAGAATCTTTGGAATAGCTTATAGATCAATGAAAATTACATATTGTGTAATAAGTTTTTAATCATCTAGTCAAAGATCATTAACATTGTTGCATGTTAAAGATACTTTTAGTAAATTTTGTCTAAAATTTCAAAGAAAAAAAAATTGTTTGTAGTTAGTTGTTCAAATTGTTGTGTTGCCAAAAAAATGTTTTTTGGTCTTTTAATTAGGGGTTGAGGGTTGCTATTATGTGAGCCTAGAATTGCGAGCCTATGAGCCTAGAAGACTATATACCTATGATATAGGTGTCTATGGTACAAAAACCTTCTATAATTATGCAACTATGCTATAGATACATATGTGGTTGTTGTATATCTACTTATATAGATGTATAAGGTTTTTTATGCTTACATCTTCATATTCACATACTAGCATTGTTGTTTAGGGATTAAGGGCTCCAACATGCCCCCTTTTTTAACTTATTACATGTAATGAGCAACGCTCGACAAGATCAACAATACCTAAATCTAAGGTTGATTTTTGAAAAGTCTACCCACCCTTCATTTTGAAAAATTATGAAATTCACATGGATGGTCCAAACAATGTACAGTAGGGTCCCAATCAAATTGGCGTTTTCGAAATCGCAGTGAAGAAAATTTCACTGCAGCCAACTTTGAGAGGCTCCCGAGAGCTGAAAAATTGGTATTTTACCACGAAATTTTTACCACAGCTTGATCTTTATGTTAATAACACATGATCCAAATTTCAAGGCCAAAAGATTCACCATTTAAAAGTTATTCAAAATCTACCAACATAGGTAGTTGTGGAATTTTTTTCACTTCTGCCAACTTTCACAGCCTCCCAAGGATTGGAATTTTTTTTTTTTGCCATGAAATTTTTGGAACAAAAACTAATCTATGATTTCAACATATGGTCCAAATTTCAGGTCCAAAAGATTAATACAAAAAAAGATATTCACAATCTACCAACATGTATTGTTTTGAGAAACACTTGTGGAAACCATTTCACTACTACCAACTTTGGCACCCCTCCAAGGGCTAAGAAATTGTCTATTTACCGTGAATTTTTTGTCACACAACCCTTTCTATGTTAATAACATGTATGCCAAATTTCAAGGACAAAAAAATATTACAAAAAAAGATATTTAAAATCTACCAACATGGGCAGCTTTGAGAAACCATTTTTCTATTTCCATCTTTGACACCCTTCCAAGGGCTGATATTTTTTTTTTTTTCATGAAATTTTTTCTATACAATACTTTCTATGTTAATAACATGTGTGACAAATTTTAAGGTAAAAAAATTTATAATAAAAAAGATATACACAATCTACCAACATGTGTAATTGTAGGAAACATTGGGAGAAGCCATATCACTACTACCAACTTTGACACCCTCCCAAGGGCTGAGAAATTGTCTATTTACCATGAAATTTTTGGCACAAGATATACTTTATGTTAATAATAGGTGTGCCAAAATTCAAGGTCAAAAAATTTATACAAAAAAAGGCACACACAATCTACCAATGTGTATGTCCTCCATTTGCCTCAATCACTGCTTGTAACCTAGAAGGCATAGAATGACATAATTGGAGGAGCTTTGTATCACTAATTAACCTCCACTCTCTTTCAATAATTGTCTTCATGTCATCTAAGTTTCTAGGCCTATTTGGGCCATGTTGCACCGCATCTTTCAGAATCTTCCAAAGGTTCTCAATTGGATTGAGATCGGGAGAGTTTGCAGGCCAATCAAGCTTCTCTAAAAGGTGTGATTGTCTCCATTCTCCACATAGTTTGCTACGATGGACAGGTGCGCCATCTTCCATGAGCAATCCTTGTGGCACTCTACCCATAAAACGAAGCAACTCACCATTGTAAACCACTTCAACAAAATCCTTAGCAAAGCGTCGATCCTTAGGCATAAAAACAAGTTGTGAAACTTGCCCTCCAGCAAATGCACCCCAAATCATCAAAGAAGTTCTCCCACTCTTAAAAGTTGGAACTATACAATCTGATGCATAGCGGGCATATGCAGTTCTCCAAACATGAATTTGTCTAGAATTTTTTCCAACTTCAAAAGTACACTCATCTGTCCAAACAACTCGCTCCCATTCTTCTACACTCCACCTACAATACTTCTGAGCAAAAGCCAATCATTGAGACATGTGACGAGGTGTCAAAAAAGGTTTTTTGACTGCAATTCGACTATAAATGCCACTCCTATGTAAAGCCCTTCGAATAGTATTTCTAGACACTTGAGTAGGACACATATTAGTAATCTCTGAGAGCGTTAAGCGACGATTAGCTTGTGAGACACGTTTAATAATACGAACATCTCTATCACTAAGCTTCTTAGCATGATTTCCACCACAAGGTTTGCTTCTGTAGGTTCCATCTTCTCGAAATCTCTTCACCAAGCTCTGAACTGTTCTAACAGGGACTCCAACAATAGCTGCAATATCAACTCCTGTCTTTCCTCCCTCCCTCAAACCTATAATGCGAGCACGAATTTCAACTGAAATAGCCATCATCTACAACTTTCAAAATGGTAATTGGATCCAAAAAAATTACTAACTAACCTCATGTCTGGAGCACTCAAATCTTAATCAAACCTTAATTAGTGATCACCCACCATCCATGATCCAACTCTCATTCACTCAATCCCCATATTACTTCCCTCAGTCACCACATTACCTCACTCACCATGATCCAACCTTCATTCATTCACTCAGTGACTATAATTCAACCCTCACATAGCCTCACTTACTCATCACATACATTCACTAAGTCACCATGATGCAACCCTTACATAGCCTCATATAGCCTCACATAGCCTCACTCATCAAACAATCATACTCAGTCATCACATAGCTCCAGTTAACCACACAGCACATAGCCTCACCCATTCAGTCAACACATCCTTCATGCACTCATGTCCCCAAAATCTTCAATCCTCTAATTGGAAAAATAATCACCCATTACTTGCCTCAGCACACATCCTACCTCCTGTAATGCTCAATTTTGAAAGCAAGCATTCATATTGAGAGGAAAAGCTTCTTCATGCACATATGGTGTTCAAATTTTAAACAAGTGCATTCTTTTAGATGTGACAAGTGCACACATCTAGATTTGGGTATCCTTGATTTTGTTGAGAAGCATTTATGTATGGGGATTTGGACATTTGGACAATTTTAGACCAAAAGCATGAGTGTCCATATTCTTACAATATTCTCAATATATTCTAAAATTGTTTCTCACAACTACACATATCGGTAGATTGTGTGTGCCTTTTTTTGTATAAATTTTTTGACCTTGAATTTTGGCACACCTGTTATTAACATAAAGTATATCTTGTGCCAAAAATTTCATGGTAAATAGACAATTTCTTAGCCCTTGGGAGGGTGTCAAAGTTGGTAGTAGTAATATGGCTTCTCCCAATGTTTCCTACAACTACACATATTGGTAGATTGTGTATATCTTTTTTATTATAAATTTTTTTACCTTAAAATTTTTCACACATGTTATTAACATAGAAAGTATTGTATAGAAAAAATTTCATGAAAAATAAAAAAAATATCAGCCCTTGGAAGGGTGTCAAAGATGGAAATAGAAAAATGGTTTCTCAAAGCTGCCCATGTTGGTAGATTTTAAATATCTTTTTTTGTAATACTTTTTTGTCCTTGAAATTTGGCATACATGTTATTAACATAGAAAGGGTTTTGTGACAAAAAATTCACGGTAAATAGACAATTTCTTAGCCCTTGGAGGGGTGCCAAAGTTGGTAGTAGTGAAATGGTTTCCACAAGTGTTTCTCAAAACAATACATGTTGGTAGATTGTGAATATCTTTTTTTGTATTAATCTTTTGGACCTGAAACTTGGACTATATGTTGAAATCATAGATTAGTTTTTGTTCCAAAAATTTCATGGCAAAAAAAAAAAATTCCAATCCTTGGGAGGCTGTGAAAGTTGGCAGAAGTGAAAAAAATTCCACAACTACCTATGTCGATAGATTTTGAATAACTTTTAAATGGTGAATCTTTTGGCCTTGAAATTTGGATCATGTGTTATTAACATAAAGATCAAGCTGTGGTAAAAATTTCGTGGTAAAATACCAATTTTTCAGCTCTCGGGAGCCTCTCAAAGTTGGCTGCAGTGAAATTTTCTTCACTGCGATTTCGAAAACGCCAATTTGATTGGGACCCTACTGTACTGTACAATTTTTTGTACATTCATAATTTCCATTTCTACTAGGAGAAAATTATCCTTCAACCAGCACTGAAGATAGCTTGCAATTCTACTTTATTTATTTTTATTTAGATGCCTTTTTAGGACTTTTCACCTTTACATAAAACTTCTTTAGTCTAGCTTTTAGGATTGGCTTCTATATGAACTAGTTGCAGGTGAAGCCCACCAATCACTAATGGATTGGAAGGTTTGGCTTTTCTAAAGGCTCTATTCCACCATGGAGACTTCAAAAATATCAAGTTAGGTTGACACTATGTAGCCATCCCACTCACCCACACTTTCAAGCCCTCATAAACCCCCACGAAGAAATATCTTCTTCATTTTGTCGGAGGATTAGTTTAGGGTTAATCCTTTCTTAATGTGTGAAATTTGCATGTAAGTGGTGACTATGGATTTTTCATATATTGTTGTGTGAATGCAAGAAATACTTGTACTATTTTGTGTCACACGGCATGTGCTGATCTGTTTTTTGGCCATAACTTTTTCATTTTAACTCGAAATGACTCGAAATTTATAGAGAAGGTATTCATGACTATCATACACCTTCCATAATTTTTTCATAATTTTCAAAAATTATTTACTATTAAAATAGTACTAGTGATTGAATGTTACAAATGCCAATTTAGAGGTTTTTAGTACTATTAAATACCTTTTCTTAATTATTTTGAGCTCAAATTTGGAGAAAATGGTCTTCTAGTAGACTTGTATCTTTCTGCAAAAGGGATTTCAAAAAAAGTTATTTTTATGTGGTATACAAGTCCATAAAGTAAGCCTCCTTCTACATTTTTTTGGAAACATGTAAAAAGTGATTTTGGTGATTTTCTTGATTAATAACCATTTCCATAAAGTTATTACAAATGGAATTTTTTTTTAAATATTTTTTTTACTAATTAAAACATCAAAGTGTGTATTTTCTTGAGGTTTGGCACTTTTCAAGTTCCCCTACTTAGAGATTTTTTTAACAAATGTCCTTCAGTGGTTTTCTTCATTTTAAAGGTCTTCACATTGTTCATATTTTTAAATTTAAAAAAAATTATTTTTCTAATTTTAAAGTACTCCTGAAAAAATCAGCCAATTGCAACAAATAGTATAAGTGTTTCTTGCATTCACCCTGTTGACATATTTCATTTATTTATTGATGTTTGGTATTTTTGTTGGGCAATCTCCCCATTATTGAGAATTCTCAAAATAAGTTGGCATTTCTTGTCAGACGAGATTAGTCTTATTTCTCATAGACACCCTCCTAGCATAGTCAAACAAGACTATGAAGCAAATCAATGGAAGTCATTACTTTAACATATATAGAAAATCAATGGCCCTAAACCCTTAGAGTGTTGCTTGACCATATTGCTATGGGGTTGCTTTCAACTTGTTTATTTTTAGAATTCCCTTTCCATTCATGATTTCCTTCTAGAGGCATCCCCATATATAGTAAGGGCTCTAAACAAGGGCACCAAATGCAAAAAACAAAGGCTTTGACATGGGTTCAAAGAAAGGCCTGCGTGTGAGTTTGTAGTTTGCTGCAGAGTGGGACTCACCAAATACATAGCCCAAGAAAACCAAATGTATTGTCATTAAGACACCTCTAGTGTCAACCACTCCCTCCCAATGACTTCAAATCAATGTACACACAATGCCTTAGAAGTTGGGACAAAAATACCACTGCACCACATAGTGAGGCACATTCAAAATTTATCCTTTGGCAATGCCTTCCTTGTTATTATGGTGTGTTCACTTCAAATTTGCAGTTTAGCAAGCTTACTATAGAAGAAGATTTTAGCCTAGGCATGCCCATTGGCCACTTGAAGATCCATTGACGCCCTCCTTTGAGATTGCTCTAATAAAAATAGCCTTAAAGCATCCCCATGTCCATTGGTTACATGAAGATCCATTGACATCTTCCTTTGAGATTACTCTAATAAAAGCAGCCTTAGAGCATCCCCATGCCTACATTATAAAGACTACAAATACACCACTATGGCATGTCAAGGCTGTGGCATTGCCCCACGCTAGGCACACCAAGCCAAAAAATCACCCACTATACACTTCAAACGAAGAAGGGCATTGAATTATTGGGGGTCTTCCTTATGCCTCACTATCCCTTGTACTGTTCAATTATGACACACTTTGAAGGAATGTTTGGCCATTCACAACTCTTAGGCCCCCCACCTAGCCTGGCAACCTCGCAAAGGTGGTCCCTTGCCTTGGGAGACATGCTTAATGGGTGAATTTGCAGTGCAGGCATGGGGTAGGTGAGATTATGAAGGACCTTTGCAAGTCGGCAACCCACACCAAACCCCACTTGACGCCCCTATTTGAGGAGTTTGGCATGGGGATGCTCTTACACAGTAAGATGCCAAACCTTCCCTCGAAACATTCTGTACCATTGATCTTCTATGTTACAGGAATGTCCTCGATTGATTTGCTTCACCGTGTTGCCGCGAGTTGCTGGAATAAGTTAATAAGTTTCAAATGCAAAACTTCCCGCTGGTGCTGATGACTTCCTTTCTTCCGAGGAGTCAACGCTCCCAACAGCAGCCCATGCGGAGTCCTCCCAGGTCAACTGAACCCAACCCATCGTTACTGGAGGACTGTTGTACTGTACCGTCCCCGCCTCCTGGAGAGCACTGAGCCGCTGACTGTCCTTCGCTGAGGCTTACATTTACTTTAAAGTTGGGGCAAGGCCAGGGTCGTGTGTCCAGTGTCCAGTGGGGTTGGTCCTCCTGGGAGGGAAGAAGCCGGTACGGTATCAGGAGTCCTGACAGAAGGCATATTGTTTTCTTTCTTTCCAGGTTGTCAGAGTCCCGGCTCCAGGAAGGTAGTGGCCAGTTGGCAGCAGCGTCCGTCGTCGAGTGGCATAAGTACCTATAATGGATACCTTAAGCTGATTTCAACATGTAGATGTGGAAAATTTACTGGGAAATTGGGCTCAGTAAGGTAGGTACACCCAAAAGCTCCAGTTTTTCATACTGTGCCTAGTTCCTGTTATTACGTTGTTCATATTTTTTACAGTCTTGTTGGTGAATGAAAGCATGTTCCAACACACCAAAGAACAGTGGATTTGGATACCGTATGTAAAAGTTATTAACAGTCAAAGTGTGTTTCTAAAAGCGCCATCTACAGTCTGGGTACATGACTAATTTTGAAAATGTATGCATGTTGTGCAGGGCGCTTTAAGGTCAAGTGCCATTTGGGGTGTACCTACCTTATGTGCCAACATAAAGATGAAGAAAAATGTAGAAGTAAGAATTTTTTTCTTCAAAATTGAATATTTTATTCAATAGAGTTGATTTTAAAGGAAACCACGGTATGAACAGGTGTGTCATAGGAAGGCTTATTGTTAACTAAGAATAGTAGGAAAGAAACACAACACCAAACTCCTTTGCACCTAAGTTTTGGTGTTCCAAGGAATTTCATTCTATGTTTTTGCTTGAAATCCAGCTCATGGTCCCCATTGCATACACTTTACAATTAAGTCTAATATAAATGTAGATTTTTTTCATTAGAACCCTTTCTGGTTTCATAGACTCACCTATTACGGTTAGCTTTGGTACTTTTTCCTAAGCACTTAAGAAAGAGAGGTGATTGAACGAGAAGGTACAAACAACAATTTCTTTTTAATAAATAGTCCATTCAAGTGTTGTTCTTAATAGGTGAGCCTTTGAATGAGATTGTCTAAAATAGGTATTTCTACCTTATTAAGGTTGACGCATCATATTAAGGTTGAGGCAACAATTACTAGCTTGGACAAATTTCCAACTTCAAGGAGTACAATATCTTCAATCAAGGCTAGTACAAATTTCAACTGTAGCTTGAATTGCATTTTTTTGGTCCTTTTCAAGGTTGAGACTAATAAAATTATGACACATGTCTAAAATTAGTGAGTGTAGAAATTAAAAAGTAGTGGGTGGAAAAGTGATTCTTGAATGATCAGAATTAGAAGACTCCAAACATTGACTATTGGTCAAAAGTACTTTTTGCCTCCCAAAATTCTCAATAATTTCAATTGTGGGAATAAAACTTTAAAAAAATTCTATCTCAATATTTCCTATCTTTCTACATAGGAAAAATTTCCACCACCTCATACTATGTACAATTTGTTGTAAAATTGCTTAAATGGTTGGTTACTGATGCCTCAACTTTAGCCAAGACTTGGGACAAGGAAGGAAATTCCAAATCCACTTGCCCAAAGATAAGGTAACTTAAACTCTAAATGCCCTAGGAGCCCAAAAGTATCCTTACAATCTAGAAGTTCAATTCAAAGTGCTATAACTTCAGCATCTCATGTCAAAATTCAATAAAATTTGTTGGAAAAATTTGTGTTCTCTTTTCTAGTTTGTATGGTAAAATTTTCAAATCAATCCAAGATGTAGAAATTTTTTGACAACAACTTTAGAGTCTTCTATCTCCATCCAAAGTTTGTTTTCAATAAAATTTGTTGAATTATATTCCTCTACAAGTCTAATTATTGTGGTCAAATTTTCATAGCAATCCATATTGTTTTCAATGTTTTGGGGCTATTTGAAGTTTGAAAATCAGACATTTTTAGATTGAAGTGAACTTTGGCGGCTTGTTTTTTCTTCATATGGTGTTTGTTTCTAATTAAAAAAATTACAGTTGCGCATACTAGTTTAGTTTGTGTGGTTGAGAAGCATTTTAGTAGGTGGAGGTTTAGCGTGAAAAGCATTTTTTACAAATATTTGACATTTCAAAGTCATTTTGCTGACACAAAGAGCGGGACAAAGAGTCAATTGATTGATGCATTCTTTCAACAATGTGTTTGCAAGTTCATTTTGAATCACTTCATAGTTGAAAGTTTTTTCATTTGAGTAGGTTTAGACATCAAATTTGACCTCCAAAATCAAAATGTGTTTTAAGGAAAATTTTAGCATCCTTTTTCAACACTAAAACATCGTATTCTTTGAATCTATGTGACCAAATGACTCCAAATTTGATCCACATCATTTACAATACATACACTACAAGATTGAATGATTGAAATTTCCATACCTTAACAATATTTAGACCTATAACGCTTCAAAAGCAATGATGCTTTTAACTTCTAAAAGGCCTTTAGGACTTAAGGTCTACATGGGTCCCTTTATTCAACTCATATTTAGCCATATAACTTTTTAATTGTGGTTTAATATATCAATAGTGATGCATTGTTATATACGTATTGTCATGATCATTAATTTATATTATGTCCTAAAAAATATTTGGTCAAAGTTTTATTAATCAAATACCACTACCAAATTCATAATATATGATACAGTCACAAAGGGCTTGCAAATCCTTGTAAGGGATGATCCTATAATGTTGAACAAAGCCAAAAATGGCATACAATGTACATTATGAAAGAGTCTACATATAGCGTGTTGTTGTGACCTAGAGATTTTTTGGATGGTGGTTTTGCTAAACAAAGGCTATGAAGACACATGTATTCTTTGGTGTAGGGTTTTGCAACTAAGAACCCAATTTTGTTTGTCATTGTCATGTGTGAATATTTTCATGGCATATCCATCATTTGAATTCCCAAAGTTATCTTTGATATTGTAGAGGAAAGCTATTGTAGTTTGTGAAGATTCTAGATGCACGACGAGGGATTGATGTTGGCCAAGGCCAAAACTTTCAAAACATCAAAAAAATCACCTTAGGATTGTACTTAATATCATCAATGGCTTGAAGTTAAGACTTGATCAAGCTACATATTTGACCAACAACTTCAGCCTAGATTGTTAATTACCTTCAATTGAATTGGCAACACTTCAATTCCTTTGGAAAAAATAGCTCAAGCTTCATATCTAAGAGTATTCCTCCCATCTTCCACATAGTTGTTATTATCTGAGTCTAGGATCTTGAGCACATGAACCTAGATTTCTAAACACCTATTGTATAGGTGCCTATATTATAAATACCTTCAAAGGTTATAGTGTATTCATGTTCTAAATAAGTACATTATAGGTGTCTATTTTATAAATACTTTCAATGATGGTAGAATACTTACTTTCACTTAGGTTCAAGGCTCATAGGCTCACATTTCTATGCTCACATACTAGTATTGTTGCAATAATGACAATCTATCTCAAGCATTTCAAAATCTTGCTTACAATTTCCTAAAGAATGAATTTCATTATCTATTTTTTTCACATAGCAAATTCATTTAAAAGTTTTGATGCTAAAAAAAAAATTGAAAATGCGTTTGACTAAAAAACATTGAAATAATAGTTTTGTAAGATTTTATTTAGCTCCAAAGTTTGTCAATCCCCAAATTGAGTGTCATCAATATTAAGGAATCAAACAATATTGAAATACACTATATGAAAAAAAGCATTATTTTCTTGGATCAATCTTATTTGTTTATTCATTTTCTTGCTAATAAACACACACACATATTCACTAAAGATTGTAGGATGAAAAAAACTTTTTTCACCTATTTTTTTTAAGTTACTTGAGTACATTTATTGAATAGTATTGCAAATTCTTGCATTACAATATTATTGAATTTTCTAAAGAAGAAAATGTTTAATGCAAGGATCACCCTTATAGTGTATTTTTGTGAATATTTGCTATTTTTTCTTGATGTGAATGTAAGCCATGAAAATAATATTTTTTGAATTTTAAACTTAACTATCAAAATGAAACTTATCAAGTGTAGCTTCTACTCCAATTGGAAGTTTGGAAAAATGTGAAAATTTTCCAATATTTTATAGTAATATAAACTTTGGGCTTAAAACTATATTTTGTTGAATTTCTAATTTAAATATAATAATATGATATTTGATTTATACCATGAACCTATATAAAGTAATATACATCTAAGATAAATTAGCCTAATTTTGTCTTCAAACCAATTCCATCATCCCATATATGATCCCAATTTTGTCCATTCAAGCATCCAAATTTGTTTAGAAATTTGACAAAATTAGTGCATTAATGTCAATAAAGGTGATGTGTCAATATATGATTCGTAAATACTTAAGTGCTAGTAGATACGTAGTACGTAAGAAGATGGTTATAGGTTGTTAATAGGATATTCATGACTCTATTCTTTGGATGCATTTGTAATTTGAAGGGTGAACACTTTAAAATTCCCAGAAATTATAATTTTGATAAAAAAAAAATTATGATTCCACAAACCTTTGAATAGTACATGCCCCTCTTGGAATTAGCCCCAACATAGTCAAAGTGCAAATCACATTGGCAATAGGCTTGTCTACCTTACTGTAAAAAATTTAGATTTTAAAAGTATTCCATATATTTGATATGCAATTTTTCATTTTTTTTCTAAAAAAAACTACAATTCTTTAAAAAAATTCTCCTTTAAATCTGAAAATTTGATGAAGAATTCTAGTAGACTATATATGACTTCACCTTTGGAAAATAAATATAATTTTTTTCATATGTGGATGCAAATATGGAAGCAATTGTAGCAAAAAATAAATGAGGCTTGAAATCACTGGTTACAAGCCCATGTTTCCATGGTTAACCCTTAAAAGGACAATAGGGACCAAAAGTGTCCAATGGACGATTCCGTTGTTAATTGTAAAATCAAATAATGTACCCATTGGTCCAATAATTGAAGGGAAGAAGATAGTGTGAGTTCTTGGATTGTGGGAACATTGCCACATCAACAGTCTGACATGGTTGAGATTGTGATTTTCTTTTAAAAATAATTTTTAATAAAGTTGGTTTTTAATTTCTTAATAATTTTTAAATTTTTTCCTTCAAAAAATCAGAAAATTAGTTTATTAGGATTGGTTCGTAGTTCTTGGACAACATAGGGAATTGCGAGGGGAACAACCCCAAAACAATTTCTTCTTGCCCTCAAATTCCATCCAATTCTATTATAATCATGAGGATTTGCATTACTTACGTGTTAACCCTTAAACGTCGACTAGGTTCTTTTGTAGCTAATAAATGACAAAGAATCTTTCCTTGTAGGATGGAAGTGCTACTAGTTATCCTCGATATTAGGGGTAGAAAGATCTTCTACAATATTTTGACTTCCAATGAGTATATTTGGCTTATTCAAAGGAAATGATGTCACATGATATCAAAATGCATGGTTTCTACATCTACTAGTCCATCCTTCAATGATTAACCCTTAATGGATGCTAAGGCCTAAAAGTGATCAATCAATGACTTGATTATTCATTGTCAAAACAAAGAATATACCTAAAAGGTAGGAGCATCCATTAATTTCAATGCACCCATTGCTTGATACTAGAATTTCTTTGAAAGTCTTTCCAAAAGTACCATGAAACCATTCCTATGCTTAATTTTAGTTGGTGAACTTTAATTTTTAAAATTTTGGTGTGAGAATCAAGGCAGGTTTCCTGAGAGTGCAGATTTAGGTGTCCTACGCAATCCTACTTTGAAAATTTATAAAAATCAGGTGCATGATTTAAATTTAAAAATAAAAAAGTTTATGATTTTCAATTGCTAATAGTGTAAAAATATTTGTTATAGGAAAAAGTGTCTATATATGCTAGGATTGCTTAAAATGGTTGTTATGGCTTAAATTGGTTGTTAGCGGTGCTCCTACCTTAGGTCCAATAATCCAAGCATTTAGGTCATGCAGTGCTATGTTCTTCAACCCCATAAAGATGGTCTGGTTAGTGTCGTCATTAACCTTTTTAGCATTGTGTCAATCAATTGCTTCAAAAAAACTAAAAACCACACACTGAAGATCAAACTACTCTCCAAAAAAGGGCTTCCCTTGTCACACCAAATTCCAAGGATGAACATTTGCACCTCTGTCTTACATAGAAGGATTCTCTGTCATCCAAGTGGACCCTTAATAAGAGTCATTGGTCTCGTAAGGTTAAGGGTAACTTAAATGACCCTCAGTCAGTGACAAAAAGCTCCAGCTCAAACCAACATTGGACAGCATTGGACATGTGCCAAACATGACTTTGAAAGTGGTGGTTGCTGCTGTCGTCCAATACAATTTATCCATGTGTTTTAAAATTAAAAAAGAAAAAGAAAGGGTAGTGTGTGGGGGCTTTTCTGTCCACAGTCATCATCACTGCCAGCTCAAGCCCAAGCAACACCCCAAAGAAAAGCAACAATAAGAAAAGAAACTGAAAAGAACAAAAAGAAATTCCCTCTGAAAGCTCAGCTGGCTACCCTAAAAGACAGAAAGATTAAAGAAACCGAGTGAAGCCAATAGGAAAGAAATCGCACAAACGGGATGATTGGCGGTTGCTGAGTAAGCACTCCCTGTTCGTCATCTCCCCATCGGATGAGAAGTGAGTTTCATCGCGCTTGGGTGCGGATGAACTCTGTATCTTGGATGTAAAACGAGCGAATGGGTGGATGAGAATTAGCGAAGCGACTGACGGAGGGGGCTTTTTATCTTTTCCAACGTTTGTTTCCGTCGTCTTGTGTGTGTCTCTGGCAGCTATGGCGGGCTGGCCATTGTTGGTGTTCAAGGCGGAGTTGTCGGAGTAGTGCAGAAAGGTGCAGTTGAACATGTGCGGAGGAGTTGTGCGGGGTGGAGAGGGAAGGTGGGATCGAATTAGTTAGGGATCGTGAGCGACAGATGTTGTTGCGGAGGGTTTTTTATGATCCGTAAGCTATGAACGAGTGGAAGAGACGGGAGGTTCATGATTGTTGCAGGTTTAGGAGGTGCGATTGGAACACCTTGTAGTAGGAAGGGATCGGATTCTGGAAGAAAAGATTGCCATGAGTGTGTGTCGAGTAACACAAGAGCTTGGTGAGCTCGGGTTAACAGTGTCTTTCAAGTTCTGTTGGGTACGATTTTTTGCAGTGAGATAATCTCCTGTGTTCTGTTACACTTGTTTCTTGTACTCTTCTTATCTATGTTGAAGTAAAGTAATTTTGCGAGTATGAGAAGGAAGCTCTGGTATCTTCTACTTGAATGGGAAGCTCGCGTAGTAAGTATCGTGTCAAACTGTCTAGTCTTTTTTTTTTTTGGCCTGAAAGTGCAGGAAGATCGATATAGATACGTGTTTGAAGGTAGGCATTCCTCTAAAGATTTTCTTTTCCGTGTACTCTGTGCATGAGGATATATCCGTGTTGGATACAGATGATTCTGACTGAGCAATTTTGCAAAAGGAGGAGGTGTGATGTAAGCTGACTGGCTATGGCGGTCTGACCATTGTTGTGAAGGCATAGTTTTGGTAGTGTAGAAATTTACACAAAAGAATATACGGAGGATGGTGTGATGTGGCAGAGGCGCAGTGCAGTAAGGGGCCAGGGCTGAAGATACAGCAGATGAGAGAGGAAGAGAGAGAGAAAGCGACCTCGTCTTCCTTGTTCGCAGATCTGAGTTGATAGAGTGTCCCGATTTGCGTTGCTTTAGTTTTGTCAGTGTTCTGATTTCTGTAGCTCCGCTGACAGGTAAAAGAGCCTTGGTGTCTCGTCCTGGTTGTAAGGGAGATTTTTGCCCGGAATGTTTACGGAATATATTTGTTCGGGATATCGATCGATCGACCGGTGAACAGCCGCGATTTTGCGAATGTGCACGATTTGTTATTAAAAATTAAATCTTTTTGCTAGAGCGGAAATATCTTTTCTTAATTCCACTTGGGAAGTCGAGCTTGTGGGAGTGTTTTTAGGCTTTGGATTTTCAGATTGTTTCCCCTTTATTGGTTGCTGAGTATTGAGGTGTGGAGAGAAGCACGCGTGTCTGGTGAACATTCCAGTCTAGTTGTGGTTGCACTACGACGTGGCGCGTTTTTTTCTTAGCTTTTGTTGAATTTAGTTAATTGACGTCGGTGAGACCGAAGCTTTTATTTAATAGATACGCATATCTGGTAGGGAGAGCTGGAAGTAGTGACCAACGAGGCTTTAGACGCCCTGTAGGTGCTTGTAGAAATTGTAAGCTTGAGAACTGTGATTGTCGTAATACTCGTATTGGTGTTGGTTGTGAGCTTCTCGATTGTGAACAATGAGCATGGCGAATGTCGCTGTCCGGAAGACAGTTGCTAGTCTCTGGAATTAGGGTTTCTGCCTGAACCGCCGGCCTCGGTATTTGTGTTGGGGCTAGGGGCTGCCAGGTATTGACCTTTAGATCTATTTTGGAGTCGCTCAGGATTTTTGGAGCTCAATTGTGTTGACATAGCTTCTGTGCATGCAGATATGGAGCTTTTCTGGAGAAAATGCAGCAGGAAAGACAGGATCATATAGGAAAAAATAAAAGGTGTGTTCTAGACTCTGTAACAGTCCCTGATTTAGATCCTTAGGTTGTCTTCTCTTTAGACATTGATACGGTTGAATCTTGTCTATTTGTCGAAGTTTCGACACTCTAATTGCTTGTTTTATTGAAATGCCTGCCGTTTATGAGCATTGTTCATGGCCCTTCTGCTGGAATATGTGAGTGATCAGGTGCGGTCTTGAGATTCTATGCATTGCTTATTTTCTTACACTAATACAGAAACAATTTTACGTGAGCTTAGGTGTTGGACTGTTGACAAGAAGTGAATGGAACTGAAGCCGCCAAGTGGAACCTGCTGTTTTCCGCGAGGGACTAGTTCAACATAGGCGATGCCGAAAGCGGATGGTTCCCTTATTCCACTTTTTATTTTCCGCTTGTTTTGCGACGGTCCGATGACGAGTAAACTCAGCTTCCGAAGTCTCCAAGTCCTGCTTCTCCTCTTGGCGTACCTCAGTCTTGACAATTGCCGCCAAACATGCACATTTGGTCGGCCATTGTTCATCGACTCAGCCGATTCTATACGGGATAGAGCAGTGGAAAGGACGACTTCTTTGAGCAGTGACGGGATCATCTTTGAACCTGTAATAGTAAGTACCTGAATCTATCTCTTGTTTTAGTCAGTTACATGAGTTTTCAGATATCATCTTAAAGATTCATGTGTTCTACCATTAGAGTTTCTTCATGATCTTATGACAAGCCCCCTTACCAACCGTATGGAGCATGAATATCAAGTACTCGGTAGGCGAGTGTGGGATTGACATCTCCAGTCTTTCATTAGTTATTGCCCTTGAAATGTGAGGCCTTATGTCATGGTGCTATTCATTGGTTTAGGTAGCTCTTCATCTGGTACTGTATGTGGAGCCTTCAAATGGATGAGTCAGGAATACTTTCTTCCCTATTCGGATGCTTTTTTAATACACTGCGGCCCCAAACGTATTTGTTTTCCTTGGGGTGAGGAGTATTTTGTCTCTAAGTGAGCATTGGCTGGTGTTTGTGGCTTCTGTGTTTTGCAGATAGCGGAAAGCTGTGCTGATAACTATAAAAACTGGAAGAATCGGCCTCACAGCGTTTCCATCACCGAGTTTGGTGCTGTTGGGGATGGCAAGACTTTAAACACACTTGCATTTGAAAATGCCATGTTTTACCTTCGCACCTATGCTGACAAGGGTGGCGTGCAATTGTACATTCCTGCTGGACGATGGCTTACCGGCAGCATCAAATTGATCAGTCATCTTACCCTTTTTCTGGAGAATGAGGCTACAATTCTCGGATCTCAGGTTCGGATTCGGCACTCAAAATGAATTTCTCGGCAATAAATGGCAGACTGTGGCTATGAACCTTGTTTTATGTCCATTTACGTTTGTTCCATTCTTTTGAGACGAATTCCAATCTTAGTACTCTATTCATTGCTCTGGCGCTATGCAGATCTGCCTCTGTAGTACCTAGAGATGAATTCTTTTGCATCTTAGTTTAACCGTAGAATCTCCGAGTTCTTTAGAAACATATTTCATCATGCATATTTTCATAATAACATTGCTTTGAACTATTCTACTTTTTAGTGAATACTAGCTGTAAACTAAAGATTAAGTGGATCTTGATTTCCAGATTCTTCCGTGGTATGATAGGGCTTGATTCGATTTCTAGGCTTTTCATCAGATACCAATTGCTGTAACTTTAAGGTGTTCATCTCACCCTCAGGATATGAAGGATTATCCAATTATACCTGGATTACCGTCTTATGGTAGAGGCCGAGAGCTCCCTGGACCAAGGCACAGTAGCCTCATTAATAGCGAAGGCCTTGAAGATGTCGTCATCACAGGTAGCAACTTATTCATAAAATGCATTATTGCTGTAGCTGATGAAAATGACTCACTTTTTTGGAGGCCGATTGTGTCTAGCTCGCATTCTTGTGATGATCAATTGGTTTTCGCACCCGTGGTTATTGTATTCTTCGCAGGTGATAATGGGACAATTGATGGACAGGGTGCTGTATGGTGGAGTGCATTCCGCAACAAAACTTTGGATTACACTCGGGGTCATTTGGTGGAGCTTATCGATTCTAAGGACATCTTAATTTCTAATCTCACTTTTCGGGACCCACCATTTTGGACCGTTCATCCAGTCTACTGCAGGTATTCTAGAGTGCACAATTCTGATGTCTTTTTTATGTAGAAGTCTCAGAAAAATTCTTTATTTTGTTCCTCTGACGAGAGAGCATCGATATCGCTTGCACTTCACTCGTCGTGTGTTTGTGCTCCCTTCTCAGTATCAAGATGTCACACATCAATATCGGAAATTTCCTCGGCAACTTTCTTGTTTGGATAAAGGCACATAGGGTAAAGATCTTGATATAGTCTCACTGATGGATCTGCTCAGGAATGTGGTGGTGAAGGACATGACCATACTGGCTCCTTTCGATTCACCAAATACAGATGGCATTGACCCAGGTACCTAAGTGAGTACCAATTCTTAGACAATCAGCTGGGCGATACTGAGATCTTTTTGGATCGTCTGGCAATGAGAGCCAAACTAGCCTGATTGTGTAGCTTTTGATGATCCAGGACTAGGTTCGTGTAGTACTTCTTAGGAAGGATTCCTGGAAGTATGTTCAGGTTTTGTGTGGTAATCGTGGGAGTGATGCTTCGCAGATTCAAGCCAACACGTGTGCATCGAAGACTGCTACATCAGTGTTGGTGACGATGCTATTGCGATCAAAAGTGGCTGGGATGAGTTTGGTACTGCTTATGGTATGCCAAGCCAAAGCATTGACGTTCGGCGTATAACTGTGCACACAAAAACCAGTGCTGGGATTGCCTTCGGTAGTGAGATGTCTGGCGGCATATCTGATGTCCAGGTTAGAAATTTCTGCCCTGAGTGCCTTGGTTTATTTGATATGTTGACTTAAGGTTCGCCTTAGGGCCACATGCGTGTGATAGCTTTAGACTTCTATTAATTTCTTAAGCAAGAGCTCACAATTATTTGGTGTTGATCTTTCTTTGATACATTTTGGTAAGCTGTGAGTCTTGAGAGCTGATTTAAACTCAAGCCACTTTTGAATGCAGGTTGATCAGATGATGATTTATGGTGCCAGATGGGGCATACGTTTCAAAACGGGATTGGGCCGTGGAGGCTACATCAGAAATATAACAGTGACTAATTTGGAGATGCACACCGTCAGAACCGCAATCGCTTTCGCTGGGAACTACGGAGAACATCCAGACGACAACTGGAATCGGACCGACTATCCTGTGATTGAAGATGTGTCAATTGAGAATGTCGTGGGAGAGAATATTACTCAAGCGGGCCTGTTTCTAGGGCTGCCCGAGTCTCCTTTCCACAACATTCATTTGGGCCACATAGCCCTTGACGTCAAATCTGAAACTGAGAACTGGAACTGCTCCTCTGTTGCCGGAACTTACTTATTGGTTCGGCCCCAGCCATGTCCAGACTTTACGGAGGAGGAGGATCTGATCTAGTATCCTTCTATTTGCGTGTGCGTATGGAAAGGTAGTTGAGGTGAATAGGCGGTTAGGTATTGGTGGGTTTTAATCAGCTGTAATAAGTTCCCTTTGGAATACTTGGAAGGTTTGTATCAATTTTTTTGCTTAGGTATATATCCGTAGGGCAATCGAAATTAGTCTTGCAGATGCTATATCCTTGTCATATTGTGTAGTATATAGGGCTTCTGGATTTTGATGGAACTCTTGGTATTGATGAGTTGTTGCTTTGCTGTATTTGGTGAAGCTATAGGTTGAGTTATTTTTTTGACGGATATCCTGTAATATAATGAATCCAACACAGGTTCCATCTGGACTTCTCCCAACTGGTCTGTGTCTTTTTATCATTCGCAAAGAAACTAGTTTCTTGTTTGGTATTTTATCTTGTGCTTTCAATTCGTAAACTGTTGACTACTCCATAGATAAGTAATTCGTTTTTTAGCTACTCGGATGTGTTTAATTAGTGCGTGCCATTAGTTGCCGAAGTCACTGTTAAATCAGTGCAGGTTGAGGCATTACTGCATTGTACTCATTTTTCAAAATAAATAAATTTTCGTGGGCACTGATGTTCCACTCTCTTTGACAGGACAAATCGGTGGAAAACCCTTGTGGTGCTTGTTTTGAGTTGTGTAGAGCATCCCCATGGTTTTGCATAATTTGGCTCAAATTGGGCAAGTGGTTGGGCCTAGCCAAAGTAATTCATGGTTGGGCTCAGTGAGCATTTGTTTTGTATTTAATTTCTTTGTTCGAAGTATTTTTTGAGTTGATTCTTGTTAGCAACCATGAAGTGGTACCTTAGAATTTGGACATGATTCTTTCCCGTGCTTGTTGTTGAGTTTGGTGTGGGGCAAATTCAATTGGCCGGGCTCAGGCTTCATTTACGACACACCAATTGCTTCTTGGCCGTGCCATTTGGCCAGGTCTGGCGTGGGGATGCTCTAAGCACGCCGTAAGTGCCCATCTTATTCACTTGTCTTTGCAAAGATACGAAGTTCAGAGCATCCCCACGCCAGACTTAGCGAAATGGCTTGGCCAAGGAGCAATTGATGTGTTATGAATGAAACCCGGGCCCAACTAATTGAATTTGTCTTAGGCCAAGCTCAGCAATAAGCATAGGAAAAAATCATGTCCAGATTCTAAAGTGCCACCTCATGGTTGCCGACAAGAATCAACTCGAAAAGTGCCTTGAACAAGGGAATCAAATACAAAACAAATGTTCATCGAGCCCGACTACGCACTTGCCACTTGACCATGTCATTCTTAAATTTGGTCGGGCCTGGCCTGTTTTTTGGCTTTAGCATGCGTGCTGTGGGGCAATTACTTTGGTCGGGCTACTTACCTAGTTTGAGCCAAATTATGCGGAGCCATAGGGATGTTCTTACATGCTGGCCCGGTGGATAAGAATAGTGCATCTTTTAGCAATAAGATAATGCACCTTTTAGCAATAAAGACAAAAAAAGGCTTTACCAATTGTCTTGCTGGGATCAGCAAATGCGAAAGGATCAAAAGTTTTACCGATTCTAGTGGACTATCTTATTGGCGGAGACTTGGCAAACTTGAGATTCTCTCATACGTGTGCTTTTATTATTTAATCCTTCTTACTCACTAGGTTCACATGAAAGTACTATAACTATTTTCCCTTGTAGCATTCCTTGGAAAGTTTCCTTGTCCATCTATACATGTAATGAGGCCCTTATTCTACTATGCAATATATTTCATATATTCAAGAGGTTTGGAGTTAATGATACATTCAAGAGAGACCTTGTAAATTCTAGTATATACTTATTGAAGACTTTTAAATAGGGATAGTCACACCTTCATAAAATTGGGTCATGGTGGTTTAGGATTCTTGTTAGCTCTTCATAGTGGAATATACTCTTGTCGTGAAGGTTTCTCCTCTAAAGCAAAAGAATAGGAATGCAAATTTTTTTTGAGCTAAGTATACTCTCTTATATTCAGTGCACTTTGTAGTTTCATTACATTACTTGTACTAGCACTTTTAGTGATGATCAATAGCTACAATTGGTTTGTATAATTTTGGTCACAAGTGAATCCATTCATTATTGAATCCTCTATACCACACAAAAGGGATGTCACACCTTCATCTAGGATTGGTTCCTATTGGTTCCTATTTCATTTACGAACTAATCATTCTTCAAAGAAATTTGTTCTAGTGAAGAAAGTGTGACTACCCCTAATAACATAAATATTGTCTAATAATATATTCCATATATGGCAAGGTGAAAACTTCTAAAATTGGCAAAATTGACAATTTAGCATTGTTGAATGAACCTTTTTTTAGAGAAAAACACAAAAAAACAAAAATACAAAGTAGTTGAGAATCATGAATTTTAAAAGAATTTTTAGATAAAAATTTTGGATAAGATATTTAGATATAGTTATTATAAATTTTCAAAGTAGAATTGGCAAGGCCATTGAAATTATCATATAGTTTGGTCATACTACGGAAATCTAAAGAATTAACAATCAACCAATTGCAACTAAATATGGGAACAATTTAATTGCACTTTGGAGGACACATTCAATAGAAGACTACTTGTCAAGAATGTGTATCTAGATAATTTTTAGGTGTTTTCAACTTATTATAGAATTATTAGAATTTATCATCTAAATGGACTTAAAATTCTATATAGTGTCACGGACATAAGAAGATATAAGAAGTTCATCATGAAGCTTCCTACTTCGTGGAACCTTCTCGAACCTTCTAGAACCTCAAGGAAGCTCCTCACGCAGCTTCTTCTTAGATAGAAGCAGCTCAAGAAGCTCCCAAGTAGGTAAAAATAGCTCAAGAAGCTTCCTGATAAGTAAAAGTTATTAAAGAAGTTTCTAGAAGCACCTGACATCCTCTAGTATAAATAGGAGTCGAGGTTGAAGGACTCCTCAGTCTCAACAACTCTTATCAACCTCTAATTCATAGCATCTGACTTTTGTCCAAACTCTGAGCCATCTTTGTGTACTTCTGTCATTTGGAATACATCTTGTTCTTAGACAAACTCTTGTTCTATATCTACTGGAGATTTCTCTCTCCATTCTGTTTGTTTAGTTTGTCCATGACATGTAGAGCTTCAATTAGAGTTTTTGGCTTGAATTTTGATAGACTTTCATTGACTTTCTAATTACAATTTGTGCATTATTTCCTAATGCATTCCTAAAATATTTCTCCAATTTATTTTTACAAGTCACTAATAGTTGTCTCTATTAGTTCATGCTGTTTTTTTCTTTAATACTTGAACGGGTTAATGAGAAAAATATATAAGTTGTTGGGGTCTCAAATTGACAATTAAAATTGACAAGAAGATGCTCTAGGGGAATTCAAATACTTCTTTACTCAACATTTGTACACATATTCTTTACAAGTAATAAACTACAAGTAAAGCAAAATATGCATTTGCACCCTATTATGCAAGAAAATGTAGAATTTTCTTTAGTTTTGTTAGAATTGGATTTTAAACTCAACAATAATTTTTTAATTTGGATGAGAACTTGTAAGGATGAAAATGTGACCATCCTTTAGATGACAACTTGACAATGGGTTGTGATATTGCACATTTAATATAATAATGTATTTATACTAATTTAGATTATGAACAAGTTGGATATAATTTATATTCTCTTCATGATACTTGCTAAATACAATTGACAAGAAGCAAGGAGATATAGGGGGGTAGTGAATTTTGCATGTCTACTAACAATCGTTAATGTGGGACTTGAATGTATATGAATAAGCTCCTAGTTGTAAATATCTCTATTTATGTGAATAAAAAATCTATGATTTTTTTAATCATTTTTTTAATATGTTTTGCATTGCAATTTTTGTATGTAAGCTTCATTCATAAGGAGCACTATTGTCTATTAGTTTTGCATATGATTCATTATTTAACCTCATTGTTTTGTATCTTTAGAGATTGAATTTATAGATGTACAATTGATTTGAGAGTAAGATTCATGCTCTTGAATTATCAAATTATATTCAATTGTCAGAAGTGAGTTCTTTCTTTATCAGATGAGCCTCCAATCCCTTATCAATTGATGAAAAGAAGAATTATAAAATGCCTAGTTTTCTAAAAGACTTGAAAGCCTTGTAATATTTTTGTGAGGTCTAACATGGTAAATATGTTTTTTGTCCTTGATATATAATTTCATGAATATGTTCTTACAATAGGAGTTGTTACACCTTCCCATTTTCAATCTTCAAAGGATGAAAATGTGGCACTTTTTCTACTTGATTAAGGAGGGCCTATTCTTTGAAAATTCAAATTTTTTTTCTTATCCTCTAGAAGTGAAGAATGGATGTGAAGAAGTTTTTGCATGTGAAGTCTTTGTAATTTGCTTATGACTTTCACTTTGTCTATTGATTGCACCTTTCTTGTCATTGGAGAGCTTGATTATTAGAAAACAACTAATTGTATGAATGTGCACTCCTTTATTATCACATCCTAAATCAAAGGTAGTCTCACTTTGGCCATTCTCATTCTCCGAGAGACACAAAAAAGGTGTCACACCTTCATTGAGAAGGGCTCTTATTGGCTCCTCTTTTCACTCCCTACCTTCTCATTCTTAATAGAAGTTTTACTTTAGGAGAAGATGTGACAATCTCCAAAAGTAGTGCCCTAGTGAATTATTTAGATAGTCTACAACTCTAAGTAAGAAAATCTCCAACATCTCAAGATTTTGGGCAATAAATTTCTAAGAGAATCTAAGACCTTCTTTTACAATTGCAAACAAGATCCAACAAAAATTAAAACAAATCCATATATAAACCATCCTCAAATTCTCATTCGACAATTATATCTATAGTACATTTAACCAACACCTATTGTGACGTCTCTAAAATCAAACCCTAAATATTCTTGAGTGAAATACATTGACTCTCTATTTTTAAGAAACTAAAGCCATTTTAAGTTACACCTATTTTCATCATTTTTAGATATTTACAATTTATTTATAAAATGTTCAAAAAGTGCATGAGATAATAAACTAAAATAATCTTTAGACATCCCATAACTCTATAAGATCCAACAAAACATCATGCCATTTAACAATACAAACAATGCTTAGATGCTTACATGGACACAATTAAGATAGGAAATTCTAAAAGTGCTCATGCTCTAAAATCACCCACCTTCTTAAACATACACTATTTGAACATGTTGCTTTTTTATAGCCTTCAGCAATGTACAAAAAATGTACAATTTAGGGTGGACAATTTTAGAGTCCTATATCATTTCAACTTCAAAATTTAATAACTAATTCCACAAAGCTCCAAAAAAATATAAAACAACTTGGGTTAGATGTCAATTCCAATCGTCTTTCAAGAAAAATTTACTGAAAAATATTTCAAGATGTTTCACTTCCCCAAAATTTAGTTCTAACCATTAGATGCTTCCGATTTATGGACCTCTTTACCTGTGAAATTCTCAGTTTCTAAGGTAGAGCGGTGCTTCCAGAAACTTTGCGAAAATCCCCCTCAGCAAAGACTGATGAATGCTTGCCAGGCAAGGTGACTCCCGGAAACCAGGTGGCGTTGAAGCCCAAGGCCCGAGCGCCGTGGTTGATCTTGGACCGTACGATGAAAGATCCAACGGCTGGTGGCCATCGTCTCCACTGCGAGAGGGCAGCGTCTTCGTCGCTACAGATTGGGCAACTTTATACTCCGTAGTACTTATTGGAAACGCGACACGTTTACAGCCAGCCATTTGTCTTCTTTGCTGCTTAGGGAGACTCCGGCATTGCTTGGCACAGAATTGCGGTGTGTGAGAAATCGAGTTCAGTGACAGAATTTGGCGTCTGAAGTTTGGTCGATTGTTTCTGAAACGAAGTTGCGGGAGTTTGGAGCAGGTGAGGACCTTGTTTGTGTTTGCTATTTCGGAGCTGATGCTTACGGTTTGTTATGCGTGAATGTGCGTATTTATGGCGGAATCTTGTACTTTCTTGAGCTGGTGTAGATTTTGATTGAAGAGTTGTATGTCTTTCTCGTCTGGCGTGTGCACGTTAGTTTTTGACCCTGATTTCTCTCTGAAAATCTATGCCATCCGGATTTGATGTTTAAGAAGACTGGAGAGCTCTAGTTGTGGATCAATTTTTGAGAGCTTGTTTGCGTTTACTACAAGCTGTCTTAGCTGTATAGTATTTCAGCTGGGAAAGCCTTTGGCCTGTGAATTTGACCACTTGATTCTTGTTCTGTTAGGTTAGGATGACTAGTTTGAACTCGCACGTTTCTTTTATATGTTGCTGCTCCAGCTTCGTGTGCTTCTGCTTCGATTTTTCATTTCGAGCACTGTGTTCTGAATTTCGCCTCGAAAATTGAAGTGTACTTGAATCTTGTCATCGCGATTTTTCTGCAGTCTTGGAGAAATATGCTTTGCCGAAATTTTCTGGTGTTTCTTCAGTCAAAGTCGGGATTACGAGCTGAAGTAGAGTGGCCGCACTGTATTATTTGTGCAGAGCTCGTAATCAGGAGCCATGGGTATCATACTTGGAAAGATCACTGTGGAAACACCAAAGTACAAATCTTTGGAGAAGAAGGACGATATCGAAATTAGGGAATATGAGCCCGCTGTGGTTGCTGAGGTCACTTATGATCCCAAAACTATGAAGCGTGGAAGAGACGGGGGATTCATGATTCTTGCCGGTTACATAGGTGCGATTGGAACACCTAACAATAAGAAGGGATCAGAACCTGGAGAAAAGATTGCTATGACTGCCCCTGTAATTACTCGAGAGCACGGTAAGCTATTCTTCACAGTTCATTTTAAGCTCTGCTGGTTGGATTTTTGCATTGAATCGTCAGACAATTACCCGTGTTCTATTCCACTTTTTCGTATGTTCTTCTCTTTTTTGAAGTGGAGTAAATTCGCTATTATGAGAGGGTAGCTCTGGTATCTTCAATTTTGACTTGAATGTTCGCGTGGTAAGTATCAGAAATTTTCTATTGTTTTTTGTCCGAGTGGGGGATGATCGATGTCGATATATATGTTTGAAGATAGGCACACATAAATATATTCAAGATTTTCTTTTCCTTGTACCTTGTGCATGAAGATATATCTGTGTTATATGTAGATGATTTTGACGGAGCAATTTTGTGAAGGGAGGAGGTGTGATGTAAGGTCACACGTCATTGACCTGTTGCTTGATTTGATCATGTTTTACAGGTGGCGCTGAGAAAATAGCAATGACAGCCCCCGTCATAACCACGGAAGGAGGGTCAAGTGAGGAAAAGAACCTGGTGACAATGCAATTTGTATTACCGTCAAACTACACTCTGGAGACGTCACCGACGCCTACAGACGAACGGGTGAAGCTCAAAGAGTTTCCAGGCAAGAAGTATGGAGTAATTACATTTAGTGGCACTGTAAGCCCCAAGCTTGAAGAGCAGCAGGTGCAAAAGCTGAAGTCGTCATTGGAGGCTGAAGGTCACAAAATCCTTGGAGATCACTTACTGGCACGATATAACCCACCGTGGACGCCATGGTTTCTGAAGACGAATGAGGTGATGATTCCTGTGGAGTAAATTTCTTGAGTGGTTCTGCTAACCGAGCTGGCAGGAGGATGTCGATGCCATAGCATTGTGTGTGTACGTAGAATTTATTTCAGAGAATGTTTTTGAATGAAGTACTGTATATTTTGAACTAGTCAGGATTCATTGCAGGTTAAGCTTATATGTTGTTCATACGAATGTGCAAATTTTGTTGGATTTTTTAACTGGCAATCATGGTTGCTAGTTAATTGTGCCTCAGGGTCATTTGCAACGGAAATTTCGAATTTCAAATCTCACAATGAGTATCAATGGTTGTAGTTGTGTGACTCTAGAAACACTGCTTTTTTAGAATTTTTGACATTATAATGTAGGACAGATACCTATCGATAGTTTTACGCAACTACAAAGTGTGACCAAGTTTAGGTGTATTTAAATCGTAACCGTGCAACGCCTGAGAACGATTTGCCCGCTTTGGATGGTCGATTTCATCGGATTTTTGGAGCTGCTTGAACCGAATTTGAATGAAAGAATGTTGTATTTTTTCTCCTTGTGATATTTTTTGACTTTGTTACTCATGAAAATGGTAAATCCTTGTGTATTGTAAACTTGTAGTCTATTTTGGTAATTTGTGCTCCCTTCTCTTAATTGAATTTAATTCTTAATCCTTAAAGGATTGAGGCAATTTTCCTATCAAATACCACTCAAAATGATCATTTTTATTGCAAAGATAATTCTTTTTTATTATCGCTATTTCTCTTTTGCACATCTAACCGAAAGATCTTATACTTGATAGATATATAAATGTAGAAGTTTTAGGAACTTTAATTATGTAGATTGTAAAATATTTTCATTTAAAGTGAAGAAAATATGTTTTTTTATCCCTTTGCTCAACTAGATTTTTTGGCTTTGAATCTTCTTAACTTAAAATTTTTTCACTTTTGATTTTGATTTTTTCACTTATGTATGTTAAGTAGTTGATTCAAGTATGTATAAAAAATTTAGAACAAAAAGAACTTAATTCTTACTCATTAAAAAATTGTTAAGGAAAAATAGGTTTGAAATTGAAGAAAAAATGAAGTTTTTAATAGCTTTAAGATGAAACCAAATTACAATAATCCCTTTGTCAAGATTGTTCTAGCAAACAAATCTAACCTTGTCCAAAAAATCAAAAAATTGTAGTCAAAAATAAAATCTATAAGTTATTTTTCTACAAATTTACTTAGATTTGTCCAAAAAATTAAGATTGTCCATTGCTTTCTCATTATTAGTCCAAATAGAATGATTCAAAGCTTCACATGTAGACAAAAATATAATATTTGAGTGTATATATATATTGGTATTGTACGCCAAATTTCATTTTTGTTTATTGTACCATGACTTTTGTTCTTAGTCACTAATTGATATAAACATTATATATCCATAAAGCTCTTGCAAAAGTACACATCCTCCAAAAAAAATTCTAAAAGTTGAAACAATAGGAACCTATTTGGACCTAAATTGTCCTCTAAAGAAACAAATAAGCCTTTAGGGTTTAAGTTCCACGAGCCCTTGAAGCAAAGGATTTTTGAAGATTTGGATAGTGTCTATGATCTAAATTTTTGGCAAGATTTTTTAACTCTTTTTCAAGATAAGAAAACTACTCAGTTATTTAGCAATACAATTTTTATTTCAAATAGTGTGTGAAAGTAAGAATTTTGCCACAATAAGTCCATGATAAGAAAAAAATAAGGATGTAAAAGAAATTAATATAATTTTTTAATAATATGTGTCTAAATTTTTTTAAATTTTTTTATAATTAAAAAAATCAAATTGAATTTTATGTATATAAATCATAATAATTACAAAATTGATGGAAGTAGTAATAAATCTATTAAAAAAAATGGAAATGAAGGTGACAAATATCACATGTAATTCATTACATGACCTCATATCAAGAGACATTCAATAGAAAAAGTTCAAAAGTCATGTATTTTGAGCTTCCAAAATGTTGTTTTGAAAGGGTTGCAAAAATTGCTATTTTAACAATTTTAAAGAAACAAATGGAACTCAAATTCTATTATTTGGAGCTATATTTTCTTAATTAAGCTTAAAAACGGTTAAAATCAAGAGCTATGTAAAATTTAGGTTTAAATCCCCATCAAACTTGCTAAGTCATCTAATCCTAGTAAGTTATTGAGGAAATCATCCTTTTCAATACAATGTGGATCATTTGCTTAAAGAACCCAAGAGTACTTATTGGAATTCAAACTATTGTACAAGACCTCCCCATTTTACACAAAATTCCAAAGATGAACATCTATGATTCATCTTACATAGAGCGATTTTTTGTCATTCATTGGATACTTGTAGGTAGGCAAGTTGTTATATGCTTAAGGTATCAAGTAAACTAGTCTATGACAAGCAAAAGGCAAATTATCCAAGGGAATAATCTAATAGAATCTTACATCAATCCATAATAGATTTATTCAATGAATGAAATTGAAGCTACATGAAGTGGATTTAGTGACAATAATTAATGTCTTTGATGATAATGATGTAAGGTAACTTAGCCTATGGCAAGTACAACTCTAGATAATCCTTATAAAGTCCCACTTCTTCTTGCATGGTACATTTTACAAGACACATATACCACAAAAAATTTGCAACTACAATAGGTATGTCCAAAGTTTTACCTATAATAGGCTAAATTACCTCAATGATTAACCCCTAAGTGCCTAAAGTGCCAAATTTTCAACAAAACTTTGAAGTTAAATAAAACTTTACCAATTTACTAAGGTAGAGGTACCCATAGTCGATGACTTAAGCAATTTTTAGGTAGACTGTGAGTAGTATGAGGCAAGTGAAATTTTTGCCAAGTGGGAAAATAGGAAATATAGAGACTGCAAATTTTTCAGAATTTTATTCCCCAAATTGAAACTACAATGATTATTGGAAGCCAAAAAGTAGTTCAGATTAATAGACAATGCCTAAACTCTTCCAAATCCAATCATAGACTAAGTATCTTCTACTAGGAGGGATTTGAGGGCTCCAAAGGGCCGTTTCAGAACTGTTCCTGAAATCGGTATGTTGGCTGTCAGGCCAACATTTCTCAAAAAATAAAAAATTTGGGTCCTAAAATATGAAAAAAAGTCCCAATTTTTTTTTAAGTTAATGACGTGGCAATTGCTCGACCACGTAGGATTCTTGCAGAACTGCGTTTCCGCGGCAAATTACGCAATTTTGGGCTGTGGAAACTCGCGGGCTCCTAGAGCCCTCAAATCTTTCCTAATGCTATTCACTACTTCCTACTTTCTTGCTCACTAATTTGGGACATGTGTCATGATCTTATTAGACCCAACCTTAAAATGGAGGGAAAAAATGCATTCTAAGCTTCAATTGAAAATATGTTTTAGCCTTGGTTAGAAATAGCTACACTTTACAAGTTGGCCTGGTTGGGAATGGGTACATCTACCTTAATTTTAGTATTATTTTTTGAAAAAATTATTTTCAAAGTTTAGGCTTAGCATCAAACATTTGATTATGAAAAATAAATGATTATGATTGCTCTATTCAAGATTTTGTGCAAGGGTGTTCATTGAAATTTTTAATATTGAGCATTTTTGGAAATGAGCCCTCAAATACACTAGATTTTAAAGCAAAATCAAACTTTAATTTCACTTGAATAAATTGTAGAGTAGATTTGGAAAAGTTATAAATTGATTGGGGTTATGCATGTTATGTCCTTTAAACTCACATTTCTTTTGGTCACAACAATTTTAGATTTGACATCTTTAGGTCACCACAAATTAGTTTTATAGTTTAGCACCCTCATGATCAAATATCATAATCTTTCAATCTATAAGTGATATTATTGTGTTTTTTTTCCTATACAATCTCTAACATGTCTCATGTCTCATGTAAATGGTTACAATTCAGAAAAACTTGTTAAAATATATCTAAATGTTGATTTTCTATTCAATTTAGCAAAAATTCTAAAAAGCTCAAAAATTGCCATGAACATTTAGAGGTTAGTGACCACAATAGGAACTTCCACTTTTTGTTGAAATTCATCACATGAAATGACTTTTTTAGGCACTGATGTTGTGACCATGTTAGGAAAAATATTGTGACTACTTCTTCAAAAATAAATAATAATATTAAAAAATGAAAAAATATTCTGACTACTTTAAATGAGTAAGATTACCTCTATAAATACACTTTTGTTGGTTTTGAGAAAGTCTAGAAACTATATAGGATCAATTGGCCAACAAACTCCAAAATTCATAACAAATTCATAATATATTAAAAAAATTTAAAAATAGCTCTTCCCATTTCTCCCATTTGTCTTTAAGTAGATTTTTTTTTTTAAAATTGAAAAATGCCAACAGGGCAAACCAGTTATTCTGCCTGTCACAGGCTGGTTTACCATATGTAAAACCAGAATAATGTGTCTGCTATTGTGCTATTTGCAGGCTTGAGCAAGTAATAACTTTTTCATTGGATTTTTATTTTTAAAGTTTAAATTTAAATTAAAATTTTTTTATTTTTAAATTCCTTTTCATTAATAATGTTGTTTACAAATTGGAATTTGCTCTAAGGTATGGTATGTTAAGTTTGTTTGAAAAGAAATAAGGTCTAAGTTAAGCTTACTTGAGGCGGGAACTTGCAGAGTCAACCACAAGGGAAATCAAGCTTTGCAGTAAAGCTTAGTATTATATTTTTAATCTCCTAATAATAATGAAAAGTATTAACTTCTTTTTCTTTTTCTTTTTTTCTTTTTTTTTTAAGTTTAAGAAACACACCTGACAGTATGATTCTCTCTTCTCAGTGGGCACTCAGAAAAAGCACAAACTGCCAATGGGCATATAATGATACCTAATGCACAGAAATCAGTGCCCCCCGAAAAAGCAATGGTGAGTGATTGACTTTCATGTCTCTGGCACTAAAATTATGAGTTGGCTCCAGTGAGTGGTCTAGAGAGCTCTTGTGCTCCTGGTATGTGGTAGAAGGCTCAATAATCGCCCATCTAAGGGCTGAAACTGAATTTGGGGGAGGTGAAACATCTTGAAATATTTTTCAGTATATTTTCCTTGAAAGACAAGTGGAATTGACATCTAACCCAACTCGTTTCATATTTTTTGGAGCTTTGTGGAATTAGTTATCAAATTTTGAAGTTGAAAGGGCATAGGGCTCTAAAATGGTGCCCCCAAGCTAAAATGTACACTATTGTTATATCAGTGGAATTTGTCCATTTGTTTCAACAAAAGAAATGTACACTGCTGAAGGCTATGAAGAAGTAACATGTACAAATACTATGCATTTAAGGTAGGGCACCATTTTAGAACTTGCTCCATTTAAGAGCCTTAGCAACTACAAAGCGTCTGTTTAAGAGTTGACATTGAATATGCGGATTGGGGAAGTGAAACTTCTTGAAATATTTTTTAGTAAATTTTCCTTGAAAGACAAATCGAGTTGGCATCTAATCAAAGTTGTTTATAAAATGTACACTATTTGTACATGGCTAGTATAATTAAAAGGCAACATATACCAAAAATGTATAACTCCGTTGAAGAGATGGTGAGCAATTTTAGAGCCCAAGCATTTTATAGACCTTCTAACTAAAGCAGTCCTAAAATTATTCTTCCTCTTAACTTCTAACTTATCCTTGGACATATTGTCATTTGTTGCTTCACCTCTATAAGGTACCTTGAAGGGTATGTGGATGGATGTTGGATGAAGGTACTAACCATATTTTGTATGGCTAGTGTCTTCATCCAACATCCATCCACATACCCTTCAAGGTACCTTATAACCTCGTTATCATTTGATGTAGGATATTCATCAACTATATTTGACAAGTAGGTACCTAGTAGAAGCTAATATTTTCCTTTCACGTACTTTTGAGAGATTGAAAAGTTTGAAAGAAGCCATTCCAAAAAGAAATAGAATTAAGACATTCCAACAAGAAATGAATTTTCTATGATTTTCAAAGTTTGTTGAAACTAATAGATGTTGATTGACAATGTTGGGTTATTCTTCTTTAAACAATTGATTAATATACTTCACCAAATGGTAGAAGGGTGAAGCAACCTACTATTGACAATATTAGCCAACAAATATAGGGCATTTGATTGAAAAGACAGTACAAGGAACAAGCCCTTGCTCCCATTAGGTTATACTTACTTTAACCCTTAACCCTAGAAGGATATGAGGGGAGTCTGTGAAATTCATGATTTCTAAAACCGTGGGAATCATTGGTAATAAAATATTTAAAAAAATCATCTGACATCAAAGAACTATAGAAGATCTCCACTTTCCACTCCTATAAATGAGGATGAATGATTGCATTTCTGTCCCACATGCAAGAATTCTTTGTCATCCATTGGACCTCTTTGGTCCACCCTGGCATTCTGGGGTTAACATGTCTAAAATTCATCTTATTTTTCAATTTAGGGTATTTGGTCAATTTTTGTAAGTTTGAATTTTTTGTAAGCTAATGATTTGCTTCTTTGGATGGCACTTTCTATTATATATTTGGAGGTGTATTATTTGCAAATAATTTCAAGTTTGGATGCAATTTTTTAATGAATTATTTCATTTTTCTCAACCAAATGTGTGATTTCTTGTGACTTTTATGTGATGTGGTTGTCAAATATTGTACATGAAGGGTTGATTCAGCACTTAAGTGCTCAAATTGAATTCCCAATTTAGATTTTCAAAGGTCCATATCATTTCAAACTACTTACAAGATGATACATGTTTTTTTTGTTTTTTTTCAAAAATGACATACTTTTTTTTAGATTTGACATCCGTACAGGGTAGTGCTAATTTGGAATGGATTTTAGAAGAAAAAATTATGTTGTAGGAATCATTAATGGGGGCACTGATGACTTGATTTTTTTGCTTTTTTGCTATCCCCTCACAATGTCATATATACTCATATAAATTGTGGTTTGAACTAATTTTTTTTAACATTTTGGGAGAACACTTTGATGTTGTAGAGAACACATTGTTTACTAATTAAATAGCAAGGCTTGCTATTCTGTCTCAATGTAAAGGCAAGCTCTTAAAACCTTTAGATTGTAGCTTTTAGTTCACAAACAAGAGTCACACGAAAAGATGCATTTTATATTTCACATTTTCCACACTAATCTTCATTGAATTTCAAAGTAAGAAGTCATCTATTGCTATGCAAAGGGAAGGGTTTTTAATTTGGATTTTGAAATTTCTAAAATAAAATATGGATGAAGGTAGAAATGTGACCTTATGGTTATATTCTTGATTTCTTCTTTCATTTCCTTCTAAATATATAAATTTCGATGTGACCATTTCTACAATTTTGGTTCAAAATGCAATAGGAGTGTAGAAATAATATATTTCCCTAAGAAACATTTACCCCTACTTTTGAATGGAAAAGGAACAAAAAAAATCCAAAATAGTGAATAGGAGAAAAGTGAGCAGAATGCGAATATGGCCACTTATTTATAATAACAAATAAATTCATTTACAATAATTAAATATAGATGGTTTCTTTACAAATAAATAATTTTTTCCCTTGATTTAAACTTTGGTTTGGGTTGTGTTTTACACCAAGGATTACTTTCATTGGGGTTTATTAGATGAATTAGGCACTACAACATAAATGGGTGTTTTTAAGTGAGTTTTTAAAGTATAATCCAAGGCATAAGATTATAAGCAGTGATCTTTAATGAAATTTTTAGTAAAAATTTATTGGAAGTACATGTATTTCCAATAAACTTTTACTAAAAATCTCATTCAAGGTCATTACTCACAACCAGCATTCCACGTAAAATAGTTAGTTAAGCTTATTTATAGTAGCTTCTTTTGGTACATAGGGCAAAAACAAATGCTTGGGCCAAAAAATCAAGAATGAAAACCAAAGGCCGAGGTGAATTGGCCCCCTTGCTTGGCCTCTCCATGTAATTTCAAGGGTGCAAGTAAAACAAAAAGCCCCCTACTTGGGGCTTATCTAATTTACTTTCCACACACCTCCTAGCTAATTTGGGGCCTCTGATTGCAAATATGAATTCAGACGGAATTTGAAAAAAAATTATTTGCAAAAAATTAAAAAAATCTAGCGTTTTCCCAAGTAGTGGAGGGAGGGGGTTTTTTGGTCTAAAGTAGTGCAACAAGCCGTTTGCAGAGCTCCAAGTAAGGGTGAAAGTAAAAAAAAAAAAAACCCTAGTTTGTGCCGTATTTTTGCAGATGTAATCACCTCCCTAGACTAATTTGGGGTCTCTGATTGCAAATATGAACTCAGTATTTGCAAATTTTAATTTGCACAGCAAATAAAACATTCCAGCATTTTTCCCAGGATAAAAACGGGGGGGCAAAATGGCCTCCGCAAATGGCTCATTGTACTACTATAGATGCGACCAAGGGAGGGGGGGGGGTTAGGGCCGGTTTCCATTGGGGGCCTGGACCTCTAGGCCCCCTCCAGCCTCCAGGTCCTGCGAGCTTCGATTGCAGACTTGGAGGGGCCGGACCCCCGCCTGGACCCCAAAATCAGACGTCAAGACAACCCTACCGCGCTACAGTTCCAGCCCCAGCCTATGGTTGCTCAACCTGTATTCGCTACAACTTTGGTGGGGGGTTCCAGGCCTTAAGGTCCAAGGGGAGTGGGAAAGCCAGACCCCTCCGGCTGCCCTCCAGCTCCAGGACCTCCAGGGGCCTAATGGAAACGGGCTCTCAGTTCACCCCGGCTAAACCAAACTATCACGTAATGAACTTCTGCTACAAAAATTAGGTGGAGATTCCCCTTTGCAATCAAATTCCATTTCAAAAAGAAGAAGAAGTTGGGTGGAGATCCTCTAAAACTGCAGCTTATTTTTACACCCCAAGTCATCTGCTTTGGTTAGCACACTACGAACAGTATCCCACGTGTTCTCAGGCACAGTCAAGGTCTACAGAAGCTCACTACGGAGTAGGGACTGTGGTGTGGGTCACGCTATTTCATGGAAGGAATGTACGCGGTGATAGGGGACACAACCAACTGTACATACCATCTACGGTCCCGTATACAGCAGGTCAGGACGGTAGCTCAATTAATATAGACACCCGCCGAGCAGAACTGAAACCTCTAAGTTGATGGAGAGGTTGCGGATTGATACCCGACTGTGACAGGTAAGGGCTGTAATTGCAACCCTGTCTCTAAAAGCGATCTGGTAGACTTTGCTTTTAATATGTACCCAAAGTGTACATTTCAGGAGGGGGTTTCTTTTAGAAACCACCGTGTTTTCAACTTCAAAAATTCATAACTAATTCCATGAAGATCCAAAAAATATGAAATGACTTGGATTAGATGCCAATTCCATTTTTCTTACCACAAAAATTTACTAAAAATTGTTTTAAGGAGTTTAGCTTCCCCAAAATGCAAATCAGCTGGTAAAGGATTGCTTTTACAGCCCCTACCTTACCTGGCATGAAAGCAACCTTTCTTCCTAATGGAAACCTATGGAGTGTGTTCCTCAACATGCCTATGTAAAAAAAAACCAAAAAAATCCAAAACCCCTCTAAGTTAATCCTATGTAAAAAAAGAAATAGGTGAATTTTGTGGCAATAATCATGAGCTTACTTAGTTGGTGAATTAATCAAGGCAATCACCACGATTGGAATTGGAATTTATTTTGGATTTTTCTATTCGTTTGTTTGTTTGCAGGAATGAAAGTAACTGAGGTTTATCATTTAACTTACTTACCGGGATGGATTTTGTGGTACCGGGCTACTGAACCCTACTAACCCCTCACCGTAGTATCCACATGTTTCCGTCTACAGTACAAAAGTGTAGATTCAAGACGGTGGAGAAACCCATTGATGGACTGCAGAGCCCCTTGATGGATTGACCCCCTCGCTCCCTTGTAAGTCATTTCGGGGGTGCAAGTAAAACAAGAATGGTGTGAACAATAGTATTAGTTTTATTGCTAGAAAATATTAAAATACTAAGTAGAGGGGAAATTAGACAAAATTATTAACATGAAATAAATAGTAAACTCAACGAAGTTTGTTTAGGCAACCCTCTTTGGACAGCCAAGGGCCAATTAGGTCTTAGATAGCCTCCCCCTTGACCAAATGAGAGTACGTCCATGCATCACCCACTCACCCCACTAGAAAATGTTTGTCTATCATTTTGTTGCAGTGTGAATAGGGTTAGAGATAAAATTTGGAAATAGAGATTCAAAACATACCCATACTATACGTGTAGGTCAATTTCGACAATTTATGCTGAAATATTTTACTTTTTACAATTCGACAATTTGATAGACACATGAGAATTTTTTAATTTTCAACACTTTATGAGGATACTTCGAATTTTGGATTAATCTTTTCTATCCATGCATAAATGTGTTCCTTTTTTCAAATTTTTCTCAAGAATAATTTTTTCAAATTTTAAAAAATAGTTGTAAATAATTTCTAAAGTTCATCCTGACCTCTAATTTGGGGCCTCTAGTTGCAAATATGGATTCAGTATTTGTCAATTTTGTCATGCGCGGAAAATAAAAAATTTCAAGGTTTTTCCAAAGTGCTAAGCAAGAGGTCAACTCACCCTAGCTCCAACGATGGAACCAATCGGTAGGTAACTGAATACCCCAAAGTGTCACTTTTTGTTGTTTGTGCCTATTTACTACTTACTAATGTTAGACTTGTCAGATTTTTGTATTTTCTTGTTGGGAAATAAAAAAGGAGTTTTCAACTCACTAGGAAATGCAACATTTGGATACTATACACAAAAGTTAGAAAGAAAGAAATTGGGTTTTTTAAAGAATTTCTTCTACATAGGTAGATACTTGACTTTGGAGATGTACACACAATGAAGATGGTTGTTGAAGTATGGAGTCTTTGAAAACCATACCTACCAGCAAACTAAAATTCTTCATAACTTTCATCTCTTTAATCCAAATGGAATGATTCAAAGCTTCCTATGCTTGTATAAACCTAAAGAATCAATTTCAAATTTCACTTTAAAAAAAAATTAAATTTAAATAAGTTTTTTCAGCTACCCAGGATGCCCACCGAGTAAAGAAAATCACATATCATGCCATAACTTTTTAACCACAAAGTCAAAAGTTATGAAAATTGTTAGGCTCTAAAGATACTCTTTAGGAACATTTTGTGTGAAAACTTCAAAAAAGAAAAAGAAAATTTCCATTTGTAGTGAGCTGCCCAAAATCGCTATGTTGCCAAAAAATGGAGTTCAAGGCTTTAGGGGTTAACTTTAATGTTTGCACTACAAAGTTTGAATTTGAAAAAAACTATGTTGAAGAATTAAATTCAAATCTAAATTATAAAAATGATTTTCATTTTTTAATAAATTACTATAAGGAAGTAGGTATAAGGTTTAAAAAATTAAATTGTTGATATTTCTAAGATGGAATTGAAACACACTAATCTCAATGGTAAGATTGTCTTAGTAAGTAAATTAAATTTTGTAAAACTTTTCTTTTGGAGGATATTGTGAAAATTGAGGTCACAAGCAAATCCTATAGGTTATTATCTCAAAAGATGCAATTGTTTCTAAGAAAACAAAAAGTTCTATAACTTTCACATCACTAATCTGAATAGAATGAATAAAAGTTTTTTTGTAAATGGAAAATTGTCCAAATTTTGTTCTCCAAGCCTCTTTAAAATCCATATTTTCATAGTAGATCAATTTGACTTTAAAGAAAAATTTACATACAAGTTTTTATTTTATAAATTTATAAAATAATTTTATAGAATACAATAAAAATAAAATGCTAAATGTAACCAATTATTTGCAATTATTTTAAAATATCTTTGCAATGGAAAAGTAGCAATGAAGAATTCTATGAAAATCCAAATGATTATTGAATTTCTTAGAACCAAACCGTCTTTAGCTTAGACTTTTATTCCATTTTAAAAATGGATATTTTGAAATCTTGGATTGAATTTGATCAAGGTACATTGGGAGGTACATCCATTATTTAGATGTTGAGACATTGAAGAAAAGCCCCTAGGAATCAATATAGTTACAATCATTTGATTTATCATGGTAGAAAGATCTAGTCCACAAAATATAGTAATCCATGTCTTTTATAAATTGTGAGATTGAGATGAAAATTATTGTTTACTAACAAGGGATGCAATGGTTCATTTTGTGTTTTTGTAATTTTTTTGAAGCAATGTAGTTGGGTGAAAATCTAAATCTAATGTACTTGAGAAAAAATAGAAAGATAAATTGCACACATGATTTGTATTTTGCACCCTCCATTCTTTGTATCATAATCAATTTTCAATGTTTTTCTTTGTAATATAGATGTCAAGATCCCCTTCAATTCAATATGCCATCACTTATAAATGATTTAGGTCACAATAAAATGGATAAAATGGATAAAATAGAATTCAAAATAGATTTCGTTGCTTCAAAGCTTTAATCAATATAACATATTTTCTCATTACACCAAACTCTTCAAATCACCTTCTAACTATTGCTAAGTATAGAAGAAATGATGTAATTCATTACATGTACAAAATGAAATCCAATTCTTTGTTCTAAATAGAAAATATTGTAATTGGTCCATTAACTATTATCTATAAACACATGATAAGTGCAATTGGCTAATCTTGCTTGAAATTGAAGCATCCATTTGCAAACAACCATCTACGCTTTCCTTCTAACTCATGTTTCAACTGTTGAATTGCATTTGTTATTTGGCAAAGAATGGTATAATACATCACATTTTAGTCCTTACATAAAAAAAATCTTGCAAATTTTGGTACATTTATAGGTCAACAAAGGAAATTTAATCCTTTTGAGAGCCTAGTAGGAGAAAAAATGCATAGTAGATCCAAAGCTTTTGAATCAAAATAAATTATGAACATAAATATATAGACAAAGATTTGTCATTGTCATTGTATCACTAGACAATAGATTATAAACTATCTTTTCAATATTTTTTAATATAATTTGCCCACTTCATGTAAATCCTAGGAAACTTTTAGAAAAAATTTATCCATTGAATCCTATAGTAAATATTTTTTAGGCATTTAGAAGATTGTAAGTTCCCAAGCTATGATTTTTGTTAAAAAATAAAGAAAATCATTTGAATATCAAAACAAAACAAAAGGTCAAAGTATTGGTAAATTTTTTTAAAATAAATAAAATAAGCTTGCATTGAATTTGATTCAATGATATAGATATAAAGTATGCACATCCATAATCAACAACTTAAAATGCATGGAGACATGGCTAGAGGGTGTATACAAGGGCTAGACCCCTCATTTTCCTCCATGTTTACTTTCACTAGAAGAAACCTACGTTTGCCTCAATAAAATCCACTTGATGTATTTGTTGAGGCAAATGCAAAATTTGCATTTTTCTGTGTTCTTCAATGCAATTTTTGCATTTGCCTCAACAAGCACATCAAGTGGATTTTGTTGAGGCAAACATAGGTTTCTTCTAGTGAATTTCATACCTCCCAAAAAATACCTTTACACCTCCCAATGAAAAAGATTCAAATCATACCTTTAATAACTATCTTGAAAGACAAAAAGAACTCATAGTGAGCCTTTGTGAAGACTCCTCTTTTGGTTGTCCCCTCTCTACATTTGGCCATGGCCAACTATTTTATTTGTTTTACTTTGTGTGTTGTAAGGCAATAAAAAAGTATAGGCTTGGCCAATCCCTAGGTTTGAGCCTTTAATAGTATAGCCATAGGGATGCTCTAAAGTCCAACGGAATGTTCTTTCAATTGCCGCATTAAGATTTAATTAAAAAAATTAATGTATATTAATCATAATTAGTGAAAATTATAGTTATAGATACATCAATATTAATAAAATTGCATACTAAAAACTAAATGAAGATCATCTATTCTAAAGTATAAAAAAAATAAAAATTGATTCATAAGTGGTTTTTTCAGGGGTCTGAGAGATTGTTTCAGCCCTGTTCCCCAGTCTGTGAACCCGTCATATTGAATAATAATAAAAAATACTTAAAATAAATAAATAATAATAATATTAAAATATTATAGAAATATTCAAAAGATATTTTAAAAATATTTTTTTGAAAAAAAATTAAAAAATTAATTAAATATTAATATCTGATGTGGCAATCTCTTGGCCACATCAGATCGCCTCTGGTAGCAGCTTTCAACGAGTTCTCACAGTTCGGGAACTCGTAGTCTTCTATACAAGCTGAAAAACCTCTTATACTTTAACCATCCAAAGAATCCCTATGATGTAGAAGCTCTCTAAAGTAGAATCTCTTTGAGGTAATAGTACTCAAATTAGAGCTCACTATATTATATTAAAGAAATTACTACGTGAAGGATGGTCCAAGCCTAGGCCATTTGTAAGGTAGAACCACCCGTAACCAATCATTTAAGGTATTTTAGGCATGATCTGGTGTAATGCAAGGTAAAACAAATATTTTCAAAGGTGCAAAGATAAAAATGATGGGGATTGTGAAAAAAAATGATAATTTTATCATATAAATTGAATTTACTATGAATTTTGGAAGGCAAAAAGTGTACTAGACCAAATGCCAATCAGTGGAGTCTTTTGATTTTGATCACACAAAAAACTACTTTTTTACTCACTCCTTCCTACTTTCTTGCACAGTACTTTGGGACATGTGCCATGAACTTTTAGTTCCAACTTTAAAAATGAGGAAAAAAACCATTCTAGCCTTGGTTGGAAATACATCCATCAAGAGGTTGGCTATAAGGTGCCGATTGGTTATAGGTGGTTCTACCTTATGTGGACTAAGGTAGGGCCAAGCAATCAATATTATCTTAGAGAAATTATTGCTTTAACCTTGAAACACTTTGATGTCCAATTTTTGGACGATGTATAGATTTAAAATCAAATTTGTTTTTCATTACAACTTAGATGAAAGTCATTCTAATTTGTAAAAATACTTTATTAAGTTGTTGTCCTATTCAAGGGTTGGATTTGGTGTTTCAAGAGTATGTATTTTTCCAAAATTACAAATGTGGAAGTATGTCAAGTGGTTGACAAAGCCAAAGTTGCATTGGCTCTAGTTCAAATTTGAAATTGCAAAAATGACGTTATAGAATCAAAGGATTCCAAAAATTCCAAAAATTCCCATGTCAAGAGAACCTCAATTCAAATCCATTCCAACAAAAAAATGACAATACTTTGCTTGTAATTGAATTTTGAAAGAATTTTGAATTTTATCCTTCAAAATTTGTTAAATAATAATGGTGATAGCATTGGTGAATCTAACAGTATGAACAAAATCCAAAACTCAAACTCTACATTCCAAAATATTAAAAAAAAGTACTTTATAGTGATTTTCTCGAAATCATCAATCCTGGAGATGAGTTTGTACACTTAGGGGTTAACCCCTAAATGCCCAAGGCTTGTTTTGAGTTCTAGGAGTTTGCTCTAAGTTGAACAAAATGCCAACATTTTTTTAAGTTATATTAATTTAAAAAAAATTGTAACGATACAAATTCAAACATCTCAATTCAAACACCTCAATTCAAACTAGACATGTTAGAGATGACATTGGAAAAAAAAACAAAACAATATCACTTATAGAGTGAAAGATTATAATGTTTGATCATGAAGGTGTTAAAATTGTAAAAGTGATATAAAGTATTTATGTCCTCTTTTTGCAAGTCAAATCTAAAATGTTGGTGACCAAAAAAATATGAGGTGAAAGGGCCTAACATGCATAACTCCAACTAATGTATGGCTTCTTAAAATCTACTCTACATTTTTTTAAAATAAATTTTGAATGTGATTTTTCTTCCAAGATCTAGTGTATTTGAGGTTCATTTTCAAGAGCTCTCAACACTACAAAAAGTCAAGATTGCAATGGATACCCTTGCACAAAATCTTGAATAGAAAAATCACTATCATTCATTTTCTAGATTAAATTTTTGATAGTGAAACTAGACTTCCTAAAAATAATTCCAAAAATAGAAACTATTAAAAATAGCAACTTGGTTAAGTCTTATTTAACTTCAAAGCTTTGCAAACACCATATTACGGTGCCTTGGGTATATAGGGGTTAAAGAGTATTACGGAATATAGCTTTAGGGACGTCCTACTTGAGTGAAGTATAATCCGCACCCCACTGCCTGTCCCCGCGACCACCGGAGTGGACCAAGGTCAAAACCCAACGAACACACAACCCAAACTAAACCCAATGAACAGAAACTCACGAATAAAAACAACCCGGATATGCCCAAACATCATCCAAACAACGAATGAAATTCATCCCCAGTTTCCTACTCACTCTTCTATCAAGTATCAATCAGTCGCCCGGAGCAGTAGAAACAGAACAACTCCACCCAACTCTTCTGTCACACGGTCTTTGTAAGCTTATTATTCTCATGGCGATGGCTCCCCATTGCGACTTCAGATCGCCTTCACCGCGCTTAGCATTGATACATTCAACAAAGCGGGAGCAGCAGAAGCAGCAGCAGGCGACGGCGACTCGCGGGATGCGAGTTTGGTAGTTTTTGAGTATTTTCCGAGGCGGGCGTGAATGATTGATGAGAGAGGAGGATGAGCGGGGAGGAGTGGCGCGGTGGCGGCCGCTACGGCAGCCATGGCGGGGTGAGCGGGGGCAGCAAGCGTTGGTCGTGGTGGGCGGTTGGCGCAGGCAGCGGAGGCGCGCGGCGAGGATGGGGCAACGTGAAGGAGAACGAGAAGGAGAAAGAGAAGGAGAAAGAGAAGGAGAAAGGGAAGGAGAAGGAAAAAGAGAGGGGGAGTCCTCGCGCGGGGATGAGCACACGGCGAGTGGCAGGGGTTTGGTCTGCGTTGCTGATTGTGGTGTTGTCCTCGGTTATGATATTCAATAATGCGAAGCTGATTCGGGAGCACGTGCATCTCGGGGTTGAGGTTTTGGATGGAAGTGTTCAGGGAGGTGTGGATCTGTTGCGTGATGGTAAGGTTGTGCCGGTGAAGGTGTTGCCCGTGGTGGAACGGGTGGAGGTTCTGGAACCGCATCCGTGTGGAGCCTTTCGTGTTCCGCCTCCGCCGAAGGATCCGAAGCGGACCGGGCCGCGACCGTGCCCTGTTTGTTACCTACCGGAGAATTTGGCGATCTCGCGGATTCCGGCTGCGGGGAGTTACGTTTTGCCTGTGGTTAAGCGATTGCGGTTTGTGAGCGACGAGCAGGCGGCGCGGCGGCCTTCTGGTAGCGCGCCCGGGTCGGCGTTCGGAGGTTACCCTAGTGTGGAGGAGCGGGCGCGATCGTATGAGGTGCGGGAGGATATGGAGGTGCATTGTGGATTTGTGAAAGGGCCGGCCCCGGGGATGGGCACGGGGTACGATTTTGACGAGGACGATCGGAATGCCATGCATGCGTGCCAAGGCGCGGTCGTCGCTTCAGCCATTTTCGGGAATTACGATCAGCTGCAACAGCCGAAGAATATTAGCGAGGAGGCGAAGAAATCCGTGTGCTTTTTCATGTTCGTGGATGTCGAAACCGAAGCGTATCTGGATGAATACGACGTGAATTTCAAGACCACGAAGCAAGTCGGACTGTGGCGCGTCGTCGTTGTGCGGAATCTGCCGTACCGAGATCCGCGTAGAACGGGTAAAATTCCGAAGCTCCTGCTTCACCGGTTATTTCCTTTTGTCCGCTTTTCAATTTGGGTGGACGGGAAGCTGGAGTTAGTGCAAGATCCTTACCGAATTCTCGAGCGCTTTCTGTGGCGGACGAACGAGACTTTCGCTATCTCGCAACATTACAAGAGGTTTGATGTCTTTGAGGAAGCGGAAGCAAATAAAGCTGCGGGGAAGTATAGTAATAAGTCTATTGACTGGCAAGTGAACTTTTATAAGGCGGAAGGGCTGACGCCATACTCTAGTGCGAAACTTCCGATTACGAGTGATGTTCCGGAGGGATGTGTTATTATTCGGGAGCACACCCCGATTGCCAATTTGATGTCTTGTCTTTGGTTTAATGAAGTTGACCGGTTCACGTCGCGTGACCAACTCAGCTTCGGGATTGTCCGGGATAAGTTAATGGCTGTGGTGAGCCAGTTCCGGGTGAGCATGTTCCTCGACTGTGAGCGCCGCAATTTTGTTGTCCAGGGATATCATCGCGATCTTCTTGTGAAGCGAGGTATATTGCCTGTGTCGAATTCCAGTAGAGGAGAAGAAGTGAAGGAGGTTAGATCAGGGGCTGTAGGTAGTAGTAAGCCTAAAAACCAGGTTCCTTCGAAAAGAGTAAATCGCGGGCCCAAGCGTAGGAACTTAATTGGAAAATCTGGATTTGACGCATTTCTCTAATGGAGGGGACGGTTCACAATCTCAAGTTTTTATTACTCTTTAGCCGTGATGCTGAGTGCTTGATGAAGCCGCCGTAATGTAGATACCTACGCCGAGATCGGTGGTGAGAGAAAGAGGGATCAACAAACGGATTGGCTTTACGGGCTTGAAAATTGACTCTAGATGGTCGACGCCGACGACTTCATTGTGATGCCTTCATTGAGGAAACGCGTAGTATTTATTCGGAAGAAGGGCTTCCTTTTGAAGCAAATGAGAGTGATGGCGTTTTATCTTTGGGGAGCGTGCTGTCACGGCAGAGCGGCAGAAGAAGAGATGGCTCCCTCCTTGTACTATATGATACCTCTTATGGTGGCTCCATTACCGGTATTTTATCAACATTTATCCTCAATTCTTTTTAGCTATGTCATAAGGCTTGGGTAAGGAGGTATAGGATCTATTCTCCAGAATGTGTAGTCTTTGAAGAGGACGAATCATCCAAGCAAATCTATTTAATTTCTAGCAAGGTTCTATGCAGTTCTTAAACGAGATTCTCAAACTCTTCCACATCTGTTGTCGTGTTTTCACTCCTCCATCGTTTTTTGAATGTCTCTCCAAGTCCTGGGATTTTCCTAGTCTGCTGTTTAGACTCGTCATATATTTTGGGAGCACTTATGGTCGGAATTTTTTTTGCCGCAATGCTGTGCATTCCACTTCCTTGCACGACTTGTTTTTCTTCATGGATTTCCCTCTTCCAAAGACTGCAAATCTCAGGTCTGTATCGCATGTGTAAGGACACAAGTTTTTATTTCTTTCGAGGGCGATGTGACTGATTAATTCTTGGTCTTAACTAGTTAGGGTTTAGGACTTGCAGTTTTTTCTCTGCAATCTGTCATTGTTTCATCAAAGCGCAGTTTTCGTTGGTGGACTGGTGAGCTCTTCCTTAAGACTGGTGAGCTCATATTAAGCATTTTAACACGTGGGAGTGTTATTTCATTGGAAGTGCAGTATAGGTCTGTGGAGAGATCACTTTGGGTATAAGATAAATTTGTCATTCTATATGAAACTCTTTCGCAATTTCGAGGTGGGAGGTTTTTATACCATTGTATGTGATGGTAGATAACCCTGTTTCCATTCAAAGATCAGTGGCCTGATACCTGTTAGAAGACCAGCGTGCTTGGGGCGCTTGGCAATTTGGCATCTATTTTACTCCATTCTTGTAGGTGTCTTGCTAGCACTTCCTGCCAAGTCTATACCAACATTCTCACGATGTTATTGACAGGTATGACATGGTTCATATGATTCATGAACCGTATGGTCTTCATTTCTGCATTTAGGTGGAATGCTTGAGGAAGGGGAGAAGCCTCAAAAGGAACGTCCTGTGGTAGCCGGGGTTCTTGAGCGGTTGAGCCCCTAGTTCTGCTAGACTGCCTCAGAGCAAGTCTTGCAATGACTGCCTTAAAGATCACTGGAACGGGTCCCCCCAACATGGGAAATGTGACTCAAGGGGGAAGAAGTAGACGTGTAGCGGAATGTACCTAGGAGCAGGATTGGAGTACCCCCTACCCAGTCCTGTGCTATAAGCCCAATGCGTTGAGGCCAGTCTGGCGGAATAGAGTTAAACCCTAACCCCTTAATTTTGCTGGGGTGAACTGACCCCCTTGCTTGACCCTGAGGGAAAATGCTGAAGTTTTTTTATTTTCCATACATGATAAAATTTGTGAATTCTGAATTCATATTTGCAATTCGAGACCCCAAATTAGCCAGCAGAGGTCTTGAACATACCATGAACATGGCATGAAATATGGGGCTTTTTTTTCACATGCACCCCTAGAGTCGCATGGGGGACTAGTAATGGGGTTAGTTCACCATGACTCTTAATTTGACTACTTGAGTAGATCCTTTTAAACCTTATCTATTTGAGGGACACTTCTACTTTACATCTAAAGGTTGGGCCAATTTGTTTTGTGATATGCCAAGAATCCTCATTTGTGATTGAACATAGTGTTGAGATTGGTTCCAATTCCTTTACATCTAGAGGCTAGGTCAATTTGGTGGTCAGAGTTTTTTATTCCCAAAAAATAAGATTGAATATGACTTTAGGTAATGGAATTGAGTGCACAAAAAACGGGAGGTGAATTCTTGATTGAGGAATGAATGTCAGATTTCAATTTTTTTAAATCATCTAATAAATTTTTTCTTTCCAACAAATCTAAATTATTGGATTTTATGCAATTGACCTCAAGGAAGATTGACTTGGCTTGTAAATGTAAAGAGGCCTAAAAATTTGAAATTCGAATCTTATTCTAATGTACTATTAAGGTCAACCTTTAGTCCAAAAAAGGCTAGAATTTTGTGTTCTCAGCTTGGAGAGGAATTGGCATGGCTTCTAGGTGTGAAGCACCCCTTAATTCCTTAGAAAGAAGGTCTATGACTACAAATTTTATGCCATCATTCTATTGGCATCTATTTTCCAATAATAGCTATATATGAATAAAAACATATTGTATTTATTTATGAGAGATGAAATCATATGTCTAATTCAAGTCATAAAATTTTCAACTTTTCAAATGAAAAAAATACACTTGATAAGTTTTGTCTCATTAATTGGCCTCAAATTCAATAAGGTATCATATTAAAATGTTTGATGGATGACTACTAGAAGATTTTTGGACCCTCCAAACAATTTTTTGACTTTTGACAAATGTGCAAATCTAAGGAATCAAAAAAATGAATTTAAAAAAAAAATTTGTTTCATGAAAAATCTCAAATGGCACTCAAGTGATGATATGGGCCCATATATGTATATAATTTTTTTTAAATTTTTTAAATTTTCTTTATGTATTTGCACATTTTCATGCAATATTCCAAACCTTTGGCGAAACCAAATTTCTTCTAATGAGAGAATCCTTCTATATAAGACAAAAATGTAGATATTCATCCTTAGAATTGATGTGGAAAATAGAGCTTTTTTGTGGTGGTGGTGGTTTAGGATTTAGTGCTAAACTACACTAGAGAAAAATTTGCTAAAAAATGGCAACAAATCATGAAGTTTTTTGCCAAAAACTTCAAATAAAAAAAATAAAATAATGGATGAAATTGCCAAGTTGTGGATGAAAACAAAATTATGGATGTGCGATATGTGCTAATTTGATATTTTCTATCCAATATATAGACGAATGTTGAAATTTAGAGCACCAATATAACATTTTATATTACCACTTTGGCACTTCATAAACAATGGAAAAAAATAGGCTTAGTAGAAAAAGAAGACCTTCCATAGCAGCTGACTACCATAAATCCATAAATAACATTGTGGCCATTATTGGTCAATGAATGATAGAATCTTTTGATGTAGACAAAAATGCAACTATTCATTCTTAGAATCTTAAGTGGAAAAGAGATGTCTTATATAGTAGTTTGACTTTTAATGAGTGCTTTTGAAATTTTTTAAACCAACTATTCACATAATGCAAAAAGAAATGGTTTCGATGGTGACAAGTCCATCAGTTAAGGATAAGTGCTCTTAGTTGGCTTTTTTAAGCAAATGGAATAAGAAAGTATGGTTTTCAAAGTGACCATCCTAGTTTATTTTAAGCAATTAGGGTTATGATACTAACTTAGTATTTTTATGGTTGTAAAACAAGGTTTAGACTCAATTCGAAGACCAAGAAACTCTAAGAATCAATCAATCCCAGCTTGGACTAGCTCTATTGGTTGAAAGTAATCCTATTGGTTGGAAGATTTTTTGGACCTGATTCTAGACCCTAATTTAAACCCGGCCTATAGAAGAGGGCTCTAAAACTGAGCAGGCATTTTCAACCATCCAGTAGGGGCTCTGAAATGGACATGTGAATTTTGGAAAAAAAAACTTTGGATTAATCTGTATTACAATGGAGCTTGATGAGATTTGTTTTAACTTCTTCAATGAATGGTTTAAGAAACACAATTGGTTCATTCTTAACTAAGTGGCTAGGTGTTTACTAATATAATTCAAATTAGAATGCGTTGTTCAACTACCTTCTTACAAGTATTAAAAAATCTGAAATAATGATGAAATCAAGCATTCATTTCAGATTTTGAAAGGGCCACTTTTAGAAACCATTTCAATTACTTTACCCATCTTGCAATGCTAGTTTTGGAACAAGGACTGATTTTTTTTCAAACTATGCATGGATGGGTTTCCAAGGGCCTATGATCACATATAGGGACCTATAACAGAGTGTGTTTGCAAATTCATAACTAATTCAATAATGCTTCAAAAAATATGAAACAACTTGTGTTAGATTCCTCATCTATTTCTCTGTCACTGAAAAATAAACCAAAAATATTTCCATATCAGGGGATACACGAAAAAGCCACATCAATGCTTAGATGCTCGCTTTTTGAGCCTCTTACCTTAAGCTTAGTTTGCAGCTCTCAGGAAACAGCATTCGCAGGGCCACCCCTTTTCATGGCCTTTGAGCTTCGCGATGGCAACGCTGTGATTTTTCAATCTCAAGATTCCAATTCAAACTGAAGTTAGTTTTGCTGGACTTTCTGTCAGAATTGATCTTCGCGGGGTGAAATTCTTTGAGTGTTTGAGCTCATTCTTAGCTTGAGGATGTAGGGTATGAAACTCAGTGTACACTTAATGTACGTCGTCGATCGATGCGGAGGAGAAGCAGCTTGAATTGCGAAGATCATCCACTCAATTGAAGCTTAACGACGTACACTGTATCCGCTTGAGAATCCTTTGGAGCATCTCTCGATCACCGAGGCAGTTCAGACATTTGCAAGGAATTAGGGTCCGAGTCACTTCCGACTGAATTAGGCGAGGACCTAGACCTAGATTGAAGGAAAGAGAAGAATTGATCACAGAGACATTTTACGATCATCTCAAAGTCACAATTAATTTCGCAATGCTGCAAAGGATGAGAAGTAAGCTGGACATTGCTGCGACGGAGCAATTTGATCATGTCGATGCCACAGACGATCGAGAATGTCAAGGGATCAAGAAGAGAGTGCACATCTCCGGTTGTGTTTTGAAAATTTGTCGGTGAGAATTTTCAACTCTCAACTCCAGCTCTGTCGTGAAACTCCAGCTCTTAATGTACCTCAGCCTTATCGTGAGTGCGAGCAATGTTGCAAATATTGTGAGCAAAGGAGAAGGAGCAAAGTGTGCAAGAATTTTGGTAGAAGGAGAAATTGGTTGATGTTTCCCAAGTATCTTGGAATTTGAGGTTGACTTATTTGTGAGAGAGCTCCTTCGTTTGAAATTCACAATTCCCTTAAACTTGAGGTGCTCATCGACGTCACTTTGAATGCAATGGACCTCAGACTGTAAGGATATATTCTTCTGCCATCAGTATGGGGATGAGAGAAAGAAGAAAAGGATTGTAAGTGCGGAGAAACACAAGAAAGGGTCCATCAACCCACAGAATGAACGTGACGATGATGAGTAGGTTTCTAGGGATGGGGTGAGCAAGCATCGCTGAGATGCTGGAATATATGCACTTGTTTAGCCAATACTTAACTTATTGTCTTCTCTTTATCCAAGTACCTCTTATCATTAGCTCAGGAGCATGGCCATGGAGTTTTTGAACGCAATAATTGAGCTTCGAGGCCTATCACCTCAGACAAAGCCAATGGAAAACATCTCACTTATTGCCTTCTCATGTCCGGACAGGGAAGTTCGCAACAGTGAGACACTTGCACTTGCAGCTCTACTGGATTTCTAAATGTATACAAATGGGAGTCTGCAACGCAAGCTATTACAGGGTTTCAGTTCTTCCAGAGGTGATTATTTCAATTTGAAATAATAGACAGATTTGCTCTCGAAGTGATTGGCATGTTTTTCACTAAGTAAAGGTTCTTAACTCATGTGGGAGTGGATCTAATAAATCATCCGTCTGTTTTATTCAGGATTGTGGTTATGAGCTGTTCATGTGTAAGATTTCAATTTTATCTGACATAATCTACGCAGACTTCTGACATTGCACCTCTTCCTTCGGCAAGAACTTAGCTCAGCAAATCTACAATTGCAGCATGAGGAAGGCAGTGGTGGATATCAGGGTCATTTATATGATCAGGTTGTAGTCAACAAAGAAGCCTCTAAGATATAGAGATGTGAAAGGTTTGCAAGAGCAAATTCAAGAGCTGAAGTGAGTAATCAACTCTTTTCTTTTTTACTTCGTGCAATGAGAGTTATCTTTCTCAGTAGAGAATATTATTTCTTGGCAACTAATTTTTTGATTATTTTTCACCTTTAAACCGGATAAATTAGCACATGTTCTGAGGCACAAGATTAGTAAAACAACTCCACCGACTCCAATAACTTTCAATCACAAGGTAATCATCTTCAAAGTTATTTATATCCCTTTCTTGAATGGACCTCAAATTCACTTTCGTTCAAGTTCTTTCGTTGAAGATGTAAATTTGACATTGTCTGACCAGAGAAGCCCTATTGATAGGCATTCTGCGAACAGAAAAGTTTCTGGTGAAGTCTTTCAGCTACCGAAATTATCTAACACTCTTGGTGAGTACGTACCCACTGAAGCTTCATGCTAGAATACATACAAGTTTAGGATTTCTTCTTTTTGTTTCTATTTTGTATTACCTGCTTAATGAACTATGGACGTGGATGCGTGGCAGGGGCGGGGCATTGAGGTTGTTTTATTAAAGTGCCAAGTAATTGAGGTAGAAAATACTAATTGCCTCGCTCTAAGAATTTTAATATATGGAGTAGTGGGGTTTGGGGGAGATCAACATAGTGTTGCGTAAAGATTACTTACGTTATAAGAGATAAATAAGTTGAGATCAATTTGTTATCATGAAGTATGAAACTGTTGAAGCTTGCAGAAAGCTAACCAGTTGCAAGGAACGCATCAAATCAAATGTTATGTGACGTTGCAATCTATGGGTGTAATTGCAGATGACAGTCTTTTTGAACTCCAAGTGGTTTGCAAGAGAAAATTCAATAGTTTCAAGGTTAGTAATTAAATCTTCTCTTTCCGCTTTGTGTAATATGAGAATTTTCAACCCTCAACCTCTGTTCTGTCATGAAAGTTTCTAGAATGCAAGATTTTTGTCCATCACAAAGTGCTTGCACAGGCAAAACTCTATGGTAGAGGGACCCATAACCGATAAATAAGCACATTTGGACATGATCTAGGGTAGTGCAAGGCATAGTAAATATTTTCAGAGGTACATTGACATAACTGATGAGAATTGCAAAAAATTTAATAATTTTATCTCTTGAATTGAAATTACTATGAATTTTGAAAGGCAAAAGTTGGGCTTGACCATTGACCAACACCTAGAGTCATCCAATTCTAGTCATTCAAGAACTACTTTTCCGCTCATTGATTCCTACTTTCTTGCTCACTTATGTGTCATAAATTTATTGGTTCAAACCTTGAAAAGTACAAAAACACGTACCCAAAGGAAAAAATGGAAATCCGTTGCAACCTTGGTTGGAATTTCAGTACGCTATTGATTGCCGATGGATGGGGCGCCGGTCAGGAATGGGTCCTTGCACTATAAATTCAACTGGAGTGCACTCATACACTAAATTATTGATCGGGCATATTAAATGAAGGCAGTAAGGTCGTCCAACACGACAAATTGAATTGCCACATTCCAGAATGGGTGTTAATTTGTTGTGATTCGTGTGTGTGTCCAGATATTTAATAGGGTCAATGTTTTATTTTGCAAGCGCTGCCATTACCTTAGGACTCCATTGCGCAAACAGTGAAGACCATTACTTCCTCGACGTACAAAATCTCCTATTTCCACCACAAGATCAATTTCTTGAAATTGATCTTGTTAGTGGAAAAGGCATATGGAAAGAGGAAAGTCGAAGTTCTGATTACGAGTAATTCACTCTTGCGTCAAGACATGACTCTTGTCAGTTGAGGTAAGCATTTGAAACCTTTTCAAACGGTGCTCCACAAATTAAGAAAAGATGCACACTTCAGTTTGTACCAAAAATATTTTTAGAAATGCACCAAGATCGGAGTGAACCCACAGGTTCAATTAATTAAGATCAGCAAAAGCAATGCCAAGTGCTTATCACGAGTAGAAATGAAACCCAATTGATCGAAGCAGTACGTATTGCAAACTAGTTCTGCTACCACACTCACACAGCTTGTGACTTGTAGATCAAGAGAGGTTGTGTTGACGTGCTTGCAGATTCCCGTGGTCCGAAAAAGCGTACAAGTCCATCAACTACATCCATCGACTCGAAGCAGCCCGCAGGTTGATCCAGCTCAGGAGGATTTCAAAACAGATTCAAAATTGCAAAGCATTGAGTATGCATTCCATTGACCACTACATAACATGTCTGGACAACCAATGTGGAGCTCCTCACTTTCGAAGGGTACTTACTACAGAGCAATTGAGGTGGGTACACCCAAAAGCACAATTGACCTTAAAGCACCATTCACAATCTGTGTACATTTTCAAACTTTGATGCGTTGGAATATGGTTTCACTTGCCAACAAGATTATATGAAAATATAATAATAATAATAATAATAATAATAATAATAATAATAATAATAGGAACTACAGTAAGCATGTCATTCATCGGACAATGTCAATCACTGCATAGTCATCATACATTGCAACAGCCTGAACAATTTTTACAATAGCGTTTCCAAAATTAATGAATCCATAGTCACTACACGATCACCACACACTATGTGGTAAAGGGCTATTATCTGTTTCTAATAGAATTTTAGACTTGTAAACTTTATGTTGGAATGAAATTTGTAAGAAAATATCTTTTTGCGCTCTCTTTTTTGGAAGTGAATCTTAACACGGCAATTATTAATTATACCAAGTTTCACATCTTGCAAGTTTTCATAAAATTGTGGAGAAAGATTTGAATTCCATCTATATGGTGATTGACAAGTTTACTATAGGCGCAGTACTAATTTGTGGCACTTCGAGGCATCTTAAGTTGTCAAAACAAAAATACGCAACAATAACTTACCGCTCTCGGTTGCAATTGTGAAGTTTATGGGCTACTACACTATACAACCCCATGAAAGACACTAATTCAAGTACTTCTTTCTATAACATAATACACTCGAACAAATTATACACTTCAAGAGTTCAAGAGGATGCAAAGAAGATTTGTGGTCACCAAACAATGTCATTACTCTTACATTTCAAACTGCAAGATTAAAAGGTGCCTATGCGGTTTAGAATCCCTATACAAGTATGATGGTGAATTTCATTAAAATGGCATCATTTTGCAACTTTGACACATTTTACAAGTTAGAACACAAGATTTGAAATCTATACATGTCCTAGATGGTTTGAAATATATACTGATCCTAGATGTCTCTTTTACAACAAACATTGTGTAGTACAAAAATGACATGGAATATTGCCACTTTTACCCCTAAAACCCTAATAAAATTGCATTTTTTTGGCAATATAGCAATTGTGGGCAACTAACTACGAATGGAATTTTTTTTTCTTAGAAATTTCATACAATATGTGCTCGAAGGGTAACTTCAAGGCCAACAATTTTCATAGCTTTTGATTACATGGTTGAAAAATTATTGTATGATACTCCCTTTGTCCCAATAATAACCTCAAAAAATCTTTCCCTTGAGGAATTAACTGTATTTTCAGTGATAGTACCTCCAATACATGCATTTGAAAATAAGTAACATGTGCCTTAGATCTATGCAAAATCTTGAGGTTAGGCACTACCATTTAGGCACCCAAAATCCATGTAGAAAGTATGATATTTAAGCACATTTTGTAAATGTTGCTAGCTCTATTGTTTATAATTATTTAAAAGATAGAGGCAACAATGGAATTCTATATACATGTTGCCCAACCTAAATAGCTGCAATATAAAATCTAACCCACATAATGATCAAAGTTTCAGAGCACTGAAGTGGTCGTTGAATGCTTTATCAATACCGTTGTCTAAAGAAGCAATAAACACAAGGTGCCCCATATCGGCAAGGCCAAGCTAGCAAGGTGAGTAGAATGATCCATATTGTTTAACAAATCCCTACAAAGTCATTCAATACAACAACTAGTTATTATATCATCAAAATTTTTAAAATGGAGTTTTTAGTGGGATGAGATATGAAACTAAATGTTTCTACCTCATTTGGAGGGGTTTAATTTACATTGCTTGGCAAACCACCCAAGCACATAAAACAACTTCTCTAAAAATCACTTTTTTAAGAAATCAAAATTTGGGATTGGTTATATAGATTTGTATGTATATGGAACTATTTGAACCATTCCATTTTGACTAATGAGATAAAAGTTGTGAGTAGTTTTAGTTTGGGGATAGTTACAAAATTTCTACTCTAAGATCAACTTTGAGGTCATTTATTTTATTTTATTCTTAATGCAATTGGAATTTTTTTTTTAAATTAGGTGTAGGTTGTTTATAACAACATTACAACCATTGGAATTGGCATTTTTCAATTCCATATATCAATTTGTTTATAAATAAGTATTATATATCATTCTCTATTTCTTTCTTCTTATTTTTTTTCTTGTATGTTGTAATAAAATTCCAAATGATCTAAAATTTACAAGCATACAGTTGACTTGCTTTGAAAAGTAAATCCAAAAAATAACCACCATCTTAGACAATTTTTTGCACAAATGTAATCTTTTGAAGTGCAACTACTCAAATATTCACGGGGCTAAGAAAAAGATTTTTGTCAATTCAAACACTAATATCTTCCAATCTACGTGGTCAAAAACTTTTGAAGTTTTTTCCACATATTTTCAAACTAACTTACTAGAAGATCCTATAGTTGCATGTGTTCAAAAAAAAAGTCCTGGAAGTTAGTAATAGCCTTCTAAATGGTAGTTTTAGAGCATTTGTAGTGAAACATAGCCTTTTCTTTAGAAGTTAATGAAATTCATCATATAATCAAAGAACTTATGGAATTAATGGACACTAAAATTTACTTCAAGTAATGTTAATGAAGATAGAAGGTTTGTTATTATGTGAGTCTAGGAGTATGAGCCTAGGAGCCTAAAAGACTATACAACTGTATAACCTGAGTTATTGCATAGTGAATTTATATCATAGCAAACTTCTACGATTATAGTGTAACTATGTCATAAAACTTATATTATAAGTGTTTATATTATAAGTACCTTCAATGGTTGTAGGATATCTACTTACAAGTATACTCAAGACTCACATCCTTGCATTTTCATGCTCACATACTACCATCATTGAAGTGTTGTTCAAATTTTAGCATCATTCTCCAAATTCACCTTCTTCCACTCAAATATCTAACTTGCTTCTAGTTGATTTTTAGTATTAAGACCTTGTCTCAATTTTGACATCTTCACCTCTTTCCAAAGCCCTTATGTATAGACAGATAATTATTGAGTTAGAAAACTAGTCTTTTTTAGTGCATTTAGTTCATTTAATTCTAACATTGCTTGATTTTGGGTCTTTGTTTGCAAATGAATTGGAAACTTTTCTTTAGAAAAAAATTTAATAAAAAATATATATTTCCATAAGTTTCTATTACAAGATAAATTTATAATATAGGGAGGCTTCTACATTGGATAGCAGTATTATATATAGTCATGTCTTTTATCCCACGATTAATTCTTTAGATAGTATTATGTATCTCATGTAAAGTTTGCAATCAAGGGTTGCTACTCTGTGACCTTAAGAGTGTGAGCCCATGAGTTTAAAAGACTACATACCTATGATATAGGTGTCTATATTACAAAAAAAATTCTATAATTGTAGTACAATTATATTATAGATACTTTCATTATAGGTGTATATGTCATAATCACCATCAATGATTATTGTATATTTGATTATATACATACTCAAGGCTCACATGCTTGCATTTTCATGCTCATATACTAGCTTTGTTGACTTGCAATCAAGCCTTTAAATAGTTAAATGAACCTTGATTTGTAGAAAGTAAAGAGTCCAATGCCTTGTAGTCTAAGATTGCTATGAGTATGTAGCTATGAGACATGTACAACCATTTACTATCTCTTTTAATATGATAGTGATAGTGACACTAACAAAGTGTTGTTTATTGTGAAAACCATACATGAAAAATTAATGGGATATACACATCATTCATTGGTGTTCAAACTTTTCTAATAAATCTAAAAGGGGTACACATGTCATTTTGTCATTTGTCGAGAAAATGAGACAAATGCTTTTGAAATATTCACGCCCAGCTTATATATGTATGTTTTTGAAAGATACTTAGACTACAAATGATATGGGGTATATGGGATTTCCATATTATGTATGTATGTATGTATGTATGTATGTATGTATGTATCTGTGTGTAATTCATATCTGTATTCTATATGGATATGTGTAAATTCCATGCATATTCAAAATACTATACCTATTCTAGATTTGTATCTATATCTTCAAGTACTAAATTGACAACCAAGATTATCTCTCACAATGGCAATTAACACTGGCTGGGTTGTTTTTTCATTGAGATCAACGACATTGGGGAGGGAGGGATTTTTTTTAATCAAGATCAATGGCTCTAAATTCTTTCAAAGGGGGAGGATTGTAGGAAGAAGTGTTCACATCTTTTGGATAGATAGTGCAGCTTCATATGGTGCTTGATTTTCTAATAAGTAAATAATTTCAAATCTTTGGTTCATTATTTAGTGCATTTGAATTTTTTAGTTTTACACAAAGTATTTTTTCAAAAAATTATATTTTTCATATAATAATATGTATCCAAATTTTAACTTCATTTTCCATAGTTAAAAATATTAAAATGAAATTTATATGATTTTATTAAATAGTTTTTGAAAAAAATTATAGTAATTACAAAAAATTTAAAACAATAATAACTCCTAAAGGGCCAAGGCCATTTTTTTGTCAACGACCACTCAAAACTGCCATTTTTGTTGTGTTCATCTAGAAGAACAAAAAAAGTGTTTTTATAGAATTGAACTGTAGGGTCTTGTACTTTGTTTGTTTGAGATGATGTAGTAAAAATTTCATGAAGTTTGACCTTATATATTGAAAGATATGAGCATTCAAAGTTGAAAAAAATAATTTTCTTAAACATTGTCTTACAATTTCAGATGACTTTGATTGCCATTTGTTGAATTTTTTTGCACTATGGACTTTGAATTAAGAAATTCTTTTGTTAGAAATTGAGTTGAAAGTCTAAGAATTTATTTTTATTTTAAAAATGCTTGATTTTCATTCTTCAAAAGATTATTAAGTAGAGGTAGGTTTAAGATTGAAAGAAAAATTAAATCATTAATAGCTCTAAGATGGAATTGAAATACAATAATTCCAACGGTGAGATTTTTTAAGAAAGAAAATTTATCCTTGTCAAGCAATTTTTTTTGAAAAAAATGAGAAAATTACATTTAGAAATAAATCCAATAAGTTATTTTTCAAGAAGATGCTCAAGCTACCCGAAAAACAAAATTGTTCATATATAACTTTCACATAACTAATCCAAATGGAACAAATCAAAGCTTCACACATAAACAAAAATATAATCTATATGATAAAAAATTTCAAATTTTAATTTCAAGTTTTTGTGGATTTATTTTTCTGCCTACCAAGTTAAATTTTGGACCTTTTGTGGTATAACTTTTGCTACCAGGCACCAATTGAAATAAAAATTATATTCCCATGAAGATAATCAATTTTCCTATCTTATGAGAAAGTTTCAAAAAGTTTCACTAAATATTGAGGTCATCAGAACTTGCCCAAACTCCAAATTGTCCTCCAAGGGGACAATGGACTTTTAGGGGTTAAATTGGAGATGATAAAGATAAACATTATGGTGTAAATGGTGTGTACCTTCAAAAATGTTAGTATGTAAGCATAAAAATTCAAGCATGTGAGCCTTGAGTATATGTATAAATAGATTTCTTACAACCATTGAAGGTGCTTCTAAAATAAACACCTATAATATGGGTATCTGTGACATTATTGTACTATAATCATCCAAGTTTTTAATAATATAGACACCTATAATATCTAGGTGTATAATATTCTAGGCTTACAAGGTTATATTCTTAGGCTTACATTATAGCAACCTTTCCCTCAAAGTATTACAATGATTACAATTTCATCAATTTAGTTGATCCCTAATGTCCCAAGAATCCCCTTGAGGGACTCTTGAAGGCTTGAGCATATATCTATGATCTCAATTTTTGTCAAGATTTTGGGTGAAATTTTTTGGATGACACCTGAAGATAGAAAAATTTATTAGTTTTTTTGAAATATAAGTATTATATCAATTGGTGTCCAAAAGCAAAGTTTCCACTACAACATAAGGCAAGGATACAATAATTATTTGAAATATTTTTAAAATAATATTTCCTATAAATTACTATTTTTTTAATCTATAGAAAGATTTGATTCATTCCATTGGATTTGTAATGTAAGTTCATTAAGCTTATTGTTTTGTAGGCTATCTTAGCAAATTCTTATAATTTAAAATAATGTATTACATTTATTTTGAACTTAATTTTGAATTTTATTTAAAAAGAAGTTGTACATGATTTGTTTTGCTTTCGCTAACAACATCACCATTAGATTTAGTGCATTTCAATTCCATTTTAGACCTATTAACATTTTAGTTTTTTCTTCTATCATGTACCCACTTTGATTCAATAATTTTTTTAAGAATGAAAATTATAAGGAGTTTTTTGAATTTTCTTTGTAAACTATCAATTTGATTCTTTAACCCCTAAAGGACCAAACTGCGTTTTTTGGCAACATAGCGATTTTGGGCAGCTCACTACAGATGGAGTTTTTATTTTTTTTCATTGAAATTTTCACACAACATGTGCTCAAGGAGTAACTTTAAGGCCCAATAGTTTTCATAACTTTTGACTACATGGTCCAAAAGTTATTGCATGATATGTAGTTTTCATTGGTCGGCGGGCAACCCAAAAATTTCTTATAAAAACTTTTTTTTCAAAATTAAAAATTTGAAATTGGTTTTCTAGATTTACATATATGCAGAAAGCTTTGAATCACTCCATTTTGATTTATGAGACGAAAGTTATAAAGAGATGTAGTTTGCGGGCAGTTATGGATTATCTACTCTAAAATAAACTTTGAAAGCCTTTATTTTCCTCAATTTTAAATATTTTTGGAAAAAAATTAAAAACTTGGATGTTGATTGTTTGTCACAACATTACAACCATTGGGATTGACATTTTCTAATTCTATAAATCAAATTTTAACAATTTAGTATTTTGAATCACCCTCTACTTCTTTCTACTTATTAATTTTTCCCTATATGTTGTACAATTCCAAATGATGCGAATTTTTTTGAGCATATAGCCAACTTGCCATGAAGAATGAATCCAAAGAAGCACCACCATTTTGGACATTTTTTCATAGAAATGTGACCTTGTGAAGTGCAGCTGCCAGCTTTTTTGCAGGGACAAAAAAAGGGGTTTTGTCAATTCAAATACTAATATCTTGCAATCTATATGGTGGAAAATTCTGAAATTTTTTCCACATCTTTTCACACAAGTGTACTATAAGATCCTACGGTTAAATGTGTCTAAACATGTTTTTTTTCAAAAATTTGGTGCTTGAAGTAGACATGGTAGTTTTGGTGTGTTTTTGGTGAAGACATAGTCTCTGACCTTTAGGGGTTAATATGAAAATTTTCAATTCACAATTTTTAATACAAAAATTTTAAGTTGAGAGGATATAAAGCCTTATAATCTATAATAAATAGGGATTCTAACAGAATCTATATCAATTAATCAACATTTCACACTAGAAATAAATATCTACCTTTGATGTACAGTAGGGGAGCAATCAAAATGGCATTTTTGAGTTTGCCAGGAATTTTTTTTTAATATTGCCGTGAGTATTGCCAACTTTAACAGCCTCCTAAGGGCTAAAAAATTTGGTTTTTTACAATGAATTTTCTCTTATAAGATTGAATTTATGTTAATAACATCTATGAAAAATTTCAAGGCCAAAAGATTTACACAAAAAAAAATTCAAAATCTCCCAACATGTGTAGTTGTGAGAAAATTTTCACTATTGCCAACTTTGACACCCTCCTAAGGACTAAATTTTTATTTTCCATGAGATTTTTTCCATGAGATCAATTCTATGTTGATAATATGTGTGAAAAATTTCAAGATTAACATATCCACACAAAAAAAGATATTTGAAATCTACCAACATGAATTGTTGTAAGAGACAACTTCACTACTGCCGACTTTGACAACCTTCCAAGGGCTTAGAAAATTGTTTTTTTACCATGAAAATTCTTTGACAACATCATTTCTATGTTAATAACATATATTCTAGATTTCAAGTTCAAAAGATTAGCGTATAAAAAGATTTGTGAAGTTTACCAACATGGGTAGTTGTGAAAAACAATTTCACTACTGCCAACTTTGACACCCTTTTAAGGGCTGAATTTTTTTTATTCACCATGGAGTTTTTGTCATGATATCATCTCTATGTTGGTTAGATGTGTACCAAATTTTAAATTTTAAATATTCACCCAAAAAAAGATATTTAAAATCTACCAACATGTATACTTGTGAGAATGATATTTTATATCCATGTCAAACTTTGACTTATAAATGACAATATATCAAGGGCTAAAAAATCATTCTTATAACTACCTATGTTGGTAGATTTCAAGTATATTTTTATAGGCTAATCTTTTGAACTTGAAATCTAGAATATATGTCATTAACATAGAGATAATGTTGTCAAAGAATTTTCATGGTAAGAAACCAATTTTTTAGCCCTTGGAAGATTGTCAAAGTTGGCAGTAGTGAAGTTGTCTCTTATAGCAACTCATGTTGGTAGATTTCAAATATCTTTTTTTACGTAAATATTTTGATCTTGAAATCTTGCACACATATTATCAACATAGAATTGATCTCATGAAACAAAATTTAGTGCTATAATTTTTATTGGTATCCTATTGTACATCAATAGTTATTGAAGAGTATAGGGATATAAATCATGTTTCAAATATCTTCAATTTTCCATAATAAGTCCTTCTAATTTTTTGGTCCCCTAAAAGGGTGATTGCAAGAAACACTTATCCTATTTTGTGTCACATGTTGCATGTTGATCTATTTTTTGGCCATAACTTTTGTGTTTTGGCTCTAATTGACTCAAGATTTGTAGGAAAGGTACTCATAACTATCATAAACCTACACTAATTTTTTCTAATTTTCAAAAATTGTTTACTATCCAAATATAGATCCCAATTGGATGTCACACTTGGCAATTTAAGATTTTTTAGTACTATGAAATACCTTTTTTTTAATGATTTTAATATTAAATTTGGATGAGATGGTCTTCTAATAGACTTCTAACTCTCCAGGGAAGAATTTTTTAAAATATTTAATTTTATGTGGTGTAGAGGTCTATAAAGTGAGCCCCCTTCTGCTTGTATTTTGAAACATATAAAATATTATTTTGGTGGTTATTTTGGTGAATGAACATCTCAATAAAGTTGTTGCAAATTTATAATTTTTATTTTTTGAAAATATCTATTTTTACTATTTTTTCCTAATTAAAACATGAAGATATGTATTTTCTTGAGGTTTGGTACTTTTCAAGTTCCCCTACTTAGAGAATTTTTCTATCCATTTCCTTTGGTGAAAACCTTCATCTTAGAGGTATATACATTATTCATATCTTTCAAATATTTTTCAAATTAATTTTCTAGTTTTAAAGTACTCCCAAAAAAATCAGCCAAATGCAACAAATAGGACAGGTGTTTCTTGCAATCATCCAAAACCCCTATTTAGTGTAGTTAGAGTAGGAACAAAAACCTTGTTTCCTTCACTTCAAATACTAATATCTTGTGATTGATACAATCAAAATTTCTAAGATTTCTTCTAAAGATTTTCATTATATTCTTGTTTAAGATTCTATAGTTGCCTATGCAAAAAAATGTTTGTAACCTTTATTGTTTGTAATGAAAATGGCAATTATTAATGCTTTTTGATGGAAAAATCACCTTCACACTACAAGGGGGTAAGGGTTAAAATATGTCACTTCAAGAAATGAATTGCTTAGTACCTAACCTACTAAAATACTATGGTAGGTGGTTGGAAAAGGAAAAATGTAATCCATTTTGTAGGATTGAGATGGACTTTTGATCAATTAAGTGGTATTTAAAGTGTTGAAAATATTTTCAAATAATAAGAAACAATTTTTTTTGAAAGACACATAGATGTTGAATCTTCAACAATTTGATTTAGATTTGTCAGTGTCAGTGGAATTAGTTACAAATATTTAATGTGAGGGGCTCGTAAGCATCTATTTGCATTTTTGAAGAGAGCTAAAAAACACTCACCACTAGTATTCAAATTAATTAACTTTGAAACATTCAAAATTGATATAAAAGTATCAAAAAGTCAAAGGACACATTAATTTCTCACACATTTTTAAACCAAAAGTCAATATTTAGGTCAAACAATCAAATTTGTATATGTTCTATGACATAGATATGTGACAAGAAGTAGCTTGTAGAATATACATTGTATGTTTTTCATTTCATCACTATATAATTTGTATTTCAACATTAATTTACATTTTAGAAAGGTGACTCAAAGAGCAAGATTGTTTATGTTGTTAGGAAAAATTGTCTAGTCATTGTTCTCCTTGAATAATTCTATATTTCCCAACAAATCTTCAATAATTTAGAATTATAAACTCAAGTTTTCAAACTTTATAACTAATGGAAAATATAACTTTGTGAACTTTCCAAGATGTCAAAAGGGCATTGAGGGGATCATTTAGTTCTAAGCTTAGTTCACTTTGGCATATATATGGAAACCATGCCTTATTCATTGTAGGATCTATTATGCTATCATTCCCACCGCTACAATTGAATCTAAATTATGCCTTAACCCTTTAGGGCCTAACGAGACCCAAGTAACCTCTTGAATTCTTTTAGAATCAAATTTGCATATTAAAATTATATAATTTAATTTAAATTATTATTTTTCTACAAATAAACATTCATATATTGTATCTAATCTGATTTTTAATTTATTTTTGGAAAAAAATGAAATTTATATGATTTTTTTAAGTTTATGTCTTTAAAAAATCATAATAATTACAAAAAAGCTCACTTTACAATGAAATTTTTATTGAAAATAGAGTTCATCATATTGAACATTATGGTGAAGTTGGCATGTTTTCTTTAGTTATACACAAATAAATTCAATAGAGAAACATGTTCCACATTGCATTCTGAAACTCTAAAATTTCCAACTTCAAATTGCCATAGACAAATCATCATTGCTCCAAATTTGATGGCCAATGGCTCATTGGAAGCGGAATATCTGTACCCTCACATCTTGTTCATACCTCAAAAGCAACTAAGTCCAAGAGAGTGTTCCAATTCCCAAAATTCAATTTAAAAGAACCAAAATTGGCATGCTAGGCCCTAAAGGGTTAAAGAAAAAAGCCTACATCCATATTGTGAAACTTCAAAATCATTCACTCTACATGGTATATTTCATAAGTAAATTTTTCTTAAAGCACAGATATCTATTTTTAGAGATAAAATCACATGTTTTCAAATTTCAAATTTTTTTGTTGTACTTTTGAAATTATTGTCATTTTTTGAGAAAAAGTGAAGAAAATTCATATCAAATACAGAAAAAACTTAAAAAATCTTAAGAGATTTATATAGGTATATAATATAGTGTAGAACATTATGGTAAGAAAAATTGGATTTTAGGATTTTTCCAAAACTTCTAATTGGAGTAATCTTTAAACTAGAGTAATCTTTAAAAACCTAAGACATTTTTGAGCTTCTTAGAGTTTGTTCAAAAGTAAACAAAAAATCCAAGTATTAATTAGTTTATTAGTTTTTAGAAATTAGGATTGTGTAAATTCAAATTAGACATATTGTAGATTTTATGAAGAAAAAACAAAAAAAGAACAATATTACTTGAGAACTAAACAATTACAATCCTTGATTAAGTGTGTGCTAAAATTATATATGATTATTATTATATGCATTTTCAATATTGTTGTCTTCTTTCATTTTGTCGTATGATTGTAAAAATCTAATGGGACCTTTATATGTGACATCTACAAAGAAACAATGTACTAAAAAGTAGTTGCACACCCTTGGTCAATTAATTAGCCCCCCCCCCCCTCCCATTGATTGTTTTAAAAAAATGCTTACCCTTGAAGTCACCATTAATTTCTCAAAAAATCACAAGCTGTTGATCTTATGAGGTTTAATGTGAGCTGTCCAAATATAAATACACATATGGATACAAAATGAATATTGGATATGAATACATATATGTATACAATACTAGATGTGGATATGGGATATGGGATGAATTGTTCCATATTGCCGTTTGTTAGATAAATTAGTTTGTGAACATTACAAGAGGAGGGAGGAAGGGGAATGAAAAATTTTAAACTTTAAAATTTAAATTTTTTTTGGGAACACAATGAGTGTGCATTGTGCACCCAAAAAAAATTATTTTTAAATTTTTAAATTTTTGGGCTTGTGAAACATCCCCCTTGAGATGAAATTTAATTTAGTTGATTCAGTTGTGCTTGGATGCATTGTCTCATACCATGTACCCCCAAAAGGCAATACCTATCTGCCAAAACAATCATCAACATTTTATAAACAAGTTTCCACCAATCATCAACATTTTTTGAACAAGCTCATGCACTTTCGTCAAAGAATCTAGTAAATGGAAAGTTTTGGTACTTGTATCGAGACCAAGCATGGGAACTAAGTTGAAATGGCTCTCTAAAGGCCTCCAATCCCTTCTAATGGGTGTTTTCCAATATACTTGAAGTAATATGTGCATGGCATGGAGTTATGCTTTGAAGATTTTTATTAAGAGATTAAGTAGTATGTTAGATAGTACAATGTAGTTCAATTTTTCCAATAGGATAGTATTTTCTATAAAGTAGAAACATACATTCCCGCACATGTTCCTATTCTTTGTCCTAGACTCACCTAATTATATCCTTAGACTTTGGTGAATGTGTCATCCAAATGCTTAGCATTGATTTGTCAATGCATTTAAAGGACTAATACTTCATTGTGATTTGTTGACAATTGATTTTTGGAGAATTCAAATTTGGGTGCATCTATGTGATAGTTTCAATGGTTTAGGCAACCAATACTTTGAAAAATCATAGAAATTACATACAACATCCAAAAAATCTATTTTTCTATCAATATTCATGATTTTCTCTTGTTAATACTACAAAATATTATTTTTAGGAAAAGATGCTTCCAACTATGTTGAATTGCTTATATTGACAGTTTTGGGTGCTCCCACTTTAGGTTGACCATTTCAACAACATTCAATTTTTTTCCAATCAAATCCCACTCACCATTGAAGAATAGACAAAAATTGCTTTTACAACCTTTTTTAATGTACTTTATACACAATAGTGAAGCTTCATAATACACCAACTGAGTAGGCGCTAGACAAGCCATGACAAGTTTACTTTAATCCCCTAACATCACCTACGCCAATTTGTGTCTTTTAGATGACCTAAAGATGATCTAGAGAGAGACTGAAAGTGTTTTTCCATCCATTTTTTGCTTGTTGACCTTCTATGGAGAATTATGAAGAGTACTTTATTGATTTTGTAGTCTTGCTAGTGTTTATCTTCACGTTTATGAGAAGTTAGTAAGAAAACAAATCACAAAATATGCTATTTTAGTGTATTTTAGAGAGTTGTTTCTCCTTGCTCTAAATCTGAAGTTTCTTTACAAAAATGACATTTTTGAAATTGAGTTTTAACTAACAAAATGAAGGTATTCTATTCTAGTTTCCACTTTAACTTGAATTTTGAAAAAATTCGTAATATTGAATATGTTATTGCATTTTGAACTTTGGATGTATTTTCAATGTCTTTTGTATTTTAATTATAGAATGATGCAGAAATTAAGTTTACACCATAATGTTTCTAGTGTAATATACACCTATGGTGAAAATTTCAGATTTTTTAAAGTCTTCACTTTTTATTTAAAAATTCTCAAAAAAATCAAGTCTCCACAACAAAAATTTAGAGATTTAGTGAAGTGAAGAAGACATGTAATTTCACTCATCTTTAAAAAGTAAATATAAAAATTTTCATACATTTCTAGTTTAAAAAATGGCAACAAACGGAGTGATTGGCAATGAGGTTTAAAACCAATGGTTGGCTATTACAGCCACTTCATGGTGCATTGTGTGACACTTTGGTGTCACAATGCATCCAAAAAAGAATTTAAGTTTTTAAATTATAAATTTTGTATTAACCCTCTCTCCCCCTCTTAAAATTTTCAGAAGCCAATTTTGTTAACAATCAATATCGGACAATTGATCCCGTATCCCGTATCTCATATTTATATCTTGTATTTGTATGTAAAATTATATTTGTATATCTATATCTATATGCAACACAATATCTATATCTAATATTCTTATGGTATCTATATCCAATATTCTTACAATATCTATATCCGTATTCATATTTGAATGGTTCAAATTAAATCTTACAAAGATCAATGGCTTGTGATTTTTCATGAAATCAATGACTTTTTGGAAAGGAAAACAATTTAAAAAATAAAAAATAAAAAATCTACGGCCTTTAATTTTTGGAGAGAAGGGTGGGACTAATCAATTGACCAAGAGTGACTGTCCCTTTTCAGTACATTGTAGGTCCATCCTTCAAGGGTTAAAGACCCTCCAACTGTCTCAGTTGTATGCAGGAGATGCCAAATGGCTTCCAATGAAGCCGTGAACCTTTTCAGTATGAGGCTGATTGCTTTTTGCATTTTTTTTTAAACAACAACAATAGAAGGACATGTTTTTGTGTTTGAAAATCCTTTTTTTACCATGTGAGGTTGATTGTTTTTTTGCATTTTAAAATGAATCCAAAGCTCGAAAAGGGCCAAAGGGAGGGATTGGAGCCATCCATCAATCATGGCCCCTTCTCAATGCCAAGACCGACTCCAAGTCACATGATCACATTGCTTAAAGGCACATGCTGCTGGAAAGGTTCTTCGGCCAACAATTGGTGGGTACTTTTGAAGTTAAGATTCCAAATTTCCAATGCAAGGCCAGCCGCCAGCACCCAATTTTTTTATTTTAAATTTCCAACAAATGGACAACTGACTCAAAGAGCATTTGGGACTTGGCGGAGGGATGGGTTGGGAAAAGCCTCTCCCTTCAGTAATGTGTGGAACAAGTTGAATAATTTGTTCAAAACATGCGGGACAAACTAAGGTAGAGTACTCCTTCTGTTTCTGAAAAAGACCCATGTTTCTTTTGTGTTTTTCAAAGAAAATACGGGTTTTTTTTAGAATGAAAGTGGTAAAGTTTGAGATATGAAGAAGGAAGGTTCTGGAATCTGTTGTTGTTAACAATTTTCTCGAGACTAGCAATGGGCTTCTCGACCACTAGCGAAGATGATTGTGAGGTTGGGCCGAAGATGTATGGATAAGGTAGGTACAGAAAATAGGTTTGGGCACACCGAAGTACTTAGTAGCTTCGTACCAAAGGCCCATATGGATACTGACTTTAGCTTGGTGCCCATACAAGCCTCTTAGCCTTTGGCGTCAAGCCATGATTCACTTTACTTAGGTTCTTTAAGAACTCCGCTTTTCAACTAAGGTAGGTACACCCAAAATGGCTCCTGACCTTAAAGCGCTCTGTACAACGTGCATAGATTTTCAAAATCAGTCATGTACCCAGACTGTAGATGGCGCTTTCAGAAACACACTTTGACTGTTAATAACTTTTGCATACGGTATCCAAATCCACTGTTCTTTGGTGCGTTAGAACATGCTTTCACTCACCAACAAGACTATAAAAAAAATTGAACAACATAATAACAGGAACTAGGCACAGTAGAGAAACTGGCGCTTTTGGGTGTACCTACCTTAAGGTAAATGACCTCATTCTCAAGCCAAATGAGAGCAAGCCCATTGTGGGCAAACTTATGTTAGTAGACACGTACACTATTCAAGTCTTGAAATGTAGAGTACTTCACTAAATAATATAAATTTTGCTCGGAGTGGGCTTGCTTCTAATTCGTTAGAATGGGATAGTTTGCCCTATTCTCATCACTCTAATAATTACAATAGCGTTCATGAAATAATCATTTTAAAATTCGTTTTATAATTTAAAAAAATTTAGGAATACTTCAAAAACAAATTGGTTTATCTATAAAGGTGTGTATTACAAGCAATCTCTTTTTCTCTCTATAGCTTTTCAATGCAAATAACAAATTAGTCAACTACTATCCTTTGTGGTTTTCTTTTAGATTAATCTCTAAAAGACTTTGGTGTTTTGATGCCCAAAACTGGTTCTTAATACTTTTATCTAAAGCAAGAGCAAAATCTTTGTCTATATGTATTTTTTTTAAATTCTAGGTATACCAGGATCTTTTAGTCAACTAGTTCAAGTACATCCCCCAAAAAATTGAGATTGAAAATCCCTACCATTGCAAGTTCAATGTGCTAAACTCTATAAAGTAGTTTTTCAAGCCCTTCACAACAATGAAGTTTGTCAATCTTTCAATATTTTTAGGAAAAAACTTGTCATGTGACTTGAGTGTTTTAATCAATATTTTGGAAAATAGATTGAAGATACATGGAAAACAATTGAAGCAAAAACACATTTCATTCATCTTTAATTAAATTATAAAGTAAAAGATGGTACTTGATCAATGAAAAAAATGTATTTCTAAGAAATTTTATAAGAAATTTTGAACTATAGATTTGAATTGCTAAAATGTTATTGTAAGCAAGATACACTCTAAGTTTTTGTTTTTTTGTGAAAATTTTCAAAATTGAGTTCAAAAACAACTTCATATATTTTTCCTACCTTCATTGCTTACAAAATAAAATTCATCATTACTTTCATCATACACTCAAAATTGAATGGTTTAAATATTTTTGAATAGGTATTGATCTATGCAATTGAATAAAACTAATTGATCTTTTTTTAGAATACATTTTTAGCTCCCTATTTGACACTAAAATTTGAAAAGATTTGTAACTTTTTCAATATTGATTAGAGTGATGTGAAACAAAGCTTCACATGTAGACTATAATGATTAGTATCCATCCTAAAAAGTTTATACAAAATTTCCAAATCATGAAGTCAATAGAGGTTTTCTAAGTTCAAAAAATGCTTAGTATGGGCTCCTTAATCAATTAGGGTTAAGTATGTGTTAGCTCAAGTTATTATCCCCTAAAGGCCAAATATTCAATGAAGAAACAATTGAAAATTTGGATAGATTCCTACAAAGTCAATTTTGGTTGGAGGTTTGCAAAATTTTGACACAAGGTGTAAACATGTATACTATCATTGGGTGCCAAGATCAAAAATCATGTTGCCCTAAACTTTTTTCCAACCCACGCAACTTGGGCATCTCTTACTAAAACCTTCATCAACTTCTACACTTATTATATATATATATATAAAACTTATAACAAATGGCATACAATTTTTCTTCCCCAAAAATTTTAATCTTCAAATTATTCCCTCTATTCCACTAAAAAGTTCCAAATCAGGTAAAAATCTCTATTCTACTAAAAAACTCCGTTTCTTGCATTAGGAGGGATTTGAGGGCAATGGGAGCCTGTGAGTTCCCACAGCCCGAAATCGCGAAAACAGGGTCTGCGAACGCAGTTCTGCAGGAATCCGACGTGGTCGAGCGACTGCCACGTCATCGACTTTTTTTTTTCCGAAAAAAAATTAAAAAAATTTGGACTTTTTTTCATATTTCAGGACCCCCAAATTTTTTTAAATTTTTTTTAAATGCTGACCAGCAGCCAGCCGTTCCCAAACCTTGTTTCGGGAACAGTCCCGAAACGGCCCTTTGCTGGCCTCAAATCCCTCCTAATGATTTTGACCATTTAGTAAGAGTTTTTTTATGTTCAATGACCTTGTGGGGGCAAGTGAAACAATGTAGGAGCATACCTTTAGATTTGCAAGCTTGGCCTTGCCCATTTAGAACTCATTGTATGAATTGCTCATTCAAACACTAGTGTTGACAATGCATTTAGTGACCACTTCATTGCTATGAAACTTGATTATAAAGTCAACTAGGTAGTTTTTTATTGTGGATATTTAGGTTAGGGAACATATTTCTAAAATCTTAGTATTGCCACCACCCTTCAAATAACTTAAAATGATAGAGTCAACAACATTTACAAACTGTATTAAAAAATCATACTTTGCACATGGATTTTGGATGTCTAAACAATAGCACCTAAGCCAGAAAATTTGCATAGATCTAAGGATTCAATTTATTGTTCTTGAATGCATGTATTGCTAGCACTATAATTAAAAGTATAGTTAATTTCTCAAGGGGAAGATTTTTGGATTTTTTTAGTAGAACAAAGGAGTACATTTTTGAGGATTCAAACTTTATTAGCTATTTTGGGTTAGTTTAAGGGAAAAAAAACATTTTCTTCTAACTTCAAGCCCTATTATCTTTCTATTTATGAAGTCAAAGTTCTTGAGATTTTTCCTATATATTGCAAGTTTTTGTCTCTATATTCTCATTATTTGTATTTCAGATTTTAAAAAAATCATATTACATAAAAAATCATCAAAAAATGATTATTGTATTTCCAATTCACTTAACCTACTTGCATTGTAAGTTGATTTAGAGTAAATTCTTAAACATCTCTATAGCATTTGAAATTTTACAAAAATGCACCTAATATCATATATCTATAAATGGAAAAATTATTCATTTTTAAGAGCAAAAGTATTCAATGAAGAGGGCCCAAAGTTTGTTGACCTTGTTTTGCAACAATGAAGAAAAAAAATTCCCTTACTTCTAACATTATAACCTTTCAATCCATGCAATCAAATGGACTAAATTTTTTTCACACATTGCCTTGTTTAATACACTTTTATAAGGTTGAATTTTTTCTTAAAAGCTTCAAATTTTGTTTTAGGATAATGCATTGAAAATTGGCACCTTAAGACTTTTCTTCTTACAAAACACCCTCCAAACTTTAGAGATTAACAAGAAATATGGGATTGTTGCATCTATATTATTAGACATATAAACATTCACATTTTTATGTATTCATAATCTATATATGAGTCCATATATAAATCCATACCTATGCATGAATACACATTTGTGTCTATACCTAGAGAAAGAGATACATTTGTACATATATGTGTAATTTTCCATCTAGCCTCTTCATTTATATTTTACAACTTTCCAACTTCCCAACTTATAAGCAACCTGATAGTCATATTTTAGTGCATATCGATTCATCCAAGAGTCCTAGAGCATCCATTTGACCCCAAAAAATCCTCGTTGGTGTTTAAAGATTAAAGTAGGAGGTTTCATAAATGGACCATTTAAGGGTTGAAACTAAATTTTTGGGAGGTAAATATCTCGAAATGAATTTTAGTAAAATTCACTTAAAAGTCAAGTAGAATTAACATCTAACTTGAGTCATTTCTTATTTTTTGGAGCTTTGTGGATTTAGTTATAAAATTTTGAAGTTGAAGTGGCTTAGGGCTCTAAAATGGAACACCTTGTAAAATGTACAGAGTTTGTACATTATTGAAGGCTATAAACAAGTAACATGTACACACAATGTACATTTAAGGAGGTGCTCCATTTTAAAGCCTACTCACTTTTAGAACCTCCTATCATAACCTTTTAAAAGAGGTTGTAGCCCACGATGGCCTACAATATAGGATTTAGGGGATTTTTGCATGAATAAGATTGTATTTGGCAAATTTGGAATGATTGTCTTCTTGACACAATGATGAATAAGATTTAGAAAATTTTCAAGAACTAATATAATTCAATATGAAAATTCTATGCCTACAGAAAGGTTTGTTTCTTTATATGTCTATGTGTACATCAAACAAAGACAATGGGGTACCAACATTTTGTGAAGCTCAAGTGTAGTGCATGGTGATTGCCTAAGCTGATGCAAGGAGTTGAGGTGCTAGGTGAATTGAAGGTGAAATTTCAAATTTGCATCACTTGAATGCTTCAATTATGTTGTAGATCGAGACTTTGAAGATGAAATTCAATTTTTAGCAATACTTGGAGGCTTCATTTGCATTGCAAAGAGACTTGAAAGGTCAAGTTTTGTTCTGCATCACTTGAATGCTTTTAGTATGAGACTTTGAAGATAAAATTTGGGTTTTGTATCTTTGATTTTGCATCACTTGAATGCTTTGATTGTACTCCAATTTGAGACTTCAAAGATAAATTTTGGAATTTGTGTTTCATTTTGATTGCATTGTACGTCAAGACTTTGAATATGGAATTTAGCCTTTGCGTCACCTAGCTGTTTCAATTGTGTTCAACAACAAGACTTTCAATTAATGTGAAATTCAGCATTTACATTTCCCCAAAGCTTTGATTGCACTAAGGCATAGAAATCTGAATAATTGTACAATTTTGCAAGAAAAATTGCAAAAAGAAATCTAAAGTTGACCCTCTTTCTACCAAAATGCTTCTCTATCACTCATAACATCTTGGATTCCCATGAAATTTTAGCTACACAACTTACACTACTATATGCAACTTTTTTCAAAATTTTTATTGCAAATGGTCAATGTATGAAGAAGAAACAAGCCAACAAAGTTCATTGTAATCTAAAAATGTTGAGATTTTTAAACTTCAAATTGCTCCCAAACATTCAAAACAACTTGGATTGACAAGAAAATTTGACTACAATAACTAGACCACAAGGAAAACATAATCCAATAAATTTGATTGAAAACTAACATTGGATGAAGGAGATACAAGTTCCCAAAGTTGCAGCCATCAAATGTAGTTTGGTGAACTCAAATTGAACATATGGACTTTGATTGGCTTACAAAACATTAGTACATCTTGAATTGATTTGGAAACTTTATCAAACAAAATGGATGAGAGGGTGCAAATTTTGTAACAAGTTTTATTGAATTTGGACATTGGATGCAAAAATTACAGGACTTTGAATTATATGAAGACTAAGGACACTTTTGGTTCCCTAGGTCACTTACGGGCTAAACCGGTTGCCATATGACCTATGTGACTTGCATACTCCCATTAGATTGTCCTCCACAATTATCCTTCCATCTTCACGATTGTCTTGTATACAAACTTTCTTTTATAGATGAAGCTCTTTCTAGTTGAGAATTTTTCAAAAATGAATGGCAATGCAAAATAAAGTTCTTACAATACACATGTGTCACACAATCTACTAGTTCACTCTAGCAAAACCGCGACTCAAAAAGTCACTTCCTTCCTTTACAAAATGCATTGTTCATTATGGCACCTCCTTAATACACCTCAAAATATATTGATGGGAAAAAAACCAACCTTGTTTAACCCCTCAACGCCCAAGGGGCCCAAAAGTGTCCACACATAGTCTAGGAGTCCAATTCAAAATGCTATAACTTTTGCATGGAATGTCCAAATTCAATAAAATATGTTGGAAAAGTTTCACTTCCTAGTCTAGTTATCTATTAAAATTTTCAAATCAACCCAAGATGTAAAGTTTTTTTGGAAGCCAATAAAAATTCACACGTTCAATTTGAGTTGACCAAACTACAACTGATGGTTGCAACTTTGGAAACTTATATCTCCTTCATCCAATGTTTGTTTTTAAGAAAATTTGACAGGTTATGTTTTTTTAGAAGTGTAGTTATTGTGGTCAAATTTTCATGGCAATCCAAGTTGTTTTTAACTATTTGGGAGCAACTCAAAGTTTAAAAAACTAGACATTTTTGGATTACAATGAACTTCGACAACTTGTTTCTTCTTCATATGGTGTTTGTTTTAAATTATTTTTTTTGAAAAATTGTGCATTCTAGTATAGTTTGTGTGACTAAAATTTCATATCAATCCAAGAAGTTATGAGTGACTAAGAAACATTTAAGTAGAAGGACGTGTATCATAAATGTGTTTTTTACACCCTTTTTTGCTTCTTTTTTTTACATTTCAAGGTCATTTAATTTTGCAAACAATTCAAAGCATTTGAATGAAGTTTTTTTCCACCAATGTGTTTGTATGTTGATTATGAATCACTTTATAATTTAAAGTTTCTTCATTTGAGTAGGTTAAGAAAACAAATATCACTTCCAAATGTGTTTTTAGGAAAATTTTAGCATCTTTTTTCAACACTAAAATATTATAATCTTGTAATTTATGTGGCCAAATGACTCCAAATTTGATCCACATCATCTACAACATGCATACTAGAAAATTGTAAGGTTGAGATTTTCATACCTTAGAGCCATGTAGACTTATTAGGCTTGAAAAGTATTGATGTTCTTAAACCCAAAAGGCCTTGGGCGCTGAAGGGTTGAGGGTCAAACCTTCCTTTGTTTGTCTAACACCCATATTACATATTAGAGAGACCTTTACAATTCACTCTAATTAATCAAATTAATCAAAATATTGAGACAAAGTTTCTTTGAAGAGAACAATTTTGATCTCTTTAAATTAAATTTTTTTTAAGCAAATGAAAGGGAAGAGAACAATATTAGAGAACTAACAGAAGCTGGTGAGACATAAGGGATGGTCACAGCACTTCCGAAGACCTCTGCGTTCCTTGAGAAAGACCATGTGCAGTGCAATGGTGTACCAGAAGCGAACGGTGGGCGTAAAATTCTCAGAGAAATTGGAGTGCCGTTTCTTTTCCTTTGCGGGTGAGACATAAGGGGTTGTCATGGCTTCTTGGAGAAATTTATTTTCTTAGGGAAACCCAAGTTGGTGAGATAAACCGGGAGCCAATGAAAAGTGGTTTAGAATGGAGGAGTCATGACCCCCCTTTTGGGTGCATCTAGCATGAGAATCGTTTCCCAAAAAATGAGTTATTTGGATCCTGGTTACTTTCACCTAATGAGCTTTGCAGCCAAGGTGAAATCAGCAAGGAAGAGTGAAAAAACGTCGTGGAGTGAAATTTAGGGGTGACAGATAAGAATTTCTTGAAGAAAGTTGGGAGCAAGTGTTGTTTCTTCACCTCCAAAGGAAAAAAACCGCAAGTGCTTGAAATTCTCTAGGAAGTTCAGCTCCACCTTCCGCTCTCATTCCACCTCCTCACGACACATGTCCATTCTCAGGGAAAATGGAGGCCATCGGAAGTGCCGTGACAACCCCTATACATTGGAAACATCCAAAACCATCCAAATAAGGAATTCAGCATAGTTGGAGGCAATGTTTTCTAAAAATGATATTTTCTAGTATTAGCGAGTGAAAATCATGAATATTAAAAAATATATAGATTTTTCGGATACAATATGTAATTTCTACAAATTTTCAAAGTATTGGCTCCCTAGACTTGTGGAACCGTCCTATAGGTACCCCCTAAACTAAACCCTGCGAAAATCAGTAGAGTACTCAGCCACCCAAATTTCCTTGTGTGTCCTTCAATTGTATCAGCAAATTACAATCATACATGTGGCAAACACATTAAGGGAAGTCTATTGATGCATTTGGGTGAATCTATATTCCACTGCAAGGAACAGGTGTGGGAATGGGTGTTTTGCCCTTAGGATCCATCCAGTGGAGAATGAAGGCAATAGCATCAAAACTCCAAAAGATCGTTTTCTTTGCTCTTCCCTGCCAGGCCACTTGTTTTGCCTTTGGCAATGAAATCCCCTTTCATTTGTTTAAAGAAAACAAACAAAAATCCTAAAGATCGTCAGTCCTCACTTTTGGTCAACAAGTGAGAATATATTTGTAGCTTCCAAAAGTATATTTGCAAATGAAAGATTCCTGCCTCCTGGCTAGTCCCTACCTCCCTCAGGCTGGGGCAAACTGGTCCCCTTGTGTTGACCCCTCCGGAAAACACTGAATTTTTTTATTTTTCACGCATCATAGAATTTGTAAAGTTTGAATTCATTTTTGCTATCAGAGGCCCAAAATTTGCCACAGATGGAGGGGTGAAGAAGGTAAATTAATCAAGCACAAAAATAACTTAGGGGGCTTTTTTTTTACTTGCACCCCTGAAATGAGTTGGAGGGGCCAAGTCAGAGGGGACCAGTTCACCCTATTCCTTCCATAGGCTTCAAAGTGATAAGGGTGAATTTAACCCCTCATTCATCCTCTCTAAATAATTATAGAGGAGCAAATTAAAAAAAGAGCCCCTATTTTGTGCTTGATTAATTTATCTTGAACATCTCTCCTAGCTCACTTCGGGCCTCTGATTGCAAATCAGAATTTAAAATTTTCAAATTCTATCATGCATGAAAAATAAAAAATTCCAACATTTTCCCAAGGGACCGAGAGTGAGGGGGTCATTCACCCCAATGCTCAGGTTGTGTATGATGTACCACCCATCATGGAACAGTAGTAAGCAACCTTTTTCTTTTCGGCACCATGGGGCTAGATTGCACCATTTCAAAATAAATGTATTTTTTTCACCAAATAAAAGTAATCTTCTTTTGCCAAAAAAATTCATGTTCTCTTTAATACGGAATATATGAATGAAGTCTCCAAATTTGGATGAAAAAGTGTATGAGTATGATAGAAAAGTATTTTGAAGTCCAAAAGATAGATGAATGTCGAAATACAATGCTTCACAAAATTTTAAGTGATCACCAACTTGGCGCTTTCTCAAAAAATAAAAAAAGGGCTCGTAACTTAGTAAGTTTAAGTTAAGGTAGAGGGCTCTTAAATGGAACGGGTTCTAAAATGGTGCCCTATCTTAAATGTACAATATTTGTACATGTTGCTTTTTCATAGCCTTCAGCAGTGTATTGACAGTGTACATTTTAGCTAGGGCACCATTTTAGAGCCCTATATCCTTTCAACTTCAAAATTTGATAACTAATTACAAAAAGCTCAGAAAAATATGAAACGACTTGGATTAAATGTCAATTCTACTTGTCTTTCAAGAAAAATTTACTGAAAAATATTTCTAGAAGTGTTACCTCCCTGAAATTCAGTTTCAGCCCTTAGATGGTCCATTGTAGGACCTCTTACCTTAGTTTATTACTTTCCCTCCACCGGCACAGGTGGATCTTGCAGAATGGGTCCCGCCTTTTCTTGGTTTTCGGAACTGAGCCCCAATGCCACGTGGCACCATTGGGGCATTGCTTGAATTAGGGAAGTGAGGGACAGGCAGAAAATAACTTAAGTCCTCAGTCAGGGGTCTGCATGCATGCAGGATCATCTTGCACGACGTTCGTTAAATCCTACCATCAAAGGTGGGACTAGCAGGGTAATTTTGGGTTCTACAGAATAAAAGTGAAAAAAGTCCCCTATTTTGTGCTGTCTCTAGAGTATGTTTCAAACCATTTCTAGCTAATTTGGGTTTCTCATTGCAAACATGAATTCAAAATTTGCAAAAGAAATTCTTTACAAAAAATAAAAAATTCCTGCATTTTCATCCAAGGTAAATCCACCATGTTGGGCCCTGCATTTTCATCAAAGGTAAATCTACCTTCGATGGTAGGATTTAACATCCTCCAATCATCTTTATTATATCAATGGTACTTAAGCTAATGTCTCCTGTACTGCACTGACCCAGTCAAGTTTTTGTTTGTTTGTTATGAACTGAAACAAAGGAAAACCCAGCCAAGTTTAAGTTAAAATTGGAGAGGGGTTGCATGGGAAGGGAGGGAGAAAATCAAGGGATGTAAGCTTAACTTATGGGAGGCACCACCTCATTCTGCATGCAGTAAAGATGAGTGGTGTAAGGTGGAGGGCTCTAAAACAGCTCATCTAAGGGCTGGAGCTCATTTTGGACAGTTGAAACCTCTGGAAATATTTTTCTGTAATTTTTCCTTGAAAGTGAAATGGCTTCTAGCCCAAGTTGTTTCGTATTTTTTGGAGTTATGTGGAATTAGTTATAAATTTTGAAGTCAAACTGCCCTAGGGCTCCAAAATCGTCCACCCCTGAAATGTGCATTGTCGGTACATCCAAGAAGCCTATGGAAAAACAGCATGTACAAACTGTGAACATTAGTAAGGTGGGTGGTTCTAAATGCCCGAACTGTTTTAGAGCCCTCCACCTTAGTGATTAATTGAAGTGGGGAAGGGAGGGCATAGTTCCCAACACAGTTGTCATGCATTATAATTGACTTCAAATTTCTTGATGTTGCAACCAATATCCATACCTTAACCCCTCACCGCCCAAGGTCCAACCATGCTTAAAAACTGCCTGCCTTTGCAAGTCTGAAAATTCAAAATCAGAGTAAGGTATGAAGATCTCAACTGTACAATCTTGTAGTGTGCATCTTTTAGATGGTGTGGAACAAATTTTGGGTCATTTGACCGTATAGATTGAAAGATTATAATGTTTTAGTGTTCAAAAAAGGTGCTGAAGTTTTCTTAAAAACACATTTGGAGGTGAAATTGGATTTCTAAACCAACTCCAATGAAAAAACATTAAACTACAAAGTGATTCAAAACCATAATATAAACACTTCGGTGGAAAAAAAATTCATAAAAATCACTCATTTCGTTTGAAAAATGGATTTGAAATGTCAAAAACCAGTGAAAAAAGATGAAAAAATCACAACTGTGGCTGAAGCTCCTTCTACCAAAATGCTTCTCAGTCACTCAAAACGTCTTAGATGGATCTGAAATTTTAGCCACACAAAATAGATTAGTAAGTGAAACTTTTCCAACAAATATTATTGAAAAGCAATCATGTATGAAGAAGTTACGAGCCGCCAAAGTTGACTGAAATGCAAAAATGTCTAGATTTTGAACTTCGAATTGCTCCCAAACATTCAAAACAACTTCGATTGGCATGAAAATTTTAGCACAATAACTAGACCTTAAGAGGAACAAAACACAACAAATTTTATCAAAAAAAAAGATTTTATGAAAAAGATACAATCCCCTAAAGTTGCAGCCGTCACAATGCAGTGTGCTACATCTAAATGAACCTGTGAACTTTGAATGGCTCTCAAAAACTCAATATGTCTTTTATTGATTTGAAATTTCTTCCATAAGTACTAGATTAAATTGCGCAACTTTTCCAACAAGTTTCAATGAATTTGGACATTGGATGCAAAAGTTACAGCACTTTGAGTCTGACTGCATGGACACTTTTGGTCCTCTTGGGCGGTGAGGGGTTAAGATGGGATGTTTGTTGGTTTTGTTGGTTGGTGACATTGGGATCTCCAAGACCGTGCATCCTCCAGTTGTGTTACTACTGTAGTGTTGTTGGAAAGCCCTTGGTAAGGGAGGAGGTCCATAAACCGACCATCTAAGGGCTGGAATAGAATTTTGGGCAGGTCAAAGACTTCATAAATTCATAAATAACTCTACATAGCATAGGGCTCCAAAACCGCCCACCCCCTCAAATGTTCACTGTTTGTACATTACTATAAAGATCAAAAAGCATCATGTATCAGAAATATACATTTCAAAAGGTGAGTGGTTTTCAGCGTTCACAGAAGTGGCTAAAATTCGCCAGAATTTTACAAAAAAAAATCTTGCGCTAAATGTACATGGTGGGATTTCTGAGAAAAACGAAGATTCTAGCAATTTCGCCAGTGCGATGAACAGAAGCTCGCAAACGCAGCTTTTCATCGACTTTCTTTGTCGCAGTCATTCGCCACGATGCGTGACACCTGTTCGCTGAAACTGCATCACAGCCGTGGATCTTCAGCAATTTCGGCTGCATCGGAACCGCCCATTTAGCGGGTGAGATTAGGGCTTGTGTTTAGCCTGGGATCCGTGCTTAGCAACTTGCTGCCTGCCACTTCTGCAGTTTTAGCAGCTGCACGCAAGCTGCAGTGCTACTGTGCTACTGTTAGTATTTCCAATTTTTTTTGTTGGAGTTGCTTTGTGAAATCCGTGGCGTTGCTTGTTCTCGGGATTGTTGCTTTCAGTTTCAAACTATGAGATGAGGGGGAACTGGGGAAGCCATCATTAACTTCATGATGGTCTTTTAAAAAATGGATCTTTGGTGCTTTGAATGTGATCGCCTGATCGGCTGATCGTTGCTGGAGCGCCGTCGTTTGCAATCGCAAGCGCCAATTTCTGATGTTGTGAAGATTTGGAGACACCTGTTTGGTAGTCTCTTGCATTCACTGCATGTTAAAAAATCGACGCTTTGATTACTGCCGCTTCTGTGATCGACTGATCGCTTGATCGATGGACGTTGGCGCCTTGGCGGGGCTTCTTCCTTAAAAAGCTTGCTTCCGATCTCTCCAAATCACAACTCACGAATTCACGGTGCATGCTTTCCACTGCTTCTTGCATTTTGTTTTCAGTTTGTTGCCGTTTTCCTTGATCTGTCAATCTTGCCGGACTCGTTCTTTTCCTGTAGGGTGCTCGTGTTGGTGAATTGGGGTCTTACGTTCTCATCTGATGGCTCCTCGTCTGAAATTGCCTGATAATTTTAGAGTCAAGACTTTTTGTTCTAGCCGCAACAGCCGAGGGTTGGGTGATTTGCTGCCAGCAATAGAGGCTGGTGTTGCGGCGATCGATCCACCCGCTGTAATCGACCTTACTTCGAATGTTGATGACATCACCCACATCTCGATCACGCAGCTCTCTGATTCTGTAGTTGTTCCCGTGAATTGGCAGAGCCCATCTGAAGCAACGGTGGTGTCACCTGATGGACACAAAGATGCTATTGTTCTATCTGCTCGGGGGGGGAAGAAGAGAGTCGACGCAAATGCAGCTGCTTGCGCCCCGAAGAGGAAGAAGGTCGCTGCGAGCACGATCACACGGAGGTGGCAGGCCGTGTGGGCTTGTAAGTACACTTGGGCTGAGGGGGAGTTCGATGCGAATGGCGACTTGATCGGAGTCGTTTGCCAGTGTTGCAGCGCGATCAGCGGTAGGCGGAAGGTGATCGTCCCGAAGGGAGATAACCTCGAGAAGCATGAAGGGAAGAGGACCTGCATCGAGGATGGGGTGCCGTTTCCTGATCTGAAGAAGGGTGATACTTTCACCAAACTTGACTGCAAACACCTGCAGAACTGCAAGCTCTGGGCTGGACGCAAACGAGGTGGGAGCGTGGCCGACCAACTCATCGCCGGCTTAGAGGGCGAATCTAAAAGAAAGGGAGTACAATTTTCTACCTTGTTTCAAGTTCTTCATCATGGTCGTCCAATGTGTGATTACGAACGTGAGCAATACTTGTTGAGGCATCTAAAGGTAAAAAACTTGCCACGAAAACACTGGTCTGAGAGTTCCGGTTGGGAGATTAGTGAACACCTGCATGGAGTTGTTTTGAAGGCTCTCAAGGCCGTGGTGCAGTCTGCACGTATTGTGTCGATAAGTGCAGACGAAGTAACCACGATTGATGGTTTGTCTTGGTTGGGAGTACATGTTTATGTCATGAACTCGTGGGAGAGGGTCCCTCATTTGTTACATTTGTCTTGTGTTTCTGATGGCACCTCAGATCACTTGACAAATGCCATCATGTTAGCTTTGATGGGTGAGGGAGGGTTGAATCGGGAGGAAATAGCCTCCAAGCTGGTTTGCTTTGGGGCGGATGGCGTGAGTACCTTTCAGGGATCGAAGAAGGGTGTTAGCACCCAAATTCGTCAGAAATGGGCTCCTTTCTGCCTTGCTGCGAGCTGTGCGAGTCATCGCATCAATCTCGTGGTAGAGACGCTTGATCAGTATCCATTGGTTTCTCGTTTGGAAGGTCTCTTCCAATCTGTATACGCATACTTCTGTCGCAGCCACAAGCGACAATCTGAGCTTCAAAAGCTAGCTGATCTTATGGAAACTAAGGCCAAGAAAATGTTGAGAAATGTTGAAACGCGTTGGATATCCATGAGGAGTCCAGCGCAAAGAGTTTTCAGTGAATACAAAACACTTTTGGTGAAGATGGGGGTTGATATGCCCCCATCGAGTGGGCAGAAGGGCAATGCAGCCGCTGCTTCTAACTTTGATATTCTCAGTGACGTTGAGGTCCTCTTATCTTTGGCGTGCTTCATACCTTTGTTAAACGCTGTCCATTCCTTGATTAAGCTCACCCAATCTCGTGATATTTTCATCTGTGATTTTATGCAAGCAATCAAGGTTTGCCAGGGTGAATTAGCAAGGATGTTCATTGACCCTGCTACAGCATACCAGTCTGTGGAGTTCTGTCGATACAGTGAGCTTCTGAAAGTGAACAGTGCCGATATTCCTTTGGAATGGCGGGCCTTGCCGGGTGACACTACCATTTGCCACCTGGTGTTCAACCTTGGCATTACCACTGTCTACGCGCGTTGCATTGACAACCAGACGGGGCAATCGATTTTTGTTACGCAAGAAGTATACCACCGCGTCCAGGACAAAGTGGAGCGGCAGTTTTCAGGTTAGCGTTTCTGTTTTGCTTGTTGAAGTTATTTTTTTCTTAAGTTCTTTATTTACCTTTCAGCTTGTTGGTGTGGATTGCACTTGCGTTGGTGTGCCTCGACGTCTTGGAGTCGCAGATTAGCGGTGGAGTTTTCCCAGTCACAGATAGCAATGGAGGTTTTTCAATATCATTCCCATTTTTTTTGTTTAGGTTCTTTGTAGTTTGTATCTTTCTTTATTAAATTTTGGCAGGGTTTAGAAACTTGCAACTTTGCAAGTCCAGCTTTGCATTTTGAATGTACAGAACTGTGCATTACCAATGGAGCTAGAAACATTACCATTCCCATTTTTTTTTGGTCATGCTGCTTTCTAATTTGTATCTTTCTTCATTAAATTTGGACAGGTTCTTGGAACGTGCAAGTCCACCTTTGCATTTCGAAATAGTAGAAGTGCAGATTTAGCAATGGAGCCAGGAACATTACTATTTCCTATTTTTTTTTCAAATATCATCGCTTAATCTTCTTTTACCTTTGGTTCACATTCTAATGAGTTTGCTGTTGGGGCGGTCTGGGTTTGGCAGAGATAGCTCAATCACTTTGTGATGAGTTGGAGAGGAGATTTCCCCAACAAGAGTTACTTGATGCCTTTGGCATCATTTACCCACAGTACTGGAAACAGGACGGAGCTGAAGAGAGCTTTCCGCAGCACTTGGCGTTGCTCAAGAAATTTTACTGTCACTCTAAGTCTGTAATGGGTGGGCCATCTTCCGATGATGAAGGCTTTACTGCTCCCGAAATCCTGTCTGCCTCGAGATTGGACAATCAGCAGTCCATGTTCAAAGTTACGATGAAAGCTAATGCCGACTCTGCTTTGACAACACCCTACCACATCAATCCGGTCATAAAATTGTGGAGAGGCCTTGATCAATCACGGCACTTGCAGAACTTGATTTCTGAGTTCTTTAAAGTGGCCGAGATAGGCTGCTGCCTCGTTTTGGGCTCCGTGGAGGATGAGCGTTGCTTCTCAACGCTGAAATTCTTGAAGTCCTGTCAAAGGAATCGGCTGGATAAGCATTTGCCACTGGTGGTGCGCATGTTCGGGCAAAGTTACTATTCCCTTGACACTTTTCCCTATAAAGACGCCATTGATTCCTGGAAGAATGCTGTTAAGGTGGGACGTCATGGGGACGTGTAATATACACGGAAGTATCCTCCTCTTTTACAGTCCTTAGTTTTCATAAGATTATGCTGGCTTTGAATCTCAAATAATTGAGTTTCTTGACAGTCAGAGCTTGTAGGCCATATGTGCCATCAACTGCACATATACAAGGTGGAGTACGAGAAGCTGGGCTTGTGGGAGATTCGCAGCTGCGGCCTATGGGAGATTCGCAGCTGGGACCGATGCTGTGATTTTGGATGCTTTTACTTCTAACTTTTTCTACTAATGTGGGCTGTTTGTCTTGTGTGTACAGGACACTAATACTGCACTTGGGGCAGTCTTGCTTTATGCAAGTTGGGTTCAATTCCCAAGTTAGTGGTCAGTTTTGAGTTTGTTTACAATAGACAAACACTTCAGTTTTCATTTTGTTATAAAATTTGAATCTTAACAGTTAACACTATGTTTACTTCCTTTATGCAAGTGTATATGTATAATGAGCAAGCAAGTGATCATTTTTGACCATCTAAGCAAACAAATCACTCATCATTGAGCAATTTCAGCAACCAAGCCACTCAGTTTTAGCAACTGGATCCATCATAAACGACCAAAAATAGCCATGTTTGATTCACACAGGTCCAACACCTGTAGCAAAAATTACTTTACTAAAGAAAAAAAAATTATTCATTCTCCTACAGTCAATTTTCAAATTTCTCAGAGACTTTCTCCCACGGAATTACCAAGTCGCGGGAATAGCCATCCTTACACCCACGGGTATAGCCCCCGAACTAATTCTGCAAAAGCAGTTCTGGGATCGCTGGTGGTTTTGGAGCCTGAGCGGTTTTCGAGCCTCTTCCCTTAACGGGAAGTACGCAAGCTTTGTTTTGTGGCATTCCTACTGCTTGTGAGAAAGTTATAGATTTGTTTCCTTCTTGCAATGGAGATTTTCCATGTTTTTGTTTTGTTTTTAATTATAGATTTTTTAGGTATATTTGATTCAAAAAATTAGAAAATTATTTTTACTTTTGTTTGGTTGTGACACAGAGGGCACAGTAATCTAACTAATGGAGGCAAAATCATTCTTGATCATTCCATTCTTTTCATTGTAGGTGTAGATCATAGTAAATAATATCAAAATATAAACCCAAACTACCATGTCATTTTAAGATTTTAAAAACCAGTAAACCATAAACATTGGCCCAAAGTTCATATTGCAATAAAATCATGTAATTTACGAAATTTCCAAGATTTCCACTTACAGTAGAAACTGCACTTGATAAGCTTCATTTCATTAGTAGGAGTTAAGTTCAAAAAATGTCATTTCTATGGCTGAAATTTACATCAAAAGTAAATAACCCAAAAAATGGCTAAAGTTTACAACAAGGTTACAAGGGTGACTATGGATTAAACTTTTTTTTCTTAGAAAGTCAATAATACCATAATGAAGGGGAATTTTGAATTCTACTCTCTGAAAATGCACTCAAGCACCTAACAAAAACTAAATTAGATGAAAAATTGTTTCTTTTCCATCCTACAAACTTGACTGAACTTCACATCATCTAAAGGATCTTTTGTGTTCTCAACATGGTCTCAAAATTAATTGTGAAAGGATGCCGTCTTGGTCATAGGTACTCATTCAAATATGATTCAACTTTTGAATCAAATGCATTTATTTTTATACTACCAAATTAACTCTTCCATTTAAAATTTAACCGGTCTCAAGTCTAGTTTTAGGGTTAACTTTTTTACTACCACTTAATCCTAAAAAAACAAGACCCATTGCCAAGGTACTTTGTCAAAAATTGTTTGATTTATAGACTAATAGGTGCATTCTTCATCCCTACAGTAAATTGGAAAGTCATCTACATACTATTTATTGGTTATTGTGGTGTTATAGAATTAAACCCAAGTAATCACGATTTAAAATAATGTTTTTTTAATATTTGAGAGGAAAGTTTGAGTTCAAGGGGAAAAAAGCCTACACATTCACCTAGGCTTCCACTTACAAAATGGTCATTTTGAAATCATGAATACTTCTGGAAAATGTAACTTGCTTAAAAGGAGAAAATCTTGCTGTCATTAGATAAGATTGAGTGAAGAACATTGCATATCATTAGAAAAGTTGAACCAAACTATTTTGGTGCTATTTTGACACAAAAGGCCACATTTTGACAATATAGGTGCCATTTTCTCCATACTCAATTGGTATGGGAGTTGGCACCAAATTTACTTGATTGCATTACAATGCACCATCATGGCACCATATTCACATGCCTTGAAGTTCTTGATGATGTTAAGTGTAAAACATACAAAATAAAATCCCCATCAATACATTTTAAAACAAATATGAATACAAGAGGTTGAAGTGGCAAGCCTCTTTGTCCTTTAAAGGCTATATATATATTCTTGAATAACAAATTAACCCCTAAAGCCCTGAATTGTGTGTTTTGGGCAACATAGAAATTTTGGGTAGCTCACTATGAATGGAGTTTTATTTTTTATTTATGAAATTCTTAAAAAACATGTGTTTGAGGAATAGCTTTAAGGTCCAACAATTTTCATAATTTTTGGCTGCACGGTTTAAAAGTTATGGCATGACATGTTGTTTCCTTTGAATTGCAGGCAACCTGGGTAGCAAGAAAAACTTCTTTAAAAATTGTTTTTTTAAGAAATAAAAATTTTAAATAGGTTTATTAGATTTTTATCTACGTGGAAAGCTTTGAATCATTCCATTTCAATAAATGAATCAAAAGTTATAAGGAATCTTAGTTTAGAGTAGTTTGCGGGTAGTTATAGAATTTCTACTCTACAAAAAAGTTTGAAATTTTTTATTTAATTCAATATTTAAGATTTTTGAAAAAAAACTAAAACATTGGATGAAGATTGTTTATTAAAGTTTACCATTGGGATTGTCATTTTTCATTTTTATAAATAAATTGTTCACAATTTTGTATTTTCAAGCATTTTCTACTTCTTTCTATTTACTATTTTTGTCCTATATGTTGTACAATTCCAAATGATTTGAAAATTTTTAACCCTATAGCCAACTTGAATTGAAAAATTAATCCAAGGGTAACTATTATTTTGAGTATTTTTTCATACAAATGTGACCTTGTGAAGTGTAACTATCCGAGTTTTTGCTGGGATAAAAAAAGAATTTTTGCTAATTCAAATGTTAATATCTTGCAATCTATACAGTGAAATTTTTTCCTTATCTTTTCAAACCACCTAACTACAAGATCCTACAGTTAAATATGTCAAAAAATGTTTTTTTTCAAAAAAAAGTGCACTTGAATTAGAAATCACAGTTTTGTAGTGATTTTGGTGGAAACATAGTCAAAAACCTTTAGGGGGTAATATGTTAATTGAATGTTCAGAAATTTATAATCCCCAAACACATAAATCTTTTAATTTCTACATAAATATTTTTTTAACCTATAAAAATTGCTAAATGTACAAAAATTACTATTGTATAATCCAAAAAAATTGTGTATATAATATTGTAGTTAAACTTCAATATTTTTTATTGTGAATATGGTAGAGGTACCCATTCCCGACCAAGGACCCATACCCAATCTATAGATTGCAACTATTTTCAACCAAAGTTTTGAATGCATTTTTTCCTCCATCTCAAGATTGGACCCAATAAAATCATGACACATGTTCCAAATTAGTGAGTAAGAAAGTAGGAAGTAGTGAGTAGGAATGTACTTAGTTTATGATTGGAATTAGAAGAGTCAAAACATTGGCTATTAGTCTAGAGAACTTTTTGACTTCCAAAAATCAAAGTAATTTCAATTTGGAGTATAAAATTCTTAAAAATTTGAAGTCTCTATATTTTCTTTGCCTCATACTACTCACAAATTGCTTGAAAATTGCTTAAGTGATCAACTATGGGAACCTCTACTTTACTATATAAGTTTAATTTTGTTCCATGTAATGCATGAGTCATATTTCGTTCACTATTATTTATTTCAATAAAATTCAAAAGTTTATGGAATGTTTGCATCTTTATGGTTCCAAAAAGAAATGGTACTCTTATAGTTTCAATTCTCTTTCTACTAACAATACTAAGGTGAATACACCCAAAAGCGCCACTTATTCATACAGTGCCTACATGGAACATTCCCATGCATGCTCTTTAAATGCCACACTTTAAACATTCTAAACCATTGATCTTTGTTTGACAAGGAAGATCAATGGTCCAAAATGTTTAAAGTGTTGTTTTGAAGAGTAGGCATGGGGATGCTCTTACTGTTATTAGCTTGTTTAGATTTTTCATGCACTCTTATTGACAAGTGAAAGCATTTTCCAACGCACCAAAGAACGCAAGATTTGGATACCATATACAAAAGTTATTAACGGTCAAAGTTAGTTTATGAAAGCACCATCTACAGTCTATGAACATGACAAATTTTGGAAATGTATGCACATTGTAGATGGCACTTTTAGGAACATGGCACTTTTGGGTGTCCCTACCTAACAATTTCAATTCTCTAATGGTACTAACTTACTAACAGTTTCAATTCTCTTTCTACAACTATCAATGGCACAATTCCTTAAAAAGAATTTGTTTTCTTTTTCAGGTCTTTCATACAAGGTTTGACCAATTCTCAATACTTAGAAGTAAGGTACATCCTGGTTAAATAAGGAAAGTTATTTTTTATTTTTTATTTTAAAAACCAAATGGACAATTTCCATTGATAGAAAATAAGGAAAGTTTGGACAAGCCTCTAGTACATGAAGTCATGAACGTGCCTGGAGATACTCCCTGAATCCTATCAATAGTTGACCCTCTGCAGTTCACTTTTTGAATCACTTCCCCAAGTACAAGAATCTCATTAGGGAACTATTCATTAGGAGTCATAAGTCACTCCTAGATTGAGTAGTATTATATAACTATTTTGTCCAATGGAAAACTTCCACCTACTTAATCCAAGGGAGGAAGGGGGGATGAATGGTTGGAGCCCTCACTGGCTATGGGAGAGGCACCCAATGGCACACCTGCACTCAATGCCGTCCATTTCTAAGTCAGTGGTTCATTCTAGATCAGAAATGTAGCGGGATTGTAGACTGCTTATTGTTTTAGGTCAAAAGCAATAAGCCATGTACTGCCTTCCTACATTTATAGCCTGAAATGGTTGTGTGCTGTAGAAACGGACAGCATTGGGTACATGTGCGCCATTGGGTGCCTCCCTTATGAGTCCCAAATTTTGGACCTAGGCTGTTGTGCCACGTAACTTACTAGTAAGTTCAGTTCCTGTACAGTACTGTACGGCTACTCCCTCCCAGCCATATTGTAGGACCAGCTCTGGCATGGTCGAATCAATATTCACAAGTTTTGGTTGGATGATGGTGCATACAATTATTGTTTTTTAATTTTTTAATTAAAAATAATAATAGTTTATTTATTTTTGAACACCTGGGTAGGGCCAAGTTTTTGTTTTTGGTTCTTTTTTGTTTTGAAACACTGACTGGTGCAAACCAATTTTGAAACCAAAGGAAGACTGAGATGGACATTTATGTTTCACTTCACTTTAGTTTCGCAAGGGCCACCTGCATGCCCACCAACAGGAACTGCAACTGATAGCACTTGTTTGAAACAGTCCACGTGTTTCAAAAAAAGAAAGAAAAAGAAAGCACTTGTTTGTATCTTTCATTCTTTGCAGACTTGGAGCATTGCAAGCCTAAAGTAAAGTTGTGCTCTGATTTCTTTCAGTTCCCAAATGCAAAAGATAGCTGCTTTTCAGCTTTTCTTTTTCTTTTTCTTTTTAAAACCTGCTTTTCGGCTTTAACTAACTGAAGATGCTGGCTGCTATGGAAATACCATATGTGATGGAATTTTATCAGGCAAGCAGAGTTTCCTTCAAAGTTTTCTTTATAAATAAAACTCCATAAATGGTTGGTTTTGTTTTTAAACAAATGGGATTCCATTGCAAAACACAGAGTACAAAGCAGCCAAGCCAACCAGGCTGAAAAATAATAAATGTTTTTTGTTTTTGTTTTTTGTTTTTTTTGTTTTTTTTAACAAATGGGAATAATAATAAATGTTTGAAGTTGAATATGATACAAGCAGTCCCATCCCATCCAACACAGGACCAAGTCGGTACTCACTCCCTATTGTGTTGTTCAGTGTATTTGTAATGTTAACCCTTAAAAGAGGTTGGCTTTTTTCCTACCAGTGTATTCTAAGATGTATTTAAGAGGTGCCTCAGTGTATAGTACATTTCCTACAGGTAGGAAATGGCTTTTTGAGCCATGGTTTTTGCAAGTGGGAGCTGGTAGATTGTGCAACACACTTGTATTGTGTAAGAACTTTGTTTTGCACTGCCATTCATTTCTGAAAAATTCTCAACTACAAAGAGCTTCATATGTGTGAGAAGTTTGCATACAAGACAATGATGAGGATGGAAGGACAATTTAGGAGGACACTCTGACAACTCTCTGCAAGTCACACATGTCATATGGCAACCGGTTTAGCCTACAAATAACCTAGGGAACCACAAGTGTCCTCACATAGTCTGAAGTCCAATTCAAAGTGCTGTAACTTTTGCATCTCATATCCAAATTCAATGAAATTTGTTGGAAAAGTTGCATATACTAGTTTAGTTTGTGTGATAAAATTTCCATATGAATCCAAGATGTACAAATGTTTTGGGATCCAATTGAAGTTTGCAGGTTCAATTTGAGTCCACCAAACTGTAGTTCATAGCTCCAACTTTGGGGCTTGTATCACCTTCATCCAACATTTGTTTTTGTTAAAATTTGTTAGCTTATGTTCCTCTAGAAGTCTAGTTATTGTGGTCAAATTTTCATGGCAATCCAAGTTGTTTTGAATGTTTGGAAGCACTTCAAAGTTTAAAATCTTGACATTTTTGGATTATAGTGACTTTGGCGGTTTGTTTCTTCTTCATACAATGTTTGCTTGTAATAATTTTTTTGGATAAGTTGTGCATACTAGTCTAGTTTGTGTGGCTAAAATTTCATATCATTCCAAGAAGTTAAGAGTGACCGAGAAGCATTCTAGTAGAAGGAGGTTCAGCCTTACATGTGTTTTTTGCAACTTTTCTTACAAAATCCAAAATTTATCTTTGAAATCTGAAATTGAAATGTAATTGAAGCATTCACGTGATGCAAATCAAACATACACAACCCAAGTCTTATTTTCAAAGTCTCAAATTGGAGTGCAATCAAGGCATGCAAGTGATGCAAAACCCACACTTCACCTTACAAGTCTCATATAACAATGCTGCAAATGAAGCATGTAAGTATTGCAAGAAATCAAATTTCATCTTCACAATATCAATCTACAACACAATCAAAGCATTCAAGTGATGCAAATCTGAAATTTCACCTTAAAGTCATCTAACTTAGCACCTCAACTCTTTGCACTGGCATAGCTAGTTACCATGCACTACACTAAAACTTCACAACATAGTAGTACCTCAACGACACTAGTTTGTGAGCCTAAAAGCATGAGCTTGGGAGCAGTGAGCGTAGGTTTTGTGAGCCCAGAGAATTAACCAAAAAAAACCATGAATTTTTTAAGCCAAGAGAAAAAAAAAAAGTAAAGTCATTTTTAAAGAAATCTATTTATAGTAAAATTTCAGCTTTATGACCATGGACCTATGACCGTGGAAATGTGGTTAATGTATTTTAAAATTTCAACTCTAAAGGGCCTCTCAATAGTCAATACCTTCCAAAAAAAAATTTGAATTTTTGAATTTTTTTTTAAGGTTCAAAATACAGAATCTGACAAGGGTTTTTTGAAGGTGATGGAGTCGTGAAAAAAAAAAAAAAAAAAAAAGTTTTTTTTTCTTCCTGACTTTATCACCCTGAAATTGATCTCTCGGTACCGAGAGAAGGTTTTTGAGGGTGAAAAGTCGCAACAAAAATGAACTAGTAACATAGTTGGAAAAAAAGAAAAAAAAGTTGAAAAAAAATGAAAAAAAAGTTTTGAGAGCTCCAAAGCCCTCTACCTTCAAACCCCTTTCAATATCAAGAGGGATTTTGGAGGGTGATGGAGTTGCAAAAAAAATTTGAAAAATAAAAAAAGGACTGAAAAAAAATTGAAAAAAATTGAAATTTTTTTTTGAATTTTTTTTTTTAAAAGTCACAAATTTCAAATCTCATGAGGGGGATACTATATATAAAAATCCAAAATTCTTAAAGCACGGTAATAGGTCCATGCCCTAAAAATCACTAAAAATTTCACCAAAAATTCTAGGCTCAGAAGCTCACGCTCACAGGCTCACAAAATAGCATCCCTGGTAGTACCTTGTTGTCTTTGTTTGATGTACACATAGAAATACAAGGAAACAACCCTTTGTGTAGGTATAGAATTTTCATATTGAGTCAAATTGGTTCTTGAATCTTTTTTAACCCCTAAAGCCCTGACTATGTTTTCACCAAAAAATGCTTCAAAACTGCCATTTCTAATACAAGTGCAATTTTTTTATAAAACACATTTTTGACTAATGTAACCGTAGGATCTTGTAGTAAGGTGGTTTGTAAGCATGTGGAAAAAATTTCAGAAATTTCCACTGTGTAGATTGCAAGATATAAGCATTTGAATTGACAAAAATTGTTTTTTTATCCCTGCGAAAATCCGGGCAGCTGCACTTCACAAGGTCACATTTGTGTGAAAAAAAATTCAAAATGGTGGTTACTCTTTGAATTCATACTTCAATGCAAGTTGGCTACATTCTCAAAAAATTTCAAACCATTTGGAATTGTATAACATATAGGAAAAAATAAGTAAGTAGAAAGAAGTAAAAAATGAGCCAAAATACTAAATTGTGAACATTCTATTCATGGAATTGAAAATTTTCAATCCCAATGGTTAAAATGTTGTAACAAACAATCTACACCTTCTGTTTGTTTGTTTTTTTCAAAAATATGAAAAATTGAATTAAATGAAGAATTTCAAACTTTTTTTGTGCTGTAGAGATTCTGTAACTGGCCGCAAACTACCTCAAACTCAAAATTTTCATAACTTTTGACTCATTGATCGGAATGGATTGATTCAAATCTTCACATGTCTGTATAAACCTAAAGAACCAATTTGAAATTCCACTTTTTGAAAAAAAAAATTTGAAGAAGTTTTTTCAGGTGCCCGGGCTGCCCGCCGAGTAAAGGAAACAATATATCCTGTCATAACTTTTTAACCGTGAAGTCAAAAGTTATGAAAATTGTCAAGCCTTAAAGCTACTCCTCGGGCACACATTGTATCAAAATTTCAAAGAAAAAAAAAAAAAATCCATTCGTAGTGAGCTGCCCAAAAAATTTATAATCTCAAAAAATGGTGTTCAAGGCTTTAGGGGTTAAATTTTATTCATGATTGTGCCTAGTAGACAATTGTTCCAAATTTGTCAAATACAGTCTTATTTGTGCAAAGACCTCCGTTACATTTTTGTACATTGTTGAAGGCTATGAAAAATTAACATGGGCAAATAGTGTACTTTTAAGAAGGTGGATGATTTTTGAGGACCTCCTACTTTACTCCAAGGCATTCTCTAAGAATTTCAATGCAATATTTTTAATATATATAAGTGTTTTTCTGTTTCATATATTATATCCATCGATTCCTTGAGTAGCATGAGTGTGTGGTGAAGTTATCAAAATAAGGAATATTCTTCTATTTTCAAATACTCTACCGAATGATGTACATATTTATGCTGTACTTGTTATGTATTTTCAATAGTTTCAATAGTTTTAAATTTGGTAGTGTACCAGATCCAGTACAGTACTTGAGTTTTTGTTTTTTGTTTTTTACACAAGTTAAGGAGTATCTTACCTTTACTGCAAGGAAAGTATTGACTTGAATCTTTAGAACTAGGTATACCCGGACTAGTATCTTAACAATCAGAATAGTTTGGAATACATTTAGGTCATAAAAGATTCTTCAGTGAGACTACATATAAAATACGTTCTCTCAATGCATACAAGCCTCTCATTTAGCTTCCTCGGGTCTTTTGCTAAGGGGCCACACAAAATCTGGTTAAAGGCCACCAATTCTACACTGAATAGGGGTATTAAGGGAACCTAAAAATTAAAGGAACTATTGTGGAAAATTGTGGATGTTTGAAACATGATGTACAATCGTAGGACATTTCAATAAAAACCCTCTTAATGTAAAATTTTTTGTAGATCACTTTTTGTTAGTTTCTTAGTGAAAATACAAATTTTTATGATTTTTCATGACTTTTGAATTTATTTATTTTTAAATTGCTAAGTAACCACATATTTCTCCTTCAATTTTTCAATTTGCTTGTAGGTGAATCCAAATATTTGTTCAAATCCAACAATATTTAACCCAAATAGAATGGCTACCTAGCACACATGCTAAGATTTCTTGTGGGGAAGATTTTACCTTTTGACTTGAGTTTTGGTACTTACACTATTGAAAAACATTGGCTGCCACCTAAACCAAAGCAAAGACCAACACCACCAACAACAACAACAACAATCCAATGCAACTCCCTTCTACTTGAACATTAATCCTAGAAGGATGTTGCAAATACTATCCAATAGATGACAAAGAAAGAGAATCTTTTCATGTGGAATATAAGTGCCCATATTCTTCTTTGGAATTTTATGTTGAAAAGGGGAAGATCTTGCCAAGTAGTGCAATTTCATCTCCAATGAGTACCCTTGGTGTTTGTTTTTCTTTTAAAGCAAATGATCATTATACAATATCCAAAAGGATGATTTCCATGATGACCAACCCATCCTTGTGGGGTTAAGGTAAGTTCAATCCATGGAAGAGTCGCACACTCTATTTGCTTTTGCCCCCTTCTTTTTCCTCCTTTTCCTCCTTTATTTTCTCCTATTCTTGTCTTTGAGGTTGGATCCATTATTGCAGTGTATATGTTTTTTTAATTTCTTTTTCTCAAAACACATGGACAATTTCCATAGAAAAGGGGATCCATATTTTGGTGGAGAAGGATATGGATTTTTTCAGGGTGAGGCTACCTTAAGAAGTTAAGAAAAGACCCAGTGGGTGCTTGTGGAAATCGCTGCTTCAGCAAGATTTTGGACCAAGGAACTTACTTGTCCACTGTGGTACAAATGAATGAAGCCCCTCCGTGCCTCCGTCATGTCCTCCACCATCCAAATGATCCCCTGCAGAAATTAAAGTGGGCAAGACGGACGATTGGGAAAGGGCGGTCCTTTAACCCCTAACTGCCCAATCGACCATATATATGGTTGACCTGAAATTTCAGGCCCATTTCTGAATGGGCAGTTAAATTCCTGTGACCGTTTTAAAAAAAATTCGGGCAGTTTTAAGGGTTAACTATTGAAAACTTTCATTTTTCACTGAAAAAAGTACATATTTGATTATTGAGAGGTCTTCAAAGGCATACATGTACCATAAGTGAAGTGTAAAGCTTGCCAATTTTACTTCATTTCCTAGCTTTATGCAATTTTACTTAATTTGAGATCTAAAAAATTGTACATATACATTTACTTTGAAAATGGTCCCAATGGAAATAGGAAAGTGTTTTCATGATATTCACCATTGAAAAATTAAACATACAACTATTGATTTGGAGTTATTTGCAATTTCTACTTATAAAAATAATCGCATTTCAACAATTGCAAGGTGGATTGTGTAATGAATTTAATTGTTTTTCATGTGAAATTAAGTTTTTTAGAAGTGCATTTTAGTGTGCTAACACTTTTTGTAGTTATTTATGTCACCTCAAATCCCCAACAAAATTTATATGCAAATTTGAGAAACATTGTAGGAAAAGGCAGCATACTAAATATAGAAAATGTACTCTTTTCTTGTTATAATCTCACAACTCCAATGCAGTTTTGTGCTCAAAATTTGTGTACTTACTAATAAACAAGCTTGTTAAACATCTATGTGGTTAGATTTTGGAAAAAAATCAATTTGCTTCACTAGGGATGACTACAAGCTCATGCACTTTTTTCATAGTCAAAACACAGTTGAAAAGGCTTGGGCATTTAGGGGTTAAATCTATTGAAGTCAAATTATTATGTCCTCTTATCATGGGAGATCTAGGGTTTCCTTTGGCAATATCCAATATTATTCGGCACCCCAGCTTTTTTTTGGCTTTCTAGTGCCAGATTGCACCAGAAAAATAGTCCAGATGAAAAAGGCTATAAAAAATGTCAAAAAACTTGGATGAAATTGTCAGACAACTTTGAAATTTTAAAAGAAATAAGATGAAATTGTCTAATTGTGGATGAAAACCATACTATACATCCAATAAGTGGATGAATGTTGCAATTTGGAGCACCACTATAACATTTAATATTGCCACTTTGGCACTTCTTCGAAAATGAAAAAAAAACCATGTTTGGTACATGCACTACTAATAACTTTTTTATTATTTATTTTGTATACAAATGAAAATAATAACTTAATAAACTATACCAAGGTTGGTAGCAAGGTAGACAAGCGACCATTTTAACCTACCTAATTCATCATTGACAATAATACATATTTCAAACAACATGTCACTTGTTCCTAGATAGGGGTCATATTTTGAATAGTCCTTTTTAGACTAAACTACTTTATTACAAATTTACCACCCTTCATTTGTAAATTTAAATATCTTAGGGCCAACTTCAAAAGGGATAGGGAGAGTGAGGGAGAGAGGGGGTGGGGTGGGGGGTAGGGTTTGCTTGTTTTATAAATCAAATTCAAGTGGAATTATTAATTTTTGATTAAAATTAAAATTTTATGAACTTTTGAAGTGGTTTGCCCTAAAATTATACACCTACTCATATAGTGGAGTCATAAATGCCTATCATTAACCTATAACCACCTTAGAATGTATTTATTAGTACTTAAGTATTTGCCAATTGAGGTTGACATGTTACCTAAGTTACTTGGAATTAATGCAATGAAATTACCAAAAAAACAAATGAATTTGGATGAGTTTAGTGACAGAAGTCAAGCCAAAAGTAGGATGGTGGAAAAAAGCATATGGCAAAGATGAATTGGTCTACCTTAGGTAGAACCAAAGGTTATGATTTCTATGTTAATTCTCTAGCTTTAAATGAAAATTTTGTGAATGGAATATCTAAAGATTCACATACATAACAAAAATTCTACATATTGGTGACTTGAAGATCCTTAAAATTGTCATCTAGAGTAACTTAGGTGCATCCTTGGAGCATCTTCTAAAGCACTCAAATCCATCCATTGGAAGCTTTATTGGTTTACAAATGTGTTTTATTCCTAATGAAATCAAAGACAATTATCATAAGAGCATTGATGCAATCATATGGAAAATCTCACTTGCCAAATGTCTTATGATGACTTTCAAAAATATCTTTTTGATTCTACTTGCTAAGCCCCTCCTCTCTCCATTGCAAAGTTGAATATTAAACACACTCAATGATATATAAACTACTATTATACTACCAGCATTACTTGTCTAGTAGTTGGAATGGTGCCATCTTAATAGTGAATTCCAAATTGGAGGGCACAAAAAGGGTAATGAACAACACTAGAGGATTGTTAGCCAAGATTGATTTAAAGAGGGGTTGCTCAAATTCTTAATTCCTAGCATATGAAGAAGAAGGATCAGTCATACCCCAACACCTAGTAGCTAAAGTGCACAATTCTTCTCTATAATAATGCAAATGCTCTAATGGTTTTAGTTTGTATTGATAATGCTTGTAAATGTCTACTTTGTGATTGAATTGGAGGAGCAATAGCTTTAGGATAACCCCTAAAGGTTTTTGACTATGTTTCCACCAAAATCACTCCAAAACTGCAATTTCTAGTACAAGTGCAACTTTTTTTAAAAATGGACATACTTAACCGTAGGATCTTGTAGTTAGGTGGTTTGAAAAGATGTGGAAAAAATTTCATAAATTTTCACTGCGTAGAATGCAAGATATTAACATTTGAACTAGCGAAAATCCTTTTTTATCCTTACAAAAACTCGAGCAGCTGCACTTCCCAAGGTTACATTTATATGAAAAAATATTTAAAATGATAATTACTCTTTGAATTAATTTTAAAATTCAAGTTGGCTACATGCTCAAGAAATTTCAAATCATTTGGAATTGTATAATATATAGGAAAAAAATAGTAAGTAGAAAGAAGTAGAAAATGCTTGAAAATACTAAATTGTGAACAATTTATTTATAAGAATGAAAAATGACAATCCCAATGGTTAAAATATTTTAATAATCAATCTTCACCCAATGTTTTAGTTTTTTTTCAAAAATATTAAAAATTGAATTAAATAAAGGATTTCAAACTTTTTGTAGGGTAGAGAATCTATTAACTACCCTCAAACTACCACAAACTAAAATTCTTCATAACTTTTGACTCATTTATTGAAATGGAATGATTCAAATCTTTCCACATAGATAAAAATATAATAAATCAATTTCAAATTTTTATTTCTTAAGAAAGAAATTCTTAAAGAAGTTTTTTTTGGTTGCCTAAGCTACCCGTCATTCAAAGGAAACAATATATCATGCTACAACTTTTTAATTGTATAGTCAAAAGTTATGAAAGTTGTTGGGACTTAAAAATCTACTCCTTGGACACATATTGTGTGAGAATTTCAAAGAAAAAAAAACTCCATTTGTAGTGGACTGCCTAAAGTTGCTATGTTGCCAAAAAAATGCAGTTCATGCTTTAGGGGTTACTTAATCTACTTTATTGATTTAAATGTCTTGATTCATCAATGACTACTAGAATCATGATTCTGTAAAAGAAATGAAGTCCTTATATATTTCTTTTTTTTTAAGGAAAAAAAAAGCATCTTATATTTTATAAACAAACAACTTATTACTAATTACCTTTTCTTTTCTTTAATGTCATGAAGAATTTAGATATTTTGTTTCATTGAAAATAGAAAATACCACAAAATGATTCTAGGAAGTAACTTCTTTACAAATGTAATTTCTTTACAAATGCAATTTCTTTTTCCAAAATTTCTCCATACATTTTTTTGTTTGTGAAGAACCAATCCAGTGTAAGCCTTATTGCACCCCACATGCAATATGTGGGAATTTTTTTTCTTAGCCTCATAAATATGCTCATAGAAATAGGGTTTTAGAGTATACTACCTCTATTTATGAAAAAGAGCTCTGTTTTTTTGTGTTTTATAAAAGAAACTTGAATCTTTCTTAGAGACAAAGGTAGTATAAGACATCCTTTCTTAGGTCTTCTTTTTATATTAAGTTGTTATTATCCTTTAAACTTAAGGTACCTTATTTTGTGAAAAGCCCTCAAGGAAGTGCCTTAGGGAGGAAATGTTAAAGTATTACCCCCTACAATCCCTTGTCCCTTTGAATGATAAAATGAATTTTAGGCAAGTTCCTTTGGTCTCAATATTTGTTGTAGTTTTATAAAAAAGTTTGTAAAGATGGGAAAATACCATAACCTTCAAAAATATATATTTTATTTTAATTGGTGCTTGGGAACAAAAGTTATGGCACAAAGTTTAATTTGCTAGGCAAAGAAAAAAACTGAAAAAACTAATAATAAAGCATTAAATTTTTTGTTTTATATTTATTTTATCTTTTTATCTACATGGGAAGCTTTGATTCATTCCACTTGGATTTGTTATGCATAAGTTACGGACAATTTTATTTTTTGAGCAAGTAGAGCATCTTTATGAAAAATTAACTTGTAGGATTCATTTTTGAACTCAATTTTCAAATTTTCAAATTTTTTTCAAAAGGCAAAGGTCTCTTGCTACAACAATCTCACTACTGAAATTAGTGTGTTTCAATTCCATCTTAAAGTTATTAATGGTTTAGTTTTTCCTTCAATCTTAAACCCTAATTCTATATAATAATTTTTTAATGATGAAAAAATAAGTGTGGTTTTTTCCATTTTTTTTAGATTCTCAAATCAATTATTCATATTAAATTAGGAATTAAAAATCAATAGAGAATTTTTTTAAGTTTAGAGAGGTTCAAAGCCAAAAAATCTAATTGAGTGAGGTGCAAAAAAACTTGTTTTCTTTACTTTGAATGCAAATGTCTTGCATTCTCTAAGGTCAAAGTTTTTGAAATTTCTTCTAAATTTTTACACTAGTATTGTACAAGATCCAATGGTTAGATATGCCAAAAATTATCTTAATTTTTTTTTCTCTTTGCTATGAAAGTGAAAATTTTGAATGGTTTTTGATGGAAAAAAGACCTTGGAACGTTAGGAATTAAATTAGCTATAAATTATAGCACATTTTCACTTCAATGCTTAGCTATCCATAAAATCTACATGGCAACCAAGTGACATAGACTTTACAATGCAGGTACAACCATTCATCACTTTTGATTTGTTGGCCCACCATTGCTTAACCCCTAAAGGTTTTTGACTATGTCTTCACCAAAACCGCTCCAAAACTATCATTTCTAGAATAGCTACCAAATTTTGGAAAAAAAACATTTTTAGAATAATGTAACTAAAGGATCTTTTAGTGCATTAATTTGAGAGCATGTAGGAAAAATTTCAGAAAATTCCACCATGTAGATTGCAAGATATTAGTGTTTGAAATTTCAAAAATCCTTTTCTTACCACTGCGGAAATCCTGGCAGTTGCACTTCAAAGGGTCACATTTGTATGAAAAATAGTCCAAAATGGTTATAACTCTTTGGATTCATTCTTCAAGTCAAGTTGGCTATATGCTTGAAAAATTTTCAATCATTTGGATTTGTACAACATGTAAAAAAAAATAGGAAGAAGAATAAGGTAGAGAATGATTTAAAATACTAAATTGTTATTGATTCATCTATTTAATTAAAAAAATTCCACTCCCAATGGTTGTTATGTTGTAATAAACAATATACACCCAATATTTTTATTTTTTTCAAAAATATAAAAAATTGAATTAAATAAAGGACTTCAAAGTTTATTTTAGAGGAGACATTCTATAACTTCCTACAAACTATACTCATAAACTAAAACCGCTTATAACTTTCATCTCATTAATTCAAATGGCATGATTCAAAGCTTTCTATGTCTATATAAATTTGAAGAATAAAGAACCAGTTTTAAATTTTTTATTTCTTAAAAAAGTGTTTTTTGAAGAAGTTTTTTGAGCTGCCCGGGCTGCCTGCCAAACAATGAAAATCACATATCATGCAATAAATTTTAAACCATGAAGTCAAAAGTTATGAAAATTGTTGGGTCTTAAAGATATTCTTTGGATGCATGTTTTATAAATATTTCAAAGAAAAAAAAGAAAAACTCCATCTATAATGAGCTACCCCAAATCGTTATGTTGTCAAAAAAATATAGTTTGATCCTTTAGGAGTTAAGTAGCATGTAACAAGAATTTGGCAATCTTTTAAAAATGAAGATTTCAGCATTTTGAAATCACTCTTATCAAGTGGAATTCTCAACCACCCATTACAATAGAGTGGTTTAAGTTTTAGATTGAAATTGTCCACAAACTAAAATTGCTCATAACTTTTGACTCCTTAATCCAACTGGAATGAAACAAAGCTTCCCATGTCTATAAAAACCTAAAGAATCAATTTGAAATTTTACTTTTGAAAAAGAAGTTTTTCTAAAGAAGTTTTTTCAGCTACCCGGGCTGCCTTCCAAGTAAAGAAAACAACATATCATGCCATAATTTTTTAAACACAAAGTCAAAAGTTACAAAAATTATTCGGCCTTAAAGCTACTCCTCAGGCACATCTTGTGTAAAAATTTTAAAGAAAAATAAAAATAAAAACTCCATTTATAGTGAGCTGCCCAAAAAATTTATAATGCCAAAAAGGGCACCTCAGGGCTTTAGGGGTTAAGCCTCGCTGCAATCAGCATGACTGCACATTCAATTCTTCCAAAAAATTTGATCAGAAAAGTCTTTTTGACATTCAAAAAATGGTTGTTTACACCCCCTGTGGACGCAAAAGTGCAAAATGTCCGCTTTGTCGTTCAAGGGTTAACAACCTAATTCAGAGTTGCTACTGAGTGCATTAAGGTAGGAGGTCTTTAAATGGAGCGGGCATTAAAATGGAGCCCTATCTTAAATGTAGACAGTTTGTACATGTTTCTTTTTCATAGCCTTCAGTGGTGTATAAACTGTGTACATTTTAGGTAATGCTCCATTTTAAAGCCCTATGCCACTTCAACTTTAAAATTTGATAACTAATTCCACGAAGCTCCAAAAAATATGAAACAAATTGGGTTAGATGTCAATTCTACTTTTCTTTCAAGGAAAATTTTCTGAAAAATATTTCTAGAAGTTTTACTTCCCTGAAATTCAGTTTCAGCCCTTAGATGGTCCATTATAGGACCTTCTACCTTACTCAGAGTGTTGTACAATGTCAAGCTCCTTCTAATTTTATTTCCAGCAATGTGTAGGAAGAAATTAATTTCTTAAAGGTTTGAGGCCATTTTTGAAGTTGAAAAACACTCAAAATTGTCATTTTTGTTGCATTCATCTAAGAAAAAAATTATTTTAAGAAAATACTTTTATTAAAATTTAACTATAGGATCTTGTACTTTACTTGTTTGAGATAAAGTGGTAAAATTTTCATGAAGTTTGACCATACAAATTTGAAGATATAAGCATTCCAAATTAGGAAAAAAATTAATTTTTAACACTATCTTGCAACTTCAAATGACTTTGACAACCATTTATGAAATATTTTTGTACTGTGGACTTCAAATTTTAAAAAATTGGACTAAAGAATTGAGTTGAGAGTTTATGTAAAAAAGAATCTAAAAAGCCTCTTAATTTTCAATCTTTGAAAAAAAAAATCATTAGTAAGCCTAAGATTGGATTGAAATTCAATAATAGCAAGGATGAGATTGTTCTGGCAAGAAAACTTAACCTTGTGAAACAATTTTTGAAGAAGTGCAAAAATTGCATTAAAAATTGAATCTAATAAGCTATCTTTTCAAGAAGATGCTCAAATTACATGAAAAACAAGATTGTTTGTAACCTTCATATTACTAATTCAAATGGAATGAATCAAAGCTTCATAGGGAGAAAAAAATTTAATTTATATGAATTTTTTTTTAAATTTAGTTTTAAGTTTTTGTGTGTATGTATTTTTCTACCTGATGAGTTGAAATTTGGGCTTTTTGTGGTATAATTGTTGCTCTTAGGCACTGATTGAAATTAAAATGATTTTTTCATGAAGCTAATAAGTTTTTCTACCCTATGGGAAAATTTCAAAAAAATTCACAAAAAATTGAGGTCATAGGAACTTGCCCAAAATCCATTTTGTCCCTCAAAGGGACAATGGGCTTTTGGAGGTTTAAGTCTCCTACCTATGCCATATGTACAATGGAACAACTTATAACCACTTAAATTTGCAGTTTAAGTATTTTTGCAATGTGCTTATTGTTGCCTATATATTTTAAAGGAAGAAATAGTTGAATTGACTACTATGTAAGTGGAACCATATTAATTTGATAAGAAGTGGAATTGATATGACTTTTCAAACTCTTTTGGTACGGAAAATATATAACCATTAGTAAGTGGGGGTCATGACTATCTGTAAAAGGATCAAAATTAGTGACCTTTATCCTAAATCCATTTGATGAATGTTTTCAAAGTACAAGTTTAACATTCTAAAAGCCCCTCTTTTACTTGTTGAAGCTACAACTTGTTTTGACAAGCAATTATTTGTAATTAAGCCTACCTAAATGAACATTTACTAAACTAAAGTTTTATCATCTTAAAACATCTATAAAGAGATGTAAACTTGATGTCAATCTACAACAATAGTACACAATTGCTTGCTAAAGAAAATAACTTACACACTTAGCAAAAATGGTTGGTCCATCAAGGGAGATTTGAGGGCAAGGGGAAGTTGTTTCAAGGTCATTCCTTATTTGTTCCCTGTATTGACTTGAAATAGTAAAGCTGAATTTTTGAATTTCATTCATTTTTTTCAAACCTTTCAAAAAATGTTAAGAAACCTAAAACTGATTATTTTTTAAATTTATAAATAAATAAATAAGTAATAATAAATAATAAATATTTTCTACCGTGGCAATCTTTCAACCACATCAGACTATTGATGTGGCACATTTTCACAATCCAAGAACTTAAAAAGAACTTGTGGTCTTCTAATGCCATCAAATCTCCCACCTAACTACCTAAGGGAGACTTGCACCATGGAAAGGGTCATGCTCATATTGGAATTGAGTGATTGATGGCATTGGCTATAATTTTCCTTTATGTTCTATTTCATACCCTTCAACAACAACATTGTTGTAATTAATGTAAACTACATTGACCTTTAATTTTTGGATATTATAGAAAGTGAATTAAATAACATAAACCATATGTTATTATATCTACCATGTACCATAACTCCATGTGGCAAAAATTGATCTATTTTTTTCAATGATACACTAAAGAAAAAATCATCTAGTTATAAAATGCCAAGAATCACCTATTTAGTATTTCACAAATCATAAGTTTCCCCTAAGTTTGACCAGAGAAAATTCTCTAGAAAGCTAGTACATTCTTACTTTCATAAAAGATTTGAACAATCACTATTAAATACGCATTGTGATAAGCTACCCACTATTCTAAAAAAGAACTTTCTATGACTTTGATATGAATTTTGAACTTTTACATCTAAAAGATGAAGGGTTTTTTAAAGAAAAATACTCAATAATCTCCAATTTGGAGGTGCATGGATCATAATTGAAAATCTAAACATTTTGAAGAACCTTAAATATTAAGTAGGACTATATCTACTGCAAAATGATCAAACATGATATTTTCTCTAAATTTAGAATTTTAAAATTACACTGAAATATCAATCTTATATTTTTAGCACACGATATTATAGATTGTCTACCATTGTAATAAATCCAATTTATTCTGTGGAAGTTGTCATTACTATAATTTTTATAGCAAAGAAATTCTATTAATCTCAAGAATTACAAAGAACAATGGAGATTGATGTGAAGGTTTATAAATACATTATTTTTAATTTTACATCCAAAACAACCTTGTCTATGTTCTTTAAGTCTATTAACATTATCAAGATAAATTTATCTTTTCATATAAACTATATATGATTTTGATATTTATTTCTTGTCAAAGAATATATTTTCTATTAAAAAAATTCTTAGAATTTTTGAAAGAAAAATCAAGTGATAGTGATTTTCAAGTAAAAATGAAAATAAATTCATATCAACTTTAATATAGTCTAGAATAATTTGAATTTTAAAGTGTAAATGAAGGATAAAATGAATTCTTTTTAAATTTAAATTTCTTAAAAACACAATAAAAATTCGAATGAAGTACAAACAGTATGGTATTTATTGGATCTTCATGCAGAAAACTTGCATTAGTAATAATTCTTTTAATTCCTTAGTTTTTTTTCAAAATTTTAACCTTTAAACGAACAAGGCACGCTTTGGACACAAATTGAAAAAAAACTAACACTTCTTTGCGCAATGACAAAAAAAAATTACTTTTTTTGTTGAAATTCAATCATACAAATTTGTACTAGAGTACTATGAGGATGTGTCAAAAAAATTTAGAGACTTTGACTTCAAGGATTGAAATATTGTAACATTTGAAATTAGAAAAAGGAGCTTCATTTTTTTATCTTGCCCAATAGGACCAACAAACTTCAATTCTTCTTTAAATTAGATTTCTACACTATATATGAATGTTTTTATTGACACTTGTATCTTATATCATGTAAATTATATACCTACCAAATTTCAAAATTATAGAATAAATTTTTCACATGCTTCTTAAAGCTACCTAAGAAATTCAAGGCAATATAACTTTTGATTCAAACATCCAATTAGAAAAAATAAATTATATTCCTACTAAGGGGGTACATGTTCTCACCTTATGTAAAACTTTGAAGAAAACATTTGTTAAGAAATGATTTCATACACATCTATTTGAGATTACATATATATATATGTTCAACAATTATTTGGTACTTTAGGAATTCAAATGGAATGGAAACAATATTTGTCAAGCTTATGATTCCAAGTTTAATACTAGTCCAAAAAATAATTATTTTGAAAGTTACAATCAAGGGTGACCACGGCACATTTACTTTTTGGATGCACAAAACCTCTACATTAAGTTAATCCCTATAGGACCAAACTATGGGTTTTTTTTGCAACATAGCAATTTTCGGCAACTCATTACAAATGAAGATTATATTTTTCTTCTTTGAAATTTTCACACAGCATCTATCTAAGGAGTAGCATTAAGGCCCAAAAAATTTCATAACTTTTGACTACATGATTCAAAATTTATTGCATGATATGTGGTTTTCACCCAAGTTTTCATTGCTTAGTGGGCAATCCAGAGAACTCCAAAAAATTCTTTAAAATTCACTTTTTTTAGAAATAAAAATTTGAAATTGATTTTTTAGAATCAAAAGTTTTGAATCATTCCATTTTGATTAATGAGATGAAAATTATGAGGAGTTTTAGTTTGCAGGTAGTTATGGATTCTGATCTACTCTAAAACAAACTTTGAAAGTCCTTTATTTATCCAATTTTCAACATCTTTGAAAAAGATAAAAATATTCAGTATAGATTGTTTATTACAACATTACAGCCATTGGAATTGACATTTTTCAATTCCATAATTAAATTCTTAACAATTCAATATTTTGAATCATTTTCTACTTCTTTGTACTTATTATTTTTTTCCTAAAAGGATAACAATTCCAATAGATTTAAAGAAATTCAAGTACAAAGCCAACTTGCCTTGAAGAATGAATCCAAATAAGCATCAACAAAATAGACATTTTTTCATACAAATCTGAACTTGTGAAGTGCAATTGCCCTATTATTTGCAATGCTCAAAAAAAGAATTCCATCAATTCAAATGTTAATAATATCTTGCAATTTACACAATAAAAAATTCTTAGAAATGGCATTGTTGGAGAATTTTTGGTGAGAACATAGACTAAAACCTTTAGGGCTTAATCTTATAAAAGTGTCCCGAAAAGTGTATCTCATCATTAGAATATTGTGTGCAAATAAAATTCAAATCATTTAATTGTGCAAATTGCAAGATTATAACATTTTGAGTTTGAATATTTTTTAATCCCTATTCAAGTAAACTATCTTATTATTGGAAAAATGGGATTGTGAGGAAAATTTTAATGGTAATGTACATTTCAAAACTTGAATGTACACCACCATTACAGTTTTGTCCATAGTGGGCTTGCTCCCATTTTGTCCCAAATGGGATATTCTAGGGGATACTTTATCATATATAGAATCAATAGACCAAAAGGTTGAAGCATTAATTTAAATCTTTCCATGCAACTACAACTATCATACATAATGCATGTCAACAATTCCAAATCTACAAATTTTTGTAGAAAATGATAACATGCTCCTAACTAAAAAAACATTTGAGTCAAAAATTTCATTTGGGTTTAAAAATCCAAATTACATGCATCCAAGTAAGTTCAAGTTTAGTTCTCTACAAGTGTAGATGATTTTAAGATTCAACTTCATCAGAGAATGAGCTATAAGGTAGATCACTATATTACCAACAATGCTAGAGGGTGAATGCATAATATGATCATGATGTGAGCCTATGTGAGCGATTCTAACTCCACCCTTGAGCTTAAAACTTAACACATGGGTTTTATGTCTAATCAAGTACTTTCTCCTAATTGGGTGTTAAAAAGAGTGCCTTTCAAGCAATGAATTCTTTTAATCACATCTTTCAATCCTAAAAAATCACCAATTTCACTAATACGTAGTAATGGTTTATAGTTGAAGAATTTATGTGAAGTTTCTAATCTAAAGTTTAGTCCAAAGTGTCAACTATTCTACTCTAGTTAATTCTAAATTTCTAATGTAAAGTCTAACTAATCACTAATTCCAAGCATGAAGCAAAATGAAGCTTAACAGCAAAACGATGAGAATAAAAATCAAATGGGATTGATTTATCTCCTCAATATAAATTTCCATCGTCCCATCATCAAACATCATTATGTGCATGAAATCGCCAACAATCTCCCCGTTGAACTCATCTTGCCCATCCATCTAATCCATGATAAATGATCACTTTATTGGTAAAATGAGAATTTGTCCTAATTTCCAAAACACTAATGGTTATAGGAATTTAAATTAATTGCTTATTTTTATTAACTCCTAATTATCCGGTAATTAGAAAAAATATCACAAGTTAATTTTTTCCATAAACTAATGAAAATCAATTGTTAATTTTGATTAATTCAGTAATATTTGTTATTGTTTTTTCCTTTTAGAATTTCTAGCCTAAATTCAAAGGGCAATTAATTAATTTAGAATAAAAAAATCTAATCAAATCCTTCCAAATCTAATTGATTTTCTAATTCCTCATAATTCTTAAAGAAATTGGCTGTCAATTTTGTCCTTTTCCTTTTGGCTTATTATCCCTACTAAAACAAAACTAACAAAATCCAAACCTTTTAAGAATCTAATTAATAAGTAACTAACAAATAATCAAGAACAAAGAACCAAGGAGAAAGAATAAAGATCTTACCTTCAATAGTGAGATTCCAAAGAAATTAGTTTTTTAATGGGAAATTCCTTCACGTGTGCTCCGTCCACCTCTAATCTCTTCTTCCCTCCTCCCTTTGGTCATTCTCACGGTTGTTGTTGCAAATTTTGTAATGGAAAGTTAGCTATGGTGTTGAGTGTGAGTAGAATTTGGAAGAGAATTTTAAAATCTCAAAGATTAGATTTTGAATGAAAATCAAAAAAAAGGAAAAGGGTTGTGGCTCCAACTGCCAATCCAGTGATTTTTCTTTAAAATCAAGTTTTTGTGAATTCAACAAGGTGATCAATCTGTTTTCAAAATGAGTGTATCAATTCAGTTGTGAGTCCTTGGACTCACTAGTGCAGCTCTTTGGCTTCTGCTTCCCCCGAGCCAAACCCCTGCCGCGGCTTGGCCACATGGCGAGGCACCACTGGCCGGGACCTTCGTTTATCCGCCTCTCGACTTTGTCCTCCGACTATGTCCATTCCTCGGCTCTGGTCCGCCTCCCGACTCTAGAGTTGGGGTGGGCTAGCCAGACTTTTAAGCAACAATAGGGTACTTGGGTTAATTCAATAACTTTGGATTTTTTTGGTGACTGGTTCAAATTAAATAATAATTCCCAACCATGCAAATAAAAAAAATACCCACAATGTTAGAAGATTAGGAACAAGGTTTTTGATTGTTAATTGATAAGTTTGAAGATATCAATTGGAATGAAATGTAGTATTGAAAATGAGGTCTTTTCAATACTTTAGGAAGAATTGGACTCAACTTATAATATGACAAAGTCAAAGTTTCGCCATACAAGTGGATCCTAGGTTGTTAACTCAATGTAGTATTTCAAGTATTCAAAGGTTGAAGGAGGTACATATGATAGTGTTTAAATCAAACTTCACCTTTAAATTCCTCAAAATATCCCTCAATTTAGTATTTCAAGCTTGAGTGTCAAAAGAGGTACATATGACAGTGTTTAAACCAAATTTTAACACCGAACACTCAAAATGTCCAAGCACTTTAGTAATTTTAAAATTTAGAAGCCAAAGGAGGTACACATGACAATGTTTAACCCCTAAAGCCTTGAGCTGCGTTTTTTTGGCAACATAGTGATTTTGGGTAGCTCACTACGAATGGAGTTTTATTTTTATTTTTTGAAATTTTGACACAACACATGCCCAAGGAGTACCTTCAAGGCCCAATAATTTTCATAACTTTTGATTACACGGTTAAGAAATTATGGCATGATATGTTGTTTTGTTTGAACGTTGGGCAGCTTGGGCAATTGGAAAAAATTTCTTTAAGAAGTTTTTTTTTTCAAAAGTGAAATTTCAAATTGATTCTTTAGATTTTTATAGACATGTAAATATTTGAATCATTTCATTTGGACAAAGGAGTCAAAATTTATGAGGAATTTTAGTTTGTGGGTAGGTATGGTTTTCAAAGACTCTATACATACCTGCAAACTAAAATTCCTCATAACTTTTGACTCCTTTGTCCAAATGGAATGATTCAAAGCTTTCCATGTTTGTAAAAACCTAAAGAATCAATTTAAAATTTCACCTTTGAAAAAAAAGTTTTAAAAAAAAAAAATTTCAGCTACCTGAGCTGCCCGATGTTCAAACAAAACAACATATCATGCCATAACTTCTCAACCATGTAATCAAAAGTTAAGAAAATTGTTGGGCCTTGAATTTACTCCTTAGACACATGTTGTGTCAAAATTTCAAAGAAAAAAAATAAAACTCCATTCGTAGTGAACTGCCCGAAATCGCTATGTTGCCAAAAAATGTAGCTCAGGGTTTTAGGGGTTAACCAAACTTTGGCACCAAATCCTTCAAGTTTCCACAAATTAGTCACTCAATAGGAAGTTGAGGTCAAACTTCTATCAATGGAAAGAATTAAGAATCAATTGGAAGGACCCTAAGTCTCCAAAGTTTCAACAAAATAAAATACATAAACTTGGCCAAGATCTTTAGTCCAAGTGGTGCTCCGACCACGCCGGTAGCACAAAATAAGGAAAAAGAGCAAAGTGTTGGTAAGCGAGAAAAATGAGGGTACTAACAACCTTGAGGAGGGCCCTTATGTACCTGTTTATGGGCCTTCTTTGGTAAGTTGCCAGTGAAAACATTTTGTTACTTTTTTCCTAATCTAACCTAAATGTAATTTCAAAATAATACTTGTTTAATGGTGAAAAACTTTAGAACCTTTTCCATTTAGCTAAAGAACTCTTGGCCAAATCAAATCCAAGATTTTAACCCAAAATATTTTGAAATTAATCATAATCTACCTAGATATTTTGCACATTAACCAAAAGTTATTTTGAAAATTGTCTTTCTTTAATCCAAAGATGGATTTTTACGCAAGAAAGAGATTTTGACCAAATCCAATATTTGATTTTCTAAGAGATATTTCCAAAATCACTTTTAATTGACCGCAATTAACATTAAAAAAGTCAAACTAAGAGTTGACCTTCTCTATCTTTTAGGGAACAATCCGAAACGGAAATCTGTCTATGATATTGTCTTTAAAAGACCCCAACTAGTCTAAGAGACCCCTAACCCCTCACTCCTAGGCCATTTGTATCAAAGACACAATTAAAGCAATTGGATTATTAAATATAATTTGTTAAGTAGATTGCTATAAGGAAATTGTAGTAGAACATGTGATAAAAACAAGAATACAAGATGTTCAAGAAATGTGTTGACAAGACTAGAAGCAACATGTTCATTCCTCCTTTCTAGAGCTTTTTATTTAGTTATAACTTCTTTCTATTCTCAAGTACAACTTTAGGATATGAAAGGTTTAGTTTCAAGTATGTCTATCCATGGCATCACCTCCCTCTCTAGCGACGAGTTCTATGAGGAATGATTTTTGGCTTGTGAGGATACTTCTGATGAAATATTGCAACTTTTTTAGGTGCATTAAGAAGATTTGTTGCTGGCTCCCATGTTCGTTCACTGATGTCATAACCTTTCCAATGTACGAAGTACTCCAATTGCCTCCTCTTCCATCGGGAATCTAGTATTTGTTCAACTTCATATTCAAGTTCATTTTTGATTTCTTTAGGGGGGAGGTGGCAGTAAAGTTCTTCCTAGAATTGTAGATAAATAATAACGCTCCAATAAAGAGACATGAAAGACAGGATGAATTTTCATAAAAGTTGGAAGTGCAAGACAGAAAGCTACAGGATTTACTTGACATGTTATTTGAAAAGGCCCTAATTTTTTATACTCAAGTTTTGTTGATGGCCGTGTAGTTTGAATATTTCAACGCAACAACCACACATAATCTCCTACCTTGAAATTTGGTTGTAGTTTTTGGCAGACATCTGCATATTCTTTGTGTGTATCTTATGCTTGATGAAGTTGAAAAATAAGTTCTTCATGAATCAATGACATATGTTGAACAAGATGCTCAGCAGCCGGATTTCCAATTATTTTAACTTGAAAAGGGTCTGCTCGAGGATGACGTCCATAATTTGAAAAAAATGGAGTTTGTTTAGTAGAAGAGTGTAAAGTGTTATTATATACAAAATCAGCTAAAGGGAGAAGGTCAACCCAATTGTCTTGTTGATAATTGATTGAACAACAAAGGTAGTGCTCTAAAGTTTGATTAACTCTTTCTATTTGACCATCGGATTCTTGGTGATATTCTGAGGAGAGATTAACTTTTACACCCAAAATTTCAAAAAATCCTTTTCAAAACTTAGAAATAAATTGGGATCCCCGATCAGAGACTATATCTTCAGGTTGACTATGATATCGATAAATATGGTCAATGAACAATTTAGCCATTCTTTCTCCAGTAATTGTTTTATTACAAGGAATAAAATGTGCCATCTTAGTTAATCTATCTACAATCACCAAAATAGAATCAAAGGTACTTGAAATTGGGAGGTCAGTAATAAAGTCAAGGGATAATGATAGCCAAGGACCATTTGAAATTGGTAGAGGTTGTAAAAGTCCGTAGGGTCGGTGACGTGTTCCTTTGGCTCGAGAACAAATATCACAAGATCGGATATATTCTTTCACAAATTTCCATAGTTGTGGCCACCAATAGTCTCTAGATACCAATTCAATGGTTTTGTTAACTCCAAAGTGTCCTGCAGCAGAAAGGTCATGACGTATTTGAAGGACTTTGAATCTGGCTAGCCCTGGTGGTATATAGAATAAACCTTGGAAAAATAATAAGTTGTCTTTAAACTCAAAATCTTCCCCTTTAGCTTCTTCCATTTGTCTTCGCACATTTTTTACAAGTGGATCTTGTTCAAGGGTCTTTCTAATTTCTTCAATAATTGATAAATCTTTTGGAGGGCTACTTACTAAAGAGTGGAGTGCTAACCACTCAGGTTTCAAAATAATACTCTTTTTTTGGTTATAAACTGCATCACCCTCCTTTGGTACAAAATAAGCACGGCGTGACAAAGCATCTGTTTTTCCTTGTTGACTACCTGGCCTATATGTTATAATAAAATCAAAACATGACAATGCCATACTCCATCTTGCTTGGCGCCCATTTAAAAATTTTGCACTCATAAAATATTTTAAATTTTTGTGATCCGTATAAACTGTAACTTGTTGTTGAGCTCCTTCTAGAAAATGTTGCCAATTTTCAAATGAAGCAACAATTGCCAATAATTCCTTATCATGAATTTCATAATTAATTTCAACTGCTGAAAATTTTCTAGAATAAAATGCAATAGGATGAAGGTGATTGTCATTTCCATATTGAGATAGTACAGCTCGAAAAGCATAATCTGATGCATCTATCTCTAAAAAAATGGCTTTGATAGATCAACATGGATTAAGATGGGGGCAGTGATAAAAGCATCTTTTAGGCTTTTAAAAGCCTTATCTAACTCATCAGTCCACTTGAATTTATCTTTATGTGTTAGGCTTATTAAAGGAGCGACAATACTAGAATAAGATTTAATAAATATACGATAAAAATTAGCGAAGCCCAAAAAACATTGTACATCACGAACTGTATACGGAGTTATCCAATCTACAATAGTTTGTACTTTCTTTGGGTCCATTGTTACACTATTACTAGATACTATGTATCCAAGAAACTCAACTTGTGATTGATGAAATTCACATTTGTCCAACTTGGCATACAATCCCATATCACGAAGTTTATTTAATACTATCCGAACATGTCTCTCATGATCTTCTTGATTTTTTGAATAAATTAAAATGTCATCAATGTAAATAACAACAAAATCATCTAAATTTTTTCTAAAAACATCATTCATCATATGTTGAAATACTGCAGGTGTGTTGGTTAGCCCAAAAGGCATGACTGTATATTCAAAATGACCGTACCTTGTTCGAAAGGCCGTCTTCCATTCGTCCCCTTCTTTTATTCAAATTACATTATAAGCTCCACGTAAGTCAATTTTAGTATATATTTTAGCTTGTTGTAGTTGGTCAAGAAGATTTGGTATTAAAGGTAAAGGATAGCGATTTTTTATTATTAGCTTGTTAAGGCCACGATAATCCACACATACGTAATGTACTGTCTTCTTTTTTACAAATAGTATAGGTGCCCCAACTGGTGACTTTGAATGTCGAGTAAATTTTTTCCTTAAATTTTCATCAATATATTTGCGTAATTCATCAAGTTCATTTTTTGATAAATTATAAATTGGCCCAAAAGGAGGCTGAGCTCCCTCTTGTAGATCAATAGAACAATCATAAGGTTTATGATTTGGTAACATATCAACTTTTTTTTTCTCAAATACGTCAATAAAGTCGCTATATTGAATGGGAAGTTCGACATTTGATTTGCAATCTTCTTTGATGGGCGTAGCATAAATTGCAAAAAGAGTCCCTTCCTTACAAGCTCGTAAAAAAGCTTGAGCTTCCACTATGAGAGGTCTATTACCTTTTTTATTTAATTTTTTATGATTTTTTCTAGCTTTGACTTTTGTTCTCATGTTAATTGATTTTTTGTGTCCACCTTGACTATAATTTCTAAAAGTGTCTTGTTCTATGGTATCATGATCATGTTCAAGTATAAGTTTTCTTTTTTTCTAATCTATTTTTGGATTATAAAATTCCAACTAATTTTGACCTAGGATTATAACATTGTTTGGTGACTTAATTATGTTAAAAACTACCTTGCACCCATAGCCATCTATTGTCAAATTTAATAGCTTTGTCTCATAGGTAACTATTCCTGATTCAATGGTTCTACCATCTACAACCTCTACTTGTGCTGATGAATTTCTAAACTTAATTGGTAATTCATATTTTTGTACAAAATTGACATCAATAAAAGAAGCAGTTGCTCTTAAATCCACAAGAGCATCTACCTCAATCTCCATGCCATTTAAAAAAAAATTAATAAGCAATAAGAAATATGGTACAAGATCAGAGGTTACCAAAGGACCTTATTGCATAACATGAAGAGTGTTCAATCATAAGGTCCCTACTGAGATTGAACTTGTGCGTTTTTTGAATCTCCTAGCATATTAAACTTAGCTCCTCGAATGCGTTGTTTGGTTGATTTCTTAAAACAATTTGAAGCCTTATGTCCTGGCTCCCCACAATATAAGCATAGTCCTTCCTTCCATCTGTGGTCTTTTTCTTCTGGTGTTAGTGGCTTGAATCTTGTGACATCCACTTGCATAGGGTCGTCTAATGGTACATCATTACTTGAAGTTCCTGAGGGTATTGGTCCTACAGATGCTATCGATTGCAGTCTTGCAGATTAAACATGTTGTTAGTCTTTCTTTCCTGTTTGCGTAAAAATAAGCGATTGTTACATCGAACTGCTTGAGTTATAGCCTCTGATAAAGTAATAGCATCAGGTAAAGTTAACAATAGGTCTTTAACATCCTCTCTCAAAACCCATTGAAATTGTCGAATCACTACCATCTTTGACTCCCAATCCACATCACAAAACAATTGTTTAAATTCTGAAGCATACATTGTCGCTGATCGGGATGCTTGACGTAGACTTCTAATTTTAGAATCCGCAATCTTTCTCTTGTCAACCTCCCCAAAACAAGCTGTGAATTCTTCCATGAAACCTTCAAAATCATTTAACAACGGAGAATATTTTTTCAGCAATGGGGTAAACCATGCCAATGCCGTTCCATTAAATAAGGTACCTACCAAACCAACTTGTGAGGATGGAGTTGGATAGCGCAAATGTTGCATGAGAATAAATAACTTAACTTGACTGATAAATCCACGAAACCTTGAACGATCGCCATTAAATTTCTCAGGTAAACTTAACTTTGGCTCTTTGAAGTTGGACCTCAATGATGTCTCCATTGAAGGTGGTTGAGCATGTTCTAATTGTTTAATAGAATCATGAAGTTCTTCATTTTCTATTCTTAGTCTATGTAACACTTCCTCAATTTCCAAAATCTTAGCTCCGTCCGACATTGTGTTTAGTCTTGTCAAACTGTCAAGGACACAATTAAAGCAATTGGATTATTAAATATAATTTGTTAAGTAGATTGCTATAAAGAAATTGTAATGGAACATGTGATAGAAACAAGAATACAAGATGTTCAAGAAATGTGCCTGGGGAGATCACTCCTTGTAATTTTAAGCATACACCTGAGTTAAGAGGATATTTAACATAGGGCTATTTACCTTCATTTTAGTAATTAAAATGACCGTATTTTTACATATAAGTTCAATCATTTGTTTTTTATAGTTAGGCTATCTTATATACAAAATTTATATGTCTAATTTTTTCATATCCATTTACAACACACTATAAAAGTAGTGTCTTACATAACACTATTTTTTTAATATATGCACTACTTGTATTGTAGTACAATTTCAAATGACAAATAAAAATGTAAAATGCAACAATAGTTTTAAATATTCTAAATTCTATGCCATGCATTCTAAACAACCTAATATGGTGAATAATAAACATCATAGAAACATTAAATATAGTTTTGATACTAAAACTAAGAAAAACATCAATACTAGCAATATAACATGAACAACATGAGAAATTGACACTCTAAAAACATTGTAGATTAACCCAAGAATATGACCTCTATTGTAATATAGAGACTACATATTTTATTTTTACATATGCATTTATAATGGTTTTGAATTTAGAATCAAAAAATAAAAGAGTGTTTATTAAACACTAGTAAAAAGAAGATGATTCTAAACATTTACAAGTACATATGTTCAAATAGTTGAGGCAAATCTAGAATTTGTAGTGTCAAAGTATAGAAAAGATTCCGTGCAAATGTTGCACACTCTACACCAATTTCTTAATGGGTACTTGGTGTAAACACAAATCTCCATAGTACAACCTCATTGTAAATTTACAATTCAATTCTTTTGTCTTGGAACAATAGTTTTTTACATGCTGTTATATTATTAGTATACTTAAGGAAAGATTTGTATGTATAGGCTAAAATTATTTGATGATAACAACAAATCTCCTAAAAAACATCCTTAGATTTACTAAATTGTGTAAGATTTATCATTCAATTAAAAAAGTTTGTTTACATCTATATTCATTGTACTACAAACTTTTTATATGAACTCTATTTGTAAAGGCTAATTTATTAATAAAAATTCCTACTAAATGATGTTTATACATAGCCTAATTTATATATAATAGGATATGTGACATTTCAAGAACCCTATAGTAGTTCTATATATATATAAAATTTATCTGCTTTGAATTAAATAGACCCTATCTTTTAACTCACGTAGTTTTCTAAAAATTGCGAGTAATCTCCCCGAGGAAATGTGTTGACAAGACTAGAGGCAACATGTTCATTCCTCCTTTCCATAGCTTTTAATTTAGTTATAACTTCTTTCTATTTTCAAGTACAATTTTAGGATATGAAAGGTTTAGTTCCAAGTATGTCTATCCATGACAATTTGTGAGCGCCAATTGAAATTACGGTAACTCCAATTAAAAGTTAAAAATTTAACTTTTGAAATTTTCACTTTTTGATGAATCTGTCAAGCCAAGGTCGTTAGGAATGTTTGTGAGAGCAAGGAATATCTCTTCATTTTCTCCAATCGGACATCATTTGCTCCTAGTACACCGATCAACTTACCGCCAAGTTGTAAATTCTTGTGAAATTCGATGTCGATGATGGTTCTAGTAGTTGAAAATGTTAGAATGTCTTCAAACTTGATTGAGCATTTATTTAACACACAAAAACCTATTCTAATTTTTAGTGAGATTTTATTGCAACATATGTAATTTTTAAGAATTTACGAATATGTTTGTTCGGAGTTAACCTCCCATGGAATCAATGTGGAATTCCAGAAAAATCCAAAATAAATTGGGTAACATCTAGGACACTCCTAGATTCTAAGTGTAAGTTCCTTGCTCACTTGCACTTGTCTATATTTAGTGATTCGAAATTACTTTGTCCAATTGGATAATTTAATTCTCGATATCTGGGGAATCTTGGACAATTGTTTGATTCTTGTTGGCTCTTGGCATGCTCCTACCCTTGAAACACCTCTCTATAGTCTTCAATTGTCAATTCCACCATCTTCAATGTTCTGGTACTTCAACTCTCAAAATTACTTATAAAAATTTTAACTTTTAATTTCAATTCACACCAGAATTGGATCTAGACTTTTGTAACTCTGTCAACTTCTAATAGACTCTGTTGGCTTGGCTAGTATGGCAGTATGCCATGTGCATCCTGAAAAGGTTGATTTTACACAAACAAATACTAGGACTGGCTAACTCTCATATCTTCATGTTGAAGCAAAAATTAACAACTTTAATAGGAATGTCAATTTTATTGTAGTATAGTAGCAAAGGTTCGTTCACTAGGGATTTAGAAGTTAAATATCTAATTTAATGGGACAATTTGTAGCCAAATTACATCCTACAACTTTATACACTTTAATTTGTCAATTAACACAATACACACAAGACAAACACACACAAAAACACTAGATTCTCCCGTCTCCAACCAATAGTGCTCCAACTGAGAGCTTCCAAATGAGAAGACAACTAGCCTATATCCTCCTAGGAGGTGACACCTATTCATATTGAAAAGACATGATTCTATTTGCCTCTTTTTATATCTAAGACTACTTAAATTGTTTACTATCTAATCACCTTATGCCCCTATTTGATTGTACATTAACAATTGGTACAATTTGTCTCATAGTAGTAGAAATATGTTGACAAATAGATTGCATTTCCATTGGAATGCTAAATAAGTTTAAAATTAAAAAATTAGTTTGTCTACATAGCCTCCTTCTTAACTTAATTGACATCCTCGTCAATTGTGCTTTCAAAGATTATTGTACTCATAAATTGTAGTTCATCTTTTGCTTGTAGTTTTTTTTATTTAAAATAAATAAATTTTATTGCCTCTTTTTGTTCATCTACGAATGATAGGTCAATTATACTTGACTAAGTCAAAAGTAGCTCAAGAATTCTATATGTGTCTTTGTAAATTTTATAATATTGTTCCAATCCTCCCGGATCCCATTGTATTATATTAAGGTTATATTGACTTAAAATTTACTTATATACATTATTTTTCATAATTTCAAATTCTCTAAGATTTTGTATTGTGCTTAAATATGTAATTTTAAGAAAATAATTATTTTGAAAGTCTTTAAATTCTTTAAAATATTCAATTTCATTCATAAATTTTGAACTGAATGTCGCATCTAATTTGTAAATGATATATTGGTTATTTAATTGTATTGTATTTTTATTTTTATATATTTGTGATTATTAGATACATTCTCATTTTTCAAACATGTTACTTTCCATGAAAATAATTTCTTAGGACTTTGAATTTGCCGGAATATAGTAGTGGCAATGATATGTTTTTCATCTTGAAAAAGATATTGAATTTTTTTGGGGTTGAAATCACCATCCGAATTTTTATTGAATTTCTGTTTAGGAATTGAATTGTCTTTTTTTAATAAAATCTTACCAATATTTAAACTTTTGCATTGTGGAATAACAAAATTGTTTTCTATGATTATTTTTTCAATTGATTGTAAGTGTTCATCATTCTCATAAAGTTTATTTTTTTGACACTTATGAAATTGGTATTTCAAAGAAACAACCAAAAGTATTGTATCCTCATTTTTCTTTAAAGCTACAAATAAATTATTTTTAAGTAATGCATTGTCTTCAATTAATTCATTTATAAGATTTTTGTTCAAAACATCTTGATTCTTAAAATGTGAAGCTTCAATATTGGCCTTATCAAATTTTTGTTTCAAATCTTCTATTGAATTGCACAAAGCATTATTTTCCTTCTTCAATTTTGTATTGAATTTTTCTTGTTCATGAACTTTTTTTTCCATTGATAATAACAATTCATATAGTTCTTCATTTTGTTTTATCATATCATCTCCAAATTTAGATGTATTGCATAAATTAGCTTCAAGTGTTGTAATTGATGATTCATAATCTCTTTTCACTTTTTGTAAAGACTTTTCATATTCCTTAGTCAAATTTTCCATTCTTCTTCCATATTCTATATCATTTTCAATTTCTTTATTTTTAATATCTTTTAATTTATTATTCATAATTTCAATATATTTTTGTTTTAGTTTTCTTTCATGCAATTCACTACTAAGACATTTTTGTAAATAATCATTATCTTTTTGCTTAATATTCAATAATTCAATGTTTGTTCTTAAATCTACTTTTAATTCTTCAACTTGTTCACATAATTTTTCATTTTTATCCTTGAAATATGCTTGAAGATTCACAAATTCGTCATCTTGTTTTTGCAATTGCCAACATAAATTTTCTTTTTGTTTTTGAAGATCATAAATTTCATTACTTTGATCTATTAATTGACACTTTACATTTCCATAAGATCCTTCAACATTATTTATCCTATTTATAAGATCCTTTTTTAACCAATTATTATATAATACACTACAATGACCCATTATAAGAATATTTATCAAATTAAATCCCCGGGAGCGGCGCCAAATGTCGAAGCAAAAATTAACAACTTTAATAGGAATGTCAATTTTATTGTAGTATAGTAGCAAAGGTTCGTTCACTAGGGATTTAGAAGTTAAATATCTAATTTAATGGGACAATTTGTAGCCAAATTACATCCTACAACTTTATACACTTTAATTTGTCAATTAACACAATACACACAAGACAAACACACACAAAAACACTAGATTCTCCCGTCTCCAACCAATAGTGCTCCAACTGAGAGCTTCCAAATGAGAAGACAACTAGCCTATATCCTCCTAGGAGGTGACACCTATTCATATTGAAAAGACATGATTCTATTTGCCTCTTTTTATATCTAAGACTACTTAAATTGTTTACTATCTAATCACCTTATGCCCCTATTTGATTGTACATTAACAATTGGTACAATTTGTCTCATAGTAGTAGAAATATGTTGACAAATAGATTGCATTTCCATTGGAATGCTAAATAAGTTTAAAATTAAAAAATTAGTTTGTCTACATAGCCTCCTTCTTAACTTAATTGACATCCTCGTCAATTGTGCTTTCAAAGATTATTGTACTCATAAATTGTAGTTCATCTTTTGCTTGTAGTTTTTTTTATTTAAAATAAATAAATTTTATTGCCTCTTTTTGTTCATCTACGAATGATAGGTCAATTATACTTGACTAAGTCAAAAGTAGCTCAAGAATTCTATATGTGTCTTTGTAAATTTTATAATATTGTTCCAATCCTCCCGGATCCCATTGTATTATATTAAGGTTATATTGACTTAAAATTTACTTATATACATTATTTTTCATAATTTCAAATTCTCTAAGATTTTGTATTGTGCTTAAATATGTAATTTTAAGAAAATAATTATTTTGAAAGTCTTTAAATTCTTTAAAATATTCAATTTCATTCATAAATTTTGAACTGAATGTCGCATCTAATTTGTAAATGATATATTGGTTATTTAATTGTATTGTATTTTTATTTTTATATATTTGTGATTATTAGATACATTCTCATTTTTCAAACATGTTACTTTCCATGAAAATAATTTCTTAGGACTTTGAATTTGCCGGAATATAGTAGTGGCAATGATATGTTTTTCATCTTGAAAAAGATATTGAATTTTTTTGGGGTTGAAATCACCATCCGAATTTTTATTGAATTTCTGTTTAGGAATTGAATTGTCTTTTTTTAATAAAATCTTACCAATATTTAAACTTTTGCATTGTGGAATAACAAAATTGTTTTCTATGATTATTTTTTCAATTGATTGTAAGTGTTCATCATTCTCATAAAGTTTATTTTTTTGACACTTATGAAATTGGTATTTCAAAGAAACAACCAAAAGTATTGTATCCTCATTTTTCTTTAAAGCTACAAATAAATTATTTTTAAGTAATGCATTGTCTTCAATTAATTCATTTATAAGATTTTTGTTCAAAACATCTTGATTCTTAAAATGTGAAGCTTCAATATTGGCCTTATCAAATTTTTGTTTCAAATCTTCTATTGAATTGCACAAAGCATTATTTTCCTTCTTCAATTTTGTATTGAATTTTTCTTGTTCATGAACTTTTTTTTCCATTGATAATAACAATTCATATAGTTCTTCATTTTGTTTTATCATATCATCTCCAAATTTAGATGTATTGCATAAATTAGCTTCAAGTGTTGTAATTGATGATTCATAATCTCTTTTCACTTTTTGTAAAGACTTTTCATATTCCTTAGTCAAATTTTCCATTCTTCTTCCATATTCTATATCATTTTCAATTTCTTTATTTTTAATATCTTTTAATTTATTATTCATAATTTCAATATATTTTTGTTTTAGTTTTCTTTCATGCAATTCACTACTAAGACATTTTTGTAAATAATCATTATCTTTTTGCTTAATATTCAATAATTCAATGTTTGTTCTTAAATCTACTTTTAATTCTTCAACTTGTTCACATAATTTTTCATTTTTATCCTTGAAATATGCTTGAAGATTCACAAATTCGTCATCTTGTTTTTGCAATTGCCAACATAAATTTTCTTTTTGTTTTTGAAGATCATAAATTTCATTACTTTGATCTATTAATTGACACTTTACATTTCCATAAGATCCTTCAACATTATTTATCCTATTTATAAGATCCTTTTTTAACCAATTATTATATAATACACTACAATGACCCATTATAAGAATATTTATCAAATTAAATCCCCGGGAGCGGCGCCAAATGTCGAAGCAAAAATTAACAACTTTAATAGGAATGTCAATTTTATTGTAGTATAGTAGCAAAGGTTCGTTCACTAGGGATTTAGAAGTTAAATATCTAATTTAATGGGACAATTTGTAGCCAAATTACATCCTACAACTTTATACACTTTAATTTGTCAATTAACACAATACACACAAGACAAACACACACAAAAACACTAGATTCTCCCGTCTCCAACCAATAGTGCTCCAACTGAGAGCTTCCAAATGAGAAGACAACTAGCCTATATCCTCCTAGGAGGTGACACCTATTCATATTGAAAAGACATGATTCTATTTGCCTCTTTTTATATCTAAGACTACTTAAATTGTTTACTATCTAATCACCTTATGCCCCTATTTGATTGTACATTAACAATTGGTACAATTTGTCTCATAGTAGTAGAAATATGTTGACAAATAGATTGCATTTCCATTGGAATGCTAAATAAGTTTAAAATTAAAAAATTAGTTTGTCTACATAGCCTCCTTCTTAACTTAATTGACATCCTCGTCAATTGTGCTTTCAAAGATTATTGTACTCATAAATTGTAGTTCATCTTTTGCTTGTAGTTTTTTTTATTTAAAATAAATAAATTTTATTGCCTCTTTTTGTTCATCTACGAATGATAGGTCAATTATACTTGACTAAGTCAAAAGTAGCTCAAGAATTCTATATGTGTCTTTGTAAATTTTATAATATTGTTCCAATCCTCCCGGATCCCATTGTATTATATTAAGGTTATATTGACTTAAAATTTACTTATATACATTATTTTTCATAATTTCAAATTCTCTAAGATTTTGTATTGTGCTTAAATATGTAATTTTAAGAAAATAATTATTTTGAAAGTCTTTAAATTCTTTAAAATATTCAATTTCATTCATAAATTTTGAACTGAATGTCGCATCTAATTTGTAAATGATATATTGGTTATTTAATTGTATTGTATTTTTATTTTTATATATTTGTGATTATTAGATACATTCTCATTTTTCAAACATGTTACTTTCCATGAAAATAATTTCTTAGGACTTTGAATTTGCCGGAATATAGTAGTGGCAATGATATGTTTTTCATCTTGAAAAAGATATTGAATTTTTTTGGGGTTGAAATCACCATCCGAATTTTTATTGAATTTCTGTTTAGGAATTGAATTGTCTTTTTTTAATAAAATCTTACCAATATTTAAACTTTTGCATTGTGGAATAACAAAATTGTTTTCTATGATTATTTTTTCAATTGATTGTAAGTGTTCATCATTCTCATAAAGTTTATTTTTTTGACACTTATGAAATTGGTATTTCAAAGAAACAACCAAAAGTATTGTATCCTCATTTTTCTTTAAAGCTACAAATAAATTATTTTTAAGTAATGCATTGTCTTCAATTAATTCATTTATAAGATTTTTGTTCAAAACATCTTGATTCTTAAAATGTGAAGCTTCAATATTGGCCTTATCAAATTTTTGTTTCAAATCTTCTATTGAATTGCACAAAGCATTATTTTCCTTCTTCAATTTTGTATTGAATTTTTCTTGTTCATGAACTTTTTTTTCCATTGATAATAACAATTCATATAGTTCTTCATTTTGTTTTATCATATCATCTCCAAATTTAGATGTATTGCATAAATTAGCTTCAAGTGTTGTAATTGATGATTCATAATCTCTTTTCACTTTTTGTAAAGACTTTTCATATTCCTTAGTCAAATTTTCCATTCTTCTTCCATATTCTATATCATTTTCAATTTCTTTATTTTTAATATCTTTTAATTTATTATTCATAATTTCAATATATTTTTGTTTTAGTTTTCTTTCATGCAATTCACTACTAAGACATTTTTGTAAATAATCATTATCTTTTTGCTTAATATTCAATAATTCAATGTTTGTTCTTAAATCTACTTTTAATTCTTCAACTTGTTCACATAATTTTTCATTTTTATCCTTGAAATATGCTTGAAGATTCACAAATTCGTCATCTTGTTTTTGCAATTGCCAACATAAATTTTCTTTTTGTTTTTGAAGATCATAAATTTCATTACTTTGATCTATTAATTGACACTTTACATTTCCATAAGATCCTTCAACATTATTTATCCTATTTATAAGATCCTTTTTTAACCAATTATTATATAATACACTACAATGACCCATTATAAGAATATTTATCAAATTAAATCCCCGGGAGCGGCGCCAAATGTCGAAGCAAAAATTAACAACTTTAATAGGAATGTCAATTTTATTGTAGTATAGTAGCAAAGGTTCGTTCACTAGGGATTTAGAAGTTAAATATCTAATTTAATGGGACAATTTGTAGCCAAATTACATCCTACAACTTTATACACTTTAATTTGTCAATTAACACAATACACACAAGACAAACACACACAAAAACACTAGATTCTCCCGTCTCCAACCAATAGTGCTCCAACTGAGAGCTTCCAAATGAGAAGACAACTAGCCTATATCCTCCTAGGAGGTGACACCTATTCATATTGAAAAGACATGATTCTATTTGCCTCTTTTTATATCTAAGACTACTTAAATTGTTTACTATCTAATCACCTTATGCCCCTATTTGATTGTACATTAACAATTGGTACAATTTGTCTCATAGTAGTAGAAATATGTTGACAAATAGATTGCATTTCCATTGGAATGCTAAATAAGTTTAAAATTAAAAAATTAGTTTGTCTACATAGCCTCCTTCTTAACTTAATTGACATCCTCGTCAATTGTGCTTTCAAAGATTATTGTACTCATAAATTGTAGTTCATCTTTTGCTTGTAGTTTTTTTTATTTAAAATAAATAAATTTTATTGCCTCTTTTTGTTCATCTACGAATGATAGGTCAATTATACTTGACTAAGTCAAAAGTAGCTCAAGAATTCTATATGTGTCTTTGTAAATTTTATAATATTGTTCCAATCCTCCCGGATCCCATTGTATTATATTAAGGTTATATTGACTTAAAATTTACTTATATACATTATTTTTCATAATTTCAAATTCTCTAAGATTTTGTATTGTGCTTAAATATGTAATTTTAAGAAAATAATTATTTTGAAAGTCTTTAAATTCTTTAAAATATTCAATTTCATTCATAAATTTTGAACTGAATGTCGCATCTAATTTGTAAATGATATATTGGTTATTTAATTGTATTGTATTTTTATTTTTATATATTTGTGATTATTAGATACATTCTCATTTTTCAAACATGTTACTTTCCATGAAAATAATTTCTTAGGACTTTGAATTTGCCGGAATATAGTAGTGGCAATGATATGTTTTTCATCTTGAAAAAGATATTGAATTTTTTTGGGGTTGAAATCACCATCCGAATTTTTATTGAATTTCTGTTTAGGAATTGAATTGTCTTTTTTTAATAAAATCTTACCAATATTTAAACTTTTGCATTGTGGAATAACAAAATTGTTTTCTATGATTATTTTTTCAATTGATTGTAAGTGTTCATCATTCTCATAAAGTTTATTTTTTTGACACTTATGAAATTGGTATTTCAAAGAAACAACCAAAAGTATTGTATCCTCATTTTTCTTTAAAGCTACAAATAAATTATTTTTAAGTAATGCATTGTCTTCAATTAATTCATTTATAAGATTTTTGTTCAAAACATCTTGATTCTTAAAATGTGAAGCTTCAATATTGGCCTTATCAAATTTTTGTTTCAAATCTTCTATTGAATTGCACAAAGCATTATTTTCCTTCTTCAATTTTGTATTGAATTTTTCTTGTTCATGAACTTTTTTTTCCATTGATAATAACAATTCATATAGTTCTTCATTTTGTTTTATCATATCATCTCCAAATTTAGATGTATTGCATAAATTAGCTTCAAGTGTTGTAATTGATGATTCATAATCTCTTTTCACTTTTTGTAAAGACTTTTCATATTCCTTAGTCAAATTTTCCATTCTTCTTCCATATTCTATATCATTTTCAATTTCTTTATTTTTAATATCTTTTAATTTATTATTCATAATTTCAATATATTTTTGTTTTAGTTTTCTTTCATGCAATTCACTACTAAGACATTTTTGTAAATAATCATTATCTTTTTGCTTAATATTCAATAATTCAATGTTTGTTCTTAAATCTACTTTTAATTCTTCAACTTGTTCACATAATTTTTCATTTTTATCCTTGAAATATGCTTGAAGATTCACAAATTCGTCATCTTGTTTTTGCAATTGCCAACATAAATTTTCTTTTTGTTTTTGAAGATCATAAATTTCATTACTTTGATCTATTAATTGACACTTTACATTTCCATAAGATCCTTCAACATTATTTATCCTATTTATAAGATCCTTTTTTAACCAATTATTATATAATACACTACAATGACCCATTATAAGAATATTTATCAAATTAAATCCCCGGGAGCGGCGCCAAATGTCGAAGCAAAAATTAACAACTTTAATAGGAATGTCAATTTTATTGTAGTATAGTAGCAAAGGTTCGTTCACTAGGGATTTAGAAGTTAAATATCTAATTTAATGGGACAATTTGTAGCCAAATTACATCCTACAACTTTATACACTTTAATTTGTCAATTAACACAATACACACAAGACAAACACACACAAAAACACTAGATTCTCCCGTCTCCAACCAATAGTGCTCCAACTGAGAGCTTCCAAATGAGAAGACAACTAGCCTATATCCTCCTAGGAGGTGACACCTATTCATATTGAAAAGACATGATTCTATTTGCCTCTTTTTATATCTAAGACTACTTAAATTGTTTACTATCTAATCACCTTATGCCCCTATTTGATTGTACATTAACAATTGGTACAATTTGTCTCATAGTAGTAGAAATATGTTGACAAATAGATTGCATTTCCATTGGAATGCTAAATAAGTTTAAAATTAAAAAATTAGTTTGTCTACATAGCCTCCTTCTTAACTTAATTGACATCCTCGTCAATTGTGCTTTCAAAGATTATTGTACTCATAAATTGTAGTTCATCTTTTGCTTGTAGTTTTTTTTATTTAAAATAAATAAATTTTATTGCCTCTTTTTGTTCATCTACGAATGATAGGTCAATTATACTTGACTAAGTCAAAAGTAGCTCAAGAATTCTATATGTGTCTTTGTAAATTTTATAATATTGTTCCAATCCTCCCGGATCCCATTGTATTATATTAAGGTTATATTGACTTAAAATTTACTTATATACATTATTTTTCATAATTTCAAATTCTCTAAGATTTTGTATTGTGCTTAAATATGTAATTTTAAGAAAATAATTATTTTGAAAGTCTTTAAATTCTTTAAAATATTCAATTTCATTCATAAATTTTGAACTGAATGTCGCATCTAATTTGTAAATGATATATTGGTTATTTAATTGTATTGTATTTTTATTTTTATATATTTGTGATTATTAGATACATTCTCATTTTTCAAACATGTTACTTTCCATGAAAATAATTTCTTAGGACTTTGAATTTGCCGGAATATAGTAGTGGCAATGATATGTTTTTCATCTTGAAAAAGATATTGAATTTTTTTGGGGTTGAAATCACCATCCGAATTTTTATTGAATTTCTGTTTAGGAATTGAATTGTCTTTTTTTAATAAAATCTTACCAATATTTAAACTTTTGCATTGTGGAATAACAAAATTGTTTTCTATGATTATTTTTTCAATTGATTGTAAGTGTTCATCATTCTCATAAAGTTTATTTTTTTGACACTTATGAAATTGGTATTTCAAAGAAACAACCAAAAGTATTGTATCCTCATTTTTCTTTAAAGCTACAAATAAATTATTTTTAAGTAATGCATTGTCTTCAATTAATTCATTTATAAGATTTTTGTTCAAAACATCTTGATTCTTAAAATGTGAAGCTTCAATATTGGCCTTATCAAATTTTTGTTTCAAATCTTCTATTGAATTGCACAAAGCATTATTTTCCTTCTTCAATTTTGTATTGAATTTTTCTTGTTCATGAACTTTTTTTTCCATTGATAATAACAATTCATATAGTTCTTCATTTTGTTTTATCATATCATCTCCAAATTTAGATGTATTGCATAAATTAGCTTCAAGTGTTGTAATTGATGATTCATAATCTCTTTTCACTTTTTGTAAAGACTTTTCATATTCCTTAGTCAAATTTTCCATTCTTCTTCCATATTCTATATCATTTTCAATTTCTTTATTTTTAATATCTTTTAATTTATTATTCATAATTTCAATATATTTTTGTTTTAGTTTTCTTTCATGCAATTCACTACTAAGACATTTTTGTAAATAATCATTATCTTTTTGCTTAATATTCAATAATTCAATGTTTGTTCTTAAATCTACTTTTAATTCTTCAACTTGTTCACATAATTTTTCATTTTTATCCTTGAAATATGCTTGAAGATTCACAAATTCGTCATCTTGTTTTTGCAATTGCCAACATAAATTTTCTTTTTGTTTTTGAAGATCATAAATTTCATTACTTTGATCTATTAATTGACACTTTACATTTCCATAAGATCCTTCAACATTATTTATCCTATTTATAAGATCCTTTTTTAACCAATTATTATATAATACACTACAATGACCCATTATAAGAATATTTATCAAATTAAATCCCCGGGAGCGGCGCCAAATGTCGAAGCAAAAATTAACAACTTTAATAGGAATGTCAATTTTATTGTAGTATAGTAGCAAAGGTTCGTTCACTAGGGATTTAGAAGTTAAATATCTAATTTAATGGGACAATTTGTAGCCAAATTACATCCTACAACTTTATACACTTTAATTTGTCAATTAACACAATACACACAAGACAAACACACACAAAAACACTAGATTCTCCCGTCTCCAACCAATAGTGCTCCAACTGAGAGCTTCCAAATGAGAAGACAACTAGCCTATATCCTCCTAGGAGGTGACACCTATTCATATTGAAAAGACATGATTCTATTTGCCTCTTTTTATATCTAAGACTACTTAAATTGTTTACTATCTAATCACCTTATGCCCCTATTTGATTGTACATTAACAATTGGTACAATTTGTCTCATAGTAGTAGAAATATGTTGACAAATAGATTGCATTTCCATTGGAATGCTAAATAAGTTTAAAATTAAAAAATTAGTTTGTCTACATAGCCTCCTTCTTAACTTAATTGACATCCTCGTCAATTGTGCTTTCAAAGATTATTGTACTCATAAATTGTAGTTCATCTTTTGCTTGTAGTTTTTTTTATTTAAAATAAATAAATTTTATTGCCTCTTTTTGTTCATCTACGAATGATAGGTCAATTATACTTGACTAAGTCAAAAGTAGCTCAAGAATTCTATATGTGTCTTTGTAAATTTTATAATATTGTTCCAATCCTCCCGGATCCCATTGTATTATATTAAGGTTATATTGACTTAAAATTTACTTATATACATTATTTTTCATAATTTCAAATTCTCTAAGATTTTGTATTGTGCTTAAATATGTAATTTTAAGAAAATAATTATTTTGAAAGTCTTTAAATTCTTTAAAATATTCAATTTCATTCATAAATTTTGAACTGAATGTCGCATCTAATTTGTAAATGATATATTGGTTATTTAATTGTATTGTATTTTTATTTTTATATATTTGTGATTATTAGATACATTCTCATTTTTCAAACATGTTACTTTCCATGAAAATAATTTCTTAGGACTTTGAATTTGCCGGAATATAGTAGTGGCAATGATATGTTTTTCATCTTGAAAAAGATATTGAATTTTTTTGGGGTTGAAATCACCATCCGAATTTTTATTGAATTTCTGTTTAGGAATTGAATTGTCTTTTTTTAATAAAATCTTACCAATATTTAAACTTTTGCATTGTGGAATAACAAAATTGTTTTCTATGATTATTTTTTCAATTGATTGTAAGTGTTCATCATTCTCATAAAGTTTATTTTTTTGACACTTATGAAATTGGTATTTCAAAGAAACAACCAAAAGTATTGTATCCTCATTTTTCTTTAAAGCTACAAATAAATTATTTTTAAGTAATGCATTGTCTTCAATTAATTCATTTATAAGATTTTTGTTCAAAACATCTTGATTCTTAAAATGTGAAGCTTCAATATTGGCCTTATCAAATTTTTGTTTCAAATCTTCTATTGAATTGCACAAAGCATTATTTTCCTTCTTCAATTTTGTATTGAATTTTTCTTGTTCATGAACTTTTTTTTCCATTGATAATAACAATTCATATAGTTCTTCATTTTGTTTTATCATATCATCTCCAAATTTAGATGTATTGCATAAATTAGCTTCAAGTGTTGTAATTGATGATTCATAATCTCTTTTCACTTTTTGTAAAGACTTTTCATATTCCTTAGTCAAATTTTCCATTCTTCTTCCATATTCTATATCATTTTCAATTTCTTTATTTTTAATATCTTTTAATTTATTATTCATAATTTCAATATATTTTTGTTTTAGTTTTCTTTCATGCAATTCACTACTAAGACATTTTTGTAAATAATCATTATCTTTTTGCTTAATATTCAATAATTCAATGTTTGTTCTTAAATCTACTTTTAATTCTTCAACTTGTTCACATAATTTTTCATTTTTATCCTTGAAATATGCTTGAAGATTCACAAATTCGTCATCTTGTTTTTGCAATTGCCAACATAAATTTTCTTTTTGTTTTTGAAGATCATAAATTTCATTACTTTGATCTATTAATTGACACTTTACATTTCCATAAGATCCTTCAACATTATTTATCCTATTTATAAGATCCTTTTTTAACCAATTATTATATAATACACTACAATGACCCATTATAAGAATATTTATCAAATTAAATCCCCGGGAGCGGCGCCAAATGTCGAAGCAAAAATTAACAACTTTAATAGGAATGTCAATTTTATTGTAGTATAGTAGCAAAGGTTCGTTCACTAGGGATTTAGAAGTTAAATATCTAATTTAATGGGACAATTTGTAGCCAAATTACATCCTACAACTTTATACACTTTAATTTGTCAATTAACACAATACACACAAGACAAACACACACAAAAACACTAGATTCTCCCGTCTCCAACCAATAGTGCTCCAACTGAGAGCTTCCAAATGAGAAGACAACTAGCCTATATCCTCCTAGGAGGTGACACCTATTCATATTGAAAAGACATGATTCTATTTGCCTCTTTTTATATCTAAGACTACTTAAATTGTTTACTATCTAATCACCTTATGCCCCTATTTGATTGTACATCAACAATTAGTACAATTTGTCTCACAGTAGTAGAAATATGTTGACAAATAGATTGCATTTCCACTGGAATGCTAAATAAGTTTAAAATTAAAAAATTAGTTTGTCTACACTTCACATCGGTCGGGATTACTAACTATTCTTTCAAACTCACCTTAAGACTTTAGAATGATGGAAATTACTAGAATTAGGAATTTTTCACCTTCTAAGAGTTTTTTTCACTAATTTAGTAGAGACTGCTACCAAATCTTTCCTAATACTTTTTTTAATGTATTTTTGCTCTATAATTTAACTAAATTTCGCAAAACATTTGTGAAAAATAAACCCAGAGTTCCAAGTGCCAACTTGAGGGCTTTTAGCCTACAAGCCTTAAACCTAATTGTAACTATCTTTACCTACATCCATTTAACTTCTGAAGGACCAAGTTGCGTTTTTTGGCAATAGAGCAATTTTGGGCAACTCACTACAAATGGAGTTTGTTTTTTTTTTCTTTGAAATTTTTACAAAACATGTGCTCAAGGAGTATCTTTAAGGGCCAACAATTTTCATAACTTCTGAGTACATAGTTAAAATTTTATTACATGATATGCAATTGTCTTTTATCTTTAGATAGCCTAGGCAAATCGGCAAATAACTGCTTGAAAAATCACTTTTTGAAAAGAAAAAAAATTGAAATTGATTCTTTATAATTATGTGTATATATAGAGTTGTCTTTTCAATGCAAAAAAAAATTACAAATTTAGTGAACCCAATTGAAATCAGGTAAAAATGCAATTATATAAGAATTGCATAACAAAATATATAACTTTTATTTCAATTGGTGCTTGGAAGCAAAATTTATGCCATTCTAAGTCCAAAAAGTGAGCTTTGAATCATTCCACTATGATTAATGAGATGAAAATTATAAGGAATTTTAGTTTGTGGGTAGGTATGTTTTTCAAAGACTCCACACCTACCTCCAAACTAAAACTCCTTATAACTTTCATCTCATTAATCATAGTGGAATGATTCAAAGCTCCCTACATACACATAATTATAAAGAATCAATTTCAATTTTTCATTTTTCAAAAAGTGATTTTGAAAGAAGTTATTTGATTTACTCGGGTTGCCTGAAGATAAAAGACAACTGCATATCATGCAATAACTTCTTAACCATGTAGTCAAAATTTATGAAAATTGTTGGGCCTTAAAGTACCTCCTTGAGCACATGTTGTGTGAACATTTCAAAGAAAAATAAATAAAAACTCCATTCGTAGTGAGGTGCCTAAAATCCCTATAATGCCAAAAAACGCAGCTTAGTCCTTTAGAGGTTGAAGGTGTTTACAACATATGTATTGATAACATATTGGTACCTATAACACAAATATACTATAATATAAAAAGAGTCTACAATATAGATACCTATAACATGGACACCTATAACCATAGGATGTATTTATACTATAAATCCTTAGGCTCATGAGCTCATAGATTCTATGCTCACATATTACCACTCCCCTATTACCACCCAAATTTGTTATCTAATTACTTTGGAGAAATTATTTGCCAACTTGCTTACTTTTAAGAGATTAACCCCTAAGCACTCAAACGACCATTTTTTGGTCGCTGTCCGACTTCGGTCAGAATTTTTGGGCAAAAAAAAAAGTTTTTTCAAATTTTTTTTTTTAGTTTTGAAAAAAATTGGATTTTCTTTCAACATTTATATTCAAAACTAAGATCAGTATGGTCAAACAAAAATTATAAGAGATATAGCACAAAAGGTTTAGAATTGCCTAGTATTGAAAAACTTACTATTTTGGGAAAGTATTGATGGTCTCATTACTAGATCTTTTGGATTTTTTCACAAATCAATAGAAACCACAATTTTGACCAATCAAAAAAATTCATATATTAAATAAAGAAATTGTATTTTTGGTGAATTTTTGAAGTTGTATCTTTGAAATTCATTTGAAAATTAACAAAAAATAATTTTATAATTTTGACCATACAGATACTTTCTACATTTTGTGCTTCACATTATCTTCTTTGATACTAACTTCAAAAAAGTTACATAACTTACATTTTATAACACATTTGTGTTTTGTCCCAACCCCTTGGGCTTTTAGGGGTTAAAAAGTTGAAGAAAAGTCATTTGCAAATAGAATGAAGACCTTTTGACAAAAAATGAATTATTTATGATTTTTCAAAAAAACTTGGAGATTAAATTGGTAAAGCATAGGTAGACCGATAACCTAAACCGCATATTGACTTCTCCCCTTCTTGAGTGCATTCTCATGATGCTAAAAGATAGTTGAGATTATACTAATGGATGGACAATTGATGCAAATTGGAGGATCTAATAGATGTCAAAATTGAGTAATTGATAACAATGTTTTTGTATCCTTGTTATGCTTGAGTGCATAATTCATTATCTGAGGGTTATCAATTAAGTAGAAAATGAATGCAAAAATAACTTGAGTTGGATTTTAATCTCATTTTTTAAGTTTATAAAATTTAAAAATAAGATATTTCTTGCAAGGATATTCATGCTATTGAGATTAATTTTTTGGGTTTGGTAACAAAGATACTAGAAATTTAGGTTCTTTTCTTGTGACATCCCTCCTACTAAAAAATATGTTTAAAAATAAAATGATTTTTTTTCCTTCTAAATAGTGTCTCTCAAAATGTTACTGCCACTTTTAAGTACATTAGGCTTTCAAAATGTTATAGACACTTTCAATACATTGTGTAAGACAATGTACAGTTACATAATTGAATCAACTAAATTAAATTTCATCAATTGGGCTGGGGGTATACATGGCATATCCTCATAGATCCATACACACACACACACATATATATATATATTATATATATATATATATATATATATATATATATATATATATATATATATATATATATATATATATATATATATATATATAGGGTAAACAAGCACCGTGCACCCAAAAAGAATTAAAAAATTTTCATTCCCCCACCCCTCCCCTCTCTTGTATTTTTATAAATCAATTTAATAGACAAACAATATGGGACAATTCATCTTGTATCTAGTATCCATATCCGGTATTGTATCCATATCTATATCTAGTATTCATTACATATTTGTACATGATATTGTATCCATATCAAGTATTCATTTCGTATCTATATCCGCATTCATATTTGAACGACTTAGATCAATGGCTTGTGATTTTTTGAGAAATCAATAGTGATTTCAAGAGTAAGCATTATTTTTTAAAACAATCAATGCCATGTAAATTTTTTGAGAGGGGGGCTAATTAATTGATCAAGTGTGTATAGCCACTTTTCAGTACATTGCATTGTAGGGTGATTGCAAGAAACACTTGTCCTATTTTTTGTCCCCTTGACATCCAACAGGTAGTTTTTTGCTCATAACTTTTGCATCATTTTCCCTATCAACTTGAAATTTGGAATGAAGGTGCACACAAAAGTTTTATATGTTGTGTAATTTTTTCAATTTAAAAAAAATTAGTTTACTATTTTTAAACTGCCCCCAATTGGCTGTCTACCTTGGCCATTTGGGGGGGTTTTAGTCCTATTTTTGACCCAAAAATGCAAATTTTGAGCTGAAAATTGTCATGCTTATATCTATAGTATAGTTACACAATCCTTAAAAAGGATTTTTGAAAATATGAAACTGTCCAACTTCCACATGTCGTCAAAGTGGCTGACTTTGTGCAAGTGTAGAGAATAGAATTTATTTTTTCCAAAGATGAAATTTGTTGGAAAAGAAAGACCTTTACTTGAAGAAAAAAAGGATTTTTTATTTTCATTTTTTGAATTTTTTTACTATTTTTACCAAATTAGTGAAAAAAGAGCTATTTTCATTGTATTTTCCATTGTCTATAACATTTAGAGAAAAATTTTCTTAGGTCTGAATTTCAAGAGACATAATATTCTCATTGCTCTTCAAATTATCCATATTTTTTTCAATTTAAAAAAAACTTATTTCAAAGGGTCATAGGACTCACAGGACTCATTGATTTTGAGCCATTTTGAGCCAAAACCGGTAAGTGTTTCTTGCAATGACCCTGTAGCTCTCAAAATGTTCACTAGACTTACAAAAGTTTCCATAGCTTCTAGAATGAATTAAAGATTATAAATAAATTTTGATGATATATTGTGGTATAAGTAACATATAGTCATACATGAACAAAACAAATTTTAAATTTAAAAAAAAACTTATTCATTTTAAAATTTTAAAATTTTATAAAAAAATTATTCAATTTTAAAATTTAAAATATAAGTATTTAAATTCTTTTTAAATAAGTGGAATGAAAATTAATTTTAGAAATTTCTTGTAAGAACTCCATAAATTTTGCAATTCTGTTGAATTAAACATTACTAACTAGCTCTAATTTTTTTAATTTATTTTTATTCACTCCAAAAATCTGTAAACATTGTAGAAAATTTAAAAAGTGAAATAAATATTTAGATTTAAATTCATATATTTAGTTTCAAATTTTTCTTGAGATTTTTGGAATGAATAATAAAAAACAAAAAGATTTACAATCAGATTCTAGTAATTGATATTTCACTCATTAAATTTTTAAAATTTTGTGACATTCTTATCAAAAGTCTAAAAAGAATTCTCATTCCACTTAAGCAAAAATCTTGGAAAATTGTTTTATAATAAATAAAAAATTCACTACTAATTTGAATAAAAAATTTAAAAAATCAAAAAGTATTTTAATAGTTTTTTGAAAAAATATTTTATGCAAGAGTATTACTTATACTTCAAAATGTCTAAAAAACATTGGGAAAATCAAATCTCTCATTTAGTTATGGTAATTCTTAAAGTTTATGAATACTTATAAGAGCCATTGTATTTTCATTTTGTTTTCAACGTCTTGTCAAAATGTACACAATGTAATAAGCATGTATTTCAAAAATTAGAACATTTAAAAGACAATTGAAATAGTTTTAGGCTTCAAAACACTATGATCTCAGGTTCACAACTCTTGTACTATATGCAAGGATCAACAGTGCTAAAATGGCTTAGAGGATGGTTTTTGTTAAAGTTATATCAAATTAAAAAGACAAAAAGTTAGGTGAAGGTCAAATTAAAAGAAAACTATATGTATAAAATGTTGCATTACATACATTCTAGAAAATAATTCACAATATATATGAAGCATTGAAACACCTATACATAGTTTTTTAAAATCTATACAAGAAGTTCTCTCCAATTAAAATTAAATTTTTATTAAAAAGCCTCTAAAGTTGGGTAGCTCAACCTATAATAAATGTATTTAAGAAACTCATATAATTAGGTTTTTAATGCTATTATTGTCCTGAAAAAATATCCATTTCATATATATATATATATATATATATATATATATATATATATATATATATATATATTTACATTTTTGGATTCCTTGTTAAAAGGATTACAAGAATTTCCCACATTAAAGCAAATTATATACTTTGAGAATAAACTAAAATGCATTAATAGTGATTATAATCAAGGCCATATAATATGGGAGTTGTGTACCCGGGACTATGATATTTTCACCTCTAAAGGACCAAGCTTTGTTTTTTTGGCAACATAGCAATTTTAGGGAGCTCATTACAAACTAAGTTTTATTTTTTTCTTTGGAATTTTTGCACATGTGTCCAAGGAGTAGCTTTAACTCTTTATGGCCTAATGACTTCTTGACAATGAAGGTTTACAATGAATTGTGCCACTTTGATATTTTTTTGCACATAGATGTGCTTGAAATTTTTGATTTTAACTGTATGAAAGTAAAAATTATTTTATCTAGTATATATAGAATTAATTGTGGAAAATTCTGACCATTGAATTTTTAGATTATAACAATTTTGGATGATCAACTTCATAAGCAAAAAACACAGATTTTGAAGAAAAAAATCACAAAAGATGAATAATACTCATCTTTGTAATAAACTAAAATTTGTATACATTTTCAAACAAAAAAGGAGTAGAAAGCCAAAACTAACCAAATTGGATCCTAAATTTCTTTTTAAATTTATTTATGTGTAAATTTTTGAAATTTAACAAATGATATTATTATCACATTGTTTGGAGAATCTTCAAAAAATTTAGAATCATTTTAATTATTTAGTGTTGTTAGTCACATTAGATTGAATCTTTTATTATTAAAATTTCTAAAAATAAAATTTTGAGTTTCTTTTTCAAATGTTGTTTATTTTTGTAGAGTAAAGAATCAAAATGTCCAAGAAAAATGTTTTTTCCATGTCTACTACTACTTTCACTGGAAAAATATTACACTTGTTCCTTTCTTCTAGTAGACTATATTTCCTTAAATAAATTTTAAAATACTTCTCAAATTCAAATTTTGAAAATGAGAAAATGAAACAAGTATGTAAACTTGATATTCTACAAGATCCTAATTTACAAAATATTGAGATTTATTTCACACTATTAAGAATTTGCCATTGAAAAATTGAAGAAGACACATTGTGTCCCCTTGGTCCTTGAGGGGTTAAAGTCCAACAATTTTCATAACTTTTTGACTACATGATTAAGTTATTGCATAATAAAGTTATTGCATGATATGTAATTTTTATTCAACATCAGGCATCCCAAGCAGCTCAAAAAACTTCTTTGAAAATCACCTTAAAAAATAAATAAAAACTTGGAAGTAATTATTTAGATTTATATATACATGGGTAGCTTTGAATCATTCTATTATAATTAATGAGATGAAAGTTATGAGGAGTTTTAGTTTGCACGTAGGTATGGTTTTAAAGACTCTAATATGCCTATGTGTAAACTAAAACTCCTCATAACTTTCATCTCATTAATTATAATAGAATGATCCAAAGCTACCCATGTATATATAAATCTAAGAAATCACTTTTGAATTTTTATTTATTTTTAAAGTGGTTTTCAAAGAAGTTTTTTGAGCTATCCACTATTAAATGAAAATTTCATACCATACAATAACTTTTTAACCATGTAGTCAAAAGTTACTCCTTAGGCACACATTGTGTGAAAATTTAAAACAACCCCCCCCCCCCCCAAAAAAAACCCCTCCATTTGTAGTGAGCTACCCAAAATTACTACATTGTCAAAAAATACAGCTTGGTCTTTGAGGGGTTAAAAATTAACTCCTAAGTGCCTAAGCCTTGGCAAATCTACTTTTTCCTATGAAAAAAGAGCATGAGCTTATAGTAATCCCCAATAAAGCAAGTTTTTTTCCAAAAACTAATTACATAGCTTGCTTACTAGTATCTACACCAATTTTGAGTGCAAAATTCTATAGGAGTTGTGAGATTATACATAAAAAATGTGTGTTGTCTATTTTTAGTATGTTGCCCCTTTCCACAATGTTTCATAAATTTGCATCTAAATTTTTTTCAAGAATGGAGGTGACATGAACAACTACAAATAGTGTTAGCATACTAAAATATACTTTCAAAAAATAAATTTCATATGAAAAGCTATCATATTCATTACACAATCCACCTTGCAATTGCTGAAGTACAAATTTATTCTATAATTAGAAATCACAAATATCTTAAAATTAACACTTGCATCTTTAAATTTTCAATGGTGAAAATCATGAAAATGATTTATTCTTTCTATTGGAACCATTTTCAAAGCATTTGGATAAGTACAATTTCTTAGATCTCAAATCAAGTAAACTTAGCAAGTTGTGTACAAAACCAAAAAAGGAAGTAAAATTGACAAGCTTTACTCTCCACTAATGTTACATACATGCATTTGAAGACCCTTTTATAATCAAATATTTTCTTTTTTCTGTGAAAAATGAAAGTTTTTAATAGTTAATCCTAAATATTGTCTGAATTTTTTTTGAAACAATCTAACGAATTTAATTGTCGATTTAGATTTGAGCTAAAATTTCTGCATGACCATATATGGTGACTTAGGCAATTAGAGGTTAATAGTAGAAATTGAAATGAAAAGTAATTACTGAGACAAGTGATAAGAGACAATATGATTGTATTACTAAGGTAATACTGTGACCTCTTCTACATTTCTATCTATAGATAAATGTTTGTAACATCTATTTCCTGTTTTATAGTTAATAAAGATTATAATTCTAAAGTCTAAACCTCTTAAGCTTACTTCAAAGTATTTCCAAATATGAATTCAAAATTTCCAAATTTGATCAATGTATGTAGATATTAGTTTTCTTGCATTTTTTGATTTTCTTCCAAGGTGAAAAATGCTCCAAATTTTTCACCTTTTGATAAAGCACTTAAGCAAATCTTTTGGAGGATCTTTCAGAGGCATTATTGTTATAATTATTTAAGATAAAATTCAGGATCATTAGAGTAAGGATCGATTTTAAATGATATTTAATTCTATCACAAATTCAAATTCTTACAAGCCTTTCAGGAAATTTGAATATTTGTAATTCCCATTAAAAAAATTTACTTTAAATTCAAAATACTAAATTCTAATCATCATGATTCTTGAAGAGTTTTATTTACTCTTTAATTCAAGTCATTTTTGAAGGGTCATTTTGAGATTGAAAAAGTTATTTTTTGAGGTCAAAGCTACAACTACACTTTGAATTATAGAATATTTGCAAAGCAAAGTCTTTAGAATCTATATCGTACAAATGTTGAAGAACTAGCACAAAAATCTTCAAAAACAATTGTTGAATCAAAAAAAGTATTATTTGTACTTTAAGATGTATTTGCATTAATTGATTTTATGAAATTTGAATGTTTGGTAATTTAGAGGTTATCCCCTTAAAAGATGGAGATTATGACCATTTAGTCAAATTTGAAATTCCTTCACTTTCTATCTTCTATTTCTTCACTATTTATAAGTGAAATTACTATTTTTGCATTTTTCAAAGATGAAATCACATGTACAATAGTTGTCATCATATTTTCAAATTATTATGAATTTCTGAAGAAAAAATGAAGAAAATTCATATCAAATACAAATCATGTTCAAAATATCTAATTTTTTTAAAGAATTGAAGTACATTATTTTCTAGAACACTGCATTATTAAGAATTTTTTTGTATCATTCCATATTTAGAAATTTAGTTGTAGATATCCAATTTCAAACTTACTAAAATGCTTAATTTAAGGAACTTTTCAAAGTTTCCAAATGGAGTGGAAATTTTGCTTTAGAAGCTTCATTTTGTTATTGTTTTCCTAGAGGAAAAGAAATAGTTTGAATGTCAAAATCAAGATTCAAGGGGGAGTATTTTTAAATATTGAATTACAGTAGACAATGCATCGTTGTTTTTTTATAAACAACCCCATGTAATTTTGGCTTTTTAGTGCCAAATTAGTGCTTTCTTTTCTGGTTTTCTAGTGCTAGATTACACCAGAAAAAATAACTTGGCTAAAAAACACTACAAAAAATGCCAAAAAACTTAGATGACATTGCCAAACAACTTTGAAATTTAAAAAATATTATATGAAATAGCCTGATTGTGGATGAAAACCTTACTGTACATCCAATAAGTGGATGAATGTTGCAATTTGGAGCACCACTATAATATTTTATATCACCATTATGGCACTTCTTCCCACAAGCATCTTTGAAATTTTCATCATTTGTTGGAAGATCTCTCTAAGGGAGGAGGTCCATAAACCGACCATCTAAGGGCTGGAACAGAATTTTGGGCAGGTCAAACATCTTGAAGTATTTTCTAGTGAATTTTTCTTGAAAGACAGCTTGAATAGGTATCCAACCCAAGTCGTTTCATGTTTTTTGGAGCTCTGTAGAGTTAGTTATGAATTTCTAAAGTCAATATGGCATAGGGCTCCAAAACCGCCCACCCCCTCAAATGTTCACTGTTTGTACACTACTGTAAAGATCAAAAAGCATCATGTACCAGAAATCTACATTTCAGAAGGTGAGCGGTTTTCGAGCCTCCTCCCTTATTGGCAGATGTTGAAGAGAACACTGCTTTGTGAGGTTTGCTGCATGTTGTTCTCTAAGGTAGCTTGTTGGCACAGGATCCATAATGTCCTTGAAGGACTAATTTCAAATTTCAAGCTCTGGATATATTTTTCTATAAATCTCAAAATTCCTTCTAAATTTAATTAGAAGCAAAATATTGTCATTTTTTGAGTAAATTTTTGGGGATGGATTCAAAATGATATGGTGAATTTTTGATATTTTTGTGTTCTTTATAACTATGACCTCATTTTTGCAAATTCATTGTTGAACTAAAGTCATTGGGATTTTGGCTGGGTTAGCCACTTGACATACTTCCACATTTTCAATTTTAGAAAAATATGCATTCTAGTAATACCAAATTTAACTATTATATAAGACAACAACCTCATAAAAAATCTTCTCAAATTAGGATGACTTTCATCTAAAAAGTAATGAGAAAGAGCATTGATTTTCAATCTATCCTTCGCACAAAAATTAGACATTGGAGCACTATAGGGTTGACATGCACCCATGGGAAAAACCCCAAAGACTGTGAGTAAAAATTGGGTGTTGGATAGCTTTAAGGTTAGTGTTTGTTTTTGTAAGAAAAAAATCTAGGGACTTTGTATAAAATTGGACATTAGAGTCTTTTAGGGTTAGTGTACACCCATGGGAAAAAACCTAAGGACCTTGTACTAAAATTCAACATTGGAGTGCTTTAGAATTAACCCTGAAATGCTCCAACATCTAATTTTTGGACAATGTATAGATTGAAATTCACATTCTTTTTCTCATTAAAGTTTGGATGAAAGCCATCCTAATCTACAAAGAAAATTTATGAAGTTGTTGTCCTATCCAAGGGTTGGATTTGGTACAACTAGAATACATATTTTTCTAAAATTACAAATGTGGAAGTTTTTCAAGTGGTTGACCAAGCCAAAATTGCATTGACTCTAGTTCAAACTTAGAATTGCAACAATGAAATCATAGAATCAAAGAACACAAATTTTAAAAATCACCATATTCAAAGAACCTCATTTCAAATCCATTCCATCAAAATTTACTCAAAAAATGACAATATTTTCCTTGTTATTAAATTTAAAGGAAATATGAATTTTCCTTTCAAAATTTATAGAAAAATATTAGTGATAGCATTTGTAAATCTAGCCATATGAACAAAATCTGAAAATCAAACTCTACAACTTTGATTTGCATCTCAATTTGAAAATATTCTTTTGAATAGTACTTTATAAATCATCAATTTTGGAGATGAGTCTAGACACTTAGGGGTTAACACTATAAGAAACCTTTGTTTTGGATGACAAGCCCTAATTTTTTATGACGGATTTTAGGTGATGTCAATGTTGACAACCCAAAAATTTTATGTCATTAAAAATGTCCAATGTAACATTATTTTTGATAGTTCAATGTTTTTATGTTAACATTGATGTTACATTGGTTATTTTTGTTGATATAAAAATTTTAGGTTGTCAACATTGACATCACCTAGAATCCGTCATAAAAAATTAGGGCTTGTCACCAAAGATAGGGATTTCTTATAGTGTAATATGCACCTATGGAAAAAAAACTTAGGCCTTTGAGCCAAACTAATGGAAGTTAGAGGGCTTTAGGGTTAAACCTTCATCGCCTAAGCTCCAAACGGGTCTAAAAGCATCTTTTGCTTTTCAAGCCTTATAAAGTTAAATGTCACTAAGATATGAAAATGTCAACCATATAATTTTGTAATGTGCATGTTGTAGATGATGTGGATCAAATTTAGAGTCATTTGGCCACATAGATTGCAAGATCATAATGTTTTAGTTTTGAAAAAGGTGCTAAAATTTTTCTAATAACACATTTGGAGGTGAAATCCGAATCCTAAACCTACTCAAATGAACAAACTTTAAACTACAAAGTGATTCAAAACCAAAATACAAACACATTGGTGAAAAAAAATTTCATTCGTATGCTTTGAATTGTTTGTAAAAATGACTTTGAAATGTCAAAAAAATAGCAAAAAAGGGTGCAAAAAATGCATCTATGACTGGACCTTCTTCTACTAAAATGCTTCTCAATCACTCACAACTTCTTGTATTGATATGAAATTTTAGACACACAAACTAGACTAAAATGCGCAACTTTTCTAACAAAAATGATTAGAAACAAACATTGTATGAGGAAGAAACAAGCCACCAAAGTTCATTGTAATCAAAAAATGTTTGACTTTTGAACTTTGAATTGCTCCCTAACATTCAAAACAACTTGGATTGCCATGAAAATTTGACCACAATAACTAAACCTTTAGAGGAACACAATCCAACAAATTTGATTGAAAACAAACATTGGATGAAGGAGATACAAGCCCCCAAAGTTTCAACCATCAACTGTAGTTTAGTGAATTCAAAATGAACCCGTGAACTTCGATTGGCTCCCAAAATATTCTTACATCTTGGATTGATTTGAAAATTTCACTACACAAACTAGACTTGAATGCGCAACTTCTCCAATAAGTTTTACTGAAGTCGGACATAGGATGCAAAAGTTATAGCAATTTGAATTAGACTGCTAGACTATGTGAGGACACTTTTGGTCCCCTTGGGCGATGAAGGGTTAACATGCACCCATGGGAAAAACACCCGGGGAAGACAAGTGAGGCGTTGGTTCCATAAACCCCAGTCACTACAATAGTACAATATGGAAAAGAGGTCGGGGTGAATTGGCCCCCTTGCTCAACCACTCAAAGTCATTCCACGGGTGCAAGTAGAAAGAAAAGCCCCTTATTTTGTGCTTGATTAATCTTAGACTACTGCCAACATCATTTTGTGGCATTTGGAGGACAATTTAGGGTCATTTGAAGAGGTTAACAATAGTTTTTTCATCCATTTTTTTAATGACCTTTCATATTGAGTTACCAAGAGTATTCAATTGAATTTTTAGTCTAACTAATGTTTATTTTCATGTAGTTGAGCAATAAACGAAGAAAACGGATGACAAAATTTGCCATTTTAGTGTATTTTGAGGAATTGAGTAAATATGAAATTTCTCCACAAAAATGATATTTTTTGAGTTTGAACCCAACTAATGAAATGAAGGTTCTCTACTCTAGTTTCTACTCCAATTGGAATTTTGTAAAAATTCGTAATATTTAAAATTTTATTGCAATTTGAACTTTGGGTGAATTTCAATGTCTTTTTGCATTCTATTTATAGAAGTATATGGAAATTGAGCTTACACCATGACATTTGTCACTGTAATGTACACACATGGTGAAATTTTCAGATTTTTTGAGATAATTTTCTTTTTGATATGATCTTTCCTTCACTTTCTCTTCAAAAATTCTTAGAGAAATCAATTTTCTTAAAAAAAAAATCTAAATTTTTCAGAAAGTAGAGAAGACGTATAACTACATCTCTAAAAAATAAATAATTTTTTTCCATACATATCTAGTTCCAAAATGGCAACAAAGTGAGTGAGGAGCAACTAAGCTTGAAATAAGTGGTTATAGGTCTTTCCTTTAACCCTGAAGCGCTCCGACGTCCATATTCTAAACGATGAACAAAGGGCTTCAAGGCACTATTTCATCCAATTAACTTCTCATTTATCAAATGTAATACTTGAATCTAGAAAAGACAACCTTCTTTAATGACCAAATTCATTAAATTCTGGTCAATGATATATTTGGGCAAAGCTATAAGTGAAAATGTGCAAAAATTCAAAAAAGGATTGAGACACTTAAGGGAATAAGGGTGAAGGGTTAATTTGCCTAGTACACCCGCACCTAGTTAATTTGGGGTCTCTGATTTGCAAGTATCAATTCAAAATTTGCGAATTTGATCATGTGTGAATTTTTTTTTAAATTTCAGCGTTTTACAGTGAGTGGTCCACAGAGGGGGTTAGTTCACCCCGGCCTGCAAAGAGCCCTCCAGAATCTTAGAGGCTTGGACCGACTCCAGCAGGACTTTTTTTTGGGCTTCTTGGTACCAATTTGCACCAGTGAAAATAATCTGGCTAAAAAACACCCCAAAAAATGCTGAAAAAATTGGATGGAATTGCCGGAGAACTTTGGAATAAAGAAAAATATTAGATGAATTTGTCTAATTTTGAATGAAACCATACTATACATCCAAGAAATGGATGAATGTTGCAATTTGGAGCATCCCTATAACATTTTATGTCGCCACTGGGGCTATTCTCCAAAAATGAAAAAAAAAAAGCCTTGGACTCCATTACTTACCATTTTATATTATCACCCCTCATTTTCTATTGTCACCCCACTCACATTCAGTTGTTGTTTTTTAATAATTTTTACCTTTTTGATTCGATTTTGGGGAAAAGGCAGTTCCTGTAGCTCCTTAAAATTCGGCAAACGACAAACCCAGACCCAATCAATTTGAAGGTGGTGCACGGTACAATTCAGGAGCTCCTGTAGAAAGAGAAGAAAGATCCGAAACTTATAAGCTGAGTGTCAGCCAATTCTATGTTACGTGCAGGAACTGCCACTTGGCATGCAGCGGAAAAGACGCCCTCCAGCCGAGTTCTTCAAGTCGCATGTGGAGGCACTTCCTGCGACATGGCCTGCATGGGGAGGCAGGGACGGACAGGGAGTAGTGCCGTTCGGGGACTGCGTACAGTGCACAGCGAAGGAGGCCACTACAGGAGAGTAGAGTCAGCGTAAGTTACTACTGGAGTATTAAGGTAGGTACACCCAAAATGGCACCTGACCTTAAAGCGCCCTGTACAACGTGCATACATTTTCAAAATCAGTCATGTACCCAGACTGTAGATGGCGCTTTCAGAAACACACTTTAACTGTTAATAACTTTTGCATACGGTATCCAAATCCACTGTTCTTTGGTGCGTTGGAACATGCTTTCACTCACCAATAAGACTGTAAAAAAAATCTGAACAACATAATAACAGGAACTAGGCACAGTATGAGAAACTGGCGCTTTTGGGTGTACCTACCTTACTGGAGTATCAGTGACATCCTCTCCAGTCAGTTTTGCTTTTTCTTCTTCTTTTTCTTTTAATATTGGCGGCATCCTCAGTTCCTCACTGGGGCGGGGGGGACCTGAATTAGTTGATTTGGGTTTCCAACCACTAGCAGACTTGAATTCAGGGATTCAAGTTGATTGATCTACAGGGTTGAACACCAAGTTTTCGGACCCTACCCGTCTACTGTTCAGTAGTGTAAACGCAGCCACATGCATGAATACTAGGCACGTATGCATGTATACAGTATACAGTATAATAACTAAGGCTTTTCAAGTTGTTTGGAATGCTGACCTAGGAGTAAAGCTGGGTACTTTTCCAAACGGCCGACACTTTTGGCTGCTGTGTCTAGTTTGTTTGGTACTAACTTACTACTGTAAAGATGGTCAAATTTTCATTGGTTTTCTTCTACCTGAGAATAGGAGGTTCCAATGCACCAAAGAATGTGACATTTGGATCTCGTATGCAAAAGTTTGGAAGGTTCAAAGTTTTTTTTTGGGGGGGGAGGTTCTGAATTTGTTTCTTTGATCAATATGCGTACATATTGATTTTCGAGATGTACATAGTCTAGTGATGATGGTGGTGGTAGTGTAAGTGATGAGGTGTGATATGGGATGTATTGTATCTACTTTCTATGGAGTACTTTCCAAATACTATTGAACTTCAAAAAATGTTTTCATGATATTTTTGGTAAGCAAATTATGTACTTTTGAAAATGGTTTATGAATGATTAAAACTAAAGTAGAAGGGTAAATTTTTTTTTTTTAAACAAATGAAATTCATTGCAAAGAAGAAACACTGGAACAACAACCAAGCCCTATGGGTTGGACAAACAACTAACCACAAATCAGTAACACTTAAAGAACCAACAAGGGCGAGGGCCTTGTTGATTCCAAATGATTTGATCTCCCTCCCTATAAGCAATAACTCGAGAATGTATCCACATGGAGCAGAAGGGTAACTTTGGCATGGAAAAGTGGAAGGTACATAAGAGTGGAAGAAATGGCTCAACTATCTAAGCCTCATGAACATAAATGAAAAATTTCGTCATTAATGCCTCAATTAGGACAAGTTCTTTCTTCTAAGAAATTCTCAAAGTTTCGTTACGATGACATGGTAGTTTTTGCACCTCCACCTTTACAATAGTTGGATGGACTACGGTGGTAAGCACCTTGTTGTGCCAAATTGGAACTCATGACCACTTCACTAATGTGCAAAGACACAAGTTATAGAGCCAAAGCCACAAGAGCCTACTAAGGTAGAACTCTATTATATAAATATTAATATATATTAAATCTATTATATACATAAATAAAAAGGTGGATTTTGTTTTTGTTTTTGAAGGATTTTTCATAAACAATATAAGTTTTCAAAGTCAATACTTAAAGAAACCTTAAACTGTCCTATCCATGCATCTTTCAATTGTCTTGCAAAGGACTCCAAAGCAATCAGTGAAGGCTCTAACTTATTTACTTAATTGACAGTTTGAAATCATATACTGATTGTGACACTTCTACAGGCCCCCTACTAAGCTCACACATAGGAAATATGAATCATTTCCGATAACTGACTTCTACTTTATAAGTTTGAATTTTGTTAATGGGACTGCCTTTCAGTTCTTCAGAATTTTTTTAAAAAAAAATTAAAAAATTAAAAAATAATAATTAAAAAATCTTTGAAGATCTTTTTGGTCACCGCAATGGGGTGCCACAACAATGGGATGACACTGCACTGGGGACTTGGGGATTATGCAGTGATCTCTGTGATCCACTGTGACTGATGGAAAATTGCAGTGACTATGGTGCTTTTTAAGTACCTTTTTGAAGAGCTGATTGCATTTGGGGAAGCTAAACTTCTTGAAACAAGTTTCAGTAAATTTGCATAGGAAGAAGAAATGGAATTGGATCTAATGCAAGTTGTTTCATATTTTTTGAAGTTAAAATGCAGTAATCTAAAAAAGGATCCTGTCCTAAAATGTACATAATTGATACATTGAAGGAAGCAAAATATAGCTCTATGATGGTGGTTGTGTTTACAATGGGGTTGATTTTAGAGCTCCCTACCTTATCCAAAAAGTTAAGAAAAATTTTCTATCATGATAGCATGAAATCTAGTTTGGGCAAACTAGAATTATTTATCAATCCTTCACCACAAGAGAAAGGGGTGTTTTTAAGTATAGTCCTAGAGATAACATTTTAAGTAATGACCTTTTTAGGAGATTTTAAGTAAGAAATAGGTGTCTTTTTAATAAAATTTTACTAGAAAGACACGTATTTCTTACTTAAAATCTCCTAAAAAGATAATTACTTAAAATGTTATCTCTAGGACTATACTTAAAACACCCCTTTCTCTTGTAGTGCTTCCAAACCTAAGTTAAAACATAAATATTTTGAACCCCAAAGTACAAAAATAAACAAGTTTGAATTTTCAAAAATAAATTTCATTTTGTCAATCTAGTCTTGCATACATAGTCATATAGTAAGAGGGAGACTCCTCAATTCAAAATCATAGTGAGTCATCACTGGGGGAGGATATTGAATTTAGAAAATTCTAGACTATCCAATGAGAATTGGTGAGCACCTTTTGCAATTGTTCCTATGCATTTTGAAGAAATGTGGGTCAAGTGAAGCCTAATTTAACTATGACAACCCCAAAATTTGGAAGTTCACATTCCTAACAACCAAAAATTAGGATGATTGAATGAGTTGACCTTCCGCCCATTAAAAAGAAAGGGGCGGGCGGGGGGGAGCTTGTCATGGGCATTATAGAGAAATTTCGTCGCTTGCCCTTTCACCCAAGTGCCCGACCTCCCTCCACCCCGCCCAGCCTCACAGAGAGGAGCTCAACGGGATATTCGGAATCGCAATGCGTGCTCGCCATCCACCGCGAGTGACTCACTCTCCCCATGCAGACAACACAACAACGGCCCATTAATTTTCGAAATTCCAGAAGAGCCCGAGAAAAGAAAAAAAGAGCGGGCGGCTGAGAATGTGCAGTCAGGAATTTCTGGGAAGTCCGGTCGAAACCGAAGGTCTGGAGCCACCGATGGTCCCCAGGTGGGCCCCCGGGGACCCAGTATATAAAAGAGCATCCTGGCCCCTGTGCTGGAAACTGACTGCGACTACGAGAGGAGAGAGAGAGCGAGAGAGAGAGAGAAGCAACGGAGACGGGTTCAGACTTGAGACTGTCCCTGGGGTCTCCAAGTCATCTCAAATGCGCGCAGCCAAGTAGCAGAAGCTCCACAACCTGCATCACCTTCACCACCTCCACTTTGATTCATTGCTATTGTTATTGTTATTATTATTTTTATTTCTTGGACGATCTCGAGGGCAGCGATTGTTGCTAGTATGGCGCTGCTCCGATTGTCATTTTCTCGGCCACTTTACTTCGGCAGGTTCATGCGCTTCTTCCGCGTCGTGTAAGTAAGGGAAACCCAAATAATCCATTGGAAAAGCTCGTCATGGACGTCCTCCTGGAACAACAGCAGCACGAGCAGCAGTCTAAGAATCATCAGCAACATCGCCACCTGGTTGTGAAGTCGAAGCCATGCTGCAAACGGATCGTGCGACAGTACCCGGCCAGGGTGACGAAAGCTGGGACCAGAAAGCGCAACAAGCTGCTGCGGAAAGAGGACGCGGAGGGGGCGGCCACGGGGGGGCCGTTGAAGCGGAGCTCCTCGTTTAGGGGGGTCACGAGGTTGGGCGCGCGCATGCATTGGTTTGGATTTTGGGGCTTCTGGAATTTTGGATTAATTTGGAATTTGCGTGTTGGGGAATTGTTTGGGGTTGTACGTTTGTTGCATTCAATTGAGGAGTGGTTTGAATTGGATGCTTGCATGTAGGCATCGATGGACGGGACGGTATGAAGCGCACTTGTGGGATAAGAGCTGTTGGAATGACAAGCAACATAAGAAAGGACGTCAAGGTATTTGAGTTTTTCATTTCGCTTGTGGGGGGAGTTGCTGTGGGAATGTCGCATTTTCGATTGCTATTTGTGAATGCGGTCGAGGGGTGAGTTTCAGTTGTTCTAATTTTTGTGAATGATCGTTGTCGGTGCCGATGGCGGATGATGGTAACGTTGTTGACCACGCGGCTTTGCGCAGTTTATCTTGGTGAGTTTCGTTTCGTTATTGATGTTCTGTCTTATCTCGCTTGCTAGAGTTGCATGCAATGTTAGCAGACATTTTGGAATTCACTGATTATTTTTCTCTGTTTCTGTATCTTGTTAACTGATCTTGCAAGAATTTTTATATTAGTATAGAAAACGTAGCAAAGCGCTGACGGCGTGGGGTTGATCGGTGGATCAGGGGCTTACGATGACGAAGAAGCCGCGGCACGCGCTTACGATCTCGCCGCTCTCAAGTACTGGGGCCCCGGCACCGTGATTAATTTCAAGGTACACCACCATCGCACTCTCCCTCGGGAAGTTCGTGAATACAGTCATGGGCAGTTGTGGGTTGTCGTCGTCGTCGTCGTCATCGTGTTCTTTAACGCCCCGTACGTGACGGGTTTTTTTGCCAGCTGGAAGATTACGAGCAGCAGCTCTTCGAAATGGCGAATATTTCTCGCGAGGAATATCTCGCCTCTCTCCGAAGGTCAGTAATTAAGTAGTAGTACGCATGTCGGCAGTTAGCCTTTCTCGTAAGCAGAAGCTCTCATGGTGGAGCGCGCGTTCTCAACGTCTGAGCGACTCTTTCTTTGCTGTGCAGGAAAAGTAGCGGATTCTCTAGGGGCGTCTCCAAGTACCGAGGCGTCGCAAGGTAATTTCAAGGCTTCGTCCTTGAAATTCATTTATTCTTCATTTATATGGTCGAGTTTAGAGTTCTGAGACTGCTTGCGGGTCTTGGAAATCGATCTTTTGTAGGCATCATCATAATGGCCGCTGGGAAGCGCGCATTGGGCGTGTGGATGGGAACAAATACTTATACCTCGGGACCTTCGGTAAGTGGCTGGATCCAACTTCCATTGCAAGTTAGACTGCGTAGCTTTGGTTACCCGGATATTTCTGAGTACGATTCCGGGTCTTCGCAAAGGTGACAGAAGAAAGAGAGGTCAAGTAAATGTCTAGAGTCTGAAAGGTCTTTAATACGTGCATGCATGTGGTGGCCGGTGTGATCTTTATGTAGGGACACAAGAAGAAGCAGCTCGAGCATACGACCTGGCCGCGATCGAATACCGTGGCGCAGCTGCCGTCACCAACTTCGATCTCACCTGCTATAGCCAGTGAGTAGTTAGCGTACATGCTCTGTCTTCTTGTGTACTCTTCCTTTTTACGAGTTTGTGTGATTTTTATCTTTATAAGCACACTTTTTGGTGTTAAATAGGCCCGGCTATGGCGTTTGCAGGTATCCCTCGGCGTCTCCCGGCCAGACCCAGCTTGTATTCCAGCCCGATGGTGGTCAGGGAATGAATTCCGACAGCGGGTCGACGTGCATCGACCCCCCAGTTGTGACGCTGGACAAAATTAGTCGACCACTCGACGCCAGTGACGATGAGATGCAGATGCTTGGGAGTCCTTTGGAGGACTCGTCGCAGCTGCTGGACACTCAGCGAATGATTGCTGACGGAGGCTCCTGCACCGACTTGGAGTTTCTGGAAACCATCAGTCGGGAGTTTCATCAACACGGGTCGTCGTGTCCGCCGAAACCATTGCAACAATTTTCTAAAATGCGCTACACACGCGACGGGGGCTCAAGCAACGACCTGCAGAAGCTGGCGACCACTTCGATGAGCGCTTTGCAATGGGATGATCAGGCGCAAACTCTGTGCGATGACAATACGGAGGATTTGGTGCAGGACCCGGTGAACTTTTTGTACTCAGATGCGTACTCGATGCAGGCGGAACAAAAGCTTGTGCTACCAAATCAGCAGCTTCTTGTTGATGGTGGGATTTATGACGAGGGGTTCACGTTGGAGGAGCTTTCGGAGATGGAGACCACGAGCGGCTCCAGCGACGTGACGTCCTTGATGGTGCCGAAAGAGGAGTCTTACAACTTTTCCAGTTTCGAGGAGTTTTCTTTCGACGACTCGCAAACGGATTGTCAATCTGAGCTTCTAGAGAACGATTCGTCGTTCTGGAATCACATGCTGAGCCAGTCTAGCGACGGCATGATGACGGAGCAGAGCTCATTCCCTTCTATAGATTTGGATGAGCTTCCCCCCACGACCAGATACGCCTATCCTTGCACTTAGTTTCACCCCGGCTTTCTCGCCCTGCTGAGATTTGGAAGTACTGACGAAATTGTTGCATATTTTGTAGAAAGGTTGTTTCATTCTATTTCTATCTATCTCAATCTAGCTACCGGATTTCAAAGTTACCCCAGCAATACTCTGCTCCGAGTAATTAAGAAATCAGCCAGGGTGATGCCAGACTTACCATTCTGAAGTTGTACATATGCAAGCGGTCTGTGAGGAAGAGTATCACGAGAACCGTAGCTTAGCTCTTAGAAAATAAAAGGTAGAGACGGAGGTATTCATATCTGCTTGTAGTTTTGGAACTGTAGACGGGGTATATATATGCTCCCATGAGATACTTGAGAAGATTCGATTGTTGCACATATATGTATCGATTTCAAGTTTTGCTACGCTTTTCCTCGGGGGTAGAATGATCTGAATCATGCGACCCATCTACTGGGGGAATGACATCACAGCAACATGTAATCAGTCACGAATGTAAATGCAACTCGGGAAGGTTCAATTTCCATTCTGCTGCATCTATCTGCTGGCAGTGTGTAATCTCCAGATTTCGTTTGATGCGACTCGATCAGTTGTACAGTTCCACATCAAAGTTCCACTCTGGACATTTTATGACTTACCACAGTTCTCTCGTCCATCTGCTTGCATTCATTGATGCGGTCATTGGGATATTGGGACGCCTTCCGACGAGGGCAACCCAGCGTAAGGGCAAGGGCGGGTAGCCCAAGGCCGAGGAGCGGTACACTCACGCTGGGAAGCCCTCGTCGGAAGGCGTTCCACTGCGTTTGGGAAGAGCGCGATTACAGTGCCCGGCATTTTAATTGGAAATCGCGGTACGTGGCAACGGAAGAGATCTTCGCAGACTTTAACAAAGGGACCTGGCGCGGGGCGCAGACGACACCTGCGCTCTGAAATGTACATTTCTGGTACATCCTCTAAAGCATCTGTAAAGGATGTCTGCGCCCTGAAATGTACTCTTCGAGTACATTTTCTTGTATAATCTACTCGGGTGTCTCCTAAGCAACACTCTACCCACTGGGAACAATCTACAGTACACAACTGAAGATTGTAAGCAATTATTGTGCGAGAAATTCCAGATATAATATGACCCATAAGAGACATTTGATAGGTTCCCGGTACATGGTTCCCTCTTGCACAACACAGCTCGATGCATTCCACAACCCCAGAAAACAACTTCCATTCCGAATGATAATCGATGTATTATGTGGCAAAAATTTGCATGCTGACACAGTCTCTTCAACTGGAGAATCGCATGACTTTCTGGCCCATGAATAGTAACAAGCGGTGCTCAATTTCCAAATCTGCTAAGGTTTCTTGTGTCGACGGGGACAAAAAAAATTGTGCGCTACTGAGCACGATGACTGAAATAATGGCGGCCCTACAAGTCTAACTTACGTCTCTTTCTCTTTGCCTTTTCTACTCTTGGAGGATCTTTCCGAATCCCCAAGATGGAGCCGAGTCATGGAGCTGCAGTGGCTGGCATCGTCACAACCCTCCCTTTCCGATTCCTCCCCCACTGCGCCATCACTTTCGTTTCTGGTCGAGGATCCAGCTCGAGGTGAAGCACTGATTGTACTCATATTGACTCCATAATCCGCAACTGGAGAATAATTCGAAAACCCAAAACTCTCATGACCACTAAAGCCCACATGCGCAGGAAACCCTAAAACATGCCCCCCGACCCCCGCAGCAGGCAAGTACTGCGACCCATGATAGCTGCTCCCAACCATCCACGGTTGCGCAGCTACACCACCCACAGGCAAAAACCTGGGTTGAGCAGGAGGGGCAGACATATACACATGTGGCGCACTCCCACTGGCCCCTACCATCATTTGCTGATCTGGCATTCCGCGAATAGTAGCCGAGCTGCTAACAACAGGAGGTCGAGGGTGCGCCCACTCCGCGAAAATCTCCCGCTGCTCCATCACGCCCGGGTGGTTGCAGCTGATGGCGCGCTGCGCTGCGTCCGCGGAACGGAACTTGACGAAAGCGATGCCCTTGTTAGTGGAGGCGTCCTTGTGGCGGATCACGTGGCAGGAGAGAATCTCCCCGTAGATGTGGAAGAAGCTCTCGACGGATTGAGTGGTGGCTTCGCGAGGGATGCCGCGGACGAAGACTGTGGTGTTAGGCTCCAGTGGGGGGACCACGGGGGGCAGGACTGGGGGTTGGGGAGGAAGCACTGGCCGGAGCAATCTGCACACAACAGGAAGTTGGTTTGAATTAGAGTTCACGGTAGATTTAGTACGCAATGCGCTCATCCGGCAATTAGGGTTTAGGTTCTTTATAATGGAAGAGTTCAGACAGCCGAATATGTGATACACAAGGGATCACAATTTCTACGAACTACTGCTTGCAATGCCTAATCCCTAATATCCCAAAACTCTAACTACTATCCCTGTCACTGGCCGGTGAAATGTACAAGAGCCAGGAAGTCATTTGCCTTCAGAGTTTGCTCATGATTTTAATACAGAATGTGCTCCCCTTAGGATATGCCCAATTTCGATATGATGGCGGAGTTCAGAGTATCCATCAGAGTTGGGGCTTGATTCACTACACAGTGCGATTACCTGGGGTTACGGCCAATTTCATTATGATGGAGTTTAGAGAGACGAAAATGAGACATATAATGGGCCACATTTTCCAGGAACTGTCGCTAGCGGTGCCTATCTCTACTGTGACATGGAAGGGGGCAAAACTGTATCCAATATATATTACAATGCCTGGACCTTACAAAACTCGGTGATCCACTTGGTGATTCAAATTGATAAGGGATCACGGTCGAATTAAAACGTGGTCGGCCGACATGTGATTTTAAATGTGACTATGCTCGCATTCGTTAAAATAGCGAAATTTCAGAGCGCTAACAATGTGACATTCAAGTGCTTAATGACTCTGTCAAGTATTTCGTTCGAGTGTTTAAACCTTCGGAAACTAAAATGATACAAGTTCGGATTCAATTCAATTAGCGCCAAAGATCGAATAACTAATGCTGCAAACTATATGAGCTGACAGTCACTGTTTGTAAATAAAACTAATGCAAGTATGGAATTTCGTTTCATTTGTTTAAAGAAAAAAATAAATTAATGCAAGTATTCATCGGAAGGCCGGACTCCAAAGCGTCAACATTTCAACTGCCCAAAAATTCACCAACTCTACCTTCCAGGTGCCTAGGCTTTAATTACATGGTAACCCACTTCCGGATTCAAGTCAACGAGAACATAATTACGATCGTAATTACTAGAAGATGCGCCTGTAACTGACTTGGATGCGACTAAGGCCGTATTCCTTGCAATGCCGGAATTCGCAGCGAGAGCGATGTGACATTCACGAGCTACTTTAAATGCCTTGGGAATTGAAAGCTAGGACTTCCAAGTTCTCAATGAAATGGGATTGACATATCCAACTAAAACCTTGATTTCTAAGATCTCGGACGAGTACAGGTCTACAGTTCAGCTGCCTTCCGCTGGCTCGAGCATCTAAAAACGGCTCTACTTTCCAGTTAAACAACTTGAAAATGCTTCACTAAAAATCTATCAATGGGTGATTGAGATAATCTTACCTGTAAGGCGACTGCACGACGAAAGGGGCGATGGCAGGAATGGGACCTGTGGCGGACTGATCTGCGACAGGGACCCAGTACACCATCCCTGTCACGTGATCCACCATCGCCTGCATCATTTCGGCTGGTCGAATTCAGACGCTTCTTAGTCGCTGGTCTCCACCATGGGGCCCGATTCTCAATCGATCAGTGGCAGTTCCTGAGAGAAAGCTTGTGACGCCACCATGACGCTGGTGACATGAAGTGCGGCGCCATGGAACTGCCGTCAAGCGACTCCAGAGAGTGACAGCGGTTACTTGTAGTCGTCCATTGAACTTAAATTCTTAGGCTTCACGGGGCATTGGAGTTTGAAATATATCGACTTCACAAGCTTGTAGTATAACTTCAGAATCCGAAAACTGACGACACGATGATGGTGCTCGCAACAGAAACGAGCTGCTCCATTGAGAAAACGGATTGCTTACAGCCTATAAGACAGTATGTTTGACCTTGAATCGTTGATTGATACTTCACGTTAACCTGTGGAAGTGGTTACCAATAACCTCCGGGTCCAAAACACAGAAAGACCACCAGAACTAGTTCAGGATCGAGTGGAGTCTGCAGATTGTTGAATATTGTATCCAGTGTACACTCAGTACTTGAACATTGGACTCGGAGAAATACACCAAAGAATTATATGCTCAAAAAAAGGTTTCAAACACTCTCCAGTTTGCAACCACGTCGAAAATGGTAAGTTTGATAAGAGTCCTAGCTGGATGCTGCGGCACTCACAAGCTCGGGATCAGATACACCCAGGCCATAGGTCACACACATGAATGCTCAACACTTAAACATACAAAAACATTAGAGCACAGAAGAACTCCAGCGCGTTAGATACACTGCGAAAAAAAATACAAGCATTCTCCAGCTTTCGCTCAAACTAAGGCCAACTTGATACCACTAGAACCAGCAGTTCGCTTGCATGAAGCTAGCGTACGCACGGGATCCAACGAACTCTCAGCATTGTTCCCGCAGAAGATTCTCACAGCCCAACAACACTTGAACCGTGTACTCACACAAAAAATTCCGCCAAATTAGACATCCTCAAATCCAGAAAAGCCTTGTAAGAAGCGTCCTCCACCTTTCCCATGCGCCCATTCGATACGGTGTGAAGCCGCAGTGCAGTTCGCAAGCTAAAGGCTAGCATACGCTCCGAACCAAACGGACTCTAAATATCGTTCACGGAAATGAATGTCACAGGCACCAAAACTTGAACGTCAAACTCACCAAAACAATCAAACAAAATAGATATCCTCAGAAAACGAAGTTTCAAGCTTTCGACCACATACAGTACAGCCCAATTGAGACGAAGGGACACAGGCTGGAGATACGAGGTCGAGATCGAACTCGACTCGAAAGAAATGCAATTAGGTACATGACATTGCAATAACTCGGACTCTGGGAGACCCTTCTGGGAGAGACATCTACAGGAGAATTGAGCTTAAGTTAGCTAGACGAACTGCGACGGCCGGCACTGGCTCAGCAAAGGAAAAGATATTGGTGAGAGTGGGTCTGCAAGTGAGTGAGGCGCAATGGTGACTGGCGGGGGCCTTGGTGACTTGGCGACTTGGTCCTTGTGAGCTCGAAGATTGGTCCATTCAAGGTCCCTTGCCCCCCAGGCAGGCATGCAGAAGACGGCATTGATGAGAAGCCATTGAAAACCGTTAGTCTGACAGGCGAGCGGCTTTGCTGCGGCGACAATGATGGTGCAGGCCCCCCGGCAGCAGATGAACTGAAAAGGCGACGCTCCCATTCTGTTCTGTTCCGTCCAGATCATGTTTGTGTGGGAGGACGCACTTTCGGCTTTATGGCGTTGCATGATCCGATCCAACCTCGAAGGCATTGATGACCTGCCCCCGAACAACCTCAAGGGCTTCCCAAGTCCGGCTTTATTAAGCTGAAGCGGGGTAGGAACTTTGTATGGCACAATTAGGGATGGCTTTGGGTGACTTTGGCCTCTGTTAATTCGACATGGAGCCGACTTACTTACAGTACATAGCAATACTCCGTATTAGTTTCTGTGGAGTTTCAACAGTAGCGTTTGCAATATTCAGAATCACAAACGAGGTCAAGGTGCTGCAAGCAAAGCTGCCAATGAGCTTCAAATTCCAACCGTAGTCTTCTAATGGGACTAACTGAATTTAGCTAAACACCTAAACTTTCTTCCCAAATGTGAATGCTGTACTGTACTGGTACCGTTGATAGTGTGTAGAGTATCCGGATCTTTTTGGAAATTAGGGCTCGCTTCAGGGTGCCCCCTGGACTTGGTACTGTGGAATTGCGCAGAGATCCCACTTTGTGATTTTCGTAATTAGCCCAAGTTGCTGTAATCAGAGCTATTAATTCTCCAAATGTAAAGTCATCTGAGTCTCCAAATGTAAATTTAGCAACGGATCTAAGTTAACCCCATGTCCCCAACTCTGTGAATACCGGCGCCATAGTGTGAAGAGTATCTGGACCTTTTTGAATATTAGGGCTCAGTTGCCCTCTTGACTTGGTATTCGTCAGCTCTCAGTGGAACTGTGCAGGAATCCCAATTTGCGATTCTCAAAGGTAGCCCAAGTTGCTGCAAACAGTGCGAAATGAGCCAGAAATTCAAAATTAGCAATGTGGCGTTTACAAGTCTCCGAGCTGACTAAATTTAGCAAAACACAAACAGCAACTGAACCCCCGAAACGCGAATGCTGGTACATTGTATAGTGATAACTTAATAAACTTGAATGTTTCAGCGCATCCAGCACTGTTTTGGGTACCTTTCCCTATTTTAAGAAAAAAGCAATAGGGGTCACAGGTACAGCATTCCCGTTGTTGCGGCTATAAATAAACCCACTGGCTTCCGTCGGTTTTGCTATATTTAGCCTCCATTTTTAAAAAGCTTTCCTGGCACAAATTTAGCCGCAATTTGGAAGATGGAAGTGTGAGAGGGACCAACAGAGCTGGTGAGCCTGGATCGAGGGCCAGCTCAAGTTGCAGGAGTTGAATCAAATCGGTGAATCACAAGATGGATAGATCGTATTGATTTCTGTGATGTGGTTCCTCAGGATATGATATTCAGGTTTAAGATTATATTATGGAGCCAAATGGGAATCAATGAAGCATGATTGGGGATCCCAGTACAAATGTGCATTGGATTTGCTCTCTGACGCCAATGATCTGCGCTGGCTGCTGCTGCTGCCGCTGCCGCGACTGGTGCAGCAGCAGGCAGGGGCAGCGCTCAGTCGCTCCCTGGGTGGCTGAGGTTCAGTTCGGCTCTGCCTTTCTGGGGAAGAATGTTTCGTCTCGAGGGAGTCCGCTTTTCATCAAAAAGGTCGTGCCAGACTAACATTCTATAATCCAGACTCCAGAGATTTCCGCCTTCTACACCTTTTGAGGGGAAGCGAATATTTCTTTCTAGAATGCTTGGAATTGCTATTATAGGGAGGGAGTCCAGGCTCTGGAAGATCAATGGATGTCAGGGAGCCAAAACGGATGCATTTTTCATCCATCCAAATTACCCTCCTTTGTTTCTGTGGACTTATTAATGGAGTGTGCAATTGAGAGTTAATAGTGAGGGGGAGGGTGCAACAAGGAACCAAGCGTCATGCTTTGAGATGTCACAAGACAAAATTCATTGAACCACCAAATTCGGGTATTAATGAAGTTTGGTATTGTGTTTCTTTTTAATCAAGGTAAAATAGTCTCTTGCAGTCAAATGACCTATAGTAAATACCTAGGAAATGATCCCATTGTGAGTTTTTTCAATATGTGAGATTTGGATCACAATCAATGTCATACCTGACAACGATGGAGTGATTAGTGACTTCATTAGGAACTTTGAACTTTTCAATGTGAAATTCATTGTAAGAATTGACTTTTTAGACCTTCAATGTTAAAAAATATTGTGACTACATTAGGTATAGATGGGTGTTATAGATTCACATTTTGTTGGTTATAGAGTAGTTTGTAAACTCTATTTGTAAACTCTGTTTGATTATGATACAATGAACACTTCAAAAACTTCTAGCAAATTTATAATTTATTAAAAAAGAACAATTTCAATTGCACTTGTTGTTTCTCACACTTGTTTTTATGTGGAAAAAATATTGAAAATTTTTCATTACTAGCTTGAGGCCAAAGTCCTCATTCTAAATACAATGGACTATTTTACTTTATATGTGGTCAAGCCTTTTTCCAACAACTTTGGTACAAACTCTAGAAAATTTTATGATTAGTTCAATATCCTTATAAATAACACATAGGAAGTACATCAAGTCTAAATTTGAAATCTCTTTTTTGTTGCTAAGTGTAAAAACTTTTTAAATAAGAAATTGAGATTAACAAATAAATATTAAGAGTTCTACAATTTCAAATCCTTTGCAACAAAATTATTTTTGAATTGTCAATATTTTGGATCTAATTACTTGTCAATAGAAAAAACATTTGATTTTTAGGTTGTGTTTATAAATTTTAGAGATAGTGTATGTAAATTAGAATGCAGGGATAGAATTCATGACCCCAAATCTATGACTTCTATTTAGACATTGATACCAAATTGTCTTTCAAAGTTGTCGTTTACAAAGCAATTTTACAAAATCAAGAGAAATATTGAAGACTCTGGGGGATAATGCTCAAAGGACCAAGTTGCATTTTTAGCAACATAGAAATTTTGGTAGCTTACTATGAATGAAATTCTTATTATTTTTCTTTGAAATTTTGAGATATTTAGGAATTTCTTTCTAGTTGGACAATGCAAACAGATTAAAAAATGATTTTTTTTCTTAAATGAACATTTGAAATTAGTTTCTAAGTTTTTATATAGATGAATAATTTTGAATCATATCATTTTTATTATTGAGATGAAAGTTATGAGGAATTTTACTAAGTAGCTATCAATTCCTAATTCTAAAATAAACTTTGAAGTCCTTTATTTAACTCAATTTTCAATAATTTTTGAAATAAAATCATAGGTTGTAAATTGTTTATTACAACATTGTCAGTAGCCTTTGGAATTGGCATTTTTCAATTCTATAACTAAATTCTTAACAATTTAGTAAATTCAATCATTCCCTACTTCTTTCTAGTTACTAATTTTCTTCTATATGTTGTATAGTTTTAAGTGGTTTGAAATATTTCAACTTTTCAAGCATGTAGCCAACTTGCCTTGAAGAATGAATTTAGAAAAGCACCAACATGGACATTTTTTCTCACTAATGTGACCTTGTAAAGTACAGTTGCCTTTTCTTTAGGGCAGTTTAAGAGCATTTTTGGTGAAAATATAGTCAAAGAACTTTGGAGATTAAAAGAATTACCCACACCTCATTGTAAAGGTCTCTATTTCTTTTTAAAGCAAAAGAGTTGGATGAATAAATCTATCTAAGCAAATGAGGGATCTAGCCTACCAAATACAATTGTGCCATGTACTTAATTGCTACTTTAATTTGTGGATAGTGATGTTTGTTAGCAATTTAGACATGGTTTGCTGTCAATATTCTAAAGTCACCCCTAAAATTTAGACTATGATTTCACCAAAAACACTTTAAAATTGCAATTTTTTACAAATAATTTTTTTTAGAAAAAAACATCTTTTGAGACAAATAAATATGGCATATCTGTAGTAAGCTAGTTTAAAAAAGATGCAAAAAAAATTCAGATATTTCCACCTTATAGATTACAAGATATTAGCATTTAAATTGGTAGGATTTCTTTTTTGGGCCCTACAAAAAAGCAAGCAACTTCACTTTACAAGTTCATGTTTGTATGAAAAAATGTCCAAATTGATTGTAATTATTTGGTTTTATTCTTCAAGTCAAGTTGGCTAGATGATTGAAAATTTTCAATTCATTTGGAATTGTACAACACATAGGAAAAAATAGTAAGTACAAAGAAGTAGATAATGATTTAAAATATTTAATTATTAATACATTATTTATGAAATTAAAATTTACAATTACAATGGTTGTAATGTTTTAATAAAAAATCTGCACCCAAATTTTTAATTTTTTTCCAAAAATATTAAAAATTGAGTTAAACAAAGTATACCCAAGTTCATTTTTAAATAGTGAATCCATAGCTACCCCAAAACTAAAACTGGCCTTATAACTTTTGTTCCATCGATCAAAATGGAATGATTTAAAGCTTTCCACCTATATACAAATATATAAAACCAATTTCAAATTTTTATTTTAAGAAAAAGTGATTTGAAAATAAATAAGTTAGACTACCTAGGTTACCCACTACCCCTTGAAAATTACATATCATACAATAATTTTTTAACAATGTAGTCAAAAGTTATGAAAATTGTTAGGCCTTAACCCCTAAATGCTGAAGGCCTATCTTGAAATTTTCTCTAAGTTGAACAAAATGCCAACATTTTGATAAACTGTATCAATTTTTTTGAATTGTAATAGTACAAATTCAAACTAGACGTGTTAGAGATTGCATAGAAAAATAAAACACAACAATAGCACTTATAGAGTGAAAGATTATAATGTTTGACAATTGAATTATTTGTAAAGTACCCTAAACCAAGGTTTAAACCCATGAGTTTTGTGAAAAAGCCGGTTGAGTTTAAAAAGTCAAAATAAAAGTGGGTATGAAACTTATTTTTCCATCAAAATGGTGCCTAAAAAAATTTGGTCCCCACTTTGAAGTCATGTGACATAAGTATCTTGCAAAAAAGTTTGACGCTTCAACTATAGTTGCCTTCTCAACTTCAAAAAAAGTCATGCCCAAAGTTGGGGGGGACTTTACAAATAACTCAAATGAGGGTGTCAAAACTGCAAAAGTGATGTAAAGTATTTCTATCCTCTTTTCGCAAGTTAAATCTAAAATTTTGGTGACCAAAAAAATATGAAGTGAAAGGACCTAACATGCATAACTCCAATCAATTTATGGCTCCTCAAAATCTACTCTACAATTTTTGTACATGAATTTTGAATGTAATTTTTTCTCTAATATCTACTGTAGTGTTTTTGAGGCTCATTTTCACGAGCTTTCAACACTACGGAAAATCAAGATTGCAAGGGATACCCTTATACAAAACCTTGTACAGAAAAATTACTATCATTCATTTCCTAGATCGAATTTTTGACACTAAAACTAGACTTCTAGAAGAATTTTTCAAAAATACAAACTACTAAAAACAACAATTTGGTTACGTTTTATTTAACTTCAAAATTTTACAAACACCAAATTTTGGTGCCTTGGCAATTAGGGGTTAAAACTACTCCCGAGGAAAATGTTGTATGAAAATTTCAAAGAAAAATAAATGAAAATTGCATTCATAGTGAGCTACCAAAAAATTGCTATATTACAAAAAAACATAGTTTGTTCTTTAAAGGTTAAGGGGGGCTTTATACTAGTCACTATATAGTATGATGAACGCATTTCTACATTCAAATTGGAGAAAAGGGACTATTCTATTGTCATTTTATATGACTTTTAAAAGAGAACAAAGTGACTACTTCAAGAAATAGAAGGAAAAATGATATGCAATCCTAAATGTTCAATATTGAAAAAAAAATTCATAGGCTACATATACAAGGCTTGGCTCAACTATCTAAATTGGTTTTCTTGTAATCATATCGAAATGACAAGCAACTAACAAACTAAAATTCTATCAATTGTTGAAGGATATTGAAGGTCAAAAGAAGTTAATGGATGATTTCATTGTTTAATGTAGAAATAAACAACACATGTATTGGTCCAATAATTAGAGCAATTTTGGTTACTATCTTGGTCATCGAGGCCTAATCTTTTCAAGGTTAAAAAATCATTTCATTCATTCTTTTGGAGATATTTTTGAACATTTTTTCTAAATTTTATTTACCATCTAAGTGAAAGCTACTTTTTACTAACTTCTAAAGGTTTAAGACCATTTTTCTATCAAAAACCACTCAAAATTGCCAATTCTATTGCATTCAATCAAGAAAACAATTTTTTGAAGAATCTAATTGTAGGATTTTGTACTTAACTTGTTTGAAATTATGTGATAAAAATTTCATGAAGTTTGACCGTATAGATTGGAAGATATATATATGAGCATTCAAAGTTGGAAAAAAAAAAATTTGAACTATGGTTTCAAATTTAGATGATTTTGACTACCGTTTTTGGAAAACATTTGCACTATGGAATTTAAATTAAAAACATTGTGTTGAAAAATTAAATTGAAAACCTAGGGAAAAAATTTCACCAAAAATACACTTAATTTCATTCTTTAAAAAATTGTTAAGTAGAAATAAGTTCAAGATTAAAAGAAAAACTAAATCGTTAATAGATTTGATACGGCATTGAAAGACAATAATTCCAACAATGAGATTGTTTTAAGAAGTAAATGAAACATTATTCAACAATTTTTTTGAAAAATTGTGAAAATTGCATTGAGAAATGAATCCTATGAGTCAACGATGCTAGTATGTGGGCATAAAAGTGTGAGCCTATGAGCTTTGAACCTAAATATAAGTAAGTATCCTACACTCATTGAAGGTGTTTATAACATAAACACCTATAATATAGGTATTTAAAACATAAATACACTATAACCATTGAGGTGTCTATGATATAGACACCTATACTATAGGTGTATAGAATTCTATGCTCATAGGCTCACACTTTCTATGCTCACATACTAGCAACCATGTCCTATGAGTTATTTTTTCAAAAAAATGCTAAAATTGCCCCCAAAACAATATTGTCCATAACTTTCTCATAACTAGTCCAAATAAAATGAATCAAAGCTTTACATGTAGATAAGAAGATATTATTTAAAGAAACAAATTAAAAAATTTAAAATTTTTCTTTTTGTAAATTTTTTTGCTACTCGATGAGTTTAGTTTTGGGCTTTGGGACGTATAATTTTTGCTCCCAAGCACCAATTGAAATAAAAATTATATCCTCACAAAGCCTGTTAGTTTTTCTATCTTTTGAGAAAGTTTCAAAAAGATTCACCAAAAATTCAAGGTCATAGGAGCATGCTCAAAATCTATTTTGTCTTCTAAGGGGACAATAGTCCTTTGGGGCTTAACCCCTAAAGGACCATGACTATGTTTTCACAAATTCGCTCCAAAATTGCCATTTTTAATACATGTTCCAAAACTCTGAATTTTTTTTTGACACATATAACCATAAGATCTTGTAGTAAGTTTCTTTGAAAGAATGAGGAAAAAAATTCATAATTTTTCACCATGTAAATTGCAAGATTTTGGTATTTGAAGCTACAAAAAGCCTTTTTTTACCACTGCAAAAATCTGGGCAGCTTCACTTCACAAGGTCACATTTGTAAGAAAAAAAGTTCAAAGTGGTTGCAACTCTTTGAATTCATTCCTAAAGGCAAGTTTTCTACATGCTCAAAAAATTTCAAATCATTCAGAATTGTACAACATAATATAGGAAAAAAATAGTGAATAGAAAGAAGTAGAAAATGAGCTAAAATATAAAATTATAAACAATTAATTTATGGAATTGAAGAATTCCAATCCCAATGGTTAGAATGTTTTAATAAAAAATATATCCCTACTACTTTTATTTTTTTTCCAAAAATATTAAAAATTGCATTAAATAAAGGATTTCAAACTTTTTTTTGTAGTAGAGAGATTCTATAACTAGCCACAAGCTACCCCAAACTAAAACTCTTCATAACTTCTGACTCATTGATCAAAATGAAAAGATTCAAAGCTTTGCACTTAGATAAAATAATCTAATAAACCAATTTTTTTTCTTAATAGTTCTTAAGAAAAACATTTTTAAAGAAGTTTTTTTTTTGGCCCGGACTACCCATTGAGCAAAGAAAGTGACATATCATGCCATAACTTTTTAACCTTGTATTCAAAAACTATGAAAATTGTTGGGCCTTAAAGCTACTCCTTGGGCACATGTTGTGTGAAAATTTCAAAAAATAAAAATAAAAACCCCATTTGTAGTAAGCTGACCAAAATCACTATGTTGCCAAAAAACGCAATTTGGTCCTTTAGGGGTTCACATAACAAAATGTCTTTTTATATAAAAATTTATTTGAGCTTATTTTAGTGTCACCATTGAATTTGACTTGGTTTTCTTTACAACAAACAAACTTACACTTGTTTTGGGTCCAAAATCTTAAGACCAAACATTCAAGACTAGACATTCAAATTTTGAATTATGGATGAAGACAAGTATATTCTAAGTACACAAAAATGTGTTTTTTCAACCATCAAATTTTTCAAGTAGATTCATTTGTTATTTTCTTAATATTTGTGTAATATAGATTCCAAAGACTTCAATTTAGATGCTAAATTTTTTCAAAATCCATTTTGGCTTGTAAAGAGTTTAGGAATTAGTACAAAATAAATATATTTTTAGCATATTTGTGCTAATTCTTAGTATGTGGAACCTTGATAAATAAGTGTTTTAGCTACTATTCGTAATAAGATGGATGATAAAAGTTTGTCTTCTATAAGTTTGCATTTTAGAGGTATAGCTAGGTGTACAAGAATTATAACTTGCTTTGAAATGTCTAAGACCAATAGACACCATAAGAAACTCAAGTTTTGGGTAGTGAGTCCAATTTGCTTAAATGGATTTTAGATGATGTCCACGTGACATTTAATGCAACAACTCCATGTTTTAATGTCAACAAAAATGTCCAACGTAACATCAATGTTGATATTAAAACAAGGAGTTGTGTGGGTGATTCTAACTCCACCCTTAAGCTAGAACTTTACACACGGGTTCTGATGACAATTTCAAGTAGTAAATTTTAGGGTAATCAAATTAAGTGCTTTCCAAGCAATGGAACTCAAATGATGTGAATTATTCCTACAAGAGTCTAAAAAATAACAAAAAGTATAAAAGTTAGTCTTGTTTATAAGTTCTTGGTTGGTTAATCAAATGCCAAAGTTTATGGATTCTAATCAAAGTTCTAAGGGGATTTACACCCTATATATTTTTATAACCACATGCGATAACGGGGTATTTAATGGAGGGGGGGGGGGGGTATTTATCTCCTTCCAATTTTTTTTCACTCCCTATGAGTAGAAAAAAAGCTACCTGTGAATATTTTTCAAGACCCTATTTTTTTTTGTAAAGTCTTGGAGGGACTCATTTTTCACACCCTATTTTCTTTATAAGTTTTACAATTACAAAACTTTGCAAAGATCACGAACACTCTAAGAGCAAGCATATGTGATCTCGGCATTCCAATACATATACAAGAAGACACACTACCACTGAAAGGGCCATGATCAAGAACTATACATACACGTTAATTACATGATTGCCCCCCAAAAAAACCCTAACATAACAAAGTTCACAACTACAAGATGGAACTACGTGTTGTGAAGACATTTCCTAAATAGCCAAGCACTTTCAAACACATCATAGTTAAACAAAAATAATTGCAATTATATCAAATTCAAAGAGAAACACCACATTCAAAGACATAACATACAAATTTAAAAAACTTGTATATTAGAAATTGTGTTTACAAACACAACCGTTGTGGAACGTGAGTGCCAACATACTCTTGCAACATATTCCTACCACATATTCCTACCACATATTCTATAAGATATATGTAGTTAGGAGATTGTACTTTATTAGAGGAGGAATTCCATAAATTAATCCTTGAGTGCTCCAACATCCAATTTCTAGATGATGTATAGATTGAAATCTAGATTTCTTTTTCATTATAGCTTGGACGAAAGTCATCCTAATTTTTAGAGATACTTTATGAGGAGATGGTACTTTATTAGAGGAGGAATTCCATAAATTAATCCTTGAGAACTCTAACATCCAATTTCTAAATGATGTATAGATTGAAATCCATATTTCTTTTTCATTAAAGCTTGGATGAAAGTCATCCTAATTTTTAGAGATACTTTATGAAGTTGTGGTCCTATCCAAGGATTGGATTTGGTGTCACTAAAGCCTCTATTTTTCTAAAATTACAAATGGGAAAGTATGTCAAGTGGTTGGTTTGGATTGATTCTAGTTCAAATTTAGAATTGCAAAAATGAGGTCATAGAATCAAAGAATATAAAAATTTCAAAAAATCACCATGTCAAGAGAACTTCATTTCAAATCCTTTCCAACAAAATTTATTCAAAAAATGACAATATTTTGCTTGTGATTGAATTTAGAATGATTTAGAAATTTTTCCTTTCAAAATTTATAGGAAAATATTGGTGATAGCATTGGCAAATCTAACCATATGAATAGAATCTAAAACTCAAACTCTACAACTTTTATTTGCATCTCAATCCCAAAATATACTTCCAAATAGCTTTTTATAAATATTTTTCTGAAATCATCAAATTTGGAGATGAGTCCAAATGCTTAGGAATTAAAGGAGGTAAAAAAAATTAATAAAAAATTAATATATCTAAAACTATAACAATTAAGAGAGTTATCACTAGTATGTAGTTATTCAATCAAATCACTATAATGATTGTTGGTTTGTTAGAGCATCCCCATGCCAACACAAAAGAAGATACAAACAGGGCAAGTGGCTGGGCCCAACCATTTGAATTGCCCTACACCATGTATGGGGAAGGAAAAACAAGGTCGGGCCCAACCAAATAGCCAGCCATCACCAATTCAAGAGTCAACTTGGCAAACCTTTCTTTTTGCCTTTTTTTCCAACTTCCAAGGCACTTGGGATTAGAAAAAGACTTTTTCTTGTCGGAATCTAGTTAGGTGGCACCTCAAATTCCGAAATAACTTGCTTGCATGCCTCGTTGGCCACATTGGTGTGGGGCAAATTTTTTTAGCCGGGCCTAGGCTTCCTTAATGGCTCGGCAAGTAGTCCCTAAGCATGCCATTTGCCTGAGCCAAGCATGGGGATGCTCTTACAATAGTGTTGTGTTTGTTTGGCTAAGCCACTTGTGTCTAGTTTTCTTGTAATTTTACTCCTACAATGGAATTTCGTTTCAATTAAGCCAAAAAAGATCACCATAATGATTGGGAATAGAATTCACCACAGCCCTAATGAAAGAACGTGCACCAGACAAGGAATAACTTACAATTAAAAGTTAATGTTTGAATTTTTCTAATTAATTTGAAAGTATTAGTTGACAATTTCTTTTTATCTTCTTGTCTTATTGGGCCTAATAAAACAAAATTCTACTACATTCGAAACCCCCTAAATTCTCTCAAAAATATATTAATTAACTAACCAACAAATAATTAGGAATAAAAGAATGTCAATGCAATAGTAAGATTCTTTTAAATGTGTTTTTAAAACTCTAATTCCCCCATGTGGAATCCTTCCCGAGTTCCCGTATTACATTCTTCTCTAAGTCTTCCTTTCCCTAATTCCTTCTCATTAGTTTTAGAGTTTGTTCGAGATTGGAAATTAGTGCTTTGGCCAAGAGCAAGAAGGCTATCGACTGTTAAAATTTAGCAAGAATCATTTAGGAGAGTTTTAGAACCCAAAATTGTGGGTGTCACAAGCAATAGTCAACCTTGGAATTTTATAAATAAAATTCATGTGAATGATTTTCAATATGAGTTTTGCTTGTTGGATCAACGTTCTATGTAAGGTAGATACACTGAAAATGCCACCTGACCTTAAAGTGCCATCTACAATGTGCATAGATTTTTGAAATCAGTCATGTACCCAAACTGTAGATGGCCATTTCAGAAACAGACTTCCACCATTAATAACTTTTGCATACGGTATCCAAATCCTATGTTCTTTGGTGCGTTGGAACATGTTTTCACTCACCAACAAGACTGTATAAAAATCTGAACAGCATGATAACAAGACCTAGACATAGTAAGAATAAGTGGTGCTTTTGGGTGTACCCACCTTAAGGTAGGTACACCAAAAATGGCACCTGACCTTAAAGTGCCATCTACAATGTGCATACAGTCATGTACCCAGACTATAGATGGCCATTTCAGAAACAGACTTCCACCGTTAATAACTTTTGCATACGGTATCCAAATCCTATGTTCTTTGGTGCGTTGGAACATGTTTTCACTCACCAACAAGACTGTATAAAAATCTGAACAGCATGATAACAAGACCTAGACATAGTAAGAATAAGTGGCGCTTTTGGGTGTACCCACCTTACTTGCTGCTCGCTCGGTGTACTGGCAGCTCACTCCTATTCTGACCCGTTGCCCGGCTTTCTTACCCCCGCTAGACACATGTCCGTCCCCGATTGGCCGCGGCTGGAGGCTCCGTTCGTTTGTTGACTGGCTCCGACTGGTACTAGAGGTTGGTATATCCGATCGTGGGGGACTTTTTTTTAAAAGTTATTTTGGAAATATGTCTGAATGCTAGCACTGATTGGTGCTAAGGCTGGTCTGTTTGAGCCATGAAGGAATTTTAAATTTTAAATTTTTTGAAATATGGATAAATGCTAAAATAAAACCAACTAATTAATAACTAAAAAGAATCTAACTTTTATAAGGAAATTGGAAAACAAAAAAAGACTAATTTTTATGGGGTTTTCAAAGTATAAAAGGGCTATCAATTTGAAAGGGACTAAGGCAATATGTGGCAAACCTTAGATTTTATAGCTCTAACACTTCAAAAATGAAAGAGGAAGGATGATTAATGGACTTTGGCTTTAAATAAGCCTCCACAAGGAATAGTTCCCTTAACTTCAATTCTTAACAAAGTCAAAGCTTCATTGTGTAGAGGCAACCCTATGTTTACACAAAAAAATTCGGGAGATTAAAGGGCTATAGCTTTGCCGTGCGGGGACGCCCCACTCACTAATGGTGTCAAAAGACAAATTTAATATTTTAAGGTTTTTAAAAGCCGAAGGAGGTACACATGACAATGTTTAAACCAAACATCGGCACTAAATTTCCCCCAAATGTCAAAATTGTTGTCACTTAAACATCAAAAGAGATATACATGATAGTGTTTAAACCAAACTTTGGTATTTAAAACTCAAATTGTCAAAGTTGTTGTCACTTAAACACCAAAGGAAGTAGACATAATAGTATTTAAACCGAACTTTGGTTTTAAAACTCAAATTCCGTTATACAACAAATTTTGAGCTAGAGAATTAGTCTAACAGACTTTTGGCAAGGTCAAACCTTGTCACTTTAAATGTATTAACACAAAATGTTGTTGCAAGTACCACAAAACATTAGTTTCAAACAAATTAGAGCTTGGAAGGTCTATCTCTTCCAAACTCTATTAAAATAAAGATAATTGAGGCTTTAGCTTTTAACAAAATAAAATAGAAGTGCTTTGAAGGAACCCTCTAGTCCTTCAAAATAGACAAATGGCAAATAGATGATGCTCTGGCTTAATCAATAACACAAAAGAAGAAAAATCGTGCTTTGACTTGGATTAGTAGTCCAATGTAAGGAAAATGAGAACACAATGTTGTTGCATAGAATGAGGGTACCAACAACCTCAAGGAAGGGCCTTTTATACTCGATCTAGGCCCATCCTCAATAAGTTGTCGATGAATTATATTTTGCTTTCAACTTTTAAATATTTGTTAAACTACCCTAATGTAATAGCAAAATAGTCTTTGTTTAATGGAAGAAAACTCTATAAGCGTCTCCATTTAACAAATAGATTTGGGCAAAATCAAATCCAAGATTTTTTTTCAAAAGTATTTTGAAATTAATTCTAATTAACCTAATTATTTAGTATTTTAATTTAAAGTCATTTCTAAATTATTATTTTTTCATCCAAAGATGGCTTATTATGCAAGAAAAGAGATCTTGATCCAATTCAATCTTTGATTTTCCAAAAGATATTTGCAAAATTCACCTAGGATTACCTTTAATTAAAATTTAAAAAAGTCAATCTACGAGCTGACCCTTTCTATCTATTGCAGAACAACTCATAATAAAAAAATTATCTGCGCCATTGTGTTCAAAAGATTCCAAGTAGCATAGGGACCCTAAATCCTATATTCTTGGTCATTTGTAAGTATAAAATCCACTCGTGATAATTTCAAGGAAAAGTCAAAATTCTAATTTTTGGAATTAAGATTTCAAAGAATCTATCAGGCCTAAGTCATTAAAAATGTTTCTGGTAGTTAAGAATGTCTCTTCATTCACTCCGTTTGGACACCATTAGCTCTTGGGACACCGGTCAACTCAATGCCAATTTGTAAATTCTCATAGAATTCAATGTCGGTGCTAATTCTAGTAGTTGGAACAAGACTTGGGAATACTGTAATGTCTTCAAGCTTGACAAAGCGCTTTATTAATTCACAAAACACTACCCTAATTTTCACAGTTGCTAATATATGAGTATAGAAGTGTGAGTTTGTGAGCCTTAAAGATGATGCATTTATAATATAGGTGCTTATACTATAGAAACCTTCCAAGATAAGAGTATATTTATACTATAGGTACCTATATTATAGGTATTTTTTATTGTAAATACCTTCAAAGGTGGTAGAATATCTTCTTATACACATATTAGAAGCTCACATGCTCGCATGTTTATACTCACATACTAGCATTGTTGCCCTAATTTTTAGTAAGATTGTATCACAACATGTATAATTTCTAAGAATTTACAAAGATGTTAATAAGCGGTTGACTTTTAATGGAGTCAATTTGAAATTCCGAAAAATTCCAAAATAAATTGGGTAAGTTCTAGGATACTCTTAAATTCTAAGTGAAAGTTCCATGCTCACTTGCATATGTCTAATTTTAATAATTTTGAGATTTCATTCATCTAAAGGACAAATTAATTCTTGAAACTCGGGAATCTCGATCAATTAATGTTTCTTTTAATCTCTTGGCATGATTCTACCCTAAAAGCACCTCTTGTTTGCTTCAATACCTACTCCATCTCTTCTTAGATTATACTTCAAATTTTTAAGTTTTCGCAATGTTGTGATGATTAAATCTAAATCCTCTATCAATTGGATTTTGACTTCATCTATTCTTTAGATTTATAATAGACTCAAATACTTAGCCAATATGTCAAATGCACTTCCAAAGTTTAAATTTTTACATTGACAAGATACTAGGATTGGCTAATTTTCACATCCTCACTTTTCTCGGACTTGCTAACTAATCGTTTAGACTCACATTTATATCCTACAATTGGAAAAACACAGTATTTTATGCATCCCGCAATTTTAGAGGTACTCTTGACTACTTTGGTAGAAACTTCTACCAAAACCTCCACAACTCTCTTTTTATATTTTTTTAGCATAAAATAAACCTAAAAATTCTAGAAAAACTTACAAAAAATGTATCTAGAGTTCCAAGTGCCATCTTGAGGTCACAAGTTTGAAAATTAAGCCTTTATTAAAGTATAAATAGACTAGAGAATCAAGGAAAAATAGAACTAGGATAAAATAACCTTGCTTGAATTTTAAAGAGGGACTCATACTAAGATCCATTGCTTGAAAGGTACTCTTAACCCCTAAAGGTCAGAGACTATGTCTTTATCAAAAACACACTAAAACTGCCATTTCTATTACAAGCACCAATTTTATTTTTTAAACATTTTTTGACACATGTAACCATAGGATCTTCTAGTACACTAGTGTCAAAAGATGTGGAAAAAATTTCAGAAATTTCCACTGTGTAGATTGCAAGATATTAGCATTTGAATTGACAAAACCCCTTTTTTTGTCCCTGCAAAATCCCGGGCAGCTGCACTTCACAAGGTCACATTTCTATGAAAAAGTGCCCCAAATGGTGGTGCTTCTTTGGATTCATTCTTCATGGCAAGTTGGCTACATGCTCAAAAAAATTTGCATCATTTGGAATCATACAACATATAGGAAAAAATTAATGAGTAGAAAGAAGTAGAGAATGATACAAAGTACTAAATTGTTAAAATTTTATTATAGAATAAAAAGAAAGGCCAATCCCAATGGTTGTAATGTTGTGACAAACAATCAACATTCAAAATTTTAATTTTTTTTCAGAAAAATTTAAAATTGAGAAAAGTAAAGGCTTCCAAAGTTTATTTAAGAGTAGAGAATCCATAACTACCCGCAAACTAAATCTCTTCATAACTTTCATCTCATAAATCAAAATGGAGTGATTAAAAGCTTTCTGCATATATATACATCTAGAAAACCAATTTCAGATTTTTAATTTTTAAGAAAATGTTTTTATAAGAAATTTTTGGGCTACCCGCCAACCAATGAAAACTACATATCATGCAATAACTTTTTGACCATGTAGTCAAAAGTTATGAAATTTGTTGGGCCTTCAAGATACTCCTCGGACACATGTTATGTGAAAATTTCAAAGAAAAAAAATAAAAACTCCACCCGTAGTGAGCTGCCCAAAATCGCTACGTTGCCAAAAAACGCAGTTTGGTCCTTTAGGGGTTAAATTTGATGAATAAACACCCATAGGCTGGAACAAAACATAGAGTTCAATTATATTCATTCAAATCCAAGGGTGGAAATCAAGTGCCCACAAAAAAACCCATATTTTGGTCAAATTCTTTAGCCCAAATCATGGTTGAGGGTTACATATACTTCATCTAGAATGTGTTATACATGTAAAAAGGTTGTTTAATACTCACTAATGAAATCTACTACTAGAGGTTGTAGTCTTTGTTGTAATGTTTTTGCTACAATTTGAAGTAGATATCCTACAACCATTAAAGATGCTCATAATATAAAAACCTATAAGTTAGATATCTATAATATAGTTGCACTATAACATAGGTGTATAATGCTTTAGACTCATGGGTTTACATTCCTAAGCTCACATAATAGCAACCTCCAAAATGGTTTGTTGTGATACTAGTTTTGTAGGTAGCAATAAATTTACATCTTCACAATTAGAATCACGCATAAGCATAGTTGTATGTAAGGTTGAAAGCCTATTGTAGGCCATTTGGTCACTATAAATAGTTACACTCATTGGATTCACAATTTTTTTAGCAATAGAATAGAATGGCAAATCAAAAAATATTTCATAGGGTATTAGGTCAACTCATTTTTGGAAAAAAGATATTACAGGTGATCAAAGCAAAATCACATAACTTCCCATTTTGGGTCATTGCACAAAAGACCGGCTCTTTCTAATAGCATTTTGCCAAAATTGCAATTTCTATATTCAATACTACAAGTACTATGAAACAAAGCAATTTTAGTTGTTGTTTTAAAATAATTGATCGCTGAAAGTACTATTTTGAATATTGTGACTACTAGCAAGTACTAAAACAATAATTTTTGGGAAAAAAAATGTCACTGAAAATAGATATAATGAGGTATAATTTAATAACAAATATAAAATGATGAAGAAAATAAAATCTAAAAATCAGCAATTTGTAAAGACGGTGCTGTTGGTGGTGATTATATTTTACCAAAAATATGAAGCCAAAATCATCTTCAATGTTTAGATGTGCAATCACAAAGGAGTCTTATTTGTACAAATATGGAGGCTATAAAATATTAGATTTTTGGATTTCTCTTGATAGGCACATATCATTCTACTCTTAGAATAGACCACAAAAATTTGAGTTTTGAATCATTAATTTTGGGTGTTCACCAATATAAAAAATTCCTAAACCTTAAAGTGTGACAAATTAGGGAAATTTAATTTTAAATATAAAATGATTTTTTTAATTTTAAAAATTTAAGTAAATGATAACAATCAAGTTAGCCATTTCCAATAAAAATTTCAAATTCATTGAGTTCTACCTTCAAAATTTTAATGGAAAATAATTCTATTACACTAAATGTGACACAAAATAGTACATGTGTTTCTTGCAATCACCCTTTAGATCTTCGATAAGGGACTATTGTTCAAGCTATTCTTATCTATCTAGATACTAATGTCACTCTCTTACACTACAAGGGAAATGGGCCCTAATCTACAAATTTTTTGACAAAATAATGTCCAAAATGACAGCCGCAACTTGTGAAATTTTGTTTTTTATCAATGCAGTCAATATTGCAATGTCTGCCAAATTCTTGTCAATTTCTTAGTCAATTTTCACAAACAAGGTTAATGCCTTTCTTGAAATCCAACAAATTTTTATACATTAGATGTTTTTTGAGGGGTCAAGAAGACTGCGAGTTATCACAGCAGGGAACAGGTTCGGCGAGGTTCGGCAAGGCGGTCTGACGTGGCCGAGAGACTGCCACGTCATCGACCAAACAATTTTTTTTTTTTTTTTTTTTTTTTGTATTTGAAGACTAAAATTTATTTATTTATTTATTTTATTTTTTTGAAAAAAAAAAATCTGACAGCAGGCCGCTCCCCTCGCTGCGGGGAACAGCTGCGGGGGAACAGCACTGGAACAGTCTTCTGCAGGGGTCAAAAAACATCTAATGTACAATTTTTATTTTAGATACAAAATGATGTAACTATCATTTACTAATTCTCCCGCTAATTCTATAAGAAATTATACCTCATTGCAATCTTTAGCCATTCACTATCAACACCTTAACATTATTTGTCTTTAAGGGGGAGAAGCTCCCTCTATATATGTGGAGTGGTAGGGGGTCGACCAACCCATATGGGATATATGAATTCTTAAAGTTGTGAGAGCTCATAGTGAAGTTAGAAATCCGTATTTTTGTAATAAAACTAAGATTTCAGACTTCGTTCAAGTATAGTAGAATGTCTTTTTTCAAAAACATTTGAACTAAAACTAGTTAGAATATAAATTGGAGTTTCAAGTCCAAAAATCTGTTTGACATTTCAAGTTTTCAATCAAAAGTTATGAGTAGATTTCAAAGAGTAAGTTTCAAAGAATATAACAAGAACAATTTCAAACACCTCTTTGAAATTTCATAACTTTTGATTGGAAACTTGAGTAGATTTTATAACTAACGTTAGTTCAAGTTTTTTTGAAAAAACACATTTTTCTATGCCTAAATGAGGTCTAAAGTCCTATTTTCAACACAAATCCTATTTCTAACTTAATGGTGAAATTTTCAGATTTTTTGAGCTAATTTTTTATTTGGTATGATTTTTCTTCATTTTTTCTTCAAAAATTCTCAGAAGAACCAATTTTCGTCAAAAAAGATCTAAAATTTTAGGGAAGTATAGAAGAGATGTAACTTCATCCCTAAAAAATAAATATAATTTTTTTCATACATATTTAGTATCAAAATGGCAGCAAAGTGAGTGTTGGGTACAAATGCTTGAAAGCAGTCACTATAGGTCCAACGTTTAAGGGTTAAGGACCAAAGTCCTTTGGAGGGACACTTGAGATTTCATGCAAGCTTATATGACTTGAATTTTTGCCACATTTTTTTGAAACTTCTTTTTGAAGGTATGAAATCAGATTTGCTTTCTGAAAATGTAAATTTTTATTCAAATTAGTGCCCATGAGCAAAAATTATGCCATTCTAAGTTCTAAAAGCAACTCATTGGACGGAACCACAAATATATTAAAATATGGATTTTAAAAACTCATTTTTTTTCTCAAAGATTATATTTTGGTTTTACATTTGAAGCTTTGATTCATTATATTTGGACTAATAATGAGAAAGTCATGGACAATCTTGTATTTCAAACAATCTTATATTTCAAACAATCTAAATACCTCCTCGGAAAAAAAACCTAATAAAATTCATTTTTGAATGAAAATTTTCAAAATTTTCAATGATATGGTTAAGTTTGTTTGCAAAAACAATTTCACCATTGGGATTATGATGTTTCAATTCCATCTTAAAGCTATAATTAACAATTTAGTGTTTTGTTCAATCTTGAATCCACCTCTACTCAACAATTTTTAATGAATGAAAGTCAAGTGTTTCTTTTTAGAAATTTTGATCCCCAAGTCCCAACTCAAATGTTCAACACAACAAAATTTAAATCCATAGTCCATAGTGCAAAAAAACTTCACAAATGGTAGCCAAATTCATCCCAAATTACATACCAGAGTTTGAAAAAACTTTTTTTTGCCAACTTTGAATGCTAATATCTTCTAATTGGTACAACCAAACTTCATGAAATTATTACCACATAATCTAAGACAAGTGAATTACAAGATCTCACAGTTAGATTCTAAGAAAAATATATTTTTTGGTTTGTTGGGTGGAAGTAGCAAATATGATAGTTTCGAGTGGTTTTTAAACCAGAAAATGCCTTGGTCCTTTCAGGGTTTAGGATTAATAATTTATGAACTTCATTTCAAATGTAAGTTAGCCTTACTTGATGTAGGTCTGAAGGATCAGCATGGAAATCTAACTTACCAGCAGACAATTTCTGGCTACTGTTTACTGCTTCTTCATGCCACCCAACAATCTTAATAAGGAAGTCGCAAGGACAATCTTATTCCAATTGTTCCTAATCAAAGCCCTCAACCCCTCAATGTGCAATGGGCTCTAAGGTAGAAGCACCCAATACAGTCGATTCAAGTAATTTCAGCATAGTAGGAGGCACTTTTCCCTCAAAAGGATATTTTAGCAGTATAGGCGATTGAAAATCATGAATTTAAAAAAAAATTAGAATTTTTGGATAAGGCATCTATTTTCTATGAATTTTCAAAGTTGTATTGAATAGAGCACCTAAATCTCACAGTCTATAAAATCTGCCTTGATTCTCACACCAAAATCTTAAAAAATCAGAACCCACCAACCACATTGGGATGGTTTCAAGGTACCATGGAGGACATTTTCAAGGAACTCTACTAATGAACAATGGGGACAATGAAAATAATGGGTGCTCCTACCTTAAAGTGGCCTCATGTAGTTTAGGAGTTCAATTCAAAGTGTTGTAACTTTTGTATTCAATGTCTAAATTCAATAAAATTTTGAGGGGAAAGTTGTGCATATTAGTTTGCTTTGTATGGTAAAATTTTCAGGTCAATATAAGATGTATAGATTTTTTGGAAGCCAATCAAAGTTTATAAGTTCAATTTGAATCCACTAAAGTACAGTTGATGGCTACAACTTTAGAGGCTTGTATTTCCTTTCATCCAATGTTTGTTTTCAATCAAATTTGTTGGATTATATATTTTTAAAAGCCTAGTTATTGTAGTTGAATTTTCATGGTAATCCAAGTTGTTTTGAATGTTTGGGAGCAATTCAAAGTTAAAAAAACAAGACATTTTTGGATTATAGTTAACTTTAGTGGCTTGTTTCTTCTTCATACAATGTCTATTTCTAATTTTCTTTTTTGGAAAAGTTGAGTATACTAGTCTATTTTTTGTAGCTAAAATTTTTATATCAATCCAAGAAGTTATGAGTGACTAAGACACATTTTAGTAAAAGGAGGTTTAGTCATAAATGTGTTTTTTGCACCCTTTTTTGCTATATTTTTGCTATTTCAAGGTCATTTTGCAAATACAATGAGTCAAATTGAATGACATTGTTTTTCACTAATGTATTTCTATGTCGATTTTGAAGCACTTTTTAGTTTTATTTATTTTTAAATGAGTAGGTTTAAAAATCAAATTTCACCTCTAAATGTATTTTAAGGAAAATTTCAACATATTTTTTTCAATACTAAAACATTATAATTTTGCAATCTATGTGTCCAAATGACTCCAAATTTGATCCATGTCATCTACAACATGTACAAACAACAATATAAAGTTGTATGGTTGAGATTTATATAGCTCAGTGACATGTAGATTTATAAAGTTTGAAAAGTAAGGATGTTCTTAAATCCAAAAAGGCCTTGGGCCTTGAGGGCTTAAAAAGACATGACCCTTTTTACACTCATTAGTTGAAGCTTGTTCATCAATTAAACCCTAAAAGGACATACCAAGCCCAGGGTTAAATTCACATAGTTTTTTATTTTAATCATTTTACTACAAGAGAAAAAAGGTATTTTAAGTGAGTTCTTAAGTATAGTCATAGATATAAGATTATAAGTAATAAACTTTAAGGAGATTTCCAATAAAAATTTACTAGAAATACATGTGTTTTTAGTAAGTTCTTAATGAAAATCTCCTTAAAGGTCATTGCTTATAATCTTATATTTAGGACTATGTTTAAAAACTCACTTAAAACACCCCTTTCTCTTGTAGTGTTTTGAATCTTCACTAAAAAAATGTAGCTCCAATAAACTACTATTTATTCCAACTTTTGTTGTAATTACAATATTTGTGACACTTTGAAGGAAGCATCTTGAAGCTTAAAATACGTCACTTTTGAACTTTATAATGTGAAGTAAAGGTTGTAACTAAAATTGAAGTTTTTAATTAAACTTCTATATAAAACCACCCTCCAATTCTATGTGATAAGTCATATAAAGTTACATAATATAACTAATTAACTAATTCACACCTCCCAACTAATATCTTCATGTATAGATAACACTTTTATTTTGTTGTATACATAAATAGACATGTTTAAAGCCAAATTTATTATTAAAATATCAAAATAAGAACCTCTTTACACTAAAAGGAAGAAACCATGGAGGCAAGTTTTGGTCAATGAGAGCTTCAATAATTTAGAAAATTATTGAATGTAACTTAATAAATAAAATTCTTAATTCTAGAGAGAGAATGATGAGTTTTTCTTTGGAATTAAAAGAGCACAAATCTTGGGTCTCTTATAATTTATTCAAGCCCACATCAAGAAGTGAAATTTAAGCACATTTCAAGGATGTACAAGTCAAAGGCCTATAGCTGATCATTTCAAACCCTAGAGTCCTAAGAATTTGTTTATAGGATTCTTGAGGTTTAGACATTTATCTATAGTTCAATCTTTTAAATATTTTTTTAATACTATTTTACAAGGTATAAGAATTGATTAGCTTTTTGGAAATATAATTTTTATTTCAATGAGTGCCTAAATTTTATTTTTTTCAATAAATCCAAAACAAGCAAGGATAGGCAACAAAAAAAAATTACAAAACTTGAAGTGTATTTTTTTAATAAATTACTATTTATAATTTATATTTTTGTCTGTGAAAAGATGTTTTTTTTTATGCCATTTGGATAAGTAATGTGAAAATTATAAAGCTTCTTATTTGGTGAGCAATCATTGCAAATTCTATAGAAAATAATGTATTGGATCTATTTTTGAATTCAATTTTAACAAATTTTTTGAAGAAAAATGTTGTGTATGGTTTCTTATTCATTTTAGAAAAATCTCATTTTTGAATTTAGTATGTTTCAATTCCACCTCAGCCCTTCAATGACAAGTTGGTGACTATGGAAATCATGAATTTTGATGCTGTGGGAACCACTGGTTCAAAATAAATCCAATAGCACTTGTTGGAAGTCAAAGCATTGTAGGAGATCTTCCCTTTCTACCTCTAATTCTAAAGATGAATAGTTTCATTTTTACAATTGCTTGTATGTGAGCATAGAAAGTATGAGCCTATGAGCCTAGAATTCTATACATGTATAGTATAGGTGTATATTATAGACACCTCAATGGTTATAGTATATGTATGTTCTAAACACCTATATTATAGTTGTTTATATTATAAACACCTTCAATGAGTGTAGGATACTTACTTAAACTTAGGCTCAAAGTTCATAGGCTTACACTTCTATGCTCACATACTAGCGTTATTGGTTGCATTTTTGTCCTACATAGAGAGATTCTCTCTCATTCATTGACTGAAAAATAGCCTCTATATTGTTTATAGGTTAGAACTATCAACAATTTAGTTTTTCTTTCAATTTCATATCTACTTTCACTTAATTTTTTAAAGAATGAAAATCATAGGGGAGAGGGTGTTCTTTGAAATTGTTTTTCAAAACTCTCAATTCATTTTTTCAATATAAAAAAGAGTTGATTTGCAATTTGTTGTACAAAAATTTGAAGTTAAGAGGATTCAAAGCCTTTTGATATAAGTTAGACAAGCTTAAAGCAAAAGAAATTCATATTCTTTGGTGTAATGACTTATAGTTTGTAAAGTCAAAGTTTCTAAAATTTCTTGCAAACATTCTCATGCTAGACTAGTGCAAGATCATGTAGTTGGATGTGCAAGAGATACACATGTTTAAATTTTTGTTATTTGCATTGAAAATGGTAGTTTTGAATATTTTTTATATGAGAAAATGGCCTAAGGGCTTTAGGAGCTAAAATATTTTACATTATGAGTTGCTTTAAATTTAAGAAATTACTGAAACTATAAATGGGATTCTTTGTAAACGTCTCCTACTTTATACTACATTGCTTGAAGAAGTTTTCATTGATTTTTTTTCAACCTGAGGATAAAAAAAGCTTCAATATGAGAAGTTGAACAATGTTTTTTTTGAGAAATTAACATACAACAAATACCAATTATGAACTAAAGTAAAAACAACCAAAATTGTCCTTGTACCTTCTTCTAACAAGTAGATTTCAATTGCGCTATGTCTTGCAAAGTATTAGTAAACAATTCCCATAAAGTAGGAAGTTCATAAAGTGCCCATCTCACAATTGAAATTGAATTTTGGAGAACTAAAATTTCTTGAAATATTTTCAATAAATTTTCCTTGAAAGTCAAGTGGAATTGACATCTACTCCAAATCATTTCATATTTGTAGGAGATTCATAGAATTAGTTGTAAATTTTTTAAGTCAAAATGGCATTGGCTTTAGAACTACCCACCTCTTCAAATGTACACTATTTGTACATTCTTATAAAGATGAAAAAGCATCATGTACAAACAATGTATATTTGAAGAGGCATGCAAGTTTAGTATCCAAACTATTCTCATGCCTTCTACTTTACTTGATTGCCATTGTATGACTACTAATTTCTCTAGATTTATTTATTTTTGAAACATAATTTCTCTAGATTTTGATTTTAGAACTTAGATACATTGTCATCAAGGGTTTTTTTAGGTAATTAAATGCCCAATTTCCTCAAAAAAATTGGATAGCTTTAAACCTATAGAAAAAAAATGAGGGTAAATGTGACAAAAAATGCCAGACATAAATAAGAGCCCTATTTAGTGTTGCCAAATTTTCTAAAACCTCATTTGATCTGTCATGCAAAGCCAAAATTGCATACAAAAATTACTTAGTCAAAATTGTGTCCTCAAAAAGTGTCCTCTTTTAATTAAAGCCCCCTAAGTTAAAGAGACAGTCAACTTAAAACCTTCTTGAAAGGAAGGCCACATTGTCATGTATATTAGGGCCTAGGGAGCTTCCACTTGGAAGACTGACAGAAACTAGTACATGTTATATCCAAAAATTCTAATCTTCTTAAATTCTAAATCCTACAAAAATCTTCTTTTGGAGAAAAAGGTGCCTCCAACTGTGCTGGTTTTAGGTGTTTTCACCTTAATGACAGTATTCATTGACCTCATTCTGCGCTTACTACGTTAAGCTAGGACGAGATTATTCCATCGTCTGAGAACTTCATTTTCAAATCTAAAAATGTTTCATAATTTGTATAATCTGATAATGTTTATTTTCCCATCGACTGTTGGATAAAGCACGATTGTTGACTTTCCAATTAAGGCCTGTCAGCAATTCAAGCTCTCCACAAAATTGCGAAGGCTCACATTCAAAATAACCGAAGCTGCAACACAGGATAAAGACACGCCACAAACACGTCATTGTTGCAGAAAAGACTACCTTCGCCATCAGGATGACCTCCAGCAATCCCCCATCATCCCTTGCCTAACGAGTGAATTACAAAATACCAACATGAAACACCACTTCTATCAAATGACGAGCAGCCCTAATCCATTCCAAACCCTCCACCTTCCCTCCCATGTTCCAGAAATGCCAGTCTCCGGTCCACATCTAAACATCTACACCAAATTTGAAAACCAACATTCCAATAAACGACAGCCCTACCCACCAGTGCCATTCCTTCCTGATAACCCTCAAATGCTTCAGTGAAAAAAAACTCTGCGATAGTCAATAACCACCGGTGACGAACTTCAGATGTTCCAACCAAAAAATGTGGCAACGTGGCCAGAATCAACACTGAGAGCGGGGATGGATATTTTATTCCCAACCTTGCAACCTCAAAGGACCATTCAGCATGTCTCGTAGAACAGCAGCCAAGTCTTGGACCACAACCCAGGACTGGAACTGATTTCAACAACAGGAGGCTGAGAAATTTCAACAACACGAGCTTGCTCGCGCCTTACCACCTTAAATGGACCCGCCGCAAAGACACGAACGAAACCGAGAACTTCCCTGGAGTCACATAATCCCTCATGAATGGAACGACAAATAAACTCGACCTCAGTGGTGCCCATGGGCATCTCCTTGATAGTATCTCAAACCACAGTACTTGCACACCGCAGGACTTGCGCCGTCTAAGCTTATGTACTCTATCGGGTGTCCTAAAGCCGGGTCGATCCCTGCATTCCGAAACCACATGACCGTCATCAGCTTAGCTCATCCGTTTACAACCTCAGTAATCACAATCCCATATGCCAAAGATTCCAAAGCACCACACAACCACCATGCATTCACATATGTTCCTCTTATGTTCCTAATAATAAAAACTCGAGTGTCTGTACCTCCTTCGCAGGCGACCACACGCGCATCCACCTTGATTGGTGGGACTTCGTCTATCAACTGCATCGGCGACTTCGTGTCCGTGTTCTGGTCTCTCCATAGAAATGCCCACAAAAACAGTTAGCACTCGATCTGCCAGAGCATCGCATACCGTAACTAACGGTTCCATTCCTATATCTTGCAATCCGAAGATAGGCAATCGGTATTGCACAGCCAGTTCCCACATCTTTCAATCCGGTACCAGGCAATAGCTTCTGGAAGCCAAACAATAAGTTTCTGAGTCACGTAAGTCCAGCTTCACATTCTCCGAAGATTGCCTTAGGCGTTCCCTAAATGGATTGTAATTTCGCACATCCAATTCACATCCAATTTGTAAATGGCGAGCCATCTGTGCTGCGGTGCAGCTGGAGGATCCCTCAAAAGCGAGTTCCTCCCAGAACGAAGACCACTCCTGCATCCCTCACAATATCGTCGTGACCAACCGCGCTCAAATTCACTACACACTACATTGAGCGCAGAGATTTCACCGCAACATTATACAGGATAATGCCAGACTCAGGTGCATTTTTCCACTAACCAAGCCACCCTTCGCCCCGTTAATGGTCTCCGTAACCCTCACGGGCAATCAGGGCACGGAATTAGGGGAACAACGCCCAATGACAGAGCTTCAATCGCAACCAGCCCGTCACTCCGTGTCATTACTGCCACAGCTTGCGATCGCGTCCAATTTGAAAAAGAAAAAGGAAGAGAGAGGACCCCGTGCCCTCCCGCAGACCGATCCACTGCCACGAAAATTAGGGCATCCACAAGTTGCCCACCACATGCCCCCGAAATTCACATTCTAATACACCTCAGAACTCATGGCAATGCAAACGGAACACAAGAATCCCAATCGAACAGACCTCGATCACAGCCTCGCTCTCGTTAAATGCACAGCGATTGAGCCCCGGAACGGACAAGAGCGACGCACCTGCATCCACTTGGCGGTGTGATCGTCGCTCATGAAGCGCAACGACAAAGAGAAAGGCGATGGTGCAACAGACAAGAGACGAGGCGCCGCATGCCGCAGAGGACGTTGCGCGCGGAAGACGCCGTGAGCCAAGCGAGTGAGAGAACGCAAACCCCTCGCCATCGCCACGCTCGCTAGTTCCTGTCAACGCTGCAACTGCACCAACAATCCCAAGAGATGGAGGACGCTCGCTACTCCGCACACACTCTCGTTGGTCGGATGGATGACGGAGTGCTTCAGTTCCTCATATGGATGGATGATTTATCGGAGGGATGATGAGATGATGAAGTTTAGTATTCCCTTCATCCGAAAATGATTGATTTTTTAGTTGTTAAGAAAAGACCATTTTTATTGTAGAAGATTCACTTATTGGATAACAATTTTCAATAAGTAATTAGAAACGGGTTGAAATAATTGGTTGTTTTCAATTTTTAGTCCCAAGCACTATCTTCATCTAAAAGATTATTTTAGGATGGAGGAGCACTATTGAAGTAGGTCTCAAGATTGGATGGATGTGTTAAAATAGAGATTACAGTCTTGAAATGGCTATTTGTATTCATAATGTTCGGATGACATATTCGGTTAGCCAAAGAGACTACCACATAAAGTGTTGACCCAAAAATATTTAATAGAAATTGTAGAAGGACAAGTTTTTGTTCAAATGTATTATATAATATATGTTGGAACATTCTTCAAAAATGTGTTTCTAATGGCTTACAATACACCCCTAAAGTCTAAAATTGAACATCTAAATATATTTTTCCTCCAAAAAAAGGTTATTTAGAATTATTGAAGAATTCATTTTACATGTCCATTCATATATAATAGATGACACTCTATTGTATTTGTTCAAATACAATATGCATTTTACAAATTTGTATTTTTCACCACATGTGCACTAGTGATCCTAAAATTGGCTAAATTTTGCTTAGTTTCTACTTAATTGTTGCACGCCCTTAGTGTAAATTCAAAAAAATCTTCCTAAAATGAACATTTGACTAAAATCCCTACACGTGTATATTTTGAAATTGCTCATGTGCATAATATTTAGTGTAGAAAATATTGCACAAACCACAAATTTAAAAACTTTGAGATTTTAGAAACAAAAGTTTAAGTTAAAATGCTATTGCATACTATAAAATATACCATTCATACATATATGATCACTTCAAATTTAATCTTTGTTGAAAATAACTTGAAACCACTTAAAAAAAATTGAATGAAATTCATCCATCTTTATTACAAACATTAGAATAATTTAGCCATTTATAAGTCACATTTTGGTCTTCATTGGCTCTCATATAAGGCAAAGAGATGTTACTCCTGTGCAATAAATGTTCCAAAGTCCATGTAAGCTTTGAAATGTGCATCATGAAATTGATGCAAGTTTATTAAATTAACATGGTGAACTTTCAAGCAAGGATAAAGTTGAAATGATTTAAAGAATGAAGAGGAGAAGGATGAGTTGGAAATCCTAAGTTACTAATATACTTTTGAAATTTTTACATTGGCAAAAAGATAATATAATGTTGGAATGATATATGGAATACCATTAATTTAACCCCTAAAGCCATGAGGTGCATTTTTTGGCATTATAAATTTTTTGGGTAGCTCACTACAAATGGAGTTTTTATTTTTATTTTTTGAAATTTTTACACAAGATGTGCCGAAGGAGTAGCTTTAAGGCCCAACAATTTTCGTAATTTTTGACTTTGTGATAAAAAAGTTATGGCATGATATGTCGTTTGCTTTACTCGGAGGGCAGCCCGGGCAACTGAAAAAACTTCTTTAAAAACACTTTTTTTTCAAAAGTGAAATTTCAAATTGATTTTTTAGGTTTTTACAGACATGGAAAACTTTGTTTCATTCCATTTGGATTAAGGAGTCAAAAGTTATGAGCAATTTTAGTTTGTGGGTAGGTATGGAATTTTTGAGGGGGGAGGGGTTGAACAAAATTGACTATGGAAAATGTGCATATAGATCTTTCCTACATATCTCTACAAATAAATTTTGAAAATTTTTCACTAGTTTTTTTCAATTAATTATCATGTAAAACTATAAAAGTTGGTTTAAAAAATTCATCCAAAATGGAGTTTTGATTTTTCTGAGATTTGAAATTTGGTATATTTGATTGAAAATGGATAAGAATGTAATGATAATTATGCATGACAAAAAATATGAATTATATTCTACATTATGTAGAATTCTTTGAATTGCACAAATAGGTAATATGAAGACTTATTTCCAACCACTGTATAATAGGATACCAATCAAAATGGCATTTTTGAATTTGTAGGGAAAGAAATTTTAGTACTACCAACTTTGACACCCTTCTAAGGGCTAAAAAAGGTTTTTTACCATGAAATTTTTAATAGAAGATCGAATGTATGTTAATACTACCTTCATCCGACTAAAAAGCTCCAAAAACATTCCTCTTGAAAGATTAACTATAATTTCAATCATAGTGCTACAAATACATGCACTCAAGAATAAGTAAACTATCCCTTAGATCTATGCAAAATTCCGTTATATTCTGACATTCATTCAGAACACCAAATTGTGAAATGCATTAACCGCTCAAAACTCAAAGAACCTGGATTGCATAAATGTAAGTTCCTGGGAGTCCGCCTTGAAAACTTGCCAATGTCATGAATTTCCTTGCGTTGGATGGTGGAAAGAATGATGTGGCACAAAATTAAAATATGATTCAATAGATGGAATGTTGAACCTACTATAGGTACCATACAGATGTAGATTACAATGTCCCAATGTACCCAAAAGTGGTGTACCACCCTTGGCCAATTAATTAGCCCCCCCTTCTCTTAAAATTTTCTTAAGCCATTGATTGTTTAAAAAAAAATTGTTTACCTTCAAAATCACCATTGATGTAGATTAGAATGTCACTAATGCATTAGTTAGGAAATGCATGGTGTTTAGAGACTAGAAAAGATTTGATGAATGGAAGAGTAATGGTATGGAGGTATAGCTTGCCCTCTATTTAAAAATATCAATGTTTTCTTTTTTCATTTCTTATGAAGTACCATAGTGGTGATACTTCATTTTGTTGTGGAGTTCCAAATCTCAACATTCATCCATATATTGGATAAAAAATATCATATTAGCACACAATATATATCTAACATTTGATTTTCATCCATTATTTCACAATTTCATCCATTATTTTTATTAGATTTGAAGTTTATTGATGATTTCATCCAAAATTTTACTATTTATTTCCTATAGGCTTGGTGCTAGGCCAAAAAATTTGGTGCAATTTTGTGCCAAATCGCCAAAAAAAAACCCACTACTCAAATTGTTTTGAGACCTTTCAACTTTCCTTCTGCAAGCACAAAGAACCTCCAATGCAAGCTGATTTGCAATTTTGTGCAAGAGAAGGTAAGATATGAGCAAATTCTCATTGTGCAACTAATGAAAAGTGCAAATGTCATTTCTTTATGAAACAAGATATGAGCAAATTTTCAATTCTACAACTAATGAGAAGTGCACACATCATTTCTCTATGAAACAATTCTTTATGAAACAAGATATGAGCAAATTCTCAATTCTCAATTCTACAACTAATAAGAAGTGCACACATCATTTCTCTATGAAACAATTGCTTCACTCAGTCCATGTGTATGAACCAAATCTTGAATGCTCTTGGAATATAGTGATTAACCCCTAAATACCCAAGGTATGTTTTGAGCTTCTTTGCATTTGCTCTAAGTTGAACAACATGCCAACATTTTGATAAGTTGTATCAATTTTTTAAAATTGTAACCATACAAATTCAAACTAAACATGTTAGAAATTGCATAGGAAAAGAAAACACAACAATATCACTTTTGAAGTGAAAATTATAATGTTTGATCATGAGGGTGCTAAAACTGCAAAAGTAATGTGAAATCTTTTTATCTTCTTTTTGCAAGTCAAATCTAAAAAGTTCATGACCCAAAAAATGAGGTTAAAGGGCCTAACATGCATAACTTCAATCAATTTATGACTTCTCAAAATCTACTCTACAATTTTTGTAAATGAATTCTGAATGTGATTTTTTCTCCTAGATCTTTAACACTTTGGAAAGTCAAGATTGCAATGGGTACCCTTAAACAAAATCTTGAACAAAATAATCACTATCATTCATTTTTCAGATCACATTTTTGACACTGAAACTAGACTTCTTAAGGAACTTTCCAAAAATATAAACTACTAAAAATAGCTACTTGGTTAGGTTTAATTTAACTTCAACGTTTTGCAAACACCATATTCTGGTGCCTTGGGCATTTACGGGTTAAAGATGCAGGAATTCCAATAGAGACTTCAATTAATACACAGTTGAAAATTTCAGGAATGAAAACAAACTCTCGTAGTTGAAGCAATCAGTATCGTAACTCTTTTAATTAGATCTGCCGGGTCTACTCTGCTCTGCTCCGAACCGCTCGAAAATGATCAAAGCTTCTCAATCTGCATACCGCAAGACACGCATCAGTGTGCTATAAGTACCATTTCCAGTTACTGCCTATCACAGACTCGTATCTTCCAACCGGGAGGATTGCAGAATCACCACATATAAAACTCATGGGATATACCGTGTGTGTAAGAAAAATCATAACAAAAGCGAGACCATCAAGAATTAGGGTAAGCTGACATAAGGTATGAGGTTCATAAAGCACCCATTAAAGGCACCCATTGAAGAGCTGAAAATTAATTTGAGGTTAGACTTCTTGAAATATTTTTCAGTAAATTTCCCTTGAAAGGAAAAAGGAATTGGCCCAAGTTATTTCATATTCTTTGGAGCTTCGTGGAATTAGATATGAATTTTCTATGTTGAAAGGCAGTGGTCAGTAAAAGTGTCCACCTGCTAAAATGTCCACAATTTGTACGTTGTTGGTGCAATGAGGAAGCAAAATGCACCTCTAGAGGGAGCTTTTAGAGTACTTTATGGACTTACTACCTTAGTTTCGACTAGCCACGCCTCCAAAAAATAGTAAAGCCTCTACACGCTGCAACGACATGCCTTCGCTTAATACCATCAGAGACTACAAATGGACACTCTAAAAAGGCGGTTGAACAGCTGAGCCCAATTATGAGCTCAAAAGGAGAGAAAGAAAGAGATTGACTGAAAACCATTTGATTCAGCTCAACGTAGCTGAAATGCGTAGACCAACTCTGATTGGTACTAGTTATTCAACTGCTGAGGATACATCCCAAAATTATGAAACCATGCTGTTGACCTTTACACACAATGAGCATGCATCGAATTTAGGTAGAGAAACTCCACCTTTCAGTTTGAAAATTCATAAGAAGTTCACATAGTGATAAACAATTCATGACAACAGATTGAGCTTTTGACCCCGAAGCGAACTCTCACCATCTCTGTGCAATAACATTTCACATGATAACATGCTGAAAGTGACGGAAAAAATACAACCGGCGAGATGGCTAGGGCAGATTGAAGACTCACCTGGAAGCCTGACAACAACAAAAGAAATAATCTCGTGTATTCCCATGGAAAGCTTCCGGCCAAAGCCGCCGTTTTACGTCCAAGAACCCTAGAAACAGGAGTCCCAATCAAACAGACAGAGCTATGTCCCTCCCGCGCTTGTCTTGTTAATATCTCCGAGCTCTATACAGTACACTCGTCTTCTGTTGACGTCGGAGCCGCTGCTGGTGTGCTCATCGCACACGCCGCCGCCTTCGGATTCTTCGTCTAAGTCCCTACAAAGAGCCAATTGCAGAACGAACCTCACTGCCTCGGGACTTCCTCACTTTTACTACTATTGCGTTCCCTGGCCGCTTCCAGACATTCCTTCGCTCGAAAAACTTTGGATTGCAGATAAAAAGAGCCGGCCTTGGTGTTGTTCTCAAACAGCGTCTCGTACTTCTTCAACACATCCTCCCAGGGGGCATTCTCCGCCACGCCGAGAATCTGCCGCGCCTCGTGCTCCGTCATCGTCTTGCTCACCTTGTGCGCCATGTTCTGCACCGTCTCCTGTGCCACGCCCGTTTTGCTTGCGTTCACGATGGCTTGCCTGTACGCTTGCGAGAGGGCGCGCAGCACCACACCTGACCCCAGCACAATCAAATTCGCAATCAGCTTCGCCGCCATCTTCGCCCGCAACCGAAAAATTCGTCCACAAACAGGTTACGACGAAATCTTTTACACAAATTGCAAACCGATCGAGCACTCGAAAAGACGAAACCCTGCGCAATCGCAAGAGAATGTTGCAACGAGAATTAGGCTTCAAACCCTAACCCTGAAGACATAAGCGTTTGGACACCTGTCAGCGAGAAGTCGAGAGGGTAACTTTTACATTTTGGGCCATGAAATTTTCGTTGGGGAATAAGGTAAGAGGTCCTATAATGGACCATCTAAGGGCTGAAACAGAATTTCAGGGAGGTAAAACTTCTAGAAATATTTTTCAGTACATTTTCCTTGAAAGACAAGTAGAATTGACATTTAATCCAAGTAGTTTCATATTATTTTGAGCTTTTTTGAATTAGTTATCAAATTTTGAAGTTGAAAGGACATAGGGTTCTAAAATGGTGCCCTAGTTAAAATGTACACTGTCAGTACACTGGTGAAAGCTATGAAAAAGCAACATGTACAAGTACTGTACATTTAAGATAGGGCACCATTTTAGAACCCGCTCCATTTAAGAGCCTTCTACCTTAGCTTAGAAATCGGCCAACTTGGCCATTGAGATTGCTTACAATTTTTTTTCTTTAGCTTTCTTTTAAATTAAGGTTACCCTAGTAAATAATTTAGGAGAAATTTGGCCTTTGTTGTATTTATATATCATTGAGGGACAGAGACCACTTTATAACAAAAGTTTTTCTAAATCATTTTCAATAGCAATGGTTGGTAACAACATTTGTTGTTTGGCTAGAAGCCATTCTTCATCCGCATTTATCATTGATGAATTGTTAAATTGACATGCTTGATTGGATGATTATTTGTAAATTATTTTTTAAAATTGATTTTCAAGATAATGTCAACTATGATGAGTGTAAGAACATTACTACACCTACACATTTTAGATTAGCACATGGTCAAAGTAGATGAGAAGTGCTTTATGGCCTTTTAAATATTCTTCAAACATTCAATTCTACTCTCTTATAAAAAGAAGAGACAACAAATCCTCATTTGTGACAAAACACTCCAACACATACAACTCACAGGTCCGTTAGAAAGTTTGATAACATTTGACTTAGATCTCCATTCTTTGGATGCCATCTAAATAGAGTCATCATGTGAAACCTAAAAAAACTTGTAATATTTTTTTTGGTGTAATTTTAGATTTGTTTCATTGTGAATTGTGTTGGTTTTGAATTATACACGTCAAAGGTTCTACCCTTAATATTCTATCATTTGTTATCAAGGTCTTATTTTGGAATAAATTCCAGATTTCAAAAAGAAAAGAAAATACAACCCATGTATTGTTCAAGTATAAAAAAGCATGAATCCCTTCATTAAATTTTGTTTTGCCCTCCAAAATAGATATTTTATATAGATGTGAGGATTAAAATATGGTGTACATATATAGAATATGAATATAGGATGTGGATATTGATATTTGAATACAATATGCTCTATAAATATGGTATATAGTATAGTTTTGGCTTTTTTGTATAGATCTAGTATATAGAGAAGGCATATAGTTACATATTGTATATCAATCCTAATCATATATGCATTTGAAAAAAAAAAAAAAAAAAAAAAAAAAAAATATATATATATATATATATATATATATATATATATATATATATATATGTATATGTTCTAGGGATAATGAAAATTGAATGTAAATTTATTCTTTTAATATTTTAATCTAACGTTAATGAATTTTTTTTTTAAAAATTGGAGGGAGGTTTGACTTTGGTATCCCTTTTAAATTACTATTCATTTAAAATAGTCACATCCATCAATCTCCTAACATTCAACCCTATTCTATATGAAAGATAGGTATATCAAATCTAGTTTTCTTTTTAAATTCTCAATACTAATTAGGATTAGATAATTAACTATTTAATAAAGATATTTGGTGTGGTAGGATGGGAGACAAGAAATGGAGGGTGTACAAATTGAAAATAAAAAATAATGGTATAGTGATTTGTCTATTTTAAGGCAATAATACATGAATATATTTATTTTTATATATTTATAAAAAATTTAAATTATATTAAATCATATGTCATTTCAAACCCCTTGAATCAATAAATGCAACAAACAATCCTAATGTCATTTTTAACTAAAGAAAAAGTTGTAAATGCCATCTATCTATAAGCCCAACTTTATCACTTTGTTTTCCAAGATGTGAAACTTGGCCACCTTGTGAGTGTTGCATTTTTGAAGAGGCTCACTACAAGGGAAATGGACCATAATTACAAAAAAATTGACAGAAAAGTGTCCAAAATGACAATCTAATGTCCAAAATGATAGCCACAACTTCTGAAAGTTGGCACTTTGTCAATGACGTCAATATTGCAATGTTTGTCAAATTCTTATTAATTTCTCAATCAATTTTGACAAACAAGGTTAATGTCTTCGTAGAAATCCAACAAGATTTTATATATAATTTTTATTTTAGATACAAAATGTCATTGCAATTTTCAACCAATCATCATCAACACCTTAGCATTACTTGTTTATAGGGGGAGTAAATCTCTCTATATATATTTGGGGTGGTAGGAGGTCGACCAATCCATGTGGGATATATGAATTCTTGAAGTTGTGAGAGCTCATAGTTAAGTTAAAAACTCGAAATTTCATATTAAAATTAGGATTTCAGACCTCACTTAAGCATAGTAGAATGTCTTTTTCCAAAAATATTTGAACTAAGACTAGTTAGAATATGAATTGGAGTTTCAAGTCCAAAAATACGTGTGACATTTTAAGTTTTCAATCAAAAGTTATGGACAAATTTCAAAGAGGAAGTTTGAAAAAATATAATAAGAACAATTTCAGAAACCTCTTTGAAATTCCATAATTTTTTATTGGAAACTCAAAATGTCAAATGGATTTTTGTAGGCAAAACTTTAATTGATTTTCTAACTAATGTTAGTTCAATTTTTCTTGAAAGAACATATTATACTATGCCTAAATGAAGTCTGAAGTCCTAGTTTTAACACAATTCCTATTTCTGACTTGAAAAATTGAACTAACATTAGTTTGAAAATCAATCAAAGTTTTGCCTAGAATAATCCATTTGACATTTTGAGTTTCCAATCAAAAGTTATGGAATTTCAAAGAGGTGTTTGAAATTGTTCTTATAATATTTTTTCAAACTTCCTCTTTGAAATTTGTCTATAACTTTTGATTGAAAATTTGAAATGTCAAATGTATTTTTGGAATTGAAACTCCAATTCATATTTTAACTAGTCTTAATTCAAATGTTTTTGAAAAAAGATATTCTAATATACTTAAGTGAGGTCTGAAATCCTAATTTTAATATAAAATTTCGGGTTTTTAATTTAACTATGAGCTCTCACAACTTCAAGAATTCATATATCCCATATGAGTTGATCAACCTTCTACCTCCATACGTGTATATAAAGAGCTTCTCTTCTTCATTCATTTCACAAAATACAAATGGTTCATGGAGTAAAACAATTTAGTGAATAAATTAGCTTCATGATCTTAATTTGTTTTGGTCAACATTCTTGAAAGTTGATATATATATATAATCATGAAAAATTATGTCATCTAAAAATTTATCATTCATTTGACAAAATTTCATCTAATTTTTTTTCTAGCCATTATTTTGATTATTTTATTAAATCTTTGAAAAATAATTTTTCGAAATAAGTGACGTGGAAAAAAATCCACGTTGACAAAGAAAGAGATCCACGGTGGCAAAGGAGTGAGAAGAAGACTTGTTGACATGTATCTTTGTCTAAATTGACAACTGAATTGACATAAGGGTCGTTGCAAGAAACACTTATCGGTTTTGTTTCAAAATGGCTCAAAATCAATGAGTCCTGTGAGTCCTGTGACTTTTGGAATAATTTTTTTTTAAATTGAAAAAAATATGGATAATTTGAAGAGCAATGAGAATATTACATCTCTTGAAATTCAGACCTAAGAAATTTTTTCTCTAAATGTTATAGACAATGGAAAATACAATGAAAATAACTCTTTTTTACTAATTTGGTGAAAATAGTAAAAAAATTCAAAAAATGAAAATAAAAAATCTATTTTTTCTCCAAGTAAAGGTCTTTCTTTTCCAACAAATTTCATCTTTGGAAAGAATTAATTATATTCTCTACACTTGCGTAAAGTCAGCCTTTTTGACGACATGTGGAGGCTGAACAATATAGTATTTTCAAAAAATCTCTTTGTGGTCTTGTGTAACTTTAGGTGAGGTCTTTGCATGCCAATTTTCAGCTCAAAATTTGCATTTTTGGGTCAAAAATAGGACTAAGAACCCCTAAAATGGCCAAAGTAGACACCCAATTGGGGGCAATTTAAAAATAGTAAACTAATTTTGAAAAAATTGAAAAAATTACACAAAATGTGAAAATTTTGTAGGCACCTTTATTTCAAGTTTCAAGTCAAAGGAACAAAAGATGCAAAAGTTATGATAAAAAAAACTACCTACTAAAGGTCAAGGGGACAAAAAAAAAAGGACAAGTGTTTCTTGCAATCACCCATAATCCTGTCAAAAAAGTGTCCAAAACAGGTACTCCTAATCTATAGCAAAGTTGACAGAATTCTATCAAAATTACTGTCAAATAGGACACAATTTCCCTTGAAGTGATTATTGGTGCAATTACAACATTGACAAGAATTGGTGAACGCAATGACAAGAGGTTTGTGTTCTCACTTGGTGCACGACATCTTCTGCACCCAACAACCTCTATAGTATGTGTCAGGTTATTTCATGTTTGCTGCACCATTACCTTTTTCTTCATTAGTTTGCTTGATGAGCGACAATCATATTACCAAGTAGATGCAAGTACATTGTTCTTGTTTGTTTTAGGATTCAATCATTATGCAATTTTGGAAAGGTGAGAGCAAAGCCAATTCAATTTGATGTTTGTGTTCTATTTGTTTTGTCATTTTTTGGGATTTAGAATGTGGAATTCTAAGGAATATGGTGGGAAACTTGTAGATGTCCTAAATTTTGTGGCATTGGATTGGTCTAATGTGAGGTACATTTTATTCTATTTTGTTTTAAATTAGACACAATTATAATCTTGGCAAGAATAATATGGAGTGGTGAACAAAGGTGTTGTGTTAATGTATGTAGTTGCCTTAATTCCATGCTCTCATTGCTTGGGAGGACCACAGAGACCAAAAACGATGTGAGGGGGTGGCATGGTTAGTAGAAGAATGCACTGAAATGTATTTCTAACTTTTGTATATACTAATTAGGTAACTTCCTTGTTGACCTAGCATTTGTTGGGACTTTTCAATTACACAACAATTACAATGGTTTAGGGATGTAAGATTTTAGGATATTGTGAAGGATTTAGATAGTAATTCCTATTCCAAAAGAAATCATTTTGAGTTTAAACCCTATATTTATTGCTACAATGAAAACTCTATAGAACGCTCACTACACAAGTAGATAGGTACTGCTCATGGTTTTAGGGTTTTATGTGACCTCTTTTCAAGCATTTTACCAATCGAAAGTTACAACATGGCCATAGGGATACTTATTTTTTTATAGAATTAAAAAAAATTTAAATGCAAAAACTACTAAAAAGAAGCAAAATAGACATGTTACATGCTAATATAGTATTTTGCCTAAATTAGAGTATTGTACATAGAATCCACCCAAACCTACTCCTAAATAGGTTAAAAAACTGGGAATTAATAGAAAATGAAGATATTTGAGTGATTGGGCATGCATGTGGCTAAGTCTAGTTAAATTGATTTGAGAGAGATGTAGAAAGGTCTTTAGATAGGATTTCAAAGAGGGATTTCAATTTCTCCAAAGCATTGACAAAATAGTCAAATCTCAATTGTTAGCATGTAGGTGTTACCATCCCAAGACAAAGCAATAGAGGGAATACAATGACCAATAATGGCAACCTATGGTTGGTGTTGAACTAGAGATCCGGTAGTGAAGTTGATTCTTCAAGATTCTCCATGGTAGAAAAGATTCTCTAATTGCCAATACTATTTAAGGGGATTGAAATTCTACCCTCCATCTCCAAAGGTATAGAGAAAGGATATAAGCCTATGTCTATTTTATAGAATTCTATAAGAGGTTCCACAAAAAATCTCGAAATTTTCTAATAGCCAGAGAATATATTTTCGGATGGTCAATCTTTAAAACCTTTTGGCAAGCAATTCCTAGAAATTTTCTAAGGTGCTGTAAAATCTCACAAAAAACTAGAATATCTTCTTTCATGCACTATAAGAAACCCATGTTTTAGGTGACAAATTTTAGGTGACATCTAATGAAAAAAACCATAATTTTATGTCAACATTAATGCACGCCATAACATCAAGATGTTATAGTAGACATTAAATGAAAGATCTTTAGTAAAATCCAATTTAACAACTTGTGTTTTTATATCAATAATAATATCTGCCATAACATGAAGATATTATGGCGAAAATTTTCATTGATATAAAAATAGAAGTTGTTACTTTGAATGTCATCTAAAGTCTATGAGTAAAAACATGGGGTTCTTATAGTGATGATAATGAGATACCTTGACAAGTTTTATCACATTCCAATAGTCAGAAGTACCGAATCCAATGAGATTCTTTAACAACTTGCAAATTTAATAGTTGTAGTGAAATTGACTAGTATCCAAAGAGCATACAGAATCAGAATGAGGTCAATGATAGTTCTTTTCTTATTTCCTTGTATACAGTTAAGAGCCTAGATAAATTATTTTTTCCCAAAATTCAAATTCCAAAAGTTTTGTTTTCACTCATTTTGGTTTATAAATTTATACTCCCTCTGTTCCAAAATGATCTTTTTGTTAGACAAAATGTTCCAGATTAAGGATAAAAAAGATTTTTTTTTTGAAATTTTTTTGAAATTTTTTTTGAATTTAATGCACTCCTATTGTGGTGCAAATTTGAGCTTCAAAATAATTTTGGAAGTGTGACTTTTAAGCATTTAAAAATGAGAATTTGAGAGCCTTTATGAGAAGCACTGCTAGCCAATCATTCTCTTTGTTCCCATGCTTCCTCTGTACTTTATCAGTCTTCCTACTATAGCCATCATTCATTTCTGCCCTAATGGAGCTTCTGTACACATGGGGAATGGAGGGGTGTACAGTGAATTTGACAAACAACAAAATCAGAAAACCTCTACGCATGTACTTGTATTTATGTAAATAACTAAGCTTCCAAAATTCAAATTGTAGATCCACGACTTTTGGACCCACCAAAGCATCAGCTCCCCAAATTAGCCAATCCAAGTTGCCAAGTTCAGCACATTAGATCATAAATTATCCTGTGGGCCCTTGTCATGCTCACATGAAGTGTTCACCCAACTGTGTAGGACAAAGGGAAAATTAGTTTGCGGGCTTTTCTTCCTAGTGACACAAGGAAAATCATTTTGAGACAAGAATTTAAGGCCAACCGGAAGATCATTTTGGGACGGAGAGAATAGTAGGTTTCAAAGAGATTTAGACTTAGGAAGAAAAAGAAGGCTTTTGAAGACACCAAAAATGACCTTTTAGAGCCAATGGTGCAATGCATTTGTGATTTGGAGTTAATCTCCAAAAGTTAGCATGCGGATCCAACATTGGGTATAGTAACATAGTTATAGGGGTCATTAGTTCAAATTTGGACGGGAATCCATGGATTGGGATGAAAACCAAATATTTAAGTAGAAATCTAGGATTTCTATGTAGGAAATGGAGGAGGTGAGTACCCCAATGAATATAAAAGGGTGCTCCTCTTCCTATCAAATTCTCTCTATTTTTATCTCCACTTTTATATATAGAAATGTTGGGTCTATATACACTACAAAAAAACAAGGGAATAAATGACTCGTCCATAGAGTCATTGTAGATAGCAGTGACTGCAAAATGATTACAAAATGATTGTTTTGTAACTATTGTTGTCCACAATGACTCTATGGACGAGTCATTTATTCCCTTGTTTTTTTGTAGTGATAACATTAGAAATTTTAGCATTTTAGGCCAAATAATCCTTGGTAGTGTTTTTAGGGCCTTTATTGCCCTTTGATTGAGGTTTTTTTACATTGTAGAGGTTTGAGAGCCCTTTTTATGTGTGTCCATCTATGTTTTGGCCTTTAACCATTTGTGTGATGTGTTGTAAAAATTGTTGGTGCTTCTACTAACCTTGTAGAGTCATTTGGATTCTTGAATCAAGTTCTATTGAGATCCCTCTTCTGTTTGGTGTTATTTACTAACCTTGTTAAATTACTTTGAATTAAGGTCCATTGACGTCTTTATTTGTTGACAAGTTTTACCAATCTTGTAGAGACAAAGTTCATCTTGTGTACTAACTCTAGAGTACCTCCCCATATGACTTGGCAATACTGCTATAGAGAATGTGTAGCTTGAGTGTTTGAATGTCTACTAACAAAAGTCTATACTAACTTCATAGTGTTTATATGCCATAGTGTGTCCTAGAACTACTTTATCTACACTAACCTTGACTTGATTCACAAATGGTCATTGTAGATCCCACCATGATAATAAAGCTTTGAACCCCCTATAGATTAAAAGTCTTAGTGGTGTGTCAAAATTAAAAATTAGGACAAAACTTTGAATCTTCTTAGGGTGAAAAAGTCTTGATTGGGTGTCAAATTAAAACCAAGGGAAAACTTTTAACCTCTATAGTGTTCTTGTCCAAACTTTAGTTTCTTAAACATTTGAGAAACTATCCAAAGTTTAGCTTTGAAAAGTAGTATGTCATAGTGAAGGATAGGGTAGAAAATAAGACAAGATTAGAGTCCTTTGTCCTATAATTGCTCATATTCTATCCTCTATTTTCCTTTGATTTTATAAGTGTCTTTTGTGTGTGTTTTGTGTCCAAAAGCAAGGGACCAATACCTTAGCAATCCAGCACTTCCTAGTACCTAGCACCCCTTACCAAGGATCACAGGAACCAAACACAGGGGTGGGCCAGATCACAAGTAAAGCCGAGCTAGGACAATAGAGGGCCACGACAACAAACACAGGGCCAAGGCTCTATCTTGGCTCCAAAAATTATAAAAATGGGATGATAATCCTATGTAAGCTATGTTGAAAGAAGGTTTTGCCCTCGCTATTTTCATAAATTATGAACTAAGTAGAAGTAAGGTAGAGAGGGGTAGAGCCAGAATGAAGTAAGGAAAGAGAGAAGAGAATAGAGGTAATAGCACAATAGTTTTATGAGTTCTCTCTCACAATCTCAATCCTCAATGTGTTGTAAAAACTCCCTTAAAATGTGATTAAGGGAGGAGGGCATGAAGGGATATTTAGCTACAAGTCAAGAAATCTTAAGATTCAATATTAACCTTTAGATTAGCAAAAAGATAAACTTGGGAAAATCAACAATTGAGTAGAGTACATGTCATAGGTTCTTACAAGGTAGAAGTACAGTGGGGTACCAATCAAAATGTCGTTTTTGAATTTGTTGTGAGAAGAATTTCAATACTGCCAACTTTGAAAGCCTCCCGAGAGCTCAAAAATTAGTATTTTACCGCGAAATTTTTACCAAAGCATCATCTTTAAGTTAACTATGTGTATACCAAATTTTAAGGCCAAAAGATTCACCGAAAAAAAGTTATTCAAAATCTACCAACATGGGTAGTGGTGAGAAACATTTCACTACTTTCAACTTTGACACCTTCCTAAGGATTCAGTTTTTTTTCTTTTTCCATGAAATTTTTTTCAGTAAACAATCCTTATGTTTTTAATATGTATAAAAAATTTCAAGGTAAAACAATTTTTTTTAAAGAAGATATTTGAAATCTCCCAACAGGTGTAGTTTTGAGAAAATTTTCACAATTGCCAACTTTGACACCCTTGCAAGGGCTGAAAAATTGGTTTCTTACCATGAATATTTTTTTGTGAAGTCATCTCAACGTTGATAATATGTGCTACAAATTTCAAATTCAAATGAATTACCCAAAAAAAGATATACAAAATCTCCCAACATGTGTAGTTGTGAGAAAATTTTCACTATTGCCAACTTTGACACCCTCCCAAGGGCTGAAAATTTGTCTATTTAGCATGAATTTCTTAAAATAAGATCAACTTCATGTTGATAGTATATGTTGCAAATTTCAAGTTCAAAACACTTACCTAAAAAAAAATATTCAAAATCTCTCAACATGTGTAGTTTTGAGGTTGAGTTTTTACATTTGTGTCAAACTTTACTCCACAAAATAACACTATACTAAGGGCTCAAAAACTCCTCCTCGCAACTACACATGTTGGAAGATTTTGTATATCTTTTTTTTGGTAATTCATTTGAATTTGAAATTTGTAGCACATATTATCAACATTGAGATGACTTCACAAAAAAATATTCATGGTAAGAAACCAATTTTTCAGCCCTTGCAAGGGTGTCAAAGTTGGCAATTGTGAAAATTTTCTCAAAACTACACCTGTTGGGAGATTTCAAATATCTTCTTTAAAAAAAATTATTTTACCTTGAAATTTTTTATACATATTAAAAACATAAGGATTGTTTACTGAAAAAAATTTCATGGAAAAAGAAAAAAAACTGAATCCTTAGGAAGGTGTCAAAGTTGAAAGTAGTGAAATGTTTCTCACCACTACCCATGTTGGTAGATTTTGAATAACTTTTTTTCGGTGAATCTTTTGGCCTTAAAATTTGGTATACATATAGTTAACTTAAAGATGTTGCTTTGGTAAAAATTTCGCGATAAAATACTAATTTTTGAGCTCTCGGGAGGCTTTCAAAGTTGGCAGTACTGAAATTCTTCTCACAACAAATTCAAAAACGACATTTTGATTGGTACCCCACTGTACATGGGAACTCCCAAATAGATTTATTTCTTACAAACATAAATTGCGTCTTTAGGCCAGATCTCTTTAGGAAATTGTAGTGTAAAGAAATTGGAGCGGCCAATTATTCTAATTAATGATGTCAGAGGAAAATCAAGGGGGGAAAGACAAAAAAAAAGGGGAAAGAAGGATGAAGGCCAAATGTAGATAAAGGCCAAATATTTGCACCTAAACCCAAATTAGTGGTAGCTAAATGGTATATAAGGGAGGAAATTTTGACACCCTACTTAGGGACATCTAAATGATATAATCACCAACCATAGTGCTTGAAAAGTTAGGGATGAAAGTAGTGGCTGTTGTAATAAGGGAGGTATGCCTACAAACTTCTCTTTCCCTAATTGTCTCATTTTAGGAATTTAGGTCGGGGAATTGAAATAGAAATTGTAGTAGAAATAGAATTAGAATAAAAGCCAAATTAGAATGGAAAATCAAATGAGGATAGAAACTTAAAGCATAAATATAATTAGAATACAAAATCAAATTAGAATAGAATTTTGAAGTAGAATTTGAAATAGAATAGAAAAATCAAATTACAATACAAAACTAAAGTAGAATAGAATTAGAATAAAAAATCAATCTAGACCAAAAGAATTAAAGTAGAAATAGAATAGAAGGTCATATTAAAATCAAAAATCAAATTAGAATAGAAAATCTAGCTAGAATGGAAAATTAAAATTAAAAATAGAAGTAGAATAAGAAATCCAAATTAGAGTCAAAGATTAAAGTGAGAATTAAAAGAGAATTAGAAAATCAAAATAGAAGTGGAATAGAGACATCAAGGTAGAAGTAGATTAAAAAAATCAAAATAGAATTGGGATAGATAATTCAAAGAAGAGGTCGAAGTAGGATCAAAGCATACTTTGAAGTTAAATGAGTCAAATAGAAAAGTGGGTGGAGAATAACAAAGTTGTAGAGAAGTCACTAGGAAATTTGAAAATTAAGTAAAATTGTAATTAGAATAGGTTGAAAAGATCCAATGCTTAAAAAGCACAATGGATTGATGCTTAGACACCCATAGCACTTAACCTCTAAAGGTTTTTGACTATGTTTTCACCAAAAATGCTCCAAAATTGCCATTTCTAATCCAAGTGCAATTTTTTTCTTCTTAAAACACATTTTTGACTCATGTAACTGTAGGATCTTGTAGTAAGGTGGTTTGTAAACATGCAAAAAAAAATTTAGAAATTTTCACCATGTAGATTGCAAGATATAAGCATTTGAATTGACAAAAATTATTTTTTTATCCCTGCGAAAATCTGGGCAGCTACACTTCACAAGGTCACATTTGTGTGAAAAAAAATTCAAAATGGTGGTTACTCTTTGAGTTCATACTCCAATGCAAGTTGGCTACATTCTCAAAAAATTTCAAACCATTTGATATTTTGTACAACATATAAGAAAAAATAAGTAAGTAGAAAGAAGTAAAAAATGAGCGAAAATACTAAATTGTGAACATTTTATTCATGAAATTGAAAATTTTCAATCCCAATGGTTAAAATGTTTTAATAAATAATCTACACCTTCTATTTTTATTTTTTTCCAAAAATATGAAAAATTGAATTAAATGAAGAATTTCAAACTTTTTTTGTACTGTAGAGATTCTGTAATTGGCCGTAAACTACCCCAAACTCAAAATCTTCATAACTTTTGACTCATTGATCAGAATGGATTGATTCAAAGCTTTTCATATTTGTATAAACCTAAAGAACCAATTTGAAATTTCACTTTTTAAGAAAAATAAATTTTGAAGAAGTTTTTTTAGTTGCCTGGACTGCCCGCCGAGTAAAAAAACAACATATCCTGCCATAACTTTTTAACCGTGAAGTGAAAAGTTATGAAAATTGTCAGGCCTTATAGCTACTCCTCGGGCACACATTGTATCAAAATTTCAAAAAAATAAAAATAAAAACTCCATCTGTAGTGAACTACCCAAAAAATTTATAATCTCAAAAAATGATGTTCAGGGCTTTAGGGGTTAAATTCGCCTAGAATGCGGTTGTGTTTGCCTCATTCTAAAGGTAGGAGTAAAGAACCTATAGACAGTGTAGTATTTTGAGTGTCAAAATTGTGCTACACGAAAAAGGATATTTAGTATTAGCAACACTACTTGCAAACCATGACACTGAATATCATTAACACTACTAAAAGAAGTAATATTAAATCTAATTTCTAACACTAAAAGTACTCTATGGTAAATTTGAAATATGAAGAGGTTTACATTTAGTGTTAGAAGACTGCGAGTTCCTAAACGTTGGGAACGTTGTGGGAATGCTGAGAACGCTATGCTAATGTGGTCGAGTGACTGCCATGTTAGAAAATACTAATTATTTATTTATTTAAATTAATTATGAATTAATTTTAAATAATTTTTTGAAAAAAAATTATTCTTTAAAATCATTTTCTTACTTTTTAATACATTCTGAAGTTTTTTGGAAAAAAAATTTTAATTTTAATTTTTCAAAATTTAAAAATTCAGACCAGTAGGGGGTTGGTGTGCAACAGTGAGTACAGTTTTAGGAAACAACCTTGAAAAGTCTTCCAGGGGCTAAAAATCCTCTTATGTTTAAGACTACACTAATTCCTCCAAAGTTGAGATTTAGTATTGTGTGGAGTAGGGTGGTAATAACACTAAATGTAATCCAACACCAAATATCCTTTTTAGTGTAATTGGCTTTGGGTTTTAGACAATTTGTTGTAACATAAAGAAGTGAGATGTGTGTTGAGTTGGTAGACCATGTTCTAATATTTTTTTATGGATGTCGGCATGTGTATGGTGGAATTAAAACACGGACATGAAGTCAATGTAGTTGATAAATGAAGTCCCATCAAGTGAGGGGAATGTGTCTATGGTTGCTTGAGAAGGATATATACACATTTGTCATTAGCATATTGTTAGTAGGAACAAGGTTGAAAGGCATGATACTATAGGGATTGATTTGGAGTGAGTGGATTATGATGACTAAACAATAGAGGGTTGTTTTGTTAGTGTCATGCTTTGGAATCTTTGGCATATGAGAATGTAAATACTATGGTTTGCTAATGGATGAGTTCTATTGACTTTGGTTATAATGTGGTTTTAGAATGCAAGGATTGATTGAACTCTAGGACATCTAACAGACTATATAGGTTTAGATGGTGTAAGTCTTGCAGTTTGCCAATACTATGGTTTGAGATACTATAAAGAGGATGCCCATGGGCTCCATTGAGGTTGTGAATCTTATTGGTTTTCATTAATTAGGTTTTTGAGGACACCAATGAAGCAATTGGTTTTGCACATGTGTCTCTTGAAAGGCTATGCTAAAAGATTGTGGTCCTAGACTAAGTTGTTGTTCTATGCGACATGTTGACTGCTTCTTTGAGGTTGCTAGATTGAGAACATGTAAAAGTAGTCTAGGATGTTTCTTAACCCTTCATTGCCTAGTTAAGGCCCAAATGTGTCTAAAAACATCCTTGCTTTTCAAACCTTATATTAAATATAAATGTTGCTAAGGTATCAAAATCTCAATAATACAATCTTGTAGTGTGCATATTGTAGATGATCTATATCAAATATGGAGTCATTTGGATACCTAGATTGCAAAATTGTAATATTTTAGTATTAAGAATAGATGCTAAAATTTTCCTAAAAACACATTTGGAGGTGAAATTCAATTTCTAAACCTATTCAAATTGAAAAAAATTTAAACTAAAAAGTTATTCAAAAGCAACATATGAATATAATGATGAAAAAATGTCATTCAATTGACTCATTGTAGTTGCAAAATGGCTTTGAAATGTCAATAAATAGTAGGAAAAATTGCAAAAAAAATACATCTTTGGTTGAGCCTCCTTCTACTAAAATGCATTTCAATCACTCATAACTTTGTGGATTGATATGAAATTTTAATTACACAAACTAGGCTAGTATGTGCAACTTTTCAAAAAAAAAATATTAGAAACAATTACTGTATGAAGAAAAAATAAGCCATCAAAGATCACCGTAATCCAAAAATCTCTAGATTTTGAACTCTTAATTGCTTCCAAACAATTAGAACCGCTTGAACTAATATGGAATTTTATCACAATAACTAGACTTTAAGAAGAATATAATCCAACAAATTTTGTTGAAAATAAACATTGGACAAAAAAGATACAAGCCTCCAAAGTTGCAACCATCAAAATGCAATTTGGTGAACTCAAATTAAACCTGTAAAGTTTGAATGGCCTTCAAATGATCAATACATCTTAAATTGATATGAAAATTTTACACTTTACAATACAAACACAACTAATATGCGCACTTTTTCCAATAAGTTTTATTGAATTCAGAAATTGGATGCATAAGTTACAACATTTTGATTTGGACTGTCAAACTATGTGACAGTGCCTTTCATCCCCTTGGGGGCAATGAAGGGTTAGTCCCTGTATGTAGATATTGTAATAGAATTTGAAGATTTTTCAAAAGATGGCTCTTTTTAGTTACAACCATCTATGTCATGCAATTCATCCAAATATATGCATATGCTTAGTTCTAAATGAAAGTGCATGCCAAATATGTATAATTAATTTTGCATGCTTAGTTCATCCATAATCTAACAAAACTTAACGTAATCCTAACACTTTTCATATATTCAAGTGTTTTTGGATTGTACAATGTTAGCAAGCATGTTGTTTAGGTAGAAATAAAGTTTAACCTTGGAACACTGGGCCACTCATTATGATTATCTTCTTTATTGGTCTTGTGCAAATTGTCTACTTAATAAAAATTCAAGATCACTCATTACATGTCAAAATTGTTGTGCAAGACTTTCCCTTTTCACTTAAAAATTCGAGGATGAACATCTATAGTTTTCTTTTGCATAGAAGGATTCTCTATCATCTATCAAACATTTTTAGGCACCTTGTCTTTATTGGGTTTAAGACATATAAGTCAATGTTTTTTTCTTCATTTCTTACGAAGTGCCACAATGGCAATACTTTAGAATTGCACCAAGGCAATCACCAAAAAAAAGCCTTGAAATTGTGCTTGAAACGTTCAAATTTGAATTGAATTCCAAGATGATCTTTCAAGGGTGCAATTCATTGCACCAAAATGGGGGAATGCAAACAATAGTGTTTTTTGTTTTTTGTGGTGATTTGGAGCAAAATTGCATCAAATTTTTTTGCCTGGCACTACACCTATGGAAAATAAACAATAAAATTTTGGATGAAATCGCCAAATAATTTTCAATTTTTCTAAAACTATTGGATGAAATTGTTAGATAATGGATGAAAATAGGATGATAGATATGTATTATGTGTTAATAGTACATTTTCTATCTAATATATGGATGAATGTTGAAATTTGGAATACCACAATAAAATGAAGTATCGCCACTGTGACACTTCACAAGAAATGAAAAAACAAAAGCACTGGTAAACAAGATAAGGGCAAAACACCCATTCCCACACCTATTCCTTGCAGTGGACTGTAGATTCACCCAAATGCGTCAGTAGACTTCCCTTAACCCCTAAAGGACCAACATGCGTTTTTTGGCCGTATAGAAATTTTGGGTAGGTACGTGTGATTAGAAATTTGAATATTTTGGGCTGAAATTTTAATAGAAGGTGGGGGCGAGGAATATCTTCATGTGTACCAAATTTCATGACATTTGGAGATATGACTCAAAAGTTATGGCCTAATATGTTGCTTTTTTTCGTAACTGGGCAGTTCGGGCAGATAAAAAAAAATCACTTTTTAAAAAAATGAAAATTTTAAACTGGTTTTCTACATTTATATATAAGTGGAAAGCTTTGAATCATTCCATTTCAATCAAAGAGTCAAAAGTTATGAGGTTTTTTTGTTTGCGGGCAGTAATGGATTCTCCACTATCAAAGAAACTTCGAAGTTGTTTATTTCACTCAATTTTCAATATTTTTATAAAAAAATAAAACCCTAGGATGTAGATTGATTATTACAACATTACAACCATTGGGATTGTCATTTTTTAATTCTATAATTAAATTCTTAACAATTTGGTATTATGAATCATTCTCTACTTCTTTTTACTTACTATTTTTTTCCTATATGTTGTACAATTCCAAATGACATGAAATTTTTTGAGCATATCTCCATCTTGTTTAGGAAATTGAATTCAAAGAGGCACCACCATTTGCAACATTTTTTCCTTGAGAAGTGAGCTTGTAAAGTGCAGCTGCCCGGATTTTTGCAGGATTGAAAAAATGGTTTTGATGAATTTGAATGCTTATATCTTTTGATCCACATGGTGGAATTTTATGAAATTTTTACCACATGTTTTTTAGACATTATAATACAAGATCCTACGGTTACATTTGTCAAAAATTGTTTTTTTTCACGAAAATTGGTAGTTGTACTAGAAATGGCAGTTTTCAAGCGTTTTTGGTGAATACATAGTCATGAAACTTTAGGGGTTAATGTGTTCGCCACATGTATGATTGTAATTTACTGACACAACTGAAGGACACATAGGGAAATTTAGTTGGCTAAGTGTTGATTTTCGCAGGGTTCAGTTTGGGAGGCACCTATAAGACAGTTCCACAAGTCTAAGGAGCCAACATTTTGAAAATTTGTAGAAATTACATACTGTATCTAAGAAATCTATTTTTTTTTAATATTCATGATTTTCACTCGCTAATAGTAGAAAAATATCATTTTTGGAAAACGTCGCCTCCAATTATGCTGAATTCCTTATTTGGACGGTTTTAGGTGCTTCCTCTGTACCATTTGTTCACTCATGATTGTCGGCAACCCAAACCTCGGAGTCAACCGGCTAATGCTGACTTTTGGGTGACTCACGCGTTCACTGACGCGTACAATTGCTGAGAGAAACTGAACCCTTCCGTATTGCAGGCATGAATTTGCGGTCTCGGTACTTTTCTTCCGCTTTGCAGTACTGGCTGTGAGAGGAGGTCCATAAAGTGCCCAGCTCAAAAGCTGAAACTGAATTTGGGGAGGTGGAGTTCTTTTTCAGTAAAGATGGAGAAGAAACATGTACATATTGTGTACATTTGGGAAGGTGGGTGGTTTTAAAGTCCGAGTGGTTTTGAAGCCTCTTTCTTTATCTCTAAAATAAGATTCAAGCAGAAGTGTAGCAAAACATGATTGATTATTTCCCTTATTGACCCCTTCTTGCCTTGTCATATGCCCCCTAGAAAAAACATTGGATTAAAAAAAATTTCACATGATGAAATTTGCAAATTCTAAATTCATGCTTGCAACCAGAGGTTGCAAGTTTGGTCAAGGAATAGAAGATTTATGCACAAGAAAATAGGGGGTAGTTTTTACATGTATCCTTTGGAGAGGCCAAAGGGACAATAAGGGGTCGGGGTGGACTGACCCCCTTGTTCAGCCACTTGGAAAAACACTGAAATTTTTTATTTGCCACATATGATAAAATTTGCTAATTCTAAAGTCATATTTGTTAGAAGAGGCCCAAGATTAGTGAGGGAGAGTGTATAAGGTAAATTAATCAAGCACAAAATAGGGGGCTATTGATTTTACTTGAACCCCTGGAATTACTTGGAGTGGCCGAGCGAGGGAGCCAATTCACCCCGACCCAATAAGGGGGCAGGGAGAATTGCAGGGAGAATTGACCCCTCGCTTGGCCACTTAGTTAAAATGCTGTAATTTTTTATTTTTCACACAAATTTTTTTTTGCAAATTTTGAATTCATATTTGCAATCAAAGACCTTAAATTAGCTAGGATTTAAAGAAAGTAGGGGTGATCATGGCCCAAACTAGGGGGCTTTTTGTTTTGATTGCACCTCTGGTAAAACATGGTAAGGCCAAGCGAGGGGGCCAATCCACCCGGATTCAATAAGGGGGTCAATCAGTCCTCCCCGTCTGACCCAAAATGAACTCCAACTGCTGCCTTGAATAATGAAAATTATGTAATGGTTGGGTAACTAACTTCCTGCAATGAAAAGACGAAGACAGGCCAGAAAAAGCCAAAAACCAAAGAGACAGTGAGAGATGCAACAAAGGTCATCCGCGAGAGAAACCTGCGTCCCAAGCCCCCGGCCTTTTCTCCTCTCCAGTCTCCAGCACCCCACCCCCCCGGACGGTCCAGATTCGAATCATCAGTCCAACAGTCCAATCCTCAGTCCAAGTGGGGGCCGCAAAAGACCCCCCAATCGATCATTCAGTTTCGTCGTTTCTCTGACAACTCCGACCTCAATCAGTGCCCTCCCCTCTGCACGCCAATCCATGCTTGTACTGCATTATTAATCTACCACCGCCACCAATCTTCGCAATGTTCACAGCTGCTTAAGGTAATCAGGCGCAGATTAGTCGCAAAAGCCTCCGTCCATCGCATTGGAATTGGAATCTGCAAAGCCTGGAGTCTACAACCCAACTTAGGATCCTCTACAGCGGAGCCGGTACTCGGAAGACGTGAGGGGGACACAGCAGGTATGAAGCTCATTGTTTAGCAGTTTGCGCAATTTTGAGGGGCATGCTCTTGTGGGTTTCTTGTGAAGTTTTGGAATGGTGAGAGCGTGTCTTTCTACGAGGATTGTGAGCAGATTTTGGTATGTTGAAGAATTGAGGGTATTGTGAGGGAAGCTGGGAAAGGACGTACTGTACCGACTTTTTTTTCAGTTCGGGTTGTTGAATGTCTTTCGTGATCGTACATTGGACGCTCGGGAATTCGCCGTTTGAAGACATCGTTCTGTGTCCGTAGTGGTAGGGTGTGGGGATTTTCCAGAATTAGCGCGGTTGTGTCGAATTCTCGGGGAATTCAATCGCATGCTTGTGCTTGCGAGATTGCCGCAATGGGTTATGGTTTGGCTTGGAATTGGAGGCTGGCGATGGAGCAATGCTGAGCGTGGTTTTGGTGTGGGGAGCAGGTGCAGACACCTTCTGGAAGCAAGAGGGCAGCGAGAATGGGAGCGGAGCATCCAGTTACCGAGCAAGAAGGCGAAGACGAACGCGACCACGAGCCTTTTCTAGTCGCGAAAGAACTAAAACGCGAGACGCACATTCCTATTGCGACGTTCACGTTCACGTCCGCGCCGCGGCCCCAGCGCGACACGCTCTTCACCGTTCTATTCGTCGCGACGGTGTTGTCGAGCTACGCCATCGGCTTCTTCGCATTCCGGAACGCTGATTTCCACCCAGAATCCAAGCTGCGGTTTATGCGCTACAATCCGGAGTCCAATGACTGCGAGCGCATCCAGCATGCTTATGTGGGCACCACCCCGACTCACTACGCGCTCATCTCCGAACGTAAAACCTACGAAACAAGCCTCGGCGGGCGCCATTTAGACTTGGGGAGCATTCTTTTCCCAGCTGCCATCACCGCGGCGCTCATCCTTCCCGTGGGGTTAAGCCTACTCTACCTCCTGCATCGATACACTCGGGAAGCTCTTCTCGTCATCCTCGCCCTCACGTGCATCATCCCCGTTTCGTTCTTCCTCGTGGCCTCCGGGGTCTGTCTCACTTCCCAAACATGCGCAACTATGTCCGCAAGTGCGCAATACACAGTCGCGTTTCTTGGTTTCTTGGCGGTTGTGACGTTCCTGCAATTCCTTGTGGTGTGCAAGAACCGGAGTCGGCTGGAGCTTACTGTGCAGATCCTGAAAACCTCGTTGGAGTCGCTCAAGCACAATTTGTCCCTCTTACTGTTGAATCCCGTGTTGGGATTCGCGACTGTGGTGATTAATATCCCAATTGGGGTCTTCATCTGGTACGCGCTCTTCAACCGCAGAGTGGCACCGAATTTCGACGCGATTAGGGATGCGGCGAACGAGTGTAGTGTCGCGATGGGCGCGCCGTGCTGCGATTTCCAGCGATCGAATTGGGTGACGCCGTATCTCGTCCTCTCGAGTTTGGCGATGCTGTGGGTGGTGTTGGTTGCCGGCCAATTGCAAATCCTCGTGGTGAGCGGCACGGTTTCGCAATGGTACTTTGCGCCGTCAGGATCTTCGACTGAAGGAACCACCAAGCGCGCACTCCGGAACGCGTTTGGTCCCTCGTTTGGAACTGCTTGCCTTTCCAGCTTGATGCTCACAATCTCCATGGTGTTGAAGTCGTTGATGGACCGAAGTGCTGTGGTGAAGATCGGACCTGGAGTAGTGGCCGTTTTTCTTCGCGCCTGCTTCGGATGGCTCTTCCAGCTCTTCGAGTTCTTCACGCGGTTCACCACGAACTTCGCGGCCATTTCGGGAGATGGGTTCTGCATCGCGGCGCGGGCGACCACGGATCTTTTGCAACGCAACTGGCTGTCGACGCTCATTGTGGAGGTGCTGGTTCAGAATCTTCTCACGGGGATGGCGCTCACCCTTGCTATGGTGCATTTCGGAGTGGTGCTCGGAGTGACGCACTATCTGGGAGGAGACAAGCCCTTGGTGACGGCAACCGCGTGCTTCCTGGTGGCGCTTCTGGGCTTGGGGCAGCTCTACCAATTCATGGCGGCTGTGATCGACACGGTGTATATATGTTACGGCTTGGACAAAGACGTGGGCGTCGTTTCCAAGGTGGAGGTTCATGATGTGTACATGTTGCTTCCTCCGGCATCGTCTGGGGATGAGACCATGCTTGCTGTGAGGAGCTGTGAACCCTAGGAATTCAAGGTGTCTATCCAACCATTTGAGAACCTCTGAGCTTGGCTTCTGCATTTGGAAACACTCCACCCACAAGTCCCTCTAGTTTTGTACTATAACGAAGAGCGAGAAGGCCATGGTAGCAAACAAAGCCATGGCTGGGATGTAGCATATTGAAAAAGGTTGTGGGAGCAATCTGCCTGCAAACTTCTGTTTAGGTTCTGATAGTGTCACAACAGTATAGTTCAAGGGGAGGGAAGGAGAGGCTGGGCCGGAACTAACGGAATAGGATTCAGTGGGACTCATTTGTAGGCTATTGTAGAATCTTTACTAAGTGAGTCAAGAGTTTGAATGGATTTCGTGTGAATCTGCAGTCTAAGGAGATAATGAGGTGAAACTCGTAGGGAGGAGGTTTACTATTGAGTCCGATTAAAGACAAATTTGAACGAGTAGCAACGAGTACCTCATCTATCTACTCCTACCGGCTGCTGCCTACTCATGGTTTGTTCATTCCATCTGCCTCCTCCAATAGAAACAATGATAATCAATTCCATTACGTAGTGATCGACATTGCTATTAACCAGTACCTGAGGAATAAGAAATCCAGTAACTGAGTGCACAAACACATCAGATATCCCCCAAAAGAGTCTCCAGTTGCGACACTGCACATAAACTGTTAGTGTTACCAATCTCTCATAATTGGAAGAAAATGTTCCCTCAGGGAAGTGACTTCATTTCTGGCTTCCCGGCGGAATTTTATAAAAAAAAATCCCTGGGAGGACTTGCAGCAACAAAAATTGCTGCTGTGACACATGAAAACTGCCTACAGATTTGAAAAACTGCTGAGAGCGCAGAAGCTACAAAAAGGTAAAGAACTACATGCGGCGGCAGATGTCTGCAGTTGCGTTCTTCTAGCAATGTTGTAAATCTCTACATCTAATTACAAATTATGTACACAATTGTACTAATGAACAGAAGCGAAGTCATACTACTGCACTCAAGGAAGGGGAGTAAGAGAAACCCACGGCCCTGATGTCACCTTTCTCGGAACAGGGACACTTCGGCAGCCACTCCCATGACCGCTCCAACACGTCAAACACCAATACATCCATGCTTTTGAAGCTTGTCAAGTAAATCTTCGTCTTCTGGGCAGTACAGTTGTAGCTCTCCTCTTCGCACAGCCTCCTAAATTCCAGTAGAATTTTTCTCGGAAGCTTTGCTATTTCCGTCCACTCCTTGGTGTCGAGCTCAAGCCGCAGGAGATGGATATTCTTCACGCTGCCATTAGAGTAGCGTTCAGCCACCATCAGAACCTGTCCGCCACACTCCACTACTTGAGCAAGTGAAAAACCCTCTGGCAGCTGTTGAAAATGATCGCTCCACTGACCATCCTCCATATTGTAGGTGATTACTCCCAAATTGTGATTCACCGCATCAGCTTCGTTCACCATGCAGTACAGAATGCCATTACAGTCAGCTGAGCTCCAACCTGGATCAAACCTAGAGGGGATGCTACTAGTCTCCGTCCATCGACCTGTAACAGAATCATACACTTCCGTGTTCAAGTACCTATGGTACCCATTCCGGTTCGAATAAACATCAGCATTTCCTGCAACAACAATCTTGTATGTCTTCGCTGCTTCATCCACCACCATGTGTCGGAATATTGGCGTGCGCCTGTGGGACATCTCTGGCAGTTGTCGCCAGTTCCTAGTAAGCGGGTTGCAGACGTAGAAATTCACAGGCTGGAAAGGCATTTCAACGCTGAAAAACACCAGCCCACCAGCAACACCTTCGACGAACTTGATCTCCGAAGGAAGGAAGGACATCGGTGGCATGGGTTGCCATTCCTTATCAGAGGGATCGAACGCTGTGTACATTAGTGAATCACCAACAAATGGAAACAGTAGGAAAGGAGAGTGCATGCCGAAAATCTCAGCATGCATATTCAAGAAAGATGATGAAACGATGGTGGAGCTCCACCGCTTGCAGACTGAACGCGCTTGAAAGAGTAACGGAATAGGCAGCCACGCTAAAACCCTATTCGTAAGATCTTCAGGCAACGTACCCCACACCTCAGGATTCATGCTAGCAAATTTGCACGAGTCGTTACTGGAGGATGCTTCAGCACAGTGGGATTCATCTTTGCCCTTGGATTCCACTGTCCTTGCCTTCTTTCTCGTGTTCTTCGATAACTTTCTCATCCCCATAGCTTCGTTAGTCGAACTACAGTTCTACAGTATCGACGCACTTTACATGAACCTATAAGCTTACAAACTATCCTGCTTGAGCTATTCTGTGCGATCAGATATACCAAATGTCTACAAACCACATGGGCACTAATCCATACGTCTTAAAATGAAATATTTCTATCACCAGTAATCTTAAATGCTGATCCAAATTGAGGCAGCAGATCCTCCTTCGACAATTTCTACGCGAACGATTTGAGGTGACAATTTTCGAAGTTCACACGTACTGACCAAAATTCGCAAGACGCCACTACAATTACCATAGCGCTGGCCTGTGGGGGAAACATCTCACAAAATGAAAAAAAATGTCCATCTCAGCCTTCTTCCCAAAACGAAATCATTCCTACGTGATGCTTGTACAGTACTTTTTCAAGTCTCCGTATTCTGCAAGGCAAAGAAGACGATCCACTGTAAATTAAAAGCTCCTTGCAGAGAGTGCAAACAATAAGGAAGTCGCAACAACCATAATTCCAATATTTTCAACAAATATGCAAAACAAATAAACAAAACTGATGTGCGAATATAACATTCGACGTCCCTTCACCAATACCCTCGCGAAGCACTCACTTCCAATAGTTTTTGCGCTCGATTCTTAAAAAACCTAAAGGCACGACCCCTGTTTGAATAATCCTCCTGCTAGTATTGCTCTCAATCCGTCCCTCCCTGGAGCAGGAAGGCTTCCTAAACCGTCAACTTCTGGGGTTGCAACATAGCTCCAACGTCTGTTCACTAAATTATACTCGGTTACTGACAACTCCAAGAAGAGATCCATACCAAACACACGTCCTGGTCTGTAATCTAATTATATTGCACAGTTCCAAAATATGTTACGCAACCCTAACTTCCACCGAATTCGGATACAATGTTCATCAACGATGATTTTAAAAAAAGAAAGCGTAGTCCTCACCGATCTCAGTCACGGAAATAATATCCAACTCCAAGCTGCTCAACATTGTCCACTTCTACACTACCGCAAATTCGCCAACCATGTTCATTCTTTAGTTTTGATTTAGAACTATGAATACAATTGAGGAAGTACGTCGACGAAATCTAACAAGAGAAGTATCGAGGAGAATAAAAAGGAGTGAAAACAGTAAACGTTGGAAACCCTACATTGCAAGGGAGATGGGTTATAACACGAAGCCGCTTTCCTTCCTTGCTATGTTTCGACTAGTTCTACATGTAAGACTAAAATTCACGAAGTTCGTAAAATCGTGCAATGCAAGCACTATGGAAAAGGGGAAGTGTTAAATCAGCAGCACTGGAAACCCTACATTACAAGGGAGGTCGGTTAATGACAAGAAACAGCTTTGTTCCTACTTCCAAAACCAGCTCCACCTAACAGAGCTCTCTTTCACCGAAAAATTCGTTAGTTCCCTAAAGAACCTACCACGACCAAACTACACCGTCACCTACTACCCCTCGCACTCCCGTTCCGCTACTCAACAGTAGATACTCAAACGCAAATGCATAAACCACCATAAAATTAAAACACACACGCAACATAGCAGGAACAAAAATTCCACTAAGTAAACCTCCAAATTCGTCACAAAACTCACTTCCATCAAGCTCAGATCATACTCTACAACAGAGTCCTCCAAAAAACTCAAACTCTAGCGAATTGCATCCAGAAACATCAAAGGCGCGCAATGTAGCAAAAGAAGGCGCACCTCAACGACGGCACGAATCAAACTGGAAGAACAAGGGACCGGTGTTCAAGTGCGGAGAGGCGTAATAGCATCACCCGCACTACTAAAAGAGATGAAGAAAATGTGGAGACATTCGACGGCGCAGTTTCACTCTCGAGTGCACTGTAACTGACGACGTCTGCTGTCGTCCGCGATTTCTCGTCGTGTTCGGCACGGAATACAGACGAAGAATTTGAAATTGCTGCTTCGCCGTTGATCGCCGTCGAGGGCTCACTGCTGACGAGTCGCAGCGAATGCGAAAGACGGCGTTGTCAGGCCACGCGGCACACGCTGAAGGAATGTAGTTGTCGATTCCCGTCAGCGATGCGAGTTCCCGTCGACGGCGCTGGGATGGCTGGTGCTGCTGGAATCCATTTGTCGAGTCACCAGTGCACGTTTCGTGTCATGGCGAAACTGCATCCGATGGCTTGGGACTTGGGAGGCTAATTGTGACGTGAGGGATCCCAGACGTTTGCTATAAGAGCATCCCCAGCGGCACGCAAGATATCACTCAAGTTGAGTAAGTTGCCAGGCTGAGCAGCGAGAAGTTCCCCACGGCGCAAAGTACTTGGCACGGAAAATGTCCGTCCGCGGCGAAATTTGCCCAGCATACGGTGAATTGGGGAGAGGGAGGCACCGCGCGATATGCTCTAGCTCGCTTTCCAAAGTGTGCTCCAGGGTTTTTTTGCTCCAAAGATCCAACTGACCCTACACAACACTTGACAAGTCGAGCTACAACCCATGATCTAGCAAAGCTACAGTCTAGGACTGTGAGCCGAGCTCCCAATTCCGTCTGCTTTCTGGAGCCACGCGATGGGGCAGCCATTCCCCACATGCGCAAGCCGCCTTCCACACACACGGCATATCCAACCGGCCAGAGCCTTATTCTGTGTCCCGCGTTGGGGATGCTCTAAGGTAACTACATCTAAAATTGACCGAATAACCAAATTGTGCTTGGTTCCCATTAAGGAAGAAATACCCAAAACCATCCGTAAACTTTGCAGTGGACCCTAGACTCATCCAAAATTGTCCCTAGACTATAGTTTGTTAAATGCTTGATTCTAATTCCTTGATGTATATTAAGGACACATACCAAAATGTGATTAGTTCATTGCTAATTTTAGCAATGTTCAAATTTGGGGGTATCTACTGAACAGTTCCAGTGGTCTAGGGAGCCAACACTTTGAAAAATCATGGAAATTACATATGGGATTGAAATTTTTTTTTTAATATTCATGATTTTCACTTGCTAATACAAGAAAAATATTATTTTAAGGAAAAGTTGCCTCCAACTATGTTGAATTCCTTATTTGGATGGTTTTGGATATTTCTTGAGGTGTGTTTCCATCATATTGTATTGAAAAACTTTTTGTGGGATCCTATTGATAGTCAAAAGGGATTCCCTTTGAATGCAATTTTCGGATATAATATGAATAAACTATAAATATTCAAAATGCTGAAAATAGATGTTTCTAAAATCCATCCTAAACTCTTTTGAATAATGGGAGTACATTTTGAACAAGAATATATAGGGATCAATTTTAGGTGTAGTTATCTTCAAAGAACTACAATGATAATGAAATTTAGTGTTAGCACACAAATTAATTTAAGAGTTTTTTCACTTGACAAAGGTTTTTACCAAGTGCATTGATATCAATATTATTCAATGAAGGGATCTTGATAAACATAGCTAGGAAAATTATTCATTGAGAATAAAAATTTACAAAATTTTTAATTCAAATAGTGTAGTTTATCACAAAATTTCATTGTTAGTGTAGCTTGAATTTATGTCTAGTACATTGTCACAATGTTGTGCAAAAAAGGTTTAGAATAGCATGGGAGAATAGCACAAGGCCTTTGCTATTGAAATTCTCTATATATAATCTCTTTATATCCTTCATCTTTCTATGAGATTCAATTTGGAATCTTAAATGCATCCAACACTTCAATTCTACTAAGAATTAAGAGAGAGAAGGGACTATTTTTGCTTCTAAAACACTAATTCAATCCTGAAAAGCTAGCCACCAACTAATCCTAACATCCCTTTAAGTTTTAAAGTTCCATTGCCTCCACAAGGGACAAAATGAATTTTGAGTAGCTCCTAGAGTCTTGATATTCATTATGATTTTCCAAATTTCTTTTTGGTGAAGATAGAAAAATATATCAACTTTTCAAGAATATTATTTTTATACACTTAGTATCTCAAAGCAAACACTATGGTACAATATGCCCAAATTTTGTTTAGTGGGTAGAAAAAATAATTTAATCTTAGAGAAGCTTGAAAGTCCTTTGTGGCTATATAGTATAATATAAACACAAGGGTATGTGATCAAAAAATCATTGACTAAGCACTTTTCAGTACAAAGTCAATTGATGATTATCATAGTATGTAAATAACAATGTATCACAATTCATTAATTAATTACAATTGAAGAATTATAAAGCTTAGTAGAAATCATATAGAGAAAACTTAAGGGGTGTTCTAGGAGTTATATATATATATATAATTTGTCATAGGTATAAAATCTTGTAGTTCAATATGCAAAAAAAAATAGTTTTTTTGCTCTTTGCAATAGAAATGGAAGTTTTTGAGTAGTTTTGATGGAAAAAGGCCTTTAACCCCTAAAGGACCAACCCTTTGTTTTTGGCAACATAACTTTTTTGGGCAGGTACCTGTGAATGGAGTTTTTAATATTTTTCTTTGAAATTTTTATACAACATGGGATCTAGGAATATCTTTAAGGCCCAACAATTTTCATAACTTTTGACTACATTGTCAAAAAGTTATTGCATAATATGTTGCTTTTTTCTCAACTCGGGCAGTTCGGGCAGATCTGAAAAAATCACTTTTTTGAAAAATTGAAATTTGAAATTGGTTTATCAAACTTATATATACATGGAAAGCTTTAAATCATTCTAATTTGATCAATGAGATGAAAGTTATGAAGTTTTTTAGTTTGTGGGCAGTTATGGATTCTTTACTTTGAAATAAACTTTGAAATCGTTTATCTAACTCAATTTTCAATATTTTTGAAAAACAATAAAAACATTAGATGTAGATATTTTATTATAATGTCACAACCGTTGGGATTGTCATTTTTTAATTCTATAATTAAATTCTTAACAATTTAGTATATTACATGATTCACTACTTCTTTCTACTTACTATTTTTTTTCTATATGTTGTACAATTCCAAATGATTTGAAATTTTTTGAGCACGTAGCCAACTTGTTCTTACTAAAGAATCCAAAGAAGCACAACCATTTTGACCATTTTTTCATACAAATCAGACCTTCTGAACCGCAGCTGCCCAATTTTCAGCAGGGTTAAAAAAATGAATTTTTCAAATTCAAACGCTAATATCTTGTAATCCACACGGTGGATTCTTCTGAAATTTTTTCCACATAATTTCTATCTACTTTACTACAAGATCCTACGGTTACATTTGTCCAAAAATATTTTTTTTCTAAAACTTGTTACTTGCACTAAAAATGACAGTTTTGGAGAGTTTTTAGTGGAAACATAGTCAAAGAACTTTAGGGGTTAAATATTAGGGATCAATCAATGGACAAGTGATCCATTGCCAACTAGTGGAACATCTTGCGTGAGCCAAATGTAGCCTATTAGATTGTATTAATATAACAATCCTATAGTTTTATTACTTGAAACTATGAATTCTAAATCATTGTGAGAATTTTTAGTTTCTTTTGCAAAACATGTAGTTGTTATCATTGTTGTTGTAAAACTTGAAAATAAATAAGTAAAAATAGAAAATAGAATCTGAATTATTTGGAATTTTCTTAGGATGTACAACTAGTGATCAAGATTAGTTTGAAAATTTCTCAATTGGTTGTTTTATTTCTAACACACAAAAACAACTACAACAAAGACCTTGAAGTCAAATTTGATCATCAAACCAAATTTATCCTTTTTCTTAATTGATGTATAAAATTTTGATATTTTTTGTTAGTAGAAAACATTATTTTCTTTTTATGTTTAAAGAGAAATTAATGAAAAAAAATTATTGTGATTTTAAATTAATGGTGGAAATAAAATTTATCAATTATAATAAGTATTAGAATAATCAAATTTTTTTACTATAAATGAAGATTAGAATGACAAAATTAATTTTGTAATTTAAATTGAAAATAAATTTTAAAAGGTGAAAATGTGAATGAAAAAATATAATACATTGTATTATTTGGATTCTAAGATGTAGAGCATGCATTTGCAATTTAATTCTTTGAATTTTTGAAATTTTTCAAAGTTTCAAGATGAAGTAAATGAAAATCTTTTCAAGCTTTATTTTCATAATTTAAATCAAATACCAAAAATGGTCGTATTGAAAGTTTCAATCAAGGTTGACCAAGGATGCATTCACCTTTTTGGATGCATAGAGCCCTCAAGGGTTAACATCAACTATTAACCAACTAGTTATCAACCAAATACTAACAAAGCCTCCAAAATTGCACACACCCTTTAAACATTCAAAGATGCCTACTTCATCTAGTGAACAATTCACATCACAAAAATGTTGTTTGGTATATAGTTATTAAATGTATTCCCATTTACATCAAATTTTTACTATTTTTTGTGTAAAAAAAATTCATGCATAGGATAGAAAATATTAAACTTCAAGAGGACTAAAGAATTGACTTTGAATTCTTTAAGAACTAAAGTAGGATTTGTTGACTTCATAATTTGGGATTTTTTACGAAATTATTAGGATGGTTGTGAATCATCATATTAATCTCAAGATGAAGCTCTAGTTTTCTTCATTTTGATAAATATTGCAAAATTTAGAAGATCATTTTTTATTTCATTGTCAATTTGGCATCAAAAAATATATTCAAACAAGAATTAATTATCCAATTAATAAATTTTCTTTTGTTACATAGGTTGTTACCTTCTTAAAATATTTGAATCATTCAATTTCAATTTAGGAGGTGAGGTTAAAAAGATATTTATTTTGCATACAATGAAGGTAGAAAATATATATGGAGTTATCTTTTGCATTAAATTTTGAAAAATCTCAAATAAAAATATAATAAAGAACAATGATTATTTACAACAACATTCTTACAATTGAAATTAACAATTGTTAGTTTTTTTATAAAGGTATTAGAATTTAATTCTTCTTTCATTTACTATCACCTTTCACTTTATAATCTTTTAAGGACAATGGATGTGAAAGTTTGTTTTGTTTAGATATTCTTCGAATATATTTGCAATCCATTTCCCAAAGCATTGACTGAAATGCATGCATATGCAAGTTATAGTACATATGTTTTTTTTTCTAGATTTGTTGAAAGACAAGACTTTGCCTTTTGGAAAGGCTAGAAAATAATAGTATTTGGAAGTTTAAGCAATTGACCTTGCAAATGGTAGGAATATTCACTACAACATTTGGAATGATGTACCTAAGCAAGTTATCTAAAGCATCTTATAGTTGGATTTGCTTAAAAATAAATGTAGATGAAGATTTAACCTTGCTTTTGAGACAAGTATTTTGAAGTAGTTTTTGGCCTATAAACAACAAAGAACTTAGGATATAAATTCTAATATGTATTTAGTATACAAAATTCTAATTTTTCATCCATCTAAATTTTTTAGATTCTTGTGTTTCTTCACATCATACAATATAGATTTTCAAAAAATTATCTCACTACTTGTATTCTATTCTTTAAAGGGTGAAAGTTCGTGTCACTACAAATGTAACTTATCTACTTTTCAAATTTGAGAACTTCAGACTTTTTCAATGGAAAGCTTTTGATTCTCTAGTTTTGCACATTTGTAACCTACTACATTGAACTAATTAAAAAATTTATTTAAAAAGTTTGTCAATTGTACAATTAGTTACTTTAAATGTTGGTTTGCCAAATTTGTTACTTGTTATTAGTTTGATGCTTCAAATTTCTTGATATATTGTATGACTCAATTTTAGATGTATTATTTTTTTAAATTTCTTTACCTATTGAATGTTTTCATTATTTTAGAGACTACCAAAAATTGAAGTTAACATTAGGCACATAATGACTTCACTTGTTTGTAACTTAATAAAAATTTGGGTTTTAGATATGTAAACTAGAAAATTGCAATGTTTATTAGAAATACTATTTTGTAAATGTGTGAGCATAGAGTAGGGATTCCGTGAGTGTAGAGCTCAAAAATTGAAGAAGCATTAGAAAATTTAATAGTATTTGTGAAAATAGATTTCATCTTAAAATTTATATCAAAATTCATTATTTTTAGTAAATTTTATAACTTACTACCATAAACCTATTATTGTGCAACTATTATCATGGTTATATAGACTTTAAATGAATTTTTCAATTTTCAATCTTATTTAGAAGTATACATTATGAAGATGAAAATAACTCAATTGATATGAATAATGAATGGAGATGGAAATAAGTATATTTAGAATATTAATTGATGATTGCCTAGAATAATGTAATTGCTCTTGGGGCCCATTAGAAGTAACCAATAATTTTCTATTGATATATTGTTATTAGAGTTTTTTAGATTTTAGAATTTTTTTTTGTTAATAAATATCTTTTTTGCATTAAATTTTATTTTGGTCTTGTAGCATTATAAGTCCTTTTAAGGTCAATAAAAGACTATCAATTATCCCCTCTTGATTTGTAGGTTGATTGACTTGTTTAGATTTTGAAAAAAAATTTGTTTATAGGATTTCATTATCTATGGAAAGAGTTTAGTTGCAAAAAAAATCATTTTCTTGATGACTATCTTGTAGTAGTATGGGACTATGGGTCTCCTGGGGTATGTGGGCAATTCTAATTCTACTCTTGAGCTAGAACCTAATACACAAGTTCTAATGGCAATTTCAAATAGTAAATTTTAGAGTGATCAAAGTAAGTGCCTTTCAAGCAATGAATAGTCAAATGATGTGATTTGTTCCTACAATAATCTAAAAAATAACTAAAAAGCATAAAAGTTAGTTTGGTTTATGAGTTATTAGTTGGCTAATCAAATGTCAAGGTTTATAGATTCTAATCAAAGTTTTATCTAATCTTTTTTCTAAATTTTGTTGTGAAGGTTCTAAAATGGTAAAGCAACTTAATTTTGGGAATTTCCTTCAAAAGTTATGAAAGGATGAAAAATAGCTCCTAATGAGCTTTGTAAACTTCATTTGTTGATTAAACATAGCAAATTAGGTCAATTCCGTCCCAAATTTTATCTTTGGCCTTCTATAGAACTATGGTTTTAGGTTTAATTTTATTGTTGATTTTGAACTAATTTTGGAAAAGTTCATCCAAATGGATTTCAAACTTCATTCACCAATATCTCACTCAAAAATCAATGATTTTGAAAATGGAAAACATTTTTAGAATCCTCTTTAGCTTTTCTAAAAGATTTTCAAATGGATTATTCCTTTGGTCTTTTTCCAAAATTCTTAGTTAAAAGGTTGGTTAATCTAATCTTCACTACGGATTTTAATTTAAACTTCTATTTTTTAGAGTTTGGGGATTTTTTAAGCAAAAGCAAGAGATTATCTTTCTAGTGTGGTTAAAAGTGAAAATTCTAAATTCCTAGTGAAAAAGCTATTAATGGATGAAGTTTTGGTCAAAGTTTAGTGGAATGACTTTCCTCCACAAATTAGTTTTAGTTTAGAAGAGCAATTTCAAGCTCTTAGCTAATCTAATTCTCCTAAGGCTTATTGAATTCTAAGGTTTTTCTATTATAATCTAATACATTGTTTAAAAGATTAATTTAAAACAGAAATTGTAAATCAAACAAATTGGAAAGAAAAAGGGATTTTATATCATACCTTGTCCATAAAGGACTCCATCGTGCCATCATTAAAAAACATCATGCTGATTTGTTCCCTATAAATTTCTCCCTCTATTTGGCTAATCATTGCAATTTCGGATTTAATTTTGGATTTTGGGTTGTAGTTTTGGTCATTTTTAATTTCCTATCTAATAATTATCTAATAGTTATTTTAGAATTTTAAATTTTATTTGATCGTACTTTAGGTAGTTTACAATTATTTAGAAATTATTTAAATAGCCAAAAAAATTAAATCCACTAAATCTAATAAAATCTAATAGATTATAATTAATTTTTATTTTCTCTAATTAATTTGGAAGTATTAGTTGGCGATTTGTTTTATCTCTTTGTCTTATTGAGCCTAATAAAACAAAACCACACTATAAGTCTATAATCCAAACTCTCTAAATTTCCTCGAGAATCTATAAATTAACTAACTAATCAATAAAGAATGAAGAATAAAAGAATGTCAATGCAATAGTAGGATTTCTTTTAAGTGAGTTTTTTAGTCTCTAATTCCCTACATGCAAAATGCTTCCCATATTCTATATTTTTCTAAGTCTTCTCTGTCCTTAATTTCTTCTCATTTAGTTTAGAGAATGTTTTGGAGTTGGGAATTAGTACTTTGGCCAAGAGCAAGAAAGCTATGGAGTGTTAGAGTTTAGCAAGAAATGCTAAAAGGCAACTTTTGAGTTTAAAAAACCCAGAATTATAGATGTGGAGAGCAATGACCAACCTTAAAAATTTTATAAATAAAATTCCTTGTTTAGTTTTCCAACATGTGGATGTATCAAAGATATATTTTTGGATCAATTTGCTTGTTGAAATTTTAACGGTTGTAAATTGGACTCGCAGGACATTAAATCCTGTAATCAAAACTGACGTGGCGCAAGTAAATCAAGCCGCCAACAAGTAAAACTTGTTTTACCAAGAGTTGATAAGGGTTTTGGGATTTATGTTTTTTTGGTTTTTTTGGTTGTGTCAAGGTCCTCCCTAGCTAATTTGGGGTCTCCAAAAGTCCAAATCCAATTATGAATTCAGAATTTGAAAAAAATAAAAAATTTCAATGTTTACCCCGAGTAAATTCAGCTGCGCCACGTAAGTTTCGTTTACAAGATTTAACGTCACGCGTGGCTCTCTTTGGTATTTTGATGTAGCTAATCACTGGTATTTTGGAATTATTTTGGAATTGGATTTTAAAGGTCAATAGTAAACAACCACTGATAAGAAAACTAATTTAAAGAACTAAATGAATGAAGGATTGTTAAGAACTAATTTCCTTTGAATTTTATGAGTGTAATTTAAGTAAAACTCCAAGAGGAATTAGTTGAAAAGTTGCAAAGGTTGTTGGGATAAGTGATTTCTAATATTTGAATAGAAGTTGGAGGCAAAGTCAAAGTTTTGTCGTATAAGCGTTCATTAGGTTTTAATAGTTAATTTCTAAGAATTGAGGCTTTGAAGAATCAAAGTTTTGTTGTGCCGGGGTAACCTCAGGTTATATGGGAGATTTTTAGAAAAAATCAAGAACATAAAATGCTATAATTCCGTTGTATGGGGGCGACCCTACACATTAACAGTGTCAAAAGACAATTTTAAGGATTTTGAGAATTTAAAGTGATGATAGAGATACATATGACAATGTTTAAGCTGAACTTCAACACTAATTTTCCCAATATGTCAAGGTTGTTGTCACTTAAATACCAAAGAAAATACACATAATAGTGCTTAAACCAAACTTGGTATTGAAAACTCAACTTGTTAAGGTTGTTGTCACTTAAACACCAAAAGAGGTACACATGACAATGTTTAAATCAAATTTTGGTATTTAAAACTCAAATTATCAAGGTTGTTGTTATTTAAACACCAAAAAAGGTACACATGATAGTATTTAAACCGAACTTTGATATTTAAAACTTAAATTTTGTTATACAACAAACTTTGAGCTAGAAAATTAGTCTAATACACTTTTGACAAGGTTAAGCTTTGCCGCTTTAAGTGTATTAATACTAAATGTTGTTGCAAGTACCATGAAATTTTAGTTTAAGCGATTCTAAGCAAATTAGAGCTTTGGAGGTCTATCAATTCTAAACTCTATCAAAACAAAGATAATTTGGACCTTAGCCTTTAACAAAAGCAAAATAGAAGTACTTCGAAGAGATCCTTTAGTCCTTTAAAGCAGACAAATGGCAAATAGATGGTGTTTGGGCTTAACCAATAACACAAAGGAAGAGAAATGGTACTCTGACTCATGTTGGTAGCAAAACAAAGGAAATGAGAGCATAAAATTGTTTCATAAGAATGAGGGTATTGAAAACCTTGACAAAAGACTTTTTATATTTGGTCCAGGCTCCCCCCAATAAGTTGTCAGTGAATTACATTTTGCTTTCAATCTTTGGATATTTGCTAAACTACCCTAATGTAATTGCAAAATAATCTTTGTTTAATGCGAAAAAAACTCTAAAAGCCTCTCCATTTAGCAATTAGATCTTGACCAAATCAAATTCAAGATCTTTTCCCAAAAATATTTTGAAATTGACCCTAATCAACTTAAATATTTAGTATTTTAATCTAAAGTCATTTTTAAATTTCTTTTTTTTCACCCAAAGATGGCTTGTGATGCAAGAAAAGAAATCTTGACCAAATTCAATCTTTGATTTTTCAACGGATATTTGCAAAATTCACCTAGAATTACCATTAATTATGATAAAAAAGTTAAATTAAGAGGTGACTCTCTCTATCTTTCAGGGAACAAGTCAAAATCAAAAACAAACTATGCCATCATATTAAGAAGACTTCAACTAATTTAAAAAACCCCTTGCCTCTACTTCCTAGGCCATTTGTGAGTGTAAAATCCACTCATGATAATTCCAAAGAAATATCAAAACTTTAACTTTTGGAATTAGCATTTTTCAAAGATTTTCTCAAGTCCAAGTTGTTAGGAATGTTCTTGGTAGTTAGAAATGTCTCCTCATTTGCTTTGTTTGGACATCGTTAGTTCTTGGTACACCTATCAATCCATTGCCAAATTATAAATTCTCGTGGAATTTGATGTTGGTGTTGATTCTCGTACTTGGGAATGTCAGAATGTCTTCAAACTTGGTAGGACGCTTTAATAGCAAACAAAAAATTATCATATTTTTTAGTGAGATTTTATTACAACATATGTAATTTCTAGGAATTTACAAAAATATTAATAAGCGGTTAACTTTTCATGGAGTCAACGTGGAATTTTGAAAAAATCTGGAATAAATTAAGTGAGATTTAGAACACTTTTAGATTCTATGTGTAAGCCCCATGCTCACTTGCACTTGTCTAATTTTAGTAATTTGGAAATATCATTTGTGCCAAGGACAACTTAATTCCCAATATTTAGAAATCTTAGTCAATTGATGTTTATTTTAATCTCGTAGCATGCTTTCACCGCAAAAGCACCTCTCTATATGCTTCAATATATATTCCTCTATCTCTGTTTAGATTTATACTTTGAATCTCTAAATTTTTGCAATGTTTTTGATGGTCAAGACTAAACTCTCTTTAAAACTTTAAAAAAACTTGCGAAAAATATATCTAAAGTTTCAAGTGCCATCTTGAGGGCTCAAAGGGGGCCAATACAAGTGCCTACACTTCTATCTTAATGTAATAGTAATCAGACTTATTAAGATTTTAGAAAAAAAAAATTGCTTAATAGGGATTAATTTTGTAAAAAATGAACTTAGTTATACAAAATTATTGATTGGTTGATCATTCTTTTCTTGTTTCTTGATACCGCTAAATACTAGACTTGTTATTGAGAAGTACCAAGAAATAATAGAAAGGGGATTGATAAAAAAATAAAAAAATAAAAATGGAATAACCTAATTTGATTTCAAAAGAGTTCTAATCAATCACCAATTTATTTTTCTTTCTAAAATTTGGCAAAGTACAATAAATGGCACAACAAGGTTGTTCAAGGGACCACAATAATATATTCATGGCAAAAGATACTAAAATTTATTAAAATTAGTAAATTTTGACCAAATTTTTAATATGAAAACTTAAAAAATTGTGTGTTTGCAGGCTCACCCTCACAAAATAGCAACCTTATGTTTTTAATGCATATAAATGTGGAATTCATGTAGGATTTGAAATGAATATTATAATTTTTGGATTTTTAATTTTGGAAATAAATATGTATTGTAAAGTTTGCCATTGAAGTTTGCAAATTTTATAGTTGTTCTTGTTATTACAAGTTTGTCGTTGGTTGATTTTTTGCTTGCCTTTACAAAAGATAGTCAATAAATAGTGTATTTCATCTATTTAAAATTTGATTTATTTATTCACTAAGTTTTTTAAGCTTTTATTTTCATTAATTTTTTGAGCATTTCGATACATCATAAGATGATTTTTGATCGTTTTAGAAGATTGCAAGTCTTCAAACACTAAGAACACTGTAGGAACGTTGAGAACATTGACACATCAACATATTGATGTAGTCATTGAATGCTGCATCAAAAAATATTAATTAATTGAATTAATTTTTAAATATTAAAAATATTGAAATTTATTTTATCTCTTGAAATACATTCTGAATATTGAAATTGAAATTTATTTTGAAATACATTCTAAATATTATTGAATTTCAAACAAATTGATATTGAATTAGTCTTTCTTATTGAATTTTGCCATATTTTACAAAAAAAACTTATAAATTTCCTAATAGTCTTTTGGGATTTGAAGAATTTCAATTCATTTTTGGATTAGCAAGTTTGTAATTTCAAAAGTTCAAAATTTCTAATTTTGAAATTTTTGAAAGATTGAAAACTTCCAACTTTCCAAATGATAATTCTTGAAGTAAAGTTTTTGTAAATCATAACACTGGCAATGTTGCAGTTTAAATATATGTAAATTTCATCATTCAAATATAAATGATGTATAATTCTTTTCTTTTCATCTCAGTCATTCAAACTACATTAGAAGAAATCTGAGGGCATTAGGAGACTGCGGGTTCCTAGACTGCGGGTTCCCGGACTGCGGGAACGCAGTTTCTGGCCCGTGAACTGAAATCCAACGTCGTCGAGAGAGTGCCACGCAATAAAAAAAAATTTGAATTTTTTTTTTGGGCTTTCTTTCATATTTCAGGACCCAAATTTTATTTATTTTTTGATAAATGCCGCCCTGACATCGGCCAATAGTTAGGGAATAGTTTCGGGGAACAGCCCCGAAACGGCCCTTTGGAGGCCTCAGATTTCTTCTAATGGGCATTCGACTTTAAACTCTCTTTTTAGAGGTCTCATTGTCTTCCAAACCAATCAAAATTTTGACAATAAGTGATGATGATTTTGTCCAAATTTAGATGTGTTGCAATGTATTTTGCAAGTTGGCTATTTTACACCACACACACAACACAATGTGACAACAATGTGACGAAAAGTGGCATACCGCCCAGGTCAATTAATTAACTCCCCCCTCCTCTCTCAAAAAATTTACAAGCCATTGATTTAAAAAAGAAATTTACCTTTGTAATCACCGTTGATTTCTCAAAAATTCCCAAGCCATTGATTGTGTAAGATTTAATCTGAACCGTTCAGATATGGATACGGATATGGATACTCTATATATACTATATGGATTATATGGATATGATCCAAATATGGTCTAGATACAAATACAGATACGAATACATATAAGAATACCAATATAGGATCACTTGTCCCATAATGTTTGTCAATCAGTTGGTTTCAAAAAATTACAAAAGGAGAGGGGGGGGAGGAAAATGAAGATTTACAGATTTAAAATTTAAAATTTAAAATTCTTTGGCCTGTAAGAACATGCCATGTGTACTAAATCCAAATTTAAATTTAAATTTTTTTAGAATTGATAGTTATTGCCACTTTTGGATACATTGTATACCCCAAAGTGGTAGTAATTGCCAACTCTACAATAAATTGACATTTGAAAATTCTAAATCATTGTTTTGTACAAAAGATCTCTCTATTAATATAGTTTTTTGATAATTTGGTACTACAAGTTAGTGATTTTAGCACTTGCGATTTGCTCAAGGACTTTGCCAACCAATTTGTCTATTTATTATCCTTAAATTTCTTGCAAAAAACATTATACTACTCTCTCTTTGTAGATTTTATAAGAATGTAGTAAGGTCTTGTGGGCCTTCAAATCACAAAAGATGGATATGAATTGATTAGGGAATACAAAAGGATTTGGAAGTAGAATCCTAGCTAAGTAGTGCAAAATGTTGAGAATGACATGCAATTTATATATATATATATATATATATATATATATATATATATGGTGAATTTCATTAAAATGGTGGTATTCCAAATGCCATTTTATAGACCGCACGATCTGAACTAAAAACTTACATCTATGATTGATTTAGATTTCAGACCGCATGGTCTAAAACATCTTGGCAAGGTTTAGATTTCAGACATCTACAACATGTGTAGATTTTAGACCCCGCAGTTTGAGTTGTCAAAAGTGTCAAACTAATAAAAGACCGCCATTTTAATGAAATTTGCCATATATATGGAAGCAAATTTTAATACGTGAATGTGCATGCCTATATGATGTATGGAATACTACCAATTTAATGGAATTGATATTGTTTATGGATAATGAATATAGTACCAAGTTGTACCAACAAAGTGCACTCTAGTATACATGATTGTTAATGACATCCTCCTTTGATTGAGTTAGAAGTTGCAACCAAATGAGGAGTTAATGAGCAACTTCAAATTGAATTAATCATTGTTTTACAACTTTAGAATAAAAACAACCAATGATGCTAGTATGTGAACATAGAGACATGAGCCTACAAGCCTTAAAATAAGTTGTAGGCATGTATTTACAACCACTAAATAAAGGTGTTTATAATGTAGGTATGATATAATATAAAAAGATTCTACATTATAAGTACTTATATGGTCAATTTCATTAAAATGGCATTATTTTCCTTGCCATTTTGACATAGCCCATGTGCCTTTCTGACAAGGAGGTCGACAGTCGGAGGACAAAAGTGTGCTTTATAGCCATCTATTGTGTCTCAAGTTGAATTCTAAGTTATGTGATAGCTACATTTTACAATTTACACCCTCCACTCATGAACATATATATTAATGCTAAGAACACCACGACTTCTTTGAACCTCCATCTTCAAGTAGACTACATTTGCGCCATTTTAATAGGATGTTCACACCATTCCACTTGAATATCGCCATTTTAATGAAAATCACCACTGTTTGTAACATAGACACTTAATATCATATTATATATAGGATTCTATAATTGACACTCCTCGGCTCATAAACTCGTACATTTTATACTCAAATGCTATTACTCCCCTAAAAACAACCACGAGTTAATCAAATTCAAGACAAAATTTGCACCATTTCAATGAAATTGACAGATATTTTGTTAAAACGGCGGAATGCCATAAACTTGGCATTTTCAGGTTTAGACCGTGCGTTCTAAATTGTATACCAATCCTAGATTCCCAGACCCTGATGTCTGAAATCTATCCTAGTCCCAAAAAATGAATGGAAAAATGGTGCATGAATACCGCCATTTTTACGAAATATCTGTTAATTGAAGTATTGTCATATTGTAGTATTAGTATCACTCAGAGCAAGATTGTCAATTTACTTTTTGCACTTCTCAATCCTGGGCTAGTCCAAGTTTAAAAAGCTTTGGAAAGAAGTATGTCACAATTTTGGCACGGAAAAGTTTACCAATTTAACGAAATTTAAGAGGAAATCAGTGACTGACCTTGGCTAGCTAGCTAGCTGGGTTTACGTCAGAGCCAGTACTGGTGAACCCGGATGCATGGGACTCGGTAGGAGGCTAGGGTTCGATGATCGAAAAGAAAGACAGTGCTCTCGAGAAAAGAACCGCATGGGGAGTTCATCTCGTCAGGTGGGAACTTAGGTTTATAAGTGAGCCCCCAACGACCAATTAGTCTTGTATTACGAGTTCTATTGCTAGCTCACAGCGTCTTCTCTTCGTTGTCGATGGGCTTGGGCTCTGGCGGATCTAGATCGACTCGATCGGGTATAATTCTGCATTGATTTGCTTTTTGTGCTTTCGCTTTCTGCGCCGTGGTTATGTTTCAGCGAGCTCGCTCCGAGTTTTATTGCTGCATCGTGTGAGCTCGAGAGGATCCATCGATCGATCAACTCGCTGATACTTCTGATCCCGCTTCTGATGCAGGTTTGCGAAAGTACTAGCTGGACGTTGGCTGCGTGCCCCAGGCGGATGAGGTAGGTGGACTCACCTCATCTTGGTCTCTTTCTGAATTCATTAAGTAATTGTACGTCAGTGTCTCTAGCTAGGGGAGAGCTTGGAGTTCACTGAAAGTTCATGCACCCCCGGCCTGTTGAAGGCTTGAAGCAACATTGCCGACAACATGGGGAATTGATAAAAGACAAATAGCCTTGATTGTGAAAGATCATGTTGTTTTAAAAACCAATGTACGTACCGATCGAGAGATTGAAACAATTAACATTCCAGCGGTATTCTGTTGATGCTGATATCAATGACATGTGTTTCAACTAGGGTTTTAAATCGAGTTTCAAGAGTTTCGATGAGTTTTTCAGTAGTATCCTGAAACCTAGAACAGTCTGTGAATTTCAATCCAAGGGAGAAATTAATCTAGTTTGTAGTCAGTGATTTGGGTTTTCCCTTCGCAAGGAGTTGTTAGCTCATCAGTAGTTGTTGGCGCTGCTGCTGATTTGTTGCGATCGAATTGAAGCATCTACTACGGGGAGATCACAAAAGCTAGAGATTCACATTCGTTGCAAGGGTATCTGAAAGTAGAGCTCAGTACGTCACCGGCCTATCCAATCCACTCGAGCAGTGAGTATCGATCGAGTACGAATGGCTGCAGCATTGAAGAGATTGAAAAGAATGAGGGAAGAACGTGGAAATGGCCCATCTGAGCCTTCCCCCAAACGAGAGCAAGGATCATCGCCAGTGGCACCCTCTGCAGGGAATGACCAAGTGACCGACAAGCGAGTGATCGGCCAGAAGTACGTGAATGAAGTGAAGGCGACATTCAAGGACGACGCGGAGAGCTACCAGAAGTTCCTGAAGCTCATACACGACGTGCGACTGAAGCAAGTGGACCATGCCGGTGTCATCCGTCGCATAATGGAGCTCTTCAAGGACCACAAGAATCTGATCCTCGGCTTCAACATGTTCCTTCCGGACGACGAGCAGATCAGCCTCCCTTCGACGGAACCTCCTGAAGATTTAACGAAGCAACGAGGGATCATGTTTAGGCGCAAGGTTGAAGATCTCGGAGAGAGCAAGTACAAGGAGTTTTGTGAGATTCTAGCCTTGTATAAGAAGAAAAGCAATACTATCGATCACGTGTACAAGTTAGCAGAGACGCTGTTTGGAGACCGCAACGATCTTCTCGTAGACTTCAGAACTTTTTTGCCTACTTTAGAGGGTTCCAAAAGTACTGCGATGCTCCCTCAGGAACCAGATCAGCAACCGGCTCAAGCCCACAGGAAAGTGAAATTTACGCTTCTGAATGCAAATGTGAGGGAGAACGAGGGATCTTCCAAGAGCAGAAGACGTGCAGAAATTGCTGGCAAAGGCAAGGAGAAAATGGAGAGTTCGAATCTTAAGAAGGTCGCAGAGTGAGTGCTCGATCAATCTAGCTCCGATCCTTGTCCAGTTGCTTGCTCAGACTCTATATCATCCGTAACCTGCGCTTGGACGCATTTAGACTGCCTAGAAGTGATTTAAGACTGCGTAGAATTGAATTGGTACGTAGACTTAGACTGGTTTAGACTGACGAGACCTGGTGGACTGTGATTGAGCCCAGGAAACTGAAGGAGATGACCAGCACCCGGAAGGAAGAAGCTCGGACGAAACCCACCCAAGCGCATGAAGCACTTCGGCTGTACGCCCGCAATGCCACAAAGAAACAGCAAGTGCAAACGGCGCCCAGGCATGCTGCTGCAGCTGGATCCCCGCGTCCAGCATCTGATCAGAGAGTGTCTGCCCGCACACCCGCCAGGAGGCAACTGCAAGATGCAAACACACGCCGAGCTCCCCCACCCCCTCTGCCATCGATTGCAGAGCTTCAGGAGCGTCTGAAGAGTGTCCTCACCAAGTGCCGCCCCGATTGTCAGGCTTGTGAACACGTGGAGTACCCGGTTTTCGACTGGCAGGCGGAAGATCCCGAGTACTATGCGAAGGGAAAGGCCAACAGGGAGAGGGAACGACAGGCACTCATCGCTCGCGGCGTCCCCGGGAGCTTCAATGACTCGTAATTAATCATATTACGATCAATCAGCTACAGTAGAAGCTCAATTGGGCCACACTGTTCAAACTGCAGGGGCTAAGAAAGGGAAGAGCGCGCATTCTTGGTTCTATCTCAGTCACAGCAGGGTTCGATGTACAATGTGATTTCGACTTGGTACTGAGGGATGTAAAATGCATGGATTGGAGACCGTTTTCGCTAATGGGAGGTGGAGGAGTGAGCTTGATGCTCGTAGCACTGAAAATATGCTGAGCTAGATTTCATTTGGATTTGTGATTAAGAAGGTTGCCTTTTCACTTCAAGTTCCTAAGTATTAGACATATCTTTTTATACATCGAGACACATAAAGCTAGGCTCCGTTTGGCCAAGGAGGTCAACTTTGATTTACAAGCTAAAGTGAGAAACCACTTAGGAGACTGGACTTCAATTTTTTGCAATTTGATTTTTAGCTTCATACAGAGTGTGGGTCAATTTAGAGTCTCCATTAGCCATACATGTCAACTGTGAATGCAATTTTGTCCATGAATTCTCAATTGTGGGCCACTGTATTACCACAATTTGTTCATGATATACTGACAACGTAGAGAGACCGAAGCCTCTCTATTCATGTTCAAATGTTAAGCTAATTAGAAATGAAACACAAGTTTCAAAGCAACAATTACGAAGCACATTTACCAGGTAGGTACGTCGAGAAAGTATTGCCAGTACATTTGAGAGGTGAGACCACCGACATTGAACTGAAGGCCATTTTTTCCATCGTGTTTTGAACAGCAAGGAGCTGTCCAATGGAATACTCAGTTAAGGTAAGAGGTCCTATAATGGACCATCTAAGGGCTGAAACAGAATTTCAGGGAGGTAAAACCTTTAGAAATATTTTTCAGTAAATTTTCCTTCAAAAACCAATAGAATTGACAACTAACCCAAGTTGTTTCATATTTTTTTGAGCTTTTTTGAATTAGCTACCAAATTTTGAAGTTGAAAGGGCATAGGGCTGTAAAATGGTGCCCTAGCTACAATGTACACTGTCAGTACACTCCTAAAGGCTATGAAAAAGCAACATGTACAACTACTGTACATTTAAAATAGGGCACCATTTTAGAACCCGCTCCATTTAAGAGCCTTCTACCTTACTGTATAATTAATTTACATCAAACTTCTTTGGTGACATGTTTGCGCTATCCCCATTGTAATGTCACAGGGATCCAAGGAAGATCAGTTTTCTAATGTATTTCTCTTTGACGGTGACTGCTAACCGTGGCCCAACAATAGCCACAGAAAAATTGGCTCAAGGTGAGGGATAGTGCCATAACTCTCAACACAGATTCTCGAAATGGTGATGTCATAGTTCTCCAAGAGTTGGAACTCACGTTCACCGACTTCTAGACAAACAAAGAAGCTCTATTAAGGCGTGTTGTTGGCTCCTCCGGGGGATCCAGGGTAATATGGCATGTTGGCATCTGTAATTTTTTTGATTTCAATCCTTTCCTTGCATTTCCTATGAAAGAAGAAACCAACAGCAAATAATAGAAGTAGTCCTGCAATGCCGACCCCCACCCCGATGCCTATTGCTTTTCTTAAAGCAGGCGTTTTGTCCTTGCTCTTGCAGACACCGCAGCAGCTCAGTTGTGAGAGGCTCCTGATGTCATATTCGGAACTGCTTGAACATACGATATTGGCGTATGTTGGAGAAGAGTTGCACGCAGCTCGAGTCTGTAGGTCAACAATGAAACAAATTAAAAACTTTCAAAGGAAAAGAAGCCATAAGAAGTCACATTTGCATAACATTATTGACAAGAGCTGAAAACACTTTAGGCCCAACTTCTAGTTCAAGGAAGAATCAGGGTATCGAACTGAAGATGGTTGTTCTGTGTTCAGTGCTTGGCAGTCACATTCTCTCACAATCGTGAATTTTGTAATTGACGCGACTATGAGCGTTAAAACCCCTGCCCTATTCATCTGCGCAAAGCTCTAGAAACTAGGACAGGTATAGATTCATGTTATGAAAAATTTCAACAATTATGCATAAAATGAGATGAACAAACCCAGGAGGCATGATAAGCACCTGGTTGCGGCAGGTAGAAGTGTTGAGGTCTCTGGACGCATTGAAATTAGTCTCAGGATTTGATCTTAATTTCACGGCACCTTCAATTGCATCCCCATCAATATTGTAAACCTGAAACAGCTTAGTCTTGAATAGGCTAATACCCACAACCCCCAGAAGCTCCCCGTTGTCGCTGAAAGCTGCCAAAAGCTGCCTGTCGTAAGTAAGAAACACCACACTACATTGCCCAGTCGGTTCATGGTCTTCAACACATGAGGAAGTCCTTCAAATTTGTCCAAATTTTCTTTTCCATAAACACAAACAATGTTCTTCCCTGAGTCTGGGGATCAAAAATTTATCCCCATCTGAATTAAGTTCTCCACCACTTATGATCAATCGAATAGGTCATTTTCAAACGAAATATCCTTGGTTCGTCAGGGGTTAACCCTTGAAATTAGTGAAACAAACATGAAGATGAATAGCATGTCTTAGAAAATGATGAACATAATTGCAAACTTTAAATCACATACCAGCCTTGCTGAGAGTGAACGTCTGGTTATCCACATCGCCAAGATCCGAAAACTGAGTGCTGTAGTCAATTCCATCACCCATGAAACTCGAATGAATGTTCGCCAGGAATGTATAGAATGCTTGCAACGCCAGCAACGGATTCTGAGAAGCGGTTTCTTTCAGGGTCTCGAAATATCCTCGAGCCTCACAAAATGGCTGGCTGAAGTTGCTTGGAATGACGGCAGAATTCGAGGGCGGGTACATGTACACAAACAGATTCATGTTGTTCTGTTTGATCGAGTTCCATGGTAATGGAGAGTCTCTCGTAGCATCCACAAATCTGCCATCTGTGATGACTAGTATCACCTGTCAGAAATTAGTACGACGTTAAAAACCCAAACTCGGAATGCACAACTTAAACTGGTTATGGAGCGCATATAATTGAGAACAAAATAACTGAGAATCATTGAAATATCGAGGATGGGCGAGGAGAAGTGCAGACCTTGAGGTAATCGTTTGTGATGTCTGTGTTACTTCCTACATTTTCAATCGCTACGTTGATGGCATGGGTAGCATTAGATGCAATATCTACGGTGGTGTCCGGGTTTTGTTTCGATGCGTCAAGTTCAGATGTGAAATTCGCAAACTCAGGGTGGGTAGTTTGGTTTGTCACTCTCACCTGCAAGCACATTATCAAGAGTACTGCACATGAGTACTGCAACATGAGCCAAAATCAAATATAATACTCAACAATTGGCTACGTTACCTGGAGAACTCCTATCCCATCGATACAGCTATAAAACTAACAAGAGGCTTTGTAATTTATTTCCTAGTATAGTTCCGAAATAGATGCAACTTATTTCATATTATGAATTAGGGTGCAATTTTTGACTAGCAAAAAACAATGCACAATTATAATAAAGAGACTAACTCATGCAGACCACAATCTTTAGATATATCGTGGTCCGTAGTCATTGCACAGAAATGTGCAGAGAAAAACACCGAGCATAAGAAAGACCAACTCAAAACTTACCCAAACTTTCTCACATCCGTCATGGTCATATTTGTTACTTCAGCAAACTTCCATGTCAAAGCTCTAACGTCCTATCTTTCAAGTGCTCAGAGGAGCTTTGATTCAGAGTTCAAGAATCTTGGACAACTAAATATCTAGTTCCAGATGGACATCCAAAAACATAAAGACAAGCACCCTAAATACTACACTCTCCTCATTATTCAAAACCAATTAAGTGCATTTGGAACTAAAAACTCTTTGCATTCTAGCTTTGAAAAGAGCACATGAAGCTATCTATTGCTCTCCATCTTGTGATTCACAGAACCCTTGAGCCCATGTGATTGACTATAATCATGATTTTGACCAAAATGTGTGATCCATAGAAATTTGGCCCAATTAACAAATATGACATTCTTCATTGTAGATGTAGCTTATGTAGACACATGACTTCCATCCCTTTACTCAAGAGTCAACAAAAAGCAATAGCAAGTTTGGGATAGGTGGATAATAGTACTTACTGGTTTTTTAGAGAGTGCTTCTGCCACTATATGATCGAATAATAAGATGTTAACATAATCATCTTGAGTGGTAGTATTTAAGAAAGCCTTTGTAATTTCAAACGCTCCTACTAGGCGGTTGTCATTGCTTGTGGCTGAATATGTTGTGGTCATTGTGGACCCTCGGTCTATAAGTACCATAACAACCTTCTTCACTTTTGTTGATAAGAGATACCTAGAAAAAGATGAGTAGTTGTATTAGGATCACCACCACCAAAAAATGATCCTTTCCAATTGATACAAAATAAAATGTAGGGACCAAGGTAGAATATAACAAAACCATGAGATAAGTACACATATCATCTTATTAATTGATTCACACTATTGACAACTCATCTATTCAAAACCCTCTCCTTTCACTTTCATAACAAAGTACAATCATCTACTTTAAAAAGAGAAACAAAGACCCTCACCACACCAACGGGGTGTCACCTTTGGAGTAAATGCCAAGGCTTGGTCAATTTTTATTACTTTTGTTGTAGCTAAAATGCCATATTTGCAAACGACTCTCCTTTCACTTTCATTGTTGTTGCACAACAGGGTTGGATAATGGGGGGGGGGTCTAGAATAATACCTCTACCCTCTCCACCCTCTTTGAGAGAACAATGGAACTCTAAGATTTGAAGGTCTTGATCTAGTTTGAAAGAAAGAATTATGTTTGATAACCAATACAAGTCTAATGGACCTTAAGCAAGTCTAAGTAAAATGTCTATGATCACTAATCTTTGGATGGATATAGGTATTCTACCATCAAGCTTATAATGATCTAAAACCTTTCACTTTGAAATTGCATAAAAAACTCATATATAGCAATAACAAAACAATCTCAAGTGAGTTCAACTATTGCACACAAAACAATCTCTCCAAAGCTCTCAAGAGTGATCTCCCAAAGGCAACACTTTCCTCCATATTGGTTAGAAGTGTTAAAGCAACACAAATAGTATTTCTACCTTGACAAAGTGCTTTGTGGCATTATGGCACATCGAATGAGTGAGTTTGATTGGGGTTGTTGATTCAAGAGTTGTGGCATCTTCTTGGGGACTTACCAAGGTCGAGTTCGAGGATCATAGCTACTACAGTCGGCTTCATCCTGCACATGAAATTATCCCACTACCCAATTCAAAACTTCTAGAACTTGCCCTTAAGTACTCCAATGTCCATATTCCAAATGATGAATAGAGGGCTTGAATCAAGGCACTAATTAGTCCAACTAACTCCTCATTCATTGAATGTATTACTTGAATCTTGGAAAGACAACCTTCCTTAATGACCAATTTCATGAAATTCTTGTAAATGATATTTTTGCCCAAAGATAAAAACAAAAATATGCAAAAAATCAACAAAGGATTGAGGCATTAAGGGTTAATAGAGGATACTAAAATCATTAGGAACAGCAAATCCTGTATTCATACACCTTGTTTGGCTCATTAGCAAGTGGCATAAGCCTCTATGCCCACTAGTTTTTGAATGAGAATGGGATTGTCTATTGTCATTTAATGTGGTCTACAATCTCGCACTTTGAAATTCGTGCTCAAGATTGCTCGTCTCCAAAGTGATCTCTCCACAGCAACACAATTCTCTGCAAAACCCCTAAACCCTAAAATGCTTACATAGAAAATGTATCCTTTGTCTTACAGCGTGTCTTATTGTACCACTCAAAAATGACGCCACCCAGGGAACAATTTAAGCATGGGTTTTCTACAAACATTACCGCTCCTGGAAAAATTCGGGTGGTACCATCCACGGATCCGAGAAGCACCCGAAAGAAGTCCGTGTTGTTGGAGAGAGTGGTGAAGAATGGGTCCAGAAAACTCTGAGCGCAAATTCCTTCTAATTGTCCGTCACTGACATTGTAGCGGTCCATTCCAGCAACACTGCATCAAGATTGCGATTCAAAAACCAAAAGAACAAAAGCAAATTAAGTACTGAGATTGAGATTCTCCTTACTCAACTATTCAGCACGAATTCTATATCACATTAGGATTTAGGGGTGTTAGAACTGAATCACACTTAAAAACTCTGAATTAGGGATAAGTTACCACTAACTGTGAGGCAAGGAGAATCACACATTGTGCCCAATGCGGTAACAAAACCTACAAATTGGGTTTAACGAGGTTTGACAGCCTCCATTGACAGAAACAGACTTGATAAAGTACTGGTGAAGTTACAACTAACCGTATAAAACTTCGGGAGAAGTCAAAGTTTCTCCAAGGGCAGTTGTTCTTACAATTGGGGTTCTGCAAAACCTCCTGGCACTCATAGCCGGAAAATTGCTCTCTGGTAGCGAACTGAGCGCATGAAAGGCGGCTACAGGTTGAGGTCGCATTACAGTAACTCAATAAAGCTGCACTTCCCATCAATGGAACAATTCAAAGCCACAACTTCAAACCAACCATTTTGCCCAACGTAAACCCTAATTTCTGATGCTTTAGATCAGAACTATAGAGGACCCGCGTTGCAGACGCGGCCTTCTGTAGGGTATCAAAGGCAACAAAAGCTCTATCTGACATCTAGAAGACCTTGGCGTATTCAAAAAATCAAAGGTCGATGAAATCCCACAAAATCACACTATGCAACAAAGCTCTGCTTCATCTGACAGTGTTTTCAACCCTATTTCAAAACAAAACAAAGAATCAATAACGACCCCCAAAAGAATCTTTCCAGCGACTAAAAATTCAATTCGGGCCACCAATTTCAGGAATACTTTTCGACTGACCCCTACATGTGTACCGACACAGAGTCAGCAGCTCAAAATTCCAGAAGATCTCTACTGGGTCTAAAGATTTTCGAGCGTGGGTTAGGGATCCATACCACAAGAATTCCTAGAATTGGATTCGACTTGCGTCACGAAGCGCCGAACACTGAGTTCTGTTTCATTCAGAAGCTGCTCCGCACGCTGTGCTGCAGTCCCCCCCGACTCTTGGGCGACAATATGCTCCACGAAAACGCCGAAACAGACTACTAGCGTGAGTATTCGACCTGGCAGCTCCATGTCTCGCTCAACTCTCTGCTACCACCTTCAACCTCGCAATAATCTGCCAACTCTGGGCGATGGCAAACATCGACGAACACAAAGTTAGGGTTTCCAATCCAACACCGCCGGTACACGAGCACCTCGCCACGGAGATCTCTAGATTCGATCATGCCTGGACAGACCCACTACAGTAGCTTATTTCCCACCAGATTCTTTCATTCGCACAACTGAATCGGTCAATAAATCTGGAAAAATTGCACCCAAATGTTCTTGACACTGTCGGTGGGCACACCGAATCGCTCAATTACAATCCACGTTACGCAATCACAAGGATTTCAAGGATTCCAAGGTGGGGCATGTGTCGTTCTACCAAGCAATCTAGCGGAGCTGCAGTGTGAAATAAGCAATGAGATGACATTCATAGGCTAGATCAGTGACGATAGACGCATGTTCTGGAAACTGGATGCGTACACACAACCACGAAAAACAAAAGCTTACTCCGTAGCGTATTACTGCAGATTGCTTGGCACAGGGCGTGATGAACTGAAGCTCCGACGTCTTCAAGTGACGAAGAGATGGTTCAAAAGTAGTGGGTGGGCCTTCCGAAATCCGAATTACTTTGTTTCGTATTAGGGTGAGAAAAAACGGGATTTTGTCGGCAACTCCTGGCCTGCCGACAAGGCGAATCCGCCGATGGTGGCTAAGCGCCTTCATCCATGTGAGCTACAAGGGCAAAGTTGGGAGGGCGAGCTACAGTGAGCAAGTACGCTTCTATGTGGACCCAGCAGAGATATCGAGTAAGAATATCACATGTTGTGATTCCCTTGAAGTTTGATCAATCTTCATCAATGGGCACATCCACCGATTTAAGTGGAACTTGAAGTCCTCCTTCAATACTCATTGAGACCAGCAAGACAATCATTTAGGATCTTCTTATCTTCTAGTACAAACTTTTGCCTACGTGACTCACTCAAAAGGAGGCCCTAAGGATTCATTGTTTCATGTTGTGCAATGACTTTTCTTTTGAAGAAATCAACCTTTGAACATTGGGCTAGTCTCCATGGACAGAAATCATCCTTCTTAATACTATGAATCATTTGGTTAAAAACAATAATTAAGAATATCCATTGCATATCAAACTATAGTGCAAGACCTCCCTTTTTTTAGACAAAACTTCAACAATTAGTATTTGCATTGCTATCTTATCTAGGAGGGTTTGTTATCATCCATCAAATACTTAGTGTCCACAATGACATTTTAAGTTTTAAAAATTAATGTGTATTGAATTTGGAAATAGATAGAGTAAGATTACTTTTATTTGTCTTTGAACTAGTATATAGTAACTCCTTAATGTCTAAGGTTTTTTTTAGGGGGTGACCATTGATGCAATAGAAAGGTACGTGAGATAGAAAAAAAAAGGTCAATTTAATTCATTGAAGATAAAATTTAGAATTTTATTAGAATTATCATAGCATTGGAAACATGTCACTTATGATTACATATCAAATAGAGTGGTTAAAAATCCTTCATTTTAAAGAATAGTAGAAAAAAATAGAGTGTAGGATTTGATAGTGTAAAGTAGAGGCTTTCTTCATAATTATCCTCATACATGTTCCAGGGTTGCTAGTGTATGAGCCTTTGAGCGTGAGCCTGTGAGCCTATGAGCCTATGAGCAGGAACTTTTTTTTTCCAAAAAAGTGGATGAGGATCTGTAACCGTGGATTTACCTATGACCGTGGTTTTGAAAAATCTATACTGTTTTTGGATTGTTAGGGTTTAGGGTTTAGAAATTCTTATCTAAAAATTTGGGGTTCATCAAAATAGCTTGTATTTCCAAATTTTGGATGAAAAAAATTGAGTAGCCTTAGGATCATACGTTTGTTTCCATTCTTCACCATTTATTTCTTGGAAGTATATTGTATTTCTAGAAACAAGAAATATTTTATTCACTCACCCATTATTGAAGACGGAGACCTTATAAGAAGTGAATATTTATTTCATTCCCCATTTTTTTGGTCAGAGACATTGTAGGAAGTCAATATTGATTTCAGTCCCCATCTCGTTTGGTAGAGACATTCCAGAAGGTGAATATTTTTTTCTTTCCCCATTTTTTTGACGAAGATTTTCTACGAGGTGAATGTCTATTTCAATGCCCATTTTTTGGGATGGAAGCATGGAAGGAGGTCAATATATATTTCACTCCCAATTTTTTTTTCATGAAGACAATGTAGGAGGTTTATATTTATTTCACTCCCCATTTTTTTTAAAGATATTCCAAGAGGTGAATATTTTTTTGAGTTCCCCTTTTTTTGGATGTAGATGTAGTACGAGGTTCTAGGGATTTGACTCCCCATTTTTTTTAATGAAGACAATGTACGAGGTGAATAGTTATTTCACTCCCCATTAATTCCATAGAGACTTTAAAGAAGGTTAATATTTATTTAAATCCCCATTTTGTTGGATGCTAACTTTGAAGGATATGAATATTATTTTTTTGACAACTTTTTTTCACGCCCCCTTTCATAGAGTACAATATTATTTTGTTTCCCATTTTATAAGTGAAGAATCCTTTTATATTTGAGAATAAGATTTATTGTAAGATGTCGTAAGATATTCAATTAGGTGTAATCCCATCAACTAATTGGGCCCAATAATTTCCTAGATTTAGGCTGTTTAATGAAAGGGTTCATATTGACCTTTTTCAAACTCATAATTTGTATATTAGCATACTATACTAAGGGTGAATTTCAAGGTACACCCACGTTTCTAAAAATTAAACTTTGCTTCAAAGAAATACAATAATGCTCTTCAACTCATTTTAAAGAAGTTCAAATACTTCATTTGGTGAAGTTTTTTTTAGGTAGTTCTTCTCTGGGATTAAGGCTTAGAATACAAGACTGGATGAGAAAAATCACACAACATATAGCCATAAAGCACACAAATCCAATCATAATGAAAATCCAAACATACTGATTTGACTTATGAGATACGTCAATCTCATGAGTCTAATATGCAGTAGACTCCGCTGCAGAGTCCCTATCACTAGAAGAGTCTGAAGTCTCTCTACCTTCCGATGCTGATCCATCTATGAATTCTAAGACATTTAGAGCGTACGAAGGTTTACGGTGTTTGGGTTTGGAAGTGCCAAACTCCGCAAACGCTGAAGCTAGCTGCTCTGCATAGACTGGAAGATCGAGTGGCTTCTCTGGGCTCAAAATGAGTCTTCGTCTCTTCTTTACTTGGTCCTGCACGATCACTCCCTCGCTGCTGTAAATTCAATGGAAGCATTGTTAAATGTATGAAACATAACAAATATCAAGAATTTGAGAAAATTGAATTTAGGAAAAACTTACTTACTAGATTTAGGACGCTGAACAAATTTTCGAGGTACTATCACCATGGCCTCTTGGTCTTGTGATAATACAACTGTGGGCTCCTCCACACTTGGATCTGCGGTCACTGGAGAAGCAGACTTCTTCATTGGCAAGAGGACATGCTGGAAAATCCTCTTATCTTCCTCCAACGCTACAATATGCCTCCCAGTAGCACGACAAGCAGTAATAGATGCACCTGCCACAAACCAAGGTTTACATCATTTGCATTACTATTTTCTATAAAAAAATTCAGTGTGCAAAAGTTATAGAACAAGAACTCACCTGTGGATGTAGTGCAGTCTACCACTATGTCCCCTTCATCAGTGGTGCCCTCGATGATGAATTGAATGAAGCGCAGGTCCTTCTCTCGAGCTCCTCGCTAGGCCATTCGATCCATGTCATTCACCAACATCGTGTCCTCCGTGGTATAGTTCATGAGCAAGTCATCACGCCGAAGGCATACCTTTGCCTTCAGCATGGTCTGAGAGCGCCTGAATTCAAAGTTCGATTTTCCCTTGGCTCCCAGATGTTTGACAAAAAAGGTGATGCCAAACTTCAATGTCTGCAAGCATAATCAAAACTCACATGAGATTAGGAAACAATAAAAAGCAACAAATTCAAATATATTAAATTATTATAATGAAAAGATAGAGTCTTACCGTTTGGTCGGGGTGAACTGCTGATGTAAGGTGCATCCGATTCATGCCCATCCAGTCCTTCTTCTTCTTGATGTTTGGATACTCCTGAAGAAGTCCTGCAATGGTTTCCAAGGAGTCCTGGCCCCAAGAATGAAACACTACAAGGCACCCGTCATCTTGCAAATGTTTGTGTGCAAAGTTGAAAGCCTGAAAAATTGTAAAGTAGTCCTTATCTGTGTTCCAATAAGGAATGTGCTTCGACCCCCCTATCTCTGGCACTGGCAAGTTCTCCTGGCAGTCAAAGATCATGAGATCAAATTCCGGCTGTCGATTGACCACCCCATCATACACCCTAGCCTTACCTACAACCATCTGCAAGAACATTTCTTCAATACATGAGTATTTCCAAGAACAAGTTAAGAAAATAAGTGCTTGTTAGTCAAATAACAATCTTCATTTCTAAGAGAAAGAAGAATATTACTTTTTGTAGAAAATCCATGACCTCTGTATAAGAGTTTGGTCCCCGAACTCCTTCGTTGTCGACCACCTCTGAAATTGAGATATCAAGAAGCAATTCCTCTGAGGTAACATCATCGTCATCTCCAAGAGCAATGACTTGTGTCCCTTGTGTTATAACCTCCTCCGAGAAGTCTGGAAGTATAACCTTCCTCTTCAACCCACCTTGTGATGCACCCTGCATCTGGGAGCCCTCATCCACTGCAGATGACATTGGAATGCCACTTCCTTCTTCCTTCCTTTACCTTTCTCCTTCTCCTCCTTCTCCTTCTCCTTCTCCGCCAATTTGGCCAAACGCTCCACCTCCTTCTTCTCCTTGTGTTCCAAAGCAAGTTGAATCCGTGCTGCCTTCCTCCTGTCCATAGTCTCCCTCTTTGCAATAGCCCTCTTCCTCTCATTCTCACTAAGTCCTGGAAACTCGTCAACGTCCATGTTGATGGTGCCTTGGCCTTCCAAAGAAGCCCGCAATTCTACCTCTGACGGATGCGTGTAGGAGATGGGGCAGTCAATGTACCATCCACCACCATTGAGATGTGAGGTAGTGAAGGTCTTGAGCTGAGTCGGAGTATACATACAGTCTTTAGAGTTGCGGTCCAGAAAATTCTTCAAGAAGGTAGGTAGGTCCTCACTCTTGATTGCTTCTTTACCTTCGAGCTCATATTTGAAGTACCTGCAGTTTCAAGAGGATTCAATAAATACAAATGATAAAATTCAATCTCAACTACCAAATGATTTGACAACCTCTTTGAAAGGATACCAACTACCAAGTATTTTTTCTAAATTCTCAATTTGAGATGGAAAATTTTAACTTCAAAGTCTGAAAGGGACAAGAACTAGGGGGGTCCTTGAGCAACGTCCGTGAGTTAGCTCGGATCCGAGCTAACTCTTGAAGGTAGGTGAAGGACCCCCTCAGTTTTTGATATCCTACATGATTTTTTGATTTCATGAAATTTTTTTTTGGTGATCACATGCAAGAATGGACTTTTCATTCCTCATAATTCACTCTAAAATCGCAGTTTGAGATGAAAAAAAATTAAACTTTGAGACTTCAAAGTTTGCAAGGGGCAAGAACTGGGGGGGTCCCTGATCCTTCTCCTCAACATAGCTCGGATCCGAGCTATGTCTATGAGGATGCTCAAAGACCCCCCTACTTTTTCATTTCCTACTTCAATTCAAGATTTTTTTGAAATTTTTTTTTGTGCCCCAATGCAAAGATTGACTTATAGGACATTCAATAACTATAATGACAAACATGAGCTATGATTTTTAGAGACTCACCGGAAAAAAACCCTTCTTATTGCCTGCTTTGATCCCTCAAAGGTGTTGAAGTTATCACTTTTTTTGAAGTAGTTAGCTCCACGAAGGTGAGCTAAAAATCCTTGATCCCAGATCTTTGTTCTCCAACCTTCCAAATAGTCAAGGAGAGTCTCTGGTTTTTGTGGAACCTTCATATCTATAGGTATGTTGTCATGCCTCACAACACCCTCAAAGATATCCACCACTGCATCCTCAATCTGGATCAAAGAAAAAAATATTACAATTCACATGATTAAAAGCATTATGCCTCATGAAGTCATGATTACAAAATTTAAATTATTATAAACATCAAATACAAAAATTGTTAAACTTGAAAACAAACTTCTAAGTAAGTTACTTACCCCAGCATACCAAACACAACGGTTTAGAAATGGTCCAAGTAGTGTCTCAGACACTGGCCTAGGTGGGAAACGCCTTGCATCACGTGAGGGAATAGAAGAGTTCCACCACTGCAAGAATTTGATCTTGTGAGCTGCCGTTGTATTGCACGTTGCAACCATTTGGAGTTTCTCGAGAGTCATCTCAGGAACCTCATTTGTAGTCCAGTGCTTCTCAACCTGCAAAAAATGATGTGAGATTCATACTTACAATTTTCAAGGTATAAATCATTTGCATAATTTTTTGAAGTATGCAAAGTAGTTACCTCTTTCAAGAAGTCGGGCTCATTAGCCGGATTAGCAACGGAGGCCAATTTTGACATCTTCACATTAAGTTTTCCAGTCCTCTCTTTTGTTGCAGATCTCATAGTGTGAGCAAGTCCCTTTGCAGTTTTCTCCTCCTCTGGCGTGATCTCGTTGTATTTTCGTACTGCAGCATCTGCGGCTTGAGAAATCTCTTGCTGCACAATTCCAAGGCCAATCAAAGTGAACAAAAGCTTTAAGAACAAAACTAAACATACTAAAATACATTGTATTGAAAGGAAGAATGATCACAATAATTTCATACCCGAAAAACAAAGGATGTGAAGACCTCTAGTGGCATAGAATACCACGTCTTCTTCAATTTCTGTGCAGTACAGCGTGTAAGCTCAGATGGCCTCAACATTTCGATGAAGCACTCTATGGGTAAAAGCCCATACTTCTAAACCCTATAAAGGGTATGAACCAAATTGGTCTTCACGTGTGAGCCCTCTGTAGACCTGAAATTCAACAAGGCTTCATAAGTATATGCATTTCATATTATATAAGTGTAGATGAAATAGTTTCAAAATTTTCTAAAAACATAAAACAAAACTTCAAAGACAAAATTCAAGTGAACAACTTACTTGTTAATGTCATGCATGACATGCATAGCAACCTCGATTTTGCCCTTCGTGTCCAACACAATTGAGTCCACTGCATAGTGCCAAGTTATGTCCTTGGAGTGCAGCCGGGAAATATGATTCATCCATGACAGCAAGCAGTGATTCCCGTCACATACAAAGAACTTTAAGTTCTTTAAGAACCTCAATTCGGGAACAGACTGGACGTGGGCTTCGAAGATCTCATTCTTCTCTCTCCATAAAGGCCCCCATTTCTCTATCTCTTCCTCTGTGAATTTGGAGCTTTCTCCGGCTTCATTTGTGGTTGTGACGTAGAAAATTGTTGCTCCGTCAAGGTAGCCCTTTGCAAATTCGTGTTCAAGCAATTCAAGATCGAAAGACAATGTAGGTCTTACCATGGGCATCGCTACCATCCGGCATAAGGGAATTTGAAGCCGAAACAGATGATCAGGCTTCATCCTCAAGCCTGCAATGGTATTCATAGAGTCTACCTTGTGATATTGGCGGAGGTCATCCTCCAACAAGTCCTTGTCATCTTCATCCATAAATTCCTCCACCACGTCTTCACTTGTGACACCTCTCCTTGCTTCACCACCAATGGGGGGTTTAGGGGTAACATCCATGTTTTGGATTTCCATGATAGTTTCTTCTTGGGAAAGAACTACTGGAGACACTTCCATCTGCAATAATAAAACACCCATAAATGTTTGACCACAAGCCTACCTTTATAACGGAAAAATGCAAAGAAGAATTCAAGTTGAAATGAGAGATAAACTTTCAAAAGATAGAATACATAAGTAATACATTAATTTTGAAATATGTAAGGCTTTATAGTGCCATTTGAATATAAAACTTTTTGGAGGAACACTACTAGAAAATTTGTGTCCAAATCAACAAAAAATCAGCAAAAAAGTGTTGATTTGGTCTAACACTTCTATGTTGATTTAGTGCAGTTGACTTGGACAATATGTAACAAAAACTTGTTGATTTTTTTGTTAATTTTTTGTTGATTTGGTCATGTTGTGAAATAATTTGAAAAAAATTTAAATTGAACAAACCAATCAACATTTGACACGTGGCAATCCATGTGGCACCAAAATGACACATGTCATCCATGGAAGTCCAACACCTAGGTCAATGTCCACATGGTGGTCAACATTGACCGCCACCTCAATGGGGAGTTGGCATGGAGGTTTGAACCCCCCACCTCACGGTTGGGAGGGAAAGGTTCAAACCACCAAGCCACCTCCAAGTACTTATGAACACTCTTGAAGTTATTTAGTATATAAATCTTTTCAAACCCGCCAATGTTCAATTTTTGTAAGTTCAGCTGACTTCAGAGCTCATTTAGGCATAGTAAATCAATTTTTTTATAAAAACTTTGAACTAATGAAAGTTGTAGGTTGAAGTTAAGTTTCACCTCCAAATGACAAACGGATTTTTGGAGGTGAAACTTAACTTTAACCTACAACTTTCATTAGTTCAAAATGTTTATAAAAAAGTTTATTTACTATGCCTAAATGAGCTCTGAAGTCAGTTGAACTTACAAAATCCGAGTTGTGAATGTTTAATACAATTAAAACTTTTCATTTTATAAAAAACTCAAACCATATTGATTTAAACATATCTCTAATTTAAGACAAATTCTAATTTGAAAACTCTAATTACTCAAAATTAACCAAAAAAGTTTTTTTTTCTTAAATTGGACATTGTTTTCTCAAGTCCACAAAAACATCCTATTAGGTTATAGAAAAATGAACTATGAAGAAGTCAAAGTGAAGTTTTAAATCAATAAGTTTTGTAAAATGTAAGTTTTGTTAAATGTAAGATTATAGCAACTTTGTTTAATTAAACACTTTTTGACATAGTAATAATAAAATCTTCCTTAAATATACAAAGTATAGTACAATTTTTTAGAAATATTGGACAAATTAGTTATTCCTTAAATTTAAAGATTTTGAAATCGGTGTCTCTAAATTTTAGTAAACTTTGGAGGCGATTTCAACATAGTAAAACATCTTTTTTGGATAAAAGAAATTTTATGAAAATTTGAGAAATTAAATTAAATTAAATCTCTTAAAACTCTTTTGTAATTTTGAAATTTCAATAAAAATTCATGGACAAAATTCATAGTGGTAGCAAGGAACAATTTTTTTGAGATTTTCAAACACTCTCTGAATTTTGTTCATAACTTTTTATTGAAGACATAAAATCATAAAAGAATTTTTGGAGGTGAAAGTTTGTTTGATTTTACAACTTTTCTTAGTAAGAAGTTTTTCCAAAAAAGATATTTTACTATGCTTAAATTGCCTCCAAAGTCTGCTGAATTAACAAAACATTGAATTGTGAGGGATTAGTTTTATTTAAAAAGTTCATGATACAAAGATTTCAAACTATGATTATTTAATTATTTCCTAAATAAACAAAAATTTACTTAAGAAAAATTTAAGTCAATTGCAACAAACATTTGTTAAATTTTTTGCTGATTTGAACACCATACTATCCGAATCAACAATTTCTTTTGTTGATTTGGACACTATACTATCCAAATCAACAAATTTTTTTGTTGATTTTGATAATACAGTGTCCAAATCAACATAAACTTGTGAAAACGGTCGATACAGTACCTAATTCAACAAAAACTTGGTTTTTTTTTGTTGACTTGGACATCATTTTCTAGTAGTGGAAGAGAACCTAGTCAATCTCTACATCTTCCTCAAAATCTGAGCTTAGGTGAATGAAGACTAGAACCTGCGGACCTATAGGACCACTGCAAGCACAAATACATGTCTCTTGCAGTGGTGGACCATCAACAGTGATGGAGACCTGCGACTCAGAGCTATACTCAGTCTCTGAGCTCTCTGAAGACAAGCACCTAAATCCCTTTTTTCTAGCAATCTCAGCAAGCCTCAAGGCATGCCTTCGCCTTCCTACATTTGGGTCATTGACGCGACTAAGCACGGAACTCTGGAAAGCATCTACTGCACGCTCAGTGGCATCCATGACATCTCCAAAACTTACCAAGTCTTCCGCTATAGCTTGCTCCTCCGAATCACTTGAAATATGCTTTCCTGGACTCTCAAATCCAGGTGCTTCTGAAGGTCCCGCTTTGTGAACAACTTGAACGCTTGGAGGCACTGGTGAAGCTGAAGATGCACCCTCTCCACTTTGTCTTTGTTGATTGAATAAGACATTCAAATTTCAAATATTCAATAAGCATTACAAGATTACATTAATAGCAATATAACCACTTTCTTTCAATTCTAGGCATTCAAGTTAATAAATAAGACCTAATATTCATGAAAATCATTTCAAAGTAAATTAAATATAATTGATTGCAAAAGAATATTAAAAGCTTACTCAAAACTAATGTGTTATATAACATTTCTTACGTGGAGCATTATAATTTGAAAGTCAGAGCTTTTTCTTGTTCAAAAATCATTAAATTCACATGAAAAGCCTCTTACAACTCATTCCAATTACATGTAATTAATATTTCTACAAAAATCTTACAAAATTATTAAAATCTCCTCCGAATGGCTGTTGGTGTCAGTTTTTTTCAAAAAAAAGAGTTCGGAAACGCAAAAATTTTAATTAGTGTGAAGAACTTTGGGGGTCCTCCCAGTTCTGGTCTGACGTGGCTCGGATCCGAGCCAAGTCAAACCGGAATTGGGAAGACCCCCAAAGTTCTTCACACTACTGGATTCATTCCTCCTAGATTCGATCCTGATCTAAACCGTAGGTCGAATACAGTGATCCCTCCACTAACGCAATCAATACAGAAATTGGATACATTGAAGAATCAGAGGTCACTGCTCTCAAATCTCGGAAGCAGATGTTGCACAAAAACGTTGAAAAACTTCGAATTCACAAAAATGGAGGGGTCCTCTGGATTTACGTTCGACATGGCTCGGATCCGAGCCATGTCGGATGTGAATCCAGAGGACCCCCCAAGTTTCTTACTACAGTCGGAGAGAATGAGTTCTTCATTGAACAAAACAAAATCATGACTAAATAGTATCCACAGGAAGCTCATGTCTCTCGGCCAGTTTCGTCATGGATGCGAATGATTCAACATGAACCATGCAAGAATCTCAACAAGGTACGGAATTTTTTTTGAAAACTCCCCGAAGAGAGAAGAACTGCAGGGGTCCTGCCGAATCCACAAGATGTTAGCTCGGATCCGAGCTAACTCGGCCAACACCAACCGGGACCCCCTTACTTTTTGATTTTTCAACATGAACCAAGCGAGAATCTCAACAAGGTACGGAATTTTTTTTGAAAACTCCCCGAAGAGATAAAAACTGCGGGGGTCCTACCGAATCTACAGGATGTTAGCTCGGATTCGAGCTAACTCGGCCGACACCAACCGGGACCCCTTTACTTTCTGATTTGAGATGGACTTGCAAGTTCGGAATGATGAACACCACCTGTCACACTGAGTTGTAGCTCAATAACCACCTCGTGAATTCACACTTCCAAGCAACAGGATGTACGCTCATCGAATCTCGACAAGGCAAGTATCTAGATTCTCTCATGAAGACTCATGTGTGATGAGATTCACTTGCTGCTCCAGGTGCTTTCTTCGAGGCTCGACCTAGGAAGAATAAAAATCTACTCACGTTCACGCGCCTAAAATTTTCCTGACTATAAGGCAGACACAAGAAAACGAGAAAGAACATGACTGTGCACCTGCTGTGTCTTGCGAGGCTTGCTTCGAGGTGGAAGCGAATCTGCTGTGTCCTCCCTTACTTGATTCCTCGTCAACCTCCTCATCATGGAATCCTACTCGCACAACACAGCTTAGAATGAGAACCCTGAACGAAAAATGAGAATTGATGAGAAGAGCTCAGTGCCACAAGAAGTCAGTGGCTTCAGGAATTTGCCGCGCCGCCACAACTTCCAGCTTTATCAAGAATTTCTAATTTGAGTTTGTTTACCGTTTTGCTTGCTCCGCCAAGCATTGGAATCTAGATACATTCTTAATCAAAGTGACCTACCAGGTCATTCCACCCGCAGCTTGGGGGAAAGGTGGCGCGCAAAGAATTCTACAGGTGCCTACTTTAGACGTCGATCTTGATTCCGTCGATCCTGATTCCAAATTAGGAATCAAATTCCCCTTTAATTAAGCTGCGGCAGCTAAAAAGGCGCGTGATGCCGTGGCAAGCCAGGCTCACAAAAGAATCCGGATTTTGCATGATCCAGGCTACTGACGTGGCGCTTTCCAAGCCAAAGAATAGTTCGCTCTGTGCTGGGCACCCGGGTGTGTTATGAACAACCCAACTTGCAGATCATCGTAGCTTGTATGCATGTGGCTAAGAACGACATGCAAACGAAATCTAAAAACGGTCGACACTACGAGAATCAAACTACGCCAGGTTGACTTGCAAGCTGAATCCAGGTCGCTCGGATCTAGGTTCAGTTGATACTCGATAACTGTCTTACATGCAGATATGAAATCTTGAAATCAGTATTGCGGGATTCGGCTCCCCCGAGCTCAAACTCGATCTATTACACACGTCGACGATCAGAGCAAGTTCCCATAAGGACACGTGGTTGGAAATGATTTGTTTTCACACTTGAAATCTGGCGTGGCATTCCAGCCCTCAAGGCCTGCTCGGACACTTGGCGGTCCAGGATTTGCCTTCAAATCTTGGAATCTGACGTGGCGATTCTAGACCTGAAGGCCTTCTCGGACACGTGGCGGAGATTGATTTGTCTTCCCACCCTGGAATCTAACGTGGCGATTCCAGACTTGAAAGCCTCTTCAGACACGTGGCAAAAAAATATTTGTCTTTAAACCCTAAAAGCTGATGTGGCAATTCCAGACTTCAAGGCCTCTTCACACACGTGGCTTTACTCTTTGAGAAAGTTTCAGTCACCAAATAGAATCATTTCCTACTAAATTCTAATGAGATTCCCACTATAAATAGAGAATATTGTTAATTTGAAGTACAAGTTCATAAATGGAATGTAGTTGATGATTTGATATGTGGCTTTCAATCCTATTTTGCCCTAAAAGTCATTTTTCACCAAATCCTAGTATTTACCATCTACTTGATAGCAAGTTGGAAATAGTAAATGATTTCAAAGGCTTTCATCTATAGTTTCTTACAAAAATGAGTCTAGATTTATTCTTTGCCCTAGAATAAAACATAGTGGCTACTTCTAATAGAAAGATGCCTACTTTAGATACTCTGTAATATCAAGTGCTTCTTATCTCATAGTGATTGTTCTCATCCTCTTGTTCTCAAAAATGGCATTTTGTCTATAGAACAGGACTGCTACTGGAAGGATCACATCTCACTTGTTTATTGAAAGCTTTTCTATTGTAAACACTCAAGCATAACACTCATGTGCTTTCACTTTGTACGTTCTAAAGACCGTTGGACATCTCTCTCAGTGCGTATACAGGTCATGGCCATGAGCATCACGGTTTTGAGTATTGTAGTCCATTCTTAATATTTCAAATACAAGAAGTACTCTAAGTACTTAAAAAATATCAAAAGCTCTACTGCCCTTTGATCAATAGTGTATACAGAGGACTCGTGATAGTAAGAGGAGTATTTGAAAAATCTTACATTTTCAGAATTCGGTGCCCCTGCATCTTGTTGTGTACTTCTATTGTCCACCACTGTCTCCTCGACTCCCTCATTGCTATCGCTCGGAACATCGTCTTCCCCGACACTACTCCTTGCCTCAAAACGCAAGGTTCGACGAAGATCTCCACCTCTTGGTTGAGTAGTCTTTGCTGCCCCTCTACTTCTCTTCGTCATTCTAGCCCTATTTAAAGCCTTCCTAGATGAGAAATAGAGTAACCTACGGCGCTTCCGTGTTCTTCCTTGTTCCAAACTAAGGAAAGAAAGTCTCCTATCTTCTACAAGCATGAAGTGAGAAGCAAATACGTGATAACTATCGGTCTCTTGCTTAAGAGGTAAACAGAACTACAAAACACATATGAAGAAGCTTGTTGGTGCCTCCCTCTTATGGCAAAGTGGACAGTTCTAGTGAGAACGCCACGTTACGGTGAGTTTAATGGAGGAACATGGGAGTGTGGTGTCACATGTGTGAAGGAACCTAGTTGTAGGGGCACCGCCAAAATTCAATTGGAAAATGAAGTACTGTCTGTCTTGTCTTTGTCAGTTTCTTTAAATTTCTGCAGCACTTGATTTCAAAAGTACTTTCGCGTCGGTTGTGGAGGCTCTATCATGTCAGTTCTTAAAGGAATAATGATGTAGGATTCCGCCGGCGCTATATATACAGTCCTGCACATTTGAAAATACAAATTAAAAATTCGATTAGAGACGCCATTTCTAGTGTACTGGTCTTTAATTAATTACAAGTGCCTGTCCTTTTTTTTTGAATGTTTGATCTTACAGAAGTGCTTATGTTAGGTAGGAACACCTTTCTATTAGGACAATAGATTTAATTATATATATTGTTTTGAGCTATAGCAAAAGATGGTAATAATTGAAGAATCTCTAGCAATTCGGCGGACATTATTATCTAAATTTTGAATTTATACAAGAGGGAGAAAACATGGTGAAGCTCAAATGACGTGATTGTTGTATTCCTTCTTACCTTGTGTGCTATGTAGGTTTTCTTGTCTTCTCCTTCTCTTCCAATCCCTCAATAAGATTCAACTATGGCTTCCATTCGAGTAGATGGGCATGCTGTTCCTATTGTGTTTCCGGTAGTAGACGGTGGATGTGCTAGAGTGGCCAGCCACCTTCTCCATGTCCGATTTAAGTTTGTAGAAAACTCTATATATGTTGAGGAAGAAAAAATGTTGGAATCAGGAGAAGTACATCAGTCTGTCCCTGTTGACATGTCTATAGAAGATGGAAGACGTTGTTGGCACCTTCCTCTGGGAAACTACAGAGCATATGGGCTTCCATTGTCTGCACTGAGTGCATCTATTGAAATCCTCAGTCGCCAATCAGATAATTCCACTGTAGATATGCCTAAACCACCACATGCTGTTGCACTTAGCCCACCTCTTCATGCTCTACCAATGAATGAGATGCATACAGTCCTTCGTAAGGTGAAAGTAGAGAGATTAGATACTATCATAGAGTTGTCTTCCGATTCCGAAGGAGAGCTTGTAGATTGCAAGTCCAAAAAGCCTCATGCCTCTATTCCCCTCGCATCATGCAAGATGGAAAGATTAGAATCATTTTCTGATATTCCATCTAGAAGTCCCTCAACTTCATCACTACCACTTCCTCTTGTACACCCGTATGGAGCAGGGAGAGAAAGCATTATGGAATGTTTGAAGAGACTCGCTACAATGCGCCGGTCTCGCAATGAATTGTCGACAATGGATCTAGATACCCTTAAGCACCTTCAAGTTCCATACCTTCCAACAGTATTTGACGGAGATGTCATCTTTGAACTACCCCCATGTCGCTCATCTTCTTCCTCGACAGGTGCCCGAAACTTGGAGGGAATGGACAAGCGGTATAACGGACATCCGTGGTGCAAGCTCATGACTACGAACATCCACAACTCTGACAACTTAAAATTCCGTAAGTCGTACTGTGCTGGCCATCTCAGTTGTAAAAATCCGAATTGTGATTATTTGAAGAGAGCTTCTAAGAAAAATGAAACAAAGTGGACTGGCTATACTGTGTTTCCTTTTAGTCTGGGAGAATGTCCACCAGCAGATTCAACTCTAGTATGTAAAGTCTGCAGAACTTCACCTTCTTGTCTTAGCAAATGCAAAGCTAGGATATACTATGCATATGCTGATAACCCAGAACTTAGTAGGGTTGCAATTCACTTTGGAAAGTACGAACACCCTGTTGCTAAGGGGATGTATAGGGATTCTGCGGAAAAAATTTGCGGACTCATAGCAAAGCAAGTGGAAAAGACACCCATGGCCACAAACTCTACTATTGCTCTATCTGCTAGTAAAGAGTTCTTAACGAGCTACTTGTTCCATAATGGAAAGGGTGAGAAAAAGATGTTGAAGGAGGAAGAAATGGAAGAGGTCATGGATCGTTTTCAATACCTAAGTAGTCCAAGTATTCGCAATGTTATTTCTTATTTCCGTTCTAACAATCGAGGAGGAGTGATCGACAACATTATGACTATGAAGAGAGAGTCCAAGTTCGAATTCATACACGACAGTGTCTTCCCTAGGCAAGGGAAGGAAAAGGTATACATTTTCAAGATGCTTACTGAAGACCCAGGGAGTGGGGTGGACCTCGTGAAGCGCATGCAATAAGGAGGTGATCTTCAGAATGCTTGGTTGATGTTTGACCACGTGAAGCGCGTGAAGGACTGGACCACAATGGCTTGCCACGTATATGATACTCAGTACAAAAAGGATGACCATTGAAATATGCGATATGCAATCCAAAGACACCGAGATTCAAGTACAGTTTTGGAGAAGCTTGAATATAGTAATGCATCAACATGGAGTGACTCATCCAAACTTCAAGGGATTTATGGCGGATAGCGCCATGGCCAATTGGAATGCGGTACGCATTGTGTACGGAAGCGGTTCTGCTAATGTTGCCATGGAGAATCGAGAAAGAACATGTTTGCTGCATTGGAGTACCTCTCTCCATAAGCATACACAGAAGTACATCAAAGAAGCATTCCATCAACAACACATTTCATTGTGCAAGCAATACAAGGACTCAAAGAATATGGACCAAGCAGAGATATGGTACCTAGCCATACGGTCATGGTGGCTATCATCTGGAGCTGCCAACGAAGATGCACTTCATCACTTGGACCATTGGCTAGCTTTTTGGCATTTTCATTACCGGCAATGGGGAGGCTTCATGGACATGGTATGTTTAATCATTAATTGCAATTTGTATACCAATTTGAAGTTTGAATTTACATTCTCTAATACAAAGTTTAGTTCAATGTAAAATCTGATTTCTGTTGAAGTGAAAGTGTAATTTTCTTTTCGAGTTTTTTTTTTAATTTTTTTTTAATTTTGTACTTCAAGATATGGAAAATAGGGGTTCGGGTAATACTAAATGTACATGCCTCGGATCCGATGGTTCTCATCCGAGTATTAGCATGACCCCCTCAATTTTATTCCTAACCTCCAAAAACGAACATCAGTAGGTATGCAATTCAAATATATTTGTCTATTTAGACTAGATTTTTTTTGAATTAGTGATTTTTAGTAATTCAATACGGATATATCTTTCTACAATGAGAAGTCCTTGTAAGTCGTAATTACTATTACAATGTGTATTAAATCGTGACCCTAATATTACAATCTAAAAGTTTATTGTCTTTGGACTATAAATTTCTAACTATTTTGGAAATTTTTGTTCATTTGTAGAAGTTGAATCTTGAAGAGATGTTGGACTTACCATCATGCAATCTATCTGAAACGGTGCATAACAAGTGGCTACAAATGTCTGGAAAGCGAAGGAACAACTTGTTCAATGCAACATGTGATGACAGTATCCGTGCTTGGATACAAATGACAAACTATCGTGCCTATTTGAGAGGTCATGCATCAGGATCAGGGCCATCTAAGGGTGAGTTGAAGCTCAGAGCTGCTAGAAGGAATGGGGATCCCAAAAAAATAGCAGATGCTTTGAATGAATTGCTTGGTTCAGAAGGTGTTGGAACTAGAGTACCGCACTTAGAGGGAAAAGAAATATTTGGGAGTATGAAGAGGAAGTTGGATGTGCCCATCGACAATGCAGGAGATTCACATAAACCGGACAAAGTGAACTTTTCTCAACCCTGTGCTCGAACAAGGTCCACAACAACTTCTTCACCTTCTTTGCAAAATAAGGGTAAAGAATTAGAAGATTCTACTGTAGGACATGTTACGATTGCATTTGAAAGTAACTGCGACATATCTAAGTGGCACATAGCAAGGATTAGCCACAAATCCAACGCAAGATGTCAAGCTCAACAATAGAGATCCAGTATAAAGTGCACGTCAAAAATTGCAAGAGGAAAGAAGGGAATTCCAACTCCTACCTATCGTGGACGAAAAGAGGAATATGGCAGTAAGCGAGAGGTTGTGGCAGATTTCTGGTTCTGTTGGGACGACATTGAACGATGTGTAAAAGGTACAAAGCGGAAGTAGGTAATTGATTGGCCACAGGTCCCGGAGGTATGGCCTGTTCTAAGTGGAACCAATCTCAACCGTGAAGAGACATTGCTCTTGCAGCATGCGGGATTCCACCTCTAAGTACGTCCAACATTATCACCACGGCGATTGTTCAGCATGTCAAAGATTTTCACCACTGTTTTGTATGACGAACCTTCACCAAAGAACCCGGACACGTATCCTACAGTCAGGAACAATCGAACCATTCGAAGGACGGTAAATGCACCAACTACAGAACAACGGAATAAATGGGAAAGTGCAGGGAATGTCAAAGGACAAATTTTGGAAGTCACATTACTCCCTTTTCCTGGACTTGGTGCAATTGTGGTACTTGAGATAGGGTCAGATTCTAACAGGAATGCACATCGAGTTACACTAGGAATGTTCCCAACGTGTACATGTCCAGATTTTGTGAATATGGTTGTTTCAGCTATTGGTGGTTGTCAACATTACGTGAATTGCAAGCACTTGTACTATTTGTATAGGTACTTTTGCAAGATGGATGTCCACGAAGACAAATTCATTCATGCACCAAGTTATAGCTTCAATGAGTTGAAGCTACTATTACTCCGAGCGGAAATTATTGCAGTTCCAGAATAGGCATGGCTAGATATGTTGGTGTACTTGATTGCATTTATAAATATATATTATAATTGCCATTTCAAGTGAATTTTCTCGTACTACAGAAGTATTGAAAACTATTAATGTATTCACAAAGTGTAACAGAATGTTTCATCAAAAAATTTATTGAATTAAATTGAGATGCATGAATACAACATTTTTTCTTATAAATCCTTTGCTAGTTTTGTGGATAATGGACAAACTACATGCTGAAAATTTTCCCCTAAACCTTGAAAAGCCTCACCCTTTAGCGAATAAAAGTTCAATTCAAAAATATAACATTTCACCTAAACCACGGTTATAGGTGACACGGTCATAGGTCATATTTTCACTATTTTCTGTAAAAAAAATCAACTTTTCAACCAAAAAAATAGGAAAAAAAAAATTTCAAAAAAATTGAAATTTTTTTGGTTTCCAGGCTCACAGGCTCCACACTCACAGCTCACAAGCTCACCGCTCCAAGCTCGCACGCTAGCGTCGTTGTACATGTTTGAGAGGGGCATTTATGGTTGTAATATGTTTACATGTGCGTTCATAGTTTTATTTTGTGGGATTTGCCCTAGGGTTTGCTATAATGGCTCTATGACTACTATTCTTAAGATGCTTGCAAGTATGTATACTTGAATGTGGTCACCCTTTTCAAATTTATAGTATTCAAGGGTTTTACATGGCATGCTAATGGTTTTGTATTTTAATGTTTGTTTTTTTGCCAATGGCATTTTGTACATATTGTCAATGTTTTGAGTGGTTTTATTTCTATTTACACTACAAAAAAAAATATTGTCCAAGCTAATAAGATCATTAAGTAAATGGGGTGGTAGGAAATAGACCAAACTACATGGATTTTTTTGTTTTCTTAGGTAAATGTAGCCAAAATAAGTAAGAGAAAACATTGACATGCACATCATGCCAATGTAGAGAAGTATAGAAATAAAATGATACTTCAAAGCATCTTGTATTGCTACAAATTTTATGTCGTAACAACTCTCAATTGAGGTATTACCTATTTTCATACTTAAAAACATAGCCTCAACTTTAAGTTAGGGACTTCAAAACATCTTGGCATGCTATTAGGTTAAGTCACAACAAGTCTCAATTGAAGTCGTCAACAATTTCTTTAGTATTATTATTACTAAACAAAATTTTATGAAAAAAGAAGCTATTTATACAAGTGGAGTAGTGGTAGGGAAGACAATCCATGTGGGACATGTGAATTGAAAACCATTAGGGGATTTTTGAGGCCATTCAAAGACTATAGGTTCCTAGACGATAGGAATGCAATTTTGCCGCATAAACATGAATCCTACGTGGTCGAGAGAGTGCCACATCATTAAATTAATTTTTTTGAAATCTTTTTTGGGGTTTTTTTTCATATTTCAAGACCCAATTTTTTATTTTTTATTTTTTTGGGTAAGTACTGGCTTGATAGTGGCCAATAGTTATAGGAACAGTTTCGGGGAACAACCCCGAAATGGCCCTTTGGAGTCCTCAAATCCCTTCTAATGCTATAGAGTTCAACTGCTTATAGTTAAATCAAAATTAAGAATTGTACTTAAAGTAGAATTTTAGACCTCACTTAGACGTATTAAATTAACTTTTCCCAAGAAAATTTGAATTAAGAAAAGGCGAAAAATAAAACCAATTGAAATTTCATTTCCGAAAACCTATTTGACATTTCAAGCCTCCAATTAAAAGTTATGAACAGACTTAAAAGAGGAAGTTTTAAGATGTCAAAGAAAGTGTCCCTTCTATTCATTTTGGACAATCAATTCAAATTAATTCATCTTGTCTCAATAAGGCCTACTTTTCTTCTAGTATTAAGTGGAATACAAATTCTATTGTACTATAATTTGTTGTATCAAATTTAATGGTATGCAATGCCTACTATAGTAGAAGTACCTATTATTGACACACACACCATCAACAATAAATAGGATACCCTATTCCAACCAAGATTGGAATGGATTTTTGTTTTTACCTTGGAATGTGTGTCTTTGTACTTTTTCAAGGTTTGGACCAATAAGTTAATGACACATAAGTGAGCATGAAAGTAGAAAGTAATTAGTGGGAAAGTATTCTTGAATGATTGGAATTAGATGACTCTAGATGTTGGTCATGGGTCAAGTCAAACTTTTGCCTTTCAAAATTCATAGTAATTTCAATTCAAGAGATAAAATTACCAATTTTTTTGCAATCCCCATTATTTCTGTCAATGCACCTTTGAAATTTCTTGCTTTGCCTTGCACTACCCTAGATCATGTCTAAATGTGCTTATTTAGTTGGTTATAGGTACCTCTACTATACTCACGCACTTGATTTTGCAATGCAATAGTATTCTTCTTGGTATCATATACTTCTACTATGTTAAAAATATAGGGTGCCAAAATATTAGTTCCTCTATCCATTAAAAAAAATAAGGTGCTGAAAAAAATCCCTCAAGAGCATTTTTTCTACAAATAATAAGGAAAAAAATACTTGCAAGCATATAAATACCCTCCAATTATATACCCCATTATTGCATGTGGTTACTAAATATAAGGAGAAGTAAATTTTCCAACAGGCCTTTTTTAGAGCTTCTTAGAGTTTGTTAAAAACTAAACAAATAGAAAGCGTGAATGACTACTCAGTGACTATGCAACCTATATTCTCAAACTGCAAATTTCTTCATACTTTATGCTCTATTTTGTTACAATAAGTCAATGAAACTTAATATTTATGTTTTTAAAAGATGGAATTACATGTCATTTGAAATTCTTGAAATGCCAATATATTTTGTGAAGATTTGAAATTACTATATGTTATTGCAAAAGAAAAGTGAAGATAATTTATATCTAGTACAAAATTAGTACAAAAAGATTTGAAATTTTCATAACTTGATTAACTTCAATCCATTTGTTAAGGGCAAATTCATAAATGAAAATAGTCATTCATGAAATTCAAATTTAGATCAACAAGCACACTTGATTTTATTAAAAAATATGCAAGGAATCTATGATAATCTAGCTTAATATGGAACATGAAGAAAAAACATGTAGACCACACCAAAAAAGCATAGATGAAAATTTGTTGTTTTACATTTTTTTTTAAAGTTGTGAATGTCATCCAAAGATTGATTATAGATTTCATCCAAATATTGACTATAGATGATTGCATTTGAAAATTTGGAATTGATATTTGGAATTAGGAAAGAGTCAATACAAAGTTCAAATTAATAGTCCCAAACTTGAGGGGGATTTTACTTTTTTTGCTAAAAAACAAATAAATCCTACCTTTGTAGAAGGCTTGCTTGTAGGACTAATACACTAAATTAGTTATCTAATATATATGGTTTAAATTATTTATCACCCACTTTATACTAATCAATGCTTCTTGTAGTTGCAGCATTACCAATAGCATTTGTAGACTATGCAATGGTGGCATTATTATATTGATTATTCTAATTCTTATGATAGCTAGTTGTCCATCCATATTACATAACCATTTTGGACTACCATTTAATATAATTCCATCTTTATTGTTTTAGTCATTAATCATCACCGCTTGATAAATCTCTATTTGATAAATCTCTATTGAAAAGTGCTACAAGTTTTCAATGAAGGGGGTAGTTCAATGAAAGATGTCACAAGATCAAGCATAAGATGCAAAATTAAGTACTTTAAATAAAGAACACTTTTCTACTATCTCAACCATTTAGAAGATGTTGGTTGTAGAATTATTGAAAATTTAAAGGAAAATATTTAAATTTATGAAAATATAAATTAAACCAAAGGTTGAAATTCTAATTTGCTTAAATGAATTGTCTTCCAAATCAAATAGAAATTAAAACTTCTTGTTTAATAAACTTGTTTAAATAACTTTAAAATCATTGTTTAACAAAACAATGATAAAACTTTGATGTAGTATTGGATCGATTTGTAATTATATTTGACCTATAATAGACATATAAAGATTTTCATACCAATCACATCTACAAACTTCAAATCATCTAAAATAAATCTAAATCAAAATGATCAAAATCAAAATCCCAAAAATTATGGTGTTGTAATTAATCAAAATCAAATGCAGAAATTACAAATATAAAAATTTAACCATCTAAATAATTAGCTAAGATTATAATGAATTTACGTATGTAACTCAATATAATATTATGGTATTTATGGAAATATGTCATAAGAGAATTTTTAGCTACTCTGGAAGACCGTGAGTTATCAAGGCATGGGAACTCTCTAAACGTTGCCATGGAACTCTCTGAACACTGCCATTGAGGCGATCTGATGTGGCCAAGAGGCTGCCACATTAGATAATCATATTTAATTAATATTTTAATATTATTTTTTGAATTTATTATTATTTTTTATTATTTTTTTAATTTTTTTAATAATATTTTAATTTTAATTTTTTTTTTAAAAATTTTTAAATTTTTAAATTTTTTTTAAATTATTTTTTTATCTGACGCGTTCGCAGACAAGGGAACAGGGCTGAAACGGTCTCCTGAAGCCCTGAAAAATCCTCTTATGTTTCTTCCAAAATCTATCAAGCTCTTATGTCTTGGATGATGCTTTGATGCTTTGAAATATATTAGATAACAATGAAAACAAATGCTATTCATAATAAACATTGGTGCACCATGCCAAACAAGTTCCCTATATTTATTTTGAAAAAGAATTTAGAAATCACCATTTGATCCATGAATATTTATTTCCTAAAATTTACTTTAGAATCTTGTGAGCACAACATCCATCTTTGATAAAGTGTGTTCAAAATACATCCAAGTACACAAAAAATAAATTTTATCTATTCTTTAGCATTATGACTAGCATTGATTCATACTATTTGATTTAGAAACGAAAAAACTTGAAAACTTGAAAAAATAAAACTACATTCATTTAAATTTCTTTTCATTTAATTTATAAATTTTATTATAGAAGCAATAGTTCTACATGTTTCTTCCTATAAGACCTTTTTTAGGCAATTAAATTTTAAAAAAAATTCTAATATTGGTCTATAAATTCATCATTAAAATTTGGATATGCTTCTCTTGGTGTATCATCATATGAAGATAGGCTGTTTGTTTGTTTGTTTGTTACATTGAGATCTCCTGGACCGTGAGTCCCCCGGGTGCGTGTTTGGTACCGTCGGAAAGCCCTCGGTGAGGAGGGGTGCACGGGCTTTGATTCATGGTGTTCCAACCTATGGCATGAAAGTTATTGAATTTTGAAGTTTCTATACATGTTTGTTTGTTATGTTGAGATCTCCCGGACCGTGAGTCCCTCGGGTGCGTGTTTGATACCATTGGAAAGCCCTCGGCGAGGAGGGGTGCACGGGCTTTGATTTATGGTGTTCCAACCTACGACATGAAAGTTATTGAATTTTGAAGTTTCTATACATTAAAAAAATTAGCCCGTGGCAACGGCACAGGCCACCCTAGTAATACTTAAAAATTCTTGTTCAAGATAAGATATAAAAATGAATTGCTAAAAATGACCTTAGTAAAAGTTTCTAAAAACAACAATGTACTTTTAAATAAATGCAAAAATGAAAGCCAACTAGGCAAGATTGGGAGATAAAAATAAATTGCTAAAAATGACCTAAGCTCAACTTTATGAAAACAAAAGTATATGCAAAAGTAAAAGCCAACTAGCCAAGGTTGAGGCAAGGTTGAGAGATAGACTAGTACACCTGGCATGATCTTTTGAGAAAGAATATTTCATTTGTGGCTCATCCAAGTATTTCGAAAAAGTGTCCACAAATAAACCCTTATTTGGCGTTGAATAGACTTGAAGGTCATCCATTGGATGGATGGTTCATTAGAAATCCATCCACCGATCCGGATTCATTCATCCTTTCGGTTGCGGGTTCCGCCGTCACGAATAGGTTTGAGGACCTGCATTGGCGAACAGTCCTGTCTCTTTCGCGCCCGGAGCGTTGGTGCTGCGCTCTCCGGCGCTCTTGTCCGATTACTTTCCGTCACTGCGGCTACCGGCACTGCACGTTTCTGCTTCGTGCATACTCCCGTGGATTCTCTTGTCCATTTGCAACAGGTTTTGGGAAATTCGACTCAGTGTTGGCTGAGTTAGGGCGTTCTTTTCGGGTTTCGTTGAATTTGAGTGGAAAGTACGGTGGAGACCGTGTTTATCACGCATATTTGGAGGCGGAGATCATCAAACACTGTGTCTTATATAAGTGAGGGGGCTGTGCTTGAGTTGGAGTGGATTTTTTTTGTTAGGGTTTGGGCGTTTGTTTGAGTTGGACGGATTTTCTGAAGCCATGGCGGGCGAAAGGAAGAGGAAGTTGAGTCTGTTCGATGTGGTGGACGAGACCGCCAACGGGGCTGAGAAGACGAAAACTAATGGAGGCCCTGTGCTCAACCCTTACACGAGCAGGCCGTACTCGGCCAAGTACTTTGAGATTCTGGAGAAGCGGCGGACGCTACCTGTATGGCAGCAGAAAACCGAGTTCTTGAACATACTTGCGAAGAATCAGACCATGATTCTTGTCGGAGAAACTGGTTCTGGAAAGACTACTCAGGTGCGTTGATTTTGATTTCCACTAGTTTAAGGTTTTTGAAACCATATTGGTGTGTAACTTTACTTTGATTCAGTTATAGTCTTTTCAAGTGACAAGGAAATTCCGTCCGGATGATTGTGTTTTCTACGATGGGCAGTGTCCGTTGAGGTAGTTATTATCCCAGACTTAGAATATTTTTAGACTTGAATTGGAAGCGGGTGACTTATGTTTTAAATACCATTCGCAGATTCCACAATTCGTGGTTGAGGCCGGCTATACAACCAACAGAAAGCAGGTGGCATGTACGCAGCCAAGAAGGGTGGCAGCTATGTCCGTGTCCCGACGTGTGGCTGACGAGATGGACGTGACGATTGGAGATGAAGTCGGTTACAGCATTCGGTTCGAGGATTGCAGCGGTCCCAAGACCACTTTGAAGTATGTTTTCTTGCCCCCCCCTCTCTATTTTAACATAGTTCTAAGTTCCTGATGACAAGGAGGACCTTCTTTCCTTCTACGGTTTACTGTCTGTTATTGTTGTTGAGGATCAATCTCTGAGAGTGCGTATTATGCTAGGTTGACGAGTTGTGAGTCTGGAATTTGTTACGAGTTCTTAAAATATCTACAGTAAAGTCGTACGTTTCGGAGAGGGTGATGTCTTACCGTACAAGGTTGGATATAGTTCCTTGGGACGATGGATACTGAAATTTTACAACTTCTATGTCTCCATAGGTACTTGACAGATGGTATGCTTCTGCGAGAGGCCATGACCGATCCCTTGCTAGAGCGCTACAGAGTCATCATCCTGGATGAAGCTCACGAGAGGACATTGGCTACGGATGTTTTATTCGGTCTCCTTAAGGAGGTTTTGAAGAATCGACCAGATTTGAAACTTGTAGTTATGAGTGCTACATTGGAGGCAGAGAAATTTCAAGCTTATTTTAATGGTGCCCCGCTTATGAAAGTGCCTGGAAGACTGCACCCTGTCGAGATATTTTACACTCAGGAGCCTGAGAGAGATTACTTGGAGGCAGCGATTCGAACAGTGGTTCAGATTCATATTTGTGAACCTCCTGGTGATATCCTTGTGTTTTTGACCGGAGAAGAGGAGATTGAGGATGCTTGCAAGAAAATAAGTCGTGAGGTTCAGAACCTGGGGGATCAAGTTGGACCTGTTAAAGCCGTTCCTTTGTATTCTACTCTACCGCCAGCTATGCAGCAAAAGATTTTCGACGCAGCACCGCCACCTGCAAAAGAGGGCGGTCCGCCAGGTCGGAAGATTGTTGTTTCTACCAATATCGCTGAAACTTCTCTGACCATCGACGGTATTGTTTACGTGATTGATCCTGGTTTTGCTAAGCAAAAGGTGTATAATCCTCGGATTCGAGTAGAGTCTCTTCTGGTTTCTCCAATTTCAAAAGCTAGTGCTCATCAAAGGGCTGGACGTGCCGGTCGAACCCAACCGGGAAAATGCTTTCGCCTCTACACGGAGAAAAGTTTTCAGAATGATCTACAACCACAGACCTATCCTGAAATATTGCGATCAAATCTGGCGAACGTTGTGCTTACTCTTAAGAAATTAGGTATTGACGACCTGGTACACTTCGACTTCATGGATCCTCCTGCACCGGAGACGCTCATGAGGGCCCTTGAGCTACTGAACTATTTGGCTGCGCTGGATGATGACGGGAACTTGACAAGGCTAGGCCAGCTAATGAGCGAATTTCCTTTGGATCCGCAAATGTCGAAAATGCTGGTGGTCAGCCCGGAATTCAATTGTTCCAACGAGATTCTTTCCATCACTGCTATGCTGTCAGGTACTCCTTACACCTAGAATTTGTTTCTCAATTGAATTGATGTCTTTCATTACATTGTGTAGGTTGTTGTAAAGAGAATATATGTAATGAATCTAAGGAAGCCTTGTTAAGTACGTATTTTATCAACTGAAAGCTCTTATTGTTTACTTCGGTTTATTATAGCTGTGTCTATCAATCTCATGCTAGAAAACATTCAATTGTTTAGTATGTTCAGACTTTTGTCTTAGTCATGCCACGTTTTTTTTGTAAGAGCTTAACTCACGAAGATCATGATTATAGCACTAGGTTACCGTTAGAGCTTGGATGTTGATAGTGTAAAGAAGTGTTGCAGAGTCATATCAGCGTGCGTCATTTTGTACGCCACTTCGCTCTCTCTGCGTCTGCTGACCTCCCGTGGTGCTGCTTCCCTCACTCTTGTGAAATATTTTGCTTATAAATTATTTGGCTTTGCCACATAATTTCTTTAGTACCCAATTGCTTCCTTCGTCCAAGGGATGCTCAAAAAGCAGCTGATGAAGCTAAGGCTCGCTTTTCGCACATTGACGGGGACCACCTTACGCTACTCAACGTCTATCACGCATACAAGCAAAACGGTATGATCTATCTCCATCTGCTCCACTTTTGTAATAGAGTCTTCCTCTCGATTTAGCCTCTTAAGGATTATATATTATACCATGTAAGATTTTTAGTTATGCCCTCTCTGTTCTTCCTCTTTGGTAAGAGTCTACTGATAGGTTCAACGTGTCATGCTTTTGCTTTTTGTGACCTGGTTCTGTTCTGTCGATTGTCCTTGATTTACTAATTTAGCTCTCTATCTTTCACCTTATGGTGTTTTGTTCGACTGTTCTGAATCCTTCTGTTAACTTTATCTACAGTATACACTAGAATTAGGTGATAGAAAGGTGTGCAGTATGAAATCCTGGCCATTTAGAAACATGGTTACCGGTGCGTTCTGTGAAAGATGGTTTGACCATGTTTAGAGGAGTCTGTTTTCAACATGAGCAAATGCTGTTTGTGGAGACCTATTTTAATTTCGTTTAATGTTTTTGCATGTTTAGCTGATGATGCCACTTGGTGTTACGATAATTTTGTCAACGTTCGTGCCTTGAAGTCGGCCGACAATGTACGAAATCAGCTAGTCCGCATCATGAATCGCTACAGCCTGAAGATGGTCAGTACGGACTTCAACAGTCGGGATTATTATGTCAATATTCGGAAAGCAATGCTTGCTGGCTACTTCATGCAGGTGGCGCACATGGAGCGTACTGGTCACTACCTCACTGTTAAAGATAATCAGGTTAGACACGAGTCTTTTTTGTAGTTTTCATCTGTCTCTGTTCTGACCTTGTTACTCTCCACTATCCTTTACCTATTTCGTTTTGGGTTGATTATACCTTTCGATGTGGCTGCTTGTTCAATATGTGCTAGTTTTTGAGCAACCGCAGGACGCAGTGTATGTTGTAGAACTGGGGTCAACAATTCCTCCTTGCAACACCACGAATGTACTGAATTCTTTTTCTCTTTGCAGATGGTTCATCTACATCCGTCAAGCTGCTTAGATCACAAGCCAGAGTGGGTTATATATAATGAATTTGTGCTTACTACTCGAAATTTCATTCGAATAGTCACTGACGTGCGTGGAGATTGGTGAGTTTCATGTTACTCTTCGGATTTAGTTATAGCACGGGCTCAATTTTTCCCTTGCGTGATTGATAGAAAGTGTCGTTGTTTATTCCTTTCAAAGGATCAAGAGTGGTTTGCGTAGTGAATTTAGAGGTGGCCCTATGTACCACTCGGCTGGACTACTTTGAAATGTGTATTGCAGCGCTAGAATATAGAAGGTGCCAGGGCTCATGACTAGGTCTGTATGCGTCGGTTTATTGAATTTTCGTGTAGGATTTGAATTCTGAGATCCTTCTTCGAACTTGTTTTGTGTGCAGGTTAATCGACATTGCCCCACACTACTACGATTTGAGTAACTTTCCTCAATGCGAAGCGAGACGTGTGCTTGAACGACTTTACTTGAAGCGCGAGAGGGAGAAAACAGAAACCAAGAGTGGGAAAAGATAGTTCAATCGTAATGTCTTGCTGCAAGTGTTACTGTGAAAGCTGGACCGGATAGAATTTTTTACACCTTAGTTCTAATCTTCATTTTTTTGAAAGTCGTGGGATTCTACAGCTGAAAATCCTTCAATGTTCTGCTCAAATAGTGCTAAGGAAACGTCAGGAAACATGAAAGATATGGCGTGTTACAATGTGGATTGATGTCTGTTGGACGACACAAGCACACACGCCTGATTATCTTTACAATTTATCTAGGGTTGTACCTTTTATTTTGCGATCAACGTTTTGTTATGGTCATCCATGAAAGCTGCCCCAAAGCTTACTATATTCAGCATAAAATGTTTACGATTTGACCCGCATACTGTCGTTGCAGATGTCGCAGGAGAGTCCAGTTCTCTCCATGTATCATCGTATTTCTATTGCTGGTATGAAGTATTGATATTCCAAACGGCTACGACTAGGCTTACTTTGCTTCTGCTCGTATTCAGCCCTTTTTTTAAATTTTTGAGAAAGTGCCAGGATGGTAATCACTTAAAATTTGGTGAAGCATTGTGTATCTACAGGCCATCTTTTGTCCAGAAAACACTTTTGAACTACATTCATGAAATTTCATTCAAATTCGGCAATTTCATTCATATTTTGAATAGAAATGGAAATTTCCTTTAGCAAAAAAAGATTACTTTGATTTGGCAAAAAGTCTATGTTAATTTTAAAATGGTGCAATTTTGTACCATGGTGCTAAAAGAGAGGGGTTGCTTTTATTGATGTTTGAACCTTGACCCTTCCATTCTTAATTCTTCAATGTTGACAACTACATTGATTAGGGTATACATCTTATTGTTTGGTGTAAGGTCAAAGGCTTGAATGTAAGGTAGGAGGTTCAAAATCTATTTGGGCTTTGAGAATTGCCTCTATAAATGGCTTTGAAATGGGCATGAAATGGTCCTTAAATTGACCTTTTTAGTCATTGAATGGATTGAAAAAAAAATGTTATTTATTGCAAGAGCCAATCATTCTTCCTGCTTTCCCCATTTCTCTTTACAAGTTGCAAGTGAACAATTTATGAAAGACCTTGGGTCATAAATAGGCGTCTATGGCACAACTTGTTTGAAAATTCATAAGTAATTCAATAATGCTCCAAAAAAATATGAAACCACTTGTATTAAATTCTAAATCTATTTTCCTTTGCCTAAAAAATGAGATAAAAATACTTCCATCCAAGGAGATGCATGAAAAAGTCACACTAACCCTTACATGAGTGGTTTTTGAGCCTCCTACCTTAGATTAAGAAAGAATATTGTATCTATCCTCTAAAATATTGTGGCATCTTGAGCTTAAAAGTTTGTTCTCTCTATGCCAATCTAAAATTTTTAATCTAAAATTTTGTAGATGCAAAAATCCTCAAATGGTTCAAATTGGCCTGTTGTAAAATTATTGTACCCAACTTGTATAGGTTGGGTACCGAAACCTTACAAATTTTTGCATCCGACTAAGATAAAACCAACTTTAAGAGGCCCGTGTATGCTCAAATTTGAATGTAACTACAAAACACACGAAGAGTTTGATGTTTTCTTTATACTATGTACTATCTAGTGTTGCCAACATTCATGAAAATTACAACTTGTATTCAATGGTACATATAAGATATGAACCTTCACAATTGCTCCATAGATACTTGATCTCATAAAACTTGAATTGCTTGTATGATTTCTTGCTTGTTCTTCACCTCATTGCAAAAAATCTTTCACTGTCTTCCAACAATTCTTTATAAAATGTTAGATAGATCCAAATTATTGCATGATTTGAGATTATTAATTTTTCACTTTTTATGAAATTGAAGTGCACTTCATTGCAATTCCAATGCAATTTTTGGTTTCAAAATCAGTTCATTTTTGAGCACGCTAGACCTTCCTGAACTTTTTAGTGAAAAATTTGTAAGGTTTTTGTGCCTAACCTGTACAATGCAGTACATCAAAATCAAAGGAGCTGAAATACATGAAACCAACAGTGTTCAAGAAAAGAGCGACGTGATACAAAAACTGAAGCCAAACTGCTTCATCATAGAGCTTGACAAAAAGAGATTGAATTCTTTACTGCAAACTTAAATCAAAAGTTGAACGATTTGGTTACCCAGGTAAAGATTAGCACAACGAATTTGGTACTATGCAACATATGTAGTGCAGGTAAATTGATGCTTATATTTCACTTGAAGAAGAGTATATACAACTAGAGATTTTCAAAGTACTAAAATTAGGGTGGCAAAATGCTCTGGACCTCTAATAAGGGAGATAGCCACCCCATCAAAATTTACTTTGTCCATCAATGCCCAAGTAGGGTTTCTTCTTGCAATCACCTACAAAATCCATATGGTGCAATAAGGTAGAAGTACCTATTTTGGACAACTCGTCTTTAATGACTTCCTAGGCTAACCTCTTGTGGACAACACTTGGACACACTATTGATTGAAAAAGATTCTTTGTTTGTACCTTCTCATCCAATCATCTCTCTTCCTTTATTGCTTAAGGAGAAGCGCCAAAGCTAATTAGAATACAGGAGTTCATGAAAATAGAATGGATCCTTATGAAAAATCTATGTCTTTAATGAATGAAATATTCAATTTTGAGGAAAAAAATTCTTTATTTTTCTTTGTTCCTCACCCTTATGTTTGCACACATTGAGCTCAATTTCACAGTGAATTTCCCATATCTTACATGCTGAAATGCTTAAGTTATCCATCATAAGTACTTCTACCTTATATCTCACCATCACCACCTGCACCAACTTCAATTCTGTCTAAGCATGGAGTTGGCATTACGTGGTTTCAAGTAAATATTGTGGCCACAATAGGTAAGTGAGATGCCACTTTGATGATGCTGAGGGTCATCTATTTGACACTTGTGGACTACTGAAACAACAGACCCTAAAAAAATCAAAAGAAAGTCGCCTTCACACTCCCAAAACATGGTTCAACTTCCATCCCTTCTCATTTGCAGTGGCAGTTGCCAAGAAAATGATTCACCGCTTCGTGAGTTCTACCATGACGGTTAAATGATAGGAACAATGTTAATTGCTTATTTGAACACAATCATTTTGGACAATCCATTCCATAATTGAAGCTATTCCTACCTCATTAGAGCTATTCAGGTATGGTGCTCCTTCCCTATGGATCACTTCCTTCCAACTATAAATCAGGGTGGCAATTGCTGTCTCCATCACTTCAACCTCAATGACGATGTCGGCAAGAGCGCAGTGATTATTGCGGTGCATTACAACAGCCAAACAAAATCTTGATTATCAGCTTCAGTTGTAAGTCTTTGATCAGACCAGAAACTCACAGACTCTAGAACTAGAGCATCTCCTTCCTGGTTCAGAGTTCAGGGTTTGTGAATGTTCCAGCCGAGTTGGTTTCACTGAAGCGCAAGAGAGACCTTGAATCTGAGGGGTGATCTGATTCAAATACTGAATGGATGAGTAGTCCAAGGACCTGACCATTAGGACAAGTGATGCGCAGCAATCCACCGACGGAGGAGGGATTGCAGCCCAGGTGCTGATTCCCGGAGCACATCCAGAAGCCACCGTCGATGTTCTTCCCTGCACCACAACCGTCTCTGACACTCTGTTTGCTAAACAAGCTACGCGCAAAATAGCCGAAATTCTAAAGTAACGTTAACCAATGAGACTCGTTTGCAAAGGCCACCCTTACGGATTCTTGCCTAAAATACACAGCTTCTATTCATGATAGTCTAGTTCTCACGAATAGTTTATCCATACAATGACCCAAGACTGCCATGCTAGCTGAGAGAATTTGGAATACCCTTTGGACTCCCAACAAGACCCCACAAACTTAAAACAGCTTCATGATAGAAACCAAGCTCAAAAGAATATTCGGAATATTGTAAGTAGCTCATAAGATTGCGTGGAGTTGAGAGTTGTGAAAAGGCCATACCTGAGAACAAGCCGTAGAGTTCCATGATACACGCAGCAACGAGGACCGCAACCACACGATATCAAGGAATTATCCGTTGATCTGCTCGGGCGGCATGTCGTTCAGGTCGTAAACCGCAGAAGATTGCCAGCATCGGAAGTTGTGAGGGCGGATGAGAAACAAATGGCCCACCAGGAAGCCCATGAGCGCTCCGCCCAGGTGCATGAAGTTGTCCACGAGAGGCATGAGCCCATACGCGGTGTTCACCACTACAAACACGATCACTCCGGCCAGCGTTCCAGTCCTGTTGAAATACCTGTTCCCAAAAACTAGATCCACAGGTTTAAATGAAGGAAATAAGCAACAAGCACCGAAGCGCATCACAGGTCAGAGGTCGGAGAACAGTCAAGCACCAGGTCGAGTTTCAAAGCAAGTCAATGCTCAGCAACAGAAAAGCTAAGCAAGAAAAAACTGAATAGATATTAAGACGGGTGCCTAGGACCAAGTGAGAAACGCCTGTTCGAGTACATGTTCCAATTGATGATCACGGTCGAGAGCGTGGCTCAAAGGAGACCATGAAGGCGCCAACGGAGACACGACAGTGTACAATCAGGGTTGTGAGTCTGAGAGCTTCACAAGTCGACAAGGGCGAGAAAATGGAGCAGGCAGCATAATCTCTGGGTCGTTATCGGTTGCAAGTTGCCAGTTACGAACAGTGCCATGCGACGACATTGAGGGTGATCCATCACATAAAACCTGGAGCCAAGTCCCTGTTTACACCGTAAACACGTATGTCCCCACTTCACCATAATAGAGACCCCTTTACACCGTTATACACCGTCGTTTGGTGACCTTTCTGTTCCACACAACACGGCATTGTCCATCACAACCCTACAATGGATTTTGAGGGTGTAAACTCTGAAGCCTCAATCTTATTCACTTGACACCGGTAATATCCTGATTATCTTACTTCATTAATGACATGGAAACGTTCTCACCCTACAGGCAAGAGAATGGTGTAAATCTGGGTGCACACGCTCGTTCAATAAAAAGTCTTTTAAGTAAATCAACAGAAGCTGAGAGACATAATTTGATAGACCTTACGATATATCAAGTCGGAACTGTAACAATCTTGCGCGTATCCGACATTGTCCGGCATGGGATAAACCACTTGCCAATAATCTGCTTACAACATCATCGTCATCATCATCGGCTCCAAGCAATGGCCAAAAACAGGAGCTCAAGGTCAATTCCTGACCTGATTTCTAAAACCTAGATGTAAAATTCTACCAAGCTGGAGGTTGGTCTCTGTAATGCCCCTTATCAATGCCACATGCTACAATCGAGTAGCGAAGTAAACTACTCCCACAATGTCCAGCAGGTCTTCTAAGATAAGGAATCTTTCGAAAAGCAACTTCTCCAGTGTGTCAAAGCGATCGTTCTCTGAATTGAGAGAAGACGTGGTAAGGCAACCAGCGGACGTCTTGATAAAAAAGAATGTCGAAATGCAAAGCTGCGATATCTATCAGATCGGGACAGCGATATGGCGAAGGAACAGGAGGTCATCAATGGCAAATGTCGGCAATGCGGGGTGTCAATTCACAGGCAAAAATCCTAAGAGACAACACTAGCTCATTTCATCAGAGCCGTCGCCCCTACGGATTTCAACTTTTCGATAATCTGTTCGGCCTCTTCCTTCCCCACTCCCGACTTCAACACCACCGGCGCCTTCTCCACGAGCTCTTTGGCCTCTTTCAACCCTAATGCTGTGAATGTGCGCACCTCCTTGATGATCTTAATCTTGGACCCGGCGTCAAATTTCTCCAGCTTCACATCGAACGACGTCTTCTCTACCTTCACCTCTTCTGCCACGGGCGCCGCACCACCGCTTCCTCCCCCCATTTGAGGCATCATTCCCATGGGCATCATGCCCATCCCTGCCGGCAACCCTAATTTATGGCGCAACGCAGAGGTGAGTTCCGACACCTCCAGCAACGTGAGCGTCGAGATGTCCTCAGCTAGCCTTTGCACTTTCGCAGAGGGCGGTGTCCTCGCCTCGCTCTCGTCATCGGAATCGCTCGCTGCCGCACTGCTGAATTGACGGAAATTTCCACCATTTCTCAACTTCTGTCTATGCGAGGAGCCGTTAACCGACGGGCTGGCTGCAATGCAACGGATAGATCGAAGCAACGAGGACTTGGCGGAACACGACCACAACTGACTCATTGCACAATTTCTCCTTCTGCCTGAAGATGTTCTCTAAAATCCTGCACGGGCCACGAGCTAATCTACAAATGGTGCTTTCGACTCAGACTCACAGCACCGTCTCCTTCGCAATGCCAATGCGACAATTCTCTTCCTCCCTCGTTACCGCTCAAAAATTCTCTTCAAAATGAGAGCCATTCGAACCCCTAAACCCTAAAACCCTAATTGTTATGAGATTTAGCCATGAGAGTATTCATCTGAAGGTAAATATGATTCTCTTCCAAATTCTGGAACACACAATTTATTTGTACATGAAGGTCTGATTCGGCAGCTCAGTGCTGAAATTGAGTTTCCACGTCAGATTTTCCAGGGGTCCATGTCACTTTACACCACTCACAAGCTAACAGCTAACAAGTGTCACTTTTCTTCAAAAATGACTAAATTTTTGTCAAATTTGACCTTCACTTTTTGTAATAGAAGCACCTATAACTAATTATATAAGCAATTCTCAAAATGATCTAGGTAGTGCAAGGCAAAGCTCATATTTTAACCCTAAAGCGTTTCGATGTTCATATTCTGGATGATGAACAGAGGGCTTCAAGGCATTGTTTCATCCAATTGACTTCTCATTTATCAAATATAACACTTGAATCTAGAGAAGACAACCTTCTTTAACCCTTTAGCGGATAGAGTCTTTGACAAGTATGGAGATAGCGTTTTAAGGAAGTTACGTTTGAAGCAGTCATTATAAAGTAGAAATACAGTTCCAGAGCAATGAACCGTATGATCTACTGTTTCATCGGCACAATTTAGGTGGACTCCAAGTTCAATAGGGAAAAATCCATTGGATTTCAAGATTACAGACGTTGACTATTCCTATGACGACATTGACTAGTACAGGCAAAGGCTAGGGCGCTCATAGTTCATCATCTACATTGGCCTCAGAGTAGTATAAATTTTTTTTTAAATTTGCACGCATGAGGAAATCTTATGTATTGCACAATCACAAAGAATTAAATTTTTTGCTTCGAAAAGATCGACTCACTGACTATTGATCTTGTAAAGACGACATGTCCTCTAAAACTGAAGGTCTTGCAAACTTGGGCAGCCACTATGCTTCATTGTATTCAACAAACCGTGGATAAAATACTTTCACAGCCGAGCTGACTTACAGGCAGAGTGATCCAAGTACACAAGTTGTCAGCAACGTCGGCCAATGAGATGTCCATGCAAAGAGAGTCGGTCAAGCTATATACGTCATGCACTAGAATATAAAATTTTTATGTTAGATAATGTCGATGCCTAAAGAAATGTCGACCGACATGCCTTCTAGTTGCATTGGAATGTGAATGATGTGCCTGTCAATTCTATGCACGGCAAACTAAAAGGAAGTCGCGTCACTCGCACAAGAAAGAAAAGTGTCAGCACAAAAAAAATTGCATGCTTTGAAATGACAGACATACCTTACACAAAATTGTTTACTTATATTATATATCAAAATCTATTCCTTTTTTGAAGGAGCCTTGTACAAAGTGAGAACATGTTGACGTTGTACACAAAAAAATTTAAGAGAGCCTACAGTTGCCAACTAATAGAGACAGACCTAGCAACAACCATATGCTCGCTTATGTAACGTAGCGAGTACATTGTCGTTGTCACAACTATGGAAAACGCATACACTAGTGCCTCACAACATTGACAATAGGAGACAGACCTTCTAATTGCCGTCTCCCACGCCCATATTGAGGTAGAACTAGTCAATAGCCGCTAAAGCTGAAAAATTAAATTACTCATACTTGCCTCCATATGCACAAGTGATGTACAACATCATTGATAATTGCAACACCCTATGTTGGCCGTAACCCTGTGGAATCATCATCTGAGAATATAGTGACTACGTTGAAAACAATCACTAAGATGCAGCTACACTATGAATACACAAAATTCATCTTGTTTGAGCTCTTGCAATAACGGTACCTCCGCTTGCAGTTTGACTGAACGAGTCCATGCACACCTAGAACTGACAATATGAATTGCAATACAGCTCCTCTTTGATAAGCCCAAGGCCGATTGAGTTTGTCAGTCAATTGCAAGTGGAACTCCAAATGTATAAGTGCTGACTTGCCGAATTGTTGAGATGTGACTTTGTACAAGATGTACGCATTAACAATAGAAGTGTCGATGAGGTAGAACAAAAGTTTATGCCACCACTTATGGCTCCTTGTCTGATAAGAATACGAACCCCATAGTTGATTAGCGATGTCTACTTCGGTCATGAAGTCGTAGTACGCTTTGTGTACCGGAGATGTCTCCACATCTGTCAATGTTTCGTCTATTTCACTACATCAAAACATGGTAAAAAAAATTGTAGTCAAAATTGACTATAGTTCTTTTTGCTACGGTTTTGTTTACACGCACGTAGTGGACAATCACGGTTTTTTGCAATTTCTCACTGCAATTTTTGAAATTTCAAGGCATATAATATACCATTGGAAAGGTATTTCAAATACTTTTGCCTTGTAAAATCACAAAAACTCTAGCTGCGACCAGAAATGGTTAGGGAATGAACGAAGCAGTAAGATAATATAAACAAGTGAACTCATCACTCGTAGACACACTTCACTTACAACCAACAAATTAATAAACAAGATGAGTAGGAGTGAGCTCGTCACAACTATCTCATCAAGTAAATCATTGTATTTTGTAACGAAAAGTCATAGTCGTGTCGAATTCTTCAATCTAGATTGTTGAACCTTCTACTTGAATGTCGAATCTTCTAAACTACAATCAAACCGATATCTGTTGGCCTATTATGAAATGGTTGGCTCTAAATGAGTTTAAAGATAAAGGTGTGTGATAAAATCCTACAACTTCGGACAGGTAAAAGAGGATGGCCAGACCACGAGCTGAGTCGTCCGAAAGATTAACTCTTAAACTTTCAAATCCCTGGTAACCAGCTTTAAGAAACAAGTTTTACCGTGAGAACAAGTAAGTCTTGACTATGTAGGCCATTAACCCCACTTTGTTACCCAGATTCGACTATGTGGGCAATTAATCCCATTTCGTTGCTCACGACACAAAATGAGGCTAGTGTTGGTTTTACTCAAGCCGCCCACAATAACAAAGATTACAAAGCTACAAGCCACACTCACAAACACACAAATCTTTAAAACTCTTTCAACCACAACTCCAATTCCCGGAGAGTGCCACCGTTGTTTTACATATCCAAATGAGCTAAATGATAGCTTTTTGGAAAGATAACACAAACTCCAACTTGTTCTCCAAATTTCAAATGATTTTAAAACTTTGTTCAACTTTCATGACCATCTAAAGTTTCGGCCTCAAGAAAAGAAAGGTAACAACCGCTTCTTCACTTCTACACTCACAACTTACTAATAAAAGCTCCAAATAGAATGAGTGATATTTTTCTAGAAAGACAATTTAATTTTATACACTTCTTCCAAATTTCATTGCAATCCAAGAACCTTTCCATTTTTATGGTCAGTCGAAGTCTCTACCTCTTAATTTTAAAGGCAACAAACCTCCCTCCATTCAAACTAGCATAACTTTTGATTCACAACTCCAAATCAAGCAAATAAAATCAATTTAGAAACTGCACACTATGATATACAAATCCTCTAAATTTCATTTCAAAATCCTTCAAACTCACAACACAATGGACTTTCAAACATTTGGGTCCTCTCCTAAATTTACAATGAGAGAGAAGATGAATAGTACCCTCTTTTTTTTCTACCCTATCTTCACTTTAACCACACATACAAGTGAATTAGCCCCTAATTCAATCTTCAAATCCCTTTAACAATAATTGAGCATTTATTTGGCCCCACAACTATCTCCTTATCTTTATCTTTGAAGAAAATTCACTTCAAGTTCATCTAGAAGGCAAACCATTTGAATATATCCCTCCAACTACTTCACAAATACAAAATTATTATAAAAAATCACTTAAAGTATGGAATGAAGAACTAAAACTCAACATACATCTATTAAAGATAAAAAAAACTAGAGGCCCAATCAAAATATCACTCCATTTGTAGGAACTTGAAGGTGCGTTTGACGATAGCAGCAATATAATCAGTAGGATCCGCCTTAGGTAAAGGGTTGATTGGCCCTTTTAACCATCATTTGTGACCACGACTCCCTTTGATAGACCTCACCATGCTATAATACTGCTCATCGTTTAAACCTTCAAAACATCCATCAAATGTAACTTTACGGCTACTGAGCTCAACCAGGGTTTTCTTGTCGGACATATTTTTGGGTTTTGGTGTCGTATAGGACGTCTGACGTCGCGTGTCGCAGGTGACAACATGTCGCTACCCCGTCGCAGCCCGTCGAGTAAGGTAAAAAAAATTTACCCTACGGTAAATGGATTTGGCATACGTGGCAGATTGTTCAGAGTGACGTGGAACTTTAAGTAGGCGACTTCGGGTGGGGCGACTGCGCTTCAAGATAGGGCGACCACGTGTCTAATTTTGAGGGCGACTTCGGGAAGGGCGACCGCGCTTCAAAATAGGGCGACCACGTGTCCAATTTTGAGGGCGACCTCTTGTCGAGGGGCGACCTCGGGTGGGCGACCTCTGGTTTGGGGGCGACCTCTTATCAAGAGGCGACCGCGGGTGGACGACCTCTGGTCTAGGGGCGACCTCTTGTCAAGGGGCGACCGCGGGTGGGCGACCTCTTTGTTGCAATTGTCAAAAAAACACTTAAAACTGCCATTTTTAGTACAAAAAACAAAAAAAATTAGAAATGAATTTTTTTTCATATATAATGGTAGGATCTTGTAATATTATAGTATGAGAATATGTGAAAAAAATTTCAAAAATTTTCACCATATAGATTGCAAGATAATTGCATTCAAAGTGAAAAAAAAATGTTTTAGGGGACAATGACAAACTAAGGTAGACATGCCTATTTGCAATCTAGCTATATTGGAGTCAATTCTAAGAGGGGTACATATTTATTTGAAGTGTGCACATGTTTCTTGAATCAAACCCAAATGAAATTATAATTTTTCAATCAAAATCGTAATTTCTATGAATTTTTGAAGTAGACAATCCTAAATTACAAAACCGCCTTTAGGCTAGGATCATAAACAACTTATAAACATTGTATAACCACCTAATCAACAACTAGATATTTTCTATTTAAATAGTGACACATTACTCCAACTTGTCATAAAATCCTTGATTTTGTCATAGAATGAAGGGAATTTGGGGGGGGAGGTAGAAATGGGGCCAAAACTAGAGTGACGGAAATAGGCTAGTCTAGTTGGTGGAATAGAGTTACAAATGGAAATGGGTTGGTCTACTTTAGCTTAAGAGATTTGATTTTCTTAACTTAAAAAGTTTTCACTTTAGATCTTAACTTAATATATCATTCAAAATTAAGTTGAGAATGTAGGAAAAATAATGTGGTTGTCATTTTATTTTAAATTATTAAGTAGAAGGTACATCATAGAGGAAAAAAAATAATAGCTCTAAGGTGGAAATGTGGAAATAGAAATTCTAATCCCAATGGTGAGATTGTTTGATTAATCAATGCTAATACTACAAAACTGCTTTTTTTAAAATTAAAATTGAAGTAAAAAATGAATCCTATCTCAAACAATTTCAAAATCTTATTATTATTGCCCACAAAACAAAATGATTCATAATCTTTGCATCACCAATCTAAATAAAATGAATCAAAGTTCTAAGAAGACAAAATTACAATCTATAAGAAAAAAAATTTAATTTTTGTGGATTTGTTTTTACCTACATAATTTAGATCTAAGCTTATTGTGATATGACTCTTGCTTTTAGGCACTAATTCAAATAAAACTACATTTCTAGAAAGCCAATAAGATTCTCTATCTTATAATAATGTTTCAAAAAGTTCCATAAAAATTTGACATTATAGGAACTTGTACAAAATCCACTTTACCCCCTTGTAGAGACAATGAAACTTTAGAAGATTACAATCTACTAATGTATTACTTATCAAAAAGATTTTGAAATATAAAATTATGGATTGTGATTTTTTTTAAATCATCCCCATTTGATTTTTTCTAATCTCCAAGCATCATTATATTCTTATATTTCTTAGCAAGTTAGCATCTTCACCTAAATTTAAAAATTAGAAGAAATAGATTTGAATTAAAACTTCTCCGTGTAATTTATGTAAAAGTCAAAGAATCATTCTAAAACTGTATTATTAACTAATTCGATTTCAAAATACAAAATAATGAATGGATATTTGTGTAAGAACTTCATCACTTCAATTTTTCTATTTTTCAAGCATCATTATATTTATGTATAATTTACCACCTTCACCAAAAATTTTAAAACTAGAGGGAAGAGATTATTTTAACTTAGAACTTCTCTTTTGTTTATATATAAATCTCATAGTCATTCTAATTGTGTGAAATTTATAACTCAGGAGGGGGGGCACTCCTGGTTTATTTAATTATAGCGTGCAATCAAATGAAAGGTGCTTTTAATTCCCTTAGCCTAAATTTTAAACAATTTTTAGAAATAAATTAGCATCACTAAAATGAGCTATTATCATTATAAATAATGAAGGGTAGAAAATAATACACAACTTTATCAAATTTGTTTTTCTAAATAAGGGTAGCCAAAAAGGATCTCTAGAAATTTGAACTTTTATGAAGTATACTAAGTTTGAAATAAGGAATCCTATGAGCTAAATACTATGAGAGCATGAGCTCTACATGTAAATGAGAGTGACAACTAATGGGTGACAACTAATGGTGACAACTAATGGTTGTGCTCTTATGAGTACTCACACTTTGAATGTGTTTGAATGAAATTGTTTAAAATGGAAGTATTGCTTATCTAGTCTCTAGCCTCTACATGTATCACATGTTTAGTCAAAGTTTTAATGACAAATTCTTTTTTCTTTGTAATTATTTGCAAAAAAAATGCAGGTCTTTCTTATGTATAATGAACATAGTGTATAATTAATTAGCACCCAAGAAAAATTCAAAATAAAGATAGGGTTATTGAAATTACCTAAGTTTAAAAATTTAGGTAAAGGTAGGTCTATTTTAATTCACCAAATGTACCTACATTGCCCCCATCTTATAAGGGCTTGAATGCACGTCATGTCCTAATATATTACAAAGTGCATCCCCGGGGAGGACACTTCTTGTATATTTGGAGGATCCACGTGCGGCGGTGGGGTATTTTTAGGGGGGCTATCAATTACTTGTAATCATTACTTGGCAACATTAAAAGAGCTCCTATTTTACCATAAAGCGGAAAAATTAGCCATATTATAATCCCTATTTTATTTTTAAAACACTTTGCCTTTTTAATGTCCCCTATTTTATATGTAAATTTCTTATAAATTTTACCTAAGATTATTTAAATGTACCCTATATTCCGCCGCATGTAGGTTATTAAAAAACGGGAAGTTTCCTCCCCTAGAGTGCATCCCCCAAGATTTATAAAGTGAATTATAGGATACAAAATAATTATTAGAATTTTGTGTAACTAAAAACTTCTCCATTTGAATTTTTCTATTTTCCAAGCATCAACATATTCATGTATTCTTCATTACCTTCACCAAAAGCTTAAAAACTAAAAAGAAGAGATTCAGATGAAAACTTTTCCTTTTCATCTAATCAAATCTTAAAGTCATTCTAATGATGTAATATTTATTAAGTGAATTTTAGAATAAAAAAGAATGCATGGATATTTGTGAACAATCTTCTCTATTTAAAATTCTCTATTTTTCAAGCATCATTATATTTGGGTACTATTTATCAATCTCCACCTTCAACAATAAATAAAAAATAAAAATGAAGAACTTTAAATTAAAAAAATTTAATTTTTATTTCTACAAATGTTATTTGAAGGCTCATCCTAATGGCAAATTATTTATCAAGCAAATTTTAGAACTCAAAATAGGGGATGGAGACTTTAATAACAACTTGCCTATTTCAATTTTTCCTATTTTCAAACCATCATCATTGTCATGTCTTATTTAGGCACCACCTTGATTTTATCCTAAAAATTAGAGGGAAGAGATATAAGTGAAACTTCTCTTTTTTATTTATACAACTTTATTTTGAAGGCTTATCCTCATGGTGGATTATTCTATCAAATAGATTTTAGAACTCAAAATAGTAGATAAAGATTTCAATAACAATTTGCCCATAAGCCCATTTGAATTTCTTCATTTTTCAAGCATCATGATACTCATGTTTTATTTAAACACAACCTTAATTTTGTCTTTAAAATTAGAGGGAAGAGATTAAAAAAATGAAACTCTTGTTTTAGATTTATGCAACTTTAATTTGAAGGCTCATCTTTTTGGTAAATTATTTATCAAGTGGATGTTAGAACTCAAAATAGTGGATAGAGATTTCAATAACAATTTACCCATTTGAGTTCTCTATTTCCAAAGTACCACCATACTCATATCTTAATATTTCACCACCTTCATCTCAATCCTAAAAATTAGTGGAAAGATATTTAAATGAAAACATTTGCTTTTTGACTTACAAAAATGTCAAAGAATTGTTGTGGTAAAAAACATTTATCAAATAAATTCTAGAATACAAAATAATAGATTGAGATTTGTATAAGAAGATATCCATTAAAATTTTCCATTCTTGAAGCATCATTCTACTCAAGTATTATTTACTACTTCAATTTAAGATTTTAAAATAAGAAGAAAGAGATTTAAATGATAACTTCTCCTTTTAGTTTATGTAAATGTCAATGAATCATCCTCATAGTGTATTGGATTTCAAAATACAAAATAATAAATAGAGATCAATGTAGATTGTTCCCCATTTAATTTATCAATACATTAAAAATTACAATTCCATTTACATAAACATTCATACAATAATAAATTTCCCTTTCCGCAAAATCTGAATCCTCAATGAAAGTTGTGACCTTATCACTCCAATTATCCAGTAGAAAGAACTCATAGGTTAAATTAGATACACAAAAATTAAAACCTTACTATAGACAATCGAAAGTAAACAAATCTTGAGAAGAGCTTTGATATTTAGCAAATGAGATTAGACATTTAGCCATTTAGGCATTGAAGTCTAATTTCAAACATAAACATTTTCTTAGGTCACCAAACATAGAAGGTACATTAATCAATTCAGAAATTGAAGCAAGTGTAAGTACTCACAATGAGCTAGACTCTTCTTTCCCTCCATTTTTCAAAAAAATGCCATACTCTATGTTTCTTTCGCGACCACTTCTCAAGGGCAACCTCTTGTGGGCGACCGCGGGTGTGGGGCGACCGAAGGTAGGAGAACGCGGGTCTAGGACGACCGCGGGTGGAGGTGGGAGCCATTCCCTCAACCAAGTTCAAAAAAAGTCATTTTGGGGCCATTTTGGGCCATTTTGGGGCGACTTCGGGTCTTGGGGTGACCTCTTGTGGGCGACCACGGGTGTGGGGCGACCGAAGGTAGGAGAACGCGGGTCTAGGACGACCGCGGGTGGAGGTGGGAGCCATTCCCTCAACCAAGTTCAAAAAAAGTCATTTTGGGGCCATTTTGGGCCATTTTGGGGCGACTTCGGGTCTTGGGGCGACCTCTTGTGGGCGACCGCGGGTGTGGGGCGACCGAAGGTAGGAGAACGCGGGTCTAGGACGACCGCGGGTGGAGGTGGGAGCCATTCCCTCAACCAAGTTCAAAAAAAGTCATTTTGGGGCCATTTTGGGCCATTTTGGGGCGACTTCGGGTCTTGGGGTGACCTCTTGTGGGCGACCGCGGGTGTGGGGCAGTTGGAGGTGGAGGTGGGAGCCATTGCCTTGCCTTTTGTAACATTCTCTTTTATTTTGGATTTTTTTTGGCATTAGATTGAGATTTTTCAACTTGTTTACTATTTTTCCTAAAAATTAAAGAATTGTTGGTAGATGACTCTAAAATTATTCTCTGTGAACAAGTGATAACATTTAAAGAAGAGTATAGAGAGAATGCAAGCAAAGTATAAATATACAATGGAATCTATTTTGTTTTCTATTGGAAAATTTGCCAACTTGATGAAAATTAATTAATAATATGGAAAAATACAATAGTGAAGTATTTCAAAATACATCAACATTAAGGTGCTTAATGAGGAAGTTGGGTGTATTGCTTCGAAGAAGCAAATGACAAATGGATAGTTGGTGAATTTGCTTACAGATAAATTATGGTTGATGAAGCTCTTGAAAATAGTTTCCCCCACCCATTATTTTGTAATAGGACATGATATTCCTATATTACCATAAATGGGTAGGCCACATTGCATGCCTCTAAATTTCAAAAACTAATGTAAATAAATTAACAAATTCTTTATGATGTGCCATTTAGAAAAATATGTTGAATATCTTGTATACAAGGTGATAAGGTGTTGAGATCTATGCATAGAATCTCAAATTTGAATTCTCTTGTGCAAATATTTTGTAATTTTTGTTATAAAATTTACTCTCATTTGTTCATTCCTAAATTACTGCATGAAAAAGTCTACAAAATGAAATTGAAATATAACATGCAAAGAATCAAGAATCCCCTTGTCTACATATAAAGCTATGATTCATTCTATTTGGACTAATGATTAAAAAATTATAGATAATCTTGTTTTTTGAGCAATTATAGAAACTTCTTGAAAAATAACGTATTAGATTTCATTTTGAATGCAATTTTCACAAATTTTCTAAAAAATTATTTATCAAGTTAAAATTTTCTTCCTAGAAAAATCACACAATTAGAATTTATGTGATTCAATTCTATCCTAGAGCTATCAATAATTTATTTTTTTGTTCAACCTATTTCTACTTAACAATTTGTAAACCCCTAAGTACTCACGTGGCTTTTTTTTAGTTGTTGCTTGACTTTGGGTAGAATTTTTGGGCATTATATTTTTTTTCAATTTAAAAAAATTGGATTGTCTTTCAACATTTACATTCAAAACTAAGATCAATGTGATCAAACAAAAATTATAAGAAAAATAGTAGGAAGTGTTTAGAATTGCATAGTGTTGAAAATTTTAATATTTCGAGAAAATTTTGATTCTTTCATTATTAGATATTTTTCATTTTTTCACAAATCAATAGAAACCACAATTTTGACCAATCCAAAAAAAATCAAGTGCTAAAGATGAAATTTGTATTTTTGGTGATTTTTTGAAGTTATATCTTCAAAATTCATTTGAAAATAATCTAAAAACAACTTTAAAACTCTACCTATATAGATACTTTCTATTTTTTGTGTTTCATATAATCTTTTTTGATGATAACTTCAAAAAAGTTATAGAACTTGTATTTTATCACATTTGCATTTTGTCCTAACCTTTTGGGCTTTTAGGGGTTAGAGATTGAAAACAAATTTGTTTTTTTGGAATTTTTTTTCTTAGACTTTTAAATCAATTTTTTTTTATTATAATATAACATAAAAAACAAAGTCTATAGTGCAAAAAATTTCCATGAATTACGGTCAAAGTCATTGAAATTGTAGTCCAACATTCAAAATTTTATTTTTCCAACTTGAATGCTAATATCTTCTAATGGGTGATTGCAAGAAACACTTGTACTATTTGTTGCGTTTTGTCACACCTTAGATTCCGATTTTTTTTAGCCATAAATTTTGTGTTTTAGCTTCAAATGATTCAAAATTTATTGGGAAGCTACTCATGGCTATTATGTATCTATAATGAATTTTGGAGATTTTTCAAAAATAACTTATTATTTTTAAATAGCCCCAAAAATTTCTCACAATACTTGATTTAGGGGTTTTTAGCACCATTTACCTCCCCCCAAAACGAATTTTGACCTAAAATTTAGAAAAGATGGTCTCTTAGTATATTTATAGCTACTGTCTAAATGAATTTTCAAAATAGACTTATTTTTATGTATTGTAGAAGTCCACAAAAAGAGCTTCACTTTTCATTTTTTTCCAAAGGTATAAAACATTATTTTAGTGAGTTTTTTGGTCAAATCTCATCTCCGCAAAGTTTTTCCAAATGATGTACTTTTATGTATTTTAACAAAAAATGCAAAATGAAGCTCTCTTTGTAGACTTCTACAACACATTAAAATAAGTATTTTAAAAATTCATTTAGACAGTAGCTTTAAGTCTACTAGGAGACCATCCTCTCTAAATTTTAGGTCAAAATTCGTTTTTTTTGCAGGTAAATGGTGCTAAAAACCCCTAAATTAAGTATTGTGAGAAATTTTTGGGGCTATTTAAAAATAATAAATTATTTTTGAAAAATCTCCAAAATTCATTATAGATTTATAATAGCTATGAGTAGCTTCCCTACCAATTTTAAGTCATTTGGAGCAAAAAATAAAAAGTTATGGCCAAAAACAAATAAAAAACTAGGGTGTGACAAAAGGCTTTAAGTGTTTCTAAATTTTTATTTTTTGTATTCTTAGATGAGTGCAATTTTTTTAATAGCATTAGAAGAGGTCACCTTCCTTTCTTTTTAATGCAATGGGGTTTCCCCATTTGCTAAAAAAAAAAAAAAAAAAAAAAAGGAAGAGGTCGCCCCTACCCGAGGTCGCCCCCACCCGAGGTCGCCTCTACCAGAGGTCGCCCTCTACCCGTAGTCGCCTATCTTTTTTAGACCCGCATGCGCCTCCCAAATGTAATACGTGGATGCCACATGGCATCCAGGTGGCGTTATTTACTATGTGGTAAATTTTTAAAAGTCAAAGGTAACTTTGACTCTATTGGACGTCGCGAGGGTAACCACGAGACGTCGTGTGACGTCTGGTTGTCGCGATGTCGCCAGAGAAAACCCTGAGCTCAACGCATTCAACTTGCAATAGAATCACCAATGCTTGAGCATCACGTTGAAGATTGCCATGTCATCGTTTCTCTACTCAAGGTTGTTTTGATGGTCGCGATGGCCTAGCTTCATCTTCTGGCCGCCCATGTAGCAATAAAGGACCTAGTAGCAAATGTGGTTGATCCGATAGTTGCGATAAAGGAAATTCAAACTCACACTCTGGTTGAGATTCTTCATCTTGGGACTTAAAAAACCCCTCCAATTCAACATAGTATAATCTAAATGAACAAAAAAAAATTCAAATCAAATGTGATAAAATTCTCAAGTGAATCTTTCTCTTTATAGTTGCTTGTAACGGCAAAGAGAAGGCGTCACCTTGAAGCCATCTCAAATGATGTCATCTTATTTATTACGTTATAAATGTCAAAATCTATCTAAAGTATATAGATGTACATATTTTTACATAGTGTTTACATTTGCTGCACGAAATCACCATATATGTTGAGCTTGTGTAGACCTAAAAGTCATGTATGTACTTGTACACTACATCTACCAAGCACCATATCTTCAGTCTCCACTTCGTTGGCTTTCTAGGAAGGTATTGTCCTACTAGATAATACTTGCCCTTATATGCCATCATGGACTCATCAACCATGACTTCTTGAAAGAGATACTAAGGAACCTAGAATCATTGACGAATCTCCATCACCAACCACCGCATCTTCCGCAGCTTATCTATTTCTGCATTGCTAGTGGAGTTCTGCATGTCTATGTCATTTGCAACATGTAGACATCGCGTGATATCTTCATAACATCTACAAGTCATAATAGTGTTTATACTTGGATAGTACAGTAGCCTGTTGCCTCGATTCCAATAGCACCAGTGGTTGGCTAAACGTTTGATGCCTATCAATAAATTGACGGCAATGAAGGCCTTCAATTCGGATATCTCGAGTGCCTACCACCAGGATCCTCTTGTCAACCGTTACATGTGCCCACGCACATGGCTCACATATCAGTTGGTATCTTCATAGATGCGTTGTAAAGTGCGATCACTCCAGAATCTCATGAAGAGAGCCACTTTCATGGGCATCCTCAAAATAGGAAAAATAGGCCCACCTGTAGGGCCATTGAAGGAAGCAGCATTCGATAGATACAAAGCAGTGTCCGTCGTCCAAGTTCCCTCCATATAATCTGCCATAAATTGAAGACGAGCAACCGCAATCGACTAGTGCCGAGGCCATTGGCTACTAAAATCTTGTCTCGTTGATTTGTCAATGCCTGAAGCTCTTGGCTGCATACTCTGATTGCACCAAGGCATTGCCATGTCTACATCATGCGTTTGCCGACTATTGTAAGTGAGCACAGGTTTACTCAAATTTTGCCAACTCCCCAACACTTGCGTACTATAAGAATGAAGGGACGTAGTGGCAATGATTGACGACATATGCAGCATGCGCACTACCAACCTCGGCACTACTGTAGGCACCACAATATTAGTCTACACATCTGCCTGCACATGCGGTAGCTAGTCTACAACAACCACATCGTCATAAATATATTCGTCACACATGTCTTTAGTAGAAGCTACTAACATCATCGGAGACAAAGAGGAATTTTCGGCCGGTAGACAAGCATTTCCTCCAGCTATCACATCTCCTGTCCTAACCGGTGTTTGTGTCCAGATCGTTCCTTTCTAAGGCCTACTATAGGGGACGCCTGCTGACACACTTGCAGTACCTTGTACCAATGATTGAGGTTGAAGCCCATCAGAAATAACGTAATGCCCACCTTTGTATGCCAGCACAGACAGCAAGTTCCGTCACCGATCTGTGAAAGAGTCGTTCAGAATAAGACAAAACAAATGTTCAAAGTCTACTGCACTCATGAGGCAATCTCTGTTACTGTCTCCGTTTAATGCATCTTGGTGCTCCGCCTCTTCTTCTCTGTCGATGGCATTGTATGAAGATGGGGGACGCTCCATCAAAAAGCCTTTGTTGGGATTGTCAAAAGCCATCGCACTCGTACTACATTCATGAATCGACTCATCATACTTGGCGAAGTCGTACCAAGACTCCCATGAGTCCTCATTAGTTGCTTCAATGTCAGGTGCTAGCGGACTTGGGGCTTGAAGACGGCATGGGGTGAATGCAAGAAACACTTGTACTATTTTTTGTCACAACCTAAGTGCTAATCTATTTTTTGGCCATAACTTTTGCATTTTTGCTTGAAATGATTCAAGATTTGTAGAAAAGGTACTCATGACTATCATACACCTTATATAATTTTTTCCATAATTTTCAAAAATAATTTAATACTAAAATAGTACTCATGATTAAATGTCACAAATGATAATTTGGAGGTTTTTAGTACTAAGGAGTACCTTTTTCTAAATGATTTTGAGATGAAATTTAGATGAGATGGTCTTCAAGTATATTTACATCTCTCTACATGAGGTATTTTGAAAAAAGTTATTTTGGAAGTCTACAAAGTGAGCTTCTTTCTGCTTGAATTTTGAAACATATAAAATATTATTTTAGTGGGTTTTTTGGTGAATGACCATTTCCATAGAGTTGTTGCAAATGGACAATTATTATTTTTTGTATTTACTTATTTTTACTATTTTTTCCGAATTAAAACATAAAGGTTTGTATTTTCTTGAGGTTTGGCGCTTTTTAAGTTCTCCTACTTAGAGAATTTTTCTATCAATTTCCTTTGGTGAAAAACTTCATCTTAGAGGTGTATACATTATTCAAATTATTCAAATTTTTTTAAAATTAATTTTCTAATTTTAAAGTACTCTAGAAAAAGTCATGAGTATTGTAGTAAAATGCAACAAATAGGACATGTGTTTCTTACATTCATCCCATGACTCACAATATGTAGATGTCAATTGCCTTCTTCCATGCACATCCTCGGAGAGCAAGTGCACTTCAAAAATCTGTGGCGTCCATTCTGCTATTATAGGCCCCGTAGAAGCATTGGCGTTGTCTGCATGAAAAAATAGAACCGGGTCTAGTTCACGAGGCAAGTATACACTATAACAAAAAGGGTAAAAAAAACCACACTCAAAATTGAGTGCGGTTTTTTTTACCACTTTTTGTTATAGTGATACCTCTCTACCATCATCTAACATGACCACAAAAATGATCTCATTTCTACCGGCATGAACATAAATATGAATAGCCAATCCAAGCACCCATTGCACGCCATGGGCAGACATGTGCATAGATAGGTGACTGTGAGCAATGTTTATGTGCTTGTCATTTGCAGAGTCGACGGAAATGTGTCTTGTCAAGAACGTCAACGGCAGCCGAACAGGTGTGGGTGCGTCAAAGGACAGCGATACATGAAGGTCTAGACATGCAGCTACGTGCCATCGGTCACCCCTCTAAGGAAGAATGCATCTAATCCCATTCATAGTGCACTGCAGATCTAGTGGACTATGCTACATAGGCGACGCTCCATGCTCGCCTAAGTTGGTTTTCTTCCATAGTAGAGAAGACGGTGGACTGTAGGCGATCATCTCCCTGTGTTCAATTCTTGCGGCTTCATTGAACGTAGGCGGGTCATCGTCCCTTGCTGAGTCACAGTTGATACTATCATCAGGTCCATCATGTTGAATGTGGCATCTTACTGCAGATCGGGTCACTAATCGCGTTCTATAAGGAGACTACGGTAGAACTATTGATTTCAGCTTCTTCAGGGACATATTGATGGTGTTCACAAAAAAAACCCAAATGCCATGAGCACCCCACAGTTGGAGGTGCAGATAGTTACTTGCTTCATAGAGCCTATGCAACACACACGCTATAAAGGCATTGAGCGGAAGGGATGTCTAGCCACAACAACATCCACAAGGCATGATTGACGTCTTCAAAGAATCCGGCAGGGTGTTCCTCAAGTAGGCGCTCCCGCCACTCAAGGATGTGCGCACAGTGGTGTTGAAAAAGGAACGTCAAGTTGCAAGGACTATCTTACTTCTTCACTTCACGCTTCATTCATCTTCTTAGTAACTGCCTTTTGTTCAAAAGAGACAGAATCTGACGAGTTTGCGATTGGGATGCATCGACAAAAGAAGTCCACTTACAAATAGTTTCTCGTATCAGTGGAAGGTTCGGTTCATGCTCGTCATGGGAAGGGCAGATGGCGGCCATGTGAGGACCGCAACATGATCATGAAGTTAGCATACAGTGACCTCGCAATGCCATTGCGACAGAAGTTGTTCGCACCAATGACGCGAGTGTGACACTTGCAGAAGTAATTATTGACACCGTGGAAATAGGGCGCACTTTCGAAGATATACAAACGTCCTCCAAAATTCTAGTTTGTGTATGCGATGTAAAATAGAGGCAACACTATCGGACTACGCAAGCATGAATTACTGAGTGACTAAAGCAATACTGTCGAAAAACTACTGGGTGAATGCAAGAAATACTTGTACTATTTGTTGCATTTCGTTACACCCTAGTTTTTTATTTTTATTTTAGCTGTAACTTTTGTGTTTTAGCTCCAAATGACTCAAAATTTATAGGAAAGCTACTCATAGCTATTATGTATCTATAATGAATTTTGGATATTTTTCAAAAATAATTTATTATTTTTAAATAGCCCCAAAAATTTCTCACAATACTCAATTTAGGGGTTTTTAGCACCATTTATCTCCAAAAAAAACGAATTTTGACCTAAAATTTAGAGATCATGGTCTCTTAGTAGACTTATACCTACTATCTAAAGGAATTCTAAAAATACTTATTTTTAAGTATTGTAGAAGTCCACAAAGAGAGCTTCATTCTACATTTTTTTCCAAAGGTATAAAACATTATTTTGGTGAGTTTTTTGGTCAAATCTCATCACCAAAAAGTTTTTTCAAGTTTTTTATTTTTATGTATTTTTCAAAAAATTAATCCTATTTTTAACAAATAAAAATGTCACAAGTTGTATTTTCTTCATCGTAACTTTGGATATAGAATTCTCATAGAATTTCGGTGAAGAAAATACAACCTGTGACATTTTTATTTTTTTTAAATAGGATTATTTTTTTTTAAAATACATAAAAATATGAAACTTGAAAAAACTTTTTGGTGATGAGATTTGACCAAAAAACTCACCAAAATAATGTTTTATACCTTTGGAAAAAAATGTAGAATGAAGCTCTCTTTGTGGACTTCTACAACACTTAAAAATAAGTGTTTTTAGAATTCCTTTGGATAGTAGGTATAAGTCTACTAAGAGACCATGTTCTCCAAATTTTAAGTCAAAATTCGTTTTTTTGGAGATAAATGGTGCTAAAAAACCCTAAATTGAGTATTGTGAGAAATTTTGAGGGCTATTTAAAATAATAAATTATTTTAAAAAATATTCAAAATTCATTATAGATACATAATAGCTATGAGTAACCTTCCTATAAATTTTGAGTCATTTGGAGCTAAAACACAAAAGTTATGGCTAAATAAATAAAAGAAACTAGGGTGTGCCAAAAGGCTTTAAGTGTTTCTTGCATTCACCCTATTGAGATATACTACTTACTACTATTGTAGTGGATATTGGACAACTTGCAGCTGAAGACATCATAAAAATACGGATGATAGCAGTGTCTAACAAAAACGCTAAAAAAGAACAAAGTTGAGGACATGAAGTATGGACTACCAAAATCAACAATGTCTGTGTCTCCTTTGAAAATTACGGTGCCTGTTTGGACTAAGTGAAAATGAAAGCTTGCAAACTGAAATGACAATGTTGGAGAAACTTGACTAGTTGTTTCATTATAAAGTAGACATCATGAAATGAAGACAGCGCATGTACGTAGACAACAGAATCTTAGTGAAGGAATTACTAGTATAGAAGAGCAGAGAGAATTCATTTTTGGAATACAAAGAGAAAGCTAATAACTAAGGTGAATTGCTGCATTGGGAAGAATTGCTTCTTATTCTTCAGTCTTGAGTGCTCAACAAGGAGTGTATTGCAAAAATCTTCACTACAAAAGACAAACAATAATTGTTTGCAAATTAAAAAACTGAGGTGCATTAATGCAAAGTGTAGTACATGGTACTAGTTCGTAGGCTCAAGCCATCTATGCTTCACAAACAACGCTCCATGAGTTCTTGTATTGTAATTTTCAAAGTAGGTAAATTCCATTTACAATGTCAGTTGCGCCTTCCAATGAGTTACTTCACAGAAGTTGAAGCTACAATAGTAGAGTTTGTAGTAGTTTGGCATGTCTTTGCACATAGTATGCAAAGTCAATGTATTCAAGAGGTACATCATTCCATTCATGATACAGGTGGCAAGAAACAATATTGTCTACTTTTTGTATGCCGTGTGCTTAGGAATGTGAGGAAGGAGGCTGTATTCTGCCTTATTGGCTACTCTTCTTTAGCAATTCTGATGTACAGTATATTCTAATGTATTTCCATTTGCACAGCATATCCTAATATATTTCCATCTGGTGGAATTTCTCCCAATTTGCGACTGAGGAGCTTCAACGTGAGTCTTGTATTTCTTCCCAAAGCCACTGATTCAAAGATTTTGGAATTTGATCAACAGTTGCCAACAGCAGTGCTACATCGTGAGCTATTGATCCAATTTACAATTCTAATTTTTTTTTTGAATTTAGGAATTTTTGCCTTTTGTCACAATTTGTGGCTCAATCAGTTCCTTCTAATGCTTGTCACCCTTCTCATATTTTCAAATTTCTCAGAACGTGATTGTAGATTGAAATTATTTTGCAACCTGTTCGTCACTGAAGCACATTATTGAACTCCTCCAATTCCGAAATCTCTCACAATTGCACAAACAGTTGTGCTCCGATCCCTGGATAGATGATTAATACAGAAATTCCAATCCTGTGAATCACTCACATGTTCATACAAAATGCAGCAACAAAAAGTGCTACATCTGGGGGTCCAAAGTGTCTCAATTGGAGCCCCAAGTGCTACACCTAAGGGCCCCAAGTGTCTCTATTGGGGTTGTAAGTGCTACACCTAGAAGCCCTGAGTGTCTCAATTGGGGGCCTCAAGTGTCTCAACTAGAGCCTTGGGTACCTAAATTTTGACCCCTAGTACTATACTTGGGCCCCCCCAATGCCTCCTTTTAGATTTCCCCTTGTAAAGCCAAAAATTAAAGATGCTTCTATATCATACTTATCTAAATAAGGTTTGATATATGAATTTTCTAAAACATGCATTTGGTGGACGTTGGTGGAATATCCCTCTATTCTTATGGAAACACAATCCAGTAGAGCACATAGTTTGCAACGTCAATCTATCCAAAAGGTATGCCATTCCATTCATGACATAAGCGGCAATAAGCAATGTTGCCTATTTCTTGTATGCTGTGTGCCTAGAAATGTGAGGAATGAGGTTGTCTTTTGCCTTGCTGGCTACTCTTCTTCAACAATTCCGATGCACAACATATTCTAATATATTTCCATCCGCACAACCACTATAGTCAAACATGTTGGCAACAGCAAGTGGACCAACGCGAAGAAATCCTCCTCTGCCTACGACTTTTGCAAAGTTTTGGAATAGGTTGCCTTGATGTGGCTCCTACCTATAGTCTCACCTGGAATTTTGACAAATCCCTATGACCTTGGCACTTTTGATTTTACAGAAAAATACTGACATCATATTAGAAGAAGCAATGCTCCATCTCTAGTTCAGAAGTCATATTCCTCCCTCCACGAAAATGAGTGGATGAAAAAATGACTCTAGCTTCGAGTTACAGTAGTTGTCTTTTGTTCATCATCCAAAAAGTGGACGCTAGCCCAATAAAGGGTTAATGACCAAATTCATTAAATTCTGATAAATGATATATCTGTACAATGCTATAAGCGAAAATGCGCAAAAATTCGAAAAAGGATTGAGACCTTTCAAGGTTAAAAGGTGCATTGATAGAAATGATGGGAATTTTCATAATTTTATCTCTTGAACTAAAAGTCCTATGAATTTTGGGAGGTTGCCGGGCCCATGTCCAATATTTAGACTCTTCCAATTCCAATCATTCTAAAATTATTTTCCCACTCATTGCTTCTTCCTTTTTCACTCACTTATATATCATTAAACTATTGGTCCAAACCTTGAAAAGGGACCAAAATATGCATTCCAAGGAGAAAATAAAATTTGTTCCAATCTAGGTTATAAATATGGCACCCTATTGATTGTTAATGGGACAATGGTTAGTATGGGGTGCCTCTATTATAGTAAGATTACTATGCCTAAATGTGTCGAAATAAGCAATTGAGCATTATTTCTATTATTAAATCACCTTATTTTATTGTTGGATCTTATTAGAAGTCAAAAGAGGATTATAGATTTTCTTCTCATTCATTTTTCGGACATCATCATATAATAAATTATAAATTTTCAACATGCTAAACATAAATATATCTAAATTCAACCCTACACTATTATAAACAAGGGATGCACATTTTAGGCAAGAATTTGTAGGTATTAGTTATCACAATTAAATGTAGTTACCTTATATAGAGAGTGAAGGAAGTTTTAAATAAACATTTCAACAAATGAAACAACTAGTTTTTTAAGAATCTACTACAATCATATCTTCATCTAAGATGTAGATGTGGTTGCCAATATTGGTGATAAATTGCAGAAAAATGACTAATTGACTTGAATGAATAACAAATTTTCTTCTAAATAACAAATTATGAATATTTTCTTTGTTCAAGGGATCAATTTTCTAAATTATCTCCAGACACTATACTCATAATCAAACCATAAATGTTCAAATTGCTAAAAATAGTTGCATTCAAAAGTGACCTAGAGTTTCTCTCATGAATAGATGCAATATATTTTAACTAGAATTATGAACATAAATATAGATTCTTGAAAGAAAAGGGCAATAATTAGATGTAGTTACCTTGAATAAATCCATATACTACATATTCATGTTCATTATTAATCCCATTATTAATATGGATATGTCTTGGTATAGAATATACTTCCAAGAGGATGCAACAAAATCACCCCCCAAAAGCCACATTTTGCTATTGTGCCTAGTTTTTTTTATTATGATTAAATTGGTCAAATTTTCATACCATCACAAAGTTAGAATCTACGGATTGTCAATGAGTATCATGTGGTTATTGTTATTTCATGCCTTCATGGGGGTGCATGTTAATTTTGAATTTATTACATTCTTATAATGTTGACAATTACTGCAAAGAATTGGCACTACTTTGTTATCAATACTAACTACACAACTTCTATACATTAATCATAAGTGGGCAAAAGATACAAATAATGCACAAAAATTTATTATCTTTGTCATGTATTTTGTAGCGTACATTGTAGTACATGGAAAATCTATGACAATAATGTTATTTTTGTTTTAATTTCTTTTTAAATATTTTCAAAATTTTATAATTCAAAAAAAAATTGCCTACGAGATGGGCACCACCACCTAGACAACCCACCATTTGGGTAGGTGACGGCAATGGGATTCAAACCATAGACCTCTTGATAGAGGTCCATAGTTCTCAACCATTGCACCTTGCAAAGTTACTCATGTTTGTATGCCATATTGCCATGTAGAATTTTATGTATTTAGTTTTTTGCAATTGTCTTTCATTTGCTTTGTAAAGTCAACAGACTTTGGAGGTCATTTAGACATAGTAGAACAACTTTTTTCAAAACAAATTGAACTAAAACAAGTTGTAAAATCAAGTTAAATTTCATGTCTAAAATTCTGTTTGACATTTGGAGCCTCATTTTAAAAGTTATGGAAAAAATTCAGAGAAGATGTTTCAAAATGTCAAAAAAAATATCCCTTCCAATGGCCATCTCTAAATTTTGTCCATAAATTTTGATTGGAGGCTCTAAATTTCAATTAGGTTTTTGGAAATGAAATCTAGCTTGATTTACCAACTTTTCTTAGCCCAAAGTTTTCTGGAAAATATTATTCTATTGTGAAAAAATGAAGTCTAAATTTCTACATTCAACACAATTCGTGCTTTTCAATTAACTTAGTACTAAAATTGTGAAAGATAAAAAAAATGAAATATTAATGCAATAACTATGCATGGAAATGTTGTTGTGTGATTATTGCACTTGATTTATATGTCTTAACCCCTAAATGTTTTTGACTATGTTTTCACATAAACCACTCCAAAACTGCCATTTCTAATACATGTACCAACACTCCAATAGTTAAAAAAAAATCATTTTTGACACATATAACCATAGGATCTTGTAGTACGCTAGTTTGAAAAGATGTAGAAAAAATTTCAAAAGTTTCCACCATGTAGATTGCAAGATATTAGCGTTTGAATTGACAAAAATTCTTTTTTTATCCCTGCAAAAATCTAAAAAGTTACACTTCACAAATTCACATTTGTATGAAAAAAAGTTCAAAATAGTGGTTACTCTTTGGATTCATTTTTAAAGGCAAGTTGGCTACATGCCAAAAAAAAATTCAAATCGTTTGGAATTGTACAACATATAGGAAAAAAATTGTAAGTAGAAAGAAATAGAAAATTATGAGCCAAAATACTTAATTGTAAATAATTTATTTATGGAATTGAAAAATGCCAATCTTAATGGTTAAAATGTTGTAATAAACAAAGGTCATTGCAAAAAAGGGCGTTCAAAAAGTGTAGCATTTTTTACAGTATTCCTTTTTTCTTCAAGAGTACTTTAAAATTAGAAAAATATATTTTTTTAAAGTAAAAAATATGTTATATATATATATATATATATATATATATATATATATATAAGAAGAAGAAGAAGGTACCATAAGAAGGAAAAGTATAGAAATTTTTTCCAAGTAGGTGAACTAGAAAAGTACAAAATCTCATGAAAGTAGTTTTGTCACTATAATTTCACATTTTAATTTATAGAAAATAGAGAAATGAATTTTTCTTAAAACTAAAATTTTTCAATTTAGGAAGAATTGATGTTGATGACATTTCACCCAAAAAAGAGATCCAAGAACCATCTTCAATTTTCAAAAATTGCATGCAACGGAAGTGTTGTTTGTACTCAAGTGGAGGACTTAAAATAATGTATTTAAAATTTTCCTTCAGTAAATACAATTCTTTTTTATTATGCAAGTAGACCATGAAAGTTTCAACTCAAAATATTTAAATTTAGGGGCTCATAATGTAGTGAAAACCCCTAAACCTCAACTTGTGACAAATTAACAAAAGTAGTTTTTAAATATAAAATTATTTTTATTAATTTCTTAAAAAATAGGATATGTGATAACTGTAAAGTTAGACATCTTCAATAAAAATTTCATGTTCATTCAACTTGTGCTTCAAAAGTTATTGCAAACAATGAGAGAGTATGTCCAATTGCGACAACAAATAGTACCACCCTTTCTTGCAATGACCCACAATCTACATCTATTGTTTTATTTCTTTCCTAAAATATTAAAAATTGAATTAAATAAAAGATTTCAAACTTTTTTTGTAGTGTAGAGAATCTATAACTAGTTGCAAACTACCCAAACTAGAACTCTTCATAACTTTTGACTCATTGATCAAAATGGAATGATTCAAAACTTTATAAAAATTTAATAAATCAATTTCAAATTTTTATTTCTTAAAAAATTAATTTTTAAAGAAGTTTTTTTGCTGCCCAAACTACCTATTGAGCAATGAAAACTACTTTTTTTTACAATAACTTTTAACTATGTATTCAAAAGCTATGAAAATTGTTGGGCCTTGAGGCTACTCCTCGGGCACATGTTGTATGAAAATTTCGAAGAAAAAAAAGAAGAATTCCATCCATAGTAAGCTGCCCCAAATCACTATATTGCCCCAAACCCCGCAGTTTGGGTGTTTATGGGTTAACTAAGCATTAATGATGCACAATGTCAATCACTCATCACAAAAGCATTGAAGTCATACATTTTCAATTATTCACAATTATTGTGTAACTTTAGTACTTCAAAGTAAAAATCAATGACATGCCTAAATTGCATGGTATCAATGAATGTCAATATTGTAACAATATTCCCAAATAAATGAATGTAATATGAAAGTTGTCCTCGATAATAATTGTACAATTACTATTGACAATTTGTGACAGAGAAACTTTGTAATGAGGTGCAAAAAATCAACTTTATTTACTTCAAACTCGAATACTTTGTAGTCTATGACAAGGTCAAAATTTTGAAATTTCTTCAATATATTTTAATATTGGTCTTGTGCAAGATGATGAAAAAAATGCTTTGGGATTTTAGAAGTTAAGGTGTTTTGTTTGCATACATGCAATCTATATAGATTTTATTACTTTCAATTTTTCTATGTAAAATTTCCTTTTTCATATTAGTAGCATGAATAGTTGACTATTAGATGAAGTGAGTCAAACAAAGTTGTTGTTGTGCTACTATGAAGGTCATTCAATGTTTTATTTCCTTATTATTACTCATTTGAATCTATATCTCTTTTGCTTCCTTTTATTTGTTGTCCTTTTGCCTATAATTTAGCTCCATTTCCTAGCACTTGGGCACTACATTGTCTTCACCTTAATGCTTTTTTAGAGTTTGAATGTTGATTGATATAGGTAGGATGAAATATACAATATATGAGTCAAGCACTATATATTCAAGCTTCTAAAGCCTAAGCATCCTATATATCACCTATTGCTACTAGCCAATGGGATTTAAAGAAAAGTAGCATATAAATTTATATAGATTGATTAGTTGCAAGGTCATTGCAAGAAACACTTCAAGTTTTGTCCTCAAAAACGTAGTTTTTTGGCATAGGATTGGCAGTCTTGTGCGATCTTGCCAATACTGCGCGTCTACACTGCGCCTATCAATGCCTGTAAATTTCGGCCATTGATTTAGTACTATGTAGTACTATACAATCTCGGGGGGTGCACTCTATAGAATGTTTATGGGTACCGTGCGTTCAAACCCCTATAACATGTAGGCTATGTAGGTAAATTTTTTGAATTTTTGTAGGGCTATATTTACCTAAATTTCTAAATTATAGTCATTTTATGTACCCTATATTTCATTAAAAAAATTTGGAGAGACTATTTTTGTATACCCTATTTTCATTATAAATACTAAACGTTAGTAAAAGAAAAATTGCAAACATTTCATTAGTTCATACTCAAACTTGTAATTGACAATTTGACCTACCAAAAACAATGTACAAACCAGGCAAACTTCACAAAGAATTCAAGTACTACCTTGGTTGATATTAGAACCTACCATTGAGAACTTGATATGCTAGTCTAATAATGGTCTACAAAGGCAAAACTTCACAAGCAACTTTCATACATACAATACACTGCAAGGCAAAGTATCTCCAATGACAAATTGATTTCAATTTCAAAGTAGTTGAAGCACAAATTGCCTTGAACAAAACTAAATATACATGCACAAGGTTTTGAATCTTAGAAAAGGAGGTGATACTTGTGAATTTGGTAGTCAAAATGCAACCTCAAATTTGGGTTTAAATGCAATTTGCAAAGACAAACAAATGTGTTATAAAACATAGTTGCTAGCATTTACAATGTCTCAAAATTTGAAAGGCTATAGGATAGCAAAATTTTGGTTCACAAGTTCAGAATGCCAACATGAAAAAAAACAAGAGTTGCTTTTAAATACACTTGACTTGTGTAAAGGGGTCATTGCAAGAAAGACCGACCGATTTATGTAGTGTTTTTTACAGTACTGCTGAAATTTTCGGGAGTACTATATAATTAGAAAAAAAAAAATTTAATATAAAAAATATATTTTATGTATATACCTCTAAGAAGAAGGTACCATAGGGAGGAAAAGTGTAGAAAATTTCTCTAAGTAGGAGAACTAGAAAAGTGCAAATTTTCATGAAAATAGGTACTTTGACATTTTAATTTGTAAAAAATAGGAGAAAGAATTTTTTTAAAAACTAAAAATTGGCAACTGGGGAGAACTTTATGATGAAGAGATTTCACTAAAAGAATGATCTCAAAACCATCTCAAATGTTCAAAAGTATGCGCACAAGGGAGGCTTGTTTGCGCACATGTAGAGGAAAGAGAATAATGATTTTTGAGATTTCCTTTGGCAAAAACATCCTACCTAGTATGGGAATAGGCCACAGAAATTTCAGCTTTAGATCATTAATTTTGGATGCTCCCCAATACTAAAAACCCCTAAACCGCAAAGTGTGACAAATTAGCTTAATTGAAATTTAATTATAAAATGATTTTTGAAATTTTTTGAAAAATAACTAAATTGATTGTTGTCATATCAGACATCTTTAGTCAAAATTTTAAGTTAATATGGTTCATACTTTAAAAGTTATAATCGATAACAACTCCGTCATTCAAAGTGTGACGCAAAATAGTATTGGTCTTTCTTGCAATCACCCAAAGAGAAAAAAACTATAGACAGCCTTTGCCTAATGAATGCTACGTTTTTGGGTGCCATTCAATCCTATGTTACTTGCACATCCACAATTACACAACTAAGAAATTGAAATCAAGCAAGAAGAAATTGAGATGCAAATAATAACTAGTGACAAATTAATTCTAGGTTGCAAGTGAAGGTTATTGTTGTGAAGTCTAAGGTGCACTTTCCAATACAATGCAAGGTAGCATCACATTTTAGAGTAGAAAATAAATTCATGAAAAAAATTGGGAGTGCATTCCAAATCAATGAATTTGCCCACTTATTGCAATCTGCATCCCACTTTTTACAATCCACAGCCCACCTTCTGCATTTGAGACCTCCTTTATAGCATTTAGGAGCCCACCTTCTAACCCTCAAAACAACCTTCCTAGCAACCTTCCAACAATACGGACCCTCTTTCCAGCATCCAAGAGCAAAGTGCACAGCAAACCCTTGCCTGAGCTTGTAGCATTTGGGAGCAAACCGTACTCTGCACCTTAAGCAATTTGCTTAAAACCTTGCTTCTGAAAACGGACACCTTGCTGCCAATTCATCTGCTTCCACTTCATCCAAGTGACCAAGTATGACAAATGACTTTTTTATCCAATGAAATTGAAATTCCATTCAAGCAAACTACACAGGATTCCAGCCCTTGGATCTTTCTTTCATTTATTACAGTAGTTCTTAATGTAAAATTTTTTTGGGGAGCCAGCTATACTGCATTTTAAGAGTTCAGATTTTGGAGGTACATTTTTAGGTAGGCTACTTTAGAAAAAAAATAGGTAAATTTGAATATTATTCCCTACCCTTCATTACTTATAATTCCCTAGCTCCTATTTCAATGATCCAAATGTACTTCAAAAAATTGTCTAAAATTTAGTACTATGGCAATTAAAATTACCCTTCATTTGATCACACGTTACCAATAAAGAAAATGGGAGTGCACCCCCCGAGTATACAATACTATAGAGCTACGAAATACTACTTAGGCCATTGGGAGCAAAAAATAGCAGAAAAGGGATCTGTGGACCTTTTCATTTTTAGTAATTCAAAAAGAATTTTAAAAATTATTTTTAAAAAATCCATTTTTCTAAACAAAATTGTATTCATATTGCAAGAGAAAAAATTCCTTTAGGAAATTTTTTCCCTCTTTATAGTTTTTATGCAAAGGAAGGTTACTTTGACCCCATGTGCACAATAGACATGCTACTATTTTCATAAAAACTCATTGCCAAATGCCAATCCTTAAAATGTTAGTAGAACTCTAACTTGTCCAATTTGTGGTTTCAAATTCAGATTTTTGAGTCAAAAATAGGACTAAAAACCTCCAAAATGGCCAAGGTAGACACCCAATTGGGAGCAATTTAAAAATAGTAAACTATTCTTTTTAAAATTTTAAAAATTACCCAACATCTAAAACTTTTGTGTGCACCTTCATTTCAAATTTCAAGCCCATAGGATAAAAGATACAAAAGTTATGAGTAAAAAACTACATGTTAGAGGTCAAGGGGACAAAATAAAGGAGAAGTGTTTCTTGCAATCACCCTGGAGTTGTTTTTGATGGGGTTGTGAAGAAATAATGTTGAAAAGAGTTTTATAGGAGTGGAAGTTTTAAGTTTTAAAAGCCATTGTGAACTTACTATTTACTAAACAAATGTAGTATGGTTTTCCCTATCCTCTAGATTGAAAAAGTAGTAGCGTTAGATTGGATTTGGAAGAAAAAAAAGCCCCCCTACCTACGCTATTGATTAAACATGGGATCCATTTGGATCTATGGCATCTTAGTTGTCAATCATTATCCAATGGATATTGATACAATAATGATATAGATATATAAACAACTTATATAGAATACAAATATGGGATAGGAAACACATACAAAATGCAAGCAAAATATATATAGAAATAACATTACACCATATTGATTGTTGGCCCAATGGCTTCTATAAAATACAAGATTGGAAGGATTAGGCCTAATGAGAAGGAGGGATTAACCAAGCCCAATGGGGTGGGAGGATATAATAAAAAATAGTCTAAAAAATATAGTCTAAAAAACTCTCTTCTCACTATCCACTATCTAAAACTATATAGAAAAAGTAAAAAGCCTTTGCCTTTTGATGAAATGTGAAATCTGTGTTGATTAATTCCTACTTTACCACATGGTGAAATCATATTATCGTTGCAACTGTATCAGCATGTAGGAAAGATAAGATTGCCTCTTCATGAATCATGTGTTTGTTTATTTCAAATTTGATTACATGGTGAACTAGTATTTCCATTTCACATATAATATAATGTGGAAACTGATAAAGGATGTGCATTTGGGGAATCAAGAAAAACTTGCTATTATCGCTGTAACCCTCCTCACAATCATTCTACGAAATTGCTATAGATTTGTTATTCCTTTTCTAGCTATGGCGTGCAAGGTTTCAACAAACTCGGAGACTCAATCGCTGTTAGGTGTGACTCCCCTCGTATGGATCCATCATGCACAAGCCCTCACGTACTCCACCCCAGTGGCAGTCGTCGATCAGCCTCCTCCAGCCGTCGCTGCAGCCTCGCTATGAGCGCCGCCATCTGATGCCCTCTTTTAACATGGCGCTTCTCCCTCTCCCTCCCTTCCTCCGCCTCCCAAGCCAACCTCCCGTTCCGCTCCTCCAGCATCCTCACCCTCCGCCCACTTTGCACCACTTCGTCTCGCTCCTCCGCCAGAACCCGCTCCTGCTCCCGCGCCGCTCGACGCAACTCCACGTGCCGGTGCCCCAATTCAGACACCTCCAGCTCTAAGTCGATGCAGTCGATCCTCAGGCGCATCACGCGCACTTGTTCCGCGTCTAGAGACTCCGACAGTTGGTGGATCGAGCGCTCGTAGGCAGTTGACATGGAACTTGGGGTGATCGCGGAAGTGAGATTCTCGGAGCCGGAGTTGTCGGGGTTTGAGGTTGGGAACCTTGCGTGAGAAAGTAAGAGCGGATTGCGTGGACGGGGTGGGATATCGGTACCGCTGGTAGCCTCCCTGGTGGTGTTGGTGCCCGCGCTGGTTCCCGTGTTGGTTGAGGCTCCCGCGCCGTAGAGAGGAATGATATCAAGGTCTCGTCGTAAGGTGTGTCCGCAGACGGGGCATGGCTTGGGTCCGTTCTGAAGCCACGGGTGCATGCAGGGCCAACAGAAGACGTCGCCACAAGAGGTGGAAATGGGGTCCGTGGGAGGCTCCCGGCAGATGAAGCACTGGAGAATGTTCGGCTGGAAGGCGAATGCGGCGGCGTCAGTTGTGGCGGAGACCGTGGATGAGGGAGTCCGTGGGCTGTCATCCTCGACTGTGGGCGATCGATCGCCTTGGATGGAGTCTCGAGTGCTCATGATTTCACAGAAGTCGACCTTCCTAGAGTGCCGGCTACGTACTCAACTGGATGGCACGACCGTGACAGTGCACTTCAACTTAAGAGTAGAAATTGGGGACCTAATGCGAACTCGAATGTCACTCAGGTATTTGGGCATGCACATATGCACATTAATCGTACACAACCCTAAATATATGGAAAATATGCATGGAAAACACGTACTAGGGGGCTGGGTATTGCTCTCTGGTCCTCTATTCACTTTACTAGAAACAGCTAGCTCTAGCTAATCATGGGTTTGAAGCTCAGTCTAAGTGTCTAACCAAACCGGACCTCCGAACTGTTGCACTGAAGAGTTGGATGTGGTTATGGCATCAGGGCCCTAATCCTCTGTGCTTATATACTTTTATGTCAAAGCCTCGGTGGTAGTTCATGACATTGTGAATGTTTCTGGTTCGATTGTCCAAGTCGGTCTCGGTAGCTTGCGATCATCCAAGCCAGCCTCGGTGGTAGTATGCTGCGATTAGATGACACCCCGCTTTGGGATTGGAGCAAATTCTGTTGGAATTGAGGCTATGAATATTGATGCCGATCTGACTGCTAGCTTGGACCTATGCCAGTTTTTTTGGCAGTTGTTAGTTGCACACTTGAATGTCTTTGGTTAGTTGCATTTGAATGCTACAGTTCGATTTTTGCTAGCTGTTAACGGATATTTCGTTAAAATGGCGGTATTACACAAACTTGGCACTTTTAGGTCAAGACCATACGGTCTAAAATCTACACCTTTCCTAGAAAACGAATGGAAAAATGATGTACTAATACTGCCATTTCAACAAAATATCTGTTTGCTTTAGAATGTAGCTAGCTTGCCATTGTAACGAATATGACATCCATCGTGCATTCAATCTTTAGATGTTCTGTTCACTTATTACAAACTTTCAATTGATTGTACGGTCAACAAGAGTTCGCCGATAAAAAACAGTTTTAGATTTGTGAACACGCATGATCGATGCCGATTTTGTCATGAATCATTTTGCCGGGCCTCTGTTGTTACTAGGAGAGAAATCATACATCAAGAAATCATTTGTACAAATGGTGAGTTGATCGAGTTGCATGCACAATGTGGTGACAAACATGAAGAAGTTAGGCAAGCACTCATTTGTGTTTGGGTATGAGTGATCCGCATTGAGAATTTGCCCATTGCATTTGACCTAATTTGGCATATCTGAAGAATGTTCTTTAACCCCTAAATGCCCAAGCCTTTTCAAGTGTGTTTTGACTATGAATAAAGTGCATGGACTTGTAATCATCCCTAGTGAAGCAAATTGATTTTTTTTCAAAATCTAACCGCATAGATGTTTAAAGAGCTTGTTTATTAGTAAGTATACAAATTTTGAGTACAAAATTGCATTGGAGTTGTGAGACTATAATGAGAGAAGAGTACATTTTCTATATATAGTATGTTGTCTTTTCCCACAATGTTTCTCAAATTTGCATATAAATTTTTGGGGGGATTTGAGGCGACATGAACAACTACAAAAAGTGTTAGCACACTAAAATGCACTTCTAAAAAACTTAATTTCACATGAAAAGCTATTAAATTCATTACACAATCCACCTTACAATTGTTGAAATGCAATTATTTTTATAAGTAGAAATTGAAAAAAACTCCAAATCAATAGTTATATGTTTATATTTTCAATGGTGAATATCATGAAAATACTTTCCTCTTTCCATTGGGACCATTTTCAAAGCAAATGGATATGTACAATTTTTTAGATCTCAAATTAAGTGAAATCGCATAAAGCTAGGAAATGAAGTAAAATTGGCAAGCTTTACACTTCACTTTTAGTACATGTAGGCCTTTGAAGACCTCTCAATAATCAAATATGTACTTTTTTCAGTGAAAAATGAAAGTTTTCAATAGTTAACCCTTAAAACTGCCCGAAATTTTTTTTAAAACGGGCACAGGAATTTAACTACCCATTCAGAATTGAACCTGAAATTTCAGATCGACCATATATGGTCGATGGGGCAGTTAGGGGTTAAATTGTCCCCACCTACGAACTCCATCACTACACGATGTATGCACAAAAAAATATGTAAGGTAAGAGGTCCTATAATGGACCATCTAAGGGTTGAAACAAAATTTCAAAGAGGTAAAACTTCTAGAAATATTTTTCAGTAAATTTTCCTTGAAAGACAAGTAGAATTGACATTTAACCCAAGTCATTTCATATTTTTTTTGAGCTTTTTTGAATTAGTTATTAAATTTTGAAGTTGAAAGGACATAGGGCTCTAAAATGGTGCCCTAGCTAACTAAAATGGTGCCCTAGCTAAAATATACACTGTCAGTACACTGCTAAAGGCTATGAAAAAGAAACATGTACAAGTACTGTACATTTAAGATAGGAGCCTTCTACCTTAGTAAGAGAGATTCTAGTGTTCTACTTGTATTGACTAAATATCAATTTTAATTTCACTATAATTGCATATTCCGTGAAATTGAAACAGCCCTCTACGAGGTCCAAATTTTCTCTCATGTATTGGACAAAAGTAATGACTCTATCTTGAAGGATTATGTAGAATAATCCTTTAGATGGACCAATGGAGTTCACAAACTAAAGTGAACTTTAGCCAAAAGACTCAAGAATCAATAGGCCATACTAAATGCTTGAAATTTCAAGACATTCTACCATTTTGACAAACAAAGACTCAATATTTCATATACAAAAATAGACTGACTTAGTTGTCATCAATTGCTACAAAACAATTATGTGCAACCAATGCTTCTACAAACGAGAACCTGAATCGATGAATCGATGGATGCAAGCAATGATTTCATCTTGTTATTGTACAAAACCATCCATTTATAGCAACAAAATGGTGCATACAGTAATCAGTAAAAGTATGTTCACTAATGTAATTTAGTCTCCATTCACCGTCACTGTGGTACAAGAAGGAAGAGGTTCCATCAACCACATAGAGAAACTTCCCCTACAACCACCCATAGAATCTTCCACCGTGTCCAAAATTGCACATTTATTTGAAGCTAAGCTGAAAATCAATTGCCAAAAACGAAATGTCAATTGATGGATTCTTTTCACACTTAGCACCAATCGAAGATAACTTGTATGGTCCCTGGAGCCTCTAATGTATTGTACCGCATGGTTCTAAGAATCTCAACCTTACCTGGTCAGGGTCATAGGCTTCCAAATTTTGACGAATTTTTCTCTTAGACACAGGTCTCAGACATACCAGTGCTGTACAGTCCATCAAAGGGCAATGGCCTCGTGCATGCGCACCACCTCTTGAAACCACCGTGCCCAGGTTTTCAACTGCAGATCCTGTGACCCTTTATACAACCTGCGAGTCCTGCGCCTCATACACGGCACCCCGATCGGGACAAAGGCCCAAAACGAGGCCCTCATGTCAGCCTTGAAGTTCTTCCAAACTAGGACTGTGCAGCAGGCACCACCCCTCCACTTGACAATTGGCTCCTGGCACGCCAGGAAGCCCACTAAGAACCAATAAAACAGAATTGATTGAACGAGAACCAAAATCAACTGCCACTGCGATCAAACCACCAAACACAAAAGCATGACAGTCAGTGATTTCAAACATACTAGACATAAGCAGCGAGAAGAGGAAAGCGGACAACAAGCTGAGCACCCAAAATACTGGTCCACCGACGATCGATGAAGGGCATCACGTGGAGCGCACTCGATCCACAGGAAAATCCCCAACGCGCTTGGAAGCCACGAGTTCGCTAGAAGGCCAAAGCGAAGGCGCTGGTAGAGGCCGGGGTTGTGCGGGGCAGGCAAGTGAAGCAAGGTTAATTTGTTAGCGAGGACAACTTGATTTAAACAATAATCAACACATTTTTGTTGACACAAGCCAAGTCAACATTCCCGCAAACGCAAGGTGCGCAGGGAAGACCTTAGAAAAGAATGCTCAGGTCCTCGTTACACAAAGAAAAAACCATGACATACACTCAATTGAGTAGAATTTCAAAGATTCTCTGGACTAGACAACAAAGAAGCTTGCAAATGCGGAATTCAATGGTGGAATAATATTACTCACTTAAAAAAGAATAACTTCCAATAAAGAAAAACCTTCTACTGCGGCTACTTAAACGTACATAGCTGTCTTCACCTTAGAACCTCGATAACGGCAATGACCAGAAGACACCGATCACACACTGCACTCATCATTATCAGCAAGAGAGTGTTTAAATCCTTCACCAGGAAGCAGCGGCTTCAAAGAAAACGGACCAGTCCTGTAAGTCTGACTCCACTTCAAGAAGCAGCCTAGCAAATTTAAAAGCTATCACCCTCAATTTGTAGGAAACAACGGAAGTGCACCATGAGATGACAAGCTTGGTATGTTCTGCTGGCTCTGGCTAAGACTGGCAGAAAGTTCCGGCATGGCCATCCGAGGGTCAGGCACAGGTGGCCGTGGCATATACCCTCCTGCCATAGGACCATAGGGCACATGCTCATAGCCTCCAAAGGGACCCGGCCTAACCATCCCCTGGAAAGACATGGGAAAGGTAAAAGCCGTGGCACCACCGTCCTCTCGGCTGGAGGCCATAGGCACGAAATGAGGACTCATACCAGGAAGCATAATCCCAGGAGGCACAGGCGTGGACGAGAACAGGTGATCAGATGCAGAAGGTCCATCACTGAAATGACCAGCTTGCATGCGCTTGAGATGCAGCCGATACTTCTGCAGATGCGAAGCCACATTCTCTCTTGTCAAACCTTCCACATTCATCAGTTGCATGATCGTCTTCGGCACCGCATTTTTGATTCCCAGGTGTCCAACGGCTTCCACAAACCGTTTATGCAACTGGGGTGTCCACACAATTCTCGCAGGCCTTTTGGAGTTCGGGTCCTCGCTCATGAGACCCCCTGCTGAGTTTGCATCCTCCAAATCAAAATCTGTTGACTTGGGTTCCGACCCCTCGCCTCCTCTGCTGTCGTCACCCTCAGGCCTGTCCTCGTAAGGTTGATACGGCAGCGATTTCATGCGACCAGGTAAAGGGGTCTGCAATGGCCTTTGCTCGTCAGTATCCCTGTCTGCTACATTGCCATACTCTCGTCCTGCATTTGTTGCAGTATTTGTGGCACCTTGTGATCCAGCTCCACCAACTCCAGTATTGCTCTTCACACCTCCCTTTCCGAGGTCATTTCCACTGGCACAGGGTTGCCTTGGAATTTCTGATCGAATAGCGCCATTGTAGTCCATGCCATCTTCCACTACATGGGCTCGTCCATCCCTTCTCTCTTCGACTCGCAGGTTTCCTTGAAACTCTCCTCTGAACTCATCGTCTGCTCGGTTCCCTCGACCCTCCTGTTCCAATCGTCGGCCCTCCACTCCATAGCTGCCATAGCCACCTGCACATTGTCTCGTAAAACCAGTCAGCTACTTTTCATACATTATACAGAATGCTACCAGTAGTAACAACAACAAATGAGATGGATTCTAGGTCCATTCGCGAAACCATCTAGAACGCGCAGTCACTTGAAGCAAATAGAGAGAAATACATCAGTGGGATGCCGTTAATTAACTTAGTTCCTCACGTTCTTAGCCCCTAAGTGCCCACATGGCCCAAAGTGACCACTTCCATAAGTAGGAGTATAACTAAATCACCTAGGAAGCGCCAAGGTCGAGATTAGATGTACCAAGAGAAGAAGAAATCATATTCTACCTTGCTGGGCAATAGGAACATGCTTTGGTAGTTTATGATCCACTAATAGTGTCCTAAGTGGAGATTTCTGATTTTTAAACTTGGGCACTGGGGGTTCAAGCATACACAGGAGTAATTTCATTGTGACAACAGCCCATTCTGATGCAAAGAAAGAAAGTCCAGTGTCTACTAAGAGTTGCACTACGTGAAGAAGGTTGCTTGCAAATCCAACTCATTCACAGGAGGAAAATTCAAAACGGTAATTGAAGCTTAAAGGACTAATTCTTTGAACAACAGACTTCAGCCACTTAATTGAATTTTTCGCGAACGAAACTTACCGGAGTTCTCTTGATCTTGGAAAGCTGGAAATGGGTCAAAAGAGGGAGTGGACTTCTGCTTGAAGATATTATGAAGAGTGGACTTGGCTTCTCTCCGAACATCATCTTCTGTCATTGGCTCGTCATGCTTGATCCTGAAGGCGTTTGCCAGCATTCTTGAGATCAATGAATGGGACAAAGGTGTGAGCTCTTCTTTCGAAGGAAGGCTCTTCGTCCACTCCGACTCATACTCATCATCCTTCGTCGCCATGCCGCAAAGAAAAAATATAACACCTATATGTTACAATCCGCTAGTTTGATGTATGTGGCAGCTAACTCCTGTACATCAATAATGCACATCACAAGCAGTCAAAGAGCAGAAAGGGCTCTGCAATGGCTACATAAAATTCTTGGTTCTCGTGCTACGAGACTGCCACTCTCCGAAAAACAAAACCTCACACTATAAAACCGCAATTAACTCTTCACCTAAGGTAGGGAAAATACTAATCACCACGTCTATCCAATTCCAGTCTCCAATAAAAGACGATGTACAAAGCTTCTGTTTTTACGAAAACAGGCAGAGATCAACGTCAATATGCCAACAACATGAACAAGAACTTAAAACAGAAAATAAAAACCTTAAACATAATCAAGAAAAGAACAAGAGTGTTCAGCAAATCGATACCGTTCCAGAGCACGCCATTGAACCCCAAACCCTATGCGTTCAAACTCAGAACAAAAACTTCCGCTCGAATACTTCATGAGCACTACAATTCGCAACTTCTGCTAAAATTCCAGCACGAAATTTGCGCTAAAACAATCATTTCTGCTAAAAAGATAGACAACATTCGAAGAACTCCTTCCTCTCGGACAATTCAATTTCGTTCCAAAAGCAAGTCATCGAAGCCTTAACCCTATCCGTTCAAACTCAGAACAAAAATTCCCGCTCCAGTATTTCATGAGCACGCAACTTCTGCTAAATTTCCAGCACAAAATTTAGCGCTAAAACTGGAAAACAATCTTTCCTGCCAAAAAAATAGACAACAGTTGACGAACTCCTACCTCGCAGCCAAATCAATTTTGTTTCAAAAGCAAGTCATCGGAGCCGTTGACGCCGATTTCCTAATCGCTCCAAGACGTTCATCTCCAAATGCTCGTCCATAGGGATGACTCAGCTCCTCAACGCCACACCCCTGAAAACCACAGAAACGAAAAAAAACCTCCTCAGAAACTTTCCAATACAATAATGCACCAATTCACAAAATCCAAAGAGAAAATCGAATCTATGTGTAAAACGGTAATTAGACACTACTTAACCAGTTCAGCATGTCAATTTGCCTCCGAATCAAGCCCGTTTGCCGCAGACCTTATCTGTAAAGCTCTATACGTCTCGGTAAACTAATTCCGATGACCGCATTTCATACAAATGCGACTTCAAGGCAGCAGAAGCATCGTTGTTGTTACACGAATACAAGGGCTCACGCAGGAAGGGATTGCACCTAAGCCCTAATCTGCTGCACGACCAAGATTATGCCACTTTTCTAGTATAACTTGTTCAAAGGAAAATGCCCTAAATTTTAGAAGGAAAATCCTTTTTATTAAATAACTTAACCCTGTTTACAATACCATGCAAATCACATACTTAAAAAAATTCAAAATTATTTGTAGGCAAAAAAACTACTATTGATGACCTCCTTTTTTGCACAAAATTTTAAGGATTAACAATGTACCAAAAGTGGTGCACTACCCTTGGCCAATTAATTAGTCCCCCTTTCTCTCAAAATTTCTTTAGGCCATTGATTGTTTTAAAAAAAAATTACTTACCTTCGAAATCACTGTTGATTTCTCAAAAAACCAAGATCTATTGATCTTGTGAGATTTAATCTAAGCCATTCTAATACAGATGCGGATATAGTACAATATATGAAATATGTAGTGAATACAAAATCTATGTATGGATATAGATACAATATAGATACAATACAAATATGGTACAAAATACAAATACAATATAGAATACATGTACGGATATGGTATACGGGATGCATTATCCCATATTGTTTGTCAATGAAGTTGCTTACTGAAAATTACAAGGAGGGGGGAGGAGATGAAAAAACTTGAAATTTTAAATTTTAAATTTTAAATTTAAATTTAAATTGGTAGTTATTGCCATTTTTGGGTACATTGTTAACAAAAATGGCAGTAACTGCCAACTCCTTGATTGCAATGAGCTCACAATTGCACTTTGGTCTTACATGCAAGAGTTCTTTATAATCCATCAAGCTCTTAGTATCCACAATCAAAATAAAAGTAAAAGTTATTTTTTAATTTTCAAATTCAAAAAAACTTTGAAATTCAATAACTTTCATATAGTTGGTGCAAATGCCACAAAACAAAGCATCTACAGGATGGTATCAAGAATGTGGTCAAAGGACACATATTCCACAAATATATTGTGAAAAACAAAGGGAAAAAAACCCTCTTGAAAATATGGAAGTATTTGTAGCTTGATTCGAAGGTAAGGTTTTGTCTTTCCAAAATTTTAATATTACATGCATGTATTTTGCCACTTGTCTATTTTAGACAACTTGACTAAGAATGAACTTTGAACACTACTGTATGAAAATGAAAAATTTAAAGAAAACAAATTTTATTTTTCTTCAACAAATATTAAATCCATTCAAGACAAGATCCATTGCCTACTAATTAAACATCATGTCTAAGTTGAATGTAGCCTATTAGATTGTATTCAATTGTCAATCCTAATTTTTTAGACTTAAAACTACGAAATACATATTACTAAAAAATATTTCAATTGGTTTTAAGAAAAATTGTAAATGTTATCATTTTGTTGCAAAAACTAAAAACTAATAAGTAAAAATAGCAAAAACATTACAAATTATTTGACACTTTTTTAGGAAGTAAATATAGCAACGAAGATTTATGTGAAATTTTTTCAATTGGTTATTTTATTGTTTTACACATAAAACAACTACAACAAAGATCTTGAAGCCAAATTCAGCTATTCAATCAAAATTAATCTTTTCTATAATTCATCTCTAAAATTTTGATAATTTTTCTAGTGGAAAATTTTATTTTATATTTATGATATTTTTAAAATTCTTGATGACAAAATCAAATTTTTGTGACTTTTTGAAGTTAAAGTTGGAAATCAAATTATATCAATTGCAGTATACATTAGAATGATCTGAAACTTTTACCATAAATGAAGGTTAGAATGGAAAATTGAATTTGGTAAATTGAATTGAAAATAAATTTTGAAAAAAAAATATATGAATGGAAAACACAACATCTTGGGTTTTTTAGATTTTAACTCACAAAGCTTGCAATTGCAAAATTTATTTCAATCTCTAGATTTATTCAAAATTTCAAGATGAAGAACAAAGAAAACTTGCCAAGCTTCATTTTCTTGGTTTAAATCAAATATAAAAAATAGTTACATTGAAAGTTACAATCAAGGTTGACCAATGCACATCCATTTATTGGATTAGCAAACTTTTAGGGATTAAAGAAATAGAAGATGAAAGAAGATTGTAATTGTCAATAACTTTAACCCCTAAAGCCCTGAACCCCGTTTTTTGAGATTATAAATTTTTTGGGCAGCTCACTACGGATGGATTTTTTATTTTTTTTCTTTGAAATTTTGATACAATGTGTGCCCGAGGAGTAGCTTTAAGGCCTGACAATTTTCATAACTTTTGACTTCACGGTTAAAAAGTTATAGCAGGATATGTTGTTTCCTTTACTCGGTGGGCAACCCGGGCAGCTGAAAAAACTTCTTCAAAATTTTTTTTAAAAAAAAAGTGAAATTTCAAATTGGTTCTTTAGGTTGATACAGACATGGGAAGCTTTGAATCAATCCATTCCGATCAATGAGTCAAAAGTTATGAAGATTTTGAGTTTGGGGTAGTTTGTGGCCAGTTACAGAATCTCTACAGTCCAAAAAAAGTTTGAAATTCTTCATTTAATTCAATTTTTTATATTTTTGGAATCAAATAAAAATATAAGGTGTAGATTGTTTATTACAACATTTTAACCATTGGGATTGAAAATTTTCAATTCCATGAATAAAATGTTCTCAATTTAGTATTTTGGCTCATTTTTTACTTCTTTCTACTTACTTATTTTTTCCTATATGTTGTACAATTCCAAATGGTTTGAAATTTTTTGAGAATGTAGCCAACTTGCATTGAAGTATGAATTCAAAGAGTAACCACCATTTTGAAGTTTTTTTCACACAAATGTGACCTTGTGAAGTGCAGCTGCCCGGATTTTCGCAGGGATAAAAAAACAATTTTTGTCAATTCAAATGCTTATATCTTGCAATCTACACGGTGGAAATTTCTGAAATTTTTTCCACATGTTTACAAACCACCTTACTACAAGATCCTACGGTTACATGAGTCAAAAATGTATTTAAAAAAAAATATTTGCACTTGTATTAGAAATGGCAGTTTTGGAGCATTTTTTGGTGAAAACATAGTCAGGGCTTTAGGGGTTAATATAAAATTAAAAAGTATTTATTTGAATGTAGAAAGGTTATATTTTGTCACAAGTAATTCAATTTCTTCTTTCTTTTATCTTTGAAAATTTTAATGGTCAATTCTAGCTTTAATACTCACAAAACAAAATTGTTCATAACTTTATAATAAAAATTATGAACAAATTTACCACCATGGTCCATCTAGCTTGGTAGGGGTTCTAGAATTTTTGTGTGAATGAAACATATTGGCTCTTATAGGATCTACTCCCTTCAAGAGACATCAAAGAAGGAATTCAACATCTAGGATTGAAGACATTCATCTTCTGAATATCCAAACTATGTTTTTTGGCAAAATAGCAATTTGGATCAACTAACTACAAATGGCTAGAGTTTTTATTTTATTTTTTTGAAATTTTCACTCAATATTTTCCCAAGAAGTTTATTTAAGGCCCAACAATTTTCATAACTTTTGACTACACAGTTATAAAATTATTGTTTGATAATTATATAGTTTTCATTTGGTCTGTGAACAACTTGGGCAACAAAAAAAACTTCTTTAAAATTATTTTTATAAGAAATAAAATTTTAAAATTTATCTTTTAGATTTACAAAAATAAGTGGACAGCTTTCAGTTATTCTATTTTGATCAATGAGTTAAAAGTTATGAGGAGTTTTAGTTTGGAATAGTTTGTAGATAGTTATAGAATTTTTATTTTACAAAATGCCTGAAATTTTGTATTTAATTCAATTTTTTTGGGAAAAAAATTATAGGTGTAGATTGTTTATTATAACATTTTAACAATTGGATTGGCATTTTCCAATTCCATAAATAAAGCGTTTGCAACTTAGTATTTTGAAGTATTTTTTACTTCTTTCTACTTACTATTTTTTTCTTTGTATGTTGTACCAACAATGCTAGTTTGTGAGCCTAAAAGCATGAGCTTGTAAGTTGTGAGCATAGGTTTTGTGAGCCTAGAGAATTAACCAAAAAAAACTTTGAATTTTTTAAGCCAAGAGAAAAAAAAAGTGAAGTCATTTAAAAAAAATCTATTTATAGTAAAATTTCAGCTTCATGACCATGGACCTATGACCGTGGAAATGTGGTTAATGTATTTTAAAATTTCAAACCCTACTATCTCCAAAGGGCCTTTCAATACCTTCCAAAAAAAATTTGAATTTTTGAATTTTTTTTTGAGGTTCAAAATCCAAAATCCAACAAGGGTTTTTCTAGGATGATGGAGTTGTGCAAAAGAAAAAAAAAAAAAAAAAAAAATTTCGACTTTATCACCCTGAAATTGATCTCTCAGTACCAAGAGAAGGTTTTCAAGGGTGAAAAGTCGCAAAAAAAATGAACTAGTAACATAGTCAAAAAAAAAAGTTGAAAAAAAATGAAAAAAAAAGTTTTGAGAACTCCAAAGCCCTCTACCTCCAAACCCCTTTCAATATCAAGAGGGATTTTGGAGGGTGATGGAGTTGCAAAAAAAATTTGAAAAATAAAAAAAAGACTGAAAAAAAATTGAAAAAAATTGAAAACTTTTTTTTTGAAAAAAAGAGTTTTGAAAGTCACAAATTTCAAATCCCATGAGGGGGTTACTAGATATAAAAGTCCAAAATTCTTAAAGCATGGTAATAGCTCCACGCCCTAAAAATCATTAAAAATTTCACCAAAAATTCTAGACTTACAAGCTCACAAGCTCATAAAATAGCATCCCTGTATGTTGTACAATTCCAAATGATTTGAAAATTTTCAAGCATGTAGCCAATTTGCTTTGAAGAATGAAACCAAAGGATAACTACAGATTTGAACTTTTTTTCATACTAATATCTTGCAATTTACATGGTGGAAAATTTTGAAATTTTTTTCCACATCTTTTCACATAAGTATAATTCAAGATCCTTTAATTGCATGTGTCAAAAAATGTTTTTTTTTCTAAAGCTTAGTACTTGTATTAGAAATCGCAATTTTGAAGTTTTTTTTGTGAAAATATAGTCAAATACATTTTGAAATTAACATAAGAACCTCTATTTGTGGCTTGTAGCTATTTGCACCACTTCATGTCCTTTATGTGTCACTACAGTGTATTCGAAAGTTTCAAATGTAAGCTATTGATACATAGTAGCTTCACTTTTGAATTGTAGTAGAAATTTGGTCTTCTACCTTTGGCAATTGAGTCATTTCCAATAGATGCTTCATTACCCACTTCCTTCTTCAAATCTCCCATCTTAGATATACCATAGGCAAAGGTTTGATTCATCATTGAAATACTAAAATTGGATTTCTATGTCAAATTCTCAAGGGATCCACAACACCTCACACCACTCATACGATGACATGTGGCACTTCTTTTTTACAAAATTGATCATAGATGCCAAAGTGCTAGGGTTCTTTCAATTGGTGGTAATTTCACCCTTTCTTGAGCTGTTTTTTTTTTCATGGCGATTTAGAGCAAAATTGCACGAATTTTTTTTGCTTGGCACCATGTCTATAGAAGATAAATAATAAAATTTTGGATGAAATTGCCAAATAATGGATGAAAATAGGATGACATATAGCATCAAGAAAGTAAACCCCCATTGAAACAGTATTGTTTCAATGGGTTTACAAGCCAACCCTAAAATTATACTGTTGTAATCAGAGGTAGTACTGCAATAGTGTTGTTTCAACAAAAGCACTGTTTTCCCATTGGAGCATATTTGTTACAATATTGTTTCTGTTTTGGAACAATATGATTTTAAGGTTGGACTGTGAACCCATTGAAATAATACTGCAACAGTACTAAAGGAGTGGGGGCGATGAGCTATTATGTGCTAATATGATATTTTCTATCTAATATATGGATGAATGCTGAAATTTGGAGCACCCCAATAAAATGCAATATCGCCACTTTGACACTTCACAAGAAATGAAAAAAAACACTGCTCCAGAGCGCATCATACCCCGGTCCCCTACCCTGCCGTTACTACAACGTTACCCGCCCCCCCCAGGTCACGAAACCGCCATTCCCGGCCATCCCCCTCTGCCGGCCCCCCACTGAAATTCAAACCGTGCAGGATAGGAATTCAAACCGCGAGACGCTTTCAATGCGGCTGTTGGATGCCCAAACAAGGCAATCAACAGCCTGCCCAGCTACGGCACGGCCAAATAAGTTGAATGAGCCATGCATCATGTCAGATCCCAAGGACCCACCACCTTCGATTCAAGCCGGCCATCAGAAGTGCGGTGTTCAATGGAGTGAGTGATGAGTGATTGCAGCTCAGTGGAGGTGGGCGTCCTGTAATCCAGTTTCAGGTTTATTAGGGTTCAGGGCATCACCGTGAGCTCCGCACTGTTGGATGCAGTGCATTGTTGGTGTCAAAAGCCTGGCTATGGCGCTCTGTATGCAGTGCAGCAGCTGATCCGATCACCCACCTTGTTGACTGCTTCTTCGCAGTTGGGGTTGCTAGATTCGTTCCTACCGTGACGTGTCCGACAGGCAGCTGGTTTTGTGTGAGCAGCACGGAGGAGATTACCCACTTCTCACTTCTTCATTTGTGCAATCTTTCGCACTCTCTGTTCGAGCTTCCGATTCAGATATTTGGGTGCACTGCATGTGCGAGCTATGGTGGAGTAGGACTTGGCGACGGCGTTCCCGTTTGTGCCCAATTTCGTAGGTTTTGAATTTGCTGCAGTTGAAGATCGTTACTTGCAACGACGGTGTACGTTTCAGAGGAATCACGTGACGTGCGTGTGTTGTCTAACTAGGTAGCTTCAGAGTTCGGATTCTCTTTCTGCGCATGGGGGCAGTCCATCTTTGTTTGCAATCGGAGTTGGATTTTTGCCAAGTTTAGAATTCGTCCCGTTTGAGTTCAATTTCGTGGGCATTGAATTTGGTGGAGATGGTAGCGTGCTTTCGAGGTTATTCTTTCATCATCGGGCGACGTGATTGCGCTTTCTAGTTTGCGAGCTTCGTTGGTGTTTGAAGCGCTTGCTGCTGTGTAATTCAGCAAGTAAGCTTTGGAGAGATTTGAATTTGTTGGTGGCTATGGCGCCCCAAATGTGGAACGACTTTGTGTCCCTGGTCTGCGCTCACCCGGTCATCTCTGCCGTGATTCTACTCTTCTTCACTCCGCCGTTCTTCCCTATCGTGAAGTTTTTCTCGCCGTTACTGATCTCCACCGCGCTCTTCATGCTGGCACTTTTCACCATGAGGCCCAACAAGAACTCGAGTTCTCAAGAGGAGGACGAGGATTGGACGGTGAGGAGAGATGGCGATGGGGAGAAGGTGGCGAAGCGGACGAAGCCCGACGGAAGTTGGAAGGATTGGGTGAAGGGCATCGAAGAGTCTAGCCTCTCGTGGATGTCGTCGCCTCGATCTTCCTCCAAACTGCGCAAGAATTGGAAAAACGACGAGACGGTTTCCATTTTGGAAGAAGCTTCGTGGGTGAAGGGCGCGGAGTTCATGCCGAATGGGTTTGATGAATCCGGAGAACCGAGCGCGGAGTTTTTGCCAAACCTAATGGCACCCTCGGAGCTTTTCAAGGTGGATTCAGGTCAGCGTTACAATGCTTTCATGTTTTGTTTTCGCTGGGATGGATTCAAGAATGTAGTTCAGGCTACGATTTTTTGCGAATTTTGCGTAACTCTTTTGCTAGTTTGGTAGCTGCAGTATCACACCATGGGATGCTACTTGGATCTAGTTTAGGCAACCAATTCTGGAAAATTTCATATGACGATTTTGCAAGTTTAGAAGCTGCAATACTATATCTAGTGAATAATTAGAAAGTCTCATTGAAACCCTTGCTGCATTATCGCATTTTCCTTCTTGATAGTCCGGCAGGCTTTTAGAGCTAGACCGATTGTTTTGTTGAAATCTTGCAATGTTTACCCTGAAAGAATATGTGATGATTCAGGTTTGCAAAGCGCGGTTGAACGATCGATGTACTCCGACATGGTACTTGGTGAAGATACCCCTGAATTGGAAGACGTTGTGGAGCCTGTTGCAGTGTCCGTTGTCGAGCCTGTTGCAGAGCCTGTTCGAGAGCCTGAAGGCCCGGCCTCAGAGGTAGGATTCGTAAAATCAAGTAATCGCATTGATTTTTTTTTCCTAGAATAGTATTTTTTATTGTTAACAACCAAACTGGTAGTACATTCTGAAGTGGCAGCTCTTGGTGATTACAATCATGAATGTACACTTGAAATCGCGTGGAGAGGGTTATGTTTAGACGAGTAGCACATGTAGCCTTGTGCATTGTTTGTTCTCTCCCCAGTTTGCCAAATTATTTCTTGATCTCTCCACTGTCTGTCAACCCGGCTGACGTGCTTCTGTGCCTGGCATGACCAGATTTCTGGAGCTGCAGTTGAGCCATCACCTTCGGTGCCCAGCCATGTCGTTCATCATCAGCCTTTGGAGACTCTGGAAATTCCTAGAAGAGCCGATTCTAACGTGACCGACAGCCCATCCACAGATCTCGACGATGATTCCCCTGCCATTGTTGATAGCAAGAGGCTTCTGTTTGCCAAGCTGAACAAAGACTCTTTGAATGCAAACTCTGGTTTATCTGATGTTGATACTCCAGAGGCGGTGGATTTGTCATTGTCTGGGAAGTTGAAGCAAATGGAGAAGCTTGGGGACTTGTTGGACAGTGCCGAGCTCGCCGAGATGACAGGTCAAGTGATTCCTGAGGACTCCTTGTTAAAACCTACTACTGCTGAGCAAGTGGAAGATGTCAAGGACCAGCTCGTGAGCTTCGTCACAGAGAAAGACATCTCATCTTCTGAAACTGAGAGAAACTCCGTTGTGGCACCATCTCAAGCAAAGCTTGACAAAGAAGCTGAGAAAATAGGTCCTGTGAAGAACACAACTGACAACACTGGAAAAGAGCTTTCTGAGAGTGATTCGGACATAGAGATCTTCCCTTCCACGGACCCGGCCAAGGTGAAGCTCCATCCGCCAGCGGAGTTGGACTCCTCGCTGTCGCTGCCCAAGGGTGAGGTTTCTGAGGCCACCCGATAGGGAATTGCAATTTGAGCCTCTTTTTTTTTCTTTGAATTATTAGTTTAAAATCGTGTAGTGATCCACCTTTTGGGGTGGACGCTAATATTTGAGGTACATTTTGTACAGAGAGTCTTATTATTATTACCTGTTTGTTAGTTGTTTTCCCTGGTAGACCCCCCCCATTTTTCCCTCTTCCACTGAAGAGACGTGAAGAGTTTGAAATATTGCGGCTTTAGCTTGGTAGGAGGAGCTGGCTTTCGATGAGCTCTGAACCAACGATGGTAGAGTTTTTTGGTTTGTGGTAATACTGCTTGCAGTCTAGATCACGGCTGCTGCTTCAATTTGATGTCCAATTTAAGGTTGGATTGTGAATGATCATAGCTCTTCGATTGAAGCTTTTTATTGCTCAATTTGCAAGTGTTGGGGGTTTCCTACATCTCCTATCTATTACCGTTTTCACTTTGTATGAATTTCTAATCCAATTTCAAGTTGGGAGTCTGTAGACCGCTGAAAGATACAATAGTGAACCCAATTTCTTTTCTATGATAATTGGCCATACATATATAATCTAGTTATGCTAGCAAGTCCCTACCATCGTTTGTAACCGGTCAATAGGGAACGGGATCGCTATACTAGTGTCCTTGGGGTGGAGCTATCGAGCTTTTAGAGACAATTCATGTACCGAGCTTCGCCAACGTCATTTTTTCATGACGTTCTGAAGCCATTCCAAACTTGAATCCTTTAAACGATTGCAGGGTATCGAATTTGAATAATTTCGCTTCAATAGAACCACTCTCTGATTTAACCGCTCTTGCTTGAGGGAATTGAACTCCCTCATTGTCCCGGTGGGGAAAATACTGGAATTTTTTAATTGCAACACACGATTAAATTTTGAAATTCTGAATTCATATTTGCAGTCAGAGGCCCATATCAGATAGGAGAAATATCAAAGAATGTGGCACAAAATTGGGGCAATTTTGTCAAATCACCCTTGGCTGTGGCCAATGAGGGGGTCAATTCTCCTTGGAGAAATTCTTATCTCGCTTGAGATAACAAATGATATGTCGCAATAGTGTGGCAATAGAATCTGTGTTCATTTTTTTCCGCAACTGTGATGTTGTGGGTGTCTTGACCAGGGCTTCTTTATTTCATTTTTTATGAAGCGACAAATTGGCGATATAAAATTTTGTAGAGGTGCTCCAAATTTCAATAGTCATATGGATAAAATGTAAAATAAAGTAAAAAATAATCACATTCGCCTATAATTATGTTTTCATCCACAATGTGGTGATTTCATCCAAGATTTTTTTGTAATTTCAAGTTTTTTGGTGATATAGCTCACTGTTTTTTGCCATTTTTTAGCCAAATTATTTTTTGGGGGTGCAATCTGGCACAAGAAAGCCAAAAATAAAACCCGAGTCACCCAGACAACAAAATCCATCATATGGCACAGGGTAGAGCCTCTTGGGACTCACAAAAACATTGGAATTCCCTGCATTTAACCCTGAAATGCCAGAGCTTCAAACTTCAGGAACCCCTGCCCTTGGTTTTGTGTTGTTTGTTCTTGGTCTCTCTTGGAATAAACTCCGGGTTTAAAAAAAAAAATTGAGAATCCTCCAATTGGGATGCTTCATTTTGGCATTGGAAATGATTGGAATCTTTTTACATTTCTTTTTCAAAGGTAGACTCACATGCCAACTACAAACTGTAAAAAGTTCATACTTTTTTTGTGAAATTTTGAAATTACTACGAATTTTATAAGAATGAGGTTTAGAAATTCATATCTAATACAAATTTTGCTAAAAAAAAGTCTGAAACTTTCTTGATAGGTGTATAATATGGTGTAGAACAAACCAAATTTTTTGTGACATTTAATAATTGGAAATTAGTGCCTCATGGTATTAGGTCCAAAGTTCAAATGGATATAAAACTTTAGATTTTGAGAATTTTTGAAATTTTCAAATTGGAGTAGGGAACTAGCTTCACTTCATGAGTGTTAATGAGGGGCACTTTAGCTTGCACACACACATTAGTTTAGGATAGTTTGCATAGATTGTGGAGTCCTTGGCATAGTAAAAACATAGATTGTAAGACTTTAGCTTGTACACACTAGTTTAGGATAGTTTGAATAGATTGTAGAGTCCTTGGTAGGGTTGTCAAGTATTAATCAATATTTTGTGCTATTAGAGGATGTAGGAAGCTTTATTTAGTCCATAACCTTAGTGAAGCCCATTTTAGGGCACATGACAGTCTCTCATTGATTGAAGAGAGATATATTCATTTCAAAAATAGAGGCTTAATGTTTAAAGAATTTCATTAAATTCGTGATATTTCACAAGCCAAATTTTTGATTCATACCTTTACAAAGGTCTAATTTCAAAGCACAAACTAGAATAAGTAGTATGGATTTTGGTTTCAAGCTATGTCAAGGCCTAAACCATGCCAAATTTATTTGATATCACCAAATCACCAAGATTGATGTTCTTTGCTTTAGTGTTAAACCATTAATTGAACATGGTTGATGAAGATCCAACCATTCAACATTGAGGTCATGTCTACTTATGTGAAGAAAAAGCCTTTAAGGTAGGTACACCCAAAGTAGGTACACCCAAAAGTGCCACGTTCCTAAAATCAGACATCTCCACAGACTCTAGATGGTGCTTTCAGAAACAAACTTTGACCATTAATAACTTTTGCATATGGTATCCAAATCTTGCATTCCTTGATGCATTGGAACATGCTTTCACTTGCCAACAAGACTACATGAAAATCTAAACAAGCTAATAACAATAATTAGGCAGAGTATGAATAAGTGGTGCTTTTGGGTGTACCCACCTTACATCTTATGAGATATAAAAATATTTTGTTACTCCTATGAACATGTTATTTCTCATAATGAGGCTCTGCTTTTACATTGCATAATCCATTCACTAGAAAAAAGAACTAAGTGTTTACAATGACTTGTCTATAGCGACCTGTAACTTAACAATGACTAAAAATTACTATCTTGTAGTCATTGTTGATAAGAAATGATTTCTACAACCATTGTTGTCAATTCACTTATACTCTCATTTTTTTTATAGTGATTTCATTTATGATACCATGTGCACAAAGTATCATATTAAATGCAATGGACCTAAAAGAGGAATTGTAAACCTATAAATCTCAAATGATTTTAGTATGTTGCATGTAAGGGAAATTATCCTCACCCTAGTCTGATTTTTTATGAAGTAAAAGAGTCCAATTCATATAGAGCCCACTACATATATGCTCACATTCAATTCCATAAGATTAGTATTGTTTCATGTGCCATTTTGAGAAGAAGACCGTTAACTTTGACATTTTAAAAATTTGCTCAAGATTTCTACATTTCATTCAGAACATTGTATACTATTAGGTCAAGATTCCTAGCCCTTTATTCCTCCTAGGTCCTTAGATAATTTCAACATCCAATTCATCAGTCTTTATACATAATCTCAACAATAACCATTCACTCAACTCCAAACATTCCAACTTAGGCTCACATGTACACACAACATCCAATTTGGACTACAACAACATTTTAACTTGGATACACATGGTAACACATACACATAAAAGTACCATAATCTGATCATCAAAGTTACAAAAAAAAAATTTCTTTGTTGTAACTCACTCCAAGAAAAAAATACAAACAACTTAGGTTGGCACTTGCACTTTCATCATAGCAATGGGTGAAAAACAAAATGAGGGCTCCAAAACCTAATAGGAGCTAGAAGACAATTGCCAACTTTCCACACCAACTTCCAACTTGACCTTTTATTTTTCAACTAACAACTATTAATTGGATTTTACACTCTAACGTCTATAATGATTAAATAAATCATGTTTTCCAAACTACTTACCATCCAATACCATGCCAACTAATTGGACTAACTTGAAAAAATAAAAACAAAATTTGAAATTCCAAGATTTCAAAGTCAATTACTAAATTTGTAGGCACTTTTAATTTTTCAATCACATATTGAAAACTTGGCCAGATTTGGATGCTTATTGAAGTAGAATGCTTGTGTTAACTATTAAAAAGTCTTTTAAAAAAATACTAATTTCTTTCACAACATCTAATTTCATCTCCAATGCTTATCTTCCTATGTGATTTAGAGATTTAGAAGTCATTCACAATTTGATTCAAAACATGTGATGGAGTCATGGTATTCAAATATAAGTTTATAACAAAAATAAATACATTTTTTTCAAAACTAGAAGCATATAAAACATAAATTTAAAGATCCATAAAAGAAATTTTGAATATCTTCAAAAATTGGTTCATTCTCTGAGCTATTTTTTTTTTCTATTTCTAAAGTCACATAAAATACTTGAAAAGTACCTAAAAAAATATTTGTCTTGATTCTTGAATGCAATTGTTTTTAATAGTCACTAAAGATGAAAGAAACCCCAAAAGAAAAAAATTTAAAAAGAAAAAAATATATAAACATAAACAAGGATCTTCTTTTAGGCAAAATGACCTCAAGAAAGATGAAATAGACCATTTTTCCGAAAATAAAATTAATTTTGGACCCTAAAGAAAATTGGCTTTTCTTTTTGAAAGTCCATTCACTATTTCACTTCTAATCTTTTTTTTGTTTATGACTATCAAGTTCTAAGAGACCACATTGACTTGGATATATCAATAGGGAATATTGTTGGGATTTAAGGAATGTAATGTAGGGATTTCAAGTAAATTTTTAAAATTTTTGATTTTTTGAAAAGTGAAGACTTATAATCATGAGTGTTAAGGGTCTAAACCCATGCAAGAAATAGGTGCATCCAATGTGAATTTCACTTCAAGAGAAAGGGAATAAGGGATGTTTTAAGTGTAGTCTTAGTAGTATAGTCCTTTAAGTAATGACCTTTAAGAAAGGATTTTAGTAAAATTTTACTAAAATCTTTTCTTAAAGGCCATTACTTAAAACACCCTTTTCTCTTATAGTGTTTGAAGTCAAAATAATTCTATTAATATAATTTGACTCTTTTGAGTCTTCAATGTTGTATGTACTATTTATATTGGACTTGTCATACAATAGCATATAAAGAATAACTTTGTTTTTGTTAGAAATCAATGAAATAAAAACAAGCATAATTGTATGAGTGTTTCTACTAAAACCTAAATAAATAAATTCAAACAATTATGGTCTCTATTGTGCGATTTTTTGTGAAAATAGGTCCACTTGCTATTGTAATGAAGACAAAAATATACTACCTGAAGATGCAGAAGATGGAATTCAAGGGAAAAAATCATGTTTCAGGGTTGTTCCCTTGGTAGCTCCCTATGTTGTCTAAAAATTAGAAATGGTGAACTAGCTTTGATAGCTAAATAATCTAAATTTTCAAAAAAAATTCAAAAAGCATTAAGAAACTAAAAATTTAATAAAAAAAATATTTAAATTTTAATTAATTAAATTAATATCTAACATGACACGGACTCAATCACCTCAAACTGTTGATGTGGCATTGTTTTAGAATTCCTACAATCTGGGAATTGGCAATCTCTTCTTGCTCTCAAATTTTATCTAATGAAAGAGTGGAGTTCATAAATTTATTAGCACTGTGTACTTATGACATACACAACAACAAATTTTAATAGTGTATATATTTAGATGAGGTTGTTTGTTTTGTTTTGTTTGTTACAATGTGATTTCTAAAACCGTGCATCCATTGGTTGCATTCTTGGTATTGTGAGATTTTGTTGTCATCTACCTCCCAGAAAAAGAGACAAAATTTCAAAGTTTTTATGATTAGAAAATTAGAAATTGATTCCATTTTTATTTTATTATATTGTGGCAATAACACATAGCTATACTAGTTTGAAATGGCATTCATTTCATATACAAATAATTAAAAGCCAACTATTTAAAAACACGTGTATGCAAACCACCCTTTTGAATACTTATGTCACTTACAACATCTTATACAAAAAATTGACTACATAGGTTTTAATAACATGGATCCTATGAAATATAGTTTAGTTGATTTGTTTAGTTTAAATCCTTTTGATGTTGGTTGTTTTTACTAAAGAAGAGATTTGAGGGCATTGAGAGAGTATGAATTATTTTGACTTCCTAGATTGTGGGAATGTGCCACGTTAGCAGTTTGATGTGATCAAGAGACTGCCATGTTAGAAAATTTATTTTATTTTATTTTATTATTATTTTTTTGGAAATTTTTTTCTTAAATTAGTTTTAGGCTTCTTATCACTTTTTAGATTTATTGAAAGGAATTTTTTTTTTCAAAAATTCAGTAATTTGAGCCAAAAGGTTGGTTTGTAGTTTTTGGACAGTATACGGAATATGCACGGGAACAATCTTGAAATGGTAATTTCTTGCCATCAAATCCCTATTAATTCCTAATGCAAATGGATTTTTTCCTAAATGGAAAACATGCAACCACCTAAATGGTTTCCATTTAGAAATACTTGAGCATCAAACGTTGGGTCCAATCTTTTGTATCATGTACACATTAATTATTCCAAATAAGTAATAATATCATTCATTATAGACTAAATTATATAACTACAATTGACTAGCTAGGAGTTCTATTGTTTTCCTTCCATGCATTGTTAAACTATGTTTTTCATACACTATAAATGTTCTTGTACATTCAATTTTTGAATTTTTGTGTATTGCAAGTGGTAAAATTGTCATACTAGTTCACTTGACTAAATTCTATATACAAAAAGGATGTGACAACGGAAAAGAATATTAAGCAAAGTAAACATCTCAACTTTTTATGCAAATTTCCTTTATCTTCTCTCTAATCTTCTTGCTTTTAATTTTCTCTTCAATTCACTTTTTCTCCCTATGAAGAAAATACCCTACAAAAAAATACTTTCACCTACGTAATATAAGTAAGTAAAGGGTGCCATAATATAGGACATTTTCACAAATTATGTAATTATAGGGGATCATTTATTTGAGCCTTCGAGGTAAATAGCCCTCACAAAATTTCCCCCTTGCTGCACGGGGGGGGGATATGAAACATACAAAGAGTGACCCACCCGAGGAGTTAGGAAATTATAAGTAATGAAGGTTAGAAAATAATATTCAAATTTACCTTTTTTTTTAAATAGCCTAGCCAAAAATGTCCGTCCAAAATTAGAATTTTTATAAAGCAACATGACTTGTTTTCCTAAAAATCTCTACATTAAAAACTACTGTGACAAATAAATGAAAGAAGGATCCAAAGCTAAAATCTTGTGTGCTATATGTGCATGGAATTTGACTTTCATTGGATGAAAAAGTTGTCAAGATTGGATGGAGAGAGTGCAAATGATTTGGCATTCATTTGGAGTAGGGTGTTTGTTTAAAAAAAAATAGGGTTTCAAGATTCAGGGTGCAAAATGGTCTTGCAATTGTTGTGGGTTTTGCTTTGGAATGTTAAAAGGTCGTATTTTACTAGCATTTTCTACAAGGATCGGTGTGATCGGAGTAGGTTGCTTCTTTGATTTAGAATGTGGGATTTTTTTGTATAGAGAACTTTTAGGATTTAGGATTTGGGATAGGAGAGGCTCTTGGGTTCATGATTGAGAAGCTTTGGGATTTGAAATACACATCATCGCTACAAATTTGCATGATAGGATTACTTTGTGGACGTTGGAGCCAAAGACCACAGATCCAAAGTATTTTGGAAAGATTGACGTTAGAAAAGCATCTACGTTGGAGGCATTGAGATTTGCATTTGAATCAAAAAAACATTCTAGGGTGATTGCAAGAAACACTTGTCCTTTTTCTTGTCCCCTTGACCTCTACTAGGTAGTTTTTTGCTCATAACTTTTGCATCTTTTGCCCTATTAACTTGAAATTTGGATTGAAGGTGAACACAAAAGTTTTATATGTTGCGTAAATTTTTTAATTTAAAAAAAATTAGTTTAATATTTTTAAATTGCCCTTGATTGGCTATCTACCTTAGCCATTTGAGGGGTTTTAAGTCCTATTTTTGATTCAAAAATCCGAATTTGAAGCCATAAATTGGACAAGTTGGAGGTCTACTAATATTTCAACAATTGACAATGAGATTTTATGAAAATAATAAAATGTCTATTGTCCACATGGGATCAAAGTGACCTTCCTTTGCACAAACATTACAAAGAGGAAACAAAATTTTAGAGGAATTTTTTGTTGCAATGTGAGCACAATTTTGTTTAAAAAAATGAATTTTTAAAAATAATTTTTTGATTTTTATTGAATTATTAAAAATAAAAAGGTCCACATACCCTTTTTTTGCTATTTTTTGCTCCATGTGGCTTGTAAAGTACTTTGAAGTAGTCTATAGTACTACATAGTACTACACTCACAACCCACATCTGCAGGTGCCCAAAATTGACGGTTGAGATTTGTAGGCATATGTCAAATGCGTTGTACTGTCAGGATTGTGTATTACTGCCAGTACTATGTCCAAAAACGTGAAGTGTTTCTTACAATCACCCTCTAGAATGGTTGTTTGATTTATAAAACATTGAAGAAAAACGATGCTTGAGAAAGAAATTGGAGCAGCTCAATGGCTTGGAAAAGAAGTGTATATCATTCAAATCAAATACAATGAAAGCAATGAAAATAAATAGCTTTGCCTTCAAGATGGTTTGTTCACGGTCACTACTGTTGACCGTACTATTGTTGTGGAAGTTGAAGTAGAGTTTCCTCAAGTTGAAATTGAAGATCTAATAGTTCCACTAGTTGGATCATCTTGGATGAGTGGTAGTGGAGAGGTTAGAGAAGTTGATGGTAACCTTTTCAAATTGTTGTTTTTACTATGAAATGTGATGGACCGCTACTTAGAGAGAGCAAAAAAAGTTGAGGGTCAAATTGCAAGGGGTGGCTATAGATGACCACAACTAGTGGTTAAAGTCTTTTGAACTAAATGGGGATGGCATTGTGAAAGTGTGGTGCATGGAGTGCAATAAGGATTGCAATGGTGGAAGCAAGGATCACACCAAAGTACACATTGACAACTTATTCAATAATTTCAAGCCATCACCTATCGTGAGCAATTGAGCTTGGCGCATGTGAAGAATTACTATATTGCAAAGAATGTAAACTTTGATGACCACTCACAATTAAGAGACAAAAATGGGAAGGCAATTATTTTGATTCGTGCATATCACAAGGAGCTCATTGCAAAAGGAGTTCAAATTTCGGAAGGGGTTAATGCATGGGAGTCTTTTAGAAGACTGGAAAAAATTCATGGTACTTGGAAATTTAGTAGCTAAGAATACCAAATGTTATTGGTTTAAAGTCAAATGCCCATGCTTCTAGGACCTCATGATTCTTTGTCCACCAAAAAAGATGCTAAAGGTGAATCTGCAAAATCAGTTTAGTAGCTTCAAACACCAGAAAGCTTTGGAAGGTGTGTAGCAAACTAGAGCACTAGTTAAGACAAGTCAATTAGGGCAACCAACTAGGTCCAACACTTCAAGCTTGAATTCCAATGAATGGACCTTCACTTGTAGTTCACAAGAACTTAGCCAACCAATTTAGTAGGTACGTCTAAAACTAACAATTATAGTTTGAATCATAGTTTGAATTGCTTTAGTTTTAGGGGTCCTATTGTTTTATTTTGATAGAAATTTATACCTTGCAAATGATTTATTAGACAACCCACACTATAGTGCTTTATGGTATTTGGAATATTATTACAATGAGTTGTGCATTTTGTTATAAAGAATGTGATTGCCTTGCATTGTTTGCTAAATCCTTTTCAAATCTAACTTGCTTCATCATGTGTGCAATGATACATCTTCAAAATGATTTTAGAATGCGAGTTAGAAGAGAGGCGAAGGCATTAGTCAAGAGGGGGGGACTACACTGCTTCAATAGGCATCCAATTAGGCTATTCATTTCCATTAAAAGTGACAACAGACTAGAATTCTTTTAAAGAAATTTAGGTTAGAAAAATTCCACTATTGGCATGCCAAAACTAGGATTGTGTAGTTAAAAGCTATAAGGCTTTGTATGCGTGAAAGTGCCATGAATACATTTGCAGACCAAAATCTCATTAAATTTTGTAACAATATTATAAGTGCTCATAGAATACGAGCATTTGGAGGGAAGGAGGCATTGTGGAACTTTTTCAAGGATGTGGGAGTAAACCTCAATAAAAAAGATTTTGGAAATTGCTACAATGAAAACACAAAATATTTTGCACAAGCAATGAGGATTCATGAGGGTCGCCAACTAAGAGATTTCTTTTCAATCAATTTTGTTGGTCCCAAATATGATAGTATTAGAAGGGAAGGTAGAAAGGGAGTTACGTTTATTTTAGATAAGGAGGCTAATATTTTCAAATTAATTGTTGCCATTTAAGTCGATGCCAAAGCTACACTAGGGATCTGTATATCTATCCCAGTCATATTGGCAGAAGATGAAATTAAGGTTATAGGTCTTGTTTCTTAGAAGGCTAGATGGAACACTAGCTATGGTAGATTTTTGCGGACCAAAAGAAAACCATACTTGTGTCATAGACTACAAATCTGCTATAGGAGTTTGTGAGATTGGTTATAATAAAATAGTACAATCCTTTAGGCAAGATAATGTTGGGATTCTTGCTAGAGTCATTGTTGTGAATCCCTAACTTAGCTTGCATGAAAAAAAGCCACATTAGTTCTAGTTGCTTATCGCAATTGCGGGTGTTTTGATTCAAGCTGGGTTAAAGCACACTAGAAAAGAATTAACAATTTGTGGTCCAAACATTGCTATGATGTGGTGGATTCCATCATTGGACATGCTAGTGATGAGGACCCCTAGAGGCATTAGTTACTACTTTTTAATTTTCAAAGTTTGGAGGGATTAAGGTTAAGTGTTGATTCAAGAGGGTTGGATTTTTACCTTAGCTATAAATAGTGCTGCAGGGTGAATGCAAGAAACACTTGTACTATTTGTTGCGTTTCGTCACACCCTATTTTTTTCTTTTTCTTTTAGCCATAACTTTTGTGTTTTAGCTCCAAATGACTCAAACTTTACAGTGAAGCTACTCATAGCTATTATATATCTAAAATGAATTTTTGAGATTTTTCAAAAATAATTTATTATTTTTAAATAGCCCCGAAAATTTCTCACAGTACTTGATTTAAGGGTTTTTAGCACCCCGTTTCTCCAAAAAAACGAATTTTGACCTAAAATTTAGAGAATATGGTTTCCTAGTAGACTTATACCTATTTTCCAAAGGAATTTCAAAAATACTTATTTTTAAATGTTGTAGAAGTCCACAAAGAGAGCTTCATTTTGCATTTTTTTCCAAAGGTATAAGACATTATTTTGGTGATATTTTTGGTTAAATCTCATCACCAAAAAGTTTTTTCAAGTTTTGTATTTTTATGTATTTTTCAAAAAAATAATACTATTTTTAACAAATTAAAATGTCACAAGTTGTATTTTCTTCACCGGAACTTTGGACATAGAATTTCGGTGAAAAAAATACAACTTGTGACATTTTAATTTGTTAAAAATAGTATTATTTTTTTGAAAAATACATAAAAATACAAAACTTGAAAAAACTTTTTGGTGATGAGATTTGATCAAAGAAACCACCAAAATAATGTTTTATACCTTTGGAAAAAAATGCAGAATAAAGCTCTGTTTGCCGACTTCTACAACACTTAAAAATAAGTAATTTAAAAATTCCTTTAGACAATAGGTATAAGTCTACTAGGAGACCATGCTCTCCAAATTTTAGGTCAAAATTCATTTTTTTGGAGAAATGGGGTGCTAAAAAACCCTTAAATCAAGTATTGTGAGAAATTTTCGGGGCTATTTAAAAATAATAAACTATTTTTGAAAAATCTCAAAAATTCATTTTAGATACATAATATCCATGAGTAGCTTCCCTATAAATTTTGAGTCATTTGGAGCTAAAATACAAAAGTTATGGCTAAAAGAGAAAGAAAAAAATAGGGTGTGACAAAAGGCTTTAAGTGTTTCTTGCATTCACCCTGCAAAAGCAACTAGTTTGCATGACCAAGACTACATTAAAATATCTATGTTTTAGGTGATGGATTTTAGGTGACATCCAATGTAACAACCCATATTTTTATGTCAAGAATATCATCCATCATAACATCTGATGTTATGGCGGACATCAAAATATCATAGTGAACATTATTGATGATATAAAAACATGGGTTGCTAAAATCAATCATCTAAAACATGGGTTTCTTATAGTGTATGTTGTACACTTGAAGAAAATTAACAAAATGGTCCGTAGCCTGTGGATACGGATGGATAGCAAAAACAAACACTTAGAAATGTTGATAACTTGTGCTCTAGGAAACCCATATATTTCAAATTGAAGAACCATTGCATTTTTACAAAATACTTTCAATGGTAGAAGTGGTGACAAACCTTGTTGTTGGAAGTGAGATTCTTTTTGAGCCCACTACTATGCTTATAAAATCTATTGTAGTTGGTTACTACTTAGTAGATTGTTGAAACATCTGAAGTCTGTATAACAAGAAACATAAGACTCACTTGTCAAAAGCTCCGATGCTATCCTAGTACTCATTAACAAGATTATCTCATTATGCTAGTTACCAGAATACAAATCCAATTTTTTTGGTTCCTAAATCCACATAACCACAAAGATACCAATGAAAACTTCTTGCGGCCTTCAATAAGGCCATATCAAAAATTTGGGATCAACTCAAGTATTTCTTGATTCTCTTCTACTCCATCCCATCTTTGTTCTTAACATCTCTATCTGACTTCCAAATGGCAGGCCCACATGTCAAAATATAAGAATGCGGTTTGCAAAAAAAGAAAAGTAACCTTTTGAATGTACCATCCTTACAAAATACTGCGACTATATCCTTCTTTACCAAAGCAAAAACAACTTTTGGAATTTGTTGAGGCTTGTAAGTATGTTATCAATCCAATAAAGCCATGGTGAAGAGGGAAAAAACTTCACATACAGTGTAGATGAACCCATGTTCTCTTGCGCAACCACTATAGAATACAATAAGAAACCTATGTTTAAGTAATGGATTTTAGGTGATACCCAATTTAGCAACTCATATCTTTATATCAATGAGAATGTCCATGATAATATCTTGATGTCTGCCATAACATCTTGATGTTATGATGGACATTATTGTTGACATATAAGCATGCACTATAAGAAACTAGTGTTTTATGTAACGTTATCAAATTTTTGTGACAAATAAAGATGTTTCATTAGATGTCATTGCTGATATAAAAACATAGGTTGTCATCATCAACGTCTCCTAAAATCCATCACAAAAAAAATTTGAAAACGTCACATAAAATACAAGTTTCTTATAGTGCATGAGATAGTCAATCAAAATAATGTTAGCAAAGACTTTGTTCAATTCACTACAATCATTACCAACATTCCATAAGCTGTCTAGAAAGGCACATGACCACTTTGAACATCACAATTTTATTGAAAATAATTAGATATGAATGTCTTGAAAAACATATTCAAATGTGGCATGTTAACTAGTATATCCATGAAATAGTCTTTTATGCCAAGGTACTAGACGCATGAGATTACAATCTATGTTAGAAACACGCATATGAGTTTATATCACGCATAGAATTGAGTAGAAAGAAAAACATTAAGTTGTCTTATAGGTTGTTTACATACTAGGACATTAGTGCATCTATATTGATGTCTTTGAGAACATTTACAATTTTCAAAGTCACTAAGGCAGTTGCTCCAAAAATTGTCACGTCAACATCTTTGGAGGCCATGTTAGTCAATTTTCGGTTGTTGCATGGCATGTCTAATGAGTCTATGTCAAATGCCACATCATAAACATGCAATGGATGAAAAATCTTCTATATTGACTTTCTTATACTTAGGTAGAAACCACATAGCAACCTCTGAGAACCCCATTGACCATTGTTTTTTCTAGTATCTAGTACTAGATGTGTGATGTTTTGCCTTAATGTCGGGCTTAATGTAACATGTTTTTGGCATGTTTGTCATGACCCAAATATTTTAATGTCTATACAAACATGAAAAGACATCACATGCAATATTCCAATGCAAAATCTTGACATAAAAAAAAATACAAGTTTCTTCTAATGATGTGAACTTATGTGTGTGTTGCATGTAGATTGTTCATATCCGTATGAGACATTGAGCCTTGACCTTTTGTATAATTATGTATAGTGGCTCTCCATGTGAAGTCATTTATTAAATTAACTTGTTAGGTTTTAGATCTAGTGTTAGTTTGGATCTTCAAATTTTTGCACTTACTAATTCATTAAATGCCTTGAGAGAATAGTTTCTTATCTCTTGCCTCTTTGGTGAATGAATGAATTAGGAAAATGATAACACTAACATTTTAAGGTTTCACTTTGAACAATACTTGCTAAGAACTACACAATCAATACTATTTGAAGGGTGGATCCATTGAACCTCAAAAAGAATCCATAGTTAGTACAATGAGTCAACTAAATTTAGTAGACATTGAATACAAGTGATATGCCAACATACTGACCCTTTTACAATATGCTAGTATTTTGTTGATTGTACAAATTGCAGTTGAATTTTATGATTTAAATTTAAATTTGTATAAAAGTTATTTGCAATTTCAGTGTAGTTTGATGTAAAAGTCTTCAAGCAGCATAACATTCAGTAGCAGCCTATCACACTACCTCCCAACGGATGAAATGGTGTGGAATATCCCACACCATTCCATCCACCAGATGAAATGGTGTGAAATATTCCACACCATTCAGTAACTAAAGTTACAAACTTCAAGAAATGTCATATGAAATTAGGTGATGGGGACTTCACAAAGGGAAAGGTAGTCCTTCTATGGGCTACTGAATGTTATGAGCTTATTGCTGTGAACAAGTGGAGTGAGATTCTTTTTTTTTTACTTCACAAATCACGTTGTAAGAATTTTTACACAAGAATGTTGGACATAGAGATTATAGAATTCTATAGGATTTTATTTAGTTTTAGAAAATAACAATTTGATTTTCTAGAATTGAGATGTGACTAAATCATTTACTACATCCATTTGGAAATAGTACATCTATGATTCTTAGTGCAATCACCACTAAAAATGGATACAAGGTGATTGCAAGAAACATTTGTACTATTTGTTGTGTTTAAAATTTTTTAAGAATATGATTAATGTATAGACCTTTGAGACAAAAAAATTCACCAAAGGAAATGGATAGAAAAATTCTCTAAGTAGGAGAACTTGAAAAGTGCCAAATCTCAAGAAAATAGGTACTTTGATTCAAAAATGAATTAAAATTAGTATTAAGAAGAAGATACAAAAATGAAAACTATTCATTTGTAAGAACTTTATGAAGATGGTCAATCACTAAAAAAAACATGAAAATAATATTTTATATGTTTAAAAATGTAAGCAGAAAGAAGCTCACTTTGTAGACTTTGACACCACATAAAATTAACTATTTTTAAAATTTCTTTGCTTGAAAGTTGTATTTCTATAGTAGAAAGCAATGCACAAATTTTCACGATGTAACTTTTCAAAAAAGTTACTTAACAGTACTGAAAACCTCCAAATTGGCAAGTGTGACATACAATTTTGGCCTATTTTAGGATAGTAAATTATTTTGGAAAATTACCAAAAAATCAAGGAGGTTGAATGATAGTCATCAGTACCTTTTCTATAAATCTTAAGTCATTTGGAGTTAAAACACAAAAGTTATGGTCAAAAAATATATCAACATGTAAGAAGTGACACCACTAGTAGAAAACTGGTGTCCGAATTAACAAGACATTAACAGTTTTCTGTTGATTCGGGTACTGGTTTGTCCATTTGCACATTTTGGTGTTGAGTAAAATTTTGTTAAACAAAAAATCAACATATTTTTGTTGATTTAGGCTGACATGTTTGTGGCAGAAATGAATAACACATAAATCAAGGATTGACACAAATAACATTCCACATCTTCATCACTTCTGCTCTAAAGGAACTCAAAATTAATCCTATGCAATAGTCTGCCTTCATTGAAGAAGGTTCTGTCCTTCAATGGTTTCCACACAGATTCCACTATTTTTTAAAAGATTGTAATATATATTCCATTCAAAGAGATACAATGTACATTGTACACTGTGTTCACTTCCTAGACATAAAGATGCACACCCAATACCATTATTCATTTCTGGAAAAAAAATGCAAAACTTAATTTTCTATAGACAGTCCACAAGCTCTAAAAACACTTGCATGTATATAACATGTGTAGGCCACCATCTGCCTCTCGACCTACATGATCACTCTGAAACTGAACTACCTTTCAAATAGCACATAACATTCAGAAATCCATTATCTGTGACATGATACCCAAGATGGAGCACATGATCATATTCAGCAATGACAAAGGCACTACCAAGCTCTTCTCTGCAGCGAAGTCCTCGTCTGCCTCATGAACTGAGAATTCATATGACTGTAATCACTCTGTCATTCTTCATTCCTTCTTCCACCACTTGTTTGTAAGGTAGGCACACCCACAAGCGCCATGTTCCTAAAAGCGCCAAAAACAACGCACATATGTTTACGAAATCAGTCATGTTCACAGACTGTAGACGGCGCTTTCAGAAACAGACTTTCACTGTTAATAACTTTTGCATACAGTATCCATATCCTGCGTTCTTTGGTGCATTGGAACATGCTTTCACTTGCCAGCAAGACTACATAAAAATTTGAACTAATTAATAGCAAAAGCTTGGCTAGGTATGAATAAGTGGCGCTTTTAGGTGTACCCACCTTACTGCAACACTTGAAATGACAACATGTGGCACCTCCTGTCCACCCTGTAAAAAAAAGGTAAGAAAAAAGTCAGTCCACCATACATACGAATTATGAATTACAGAGTTAACCATGACTACTTCTTCGTACTCGTTAAATTTGTCATTCTGTGACTTCTACTCTTCACAATCATTGATTTTTATATAATAAAACTTCATACACTCAGCACCTTCACTAAGTGTTAGCACACTCCCTCTGCCACTCTCACTGTACAGGCCACCTTTGTTGCAACTGACATTAAGAAAAAAAACAAAAAACAAAACTCAATTTGCCTTCCTCTCCACAACTTCCAACTCTTTCTACTGAACCTGTACAGAACATAGCACTGTAAATTGTAACTCCTGAGTTCCTGATGAACATCATCAACTTCTCTATTTCAGCCACTAGTAATTCTCACTTCCCTGTCACTGACAACAAACTCCAAAACTGTCTTCTGCTGACACCCATGTGTACCGGAGAGGGCTCCAAAACTCAGTGGCCACTTCCAACCATGCAGTACATGTTGTGAAATGGGCATCTGAACTATGGGGACATGATATTTGCATGACAATGGGCCTTTAGAACATTTGCTATAACACATGTAATGTATTTTTCTAGAACCACATTCCATTCATTTATAACTCACTGGCTACGTGTTCATAATTTCATTCCAAATTAAATTTCAGTTTTTAACTACCTTCTCACAAGAATTGAAACATTTGAGACAGGAAATCAATGAAGCCATCACTTCATATTAGAAATAGACACTCTCTGAAACCAACTTCATTGCTTCATACATGTTGCAATGCCAGTTCCTGTACAAGCCCTAGGTTCCCCTCTAAATATGCATGCATGGTTTACGAAAAGCGTATTATCACAACAAGGGTCCTACGACATGTTCTGCTTCAGAAATCATTTCTGAATCAGTAAAAATTTCAAACATCTGAAGGTTTTCTCTCCTTGATTCCTCACCTACATAACCCTCAGTACTAGCGTGTCACACTCCCTCCCCACAGATGGAATGGTCTGAAATATTCCACACCATTCCGAAACTACAGCTACAAACTTGAAGAACTGGAACATGGGATTATGTGATGGGGACTTCAGAAAGTGAAGGACAATCCTTCTATAGGGTACTGATTGCCATGTATTCCTACTCGACTGACATATAGTTACACTACAAATTCTCTCACCTAAGAAGATACTTGAAGAATGTTCACCAGGTCTTAAATCATTGCTACTACAGCCTCTTACCTTACCAGCACCAGGTTACCACACCTACCTCATTTCAGCACTTCCACTCTGTTTGCATGTTCGTAGTCCCAACACAATCTGAACATAAATTACTCTCAATCACTAAGGTCTCACTGTCATCCTCACTCTCTACAGCTGCCCACCACCTCCTCTGCACAGTACTTGAACATTTCTGTTGAAATTAAAACATATCATCCTCTATACAGTACTGTGCATTTCAGTGGTGTGCCAGCTCTAGTCATTGACCATTCCCATTTCCATAACTTCATCTCTAATGATATGGAGGACCACAGCATGCACCACTACATATAGGGGAGGAGGTCCATAAACCGACCATCTAAGGGCTGGAACAGAATTTTGGGCAGGTCAAACATCTTGAAATATTTTTCAGAGAATTTTCCTTGAAAGATAGCTTGAATAGGCATCTAACCCAAGTCGTTTCATATCTTTTGGAGCTCTCTAGAATTAGTTATCAAATTTTGAAGTGGAAAGGGCATAGGGCTCTAAAATGGTGCCCTAGCTAAAATGTACATTGTCAGTACACTACTAAAGGCTATGAAAATGCAACATGTACTAGTACTGTACATTTAAGATAGGGCACCATTTTAGAACCCGCTCCATTCAAGAGCCTCCTCCTATACTTCTTGCATCCTCACTCCACTGACATTTCAAAGAAGTCCTTAATAATGTATTCAACCTCTTCCACCTCCCACTAATTCAATCACAGGTAATACAGCTAATGCTTCAAAGACTGAGCTGCTTAACTAATGCCCTCTAAAACTGAAACAGGTTTTGGTCCTTCACTTACAATAATCTCACAGACATTCTCGAACTCAAAAACACTGTTGACGTTCACTTGAAGCAATTCCGCATACACATTCTTCCCGAAGGCCTCATTCACACTCTTAGAGGCTTTGCAGCCACATATTTTTAAATAACACTACTCACTATTTCCCATGACACTAAATTTTCGCTCATTGAATTAACACTGAAATGTCTCAATCCTTCTTGGAATTTTTGCACCTTTTAGCTTGTAGCTCTGTACAGATATATCATTCACCAGATTTTAATGAATTTGGTCATTAAGGAAGGTTGTCTTCTCTAGATTCAAGTGTTACAATTGATAAATGAGAAGTTAGTGGGATGAAACAGTGCCTTGAAGCCCTCTGTTCATCGTCCAGAATATGGACGTCGGAGCACTTCACGGTTAAAACATCCTTGTAAGGCATTACAAGAGGTCTTCCAAGTCAGTTTCCAATTTAATTTTAAAGTTTCTTCATTGCCCTCCAACACTTCACTGTTTCACATCTGGAAACTTAATTCAAAAGCCATGAAGACATTTTTATTACCGACTCTGCTTCATTATTACCTACCACACTAACCAAGTGCTTCAGGGCTCACACTTCCCCATCACAACTACCTCATTCCTTCTAATTCCAAAGTTTCACTCTGTAACTACTGAAATATTCTAAATATTTTCAATTGAAACACAACAAAAATGATGTAATATAATATGCCCTCTTCATGTACAGACTCTGCACATTTGTTTTCTGTTCTATACATCATATTCCATGCACTTCAGGGTTCTATACATGACCGGTACTTCTCATCCCCCTCATATTCTCAATCACGGTCCGTTTGTGCAATTTTTTTTTATAAACTACCTAGTACACAGACTACCTTAAAAATTAAATGCAACATCACTAACAATCCTACACGGGCATTTGGAATTCAACAAGTCAGGAGGGCATACCTGGAATTTTCTTTTGCCTCCTCAGTCCTCATCTTCTGAAGACTCCCCAAAGTCGCTGTCAAACAATGAAGGTCCACCTTCCATGGAGTCATTAATTATTTCGTTCACGGCGATGGTTCGCCCCCCGGAATTTGGATTCACATATGCCTCTGCAGATTCAGCTGCTTCTTGGAGCCCTTGGAAGTCAGCATCTCTTCCCATTGAAAACAATTCTGGATCCTCGTCATTGCCACCTTCAATGCCGTTTCTACGACCTCTCACGTCTGTTCGAAGAACCACTTTCCAAGCTGGGTCATCTTCATCATCGCTGAAAAATACTTGATGACAATGAATAGGGAAAGCAAAAGACTCATACCCAAGAGGGACAAGCACTCCAAAATTTGCCAACGTGAATCCCCATTCATCCTTTTTTACAGTAGCATTGCGTCCTCGGTAGTTAGCCTTCACCCAATCACACAATAAAAAGACAACACAGTGTCCCCTATAATTGAGCTCCAAGATCTCTAGAATTTGACCAACATATTCAAGGTCAGCTGCTATTAAATTTTGATCTCGACTTCCTGATCGACATGCTTGTCGAAAAATAGCTGCTACTCCTGAATCACAGGTACTTCTGTGAATCTCTGCGCTCTTCACTCGAAAGTGATATCCATATGCATACATGCTTTTAAATGTCTTCGCTTCACTGCAAGGTAGATTAGAGGAGTCCTGCACGTCCTGGGAAATCCTGGGAAATCCATTCCTTCTTGGATTTCCTTTCGGACTTCTTCTTCAAACCATTGGGCAAAACGTGCCATTTCCTCCATCCCTACAGGATATGGTGCTCCTCTCCGTCCACCTCTGGATGGATTCATTCTTCGAAATTCATTTCGAGCATTGGTTCTCTCCTCAAGTAGCTCCTGATATCTCCTGCACCCAGGTCATCCATGCAAATTCAATCCCATTTTATTATTGAAATACAAAAGCACTTCTGCAACTGATTTCTGAAACTTAGCTTAATTAAATTCAAATGCTACAAGGAATAATGCACAAGTGACCCTGCTGCAACTGAACATTCAATTCCTCTCACATACACCATACCACTGGAACCACATAAACCATTACATTTCCTACTGCACTATACATGCTCATTGGTCCCTTGACATAAAAAAATATTCAACTTACACTTCATGCAGGACAACCATGATCACAGAAAAACCTTGTTCATTTCTAATTAAAATTCCTCATCTTCAAAAAATCCACTACTTCTGCTGCACTTCTCAATTAGGGATTCTCCTGTAACCCTTTTCTCCTTATGAAATGCTAGTGGTTGTCTATTCCTGACTACATGGCTATCTTTAAATAAGTTACTACTCTTTCACGCTCCTCAAGCTCATGTACTGCACCCTACAGTGAACAGCATCCACTGCTTCCCCCCCGAAAACAAAAAGGCATCAACCTGCCACAAATGAAAACATACTCTTCATTTCGTGAATCAACCTCTCATCACTTCTGCTTGTTTCCCTATACCAGCAGTTGGACGGCCTTCGCTATGAGTTACAAAGGTAAAAATATTCAGTCTGACATGTACTTCGAATCATTTCCCACTTCAACTGGAACTCTCAAGACAATCTTTCAGATTTTCCTCTTCCTTTTCTTCTTTTAAGATATCTAGAAGTTCATATATAATTTCTATTGAATGCAAGGGACTCCTTCATTACCGTTCTCTCACTACAGGTACATGCTTTGTAAAAGAACTGACATGTTCAACTCCTGTGCTCAATTCCACATTACAGCTACTTTGCAAGCTCTAACCCTACCTCACATGCTCTCTTCTCCATCACTATTTAAAAAAATGAAATGACTTTTACATGTTCTGCACTTCTATACCACAATTCATTTTCATAAATCATGTCCTTAGCTACTATGTCACAGTGGCCAAAACAAATAACAAGTGCAGCCCAAATTAAACTAACTTCTCCCAATAATCAATGACTTCGATTTCATTCACAAGTTCATCTGAATCCTCTTTGGTCCTACACTACGTCAATGCAGTTCCTAACAGGATTCACACTTCACAATATTTCCTCCTTTCCTCTGTAGTGAGGATCACTGACAGTAATACACATATCATAATCCGGATTTAACGCTATTCACTTTATTAAAAATAAATAAATACCCCAACATATGCCTTCACCGCTTAGAAGTGGGGCACATTCCTTTCCCATCGATACTGACTCCTGGAATACTGCTCTTTCCTCACATACCTTCATTATGTCGAGTAGTTGTCATTAAAAAAGAAAATTCATAGTTTCCTCCTTTCAATTCCATATATATGCCTTTGTTTCTTCATTTTCATGTATTTGTGGCCAGAAAAGCTTCCCTCCCCACTGTTTGCTTCACTCTATATTATTGACATTGTAACTTGAAGTACAACTGCACTCACTAGGAACCTCTATTTATTCTTGACTTCACTATACATGACTCAATCAGACTGAATCCAGCTTTCATTACTCCCACCTACTGATGCCAATTGCACGCCCAAACTTTCAACTGCACTGCTTTAACCCAGCTATTCCTCATAAATAAATTCAATCATCACATGCTTACCTTCTATTTTGTTTCAATACAACTGAAAGACGTAAATAATTTCTCTACCTCAACTTCAGTTTTCTCCACATTGCTATGTCTAGATATCTTCAGTTCTGGATTCATTAATACTGTTGCTCTTGTAATTCCTATACTGAGCACTCACCCTCTTCCTCGTAAGTAGTCCACATCTTTCTTCAGAGGAAATGTATAGCACACTTCACTGCAGCCCTTTAAAAGTTCATGCAGCATGGAACCACAATTCATAAAACACTACCTCTCCTTTACTATTTCAGGTACTTCACCAATGCCATTCCAGTTCACTTACTAATTTTTAAATAAAAATGTCATGCATGAAATATAATTCACTCATCACTGTACCTCTTTATCTAATAACAAACTGTGCCATTCAAACTATTCCTCATTATGTCACAGTTCTTTTAATGCCTTCAACTATTGACCACTCAATTAATATGAAAACTTGATGTTAAGGTGAAAGGCATTCCTTCTGTCCAGAAACACCAGATCACTACATGATTTCACAGAAAACAATAAAATATGTTTACAGCATGAATAGGAAGTAAGTTTCACATTTCAAGAACACATAATCCAACTCTGACTACTTCATGATAAAGATACAATTACTTCAAATTCTGTGTCATTCAAGAATTTACTGGCGATACGGGTCAATGTGCACAGCGTTGTCGAGGACAAAGTCGTGCATTGCACTCCTCAATTCATCAGAGAACACCTTCCGCTTCCCTTTTCCTTCCAAAATCTCGTCCACCATTGCTGGTTTTTCTTCACTATCCCAAACTCTTCTGCTCGTCAAGTTGTAGTCCTTCATGTACTCTGTAACAAATCCTAGTGCTTCATCAATTTGGTATCCTTGTGCAATACTACCTTCTGGTTTGGCCAGGTTCTTCACATATCCCTTCAGCGACTTGAAGTAACGTTCATATGGGTACATCCATCTCGTATGAACAGGTCCACAAATATATAGTTCCTCCACTATGTGATGTGGTAAGTGTGACATGATGTCAAAAAACGAAGGAGGCATTTCCTTCTCCATCATACACATGGTCTCCGCACAATCGAAGGACAATTGCGCTTGGTCATCAGCATCCACCACTTTCGCACAAACCTTTCTGAAAACTCTACTCAGACGTATAATGGTTCCAGCCAGAGCCTTATTAGAAACCTTCCTGAAACATAAAGGAAGAATTTGTTGTAGTAACACGTGATAATCATGTGACTTTAAGCCACTGAATTTACCTTTGGATATTTTCTTATGCAGTGCTGACGCATAATTTGTTGGAGTCCTCAAGGACTCCAACATTGAGAAAAACTTTGCTTTATCGTCTGGTGATAGCACATACGAGACACTTGGCATGAATAATGTCTCTTGGTTTCCACCTACTCGCCTCAAGTGCAAATGTGACCGGATGCCACGAGCTTCCATATCTGCTCTCACGGCTGGAGTATCTTTTTCACCAAGCACAGTCTTCAAGAAATTCTCGGAGATGTTCTTCTCACAGTGCATTACGTCCAACACATGCCTCACTGGTAAATTCTGCTAGAACATAGCCACAATTAAGTATGATATGAAGTGCATCACACAATTACAAATAAAATTCAATTTCCTCTGATTCAGTGCATTGAAAAATTCATGTACTAAAATCTTGCATCAATAGAGAAGACTACTATTCAAAAACTTTACTATGACACTTTCACTGCCATTTTCTTAGATAAAATATTCCTTGCATACCAGTCATTCAAACGTATTCACTATTCACATCAGTACTCTTCAATTTCTGTTACTCTTGACTAATTTCTAAATCTCCATGCTACCAAAACACACTTCCTGGGAAAATGTATACCACACCATCATGATGTATATTACGTTATAAAAACACATATATGAATCCTCTGTTGTACTACTAGGCTAACACTCCAAACATATAGGCAGTGAAAGCATCCAGCATAAGCACCTGGTACTCTGCTATGTTCTGGCATTCAGCGCAAATACATTTGCCTTTCTAACTATAACTCAGAAAACTATTTTTACAATCATGAAGAACAATTAAACACTCATTCACCATCATCAGCCCTTCAGCTAATGACATTGCCATCTTCTCGGTGAATATATACATATGGGATTATGCATGTGCTACTGCTATTTAGTCTAACACATATGTGAATACAATTTAAAAGGAGGAGGACCCTCTCAATCTATACTATGACCACTGCATACACCAAAAAAATTACACATCAATAATACCTTACAATGCATACCAAATCCTCCACACAATTCAGTCCTCTGTTTAATTGTCTGACCTCATCCTAATCAGTTTCACATGTTCCATTCACGATCAACAGAGCTACTGCAAATTATCATTTTCCGTTCACAGAAACTGTTTTGCATGTCCCCTCATGATGGCAGGAGGAAATTTTTTTTTCCAAACATTTCACGGTTCACTTACTTATATTCAGTCATACATGCCAAATGTCATTCTCCATGAATGAGCACTGCCATGTCCAATAACTCTAAGGACATGGAAAAACAAAGAATTCCCCACTCCTATTTAATTGATTCCTGAATTGTACTCAACAATGCAACAATGCACACTATGTATCACTTGCGTTACTAAAAAAAACCCCACTCTTACCAATGTCACTTCTTTATTTTCCAGTACAAAGTTTTTATTCTTTCAACATCAATAAGTACATTGGTGCTGCTTTTCTTTCCTACAATCCACTCCAGTGCGGTACGCAAATATCATTTCGTAGGAGAACTTCAATATGCACCTCCGGACATTGGGCTCTATTTTGTTTTGCTAATTCAACTTCCATTTTTTTTTCCTTCTACTGACAAAATTAATCTTACTTACACTGCCTTGTACACTACAACACTGCTTACCAATTTGTTTGCATTAAATCTTCTGGAATTCCGTACTACACTATTCAGATTCATAATTTTGACAATGAAAAGGTCAAACTCATATGCCATAAACTTTTTAATAGTAAAGGAATTCCTTTTAATTAACCTAAAATAATGAAAAAAAACACCCCGCATCACTAAGCTTTTATATTGATTAATTTTCTTCCTGTGCATAAGAATGGGTTATTCTTCCAATATATTGTAATGCACTGAGATATATAAATTATCCACCTCCCCAAACATATTCAATACTGCATTCATGAATGCTGTGTGAAGTTGAATATTACAGAAAAACTAGAAGGACATCCAAATAAAAGGTATGACTCCCTGATCAAAGATTACATTACTCTGCTACAAGTTTCCCACTTCTGAGATTCGTTTTCAATACAATAAAACCTGAAATAATACTCTTGACTTCAAAATATCCAACAGAACGCTTCCTTACTGTAAGCAAGTACTTCTGTTTCATAACATGATATCAACCAGCTATGAGTAGGTTCAGAACTACTTACCTTCCAGTAAGGCAAATCGAAAAATATACTTCGTCGCTTCACACCATGCAATTTAATTGGGTCATCGCTTGAATTCTCCACACCTCCATCTGCTAGAAACTGTGAACGCTCAGAACCCCACCTAAGCACTTCTTCACCTGTGGGTCTCTGTGGAGGCAAATGCCACTCCTGATTCAAACTGAATGAAGTTCTTGCTCGACGAAACTTGTGTTCTTCTGGCAAATAACGCCGTGCCCCTAAATAAATCATCTTACTTAGAAGACGGGCATGCTCTGCACATAGCTCAGGACCACAAAGCGGACATGCTTTGTAACTGTGAACCTGCTGTCCTGACAATAAACCATATGCAGGAAAATCGTTAATAGTCCACATCAGAATGGCTCTTAGTGTGAACCTCCTTTCATTTCAAGGTTTCGACATGTTTGTTGCAGGAACACCGTTCCAAAGCTTCAACATGTCTCTAATCACGGGAGCCAAAAAAATATCAATATTCTCAGCTGTGGGTGCCATAGGTCCAGGAATGAGAATTGCCAGTGAAATGAAAAACTTTTTTGTCAAAAGCCATGGAGGAAGATTGTAAACTGTAATGAGTACAACCCATGTAGAATGTTTGATGGCATTATTTTTGAAAGGAATTATCCCATCCCCAACTAGTCCAAGTCGAAGATTTGTCATCACTCTTGCAAAATCTAGATATAATCGGTCAATGGTCTTCCATTGCTCACTGTCTACAACAGATCGCATTTTCCCATCTCCAGACTTGTTACTGCTGTGCCAAGACATTAACTTCGCAATCTCTGGACATTGGAACATCCTCACCAAATGATTGATTACATCAAAGTACCGAACTACTCGTTGAGGTACTTTATTCGAACCTGGTATATAACGAGGATGCTGGCATTTTGGACATTCTTCAAGCTCTTCATTATCCCCTTCATACAGCAGGTGGCCTTCAGGACATGTGTGAACTTGTCGATGTTTCAGTCCCCACTTCATGAGCATGGTCTTCATCTCATATGAAGTTCGTGGGAAACAATTTGAAGTGGGTAGTACATCCCCAGCTATCCATGTCAGCAATGCATCCAAAAACGTATTTGGCACAGAATATAGGCTGTACAAGGAAAAGAGAACAATGCAACACTGGAGGCGGTTCAAGTTACTTCCTTCAAAGACCGATTCTGTCGAATCCCTTAACAAGCTCTCCACATCGAACTCCATGTCGACATCATCTTCATCCTCCAAGTTCATACCCACCACAGGTACTGCGTGATCTTCATTAAGAACATCAGTGTGAATGCTGTCGAAGCGCATGAAGGCATCTCTGACCATGCCATCAACATCCACTGTTGTCCTCTGTTGCCAATGGAATTCACCACCACTGTCATTGGAGCCTCGCTGGCGGTAATCTTCTGCTTCACTATTAGGATGCTCAACAGGACCACGCACATTCACGCCGTCCACTGTCTGCACCAAACAACAGAGAGTAGGCCACGGTTCAACATTAAGCCATTATGTCCTGCATTATATCCACAAACTTGACAACATTGTGAAGCTGGAGATCAATATCATGCATAATATTTTTCCAAAACCACAATGACGATGAACTGCTTCACACTTAACTGTTCCTATACTGGATTGCAATGAACCTACTCTATGCTTAACAATTGTTGGCTTGTAAGAACTCACAAGGACAGGATAGATTAGGTGAGGATCTCGTCCATATCTCACATGATGCTTTGCTACAGTTGAAACTCTCCGCACCACTGCACCCCTACATTGATTGCAAGCACACGGATACTCATGTAGTTTTAACCTATTCGCAATAGAGCGCTCAATGTGGTAAGCTGAAGAACGTCTTCTACACATCCTGCAAGATAATTTCAATTCCGGAAATTAGTGTGCGCTTCCTTTCTGTGTCTGTCTTGTTTTGCAATGTAATACTAATCCTAGAGTCTGCATGACTATATCTATGTTCTTTACAACCTTACCACAATAAATCCTTCAGCGGATGCTAATCAATTTCATTTTGTCTATATTCTTCCGTGGATACTGTTTGTCAATTATGAAATTCTGAAAAACGACGTGCTTCCATTACACTATTGTTTGCAGAGACCCCGCAGCAGACAATCCATCTTCTTCACAGAACTCATCTTCATATCCGAGGTCCACATTTACCACAGCAGACGATAGGTGCCACACATTTCATTCTCTGGTATTCAACAATTCAGTACGACCGTTGAAGAAATTTTCATTCATTCGTCATATGAAAGCTTCCACGACGCAGCCTTAGTTTGCATGTATACCATACAAGCAATACACTCACTAGCTGTTATAGAAGCATCAGAATAGAATATGACACAGTACGGACCATAGTTGCAGAATAAACTGTCCTCAGCGGCATGCCTACTATATTGATGAAACAAACAGTAGGGCTATATACGAATCTGATGACAATAGCTAGAATTATAAATTGCATTCAAAACCACTGCGTACTTGAGTTTATTGGAGCGACTTCCCTCGTACGCTTTTCTCTAAATTTCAAGAGGGCTCTTCAACACTGTTCTTCAATACGGTGGAATCTGCACTGCTTTAACGTTCCAATTTACCAATACAATTAATAGTCAAAAAACATGTCTCCCTCCACTTCACAGAGCCTGTCCTGTCTCCATTCATACATGCAATGACGAATGAGGCAAGGCACATGAGTAAGTCCGCATAATGGAGCACCACTACAGTAAGAACTCTTACGACTCTCATTCTGTAAGTTACTTTTCTGGTTTGAATATGATAATGCCTATACTGCACAAACAGTATGGTGTGGTCAAAGATCCCCAGCTACTTGTTACAATGGACATATAACACGTACACAACCTCATGATGGGGAGACGTTACATTTCAATGGACACATGGACAAGAACTTGACCTGCAATTCTTGTGTACATTAAAGTCCTTGAAGAAGGCATCGAATTGAAACGACAGTGCCGAAAACTATTTCAACTTCACAGCACAGTATGCAATGACAGAAGAAAATATTCAGAACCTAATTCACAAAAAAAAGACATTGAAGTCAAATGCCCACTTCTTTATCAGGAACTGACTTCTGAACAGGTGCCTCGAAAAACCTGTAGGAGTGATAAGGAGTGTAAGAGTACTGGAACATCCGGTTATAGTTAAGTGAAACTTATATAGTCTTCATTCAGTAATGTCAAATGTACTTCGGAGCAGGGACCAATTCTTGTACAAAACTACATGGCGACGGGAGGTTAACCTTGCAAATGATACCTTGTGAACACTTCTGTATCCAAGTATTCTTTAATGGAAGGTAAACTACTTCCGTGACTTCCAGTTGGAAATATTCTACTCACTTAAAAGAAAAAGTTCTTGGCGTCTGAGACTAGGGATACACTTATCTGTTTTGAGCAACCTTTGCTGACAATCACTGCTCGATTCAATGTGCACCAAATCTAACAATTTTCAAACGTACTTGACAATTCTTTCCTCGAGATTTAAATAAGTTTTGAACACACAAGTTCAGGGTTACATAAGCATGTTATGAAAATGTGAATTCCATCTTTCGATAGAGTGCCTTCACAATTTGAACTACAATTGAGCTCCACTACCGATTCAATTAATTTTTTTTTTCCAATGTTATTCAAAATTTGCATAGGGAGCATGAACCACATGACATCAGAATATCAAAAGTTAATGGAGAGTACCATTTAATAATGTTAATCCGTTGATGATTCAATCACATACCTTGCAGACTTTCAATGAAGTACGCAGTAATAACTGCCAAATTCCCGAGACCTTATCCACTCTGCAATCCAATTCATTCAAGAGGACGAAGTAAATGAAATGGGAAATATTGGAGTGCAATTCACATGTACATCAACATGAAGATATATGTTGTCATACAAGGTTTCGATGTGTAATTCTTCCTTAGAGCAATACAAGCAACTGCTCTTGTATTGAAAACACTGCAATATTACAGTGGAGACAACACTTCTAATTCTGTCCCCCCTCAGGGTCGACTTCTCTACTGTGACTGTCTTCTTCCAACAGAATCTGAGACTCTCTCTCCAGTCTCATACTCCTCTCTAGAAGTATGCTAGATTGATCGAGCATGTGTTGCAGTTTCTCTCTCAGACGAACCTTCATGTTCTGACTACGACTGCGCTTTTGTGCTCTACGTCTAATGATTTCTTTTGATAGAGGAGAATTACACTGCAGACACGTGTAATGGAAGTGGGAAATGTCTTTGCATATTCCATGGCATTCCTCATGAAGGAAGTCGTCTACTTCCAGGTTCACAAGGTTCTGAACACTACTCATTTCTTTCTTATAAGTCTTGCGCAAACAGTAAACGTCTTCCTGCATTTCCATCCCTCATCAGTTCGACCACATGCATTCCCACTGACGCAGCGATTTCAATTATGTACAAAGCGTATTACCATGGACGGCATTCATTTTCCAGTATCCCGACCTCGTATGTGATAGTTTCCAAATTCTGTTCCAGCAATTCTGAATTTTTCTATTGCCCTCCCTTGTAAGCGATTTCACGATTTCTGTGCAGTCTGACTAGTTTGACGACAAGAAGAATACTTGCAATACGAGTACCTCAAAACCTCATCGCTGAGGCTGACAACATTAAACGGTTCCTGTACTGTTTTATTATGCATGAACCTTCTATTTCCTTACTACTTAACAAAAGGTTGAATGTCGTACCTGAAACTGAAATGGCAGTACTGGCGGCTGTCCAAAGAAATCAATGAAAAGTCCGACTTGGGCACCGTCTTCGCCAAACACAGACTCTCCGACTCCTAGAGTTCTTTAAATTTTAAATTGAATGTCAGCTTACACCTGCTGGACTTACAGATAAACATGGAACACTGAGACTGAAAAATTGGAAACAACTACTAATACGACATGTTGTGAAGACTTCACATTTCATATTACTTCACTGGTTTCTTCCTTCCATCATGCTCAGTGCTGATGAAATGACATCCATACATTTGTGAATGTTCTATTCATTTTCAACATGGCGTGCCCTCATTAATTCAATTTCCATAGTCGCCTAGCAAGTGCTGCAGCTTCGACACATAGAAATCAAGCAAATACTTCTCTCTATAAACAAAATGAAGTTCGAAGTTCACTCGTACAACAGAGGACTGCAAAAGCTTCCACAGTCACGTGCTGTTTTCCTGGAAAATAGCATTGAAAGAATGCAACAAAGCATATTCCAATAATCGCTGATACAGTTCTTAGCTTTGTGACCTTCAACTTACGAAGCACATGGTTCTGTCTGAGAATGCCTTCTAAGTTTCTCAAACTAATTCGTGAGTATACAGTTTTCCTACTATCACATGATCCAATGACAAGACACATCTTATGAAGTTTTCGATAATTTGAACTCCTGGATATCTGAAATCCAATTCTTTGGAGAACAAAAAACATAAGTTCTGGAACCATGAACGATGTGGTATTCCTTGTTTGTGTCTATTCCATTACCATTCAGTTATCTCCTTTATTCCAGTGAAAACAGAGAGGGGTAATCTTACTTGCGGAACTTAAATGGTGCCACGGTTGTACTCCTCGAGTGTGCACTAAGAATGATACCCTCTATACATGCACGCGCCTATTCAACCTACACATTCAAAAGTTACAGAAACAGTGATGAATATATCATCCAAATCATACAACTCAACTATTCAGGATTGTGAAGGAATTCGGGTGCACCAGGAAAGCAGAAAAAATAATCAGCTTCTGCATTACTGAGCTCTGATATTATGAAAGTACAACTGCCAGAAATGGAAAAACATTAATGACCTAGCAACATTCCGATTGAAAAAAAAATGCGCTCACTGTTAGAAGGAATCCTAAAGCCTACGAACTACCAAATGCAACTCTTCTACACCGCATACATAAGCCCTCCAAAGCACTCTGGGAAGGCAGAGTAGATGATCATTTGATCAGTACCTGCAATAGCCACTTCAACTCTTATGACGTCCAGCAGCACATTGGAATCAAGACCCTTCTAATACTCCCTTGACCTCTCTGCCTTGTGATCCTTGTGGTTCATAATAATTTGAATTATTTGCCAACTTCACTTTCTTTTTTAAACACAACAGCACTGGCAATACTCTTTTTGATTTGCACCTGCATTTCCTAGCTCTCTCTCTAATTGCATCCACAAGTGATAAAGCTCGTTTAGTCCGCAAAGTGCACGTACAGTGTTTCCCGAAAATACCGGCTCTAAGCACACAATCTGAACAGGAGCATACACCGTCCATGCCTTGAGACTTTCTCAGTACCTACTCATTTGGTGTACATTGCTATACAGGTAGCCTATAAAAAAACTTTGGAATTGTTGAAGGACGAGATAGAAGAAACTGAAGTGCACCTACCTGCATATTGAGAAAAACCAGAGTGAACTTAGCGAAAGTGAACTACCATATTCCAAAGAAGTGTTTTTGAGAGCAAATGAAGAGGACGCAAACATTTCTCAAGACTGGATTTCATTATCGCAATTACTTCAAATTCCTTGAAGCTCTCCAACATGCACTCTCGGAATTGCAGGTTGCTCTTCACCGAAGATGTGCGAGCGCATTCTTACAAGAAAACTAAGAGAGATAACTGAATATCATTTGTTGTAGTTCCTTACCTCTCCGCAGGTGGTTGCCCTACGAAAAAATTGTTGAAAGTTGTACATACGAATTAATTTTGAATGGAGTTCTTTAACTGCTTACAACTTCTATTGGGATTTCATGTCCAGAATATTTTGGAAAAAGAGAAAGGTCAACAACGAACTCATGAATGCCAATGTTCAGTGAAGTAACACTAGAAGAAAAACGCAGAAAAACAGGTTTCAGCAAACAGATCACGTCAGGTAGATTGTGTTGAGACTGCGTTGTTGAGAACGCGGAAAAAACACAAAAAAACACAAAAAAACGCGTTTTCTGTGTTTTTCTGCGGTTTTTCAGTATTTTTTCAGTGTTTTCAGCGTTTTCCTGCGTTTTCAGCAACGCAGTTTCAACACAATCTACCTGACATGATCTGTTTGCTGAAACCTATTTTTCTGCGTTTTTCTTCTAGTGTAACTTTCATGGAATGTAACTGTCCCTCAAGAGAGTGTTAATATGCAAACAATTAAACAAACTCGTTACCTCAAATCAGTCATTGCTCTTGAATTTCGTGAATTTTGTGACAGCATTTATTTCCTTCTTGCAAGACAGAACACTAGGAGATGACAACAACGATTTCCACACAGAAATACTAGACTTCCATTGATTACTTTGAATTTCTGTAGCATTCACTTCATGTTCTAAAGCTGTCACCGTCAACTTCAATTGCCGTTAATGAATCTCAAAACAACGCATCAAATGAATACAAAAGTTCGACTAATGTAGACTACCATAAACGAAGCGAATAAAAGAAAGAACTTCCAATTCAATTGAAAGCATCAATTGTGCACTACTTCTTCACATTCTGACCTGCACAGTCAGTATCCTTGTGTCACGCTTCAGGGAGACGGAGTGTTGAAAGCAATGGTGAGAAGCGCACGAAGTTCCCAGTTCCTTTTCCGATTTGCAGTCCCTCACTTCTGTAGCACGGTACCTCTCTTTCTGAGGACTGCCTTTGCATACGAGCACTCCTCAGTAGCAAACTTCCAGATTCCTACGGAGAACGGCCTTCCAGAATGGTAAAGGGCAAGGACGCTATCTTCCGGGGGACGAGACAGCAGCGACGATCAATGTGAGTATTGCCAATGCAAGGGAAGCTACGATTTTCGGAGATACGTTTTATGCCAAACAGGGTCACCTTCGTTTGTCCTGGAGTAGGTTCGGTGGGTGATTGCAAGAAACACCTGTCCTATTTGTTGCGTTTGGCTGATTTTTTCGGGAGTACTTTAAAATTAGAAAATTAATTTTAAAAAAATTTTAAAAATATAAATAGTGTATATACCTCTAAGATGAAGGTTTTGACCGAAGGAAATGGATAGAAAAATTCTCTAAGTAGGAGAACTTGAAAAGTGCCAAACCTCCAGAAAATACATACCTTCATGTTTTAATTAGGGAAAAATAGTAAAAATAGATATTTTCAAAAAATAAAAAGTGGCCATTTGCAACAACTTTATAGAGATGGTCATTCACCAAAAAAACCACCAAAATAATATTTTATATGTTTCAAAATACAAGCAGAAGGGAGCTCCCTTTGTAGACCTCCACACCTCACAAAATTAACTTTTTTTAAAAATCCTTCCCTAGAAAGCTAGAAGTCTATTAGAAGACCATCTCATCCAAATTTCATGTCAAAATCATTAAAAAAAGGTATAGCTCAGGTATAGAAAACCCCTAAACTGCCAAGTGTGACATCCAATCGGGGTCTATTTATGGATAGTAAACTATTTTTGAAAATTATGAAAAAATTATGGAAGGTTTATGATAGTTATGAGCACCTTCCATCCAAATCTTGAGTCAATCAGAGCTAAAACACAAAAGTTATGGCCAAAAAACAAATCAGAATGAGACGTGTGACACAAAATAGGACAGGTGTTTCTTGCATTCACCCCGGTGCACTGAGTGAGTTATGTCAACTTACCTGTGATATTTTGCAGCCGCCTCTTCACGCATTATTCCCGACTTGGACGTGTCCTCTGTAGGGAAAGAGTGCCTTCCAAAGTGAGCAGTGACGCGTTTCATAATAGAAGGCAGCAGTACTATTTTCTGAAAGAGAGTTTGGCGTATTAGAAACTTTGTCGGCCGCAATCTAGGAAGTCAATGGAAGGCAGATAATTTTAGTATTAGTCACTCCACATCTGCTTCTCTACCATACGTCGTTTTTGTTAGAATGATGAAAGTCTGCGCAAAATTAAATGACACAAGAACGTGCGTTTCAAGGATTGAGGCGCACCTGCAAGTTGCCACTGCTCATTACGCACGCCATGTTAAACCAGTTGAAGACGACGGCGTTTACGTGCACGTTCAGGGGGATAAAAGGAGCGCCTTTTGTTTCTCGGCCTCTGTGCCTTGAACTTCAAGAACCCTAAATTTACCCTACCGGATGAATTGAGTTTCATCTGTACTCGAAGTCTGTTAGTTTGTTTTAAAGCAAAAATGGAATTACACTGCTCTGAGCTTCGCTCAAGTTTTTCAATTTCTCTGCTATCGTTCTTGTTTGATGTTCCTCTCCATTTGGCTGGGGTTACTGTCTTCGAAGGTAAGCCTCACGATTCAGTCTGCACTGCACTCTTTAAGACAAGGAGTATTTCACAGAGATGCTCTTTACGGTGAGGGACTATAGGGGAGGGAAACGATGTAAGTGCGTTCCGCAGTTCCCTCCATTTTTAACTTTGACATTGTTTTTACTGCGCAGGAAGAATGAAATTCACGGGAATGACCTCTGTGACGCGCAGCTGGATTCTTGGACTGCGGTACTTCCAACTTTGTCGACGACGCAAGACAGAGGGTCAAATGAGGATCCACATGAAAATTCAAGCGGCGACATTCCCAATAAGGACAAAAACCTCGGAAACCGAGGTAGCTGTGGTGAAGGTAGTGACCTTCGAGGTTTTCCCTCAGCGTTACCGGAGGCATGTGTTGTACTTTCCAGTGACTCCGAGGTTCAATTTTGTCGATGCGAGAAACAGTCAGTGAAATGTGTCGAGAATGTTCTGCAAATGGAGTCCACTGACCACATCACTTGCACAGACTCTGACTTCCACAGCAACCATTCGAACAGCGATTCTGGGAGCACTAGTTCATCTGAGTACTTACAACCGCAAGAGGAGACTGACACAACAACAGAGGAGGAGAGGAATCTTAGACGCACTTGTGACACTCGTATAAAGAACAGAAATCGGAGAAATAGAGCACGAGGACGAAGGCAGAGGCTGCAAAAAAAAAAGGTAAGTGGGCCTTCTCATGTAATTCTTGCTTGGCCCTCAAGTTTCCTGAGAAGATGCAATAGGAGTTATACGAAGAATGGTATCGTTCCAAGTGCATCGTAATTTCATTCCCGATTATCATTGTGAGGAGTACTGTGTATCACCTCCGTTTAAGTTCATCGTCTTCAGTGCTCTACATTTGTTATTAAAAACATTTAAATCATGACAGAAAGTGCGAATACCTTGTTCAGTATAACGAATTTTCCTTTCTTTCCTGAAAAGGTTTTATTATTGATTGAAGCCTTGACGACGTCTGTTGCTGCCATTCCTTTTTTCAGAAGGGTACAGTGGATGAACGACTTTTAGAAAGTACACAGTATTGTACAATTCTAATTCAAAATTGTTGAAAACAATTGCTCTGCAGTAGTTAGAGATTTTAAAATAAGGAAGTTCTACCATCTTCTACTTAGAGTAGACTACAGGAATTGGGAGTCCTGCGTACATTCAAGTCCTCAGAAGTTTTCCACCGACGTGTACTTGTTCATGTACGAGTGTAGTCTTCAACCGTTCCAATTATAATATTAACCGGGTTCTCGAATCTTGCTTGATTATTCAGTTAATGAAGTCCTCCTGAAATTTGTTTACTTCATGTAGGCGTAGTCGAATTTCAGGAATAAAGTTATTTGGCTGGTAATCATTTTGGAAATGTGTAAACCTCGGAACATTATCAGTATTTCTGTTGTTCTCTTCCTTTTAAAAGATCCCTTTCGTTTTGGCAGCTTCTGTTGAATCATTGCTAGGATTTTGGATATAGAATTAAGTATAGAATGCGGGAATGATTTACTCTTTTCTTATTCCCAATTTTCGACTTCGTACAGAGCTAGAAGTATGTGATTGATGAAAGAAACTTCCATCATGTTCATCCTTACAGAATGAGCGTGATGTCCTCACTTATTTTATCATGGCTTCCCTGCTTTGATTTTTGTTTTTCGAGAAGCAGTGATGTACTGATGATTACAATACCTAAATATGGTGTGTCCACTCTCACAGTCTGTGTGCACATGAATAACATATCCATCGTGGGTGTTGTCATTCTGCAGACTAAGACACATTTGTCTATGTCTTCTTCCCTTCCCCTCTTACAGCCACATGGCATTGCGAATGTGAGTAGGAAGTGCTATTAGGGTACACATGAATTTAGTATGTAGGAATTCTTTGCTTGTGCTTTGATGGCGTAGACATTAAATAGGAAAGAGTATTTGATGTGGTCTAGAAGTCAATACAAGCGCTGAATTAGTAATACTTTATTCTTAATTTCTATGCTTCATGAACTGTTCCTCTTGAGATGTGGTAAAAGGAGAACGAAAATATGCATATGTTAATTTTCTTGTGTGGAACTTTGTGTTCCTGGAATTCTTTCCGTCTCCTCTGACCTTTGTCCCACAGCATTGGAAGGAATTCCTTCCGAAAATGCTCAGTGTATATCCCTATATGTATGGAGTTGGACTTCCTGGTACATTAATAGAAATCAGCGTATTTGCACTTCTGATTCATGATTGTCTTCGTGAAGGAGAAAGGAAGAGGTTCACTCTCCTGAAATGCCCCGATATTTACTTTGACCTGTGAACTATGTATTAGTACGTGTTGTTGCGACATTGTGTGTCGAATAAAGTTGGAAGTACCACATTCGACTAACTACTGAAGAAATAAATTTATGTATTTCAGTTTTTGAAATTTATTAGAATCAGTAATGCTATTTTGCATTGCTTATTGTATATCGAGGTGAACATGTTCTTAGTACTGCCAGGCTCACTACTTTTCTAACAATTTCAATGTTGTGTAGGCCATCCGAATGGATGCATCTCAAGATCATGAAGTCATTCCAGAAAGTCCTCTGGCAAATGACAAGGGAGAGCATAGAACAAAAAGGTGCACTAGAGGGAGCCAGAAATTACCCAAAACAAAGCAAAGAGACAAAGCATTGGAAGTAGTCATATGAAGGTGGTCGGTTCTAAGAAGATTTCAAAGAAGGATTCGGGGACACAGCTCACGAAGAGAGGGAGGAAAAAGGTATCTCCTGCTGTTGTGGAGGCCATATTCGGGAATTTGCAAAGCTGTGTAGCTAATGCAGAGGAACTCAGTCGAAAAAGGGACGAAGATGCAATGAAATGTGGACGTCAGGCAAGAATTGTAGGAGATGGAGCGAACACTACCCTTGTGCAGCAGGAAGTAGGAATTGACTCTAGAAAAGGATTACAAGAGCAGGCTGAGAACCAAGACCCGAGTCATGACTTTCCATCTTCTAATCAAGGTATCAAAATGAATCAGTTGTCGTCAGTGGGTTCACTTTGAGGTACACTTGTAAAGTAAGAATGCAATTTTTAGTATTAGTAGAATTGCATTAGAAATTTAAGTAGTAAATAATAGAATTGTCCCACTCTGTCTTTCAGTGATGATTGGGAATATACTGTTGGCAGTTGAAGGTGCATGGAATGATTCATTGAAATACATCTTGTCGTAGCTGAATCCATTAAATCGAGAAAACATCCTCTTCTCTGATCATTGCTTTGTGAACCAATAGAAATTTATTTGTGGTCCTTGTTTTCCTAACGACAGGATTCCGGACAAGAGCATTAAATGTTGGAGACGAATGTATCGGACAAGTTGGAGACACGCTTGAGAAAACTTTGGTTTCGAACCAAAGTTTTCATGAAGGGCTTCAACTTAATGAACGGAATTTGCAATCCCAATTTCCCACTGCGAAGGCTACATATCGTTCAAGTGCAACACAAACCGTTGATGAAAACATGCGAAAAGGCAAAAGCGTGGCTAGTGAAGATCAACAAGTGCGTCTACCTTCGGGTCCGACATGGAACTCACGAAGTCCATCACCAGTCGCATATTGAGAGAACATGGTATGTTCCTTTCTGATGTAATTGACAGTGGCAATTCATGGTCTGTTTTTCCTCTTCCAATGCCCCTTTTCAGAAGAGATGGGTACATCGCTGTTGCCAAATTCAATGTTGGCACAAGCAGTGCATGCCGAGGGAAGCAACTGTGGGTGCGCAAATTCAATGAAAGCACAAGGTTCATGGAATTTGATGGTGAAGTGAATGTGTCTCTCTTTGTAGGAACCGCGTGACTCTCCTGTGCACTACGACATGTTGTCGAATGTTATGCTTTACTAGTTTGGTATGGGAATTAAACAAACTACTGGTACTAGGATGTGTCAAGATTGAAGGTGTCAAAGGTTCCACTTCAGTATTACCTCGTTTGTCTAGTTCCATAGTATTTCATACGCATGACAGAAGCATTCTGAGACCGACAGGGAGGTTTATATGAATAGGCCTTAACCGCATGTTTATTTCTGTTGAGGCAGCGTGTTTGATGCTTCATAGATAAAAAGAATTGTGAATTTTAATTGGTAAGAGCTGAGAGCATTTTCATGTATTCTGAAATTCAGTTTGCATGTGCTTCCTACTTGTCATGTAGACATTTATTGTTTTCCATCGTTCTGTCAATGAAGTTCAAAGGAATCATGTCTGGAACAGGGCGGCTACCATTACGGTAGAGTGTTGTAATGTGTGTACTGTGTAACGGAATTTCATGAGCGTTCCCACTAATCAGAAGTTCTAATTGTGATTACAGCATTGTCGGAGGAGTTTGTCACATGAACGAGGAAGTCCTCCACGAGTACGTTGAGGACCCCATCAACGGTCATATGACTCAATGTCTGGAAGTCCGATGGGTCATGCACCGTCCACAGATGCAGGCATGCCAAGTAACAGTCGAAGACGCAGTCCATCAAGGAGTCCAACACTTGGACCGAGAGTACATCTGACGACACGGAACCCACTACAGTTTCAGTTGGAAAAGTCCAGAAACCCACTATCTCCAAGAGAAACTCCAGGTGAGTGTGAATTAATAAGCAAGTGCAAGTCATCCCATGTGTCAAGTGAATTTCGTCAATTGAAGTGGGGATAAACAGTTCCCTAAATCGATTTTATTGACAGTGAGGAAGTAGTCTGTGCCATTTTGGGCAGTTGTAGGCCGTCTATCATTGTAGGTCAATATGACTTTCAATGAATTTTCGTGAGAATAACATGTTGCCTATGGCAAAGATGACTTTCACTTTGGGAGAACAATTTTAAATAAGGTACAGCACTGAAGAAGGTTAAAGCGAGGTCGAGGAAGTGTACCTGAAATGGATTATCCGAAAGTGAGGTATCCTGTTTATTGACTGGACATTATTACTGTAGAAATAATCACCACTGCGGTCATGCGGTAGGAAGTCCTCTTCGTAGATTGAACATGTCCTCTAAGCAACCAATTTAATTCACGGAGACAACTGAAAGTGGTCTTTGTTAATGGGCACATTGTTCTCCTTTAATTCATGAAGTAGTAATTCCAGTACAGTGGGAATTTGAATTGACGGTAGAGAGTGAGGTATGACGTGCATTTCGTTGCTTGACCGCAAGTTCAGGTGCCAAGAGTTTCGAAGAAACTGATGACCATGGTCATCAGCGCAACAAGGATTCGTCGTCCACCTTCAACAGCCACCGATATGGGAGGTCTGCTTTGCCCTGTGACAACTTAGAGAGACAGAATGGGAGACCAAATTTTCCAATTGACAAATCTCGTAGTACTTCATCCTTACGTGGCCCTATTGAACCAACCGAGTCCGATTACAATGGACGTGGCTCTGAAATGAAAGAAGACATGCACATCCTGTCTTTGTCAGATGACAGAAGAAGACGAAGACATAAGCAATCCTTCCGTGAATCTCAGAAAATCCAACGCCAATCAGAAGGGAAGAAACCGTTTCACTTGACCCTTAACAGTGAAGGAATACCATACGGACCCGGCAGACCTGCGTGGGTAGGACAAATCAACAAGTTAGCGAAGTGGCTAGATCCATTGTGCACCGACATTAGGAGACAAGCACATGGAGACATTTGCATATTCAAAGACCGTCTCAATGAGAACTTTGAATACTCTAGAGATTTGAATGAGGATTATTTGAGGGGCTTGATGGGGAAAGCTGTGACAAGAAGAAGGACAGACATCATTTCTTTGATCAACATGGGCGGCAGCTGCCTACCACAAATGGATGGAAAAATATGGAAGCGCCTGGAATTGCTTGCTGCAAGTAAACAGAGGGAGAGGAGATCGGAACATGGTCGCTTCGCCAATTCATGTCGAAGAACATTAGGAAGAACGGGTGCGTCAGGTGAAGAGGGAATTCAAGAACGTCTTCGTGAAATGTTAGGCAGGTCACCTGATCCGCATGAAGTTGGGGAGGAGATGGAACGTGATAAAGGTTACGGGAAATGTAAGGAGGGTATGTCATTAGAGCGCAGTCAGAATCGCCACGAAGCAGCTGAGGAAGTCATGGACAAGGAGAACAGGAGGCAGCAGTTACGAAGTACTGAATTGCGTCGATATCATAGTTACGATGAAGATTCCAGGATGCAAGAGTCCTCAAGAAATGTGTCCTCTCAGGTATGCAGTGAAGTTTGTAGTGTGCCTTTTTTTTTCAAGTATGACCACCATATTAACAGTAATGGAAATGTCAAGTATTTGTCTTCTGTCTCATGAAGTTAGTACTTTGTAGTGTACATCATTTTTTGACAGGGTTGTCATGGAACGCGCCTCACGAGGACTATTGGAAAATATAGATTCATGTCCCTCACTTTGAATGCGAATGAAGTGTGATTGTTTTGTTTTCAACATTCATGCTGTGATCAAGTTGATGTTCAAGAAGTTCATGTCGCACCAGCTGTGCGTCGTGTTACTGTGTTCAAGAGTACTGTAGGGAATCCCTTTTTTTGAATGATATGCTATTTGCAAAGACCATGGAGACATTTGGTAATTATTCTTTCTATGTGTATGTAATGAATTGAAGTGATTGTCATTTTATAAATGGTACGTAGGCACTTAAAAATAAAGAGGGCTCATTTGGCGGCTCATGTGAACAGACCGATCTTATCCCGGAAGGACGACAGCTAATATGTGGATCCGAAGGTCAGAACGGGACACGGAAATATACGAAGGACGAACAGATAGCTCGCTTGGAAGCTGAATTGGAGAGACTGAGGGGTTACCAGGGGAAGTCCTCATGCATGAGTCAGGAGAAATCTCATAGAGAATGGAGCCCCGAAAAATACTGAAAAGATTTTCAGGTACAAGAAATTTAAAGCACAATTGAAATGAATTGTAAATCAAATTGCTTGCATGTGATTCGTCCGTTTGCCATTTCGAATTTGCGAAAGCCACTTTTGTTTCGTTCAATTTATTGTTAAACTTTACATGTTTACTGGAAGTCGATAAATTTTACCTTACAGGTCGGCAGGTCGCTTACTCCACTGGAGCATTTGTCGACGACCATGCGTATGGGAAAGCGCTGAGAGAGGTTAAAGCAAGGCCCGTCATCAGTCATGAATGTCTTTATAGAGGAGTAAAGCAAGTGGGATCATCAGAGTTTGTGGTTCATTTGGTTGTATGGATTTGTATATAGTTTTATAAAAGTCTTATGAATGTGAGTGAAGTGTCTCTAAAGTATGTTTTGTCGTCAGTTACAGAGAAACTGTTGAACGACGTTTGTTTCTTGGTTTCATAATGTTCTGCACTGCAGTGGACATTCAACAGTTGAAAGCATTGAACATAAAGTGCCTTAGCGTAGTTGTGGTCAGGAATGTAGCAAGGCTTGTTCATATCATAAGGGCATGGACTACCACTTTCTCATGTTGAAACACTGCTTTGGATTACGTAACCAGTCAATAAACATTAGGGTACAAGTTGTTTTGAATTTCATATTTGAGTCGGACTTCTGTTAGAACCCGAGGCTAGTCAATTGTGCTATGTGATGGTGGTTGTCTTGAAACTTTGTAGAAGAAAATTTTGCAAGTAGGAAGAGATGGTGGAAGACGTCATGTACAGATTGCACGTGGATGTGTAAAAATGTTGTTTAAAGATGCAATGCATGGTCATTAGTATTCACTTTTATGAAGTGCGCAAAGTTAGGTCTCCTGCTAGGTTCGGACTTTGAATTCAATTACTGCCATTATTTAAAAATAATGTTTGAATATCAGTGGTGGTTGCAGATGAAAATTTCCTGATTGAAAGAGTTGTTTTTCCATATTGTTCTGAAATTGAGCCTGTATAATGTGGTTGCCGATGGTCTGGAAGCACAGGTCAGTTCATATGTGATGAGTTAGATGAGGAAACGTGATATTCAGTGACTGCAAGTCAGTTCTGCCTGATGCGAAGTCCAATGCTGTTTTTGGTTTCAGTTCAATAAATAGCCGTAGTACAGAGTTGGCTTTCATTTTAGCTTGATGCGCTAAAATTTTGAAATATAATGTTAAATTGAGTACAAGCAGAGGAGGATGTGGAAGTTGTCATTTGGGGTAAGTGTTTTCACTGAGCGAACATGTGATTTTCGAAGTAGTAAGGGTCGGCAACCTGAAATTGTCCCAGAATGTAGCAGTGACATCATAGACGTCTGTACTCTGCAAGTATAGAAGAAATGTGCATGAATTCACCTGAGTGGTGACGGTCCTTGTCATACAGTTCATGGAGTGCAAAGGAATGTTCTGATCCCTTGATATATGTCAAACGTAGATCACAACTTCATTTCCAGAATTAAGGTTCGTAGAAAGAATGCAAATTTCCCTGTGCTTCCCTATCTTCCCTCTAGCAAGTGCCAGGTTTATATGGATAATTTTTCCGCTTCTCTTCCTTGCCGTTGATGTGCCATGTCTTTGAGCAGGACAGTGTTGAGGAATTTTTTTTACCGAGAACTTCATGAACGTCATTTGGAAAGAGTTTAGAAATAGTATTAGCATTCATGAAATTGTCTAGAACAACTTAGAAAGAGGTAATATTAATTGGAAGACATTGTATGCATATGTATGTCGTTTTCATTGAGGTTAAAGGAGGTGGTCAGTGGTCACTGTCCTAAGATATAGGGATTCTGTGCATTATACCAGTCCTGAATCGCAAGTGACGGTGCTGTCTACGAAGGCCATGTTGAACCTCTGTGTTGTCGCTATATCACAGAACAACTCAGACGTTGATGTTATTGTGTATTTGGAACTTTGAGAATGTGGGCTTTAAGGTTTTATGTAATAGTTATTCAGTTTCGAATTTGATAAAGCAAAGAACCCGTTTCCTGACTCCAGTTTATCGATTTCTTCAAGTAGTGACGAATGATGTAGATCTGCTGTCTGCAAATTGCCCAGTAAACTTTCTTGCTATGAACATCTTCTGGAACCATTACTGTGTTGATGAACATGCACATGACACGTGTCCCATTTTTTTTGTTGACAGAAATGTGGAGGCGTCAAATGACCAGTGGAAGTTGTGAGTGCCGCCTTCTTACCTTTGCTTGAACATGTGACTTGTGCAATGGTAATGATGGTCATTTGGGAACTTCGAAAAGTATGTACTAGTGTATGCCTCTGTAGGCCTACTTTTGTCCATTAGTGAGTGTCGTCATGGCCATGTTGGTAGTCGTCGCGGCAGAAGGTGGAGGATTTCATCAGCAATTCATGCTAGATTTTAGGTATAGGGTTGTGAGCATTTCATCATCCGTGCATGCTTGCAGGGGCCGTGTTGGATACTACGGGTGATTTTAATCGCAGAACGTTAATTTCATGAGGTTAGCAACAGTTGTGGAAGTTGGAGTTGTTCGAATCGGTGGACTGCAGGGCATAGTCAAGGGAGGTGAGTACCGGAATTGGACGTTGTCGACTTCGTTGATGACACAGAACAGTAACAGTCAAAATCTTGTGGATGAGAGTGGCTTCGAAGTCGATGTATACTCTAGCTACTGGAACTTTATGTACACAATCTGTAGGTGTGTTGTTCTGGTTCGTGGTGTGCCTGTGATGCACGCGCATGTGAAGTTGAGGGGCATTTGAAGTTGGTCACACTGTACTTCGGCTTACGTCATCCTAATGTCTGTAATTTGTTGACAGGCTCGTCTTCGGGGAGAGATAGGCAGATGTGGATAGAGGTTAAGTTAGAGGAGCCAAATATGTTGAGATGAAAAGTTAGTCAGTTTTTTCTTGTTCTTATGGAATTTGTAGGTGGCAGTGGCATAGCAGTGCATGGTTATCCAGAGGAAATCAAGTGTCCTCTGAAAGAGTGGTGGCCATTGACATTTCATCTAAGTTTTTGGTCATACAGTTTCTTATTGGCAGTTCATCAATCGATGAGTAGTTGCTAATGGGGGTAAGTATGAGAGACGGGGTAACGTTGGGCTATGATTATTTTACATCACGGAATTGCAGAAGACCTCCGTGTTCATTGCCTTAGCAGAGCACCCGAAACTGTGTTTATCTTGTACATGGAGGTCGCTTGTAGCGTGTTTCATAGAACAATATTGACATCAGATCTGTCTATCATGAGAGAGAGTACAATGTGGACCAGCTGTTGCAATTAGAAGGAGAAATGCAGGTATTTGTTTCACAAGACAGACCTGAAGGAATAGCAGATCATGGGGACGTCAGTCCACTTCACCGGCATTATCCCTATTTCTAACAAGAGGTAGTAATTCATCATTGAATATGTGGTCTTTGGAACTGCAGCGTCCTCCGGAATGTTGTCCGTCTAGATTGTCAACATTGAGACGGGAAGATCCTTTGAAATTTTAGACTTGACTTATAATTAGGACCCCACAGCCATGCCAGAGATTAAGTGCAGGTCCATATCCGTGTTGGATTTTCTTTTGCTTGCTTGTGAGGAACAGCAAGAAACTTCAGTCTGTTTTTTGGCAAGTGGAAGAGAACTGGCTAGGAACCGTAGCTTGTAAGCAGTTGGTATATAAGTTGCATTCTGGTAAAAGTTATCCGCCCATGTAGGCACAGAAGTTGTTGTTCTAGTTCGGCATCTGGACGAGAATAAGGTACGATGTTTCAGGCACTTGGCAATTGCGTTTGAGAACGGAAGCTTGTAAATGTCTTTCTATACTGACATTCTTTTATAGAGCCATATGACATTTATTTTACCTTACGTCGGCAACTTACGGAGGTGTGACAGATAGGTTCCTGGTCCTATGATTATCTGATTACCAACGCTAAGAAATACGTATTGATCCGTGGTTACCGTGATTCTGAGAGCATGTCTTTCTTGTTTCCTTGAAATCGTCAGTGATGACGTGTGAGAGCTCTTACAACTTGGATGTTGCTGGTGATGTAACCCTAACGCATTTTCTATGCTTTTTGACAGAAGACATTCTGGGAGGCTGTAGGTAACACGCCAGTGCGTGAAAATGGACTGGAAAAGACAGGATGAACCGTTTCGGTGCAATGAAGTGTGACATGTCCGCCGTAGAGAGCAAATGAACCTTGTACAATGTTGTCCAGTTGCCAGGTATGCTCTCTTGTACTTCCAAAAAACATTTGTAACTGCAGTTGTCTTCATGTGGGTAGGTAATGCTTTTAAAGTGTTTGGGACTCATTCGCATAGGTTTTTGAGGTGCAATCATGTTTTTTCAGTATTTTTTTCAGTTTCCTTTAAAGACTTCGAGTGGATCTGAATTATCACTGTTGATTTTTGACTTTAAGCACTTTTAACTTCCGAAGCAAGTTATGTGTGCAATTCAGGAATTGCGACCGTCGTGTAGGTGTTCGAGGTATTGTGCGTACCAGATGACGCCTTCATATGAAGACCGACAGCCCTGCAGTTCCTTCACGAGGTACATGTCGTTATTCTTGGATAGGTATGCATGAACGTGCTCCCAGTTGAGTGTAAAAGTCGTTAGGATTCTTCAGAACGAAATGAAGTAGTAATAGCGACAATCATAAAGTGTAATTTCAGGCAGCTGTGATGAGAAGTAGTACAGTTTTCAGGATTCAGCCTAGACTGCAGTCACAAAGCATTAGTTGATTTGCGATTCTTAGTGTGAAGCATTCCGAAGAGCACAGGGCCGGAGGACCCGGTCTGCTGTAAGTGAGTGCTATGTTCAATCGTGTGGGTGGAGGTTGGATTTACAGAGTGCTCCATGCATTAATGAAACTTGCATAAGGAGTGTCCATTTGAATTTAGGGGAAGTACGATGGTGATTGCGGAGGTGAAATTAGATGACCGCCGCCCATGTGTGGTAATTGTTAGAAATTTGAGGATTTGTTTTTATATGGAAACATGTTGAGATTGGGTGCGTGGTACTGTTTCACTCCACCGAAAAATGCTGAAGATTCAAATGAAGAGGCCGACGTCATTGAGGATACGGGTGCACGTGCATTAATTATCTTTACTTAGCGCAAAGGAATGTAAGGAATAGGTTTGACGTTTTTTTCGCTTGAAGGGGTCATAGGTGGCTGTTATACAGCAGCTGCATGTCAATTCTTTATGTCTTTCTAGAAATTTTTATGTATTCAGTTTTCCGGAAGTGTAAACCGCTCTGAAATGCTCGAACTTGGAAATGGACCACGAGTAGGTCCTGTATGATTATTGCTAGTGAGTGCTCCTTGTAATGGTAGGGGACGGTGTTTGTGTTGGTTACTTTGTGTCACTGGAATTGAATTGTTCTTGGAGTCTCATATCATGTGGGAGGATTGAATTAACGATCTTCACATGAAGTCCGTTAAATGTTTGGGCGCAGTTGGTCAACGCAGGCACCCTTTTTTAACTCCAGCAATGATTAAGTAAGCATGGATTGCTGGGAGAGGTAGAAACTGATGACCAGATATTCATGTACTAGGTACATGGGCATGCATGGACTGTTTCATGTCATTCTATTGCAGGTGTTAGTAGTGGGTAGTGATGCATCCAAAGTAAATTGAATTGTAATCTTCTTTTGTGTAACCAATGTATAGTGGAAGCGTGGAAGGCTGTCATAGTCGGAATTCCAGGAAAATTTCAGCATTATTTTTAGTGGTTTCTTTAAGTTTTCAGGATTGATTTGAATTGAAAATATATTTCAGGAGAAAACAGCGCATGAGGCATGGAGTTGGTTAACTTTTCAAGGTACGCAGGGAGGATGGCCAGCGGACTATCTTTCATGGAAGTCTGTGTAGACTTTCTATTATGAGTGGCCTCTGACTTCGGATGGCTAATTCTTTTACCTTTGATTGTGGGGAGTGCGTGCTTGGGATGAGGGGAGTTTGACATGCCCGTGACTTAGTTCGTTACTACTCATAACTGTGGGATGAGTAGTGTTCAGAAGTACAGGTGAAAGCTGAAGTTCCAATGAAGATTATGCCGTTGGTGGGTCATTCATCGGGAAAACAGACATCTTGTACGTTGGGGAGTTCCTTCGTTTAGTCGCAGTTGTTTTCAGTGGACAGTCGTACGTTTGAACTTGCAGTTCCTGTAACGGTTTTTTTCTTCATAATCTAAACTGCGCGGTAGTCGTGCTTCGGTCTGTGCGGGCTGAACATGAATAGTATTGTGTTGTGACTGCTGTGTACGGAAGTGCGCAGATTTTGAGGAACTGAGAGTCATTTCGTTTTTTTTGACGGCTTCTGTGAGAGCGTTAGCAACTGCAGTCATTAAATCCAACAGGAAGAAGTGCATTTTTGACATTTCGAATTCCTAATCTCCTGAAATATGGGTGTATTAAAAGTAACAATTAGAGGATGACATAGTCATTTCATGTCAATAGTTAAAGGATTAGTAAAAGCTGTGTACGTTGAGATCTCATTAATTGAGCGCGGAGATTGTGAAGCAATAAATTTCAAGGTAAGGACAGGACTTGGACAGAAAGTGCTTTTCAGTTCCGTGAACCGTTGATCATGGGCACAATCGGATGGTGCTGAGGATGCGCTTTCCGCCAGTGAAAGGAAGTGGTGACTGTTATTGTGAGCCTACGTAGTATGTAAGTGAGAGAAGGAGGCCCTCTTGCCAATCGATTTCGAGGAGGATTGCTACGACCGCAGAGGTACACTATCGGCGCATGTTTAGTCGTTCGTGCTTTCCATTGGTCGGAATCACAAGCATGCGTAACGGAGGTCCTCAGAGTTTTGGAACCTGCTGACGGTTGCTTTAATGGAAGTGCGAAATTTAGCAAGCTATGTATGAGTTGTATACTATTCTCTGTTGTCTTTCCTTTGAATTGATGTTCATGTTCCCTTTCACGAGAGGAGATGTTATGTCTGAGTGGTGGTCGTTGCCTTTCTTGGACTTTGTGGAGCTGGCAATCATGGATGGGTAGCAGTATAGTTCTGTGAAGTATGTATGATGACTTGCATTTTGCTCTGTTTAGAGTCATCGTGAACTGTGACCAGCGAAGGAAGAGTTGGGGGTCTGGAAATGGATTCCGGTGAGAGTGTGGAAGACTCTTCCTACTATACAGTGCACAAGCATGGGGATCCGTTACCGTGGCTTGCAAACGCTGGAGAGCGTGAAGGCGGAGTTCAGTCTGGAGGTGGACTGAGCGAGAAGGCTCTTTTTGACAGCACCTTCGAGGCACTGTTTCATGAGGATGTAGAAGAAGAAGGAGAATCGGAAGACACAAGCGAAGAGGATTCTGGCGTCACTTCCGCTGAGACTTACTCGTTCCCCTCGTCGCAGTCATCCGTGAACGACTGAATTCCCAAAGTGCTTGGAAGTGCTAACGGAGGAACCACCTTCACTTTGTTTCCGTAATTCAATGAAGTTGATGTACTGAATTCGTCGGTCCTTTGGGGACGGATAAGCAGGGAGATCATAATGAAGGCACTTTCGGACGGTCCCATGGCCAGTTTGGGTAGCGAGAACATTTTCCATTGAGGAAGAAGCTTTGTTTTAAACTTTGAAGTGTGTAGGAGAAGTACACCGTAATTTTGATGGGAGCGGGGTATTTTTGAGGACTTATGACTTTCTGGTGCTGATGTAACCGTAGGAAAGAACGATTGCTGAAAGTTTTGTGCGTTGATACAGTGGAATTTTGACGGTGACCTGGAATTTTCCTTTATTTCGTTCGAAGTAGACGTTGTGGCAGAATTGAAGGACTCTGTTCACGTTTTACCGTAGGTCAAGTCTTTCTGTGTCTGTGGTGTCCTAACAGGCTTTCAGGGCTCCATGTTTAACTTCAAAGAAGAGTACATGTTCTTGTGAAATTGGTTGGGTACATGATGTCGTTGACAGTAGCGACAGAAATTCTATTTTTCTAGGTCATAAATGCCGATGTAGTTGAAGAAGTGGAAAACGTCATTGTAAATTACTTCCATTTCTTCACTGTGTTGTTCACATGGGCTTCTCTTTCCTGCTGCAAAGAATTTGGTGAATTTCAGCATCGTACATGAAGGGGGTGAAGGTTGATGAGTATGGAAGAGGTGAGAGTGAATGACTTTTTTTTTTAGATGGAGAGTATGGAAGCATGAAGTTTTTGCAGAGGACGAGGAAGAGGGTCAGATGAAGGCATAACGTGCTACAGCATGGTAGTTCTCAGCACAGTCGGTACCTGACTACCTGCAGGTGTTGTACGTGGGAGCACTGGAATTTCAGGTCGATACAGGAAGCAAGCTTAATTGGTGCATTATAGTTTCTGATCATGTCTTTTTATGTGTTACCTGTTGCGGCTTTGAGGGAATGAATGGTATGATGCCTTACTGCGAAGATGATGTGTTTGTACTAGTCCTTTTTTTTCATGCTAAGTCTTGTGAAGTGGTTGCAGTATTTTGGTGTTATGGCACGCAGTGAGCATGGAATTATTAAGATTATTGGCGAGAAGGTCCTTCAGTTTTGGAAGGCATATAGCTTAATGCATTGGTAATATTCAATTACAGGGAGTCACGAATTCATTGATTGCCTGCTGCTATGAAGAGTAGCGCAGCATATGTGGGTGACTAGTACTGCAGAGGGTCAGGCGGTGCACAGCCCTGTGATGGCTTATTTGCTGTTGACTTTCAGTGAAGGTACAGTGAGTTGAAATGAAAGGAATATGACGTCGTCGTAGGTAGGCAGTGAAAGAGAGAATAGTGGAACCGGTGTTCATTGTGTTCAAAAAATTTCTTCGTTTTTGGCGTCTTAGAATTCTGCCGAAGGTAAATATCGTTGGCATACTTTGTGATGTGATGGGAATCCCTCAGTCTCACATTCAAAACTACGTTAGCAACAATGGAAGCAGGGAAGTACAGCATTGGAACAGAGAAATTCCCTTGAGCACCTTCATGAATTCACGAAGTCTAAGTCATTGCATGTTTATGTTAATAAGTATAGTATTTGATGATTTGCATAGTGTATGGGACGTAATCCATGGTCTTGGCGGTCGTCGTATCTTGAAGGTGAAGTATGAAGATGCTAACTCACAAAATATGAGAGGAGGAACGTGTTGTAGTTGTGAGAACGTGTGGATGTGCGCAAGTGTAAAAGGGAGATGAATAAGCATTGGAGGCAGACGAGGATTGCAGTTATGCAATGCATTCGGAAGAGGAAGGGGTGTGATGGAGATTTGAAAATGGAATTGTGAATCTGGAGTTGCACTTATGGAAATCAATGTTGGACTGATCGTGGATTTCTAGGAATTGTGGAAGTGAAGTGTGTCTTCCAAGAAGTTCGTGAATTTACGAGGGACTCTTGTTTTGTTTATTTTTGGCACAGAAGTTACATTCTGCTGGTGAGAGCAGAGCATATAGAGATTTTGCTTATGAGCTGCTAATGTCCACTAAAACTGATTTACAGGGAGCTGAAGTTCCTATGGAACGGGGAGCAGGTATGTGAACTGTCTTCGTTTAGCACTGTAGCGATCATGCGTGTTTGGAAATGGTAATGAAAAGAATGGCGTAGTGATGGTTATCTGTGAAATTTATGCTTATTTGTAGTGAGTTACGGAGAAGGCCTTCCACTGTTCTGTGGGATTTGTCAACGCGTCACGATTGATAAAGGTGTTCCCCCCCGAAGCTCGAAGTCCGTCGTTGGTGTAGGACGAGTGCATGCAGTTCTTTAGCGGACTCCAATATCGGAGTAAGGTGGCCAGAGCAGTAGGGGTACCCAGAACACATGTCTGTTCAATGAATGCAGAGAAGGCATATGCAGTGGTTGTTCTGTATGGACGGAATGTATACCTAGTACCTCATGGCGATTTCTGTTCTGTTAAATAGTGAAATGGTGAAGAATAGTGTGTGGATTTTGTTGATTTTGAAAGAGGTGTGGATAGGTATTGCAAGTATGGTATCGACAGAGCTGTCGGTTTGTTATTAATGTTTCTTGATTAGGTAATGAAGCTATGTTACACATGCAGGTTTTTTTTTGAAGAGGACAGACGAGGGAGCCGGAGTTGACTACACTGTTGTTCACGATGTTTCCGTTTTCGAAATTGAAGAAGAGCAGCATTCCGTAATCTGTCAGAAGAAGGTGAGAGTGAGACCTGGAAGTTTGAAGACTGTAAGAGCCTGGGCTCTGCAGGCTGACTTCTGTGGACACTGTAGAAGGCTATAGCAGATGAAATTAATGTTTTTGTTGTCGAAGTGAAGGCAGGGAATGGTGTAGTTCTTCCAAACTGTTCGAAATTGTTGTTTTCCATGCTATAGAAGTTCATCTGACATTGAATTGATCAGTAGACATTTCTGTGAGTGCAATCCCTAGCTCTGTGTTCATTGCTGTGTTTGTATGATATTCTGTGGAACATGTGCCTCTACAATTCATGAATACTTATGGAAAAATGAAATATGAATTCAGTGACAGTAGTATTCTTACTGAAGGTGCGCACTGCAGGAGTAGAGAGTGACGCAGTGGTTGACCGCAAATTTGTGCGAGTAGGTTGGAACTGTATCTTCGAGGATGGAGAGTTTGCCCTATAGAGATTGAAGGTATGTTACTTCAGTCCAGTTATCCCTTGTTGAACTTCATATGTTTATGAATGTGGTCAGTAGCATTGAAGGACACTAGTGCTTAGAAGTACTGATTTGAAATTCTGAATGAGGACTGTGTAGTAAGAAAACTGAAGAACTTTTAATTTGAAAAAATGAATTAATTATTTTAATTTGGAGACGGGAATGAGGTCGAACTGAGTATGTATTCTTTAGAAGCGGCTATGTTTACATTTACGGTCCCGCTCCAATGATTTCATATTGTGCAGAAGTAGAGAATACCGTGCCATGAGAATGAAAACCTTATGAGCATTGAAGGTGAATGCAGGATCAAGAGAAATTGACAAGGAGGATGAGAGCGCAATATAGTGAATGGTCCTACATGCAGACATACGACAGACCATGATTTCCAGTCCTTGAAGTTCACCTTCTATACCGAGCTGTGGAAATGAGGAAGGAGAGGTTCAAATTTCTGAAATCACAGGACTCAGATGGCAGTCACTTCATGTGTTCAAGAAATTAGCACTTGTAAGTAGAAGTTTATGAGGCTTGAACATTTAGATTACAAATGTTGCTATTCATGACTAGTACTACAGGGCAACGGTAGATTAAGCATGTAGAAGAATTTGAATCCCCCACAGTGGCAAGCTCCACATTCATTTTGAGTTCTTTGATGCAGAAATGTAGAAATGAGATGAACTGTTTTCTACTTTAAACGGTCTTGCCATATTGGAATGGCATAGTCTGGGAATTGTGAATGTGGTTTTCAATGGAATGCAGTGTGAATGAAAACTTAGAATTCATTCATTCATGATGCTGCAATGATTCTGAATACATATCCTTATTATAAAGGAAAACATCAAAAAGTATGCAACAGTGATGTACATTGAAGTCCTAGTCCCCAGGGTCGAATGAGGAGTTGTTGTCAGCAACAGTCCAGTGGAACACTTTCTTGTTCATTATTAACATAAGCATGTTGTAATAGACAACTCTAGGTACAATTTTATGTTTATGAATAACACATAGTTGTTCACAGTAACATCCAAATCAACAAGTTTTGGCTCAACATTGTCCGGGTCAACATGTCCTAATTAACAAAACAAATCAACAGTTTTCTGTTGAAAATTTGTTAATTTGGACGCCATTTTTCTACTAGTGGAATGGCCTTAGATTTAGGATATAAATAAGGTGTCAAAGATGTCATTGTCTTCTTCTAAAGCAACAATGTGCTAAAATATGGATTTACATGCAAAGATGGAAGTACTTACAACAAAAAAAGATCATTACATTACATTTCAATCAAGATGAATTATCTTTGCAAGTGCAAGATTGGATTGAAGACCAACACCAATCAATGGAAATTGACCTATCTAATACAAAGTTGTCCGACAATATTAAAGAGTCAATCAAGATGCACAAGAACATGCAAATCTTTCTAAAGGGGGATATTCCTAAGAAAATCAAGTAATCCCTTGAATTCAAACTATATTTTAAGTAAGATATTTTTCATACAAAATTCGTTTTTGACACCTAATTATTTTCAAATTTCCTAATATATCTTTTATTAATTACAATCTATTTAATAAACTATAGTTTGCTTCCATATATTAGTTATAATTTTATAGTTTGCAATCTTTCATAAAAGTACTATAATTTGACAATACAAAGAATACAATGTCAATTGTAAAATAGCAAAGCTATAATATAAGAACACCATAGAATGAATTGTGCAAAGACTAAATTAATGAAAATTACTTTTAACACTTTTCACATTCACAAATAGATATATACAAACTATATTTATAAGGACAGTAGTTTATATTGTAGGAAAATTATGTCTTCTTTGTTGTATAAGAACTTTGTACAAAGATAGCCAAATTTCTAAGAAAAAAATTACATTTTACAAATTCAAATTATGCATACATCCACCATTGCTTTTCACCTAAAACAACACCTGAAAACACATTATTTTGTAGTTCATCACCCTAAACACCAAGATTGGGCTAAAGATAGAATCCAAACTTGTTGTAATTGGAATGCAACATTCAAATGATTGCCATTTCACAATGCCTAGTGTAGATGTCTTATTAGTTATCACAATTATAAGGGACTACAAGGATTCATTGATGTCTAAGGTTGATGCATTGGATTAGGCTACAACTTTAGTCAAACTGTTCATAATTTGTTTGAAACTTCACATACAACAATATTCTAGCTTCATCTTCAAATCCTTTTGCATGCCCAATACATCTTGAATGGCCAATTGAAGAGTATGGTACTTGAATCTTTTGTCTCTAAGGGAGAAGCACCCAATGGTGTCCCTGTATCCAATGCTGTCCATTTCTAAGTCAGTCATTCATTCTAAAACAAAAATGTAGCGGGACTGTAGATTGCTTATTGTTTTAGGTCAAAAGAAATGAGCCATGTACTGCCTACCTACATTTATAGCCTGAAATGATTGTGTGCTGTAGAAACGGACGGCATTGGGTACAGGGACACCATTGGGTGCTTTGCCCTTATATGCAATACTTCTAACATACATACTAGAATTTAGGATTCACTTACTATATCATTTCAATACTTTGTATATATGAGGTTAGAAAATCAATAAAATGTTTACCTAAGACTTCAATCTCCATCATAAAAAATCAATGTTGTTGAATGACAATGCCACATAATTTACGAAAATAGATAAATAGCCTAAAGCTTGATTGATTTAGACTACACAAAATACAAAATCTTACACTAACCCCCACCAAACCTATCAAGTAAGGTAAAATCTAAAAATAATGGGCAATGCAAAAGGAACCTAGAGTTGATTCAAACATCCAAGTGAAGCATTTTTTGTTAAACTCTAAAAGAATTTATTTATACAAGGGTATTGATATAAGAGTATTATTTTTTGTATGTGAAATTATATTGCTTGCATTGATAGATAATCATTTAAAACTTTGTACTACCTATAAAGTCATTGCAAAAAAGGGTGGTACTATTTTGGTATTTTGTGTCACAATTAGGATACTCTCTCATTGTCTGCTATAACCTTTGAAGTACAAGTCCAATGAACATGAAATTTTTACTAAACACATCTATCTTCATCTTTATTAGATGAACTTAAAAAAATCCCTTATTTTTTTGAAATTTTAAAAAATAATTATATATTTATAAATGATTTTTGTTAATTTGTCTCAAGTTGAGGTTTTAGGGTTTTTACTACCTTATGAGTCCCAAATTTTAATGATCTAAAGATCAAAATTTCATAGTCTATTTTTATATTAGGGAAGCATGTATCTATCAAAGAAAATTTGAAAATATATTATTTTAAGTCCTCTACATATGTACAAACAACAATCCCATTGCACACAATTTTTGAACATTGAAGAGGGTTCATAGATCATTCTTTTGGTGAAATCTCATCTTTTGGAATGGATAATTTTTATTTTCATTTATTTTTAAATTTAAATTTTTTTGTCAAATTAAAATGTGAAATTACAATGATAGTAACTATTTTCATGAGGTTTTGCACTTTTCTAGATCACCTACTTAGAGAGTTTTTTGTATGATTTTCCTTCCTAAGGTGCTTTCTTTTTAAAGATGTCTACATGAAACATATTTTCACTTTTTCTTAAGAAATAAATTCTAATTTAAAAAAAATCTCAAAGAAAAATATGAGTATTGTAAAAAACACTATACTTTTTGGATGCCCTTTCTTGCAATGACCTTATGGTTTTTTGTGAGTAGTTCGGGGAGTAGTTCAATTTTTTTGATTAATTATACGTACAAGCCTAGATTTGTTATATTTTTTTTACTTGAGTTCTTTTATAGAATCATCTATGGAAATGAAAATTCTTAAAAAAATATTCATTCCAATATCATGCATTTGCAACCAATGTTTACAACCTAACTAATAAACAAACTAATATACAAACTAAGGTTTCATGTATTTATGAAATATTATTAAATACAAAAATTGGGATAGAATCCTATGTCATTAAATCTCTATATTAGATATAGTAATTTCTTAATACATCCTTCTTAGTAGTCAATATGATATTTTAAAACAATACCCTTAAATTTATATTTTACATTCTTTCTTAGATATAACCAATTTCATATTGTTATTTGAATTTATTCAAATGAGACTTTATGTGTGAATTTACAAGTTCAAAAGTGTTGGTAGTCTACATTGAACTTCAACCAATAACTAAGGAGTTTTCATTGCATAGGGATAGGAATGTTGTGAGTTTAGAGAAAGAATTTAGAAAAAGCAATTAGGAGTAAAAAAGGAAAAATTTTAGGGAAAAAAAAGGGATTTAAAATTCAAAAGACTTTAAGCAAGATAGAATAAAGTATTTTAATTAGGCAAACAAGATAATGATGACAAAATCAAAATCAAAATGCTAGTAAGTAGAAAAATGGAATTAGACTTAAATAATAATAAAAAAGATAGCAAAGGCAAAAATACAAAACCAAAATGAAAACAAATGACTACAAGTAGAAAATGAAACTATAATTAAATGACAAACAAAAACAAAAACAAAAAAACAAAAACAAAATTAATTTCTTTTTAAAAGAAAGTAAATTGAAAATAAATTGAAAACTACTAAAATACTTTATAATAAATAAGAAAAAACACAAACATTAGTATAGTTTAAACGATTATTTGAAGACTACAATAGTGATAGAAAGACTAAAATAATTAAAAAAAACACACTAAAATAAGGGTTTTATAATAATTTAGGGGGAATTATACTAAATTAATGCAATTCACACTAAATTAGTACAATTCACAGCAAATCAAAGTAATTATATCAAATTGGCACATTTTGTACTAAATGAGTGAATTTACAATAAATTAGGGGAAGATAAAAGTACTTATACAAATTAGTTTATTATAAAGTTGAATAGAGGCAAAATTGTGGTTTGAAGCCCTCCCTCAACTTTTGTCTACATGATGTGTTTTGAAAGCTCTTAAGAAATTTGTGATAAAAAAAATAAAAATGCTTAGAAAACTATTGCAATGGATCCTGACCAAAGGTAGGAACAATTTGTTGAGTAGGCTCAATCACTTGTTTCATGAGTAAAATGGGTGGAAATACAAGGTTTGGGAAGTAAGCTACTCAGCTTGAAGGCTGATTTTGGGACTGTGGAAGAATTTTAGGGTTTTGCATGAGATGGGGGAATTAGTGAGGCTTGAGGTCGCTGGTATGGTTGAGAATGGGCTGTGAGGATAGATTGGGACGTGAATTCAAAGACATGGGCAACTTCGAGGAGAGGGACTTACAATGGTTGAGCGAAAATGGGTAAATTGAGGAGCTCGAGAGCCAGGGCAAGAGCTGGAGCGGAAATTTGAATGAGCAATGGGGAAGCTATGGTTGTAGAATGTGGGCATAGCGGCTGGAATGCTTGAAGAGGCTGCAGTCACCGAAATTAAAAATCCAATCAATTGGGTTTCTCAAAAAAATTCTCAACGTTGTTGAACCGATTGGGAAGGTTTTCCGAACTTAAGTTAGTCGAGCTCTCATAGAGATTTCACAGCCTGATTCTTTTGTTTATGGTTTCAAGAGGCGTACACAAGTTCTAGAGTTCTCTGGAGCTAATGGTCAGATGGGCTGATTTGGGAGAGGATCACCGGAATTTAGGGTTTTCTTTGTAGTTGTTGTTTGGAAAAAAATGTAGAATTGGTCTAAGTCGGTGCGTAGCAATTCCCTAAGCGAGCACCATCGCCTCTCATTGTTTAGTTTAGGCTCGCGAAAGACCTCTAAAATACAAATCAATGAGGGACCAGAGTAATGCACCAAAGCGACAACACATGAAATTCAACGGAGCAGTTGAAGAATAGCACGGCGGCGAGAAGAACCGAACTCCGTCGGGGTTTAGGAGATCCACAGCGACAATCGAGCAATGAGAAGCTCGGAAGTCCCGGAAGCAGTGTCCAGGAATCTCCCCTGCAGCAGGGCGCGAGGTGGAGCGAGGTCACTTCAGGAACGACGCAGCTCGTGAAGAAAACCAAATTCAAACGACAATCCCCGATTGGCGGGCTACAGCAGCACGGACAGAAGCCAAGAACAGGACCAGCATCAAATTCGAGACGGAGTCAACAGCGCAGCTCCCAATATAAACTCCAGACCACGATCATAGGGCAAGGGAAATTCATAGGGCCAGTCCGATCTCCACCAGGAGAAGAAGAATTTCGACGCAAGAGCAAGAACGAATCCACGAATTTGACCATGAGGCTCCCGGATCCATGAGGCAGGCGTGGAATTGAGGGATCCTGCCACGAGCTGCAGCCAGCAACCAGCAGAAAAGGAGCCCAATTCGGAGCTGGAGCCGGACGAGAACCTCGCAGTTGCCTAAGACAAAGACAGATGGAGGAACCGGCGAGTGAGGGCGAAACGGGGGCAACTGAAGCTCTCCCGAAATTGGAACGAGTGCTGGGGACCACGCTGAGACAGGCGTCCAGTGGACGAAGCTCGGACGGAGGTCAAAGGATTTTGTTGAAGACATGGTATGAGGGGCTAAGGGTATGTTCTCACTTGTTGTTAGGGATGATGTTTGCAAAGTGAATCCAGTCAAGAAGGAGGTCTAAATTCGTTCCTAAGACCCTCAGCAACAACATATTTTAACACTATGGTAGAACCATCCATTTCCAATCAAGGATCCATACCCAACTTATAGGTGCAATCATTTCGAATTAAAGCTTGGAATGTGTTTTTTACTCCTTTCCAAAATCAAGAGTGAGAAGTTCATGACACATGTCATGAAGTAGTGAGCAGGAAAGTAGTTGTTGAATGGTCCAAATTAGAAGACTCTATACATTGGGAATGGGTTCAAGCCAACTTTTGACTTCCAAAATTCATAGTAATTTAAGTTCAAGGAAAAGAAAGTTCAAAAAATTGGCAGTGCCCATCATTTCTATCTTTCTATAGGGCAAAGATTTACATTGCCTTTTATTATTCTTGAACATGTGTGGAATCGCTTATGTCGTCGACTATGGGTGGTTCTACTGTGAGTAAGAACATACCTTAAGGAAATAGCAGAGAGAGGGAAATTAAAAAAAACATGAGGAAAGTGGAAAAAGGCAAAACTTAGAAATATCTCCCATTTGGATACATCCAAGACAACATTTACTATTGATTTGCACACTCAAGAGGCTTACGGATGGATAAATGTTTAAATACAATGGGAGATACTATGGTTGCTTTGTTGTGTCTATGAATGCATGAATTTGTTTATTTCAAATAAATTCTCTACTCTAAATTCTAAAACAAACTTTGAAGTCTTTAATTTTCTTCAATTTTCAATACTTCTCGAAAAAAACAAAATCGTTGGATGTAGATTGTTTACTACAACATTGCAACCATTGCCATTGGCATTTTTCAATTTCATAATTGAATTCCTAACAAATTTGTATTTTAAATCATTCTCTATTTTCTATTCACATACTATTTTTTTTCAATATGTTATACAATTCCAAATGGTTTGAAGTTTTTCTAGCATGTAGTCAACTTGCCTTAGAGAATGAATCCAAATAAGCACCACCATTTTTGAACACTTTTGTATACAAATGAATGCTTGCAAAGTGTAGGTGCCCAATCTTTCTTAAGGTCAAAAAAATTATTTTTGAAAATTCAAAAGTTCATATCTTGCACTCCATGTGGTGGAAATTTGTAAGAAATTTTTCTCATTTTCTCAAGTTAGCATACATTAAGTTCCTATATACAATTACATGTTTCTAGAAATTTAAAAAAAACTTGAAACTTGTACTAGAAATCAAAGTTTTAGAGCATTTTTGGTGAAAGCCTAGTCAAAAAATTTAAGGGATTAAATGGTTTTAGAGAAAAAGGGTGATTATTCCAAGGATTTAATATGGGGGCATCATAATGATTGATTACTTGCTTTAGAATTGAACACCTAGAACCATGGCTAATTTGAAATGGAAAATGTCAATGTATATAGTGAATCTCAGTCTTTGGTGTGATGTTTGTGTGTTAGATTTCTTAGTGGGGTTCCACTCTTGGGACCCGATTTGGTGCCCTAAGTGTAATTTTGAAGGCAAATCCGGCACATGTTGCACTTTAGGCTCTTAAGGTAGATATTGGATGGTGGTGTAGGTAAAAAATACATATTAGGGATTTTAAGTTCCTTGCCTTTATATTTGCCCTAGAGCTTTTGGATTTTTTTTCAGTGTTTTTGATAAAAAAAAACCTTGATAGAAGTCCCTCACTTAATAGGCAACTAGGTTAGGTCCCATACAATCTCTAGTGGGCTAATGGCCAATTCTAGTTTTTTTTTGCTGATGTAACAAATTGCTTTATACATTCATGGACTTCATCAACTTGAAATTTTAAATTGGAGATATATATTTTCATTGTTATCATGTCTTTTATTTTTCAAAAATTAAAGATAATCATTTTTTATTTAAATATAAATTTTGTTAATTTGTCACACTTTGAAAGTTTTAGAGGGTTTTTAGTATTAAAAAAATATCCTAATTCAATGATCTAAAGTTGAAACTTTTGTAATCTATTTACACAATAGGTGGGCATGTTTCTACCTAGGGGCATCTTAAAAAAATATTCTTTTATGTCCGCCACATTTGTAAAAATAGGACTCCCTTATGAACACAATTATGAACATTGAAGATGGTTTCAAAATCATTCTTTTGGTCAAATCTCATTGTTATCAAATCCTTACAAATGACAAATTTCTAGTTTCTTTGAAATTTATTTTTCTCCTTTTTTACAAATTAAAACATTAGATTGTAGTATTATATCATCCTATGTTTTTGACATTCTACACTTTTCTAGTTCATCTACCAAAATAAAATTTATAAATGCCTTTCCTTCCTAGACTAACATTTCTTTAAAGGTCTATACATTGACAATATTTTTATATTTAAAAAAATCATTTTTCAAATTTTATCAAACTCCCCCTCCTAAAGGATGAAAACTACCAAAACACTACACTACAAGAGAAATGTTGTTTCTTAGAATACATTTTTAACTATAGTTCTAATCATAAAACTATAAGTGATGATCTTTTAGGAGAGTTTTCATAAAATTATATTAAAAATACATGTTTTTGTAGAAAATGTTTCTAAAAATCTCTTTTAAGGTCATTAGTTATAATTTTATGTTTAGAAATAAACTTAAAAATTCACTTAAGATACTCTTTTCTCTTGTAGAGCTACTAACAAAATCATTCAATCTTTCTTACAAATACTACTTTTGAAGCAAAAACAAAGACTTCTACTAAAGTTACACAAGCTTGCAAAGGGACTTTCTAAAAATAATAAAATATCCACCTTCCACATGTGCTCAAAGTGCACTATCTTTACTCACATGTAGAGAACACTATTTTTTTTCCATCAGAGATACAATTGTTTGTGAAATAGCATCTTCAAGTAATCAAGCTAGAAAAAGTGTTTTTTTTTTCTTAAAATGAGTTTTAATTTTTTTTTCAAGAATCAAATTTCAAAGTATTTTTTTTATATATTCCATTTTTTTGTATACAAGTTTTTAAGGTAAAATTTTCAAAGCTTGAATTTTCACACGTACATGCACTATTTTTAGAATGCTTTACAATTATCAATATTTTATTTCCTTTGATCTCTAAATGAGGGGTGAAAGATTTTAAATGACTTTTGTAGTTTTAACACCCTCATGATCAAACATTATGATCTTTCAATCCATAAGTGATATTGTTGTGTTTGATATTGTTGTATTTTCTTTTCCTCTGTGATCTTTGACATATGTAGTTTGAATTTGTATGGTTATAATAAAAAAATTTATACAACTTATCAAAATCTTGACTTCTTGTTCAATTTAGAGCAAATTCTGAAAAGCTCAAAAAAGGCCTTGGACATATAGAGGTTAAAAAAAACTATCTCAAATGTCATAATACTCATTGTACTTAGTTGTTTTGAGCACTAAACAACAAGTGCTACTTGCAACAACCCAATGATACTAATTTTGTGCCCTTGCAAAATCACTCATAAAGTCATAGGATCTCAAATATGATACATCGATGTAATAGAAAAGGGGGACATAAGTGATTGACACTCCAAACATGTTAGAATGTAAGGCAATGTCATCCTAAAGGTGTCATTCTAAAAACATCAAGATTGATATTTAGCATTATCACTAATCCATTAAGGACTATGGTCAATTCTAGAGGTGGGCAAGACATTTTTTGGCCCTAGGTTAAACATAAAAAAATTACCAAATTGTGATGCATTTTGGAGATTTGGCTATATTGATGGAATTGGTGTAAATGCATGGGGCTCTACAATAAATTTTGTGGCAATTGACAATTCCTTTAATAAAGGAATTCTATATTCACCACCCATATTTTGTTTGTTTTTTCAACCTCTAAATTGTATGCCAAAACAAATTGTCTTGATTCTTGTTCCAATGCATTCAGTTCCTATCTCCCCATACATGTCTACTTTTGTTTGTATCCAAATTCATTCTAAAACTTCACCTACCGATAAAAAAAAGTTTCAATTTCAACCAAAAAATGGTCAATTAGTCCTTAATGGGTTAAGTTCTAGAAGTTAATGGTTCTATGTTGGTATGATTTTTTGGACATACTAATTAGGTGATTTTTGCTCAAAACTCTATAATTTTTTCTAATTTTTTCATTTTTCTCTATTAAGAAGACTATAAATTTTAAAAGAAATTGCAATATATAAATAAAACCAAGATGCATATTTCAAATGAATTTTCTTTTAAATTAAATTTTTTTAAATTTATTGAACATTTGAACTTGTCGGTAAAAACTACATAATTTGAGGATTTGTAGACATTATAGTATACAATTTATTATTATTATTTGATTAAATAAATCATTCTATATAGTGCACAAGTAAATGTAAGTCATATTTGAAAGTAATGTTAAAATCAAATTATTTGATATTTGATATGCTTGTTTTTAAGAAATATATATAAGCAAGACACAATGTGTTTTTTCAACTAACCAATCTATTAAAAATTCCTTAAAATTTTTGATTTGATGAAATTTTTTTCATGATGCATTATAGTATAGACAATTAAAACCACATTTGATGAAGTTATACTTTGATATATTATTAAAAGATGTTAAACTTGATTGACATATTAACATGCATTGAAATTGTAACAAAGACAATTTTTTTGGGTATCCAACTACCCATATAGGACCATTGCCCTAGAAACTATCATTAATGTGGATTAATATTTCAGGCCTTGGCCATCCCCCCATTGCCCCAAGGCCTCAAGTGCCAAAATTATGAAATTTAGCCTATTTAAAAAAAATTGATATTACCTCAATTGTCCATAACCTTGAAATGCTCCATCAATAGACAACCAATGGATAACTTGTAAGGCTATGGAAGATGGTAAAACACTTTTTTTCATCTACTTTTTTTAAGAGGTACATGGACATATTTTGGAAAATGGTGTAGAGGGTGATTGCAAGAAAGGCCTCCCATTTTTTGTCTCGTTTTGAATAGTACTCATAATTTTTTTAAGAGTACTATTTAATTAAAAAAATAATTTTTAAAAAATGTGAAAAATAATTTTAATGAATACACCTTTAAGAAGAAGGTACCCTAGGAAGGAAAAGTTCAGGAAAATTCTCTAACTAGGAGAACTAGAAAAGTGCAAAATCTCATGAAATTAGTACTTTTACATTTTAATTTGTAAAAAATAGGAAAAACAATTTTAAGAAAAACCTAAAAATTAGAAATTTGGGAAGGATTGATGATGATGATATTTCACCAAAACAATTATTTTGAAACCATTTTCGATGTTCAGAATTGTATGCGCAAGGGGTCCCTATTTACATCAATGTAGAGGACATAAATAATGTTTTTTAAGAATATTTTTGGTCAACTCATAAATCTTTAATGTATGAATAGACCATACAAATTTCAAGTCTACGTCATCAATTTTGGATACTCCACAGATTTACTAAAAAACCCTAAATTGTAAAGTGTGACAAATTAGGTAAATTAAAATTTAATTAAAAAATGTTTTTTGAAAATTTCTGAAAAATAAGGAATTCCTTTACTATCAAGTTGGACATCTTCAATAAAGATTTCAAGTACATTGGATTAATACGCAAAAAGTTATAACCAATGGCACAAATGTCACTTCCATTGTGACGCCAAAAAGGACAGTCCTTTCTTGCAATCACCCTAGAATACTTCTTCATGATTGTGATTTTTTTAAACTTTTCTATTTGAGAAAATGCTTGGTCCATGGATCATAATGTAGTGTATTTAACATCTTTTTAGGTCCTTGTTTATATTGTGAATTGATCATGATAATAAATCCATTTTGAACTTGAGTTAGATTGATGAAATGAATATTATTAAGTCCAGTTCCTATTCCAATTTGAGATATTTGATAAATCTTAATCCTTGAAGTTCTATTCTCTCCTCATGGGACAAAATGGATTTTAGGTAGTTCCTTATGGTCCTTGTATTTATCAATATTTTTAAATTTTTTTTGTGAAGTTAATAAAACACATTAGGTTTATAGGAGTATAATTTTTTATTTCAATTGATGCCTATGAGCAAAAGTTATGGCACAAACAATCCTTTCTTTAGGTGTCACATCCATTGGTAGAACCTTTTTCACTCAAAATATTTTTAAAAATATTTTAAAACTTATTTTCTTGTAGATTGTAATTTTATATACATGTGGGAAGCTTAGATTCATTCCATTTGGATATGTTATTTGAAAGTTATAGACAATCTTGTTTTTTAGAACATCTTTTAAGAAAAATAACTTATAGATTTTATTTCTAAATGCATTTTTCACAATTTTTCAAAAAAATTTGCTTAACAAGGTTAAGTATGCTTGTTGGAACAATCTCATGGTTTGAAACTTTGGATTATTGTCTTTCAATCGCATTGTAGAGCTATTATGGCAAATTTTGTTAAAACTGCAAAATTCCATTAACTTGACACTTTATATAGTTCAAGTTGTATAATCTTGAATCTAAACCTTTAATAGATTTTTGAAATCTATATGCATTGTAGATGTTTGAAATCTATACCTGTCCAAGATGTTTCAGAATACAGAGAATGTGGTCTGAAATTTGAATATGTCATAGATTTTGGAAATCTACCAACAAGTCCTAGATTTCTGAAAATCTATACATGTCCTAGATGTTAACTTTTAGTTTAAAACGCATGGTTTGAAAAATGTCATAGTGAATATCGCCATTTTATTGAAATTCACCATTACTAATGATTTAGTTTTAGTTCAATCTTGGACCTACCTCTATTTATCAATTTAATTTTTTTTAAATAAAATCAAGTGGATTAAAAAAAAATTCCCTAAGCTTTGACTTGATTCTTCAACACAAAATAAAATAAAATTCAAAGTTTGTAGTGCAAATTTTTTCCACAAATGGTAGTTGAAGACTTGAAGGCATTTGAAATTGCAAGCTAGTGTTTAAAAATACTTTGTTTTTCAACTTTGAATGCTAATATATTTCAATCTATATAGCCAAACTTTGTGAAATTTTGATCACATCAGTGAAGCATAAGATGACTAAGATCTTACAATTAAATTTCTAATATAATGGGGATTGTAGCTTTCTTGGATGAACATAGCAACAATGACAGTTTTGAGTCGTTTTTGACAGGAAAATGGACAGTAAGCCAGTTTGGGGGTTAGGGCCCAATACTTCGTTGCAATTTGAGCTTTTGGGTCTACAAACCTATTACCATGTCCTGTTGATAGATTTTAATTTTAGAATAACAAGGATTTAGTTTCAAGATCGATTGTTATTCCAAAATTGAAAGTAATTTCAAATTTTTAAAAAAAAAATGAAATTTTAAGAAATCTAGAAGAAATCTCTTTACATCTCTAATGTCTGAAAAATTGAAAAACAAATATTTCAATCAATCACATACTGTTGCCAAATGGGAAGCATACAGCCATAGAGGAACTTTGAAGACAGCCTGAAAAACTGGTCATGGGTCCGTCTTTTCGGGGATAACTGAAATAGTTGACACCGGCTTCAGCCTTCAGAAGAGAACGGCGTCATTTCAGAGATGCTCCCTTTTCTAGTTAGTAAATTCTAGACAGTATTCTTGAAAATATCAAGCTGCCAGTTCCCGCTTTCTGTAGCCCTGCCTCAGTGCCTCCATTCGTCAGAAGTCCGTTCCTTTCACATGAGACGAACTAAGATTCCCGATATGGCAAGGTCCAGGCAAGGGCCACGATAAGTCGGTTAAGCACCGCTTATTGCTGTCTGCGATCGAAGGAAGGGACCGCCAGTGAGATCCACATTTAATCAATCTGGAGTATTATTATATCTTTGATTGGTATGTGCCCACCTCAAATCAAGTCTTTAGTTCCTGCGGAGGACTCCGTACTATTTATTCAAGGCTTCACATTCACGCTTCACCACCGCTGCATGCTACACAAACACGTAGAATTCGAATTGATAAACTGAGTGATGCGCCGTTACCGTAGTTGTAGCACTTACGTAACTGAAAACAGTGGCTTGCCGAGAGCGCCCAGTTCTAGGGCGGTTCAGTTCTACCTTACAAGTGTATGCGTATGTTCAAGCAAAAGTAGTTTTCGGACGTACTACAGCGTTATTCAAGGGTTGAAAGGCGGTACCAATGCAACTTGCAATCTTGCATCCACCTAGCGGGCATGTGACACTCACGCCCCTGGATACAATATTTAGAAATTCAGAATTCGATACCATGTTTGCATGCCGCATGTGTCGTGCTCCTGAGTGAGTATGACGGTGGAAACTTGCAAGAATCTCCCCATTCCTACTGAAGCTAGAGCGGCGGCGGCTAGATTTACGTTAAATTGGCTAGATTCTGGAAGGTGCCTGTACTAATTTTCAATTCCACATTAGTAGTGGATGGAAAGGTCAAAGTTGCAAGCATCAGATTTAACTAACCTCGAGTAACCGTGCGATACTCGTGCAGATGAAGACAGTACTCTCAGACGTCATTTCGTTGAATTTGGGCGCGTTACGTGTCAAACAGTCCAACGTCCCGACGATGTCAACTTTGATACAGCGAGCAACAAGCCAGAATTTGGAAAAGCGGTGCATGAGTGGCGGCACCAACGGGCGCCTCCGATTCGGACACGTACCTGGCATTGGAAAAAGTTTGTCTGTCCCCAATACCCAGGGCCCAAGGCCTGGGGAAAATCTAGTTTCTCCGACACCAAGTGATAATTGATGAACGTTACGTTCGACAGCTCACGGCTAGTCATGACTGCTCTGTATTTTGCATTGGAACTTAACAGCAAGTTAGAGGCAAAACATTCTGTACTTCCTCAAACCTTCACATTGGATTTAATTCAGTCATTCACTCAAACTCCGTCCCGGATTAAACTTAAAAAAGGAAGATTATTTAATTGAAAGACAGCAAAGTACCTGTAGTGTGAATGTACTGTAACTGTAGATGCAAAACAAGCATACTGTACACTACACTGTAAGTCATCACTGCCTACAGTCCAGGTATCTAAAGGCACCCAAGACATTCCAGCCTCCTGAAAAGTCCATTGATAAGTCTGACACACTCCCCTCGTGGGAAGGCTTTACTTGACCTCAGAGGATAGGGTCACATGGTCGAATCTCCGATCGAGGCCGTCGCCCTGGGGCCACGATTCCGTAAAGGGAACTCAATACTCTTATTAGATGACTGAGAACGTCAGCACGTTCGCGTGGTGTAATCCGTGGGTAATTAAACCCTCGGCTAAGATCCAACAAACTAAAGCTCGGCCTAATTATCTGCCGCAGAGCTAATGACCGGCAGCAAATTCGGGTCAGGTTCCCGGCCTGGTCGGGTGGCCGGAGATCGATCGATCAGCCGGCCCTTGAAGGACCCTCCCCACCGCTCCTTCACGGAGATAGATCAGCCAAAACCGTCCACCCACTCGAGCAAGCTCCGCGAAAGCCAGTCAGATCGAATTTTAATACAAATACTAACCCGCGCCGTGCGCAACACATGCGGTTCACTCATTCCGGCCTTCGCTTCAGTCCTGAAACCCTCATCGCGTCGATCACTGGAAACAGTTCGTCAGAGTCAGATCGTAAGTTCTGCTCCACAAACTTGTGATCACGTACCACGCGCACATATCGTTCTAGCTATTTCAGTACGAAATTTGAAGTTGGTCGGCCGGCGATCAGTGCAGTTCCGGCCGGTGGCATGGGGTCGATTACTTGTTGGCAGTGATCGATCGGTGCACTGATCGATCTTGGCGCCGCACCGAAGTTTTTCAAGATCGATGCAATTGCCAGCGAGCTAGTGCGCAGCGCAAGGTACGTACAAGCTACGCAACAGACTGACTACCAGTGAGTTTGAGATTAGATTCTGCACTGTCGTGATGTACTGCGCTTGCCAATTGAAGATTGATTGAAGCATATGAATTGATCGGAGATGTTCGGTGCGTGACTGCGTGGTGTAGGCGGCGATTCTGGTGAGATCGGTTCAAGTCCAGGGAGTGCTGCTCATTCGGTTCTTGCATGCACAGGTTGTGACGAATGAAGGAAAACTACAGCAAGGTTTGAGTCCATGAAAGGCAGTTCAAAGAAAATGAGTGTGTATTTTTCTTGAGTTGTCTGATAAAGCAAAATGATCAGTGTATGTCTTCACAATCACTGTTTCTCATTCTACTTGGTAGTGTATTTGGTTATTGAATCTTTGTTCATAAATTCATGAAAAATTTATATATAAAATATTAGAATGAAATGCATGCATGCATGCATTGTGAATTGTAATTAATCTCACTAAATCTCATAGTATTTGTAATTGAGGTGATTGAATATATGAAATTAGAATTAGATTCATATTTTATCGTTTGTATGTTCATAACAATTTATCATTTATTCAAATGTGATAGTTTTATGTGATAAACTGATTATTTTTAATTTTTAATTTTTTTGAATGAACAAATTTAATAATTTAAAAGCGTTACGAAGTAGAATGAAGGCAGTGATTATGTAGGATTATTTTGCTTTATCAGACAGCTCAAGGAAAATACACTCTTGTTGTTTTTGATCTACCATTTGTGAAATTGAACTTTGTTTAATTTTCCTACATGGTGACAAACTTTGTTTGCAAGAAAATAAAACCCTACTCAATCACTCATCAGCAATGATCAAAAGTTGACAGGTAAACAAGTTCAATTATTCGTGAACTCCAAATAAATTTATTAGCAATCAAATTTGGAAATGATCTAGAATTTCAGAATCTGTATTGCTCTTGTGATCATTACGACTGTTTACTACTTTTATCTTTGACAGGTTGGTAGTTTCAATTACCATTCCAATCCTGATTCAAACATACTGTAATCAAACACCAATTTCGATCAAAAGATCGAAATAACAGTAATTTTTGACTCTGGTACTCTGGGAGAGACTTTTCCAAGCAAGCGTTTGGAAACTCAAACCTACACCATGCCAGTCTCGGCAGGCGAGCGCGAGTCCTCGGCTAGCTCTAGTTTCTCTCGTCAGTTTCTTCAACTTGGAGCAATTTTGGTTTCCAGAAATTGTGACTTTCATATGCACGACGCTCTAACAAATATGGAGCTAAAGTTCAGGCTTTGCATCCTGAAAAGTTTCAAAGTACTTAATATTGTCAAATAATTCAACGAAACGTACTGACTTTTAGCTTTTGTCGAACTCACAGACTGAGCAGTTCAATGTGACAATCAAACTTAGAGGTCGGTGCTCTGAAATCCTGGATGACTTGAGCGTAAAGAAACTGAACTTGATAATTATCAGACAATTTTGTACTCCTTCAAGAAAGTCCAGATTAGTAGTTCTTGGAACGTCAATTTCGTTAAATTGGGGGCATTCCATTACTCTGCCATTTCTCTGCTCACAAAGTCTCTGACGAGAATTCTTACTTGTCCACATTTTGAAAGCTTCGGATAGATGTCACAAGTTTTTGCGCCTTCAAGAACAGAATTAGTGGAATTGTCGATTTGGTAGATCGAAGGGTTTAGAAACAGAAGATTGATCGAAATACTATAGATTAACGGGTTTTAATCCTTGTATAACTACTCATTGAGATCATAGTGACAGGGTTGCCTTTAACTTTGGACTTCGAACGGTTGTTTCAGATACTTAGGGTCAGCGTACTCAACAAGAGCATTGTTTGTTCTTGAAAAAATTCGAATCTGAAGTGATTTAGAGGACTAACTAACTAGTATTATTTCAATAATTAATATTGATCTGCATTAAACGATAAGAGAACATCTCCAACGTTTTACAAGCTTGAGATTCTGACGTACACGCTCACAGAAGATCCACTTTCTTACCTTTGTGCGCCGAGAACTTAATGTTTCTGTCATTGGATCTTTTGTTAAAACATGTAAAGATTCCAGCGTTCTAGATAGCGGAGGATTTTCTGGCTCTGCATCTGCACAGAATGTCTGCGGGGCATTGCTTCGGTGAATGAGTGAGTATGCCGGCAGTACGTAGCGCCTAAACAAGTTTTAAGGCAAGCACACCTGGCTAGCTAGTGGCACGGTGACCTGGAACACTGGAGATGGCGTTTTCTGTATTTCAACTTACAGTTAATATTTGAATGGGTGAAGCATATTATTATGCTCAACAATTGTAGTGTTCGTTTTGGGAAAAACAAACTTGAATCTAATATGGTGCAGAGTACTGTGCAGGCTGTGTGTATGGTTGAACTAATTCAACTAAATATTTCTGTTTTCGCCCCAGGAGACTTGCTACTGTTGCTAGTGGAGAACACTCAGTACATGTCGCCTCTCTCTTGAGGTAAAGGGTATTTACGCCACATATCATCAGATGAGAAATTGGAATCGTCTGACCGAACTTATTCCATCGCTAGGTAGATTTTTAGACTATCGTTTCTCTTGGAATTCCGGCCAGATATGATCTGTTGCAAAGGCAATGTATAGTATGTAGAGATTGATCAGTGGCTAGTTCTTGCAATTTATACATTGAATTGGATATAAGTGTAAAACGTCTGTCTGCTTCAGGAACTTCTAATCTTAAAGTCAAGTCCGATAAACTGGCGATACTCCATTACTTTGGCGAGATTCAGGACGCGCGCGCAGGGTGAACCCAAAATCTATACCGGTGCTAGTTTGTGACCTGAAATTAGACCTTTGTGAGTGTATATGTCACAATTTTTGGCTGTGTTTTATCAGTTTGAACAGTACATCGCCTGTTTTAACAAAAATTTGACACTTCTTGTAGATTTTCAAGGTGCGGTCGACAGGTTTTGATGAATAATTGAATGGAGAACGGAGAACGTCGTCGGTGCCGAACCAGTTTGAGATTCAGACGTGAGTTCCTGCAGAAGAAGATTCATTTTCTAGCCTGCTTGCGCCGAGAAATGTAAGTTAATTTCTATAATTGGATTTCATATTTAGAACACAGATTGCACTATTCAAGCGTTCAAGCGGTGCATCTTCTGGCACTGAAATGTCTGCGGCGTGCATTGCGTAGGGGAATGGGTTAGTATGTAACCAGGAGCCCAGCTGCCCAGGAGCGCCAAAAATCAGTTTTAACTTCTAAGGACAGCTAGTACAACGAATTTAGTGAGTGAATGACACGGTTACCTCGGACGCTGGAAGTGGCATTGTCTTTAGTTTTAACGATTATATTTTTAATTTTGCATTAAGACTGTTAAGTATGTGTACTCAACAATTGCAGTGTTTGTCCTGGAAAAAAAGACTTGCATCAAAAATGGTGTACTGCGTACCTGTTTTGCACCTGGAGACTAGTGGCCGGAGATCGAACACTCAGTACACGTCGCCTCTGTTCGAGGGAGTTCTTTTGAGGTAAATTAAAAGGAATTGAAGCCATGTTTATAACATCAAATGAAAAATTGAAGTCGTCTGAACGAATCTTATTCCATCGCTCAGCTCAGTTGGCAGATATTTAGAACATCGTTTTACATGGATTTTCTGATCTGTTACAGTAAGTTGTGATTGATCAATGACTGCTACGTGCAAATGATTGTATCGATTGAATTGGGTATTTTAAGTGACTGTGTAACGTCTGTCTGCTGAACTTCTAATCTTCGAAACTGTCTTTCAAAGTGCGACACTCAGGTTCTGAATGAATAACGGAACCCCCGTCGGAGCCAAACCATACTAGTTACCAGTTTTGAGATTCAGACTTGAGCTCCTGCATACATGCCACAGAGGACCCACTTTCTACCTGATTGCTTCAACTTTCAAAGAAACGTTTCTAAGATTGAATTCATGTGAAAACAGATTCCAGAGTTCTAGCCGTGTACCTCCCAACTGTGCACTTGCCTGAAATTAATGTCTGCAGCATATTACATTGTGTTCAATTCGTTGGTGATTAGCCTGGTTTAAATTGTTGTGAGGAGCGCCCAAATAAGCCAGGAAGGTAAGTACACCTAATTTCGACCCCGTTACTGTAAAACTGAAACCGTTGGACAACACATTTCATCTACATTCTTGTCTAAGTAACTTAGATGTAATTTCTCAGAACATGAGAAAGTTCTAGGAATATCTGTAACAGTACTTTGAAGTTTCATAATATTCAAACGTCCTCTCAAAAGTGCAGGCTAAGAAAATCTAGAATCCTTTACCAATGTTACTCCAACAGTCCAGCTACTTAGCCACAATTGCAACAGAGTTTTAGGAGTTCACTTTGTAAAGTCAAGTTCACTTCTATACCTTAAGACAGGCTATTTGTTTTGTTTTGTTTGCTTGTTTGTCACGTTGAGATCTCCAAGATCGTGCATCCTTGGTCGTGATCTTGGTACTGTTCTAAAGCTCTCGGGTGAGGAAGGGTGCACGGCCTTTGTTTCGTGGCATTCCGACTTACGGTGAGAAAGTTATTGAATTTCAAAGTTCTTATGGATTGAAAAATTATAAAATTATTTTTGTTTTGATTTTGACTATGGCAATGGCACAGAACACACTAGTAATAATAATGAAATGAACATGAATTGCATAAAAATGGTGATTTTGCTCAAACCAAAGATGATATAAATCTTCACAAAGGTCTTACACTCTTATTCTTACTCATTTCAAGCCACAAATTAATTAGGATTGTTATAGATTTGGGGTTGAAGCCACATAACTTGAATGGCACCAAAATAATGGAAGATCGCCAATCTAACAAAATTGACATTAATGGAGTTTACCGTTTATGACTTATGAGGTGGTAATGGACTAATGGTTCAATTGAGATGGTGAACTCTATTTCTTATCCTACATGGTGAATTCTTAAAATATCCTTCTGAACAAGAATCAACTAAAAATAAAGATGATTTCATAATAGATTTGTGTTTTAATATATGCAAACTTTTCAATTGTGTTTTAAAATATGTGAATTGTGAGACATTGTTATTTATGTACTATCATGATCATTAAATTATTTTGTATTGAAAAATATTTGGTCAATGCTATTCTAAACAAACATCACCAAATTCAATTCAATGTAGTCCTTCTACGGTTGAATTAATACCTGGTCTACGATAGTAATTATATGGAATTCATCTCAATTTCTTCTTCACAACTGTTTGTAGCTCACTCTGCAATTTTTTCATTGCTTCATCTCTCTTGAATGTTATGTTTTCTTTGTGACGCTCAAACTCATCTGGATGATTAGGTCATATTGCAGTATTGCTACAAACTTTTCAGGTACCCATACCTTAAGGTATGGTGTTTGTTTTTGTGTTTGAATGTTTGTTTTGTGTTTGTTTTTGGGTCACATTGTGATCTCCTAGTCTGTGCATCCCCATCACGGTCTTGGTACAATTGGCAAGCTCTCGACCATGAGGGGTGCACAAGCTTTGTTTTGTGGCACTTTGACTGATGATGAGAAAGTTATGGAATTTCAAAGTTTTTATGAATTGAAAAATTGAAAAATTACTTTACTTAGATTACATATGAATAGTAACTAATTTTTAGTTAACTTTTGTTGAAAATCTTCATTCAATTGCTTTATACTACACCATTTTGTTAGGACAAATTTTATTACCAATATTATAATGACTTTAAGGTAGAGTCATAAAGAAGACATATTTCTTCTTTGTTGAGTATTCATCAAAAATGAAATTTTTAATGTTTTTAAATTGGAAAGTAAATTTAAAGTTTCAACTTCATTACAAGAAAGACCTGTCAAAAAGTGTAGCATTTTGCACGATATTCATTTTTTTTCTTTAAGAGTACAATATAATTAGTAAATCAATTTTTTTTAAAGTGAAAAATATGTTTAATGTACATACCTTGAAGAAGAAAATACCCTAAGAATATTAGAATGAAATTCATTTGTAAAGAAGATTGCAAGTTCTTGGACTGCCAGGAACAAAGAAACTACACAGTGGTAGCAATGTGACCTGGTTGAGACCCCTTCACGTCATTCTTTATTTATTTTCTTTTTGGATTTTTTTTCACATTTCAAAACCCCCAATTAATTTTTTTTTAAATTACTAGCCTTACAATAGCCAAACATTTTTTTAATCTATTTTGGGAACAATGAGGTGAATAGGCCTAAAATGGCACTCCCGGCCTCCCTTGCATCAAATTCCCTCTAATAGAAAAAGTAGAGAAAATTTTTCTAAGAAGGAGAACTTGGAAAAGTGCAAAATTTCATAATATTATAACTTTTACTATAGTTTCACATTTTAATTTGTAAAAATAGGAATTTTTTTATTTTTAAGATTAAAAATTGGCCATTTGGGAAGACTTCATGGTAAAGAGATTTCACCAAAAGAATGATCTTGAAATCATTTTCAATGTTCAAAATTGCATGCGCAAGGAAGTTCTACTTGCATGAATATAGAGGACATAAATTTATTTTTTTTGAAGTGATTTTTGGTAGGCACATGCCTGCCTAATGTAAGACTAGACCCTAGAAATCTCAGCCATGGATCATCAATTTTAAAAACTCCCCAGTACTAAAAAACCCTAAATTGCAAAGTGTAACAAATTAGCTAAACTAAAATTTAAATATAAAATTATTTTTGAAAATTTCTGAAAAATAATAGCTCTAGTTAATATCAAGTTATACATCTCTAATAAAAATTTCAAGTTCAAAGAGTTAATGCTTCAAAAGTTATATCACATGACAACTGCATCAATCAAAGTGTGACGCAAAATAGTACAAGTGTTTCTTGCACTCACCCTTGAAGTAACTATATGGTAGTTTTAGAGTGACTCACACTAATTAAATTAACTTGTGTAATAAATACATCTTTTTCTCTATAGATTGTCGTATATGATGAATTTTGTCAAAGTGTTTATACTAATTTATACAATAGATTCAAACTTACAACTTTTAAAAAGAAAAACATTGGACTAAAAAAGTCTAGTACATAAAGTCATAAATTTGCAACAACACAAAATCCTAAAATACTATTTTGGATAATTTGTTATGTATTCAATTCATGTGTGTGGATAGCATTTGGATCATATAGTCAACAATGAATATATTTGAAATTAACAGCAAGTTTAGGGGTCAATATTTTTTAAATAAAAAAATTGTTTACTAATTAAAGAATTTTTTTAGAGAGATTCATCATTTTTATTGAATAGATTTTACTCAATACTTTTGAGTATCCAAAAGTCCAAAACAAAGAATCTTACTTAGATATTTAAATAGCATCTTTGTCTATTGAAATTAAAGCTATAAATTGTCTAGCTTTAAGTAAAAGTAGATTCTTCATCTTCTACACAGTACAAAGAAGATTTTTTTTAAGCACATTTTTAGATATCCAACCAAAAAATAGTGTGAAAATTCAAAAATTTAGTACAAAGATATTAACAATTTAAACATAGTATAATTAATTTTCTTGAAATTTTCCATCCACTTGTTTTGTGTTTGACTTTAGGAAGAAATTTTCTTTATCCCTTACTAAGGTTTTGGAAATGAAATATTCTAAAATTTTAATGAATTTTCATATTTTATATCAAATTTAAAGTTCTTCTTTTAAAGTTCAAGTAATTCCAAAAGTCTATTATTAGCTTATAAAAATGACTCACATGCATCAAAACTTATAGGTATTTCATACTTTCATCCAAATGCATATGATTACCTACAATACAACTTTTGAAATCCTCATAAGTGTTTTTGTAATTTGAAATTATTTAGGGTTTTTTAGTGTGATAAAAAATATACAAAAATGAGAAACTTAAATAATGAAAATTTCAAAATATTCATTCTAAAATTAAAATATATTACCTTTAGTATAGTATGAATGTCATAAAGAAGTTATTATTAACCTAAATTTCTTAGTATATAGACATTTTTCTTTTGGTAATTAAATAATAGAAAGAGACCTAGAATTAATTTTAGAATATAAAAAATCTTTAGATTGAATAAACCTTAGGAGGATTGTGATTGTACATGGCAACTATATTGCCAAATTATGTGCACTTGGGTGATTACAAGAAAGACTTGTCCTATTTTTTGTCCCCTTATCTTAGGATGGGTGATTTTTTGCTCATAACTTTGAATATTTTTTTCAAATTATTTTACTATTTTTTCCTTATTCCTATTGGGTGTCTACCTAGGCCATTTTCAAGGGTTTTAGTCCTACTTTTGACCCAAAAATGCAAATTCAAAATCACAAATTGGACATGTTGGACATTAAAAGGAGTGATGATGAGTATTTTTTTGAAATAGCAACATGTTAGTTGTACACATGGGGTTAGAGTTACCTTTGTTGGTACAAAAGCTACAAAGAGGAAAAAAAATTCCTTCAAGAATTCTTTGGTGCAATGCAAGCACAATCTTCTCTAGAAAAATGAATTTATTTGTATAATTTATTTGAATATTTTTTGAAATATTATAAACAAAAAAATTCACAAATTAAACCCCTTTTCTACTATCTTCTATTCCTAATGGCTTTTGTAGTACTCCACAATTCTATAGTATTGCATAGTATTACATAGTACTAAATCAATGGTTTAGATTTGCACAAGCGTTGTTATCATATAGTACTAGTAATATTACATTGTTTTGCCAATCTTATAGCCAAAAACTGTATTTTTGAGCCAAAAACATGAAGTATTTCTTGCAATCACACACTTCTTCTACTTTTAAATCTAGCTTGCTAATTGGTACTAAGTACTAGACTTTGAAAATATATCTATTAAAATCTTTTTTTTGTTATACTTTAATGGTTTAGTGCATCCATGGTGCGATACAAAGAAGTCTAGTCTTCATATGAATTAGCTATCAATAGATATTATTTAAAGGTGGATCTTTATTTTGTATTAGGGGAAAAAACTAGGTCATCAGCTCATTACAGTAAAAAATATTCTCCAATATGGTAGTGCATTGTTTTGTTGTGTAAGATTGTAATCATGTCTACAACCTAAATAGAAATTTACCATTTGTACCTAATAGTAGATGTTGTTGATGGAGTTTGGTAAGGTTTTGTACTTCTTCCCCACCCCACCCCACCCCATATTGTTGTTGTATTGTAGAATAACGAAGTCATTTTTATATTTTGTATTCTTTCTTAAGTACTATACAATGGTTTTACTAAGCTCTAAATACTCATTCAGTCATTCTTGTATTGCAATGAGGCACTAATCTTGCAAGAATCACATTTTTCATTTTTCATTTTCAAAAATGTTTTACTATCTAAAAATAGTTCCAATTTTATGTTACACTTTCCAATAAGGGAGTTTTTAGCACGACTTCCAACTCCCTAAAACAAATTTGGAGCCCCATTTGGAGCTAAAATTTTAGAGGGAATGGTCTTCTAATAGACTATTAATAATTTTCTGAAGGACTTTTGAAAATAGTTAATCCTATGTTGTATGGAAGATAGTCCTTGAAAAGTGAACTTTTTTCTTTCATTAGAAGGGATTTGAGGCCTTTGGAAAAATGATGCAGGGTTGTTCCCTTACAATGTTTTCTATTTTGTGAATTAGCCACTATTGGTTGAGATACTCAACTTTAAAAAAATATTAGAAAGTATTGAAAAAATTTTAAATCATTAAAAATTTTACAATTAGAAAACAAAAATATTTCCCACATTCCTACAACGTTTCCATAGTTCAAGAACTCACAGTCTTCTAAAGGCCTCAAATCTCCCATATTGATATTATTTAGGTGCTTCCTTTGTAGATTATTACCTTAGGTAAATTACTACCTTAGTCTATAGATATGTGACAAATGACTTATTTTTATTTTATTTTGAAATTTTATTTTGTACTGGTGAAAAATTAAAATGTCAAAGTACTTATTTTCTTGAGTTTTGCACTTTTTTAGTTGTCAAATTAAAAAAAAATTCATATGCTTTTATTCTAGGATGCCCTTTAAAAGGTTTGTAAATTAGCCATATTTTTTCTTTGAATTTTACTTGAAGTAATCATGGAAAAAAAATCATGAAAATTGTGAAAGTACAACAAAATTAGTAGATTTTTCTTTGCAATCATTGAATGGGGTGTTGTATAGAGGTAAGGTGATTGCTATTGTTAACAATGCAATAGGTTTTTTTTTTAGGCAATTAAATGTCCAATTTCCTCAAAAAAAATTAGATAGCTTCAAGCCTATAGGAAAAAATGAGGATAAATGTGACAAAAAATGCCAGACATAAATAATAGCCCTCTTTATTGTTGCCAACATGCTTTTAAAACCTCATTTGATTTGTCGTGCAAAGCCAAAATTGCATACAAAAATTACATATTCAAAATTGTATACTCAAAAAGTGTCCTCTTTCAATTAAAGCCCCCTAAGTTAACCCCTAAATGCCCAAGCCTTTTCAAGTGTGTTTTGACTATGAAAAAAGCGCATGGGCTTGTAGTCATCCCTAGTGAAGCAAATTGATTTTTTCCAAAGTCTAACCGCATAGATGTTTAAAGAACTTGTTTATTAGTAAGTGCACAAATTTTGAGCACAAAATTGCATTGGAGTTGTGAGATTATAACAAGAGAAGATTTCATTCTCTATATTTAGTATGCTACCTTTTTTCGCAATGTTTCTCAAATTTGCATATAAATTTTTTTGGGGATTGGAGGTGACATGAACAACTACAAAGAGTGTTAGCACACTAAAATGCACTTCTAAAAAACTTAATTTCACATGAAAATCAATTAAATTCATTACACAATCTACCTTGCAATTGTTGAAATGCAATTATTTTTATAAGTAGAAATTGCAAATAACTTCAAATCAATAGTTGTATGTTTAAATTTTCAATGGTGAATATCATGAAAACACTTTCCCCTTTCCATTGGAACCATTCTCAAAGTAAATGGATATGTACAATTTCTTAGATCTCAAATCAAGTGAAATTGCATAAAGCTAGGAAATGAAGTAAAATTGGCAAACTTTACACTTCACATATTGTACATGTATGCCTTTGAAGACCTCTCAATAATCAAATATATGCTTTTTTCAGTGAAAAATTAAAGTTTTCAATAGTTATCCCTTAAAACTGCTTGAATTTTTTTTTTTAAAGTCACAGGAATTTAACTGCCTATTCAGAAATGGGCCTGAAAATTCATATATGGTCGATTGGGCAGTTACGGGTTAAGGAGCCAGTCAACTTAAAACCTTCTTGAAAGGAAGGCCACATCATCATTTGTCCGAAAACCAAAAAACCAAACCTGCAATGCAATGTTGTTGTCCCAGTTGTTGTCTTGCTTCATATCTTATTTACATCTAAAATGTTATTGTAGTAGCAAAGTTAGCCCTTACTTCTCCATCAATGCACTATTAGTACTAGCAAGGCTAGAGTTTAGATTGTCGATGCTTAATATGTACTTTATGGAATAATTCCATGGCTTCGAAGGCCGGAATCCTGTCTGGTCCGTGCAATCCTCGGTTGTGGAATTCGAGTTCTATTTAAGATGCAATACGAATTCTCGGTCGAGGAATTCAATCTGCCGATCTTTCTAAGAGATTTACTATGCCCCCATAAACACACAGAAACTTGGGCGAATTCCCCGGAATTTCAGGAGTCGAGAGTGAAGCATATTGAGTTCTGAAGACAAAGTAGCAAAACTGGTTACTCCGTACTTTAGAGAATTTTTTCTCAGAAAAATGAAGTTCAAACTCATTATGGAGCTCTCATCACACCGTTCAATTCCCACTACCGCAACACTCTTGCTCAACCCGAAGTCTAATTCGTTGCTTAAAAATGCTCAGCTCTGCTCTACGTTGTGCTAACTCAGTCTATCAGATCTGTTTCCACCAGGTTTTCCTAGAGAGAAACGTCTGAAACTGGAAGTAACAGCCCTAACTACCAAAAAGAAGTGACGGTCAGTTCAACAAGGCGTAGCATCTGTCATCTCATTTTCTTCTCATTTTCAAGAGCTTCAAAGCAAGAGCTTCCTTTTCAGCTAATGATAACTCCTCAAGGTCTGAAGGATAATCTTCCATGGTATCTTCCTTCCGACCTCCAAGCCGTCCTTTCTTCCCCACTTGACGTCTCTCTGGCTGAGCGTCTGAGTCAGAGTCAGAGTCTTCTGCGTCATCATGGCTACTTCCATCATTATTATCATCTTGAGCTATTCGCGTAAATTTTCTTCGTTGTCTTTCTTTGATATTCTCACCATCACTCTCACTATCGTCAGAATCACCGGAGTCTCCACCACTGTCTGCAACTTCATCATCTGATTCAGCCTGGAGCTTCTGCTTCTGCTTCGTTCTTTTCTCCCTGAGCCTTTGTTTCTCTTGCAGGCGATCCTCCTTGTCTCTCTGCTTCATTTCCATCTTCAACTGTTTGAACCGTGCATTGGCTGCTTGTGCAATTTCGTTGCTCACACCTGTACATCAGGGATAACCCATTTGCACAAATTAGTAACAGTTACATGCACATACCACTGCTAAATGCAAAAGATTACAAACTGTATTGAGGAAAGATTCACTGACAGGTGCATTTGAGAAGTAACAACTAAGTGCCAGATGGCCAAAAGTGGCCGCTCTGGGTCAAAAGAAACAATGTACTACAGAAATGAAATATGAACTACGGAATGGAAATACTAAAAGATAAACGCACATGATTTCTAGGACACCGTGCTAAAAAAGAATCAAACAAACTGATATCGGGGGGAGTAGTACCAGGTGGCGCATTGAGTACTTCTTTGCTCTGTTGAGCAAGAGCAGCAAGTGGAGGCATAGCAACACCATCGTCATCAAACACCATACGATGCGCTCCAGCCCTGGCCGGATCTATCTTTAACTTGTTCTTTTTCAAAACTTTGACACCCGCGCTGCAAGGACGGCAAGAATTACAATCAGACAGCGGAAATAAAAGAGGGCGCTGGAACTTAGACCTAACCCTTCTAACATGAACTTCGCAAGAAAGGTATTAGCCCAACAAATGAATCACGTATTAAGAGAGGGTCTGCTGATTAAAATCTCACCTCTTCGCCTTCATTTGTTTGCCCTCAACCTCTTCCTCGTCGGGCCTTGCTTTCTTCTTCGTCAGGAACTCATCGGCAGCTACCTGTTCTCTAGGTCTTTTCTTCGTCAAAAATTCATCGGCGTCACTATCATCCTCACCGCCACCACCGTCCTCCTCATGTGCTCTAACCTTATCAAATGCAGATGAGAGAACATCATTATTTTTCCGAGCGAACAGACGATCCAACTTGTTCTTCTTCTTCTTCTCCACAGGGCCATTTGCTTTCTCCTCTATGTCATCTCCAGTAATCATAGGTTCGACCACGTCTTCGCCAACGTTTTCATCGTCACTTCCTTCATCACTCACATCCTGGACAAAGTTCAGGTCGATTCATTTAGATATACAGGACTTTATACAACACTGCCGAGTAATTCATTGCCAATCGACATAAGGTAACAAAAGATATGAGCATCTATTCCCTTAAAACGCCCATAATTCTCAACACTGATGCACCAGTATGCTACGAAAGAAAATTTTGCAAATCAGTACAAACCAAGAAATCAAAGAGGTACCAGAAAAGAGAGTAAACTATCTGCCGCATCAGACTGCGAAGCTTCGCAAGAGATGTGAAAAGGTACCTGGTCTGAACCTTGAATGTTCTTGCCACCCTTCACCTTTCTCTTCAAGAAACGAATGCGTGGGGTGGTGGGCAATCCCAAAGAAGCAGCATACGCCTCATGCGGAAGCTGAGTTACGTCAAATATTGACTTGTCTGAACGAACGTGTATAGACCGCAGATATGTCGTAAATGCACGTTGTGCCATGTATTTCAGATCTGGGTCTTTAGATAACAATCCAGCAAGAGCCCCTGATACAGGTTGAACCTTTTCCTTATTTGCCTGCCACATTTCCAATGGAACTATCACTATGGAGAAAAGGTTTAAAATAGAGCTCGCAAAGCTCATCGATTGTGTCCTAACAAAAGGAGACGGCCGCCAGTGAACAAACTAGCAGTATTTGCACAACTTCCTCCAAACAAACACCCACTAAAAACTCGACTCACCTTGATCACTTTCACAGGAATTTTTGCTGCTTCCAACGCTCCTAGCATCAGCTGCTCTGACGGTGAGAGAAAGAGAAGGGAGTGACCACTTGCGGTATATCGAGCAGTACGCCCCACTCTGTGAATGTAAGTGGGGACATCTTCAGGGCAATCCACCTGATTCACGTAACACAATGAATTCAATAAGAAACAAAACAGTACAGAAGTCACCAAAAATCTAATGAAGGTCGCAAGAAGTGATGTTACCTGCAGAACCCAATCAACATTCGGAAAGTCCAATCCTCGTGCAGCCACGTCAGTAGCAAACAGAAGTGCGTCCTTGGTTTCGTTATATTTGTAGAATGTAACCATCCTCTGCATCTGTTTCATGCGCCCATGTAAGCATGACAAAGGTATACCAGGCCGCAGTCGCCGAAAAGCTTCATGAACAAACTTCACCTGCTCACCATCCACAACCAACCGCATAAGCATCACAGTAATCATTAAAAGTAGTGAGCTCAAGGAGACAATATATGCACCTACAGAGATGAGCAAGTGCAGGGTAAGCATCTTTACCTGTTTGCAACTGGATAGGAAGACAAGCATCTTCGTGTGCAGGTGTGTCTTCACAAAACTCCACAGAACGTCCATTTTCTCATCCAACGGAACGATCATGACAGTTTGTTGCAGTCTAGCCGGTGTGGCAGCTGCAGATTCTGCATGAACTGCCAAATACTCGGGGTCTCGTAAGCTCAGGCGAGCTAAATCCTTAACAGACCGAGTTTGCGTAGCTGAGAAAAGCATTGTCTGTCTCGACTTGGGAAGTTGTCCTACAATGGCATTCAAAGTTCCAGCAAAACCCATGTCCAAGATGCGATCCGCCTCATCCAGCACCAAAATCTATTTTCCATCACCAAACCAACTGCTTCAGCTTTGCTCACAATTATACAGGATTGGAGGAAAATCAAGGAATAATGAGAAGCGCAAGAAAACAAATGTCCAGGAAGTATTAATCTGCAAACCCTGCCCCAACACATAAAGACAATGACAACGAGAAAGTTCTACAGGGCACTGTCTTGCTTCACACAACCCTTAAGGCACTGCATCCTATCATCCAAGACACAATAAGCAAGCACAACACACAGTAGTAGGCCATGAAGGAAGTGGAAACCCTATGCCTCGCAGTTCACCTGAAGTTGTGAGCAGTCGAAGTTGGGTGTTTCATCCATGTGCTGTAATAGTCGGCCAGGGGTGCACACCAATATATTCAAGTTGTTCACGGTTTCCTTCTCCGTATCCACCCCCTTGCGCCCTCCTATAAGTAGCCCTGCGCTGATGGAATGGTGTTTTCCCACTTTGCGAAGCTCATCGAAAATCTGAACAGCAAGTTCTCGGGTCGGAGAAATAATAATAGCGCCCACCCCATCTATGGAACCCCACTTCAATCGATAAAGCTTCTCGATTACCTGCACAGGTATTACTTCTGTAAGCACGCGCATTGTCCTGAAATTACTCTTACGTAGGGCAGACATGCTATTGACTGCACACCCTCCCGTTCTCCACATACAAACTACACACCAACCATGGTTGCAAGAACTGTTTAGGGTTTGAAGTTTAAATCCGCACCGGTAGCAGAAATGCTAGCGTCTTGCCGCTGCCGGTCTTCGCAGCTCCCAGCACGTCATGACCACAGAGCGCATGGGGAATCGATGCTCTTTGAATAGCAGTCATATGCACAAATTTATTCTCCTTCAAGCCCCGCTGCGTCCGGTCCGACAGAGGCAGCCCTGTGAAATCCTTTGCTCCAGCGTAAGGCCGCAAAGCACCCTCATCTCCCTCGGGCTCCTTGGCGATCGTGAAAGCGAGAGGATTTGTCCCGGGCGCAGGAGCTCCTGTGGCAATTCGAGCCTCTAGAGCCTCAATCTCTTCCTGCTCGTCTACTCTCTTACCCCTATATTTTGCCCTGTTGGCTTTCCCTTTCCCAGTGCCCGCTTGGCTCTGCCCTGGCTTCACCCTACCAGGAGCCATCGTAGAGCAGAACTACGACAGTTCAACCTAACAATTCACCCACTGCCAGTTAGACACACTTCAGCCGTTCAAGAACAAAGAACCCTATTTCAAAACCCTGAACATCGTTAAGGGTTTAGGGCTTAGGGCATTGCCCCGTAAGTTCTATCGTGAACAAGGGTTTTTTCTGCTGCAATGCGGAATTTGAACTCACCAATAGTCCGTCGGAGAAAGTACCTGAGTGGGTTGATTGTCCACCCCCAACCCTAAACCCTAAACCCTAATTCACCCTCATGAGCTTCTGAACAGTATCTAAACCGCAGGAAGCCGGCGCAATGTCTTCCAACTAATAGCAACTTGAGGAGATTCTATACTAAAAACGACAGAGAAAAAATGTGATGACAAAAACGAAATGCATATCACAGTTCAATTCGACACGTCAAAGTTGAGGCATTACTGCCGCTCAAAAGAGACCGTGAAACCACAAATTCTGGTGTCCCATGGAACGCAAATCGTACCTCAGTCATGGCCACGACGCACCAAACTCTGCAGCTGATGTTCTGAATGTGATGAAACGACCTGGAAGGGAAGGGGCCAGTGAGTCAATATACACTCCTTCACTTTGCCTTGATGGTTTGCGCTCCAATTCAAACAGATGAAGCGAGAATTGGCGATTCAAGCAAACGATGCCGCAGTTCTTGGCGATCGAATGGCTGCAGAAACAGGAAAGCCTCAAAGATCTGCGGGCCAAGTCCCTGGAGAAATTATGTAAGAGAGGACACAGGGGACCTACAATTTCGCCTTCTCATAGGACACGGTGACCCGAGTCGGGCTTTTTCTTTGGCTTTCTAAGGTGAGAGGCTAAAAAAGCGATCATTTAAGCGTAGATTTTCCTTTTTCATGTATCTCCTGAGATGGAAATATTTTTAGTTTATTTTTCAATCAAAGAAAAATATATGAGGAATCTAACACAAGTCGTTTCATATTTTTTGAAGCATGATTGAATTAGTTATGAATTTTCAAACCCAATCTAGTATAGGTCCCTATTTGTGATCGTAGGCCTTTGAAAACCCATCCAAAAAAAACCTAGGACTTGTTCAAAAACTAACATTGTAACATGTATAAAGCAATAGAAATGGTTTTTAAAAGCGTCCCTTTTTAAATCTGAAATGAATGCTTGAATTAATCATTATTTCAGATTTTTCAATATTTGTAAGAAGCTAGTTGAACAAGTAAATTCTTGTTTTGAATCAAATTAGTAAACACCTAGCCACTTAGTTAGAACTGAATCCAGTGTCGCTCTTAAACCATCCATTGAAGAAGTAAAAACAAATCTTATGAAGGTCCATTGTAATCCATAGTTCATTTTCCCACAGTTCAAGTGTCTATTTCACAGCCCCTATTGGACGGTTGAAAATGCGTGCTAAGTTTTAGAACCCTTTCCTATAGTGCTAGATTGAGAATAAAAATCTGGCTAAAAAACACTACAAAAAATGCCAAAAAACTTGGATGAAATTGTCAGACAACTTTGAAATTAGGGTCATTGCAAGAAACACCTGTCGATTTTGTTGCATTTTGCAATAGTACTCATGACTTTTTCAGGAATACTATAAAATTAGAAAAAATAATTTTTAAAATTTTTAAAAATATGAATAATGTATATACCTCTAAAATGAAGGTTTTCACCGAAGGAAATTGATAGAAAAATTCTCTAAGTAGAAGAACTTGAAAAGTGCCGAATCTCAAGAAAATAGGTACTTTGATTCAAAAATTAGGGAAAAATAGTAAAAATAAGTATTTTCAAAAAATAAAAAGTAACCATTTGTAAAAACTTTATGGAGATGGTCATTCACCAAAAAACCCACCAAAATCATATTTTATATGTTTCAAAATACAAGCAGAAAGAAGCTCACTTTGTAGACCTCCACACCACATAAAATTAACTATTTTTGAAAATCCTTCCCTAGAAAGCTAGAGATCTACTAGAAGACCATCTCATCCAAATTTCATCTCATAATCATTCAAAAAAGGTACTCCATAGTACTAAAAACCCCTAAATTGCAAAGTGTGACATTCAATTGGGGGCTATTTTCTGATAGTAAAATATTTTTGAAAATTATGAAAAAATCAAGGAAGGTGTATAATAGTTATGAGTAACTTTTCTATAAATCTTGATTCATTTGGAGCTAAAACACAAAAGTTATGGCCAAAAAACTGATCAGCATGCAACGTGTGACACAAAATAGTACAGGTGTTTCTTGCAATGATCCATTAAAAAAATATTAGATGAAATTCCTTGATTGTGGATGAAAACCTTATTATACATCCAATAAGTGGATGAATGTTGCAATTTGGAACACCACTATAACATTTTATATCGCCACTATGGCACTTCTTCAAATATGAAAAAAAAGGTTGGGTCACTTGACCCCCTTGCTCATAAACGCTAATTTTTTTTCCAAATTTTGAATTCATATATGCTCCAAATTAGCTAGGGGAGATAGTTAACCCCAAAATGCCAGACCTGTTGCTATAGGCACAAACTCTACGGAGCACCCATGACCGTGGCAGCTATGGAATTGTGAGTCCAATGAACGCAAATCTCTATCGTGATGGGTGGACATTGGATATCGTTGTAGAGGATCAAGGAACAACGCAGTAGCAATTACTATAGTAAGAAGGAACAATTCTACTGAAGTTGGGGAGGAATTTGTAGAGGGTAGGTTGCTTTTTTAGAGAGGGGCAGATGACAAAAATCCACATGAAATGCATGAAAAAAAGTAGACAAGAAATTGGAGGTGAGACAAATTCAAAGATGCGATGATATAGAATTGGGGGGGAGGATGATGCATCCGAATGTGTGGAGTGTGCTCCATCACAGAGCTTGTAATGGAGAAGATATGGAGTTGTCCAAAAAAAGGGAACAATGCTTGCAGGCCTAGAATGGGCCCGTTTTGCCAAATTCACTATGTCGTTGCTTGGACCGCAGATTCTTGGGAGGGGAGTGACCTCTGCCATGGATTATGGCGACCTCAGAGAATGTGGTAAGCGATGAGCAACACGATGGGAGGCTCACTCTGGTGCGTTTTGGACGAGCACGCGGGGCAAACACAGTGGTGGACTTGCGGAAACACGGCAGCTGGGTCGGGCATGAGACGACACAGCAACATAGGCATATCAAGCATTGTCATGTTTGTCCGTCATTGATAGATGCAGACCAAGTAGCAACTACGGCGGACATGAACTTTATCCATTAGTAACTACAAAATTGCAGCTACTGCAGTAGTGCCTTCGTAAGAAAAAGAATCATGTCCTTCGCGATGCGTCAGGGTCACATAGTGTGCTTTTTTTTGCGCTATAGTTTTCACCTGAGTGACATCGATAACCTTACAAATAGATCACTTACGTAAGTATCTCAACAAAATGAAGGAATTTAGAAATATCTCAAGTAGATAGTGAATGTATTCCCTAGAATTCAAACAATTTGCAAATTTCTTGAGGGAGAAAAAAAGGGAAACTTATTTATAGAAGAAGAAGATAGAGCAATCCGAATTCATGAATGAACCCTCAAGTGCTGACATTGAAACAAAAGAGTAGTGCCTTCTGATTTGTATTCATGAGAACTGTGTTGTATTGTCGCTTCACTAGCTACTACAAGAGAAAGGGGTGTTTTAAGTAGTGTCCTAGACATCACGTCTTTTAAGTAATGTCTTTTAAGTAAGGTTTTAAGTAAAAATTTTAGCTCATTTCCAACTAGATTGTTGACATATATCACATAATTACACGAAGGGCTAACTACACAAAGGCACCACTAATTTACTATATGACATGTGTGGTATAAAAATGAATGCTTCAATAATTTTTTGACTAGGACACCATAGACATTAAGTGTATGATGTATGATAGAGAATCCTTCTATATAAGACAATAGTATATATGGTAGCTATGCCTAAAATTGCACAAACAAACAACTAAGCATATTAGTTTCCATTATTGTAAGGTTACGTTAGTAGTCAAAAGGAGATTTTAGATTTTCTTAGAATACACTTTTTAGACACCATATGAATAATTTACAAATTTTCATAGTGTTGAAAATAGGTGTTCCAAAGAGCGATCATAGGCTCAGATGATTAGTGAGAGTACATTTTAGGCAATTCAAGCATCTGTAGCGTGTGATTTTAGGTGTTATTACTTTATGATTATTTTTAGAATTTTGTGTGAAAAGTAGAAGTCGTATATAGTAATTTGATTTCTAATTTGTATCTTGGGGTTTTTTAAACAAATGATTCACATAGTATATAATGGATAGTTTCCATGGTGAATAGCTTGTCATTCTAGGGTTAAACCTCAAAGAATGTTGCAAACACTGATTATTTGATGGACAACTTCATTTGAGACCATTGAATGAAAAAAAAAAATTTAAGTTGCTTGAGGGTAATTGCAAGAAACACTTGTCCTTTTTTTGTCCACTTGACCTCTAATAGGTAGTTTTTTGTTCATAAATTTTGCATGTTTTGTCTTTTGTGCTTAAAATTTGGATTGAAGGTACACACAAAAGTTTTTAATGTTGAGTATTTTTTTCAATTTAAAGAAAATTAATTTACTATATTTAACTACCCCCAATTGGATGTCTATCTTGGCCATTGTGGAGGTTTTTAGTCCAATTTTTGACCCAAAAATCCAAATTTGAAGCTACAAATTGGACAAGTTGGAGGTCTACTAACATTACAAGGATCAAAGATGAGTTTTTGTCAAAATAGAAAAATGTTTGTTGTGCACATGGGGTCAAAGTGACAGACCTTTGCGCATAGGCTACAAAGAGGGAAATTTTTTCCTAGAAGAATTCTTTATTGCAATGTGAGCACAATCTTATCTAAATAAATAAATAATTTTGAAATAATTTTTGATTTTTTTTTAATTACTAGAATTGAAAAGGTCCATAGACCCCTTTTTTGAAATTTTCTACTACCAATGGCCTTTGTAATACTTTGTAGTAGTTTATAGTGTTACATAGTATTGTATAGTATTGAATTGGCTATCGAGATCCGTATGCACCTTGAATTGATGGTTTAGATTTGTAGGCTTTTTATTTACACGTAGTACTCATAGTGCTAGGTAGTACTACCAATCTTATGGCCAAAAACTTTGTTTTTGAGACAAAAACGTGAAGTGTTTCTTGCAATCACCCTTGAGTACATTTTCACTAAATAGTATTGCAAAACCCTCATTATGGTATTATTGAATTTTCTTAAAGAGAAGACATTTAACCTATTAAAGTCACATTGACCATTTCTTGGTCAAAATTGGCATCTTTATATTGGTAGCTAGAATTTTGGAGAAAATTTATGGTTGGATAAAAAAAAATGGGTGGTGAAATTTGAAAATAAATGCATCGCAACAAAGATTGGAAAATTTTGTACTAATGTGTGATTTAGGGATTGAAAAAAAAATATAGGTTGAAAATACACAAAATAATGTCCAAATCTAAATTGAAGATAATCAATTGCCACAAAATGTATTAAGGAGCCCCTTACACTCACGCCTCTTTCAATCAATACAATCAAATCTCCCAAATTCATTTTGGTTCGGTATTCTTATCATGTTCAACATAGGACCAAAAACATCTTGCCTGCCTTTAGAATCGACTGCAATCCATAATGGGTTCATCCACAAATCACTAGACAAATCACCCTTGTAGTGTATTTTGGCCATTTCTTGTAATTTGCTCTTAAATAATGCAAATTTTATTCATAAAAAAAAATTTTGAATTTTTTTTAAATAATGAAATGAATTTTATTAAGTGAAGTTTTTATTTGAATTGAAAATTTTAATATTTTATAACAATATGAACTTTGGGCCTATAGCTATGGTTTATTGATTTTCTAATTTTAGGGTTATATGGTAATTTTGGTTTATACCATGATGTCATACACTATAATATACATCTAAAGTGATATCTCAAACTATTTTAGCATAATATCTATTTGATATGAATTTTCTTCATTTTTCCTTACAAAATTCATAGTAATTTTAAATTCTCTCCTCCATAAAAAATTTGAGAATTTTGTGACTTTGTAGATGACATATAACTTCATCTTTAAAATGTAAGAATTTTTTTTTTCATTCATCTTCAGTTGCAAAATGGTAGCAAATAAAGTTGATATTGGATGGTGAGGCTTGAAATTAGTAGTTATAGGTGCATCTTTCTATGGTTCATTATCCACACATTACTATAGTTTGCTAACATTTTGTTTCAATAGATAATAAGCTTTGGATGGTATTGCATCAAAGTATTGCATAGGCTTGTGATTATGAAATGAACATGAATATCACTTACTAGGCCAAATAAGCTAGGTAGAACAACCCATTATAGTCAAAAGACTCATAACAAACACCTAGGAATGACCCCATTAAAGAGGATTCCAATAAATGAAATTTGGGCTACAATTAATGTCTTAGGTGAAAGTGATGGAGTGATTAAATATATGAACATAGACTTGTCTCTACGAAATTCATCCTCATTAAACCAATATAAATTATCTAGTTTAAAAAAAAGGAAAAAGTTTCTATTAGAGGTCAAACTACTATGCAAGACTTCTCTCTTTATACACAAAATTCCAAAGATGAAAAACCACACTTCTATCTTATATAGAAGAATTCTCTATCATCTATTAGATACTAAGTGTTTGCAATGGCCTTACATGGTTAATGACCTCAATTGGAACTTCCAACTTTTTTGGATTTATTCATTGGAGGAAGTGAGTTTTTTAGCTTTCCATGTTAGAATATACTATGACTATGACTACTTTGTGTGAATAAGATGAGCATTATTATGCATATAGTTTATGTTGGTTTTGGGATAGTCTAAATATTTTTTGGGGCAATTTAAAAAAAATAAATTCATAGCAAACTCATAATTTGTTGAAAAAATATAATTTCCATTGCTCTCACTAATTCTTATGCTTGCCTTATGTAGGAAAAAAAAGAAAAGAAATTATAGCAATGTTATGAGGACAAATTTCTAATTGTAAAAATGGATTGTTTTCACCTTTTTTTTAGGATATTTTTCATAGGTGTTCTAACAATCATCTTAGTTTGTTCATGGCTAGATTTCTAAAAATTGCCATTTACAATGCAAAGAACTAAGATGAAATCAAACATGTACACATTCAAAGAAAACTTCAGGGTAAACACCCACCCAAACAACTGCAATATTGAAATGGAAAAGTATTAATACTCTCTTTTGTTTAAATTGAAGAACTCTTGAAGAATTTGGATTCAAAATCTCCCCAAATTAACTTTGTTTCCATATATCTAACTATAGGGACTTGTATGAGACTACTATGAGAATTAGCATAATGAATTTCAGGTGATTGCATGAAACACTTGTACTATTTTCTATCTCTCGTCTCATACTCATATGTTTTTTGACCATAATTTTTGCATTTTTGCTCCAAATGACTCAAGATTTCTAGAAAAGGTGCTCATGACTATCATATACTTTACATAATTTTTTCATAATTTTCAAAAATATTTTAATTTGAAAATAGTACTAGTGATTGAATGTCACAAATGACAATTTGGAGGTTTCTTGTACTATGGAGTATTTTTTCTTAATGATTTTGAGATGAAATTTGGATGAGATGATTTTCTAGTAGACATCTAGCTCTCCAAGGAAGAATTTTTGAAAATAGTTAATTTTATGTGGTGTGGAAGTCTACAAAGTGAACTTCTTTTTGCTAGTATTTTGAAACATATAAAATATTATTTTGATGGTTTTCTTGGTGAATGACCATCTCCATAGAACTATTGCAAATTTTCACATTTTATTTTTTGTAACTACTTATTTTTACTATTTTTCCCTAATTAAAATATAAATATATATTTTTTCTTGAGGTTTGGCACTTTTTAAGTTCTCCTACTCATTAGAAGGGATTTGAGGGCTTCAGAGGGCCGTTTCGGGACTGTTCCCGAAACTGGTTTGGGAACGGTTGGCCGCTGTCAGGTCAGTATTTAAAAAAAGGGGGGGGGGGGGTTGGGGTCCTGAAATATGAAAAAAAGTCCAAATTTAAAATAAATAAAAAGTCAATGACGTGGCACAGTCTCAACCACATCGAATTCCTGCAGAACTGCGTTCCCGCGGCTGTTTTCGCAATTTCGGGCTGTGGGAACTCACAGGCTTCCAGAGCCCTCAAATCCCCTCTAATGTTGAGAATTTTTCTATACAATTCCTTCGGTGGGTACCTTTGTCTTAAAGGTGTATACGTGAGTCATATTTTTCAAATTTAAAAAAAAATAGTTTTCTAATTTTATGGTACTCTAGAAAAAGTCAAGAGTATTGTTGCAAAACACAAGAATAGTACAAGCGTTTCATGCAATCAGCCTTTCAAAATATCTTAGAGCATGTAATAAAAGATATTTGTCTTGAAAGTAAAAATAATTTTCTTGAACTTTGTCCTACTGTAGGATAAGACTTTGAATCTTTTTAGTTTCAATTTTTGCAATATAGATTTTGATTATAGAAAAGTAAGTTGGAGAATTGGATTGAGAGTTGAAAACAAAAATTTCAAAAAGAATGCCTTCATTTTCATCCTTTAAAAAATTATTTGTTGAATACTTAAGTAGAAGACTTAGGTAGAAGGTAGAAAAAAAATCTAAATTCATAATAGTTTTATAATGGACCTTAAAACATTAATAAATCCAAACAATGAGAATGTTGTAGAAAGAATCTAAATCCTTCGGACATTTATTTTGAAAAATTGTGAAATTTGAATTTTAAAATGAGCCCTACATGATAATTTTATAGAGAGGCGCTTTGATAGCTTGGAAGACTAGATTCTTTATACTTTATATTTTGACATCACTAAATAATTTAGATGGGATCCCGGGGAGGACACTTCTTGTGTATTTGGGGGACCCACGTGCGGCGGTGGGATATTTTTAGGGGGGCTATCAATTACTTGTAATCATTACTTGGCAACATTAAAAGAGCCCCTATTTTACCATAAAGCGGAAAAATCAGCCATATTATCATCCCTATTTTATTTTTAAAACACTTTGCCTTTTTAATGTCCCCTATTTTATATATAAATTTCTTATAAATTTTACCCAAGATTATTTAAATGTACCCTATCTTCCGCCGCATGTAGGTTATTAAAAAATGGGAAGTGTCCTTCCCTAGGATGGGATAAATTGACTCTTTTCAAGTATAAGATTAAAAAATATAATCCATAAAAAAATGAAATTCAATTAAAATTTATTTTAATTTTTTTGTTTAATAAGATGAGCAAACTTGAATAATTAATGCATAGGATAGCATAAATTTTGCTACTTCGAACCAACTCAAATAAAAAAAATTATATCCTCCTAAAACTAATCTTAGGTTCTTTCAATTTTTTCATGAAATCTTACCAAAATTTGGGATTATAGACAAGTGTCTAAACTTTGAATTCTCCTATAAGGAAACTTTCCCCTTGGAAATTTAAAATCTTTCTTATTTAAGTGTCCACTATTGTGTATACAATAATATACTCAGAGTACATTTCTTGCAAAGATATTCCATTTTTGATAAGTTAACTATTTCTATTGTGGTACTACAATATTACAGTTACATCTTGGGACCACAATTTCATCAAGGTATTACCAAAATAGGCCTTTGAAATTCAAGTTTCTTAAAAGTGGGTTCAAGATCCTTAATCCCTAAAGTCCTGTTGGTCCTACGAGGGTCAAAATGCAACTTTGGATCAATTCTTAGTGTCTCAATTTTCATCATAATTTTTTGAAATGTTTTGTAAAGCTAAAAAATCAAATAAGCTTTTCAAGAATATGGTTCTTATTTCAATTTGTAACCAAGACCAAAAGTTATGGAGCAATAAGGTGAAAATAGAGGTTGGTGGACACTCACAAAAAATTACAAAAATTCAAAAATAAATTAGATTTTTTTTCCTAATATATTATATTTTTTGTACATACAAAGTTTTGATTCATTCTATTTGGGCTAGTAATGAGAAACTTATAGACAATTTTGTTTTGGGGGCGATTGAGTAGCTTCTTTGAAATAAAACTTTTTAGATTCATTTTTTAATGCAATTTTGCAATTTTTTCAGAAAAATTGTGTAACCATGCTAAATATGCATGCTAAAGCAATCTCACTATTTGGATTATTGTATTTCAATTCCATCTTAGAGCTATTTACAATTTAGTTTTTTGTTCAATTTTAGACCTTCTTCTACTTAATAATTTTCTAAAGAATGAATATCAAGTTTTTTTCTTAAAATTTTTAACCTACACTTTAACTCAATTTTTTAGTGTAAATTTTTTGAAATTCAAAGTCCATTAAGGGGGACTTGAGGGCATTGGGAGACAATGAATTGTCTTAAGTCCTTAGATTGTTAGATTGTAGGAATGCAACACATCATCAATCTGATTTAGTTGAGAGAATGCCAAATCTTTAATTTTTAATTTTTAATTTTTTTTAATTATTAAAATCATTTTTTTGAAAAAAATTAATTTCTTAAAATCAATTTTAGGTTTCTTGATATTTTTTGATATTTTTCAACTTTTTAGTTTTTAAAATTTGAAAAGTCATCCATTATGGGTTGTTTCACAATTTCTAGACAACACAAGGAACAATCATAGGAACAACCTTGAAGTGGCCCTCCCTTGCCCTCGAATCTCCCCTAAATTAATGTAGAAATTAGCTACCTTATTCCCTAGGGCAATATGTTAATGGAAATTAAATGCCTACTTTAAGCAGATTCTAACCATCAAGCTTGACTTTTTATTTACTTATGTTGTAACTTTAGATAAATATATATTCCGTAATAGATTGTAGCCTTCAATCAATATACCTTCTCAACCTTCCAATACATCACCATATCCACATGGTGTAACAATCTCTATCAATTCTTATTCACCAATTGTGAATGAATCTTTTGATGTCAAAAAAATATTTCTATTTATGGTTTGTGAAAAAATTCTTCTATCTTGAAAAACTAATTCTATGCACTTTGTAAATGAAGGCATTATTCAATGACATACCTTTCAATCAAATGTATTTCCATCTACCTTTTGAACAATTGTATTATTCTATTTATCTCATAAATGAATGAAATATTCCAATCACCTTCACAATAAAAAATAATATTTATCTTATAAATAATGAATTTAATGGACTTTGAGAATAAGTAAACTTTGATTCACTTCAAAAATGACAAAGTCTAATCACCTTGTAAATGATAAATTCTATCCACCACTTTTTGCAATTTGTCTTCGTCACTGATCTTTTTATTCTAAATTTAAAAGCACTAAAAGTTAAACAATTTGCTTTAGAAACTATCTTAAAACCTACTACTACACTAATTGGCTTGGAGCTAATGATTATTAGGAGTTTTTAGTTTGATTTTCTTTTGATAGCCTCAATGTACTTGAAATCTAATTTTTGTTCCTAAATTTTGCATGATGGTTAATTGGTGCATTAATATATCTACAAATTTAATACATTGGATTTTAAAGTGTTTTTGGTGAAATGGAAACAAACCCTAGAATTGAGAATCAAACGTAGATTTGGTGGTAGTCTAACATAATTAAGTAATATTTGGTGAATACTGACTGACTATGTACTTTGCAATACTTCAATTAATAATCATATGAATGTTAAATTCAATGATTCATTGTTCATGATTCTAAATCATACAAAACAAAATTAGCACACTTCCTTTTGTCAAGGTCTTTCTAATGGTATCCTCCATAGTCCTATCCCGCAAGCATGTTCTTATTTTAAAACTTTTCTTATTCATAAATTTTCTATAGTACATGAATCAATTATTTTTGAAATCCAATAAGTTCCAACTTGAAATCTTTTGAAACAATGTCAATGCATGCACCTGGACCTACCAAAAGCTTTCTAGAGATACCTCATGCCCTATGGCATCTCAATGTGACAATCATTCAAATCAAACAAATTTTTTTTTTAAACAGTAAGATAAATACATCTAAAAGTGACCAACTAAGCATTTGAGCATGCTTCCTATTATTAAATTATTAAATTTTTTATTAGGTCTTGTTGAGGGTTAAAAGGAGATTCCAAATTCTCTTCAAATGTATTTTAAAATTTTCATTTGAACAAACTATAAATTTTCAAAATTAGTGGCTAAAAGTAGATGTATCCTAGATTGACCTACATTCTCATCAAAAACTATACATTTTAGACTAGAATTTGTAATGATGTAAATGTCAGACTTTTGAATCTTTTGGGGGTTGCCATTTGCTATATAACGGTGAGCAATTTTCACAATCTTTTTGGGATTGCCATCTAGTATAGAAGGATGAGCAATTTTCACAACCACTAAAAAAGAGTTAAAATACACTTCATTGGAGGCACCCTAAATCTATCATCTAACTTTTATTTCACTGAGTTGAAGCATAGCACTAGTTGAAGAATAACCTTTAGGGCTACCAATCCTTTGCCTAGATGAATTTCTAAATGAAGATTCACTATCTTCTGTCACACTTGCAAGTCCACTCCTCCCAACTGCAAATAGCCTTATGCTTTCCAAAGATTGTTCTTCCATCCCTAAATTTGGCACCGCTACTTCGAGGTCACTCTCTCCTTGCAACATGGCCACCACTCGCTCAATATTAGGTCGCTGCTCAGCCTCATTTTGGATGCAAAGGAGAGCAATGTTAATCAAACGATGTACTTGTGCTTTTTCATCATCTTGTAAGCTCATTGTTGGATCAACTAAGTCCATCAAGTTGCCATGTCGATGTAACTCCCATGCCTGCAAAACCACCAAAGAGAAGTTATAATCATATTAGTTGACTACTACACAAAATACTGAAATTAGGTTGCCTTAACACTTGGGTTGTATACAAAGAGGTTCATGAGTCCCAATTACAATAAACCTAATTCAAAAGTAAAGCATTCTTGTACAATAATTGAAAATACTTATGTAGTGTCAAATGTTGAGAATTTAGTGTGGGACAACAAAATTTCACCATTTTGTAGGACATTGAAATCACTTTCTGTATTCATACTCAAAAATTCAAGAGTATACCAATCATCTAATTTTAGCATTGAAAAAAACGTGAAGTATTAAGATCAACAGGCAAAGTCACCATCTTCACAGTCATACTAAGTTAGTACAAAACAATAGGATCAACACTTGAAAAGCAAAAGCAACAGAAGTTTACCAATCTTGAGAGATACATTTCGTTGGGTGCAAGTTTTTCGTCAATATTTCTTCGACCGCTTATAACCTCCAAACACAATACTCCAAAGCTAAAAATGTCTACTTTATCACTCAATTGACCTAATGATGCATATTCTGGTGCCAAATATCCCCTGCACACATGCAATTGAAATCCACATTACAAACATGGTATTCATTACAACATCTTATCTATCAAGCATTATTTATCGGCTATGGTCAACAAAAACCTCATCCCAACCACTGGTTATGAAGACCACGCTTCATGGTGAGAAGTTCCGTTTCAGCAACTACAATCTAAGTTACAAGTAATTGAAAGAATCACTAGTAAACTCCCAAACCAAGTACAGCATTACCAAACCTTTAAACAAAAAACACACATAGTGTTGAACTTACTTGGTACCAGCTACGTGTTTAGTCAGTATGTAACTTTCTTCATTAGGAAATAGAAATGCCAACCCAAAATCAGCTATCTTGGTTTCATAGTTCTTGGCCAATAAGATGTTGCTGGCTTTGATATCTCGATGTATGATTCTTGGTTGAGCATGAGTATGAAGATAATGCAAACCTCGAGCAACTCCTAAACAAATCTTCAATCGCATAGGCCAACTTAAGAGGGCCTTGCTAGTACCGCGGTTGGAATTAGCTGAGGCAAAACAGTCATAGAATAAGATCAATACGATTCTCTACCACTTCATATGAAGCTTGAGCTTCAAAAAGGTTCTCAACAATGCTAGTATGTGAGCAGATGCAAGCATGTGAACCTTGAGTGTGTATATAAGTAGATATACATCAACCATTGATGGTGATTATAACATAAACACCTATAATATATAAGTGTATAAATATCTACAAAACTTCAAAGACCAATGGTTTTGATGAAAAAGCAAACTGTAGACAAAAGAAGAAAAATCTTAGTTATAGCAAGGGTACAACTTACATAGGAGAATCGTATCAATGTCGAAGTTATCGACATACTCATAAACCAATAACCTTTGTTGTTCTCGAATGCAACATCCTTTTAGATTCACCAAATTTCGGTGCTTCATTCCGGTCAATAGAATCACCTCATTCAAGAATTCGTCTACACCTTGAGCAGTCTTCGCAAACAACTGCTTCACTGCTACTACATTCCCATTTGGCAATATACCCTGCAACAAGGGAGGAAAAAAATCTCATTATCTCAAAAAGAGTGAGGAAATTTGGGTATACCCTAGAAGTCAACTCTTTGCATGAAATTGAATTTTCATAGTGTGACAAAATTTGGTGATGAGTAAAACTCTACATGTAATATTGTCTTAAGTCATTAAACTAAGGTAAAAGTTCTTCCACAAACGTCTTATTGCAAAATTTAGTATATCCTTGGAAGAACATTACCTTGTAAACTGCCCCAAAGGATCCTTGGCCCAACTTCATATCAGGGTGAAAATCTCGTGTGGCAATTCGAAGCTGATTGTAGGGGAATATCGTAGGCTTCACCTCAAACTCCTCAAACTCTGTACAATACATCTAGACTACATGATTAGCTACTTGTTTTGTCGAATCACACAACTTATCAAACAATGTACTTGTCAACATGAAATCACATAATAAATCCTTGTTTTGAAATGGCTCCAGCGAAAAAAAATTCTACATAAAACTAGCTTATGAACTAAAGAATATGGCAAATAATTGCTTACTTTGTTGAACTTGAAGCTGGAGGTACTGCTTGTATCTATTGTTTCTATAGTAGAGAGCAACCAGACCCACCAAAAAGACTAGCAGTGATGATACACTTGTCACCACAGCGATTATCACGATCTTACGCTTGTCTTCAGTGTTTTTAGCTGAAATAAGACGACCACCTCATCAATTATGGGGTTTCAAAACATAGACATGAATCAAAATTTCAATAATTCAGTTGGCAACAACAAAAGGTCAAGAGGTAAAAAATACCTTGGTTTGTACAAACTTGTGTGCAAAAACATCTTGTTCCGTCATCAGAATTTGGAAATTTGCAATAAGGGTTCCCTTGTAGTCTGCACAAGGCAACATAGAGAATTATTCAGCAACCAAAATCCAACCCACAATCAAAAGTCCTCACTACCCAAAAGGGTGTCAGTTGCTCTCTAACACTTTTTCGACACTTTGTGTTGCATTCTAGCTGAAGAGCTATCACAAGTTGACCTATACTATGATGAAGATTTATTTACAATCGTAGTTATGCTTGTCAAAAGCTGTAGAAATTATTTGACTTCATTGATCATTCTGCGTACCTTATATCAGTGGTGATGTCTTCGATTTTCGACACATTGTAGTTCACGTTGCTGATATTGTTGTACATCAATGAAAGAACTTTCAACTGTCCATATGAGTCAGGAGATCTCGAGCTCAGAATGTCTCGAGAAGAAAGTCCAATGATGTCAAGGGACCCGTTGAGAAAATTATAGTCTAGATACCTGCAATGTCAATGTGAATCCCATTAGGCAACTGCCATACAATGATGTAAATCCAAGAAACAAAATTTTATGTGTTATTGTAAATATGTACAACTACAATAATTATGGACAGTTGTGACTTGCTCATGCCTCTATCATATAAAACATAGTTAAAAAATGCAGGATTAAATACAAACTGCTTAGAGAATACTGCAAGATCACGGTTGGTAATTTTAGACGGGAAATCTGCTCAATCAACTTACAGTTCTTGAAGTTCCGAACTGTTCCAGAAATCCAGAGCTGACCCTGTAAACGCATTCCTGCTCAAATTCCTATGGAAAATGCAATCAATAAATTAGTGGCTATTGGTACTTGTTTGCTCGTTTGAGTAGAGCACAATGCACTATCAGTTGGGTTGTATACAAAATCGATGTATGGCACAAAATTGAATCCTATAGATATATGTAACCTTCACGGCTCTAGGATATACCCCACTCACAAGGCCACATGCCACAAAGGATCACGAAGAGAATTTAAGACCTTCGGTGCAAACAATTAAGTTGAGATAAAAATCTTAACCTCCTAGGCTTCAAATTCGGGAAAATTCGGGCCTCTAGTATAAAAGTATCTACAACGGAAAGATAGCGCCCCAAATGATGTATGTGAAGGTTAAGTTTTCACAGCATTAAATCTCCCCAAATTCTGCTCCATCAATTGCTTTCAGAGAAATGCATTCGTAATCACTATACTCTTTTGTTAGGCTTTTCTCTACGCTATTTTCTCAACAATTTAACATCACTTTAAATAATCACTCCCAATAATGACTAAAAGAAATTTAGGTTTCCATTATGTAAGCATTTTACAAGTAGATGTTGAAATCTAATGTTGTCATGTACCATATGTTACATAGTGTACCCTAATTTAAAATGCAACCAGAGACTTGGCTCCTGGATATCAGCATCGATCCAAAACTTACACACTGCGCAAGGAAGACATGGTTGTGAGATCGGGCGGTGTCCCGGTGAAGCTGTTGTTTGACAAATCCCTGCCAACACCAAAACCACAAGATAAGAGATTGGAAGGTTTGACTGCACTCGAACCCAGATGAGTTATATGTTTCAGAGACCACAACACTGAATCAAAGATTGGTCACCGAAGACTGAACAGTAACTGCATTTCGAAAATGTGAAGCCAAGTTTATCACAAATTGAAACAGACAACTCAAAAAGAAACGACATAGTGCACAGGGAACTGAAACTGACAAGATTTGAAGGCTCGTGACATTAGAAAGCGTCGGCGGAGTTCCATTGAACCTGTTGTTGGATAGATCTCTGCATGCGACCAGAATTGAGATTCAAGGGTTGTTTAGAAAAGACAGCACCTGCAAGGCTACTGGCGCAAAGACTTTCTATCAATAAATAGCATACAATAATTGCCCCATGTTTCAGCAAACTGCAGTGAAGCTCTTTGCTGTCAAGCCCAAACAACGCTAACTAGGTGCTGTGTAAACAACCCTTCAGACATCAGTAATTGAATACCTCAAAAATTGCCTACGTCGTGCATCAGAAGTTGAAATAGAAACCAGGAATTGAGGCATAAGCATCTGGATTCTTACAGTTGGACGAGCTCCGTCATGTTTGAAAAGGCATCTTCAGGTATCTGTCCCTCAAAATCGTTTCGGCCAAGGATCACTTTCTGGGCGAAGCCTTTTCTGCGCATTGTAGAAAGTGGAAAGGACCCATTGATAATAAACTGATTGCCACTGAGGTCCACGTTCTGAAGGAACTGGAAGTCCGGAATTTCTCCAGAGAAACCATTGTCGTGAAGATCTCTGTGAAACCAACGAGAGCAGCATTTGAACATGTGAGGTTCACATCAGCAAACCGTACTGCGTACTAATCAAATTTACTTACTATCAGATACTCCGTACGATACTACAGTCAAATTTCGATGTTGGAGAATCTACCCCGATAAATGTATCTTTCGATTCGACGAGCGGAATCCCCATCAGATGCAATTGATAAGCCGTAAGAGGATTCTTCACATTTACGATGGTGGAATCTGAGACTTACACATTATAAAGGTCTGTCATTGATGCCATCGTGTTGGGAAGAGTTCCAGTAAGCTTAGGGTTTCCTGTCAGCTCTCTGCCACACAAAGTTTACCCACATGCAAGCACCGCCGTCAATGGCCATGGCAGTGGAACGAGGCTAGCGATGAATGAATCTAGAATTCTAGACCATGAGCATATCATTCTTATCAATATAAACGAATTCGAACGGCAGTTGAGGGACTCACAGTGTCGTCAGTGTGCTGATGTTTCCGATTTCCTGTGGCAGGTAGCCTACTAAGGATGCATTGTCGAGGGTCCTGAAAGTCACCGTGATCAGAAACCCTAATCAGAAACCCTAAAGTAATTCCAGAAAGAATGTGCTAAGCAAATTACGTACTGGGTGACTCAAAGCTGGTGAACTCCTGGTTGTGGAAAATAGTGTATTATGAGCCAAGCAAGCGAAGATGCACATTTCCCACAAATCAGTCTGCAGATCTGAATTATCCATCATCACCCTCATGAAGATGTTACAATCTTCGGAAACTGAATACTGGAATGGAAACTAGAAGAGAAGCTTGGTCACATTCATTAAAATGGCGAATTTCAGAGCGCTAAAAATTTCAGAGAGATATTCTAGTACTCAAAACTTTGAAACTTGTACACTTCCAAGTGCTGAGATGGGTTGTGAGGTATGCAACTGAGACCTTGAGCTCTTCAATCTAGAAGACGTTTAGGGTTCAATTGGGCAAATCAAAATGGTTCCAGTTCTCAAAACTTAGGGTTGTACTCTCCCTGCCGATTTCTTAAAATTTCGCCATACAGCTAATATGGGGTGAAGTAATTATAACCCATGTGCAGGTTGTATGGCTTCATTGAGGTTACGGATTACAAAATCAAAGAGGGAATGGCGTGAAAGAAGTTCAGCACTCACAAGCCTGTGATGTATGTGCCACAAGACCAGTCATTCGTCTGCGCATTAGTCTGCTTGCAATTGACGTAATTGAGGCACTCCACTCCACGCCAGTTGGGATGTGGATCTGCGTATTCTTGACTGCAAGGGTATATCACGGAGGAGCTCCAACCTGGCAAGTTCTTCGCAAGTTCGGGAGTGCTTTCATTCCACACTCTCCACAGGGCTTGCATAGCATCCACTGCCAATTCAAACCCAAAGAAAAGTCGTTTAATTACACAATAGGGGTGTCAAAGTTCAAGGCTTCTGTTCCAAGCATGCAGACGATTTGGAAAACGCTACAAGAGGATTAGTACTAACGCTACGAGAGGCGTCAAATCCCACAATTCCTGCTCCTCAATTACAGGTTTAATACCAAACAGGACGCAACGCGATTTTTCTTTCCTAAAAGTAGTAGCCCCTTCGCAGAATTTTGGAAAGTGATACTGGTAATAATAGCCTTCTTCTCGTTGACATCCCTGCATGAGACTAGATTAAAGAGCTCCAAATCGTGCATCACCCAACTGAAAGTGTGAACGCAAGCAACCTCGAATCCCTATCAAACTCCGCAGATTTGTTTCTAATGGAGTAATTTCCTGTCCAACGTGCAACTTGTAATTGGGCGGTGTCCTGATGGCCTGCAGGTACCCGGACATGATTCTGCCAGGGCGTGCTTGAACGGCCGTGTCGCACAATATCCAGTCTTGATTCATCAAGACATGTTCTCTGCTGCCAAAGCCGCTGCCATGCTCAAAACGTGAATGCTCAATTCAAGCGGATGCAGTCCGATGTGGAACTTACATTGAGTTTGGTCGTAAAGAAATAAGAGCCCATCGTCGCAGGTGATAGGTGCAGACGAAAATACGATCAGAAGGGCGAAGAAGGAAGATTTGTGAAGGAAACGACGCAGCAACTCCTTGGCACCCATAACGGTTAAGTGAGCTCGCTCTTGTTGCTTGCTTGCTCCCGTTCAAGAGTGCGATCTCTATTCCAGCTTGAATTGAAGGCAGTGACGATTTCGTGCAGTTGAATCATGTGGTAAGTGTGTAGAGACATGACTTGCTTGATCCAGGGCGATCTCTATTCCAGATTGAATTGAAGGTGGTGAGGGTGAAAGTTCTGTGCAGTTGAATCATACTGTGTGGAAAGTTCCAGACACGATTAAGTAAGAAGATTTGCACTCGGGATTTCCTCCCACTCACAACCGACGCGACGACTGCTGACACCGATACCTTCACCGAATAGTCGAAATGGAAAGACTCGTGGCCGGAGTAGAAATTGAGAGAGTGCCTTTGACTACTGGCGACGGAGGTCGTGACCTTTAAGACTTTGCGACCTTGCTCTTTGTCTCGTTGTCCGAGTGACCCTCGGGCTTCCAACGCGCTTCCAACGAGATTCCGACCCAAAGAGAGCCTCATTTTCTTCTTCAGTATACAAAGTATGCAACGTGTCCCATTCCATTGCATGTTTGAATGCTCCTCTGCCCCCAAATAATTCTGTGGTTTGAGAAAACTACACAAAATAGGGACTACACAAAATAGGGGTGTTAGAGGAATCTATACATTAAATTAGCATGGTATATTCTTTTTCTTTTGTTTGTTTGTTTGTTTGTTTGTTACATTGAGATCTCCCGGACCGTGAGTCCCCCGGGTGCGTGTTTGGTACTATCAGAAAGCCCTCGGCGAGGAGAGGTGCACGGGCTTTGATTCGTGGTGTTCCAACCTATGGAAGTTATTGAATTTTGAAGTTTCTATACATTAAAAAAATTTGATTGTGGCAACGGCACGGGCCATCCTAGTCCTTACTAATTCATCAACATTTCACACTAGATAAATATTTGCTTATACTGCACATCAATAGTTATTGAAGTATCCAAGGATTGTATTGTATCTTCAAGATTTTCTTTGAGGTTTTTGAGATTTCAATGTCAAAGAAAATATTCTTTCAAGGAAAATCTCAAATAAAATGTTCCTTGAAACTTCCAGTTTGAATTTTGTCCATAACTTTTTGTGGAGATTTTAAATCTCAAACAGATTTTTGGGTTGAAAATTGTGCTTCATTCCCTAACTTTTCTAGTTGCAAGTTTTTTCAAAAAAGTTGAGCTACTATGCCTAAATGAGGCACAAAATTCCAATTATAATACTATTTTTAGTCTCTTTTTGCTAGGAGTGGTGGAACTCCTTCTCTTTCCAATTCAAATCCTACCACTATCTTTCTTGTATAAAGAGCTTCTCATCAAAACTTTGCACTCAACAAATTACATAGCTTTTGAATTGAAGTTAGTTAGCTTCATTCAATAGAGTTTTCTTTTCATTGAAAATGAATTAAAAACAAACAAAATTCTAATGATTCAACTAGTTTCAAATCAAAAGACATTATAAAATACTAAGGACCTTAAGTTGATTAACTAATTTAATCAACTAAGAGTCCATGGTGTTTAACAAATTATTTTGGTGATTATTAACCCCTAAAGGACTAGCCTGCTAAATTTGCCAACATAGCAATTTTAGGCAGGTATATGTGAGTGGAGATTTTCATATTTTTGGCTTAGATTTTAATAGAAAGTAGGGGTGAAGAATATCTTTCTTGAGCACTAAAATTCAAGACATTTGGAAATATAAGTCAAAAGTTATGGCCTAATGTAGAATTTTTTTTTCGTAAATGGGTAGTTTAGGTAAATTGAAAAAAATTACTTTTTGTCAAAAACAAGAATTTGAAATTGATTTTCTTCATTTGTGTTTGTAAAGAAAGCTTTGAATCATTTCATTGTGATCAATGAGTCAAAACTTGTGAGGAGTTTTGTTTGGTGGCACTTAGGAATTCACTACTCTAAAATAAACTTTGAAGTTTTTTATTATTAATCTTCAATATTTAAAAAAATCATAGGATGTAAATTGCTTATTACAACATTGCAACCATTGGGATTGACATTTTTCAATTCCTTACAAAACTTTTTATAAATTTTTTATTTTGAATCATTTCTTACTTCTTTCTACTTACTTTTTTTTCCCTATATGTTGTACAACTCCAAATGATTTGAAAATTTTTGAGCATGTGCCAACTTGCATTGAAAAATAAATTCAAAGAGTAACCACTATTTTGAATATTTTTTCTTATAAATGTAACCTTGTGAAAGGGAGTTGCTTAGGATTTTGTAGAGATAGCTACTTGTGCTCATATGGCATAAGGTATACCTAACCCTAAATCTTGAATAATGGACTCAAAAGCTAATGAAAAGTGACGCTAGATTGAAATTGAAGTGACTCAATATTTGCCCCCCCGCCTTCAAAAGGCCCCGTTGGTCTATTACTTGTATTCAACAAAGTTACAACCTTTCATTAGGCATAGTTTCAATCTAATATTTCAATATTTCATATGTAATCGATGCCTTTATTAATGAAGTATTCTTCTCATTTTTGCAGTGAAAAATTGTAATATGGCCCTCACCCTAAAATGGCAGTCATTTTAGAGTTACAAATTCGTAACCAGTAATTGCATTATAGCTGCCCTTGAATGATTGCCAATTATATTAGCAAAGTACCCTACTTGTCATTAGAGTGGAAAATTGTAGTATGGCTTTGTAAGGGATTTAATAGTCATGTTAAAGTTGGAAAATAGTAATCAATAGTTGCATTGTAGTAGCCTCAAAATGACTACCAACCATGTCAACAAAGTGTTGTTCATCCTTGAAGTGAAAAATTGTAGTATGGCCCTGTAAGGGATTTGATAGTCATGTTAGAGTTGCAAAATAATAATTAGTAGTTGCATTACAGTAGCCTCAAAATGGCTACAAGCCACATCGACAAAGTACCTTGCTTGTCCTTTAATCCTAGAGTGCCCTAGTACCTCAAATTGGGGTACCTAGAATTTAATTTAGTCCTATTTGAAGTGGCCACAACAGGTACAAGCAGGCAATAGTTGCCACGCCGCAATCAAATTCATGCCTCAAAATGGATTCGTCTCGTTGGTCATGATCCGAATAATTTACGTTTGAACTGTTGGTGTGGTGAATTTTATTAAAATAGCGGTATTCCATATGCCATATGCCATTTTTTAGACAGAGTAGTCTATACTAAAAACTGACATCTAGGACAGGTAAAGATTTTCAGACATCTAAGATGTATGTAAATCTCAAAAATCTATGTTAGTTTTGATTTCAAACTATGTGGTTTGAAACATCTTGGCTAGATGTAGATTTAAGACATCTATGATTTATATAGATTTTTCGGATCTATGATTGATTTAGATTTTAGACCATGTGGTCTGAAACATCTTGGACAAGTATAGATCTTAGACAAGTACAATGTATATAGATTTCAAAAATCTATGACAGATTTAGATTTCTGATCACACAGTCTACATTACAAAATGTATCAAACTAATAGAATACTATGAGCTTAACAAAATTTGCCATAATATTTTACTGACAACAATTGCTGATGAGTTTTTTTAGTTTAAGAAAAAAATGATTGCATAGATATGTAGGGAACTTCTATATGCACCTCTTCCCTTCAATAGGCATATTTATAAATGTTTTAAAGTTCCTTCTATAGAGATTTCTATGTAAATGTCATTTGACCTAAATTTTATAAAATAGACATCTCTATATCACTTAACTAGATTTTGGCAAAGTAGTTGTACCATCATCCTCAAATGTAATTAGTTACCAAGTGAAAGGCAAATAGAAAGCCTAATTATAATAAAGAGATATCTATTTAATCAAAATTTTGGTCATAATTATGACACTTTAAATATAAATCTTTGTAAAAGGGATTGTAAAACATTTTTGGAAATTCTTGTTGAAGGAAAGAGGTGTATATGAAAGTTCCCTATATATCTATGCAATCAATTTATATATTTTTTAAAACATCACAAATTGTTGTCAATAAAATATTATATTAAACCATGAAAATTAAGCTTAGAAATTCACCAAAAATGGAATTTTGATTTTTTGAAAATAGAATTAGGTATATTTGATTTGAATTGATCGAAGATGCAATCAAATCTATACTTACAGAAATATCCCAATTACATTGCACAAAAAAATATGATTGGTTTAAATCAAATGATTGTAAGATTATTGTATCCAACCTATACAAAGCATGAAAGACTATAAGAGGCTACAATTTCATATCTAATAGATCACCTACTATATATATACAATCCAAAATTTTATAGTTTTTATAAAGCAATTCTTTAAAAATTTGTAATTTACTCATACAATTTCTGAATAGTGCATACTAAAGTACTTTAGAATCTACTTTCCACAATAAAATAATTTATATTTAAGAGTAATAACTATGCTCAATTGTAATAAGTAATAACTTTTTTGCACATGCATTATAAACCACCAGATTCCATTAACCCAAGGAGTTATCACTATCTATGTTATATTTACAATCAATATTACCACCTAGTTCAACAATACTTAACATGAGAAATGCAAAAAACATTAGCTACTACCTACAAAATGTGAGTACTAATATTCAATTAAAAATGCATAAGTATGCACATTTGGTCATATATGTGGCTATGGTGTTAGTAATTCAACCTAGTGTTACATTCTAATTTCAAATTTCAAATTGATTCTTTAGGGTTTTACAGACATATGAAGTTTTGTTTCATTCCATTTGGATTTAGAAGTCAAAAGTTATGAGGAATTTTAGTTTGCAGGTAAATATGGAAGCTTTGAAAACCATACCATAACTTTTTAACCAACAGTCAAAAGTTACGAAAATTATTGGGCCTTAAAGCTACTCCTCGGGTACATCTTGTGTAAAAATTTCAAAGAGAAAAATAAACAAAGTCCACTTGTAATGAATTGCCCAAAAAACTTATGTTGCTAAAAAACGCAACTCAAGGCTTTAGGGGTTAACATATACAAATCAAATGATTTCTAAAAGAAAAATATACTATGGAACAATGAGTGCTTGACTCGCACAAATTGAATTAACTCGTGTGTTTATGAATTGCTATAAATTATTGGTTCAATCGATACCAAACCTAGTTGATTGTAGATACAATCACTTATAATTGATAAACTTCTTCCTATGTATGTACAACCCTTGAAACTCAAAACAATGTCAATATCTTATACAAAAAATATTTAGTATATAAAATGAAAAAAAAAAAGATTATCAACGGAACCACTTCTAGCACCAATTGTTCTTCCCATTGGTATTTGACACTAACTTTTATTAACAACAATAATTTTGCAAGTGAAATTACACAATTTTGCATTCCTACTAATAGAGTTTGAAAAGTTACAATGTCTTTTGCTTTATCATCCTTCTTTTAGTCCGCACTTTTAAAATGACAATTCTTTTTCTATATTGCACTCAAATTCTTCTCAAACTTTGTGCTTTTTTGAATGACATAATCACATAGTCAAGTACCACCTAATTGGCTCTTTTAAGTTTGCCCAATTTGAATATTACTCCCACCTTTGTACCTCTAAGTGCATTTATGGAACCAAAGAATTTTTTGCACCCAAAAAGTTACTAAAATGTATTTGGTCCTTTGGTTTTGGCCATTGGTTGTTTTTTGTCCAAAATTAAACAACCAAACAATGACTTCAATCCCATTGAAATGCATGCATCCAAGAAATTGGATTCAAAAACAAAAACCAACAATTAACCTCTAAACATTTAGAGTCTTTTTTAGGATTGCCAATTTGGAAAAAATCATCATAAAGTACTATTTAAAAGAATATTTTAGAATTGGTACACAACTAAAGGTTTTAAACTTTAAGTTCAAATTCCATCTATATGGTCAAATTTACTAATGCTATCAACAATATTTATTTGTAAATCTTGAAAGGGAAGTTCAAAAATTCCTTCTAAATTCAATTATAAACAAAATATTGTCATTTTGGAGTAATTTTGTTGAAATAGATATGAAAGGACATTTTTTTGATATGGTCATTTCTTAAAATCTCTGTATTCTTAAAATCTATGACTTCATTATGCAAATCTAGTTTACAAATAGAGTCAATGCAATTTTGGATTGGTTAACCACTTGACATACTTCCACATTTGCAATTTTAGAAAAATATGTACTCAAGTAACACCAAATCCAACCATCAGATAGGACAACAATTTCATAAAGTATCTCCACAAATTAAGAGGACTTTCATCTAAACAATAATGAGGATGAAAAGATATGGTAATCAGAAATAAGTCTTTGGAACGGCCAATGCGGCCTACCTTGCCTTCAATTCAGTTCGATATCCCTGTTGTACATGTCATTAAATAGCCTAAGGTTTGACAAATACCGACCAGACAAAGCTGTCAAGGATGCTGATACATCAATGGGAGCATCCAAGTGTTTTACCAAATGCTTGTAGAGTTACTGTCAACGATATTTGAGCAACTAGTCAAATGTGACAGTGAAACTCAAATTAGATTAACAAGCTTGCCTCGTCCTCACCAAGTTGAAAAGGTTCCACAGCGATTTGATTTGAAAATATCAGATAAAGATCCTTCAGGAACCAGCAGTTGCAGATCGCAGAGACAAAGTGTCACTGACTGGCCGGTTGAGTGTGATGGAAAGTACTCATAAGAGTCTCCAATCTGACTCGACCCTGCACAAACAATTTGCACACACAGAAAACTGAGTGGTGAAGCGAAGCCAACAAATTACAGCTATTGAATGAAAATATTGCTGTTACCTGATACAACAAAAACTTCTGAGGTAAAAGTTTTCCATGATGAGGATTTCTGTAATAGACTTTCACCATGAAACACATAGCAGTCACAGTTCAAAATGACCAACCTGAATAAAAGGGCCCTCACCGGTAATTAGATTGTCTGGTTTCTGATACAGAAAGGGCTCTGGAAAATGATTGATTAATTGTAATTGGTTCACGGTTGCTGCCACCACAGAAAGCTCCCAAACACTAAACATCCGCAGATGGAAAAACTGCTTCGAAACATAACCTCCAAAATTTACGTACACTCACGAATGTGTGCGGTAGCTTTGCTCCCTTTTCTAACTCCAATGCCAAAGGAATCCTGCAACACCAAAACATAAGGACAAAAATGAGGCAGCCCGCGGAAATTTAGAATAGTAATCTCTGTCAGCACGAAATAGAAACAAAAGATGTGACACATGTTTAAACATGTTCCGATAACCAACATTGGAGAAAAAAACGATAAAAAACAATTAGTTGAACAGTTAAGCTTACTTACCTTCCACCACTGACAGACTTGTACATTAATGCAACAACCGATCTTAAAGTGCAAACTCCACCTAGCTGCTCTGCGAACGGGGCTAGCAACTCTCCTGGATCATAGCATAAATGTGAGTCGAATTTGACAATCAAAAGCTACACAGTAACATGTCTTAGTAGCTACCATTTTGTTTAAGGATTCAGATGAAGCTCAGGTTGAACAGTTAAGCTTATTTACCTATACCGGCCGTCTCAACGCCTACTAATGACACTAGTGTGGATTTCCCGACTTGCTGATTCTCAGCCTCCGTGGAGTGATCATCAGAGGCAGTCCCATTCGGGTGAGCCAAGTTCCAAAGTCCTCTTGAACCGTTTGATCTCTTCGACAGTGATTTACTTGACGAGGACTTCATTTGCTCAGCATGAAGAGTCTTGAACCAAATACCAGACGGAAATCTTCTCGGCTGAAAAAGCCAAAGTCCGACCTCCGCATATGGAAACCATTGTAGAATGAGGATCAGATACTGAAGGCACAATCGAACTATTGAAATAATAGAGTAGATGAGCGTAAAGAAGGTGTAGAAAACGGAAGTCGTAGGAAGCAGCAGCAGAAGAGGGGTAAACATGAGCGACCCCACAACCAGCTGCTCCACTGTGCACTCGTAAGAATCTTGTCTCCCTCGTAAAGGATTCCTTTTCCTAGCCCTGTTTCAATTAGTATTGCACATTCTCATCAGCAAAATATCAATTTTTCTGAAAACCAAATTGGTGATGTAATCCCCGTACATATCACATACCTTTTACTTCAAATGATGGTGAAATTGAACAACGAAATGGAGGCCTAACAAAAAGAAACAGAAAAATACTACCTAGCAGGACACAGGAATGTAATAAAATACCCGAAAAGACGCCAGAGAGCGGCTAGCGCACGTAGCTGGCTTGCGTACAAGGACGCGGTAGCCTGATGGAGAGCAGCAATGTGTATTGAACCCAATAGTAGGGAGTCCACAAGCATTGCAACTGGAACAGTAAGACCCATCAAGATCCCAAAGAGAGCTAAAATTGGTAGAAATACTCGAAGAGCCGGATTAACTAGAGCACCCAAGGTTGCCCAAGTCTGAATTACATGTAATGCAAGAGTTCCAAGTCTCGTAGCGAGCTCGTCGTTTAGTTTGAAGCCTGCAGGGACTCCCATCAACCATATGCAGCCAGTTCGCATGATGTCATTAGTCAGCATTCGGATCATTTCATGCACGAACTTGGCGATTGCCAGTTCGTGGTAGAGAACCAGAACACCGGCTATGGCTCCCAAAACCATGTCTACCACTATAGCAGTCCAAGTCGCGTGCCTGTTGTGAGCACAACGGTGGGCCATAGCTACATTTGCTTGCTCAGACCTGTACCAAAATAAGCAACTAAGATTAGAATTAATGATCTCCTGTCAAATGTAGTGAAGGGATTTCAAATCTATACGTTGATGTGAGACATCATAGTCATGTAGAGAAGAAAACGTTCAGCTTAATGTCGGATCGCTTTCAAATCGCTGTTGTTTGTAGAATATCTCACGTAAATTGCAAGGCAGTCAGTTTTGGAAAGAGAAATACCCTGCGCCACCCCAGAGAAGAATGAATGGCCAGGCCAAGAGCTGATGACATCGGAGATGCAGAGCATGCCAAGTGTGGCTCATTTGTTGGACACATCGAATGCACGGGACAATAGATAGCCATCTATCTAAGAGAGTGGAACATGCCCGCGCAAGAATATAGAGAATAGTAGCACAAGATGCAACGAAGGTTGCAGTAGTGTGCCTCCACCAACTGCCAAACAATCACAGAGTGAGTGACATTACACATTGTAATCAGCAAGCACACACTATGTGAATCATTTTCATACCATCAATTAATGTCTTCCAAACTCAGGCGACTCATCAACCCTTAAAAAGAGTCAAGTGTTTAACAGAAGAAAAAATCCCAAATAGTATCATGATGGACTTTCAAAACAGCCGCCTCACTTGTAGAGTAAGCATGATTTCGCTGAACCTGCGCCCAAATACAGTGCAAGTATCTGTTCTATAAAAGAAGTGCAGTTGAGCTGCTCAATAACCATTTCCTGCATCCAAAAACTTCAGCTTCATAAAAACGTTTAGGCCAAATTTCGGGACAGAAAAGAATGGGCTGTTATGCAAATAACAATAATAATGAAATTGGAAAGGAAATCAGAACTCGATGGTGTTTAACACTCGATCTATTTAATGAATACAAAACCCATCCAAATTCCAAACTTCCTGCCTGTTACCATCGAGGATTCTCAAACAAATGATCCCAGCTCATGTAACTTAATAGAGAGGATCGTATTAAAAAGATCTAGGTGATGAGCTCACAATATCTGATGACGACTGCTGCTCCGCTTCAGCATCCATCACCCATTTGGGTTTGGTCGTTGACCTCAAGCAAGCTTGCTTTGAGAGATGTGCTGAGGACCACATGCGGCATGATAAATGACCCCTACCATATTGAGGCTGTTGATAAAGTATTATCTGCCATTAACACACTTCGATTTATCAGAACATGCTGGCACTTTTGAAATCAAAACCTAAAATCAAAAGAACCTACTCAGATTGCAGCCAAGGCAAGGAAGTTGACCTCAATGGAATGAATACTCGATCCGACACAGAGCTCTAACTCAAGGAAATATCAAATAGTATGCTGACCAGCCCTAGCCTAATAAATTCGGTGCATCATTATGCAGTCACGAACTCAGGACTTGTGGAATCAAACGATAGATTAGCTAGACTCTGCAACCTGCTTTGCTAAATATGCAAGAATCAAAGTAGTGTCACTCACATGGGTATCAGCATAATAATGTGCACCTTCAACACTTAGATAGCATAACCTTGGCACAAATCCACCACCCTCAACCTTCCAGGACACTGCACTTGCCCAGACAGGACTGTCCTTGAAGCCGTTCACGTAACCATAAGTTTTCGCGCTACTTTCCTTGGTCGAGGAGATTTGAGCTCCATAGCCACCTACTTCGTTTAAACCATCGCTGTTCCGGCCCTCAAACCCCTTGTCCCATAAAAAAGACGGGTAGTATTGGCCTACAATGCACAGGGGTGTTGCTGTTGGAATCTGACACCGTAGCATTTTGCTTGTAGAACTTAAAATGTTTTCTAATGCCTGCACACAATATAGGAATCAACATTAATGTGGGTCCCTATACGATAATGAAAGCGCGGGTGCCGTGGACGATTCCATATACACCTCAAATGTGCACCAAAACCCTAAAACATACACTGGATGTCTCCGGAGCAGCACCCACCCAGGCAATGTTTAGTACGTATCCAATGCTGAGGAACAAACTGCTTACATGCTAAAAATGTACTGTAGATAATGTGGACCAGGGCTTCATATATACTCTGGAGAGCTTAAGCCCTACCAACACGATCAATGGCTACCTGAACACTCGCGTGTCGAAACATCTGAGCAACAGTCCCATAGTAACGGAGCTTAAATGTACTCATGATAAAAGACCTCGATCTAAACTGCAATTTCTCTATAGATTTCTCTAAACCCTAAAAAACCTCTCGACTAATTTTAAGGTAGATAATGCTATTTGCGTCTCATTAAGCATTTCAGCATACGTAGTAGAGTCACTTTACGAGATCGCTAAACAGCTGTGGAGAGATCATGCTGATTGCAAGAGCTAAATCCGTTGAGATAAAACTTTTCATACAAGTTTCTCATGCAGTTTCAACGCGGGAGGTTGTAGAGCACTGTAAGAGACAGTGGACAGTCCCTTTTCCATCAAAAATCAGAGGCCATAGACATTTAGCCAAGCCACGCTACCACCACTTGCTAACACTTGCTAAAAAGTCCAACCAAGCGCATGAATAGAAGAGTTGACGTTGCTAACAACGGGGTCAGGACAGCAGTCGGGATCAGGTCCGTAACGGTTATAGTATTCTCTGATTCGAGGTCAAGAGTGGAGACTGAACCTGGAGAGATTGCGAATCGGGCATTGGGCAGGTGGCCGCAATCACGAGGTCCAACGAGCAGGGTTTTGAAAACGTCACCCAACCGACGAGCGCCATGGAAGCGACCGGATGAGCGAGGCTGAGATGTTGCGGCCACCACAGTCGGCATTGCCAATGCCCCGCCATTTCGTCCGCCTCCTTTACAAGAAAACCCCATTCTCCATGACCTAATTAAGTAACGCTGCGCACGACATCACCACGGTCATGAATCCCTAATCGAGCTTCACTGGTTTTGATTCGCTGAGATTCGATCCTGCATTGATGGAACACGAGCGACCTTACCCTGCCTGGCTGAATCACGGATGAGACTACGGACGGAGCCTCTTCAGTTCCCTGTGTGTCCGGGTTCTTGCACTTGAGTTCGATAGCTACTTTTCTTCTCGAAAACTAAAGAAACAATGGAATTTGTCCATGTGTTTCAAGAAAAAAAAAACCTGGAGAAACAATGAAATTGTCCATGTGTTTCCAGGAAAAAACAAACTAAAGAAACAAAACAAAAAGCAGGGAAACTGTACTGCACCTGGATGGAGCCGGGTAGTATCTTCAAATGCTATCTCGGGGCGCCTCTGAATTCGCGCGCGCATTGATGGGGGGATGTGCTTTTTCGATCTCAGCTAGAGATGGCGAAGAATCATTCCGAAGCATCGGATTCCTATTCGTGATCCACTCAGCCCATCCATTCAAAAAATAAAAAATTCGCTCAGAACCTACAGCCTCGAACACAGCACGACTCCTACCCCTCATATAACCATGAACCCCTACTCGTGCTTCCTCGTGAACCCCGAACATGAGCGCTTCACTATTGTTCCTTCGTCGTACTCGAATCCACACCACAGCCTCTCCTTCGTCTTCCACAGACTAAGAAATCCACTAAGAACAGGTGAAAACCTAAAGCTTCACAAACACAACACAGGGCGACGACGACCCCTGGAATCCTATGTGAAACGCCTTTGATTGCTTTCCAGAGCAGTTCATCCCTTTCCCAGCTAAGCCTGACAGCGATCGATCCAATTTTGCAACACCACTCTCGAATTTTAGGGTTAACAAAATTTCACATCCTCTACAATTGTTAGAACTCCGTTGAGTTCCACGTGAAGTTCCCAGCTTGCACAACATTAGGATTCGTTCTCCTCCTGCTGGAATGATCGGAGATTTCCACAGCATCGAGCGTGAAGTCTTCAAAACAGAAGAGTCGATGTGAGAAAATATTGGTTGCAGAGATGAAGGGCTGAAGCTCCTTCAAAGATGCTGGCTGGGCCATGAGTGAATCCAAGCTGTCCCAGTTTACAGTTGAGCAGGTTCCAGTCGTGCAGCTCGACACAAGAGGACTGAGAGTGTGAGCCGCCTCCGTGCAATGTATGAGAGATGGAGATGCTAGGCACTTGCATTGGGAGGAGTGGAGGACACTATCTAATACGAAGTGGGCCGAGCACGGTGGAAACACAGGAATTTTTTATTTACACATAAGGTAGAAGGTTCTTATATGGAGCGGGTTCTAAAATGGAGCCCTATCTTAAATGTACAGTACTTGTACATGTTGCTTTTTCATAGCCTTCAGCAGTGTACTGACAGTGTACATTTTAATTAGGGCACCATTATAGAGTCCTATGTCCTTTCAACTTCAAAATTTGATAACTAATTCAAAAAAGCTCAAAAAAATATGAAACGACTTGGGTTTAATGTCAATTCTACTTGTCTTTCAAGGAAAATTTAATGAAAAATATTTCTAAAAGTTTTACCTCCCTGAAATTCAGTTTCATCCCAAAGATGGTCCATTATAGGACCTCTTACATTAATTTATTTTTGCAAATTCTAAATTTAGGTTTAATGGGGTTTTTTTCATTTCTTGTGAAGTGTCAAAAGTGGTGATACTTCATTTTACTGGGGTGCTCCAAATTTCATCATTCATCCACATATTAGATAGAAAATATCATATTAGCACATAATACATATATGTCATCTTATTTTCATCCATTATTTGGCAATTTCATCCAATATTTTTAAGAAATTTGAAATTTATTGGTGATTTCATCCAAAATTTTATTGTTTATTTTCTATAAGCATGGTGCCAAGCAAAAAAAATTGGTGCAATTTTACTCCAAATTGCTAGAAAAAGAAACATTGTTCAAGTTTAGAATTGGAGATCCCAAATTTTCATGGACAAGCCTAAAACATATCTTAGACAAGCCACAAAATAGTTTTTTTAATTTTTACTTCTACCTGAGAAAATCCAAAACTTACCCTGTTAATCCCACTTTGTATAGAGGATTTAGTATGCATTGTGTGCTTAAGGGTGTGACCGACACTCTTCAAATGTGATGATCAACCCTTTTTTTTCCAGCATTATGGGGCCAAATTACACCATTTCAAAATAAAAGGGTTTTTTCGCCAAATGAAAGTAATCTTTTTTCGCTAGAAAATTTCTAGTTTTCTTTAAAATATGGATGAAGTCATCAAATTTGGATGAAAAAGAAATATTGATGATAAAGAAATCTATGCACTCCTCCAAGTATCCCTTCTCTTCTAATTTTTAGATGATAAGCAATCAATTCTAGTGTATGTTAGGCTCAACTTTCACTTTCTCCCCCTAAATAAGCCATATTTGAAGGGATCACTAACCCCTCTATATTCTATATATTCTTTTGGGATTAGCAAGTCATTGTAATAAATGATGGGGTACTTATTGCTTTTGCAAGTTCTTTGACTTGTGATTGGTTGGAAGTATATTTTAGTGAGTTGTATTGTTCAAAATACTAGTGGCTATTTCCTCTAAACTGAACAAATTTCAATTGAAGGGGCTGGGATAATTAGAAGGGTGCAAGAGATGTTCTAAGTGTTCTTGCCTCTTTACAATATTCTTGTGACACTCAATTCAAATATATCAAGCAATATTTGGTCCTTGAAATCATTGTCCATCCTCAATTATACCACATTAAATTTAGCTCACAAGGTGAATCCAACAAGTTGGATTTACCTAAGGAAAAAATATATTTTTTAATTTTTTTTACAAATTCTGATTTCATACTTGCAATCAAAGACCCCAAATTAGCTAGGAGTGATTTACAACATTCCCTAGACATGGCATAAAATAAGAGTTTTTTTTACTTTTATCCCTAAAGAATCAAAAAAATTACCTCATTATCTAAAGGGATTTGAGGGCAAAAGAAGCCTATTTTAGGCGTATTTCCAAATTTTTTTCCAAAATTGTTGGCTAATGTCAACTAGAAATTACTAAAAATAATAATAAAATAATAAAAATTAGGATCTTGAAATGTAAAAAAAATTCAAAAAAAGAAAAAATGAGATGGCACTCTCTTGACCACATCAAATCTCTGTTCCCACGGCAATTTTTGGATTCTCGCAATCCAGAAACTCACAATCTTCTAGAAGCCTTAAATCTCATCTAATGTATTTGGCTCACTAGGTAGGGTGGATTTAGTGTGTTGCTCTTAAATTTAGTCACTTTATCCTTTATCCTTTATAAAACATTGCAATCATTTGACTATTAATTGGTCATATTTCATGAACAAGGGTGGGGAACAAAAATTGTGGAGGCTCTTCAAATATAGATGTAAGTTCTTTTGCACAAGAGATTTATCATGCAAAGGAATAGATGCTCTTAGATAGAAGCAAATGAAATAGGCTTTAAAGCAAGTGGACTCTCTATTACCTTCAAACAAATGATTTTTGGAAAGTTTTGAGAGCTTATTTGTTAACTCCGAAATGCTTGAGACACCAAATTCTAGTGTCAACAAAACTTTGAAGTTAAATACTGCTTAATCAAGTTATTAATTTAAAATTTTATATATTTAAAAAAAAATTGAAGTCTAATTTTAGTGTCAAAAATGTGATTTTGAAAATGATTGATTATGATTTTTCTATTCATGATTTTGTACAAGGATGTCCATTGCAATCTTGATTTTCTATAGTGTTGAGGGCTCTTGGAAATGAGCGTTAGATATACTAGATCTTGAAGACAAAATCACACTTGAAAATTATTTAAAACAAAATATAGAGTAGATTTTAAAAAGCTATAAATTAATTGGAGTTATGCATGTTATGGGTGATTGCAAGAAAGACCTATACTATTTTCCGTTACATTTGGCATGATGAAGTTGCCATCAATTTAACTTTTGAAGAATGAATCCGATTAACTTAAAAATTTTATTATAGATGTCTAACTTGATATCAACTAAACCCCATATTTTTCAGAAATTTTCAAAATCATTTTATATTTAAATTTCAATTTGGCTAATTTGTCATATTTTATAGTTTAGGGGGCTTAGTACTAGGGAGTATTCCAAATTAATGATCTAGAACTAAAATTTATATGGTTTACTCCTACATTACGAAGGCATGTGCCTACCTAAGGGAAAATTAAGAAAATTATTTTATGTCCTCCTTATGCATGCTAACAAACCTTATCACCTTCCTACTCACACTCATAATCATTGAAGATGGTTTCAAGATAATTATTTTGGTTAAAGTCCATTGCCATGAAGTCCTTCTAAATTTTTGATTTCTAATTTCTTTGTAAGTTGATTTTTGTAGTTTTAAAAATGAAAATGTCAAAGTACTTATTTTCTTGACATTTTGCATTTTTCAAGTTCCCTTACTTAATAAATTTTTTATGCTTTTCCTTCTTAGGGTTCCTTTTTATGCTTTCTTCTTGAAGGTTTTTACAATAGTTTGTTTTTTTAATAAATAATTTTATAGTATTGCTGAAGGAATTGCCCAAATGTTATACAAAACATCCAATCTTTCTTACGATGATCTTTATGTCCTTTAACCTCATATTTTTTTGGTGACCAATTTTTTAGATTTCACATGTTATAAGAAGTGAATTGAAAGGCTTCAAATCACTTTTACAATTTTAACACCGTTATGATCAAACAATATAATGTTTCAATACATAAGTGATATATATATATATATATATATATTTCTTTTTCTTTTTCTTTTTCTTTTCCTATGTGATTTCTAACATGCTTAGTTTGAAATTGTAAGGTTACAATTTATTTTTTTAAATTGGTAAGCTAATATCAATTGGGATTTTGTTCAACCAAGACCAAATTCCTAGAAGCTCAAAAAAATCATGGGCATTTAGGAATTAATTTCTCTCAATTCTACATTGTCGATTGATTTTTCAAATATCTACTCCACTTGTTGCCTTTCTTAGTTAGCTTTAAAGTATAGTGAAGAAGACTTCTGATCAATAAAAGCTACCCAAGAAACTATTCCGAAGAAGTTTTAGTAGCTATTTTACTTTAAAAAATCAATCATTCCTATAAGCTTAGAGCCTCTCATAGTCAAGCTACTTGTTCATACTTTATTTAGAAGATTTATTGAAATTTGATTGTTTGCCATTGTATACTTTGTAAATCCAAAGCATTTTTTCATCTCAAAAAGTTTGTTTTGTAGAAATTGGTACAATATAGGAATATTTGAGTTAGCCTATATTGTTTAAATTACTTAACAAATAGTATAAGTTTGGTACATTAATCTCACATTCATTAATAGAATTAGTTAGTTTAGTCATCCAAATATTATTCCTTATCATTTTTATTGATGATTAAAAGCATTCTTTACTTAGTTATCTAAAATTTTGTATTTATAATTTATTTTAAAATTTAGTCTATTTTAAAATAAACTTAAAAACATAATCCAAAATATAATTTTAGAATTGAAGATCTTATTGAGTTTTGAAATCCAAAATTAAATGTCTACAATTTTTACGATCAAAGTTTGGATAGAAATTTGAAAAAACAAATATTAAAATGGGGGGGGGGGGTGTTTTGAAATTCAAAATCTATAAAGAAAATAAATCTTTACAAAAAGAAGTTTAATTTCTATAAAGATTAGTACTAAAATTTAGTTTCTTAGTTGAAAACTTGAAATGTAGTTTATATGAAGACCTTTTTTTATTTCATTCCATTTTTCATGAAAATACTACATGGTTATAAAATTGGTTTTATAATTGGTCATTTGAATTAAATGCACAATGTACACAAAGTATATTAATCTTTATGGAATCTTTGTTTAGGGATTGAGTGACTAAATCGTGCACTTCCCTTTAGAGGTCATAGTCATGGTATTAAATATAAGGTCAATTATAATATTAAAAAATGTCTTCTACATTAAATTCATTGTATTGATGTAATCTATAATTATTTGTTATATGTTTATTGTAAAAATGATAAAAATGCCTTTTAAGATTAGATTTATAAAAGATCTTAGCCAACAACGTTAATTGGGAGCAAAGTATTCACTCTTGCAATTTCTCAAATTGAAGGTTGGTTGTTTAGCTTCCAATTAAAGCTCTTGGTGGTATAGAGGATGGAACCCTATATGTATTTCTTATGCTATGAATCCTACATGGCTTCCTTTAGGCCATGAAAAGCCTATGATGTTCATGCAACAACTTTGGGCATATTAGAACATGTAAAATAGTTAGAAAAACATGAACCACCAACAAGATAGACAAAAATTATAGAATGATAAGGGATTAAAGGATTGTTAAAAATTTGAAAGATCACAATTAAGAAGTGAATGTAGAGGTGGAATCTTTTGAACTATACTAAATCCCTCCTAGTCGATCATTCCTCAACATTACATTTTGTAAATGAAGTTCTTTTTCTATATATATAAATTCTATATGCAAATTGGCATGATTATTTTCGCTATTTTCAAATTTAATATAACAGTAATGACAACTATCCTTTACTTGCATGTATATATTAAAGTACGATTAATGTGCAAGAAAATAATTATTTTGATTTCAAACACTAATAATGAATATTTGGTAATTGATTCCAAGACCTATATTTATACTAAATTGCAAATCCAGACTTCGTAATTACTAGGTCACTTATTTAAGGATCTATTGAAAGGACCTAATCCAAACATGTATTTACAATATTAGAAGTCTACTAGCATTTAAGCTACAATTTTAAACACATGAGGTCGAATTACCTAAAACCAAAAAAACTTATCTAACATGTACCATATTTGAATATTTGCAAGTACAAAGTTCAAGTAGTAAATTTGTAATCTATGCATTGATTTATATGTACTTATATTGAATATTGTACAATGAAGAAGTATTTTCTAGAGAGGAAATGCATTGGGGAATATATTTAGTATACTAATATTAAAATTCAAAATTTTGCAACACTAATTATGAACCTTGACACTAAATTTCAACAACATTGCTAATATTATCAAAACTAATTGTCAATATAAACATTAATTGTCAAAAAACTTTCTACCAAAAAAGTTGAATTAGTATTGACATAATTTGGCTTGTATTAAATTAGTATTCAATACAAACATTGATTGTCAACTAAAATGAATAGACAATGAGGTACTACTTTTTATTTATCATATACATTCTTAAAAATCTTGTAAATTAAAATTTTGTAAATACTAAAAGTCTAAATTAGATAGAAAATTCAAAGATTCAAGATAACATTAATTTAAAATTTTGCTATATTGAAACTTGAAATGTGAAAAACTTTAAAAATATATTATATTGTGAAATTTTCTAAAATGGAAAGCTTTGAAAAAAATGATAATTCATAAAACTTATAATTTGCAATCTAAAGTTTTGGTTTTATCCACTACTTTGAAATTTTTTTAAATAACATATAAACTTGAAATTTTTTTAATTTTAAATTCAAAACATTATAAATTCTGAAATCAATATTTTTGGATTTTTTAGGTTTAAAAATTTTAGTAAGTTGATTTTATAATTTAAAGAATATAAACTATATAAATTGCAAGCCTATTGAACTTCTTTATTTATTGATCTTTTAATTTTAACTTCACACACTTTCATTGCCTTGTCCTTGAAGCTAAACTTATGGTCAAAGTAAGTGAGTATGAAATTGTGTCTTAGGATGTTGTTAATGGCTATATTGGAAGGCCTTAGTTGAAGGATATATTAGGTCAAGTCCATATGCTACAATGTCTTGAATATCAAGCAAAGATTTTGAAGTATTGTTGTTGTAATAGCTAGTTACAAAGTTAAATCCCACTATCTTCATGTATATTAAGATTTAGCAAATTCATGTACCCAAAATTAAGATCCTTGCTTTAAATTTAAAATCAATTCAACATACACTTTATTCATCCATCTATATGAAATACTATGAGATACACAATGATTTTTGGGTTCATAAAGAAAAAATTGTAAAATGAATTGTATATAATAAAATCATGATCTTTTCTATATCATCATTCTATAATTATAAAGCCAAATATCATTTACTTGTAAGCAAATAAATCATTATTAAATAAGATAGATCATAATATAACAAAAGTTGAAATATGATTAAACTTCTTAATATCTCTTGAGTTATATTAACCCTAAAATGATGAGAACATCACCAAGGTAGCCACTAAAGAATGATTCAATTTTAGACCCAATAGATGCATTCTTCATTTCTACAATGATCTTAAAAGTCATCCATTAGCCATTGTTTGGCCACAAAGACCTTCAAAGGATTAACATGTCAAATTCTTCATTCTCGGCCTATTCTTGACTTGTTTCAATATATAGACAACAATATATTTTGCTTATTGGATTGATTCCATGAAAAAGTTTCATGATGAACATATAATGTTATGTCTATAGTAATTCAATCAACACTGTGAGAAAATAAAATATGAAGCAACACTCCTTACAAAAACATCCACACCTTAGTATAACATCTTGTGTTCTCTCACCAAACCCTAAGAAGTTGATGCACCCAGTTCAAAGAACACTTTCACTATCACAGTCACTTCTGTAGAACACTCGCAGACACCTCACAATAAAAAATATGGACATGTAAAAGCGATTCATTGCATCAAACACAAAAAGAAGGCGGGTTGTGGAATGCAACACCGACAGAAAAGAGCTCTGCAACTCCCAGAAATGCATCATATTATTCATCAATGAAATAAGAATTTTTATCTTTGTAAAGTCCATGAGCTCTTTAGCTGCAGAATCCTCACACCTACAGTATGTGATTCACCCAACAGCCAGTCTATTCAGGTTCTATTCAGGTTCATTTCTGATCAGACAGAAGCTGGTGAGTCATGAATACAAAGAACCCTCATGACAAAATTAAATTTCGTCATAGGCTAATACCTGGAAGTCACAAGAATAATAGTTCTCGAATATCCAGTGCAAGTCGGCCATTTGCAATAACATTATTACAACCTGCTCTTTGGCAGATTCACAGTCCTCGACCTCTGTTCGACTGCACGACCGAATTCGCGTAATTGCTCTTTGGAAACCGAACGTGGTTTTGACAACCATGAGCCACCATCTACTGGTAAGACTGCACCATTGACATAATTACCTGCCACATGCGCAGTCAAAATAATTCAGTCATCACATCATGTTCAAGTAGGCACAACGGGCATGGCACCTCTTCGAAGAAAGGTAATTCTAAATCACTTGCTGATGAGAACGTCTGTCAGATTAAAGGTCCATGTTAATATACGCAATGGTTCCACAGCACACTTAACCCCTTCCCTAAACCCTAAAACCCAAAGTCACAAAGTAGCCACTTCCACCGCTTGCATATCCACAGGAGTTCATTCAGGATAAGTAAGTCATTCAGGAAGCTTCAAGGAAGATAATAAGAACTACTAATAGAAAAGGAGAAATCAACCTTCAACATTATTAGAACTGATTGCCGAGTTTCACAACGAAACATTACCTGTTTCAGCTGCAAGAAATATAGCAGCCATGGCTATGTCCCACTTTTCCCCCATCCTTCCAAGAGGGACATATTCTGTAGACTTTCCAACTTCCTCCGGGTTCAATTTGCTCATGCCAGGAGTACCAGAAATGGGACCTGGAGCAATACCATTGCAACGGATACTGTAATCTGTACCGAACTCCAAAGCTAAACTTCTGGTAAGACTGTCAACTGCTGCCTGCATCTCAAAACAAAAGCTTCAATAATAGTCGCCGATTATCGAGCTATAATATGATGCACAGTACCTATATAAGTGATGTCTACAAGAGTAGAGAGCAGATAGAAATGTTTCCTGTCCAACTAGAAGCTAGAGGAAGGGCGAGTTTAATGCCAATCCTCTCTGGGTGACACGCAAAGCATCTTTCTCAACAATATCTGAAATGGGAAAAATATCAAATGAAGAAAAAAAGAGCACCTTAGCAGCGGAAACGTGAATTTGATACCAATTTGCAGTGTAATGCAATGTGGCACTGATGTTGATGATCACTCCCCCTTCGGTTGGACCCTTTCCTTTACCTCCCTTCTTTAGATAGTTCACGGCTGCATGGCACATCGTGAAGGTCCCTACGGCGTCGATATCCATCACTGCACAATTTTCATCAAAGTGGAAACATCAAACGAGAGCTCAAAGAATTCACAAGAAGGTAGGGTCCTTTCCTGTGGGTTGATAATTTGCGCACTTCCAGTGCAAGTGCCATCCAAAATGCGAAACTTGTACAAAATGAGATACTTTTCGGTTCTGGAACAATCAAAGATGACTCTATGATGTTCCAAAGATGACTCTATGAGATACAATGTAGATGCAATACTCATGGTCCTATGACAATCAAAGATGTTTCCATAAGATGCACATCGTAGATGCAACTCATGGTTCTATCTGAGTCAAAGATCATTCCACGAGATACATTACAGATGCAATACTCAACGTAGATTGGAACCCTACTACTTCAAACTTCAGCAACTGATAATCCGTTCATCCGTATCCAAATAACACATATTTTAGTGCATATAAATCCTCTTAAACTTTGGGACGTGACCCGCACAAAATCAATAACGAAGATAATATTGAAAAATCAGTTCTACTAATGAAACCACTTAAAAAAGATAAGAGCCACAGAAACAGTTCCCGCACCATACATCCCCCCAAAAGCAAGGCCGATTCTGCAAATTAGCAAATGAATATGACAATACTGCATAAATGAATTTGTGCTGGACTTATCAAGAATAGAAACTTGGAACATGAATCCCTTACTCCCTTATCGCCCATCAACGTTTCCACTCACAGTACACCGAAAATCAACCAGCAATCTCACCAGTCTTGAAACCATTCGGAGACAGGTCCTCGGCAGCAACCAGAAAATTGCCTGCAGCACCATTTATGAGAATATCGAGCCTGCCCAACTCGTTCACCACCGTCTCCACAACACGGCCAGCATCTTCCTTCTTGCGCACATCCCCCTCCACACCTATAGCCTGCTCTCCCACACACCACAACAACTCTGAACTTCTAATAGACACAACACAATTCTGAATGAACAATTAGATCGACCATACTGTGAAAAAACACAACTCAAATGGAGCTAATTTTGCATCGCCGGAAGCATTGAAGATCACGTCTCGGTCACAAGAAATAAAATTGGATAAGGAAAGTGCCTGATGTAAGGTCTCCATTCACCATACAGGTGAACTTTGAACCTTTCCCTACAACAATCTAGACACTTGCATAACCTAAAATTTTGCACATTTACTTTGTGTTAAGCTACAAAACAATTGGAAAAAAAAATATCAATCAATTCAAAGCTTGCGCGTATGGACATTGGAACCTCTACCCATATGATGTACTCAAAAGAGCCTAAAAAACACACGAGACATAAAAATTCAGGAATACAGAGACCCTCTCCAATTGTGCACCATCGCCTTTGAAATTATTAAACGAGGGTTCACCTTGATGCCGAGACTTTCCAGCGTCTCCACAGCTGAATCGAGAATATGTCTGCGGCGACCCATGATGGCCACCTTAGCGCCATGAAGCCCATACTGAGTGGCGATCTCGAACCCTATTCCTGAGCCACCGCCTGTGATGAGCGCCACCTTGCCCTTTAGAACTGTATTCCGGAACGGCGACTCGTCTCCCATTTCGAAAATGCTCAAGCTCTCTGCACTGAAATTCGCAAAATTCACAAACACAAACACCTCCAGTGACTGAAATTACGAAAACCTTGAATGCAAATTTCACAATGGCAAGCACATTCGCATCCCCCAGCCTGCCGTGTTTCAGCAATTGACACCGAAATTGGGTGCCAGAAAATCCGACATCGCACAGAAAGAACGCATGCGCGGCGACCGGTCTCCTAACATTGACCAGGACTGGGTAGTGGGATCAGTAACTAAGTTTGCGGTGCGGCAGGCAGTGCAATTAGTGTGGGTTGTAGGATATGTTTGGTAAGGTAGGAGACCCAATTTGTCGTTATGTACGGCTGGCGTACATTTTAAACATTTTTACATTGTACTGGCCAAAGAATGACCCTATTTGTGTCAAATTCCAAACTTTATAAAGAACATCGCTAGTAGTCCATGAAGAGATCCAAGAACCTCCTTCTCTCTTACAATTCCATCAACTTTATTTTTAGTTATTATGGTAGAGGCACCTATGGTCGATTACTTAAGCAATTTTGAAGCAAAACATAAGTAGTATGAGGCAAGTGAAATTTTTGTCAAGTAGGAAGATAGGAAATACAAGGACTATAAACTATTTAGAAATTTATCCCCAAAATTGAAATTACTATGATTTTTGAAAGCTAAAAAGTTGTCCGAACTAATAGCCATTGTCTCTACTCTTCTAATTCCAATCATAGACTAATTACTTTCCCACTCACTAGTTCCTACTTTCTTGCTCACTAAAGTAGAACCACCTATACCCAATCACTAAAGTAATTTTAAAAGAGATCATAAAGAGTATGAAGCTATCTAAATTTGTCCCATATAGAAAGATAGGAAATATGGAGATTGCAAATTTTTCATAATTTTATTTCTAAAACAATGATTTTTTTAATGCTAGAAAGTGCTTTGAATCTATAGCCAATGTCTAGAGTCTTCCAATTTGGATCATAGCTCAAATTACTTTCCTACTTTGTATTTTCTACATAGTTTAAAACACTTTGGAACATGTATTGTGACCTTATTAGTCCCAAGCTTGAAAATGGGAAAAAAAAGTACATTCCAAGCTTTGATTGAAAGTTTCTTCTAGCCTTAGTTGAAAAATAGCTTCATCCTATAGGTTGGGTATGGATCTCTTGTTCAGAATAGGTGGTTCTATGGTTCTACCTTGCTTTGGGAAATGTGTCATAATCTTATTGGGCCCAACGTTGAAATGGAAGAAAAAACGCATTCCAAGATTTGGTTGGAAATATGTTCTAGCCTTGGTTGGAAATAGCTGTACTCTAAAGGTTGGGTATAGATCTCTATTGGAGAATGGGAACCTCTACCTTAGTCATAGCTATGCTTAATCAACACATTCTTCTTGGAGTTTTGCTTCAGGCAATAAGGTCTTTGTGGTTTTGCATTTCAAAGAATCAACATCTCATGAACAAACCACCATTTTATACTATAGATTTAGCCTAGCACTAGTTTATAAAGTTCACCAAACTCTATATAAACACCTTAATTGTCCAAAATCTCCTCTTAAATAGCTATAGGCTACAATGTTAGAACATTGTTAGCCAACCTTTAGCAGCAAAGCTAGCCATTCTAAGCTAGGGCGTGGCTAGCCACGTAAATATGCCTTATCACACACTTTATTGGTAATAGAAAGAGCCCAACTATATATTGGAATTAACTTTCTAAATTGTAAGATAATGCGACCGCTACATCTTCAATTTTTTTGACAAATTGTAAGTTGAAGCAATAACTGCTTTTTTTGAGCTCATTGTCATTGTTATTGTATCATTGTGACAAACTGTGTCACAATGAGCTCAAAAACTAAAAATTTAAAAAAATTTAATTATTTTTCACCCCCCTCCCAATCTAATTTAAATATTAAATATTAAATATTAAATATTAAAATATAAAATTTAAATATTAAAATTTTTTAACTTTTAAAACCGCCTCCCTTCACAATCTGATTTAAATACTAAATTTTAAGTATTAAGTATTAAATTTTTTTTAAACCCCCTTCCCCCTACCCCTCTAATAATTCTCATAGGGTAGGCTTGGTTACAATGGATATGGAAAAAATGGTATAATAATCATATTCTGTATTCATATTTTATATTAGTGTCCATATCTATATCTATATCTATATATATTCAATATTACTATCAATATTTGTATCTGGTATCAATATCCGTATTTAGTATCTGTATTTAGTATCCATATTCAGTGTCCATATTTAATATCCGTATTTAGTATCCATATTTATATCCGATGGTAATTGATTTTTCTTCGAGGAAGGGGTGGGATTTTTGAAAACTCAAATCCAGTTGCTCTTGATTTTTTTGATGAGGAGGGTCAAGAAAATTAATCCAACAAGTTGTGTTGCTTCTTTTCATCACATTGCATTGTCACATTGTGTGAGCCCTGGGTGACTTAGGTGGTATACATTGGTACAAGTAAATGGAAGGTGCAAGGATTGGACCATGAGATTTTTTGAGCCCTATTTGAAGAGAATGGATGTCATTGCAAAGAAATCACATATAAACAATGTTACAATGGGAGCTATAAAAAAAACTCACAAATAGATGATTGAAAGCTTCTCTTAGAGTAAAAATAAGGATTAGAACCTTGATTAATATACAGGAATGACTGAACCTTAATTAGTCAACTAAACCTACTTAGTCAAAGGATGAAGGTCATCTAATATAGTGAACCCTCGGATGCTTACAAGTCCAATAACTCTAATATATTGGTCTTATAGGCATTCAAGAGGAGTCTTAAGATGTTCATATAGGTTTTGGTAAACCTTATAGACTACTATGAGGTTGAGTTTATAGTATAAAACAATGGTCTAGTCATGAGATGTTCAATTGCAAAGACCTTCTTGCCCATGGCACAATTGCATGAAAAAAACGTTGATTGAATTGAAGACTAATTGCTAAAAAAAATGGACTAAAGTATTTAGAAAGAAGGGAATTATAGATCAAGACAACAATGAAAGACAAACGAAACCAACTCATTGCAAATTTCCAATAGATGTATGACTACCAAAAATGGAGGCCTTTTGGTCCCCAAAAGTTAATAAATTGTGATAACTTTTCAAGAATGTAAATAACATCCTTTTTTAATTGTATTCTATATATAGATATAAGTCTACTATCATTTTAAAAATTTGTGTTAGTTAATTTGAATTTTAGAAGTTGTTTTGATCAACCATAAAGAATTTAGGGAGTAGTTTTGATTTCCAAGTGGGAGCTTAACTAAGTGGTGAATTTTTTACTTTAGTTGCACAATTGTGAGCCAAACAAAAAATATTTATATAAATTGAAATAAAGAGCAAGAAAAGGCTTACTTAAAGACTTGTAGTAATGTTAACTAACTAGCATTATCTTTTGAAATGTCATGGATTTACTTTCAAGTCACATAAGCTAGCTCACACATGCTAAAGCTAATCAAATGCACTTTTACTTTAATTCCTAAAGCACATGTTATTCTTTTCACCTTTCACTACAGGGTTGCTATTTTGTGACCTTGTGAGCATGAGCTTGCGAGTTTGTGAGCCTACAAACCTACCCAATTTTTTTAAAGATTACATCTACAATTTTTTGCCAAATTTTATTAATGTTAATAAATTTTAGTGTCTATTACCACAGACCTATTATTGTGAAACTATCACCGTGGTCCTTTGAACAACCTTATTGTACCATTTATTGTACTTTGCTAGATTTTAAGAAAAAAAATTTGGTGATTAATTAGAATTTTAATAAATTTAGATTTTTATTACCACTCTCCTCTATACTGCTTTTTAGTACTTCTTGACATTGAGGAAAGTCCCACGATTATGGAAGAAAGAAATTGTTTTGGTTTGAATCAAAGGACTTCCCTTGGTGCCAAGGGGTACTAAGAAGTAAGACAAAGAAGAGTGTTTATAAGAAATTAGCAAATCTTGACAAGTATTATATCAAGATAATAAATGCATAATCTTCTTCTGGGTATTGGGATGTATTAAGAAATAAGAAGGATGTAATCAACTAAACAACATTAGATAAAAAAAAAGTAGATCCCTTCATTAAATGCACAAGAGGACAATGATTCAACTAATCAATAATCTTGTGTAACAAAGTTCGTTCTTTACAAATTAATCTTTATCAACCAAATATTTTTCTTTTAAAATCTTAACAATTTCTATTATTGATACATTAAGATAAAAGTGTAAGAACCTACATTGGCCTTTGAGAAGACCTACACTACTATAAGATAGTCATGAACAAAATGAAATTTGATGCAGCTAAGCTCTTTTTGTATATAATGAAATTATATGAACAAATTTTTTTTCAAAAATTTAAACAAATCCATTGACCTACAAATGAAGAGGGAATGATTGATACCTTCTTGTTGACCTTGATAGGACTTATAATGCTACAAGACATGATCAACCAAAATAAAATTTAGTATAGCAAAGATCCTTATCAACAATTTTTTTTTCTAAAACTTGAACAACTATAATAACAATACATCAATAAAAAGTTATTGGTACCTTTCCCTAAGCCTCAAGAGGATCTACATTATTATAGAATAATTATCAACCAATACTCAATACAAGCTTAATTCCATCTTCATTCATCTTTTATATCAATTGAATCCTTCATTTTTGTAATGTATACTTCTTAGTAAGATTGAAAATTAGAATTTTCATCTAAATTCAACATAACCATGGTAATAGGTTTATGGTAATATATTTACAAAAGTAGGTACTAACATTTATTAGAAATTAAAAACTTCAATCCAAATTTTAAGATGGAATCAATTTTAATGAATAAAATTAAGTTTTTCAATGCTTCTTCAAATTTGTAAGCTTTGCACTTACAGAATCCCTACTCTACTCTAACAAGCTCATGCTTACAAGTTCACAAAATAGCACCGCTACCTTTCATGATATACTCAATGTTACACATTTCATTACATTCACCTTCCATTGACATGGTCAATTGCAAACACCATGTGTTGTTTGTGAAGTATTGAAATAAAAATAAATTAATTGACCTTATTTTGTTATATGAATGACTAAAGATTAAAACATAATCTACTTAGAAATAGACTCAAAATACATAAATTTTGATTCTATCAACCAAATTGTACAAAGACACTTGAGTTCTTTGTAAAGGACACTAAACCGGGATTTAAACCCATGAGTTTTGTGAAAAAGCTAGTTTAGTAAAAAAAAGTCAAAATAAAAGTGGGTATGAAACTTATTTTTCCATCAAAATGGTGCCTAAAAAAGTTTGGTCTCCACTTTTGAAGTCGTGTGACATAAGTATCTTGCAAAAAAGTTTGACGCTTCAACTATAATTGTCTTCTCAACTTCAAAAAAAGTCATGCCCAAAGTGGGGGGGACTTTACAAATAACTCAACTAATACTTGAAAATAATCCTAAAATAGAGATTTCACAACTCATGAATATGTTCAATGTCAAATTGTTTTTTGGTGTAATAGGGCCCACGTTATTGAGATAAATGCAAGAAATTCACACATGTCTACTAATATCCTCCTACAACAATTTAGCTTTTTCTACAATAATTACTTAGTTTGAAAAGAAGAAGAAGAAGATGCATCGCAAATACTTCATTGATGCTTAAATACTTTTAGGCAACAACAAATGTAAGAAAATCTATAATGTATTTGTTGATAAATTTAAATAATATAATAAACCAAAGAAAAAGTATTCTATGCAATATAATGTCTACCTTGTATTGATCTTTAAGGAACAAGGATCTTTAAAGTATGCACTAAAATAAGTAGAAAACAACTTCTTCTCCAAATATGAATGAACACTCCATTGTATCACAACAACAAAGGCACTTAAAAATGTCAAATTTCTTAAATAGACTACTATAAGATCTTATAATATTGAACTAACAAAATATTGAACTTACAATAATTTTTGTAGTAATAATTTAAAATAAATTAATAAATTAAAAAAATTATTAATTTGGAATTTCCTCAAGGGAGACAAATAGCCAATGCATGAAGAATGATGTAATAATTTCCAAGCAGTTGTTATATTTGACATTCAATTATTGAATTGCACACTTAACTATGATTTTCAAGATAAATTACTACCACCAATCAAAATTTTGATTTTAATCCTTAAAATTTTGATAGTTTTCTACATATATTGGTTTTATTAGAATTTTGGGAGGAAAAATCAAATTACAATGACTTTTAATGTGTAAATTATTTCCATAAAATTCTATCCATTACAATATAATTTACATTAAATTGGTATTTTGATTATAAATGATGTTTACGATGAAATATAGTATTTTTTTAACCAAAATTGAAGAATAATTTTTTGAGAAAAAAATATAAATAAAATATAACATTTTATTATTGTGTTATTTGGATCTTAATACATAGAGTTTCTAATTGCTTGGATATTCAGACTTACAAAATATTTAGAAAAGATATACAAACTAATCTTATTAGATCTCATTTTTGTTTTTGTAAATTAAAATATAAAAATGGATTTTCTAAAAGTTATAATCAAGTTTGATGATTGCACATCTAATTTTGGAATACAAGGATCTTTAGAGTTATCAAGGAAAAAAATGGTGAAAAAATAGATGAAATTTATTAATTCAATATTTGAATGAATATTACTAATGATGAATACTTTATGAAATGAATGTTTCACATATGAGTGATTCAATCCATTTTTTCCTTACCCACATGCATTTCAAGGTGCAAAAACAAAATAAAAAATTGTAGCTATATGTGGTGGTAAGGCTTAGTATGTGATAGATTAGGAGGTGCCAAAGTTTGCAAATGGAGAATTAAATTCAACTTCAAGTTTTCAAAAAGAACCCCTACTTTTTTAAAACAATTTTTCACATTATTGAAGATAAGGATTTCTATAAATGCTACTTAGGGGCTAAATTTTGAAAATCTTTGGCATTCTAAATTTTTTTTTGAATGTAGCTCTACTTGAGGCTCCTTCATTGCCATATATGCTTTGCCGAACTTTAAGTGTACTATTGTGCCCAATGCCATTTCCAAAACCAAAATAAAAGTAAAAATTATTTTTTAACATATTGATTTCAAAATAAAAACTTTAAAATTCATTATCTTTTACACCATTGATTCAAATGCCTCAAAGCAAAGCCCGTACACCCCTCTTCATAGAGAATTTTCCACTAAGACCAAGAACACATGTTCTTTGGAAATCCCACCATTAAAAAACAAAACAAAACAACCAATTGAACTTTTCGGTATATAAGGTAGGAGGCTCAAACTCCGATAGGGCATTTTGAATTGAACATGACTCAGAGGTACATTTTCTTTCTTCAGTATACCAAAATGTACAAACTGTGTACACTCTAAGAGGTGATTGCTTTTAGAGCCCTATGGCATTTCAACTTCAAAAATTTCGTAACTAATTCTACAAAGCTCCAAAAAATATGAAACAACTTGGGTTGGATGTCATTTCCTCTTGTCTTTCAAAGAAAATTTATTGAAAAATATTTCAAGATGTTTTCCCTTGCCAAAATTCAGCTCCAGCACTTAGATGATCGCTTTATGGACCTTAAAAGGGGTCAAAGTGACTTTCTAGATTTTTCCTCACAGGATGCCGGGTGTCACAGGCAGGCTCTGCATATCGATGAACTACAGAAATCGTTGACGTTCGTTGTCTTGGTTGGTTCGTTCGTTGTTTTGGTTGGTTCGTTCGTCGACGGAAGAGATCCATGCGGAGCTGCTCGCTCTGGAACCACACACACCATGCGACTGTCTTTCCATGTCCACCCCACCTTTCGATTGGCCATTTTCCCCCTTCAAGCCCTTCACGACAACGATTTGCTTCTTGCACATTTGGCTCGCCTCGCAGTCGTGTGCACAATTGCTGTTCGCCGAAGTCGCCCCGAGATTGCAAGGGCTGAAGGCTTTTGCAGGTGGGTCTCCTGATTGAGCTTCGTGAGGATGGAATTTCGTTCTGTTCTTGCGTGATTGAGCGAAAGTAAGATTGGGCCATTGTTATGTGATCAATTTTGTAGAATATACTGGTTACCGGTTTTAATTTTGGGGATTGCGGAGTGTTTTCGTCCCATTGTTTGGAAAGCGATTGCTGAGAGGGTTCAGAGGAGAGTTCTCCGGTAGGGTTTCGCAATTTCACTGATTCACAGTAGGGGTTTGTGATTTGACAAGAAGTAAGTTGTGCGCATTCTGAGTGGGAGATGCCCACCTAACTGTGGTCTTTGCGATGTTGTTACAGCCGTTCCACATTTGGAGTTGAAGAGTCTCGGGCTTTGGTCCTTTGAATTCGATTTTAAGGTTTGTTTGTACTTGTCATGTCAATATCTCTCTTGGTAATGAGTGCTTTTTGATATTTTGGATTCTTGCGAAATTTTACTATTAGAACTCATTGTCTCAACACTTCTTCAATTCTGCGTGAATGCGGTAGACAGTTGCTCTCTCATTTGCAGACATCGGTGTTGTTCTACGCCTTTCATATTTATCCTGACCTCTCCTCTGCTTTTGAATTACAGTGTTGTACTTCGCATACTGAAATGGAAAATGATTGTTGTTTCTACAGCACTTTTGCAGGGATGGCGGGGGGCCTTCGCCTGTTTCTTACTGTCCCTCCTACAACAGCCTACACTAGAATCAATGGTATGCTCTCTCTGCAGCACTTGATTGTGAATTACCTTGAATCACCAGTCATTTTCTTGACCTGGGTGTGGGCTTAAAGTAGAGAAATTATGTGCGTCTCTTTGAGCATTTAAACCATTATGTAGGAGTGCGATTTTCGAGTGATAACGACAGACGCCTGAAGAGATCAATTCGGGTATAATAGCCGATTCTCTAGAGATCAAGTTTTTGTTACTATGTATGAATTTTTATGCAATGTCAAAGTGGGAGGTTGTAGACTGCTATTGAATGGCAGTAGAAAACCCCATTTCCATTCAGAGATCATTTAGCCAAGTTATCCTTGCAACCAAAGTGTACGATTAGATGAGTTGCTATTGACGACAGGGATCATTATAAGAGATGGGATCAGGTCTCTGACGGATCATGCAAATCAAGCAGCAGTATGCTCTACCTTGCACGTCGGACTTTACGAGGAATTTTCAAGAATGTGCGACAGTTCATGATAGAGAGAGACCTGAGGATCACGTTGGCGAAATTCTCCACTTCAATACAGATCTCCTTTTCATCTGTGCAGGTATTGAAAAAATGCAGATAGTGCACAAGAGAGCGCATGGATTATATAACATTCGTGCCGCTACAGCTCCTGGCCAAGGAGGTGGTGTATTGGACAGACCAACTCTTGATAAACCCACTCCAGGTCGTGAGAGCGAATTTGATCTGAAGTAAGTTGAACTGCCATTGCTTTGCCTTGTAGAATCCTTTGATATTGTCTTGGACTGTTTTAGTGTGGGCAGTTCTAGATAACATAGAGAGTACTTTGTATGACTTTGAGAATTTTACTACATGTAGGAGTGATGTTTGGGAGATCAGTATAGAGCTTTGGAGGGATGACTTTGGGTATAAGAACCATATCTTGCACCCAAAGTACAAGAAGTCAAATTTCATCATTTTGTATGAGTTTCTCCTACAATTTCAAACTGGGAAGATTCTGACTACCAAAATTGACAGTAAACAGTCTGATTTCCATCCAAAGATCAGTGGCCATAGACTTTAAGCCAAGTCATGCTTACTCCCAACTTGCCAATTGAAGGCCAACTAAGTATTCTGGAAGATATGCTTTGCTGTTGGTAACAACGGTTAGTTTAAGAGACGGAAGCAGGTTCCTCATGGTTTTAGTATCCTCCACATTCTGTGTTATAACTGTTGATTTTATTCTTGTAGGAGGAAGAAAAAAACCTCACCTCCATATCGCGTCATGCTCCACAACGACAATTTTAACAAGCGTGAATATGTGGTCCAAGTTCTGATGAAGGCCATCCCTGGAATGACTGTTGACATTGCTGTGAATGTCATGAACGAGGCACACATTAACGGGCTTGCGGTTGTCATAGTTTGCCCTCAAGAAGATGCGGAGGACTATTGCATGCAGCTGAGGACACATGGCCTATTAAGTTCCATTGAACCGGACAGTTGCTAAACCCTTCGTTGCAAAGGATCTTTGAGTGTAAAGTATATAGACGTAATCCGTTTAGAAGAGAAGCAGCCTCGTCTGTACAAAAAGAATTGATAGAACGGGGCAAAAATAGGGCCCTGCTTACAGTACTCATGAATCTCTTGCTTTTGGTTGTGAGGATTCCAGCACTGTTATGAATGCAAATGTTTCACAAGAATTTTTGTGGAATTGAACCGACTTGAATTGAACTGTGTAAAGTGGCCGTGAAACACGACTTCCTTCTGTAATTGAATTCCCCCTGGTTGGTATCTGTGTCGCTTATCGAAGTGAAATACAGATATAACCTCAGATATAATCTCAGCAATTAGGGACTTCAAATCTCATCAAAGAAGAATGAAATGATTTTCAGAAAATGGTTAAACAGTATAACTATGCCTCTTCAGCATAAGGAAACGATTCTGGAAATGTTAATCTTGGAGCGTGGAGTGTGGGTCTCTGGGCAGGTCGACAAGGGAGGTAGGAGAGTGACACCTCTCCCCGCATCACGCCATTCCTAAACAAATTCGTGAAGCACAGAAATGGGTGTTTGAAACCCTTTGTCCGATCGTGGCAAGGAAACCAAAATCACGGTGTGGAGTCGCACATGAGAAGACACTATTGCAATTCCACTTGCTGCATGTTCCAAGTGATACGGAGTAATTCATAACAATGCCGACACACAGACACTCATCAGAGACTTACTTTACATGAGAAAGTTGAACTGAAGAGGCGTCGCTCAGGAAATAAAGATACCTTCATATGACAGAGCGCTCCCAGTTGGAAGGGAGAGGAGCGAACGCCAGAGCTACAGTAATTAACTGTGTTTTTTCTAGTATTTTCAAGATGATCAAAGTCTACAGTGCCCATACTGTAATGGATTGGCCGCAACTCAGCTATTTCTCTCCCTACAAGTACCATTTGTCACTAACGACAAAACTCTCTTCCCCTGAGCTTACAACTCCAAGGTGGAGGGATTCTGGAATACTGCTCAGTCAGGAAAGTATCTCCATAAATTGTCAGGTAAAACCTCAGACCCTAAACCCCTAACCAGCGAGCATTGAATGAACTCTACGAAAAGCGTGTACCAGGCCACTGTTCTCCCATTTTACAAGACCTCCGTCGCCCTGCCATAATACCGATTAATAAACGAGCTTTTCATTTCTGTAATATCAGGATACTTCTCGCTCCGAACTGGATAAAACTTGAAGAATTTCATATTCTGAAACTCTTGCCTCAAATCTTGGCTCATCTCCTCCATCGCCTTCTTCTTCACTTGCTTCGCCTCCCTCACTTTCTTCTTCTCATTCCCCACCCGATCCTTCAGAAACGCCATGAATCTCTCCCGTTCCGAATCCAGCAAGACCTCCTCCGTCACCAAGTTGCTCACAAACTCCTCGAACTCGTCGAGATCCCAGTCGAATTCACACACCACGGGCGGCTTGTTCTCGTCTTCGAAGGCATACATGATGGAAACGACTGTCTCGTCGATGATTTGGTCTTCCTTGAGAGGAGAGTCAATGTAAGGGAGACAATACTCGTACTTCTTGATCCGCTCTTGGTGCAATTGCTTCAAGGCCGCTCGTCGTTGCGTGCACTTGAGGGTGAAGATTCGGGGCGTCTTCACGCGTTCCACGGCAAGGTGGGGAGGAAGAAACGGGATCCAGTCCATTATCATTTCCTTCATGGGGACGATGAGCTCCTCCTCGCGTTGCACGGACTTGATGCCGATCTTGTCTGAGGGGGGGAACGGGGAAGTGACGGCCACCACAGCTGGAATGTGAATCACTCGGAAGCGGTTCGCGAAGTGGAGGAGTTGAGGCTCCGTGCAGCCGAAGAGGTAAACACGCCGGTTGTGGAGTTTGCCGCCTTGCGCAAATTCTTGCTCGAGGTTGGTGAAGTCCCAGTCGATCTCGTACACTTTGTCGTACTGGTCCCACTCCGTGCCTACAGGGAAAGCTTCCTTCCACAAGGTGGAATAAGGCCGGGACTCTTCTTCCCCAGAGTCCGCCCTGCACTGCGGCATTGCTAACAAGTTGCAAACCTGGCCCCCCTTTCAATGCAATGTATACTGACCTTTAACTCCAAGCGCAGCAAAATCGAACCTTAAACCCTAAACCCTTGCAACCTTTGCAACTAATTACCAGATCGTATTCCCCACACAGCGATGCAAGACGGCAGCCAGCTGCAGTCCCCCTTTTTCAATTTCTTTAGTTCCAAGCTTAATGAAATCAAGAACCGAAACCTTAAAGCCTATATCATACTCGAGACTCTCGCAATGGATTTCAAGATTGCTTTTCCTTCACGCAGCAGCAACTGATTGCAGAACAACCCTACATGCAGAGGTAACACTTGCACTCACTAATTGTCGGCGAAGTCCCAAGTATTGGGTTCAATGTCAAAACCAGTGAACATGGAGACCAATATTGCTGTCAAAATTGATTTTATACTGCCAAAAAAGGTATTATTGTATCGATCACACTCTGCAGGAAACTTGACTGACTAGGGTATCGAACGAGCCTGCATGCAGACGTGATCGCAATCACGAAATTAAAGGCTACTGCGCGAGTGCGAGGCACGCGCTCTGGGGGCTCCTATACCGGGGATCGCTGGAGGCGGTGTTTGCATTCCAAAATGCCGTTTCGTGAATAATCAAACTGCACGAAATCTGTATTCACTGGCATAGCATAAGCTTATATAGTGTCACGATGAGTTACTTTTATGAGTTATTTTATTGTAAACATCTCCACAACTGAAAGATGGCATTCAAATCCAGTTCTCTATTATTGACAATGTCTCTAATAGTGGTAAAAAACATTAAACCTAAATCAAATACGGAGTATAATACTTGACAATTGTATTGTCATTCACGACGCTTGACATTTAGTGTTGGTGACCCAAATACAGTTTTCAGTGTAGATTGGAAGCTTTCAAACTCTGTGTGCTGCATCAGTTTTGGAGTGGCTCCGCGACTGACGGATCGTTGCGACACTCACACCCTCATTGAGAACGGATTTCGTAATGGTGGGTGTTCAGGGCTTTAGGCTTTAGGAATGTAGCTGATTATTGTGGGACGAGTGTAGTGTGGTGGAGATTTCCGAACGATGAAGAGGCAAGTAGAAACGTAACAAGCCTTGTGTAAGCATTTAGGGTTTGGATCGTGGATTTTAGGGTTTAGTATGCAATTGATTCGTGTAGAACGAGTGATTTCCCCGTGATTGATGGAGAGGCAATTTGAGATTTAGCTATCAGTCTGTGAGCATTGGGGATTCTGGGTTTGCGAGATTCTATGGAGAAGCGGATTCTGGAGAGTTTGGAGAAGGCGGGATGGCATTTGAAGCCTTCCGTTATGAGCAACGTCATTGGTGACATTGACGAAGAAGAGGAAGACGCCGCGGCTCGCATGAATGAGCGAGAGTTTGAAAGGAGGGTGCGAGCTGAGCTTTTGGATACCGACTTGAGCTCCATAGGCGCTCGCTACTTGCCGGATGCTCAGTCCCTTCTCAGCCTGCGCACTCTCCAAACCCCTTGCGTTTTGCAGGTGCCGCTTCCTGCCTTTACATTTTTTCGAGTTTCGTCTGCATTGCTGCGTCGTCGAGGTTTAGTCCAGGGTTTAGGGTTTTGTTCATGCAAGGTAGAGGATACTCCTTCCGTTACTTAAGCATTGAAATTAATATGTAGGAGTGTGTTTTCATTAAAAGGTTTCCCAGTAGAGAGCACCCGAGAGATTACTTTGGGTACGAGAGCCGAACTCTCTTGATATCAATTTTATCACTCTGCGTAATGGTTTCGTATGGAATAATTGAAAGTGGGAGGTTATAGATCACAATTGAAGGCACACTAGACAGACTCGCTTTCATTCAAAGATTACTAGACATAGACTTTTAGTTTGATGACCAATCGATTGTATTGGAATTTGAGTTGCTGTTGGTAACAAGGGTCAGTATAGGAGACAGGATCAGGTCGCGAATGGTTTCAGAATCCTCTTCGTTAAATGTGTGGAGCATTCCAGGTTGCAGCAATAAAAGATGCAAGTCAGAGTAACCAGGGATCAGGCTCAACTTCCGGGAGGCTGCTTCATCTTCGCCTTACTGACGGACACGGTTTTTTGACCGCAATCGAGTACCGATCTGTTCCTTCCCTATCTGTTGATATCCCGCCCGGCACCAAGGTAGACGATAGTTCATTCTGAATTTCTTTATAACAAAACCCCCAATTCGACCTTGTTTTTTTAGCAGTTTTGAGTAAGTAACATAAGGATTTTTTTTGTCTACTTTTATTTATTTACTGACAAATACTTAGAATGTTCTTGACCTACTCATGCACTGATTCTGGTAGTATTAATTAGATCCCTTCTGAATTATATTTTTCACAATATGACACTTGATTTGGCCATTTGAAATGCGTGAGCCTTGGTCTTTTAGTGGGTGATTTCGTTTTCGCTGTACGAAATCGGCTTGCCCTTGAATTGCTGAGATGGGCTTCTTTGTTGATTTAGGTTACGTTGCTGGGCTCAGTGGCAGTACACAGCGGGATAGTCCTCTTGGAACCAAATGCAATACGAATTGAGGGGGGCCATGTTGCAGCGCTCCATGAAGCCTGGCTTATGCAAAGGAAGTACGCTGGAGCTTTGTCTCGTTCAACGACAGATGGCGGTACTGGACCACCTCCGTTCCGTGGCTTGAATTCCACCAGCAAAGGAGCTCAGGCTCAGGCTCAGGCTCCCAAACCAAGTGGTTAGTTCGTGTCATTGACCTCATAAGTTTTCCGTTTTGTTGTTTTTATGTTTGAATACTAGCGACCTCTTCAAGACAAGCTTGTCTGTACTACGGAGGATCTGGGGCTTGATTGCTGACCCTCCTGGACCGATGTGTTTAAGCCCACTGCAGATGAAGACCCTTGATCCCAGTTTCAAAGATCATCGTAAATCATAGAACCCTGTGAATCAGAGCGAGTAGGACTTACGATAAGTCTAGATTGGCCACTAGAAAAATTAAGAAAAACTAGAGAGAGGGGTTCTGAAGGAGTCCACCTTAATTGACCTTTGTTTTTTACATATACAGTAGGATCGTTTATTCTCTGCCTTCAATATCCTATATACGGTACGACGGGTCATTAATACTACTAATTTCCCCAAGACTTTCTATGATTTCGAAAGCCTACGTGAAAGTGTTTCTGCTTACTTGTGAATTTCGTGACCAGGTGCTCCGTCAAGTATCAAACCCAACAGATCTGTACAGGATATTAGGGAGCAAGGGGGTGCAAGTACAAGCATAGACAGCTCAAGGGCTAGGGCTCCTATCCGCCCTGGAGCAGAACCATACCGTCCAAGAGGTAAGCAAGAGAACGAGAAAACTCCACAACCACAATTGGATGCACCTCATGTTGCTAGTGGCGTGCCAGATGCCACACTTGCAAAGGCTGCACCTCAAAAGCCCTTTATCGACCAAACGCGGCCACAGACAGCCACTGCCGGACCCAGTTCGCAATCCTCGGCACCAGAGCCCAAAGCAGGTATGATTTCAGTCCTACTGCCTGCAAATTTGAGGGATCCAAACTGCCAGTAAAGTCAAGGATACAGTTGGCGTCACCCTTAAACAATTTAACATGTGTTGAGTGTGATTATCGGAAGAGTTCACCTTGGGAACAAGAGCCAAACTCTCTTGAGTTCAAATGTTTCTGACTCAATGTATGATAATTTTATATGGAATCATTCAAAGTGGGATGTTGTAGGCTACTATTGACGGGACAGTAGACAGCCTCATTTCGATTCAATGGTTAGTAGACTGTAGTCATGTAGCCAAGTCTTACGTACACCGAACTTTCATTTTGAACTCCAACCAAGCTATTGGGAACGAGTGTAGCCGAGGAGACGGGATCAAGTCCCTCATGGATTTAATGTCCTCTACCTTATAAACTGATTTTCTCATGTTGCTAGGGATGTTTTATTGACTTCTTTTTGCTATTTAGGTGCACCTTATGGAGAGGCGAGGGTACGAGAAAAGGCACCGGACGTTGCACCGGTTCAAAACCGACAAGCTGCGCAGAAGCTTTTGGACAGGAGAACGGATGCAGGAGGTGGGAGTGAAAGAGGGCGTGGGCGTGGAAGGGGTTTCCGCCGAGGTAGGGGTAGAGACGACTTTGATGAGCATGATGAGCGAGTGATGACATTGGACGAATGGGAAGCCAAGAAAACAACATCAGCACCCAGCTCTAGTCATTCTGCAGCCGTTTCTGACCAGGAGCTTGCAAGGAGGCTGCAAGAGCAGTTCAATTTGGAAGACTCAGCTCATGTAAGTACTGTAAAACAAATTCAAAATCATTCTCCCTCTGATAGAGAACAAGGATTTCTTAGGACCAGATCAGATTGCACTGGCCCAAGCATCAAGCTTGAGATATCGCCTTGGTTGATGGAACAGATCGATCTTATTTGTTTTTTCTTGTTTTGTTCTATGCCGTCCTTACACTATTCCAAGGAAAAAGACTGAGCTTGATGGCGCTTCCATGGCTCCTATGTGGCAAGCTAAAGTATTTTAAGTATTTGAGGTGGATTTGGACACTGTTACCTCAAATTCCTCAGAAATGTGCCATAGGGCAACATAAATGCAATGGATTATCTTCATCTTGTTATCTCACCCCTAAGTGCACTTGATGTTGGTTCAAATTTTTAGGTTTGCTGCTTTGACCTGTGCAATCTGAAGCAGCCCTTAGTTCAACTGATTAGATGATCTGTTTATTGAGTGAGGATGTGTTGGATAGCAGGATGCGCAGCCTAAACAAATGAGTGCAGCCGAGCAGCTTCGACAAAGCATGTTCAACTTCGTCCCAGAGCCAAGCAGTGTGGAGAGCAGTAGAGGGAGAGGACGTGGACGAGGACGAGGACGCGGTCGTAGGTAGTTGCTCAGCTACTCCTCATGGCAACTGCCTCTGAGTTCTCATACTTTAGTGAACCTTTTATTAACTCCACTCGTGATTGCTGTGGTATTTTTTACCACCATCAATTTCTGAAAACTAGGGTCATTAGCTTGTCCAACCTTTCAGTTTCAGGGCTTGAGATACAACTGGAAAATGTGAGAACTTTTTGCAGTTTAGTGGAAGAGCATGACAGTATGTCCTCTCTGATGACCTTAGGTGATTTTCAAATACACCGCCTCCTTGATCAGAAGCTTTGTTGCATGAATAAGTATATCCTTCATCTACTCTCTCAGATATCTGCACATTTTCCATATTTTCCATACATGCACAGTTGACAAAAGCACTGTTTACTGGGAAGGGTCACTATTACGCCTCCGCCGGTGCAACGATCTCGTGCGTCGCTGATTCTTGACCTTCTCCGTGGATTCTCGATCTGCTGCGGACGAGGTGCGCTGAGCATCTGTTTCATGATTTTGCGTGGATCGTTCTGCGGTGTGGATTCTCGATCTGGTGCGGATTCTCGATTCTACTGGAGCCACTGAGAGTGTGTTCGCAATTGTCAGGGAGCTTCCGCAGGTGAAACACTCGAAGCCAGCTTGCTGATCGGGGGAAGAAGATTATAAAAGAGAAACTGGGTTCGCTAACACTAATCAAATTTGGAGAAAACATTCTCCTCGGTGTGATTAACCCCTCACGTACTACCGTTGCAACATTTCAACCATCATGAATCGTTTGTACATTCATAAAACCATGTAATATAATAATACTGAATATCAAAGTGGCTCAACATGCAAAATTAGGTTTACAGCATGACATTTGTCGTTTAATACAATTAAATAAAAACATTTGACTACATCGACGATTCGATTGAGCCAAACAAGCATGCAGCGTCAAGTTTAGCAACACTTCACGAATCAACGTAATAAATAACTCACTCCGGCCCAGTGAAAGGCCATAATGAAAGGTTTCAGAACATGAACACATGTTTCTCATAAAATATTTACAAAGAGAAGAATGATAGAAACATACAGCACTTTGCTCAGTGTAAAGCGAAAGTGGTAGAACTCACTAGATTCTAACTAAGAACAATAGTTCATGATCGTTGTTCAGTAACTCCTCTGCATGTATTACGATACATATACTTACAATTAATTGGAAGCCAATATATACACTTGCTATTCAATTTATACTCTCGATCACTCGATCAGTCTCGATCGAACGTAATTCTATCTAGTAAACCCAATTGCAAGGACTCATCTCCGTGTCAAACTGGACCTCATCATCCTCGTTCCAATGAAAATCAGCACACCGCGCACCCTCTGGCAAGGCTTGTTGCAGCAAATGGGTCTCAGGGATGACACAGAACGCATCACCAAACTCCACCATGGTTGAACCAGCACTGGACGGATCTGGACTATTAGAACCAATGGATTGCACCGAATTCTTGCGGGCGTTTTCCATATCCATTTGGTGGCACACGGCTACTGCAGCTTCAGCGTAGCTCATGCAGGAAGGATCCGTGATCGATGGTTCCTGATCCATGATCGATGTACTAGTCTGGTTGCAGGAGCCAGAAGCAGGTGAAGCAGGTTTGTCCACCACCGAGGTCCCATACATCACCTCGGCACTATTAAAGTCCGACTCGAAAACCATGTCATCCAAGTAATCTGAGACATCATCAACAACAGGAGCCATTGCACCGGCCTCCTCTAAAATCATCAACTCTGAATCTTCGCTGGCACTCCAAGTCGGAGGCAAAGTCTCACTATCCACAGTGGCCGTCGTAGAAGAGACGGTTGAGACAACATTTCCAAGAGCCTTGTCATTCTCATCCGTGAGTAGTTCGGTCTCAAGAAATTGCAAAAACCCAGTGTCATCATCACAAAGAGGCAGAGGAAACAAGTTCCCATCGCCTCCATTGGCAGTCTCAAAGCTCTGGGGATCAGCTTCAGGATTCACCTCTGGCTCTGCCAATGCGGCCTCAAGGAGGTCCACGAACTGGGCATCTTCATCTTCATTGCTCATCTCTTGGAGCAATCTGTTGCCGGTTTCAATGAATGGGTCCGCATTGGCAGTCTCAAAGCTCTGGGGATCGGCTTCAAGATTCACCTCTGGCTCTGCCAATGCGTCCTCAAGGAGGTCCACGAACTGGGCATCTTCATCTTCATCAGGCAGAGGTAACCAGTTCCCATTGCCCCCATTGGCAGTCTCAAAGCTTTGGGGATCAGCTTCAGGATTCACCTCGGGCTCTGCCAATGCGTCCTCAAGGAGGTCCACGAACTGGGCATCTTCATCGCTCATCTCTTGGAGCAATTTGGTGCCGGTCTGATCAATGAGTGGATCAGAGGGTCTTGCAGGTAGAAATGATCCATCGAAAGGTTGGTAAATTTTGTTGTTGTTAGAGCTGCTCAAAGCAGCATGATGCAGGCCCTGTTTCTGACAACGAGGGGCTCTTGCGTGGGACAAGGTGTGCACTAGGCGCCTTTCTTCGCCAGTCCCAAGCACTCGCATTTGAAATTGCTTTCCACAACTGAGGCATTTGAAGCGCGGCTGCAAGAGGTTATGATTGTTGTAGTACTTAAATACCGCATTGTCAGATACGCCACAATGGCAGCACTGCCGCGACAAGCTTTTCAGTTCCGAAGGATCTTCGTTGCGTTTTTTGGTGTAAGTCTTGCCTTGTGGGCGACCGTGATACCCCAATGTGAAATGCTTGCCGCAATGGCCGCACTTGTAGCGCGGCTGGTCTGTTTTTTTATTGTCACAATATTTGAAGGTGTTGTTGGCGGATTCGTATCCGCAGTGGTAACAGCGATAGAGCTCCGGTACAGAGGTTTCTTCGATGGACGCCATCATCATTTTGTTGCAAAACAAGTCGCAAAGTGGGGTTGCTTGATAGCAAGCAAACGGCACCTCCGTCGTCTGAGGAAGGAAATAGCACCTCCCTCGAAGCAAGGATCACACAACACCTCCTTCAATGCGAGAACACAGCACCTCCCTCTATGCAAGAATCATACAGCACCTCCCTCTATGCTAGATCATACAGCACCTCTCTCTGCAAACAAACAGCACCTCCCTCTCGGTAAGAAAACAGCGCCTCTCTCTGCAAAGAAACACCTCTCTCTGCAAGGAGACACTGCACCTTCCTCGAAGCTCTGAGAAAATTAAGAGAGGAGCCCTGGCTTTATACCTGTCGCAAGTGTTTGCCTTGCGCCTCAAGCGAAGTCGAATTCGACATATGAGTTCCGATTGGAGCAGTGACTGAAAGGAGTTTTCGATGTTTCCAGTGAATGCACGATCATCGATGGAAAGCATCGCTTCGATGGATTCGAGGCTGTTCGAATGGACAGCACCATCCATCTCGGCGGCAGTGGGGCGAAGGATACCTACTGAATTTTGGTTCAGATTCACGGTACACATTGCCTACGTTTGTTACGATCGATCGATTCGATCAAGTACTCGATCGATCACAGTGGCTCTGTTCTCTATTTTCCAAACTCATGCCAACGACCTGCCTCGCCGGCCTTTCCGGCAGCTCTGTCGATCCTTGGGCACGCAGTTGAGCTAGCTACAGGGAAAGCCTACCCGGCCTCTGTACTTCCTTGGGCATGGGCAGTTGGTTCCTCGGCTACAGACAAGGCTTGTCGCGTCGAACAAATTTTCAATGATCGAACTCCGCAGACGGACTGGCACCACCAGGTGATCAATTATGCACTGCGCCAGATACCTGGCCCAGCCATGGAGCGACACGTCAGCTGGTTATCAATCGGAATTACGAATAGTTTTGTTAGAATGGCGCCATTTTGAATCATTTTAAGTCTGTGTAATATCTCCATTTTAACAAAATTATATTGGTCAAAAGGCACTATAAATCTCTCATACAAAGTACCCCAATATTAGCCCAAATCTCAAGGTCTAATTTAGAGTTCTCTTAAAAGAAATTCTTGTGAAAATCACACATATTCAATCTACAATTGATTCTAGAAGGAATTTTCAATTTTTGGCTCAAATTTTATTGAAAAATATTGGTTTGTATATTGGTTGATCTAAGTAACCATATCAATGTCATCTATGGATCATACTCCCTTTGTCTCAAAATAAGACATATGCTTCCTTTCTATTTTACAAATAAAACATAGGTCTTATTTTGAAAGAGAGGGAATAGTATACAATTGCTATTTGAGATTCATAATTAAATTATTATTTTAAACTGCATATTATAATACATCTACATACTTTGATTGTTGAGGGTTAACTCCAAAGGACCAATGGGGTTTTAGCATAGCTCTTTTATTTTGACTTGCTCTTGTAGTAAGTTTAATTTATCATTTTTGTGGAATAATTTTGATGATCACTTGGTCACCACTATTGGAATGAAATAAGGCTTATGAAGATTCCCTATGAAAAAAAGATCAATAAAATCACACAATTCTTGAGAAAATGCCATTGTTGACAAGATTGATGAAAGATGTTTGGTTACAATTATAGGCAACATTTTATGCATGCGCTAAAATAAAAATGTTGAACTTGGAATGCTCAAAAGTGCTCCAAATTGGGCTGAGATGATCCTAAACTATTGGATGAAGGTGAAGAGGTACCCAAACCAAATGGTGTGATTGCAAGTTCCAAAACTTGACAGTGACAAATGGTTTACTTGGCATGAAAAAAGCCCCTCTTCCTCACAGAAATCCTTGTAAGGTAGGAGGTCTTGAAATGGAGCAAGCATTAAGAATGGACCCTATAAATGGTGCTTGAATGGACTGGATGTGGTTACTAAATTAACCTTCGTAGCCATTGAATTAATCAAGGAAAATGTTATTCATTATTCTAAGAGCCAATCATTTTCCTTGCTTTTCCGCAATTCCGGCAATGCCGGCATCGCCGTTTCTTATTTTATGACATTCATCAGAAGGATGATAAGAAACTCAAAAATAGTTGAAAGTCACTCACAATCTTTCGCTACTAACAGATGAAAAGCTTCTCACACAAGAAATCAATCAAACGTTCGAGCAACTGCTATAGGCTACACTGTAATAAGAGATTTTGTATTGGAATATCACTAAATGATATTGAGTATGTTGTAATTCTAAATGAATAATTTTATCATATATTAAAGATCATGCTCTTGGATCAATATCTACACTCTTGATAAAAATATTCATCTAAAATATAAATTTGTAGTATATTTAAAATCATTACTGTAATTAACAAAAAAATATTATTATTTGTGTAATGAAAGTCTATGAACATCTATTTTGTCACAATAGCTATTTCCATATGCATGGAAGAAAAGAAATTAAATTTTTATTTAAAAATATTAAAAAACTTAATTTTAGGAAGGAATTCAAATTACAAATATATACATACTATATAAACTTAAAAAACAAAGAACTTAGAAGAGACCTATTTCTATTATTTATATAAATTAGTGTAAAAAATCAAGAAAATAATATGGGACAATTAAATGGGAAAAGAAGTGTGGTTGTATTTAGGGTTCTTTTTTTGGCTTTTTGGTGCTAGTTTGCACCAGGAAAAATAATTTGGCTAAAAAACACCTCAAAAAATGCTGGAAAATTTGGATGAAATCGTGAGACAACTTTGAAATAAAGAAAAATAGTAGATGAATTTGCCTAATTTTGGATGAAAACCATACTATATATCCAAAAAATGGATGAATGTTGCAATTTGGAGCATCCCTATAACATTTTATGTCGCCACTGTGGCTATTCCTTGAAAATGAAAAAAAAGAGCCCTAGTTGTATTGGCAATGATTGGACAGCTTCATACTTTGGCATAAAGCAAGAATATTGGCACAAATAAGCTTTGAATTTTCTTTCAAGATTGAAATTTTTGTTAATAAAATTCACATGTCAAATAGGACAAGATTCATTCACATAGATTTTGTTTGGTGCTAGTATTCTTCTTCAATAGTCTTGCATGGACTTGAAGTTGTGTGGACAATTATAATGTTTATGAAGTATAAATGATTCCCAATAAAGGTCAAGTTCAATAGTTTGTTTTTAAAAATTTGAATGAAATAAAAGTAGTACTTTAGTTTTGATTATAGCAACTAGGAAATTATATGTGAAATTTATAAAATTAATTATTTTGATTTGCCTTTGCCTAATTTGACTTAAATTTTTCATATCAAGATTGTGGTTATTGTGGTTGTCTTTTTAAATATCATAAATGATTTTCCAAATTTTTGGGTAAGATTTAAGAATGGATTACACATGCTAAAACAAAAGTAAGCTCGACAAATAAAGAAAATTTAGGAAAAGAGATGAAAGTTTCTTTTATGTTCAAGTATATAGGCTCTCATTTCTCTATTAACCATCTTTTGGTCTTGAGAAGTATAAACTGAAGATCTTTTAATTTTTTGGTAATTTGAAGTATATACAAGTATATTTTCAGTACTTTTACAAACATGATAGTGCTTTATGTTGATCATATTTTCAAATGAAAAAACAAAGCCAAACAAGTGTTATACATCAAAGGCCAAAACATTCCTATTCTTGAGGTACAATATCAATTTATAGTACAATATTGCAATTTAGTATCTTATTCATGGACAGAAAGGCCATTTTTAGGAGCATCAATCTATGGTACAATAAAAAAGTTTATTATCTTGATCATGGATAAGAAGGTTGATGGTTTAACTTTGAGAAATGCAAACCACACCCAAAGATTTCAATCTCTATAGGTGCTACTATTGATGAAGAAGTTGCTTTCAATACAAATATACCAATGTATGTGGAAAGAAAATTTGAAGATTTGAAGATTTAGTAATCCATAGACTAATCATCTGAAGAAATTGCTTTCAATACAAACATACCAATGTATGTAGAAAGAAAAATTTTAGTAGGAAGATTTAGCAATCCATAGACTAATCATCTAAAGAAGTTGCTTTCATTACAAATATACCAATGTATGTGGAAAGAAAAATTTGAAGATTTGAAGATTTTGCATTCTATAGACTAATGATGATAGTTTTGTTACAATTTCCAATATGCTTAGATACCGAGGAGCCTGAGGCTAGACTAATATTACCAAGGAGAAACTTTTCTAAGATAGTCTACTCTAAAAGCGACTACTTAAGCCCACCTAAGTCATCATGGACTATAGTACATATTTCAAACATTCAACGTGCAGTCGTTTCTAGATAGAGGTCGCATTTACAAAATGGTCGCTTTTAGAGTAGACTACCTTACTCTAAATTAGAAGTGGAGGTGCGGAGGCATCCCTCTCAATCAGGAAAATTCAAACCTTTTCTCAATAATTTGGGACTGCAAATGAACAACAAAAATATCCAATCACATAAGAGTCAAAATACAAAAGACATTGTAGGAATACTAATCATGCATTTTCTACCTCAATACTGAAGTATTGACATTTGAAAAATCAAATTGAAAAACTTACCGACACTCTCTATTAAGTTATAACGTGTTTGAGAAGTTGTAACATTTAAAGTGGCAAGCATGGATTGATCATGTATACCTTAAGAGAGGTAGTTGGTTTGGTTTGGTTTGGTTTGTCTTGTTGAGATCTCCTTGTGTCTCTTAACTACGTGCTTGGTATCGTCGGAAAGCTCTCGGCAAGAAGGGGTGCATGGGCTTGGTTTCATGGCATTTGGACTCACGACAAGAAAGTTATTGAATTTCAAAGTTTTTATAAGTTAAAAAATTAAAAAATTACTTTTACTTTTGTTTTGACTATGGCATCAGCACAGGGTACACTAGTAGAAATGAATTTTACATTTTCATTCCTTGAAACAATAATATCATCCTATTATGGAGTGTCATAACTATCACGAAGTATAAAGGTTATATAGAATATGGACTTGAAAAGAGAGAAGAATTTTTTTCCTCTTCTAAAAGGGATTTAGTATACATGAGTGAGTACTTGCCATGAGCAGCCCTTTCCAAGACATCATTTTAGAAATTAAATTCTAGTAAAGAAAATACATACATTGATGTTTTAATTTGTAAAAAATAGGTAAAACAATTTTGAACAAACTAAAAATTGTCCATTTGAGAAGACTTTTTGGTGATGAGGTTTGATTAAGAAAATGAGTTCAAAACCATTTCTAATGTTTTGAAGTATGCGCACAAGGGTGGTATGTTTGCATTAATGTAGAGGTCATAAAATAATGTTTTTTTAGATTCCCTTTAGTAGAGACATGTCTACCTACTATAAAAAAAAATAGTACAAAAATTTCAACCAAAAATCATTAATTTCAACCAATCAATAGTATAAAAAAACCCTAATCTTGAAAGTGTGACAAATTAACAAAAACAACTTTTAAATATAAGATGAATTTTTTTAAATTTAAAAAAATATAAAATATGATTGCAATCAAAAATTCTAAATAAGTTTTTGATTTGGTCAATGGATTCATCAATCAAAAGTTATAGCATTGGACAAGAACAAATTTTACAAAGTGCTACAAAAGTGGTCGGTATTTCTTGCAATGACCCTATGAAAGGTCATTAAAAAAAAGTGAATGAAAAAACTATCGTTACAATCTTCTTTAGACCCTTTGAAGTTAGTCAAACGCTAAAAATTGGCGTCGACGGTGCTATTGGGTTTAGGGTATAGTGTATGCAAGTGAATGGGGGACTAATTTAGGAATTGGAGTTTGGAAAAAACACAAGATGAAACGGCTCTCTAGAGCACCAAAATTAAGATCTAAAGGAGTTTGGTGTTGTGTTTCTTTTTAGTCTACTATTCTCTGTTGTTATACCTTCTTCTATGACATTCTTTTACAAACTTGGATTTTCTTTACGATAAACTTTGTTATTCACATCAAACTTATCTAATAGTCTATTTTTGGAGGCAAAATTTTGCTAGATTTGTCAAAATTTGACAAACCAACAATCACCCTTTTAAAATTGGCCTTTAGAACAATGCTAGTAGGAGAGACACTAAAAATAAACAAAAAAATTGATATTAACACCTTACTATTGGTTTGTGAAAAAAATGTAAAAGATCTAATAGTGAGGGCATTGATCAATACTTACTTCAAATAATACGTTTTTCAACACTAGGCAATTCTAAACACTTTGTCCTATTTCTCTTTATAATTTTTGTTTCACCATATTGATCTTAGTTTTGAATATAAATGTTGAAAGACAACTCAATTTTTTCAAAGTGAAAAAAAAATTTGAATTCTTTTTTAGGCCTAAAGTTGGGCAATACCTTAAAAAATGGTTGCTTGAATGCCTAGGGGTTGTTTGTTTATTTTTCTTGTTTGTTTGTTTGTCATGATGTGATCTCTTGCCCCATGCATCTCCTAGTTACATTTTTACTACTGTCAGAAAGCCTCCAACAAGGAGGGGTGTACAAGTATTGTTTTGTAGCATTGCAACTTAAAGTGAGAAAGTAGTATTGAATTTCAAAGTTTTTGTGCATTGGGTGATTGCAAGAAAGACCGGTACTATTTTGCGTCACACTTTGAATGTCGGAGTTGTTGTTGATTATAACTCTTAAAGTATGAACCATATTAACTTGAAAACTTAAATAAAGATTTTTGATATGACAATAATCAAATTCATTATTTTTCAAAAAAAATTCAAAAATCATTTTATAATTAAATTTCAATTAGGCTAATTTGTCACACTTTGCGGTTTAGGGGGTTTTAGTACTGGGAGCATCCAAAATTAATGATCTAAAGCTGAAATTTTTGTTGCCTATTCCTATACTAAATAGTCATGTTTCTACCAAAGGAAATCTCAAAAATCATTATTCTCTTTCCTCTACATGTGTGCAAACAGGCCTCCCTTGTACGCATACTTTTGAACATTTAAGATGGTTTTGAAATCATTCTTTTGGTGAAATCTCTTCATCATAAAGTTATCCCAAATTTCCAGATTTTAGTTTTTAAAAAAAATTCTTTTTCCTATTTTTTACATATTAAAATGTCAAAGTACCTATTTTCATGAAAATTTGCACTTTTCTAGTTCTCCTACTTAGAGAATTTTTCTACACGTTTCCTTCCTAGGGTACCTTCTTAGAGGTATATACATAAAACATATATTTTACATTTAAATTTTTATTTTTTTTAATTATACAGTACTCCCGAAAATTTCAGCAATACTGTGGAAAACGCTACATGAATCGGTCGATCTTTCTTGCAATGACCCCATTCTAAAACTATAAAATTACTTTTACTTTGTAGCAATATTGTAGTACAAGGTACATTGGTTAACTTCTAATGGAGCAAAGCCATTTTCTTAAATCTTTTTGACCATTTGTTCTTACACTTGACTAGTATTCCATATGGAATTGCATAGAAAAAAATTTCAAAATTATGACCATATAGATTGCAAATCTATTTGCATTTAAATCTTAAGAAATGCTTTTTCTTGCACCTTGCTTCACTTGCTTGGCTTTATTATTTGGTTTAGAATTGTCTTAACTTCAAACTTATACACTGTAGATTTTGAATTTCTTTTAAATGCATTAATGCATATTGAAGAATTTAGTTAACAGTTTGACAAAAAATTAAGAAAAACATTAATTTCATTTTCATTCTTCAAATAGAATTGTTGAATAGAAGCAAATACAAGATATAAGGAAAATTCAAATTATTAATAGTTCAAAAATGGAATAGAAACTCACTAAAAATCCCAACAATGAAATTATTTTAGCAAGAAAATTAAACCATGCCCAAATTTTTCTTCACAAACACAATTAATTGATTTTCAAATTGTAAAATGACATAAAAAATTGATTCATATAGTAATGACCTACACTATAATTTGCATACATAGAAGAAGGTCTTCACTCAAATCTTGTATTTAATATGAATTTTTTTCATTTTTTTTCATAGAATTTCACTACATTCAAAATTTCAAATTTTCAATACATATTTTATCTATAGTATATTTATAATTTCATAATGCTGAAAAGTAAAAACAAAAATCTTCAATTGTTGTTTGATGCTAAATGATTATATAAAGCAAAAAAATTTGACTTTAATTATACAATTATAGGCTACCATCATAAAGATTTATGAATAGTAATTGCATCTAATTGTGACATGCTCCAAACTAAGTCAACTTCTCCAAATTCTTGCCCCAAGTACGCAACTTTTGTATTATATACAAGGGTCATCGACATTAAAATGGTTTAGAGGATGGCTTTCGTTCAAATTATATCAATTTAAAAAGATCACAAAATTAGGTGAAGGCCAAATTTAAAGAAAATTATATGTAGAAAATTTTGCAGTGCATACATTTTAGGAAGTAATTCACAATATATATAAAGGATTGAAACACCTACGCATATTTTTTTAAAATCCATATAAGAAGTTTCTTCCAATTAAAATTAATTTTTTATTAGCTCCAAACAAAAAATGATGGTGTTTAGAAATAGGAACCATACTTATGCTAATTCAAATGGTTTTAGATGTAATAACACCTAAAGTTGCCCCCATAGCCCATTTGAACATTGTTTCTTTTAATACATTATTTAAATTGTTATTAGGTCTTATGGGGAATCAGAAAGGATTCTAATACAAATTTCCTTGTCATATATTTTTTTTAAATCTATGTATAAATTTATTGTAAATTTTAGCCTGAATATGCTAAATTACTTGTATCCAAAATCAACCTATAAACTCTTTCAAATTGGAATTGAGCATTTGTGACAAGATTTTGTAATTTTAATTTTGGAAATGGGTTGCAATTACTATAATGGCCCCTCCTTGTACTACTTTGTGACCACAATAAACTAATCTGAATACTCTTAATACATAGTGGGACAATTAGGGTGGCTTTTAAGTTGTGGAATACAAAGGAAGCATGGCTAGTTGAACTATCTACAATACACTCTTCATTCACAAGGATCTTAGGATGAGAATTATGGCACACTTATGATAATTTTTTAATTGTAGTAGGAATAAGGTGGTTTATATTTTGTTGTACAAATAGGGACTTCTATTTTTCTTACAACATTTGTACCCAATTGTTTCTCTATGAAACTTCTAATTTTTCATGGATTATAATTAGAACTTGAAATTTTTATCATTGGAAGTACATCCCAAGTACATTGCAAATTTAGAGTGGAATGTGCTTTGGTAAACCCTAAATGCCTAAGGCGATAAATTTTGGTATTGACAATATTTTGAGGTTAATTGAAACCTAACCAAGTTGATATTCTTAGTATTTTATATTTTTGAAAATTCTTTTGAAGTCTAAATTTAGCATCAAATGATCAAATATGTGATTTTGAAAATGAGTGGTTATGATTTTTCTATTCAAGATTTTATGTCACAATGTCCATTGCAATCTTCACTTCTTATGAATATTGAGGACTTTTGGAAATATGCCTCAAATACATTAGATCTTGGAGAAAAAATCACATTAGAAATTCATCAAAAAAGATTGTACAATAGATTTTGAAAAGCCATAAAGGGATTGGGATTATTCATGTTAGACCCTTTAACCTCATATTTTTTAGTAAGCAACTTTTTAGATTTGACATGTGAAAAGATGATTGAAAGACTTCAACTCACTTTGGCATTTTTAACACCTTCAAGATCAAACATTATAATCTTTCAATCCACAAGTAATATTGTAAGTTGTTTTTTCTTTTTGTATGTGATCTCTCACATCTCTAGTTTGAATTTTCACAATTACAATTCAAAAAAATTGACACAACCTATCAAAATGTTGACTTTTGTTTAATTTAGAGCAAATTCCTAAAAGTTGAAAAAGGTCTTGAACATGTAAGAGTTAATTGTGATTTGTGAAATCGTCTATTATCTTTGTCTTTTAGGTGTACTAAATAGAAGTCTTAAAGGGGCCCATAATAATTAATAGACATTTCACACTAAATAATTATCTACCTTTGTTTTACATTAATAGTTATAGAAGGGGCGGGGGCATATTTATAGTTTTCTAAAATTAGTCGCTTTAATTTTTTGATCCCTTTAAGACCTCTACTAAGTGCAATTTTGAAGTGGTTTATTTTTTTCATTCATGGTCTAAATTTGAATTTTCTTGTATCTTTTCAAAGTACTTCTAATTGTGCTTTGAGAAATCAATTCAAATGTCAAGTTCTAATTAAAAAGCAGTTAAAACTTAGAGTTATATTTGGGAAGGAATAATTTTGGAGTCTATCAAGGATGCCCTAAGATCCTAAAAATGTATTGGAGTGGTGAATGGAAAACATGCAGTGCAAGCCTTCCCTTCCCTTCAAAAGACACCCTTTGCTTCGTGTTTCTTTAGCTTGCCATTCCTTCGTCATACTCTGAGCCCTAGTTCCTCCCAGCGGCAGCTATGGCGTCCTCTCTTTCTCTCTCGCCCCTTCTCTTTCTCCCCTTCCTCCTGCTCTCCACTTCCTTACCCCACGCTCACGCCGACAGCAGCAGCGGTACTTCCGATGGCAGCGAACAATGGGGATACATAGACGTCCGCCCAGGTACAAATTCTCGCTTTAATTTCCTCCACTGAGCTTCATTCTTTCTTTCAATTGCACTCTGCTTCCCAAACCCAGATTTCTAAGACCTTTCCCCTTCTGCATCTCGAGCGAATTTCAATTCAAAACGAAGGAGATTCGGTGCTAGGCCGATTGCGTTGTGGATAGCAGATTGAGGATTGTGGGAATGTGAGTTCGTAGTTCTTATTTGGGTTTTAGGGTTTGAATGTGAGTTTGTTGATTCAGGGTTTCTGAATATGTTTTGCTTTGTTTTCAATTGCACTCTGACCTTAGATTGCTGTTACCAATTCCACTCCCCTTTTACATTTTGAGCAAATCCTAATTCAATAGAGGTGCTGGTGTGTGAGGGTAATTGTGTTGGGGATATGAGGCTGCGGATTGCAGGGATGTGAGTTCATAGATTCTTGGTTGTTTAATGCTTATTTTCTCCTTCAATTGCAGTCTGATGTCTTTATTATGATCTTCTGTTGAATGACATTCTGGAAGATTCTGTACGCTTTATTCACTGTCCGTGACGCTACCACTCTTGTCACGCATTTGAACAACGACGCTGCTCAATATAACCACATCAAACAAGACCTGGGAAAATAGCATGCCCTCAAATTCCGGGAAGCTAGCACATGATAACTTTGAAAACTCGTGCAAAATTGCATTTGCTAAGGAAATTACAATAGACAGTCACCACGAGCCTTCTATGAAATCGATTTGATTTTCGTAGATCAAAAAGATTTGTGAGCTCACAGAAGTATGTGGATGTTCTCTTGCTCCTCTCATTGCAATATCAGAAAAAGATAGGCAATATTTGGTGAGAAAAGCTGTTCGCCGCCAGATTCAGTCGCTCTACCTAACAACTAAGGAGGAACCAATGGCATTCCGAATACATGAAGAAAACGAAAACAATATTATCAGCAAGATGACATCCGGGCAATCTTGTCACGCAAGTAGAAGAGCTTCGCCCTACGCACCTTCCTCTTGTCTACAACCTTGATTTCCTTGATATTAGGTGAATACCTGAAAAGCAATACATCCGGTCAAACTCGGAAACATTTAAGCAAGAAATTTGTCTACACCGTCCAGGAGTAGTAACTCGTTAAGAAACTGATACGACATCTGAGTAAGGATGCACTTAAGACAATGATAACTTACAAGGGGAAAACCATTTCAACTCCAACTCCAGCAATAACCCTCCGAATTCTGAAGGTGGTGTTGATGCCTGCATTGCGGCGAGATATGACGATACCTCTTAACAAGGAAACCCTGCGCTTGTTCTCTGGCACTTCCTGCAAGTGAGCGAATATGGGGTGGTAAGAGTATGTGGAACTGCGAACGAAAGAAGACGATGTGGCAGTGGGCTGATCGGTAAAGTAGAAACCTAGGATCTGACCTAGAAGCCGGCAAGTTCAGTCGAAAACTTTAAAATCAAAAGTATCAAGGATTCATAGTTTTAAAAAGCGACCAATTTCATTGATCAAGTAGTGATGAAAATGAAATTAGGATGAGGCCAAAATTTATATCAATGGAATTGACACATGTAGTCAAAAAACAAATAAAACTGACCTGCCCAAAAATCTCTAGATAACCTACTCAAAACCGCAGAAAAAAACAAGCGGAAATTGAACTGGGCCCTTCAGTCCTCCTGAGGCTAAAAAACCCTGAATCAAAAATCTGCCTAACGGGCAGACCATGTAAAGAGGTAAAATATTCATGTAACAATAACGACCAAGACAAGCACAATCCCAGAAGAAGTCACTCACAACTCGGAGCTGAATCACATCTCCTGGTCGAATATCAGGGATAACCTTCTCCTTGTTTGCGGACTCCACGGCTTCCTTGTCGAGAATCTGGACGGGAACGATTTAAACGGTTTAATTCATAATCATACAAAGTAACACTGGCTACACTAGTTTCAAACCGCACTCGAAATTTTCCAGTAGGGCAAAATGTCTTATATATTGGTATTGAGCCAGTCAACATCCCGGAATCCTGTTGCTTCACTTACCTCCATAATGTGCTTTACACGCTTTGTCAGCTTCTTGGTCTTCAACGTAGGCGGAGGGGCATCCTCCGGGGTTTCGGGAATGCTTGTCGTTTCCTCCCTGGTTTCAGCTTCAGCTTCGGTGTTCGGAGTGGTTGTCACAGCCTGGGAGAAAACGCTGAATCTTCCCCTGCCACCGACTAACATAGGCCTGGGTATAGCTGCAAGCTACACCACACAAGGGAACCCTAATTTAATTGAGACACACCGGAAAACCCTGAACTCTCCATCCTGATTGCTGCCTGTAGCCTCCCCAAAATGACTACAACAAAGTTCAAATGTATTAAAACGATTGACAGTGTCACAAGTGCGAAGGATTCTCTACAATGTCAATTTCGAAAAGACCATCATACATAGGTCCGAATGTATCACCATTGCGTCAAAATACTCAATACTGTAAAAGTTCCACACACATATTCGTAGCCACCTCAGAGAATCAGACACTAAATTTTCGTGCATAGACGATCTCTAGCACTCACTGCAATTCTTTCTACCCTAAATGTCAGCAAGCTCTCACCTGGAAACTTGCGCGTAGTGGCTCACACGCCTGTCGCAACCAGGGCTTGACAGCAAGAGAGCAAGAAGGAGATGCTAGACCAATAACCTTCAAATTCCTTGGCACTGACAACAATCTACTCCTAAGAGATAAAGAGGCCATCTGCAAATCAAGCGCAACGTCAGAAAAACAGAACTCAACCTCAACCAAAAATTTGAAGTCCATCCCTAGAAAACCTAAACAAAGGCCACAGATCGACAATCTCCACATCCTTCCTAAAATGGATAAGAATGCACTAAAGTTCTACGTATTATCAACCCTAAAAAGTGGTGATTGCATATTCTCCTCAAAGGGTTGCAATTATCGCGAAAAATTTCTCCACTCGGCGATTTGATCGTTCCCAAAACAGAAAATGTACCTGGCGGATGCAGGCCGAGGCCATGCTACTTGGAAGCTAAAGATCGAGAGACTAGCTGCAACCAATTCCTTCTCCGATTGTCTCACAGGAACTAGAAAATGGTGAGAAATCAGAGGACATTGCCGCAGGAAAGTATAACCCTTGTACTGTGGAACGCTCGACGTCTCTCAGCCGTTGGATCAAGTATCGGACAGTAGAGGGGACATTCTTCTAATCTCTCAGAGTCAATTTCAGCCGTCCAGATGGATCCTAATCTACGGTTAATTGAGGGACAAAGTTTTGATCGTAGGATCGATTTTCATCCGTCAACTCTTAGTCTCCGAGGGTTTAAGCGAGGTTTGGGATCGCGTTCTCAGGAGAGTTTTCAAGTTCCCGTGATGAATCTTCGCTCTTGAACGGCAGCAGGTCCGACGAGAAATGAACGAGAGTTGAGTGGCAATTGCTCACTGTCAATTGCTTAACCCCTATACGACGAGCCGGTGGCCGTGGAATTGAGGAATTTTGAATCGTGAGAATCATCGGTTCAAGAAAATCTAAAAACACACGTTGAAACTTAAAGCTATGTAGAAGATCTTCCTTTTCCACCCCTAATTTCGAGGATGAATGATTGCAATTATGTCCTACATAGAAAGATTCCCTGAAGTTCATCGACTAGAGATTGGCTTGGGCGTCGTTTAAGGGTTAACCCTTGAATGCTGTCGCGGACGTTTGGCTTCCTTTGAATGACAAAGAATTTTTCCTTGTAGGATAGAAGTGTAATTTTTCATCCTCGGGGTTAGGGGTGGAAAGGGAAGATCTTGTACAAGACTTTGACTTTCAATAAATATATTTGAATTTTTCAAAGTAAATGATATCACACGGTATCAAAATGTATGATTTCAATAGCCACTAGTCTATCCTACAAAGATTAAGGACCAAATGATTATGTGGTTGAATATGGCATGTTTTCATCAATAACTGAAGTGACTGCTAATGAAAACCTGTAATTTTTGGCTACAGTAATCAACTAGTCATCAACGTGGTCTTTAATGGATTAAGGGCTGCATTATATGGTACTTGGGGCTAGATTGAAGGTTGGCCTAAACTCTCCACGTTTAATTGAACTAATGAGATCATTCAACTTTTCATAATCCAGCCCAAGGGTTTTATATTTGGGAAAACCATGCCACCTAAGATGATATGTAGGATGAGTTATATTTCTGGCCAGTGCAAAGGGAGTAATTAGGACGAGGTTTTGGGTGGCTGGAACTCCCATCTAGGGTTGGATTGGACTTTTCCATTGAATCAAAAAAATCTCTATTTTTAATTTTTTTAAATTCATTTTTATTTTTCTTAAAATCTCTATTGTTTTTTTTTGCTTGTTTATGCTAAAGTAGCTCTTGAGGTGCCTAAAATTGTTGTATTGTCAAAAAAATGCAACTTCATCCTTTAGGATTTAAGTTTCATTATCCATTGCTTTAATTCTTGCCATTTTGCATCTAGATTTGAATGGAAAGTTTTGTGTTTATTTATGATAGATTGATAGCAGGGTTTTTTTTTTCTGGCGATTTGGTGAAAAATTGCACCAAATTTTTTGGCCTAGCACCAAGCCTATAGGAAAAAAACAGTAAAATTTGGGATGAAATCGCCAATAAACTCCAAAAAAATTTAAATAGTGGATGAAATCGCCAAATAATAGATGAAAATAGAATGATAGATATGTATTATGTGCTCATATGATATTTTCTATCCAATATATGGATGAATGTTGAGATTTGGAGCTCCATGATAAAATGAAATATCGCCACTTTGACACTTCACAAGAAATGAAAAAAAAACAAACCTTGATTGATAGATGAAGTCATATTTCTATTACATAGTCATAAAGATTTTAAATTTTTTGGAAAAAATTGATATTATTGTGAATTTCTTAAAAGAAAAATGAAGAAAATTTATATCAAATACAAAACATATTAAAAAAACTTGAAATATTTACTAAAGTAGTACATTGTAGTGCATAAAATCATGGAATAAAATATAGTTATTGTGTTACCTTAAAATTAGATAATTAACAAACCATTGTTATAGATTCAAAATTTGTAATACAATTTTTTCAAATCTTATAATTAGAAGACAAACTACACTTGATAAGCTCATTTCATTTGTTGGACTCAAATTCAAAAAATATCATTTACAAGGCTCAAATTCACATCAAGATTAAATGGCAAGAAATGGCCAAAATACCCTACAAGAATGATCTGTGGATGAGGAACTTTTCTTTAGCCACATTCATCCCTTTGAACATTCATCCCTCTGAACATTCATCCCTCTGAACATCATCCCTCTGAACATCATCCCTCTGAACGTTCATCCCTCTGAATATTCATCCGTCCGAACAGAAAATCCTCCCCCGATGACGGAGCCTGCACCCGCAGATGCCCACCCACGGCGGCGTTGAAACCTTCCGTCTCTCACTCTCTCTCATCACACCACAAGCCCCACGTGATTGCCAACCCGAACTCTCCAAATATTGCTCCCCATGTCCTCCTCTCCTTCACATTTCCCCATCAGCATCCGACATTCCCACATTCTGCCAGCTCTACTTTCGAAGAAGCATCTTTCAGAGCTCCATTCCAAGCAGTGACCCGATAGCTCTTCTCTCCATTTGAGTTTGTTCTCTTCGAAATCCGTTCGACATCGAAGCAGCTGCGGATTGGGTCACTGGGAGATTTGATCTGATGAGGTGAGAATTTCTTGATCGGGTGGGAATCGATTGAGAGCTCCGTCAGTGTTTGGTTATGGAGTTTCGTGCGTTTGATGAGGGCGTGGCATTGGTGCCAAGTGTACTTCGGGTTCCATTCTAAACGCCTATTTATTTTGAAGTATTGTGGTCAGGCGAATTCGTGGTAATGGTGGAATGGTTGTTAGAGTTTTAAGGATATGTAGTGTAGGAGAATAACTAGAGAATTTAGTTTGAGAGATTTTGGTTTGCTGCACTAATTGTTTGCATTTACTTAGTTTGAATCTAATGGCGTGATGGAAGATTGAGAATGGGGATCATTCTTCTCAGGAGTTGAAGACTGGGTGTGAAGAAGATTTGACGTTCAAAGTTTTCACTGCTCCGTCAGAGAGTAGTGCAGAAATGCGTGCACCTTGTAATTGAAGCTGCCGCATTTTTTTTAATCTGCATCGCGAAAATCTATATCACGTTTTTTCTCAGGTGATCCTCGCCCCGTTGCACTACTCTTGTTGCCGTCTCTTGCTGAATAGAATCTCTCGTGTTGGATCTTGCTGAATTGTTGCCGGTGTCGTCTCTCTGTACAGCCTTTTCCTTTAGTTCCTTCATCGAAACGCATTGGAATTCCTTGTCATTTTCTTAAAATTCAGAAGACTTGGGGCTTACTTAGGGTTTGGAGTTTTGTAGAGATCGAGCATGCAGGATTGAAAGAGGTGCAGCTACTGACCCAAGTGGATTCGCGTTCGAGAGCTTCGTGATTTGCGCAGGTAAATCTCGTTCTCCATTCTCATTCTCCACACAACATGAAAGCGGTGTCACACCTTTTTCATGAAGAAAGGTTCCTAATTGTCTCTTTTTTTCTCTCCACAATTTCTCATTCTTCATAGAAGTTTCATTCCTGGAGAAGGTGTGACAGCACCTAATGTTCACACTCGTTTGCAAATGAGGTTCACTTTGTTTCAGATTCCTCTAGAGAGGAGGTTGGAGTTGAGGGAACCTTTGTGTCTGTTTCTATATTCAGACAGAGGTGGAGTTGAGATTCTTGGAGTTCAATATCTTTGATTTATAGGTGAAGGAGCTATTGTGGTTGGGATACAGAAATTCTGTAACGTAAATGTAGACATGTATGTTATGTGTCAGCATTTCGAAAATGGAATTAATTGGAGAGGTTTTGAGAATTTTGGAGCTAGTTATGAATTATTGAAATATTAATTAGAGTTGATCAAGAAATAGTACAGAGTATTGAGAATCTTTGCACATTTGATGGAGTGTGTTAGAGACGGTTTTTGAGTTTTTTCAAAAGTAGGTGGTCACATTTGAGAGTACTAACTTATTTGGGTGCTTAGACCTTTAACTTAGATTTTGAGTCTTTGGGAATATCTAGATCTGAAGTCTATTTATGGAGGAATTTGAGCTTCAAAATAGATGATGGATGGGTCAATTCACTAGTTGAATTAGAGCTCTCCTTATTTTGATAGGAAGTTGTTTGCACATTGATTTGTGGATCGCCTGCAATTGTAAGATTGAATTGACGGTTAGCAAAGGAGACACCATGGGAGGCCACGCCAAGGTGGCGTTTCTGGGACTAGGTGCCATGGGCCTTGGCATGGCCACGAGTCTTCTTCGAGCCGGTTTTACCGTTCAAGGCTATGATGTGAGTTGTACTTTGCCTGCCTACCTTTTATGTGTTCTGCATATGTATAACAGAGAAGTGGGTACATGAAATTCTAGAGAATCCTTTTGAGCATTCTCTGAATTTGGAATGAAAAAAGATTCCTGGACAAATGAAAGAGATCCATGACACTTTGTTCTGCAAAGTTGAGCTCAATTTGAGCGAGGAAAACTTCTCAAGCGAATTAGCCATTGTCTTGAAATGTTAAAGCTTTAATTTTGCTTGAATTGCTCTGATTTGGCATGACTCTGCTCTTAGTAGTGACTTCTCAAATGGTGCCGTGCTACTATCAAAGAACGTTAATATGTGTATGGCGTGCACATGCTTAAAGGGAATGGACCTTGCTTTTCTGTAATGGTGACAATTGTCAAGTCAGAGACCAACATGGGTATTGTACTTTATGTGGAAATTCAGGTTTCTAATATTCAGTTATCAAAATTCCAAGAGGCTGGTGGAATTGCAAGCAGTAGCTCAGCTGAGTCAGCTGAAGGTATATATCTTTTCACTGTATCGCATCATAATCTGTCCTTTTGGACCAATTTACCTATACCCAGACCTCTTCAACGTCAACCGAAACGCACATGATAACTTGGAATTTTGTGGCATTTGGACAGTCAAAAGTGAGACTGGAGTACTTGAGATAGGTGGTATAGAAAGCTTTTCTCACTTGGATGCAACTTCTTGTAACATAACAGTGTGATGATGAGACCAAAGAATGAGTTTTGGATTGGGAAATTCCACTCCCTACAGTCTTGTAAGAGAATCTGATATTAGAGAGGTCTGCGTGTAGAAAGAAATTCTACTAGTTGCTTCATCACAGCATGAGATTCCTCATGCGACGTGCTTTCTGTGAATGGAAGAGCAGGCGCGGGCATCATAGTTTTGGCGGTGGTGAACTCTGCTCAAGTTGATGAAGCTCTTTTTGGGCCTAAAGGAGCTGCTTCAGGTGACCTTTCTCCTTCATCTCTCTTCCTCGGCATGGCTCTGAATCGAACATGTTACAAGTTGAAAGCATTCTTCACCATATACATCTGTGCGTTCGGACAAAGTGAATTAATGGTCCAGCCTTGGTTTGTGATACAGCGGCAGCGAAGGGAACTTTGGTCATAGTCTGCTCTACGGTGGCACCGGCGTACATCCAAAACTTGGAAAAGCGCCTCACAGGTAGGAGACTTGATATGCTCTGTAGGCATTGCTTTTCAGAGATACAAGTGATGTTCTGCTTCGTTGTAATGATCCCTGACTGCTGTTTTCTTCTTACATCACGACGGAGTTAATGGTATGCGTATGATACGCTGATTTGATGAGGGTTTAAAGGAGTTTATGTGCTTCTGTAGAGTCAGGTATCTTATTGGTTGATGCACCTATATCTGGAGGAGCGGCGAAAGCAGCAGCTGGCACACTGACGGTGGATTTCTGTTCTAAAATTCAATCAGTTGGTTTTGACTTTGATTCCGCTGCATTTAGAGCGGCTTACTGAAATCTCTTTACAGATCTTGTTGTGTGTGTTAAAAGTTATTCCCGTTATTCTTTTCAATGAATTAATTGATCCACAATTCTGGACTTGTTGCAGATTATGGCAGCTGGGTCTGCCCATGCATTAGAGATAGCGCGGCCTGTACTTTCTGGTATTGGACCAGTTTCAGTTTCAACTATTCCCTCTTTCTTTTGCTTTAAACTCTTTTAAATTAATCCCCAAGTGATGTGAATTAGATGATTTGTGCTCCATTTTATATTTTTCTACTTTCTTTTTATCGATCAGAAAGATTGTTATTTGAGTAGGCAGCTTGTTATGCGATCTATAGTCGATTCATTTCTACTGTTTATTTGCGAAGGTGGGCTAGCTGGTGCTTTGTGACCTTACACTGCTCTTCGAATTGCAGGCATGAGCGAAAAGCTCTATGTTGTTGACGGTGGCGTAGGATCGGGCAGGTATAATCCGCAACTGAATTTTTTCTTGTAAATTTAGTTGATACTTCGTTTCTAGCATTCATCAATGCTCTCAATCATATTTTAGAATTCCCTCAAAGATGTAAACTATTCATGCTGTTTCACTTGATTTTATATACCGCTGTTAGGAGATTCTGGACAGGTCGACTCCTTAACATGAAGTGTTTTCCATTTCCAGTAAAGTGAAGCTGGTCAACAACTTAATGTTCGGAATTCATCTTGCTACGGCAGCAGAGGCTATGGCATTAGGCGCACGGGCTGGCCTCAACGCACGCAACCTTTTTGATATTATATCAACTGCTGCAGGCAGCTCCTGGTACATAACATTCTATTATTGACCAACCTGTGAATTAGCATATAAAGGAACCCCTGACAGATTACAAGGAATCTCTAAAACCTTGTTTTACAAGGTTGAGCGCAAATTGAGCAAGTGAGGTGCTTAAGTCACTGAACCATGGTCTTCATATATGAGAATATCGGAGCATTAGTTTTGCTGAATTTTCATTGGTTAGCATGAATTTGCTCAAAACAATTCTTAGTTGGCACCGTTCTCAAGAGATGCAATGCTATTTCTATTCAAGAATTTAATGTACCACGACCGACCCCCCAGATAACACAACATCGCACTTGCAAAACAACGCTTGAAATGTAACTCCTGCACCATTAGATTTTGCAGTTTTGTGTTGTCGCGTAAGATTTCTTACTGATTTTCTTTCCTGGTCAGGGCATTCACCAATCGAGTTCCTCACATGCTTGATAACGACTATTCACCCAAGTCTGCTCTTGATTTACTTGCGAAAGACCTTGTAAGAACTTCTACCCTTCTTCTTTCATTTTAGATTTGGGTCAATAACGCTAGCGGTGAAGTCCATATTGACACCTAAGTTGTCAACAGGGTATAATACTGGAAGAAGCTAAAGGGTTGCGATTCCCCTTGCCGCTGGGCACCGCAGCCAATCAGCAGGTTCTCCTGGGTAAGCTTTTCAATAGCTATGAACTCCTCATGTACCGCTCTCTTTGAAGTATCATGAAAATGTTTCAATTCATATTTCCAAACCACTCGTCTACATGTTTCAATTCAGGCACTGCATGTGGCTTTGGTCGGGATGACGATGCCGCGGTTGTCAAGGTACAACTGCGCCTAGACCTCTTTAATGTCACCCAAAATGCGCTTGGTTATCAATTATCAATGGAGTTCTATAACATTGTGACAAACCATAGTTTTGTATGTAAAGGGACACTAAAGAAGTACTTTGGGTCACGGGAATCATGGAGTTGGTCTCTTTTACTCTTGTCGAACTCCTTTCTCACATCTTTATGGAACTTGTTACGTAAGAGAGTGTGATTGTGACAGCACTAAGTGCATTTTGGACTGGGTGTGTTCGTTCCTGAGGGTCTAATGAGAGAACTAAGGATGTGATATTAGAGTGTGATATTGAAGAGGTCGAGGTGTTTACTTTTCCTGGTTCTGGTGGTCAGAAAAGAGCATGAAAGTAAGTAGCATAACGATTTAGGCGTTTCATTAGGAAAACTATGGAACGGAGTCTAATTCTAATTGTGCAACTCAGCTAATTTTCGATGTTTTCATATTGATTGTCTAGATGTATAGTAATCTCAACCGTGTGGCCAGATTTATGAGAAAACGATGGGCTTAAGTGTTGCCGCGCCAGTTGAAGTCTCCACAAGGGGACAGCAGCAGATTTTGGACAGCTCCGTTGTTCCGGACGGTGTTGCGTTCATCGGTTTGGGAGCTATGGGCTTTGGCATGGCCTCCTGGCTCGTGCACGAGGGGTTCTCTGTCTACGGCTTTGATGTAAGTATATGAGCATTCAGCTTTGTGGATATATTGATCTATGATTTAATCTGCATGATGGAATGCTCTTTTATTCTCCACAGCAAGCCGCTTCTTAGGAGCAGTCTTTGAGAATTTCACTTAGCATGAAGATGTTTTTTGAGTGTCACAGGTGTACCCGCCAAGTCTAGAGCGGTTTGTAAATGTTGGAGGAAAATCCAGCTCTAGTCCTAAAGAAGCAGTTCAAGGTAATTTGTTTCTTGGTCTGTGACTCAAGTTCTATTGTGTTATCGTCTTAGAAGAAATTCGGTCATCACTGGTTCCTTTGGAACTTCATTCCCTAATCTGCATATCATCGTAAGCATGCACATTGGTATTCTAGAAGATATGATAATCTAAATGGCAGAGAGGATGAGTTTTTGTGATTCATGCTTTTATATATTGGTGGCAAGATTCAGCTTATTCTCTAATTCTATCTTGGGAGCCTTTGGGGCTGGGGACTTATCGCAAATCTCAGGGTCCAGTGTTTTCCATTTTTCTTCAGGGATCTCCCTTTAATTCATTTTTGTTGATTAATGTCTATTCTTTTGCCTTGTTTCCTGCAGGTGCGCAAGTAATTGTCATTATGGTAACTAATCAAGACCAAGCCCAAAGTGTCCTTTACGGTCCCAAAGGGGCTGTCCCAGGCATGTCACTCATATCTAGAAACATCCTTGCATGATCATCAGTTCTCCGATCTGACTGACTTTCTATTCCTCGACCGAGCCACAAGTTCTAATGAACCATGCCTCATCCAACAAAACCGTCAATGTTTCATGTTTAAAGACTGAGCCTGATGCATTTAATAAGCAACTAATAACTTTTCAAAATGGTCACATTCATCTGAACCGTGATGGCTGAGGATTTATGTTTTCTTGTTACAGCATTAGCAAACGGTGCAGTCGTGGTATTATGTTCAACTGTATCGCCTGACTATGTGCGCCAACTTGACGCTCAATTGAAAGGTTCGTGACCTTTTCCAAGCCACTGTTGTCGTGTGATGACTTGTGTCTCTCCTTCTTTCCCACAGGCTGATTCTTGTGCTTCATGCAAGTTAATGACTGTGTTTAACTCGTCAATGTTTGACCCTGACAGGAGAGGGACGAGATTTAGTGCTAGTGGATGCTCCTGTCTCTGGTGGTGTTGCAAGAGCTGCCAACGGAACTCTGACTGTAAGATTCGTTTGATTTTAACAGGATATATCAATTTAGTGCATATAGACCTATTTAATGTGATATCGTCGAATACCATCCTCTGTCTCTCACTAAACCCGAAGTAATAGATGTGCCCTAGCTCAAAAACTCACCGTTTTCTTTTCATATTACACTCTGTCATGTCACAAGAAGTTGCATACAAATGTGATAAAAAGGAGTGTTTGACTAGTGAAAAAAGGGTTCTAGACTCGCCTCCTTGACTCTTCGGCAATGTTCTTCTATGTGCACCACTATTGATTGCCATAATGTTACAGAATTAATCACGTGCATTTTTGGCGCCTAGGTGGTGACATTGAAGAAGTCTGACCCTAAACCGACTCCTTTTATCTTTCTATCCCCTTGTTACTATCTATAGATCATGGCTGAGCTGATAACAATTGTTTCATGCTTACAGATTATGGCAGCTGGCTCAGATGGAGCCTTGCAGAAAGCTGGTTCGGTACTAAAAGGTGCAATTCTTCTCATTCAACTCCGCAGTTGATCTGCTCGCAGCTGAGCAGTAGGTTTGGGGTCCAAGTGTTCGAAGTTTTTAAGTGGTCTAGGGATAGTGGGTGCAATGTATTAGCATCTGAGGTAGTCTTGTGAAAATCTGTATCAATAACGCGATTACGACCGTCGGCGGCATTCTTTTTTAGAGAGGTTTATCTCGGAAACCGTATATACTGATTGCTGTCACATGGTGCTCGCATGAAGGAACTGAGTTAGCTTGAGTGCATTATACATCTGCGGTTGTTTAGTTCCATTGTCTACACCTTTTTCTGACATCCCGAAGTAAAAATATAGATTGTGGAAATAGGACTGAATATTTTGATCGGATTTGCACAGCTATGAGTGAGAATTTGTATGTTATTCAAGGAGGCATTGGCGCTGGCAGGTATTTTGTATTGCTCCTTTCTCTTGCTTCATCTATGTTGATCTATTTTTCATCAGTACTGTACTTTGATTGTTCCCTCCATTAGAAAAGCTCTTTGCAGACTTGGTCATTGACTTGGTCTCTTTACATTTAGTTCCCAGAGAGTTGACCATATACTTGTCAAAAATGTACATTTATCAATATTCAAAGTCTGTGCCAGCAATGTATTGGTCGTGTAGTATATTTGTCAAAACCAAGGATCTCGAGGGATTCACGACATCAACTAGTTGTAGGTGTCCCTTCGCCTCCCACGAAAATGGGGACCCCAAACTCATGCACTAATTGAGGTATCAATGACTAATTTAATTATAATCCCTCCTCAAGAATCAGGGTAGTGTTATTTCATTCTTTAGTGACGTGTCGTATATGACCCAATGAGGAAATTTGTCGGTCATAGGACGTTGTGTTATGCAGTAATGAATATAGGAGACTAGAGCCTTGGGCTGCGAAATTTCTTCTAATGTTCATTTGTGGATTTGTGTGGATTTGTTGATCATGCAGTACAGTGAAGATGGTCAACCAGCTGCTTGCTGGTGTGCACATAGCATCTGCTGCCGAGGGCATTGCTTTTGGAGCTCGACTGGGCTTGAATACGCGCCTCGTTTATGACATTGTCTCGAATTCTTCCGGATCCTCCTGGTTTGATTCAATCCCTAACAGTGTGGGCCGTTGATATACTGCTGTTGACACCCTCATCGCTTTAGGTTTCATTTACAGTACAATCATTGAGCTGGGTCAATTGTTGGCGCTTGGAGAAGATATTGAAAGTTTGGTTTTGGTGATGGCAAATCAGGATGTTTATAAATCGGGTGCCGCACATGCTTGATGACGATTATACTCCGTACTCTGCAATCGAAATTTTTGTTAAAGATCTGGTAAGTGTGCCTTGCTCTACATGGCAAGGAGCAGAGTGACATTGAGCATTTTGTAGCTGCATGGTATTGTTATGGAGAGTGTTCTCGGTTGATTTGTTGTAAGAATCATGTGTTTAGTTTAAGGTAACAGCACCTAAATGCTACCTCTGAAAATTCTTGCCTAAAATGTACATGTTTAGAACATAAGAGTCTAGGGCTGATTTTAGACACACCTGAAATTAGCGCTTTGAAAATTGTGATGAATTTTTATTGTCCCTAAAAACATGATTTTATGCATTGAAACAATAGTTGAGCCAGTCTAATAATAAGAACCATGCTCAGATGCTCATTTTGATGCTTTTAAGGTAGATGTATACATTATTAACACACGCCCCATCAACAATAAATAGGGTACCCTATTCCAAACAAGATTGGAATGGATTTCCGTTTTCTTCTTGGAATGTGTGTCTTTGTACTTTTTCAAGGCTTGAACCAATAAGTTAATGACACATAAGTGAGCATAAATGTAGGAAGTAATTAGTGGGAAAGTATTCTTGAATGATGGAAATTAGATGACTCTAGATGTTGGTTATAGGTCAAGCCCAACTTTTGCCTTTCAAAATTCATAGTAATTTCAATTCAAGAGATAAATGACCAAATTTTTTGCAATCCCCATTATTTTTGTCAATGCATCTCTGAAAATATTTGCTTTGCCTTGCACTACCCTGGAATATATCCAAATGTGCTTATTTTATCAGTTATGGGTACATCTACCTTAAGTGTTAGTACCTGAAATGTATCTGTTTCAATGTTGCTACAACTTGCTGGTTACACTAAAAAAATCTTACAGATCGCTGCTAAAGAGAACATGGAACTGACCCAGAGGTCGGCTTGAAACTTAATCATGCATCTACATGTATGGACTCCTGACACAGATTCGGCTCGCAGGGGATAGTCGCTGGAGAGACCAAGCGCCTGAATGTGCCTGCACCTATGGCTTGTTCAGCATTGCAGCAATTTATTTCGGGTAAGAAGCTCTGAAGGTTTACGTTTACAGATCACATAGTACATTCGAAATGTTGTAGCCAAATGCCTCACCATTTGACCCTCTGTATTTGATTTCAAGTCTTGCAAAGTTTGCATCACAATTGGAAGTTTGCGAGGAGATTTTGAACATCAAATGATATAGATGACTACCTTGCAAAAATGTCCAGCTTCTCTCATCGATTGTGATTGTCACGAACATGTTCCCCTATTTGATGACTCAAAACCCGAACATTGATGAACGAATGGTGATTTTTGCAGCCTCTGCGGCTGGTTTGGGCAGGCAGGACGATGCTGCGGTTGTCAAGGTGCGTTTTCCTCGGTGGCACTTTGTGTTGTACATTATAGCAATCTAATATCATAACATTCCTTAGCAGTGGATTTGATGCATCCCTGTCCACTGCTGGATTGTAATCCTAAACATCATGCTAATATAAAATTTGGAATGGACGCAAGGATATAATATCTATGTATATTAGACATAGGAGGTATATTTTGGTCATCCAATGTCCAAATCCGGATTTTTATATGTCTATTTCATGTGATATCTTGATGCCCTTCAAATCATAGTATTCTTGAGTTCTAATTTTGTATGAATAAAAAGTTAATATTTATCAGCACCTTTTTATGGAGTGCGGTGAAGATGTTGATTGATGAGGTTGATGAAGAATATTTGTGCTTGTGTATTCTGGTTTTATTCAGGTGTTTGAGAAGTTAACTGGAGTGACTGTGGCGGCCCCCAAGGTCCCTCTGCCGATTAAAGGTGGTTCTTCCAATGATACCTGCAAAGTGACAAAATTTGAAAAACTTGAGAAAGACAGCACCTTGCAGAGACTTCCGAAGGAATGGCCCGAGGATGCAGTGGAGGAAGTTGTGAAGATTGAAAAGGACGGACGTGCCAAGGTGCTGGTGGTACTAGATGACGATCCTACTGGTACTCAGACTGTTCATGGAGTGACAGTCCTTACTGAATGGTGGGTGCGCTTTATTTAAGAAGAAATATTGAATAGAAGAGTATTGCTTTCTTAGAAGGAATGAACCCCTAGGTGCTCAAACTGAAAATAGAAAGTCCACTTTGAAAGTTAATCATCAATTGCAGGAACTTTTAAAACATATATCTGTTATTCAAAACTGTAGGGTATGATTTCTTCTTTCTATTGGTACATTTTCTTACCTTCGTAAATGGTTAACTTCAACTCCTTTATATGTGAAAGCAATCAATTCTGACCATCGACTTCTTGGGCACTTAGATCTTTAAGTTGGTATTTATAATCATTAACTATGGAACGTTGGCTGCAGGACTGTGGACACATTAAGAAAGGAGTTTGAAAGCTCTCCTGACTGTTTCTTCATCCTGACGAATTCACGGGCCCTCAACACAGACGAGGTTTCAATCTGGATCCACGTTCACTCTTGACGTATTTTGCCCCGTTTATCACTGTTATTCAGAATTAGAAGACTATGTGCTTGAAATGTGCTTGAAAAGGCCCCTTAACAACACGTTCCCATCGTTTCACGGAGATCGACACTATTCTTTTCAACCACTTTTCTTCTGAAGAGTGTCATTATTATTATCACTAGTGCTATCGTTTCACCTAAGCAATGCTATTTTTGTTATATGGTATAGATTGTGAAAGTTAGTCTTTTGATACCACTAAACGCATAATTGTTTTAATGAGGAGAACTACCTAGGGTCCAAAATTTCTCATATCCTCTTTGATGTTGGCACTTGTGGTCTCTGTAGGCAACTGCGCTGACGAAAGAAATCTGCAAAAATGTTGATGAAGGAGCTAAAGCCGCTGGTAATGCTGGTTACACGATTGTTCTTCGGGGTGATTCTACCCTTCGCGGACATTTCCCTCAGGTACTGCACCTTCTTTCATGAAGTCACCAATACTCTTGAAGAATTCCTTGCAGATTTGGTCCCTGGATTCCATTATGTCAAAATTTTATTGTGTCCAGTAGTGGACCATCTATGTGTCAGAATGTTATTCAGCAAGGTTAATTTGTCACGTAGTACATATGTCATCATGTAAAACCAAATTACTCTAGGAGTAAAGCAGTAGTGAACACACGAAACTCAGAATTGGGGTCTTGGGGCCAAGTGACGGTATAATTTCTTCTAATGGAAAGTCAAGCGGAGTCATGTCTAGTAGTGCCATGTCTCTATTTTAAGCGATATAAAAGTAACATGCCGGTTTTGACAGGAAGCAGATGCCGCAGCGTCTGTAATCGGAGAAGTTGATGCATGGCTCATCTGTCCATTTTTCCTGCAAGGGGGCCGGTACACTATCGATGATGTTCACTATGTTGCGGATGGAAACACGTGAGCTATCCTGATTTCTGCAGTCTTGTGGCTTTGCTATCCTGGCTATTATGTGCGGCTCCTACAACGTGACTTGGCAACCATTGTATTCGCAAAGACTCCATAGTGTTCTCCATGAAAATTTACTGGATTTTATATATTTCTCTGTACTATATTTCCAATTAGTACTCTGAAGAACTTTCCATGCATCAAAACGGGGAAAGAACTCATGGAACTCAATACTTTGGATTTATTTTGGCTTACTCCTTTTTTGATTTCAGGCTCATTCCAGCTGGGGACACCGAATTTGCGAAGGATGCTGTTTTTGGCTACAAGGCTTCAAATCTTCGTGAGGTATACTAGGATTTGGCGAGCCGCGCGTTGATTTCTTCTAAAGAAAGATTTACAGTTTTCAATTCGTCAATTTGTCAAGTTTGCAATGCAAAATTGTTTATTTTTCAAGTTTTACACTGCACAATTTTTCACGTTTGAAGATTTGTCAATGCTGTCATTGCCCAGTTTGAACTAACCAATTTTGTTTTTGTCACATTTCAGTGGGTAGAGGAAAAGACTGGAGGTCGGTGGGCGACCAAGGACGTTGCTTCCGTCTCGATTGAAACCCTTCGTAAAGGTGGTCCATCAGCTGTGCGTGAACAGCTTTGCGGACTGCCTCAGGTATGTCATTCAATTAGCTCTACAATATCAATTATGTAGATTTCAGTAACCTCTTTAAATTCTAAATTTCAACATGATTGTGAGAGCGGGATTGCGTCGTCGAGGATTCCACAACTATGACTCCCTCTATTGAAAGGATGGTCTTACTAAGACATGCATGGAAGGGAAGATCTTGACTAAGAGGTGCTAATACTACTGTTTTGTTTTATAAATGTGTTTCAGGGTTCAGTTTGTGTTGTCAATGCTGCCAGCAATCGTGACATTGAAGTTTTTGCGGCTGGCATGATTCAGGTAATGTCCTGCCCACTCCAAATTATTGAAATAAAAAGTAATATTAACTATCTCTAGCAGGAACCCTTGGCCTCCCACAATAATAAGGACTCTCCTGGTGGGGTGTCAGATAATATCCTTTCCCAAGAATCCCTGAAAAGGATCTGTCATACCTAACTGAGATATCACAGAAGATCTGGGAAGGAAAATGATATACCCTCTAGAGAAATATGGCACTTGTTCCTGCTTTCTGGTTTGCATTTTGTACTGAATCTGGAAGCCTTTTTCGGATATGACAATTGCAGATATCAATATCCAATCTTTAGTCCATTCACAAACGCTGTTATAATTAATTTCTGTAGCTTATTGGTGTTTTTGGTGAATCAGGCAGAAGAAAAGGGCAAGAAGTTTCTCTGTCGCACTGCAGCAGCCTTTGTGTCAGCAAGGATTGGACATCGTCCATTACTTGTCAATCCGCAGGATCTGGGTGTGGACTCTCATCCAAGTGGGCATAACGGGGGTCTTGTAGTAGTTGGCTCCTATGTGCCCAAGACCACTACCCAGGTCACAATCCGCCGCCATTTGCAAATTATGCATGTGGCGCCATTAATACCTCGTTTGTGTTTTCGAAGGCATTAACGGGAAATTCATTTAGTTTTGTATGCCTGCAAAATACCTTGACCAAAACTTAAAGGCACTAACGGGAATATTTATTCAGTGCTTTTGGTGAAGCTAATTTGCTGGTGTACAAAACTATTTTTAAGGAAATCCCTAGTTTTTAAGGGAAGAACTGTTTGAATATCTGATTTTTGGCAATTGGAAAATTGCCAATTTAATGATTATTGCTATATTGGTTCTAATTCCTGAAGGTCTTTTGTTTTGTACAGGTGGAGGAGCTGAGAGCGCAGTGTGGAGACTTCCTCGAATGCATCACTGTGGGTTCTCTCATTAGTCATCCACATTTCTTGCATTTGAAGAAATTTCCAAGTCGTTTGAACCAAGGACTTTAAATCTCTTGTATTCTTGAATGCACAGTTTTGATGTTGTTTGATGACAGATGTATTACTCGTCAAGAAATACCTTGACTGCACAGACCCTACATCTTGATAGTGTATAAGAACGCGAAGACGAATAACTCTGGTTCTAAGAGTCCGGTCAAGCTTCAACTACTTCACATGGGAGAAAATAACTTAAGGAAGGTCTTTGACACATGGATGGTCAAGAAATGAAATTCAGGGTCAAATCTGCAAACTTTTGAGACTTTTTGATCCTCTTGCTTCTGACGATTGATTGAAGTTTCATGCCTTGGAGGTTAACACATGCTTACAATTGCAGGTAAGCGTGAGTACCTTGGCAAAAGGATCGGTCAAGGAGAGGGAAATAGAGATCACCCAAACTGCAAGGATTGCTGATCATTTACTATCAGCAGGAAGAGACACACTCATCATGACCAGCCGAGAACTCGTGACAGGGTCCAGTAAGTCAAGCTTACTTTCTCCCATTTTATACTCTGTAACACAAGTCTTTATAAATCTTTGAATTTACAAACTTAATCATCTGTTTTCAGGTGCAAAAGAGAACCTTGACATTGGAAGCAAAGTAAGCTCTGCTCTGGTCGAGATTGTATCACGGATCAAAACAAGACCACGTTACCTTCTTGCCAAGGTACTTGTACATTTCCTCTCCCACATTCTAGAGCAGTGTTGACCACCGACCTTTTCAACTGTGGTTGGCAGTAACTGCACTTGCCTAGGATACTGGTAGTTAACTGATTAGGAACACTTTCATTCTTGAACTGAAGATGTGTCAAAGAAAGATGTTAATGATTTGGAGCATCTTGGATATCCTGATTTGTCATTGAATTAATATTTTGGCCCAAGGTTTTTGCTGCTCCTTCCAAGAGTGTTATGTCATATTCATCTAACGTTATTATGTTCATCTTTCGTGACATAGAATGTAACGTATCAGGATGATATTGACGTGAGTTCGTTGACCTTTTGATGATACTTATACGCGTTGGTTGGGTGCAGGGCGGAATAACGTCATCAGATTTGGCAACGAAGGCTATGGGAGCACGGCGAGCAGAAGTGGCAGGTCAAGCACTTCCTGGAGTGCCCTTGTGGAAACTGGGACCTGGTAGTCGCCACCCAGATATTCCCTACATTGTTTTCCCTGGTAAGCAAATAGAAATAGAACCGACTATTCAATGAGTATTGGATGCCACTTTCTTAATCCGCTTGCAATTTGGACAACCTGGCTGCCTAGAGTGCTGATCTTTTGATGCGAGTCTGCAGTATATTTATCTCCCGGAAATTTCATGGCTACAGGCAATGTGGGAGGTCCTGATGCTCTTGCTCAAGTTGTGAAGTTGTGGTCACGACCTGCTAGGTCTTCGACGAAAGACATACTTCTGGTAACAAGTGAAAGTGCTGAGCCCCTTTTTCTCATGTCTGCCATGATAAACCCAAGCTGAATTAGTATTGGTTAGAAATGCTCATGACCTTTGAAAAGTATGCATCCTTATCAAGTAGTTTTACACAGAAATATCATCAAAGATTTTGGAAAAAGAAGTGAACGACTGTCTAACCCTTCTAGCTTTAATTATCATGATAGAAGCATAACGGATTTAATATTGAAGGTTGTATTTGCGAAGTGAGTTATTTAAAGAGCACGGTGGACACTTTTTAGGCAGCTGAGAAAGGAAGCTACGCAGTTGGCGCATTCAACGTGTACAATTTGGAAGGAGTTATGGCTGTGGTAGCTGCGGCTGAGGCAGAGAAGAGCCCTGCAATCCTACAGGTTACTGATACACCACCTCAAAATGGATTCCTCCCTTATTCTTCTTCCTTTTGGCGATTGTAACAATGAAGGCTTACTTAGCTTACAAGCTCATACCACAAGAGTTGCAATTACAAAGGTTTAAACTTGAAGTTTCATCACACACGTGTGTGTTTTTGTGTAGTATCTTAACACGAACAGGACAAGGCGCTTTTTGTTACATGCTCGTGACATTTATTCGTTTTGTTCTAAGCCAGAGTCTTTTTTCCAAGTTAGGGATCGTACCCTTCTAACAAGAGCTCTTTTTTAATCGCAGATTCACCCTGGATCACTAAGTCATGGGGGCAAACCTCTAGTGGCATGCTGCGTAGCTGCTGCTAAGACCGCTCAAGTAAGAAAACGTGAAAAAGACTCGACCTGGAACTTGATATATTTCTGAACCTGCGTTATTCTGCGTAGAGTATTTGAGTCTGCAGCGATGCTTTTGATTGATTGAAATCAATCAGTGCTGGATCATGCTCATTTAGTTCAATCTCTGTACGTCGAATTGCTATTTATTCTCACGGCTTTTCAGGACCCGGAAGTCACCTATTTAGTCTTGCCGATGTTGCAAAACGGACACAATGAAATGTTACTCCGGTATGTTCACAGGTTCCCGTAGCTGTGCACCTCGATCATGGAAGTGAGGAACACATGATAATGGAAGCTCTCGAATTAGTACGTCCTTCACATTTCTGACTGCCAAGATTTAGAAACGTATGATTTTTTGAGGGTAGATTTTGAATGTTGTCTCCTAAAGCACTGGTCCTCTTTTCCTTTTCTTGTCTCCTTTCTTGTGATATAACAATGTGTGATAGTGAGATTACAGTGCAAAATTTGTACAAATTGAGGTGCATTCGTTTACTAAGACTTGTTGAGAGAACCGAGGATTTGATATTAAAGAGGGGATAGGAGAGAAGTTTGCATCATATCTGATTTTGTGTACTTCTGACCTGCAGGGTTTTGACTCCGTCATGGTTGACGGCTCCCATCTCCCCTTTGAGGAGAATCTGGCTTTAACAAGTAGGGTTGTCAAAGAAGCTCATGCAAAAGGTGTGCCTGTTGAGGCAGAGATTGGCCGTCTGTCAGGCACCGAAGACGGTCTTACCGTTGAGGAATACGAGGCACGGCTTACCTCTGTGGACCAGGTTGGGCAATCTTATCACTTCAGTTTCTTCTCTGATGCATTTACGATATCAACTTCGAATTAGACCATTTTAGAAGAATGCTCGCTAAAACTGTAGCAGAGGAGTATGATAATTGCACATCGTGCCAAAATCCTAATTAAATTGGGGTTGTGAAACTCAAAAGATTGATGACTGCCAACTCCCAGTCTTGCATGGTTTGAAGTGTATGCTGTAAATTTTAGGGGGGGTGACGATTTCCAACACCCTATCCGTCGAGTTCTGCGAACAAAACCTCCAGTACAAAGTATTGGTGTGCAATTCTAATGAAAATGGTGTTTGGACTATGTTTACACGGTTTCCAATAGAGTAAACTGTTTTTAAGAAGTTTTAGGAACCCGTAGGTATCATTCAGAGAAATTTTCCCATGATTCATGAGGATGTCTCCCTACGGTCACAAGAGTCACAATGATCATAATGAGGCCAATAGAGAGGTTCCTGTATGACCAATGTAACCATGAATCAAAGAAAATATTTTCGTTTTGATGATCGTAAAATATTGATTGTTGATTTCTTTTCTTTCAAGCTGGTGCTTTTCGGGTCTTGATTCTGCAATACTGTAATATGCGAATATTATCTTGGAAAGAAGTATCATTAAATTAGTGTCTATACAATACCCAATGATGTATGATATTTGCTTGTGGTCCAGGCACGGAGTTTCTTGGAGAGTACAGGAGTGGATGCACTCGCAGTATGCATTGGGAATGTGCACGGAAAGTATCCACCTAGTGGCCCCAATCTAGACCTCAACCTTCTGAAGGTCTTTCTCACAACCATTGCATTTTTTGAACACTTCCGCTTGCATGTACTTTAATGCACAATATTTGGCAATTCCTCTTTTCTGCAGCCTTTAGCTCCTACTTAAGTTTAAAGCTTCATGAAATCCACTTCAGAAAGCACAAAATTTATGTTCAGCTTTATGTTAATGCAGGAGTTGCATGAGGTAGCAACTGCGCACAAAGCTGTGCTTGTTCTCCATGGTGCTTCAGGAATTGCTACTGATCTTGTGAAGGTAATTTCTTCTTCAAATGTTGGAAAGTTTGGATACAAAGTAATTAATCCTTAACTCGAATAATAAATTTCTATATCTATAGCAGTTCAAATCATTCATTTGCGAATCTTCGAGGTAGGTAGCAAACTACAACTCCACATTGAAGAAACCATACCCTACATTAAAAGTTGCTATTAGTTTCAAATTTCAAGTTTATCAGCCTCCAAATGGAAAGGAATACATCTCCAAGTGCACAAGCTAAAAAATGGAATTTCAATTTGGAGGCTAATAATCGATTACACTATGTTTCAATACATATTTTCTATGAGTCATAAATGTAGGGCATGATTTTTTAATTGGTGTATACTGTTACCTTCTTGCAACTTCCTAAATGATTGTGATTTCAACTCCGATAGATATATGGAAGCCGACACTTTTGACCATTTGGGACCTTATGGGCTAAGAATTGCTCTATAGAAGAGATATATTTCTAACACAAAAAATTTATTATTCTTTAGTGCAAAAATCCACGGTATGTGACTGGCAATAGTAATCTGAGTGTCGCAATTTTTGGCTAATTTGGTCATTGGGTTCTGTTCTAATTTCCAGGCCTGTATTGACTGTGGAGTCCGGAAGTTTAACGTCAATACAGAGGTCCGGGGTGCTTACATGCAAGCTCTAGGGACAGGAAAGAAAGATCTGGTGGATGTTATGGGGTCTTCTGTAGCGGCCATGCAGGCTGTTGTTGCTGAGAAGATGAGGATCTTTGGGTCATCAGGGAAAGCTCCATGAAAAGTTGGAACCAGCGTGTAAGCCATCTGAAAATGTGTTGCATTGATTTCTATTAGTTTCATGCATCATGTAGGCTTGGATTAGTTAAATCATCATGTAATCTCTATTTGTAATAAACAAAAAGCCCCACTTAAGTTTGTTGCGAAGGAAGCAGAGCATAGACACAGAAAATATATAATGCAAATAAGAAGTTCTCAAAGTAATAATCATAAATGTTACATGATCATACATTTATATAGGAAGTATCACTAGTAGTGTCACTAGTAGTGAGATCTACTCTTATCTTATCCTAAGTCTCACTTAACCTAAGTTAACTAGGATCGTTATCTTATCTCAACACTCCTCGATCTTGGGTTACCTCATTAAAAAACTTAACTGTGACAAAAACCTTTATAAGGAAAATTCACAGAAAGAAAAAGAGCGTAACCTAATGTGTAACTAGATCTTGAAGAGATCTCATGCCAGCTTCTTGAACCAATCGTCTGTGAGTGTAAGTAGGGAGTGCCTTTGTAAGTATGTCAGCAATATTGTTGGAGGATTGAACTTTCTTCACTTCAATTTCTCTTGATTCAATAAGGTCTTGGGTAAATCCAAAGATTTGTGGACTAATGTGCTTCGTTTGATCAGCCTTGATGAATCCACTTATAACTTGCGCCACACATGTTGCATTATCTTCAAAAATCGTTGTTGGTTGTGTATTGTGGCTGAGTTCACATTGATCTGAAATGATCTTGTCAATTGTCCGCAACCAAACTACTTCTCTTGTCGCTTCATGGAATGCGATTAACTCCGCATGGTTGGTTGATGTTGCAGTCACTGTTTGCTTCACAGACTTCCATGATATGGGTGCGTTGTTACGTAGGAAGATATAACCTGTCTGGGACTTGCCCGTGTTTTCATCTGACTTGAAACCAGCATCTGCATATCCAACTAAATTTGATGGTCCAGTCTTTGTATAATGAAGTCCTAAGTCTTCTGTTCCGCGAAGATACCTAAACAAATGTTTGACTCCATTCCAATGTCGCATCGTGGGCCTCTGACTATGCCGAGCTAACACGCTTGTTGCAAATGATATATCTGGTCGAGTATATGTAGATAAATATAACAAAGCTCCGACTACTGTGAGGTACCATTTGCTATCATATACCTCCTCCTCCTCCTCGCAAGGTCGGTATGGGTCATCATTTGTCTTGCTTCAACCGATCATGGGAGCAGATAAAGGATTTGCTTGGTCCATCTTCAAATTCTTGAGCAACCGTTGAGTATACGCAGTTTGGTGAAGAAATATACTTCCATTGGGCAAATGTGTAATCTCTAAACCAAGACAAAAAGAAGTGCGGCCAAGTAGTTTCATTTCAAAATGAGTTGTTAGTAATGTTACCGTTTGGTGGCAAGTGGAGGGCGTACCTATAAGGTTGAGATCATCAACATAAATGGCAATTATCACAAATCCGTGAGCATCCTTCAAAGTGAATATACACGGAAGGGTAGGGTCGTGCCGGAACTTGTGGTATAGCAAGAAATCTCTCAAATGTTTATACCACATGCGACCTGCTTGTTTTAATCCATAAAGAGCTCGTTGTAGCTTGAGGCCAGAATACTTGCCCGAAGAATCAGCCGAAGGGGGCGTAGGCAAGAAATCAGGAGGAGGCCTTATATAAATTGTGGCATCTAAATTTCCATAAAGGTAAGCTGTTACAACATCTAGAAGCGTGGTTTCCAAAGAATGTTGTACAGCTAGGCCAAGTAGATATCTAAAGGTAGTGGCATCCATAACAGGAGAATAAGTAAAGGTAAAATCAATGCCAGGACGTTGATTGAATCCTTGAGCCACTAATCGTACTTTGAATCGGACTATTTGTCCTTGGGTATTACGTTTCCGAGTAAAAATCAACTTGTATCCTATGGGTTTAGTAGGAAGGTTGGTCAACAAAGGACCAAAGACTTCATGTTTTCTAAGGGAAGAATATTCGGCAGCAAGTGCAAGTTGCCACTTTGGCCAGTCAGGGCTAGATTTTGCTTCATCTAACGTGAGTGGATCAGGATCATCACTAAGTATCTGAATAATGAAGGCGGTCACGGATGAACCATCTTCAGGGAAAGAAGAAAATTGTGAATTATCATTAGGTGAGAAAAGTGCATCACTATGTAAGGTGACATGATGAGGGCGAGGTTTCTTAGATATAGAAGCAGTAGGATCAATCGTACGCTTAGAAGGAATGACACTAATGGGGATAAGTCCTGTGCCAGGGAGAGGATTTCGAGTAATTCAGGGACCATCACTAAAGCCATCTGGTAGTTTGTCTGCAAGGGATTGTAAATGAATAAGTTTCTTGACCTCAGACTCAGCTAAGGCTGTGCGGGGGTCAAGGTTTTGAATGATGGTTTCAGGTGCCCAAAAATCTAAAGCAGGGGACTTGACATTGGGTAGAGAAGGGAAACTATACTCTTCAAAATGACAATTGGAAAATCTAGCACGTAGGAGAGTGCCTGATGAAGGTGAAACATATCGAATGATGCTAGGGGAATCAAAACCAACATAGATCCCTTCCTGACGGTGACTACCTATCGTTTTCCTATGAGGTTCAGAAACTGGAATCCATACTCTACAGCCAAATACACGAAAATGGAAAACATTGGGGACGCGTTCAGATATTAACTCGAAAGAAGATTGAGTATTGAGCAAGGTAGGACGAAACCTGAGTAATGTAGCTGCATGTAGAACTACATGTCCCCACATTGTAGGAGGCAACTTGGCATGGATCAATAAAGGCCGAGTGATGAGTTGAATCTTCTTGATATATGCCTCCGCCAATCCATTTTGTGAATGTTCATATGGGATAAAGTATGTAAGTGAAATCCCATTAGTAGTACAATAATCCTCAAAGGCATGAGAGCGAAATTCTTGGGCATTGTCCATCCTCAAACTCTTCACAGGATAGTCCGAATGATGAGTCTGAAACTTAATAATCATAGCTAGAAGCTTTGAAAACACCATGTTTCGGGTGCTAAGCAGGGATACCTCCGAGTGTTTGCCTGAAGCATCAACAAGCACAAGAAAATATCGAAATGGTCCAGAAGATGGAGTAATTGGTCCGCATACATCACCTTGTAGACGCTGTAACATAGGAGGGAGTTCCGTTGGTAGCTTCCAATGTGAAGGGCGCTTAATAAGCTTTCCTTGTGAACATGCCGCGCAGCTCCCAACCTTGTCAGCATCACTGGTGCACAAATTGTGTCCTTCCAACAAAGGTAACATCCTCCTCAACATAGTGGTGCCTGGATGGCCCAACCGACTATGCCACAATCCAGTCTTAGCTGTAGAGGGGGGTATCAAAGCAAAGTTGCTCTCATATACTAGTCCATCGACTCCTGCTTTCGCACTGGCAAGGGACTGTCGGCCTTGCCTGAGTTCCCGGTACTCTTCATCATCTCCTACCGAAGTAGAGAAGTGGAAAGCTGACTCCTTAGGAGGGCTTATCAATAACTCGTATAGGCCAGTAACTCCTGCGTTAGCAGTGGCAAGGAGTTGCTGACCTTGCCTGAGTTCCAATACTTCTCTATGGTCATCCAATGCAGTGGAGACATCCATCCTATTAGCCCGTAAATCACAGTAGCTGATCAGGCTCCGGGGGGCATCAGGGGCATACATTGCTTTTTCACACACAAGGGGGGTCCCCCCAAGCAATACTATAGTTGCATGGCCCTCTCGGAACCGAAAGTTCCGACTTCCAGCAATTGTGACGATATCACAAGTCTGCCAAGTTCTATTACGGCTAGCAAACATGAAATATTTCAGATCTCTAAGAATTGTATGTGTCGTGGCACTATCGATAAGAGCTATATCTGTAGGAGCTAACTCTTTGGAGATATGCACCATGTAATTTTCGATATTTACATTGGAAGAGGAAGGAGCGTCGAGCGAATAAGCCTCTCTCTTTTCATTTCTAAACTTCTCTAACTCTTTGTACATACTAACGTAGTACTCAGGAGTGCGGCAGTATCGAGCAATATGCCCTTTACGGCCACACTTGTGACAAGTACGATCGTCACATGAAAAAGATGACTTCCTATCGAGGGTTCTATCAAAAGATCTATCGTTCAATTGAGAAGAGCGATAATCACGATTAGAAAAACGATCTGAGTATCGAGAGACTCTATTAGAGGAGGGTCTATAAGAGTTTGACTTATCTCTAGGGTGTTGCCGATTTGGCAACCGTTGTTGTTGTTTCCTTATTCCTCGTGGTTGTTGCCTCGAGATCTCAGAAGTGTGAGCCTCTCGAGCGGGTTTTGCTTCTGCATTTTTAAGTAGAAGCTGTTGCTGTTTTTCAGCAAACAAGAGATAAGACATTAGTTCGGAATGTGTCGTAAACTTCATATTCCTATACTGCTGAGCTAAGAGGGCAGAAGCCGGAGGAAAAGTGGATAGGGTTTTATCTATGAGCTCCCTATCTGTAATCCTATCTCCACAAAGACGAAGTTGAGCAGTAATACGATGCAATTCAGCATTGAAGGAAAGGAAATCAGGGAAATCAAGAACACGAAGAGCAATCCAATCATTTCGAGCTTAGGGAAGAAAGATAGTGCGTTCATGATAAAACCGAGCATGAAGTTGACGCCATAGCTCCGCCGGGTTGTCAACTTGGATGTATTGCTGTCGAAGAGAGGTGTGAAGATGGCGGCGAAGAACAAGCAAAGCTTTCCACTTGGATGACATTGGAAAATCCGCCTCTGGTTCATCATCGATCGCATCGTCCAACTCCTCCGAATAAAAGTACGCTTTCACATCTATACTCCACTCCATGTAATTGCTACCATCGGCTTCAAGAGCATCAAACAAAAGTGGTTGTACTCGGGAGCTACTCTCCCGCGCTGACTTCTTATCCGCTATAGCTATCGTAACTAAAGACAATAGCAAAAAAGAAAAGAGAAAAAGAGAATAGCAAAACGAGAGACAAATCGTGCTGATAACGTGTTGCGAAGGAAGCAGAGCATAGACACAGAAAATATATAATGCAAATAAGAAGTTCTCAAAGTAATAATCATAAGTGTTACATGATCATACATTTATATAGGAAGTATCACTAGTAGTGTCACTAGTAGTGAGATCTACTCTTATCTTATCCTAAGTCTCACTTAACCTAAATTAACTAGGATCGTTATCTTATCTCAACAAAGTTCAAAGATGAACGTGTAAGATAGGAGGTTCATAAAAGCGCCTATCTAAGGGATGGACATTTATTTGGGGAGGTTAGGCTTCTTGGGATATTTTTAGGAAAGTTTTCTTGAAAGACAAATGGAATTGGCATCTAACTGAAGTCATTTCATGTTTTTTGAAGCTTTGTGGAATTAATTATGAATTTTTGAAGTTCAAATACAACTGGACACTTTGAGAGGATATCCGCCCTCCTTGAGTAGTGAGAGTATACTCAAGTTGAAATAGTTTGTTATTGACCTTTTCACAAAGAAATTGATAGCATATATCACTATGTTTGGACTAGTCATGACAATGTGGATTCTTGGTGAGAGCAACATAAAATTGGTTTTTGTAAAGTAAAGTGCTTGGTTGTTGAAGATATATTTGAGCTCCTACATGATTGTCTCGCCAAAGTAATTCTTTGGTGGCAATTGCAACATCTATATACTTGACTTCTATTGAAGAGAGAGTAACAACAAAGAGTAACAACAAATTGTTTTCTATTTTTCCAATATAATATGTATGAAGAGTCAAAAAGAAAATGTAAGCAAATGTATGATGGCAAGTGTCAAGTTCGCATGTCCAACATGCATCACTCAATCTAGATGAAAATGTGAAGAAGTTGGGATGACATGAGCACTAGAATAGACAATTCCAATATTCACCATTCCTTTTAAGTAGAAAAGAACTCACTTAACTCCTAGCCAATGGGGTGGAGTAGGACAATTTATGAATTAGGTACAATAATTGGTTGCAAAGTTCATTATAAATATATTTATCTTGAAATAAGTATCTTAGTAGCATGATCAAGACAAATTTGAATACCAAGAATGTATTCAATTTAATTATCATTAGTCATAGAGAATCATTGGCTTGTATGATTTTGAAGCCAAGAATCTTATCTGAATGTATGAACCCTTCATAGGGATTTCAAATTTTGTTATCTACATTTTTTCTTTTTGTAGAGTACTTTTTGAAACTTTTGATGTAATATTTAAGAAGCTATACATTCATTTTTGGACATGTGTTGGCAATGACTCCATGACATGATGCTATATATGAATAAGTAGATGTTTATTGTATACTATTCAATGTGACAACATTGAAACTAGGACATAGTTTAATCTTGGAACTCTTGGTTGGGCAATGTAGAAATCATCTTTTAAGGCCTTATTCATTAAAATGAGACAATTTACACATTTTGAGACTTCACCCTAAAAAAATTTTAGTCATTTATCATCGAGCTGACGATAAAATGAGATTGTAACCTTTGGACAATTAAAGGTTTTTACATGTATTACTATATTAAAGTCTCAAATTATCAAATAGACTCAAAATTAAAAAGTTATGACCATTTATCTTTGACTCTAAGATAAAATTGAGACTACAATTTGTCTCAATATAACGAATAAGGCCTTTTTTGAGGTACTATGTGAATAACTACTTAATAAAATCCAAGAACACTCATTAACCCATTAAGGATCAAGTTGATGACTAGTTGATGACTCTAGGTGAAAATGACAAGTTGTCATTAGTAATCACTTCAGTTGCTAATGAAAAACATGTCATTTTCAACCAGATGTTCATTCATAGTCATTGACATGGTCCTTAATGGGTTAATTGGAGGTCAACTATTGTGCATGACCATCTTTTTTAATTCAAAATTTGAGGGATGAGCATTTGTACTTCTATCTTATTGTACATATAAGGATTTTGTATCATCCATTGGTCACTTAATATATGCAGTAATATTATAGGGTTAATAAAATTTATAGATTCAATTTTGAATTCTTATCATAATTTTTATATCACATCTGAATGTTTTTTTTAGACATGATCCAATTTTAACTTGGTTACAATTTGTCTTTATATCTTACTATGGGATCTTAAACTCCTCAAATTTTAGTAAGAGCCAACAAAAAACTTAACATTAAAAGTAACCCCAATATTTATTACAAAAGAAATTTGGCTAGCTCTAAAAAAACCTCATCCTTTGTTTGAACTCTTGTCCTATATTAGAATGGTTAAAATTTTAACTTTGTGGCATCTACTTAAATAAAGGTCTTTGATCCCAAGTACAAATTCTAAAATTCTAATTTTATCATTCATGGTGAATAATGTCTACCTCCATTTTCTTCAATTTGAGAAATTTAGAGCAATCTTACCTTTGCAATATATGTTTAGATGTATCTTTAATATTGGGGAACAAAACTTGGATAATTTATATAAGAATATAAGCCGCAATTGAATGTTTATGTAAGCAATTGAAAATGTTGTTACCTTAATCCATATGCTCTCTAACATTTGTATCAATAAAATGATGAACTAAGTACCTTTCATCAATGTTTTGTCTAAAAACTTTCTCATTCATCTCTTTATAGCAATCATTGATTTCTAAAAGATCACCTTTTTTATTACCAATTTGATGAAAATGAAGTGAAAAAAATATTTGGACAAAAGGACAAGAAAAAATATACAATAATTCAATAAATAATTTAAGCATTAAAATCTAAGTACTAAGTGTACGAAAGTTTATGTTATTGGATGATGAAGTAAAGTGCCTCTCATTAAATGTTTTCAAAATAGCTTCTCATTCATCAAAAGCAATATGAATATCTTAAGTTTGAAAGATACTTCTTCTTACATTGACCAATTAAAGATGATAATGAAATAAATATCGTATTTGTCAAAAGCTAAAAGCAAAAAAGTTCAAAAGATTAAAAATAAGATTCAAGGATTTATCCCTAATTAAGTGCTCTAAAGACCATATTTAGGGTGATGAAGCAAAGTGCTTCTCATTCAATGAAAATGAGGTAAATATCATATTTTTGAAAGGTTGGATTGAAGAAGTTGAAAATTTCAAAATAGGACTTAAGTAATGATCCATAACAAGTGTTCCAAAGTCTATATTCTCAATTGTGATGAATAAATTATTCCTCAACACTGTTCCATTCAAAGACCTTTAACCCCTAAATGTCCAAGGCCTATTTTGAGCTTTTTGGAATTTGCTCTAAATTGGACAAAATGCCAACATTTTGAAAAGTATCAATTGTATTTTATTTTAATTGTAGCTATATAAATTCAAACTAGACTTAAAGAAAAGGTTAGAGATTGCATAAGAAAAGAAAATACAACAATGTCACTTATGGAGTGAAAGATTATAATGTTTGACCTTGAGGGTATTAAAATTGCAAAAGTGATTAGAAGTCTTTCTATCCTCTTTTCAAAAGTCAAATCTAAAAAGTTGGTGACCCAAAAAATATAAGGTTAAAGGGCCTAACTTGCGTAACTCTAATCAATCTATAGCTTCTCAAAATCTACTATACAATTTTTGTAAATGAATTTTGAATGTGATTTTCTCTCCAAGATCTAGTGTATTTGAGGCCGTTTTGATGGCCTCATCGGTGGAGCTGAGCGCCTTCTAGTATTTGAAGCTCATTTTCAAGAACTCTCAACACTGTAGAAAGTCAAGATTGCAATGGGTACCCTTGCACAAAATCTTGAATAGAAAAATCACCATCATTCATTTTCCAAATTAAATTTTTGACTTTGAAACTAGACTTTAAAAAGAACTTTTCAAAAATATAAACTACTAAAAATAGCAACTTGGTTAGATTTTATCCAACTTCAAAGTCTTACAAACACCAAATTTTGGTGTCTCGAGCACTTAGAGGTTAATATGGAAGTCTTTCGATTGAATGATAGCCTACCTTTACAACCAATTTGATGAAAATGAGATAATTGGCACACTCATACAAAATACATGCCAAAAATGTGAAAAAAGAAATTGTGAAAAAAGTGAAAAAAAGAAGAAGAAAAAGTATTGAGGCATTTAAAAGGGTCCTCCTCCCTTGAGCTTCAGGGGCAAGGCAGAAAACACAGCGAGAGGAGAGAGACGACGAAAAGAACAAAGGAGAAGCTCTCAAGGGACAGCCCAGCTGACGACGCTCATTTCAGCAAAGCCTCTCCCCGTCTTCCTCTTGGCCATGGGGCACGACGACGACAAGCCCTCCACCGATGACTCCTGGAGCTTCTACACGGCACAGGCGCAGAGCATGGGCCAGAAGGCGCTCAGCTCCACCGATGAGGCCATCAAAACGGCGCGCGTGCAGATCAACAACTTGCAGGACGCTTCCTCGCACCAGTTCGAAGCAGCTCAGGTGCGCAATCGGAAATTATGATGTGATGTGCCGTGGGAGGGGATTTAGATATAGGGATGGCAGCTCAACTCTAAAACCCCAGGTAGCGCATTTGCAGCGTAATGACGATCGTAGGGTTGCTTGCATTTTTTTTTCCCTCGAATTTTATCTATAATTCCGTCGCAACGATCTGCGATTTGGAAAACGGAATAGCCTATTGCGATGCATTATTCGTCCCCTGTTTTGTCACTATGGCAGTGTAGGTCTCAGACGGAATGCAGATTTCGTAGCAGCTCAACTCAAAACCCTAGTTGGCGCATTTGCAGCGCGTTGGCGATCGTAAGGTTTCTTGAATTTTTAATTTCTCAAATTAAGCTACAATTCGATCGGAGCGATCTGCGATTTGGAAAATGGAATAACCTACTAGTCATCCCATGCTTTGTCACCATGGCAATTGGGGGCTCAGTCTGATAATGCTACAGCTGAGATGTATATCTAATTATGGTGCTTTGTATAATCAGTGGTGTTGGATTTAGGCATTGTTTTTTTCCGGTAATGGGGCTAAAGATTCGGTAGCTTAAAACCCTAGGGTTACATTTGCAGCAGATTGGCGATTGTAGAGTTTCGTTCATTTTCCTGACCTCTAACTAAGCTGTAATTCCATCGTGGTGGGAGTTGATTTGGAAAATAGTATAGCCTATTACCGTTTATTCGCCTCCCTGTTCTGTTACTAGTCGCAATGCCGATGATCATGATGCAGCTGAAATCTATTGCTACTGAGGAAGCTCTATGCAAAAAAATTAAGTGCCTCTTTCCTTTGCGAAGTAGATTGCGAGCTCTGTGGCTGGTGTCTCTTTACTTTTGGTGGAAGGGATTTCCGAATTTGGCAGACCACTAGAGTGGTGATGTCATGTGATGGATCTCGAAATCATCTTCGCAAGTTAATAATGTCGCGGTTCTTCTTCTAGGGTTACCTCTATCTCCGAGATTCTTAGCTGCCTTTGTGCAAAAATTCGTAATTGAGCTGAAGAAATTCGTGAAGGAAAGAGTGGAATGTGCACAGTGTTGAGGTGTTTTGTGTCACATTAGTGGTCGACCTTTCTTGGTGTTTAATATAGTTTTAAGCCGATTGTGAGAGGTTAGGTTTTGTCTGGATGATCGCAAGAATCTAGTAATGAGTTTGGTGAAGCTTTCTTTGTGACATGCTGGTATGAATATGCTGGGAGGCTTGGATTCGCTTACTTCTTATTTGACGTCTCTCTTTGATGTTCGTCTAAATTGCCATTGTTGGCTGTAATACTTACTTAATGTCATCTAGTATCGATTACACGAGACGAGACGGTGCTATTGAGGATGAGTTCCGTTACTTCTTTTTGTCAATATGTACGTATGCCTGTTAAGGTAGGAACACTAGATTCCTCCTTTTAGAACACTAAGAGAAGATTTTGGATTGTGTGCATTTGCAGAAATTTGGCAATAGAGCTAAGCAAGAATATCTCCATTACGAAGGTCTCTTCTTCAAGAAGCTCAAAGGTATTGGCTTGTGCCTCTTCTTTCTCAAATGATGTTACAATCGTCATGTGGTTTTAAGAACCAGTTATTTGAGCAGACGAGTTGATTTTCACCACATTGGTTCACGTTTAGAATCACCGACCCTAAATATTATAAGCAGGGTAGTTGTCGGCATGGCAACCCATGTCGCAACAACTTGTTGGCTTTTGTGTTTGTTCACGATTGTCATTCTAATATTTGATGGTTTACATAGTTATTTGTTTCTGTATTTTGTAATGTGTACTGGGGATGGTGTTTGAGGCATCTACTTAGTTTCCAGCGATTGATAATCTTGCCGTTTGATCATATACATGCATGGTTGTTGTCGGTATTGGAGGATGACCAAGTGACTCGATGTCTATTATGGTACAGATGGCGTAAATATAGCTGCTCAAAATCCAAACGCAACTTATGGAATTCTTGGGGTTACGGCAATCTTTGCTTTGAGAAGTATGTCCCGCTCTTTGCTGTACGATGCATCTTTCTGTCCTATTGGATTCTGTTCTACCTTTTGAATCTACACTTAGATGTACTCAAGTGATTGGCATATGGCAAGTTTTACGAATACGAGTCATAATGCTGATTATCTAGAAGACTGTTGTTAAGAAAGCTGAGATAATGCTCCGACTTCTTAGGTTATCATGTTCCAGTCTGTTTCTCTCTCTATTTAGTGCACCCTAGTATTCTGGAATTACTAGTTCCGCTAGTAAGCATTGGCAAGTCACTTCACCTGTACTTTTTCAATTTTGTGTCAAACTGACAATCAGTGATCTTATCCTTTAGTGACAACTATGAAGCTTATACTTAAGTGTGATTCGAGATGCTTGTTAGTAGCGACCACGTCCTTTTTTTGATGTCGTCGAATATATGTCCTTTGCAGCACCTAGGCGGTTTTTGTATCGCCACACTATCGGTCGTTTCCAGAGCGAACAGGTATTTCACAAGTATTCCCCGATTTACTGTTCAATGGCTGAGTCAAATTTATGACACCGAAATGACCAATGGACAAGATGATGCCTTTGGGATCTGCATGCTGTACTTTTGAGAACTTCTTTAGAAGACGATAATGATGGCATTTGCATTGGGTATGACTTGTCTGAGATTCTTATCTATGTCACAGGCGCTGCTTGCTCGCGCAGAGACGAAGGTGAAGGAGATGCGCCAAACAGTAGATATATTGAGAAATGAAGCGAAGAAGCTTGAGGTAACGCCCTTTACTACTTGTTTTTGTTATTCACATGAGAGGTTGTCGCCTAAGCCAAAATAAACAATTAATTGGTTTAGCATAGAGGAAATTCAGATGAAAGATGCTACCAAGGTTAGTTTTCACTGAATTTTTCTCCAACCTAACTCATGGGTTTGTTTCAGGAGAGAGCAAAGCTTGCAGAAGAGGAGCTCCTCCGAGGAAGGACTAAACTAAAGTAAGAAATTTTACTCTGCTGAGGATTTTTCTTAGTTGTTAGAGAAGAAAAATGGTATCCTAGTCTCACCACTTCTCGATGTAGATTCAATGACTGTTCGAAACCTATCGAGCACAATTGTTCTGGTCACGATTTACCACTATCAAAGCTGTTTTTGCATGAAACCTGATATTCCACGACTTGTGGCAGAAATACAGGAACTCAGCTAAACAGCCTCTCGAGGAGCGCTTACAAAACTGAATCATCTGCCAGGGGTATAATGCATAACAATATTATTGATTTTCCTTGGTTATGCTTTTAGAATGAGACCAAGAAAAGTGAATCACTTCACACGTCAACAATTTAGATGATGATTCTACTAAATTTTAATCCACGCTAATTTATGAGTTTGTTTCAAGATGTCAAGATGACACGATGTGTTTCAGATCTCAGGATGATTCCGCGTTAGAAATCTTCTTGTTTTCTCTGGTGCTAATTGGAAGTTCTCTTAATTGCTAATCTTAAGCTGCTGTTAGTTGACCAACCATTCTTGGACGGTGTCGCCTATGAACTTGACAGTAGTGGATTGCCTTCCCAATTGTTAATGTGTGAGTTTTGACGATACAACGTTGAATCCTTGTAGGGCTTATGGATCACTTGCGTGATCTTCCGGGTAGGGATGCGTTGCGTTTGCGAGCAGAGGTATGACAAGCTCCACATGTCTCTTTTCTTCGCTAGAAGTTGTATTTCTAGACTACCGGTACCAGTGTGAACTGTAGAATCATCTTCTAAATTGATGGGGAAACATTGCATGTTTCAATTTACACTGCACATGTTAACTGTAGTACATTGCCTCCAGGTCGCAGCCATGACCTCTGAAGCCAAACAACAGCGAAATGGTTTAGATAAACGGGTTTCAAAAATTGCAGGTCATGGAATCTCAGTTTAAGCTGCAGCATTTAGGATCGAGCACTTGAAAGTGGGTTATGCTGCGAAGAGAATATGTACCTCAATCATTGAGTATTATTCTTTCTCCTAGATGCTGAATTTCTCACGAGGCTGATATGAGGGATCAGCCTGGCTGGTAATGACCGAATCTGGTTATCGCTGATATGTTTTGAGGTTAATTTTGAGAATAATTTTCTTCGGTGCCTGTGAATCACTTGAGATCTACGGTGCCTCGCCGAATGGCAATTCCTTCAGCCTGGTGCCAGCGCTGGATCTGATCCCTTCTCACTTTCTTTGTTCTCATCTGGAGGTTCTTCAAATTTGCCTGACAAAGGGCACTACTGTAGCGTGAATTGAACATGTTTGTGTTTTTGAGATTAAAAGCTTGCTAACTGTCTGTTAGTGAGAAGGCATGTTCCATACCTATGTAAACGGCAACTCTGGGGCAATTCATGTACGAAGGAAAGTAATCTTCGGTTTTCATCAAACTTCCTGTATCCTCACATCGCCGTTTGCGAGGTCAAGTTTTACTTGTGAAAGAAAGTCATTCTAGCGACAAAATATTGTTGACTCCTTAAGGCCCAGGGCCTGTTGGGGGTTAAAAACATCGTTACTTTTGAAGTGCTATAGATCTAAATGTCCTTAAGGTATGGAAATCTCAATTGGACAATCTTGTAGTGTTTATGTTGTAGATGGCATGAATTGAATTTGCAGTCATTTGGTTGCATAGATTGAGAGATTATAATGTTTTAGTGTTAGATTATAATGAAAAAGGATGCTAAAATTATAATCCTAAAAACACATGTGGAGGTCAAGTTTGATTTCTAAATCTTCTCAGATGAAAAAACTTCGAATTATAACCAACATATAAAGACATCAGTGAAAGTAAATATCATTCAATTGAGTCATTGTGTTTGCAAAATGGTTTTGAAATGTCAAAAAATAGTTGAAGAAAACACACCTAGAGTTGAACCTCCGTCTACTAAAATGCTTCTTCATCATTCATAACTTTTTGGATTTATATCCAATTTTAGCCACACAAATAATGCTAGAATGCACTACTTTTTGAATCCTTTTTATAGAAAACAGACATTGTAACTATGTCTATGAGGAAGAAACAAGTTGCCAAAGTTCATTGTAACTAAAGAAATGTCTAGTTTTTGAACTTTGAATTGTTCCCAAACATTCAAAATGACTTGGATTGCTATGAAAATTTGACCACAATAATTAGACTTCTAGACAAACATAATTATAGTTTAGTGAATTCAAATTTGGAACTTGCAAACTTCAATTGACTTCCAAAAAATCATTACATCCTAGACTGATCTACAAGATTTACCACACAAACTAGAAGAGAGTACAAATTTTCCAACAAATTTGATTGAATTTGGACATCAAAGACAAAAGTTATAACACTTGGAATAGAACTTCTAAATTATGAAGACACTTTTGGTCCCTTGGGGTGTTTAGGGTTTAAGTCATGTAAGAATGCAACCTATGTCAAACTTCAAAATCCTCCTTTTTGTTGTTGTATATACAAATGGGATTTTTTTTCCCTAGAAAAGTGCCCCACTCAATGACCACTTCTTTCAAGCTCGCAAACTCTAATTTGATTCTTCTACTTAATGCTCAAACCCTAAAATCCCAAGGCATGTTGGATTTAATCCTATAAGATTATTGTGGATACTTAGTCTATTATAGATGATAAAGAATGCCTCCATGGAAGAAATGGAACAAAAGTACAATTGTTCATCCTTGGAATTTTGTGCAAAAATGGGAGGTCTTGCTAAATAGTTTAACCTCCAATGAATATTTTGCATTCTTTTATTGTAGAAGATTTATAAGATTGTTTCAAAAAAGATGATTTCCAAGATGATGAGCCTATCCTTCTAGAGTTAACCCTTATAGGATGGATTAGTGATTGAAGAAATCATTCCTTTTGGCATTGTGTTAATAGTAGGTAAAAAAAAATTCCAAAGCACTTAGTGGAAGTTAAACTATTATATAAGGTTTTTCCCTTTCTACACAAGATTTTGAAGATGAATAGTTGACACAAAGGGATTCTCTATCATTTATTAACCAAAGAATGGGTGAGGTCTTGTTTATAAGTTGATGACATCATTGCTTTTGAAGTAGTATAGATCTAAATGTTACGAAGGTATAGAAATCTTAACTCTACAATCTTATAGTGTACATGTTGTAAATGATGTGAATCAAATTTGGAGTCATTTGACCTCATAGATTGCAAAATTGTATTGTCTTAGTGCTAAAAAAGGATGCTAGAATCTTCCTAGCAATACCAATTTGGAGGTGAAATTTGATTTCCAAACCTACTCAAATGAAAAAAATAAACATAAACTATAAAGTACTCAAAAACTAGCATACAAATACATTGGTGAAAGAAATTATCATTATATTGACTCATTGCTCATTGTGTTTGCAAAGTGACTTTGAAATGTCAAAAATAGAAAACACATGTAAGGCTAAAATGAAATGCCTCTTAGTCACAAGTGTTGTTTTTTCTATCGATTTGGAGCAAAATTGCACCAATTTTTTTGGCTTGGCACCACACCTATAGAAAATAAAGAACTTTTTGTATATGAAGAAGAAACAAGCAAAAAAGTTCTTTATAATCCAAGAATGTCAAGATTTTTAACTTTGAATTGCTCCCAAACATTCAAAACAATTTGGATTGGCATGAAAATTTGAACACAATAAATAGAATTCAAAGGAAATATAATTAAGCAAATCTTGAATTTTGATATTAAATTTTAAGCTTATTTAAAAAAAAATGTAGCTCCAATAATCTACATTTTAATCCATTTTAATTTTTCGATGGTTTTTAGAATTGTAATTTTTGTGACACTTTAAAAAAATATTGAAAGCTCAAAAATACACCATAGTTTGGGATTTTTTTCTATCAAATATCTCTTGGTATGAGCTCAAGGAGTACATTAATTACACCATGATGTTTATCACTATTATTTTTCATTTTTTTTTTCATTTCACACTATTTTAATCATTTAATTACTATAATTTTGCAAAGAAATTTCTTTGTATAAAATTGAGTTTTTTGTTTTCAATTATGAAAAATGTGATTAAGTTTTAGACGTATATTACTATACACAAAAAATATCAAATTTTTGAAAGGTGTATTTTCATGTAGATCTTTAACGAAGTTTGACAAAGTCCAACCATGAAATGTCATTTATGGATTAACTCTTGAACAAGAGGCTCAACCCCTTAAGCTTAGTTTTAGATAATTATTGGAAATGGCTTGCCAAATATCGCAATTTGGTATGCATACTCTAATTGAACAAATTTTGACACAAGCAACAACACCTAGACCTTTCTTTAAGGAGACTTGTTTATTCTCCCATTAAGCTATCCAGTAGACAAGGACAATTGGCAAGATGACAAGGAGATTCAATCAATTTCCAAGATTTTGTGGGATTTCATGAATTTCACTTAACCTTGTATCCTCCCAAGTCCCAACCCAAGGTTGACAATTAATGTATATACAATAGTTGATGGTCAATCCTTTGGCAAGGAACAATAGCTATGCTTTAACAAATGGAAGAAAATCTCTCCATGCAATAGTTGCAACTACACATTCTTGTTTAAAATATACACCCTTTATTCATGAGAGCTTCAAAAATGCTTTCAATTACACCTATTTTTGACACTTTGAAAACTCATACTTTAATCATATAGTATAAAAAATATGCATAAAAGAATTTATACTAATAATTAGGAATTAGGTAGCTGAATAATATGAATAACACTCAATTGCTTATGTATTAGGACACAATTAGGTCTATAGTTACTTTTTTTACATCCCCCTATGAAGATACGATGTTTGTTTGTTTGTTTGTTTGTTTGGATGTTTGTTATGTTGAGATCTCCCGGACCGTGAGTCCCCCGGGTGCATGTTTGGTACCGTCGGAAAGCCCTCGGCGAGGAGGGGTGCACGGGCTTTGATTCATGGTGTTCCAACCTACGGCATGAAAGTTATTGAATTTTGAAGTTTCTATACATTAAAAAAATTAAAAAATTATTTATTCTGTTGTTTTTCTTTTCTTTTAGACCGTGGCAACGGCACAGGCCACCCTAGTCAGTATTGAAAAGATTGCCGTGGATTCCTGATTGAGGCCATTCTGCATTCATTTGCCGTGATTTTTTTTATTTTTTTATTTTCTTTTGAACCAAATGGAATTTGCAGTAATTTTTGTGTTCCCCAATGAAATTGTATTCTTGGATATTTTCTGGCCAGAAATGCAAGTAATCTCTTGAGCATATTACATTTATACCCAAAGCATATTCCACCGAATCAGCAGATTTCTTTTTATGTGGTCCAAGGCCGTCAAGGTGCCCCACAAAAACAAAATTCATGCATCTGAAAAAGTTATGAGAAAATAAATTATAACCCAAATAATCAAGGAGGAAACTGACCCACTTGGAATTACTCCATTCGTCCACCCCATGTTCCCAGTTCCCAGTTCCCTTCAGGAAGGCATGGTGCCCACACAGATTCCCCTGTTAGGGCATGATCCACGTGGCGTGAGCAGAAGACCCCATGAGAGTTTCGTCCCTCCACGTCAGCACATTCGGAACCTGGGAGTTGAAAAAACAAATGCCTTTGGGGAGGAGACCCGCTTGACTGACCTAAAGATTCTAAGCACCAGAAGTTTGGAGCAGATGGTGGAAATTTTTCTCATGGAGGAAGATAGGAAATATGAGGATTGCAAATGTTTCAGAATTTTACCTTGAAATTCTGAAAGTAATTGGGAGCCAAAAAGTACTTTGTATTATTAATTAATGTCTAAAGGTTTTCCATTACAATTGTTCAAATAACTACTTTTCCACTCACATCAGGAACTTCAAGGCATGTGAATATGGTGCCATGATGGTGCATTGTAATGCAATCAAGTAAATGTCATGCCAACTCCCATACCAACTGAGTTTGGAGGAAATGGCACCTATATTGTCAAAATGCAGCCTTTGGTGTCAAAATAGCACCAAAATAATCTCATTCAACTTTTCTGATGCACTTCTTCTAGACTTGTGACATATATAGTCTTATTAGTCCCAACTTTGAAAAGGACAAAGAAAACATTCTACCCTAAGGCTAGAAATAGGATAACCTATAGGTTGGATATTAAGCATAGTTGGTAATTGGTATTTCAATTTTATAATCATGAGAGCTTTAAAAGTTAATTTTAGATACATCTTTTCTTCGCAATTTGAAAATTCAAAATGAGATTCTAGAATCTTTTTTAGACTTCAAAATTTTTTTTTTAATAGAACTTTAGACATCATAGAAGAGGAATAGGTTTTAGATATATTGTTAGCCAAATAATTAGAATTTCAAAAGTTGATTTAGTTTAATATCAAAATCAAAGGCACGGTTGCTAGTATATGAGCATAGAAGTTTGAGCTTATGAGCCTCAAGGATAATGCACCTATAGTATAGGTGCTTATATTATAGAAACCTTCTATGATAAGAATATATTTATACTATAGGTACCTATATTACAAGTATTTTTTACTATAAACACCTTCAAAGGTGGTAGTATATCTACTTATATACATATTAGAAGCTCACATGCTTGCATGTTTATATTCATACACTAGCATCATTGGAATAAAAGGAAAATGGCTCATAAAACATAGAATAAATTTAGGACACTATGGTGAAGAATTCTATTCTAGTTGGAGGCAAATGGCTAATGTTGGAAAGGGTTAGAATGCCTTGTGTAAAATGAAAGAGAACTACCACTGGATTAATTCATTGTTAGTTGGTGGAGTTGGAAAAAAACCTAGTTGCAATTTGAAAACCTTGGGGAAAAAATAGATGAAAAAAATATAGAAAGGATCTATCTGATGTAAAAAATAGAGGGAAAAAAAATTTGATACTTGAAAACTTGGGTTCAATATTGGTATGAAAGGAAAATAAGGTAGCCGACCTATTTCCAATCACTCAAGCAATTATGCATAGTTAGAGTGTAGTTTTTTTATTGCAAATTTTTTTTCATGTACAAAAATAGAGTTTGGAAGGATAGCATATTTTTCTAGAATTTTATTACACAAAGTGTAATTAATATGAATTTTTTAGTAGAAGATTCTTTTTGAGGGGCGACGTTAAATCCTGTAAATGAAACTTACATGGCATAGCTAGATTTACCCCGGAATAAACACTGAAATTTTTTTATTTTTTTCAAATTCTGAATTCATATTTGGATTTGGAGACCCCAAATTAGCTATGGAGGGCCTTGACAAACCCAGAAAACCCAACAAAACATAAACCCCAAAATCCTTATCAACCCTTAGTAAAACAAGTTTTACCTATTGGGGGCTCAATTTACCTATGCCACATAAGTTTCGTTTACAGGATTTAACGTCTTGCCTTTTTGACCTATAATGATAATATAGACCTTATTATTTCTGACCATAAATTGATTGCAAAATTGACCAAGGGCTGATTGCATTTATGAGAGCCTTACAACCAATCCTAATGTGTCAGAATTGCTCCGAGAGCTACACCACAACTTCACGGAAAAGAAGCAGACTGTAGATTGGAAATAGGGGGTGATCGAAAATGGGCCTAAAACTCAAAAAATACCCCCGAAGGCTGCTTGACGGTGTGGAAATAGTCGGGCCCATGGCACAGACTGCCTGAAAATTGGACCCACACACTTGTAGCCACCTTCGTGTGCCAAGTGTACAATCATGAGTGGTGGAAATCACCCACGAAGGAAGAAATTTAAAAAAATAAAAAATAAAATAAAATAACATCAAATTCTCTCAATTGGCGGAAGCCAGTGAAGCTACAAAATTTGGGGTAACTTATCTTACCAATTCTTCTGCAATGGAATTCTCGTTTCAGTTGTTTCAAGAAAATAATAATAAAAATTTGGGGTACCAATTGAAATTGACAGACCTTCACCAGCTGGCAAGAGGCTCAACCACCGAAATAACTGAATTTCCAGCAGGGGCCCAGCTTTGAATTCCCTCCTCATGTGCACAGAATTGACAGAATATATCGTAGCATAGCCGCCTGCCTAAAGTCACCCTCAAGCAAATTTTTGTCGAATAATTATTTAAGATTTAAAATTGGGAGGGCAGGTGTGGTGGTTCATTTCACTATCCATCAGAAGAAATCTGAGGGCATTAAGGTAAGAGGTCCTATAATGGACCATCTAAGGGCTGAAACAGAATTTCAGGGAAGTAAAACTTCTAGAAATATTCTTCAGTAAATTTTCCTTGAAAGACAAGTAGAATTGACATTTAACCCAAGTCGTTTCATATTTTTCTAAGCTTTTTTGAATTAGTTTTCAAATTTTGAAGTTGAAAGGACATAGAGCTCTAAAATGGTGCCCTAGCTAAAATGTACACTGTAAGTACACTACTGAAGGCTATGAAAAAGCAACATGTACAAGTACTATATATTTAAAACAAGGCACCATTTTAGAACCTACTCCATTTAAGAGCCTTCTACCTTACAGGGCCATTTTGTGTCTGTACCCAAAACGGCTCCCAATGCCACTGGCTGCTGTCAGGCTGGCTTTAATAAAATTTAAAAAAAAAATTGATCCTGAAATATGAAAATAAGTTCAAAAAAAAATTTGAAAAAAAAATTAATTATGTAGCAAGGTCGCGACCACATAGGATTTGAGTTCACAAGGTAGAAACTGCATTCCTATAGTCTAGAAACCCACAGTCTCCTAATGCCCTCAAATTTCATCTAATGCGGGAAGAAATTTTTAGCTTGATTGGCTAAAATCCTACATTTTCTTGGACCAACTAATTATCTAGAGTATACTTTTAGTTAGGTCTTAAGAATATAAAAAATATTCTCTTTTTTTCCTTCTTAAATGATCAGTTTTTTTCCTAAAATTTTGATCTCAATTTGGAAACTTTGGATTTAATTTGGAAACTTTGGACACAATTTGGAAACTTTGGACTCAATTCAAAAAATTTGGATTTCAACTAGCTAACTTGTAACTAAATGCTTGTACTTCTTGTTCATTGGTTCTTTTTGTTTTTATCAATAAGGTATTTGGCAACTCTTAAATACTTTTTCTTAACTATTGGAAATTCTACAAATAATCTTGGAAGTTGAATGATTTTCCTCATTGCATAAGAAAGTGATAGTTATGGCGGTTTCATCGAATTCGTTACTTTTCATAGTCACAATGTCCTTGTTTTGATGTTACAATTAGAAGCTTACAATCCATTTATGACCACTTAAGGAATTCATTGCTATTTGGCAAAGGGGGAAATTTTTTGGTGTAGGAACATAGATTTTAGATATTTTTGAAACTTTTGAAACTTTTTCACCCAAATCCAAATTATTGTGAAATTTTTTTTTCTCAAGATTCTAGAAATGTATTCTTGATATTTAGATATGTCTAATTCCAACCATGGGCTAGTCACAAAAATCTAAAGGAAACCAATGGCTTGTAATGCATCATAGTGGTCCGATTTTCTTTACCTCTAGAAATGGGAAGTTGATCAAAAAGTGATTGGCTACCTTAGAAGAATGAATTTGGATTTTGACTTATTTTTTGGACTGATGTCTTGGGATCAAGCCATATAAGTATCTTTAATTTTCATTGAATTTGTATAGTGGCTTATCAATTTTTAAAAGCATTGGACTTCAAAGTAATTATTTTTGCCAAAACAACTTTAGGATGTGGTAGTCCCTTTATTATTGAAAATCAAAGTGTCTTTATACCACATAATGTATCTCTACTTTCGATCAATAAATATGTATTCTAAGGTAACTAAGGTAAGTGCACCTATAATCATTATTATTAGAAAATCAAACAATTTATAAATATTATTTAATCACAAATTATTATTTGATTTGGATCTTAATTGACAAGTGATAGAAGATTCCATTTAATTTCAGTATACATTATAGGTACTTGGACATTCTAGAAAGGAGTTTTGGATTTTGAAAGAATTATCTTGAGGGGTTAATAAATCAACATTAGAATCTAAGTTATGGACTCTTATGCGTTTTAATTGTCTACATCTTGTGGAATTGGCATTCCATTTTTTGAGAAATTTTTAGTTCTAATTACAGATATTGCTTTTGGGACAATATTGATTTAATAGGTGTGCATATCTTGGCATGTCATTTCAAATAAGTAGGAAACTTGCCCTTCTGGATTCTTGGTTGTCATTTCTATCTTTGAAACATTAAGGTCCCAAAACTATGTACAAAGAGAATCCATAGTCTTCTATTTATTGTTTAAAAGACATCCAAAAAATGAATTCAAAAAATAACTTTAATTATCAATGCAAAAGTCATTATTCTACGTAAATATTTGGATAATTTATAATAGATTTCAGAATTTGGATGAATTATAAAAGTTTCAATAAATTTTTTGTATCAAATCTTTTCTATAACAAAGTATTGGTAGAGCAAATTACAATTTTGATTATTCAATAAGGATTCCTAACCTTGACTGCAAAGGATTATATGCTTACAATATATTTTCATAGAAAAATCAATTGCATTAACTTTTTGAAATATTGCATTGTACAATGTTTTTTTGTGCATAATTTTTTGCCATTTGGTCTACAATCAAAAGACATTTACTTCTTTTTGTCAAGGAAATTTTCATTTTGAAGGGTAAAAATAGTCAAATTACTACTTGTACTCCCTCTATTCCAAAATGATCTTCTTGTTGGACAAAATGATTTGAATAAAGGCTAGAAATAAATAAAATTTGAATTTTTTGAACACTTAAATAGGTTTAAGTGCACTCCTATCATATTGGAATTTTGAGTTCCCAAGCCTTTTCTAAAATGTAGTTTTAGGATATTTAAATGTGGAATTTTTGAGGCACTATTTTAGAGCACCGATGTTTACCCAATTGTCCAATAGATTAGGATCTATTCAATAGTTTTTTTTTAATAAAGAATACAAACAATGCTTGTGCTTGAACTATTAACCTATAGTCTTAAAACCACATAGCCATTGGCATAATTGGCTTTTGTAATTTGATTTGGAAAAGTTGACACCACTCTCAATAGTACATGCTTCAATGAATATCTTTTTAATTGAATTTTAGTTGTTGATAATCTCAACAATATATTCTAAATCTTTATAATTGAAATTTTGTGCAATCATTAGGGAAATTTCTTCTAGTTCTCCATTCACTTTCTATCTATATTCGCCTCAAAGGTCATCTTAGGACCAAAAAAAACCAAGAAACGAGAAGATCATTCTGGAATAGAGAAAGTATTATATTTTAACACCATTAGCCAAATTTTATTTTAGTATTATCTATTTTTGAAATGTATTTTTATCAAATATCACCTAGAATCCTAGATATCATATGAATATTGAAGAAATACTTGGCTAATAGAGACAAGTTATGAAAATGATACCCCTTATCAATACCATAAGGGAGAAACACCCAATGGTGCACTTGTACCTTGCTAAACTCATCCAAAACCGTCGTTAGACTCTAGTTAATGTGTTTGCCAAATACTTGACTTTAATTTGCTGACACATATTAAAGACACTCCATACCAAAATTTGATTGGTTCACTATCCATTTTGGTAGTGTTCCAATTTGGAGGCATCTATTAAATAGTTTTAGTGATCTAGGGAATCAATACTTTGAAAAACCATAGAAATTACATACAACATCCAAAAAATCTATTTTTTGGGGGTAATATTCATAATTTTTACTCACTATTACTAGAAAAATATTATTTTTAGGAAAAACTGCCTCCAACTATGCTGAATTCCTTATTTGAAAGGTTTTGGGTGTTTCCACCGTGTAACTTCACTTGTACAAAATAAGCTTGCCCACCATAAGGGCAAAACACCCATTTGGACAGTTTTGGATACATGGATGGGAATGGGTGTTTTGCCCTTAGTTAGGTACGGAGTACAACTTTCCATTTGAGAGTTGAGACCAACCAATGAAAATCCAAGATTCCAAACACGCTTATTAATCAATGAGTTGAGCTCCAAAACGGCCGCCGTACCTCAGGGACCAATCAGCACCCCTAATAACGAAAGGGCCTTGATAAATGATAAAAAAAAGTTTAAAAAAAGTAAATTTAAAAAATAAAAAAATAATCGTGAGCCAACCGACGTTCAAGGCCGCACTCGCTGCGTCCACAAGGGCGACACAACCAAGGGCCCAACGATCGAGGCGGGTTCAAACTTCAAACGTTCAAACGCTCCTCCCGGAGCCTCGCACTTCCACCGCGTCGCAGACTCGCAGGAAGACGAAATCCTGGGGACCGCAAGCGAGCCTTCTTTGCCGAAAACAAGATCAAGTACAGACAAGCGAAAGCTTCTGTTGCAGTCAAGGAGAGACTTGGCCAAAGAAGTATTCACAATCACCATCTATATTTAAGCTTCTACGTCTTGAAGCTTAGGCTTATTAATACTTCCTTCCGTAGCTCCAGAGTTTCTACACGATCTTCAGCCGCAAGGAATTTCTGCCGCTTCTCTCTTGCCTTCCTCGGGACACGTACTTTTCATTCTCGCGAGCAATCTTTTCGTGGTGGCGGAGTCCACACTTTCGCTGCACTAATCCTCGGAGGTTTGAATTGTGCTCTGAAGGTTTCGTGATCTTGGAGGACGCTTACCCAAAAGAATTGCGGAATGATTGAAGATGGATTGAAGAGGGATTGAGAAGGGATTGAGGAGGGATTGAGGGGTTGATTAGGGTTTGGTGAGGATTGCGGAGGTGGTGTTTATTTGCATGTAGAGGGTGTGAATGGGGCTCGGGGCGGGGTCGCGCGTGGTGCAAGGCACCATCGCGGCCGCGGCGGCCGTCTTGGCGAGTGCCACTGCGACTGTGGATGGTATTCCGGAGAAGTTGCATCTGAAGGTGACTCCGATTCTCTTCCACGCAGTCCCCGTTTCCATGCCTCTGCCTCCTCTCGCGTCTCTCTCGGGCGCGTGTGGTTGTAGCAGTACTAGTAGTGTGGCGTCGCCTATTTCTGTTGTTACCTTTCCGCGAGTTTTGAAGGATTTGGCAACTCCGCCATCGCTATCATCGCACTCCCCGCCGTCGCCGTCCTCGGTTTGTCCGCCCTGTTACGCGTCTTCGGAGTTCTCTCTGGCGCAAGGGACTCTAGGAGGAGGGTCGGTGTCGATGTCGATGTCGTCGTCCTCTCAGAGAGCGTTAGGACATATGCTGCCCGTGATTCTTTCGACGTCTGTAGTGGCGCCAATGACGTCGCAGATCTCGATGATGACGGCGCATTCGGTGTTGACGACGGCCGTGAAGTTCCCGACATTGGCCCCGTTTTGTTTCTCGACCTCGGGGTTATATGCTGCGCCGGTGACAGAGAAGCACGTCGTCGGGCTTCGGAGTTGGAAGAAAGCTGGCAACGATGTGACTTCGGTGCCCTATTATACTGTTCTTCAAGCGCAAGCTGAGGCGCCCGTGACATTGGCGAAGCTCGGGTCGGAGATTGCGCAGACGCCGTATTCTTCGAAGTATTTGGAGTCTCTGCTGTCGAGCCTCTTGTCTTTCCAGTCCTCGAATTTTCCGTATTCTTCTTCTTCCCCTCAGGCGACGCAATCCCTCCATACTTGGCATGTTCCGAACGGAGGAATTTCGAGAGGTCTTAAGGATGGTGGTCGTGATCAGGATTCTTTGGAGAAGAAACCAGTGCTCACGGTGGTGCTGCTGGGGTGGTTGGGCGCTCAGCAAAAGCATCTGAAAAAATATGCGGAGTGGTACAATGCGAGAGGAATCCATGCTGTGACTTTTGTGATTCCTATGGCAGATCTTTTGAGCTTGAAAGGACATGGAAATGCAGAGGAGCATGTGGATTCTTTGGCTTGCCATCTTGCACAGTATTTATCTGATAGGAGCGATTTGGAGGGGGAGAAACAGCTCATTTTTCATACCTTTAGCAACACGGGGTGGTTAACGTAAGTGGCGATTCTTTCTTCGGTTCTGTTTAATTTAGATTTTTACGGCTTTGGACGTCGATGGAAATAATGCGCTTTTACTGCGGGATAGTTGGAATTGCTCTTCCGTTGTCAAGGATATTCACGGAGTTTCAGTTCTGCTACTCTCGAAGTCTTAATAACTGAGATTAAGATTTGAGAGTTCATGATTGCAGAGGTAGTCGGAAGTTCCTTTGTTCGTTCTTAGCGAGCATGACAGAAGTCGCAGTCCTGTGGGAGTGACTGTTATTAGAATTCAGGGTTTCTAGCTCGGATATTTCGTATTTGAATTGAGACAGGAGATCAATGATGCACACAATTGCCAGTTTACCTTAGTTTAGGGAGATTTTATTGGAACTCAGTTATTGATGTAGCTTCTTCAGATATGGAGCTATTCTGGAGAAGATGCAGAAGCAAGGAGAGCATCTTTTAGAGAGAATTAAAGGGTGTGTTATAGACTCTGCGCCAGTACCTGATCCAGATCCTCAGGTATTGTGTCTTCTGACGTTACAACATGTAGGAAGCTGCTCTTTTTATTATATTCACCTTGCAGGAGTAATAGCTATAGCTGTGGTTACAGCTTCTGATCTAATTCTAGTTTATGTGTTCGAGTTGAATGTGTAAATTTACCATCTAGGCTTTTACCTTCTGCAATTTGCTGTCTTTGATAGTATCATCAGCATCATTGATGACCCTGTTGCTTGAATATGTGAATGATCAGGTATGGGCATCAGGTTTCTCAGCAGCTCTTTTGAAGAAACGAAGCAGTGCCACAAGACCTGCCCCTGCTTTGTTGAATGGCGAAGTGAAGGAAGGTGTGTCAATGGAAGCTGCCGCCTTTGGTTCCATTACCAATTTAGAAGTTGGCGGTGCCAACGGCCTTGAAACTGCGGTTCTATCAGTTCTGGAAGGATTCTTCTCTCTTTTCTTGAAGCTTCCAGCTATTAATAGGTGAGTGGTTTATCTTATGAGTGAATGTTGAGAACTATGATTCTTTTGAATTCAAACCGATACTGGTGTTGTGACCGTGGTGATCTGATTTTCTATTGGATTACGGACTCATCGAGAAATATGGTTTACTTCCAGTATTATCCTTCATGATTCTGTCCAGGAGAGTCTAACTATCTGGTTACAGACAGTGCATGGTTGAACCTTTATTGCAAGTGCTTGATCTTTTTTCTGTATCTTATGTGCAGGCGATTATCTGAGCTTGTGACGGTTCTCCAGAAGAAGCAACCTTCATGTCCACAGCTTTATATTTACAGTACCGCTGACAAGGTTATTCCTGTGAAGGCAGTTGAAGCTTTCATTGAGGAGCAGCGAAAGACAGGGCGGGTGGTGAGGGCTTGCAATCTGCAGACCTCTCCCCATGTTGACCATTTCCGGAGCTACCCGCAGCTCTACAGTGAGCAGCTTATTAGTTTCTTGAAAGAGGTCTTACCATCAACACATGCGCAAACAGATGCTCTATAGATTCCTCGATTGCTAATTGTTCACACAAACCTCTGTACCTGAGCCTAGGTATTGGACTGCTGACAGGAAGTGAATTGGAGCTGACGAAGCCTTCTTTTCGTAAGTCAGTTCAGTTTTCGCATATACCTATTGCATACAGGTTTAGGCTGAAGTTCTTAACGTAGAACATTTAAGCGTTCTTATTATTGGCGGCAGTCTGTAATGGCGGTTGAGGTTCTGGTATTGAGTCTAGTTTAGGCAGTCGGGATGGCTTTTGACAGCAACGGGGGAGATGACGAAATTGTTGCTCTGGCGCTTAGAAAATTCTAAATCAAGGGAAGAAATATGGACAGCGACTGGAGACAAGGCCACGACGTAGTATTTTTGACACTGAGATCCACCCTCTATTGAAGTTAAGAGCAGGTTGGTGTACTTTTATGCATAGTTGGCAGCAATGTAAAGAGAGTTTAGAGAGTTGAACCTGCTTAATTCTAAGCATTCATAATTCCTTTAAGATATGACATTAATGTATTCATTCTTACCGTCACTCAATTGAGTACGGGATTATTTGATAATGAAGAAACTGAGTCCTGAAACGACTCGAAAAGTTGCACGCAGGCAAAGTCTCCCTTCGTTGATTTTCACTTATGGTGATTCACAACTCTGGACAGTTAGTTGCTGTTATTCTCTTGTCTATCCTCTCTGTTAGTATGACTTATTTTTGGTACTCCCTGGATGCGTTTATCAAGTGCAAAGTCCTGTTTTGCAGCGTCAGAGTAGTTTATGTGGCGAAATGTTGAATGCTGATTCGTAGTTAGGTTTGAGAGATTCCAAAGGCGTTCAATTTGACACCCATGTGCAACTAGTTGGAACATGCTGGTGGACACATCTCTCTTTGCTCTGATTCCTTAACTTCACAAAGGCATGTTTACTTAAACTTCTGCAATAGCAAGTGTTGAGATAACGTGGTCAGAAACTTAAAAGAGGTTAAAAATAGCCCATTTTATTGCCAAACTCTCATTACATTGAAAAATTCTGTTCATTCACATGACAAATGTATTCTTAGTGGAAGGACGTTTAAAATCAAATCAAACACATCCAGAAAAACCTACATTTAGACATTTGGATGGTTGAAACATCTATTCTCTGGACATTTCCATTGCCTGGTAAAGAAAATTGGCTGTACACTTCCTTTAATAGATTACAAAGTGTGTTATGCTTGTGTTCATGCAATGCCTCCTTCCCTCACCAGGGCCAACAAATGCAATCAACTTCTCTACAGGAGGAGTAGCAATCTTGTCAACATTAACATCGCCCTAATAATCATAGAGATCTCTTCCGTCCTCAATCAAAAGTATTTTCAATTTTGTTTAGGGTCTAAAATACAAAATTTTGCCACCTGGAGAAGTATTAACTAAAAATAAGAATAACTTTGGTACAAGTACAACTACAAGAATGTTCTACCAATAACGTGATTATCACTATCCATAATGTTTTTGTGAATCTTCAGAGACGTTGGCACTGATCCGTATCCGCGGCTGACACCCCCTGAATCCACTGATGTGCTACATGTCTTCCAAAACAGCATCATGGCTTCTACGCAAGAGGTTCGTTGCTGAATTATGAGTGCAGGAGATTATACTTCATCTTGGCGAATAAAACAATCTGCAATGGGAACACCATATATATGCTAAAATTGCAACAAAAGACATCTGTTTGAAATACAAAAGCATCTGAGTTGTGACCAAGATCACCAAGGAAACACAATTTGAGTGTTTGTCGGAAGATTGTATCCTGCAATTGAAAGATCTAAACCCCAACTACTGTTGTGTTATCAGCAGATTGAAGAACAGGCCTAATGTATGGAACAATGAACTAATCACAAGATGAGTGCCAGACTTTTGAGCAGTTTCAAAACTAACCAGTGATGTGACAACTGTAATTGATTGACCTTCCTCACCCTCCCGTAAAGCACTTCACTTCAGAAGTTTGCCGTCACCTGCACCAATGAAGTAGAGCCTTAAAGAAGCTTGTGAGATAGCAATCTACGCACCAACTCTTGACGAGCAATTCTGTTATTAATGTTTGATTTTTCTACCAACATGACACAACGAAGCGCGTTTGCTAATGCAAGGAAGGGCAGCAAAAGGACCTGAGGACACTGTGATTCAGTGGGAGCCACATTTCTTATGCTACTCCTTGACGCAGCAGTCGGGCACACAGCGAGGCAAGGAGTTTTCAGAGCAGGATCCTCAGCTGCTGGAGGTGGGTCGACACCAAAATTGAACTACACCAAAACAAGAAACATAAATTTCTTCAACAGACGAAGGAAAAAATGAAAGGAAGAAAAAACAAGAGGATGGTTCCATCTAATATCAACCTGGCAGCTGAAATTTTCATAGTTGGGCTCCATTGTCAAACGAACGCCCATGTCTCCGTTCATGAATGCCTGCAGAAGAACAAAACTTCCTGAAAAATGTTTTTGTCGTTCAAATGCTATGAAAAATTGATGAATTCAATCTCGTTAAACTCAATGAACCCTTAAATTACAAACTTCTGCACAACATCGATCACTCTAGTGCGTTCCGGTAATGAATCAAGTAGTACCTGAGTAGGAATTTTGCACGTGTGAATGCAGATGCCGGCACACTTGGTCTCGTCCAGGTACTTGCATTTTTGCACTAGCACCTGCATTGGCATTCAACATGGTGAAACTATGAATGAAATGTAATAATCTGTCACTACTAAAATGCATTCACACGCTTCAAAAGATGGTTTTTGGCATGAAGCTGACCCCACTGGCAATTTTTGAGCCATCTAGAAGCTCCACTTCATTGATCGTGCACTTGCCCATCAACCACTGGCATGTGGCAAGCGTGACCTGCGCTGCGCACGGCATTCGTATTGCAACTTCTTCAGGTCAATCACTTGCAAAAAATAACTAGAATTCATTACATTTCCAGTAGCAAACATATTTGTTATCAAATCAAGCAATGGAATGGTGCATTGGGAATTACCACAGAGCATGGCAGCCGGCTTGCCATCACCAAGCGGAGAAATAAGCCGTTTGAACAACGGCAACAGCCACGACGGAAACAAGGACCTCAACACGCGGACCTGCCAGTAGGACATCCGTGAATCAAATATTTTACAAGCACCAAACAAACGAGCACAGTTTCAGAACCCTAAAGAAAAAGAAAAACTCATAGCGATTTAGCTCTACCGTCGCGCGCTCCGTTTCTTCACCAGTGCGGTAATGCAAGAGGAGACGCTTGGCAATGTCGACGAGTCCATCGTAACCAGGCTTGGGGGAATCCCAGCCGACCTCCTGCACACAATTTTCTCACACCAATCAGTATACTAATTTTAAAACCAAATCTCTTCATCGCCGGGTGACAATCCACAGCAAATTTTTCAGTTCGCCCCAACTCACCTCCGCCATTTTTCCCCTGAAAATCTTCAAGAAGATGTCGTCCAGCGGCCCAGGCGTGTAAGGAATGAGCTCTTGCACCTGCGATATCGCAACTGAAACATTCTTATGCTCCAAAACCGACATCAACAATCAGACATCCCTCGTGTAATCACAAATCCACCAATTCAAGCAAAACCTAATTTATAAATCCCGAGCAACGGATACAATATTCGTCCAAATTGGATGAATTCCAGTGTGAAGAATTCCAATTTGTGTTCTGTCCAGCAAGGAATTCAGAAGAAAGCGAGGAAAAATTTCAAGTGAATTAGAAACAGCTTCCTACCGCAGAATTCGACGACGATTTTTGCTCTACCGTGGAGGCCCGCAGCACCCTAGGACCGCCACGCACTAAGGGCGAGGTTCGAAATGAGCCATGCGAGTGGCGAACCGTGAGATGAGACCGTGAGCCATATCTCCAGGGTCTGAGAGATGGACTGCAGCACGACATTGCCGACATCTCCATAGCTACAAAATTATCAGCAAAAGCCTCAGAAAAAAGAGCTTCACTGGAAATGGATAGCGCTTTGCTTGCATGAACCGCAGCAATCCCTTTCTCTGCAGCAACCCCTTCCTCCGCAGCAACCCACTTCTCATAAACGTCCTTGAATCTTTTGACCAATTTGATCAAATATATTTGTACAATGATACAGGTAAAAGAAAAAATGTGCATAAACCCAATAAAGAATTGAGGTTTTAAAGAATCATAGACCAATTTCTAAAAAATTGAGAATCTTTACTGGAATTTTATGAGTTAATAATTACCTCTCAAATTCTAGAATTAAAATAGTGATTTTTCTCAAATTCCCCATATTCCCCCAATTTTGAATTTTGAAACTTTGAATTTCAAAGTTAATCTACTTCTCCACCTAAGTGCCATAATTGACCAAGAAATATGCTTACAATATCCCCAAAGCTGCAAGCAACGAACTGTGGAATCTTCTTTTGCGACACAAATCGATTGAACAATAACTTAGACATTTTGAACTATAAGTTATATACCATGCTCAGATGCTTATTTGGACAATTGTAGGTTTAGGGTTACTTTTATTAGGATTTAGATTAGTCTTCCCTCGATCGTGGAAGGGTCGAGATCATTGTTGAACAAGCCCCTAAAACTTGCATTTGTCACCACCATCGCGATCCTTCTCCATGGATTTGTCCCAAGCTTTTCACACAGCTTCAGTCCGTCTCGTAGAACCTAAAATCGTTTCAGAAGACTATGGAAGCAGAAGTGCTTTCTCGTACATTCATTGCAGTGGAAGAACAGAACGCAGTACCTTCCGATAGGCAACAAACAAGATTCAGGATTACAGGAGCAAAGAAGGAAGGGTTTTCGTTTAACAATGGCGGGTGCTTGTCTCTTCCCGAACGCTCACGCTGCTCTGCGTGCTCACTCTCACTCGCACTTGCAATGTACCAAGACAGTCATTTCCTCCGAACGACGTAGGTTTCGATGTGCGGTGGCGAGGAATAATCATTCGACCACGGAGCTTCTTGCGGCAGCTCAGGAGCGTGCGGCGCTGCGTGCTGCTGAGAGCTCTCGTGACGGTATTGTTTCTTTCTGATTTGCAATTAATTTTCTTCCACGGATTTTGAAGTTGATGCCGAATATGTGGGGATGGTCGAGAAGGTATTGTGTTTGTGGTTTCTTTTGATTTACAATGAATTTCCTTGTACTGAATTTGAATTTGATGCCGAATGCACGGGAATTGTTGAGAAGGTATTGTGTTCTTGGTTCCTTGTGATTTGTAATGAATTTCTTGCACCGAATTTGATTTTGATGCCGGAGGCGCGAGAGTCGTTGAGAAGGTACTGTGTTTTGGTTTTCTTTTGAGTTACACTCACTTTCTTTCAGTGGGTTTGAATTTTCTGACGAATTGCGGGGGAGTTCAATCGCAGAGCCGCTTTTCCATGATCCCTACGCTGCTTGCCTTGCGGAGGAGCCACTCAACGCTGCGACTGGAGACGACTTAGGTCACTATGAGTTGGCTACTTGCTTCATTGACGACAATCTGATGGAGGCTGTGAAGAAAGACGGCGACTCTTTAGTTCGACAGGTGCGTTTCGTCTCAATTTTCATTAAGAAAAAACGCATTTTCTACTGCGATATGAGAACGATTCCATTGCATGCTACCCACTTCGTTGCTTATACGAGTAAGGATTCTCCGTTCAGGTAGTGTTGTTGACTGATGGGATGGACACAAGACCATACCGACTGCCCTGGCCACTTTCGTCAACTGTCTTCGACGTATCCCCAAGCACTACATACAACGTTGCTGCTGAGAGATTGGAAGGTAGACGTCTGTCGAGACTGCACCTATGTTGTCCATGAGGTAATCGGAACAATGTTTTACAACCTCGAATCAATAACGAAGCTGATAAGCACGCACTGTGTCCCACTAGCAATCCCTTACCCTTAACTGCATGGCAGCCGTAGGCGCCAGGATTCGGAGAGGGTGCATGTTCCGGCATGTACCAGTAGACCTTTCCGAGGACGGAGATTGGAAAGACGACTCGTGGGAGAGGAACCTTGCGAGCGTGGGGTATCAAGGCACTCGTCCCAGTGTATGGGCAATGCAGGTCAGCATTTTCTCTGTTTTGGGGCCGATGTCGTGAATTTTGATGCACGCTCAGAGCTCGTTCATTTCTAGCGATGGTGTGCCCTAATCTAATGCAATCCTATCCATGCAGGGGTTGCAAACCTTGTCTGCAGAGGGCTTGGAAGTTGTTCTCAGATGCGTCGGCAGTTTGGCTATGAAGGACTCAATCATTCTCGGGGAGTTGCCGTATTCTGCACTTGGTGACATCTCACAGGTATAACATTCTCCTCAACCCTTACGACGGAGTTTTGAAATGACCAATTTGATTGATCATTTTGTGGAAAACGTAATTTAGATGGGGTCATATTTTATATCACCAGAATCATGAAGAACATTGAATGTATTTGGGCAAAAGAAAGTCCCCACATGACCCACTTAAAAGTGCTAAAAAGACCGCGAGGTTTGGCCTCTTGGTCCGTTAGGGTTAGCATAAACCTCTTGGAACCTTGTCGTTGGAGTTGAGTAAAGTGCTTGTGTCCCGTGTACGTTACTGATTCTTGGTGTGAATTGCTTCAGGAAACGATTAGCGCAGCAGCTTCCAGAGTGTTCGGGAGTAATGGTTTTCATGTGAGCTTGGTGCCGCACAAGGAGATTTCAACAAGATTGTATTCGGAAAAAAGGATCCTGACGGAGGTAAATGAACAGCATTATGGAGGGCAATTGCTGTTTATCGCAAAGCAGCTCAGACTCTCTGATCACCAGGCAAGCTTTGTGCTCTCTCTTTAGATATCCGTGACTCTAAAGTGTTTGATGGAAGTGTTAATACAATCTGTATGGAAGACTGCGCAGCTTCAATGTATCTCATTTTGTGCTACCTAGAATAGTCGGTATACATTGGGTTTTTAATTTCTTTGGCCTTAATATTTCTGGTGAAGTGTAGAATCAAGTCAAGAGTAGCAAGTGTTTGAGCAGAACAGGTTTTTCCAAGTTCCTGTATAGTCCACGATTTTTTGTCAACCGTGGCCTCCAATTTCTTCTCCTGCAGGTTGATGATGCGAGGAGGATGATCTTCGACAGGGAGGAGGTAGATGAAGATGGGTTTGAAGACTAGCTGAGAACCCTTGAAACCAATTTTGTTACTGAATCAGCAATGTCTACGATATGTTGTCTTCGAGCTAATCCCTCAAGATGGTGATACGCACTGCATTATCGTAAGCTTGAAAATTTCAGTGTTGGTGTGACACCCATATGCAGAAGATGGACAACTTTTTGTTCTTAATTAAGTGCTTAAGTTTGACCGTCAATCTTGCCACTGTTTCCTTTTTTGTTGGTTACTTCGCCCCATGCTTAATTAAGAGTTAATTTGCTAGCAATTGTTTCAATATCCGTGTGCAATTGATTGGGCTACGGTCTCCCTAACTGATTGTTGATTGATCGAGAAGCAGCAGCCTTCAGTCATAAGGTAGGAGGTCCTTAAATGGAGCGGGCATTAAATTGGAGCACCTCCTTAAATGTACACAGTTTGTACATGTTGCTTTTTCATAGCCTTCAACAATGTACAAATTATATACAGTTTAGGAGGTGCTCCATTTAGGAGCCCTATGCCACTTCAACTTCAAAATTTTATAACTAATTCCACAAAGCTTAGAAAAATATGAAATGACTTGGGTTAGATGTCAATTCTACTTGTCTTTCAAGGAAAATTTACTGAAAATATTTTTAGAAGTTATACCTCTCTGAAATTTAGTTTTAGCCCTTAGATGGTCCATTATAGGACCTCTTACCTATCTTGTACAAAGATATTGCATATGATTTCACCATTAAAAGGTGGTTCATGAGTATAATGTGAAAGCTGAACCCTCTTCTTGTAAAGTTGGATTCATTCTTCTACCTTGTTATGGAAATTGAGCTCCATTTTGTACTTTTGCAACAATCTCTGTAATTCCAACAAATTCCACAACACTTGTAATTCTCATTGTTGAAAATGTGCATGTACAATCTTGTACTCAATTTTTTTTTTCTAGGCTTTCTCACGGTGAGTCTCTTCTTTTATCTTTTGTAACATGCTCACAAAGACAAGAGTGAAGATTTGATTCATCTTGCTCTAAACCATACTTGCCAATTGTGGCATAAATATTTGTGAGTTGGTGGAGTGACATTGCCTAAAGCTTTAAAGGCGTAGTTGACCTTGCACCACAATAAAAAAAAGGATGTTCATGTCACTAGTTAAGAAGATTTCACAAATGGGACAAGGCTTTTGAATGTGTTTGCTTTAGAGCAATGCAAACATGTATGGCCACCAGAAGATGTGCCTACATGAAGTTGCAATTGAATCAATCAGAAGTGCCATGCAAACATAGCATTCTAAGACATTTAGACATAGAAAGTTTGATTTTTTAAAGATTTTTTTATTGGAGGCAATGGATGTTAATTGAGTAATAGCCCTTCCTTCTATAACCATCAAGCAATCTTCTTCCTATGTATTGAACTTTCAAATACTTATATTGATAATTTTAACTCACTCAAATCTTAAACTTTGAATATTGTAGCAATTTTGCACTCCTTTAGAGCATGTTATCCAAATTATGGATAGTTACACAATGCATTCAAACATTTATGTAAAGTATTTTGATATTGAAAATAACTAGAGTAATAGAAACATCTAAAGTACATTTTTCCAAGGCTTGAAATTGCTCATTTTGAATAGAAGATAACTAACCAAAGTTACATTTACTAAAGTTGTGAATAGAAGCTCTAGTAAGTAGCAATATTAAATTGGCATAAAGGTCAATGTACAACCTTGCTTATATAGGCTAAATAGTGTAAGACTTTGTTGTAAGTCCTTATGAACCTTTTTTTTTTATGTAGGTCAATCTTGCCTCACATTAGAAGTCAAATGAAGCTTCAAAAGGGCTACATCAACCTTGTACCTTGTGTTGGAAACACTAAAAAGTAATTCATTTATTTTTAAATTAAAAAAAATTTGCATATAGTGAGGCAAGGACCCCGTCTTCACAGACTAAGCACCCAAGCCTAGCTAGTTGGTGTTTTTATTCTTTAATATAGATTTTTATTCTTTAATATAACAAAGCAATGTGCCGGACTCCTCAACTACCTAGATGTGTACCACATATTTTAAGTTCAATGGAGCTCCTAAGTTTGACAACTTGAAAATAACTTGTAGCCCTTTTGAAGCCTCATTTCTTTTCTAATGATGGCCAATATAATATTTTTGATATCAGACCTCTAGGTTTGTTTAATAGGTGTCCTTGCATTTTGGTAGACAATTTGCAAATTATGCAATAGAAACAATGCACATACTTGTTTGATAGGTGCCCTAACATTTTATTTAGATTTTGCTTGATTGAGTAGAAATTCATGTTTGTATTTTTCATGTGCTTGAATTTATTGATTTAGTAACTAGTACATGTCACAAGTGGCTCAACAACAATTTAAGCTAATAAGAATTTATCAATGTAGTTTTCATTGTTCTATCTTCTTTATTCATTAGCACATACAAATCAAGAATAAATTGGGCAACCTTTGGTTCTACATAAAGGACTACCTTTGTGACCCTCAAAAGCTTCTAAAGAGTTACATTTGACTGGTCTTTTTGCAAAGAGTAAGCTAGCTACATACAATAGTCCTCTTTTGTACCTTAGTTTAGATTTCAACATTTTTGTAGAAGTAGAGTCTTATAGTTGGGGCTCTAACATCCTTGACTACAACACCAAACATTCAATGTTAGAAGGGTCCAACTATATGGATTCTAATTCACTTTAGTAGATTCAACAATTGGTCCTTACAATTGATGAACACATGATCATCATTTATCACAACCATGTCACACAATCTCTATATAGATATTAATAGAAGAACAAATGCTTTGAAAGCCTCCAAAAGAATCTCTCTAGCCATTATAAAATGAAAGTCTCTAATTGGAAAGTATTGTACTCCTTTGTTTACACTATTTAGCCTATATTACAATTGTGAAGGTCAAATTATTAAAAATGTGATGGTAATACAACAAAGTCAATTGAGAGACAACATTTACATGTCATGAGACATGTCATTGCAAACTAAAAAAGTACAAGATCTTAAGAAAATGAATTCTTTGACATTTTCATTTGTGATAAAATAGGTTTGATCATGTTTAAATTTGTAAGAGATAGGAAGATTGTTTTAAAATTAAAAAAATACCAACCATTTGCAAAAATTCTACAAAAATGCATGGTCTTTGTCATAAAGGATTCATTGACCAAAATAGAATGATCCAAAGTTTTCCACTTAGATATAAGTCTAAAAAATCAATCAAATTTTTTTATTATTTAAAAAAATAAATTTAAAGAAGTTTTTTTTTCATTGCTTGGAATGCTTGCCGAGCAATGAAAACTACATATGATATAGTAATTTTTTTAGCTATGTAGTCAAAAGTTATGAAAATTGTTGGGCCTTGAAGGTACTCCTTGAGAAAATGTTGCATAAAAATTCTAAAGAAAAAAAACAAAATTCCATTTGTAGTGAATTGCCCAAATTCACTATATTGTCCAAAAAAACCACAATTTGGATACTAAGCGATTAAATTTTTTTTTATCAAAATGTGTCAGTTTTCATCTTGTGATTGATTTAGACCTCCCAAAATCTGACTTGGAAATTCAATTTCGGCACTCAGAAAGTTAGTGATTAGGCCCAATTGGAAAAAAAAAGTATTCCGTAATAAAAAGCTCTCATCCAGTTCTTAGCCACCCACGTACCGGGTGCTCCGGTAACCCCGCGACCACGTGGCGTTACAATAAAGAAGTGCCACGCGTCGCCCGCCAGTGCAAGCCTGTTCACCGTCAGTTGTCACTCTTGAAGCTCCATCTCCAATTCTCCAATTCTGAAGCTCACCCAATTCAAATCTCTAAGCTTATCCATTCGCATTTGGGTTGTCTTCCACAACAGCTCCCTCGGTATCCACCTCCGAATTTCTGCCGATTTGTTATTTTTTCATTAGGATTCTGCGATGAATTACAGTTACAGTGTTGCAATTGCGACTTATCTTGCGGTCTTTGATAGTCTTTGATTGAGTTTTTCTGTTATCGCAGCTAGTTACGAGAAGGCAACCCGAAGAATTTCAATTCTTGGTGAGTTTTGATCGAATTCCACGATGATTATTTGAACCAATTCCAAATGCATGTTACTGAATTACGAGAGCGAACTGAATTCCTTTTGCACGCAGTTCCGTGATTTAGGTGAGAATGTTTGGAATCAAGAAGAGTGCATGATTTGCAATGTGAATGTTGCACTTGAGATTCTGCGGGGAATTGCAGTCGTTGTATTACAATTTCGACATGAGACGCAGTCTGTAATAGTCTTCGATTGAATTTTTCTCTTGTCGCAGCTGGTGACGAGAAGGGAACCGCAAAGAATTGAATTCGTGGTGAGAATTGTTTGAATTCCACTAAAGTTTTAGGTATGGTAATGCGACGAAATTGCATATGCATGTACCCGAATTTATAGAGAGAAAAGAGAATTTCGAATTGCCGGTAGGTCTGTGATTTAGGTCAGAATGTTTGAAACAGGAAGAGTACGTGATTTACAAGATTTTCAAGATTTACAGCTATTATTGAGATTCGTTTTTCTTTTATTTTTGGCTCCAGAAACTTGGACATCGATGGCTGCATGTCACCTTCTCGTTGCTGCCGCAAGGCAAAGCGATTCCAGTGCAATGTGGGTGGACCAAAGCGGCGTGGGTTGCAATGGCCTGGTTTGTAGGTTACCGAACTCTCTTCCGGCAATTGGAGAAACGAGTTGTACATACCGAATGGTTCCAAGACCGGGGGGAATTCAATGTTTGAAACAATTTGTTGTGCCCAGTGAGGAGACTCGGGTGCAGAGAAGGAACACTACTAGGATTTTTGCTTTGAAACCTCCTCAGCAACCTGCGCCACCTGAGACGGAGGAGGCGGAGGAGGCGGAGGTTGGTATCCCGGAAGAAGGGGAAAAAAATGTTTTGAAGGAGGTGGAAGAGGACAAAGTGATCAAAGTGGAGAAGAGGGGACTGCTTGGGCAGGTTCAAAGCTTTTTTGCTTGGATTGGAGCGTGGCCGAACATTCCTGCTAAGGTACTACTTCTAAGGACTCTTCCATCCTATGCACAAATTAGTACTTAACACATAAGGTGCAAGTGTCTATTACCATCCTCTTAAGCAATTCAGCATATTCTGATTGGGAATCCACATACAAACACTATGGCAATTGAAAATCATGAATCTAAAAAAAAAATTAATTTAATTTAAAAAAATCGTTTCTGAATTTGTTCGAGTATAATTTGAGCTTTTGAAAACTTAACTTCACGATTCACCCTAGAACAATTTGGACTTCTTGTACCTACTTAGTTTCAAGAGTGGTTTTGGGCACTTGTACCTTAGCAGTTTTACGGAAGTGCTATGTAAGAGCCATTTAGAGCAGTCATAGAAAATTAGAGTAAATTAAGTAATACTTAAAGCGCTGACATACTTTCAGATATGAAGGGAATGGTTCATTGACTTGAATAGCTCTCGTTTGTTCAAATTGAGATCATATTTGCAACATCTAGGAATTCGTTTTCACGCTGATTCAGAGGGTGCTGTACATGGATTTTCCATAATGTAATGTTATGTAAAACATAGGGATTTTTCGTATTGGGTCGATGTGAGTACTGGGAAATTATGAGTTGACATGGCATTCCCGGTTTAGCTTCACTGGATGGAACTGTGCAATCTGGATTATACTTTGTAGTAAATCGTTCTTAGTGTCTAATATTCGGGGTGACACGTGTTTGTGGTTGGGATTGTACCAGGAGGAGTTTATAGAAGTTCCGAAAGATTTTCAAGACGTGTATGTGATATGGGATGGTTGGGGCACCTCACTCTGCTGGTAAAAGATTCTCCGCTTCAACTCTTTCGCAAAGATTTCTGTATAAATTTCTGAAGTTGTTCACTTAGTGCACACATCTCACTATTCTTATAAAGAAGAATAAAACATGCAAAATAAAATCAATCAAAATGCTGTGGAATAGCACGCTACAGCACGCTTGCTCACAAGTATCAAGTTGGTAGTCGCTGTCTAGAGGCTACTGAAGTGATTGATGTTTGGACTTCCATCTTCATAATCCTCAAGTTCAACATGTAATAGCATGCCACACGATGGGAGCATCTTGGATCCTCTGATTTAAAGATGAACCCCCCAAGGTGTGAGGATCTTGTCATGCCCAATAGGAACACTAATAAGGACAAGCACTATTTACATGTAAAAATTTAAAAACTAATCAAAGCTTGTGAAATTTTTATATACGCAGGATGTTGGATTGAAAGGTTTTTCGAGTGACACAAATGTGTGCAGGTGGGCTAATTTTGTAGGTGGATTGCCGAAAGAAGATTTTGACTATGTGGTGGACTTACTTTTTGATGCTCGGAAAGGACTTGGTATGAACATTGCGCGTTACAACATTGGCGGGGGTGCCGACCTCACGTTTGACAAAAATCTGCGGCCCTTCGGAGACGTGCCTGGTTTCAAATCGGGTCCGAATGAGCCTTACGATTGGACAGCGGATAAACGGCAGAGAGACGTCTTGTTTGCTGCTCGTGACAAGGGTGCAAATATCTTTGAGGCTTTCAATAATTCCCCACCCCATTGGATGACTTACAGTGGTTCCGTCACAGGTGAGAATCATGCTCCTTCCGTCCCGAAACAGGTGTCCTAATTGGACCTCATGTTTTTTAGGTTGCTGTGAGTAGGTCATATGGTGACTTTTTCTGTCCAAATTTTTTAGGTTATACTGAACACGTGCAATATTCTTCTTTGATTCTGGCTATATTAAATTTGGACCCTTCTGAGTTTGTGCTTTTCATAATATGATCAATGAAATTGGTACCAAAAGTTTTCAGCAACTCTGTGGACACGTATTTCAGGACGGAGGGTGTAGGTTTTTAATGAATTTGACCTAGTCTAAACGAGTTTGCTCCATGAGTTCTATTGTATTAGAGTCCTTCACACATTTCTGAAAAGGCAATGAAGCTTGTCATCTCTCTATTGGAGTTAGTGGCTATCACATTAAACGGAATGGTAAGAATGGTCATCGAAGTCTCCTTTTGCATTGACACATGCTTCTTGGCGCACGAGAGATGGCGTTTGAATGAAGTATCCAGAGGTTTTTTTCAGGCGCTATTGCGTGGAAGTGCTTGAATTCGGGAAAGAAGAACTTTTGTTTTTTTATTCATGTCATTTAAATCGGTCTTGTTGGAAGTGTTGTTGCTTGCCTCTGCTATAATGTGGTAACATTCCTAGCTTGGTCATGTCTGGAGAGCAAACTCGAAGTACTTAAAAACAATGCTGAGATTGATTGGTCACAGGAAACTGGAGGCAGGGTGAAGACAATCTGAACCCGAAATATTATGAGGCTTTCGCTGATTACCTGACGGAAGTAGTGCTCAAGTATCAGGAGTGGGGGTTGCAGTTCGATACACTGGCACCGTTTAACGAGCCCTGTGAAGGATGGTGGTATATCGACCGGAATAAAGCTCAACAGGAAGGCTGCAACTTCTCCACCAAGTCTATGGACAAGGTTTGTCATCTATATGTCTTATATAAGTCTTGTAGACACAGTGCCTTGCATATACTAGAAAACTGATTTGTCTGGCTCTAAAGAATGGACGCTCAAGTCGAGTCTCATGTTTCTTTCAGTTGTTTTGAGACTTTTGAGTATGTCACTTGGGACGATTGTAGTTTAATTTTCATCTCATTTTTTTAACCATGTGGTGATTTGTATCCCAGGTGATCCCAATAGTGAAGAAGTCTCTGGCCAAGAAGAACTTGACAACAGCTCTTACCGCCTTCGATGCCTGGACAATCAATACAATCCGAGCCATGCGTGGAATTAGTGAGGAATCCACAAATGCTATCGACCAATTCAATGCCCACACGTACATCTTCTTCGTCAACCGAGAAGACGATGCCAAACGCAAAGAAGTAAGTTTCCCCTGAATCTCAGCCTCTTGAAACTGCAAAATGGTTCATGTCTTGAATTTACATCTCAAATTTGCACAGAGTATTCTAGAGAAGTAGTGACTACCCATCCTATTCACTATTCTCTCAACTCTCACTAATGCCACTCTGTAATTTGTCATTCCTTTTGTATCCTCAGAATCTACCATGCTGTGTGTACATTTGATTGGACACTTCCACATAATTATCAAGTTGTGAAAATATAACGGAGTGCACTTAGAATCCCAATTTTACCCGAGGGTATCGTTATTAGAGAGGGAGCACTGCACTTGCATTGTGGTTGATAGAGAGTCCCATAGTGGCAACTTCACTTGCCTATAATTTAAATACTCCTAATTGCAACCCCCACCTAAGTGCGCCACTATGTATGCCCCCATTTTTATTTCCGACCCTAAATCTAGGATAGTCATTCTTGTCTTAAGAGTTTGTGACACATGAGTAAGAGAAGAATGACAACTATAGACTTGGGTTCTAAAATGAAGATGGGCATGCATTGTGATGCAATACGATGGGGATCACAATTAAGTATACTTACCTGAATAGTTAGTTGAGAGATTTTGTCCCAAAGAAGAAAGATATTAGAAAATGGGACCACAGTGTTCAATTCCTTGTTCGATTCTTCTTTGAATTTAGTAAATGAGACAATGCTTCCCCATCTCCTTTCAAGACTGTTATCGTGTGCATTAAATCATGACCACATTTCCAACAGTTTCACAGCCTCTCGCACCATTTCTTTTTCAGGTGAACAGAAACGTGTTGGCCAAAGGCAAGAAACTGTGGATGTCCGAATACGGTCCGCTCAACTATAACGGTGACGAACACGACGTGGCTTTGGGCGTGGCTCGCCACATCACTCTGGACATCAACGACCTCCACCCGTCTGCTTGGTGCTACTGGCAAGCGCTGGAAGCGCCCGGTAGCTTCTGGGGTCTCTTGCATACCCCACTCGTCTACGGCGGACCCTCGCCCATCGCCGTCGAACTGAAGAAGCAGTATTACGTGCTGATGCAGTTCTCCCGGTGGATTCGACAAGGGTTTAAAGTTTACAGTAACCAGGGGTTACGGGACTTTCTCGTCACTGCAGTAGATCCAACAGGGACAACCGTGGTTGTGATTCTTACTAATACTTCTGACAGGTAGGTCGGGATTCTGTTTGTTGTCGTTCTACTGTTTTTTGCTGATTTCGTTTCTTATACAATATTGCTGATTTTCGCTGATTTTTGTTTTGTTGCTGTTTTTGTGCTGATTTTGCTGAATTCTGAGTTCTTTGGTGTTGATATTTGCTTTTGTTTCGCTTTTCATATTTGCTATTGTTGATGGTTTGTGTTGATGTTGATATACATTGTCGGGTCCTCTGGGAACCACTGTTCTTGTGATTCTCTCACAAATACATCCGACAGGAAGGTGGTGATTTTGTTGCTGGTTTTGTTATTGTTTTAGTATTGCTTTCTGTTTTCTTTGATGCTGATGTTGGTTTCATTGATTTTGATATTTTCTGTTGTTGATTTTGTTAAGGTAAGTACACCAAATTGCCACTCCTACTTTATTGCATCATGCTACATACCCCTATCATCATTCAGAAATCCATATCTAGAGTTATAAATCATCTCTTTTTCATGTGGCACAAATCTCATAAGGCAAAAAAGATTGCCAATTAGGTCTACTTACCTTATTTTCTTTGTGGCTTTTGATGTTTGCTTCTGTTGATTTTGTTATTTACTATTTTTGCTTGTGGTATTTGCTTTTGTTGCTGTTGGTTTTTGGTTTTGTTGATATTGATTTTTGTTACTGTTGATTTTGATATTCTCTAGTGTTGATTTTGATGTTTAGTTTTGTTGATGTTGATTTTGATTTCGTTGTGGTTGTGGTTTTGACCAACTCTTCCAACAGACCCAAGGACGTGGAATACGATCTTTCCGTGCTGGCACCTCGTCTGCGAGGCTCCCGCATTCAAGCAGCCCCATTCCGGACTTCGAGGACTGAGAATCACAGCGAGCTTCCGGTGTTGAATTTTGAGGAGCCTGTTTTGGAGATTCGGTCCGTGGCCAAGTCGATCACCACGCTAGTGATTTCGCCTCTGGAGAGGAGCTCCACTGTTGAGGAATTCGAGAAAGTCTCATGATATAACGTTTTCCGGTTTGAGAGCTCCGGCCTGAGATATTAGATTCTCCTCACTCATTTGAACATTATTATTTAGTCCTCATTTGATTGAATGGGTTGTTCCATGTCAGGACAGATTCTTCTATCTCTGCTCTCCATTACTATTATTGTACAACATTGTTGCCAACTTGGTTATTATTTGTAATCAATTCATTCCTCAGCCACTTCACGAAGTAGAAGTGGTTCTGTGATTTCTCTTGCTGATGTTTCTTCGTATGTTATCGTGTCGTTCCTTGTGATTTTGGAGATATTGTGATCAATCTGTGATTCTCAAAGGATAATGAAATTCGAAAGCTTGGTGAAACTAAAAATTAGAAAATTTGGCAGGGAAAGATTCGCATTAAAGGGGTCAAGGTTCGTGCTTCAAAATTGGGGAAGTTTGAGGACTGAAAATTGAAATCTCTAGTACTTTGGGACGAGTTTGGTTGGATAAGATATTGGTCCGGCTGGATCTAGACAGTGCAAACTTTGCCTGAAAGTGTAAGCAACTTTTATTGTTGATTTCTCCACTGATACGAATACTCTGATCTTCGTTCAATTGGAAAAAAAAATGGGTCATAATCAAACTTCAAATTCAGTAAATCGACTGGACTTCACACTTTTGGTAACTGGACTAAATTCACACTAAGGTAAACCGCACCTAAAATCACACAGTACAAATTCTTACCTGAAATGTACTCCCACTATTCACATGAGAGTTTATGATTGATTTTAGAAACACCTATTTTCAGCACTTTAAAAATCCGTAGTTTATTCATACAATGTTCAAACGATGCTTTCTAAGAGAATCTAGAATCTCTTTTTGACTACGAGCATGACCCTTCAAAAAAGTTTTCCTATATAAAAATTGAAATTGTGCTCAATTGCTTGTTTGTGTGATTTTAGGTGTAGTTATCTTATCAAATCAAACCTTCAAGGCATTGAACATCCACTTGTTTTCTTGCAAGATCTATGTTCTCAAAAGTAGTTTGCATGGCCTAACCTTCATAAAACTTCAATTCTTCATAACTTTTGCATGTAGAATCCAAATAATATTTTTGTTGAGGTTTTTTTTCTATTGCCAACAACAAGAATATATATAATTTGCATAACATTTAGTAGCCCATGGAAGGACTGCCTTCCCCTTGGTGAAGTCCCCATCACCTAATTTCATCTGACATTTCTTGGAGTTGCAACTTTAGTTACTGATTGGAGTGGAATACCATTGGTATTGGATGGAATGGTATGGGATATTCCACACCATTTCATCCGTTGGGAGGCAGTGTGACAGTCTACTACTAAATGTAATGGTCATGTACAACAAAGTGGCTAATTTGAAATTCCTACAATTATATCCCTAAGAAACAAACCAATTCTTACACTATAAAGTGGCAAATTCGGGACTCCTAAAATTGTATCCCTAAAAAATGGACCAATTTTTATACGAGACACTCATCCCAACGTAATATGATGCCATTTATTGTTGAGAAAGTCATACAGTATGAAAATAGTTCTAAAACATCTCCCAATACTTTTTTGTCCCTTCATAAGTTTTGCATATAATTTCCAAATCGCACCTTCTTTAGTGGGGGTGGAATCCACTTTCATTAATAAAATTTAGAAAAACTTATGAAAATTTCACCAGCACGACAATGGATCTACGAATCCGGCCAATTCCTGTACCACCCCGACCACGCCGACGCCAATCCACTCACCCCCAACACAACAGGATTTGCAGCCACCGACCCCGGCTCCACATCCGCCATGGCAATCACCAAATCCGAAGCATTCGCCACAATCGACATCACGCACATCACTCGCTCCACCCTCACAGCCGAAATGCGGGACACGAGATCCTGCACTTTCTTCTTCAGAACCAAGTCCTCATCGAACTCTTGAAACTCTTGAAGCTCCTGAAGCTCTCGAAGCTCCTGCAGGGTTTTCTTCAATTGAACCTCGAGGTGCAACCCTTGGCGGAGTAGTATGAGGTCGGACGCGATGAAGAAGACGTAGCCGAAGGCTTCCCCGAAGGCGGAGATGAAGCACATACGGTTCGCGAGGTGGCTGGGGAGCACGCCCACGCGGGAGAGCCACAGAATGTGGTCGAAGAACCAGTACACCATCTCCCCGCCGTAGCCCAGGATGGAGAGCACCTGCATCAAACGAGGGTGATGGTCATGTTAGAGGTGATTGGAGGATGTTCTTGATAGGGAAGTGAAGAGGAATCCAGTGGATGCAAGGTTGTGTTTATTTGGATACTGGATGGAAACGGGGGGGATTGTCAAGGTTGAAGAGAGTTTTGTTGTTGGAGTTTTGGGCTTGGTTTTAGGGCGGTCTTGGTAGGGAATTGGAGAGGAATCCAATGGGTACAAGATTGCGTGCTTTGAATGTTGTATGCGAAAGTGATCAGGGTTTGAAGTTGGTGCAAAAGAGAGAGGAGTTTTGTTGGGGAGGTGGTGGGGAGGGTTTTGTACTTGGAAGAAAGAATTGAGTTTTGGGTCTGATTTTACGGTGGTGTTGGTAATGGATTGAAGAGGAATCTGATTGTACCTAAGATTGTGTCACTTGGATGTTGTATGTGAAAGTTATCGGGGTTTGAAGGTGACAGAAAAGAGAGATGAGTATTGATGGTGAGAGGTTTTAGAGTTGTAGACTTGGAACCAATTTGTACTTCTTGTGCAAATATTCGAGAAGCACGTATGGAAATCCCCAGTGGCACTCACCTGGAGCTTGCCATCGGTGTCAGGATTTTTTAGGGTTTAGGATTAACTGACCTGTTGCTTGTGGTCGGGAAACTGTGTGGTGCGCAAGGCATTGAACCCTGTCAAGAATCTTCCCGTGCGAAACGCTTTCCTGCTCAACCCTGCCGCCACTTCCAGATTCTTGCAGCGATCCGCGAGCTCAGGATTCGTAGCTCCCACTCTGTAGTGACCCAACTTCCCCGCGTACTGCAAAGTCTTCACCAGCTTGTCGATGCCGTCTCGCTTCGCTAGAAAGAGCACCAGCTTGTCCAGAACGTCTTTCTTCCTCTCCATGGCTGGATAGTTCTAATTTGTGTCGAATTGGCTACAACAAGAGCTTGTTCACTACATTTGCTCGGCGATTTGGTCGATTTGGAGATGGTTCTGTCATGACGACCTGCACTAACAACCGGGTGAATGGATCACGAACTAGATCACATCCTCTGTACCATGTGTACAAAAGTTGATAATTGAAATGCGGACAATTGGTCTGGAAACAGCTACACCCCAAGCTTGCCTAATACTTTTGCTTAGAGTTTCAGTTGACTCGGAGAGTTTTCTGCCATGGCGACCAATACCGAATCGTGAACTATCACATCCTTACGAATAGTTGATAATCGAACTGAGGACAATTTGTGTAGGGACAGCTACACCTCAAGCTTGCCTACTGCAACTGCTTGAAGCTTTGCTTGATTCGTGAGAAAGTTTCGTCATGACAAGCTGGACTAGAATCGACTCTTTGAATTATCACATCTCTATGAACATTCAAAAGTTAATAGTTAACATGTGGATGGAAACAGCTCCACCCCAAGCTAGCCTACCGCATTGGCTTGGAGATTCGGTCAATTTGTAGAAGTTCCAGCCGTGGTGACCTGCACCAATCCCAATCGTTAACTATCACATCCATCGACAATTACGGTAAATAAAAGCTTGATTCAATTTAATCAAATTGACGGCATACTTCGGAACCAAAAAAAGTTGGGAATCAAACTGTGTACAGTTCGTGTTGAAAGAGCTACAGACCAAGCTTGCTTACCGCTTATGCTTTGAGAATTGGGCACTTCGGAGAAGGTACTGCCATGGTGAGCTGCACTGACACGGAATCGAGAGTTATGACATCCTCTGTAACAAACGAAAGTTAACGAACGGCTGTGGAGAAAGTTCAAGAGTCACTCACTGTACCGTAAATCTATCAATCAATTTGTGCATCTAAGTGAATGAATCACTGAATTTCGGGCTCTATTCCGCACTCACGCTGTAATAAAATTCCATAAGTTTCTTTAAGGAGTTGGATTTATGAAGTGTTCTTTCTTTTGATTTCTCTGTTAAATCTCAGATCATATTCACGAAGGACCATTCAGAACGATCTGTCTCCCTTGCTCGACGTCGGTGATTTCGAACAATTTTCTAACGTTTTTCAATTACATTCTACGGTCTGCAGCTCAAGATACACAAGACATTTGAAAGAATTCTCAAAAGCCTTAAAACAGTAATCAAAATCGCACTTCACAGAAACTTGAATTTTGAAATCTGCAACCACTTTTCAAAAACAATACCTCAGACCCATTCCAGTCCTAGTTTCTCGAACTCTGCGCACCAGAACCACACAACTTCGGCACTCTTAAAATCACCAAATCATCCTCTAGCCAGCAAATTGCCGAGATTGCCGAGATTGCTGACATTGCTGACATTGCCAGGATCGCTTCTATCGTGAAATTAAGAAGTCCAACTCAAAATTGCACTGCGAACCAATTTCGTAAAAGATATTACGGAGAATCTCACAGAATCCACTTACATGAGAGATTTCGAGGACAATTGGGGCACCGACTCGCTCACCGCCAATTGTGTTTCACATCCACATGCAGTGAATTCGATGAATCCGAAGCAGTTCGCCGACTGAATTGATCGCGGATTTGATGAGCAAATTGGGTCTGGAATTGGATTTTTTTCGTTATTTATTTAACGAATTTCAGAGCGGGATTCTGGTCCAGAGAATGGCAGAGAATTGCTGGTGGATGTCGATTCATTACGACTGGAGTGGGTTATCCGTAAAGTGCCGGTGAGGTCCTCGTGACGTTTCTGGCCCTTCGTCTGAGTGCAATTGTGCGCGCACAGGTCCTTACTTTGGCAGGACATTAAATCCGTCTAACGAACTGACCAGCAGGGTAAAACTCGTGTTACCTGGGGGTAAAAGTAAAAGCAGGACATTAAATCGGGCACGGAGAACTGACCCACTTGGGTAAAATGCTGTAATTTTTTATTTTTCACACTAATTTTTTTTGCAATTTTGAATTCATATTTGCAATCAGAGACTGCAAATTAGCTAGGGAGTGAAGAAAGTAGGGGTGATCATGGTTCAAACTAGGGGGCTTTTTATTTTGATTGCACCTCTGGTAAAACATGGTAAGGCCGAGCGAGGGGGCCAATCCACCCAGGTCATTAAATCCTACCATCAAAGGTGGACCCAACAAGGTAAAACTTGTATTATCCAAAGGTAAAAAGTAAAAAATCTCCCTATTTTGGGCCATGTTTTTGGATATGTTCTTCATTTCTCATAGCTAATGTGAGATCTCTGATTGCAAATATGAATTTAGAATTTGCAAAAATAAAATTTGTGAAAAAAATTAAAAAATTCAGCATTTATCCCTGGGATGAATCCAACCTACTGGGCCCACCTTCGATGGTAGAATATAACACCCTCTAAAGTAAAGAAGACCCCTGTTTTGTGCTATGATTTTAGGTATGTTCTTGATCTTCATAAGCTAATTTGGGGTCTGTGATTGCAAGTATGAATTCTGAATTTGAAAAAAAAAATGTGTGCAAAAAATAAAAAAATTCAGCGGAACTAAAAGGGTCGGATGGATGGATGAGCATTAAGAATGAAACTTCACAGTTTTCATCCAATATTAATAGGAGGAGTCTTGGTTGGGGACTTGGTGTTTAGCTAGTTTTGAGTCACTTGATATTAGGCCAATTTCAAAACTGCCAAAAAATATCAATAGGAGTGCTTAGATCCTAGAATTGGGTTATCAATTGGGCCTAAAGATTTTATATTGAAAGCAAGTCCAATTTTCTTTCATTACACATTGTCATGTGTAGTAGAGGTATCCATAATTGATAAAATAAGCACATTTGAACAAGATCTAGGGTAGTGCAAGGCAAAGCAAATATTTTTAAAGTTGCGTTGACAAAAATAATGGGGATTGCAAAAACTTTGGTAATTTTATCTCTTGAATTGAAATTACTACGATTTTTGAAAGGTAAAAGTTGGGCTTGACCTATGACCAACATCTAGAGTCGTTCAATTTTGAGCATTTAAGAACTATTTTTTGGCTAATTACTTCTTACTTTTGTACTCACTTATAAGTCATTAACTTATTGGTCCCAACCTTGAAAGAGTAGAAAGACACACATTACAAGGAGAAAACAAAAATCCATTCCAATTTTGGTTGGAAATGCTGGAATATCCTCTTTATTATTGGTGGGATGTGTATTAGTAATGGGTACCTCTACTATATGTGGTGGTGTTTTGGCACCAAAAAAATTTGTCCTAAGTACTAAAAATTGGGTGGCCATGTATTATTGACCCAATTTTCCACTTGAATCCAATTTGAATTTGCCTTATAAAAATAGGACCAACTTTGAATTAACATAGAAGATCGTGACCCATTTTTTATCAACCCCCATTTCCAATCAACAAGCTGTTTTCTTTCCGTGAAGTTGTGGTGTAGTTCCTAGAGCAATTGTGGCACATTAAGATTGGTTGCAAGGCTCTTATAAATGCAACTAGCCCTTGATTGGTTTTGCTATCAGTTTATATCACCATTATAGGTCAAAGAAAATCTTCTACTAAAAATTCATAATAATTACAATTTGTATAATAAAATTCTGAAAAATATGGCATCCTTTCAAATTCTATTTCTATACATGAAAAAAATTTGCATTAAAAAAAATTGCACTCTATATAGAGTAGATGCACCATTTAAAATACACTTGAACCGGACAACGACCAGACAACAATTGCACATTTTCCAACATCGTGGGAATGCCTCAAGTACCCGATTAGACATGAAGAATTTGCCACTATACAACCACCACATGCCGTATGGTATTGCGGTGTTGGAGTTTTTTTACTAAAAATGAGACCTTTCTTAGCAAAGTTGTAATTGTGTGATATTTTTTGATTTTATAGATTGATGAAATTGTAAGTAGAGACTGCACCTCTCAAAGTTTTAGTGCACCAAATTCCAAACGAAATTGACTTGGAACTTATTTGGAAGGAGGCTCCAAAGTGTGCATGTGTGGTCATTAGCACATCTACCCTATGTGTAATTGCTTAAGTGGTTGAAAATGGGTGAAATACTTTAAGCCTTTAATATGAAGTCACCTTTGTCAATGAATGAGGATAATTGAACCTCTAAGACAAGTATAAAATCTTCAACAAGTTAGATGAACTTAGACCCTATACCGTACGTGTAGGTCAAATTCAGTAGTTTTTGCCGAAATAGTTTACTTTTGGTATTTCAACAATTCAGCAGAAAAATAGGAATTTTTTAATTTTCAACTCTTTAAGAAGATATTCCTAATTTTGGATTGATTCTATCTAACCATGTGTAAGGGGGTCCCTTTTTCTAATTTTTCTCAAAAACAATTTTTTCAGATTTTTAGAAATAGATGTAAATCATTTTCTAAATTTCGACATTCTCCAAATTTTCCTGAATTATTTACGAAACTGACCTACACGTACGGTATTGTTAGTATTCCCACTCATCCCCATCAATTCTTGAATTTATAATAGATATCCTTTCTTTGCAACCAAACAAATTTTCATCCAAATTTCTTTCCATTTATGCTCAATGAAATCAACATAAATTATTATATATAATAATTCTTACAAATGATCAAATTAATGGAATAGATGTCAATAATAAAATGTTCTAATAAAGAGTCAAAGATATAAGAAGAAAAAGTCCACAAATCCAAAAGAGATTCAAGCTTTCCCATGTTACAGGAGCTCTCCTTTTCCCAAATTTGTGTTCCGAGTTTCCGACACTTTCTACTAAAATTTCTACTAAAATCGTGTCCGGAACTAATCCAGCCTTTCTCCCAGAAACCCTAACCAACTTTTTTCTAAGCCGAATTCAAGTCCCTGCGCGTGCCCGCCGCCGGCTGTAGCTTCGTCGCAAACTCGCTCGACATGGACCCGCGAGCAAAAGTCCTCCCCATCGCAATTCCAGTCTGTCCTTGTGCGCCACTCCACCAATTGTCGTCAACGGATTCCTTCCCACAACAGAATCCTCACCAGATTCACAATTCAAACGCGAGATTCAATACACTGTAGCACGCCATCCTCCCGAACTCAATCCGCGTTCCGCAGTCTCTCCAGTACTCTCTAGTACCAGAGGACATCACGAACTCGACTATAAATCCACGGTACCTCAACCTCGGGCGTCAATCATTCATTCACACTTCTCACAAGTCCTCTTTTTCGATCAATCAATCGACAGCTCAATCGACATATCCTTGCGAAAGAATTCGTGGTTCATTTTGAAGCTTAGATTTCGCTATGGCGTCCCCCAGCGGAAGACTGTTTTCCACCTCTCACTCTGTCTCCCAAGTGTATCCCACGGAGCCCACTCCCTTCCATTTCACACAACTCATGTACCCCAAACCTTCCGCCATTCTGCCTCCTCCCTCCACTTCCAAAAAGCCTCGCAACCACCGCTCCCTTCTCTCTTGTTGCTGCTGCACCCTTTTGAGCACGTTGTGCTCTCTCCTCGTCACCCTCCTCCTCCTCCTCGGTCTCACCCTCCTCATCGCATGGTTAGTCCTTCGTCCCATTCACTCGCCAACATTCTCCATTGACAGATTAGACATCAAGACGTTCAACGTCACGCCCCAGGGGACGAGCTTGAACGCCGATTTCGTGTACACCCTCGTCGTCACGAACTCCAATAAGAAGCTCGCGTTCAAGTACGAGGGGATCGACGTGGAGACGAGCTATGGCGGAGAAGTGTTTGGGCGAAGCTCCATTGCTGGATTTTCTCAAGGGCACAGGAATGTGACGACTTTATCCTCAGAATTCATTGTGGAGAATGCGGGAGTTCGGAATGCAAGTGCGATCGCGGCGGATTCGCAGAGAGGGAGTGTGGGGATTCATACCAGAGCGAATGCGAAAGTGCGTGTGAAAGTTGGAGCCATTACGAGTTTTCCAGTGAAGGTGCATGTGGACTGTGATTTTACGGTGAAGCCACCCACTGCGACGGAGCTTGGAAGTGTGATCACGAAAACATGCAAGCTCACAAGGTGACCCACAAGGGGAAACCGATTCTGTAATAATCAAAGTGACAGAACGAAAAACCATGCAAGCTCACAAGGCGATCGACTCTCGAAGTGACGCCGAATTTCTTCCAAATGCTTCAGATCCCCCAAACCCAAAAACGATGACAATCGGAGAAACCACGGAATCTGTTCCACAGTGCCAGCATTCAAGCGCTCCAGATCTGAAATCTGAACTGGGACCGATTGAACCGCAAGTTTCACCGATTGAAACCCACCATTTTGTTAGGGTTTCTTCTGAAAATGTTTCATTCGAAGAGTTGAATGTTCGATTGGAGAGCATGATTTTGTCCTCCGACTTAGCTAAGATCAATTTTGAGAGTAGCTTCCGTGAAATTAGGAAAGTTAACGCTCTGTGTGATCTTTCTTTGGGTTGGAACACAAGGTTTCATACCTGCATGTAAACTATTCTACATTTTCATCAATGAAACAGGCTCTCGAGGCTGTGTACAGTTCGGATTCTATACAGTATCTTCACTGCTGTACTGTACTGTATTGTACAGTACGTATGTCTTGTGCAAGTACTTTGATTCCATACTGGAAGTTACTTCAAATCTCTGACAAGTCGGTTATATATTTATTACTTTGAATATTCTGTTCCTGATACATTTCGGAGCAATTCCAGATGATTACTTTCAGAAAAGGTGGGCACAAGGGTATGTTTGTTTTTCATTCTTTATGAAGTGCCAAAGTGAAGGTAGAAGGGACCTGGACCCTTCAATTGAGCTCAAAGACAAAGAAACAAGGGATCCACAATTTCTTTCCACAGAACGTTAGAGCATCCCCACCGCATGGGTCAAAATTTGACTCAAAATCAGGCCCTTTGCAGGGCAGATGATAATGACCCATCCTGACCAGAGTTGGAGAGCCCCACTGTTGAACAGTGCAAGCAACCCTCTAAAAGAAGTTTTAATTTTTTTTAATCAATTTTTCAGTTTGTTTTGCCTTGAATTAAAACCCCAAAACATTAGGCTTTTTTTCCTTCAAGGTCTCATTCTTTTTCCTTGAAGAGATCTCAAAATATTTTGAATTTGCAATGGGGCAAGGCTCCTTATATCCCCATGGGGTGGAAGGAGGTGCTCCAACCCATGTGGGATATATGAACTCCAACTAGTTTGAATTAGGAATTCAAATTTTGAATTTCAAAAACCAAACTACAGTGGGGATGGTCTTAAATCATACCATCGAAGATGGACCCAATAGGATAAATCTCATTTTACTAGGGGTTGATAAAGGTTTGGGGTTTATATTTGTGTTGGGTTTTTTGGAATGTTCAAGGTCCCCTTACCTAATTTGGGGTCTCTGATTCTGAATCTGAATTCTGAATTCTGAATTTGAAAAAAAATAAAAAATGCAAAAAATAAAAATTTCAGCATTTTCCCTGGGGTAAATCCAGCTGGCAGGGCCCACCTTTGATGGTATGATTTAACGCTGCGCTTTCTTTCCGAGAGGATGCAGGTAAAACTAGAGGGATTCCAAATGTTGCAGGAACCCTTGAAAAGAAGAGTCTTCACACGGGCAGCTTGGATGCTGGTTCCATGGCTCTCAGCTAGAAATTAACCCTTGAAGGATGGATTGGTGACCTCGGAAACCATGCATTTTGATACCATGTGACATCACCTACTTTGAAAAAGCCAAATATATGCATTGGAAGTCAAAATACTATAGAAAATCTTCCCTTTCCACCCCCAATACCGAGGATGAAAAGTTGCATTTTTGTCTTGGAAGGAAAGATTCTTTGTCATTCAGCAGACGCCAAACGTCCGCGGCGTTGTTCAAGGGTTAAGGGAGGAGGCTCATAAAGCGACCCTGTGAGGGCTGATTGCTATTTTTGATGGTCCAAACATGCAGGGAAGAATTTTCACATAACTTTTACAGAAAGATAGAGAGTTGGAGAACCAAATGGAAGAAGTGCCATAATTTTCTGAGCTTTTTTGAATTAGTAAAGAGTTTTCAAAGATATCAACCATAGGTACCTATTTCAAATCCTAGGGATCACTAAATCTGCATTAGGAGACACCAAGAAAAGATAAGGCCAGTTTCAATATTAGCACTATGAGATGCTTTAAGAAACATGCAAGGTTCTAAAAGGCAACCAGGAGGAAACTAAAATGGACCTTAACTACACATGGGAGAAGAATGTCTCATAGTTCTGTAAAAGTTTGACAAAGTCGACTCTCTTTGATTTTTTACAATAAAATTGACACAGTCATGTACATATATAAAGTTCAAAATAAACTCAATTTGCCTCTTATTATGTCTCATGTTGAAGTGAAAATGAATATAGAAGAACTTTTTAACTGCTCTGACAACATCTACAATTAACTCAGTGACCACCACATGTTGATTTAACAAACATGTACAATTTCTTATGCAACCTCCTACAGGGACGGATTGAAGAAACGAGTTGCAATTACAACCAACTACTATACATCGTTGGCTTCTGGGAAGTTATGGGTTTGCCTTTTAACCCCTAAATGCCTCAATCCTTTTTTGAATTTTTGCATATTTTTGCTTATAGCTTTGTACCAAATTTTAATGAATTTGGTCATTAAGGAAGGTTATCTTTTCTAAATTCAAGTATTATATTTGATAAATGAGAAGTTAGTTGGATGAAATAGTGCCTTGAAGCCCTTTATTCATTGTCCAGAATATGGACGTCCGAGCGCTTTAACCTTTGAAGGTTGGATTGTGGAAAGCATTCATTTTGATTATGTAGAAATTGTTGGTTTACAAAATCAAAAAGCACTCATTAGAAGTCAAACTATTATAGAAAAAATTTCAATTCTATGCAAAATTTTGAAGATGAAAAGTTGTACATCTATTCCACATAGAAAGACATTCTATCATCCATTGGACAATAAACATCCATGTCAATATTAATATATTAAAGGACAAATTGGTGATTGTAGAAATCATCCATTTTGATATTGCGGAAATCATTGGTTTATAAACTTCCAAAAGCATTCATTCAAAGTCAAACTACTATAGAAGATTTCTTGTATTCACACAAAATTCCAAAGATGAATAATTGCACTTTTGTCTTATACAAAAAAAGTTTTGTCATCCATTGGACACAAAACGTTTATTACAATGTTTAATGCTTACTCCAAGTCAAACAAGAAAGAGGAATTGATTACCATGGAAAGGAAAGGGTGATCACTATTGAATGGGGAGGTAGTTGATCATAATGGAATTTATCTTTTAGAATACCATGTGAATCATCTGCTTAACGTATAAAGGACTCTATGGCCAATTCCTAGTTGATGAATAATAGAGAAGCTTTTCATATAGGATAGAAAGTATAACTGTTCATCCTTTGAATTTTGCATGAAAAGTAGAGGTATTGTATAGTAGTTTGGCTTCCAATGAGTGTTTTTGGATTTATATGAATTTACAATTCACACAATGCCAAACAAATGATTTCTATAGTCACCAACCCATCCTTTAAGGATTAAAAAAATCTTAAGAGTACTCATTGGAGGTGAAACTACTATATAAGACGTTACTTTTTCACTCAAAATTTAGAGGATGAACATCTCTACTTTTGTCTAACATAGGAGGATTCTTTTGTCATCCATTGGACAATAAATGTTTGTTGCATCATTAAAAGATTAACCCTAGAAAGATGGGCTAATCAATGTAGAAATCATCTTTTTGGTGACCGTATAAATCATTTGCTTAAAAAAACACTCCATAAGCATTTATAGGAGGTTCAACCATTGTGCAAAACCTTTCTTTTTTATACAAATTTTTGAGGATGAATATTTGCATTTTTGTCTTACATAAAAGGATTTCCTTTCATCCATTGGATTCATCCTTAGGCTAGTGCATTGTTACAAGGTTAAGAACACTATTCAAACTTTCAAATTTAGATTATTTATATAAAGGGTTGGATTTATCCATACATCTTCACAATCAAATTTTTTTTGTTGAAAGTCAATGCAATGCAACCCAACTTGTAGTGGAACTCCCCCTTCTACACAAAAATTCTAGTCATGCTAACTTTTATCCCCTTCACTATAATTGCTAAGGTACAAAACCTTGTTTGTACCACACTTTATCAATAGGATACATTTCAAACTTCTAAATGTGCTTTAATGATACATAGTAGCTACATAGTGGCAAATTAAAGAGGTCTTACCTTACTTTATGATAAATTAGTACACCATGATCCCTAAGTATTCCAAAGTTTATATTCTAAATGAATTTGAATCAACATGGACCATCAATGAGAAATCATTTCTCATCCAATTCTTTTGGGAAGTAATGATGTTAGAAATTCCCTTATTGTTGACTTTTCCAAAGAAAAAGATGCTACAAAATGGATCACCAAAGGTGCTTGGGGAGGAATCATGAGAAGTTGCTTAGATTTGAATTTTTTTCTTTAAAAATGATATTATTTGAATTTAAGGCCAACTAATCAAATGAATGCCATCTACTCTAGTCTCATTTTCAATTTTCAATTTTGAAAAAATACTAAAAATTCAACATTTTATTTCACTTCAAACTTTGGATTTATTTCTAGTGTCCATTGATTTTTTTTATAGTTTATAGTTATAGTCACATGGTTTAAGTTCTTTATAAAAGTATCTTTTTGTCTATCTCTTGCTATCTCTATGTGTGTATATCTATGTACATATATATATATATATATATATATATATATATATATATATATATTTGTGGTCTTGTTTGGAATCAATTGTAGTTTAGAGTTTCATTTGTAGTTATGAATTATAGAAGTTTTGTAATAAGTTTACTAGTATGATTTTAGAAAAAAAGTAGAGAGAAATATATACTAAAAAGTAGGTGTAGCAAATTTCTAACTTGTAGAAAATTGGTTTTGAAATTGGACTTGACCTTTAGTTTTGGATTGCTTCAAATCATGTTGTTGTTTTCATTTTCATGAAGTGCCAAAGTGACAACATTAGAAGAAATTTGAGGGCATTAGAAGACTACGGGTTACCGGATTGCGGGAACGCAATTTCTGCTGTGTGAATTGAAATCTGACGTGGTCGAGAGGGTGCCACATAGTAAATTTTTTTTTTTGAATTTTTTTGGGATTTTTTTTCATATTTCAGGACCCTATTTATTTATTTATTTATTTATTTATTATTTATTTAAATTTTTGGGTAAATGCCACCCTAACAACAACCAGCAGTTAGGGAACAGAAGACAAAGAAACTCCTAAATTGTAATTTTATTATTATTTTCAAGGCAAAACTATTCCTAAAATGTAGTCCTTTCCTATCTACAAGACAGAGTTATTCCTAGAATGTAATATTTCCCTATTCTTAAAGACAAAACTATTCCTAAAATGCATATTTTTCTACTAACAAAGCCAAAACTACTCCTAAATTTTAGTTATTTTCCTACTCACAAGACAAAGCTACTTCTAAAATGTGATATTTCCAATTCCAATTCAATGATTCCAAAATTGACTAAGGGAGAAACACCCATTTCCGTCCCTGTACCTATTCATGGACCTTAGAGTGTCACTAAATCTGTCCATAAGCATTGATTAAAGTGTTCGACAAATGTTTAATTCTGATTTGTTGATGCAGTTGTAAGACACATGTATAATTTTCATTTAGTGACAACTGCTTTTAACAGAGTTTAATTCAGGGTACACCATAGGACAATTCCAATGGTCTAGGGAGCCAACACTTTGAAAATTTATAGAAATTACATACTAATTCCGAAAATTTTAATTTTTTTTGAATATTCATGATTTTCACTCGCTAATACTAGGAAAATATCATTTTCAGAAAAAGATGCCTCCAACCATGCTGAATTCCTTATTTGGACGTTTTTGGGTGTTTCCACCGTAAATTTCATTCATTCTCTACTTAATTTTTTCATGCCTTTTGTATAAAATTTAAAAAATCTTCCAAAAATGAACATTTGGCTAAAAACCCTGAATCTAAGGGAGAAACACCCATTTCCGTCCCTATACCTATTCTTGGTCCCTAGAGTGTCACTAAATCTGTTCATTGAAGTGTCTGACAAATGGTTAATTCTAATTTGCTGACGTAGTTGTAAGACACATGTATAATTTTCATTCACTGACAACTGATTTTAGCAGAGTTCAGTTTAGGGTACACCTATAGGACGGTTCCAATGGTCTAGGGAGCCAACTCTTTGAAAATTTGTAGAAATTACATACTGATTCCGAAAAATTTAATTCTTTTTTTGAATATTCATTATTTTCTCTCGCTAATACTAGAAAAATATCAGTTTTAGAAAAAGATGCCTCCAACTATGCTGAATTCCTTATTTGGACGGTTTTAGGTGTTTCCACCATAAATTTCACTCATTCTCTGCTTAATTTTTTCATGCCTTTTGTATAAAATTTTAAAAAATCTTCCAAAAATGAACATTTGGCTTAAAAACCCTGAATCTATTCTGAGATCAGTGTTGCAATTCCGAATCCACGTGGAAGTCTGCCGTTAGAAGTTACACTACCGTCTGACGTATGAGGTCATAGGCCGCGTTTTCCCCAGTTGGCACGGAACCCCCGAGTGCGTGCCACGCTAACAACCAGCGTTACCCATGATGACCCCGACATCCCAGGCCACGGTCACCGACAGCCGCGTGCGAGCAGTTTCCGTACCCTTGCTTCCTCATGAGTAGTACTCCGTCGTCATCGTCTTCGTTGTCGTCACAGTCGTCCTCCGCCATGTCCGTGAATGCGCATCATGACCTGTCGCAGGATCAACTGTAGCAGTGTAAGTTATCGCTCCTCGTCCGGACAGTTTCCACACAAATTCTCCCCTTCAAATCGTCCTTCACCTTCAATTCCATCCAAGCCGAGCTCCACTCGATCAATCCTGGAAGTTTTCTGCAGAGCTGGACTGACAGATCCTCTTAACTGGAGCAGCATCCCAATATTCCTCTAATTTGGATGCGCATCCTTACTCTGTGCTGAGTCTGTGAAATTGGGGAAGAACTGCTGGAGAGTTTCTGCTGGAGAATTGGTGGTGCAGGGGAGGGAGGGAGGGAGGGAGGGAGGGGAGGGGAGCGGGGAGATTACGTGGAGCAGAGGTTTGGTTCTTGGAGTTGGAGGTTTTGGTTGGAAGGTGGAGAACCAGGAGGAGTTCGGAGCGTTGGGAGAATTTGATCGGCGAAATTGAGGTGGTGTTTTGGTAGGATTTTGTTTGGGGTTTGGAGTTGGAGTTCGGGATTGGGTTGGGTTGGGGAGGGGTTAGGGTTGGGGTATGGATGGTTTGGGGATGCTGTTGCAGGGGAATTTTCTTGTGTTTCTAGTGAGAGGAATTTTGGACGAATTTCTTTATAAGAATTCTGGAATGGCGTAGTATTGATTTTGAAAGTAAGTTGTGTGGTTGCGGATGATCGGTTAATGGAGGTTTTGGTTGTATTGTCGTGTTTCGACTGTTGAAGTGTCCAAACATGAAATCACCGTAATTTAGGGTTCGCGAAGTCTCAATTTAAAGGAAGTCTTGTAAAAGATACTTTTCAGGAATCACGTACGGAAATACTAAACATTTTTAATTTCTCTGTGAGATTCTGAGGGAGGTTGTGTGTTTTGCTTACTAAATTTAGTCTTGGCGGATATGCAGAGTCTGGATCTTGGCAAGGTGTTGAAGCGGGCATGGGCAACAGTACAAGCAAAGAGGAGCAGCTTTATCAGGCTGTGCAGAATGGAAACCATAACGCTGTCAAAGCCCTTCGCCGTGATGGAGCCTCCTTGGAGGTAAGAATTATGAGGCAGAGTTTGGCCTGTTTTGTGTGGGTTTCAGAGTATGTAGGGTATGAAAGATTCCATGAAATCGCCATTTCCTGGTTTTAAGATGACCAGTTTGACTAATGATGTCGTGAAACTCATAATTTCAGAAGGGGCCAAGTTTATTTCACAAGAAGAACATTGCATGCATTGGTCGGAAATGAAACAAAACTGATATAAAGAAAGTCCCTTCGTGACCCACTCGAATGTAGTAGCTCCAGTTTGAGTCTCTGGGTCCCTCTGGCTCATGGTATATCCTTGTGTTGCAGTTTCTGGATAAAGAGGGACGCACACCGCTCATTCTTGCTTGCACACGAGGTGACTTGTTTGAGATGGTCTTGACGCTTCTCAATCTTGGAGCCAATTTAAACGCTTATCGGCCTGGTAGGTATTCGTAACATTCTTGAAGTAGCTGTGAGAGTTCATCTTTTTTCACTCTAGATGGCTACCAAGATAAAACAAGAAAAATGACTTATATATTTTGGGACATCTACTGGAGAGCCTGTCTTCTTCCTGTACCTTTTGGTACTTCCTACCTGTTCACATAACCCTCTCCTGCTGCTTTCCTTGCCAAATGAAGCACTGTGATTGGAAAAGATTTTGCTCATAAATCTCTCTTGGTGCTCTCATTGCCGTATAGTGTATTGTGGTTGGAAAAGAGGAAGGTCTAGAGTCATAAGCTTTGCCCTCCCCGTGCTCTCAAAGGACCGTGATCTCCAAGAGATGACGGTCCTGATTTAGTCTTGAGGAAAAGGTTATGTCTGATAACAACCTTGGAACACCCAGAGTCCCAGTCCTGTGTTTTTGAGGCAAATTTTCGAGATTGTTATGGATCTGGACTGAAGGGAAGGAGGCTTTGCATCAGTTAGAAACTACATGTGAGGCAGTTTGAATAGGACTTTTCTCTAAAAGCGAGCTAGTTCTACAGAGACGGAGTCTCTCTTAGCGTAGCTACTTCTTGTTTGAGGATACCTTTTCCTTACACATTCTTGGCTAAGGTAAAATGACTTTTCAAAGCATTTGCAAGCTGGATTGAGGTGGGTGATTGGATTTATTCTCAATGCAGGAGGTTTTGGAGGTTTTCCTCTTCACCATGCAGCCAAGCGTGGCCTTGACAAGACAGTACTCCTCCTTTTATCCCGTGGTGGTACGTTGGCAGCCTCTGTAACTACTCAATTGTCCTTGTAGATGGAAATTGGTTGCATGCCTGACTTCTTTTTGTTTCTCACATGAGGTATCTTTGTGGTGCAGCTGATCCGTTGGCTGTGAATGATGACTCACTCACGCCATTAGACTTGGCTCGCAGTCGTGGTCACGTGTCGGTGGTCCGGATGATAGAGGTACCCTTTTGTTACGTTTCTTGCTCTTGAACTGCGCGGTATATTCTGTTGGAATTTGTTATGATTTTTGTATTAAATTGAGAGTGTAACTCGCCATCCTATATGAAGAGAGATGTTACGGTGTACGTACAATTGTATCTTCAATTGCACAGCTTCTAGTGTATTACCGAGGGCTCTTTTCTACGTACCGTAGAACACGTATGGAATGACTTGGCTTATTGTGCATTTGGTGCACCATAGTTCTTATTGACTTTTGTCCAATCTTAATTGTCACAGCTTTGTGTGCGCTCCTATCCTGAGAAATAAATATACAACTGCAAGTGCAAAATCATTTAGAGTATTTTGTGTAGCGGCTCAATTGTTCAACTTGAGTAAATTTGGACTATAATGTACTGGATTAGCTCTGTGGGTCTTACGACTACCTTAGTCCTGTGGTGTTTCTTGCTACCGTAGTTAATTAGATTGTCATGGTCATAGAGACTTTATTAATTAAATTACCATGTAATAGCTTATTTCCGACAGATTTTATGGTCGTTGTAGTGGTCTTGGTGCTAGAGAGTTGTTTGAGGGGTTTATTTCAGCTACTTGAGAAACTTATTTCATATATCGATCAGCTAATGGTTTGTAACATGTGATGGAGCTTGTGAATCATGAGATCAGTTTAGAATTGACAGGAAGAGTGGTGGGTTGACAGGATCGAATTTGTATATTCAACGGCATGTTGCGGGAGTTGTCTGGACCCGGGTTCTTGGAAGTTATTGCACCACAATGGCTGACAAAGAAGATGTAAGGCCAATTCTTCTTTTAACTCGGTACATTAGTTTGCACTATGGTATGCAAATTTTGCGTATTTTCTCAAAAGATCCCCATTATTTTTACAGAGTTATAAATGCTAATTAGTTTTAATCTAATTTGAATAATAGATCAATGATATAAAAATGTTAAATCAAGGTCAAGTCACCCTTCTAAATGGTTACTTAGCTGTTGACAAAGTGGTGTATCAAGTTAATTCCAACGACATTAACATCACACTTACATTAAGTTAACACTATTTGAAATCATATTATTAACATGAAGTCACCATTAGAATTATTTGACTTTAATGTCTACTGATTGAACATAAAGAACTTTGTCAATTTAATTGGGGTTCTTTTGTGATGATGCTTTCATTGAGCTCGTCTTTAGTGTCGCAGCCAGCTGGTTGTGGGTGGAAGAGTATTCGGACTGATAGTGAGCTTGTGGTTTTGGTAGCTGGGCTGTAGTTTTGCCAACCGAGAGGGATCCTAGACGAACTCCAAAGTTTGACCTTGTAATCTACCAGTCACCAAAGGTGAGTTCAAAGGGCTAAAAATTCTTGCCAATTGGTATTTGTGATGGCCCTGTGTTCGTGACTAACGTGTGTTCATCAAATGTTGATCATAAATATTAGTTTGAATTTTGGCTTGTTTTTTAGAAGGACCTGGAGGGTGATTTAAGGTTGGTTCTGGCAGGGCTGGTGCCATGTTAACCCCTAAGTTCTCAAGCTAGAAATAGAAAATCCACTTTGGAGCTGAGAAGTCTATCATAGCAACTTCAAAACATATTTTTACTATAAATGATTATCGGGTGTGATTTTTTCTTTCTATTAGTTCAAGCTTCCTTGAAACTTCCTAAATGATATATTATAACTCCTATTGTCATGGAAGTGACCATTTTTTCCATATGGGCACTTGGGTTAATGATAAATTAGGATAACATATGATTTTGAATGTTCTGTAAGAATTTGGTTGTCTTCATTCCTGCATGAAGTTTTGAGCTAGAATGCTTTGGTGATGACTTAAAATATTTGTTGCATGACAGGTGAGCCTTTGGAATGGGGGGAGTACGTCACCTTCAGGTCATGCTGCAGGATTCTCCAATGTTCGTAAGCCGTTTAGGACTGTGAGAAGATGATTTGTCATTCTTAACCCGGAATCACGAATGGTATCAAGTAGTGTAAAGTCAAAGTCGAGATGTATGAAAGGCTGTTCGAATTGTGGAATTTGTGCAGGTTCCAGCACCTCGCACTATCATCTCTCTATCAAAGGCTGAAGTGGAAGAACCTAATTTTAGTTCATCGGACCCAGTTCTAGTCATCTTGGACAAAAACTCAAGTAAGATTTCTGTTCATTGTTGTATACTGAGACGTGAGTGCTGAACTGAATTTTGAGTTGAGGTAATTGTGGTGTGTTGCATTTCATGGTGGGTACTGCGAGGCATCAGATATAGATGCAAGTGTCAAAATGGTTTGTTTGTTGATGATTAACTCAAATGACCCAGTGTGACGGTTTCTATGCCTTCGGAGTTAATGAATAATTTAGTAAGCTCTAACAAAATGTAGCATTTGAAGATCATATCTTACATTTTTGAACAATGAAAGTATGTTTAAAAGTTACTATAGCTTCCAAAGTAAATTTTCCACTTTTATCTTGGGCAATGAGGGCCCATTGGAAGTTGCTTATGCTAAATTTCAGTAACGAATGAAGGTTTTGAACTCTTGTTATTTGTTTTCTATGATATGAAAGACTGAGCAAAAGAAACGCAAACCTCATTCTAGCATCTGAGCTACTCATTCACATTTTGGCAACTGATTCTCCCTGCGTGTCAACAGAAAATAAGTACAAGTTCTTGGCGGAATCACCGGGGAACAAGGTTCAACTCGAACGGTTTTATAAAGCCTGCAAAGGCACTCAGGTACGTAGTTACATATATCAACTGCAAAAAGAGAACAGGCATCTTTTTTGTTTTAACCCAAAAGTGGCCGAACTAACAATGGAAAATCCACTTTGGAAGATCCTAGCAAATAAGACGTACTTCCAAAACATATTCTTATCATTAAAAAATTTGTTGCATAATTTCTTCTTTATAATGGTATAATTTCGTACCTTCGTTGAAACGTTCTAGACGATTCATGTCATAATTCCCAGATATGGGAGCAACTACTTTTTGACCATTTGGCATCTAGGAGTCAACCGCTAAGTACCCAAATAAGCAAAAGTGGTTGCTTCCAAATCCATAGGTGTTGAAATAAATTATTTCTAAAGTTCCAAGGAAGGTTGCAACAATGTATCACTTGAAAGGAGAAATGATACCCTACACTTTTTATTAATTGGAATATGTTTTGGAAATGACGATTGTCATTTATTAGCTTCCGAAGTGGACTTTCTGTTTAAGCTTTAGTTGATATGTTCTCTTTTTTCCTGTTTTTGGGTTTCTTTCCTTTGGCCTACCTGTTGTTGCAGTGAGCTCACTCAAAATTTCTATGATATGTCCAGATCGGTCCTGCACCACGGAGTACCCCACAAGCTGTTTCACAAGGGTTGTCAGCTCTATCGCGGCCAACAACTCGCCCTCCCACACAGGAGCCACCAGGTCCTTCCCAAACAGGCGGCACCCCTCACAACCCCAAGAACCGAGTCGAATTATCAGACGAGGCTGCTCTGAAAATGGCTATTGATGCCTCCCTACGCACCGCATCTGCAGAAGGGGTTCTACTTCTCACCTACCCTGGTGATGAGGCAGGACCCAGTCGAGTCTCCGAAAATATCCAGTCTGCTGAAGTAGCGGCTCCTGTCGCAGCTCCAGTCGCAACCCCTGCAGCAGCCCCTGCTTCCGCCCCCACTCCCCCCTCGGCTCCTCCCCTTCCTATTCACTACCCAGCTATTGATACCACCCCAGCGAATGTGGAGACCCCGGCACAACCCCCGGCCGTGTCCCCAGCTCCTGAGGAAGCACCGGCGCCCAAGGCTGCTGAGGAGAAGGGAAGCCAGTGTGTGGTTTGCTGGGATGCTCCTGCAGAAGGGGTGTGCATTCCTTGCGGTCATTTGGCTGGTTGCATGGAGTGTTTGTCACAGATCAAGGCCAAGGAGTGGGGTTGCCCGGTTTGCCGGGCTCCTATAGAGCAAGTCATTCGAGTTTATTCTGTGTAGCACTTGCTATTTTTGCATCCATGTGGCGTATTTTAGAGGGATTTTTCCCATGGAGCAGGAACCAGCCAGACTGATTGATTTGATTTTTGGGGGTGGAATTAGACTATCATTAGTCTAGCTCTTGGATTAATCGGAAACTCTCCCTCAGTAGAACTACTTCCAGACTCTTCTTCATTCATGGTGGCGTTTAGGGCTAGGTAGTTCTTGATTTTAGTAATTCCAACGGAGACTATTCCTCAAGCTTGAGTTGGGATGAAGTTCCTCGAAGTACTGGAAGTTGCAGAATGCAGACGGCACTCTTCACCGGAGGAATGCTGGTATGGCTTTTCTGTTGCTAGTTTTTGGCTGCCTACTTACGAGCAAGATCACCATTCCTTTGGAGATTCACGTCGCAGCCCATTGTTGAGAATGCTCTGATGTTGCCGGTCGGCAGTCTTTCTGTACCAAAAGTTTGAGGAATCACTGTAGGTGTCAATTTTGTTCACAGGAAGATTTTCTGAATTTCAGGGGTAGAGCTTAGGTGCTTTGTAGTGATAGGAGATAAGGTCGGTAGGAAGGGCTTGGATAGATGACGAGGCGAACTCTGTTTGATGTAGAGTGTAATTTGATTCATCAGCATTGATGCGGTGCTTCTTGAAGGTGCACGAAATTAGGGTTTGGTTCGCAGATTAGAGAGTGTAGGTGTGGCTGTGTACAATGGGAAGATTTAGTTGAAGCTACTACAATTGGCAGCTGCCACATTGTTTCTGTCTGAAATTGAGAATCTGTGTAAGTTTCCTCGGAAGTGTACGTTCACAGGCATATGAAGGATATGCTACTATAGAGTAAATGGTGAGCCATCAGTTTCTGTCACAACTTGAGAGGAAGTGCTGAGAACTTCAACAGGCTCAACCTCTAGGAAGTCAGTAGTGCCATTTGAAACTAATTATGTAATTGCTGTCTGCTTGAAATTCTGAACAACAGACTTCATGCAACTTGCATTGCTCAGCCATAGCTCCTCTGGAACTTGCAGGGTCAAAGAAAGCACCTGCATACAAAAAGAAAACTGAATTAGCTCCAAGAGGACATTCTTGCTGACGAGTAATGATTACGCTAATTTGTAGGCAAGCCGTTGCAACAATTTCACCTAAACCTGCGCAACTTACACAACATGATACTATATTGGGGGTTGTCAGATTGGGTTACTGAAAGATTCATTGCTTCCCTAGATAATCCAAAATTTTGACCAACTCTCTCTTGTAGACGTCAAGGGCTCACAGGTCCACAAAGAGCTTGAAGATAACTAGCATGAAGCAGTGTTTTTCCTGTTCCCTACCAAAAGTAGATCAAGTAAAAACATTTCCGTCTTGCACTCCCCAAACTTTTGAGGGCTTGTAAGGTTTACACCAATAGGAGACCGCCAAGTGGGTACAAAAAATTAGGCGAACATTTTGGAATATAACCGGAGAAGCCAAAATCAACAAACGGAATCTCTCTCTAACTGAATCTGGCAACCCCTACTGCAGTCAGATTGTCTGCGACATCACGAACACCACGAGAGACATGCTAACCTTTCTTTCAGTTCGAATCAATTTCGTCAGGAAGTGCCGCTGTTTACCACCCGCGTCCACTAACAATTCAATGGAGTAGCTTCTGCAAATCGATGCCACAAGAATTCAGATTTGAAATCCCATGTGCCTCAATAAGCCTACTCTGGCTTTGTAAAACATTCCAAGCCCTTTGGAACTAAGTTAAATGGAAAGTAATGGCCATTCTAGCTGCTTTAGGGAGATGCCACAGAATAACCAATCATGTGACCTAACAACAAACAAGTCCGTTGTGTAGTTTCTAGCAAAAACTAAGAGGCTTACCATGCAGCAGGAAACTAGAAGAATAGCAATGAAGTGTAAGCAAGACTATTAGAGCAAGCGAAGAAAAATCGAAGAAAATTTAAGGAGTCCTTTTTCATTTTGGGCATTCTTTAGATATCCTATGAGAAACATGAAAAATATCATGGCAATGAAGAAGAAACTCTTCTTCTTCTAGCCACTAATACTTAAAGCCTATGAAACGGAGAGGGAGAACGTTTATACAATATTTATTCTATTTATTAAATATGCCATTTGAACTAGGGCACTAGGCCCAACGACAGTGGTGTTGCATGCCTCTGCTATAGCGAGGGTATGCCCTAATTAAAGCAATCTTTCATGAAATGTGATCAATTCTGAGATATGATATGTAAGAAAATCAAGTGTGAAACTACGTACTTGATACTGCTCTCATCTTGCTTCATATCGACTCCTAGCAGCTCGGCCTGGAATGATGCAGATTTCGAACTTATATCATACTTCTAATATTTAAGATTCTAGTAGACTTGCCCCAAAATTCAATGAAACGAATAGGCTCACAATCCATACAGAAGTTTCATTCAAGACAGCACTAAGAAGTAGATTATCCAAATGCAAGGTGCACCAATGATTGGTTCTCCGCAATGTCACATTGTACAGAATATTTTCGGTCTGAAAGCATGAACAATCAAGGCAAGAGATATTATTCAACTTATTTGTTTGAGGTATGGATGATCGAACCTTATCTATTGTAGGAGATTTTTGATATTGAGCAATAATCGCTTCTCCAACCTGTGCATCCGAAATACTAGTCAACATCGACATCATTGATCAAACACGAGGTGGATAAAAATGCATGATCGATGCTCTTCCTCTCTTCGAAGGACTACAAAAGCATAAAGCTTTCCAAATTAACCCTTAAACAGCACAAGCAACCAAACGGGTAATTTGAGGGTCAAACATCAAGTTTGTGAAGATATTCATTTCGTATGCTTTTGAGCTAAACTAACACCTATCCTTACCAGTTAAATTAAGATAAAAAAGCAATATCACGTGAGATACGAATGCTTCAAATTTGGACTCTTACTAGTAAAATTCAATAAAACTTTGAATATCCTTTAATTTCTCCAATGTAGGATAATTTTCATTCTTAAGGAATTCAAATGCATGTGATCCTAAAATCGCAAAGTTTTGGATTTTACATCAAATAAACAAAAAAATTACAAATAAGTTTGGAAGTCTTCGATGGCTCCAGTACTTCGTTGATTCCCTGTCTTGCACAAAATTAAATTGTCTTGTAACGTTGACGTGTTCCTTCTTATGTAATGCACAGCTTCAATTTACGAGGCCTCCATGTGGCTTCAATTTACGAGGCTTTACCTCTGCCGCTGAGCCCGACAACGTTCCAGATTGGGTAGGACTCGTGAAGATACTCAAATTTAATTCAGAAACTTCTGGATCATGGGCCAACACCTGCATCACAATTGCACGTGGATATCAACCAACTAAACCAATCATGTATCAACATTAAACTAATTCTAGACCATATCCTTGTCTAGATATAAATAGGTCGAATGCTAAGCAACTGTCGGGCCATCAGTAGAGCTGCTCAACTCGAAATTATTGATCGAATATTTCCGAAAGCAATGATAATGACTAATGAATACCGCAATTCCTCCTCAAATCGTTAAAAACAAAAAAAAATGAAAAAGCAGCTCTTATAATGACCATCAAAGTAAAATAATCCGAAAACTTTTTATTCTCTGTGAAGCAATGCTCGCATGGCCAGTCGATGGTCTGAATGTAACAAAATAGTCGAGACTTACCGAAATAGTCTGGAATTAGTCAAATTGGACAAATTGTCAATACTCTCACTCATTTTCGCTGCCCTAATTCGAAATTGTTGATGAATGATAGTGAGATGTTTGGTAGAAAAACAACCTCAATTCCACGTATCCGGTCACGAATCCATGTTTCAGGATAAGCATACTCATATCCATTCGCCTGCACCCCCGTCAGTGAACACCTGTCAAACCCTTCCTGCACCTTCAGAATACAAAACACACAAAAAGATAGAATAGAATGAAGAGTACGAGACCAGAAACAAGTCAAAACGAATACAAAACAAATGCTGTAATCCACCTCCTCCAAAATTAAGGAAACCAAGTTTGAATAAAACCGAAGGAAAAACGAATTTCTAAGCCAAGGTCATTCGGCCATTACTTTGAAATTGCCGAATTCAAGTTCTCAAAATCAGCACTCAAAGCCGGCGGAACAGAAGTAATGAGAACCGCTGCTAACAGCGACACCGCCAAATTAACGCCAGAAAGTTCGAAGACGTTCTCCTTTTCCAGTTCCCCAATCCTAGCGACCACACCGGAAACTCCAGCCATAGAATTGGACTGACAATATCGGATAGGCAAGCATCGGTTCGCATTCAACCTATACAGAATACAAATTCGTGGCTTAAATGATGCTTCTACGGCGCACCGTGTCTTTGCATTGTAACTCAAGAGGCTTCCGTACCGGAAAATCTGAAAACAGAACAAAAGGCTCAATAACATTAATGCCAAATTTGCAAGAACAAATGCCGCAAACGCAGTGGTTTATTAGGGTTTAAGATTCTCGGCAGTGATGAGTGGCGTAACATCCATGAGACAATCTTCACTAAAACACAAAGAATTTCAAATCTTACAGCAATGAACATGGAATTGCTGCGAGAGCAAATGCGCGAGTTGCTGGAATTGAATTCCAGCATATTAGAACAAAAGAATTTGTTATACGAATTCGCGGAAATCACCTGGAGGGACGTCATGGTGCAATTCAAGCAGGCTAACGACCCGAAATCCTACACCCTAAGAAACCTCTGGAACAAATCCACAGACCAGAAAAAAGAAGTGCCCCGTTCCCCGTTCCCCGTGCTCGGTTCCCTTTCACTTGTGAATTACAAATAGAAATAGTGTGTCCGAAATAAAGGTAAAAGTAATTTTTTAATTTTTTTAATTCATAAAAATTTCAAAATTCATTCACTTTCACATCATGATTTCAAACATCACGAAAAAAAAGCCTATGCACCCCTCCTTGTTGAGAGCTTTCTATTGGTACCAAGAATGCAATGAAGGGATGGACAATCAAAGAGATCTCAACATAATAAATTACACAAATAAACAAACAAACAAAATAAATAAATAAATAAATTGTCAAGTGTGGTGGGTGAGCATTTTTGGAATCCAAGGAGTGTATACACAACAGGGCATTTGCAAGATTTTCAATCTAATAAGGACATTGAGAATTACAAGTGTATGATGAATGATTTTTAATCCCTCAATGCCCAAGCAATGGAATAAACATCTTCATAGCTAAAGACATGAGGCTTCTCCTTCGTTATAATCTCAATATCAAAATGCTGGAATCAACCAAAAAAATTCTCAATTCATACATAAGTTAATTGAGGATGTAAATTAATACCAAAATGTCTAATAATTCCCTATTTTTTCTATGAAATGCTATAGAGTACAAGGGGCCCTGACATTAAGTTAAATATGCCATTCAAATGAGGGGTTGAGGGATTCAAGAAATTGCAAGAACAACAACACATCTATTCATTCTAAATTATGATTATTTTTTGTCAAGTATTCAATGAATGACTTTCAAGAAAACTCTAAAATGATACATGCACCAATTCATTTTAGACTTTGATTATTTCTGGCTAACTACTATAGCCAAAGGGGGGCATCATTTCAAGATTAATGACAATTTTTCCACAAAACCTTATTTTTATTATTGTACCTAATCAGTAGTCAATTCTATTAGAATTCAACATTTTGAAATAGCAAAATTTCAATAGTAGCTACAAATTAAACTAATGCCAAGTAAATGCATGAAGTTTATTCATATAAAACCTCTACTTTTTTTTGTCCCAAGGTAGCTTGATGGTCAAAATGATGAAATTTTTAATGTGAAATTGTTAAATTCCTTAATGAAAATCCAAACCACCAAATTATTTTGTACTTTTTTGATACTCACACAATATTCTATGAATTTTTTAAGTTGAAAATTATCCTACTCATGACACTAAACTCCCCTTAAATAAACCCTGTAAAGCATGAAATACTTGAACACCCATTGGTTGCCTCAAGAAAACCCTTCAATTTTCATTAGTTGCTCTTATACACTTGTTGCAATTTTGAAATATCAAGTGAATCCTTTTCCATAAAAATGAAGAGGTGCAATTAGAAACAATGTGGCTTTAGGTGCAACTACCTTATGAGAACCAATTATGGGTGCTTACAACCTTGATTCAATTACTTCAACTTTGGCACATTAGTGAGGTGGCCATGAGTTCAAACCCAAGCATTGGTAGGGTGCTTATTGCCATAGTTGGTAGAGGGGTCCAAAAACTACCTTATTGTTCATATGGTGACTTGAGAATTTCTTAAAGGAAGGAATATGTTAGTTCTTTATTATAGGGTCTACCTCCTAGTAGAGGCATCAAGGATGGAATTTACTATCTAAGTCTATGAGACTGAGATAGTTAAACCACTCCCAATAAACACCTTTATTCACACCAAACTTTTAAATCAAAGTTACCTTTTTTTTAAAGCATTGGCATGTATATAATATGGCAATCTCTACAAGGCTAGTACACCCAATACATGTTTCAATTTGCAATATTTAATTTACTCTTCTTTGATTGATTGTTGTATTGTTGCCTTTTGCTTGATTACTACTTTTTTTTCCTAAACGTATTGTGTTTGTACAATTGTCTTTTTTAACTTTTTGCTTGTATTTGGTGAAATCTTTAACTTGTATAGGAGAAAATTGGTGGGGCTTCTCATTCCTTATCCCCATCCCCACTCCCCGCATCTCTGCTCCCGACCCCTTCATCCAGATGAAGATAGGGATAGGGAAAAATTAGTTTAGATGCTCTAAGCTGAGAAATTCATTGCTTTCCTTACTTTGGGTTGCATCTGAGCTTCATCGCTTCCCTCAACTCCGAAAATCCTCGCAGACACGATACGCTTCCACAAACAATGCTGCAGTTACCTCGAGATCATCTTGTCGTTGGATACAATTCCAACCAATGCTTTGTAAAAGCTTCTTGCTTTGAGCAACATGTGCAACAGGAGCTTATATTTCTCAGATTAGCTTTGTTTGACTTCCTTCTAATGTACAGATGCTTATTACAACGCGATTTCAACAAGATACAGTTCTGAGTACATACGATTCCAAGGGTTGGGTCTGCTCTGCTTTACAGAAACTACAGACTGAACAATCTTCTATTTCTCCGTTTTGTAAGCAGGAAATTCAAATCCTCCGCAGGAACGATGCGATTCCTGAACCAATGCTGGCGCCACACAAACATCACCTCCTCCATGGGAACCAGTGGGAGAGAGAAGCCATTTCAGAGAGAAAAAATTTGAAGACACAATTCAAATGTTTTGTAATTGTAACAGAAGCTTCTGTTTCGCACGATAAGCGGAATAGAAACTTTGAGCAATCATTACGTGTAATAGAAGCTTCTGTTTCCCAGAAAATCTTTTGTTTTGCTATCGATTTGACTTCCTTTATAATGTACTCATAATGTACAGATGCTTGTTACACCACGGTTTCCACAACATCCCAATTGCTGAACCGCCTCAAGCTCCCCACTTCCAAATCCAGAGCTCGATCCCTACTCTACAACCTTCGGCTTCTCCGCTTCATACGTCGGAAAATCCTCTGCCGGCACAATCCTCTTCCAGAACCAATGCGCCCTCCACACATAGATCATCTCCTCAATCGGCACCCCTTTCGTCTCCGGCAGAAACGCGGCCACAAACACCGTCATCACAACCACCCACCCGGCGAAGAACAAGAAGATCCCATATCTAAAATGACACAAAATCGTCAGAAACGCTTGCGCAATCACAAACGTGAACGTCAAATTCGTCCCAACTGTGATCGCCTGCCCCGCTGACCGCGTCTCCAACGGAAAAATCTCACTCGGCACCAACCACCCTAACGGCCCCCACGACCACGCAAACGCCGACACGTAGATACACACAAGCGCCACAATCGCTGATGCTTCTGATTTCGAAAGATCATGGTTGCCGCTGAACTTCAGTGCGAGGATGATGGCGATGATCACTTGGCAGATCAGCATTTGGATGCCGCCTTCCAGGAAGAGAATTCGACGGCCATACTTGTCGACGGTGGCAAGAGAGACGAGAGTGGCCACCACGTTGACGGCGCCAACGATGACGGCGGAGTAGAGGGAGGCATCTTTGCCGAAGCCGATGGTGTTGAAGAGGACGGGGACGTAGAACATGATGGCGTTGATGCCCGTGAATTGCTGGAAGAAAGGGATGAGCACGGCCATGACGAGTTGCGGGCGGTTGCGGCGCTGGAGGATGGTCCGGAAAGGGTGGCGGACGCGTTGGGAAAGCTCGCTGGCTTCGATGAGGTCGGAGTATTCGGCCGAGACGTTGTCGGTGCCGCGGATGCGAGTCAGGATGCGGCGACCTGGGAAAAAATGGAGTGGAAGGGTGAGTACAGATCAAGCGCGAGGAGAAACTGTGTACTGAGCTATTGATTGAATGCACTCACGGAGACAACAATCTATTCACGACAATCACTGTGAAACCATGCGCTGTGGGCATAAACTCATCATGAACACGTGATTGCTGTTTAGTACATCTTCTGGACAGCTAATATTTTATTGCAATCACGGACACAATAATGTAGCTATTCACGAAAAGCACTGAGAATGCACTGCGGGCAGATCTCAAGATCTAGTGCTTGAATGCAGTCGCGGACACAATGATCGTAATTGCTTGACAACTTCAAGCTGCAATTCTCGGAACGCATTCTCTACGCTGATGTTGCTACTGTGAACGATCAAACGACTTGAATAACGAGAGAGACACGCTAAAAACGAAAAAAACAAAACGAAAACATTCCATGAGAAAAATCAACAAAGAAATGACACCCGAATTCTAGAACCTGATCACTACGCAGGCGGCGCTACTGTTTACAATTGACCGACTTAAAAGATAAGAGAAACAAGACTAAAACCGAAAAAAAACGAAAGCATAGAAACAATTCAAGAAAATAACCTAAAAAGAAATGGCGCTCGAATTCTAGGAACGCATCTCTACGCTGATGACGCTTCTGTTAACAATCAAACGACTTGAACAACAAGAAAGGCAACGCTAAAACCGAAATCCTGAAATCATGGAAACATTCTTAGAAAAAAAGCAGTAAAGAAATGGCGCCCAAAATCTCTGGACGAATTTCACGTCACACGTTACCTTCCTCTTTTTTGTTGCGTTCGATCAAGCTGTTGGGCGTCTCCGGACAAAACAGACCGCCCAGAATAAGCAGCGTGGCCGGCACCGCCGCCAGCCCCAACGATACCCTCCACCCGTTCGGATGCATCTTGTTCGTCCCATAATTGATCAGATTCGCCGCCAAGATCCCGATCGTGGTGGCCAACTGGAACATGATGTTCAATCCCCCTCTCAGCCTCGCGGGCGCCATTTCCGATAGGTAGAGCGGCACCGACTGATTTGCGAATCCCACTCCGAATCCCAGGAGGATGCGCCCGATGATGAGCATGGCGAGGTTGGCTGCCGCAGCGTTGATGATTGAGCCCACCAGAAATGAGATTCCTGCAATCAGCATGCTCACCTTGCGTCCGAGGACTCGCGTGGTGAAAGAAGCGAAGAAGCTGGCGACGAGGCCAGCGAGGTAGAGGGAAGACGTGAAGAGCTGGAGGCCTTGGTCGTCGTACTTGCAGTAGTGGCTCTCATGGAGGGAGCCGGAGTGTGTCTTGTTGTAAACGTGGGGGAAGAATTTCTTTTGGAAGTCGTCCATTGCGGTGACACCCCCTGCATATATCCCCACATTGTGAACATCAGCAAACCTTCAAACATAAAACCCAACACACAAAGGCTAATTCAGTGAGGGAGGAGTCGAATTGTGGACGGAATTGGGTAAGGAATGGGATCCCGAATTGGGTTTGAGGTTGGGGACCTGAAATGCCGATGTCGTAGCCGAAGAGAAGGCCGCCGCTCGCGGCGACGACGCACGCGATCACCACGTAGACCGTGACGCGGCCTTCATACTGCTCCGCTCTCATTCCTGCATGCCTTACCACTCCACCGCCCGCCATCGCCAATTACTTCTAGCGCTTCACCTGATGATCGATCGACCTCTGCAGCGGGAAGCAATCATGACGTCAATTCAAGCAAAAAGAATTCAACCAAGAAGCGGGAGCTGCGAAGGCTTTTAATCTCTAACTACGGAGCTAGCCTCGAGCAGCGGTGTACGGCTCGGTGGTCGCGACAAGCCCTGAGAGTGTCTGTTTGCAAATTAGCTGCAGAATCAAACACCCACACGGTCGGAATACATCTCAGACGCACTTAGTCAGCGAATTGAAGAGAGCTTGCTAGCAAGAGGCTATCATTCTAGAACTTTAATCTTCACCTCCAACCGCGAGCTGCACTGGCTCCTAATCTCTGAAACTGCAGAGCTTAACCAGCGGCATACAGCTCAGTGAAATGAGGCAAGTCCCGAGGGTGCTGATCCCAAATTAGCTTCAGATTCAACACACACGGCCGAAATATAGTTCTATATCTCGGTAGAAGGCGAGTTCTCGAGATCTCACGCGCTAGCAAAAGACTACAGTATGATATAATAAAAATGTAAGCAATTACCAGAGCTAGCTAGAGATGATCTTGCTGGAAGCTAAAATACTTCACCCGTTTGCAACCAACGCTGGCAAAGCTCGCACCTCTAGTTTCAACTCTGGAGCGTTGCTACCTCAAAAGAACCTCAACTTGTGGCGGAGATGGTGCTCGAGATAGTGCAACGACAACCTGGTTGCAGCTTTGACGCTGCCAGAGAAATATACAAAGCTAAAAAGCCGTTTTCTTCGAGGAAGCGGCGTAACTACCTTTAAAGATTGTGCACTCTCCCTGACGCAACTTATACTCTCCAGAATCTCAAGCTCACACTTGGTCTACCAACTCCTTGCATTCAATGCGCGCCGCAGAAACGAGAAAGGAATTTCATAACCTCAATTAGCTTGCTGATCGAGTCAGCCCTGGCCGGAACTGATTGAAGAGAGTGATTGTACGTTACCTCCAGTCTTATGAAATTGTGAAACTGTCTGTAGGGATTGTAAGTGTACGTGATAGCTTGGTGGTCGTTTAAGTTGGTCGTTTAGATTGGTGTAAGAGGCTGAGCTAGTGTGAAACATGCTTACCTGCAGGAACAAGCCTGAGTGACCTGCAGCAACGGGAACAGCGGGATGCCAGAGGGGAGGGAGGGAGACGTTGGGGAGGTCCATAAAGCATACGGCTACTGCATCATCAATGACTGGCATAGATAATTGAAGAAAAATGTCACGTTTCCTTAGATAGGGGATGCATTTAGAGCATCTCCTGCACCCCTCCAATTATCCTAGCCCCTTCAATTGAAATCTCTCCAATTTGGAGGGGATGACCACTTGTATCCCCAACAATACAACCCACTAAATAAACTTCCAACCAATCACAAATCACATAAAGTGCAAAAGTAATAAGTAAACTATCATTTATTACACCGACTTGCTAATTCCAAGAGAATATATAGCATGTAGAGGGGGTAGTGATTCCTTCAAATATGGCTTATTTGGAGGGGGGGAAGTGTAGGTCGAGCCTGACATACATTAGAATTGATTGTTTATCATCCAAAAATTAGAAGAGAGGGGATACTTGGAGAACTGCAAGACATGCTTCACAAAAATTTGCATATTCATTAGATGACACTAAGTTTTCATGGGATATTTCCACTATATACAACCAAAGATCAATATCGCCTACACTTAACTCCACAATTAAGTTCAAATTTTTTGCTACTCTAAGGTAGCCAACCCATTTTCGATCACCCCCCCCCCATTTTCGATCACCTTTCCGTGAACTTGTGGTGCAACTCCCAAAGCAATTGTGGCACATTAGGATTGGTTGTAACGCTCTCATAAATGCAATCAACCCTTGATTGATTTTGCAATCATCCCTTGATTAGAAATAGTAAGGTCTACATTACCATTATAGGTCAAAAAGAATCTTCTACAAAAAAATTCATAGTAATTATGTTGTGTGTAATAAAATTCTAGGAAAATATGCTATCCTTCCAAACTCTATTTCTGTACACGGGAAAAAATTTGCAATAAAAAAAAACTGCTTTCTAACTATGCGTAATTGCTTAAGTGATTGGAAATAGGTCAGCTACCTTACCCACACCGAGCCCCCCCCTTTTTTTCTTTCTTCCACCCTTGGTGTGAACGGACCTCCGCCTCCCGGTTTTTAATGTTTAAATAGCATCCATGTGGGCGGGGCTGTTGAATTGCGGAGGTGTGCGTCAGGCTGGTTGGACTTTGAAGGGAACAGAGATATTATTATCTAGTATGACCAGCTGCAGCGTCAGGCTGGCTAGCTACTGCCATGGGAACTCGGGGACGCCCTCCAGGGAACTTAGGGAAGCCGCCATGAGAACCTGGGAACGGTCTCGTGGGAACATGGGAACGTCGCCCTTGACAAGGCTTACAATCAGGGCTTTTTTTTTGGCTTTCCAGTGCCAGATTGCACCAGAAAAAATAATTTGGCTAAAAAACACTACAAAAAATGCCAAAAAATTTGGATGAAATCGCCAAACAACTTTGAAATTTAAAAAAATATTAGATGAAATCGTTGATTGTGGGTAAAAACCATACTATACATCCAATAAGTGGATGAATGTTGCAATTTGGAGCATCATTATAACATTTTATGGCGCCACTATGGCACTTCTTCAAATATGAAAAAAACAAGCCCAGGCTTACAATAGTATTAGTACCCAGACCTTACAACATCAGGAACTCACATGGGAACATGGGAACTCCGCCATGGGAACCTGGGAGCGTCGTCCTTGCCAAGCCTTTAGACCTTACAGGTACAAGGGAACTTGGAAACGCCCTCGTGGGAACGTAGGAACGCCCTCGAAGGAAACCTGACAGCATCGTCGTGGGAACACGGGAACGTCATCACGGGAGCTTGGGAACGCCCTCGGGGGAACCTGGGAGCCTCGCCGTAGGAACGTGCGAACATCCTCGTGGGAACCTGGGAGCGTCGCCGTCCTTTTCCTTGCGGGCCGACTGGCCGAGGCTTGCTTCCGCTTGTCGCCATGATCATTGTGGATTTGCGGGTCTCGTCAGGGGTACCGTGGAGGTTGGACTTTGGGGTGCAGATTCCTTCCTTGGAGGCCTGGATTGAAAGACGTGCATGGGACAAATCTAAAACTTATTATTCATTGTTGGGACTTGGGAGGGAGTCTTGCCGTCTTGGCCTCTTGGGGAGAAGCAGAGTCAAGCTGTCCTTTCTCGCTCATGTTGGTGGTTGGTAACTTAGTAAAAGGCCTTGTTTACAACCCAAAAAAAAAAAAAAAAATTGGGGTTGGGGTTGGGGTTGGGGTTGGGGCCCAAAAGAATGGAGTATTTTGATTGGAAGATAGCTATGGTACCAATCCAAAGTTCCAAGGAGAAGACTCCATTCCTTTGGGCTCCAACCCCAAGGGTTTTTGGGTGTAAACAGGCCCTTAGTACGGCCTTGTTTACACCAAAAAAAACTTTGGGTTGGGGCTCAAAAGAATGGAGTATTTTGATCGGAAGATAGCTGTGGTACCAATCCAAAGTTCCAAGTAGAAGGCTCCATTCCTTTGGGCTCCAACCCCAAGGGTTTTTTGGTATAAACAAGCCCTTAGTAAGGCCTTGTTTACACCCAAAAAACTTGGGGTTGGGGCCCAAAAGAATGGAGTATTTTGATTGGAAGATAGCTGTGGTACCAATCCAAAGTTCCAAGCAGAAGACTCCATTCCTTTGGGCCCCAACCCCAAAGTTTTTTGGTGTAAACATGCCCTTAGTAAGGCCTTGTTTACACCAAAAAAACTTTGGGTTGGGGCCTAAAAGAATGGAGTATTTTGATTGGAAGATAGGTGTGGTACCAATCCAAAGTTTCAAGCAAAAGAGTCCATTCCTTTGGGCCCCAACCCCAAAGTTTTTTGGTGTAAACAAGCCCTTAGTAAGGCCTTGTTTACACCCAAAAAAACTTTGGCTTGGGGCCCAAAAGAATGGAGTATTCTGATTGGAAGATAGCTGTGGTACCAATCCAAAGTTCCAAAGAGAAGACTCCATTCCTTTGGACCCCAACCCCAAGGTTTTTTGGTGTAAACAAGCCCTTAGTAAGGCCTTGTTTACACCCAAAAAAACTTTGGCTTGGGGCCCAAAAGAATGGAGTATTCTGATTGGAAGATAGCTGTGGTACCAATCCAAAGTTCCAAAGAGAAGACTCCATTCCTTTGGACCCCAACCCCAAGGTTTTTTGGTGTAAACAAGCCCTAAGTTATGGGTCTCAACTTGTGGGGTGAGTGTTTTTTTCCTGAAACCAATGAAAACTTAGATTTCATCTGTGTCCAGAAAAAAATGAGAAAAGGAAGAAAAAAACTCCATTTGTTTAAATAAAAATTATTTTTTTTTAAAAAAGTGGATTTTATTCCAAAGAGGAGAAAACAACTGAAGCACGCCATTTACAAGTGATGGGTGTGGAAGGTTTGGTCTGACTGGGAAACGAATGGGGGCAGAGCCGGGAGCATCCTTGGGGCACAAAACTTTAAGAACCAACACCGGGAGGGGGCCAGCCCTTTTATTTCTGGCGATATGGTGCCGAAAAGCACCATTTCAAAAAAAAATCTTTTTTTCGCCAGAAAAGTATTAAAAAAGTAACTTTTTTTCGCTAGAAATTTACCATTTTTATGAAAACCGTGGATGAAATCGCCAAATTTAGATGATAAAGTGTATGAATATAACTATAAAGTATTTTTTAGTGCAAAAGTTGGAAGAATGTAGAAATACAATGCTTCACCAAATTTTAAATGATCGCCATGTTGGCACTTTCTCAAAAAGCAAAAAAAAAGGGCTGGAGGGGGCCCCTTTGGCTTGCCGAGCTAGAAAGCGGGAGGCCCAACTTCCTTATCCATTACCTCTCTCTCTCCAATCTCCAGCTTCATGCAATTCATATCTCTCTCTAGTCAACTGATGATGAACTGAATTCTCTTCTAGGAACCCAAGTAAGGTGGGTACACCTAAAATGGCCACTTATTCTTACTGGGCCTAATTCCTGTCATCATGTTGTTCAGATTTTTATATAGTCTTGTTGGCAAGTGAAAACATGTTCTAACGCACCAAAGAACATAGGATTTGGATACTGTATGCAAAAGTTATTAACGGTCAAAGTCTGTTTCTGAAATGGCCATCTATAGTCTGGGTATATGATTGTTTTCGGAAATGTATGCAAGTTGTAGATGGCGCTTTAAGGTCAGGTGCCATTTTGGGTGTACCTACCTTAAGGGAGGAGGGGAGGAGGTTAAATTCTACCATTGAAGGTGGGCCGAGTAGGATAAATTTTGAATTCTTTGGTATAAAAGTGAGAAAAAAAAAAAGACCCCTATTTTGTCCCCTAACTAGGACATGTTCTAAACCTCTCCTAGCTAATTTGGGGTCGCTAATTGGAAATATGAATTTAGAACTTGTATAAAGAATTATTTGCAAAAAATAAAAAATTCTTGCATTTTTTCTCAAGGTAAGTCCATCTTGTTGGGCCCACCTTTGAAGGTAGGATTTAATGTCTTCCAAAGAAGAGGTTCTAAAAGCAAGCACTTTCTAAAATGGAGCACCTCTTTAAATGTACTCTATTTGTATATTTCTTTTATAGCCTTTAGTAATGTACAAATAATATACATTTTAGGAGGTGCTCCACTTTAGAGCCCTATACCACTTTAAGTTCAAAATTTTGTAACTAATTCCACAAAGCTCTATAAATGATTTTTAAAACAAAACAACTTGGGTTCGATATCAATTCTACTTGGTTTTTAAAGTAAAGTTACTAGAAAATATTTCAAGATGTTTCTCCTTTCCAAAATTCATTTCCTGCCCTTAGATGCTCTATTTATAGACCTTTTTCCTTGACATGGCTTTCCTCTTTGGCAAAATTTGCTAAATCTATAAGAATCTAACCATTCTAGCTTTGTACTTCTTAAAATTGGTATGTATAGTGAGGGCATCGAGGAGGACATTAGTAAAAGAAAACATTGATTTCAAGGAGGGATTATTTCAAGCTTCAAAGGGGGGAAAGAATTTAACCTTTAGAGGACAAAACTGCCTTCTTTGGCATCATAGCGATTTTGGGCAGCTCACTATGGATGGAGGGTTTGTTTTTCTTTGAAATTTTGACACAACGTGTGCCCAAGGAGTAGCTTTAAGGCCCAACAATTTTCATAATTTTTTAACCATGAGGTCAAAAGCTATGAAAATTGTTGGGCCTTAAAGCTACTCCTTGGGCACACGTATTGTGTCAAAATTTCAAAGATAAATAAATAAAAACTCAATCCATAGTGAGCTGCCCAAAATCACTATGATGCCAAAAAAGGTAGTTTTGTCCTCTAGGGGTTAACCTCTAAAGGACCAAGTTGCATTTTTTTGGCAACATAGAGATTTGGAGATGATCACTATGAATGGAATTTTTATTAGTTTTCTTTGAAATTTTTACACAATACGTGGACAAGGTTCTTTAATGCCCAACAATTTTCATAACTTTTGGCTACATGGTTAGAAAGATTGTTGTATTATATACATGTTTTTTTCCATTAGGGCAATCTAGTTAAATAAGAAAATCATTTTTTTAAAACAAAAATTTAGAATTTGTTTTGTACATATATATATATATATATATATATATATATATATATATATATATATATATATATATATATATATATATATATATATATATATATATATATATATATATATATATATATGGAAAGTTTTGAATCATTTCATTTTGATTAATGAGATGAAAGCAACGATGCTAATATGTGAGCATGAAGATGTGAACATGTGAGCCTTGATTATGTATATAAGTAGATATACATCAACCATTGATGGTGATTATGACGTAAACACCTATAATGTAGGTATTTACAACATAGTTGCACTATAATTATAAAAAACTTCAATATTATAGACACCTATACTATAGATATGTAGTCTTCTAAGCTCATGGGCTTACACTTTTAGGCTCATATATTAGCACCCCTCATATGAAAGTTATGAAGAGTTTTAGCTTACATGCAATTATGGATTCCAATAGTAAAATAAACTTTGAAGTCTTTTATTTAACTCAAATTTCAATACCCAATATTTCAAAATAGAATATAGATTGTTTATTACAACATTACAATTATTGGGCTTGGCATATTTTAATTCTATTATTACATTCTTAATAATTTGGTAATTGAAACATTACCTAATTATTTCTACTTACCATCTTTTTCACACTTGTAATTCTACAATTCCAAATGATCAACAATTTTTCAAACATGTTGCCAACTTGCTTAAAAGAATGAATGCAAAAACCATCATCAACATGGATAATGTTTAATACAAATGTGACCTTGTGAAGCAAAGCTCCCCTTCTTTTTGCAAAAAAGATTTTCGTCAATTCAAACGCTAATATCCCACATTCCACATGATGGAAATTTCTTGAGTCTTTTTTACATCCTTTCAAAATAGAGTACTATAAGTTCTTATAGTTATATATTTCCTAAAATTTCATTTTTCCTAAAATGTCATACATATATTAGAAATGACAATATTTGAGCATTTTTGGTGAGAACATAGTTAAAAAAATTTAGAGGTTTAGTTGACTTGCACAATGTTATGTGAAAATGTCCATGCTTGTTTATTTTGAACTCAACAACTTATTTTCTATCAATACAATAGAATTCCCAAAAAACATGTTTGTACTTCTCTCTCTCTATATATATATATATATATTCAAAATTTGTCCATTGCATATGGATTGTGCCCCATCTACAACATTGTTCAAGATTTTGGGGCTAACATGTTATGTAGATGTATATATGAATGTAGTTTAGAAAGGGACATTTGGGTGGGTATGTCGTGTGTAAATGCAAAGCTTTGTTGGTTGTAAACAATGGTAAGGGAGGAGGTCCATAAACCGACCATCTAAGGGTTGGAACAGAATTTTGGGCAGGTCAAACATCTTGAAATATTTTTCAATGAATTTTTCTTGAAAGACAGCTTGAATAGGCATTGAACCCAAATCGTTTCATATTTTTTGGAGCTCTGTAGAATTAGTTATGAATTTCTGAAGTCAATATGGCATAGGGCTCCAAAACTGCCCACCTCCTCAAATGTTCACTGGTTGTACATTATTGTAAAGATAAAAAAGCATCATGTACCAGAAATATACATTTCATAAGGTGAGCGGTTTTGGAGCCTGAGTGGTTTTGGAGCCTGAGCGGTTTTGGAGCCTCCTCCCTTACTAGAAGAGGGTATTCGCTTAACAAATTTTCCATTCAAAGAGAATGAGAAGAATTTGGACTATGATTTTATTTGAAAAGCAAATTAGTTTTGCAATGATGAAATTCTTGTAACATAGTTTCAATCTTCTATATTTTTATAGTTGTAAATGTACAATAAACATAATGACAAGAAGTAGAAGACTTGGGTTATCTATAGTGGAGATTGAGATTCAACTTGGGCTAGGTTGTAAGTTCAATTTTATATGCTAAGTCATCTCAATCCTTGTATTTATTGAATTTTAAAATCTACAATTGGATATAGTTATCTTTCATGCATCCATTCAAAATTGGATTTATTACCAAAGTAATAATGAATTAGTTCTAATGGGTCATTCAAAACCATTGATTCTCACTCTATATATATGAATTTATTATCTATTATTTATCAAAGATTATATATCTTCTATGAATTGTATAATTACCAAAAATAATTATGGAAATATGAAAATATTGTAGATTTTTGAAAATAAGAAAAAAAAATTTATATCAAACAAAAAATATGCTTTAACCCCTAAAGGACTGAGGCATTTTCTGGCTTGAAAACCACTCAAAACTGCCATGTTTGCTACTTCCTCCCAAAAAAAACAAAATTTTTTTTTTATTAGAATCTAACCGTAGGATCTTGTAAATTATTTGTCTGAGATCATATGGTAAAAATTTCATGAAGTTTGACGGTACCGATTGGAAGATATTAGCATTCAAAGTTGGAAAAAAAAGTTTTTTTGAACTCTGACTTGCAATTTCAGATGACTTTGATTGCCATTTGTTGAATTTTTTTGCACTATGGACCATGAAGTTAAAATTTATTATGTTGAACATTTGAGTTGGGAATTAGGGAAAAAAATTTCAAAAAACTACTACTTGATTTTCATTCATTAAAAAATTGTTAAGTAGAAGTAGGTCCAAGATTGAACAAAACACTAAGTTGTTAATAACTTTAAGATGGAATTGAAAAACCATGATCCCAACGGTGAGCTTGTTCTTGCAAACATCCTAAACCCTATCAAAAAAGAAAATTTGAAAAATTTGAAAAATTGCATTCAAAAATGAATTCTATAAGTTATTTTCTGAAGAAGGTGCTTAGATTGCCCAAAATTCAAGATTGTCCATAACTTTCTCATTATTAGTCCAAATAAAATGAAACAAAGCTTCAGATGTAGAAAAAAACAAAATCTTCAAGAAAAAAAATAAAAAATAAAAAAATAATTTTTTTTGTGGTTTTTTTTTTCTGCCCGGCGAATTGCTTTTTGGACATAGAATGGCATAACTTTTGCTTCCAAGCACCAATTGAAATAAAAATTATATTTTTGGAAAGCTAATCTGATTTCCTATCTTCAAAAAACAATTCAAAAAATAATATAAAAAATTCAAGTCACACAAGCCTGCCCGAAATTCCAAGTGTCCCCCGAGGGGACTTCAATCCTTTAGGGGTTAAATACTTATGTGTATATTATAGTGGTTTAAAACATCATACAAAAAATCAATTTTCATATCAATCTATATACTTAAATATAATTATAGGCTTTCAACTTAAAAACTATTCAAAAAATAATAATTAAGGAAAAACATTATTCAAGTTTTTAAAAAGTTTTCAAGAAAAATAGACAATAGATTCAACTAGATATGATAATTTTATAAATTAAAAAATAAAATAAAATTCTTTTAATTTTATAAGTTTGATATAAAGGAGGAAAATCCTTCAAATTCATCTTGAATATCAAAATAAGTTCTAAGAATAAAAAGTCTTATTCAAGTTCTAAAATATTCTTGAATGGATATTCCAAGGGAATTTAAACAAATCTCATACAAATTCAAAAAAGTAAACTAGTTGGTGAGTATATATTATTCATTCCATAGTTGACTCATGGCAAGTCCCTAAGACTTGGTTTTGATAGAATTGTTGACTAGAAAGTATTTTGAATTTTTTTTAGGAATGTTTCATTAAACTGACCCCACATCTACAATGGCTTGCCAAGTACCACATTTAGGTTGCAAAGTCAAAGTAGTATTCTTTGTTCACTTTTGCATACTTTGACCAAAGAAATTTTGGACAAACAATTGAAGATGCATACCTTGCTTGAAAGTGACTTTTGATTCTCCCTTGGATTGCCTATGAAGCAAGAAAAAGATTTTCATTTGATAGTCAAAACATTGCTCACAACAAAACGAATAAACATCATTAATCCTCTATCACTGTCCACATTTTTTCATTCATCAAAAAGATGGTTGGTTTGGCATTAGCTAGTATTGGAGGATGATCTACTTGCTAATATACATTTTGATAGTAGACCTTATTTGCACAAAGGTGAACAAAGCCCATTACCACCAACCTTCTCAATTCCACCTTCACTTACGAGTAGTGTAAGTTTTCCCTCTAACTAATGTACCCCATGAGTACATGAAGCCAAAATTGAGAAAGGTGTGTTGGTTCATCTTGTGTGGCTATTTGTGTCACTTCATGGCCACTGTGTATAGTTATCAATGTATCTAGAACATACATTTAAAAGTTTAGTTTCTTTTTTCTTCTTCTCTTAAACAAATATAACAATCAAAAGTTCAAATTACACAATAGTAATTGATAAGTTGACATCATTGCAATAGATAAACAATGGAATTAATCATAAAGTGGGTGCAATGCCAAACCAAGAATTGGAGTTTGGAGAACACATAGGACTAGAGTCCTTGGAGCACCAAAATTGAGGTCCAAATAGAGTTTGGAGCCATGTTTCCTTACTACTATTCTCAATTATATTCCCCTTTGACACCCTTGTTTCAAACTAGGGTTTCCTTTATGATTAACTCTACCTCAACAGAGTTTGTTTTTTCTCAACAAAGACCCTGAACCCTTGAACGTTGACACAGACACCCAATGTCCGATGGATGATAGAGAATCTTTTACTATGGGATGAAAGAACAACTATTCATCCTTGAAATTTTGTGTGGAAATAAGAGATCGTCTCTGGTACTTTGACTTGCAATAAACACTTCTGGAATTTTTTGAACAATTGATTCCCATGATATCGTTGATTCCCAAACTGTATGATTTCACAGTCACCAGGGTTTGTCCTTCCATGGTTAAGTTTGTTTTTTCTGTCGTCCCACCCGGCATAATTTTCACTGAAAGAATCCTAGGCTGTTTTGAAATTGCTGTCCCACTGTAAATCCCACTGAAAGAATCCTAGGCTTGTTTTGAAATTGGTGAAGTCAATGTTCTGGTTTCTTGAGTGAGGCGCAGTCATGCACTTGATCCCTCTGAAGATGCCTCCTGGTCATGTCAAGGACATGCCCTCCTTTGAGACCCTTGAATCATGGAACTGGTGGAATTAAGTTAGAAAGGATTTTCTTGCCCAAAATGTCCTCTCATCCATTTCATTGGTGTCCCCAAAAAATAATAATAATAATGGTCATCTCACTCAATCTTTGTGTGGGTAGGTCTGGAGCTTTTTTCTTTTCTTGGAATGCAGTACTTGGTATCATGGATTAAGATGGTGGTTTTAGATAAGGGGCGACTTTTGGGGTGCTTATCATATCTAATAATCTTAGAGCATCCCCATGGGTTGCGCAATGGAGAGGCTCAGGCAAGGCTACCTTGCAGAGCTCAAGTAATGTGGCCGTCCACTTGCTGTTCCACTAGCCTATAGGAAGACGGTGACAAGACACGGGGATGGAGACTTAGCGCAGGAACCAAGATTGTAAGTGTGCCATGTCGTCACGGAAAGCTCACAGTGCCTCCTATATGCAAAAAAAGTCTTCAATGCTATGCTTTATACATAGAAGACTGTGTCGTCTTACATACCGCACCTCTGCCAGCGTCCACCATTTGGCCGTCTCTTGGCCATTTTTGGTTGTGGCCGGTTATTTTTTCCAGCTCATAGTGCCTCCTGTGGGGCAAGCACTGTGGCCAGGCATGGTCATTTGCAGTGTTTGCGTCGCTCCCTGAGGCCCTATGGGGATACTCTTAATCCTTCATATCTAATAATCTTAACCTTGTAAGGACGGGCTGGTCTTCGTGAAAATCATGCTTTTTGAAACTATAGGAATCATCTACTTTAAAAAAAACTCAAAAATATTCATTGAAGACCAAACCACTATTCATGTCCTAACCTATTTGCACAAAGTTTCAAGAATGAATAATTGCAATTCTATCTTACATATAAGAATTCTCTATCATCCATTGGACATGTAGTGTTTGTAGCGACGTCACTAGGTTAAATGTAATGAAAGTGTATTTCTACAAGGAATGAAGTCTTTCATTGATTGAATTTCAGAGATTGGCTTCAGAATTTGTTGTAAGGATATTATGACATTGGAATATGTTGAGATGAAGATTTGACAAGAGTGCGAGAAGAAACCATAAAAATAAACTAATTTTAAAAAATTAAATTAAAGTATTTTTTTGGTTGCACAAATGAACAAACCATAGAATCTTTTATCTATGCCTTTACAACATAGCTAGTACACCTATCCCACCAAACTCATCATTCACTTTGGTCAAAAATCCATGAATAGGGACATGCACAAATCTTATCAATTCATTAATCACCTCTACAAATCATAAATAAATAAATAAACAAAAAAATAAATAAAACATTAGATTCATCTACCCGCCCTCCAAAAATCAAAAACACTTTGATACAATACAATAGGATAGCCGACCCATTTCCAATCACTTAAGCAATTATGCATATTTAGAGTGCAAGTTTTTATATTGTAAATTTTTTCCCATGTATAAAAATAAAGTTTGGAAGGATAGCATATTTTTCTACAATTTTATTATACAAAACATAGTTACTATGAATTTTTTAGTAGAGGATTCTTTTTGACCTATAATGGTGATATAGACCTTTCTATTTGTGACTATAGGCTGGTTGCAAAATCGATCAAAGGCTGGTTGCATTTATGAGAGCCTCACAACCAATCTTAATGTGCCACAATTGCTTTGAGAGCTACACCACAACTTCGCGGAAATAAAACAAACTATAGATTGGAAATGAGGAGGTGATAAAAAATGGGTCGGCTGTCTTATATGAAATACACATGGAATTATATATTTGGGTATGATATAAAAAATATAGATGGATTATGTAAAATATTGAAATGTTTTAGGGTTTGGGTACAAATATAGGATGTGATTTTTAATCCTTGATATCCATTGGAATCTAGCATATGCAAGAAAAGTATAGATATGGAAATAATGAAAATGTATTGTATGATAATTTGTTTATTATTAACCCCTACATGATCAATATTTTGAGCAAGTCACTACAAATGGAGGTTTTACTAATTTTTTCTTAAATTTTTTCACACAATATGAAGACAAGGAAATCCTTTATTGCATAAAAATTTTCATAACTTTAATTACATGGTTAACCCCTAAATGTTTTTGACTATGTTTTGCCAAAAACACTCCAAAACTGCCACTTCTAGTACAAGACCAAAATATTTTTTTAAAAACATCTTAACACAAATGTAACCATAGGATCTTATAGTAAACTAGTTTGAAAATATGTGGAAAAAATTTCAGAAATTTCCACCGTATAGATTGCAAGATAATAGTGTTTGAATTGTCAAAAATGCTTTTTTTGTCCCTGCGAAAATCCGGGCAGCTGCACTTCAGTAGCTCACTTTTGTATGAAAAAAAGTCCAAAATGGTTGTTACTCTTTTAATTCATTCTTTTAGTCAAGTTAGCTACATGCCTAAAAAATTTCAAATCATTTGGAGTTGTATAACATGTAGAAAACAACTAGTAAGTAGAAAGAGGTAGAAAATGAATCAAAATATTAAAATAGTAATAATTAATTTTTGAAATTGAAAATTTCCAATCCCAATGGTTGTAATGTTGTAATAGACAATCTTCACCTAATGTGTTTATTTTTTTTCAAAAATATTAAAAATTGAGTAAAATAATGGACTTCAAAGTTTATTTTGGAGTAGAGATTCCATAACTTCCCACAAACTACCTTCAAACTAAAACTCCCATAACTTTCATTTCACAAATCAAAATGGAATAATTAAAAGCTTTCCAAGTAGATAAAAATCTAAAGAACGAATTTCAAATTTCAAATTTTAGAAAAAGTGATTTTTGAAGAAGTTTTTTCAGCTGCCCAGGCTGCCCGCCGAGCAAAACAAATCACATATCATGCAATAACTTTTTATTCATGTTGTCAAAAGTTATGAAAATTGTTGGGCCTTAAAGCTACTCCTCGGACACACGTTGTGTGAAAATTTCAAAGAAAAAAAATAAAAACTCCATTCATAGTGAGCTGCCCAAAATTGCTATGTTGCCAAAAAACGCAGTTTGGGCGTTTAGGGGTTAAAAGGTTATTGTATGACATCTAATTTTTCTCTTCAACTTAAAAATCTAGGCAAATAAAGGAAATTTTTTTTTGTAACAAAAATTTGAAATTGATTTTCTAGATTTATATATACATTGAAAGCTTTGAATCATTCCGTCTTGATTAATGAGATGAAAGTTATGATGAGTTTTAGTTGGCAAGCACTTATCATTTTTTTACTTTAAAAAAAACTTTAAAGTTCTTTATTTACCTAAATTTTCAATATTTTTTGAAAAAATAAAATTATTGAATATAGATTGTTTATTACAACATTACAACCATGGAGTTAGTATTTTTCGATTCAATAACTCGATTCTAAACAATTTAGTATTTTGAAGTGTTTTCTACTTTTTTCTACTTACTAATTTTTTTCTATATCTTCCACAATTCCAAATGATTTGAAATTTTTTGAGCATGTATCCAACTTACCTTGCCAAATGAATCCAAAGAAGTACCACCAATATAGATACTTTTTTTATAGAAATTTGAGCTTACAAAGTACAGATGCTTGTTTTTTGTAAGGCCCCTAAAAGGATTTCTATCAATTCAATTGTTAATATCCTACAATCAGTATAGTGGAATTTTTTGAATTTTTTGAATCTTCTCAAACCAACATACTACAAGATCCTACAATTACATGTATCCAAAGATGTTGATTTTTTTGTAAAATTTGATACTTGTACTAAGAATGATAGTTTTGAAACATTTTTTTGGGTATAAATATACTCAAGCAACTTAGGGGCTTAACCCCTGAACGACACACATGCCATATTTTGGTTGATGAACAAGACATAATCTTTCTGTATAGGATAGAAATGCAATTATTCATCTTTAAAATTAGGGGAAGAAAAGGGAAGATTTTATACAGTGCTTTGACTTCCAACAAGAGCTTTTAAATTTATTGGAACTAATGATTCCCATGGTATCAAAATTCATGATTTCCATGGCCACCGACTCGTCGTTTAGGGGTTAACCCCTAAAGGACCAAATTGCGTTCTTTGGCAACATAGTGATTTTGGGCAGCTCACTACAAATGGAGTTTTTATTCTTCTCCTTTGAAATTTTCACACAATATGCGCCCAAGGAGTAGTTTTGAGGTCCAACAAGATTCATAACATTTGACTACATAGTCAAAAAGTTATTGCATGATATGTGATTTCCTTTGATCTCTGGGCAGCCTGGGCAGATAAAAAAAAACTTCTTTAAAAATAATTTTTTGAAAAAATGAAAAATTTTATTTAGAATTTTGTGTATGCAAGAATCTTTGAATCATTCCATTTGGATTAGTGAGTCAAAAGTTATGAGGAGGTTTAGTTTGTGGCTAGTTACAGAATTCTTACACTACAAAAAAAAAGTTTGAAATCCTTTATTTAATTCAATTTTTAATATTTTTGGATAAAAATAATTTAAATAGGTGAAGATTGTTTATTACAACATTTTAACCGTTGGGATCAGAATTTTTCAATTCCATAAATAAATTGTTTATAATTTAGTGTTTTGGCTCATTTTCTACTTCTTTGTACTTGTTATTTTTTTCCTCTATGTTTTACAACTCCAGATGATTTGAATTTTTTTTTGCATATATCCAACTTCCCTTTAAGATTGAATCCAGAGAGTAACCACCAATTTGAACTTTTTTACATACAAATGTAACCTTGTGAAGTGCAACTGCCTGGATTTCCAAAGTGGTAAAAAAAGGATTTTCGTCACTTCAAACACTAATATCTTGCAATCTACACGGCGAAAATTGCTGAAATTTTTTCCACATCTTTTTAAACTTATACTCTAAAAGATCCTACAGTTACTTTTGTCCAAAATGTTTTTTTCTTGAAATTTGATAGTTGTCTAATAAATGACAGTTTTGAAGCGATTTTGGTAAAAACATAGTCAAAAACCTTTATGGGTTAAGTGAGAGGATGTATGGTTGAAGTGAATTCCCTCACCATCTGGCCCACAAACAAAAAGAACACCCTTTCATGTAAGTTTCACTTCTCTTGAGGATGGGGTCTCTTTTCCAAAAGTCCAAAGCAATTGTATGGTTTGATTTGATTGTTGTTGACCTATGCACCTCTCGCGGTAGTCACTTGCAGAATGCAGACAAAAAACCCCAAATCAATCAATGACATACACTTTTGAATTTTGCCGGCATTGATACCCAATTCCAAACTGCAGTACAGTACAGTTGATATTATAAAACTGAGTGGAAAGTTATGCAGTTTTTTGGTGTTATTTATAAACAAATGTTATGCAGTTTTTTCAAACCCAGATGAGGTGAACACCAACTTCTTTGTCCTTGCTACTGGCTGTTTCTGTAGGCTTGTACTTTACATAACATATCAGCTCTTACATTGGATTCTCACCAAGGCAGTGTTTTATAAGAGCATCCCCATGCACGAGACGCTGAACACCCCCCATCGAGCCTTCTGCGGAGGCTGCTTTATTCTGCCCAGGGGTGAATGTAAAAAAAAAGCCCCCTATTTTGTGCCGTCTCAATTGTTATTATCATCAACACCCCTGGCTAATTTGGATCCCCTGATTCCAAATATGTACTCAAAATTTGCAAAAAAATTTATGCGTGGTTGATAAAAAGTTCCTGCGTTTTCCCCAGGGGTAAAACGGGGGGTAAAGCAGTCTCCGCAGAAGGCTCGATGGGGGGTGTTTAGCGTCTCGCATCCCCCATGCCTGCATGCCAAAGGGCTGCAAATTGATAATGTGAAGTGTTTGCCCTGTGAAACTGCCCCATGCGAGGCCCTCCAAACAAAATATTTACCCAACAAAAACTTCAAAGTAACAATCACACTCAATTGTTGTGTTTCTTCCCCGTGGCTCACTAAATCTTGATTTCCTCAATCTGGCACATTCTCAAAGAATTTTCAGCCATTCGGAGCTTGGAGGCCCAACACTTGGCGTGACACCTTGCACCTGGCTTGATAAAGGTAGTTTTTTTGACTTGGGAGATGTGTTTAGTGAGTCAATTAAGAGTGTAGGCATGGGGCACGAAGCACTTTCACCAACCATGAACCCATGTCAAACCCCATTTGACGCCCCTGCTTGAAGGCTCTAGTACGGGGATGCTATAAGAGCATCCTCATGCCAAACCCCTCAAGTAGGGGTACCAAATGGGTTTTGACATAGGCTGATGGCTAATGAAGGTGCTTCATGTCCCATACCTACACTCTTAATTTACTCACTAAACACATCTTCCAAGCCAAAGAATTACTTTTATGAAGCCAAATGAAAGATGTTAGGCCAAGTTTTGGGCTTCCAAGTTCCGAATGGATGAACATTCCCTAACAGTGTGCCATAATTGTGAAAATCAAGATATAGTGAGCCACGAGGAACAAACACAAAAGTTCAGTGCCATTGTTACTTTGAAGTGTTTGCTGGCTATATTTTTTGTTTGGAGTGTTTGGCATGGGGTAATTTCACAAGGCAAATATGCTACATTATCATTTTTCAGCCCTTTGGTGTGCATGCACGGGGTTGCTCTAAGAGAAAACATCATGTGTCTTGACTATCCGGTTTTGTTTCTATTTTAAAAACTTTATAGTTTACTTTTTAGAGGAAAAGTTCAGGGGAACATGATAAATAAAAATTGGATAGATTATTCGGCAATGCATCAAACCCTAACCCCCAAAGGTTTTTGACTAAGGTAAGAGGTCCTATAATGGACCATCTAAGGGCTACAACAGAATTTCAGGGAGGTAAAATTTCTAGAAATATTTTTCAATAAATTTTCCTTGAAAGAAAAGTAGAATTGACATTTAACCTAAGTCGTTTCATATTTTTCTAAGCTTTGTGGAATTAGTTATCAAATTTTGAAGTTGCAAGGACATAGGGCTCTAGAATGGTGTCCTAGCTAAAATGTACATTGTTAGTACATTGCTGAAGGCTATGAAAAAGCAATATGTACTAATATTGTACATTTAAGGTAGGGCACCATTTTGGAGCCCGCTCCATTTAAGAACCTTCTACCTTAAGGGAGAAACATCCAATATTGCACCTTCACCTTGCATTGGACTCTAGATTCATCCAAAACCATCCCTAGATTGCAGTTAATTTGTTTGCCAAATGTTTGACTCTAATTTACTGATGCATATTAAAGACACATACCCAAATCTGATTCCAGGCTCATTAATGATTTTAGCAATGTTCAAATTTGGGGGCATCTATTGAATAGTTTCAATGGTTTAGGGATCCAACACTTTGGAAAATCATAGAAATTACATATGGTGTCCAATTTTTTTTATGTTCATGATTTTCACTTTCTAATATTAGAAAAATATTATTTAAGAAAAAGATCCCTCCAACTATGCTGAATTCCTTATTTGGATGATTTTGGGTGTTTCCACCATATGCTTTCACCAAAACCACTTTAAAACTATCATTTTTAGGACAACTACCAAATTTTAAGAAAAAAATATTTTTGGACAAATGTAACCATAGTGAGGATCTTTTAGTACACTAATTTGAAAAGATGTGGAAAAAGTTTCAGAAATTTTCACTGTGTAAATTACAAGATATTAGTGTTTGAAGTGAGAGAAATCATTTTTTACCACCATGAAAATCCAAGCAGCTCCATTTTAGAAGGCCTTATTTGTTTGGAAAAATGTCCAGAATGATTGTAACTATTAGGATTCATTCTTCAAGTCAAGTTGGCTACATGCTTGAAAATTTTCAAATCATTTGGAATCATACAACATATAGGAAAAAAATAGTAAGTAGAAAGAAATAGAAAATGATTCAAAATACTAAATTATTAAAAATTTATTTATAGATTTTGAAAAATCCAATTCCAATGGTTGTAATGTTTGGTTAAACAATCTACACCCAATGTTTTTATTTTTTTTCAAAAATATTAAAAATTGAATTAAATAAATAATTTCAAACTTTCTTTTGTAGTGTAGACTCTAGAGATTCTATAACTAGCCACTATCTACCATAAACTAAAAATCCTCATATTTTTGGACTCATTGATAAAAATGGAATGAATCAAAGCTTTTCACTTAGATAAAAATTGAATTAAATAAATAATTTCAAACTTTCTTTTGTAGTGTAGACTCTTGAGATTCTATAACTAGCCACCATCTACCACAAACTAAAAATCCTCATATTTTTGGACTCATTGATAAAAATGGAATGAATCAAAGCTTTCCACTTAGATAAAAATCTAATTAACCAATTTCAAATTTTTATTTATTACAAAAATAAATTTTCAAGAAGTTTTTTTTTCTACCCAGATTGCCCACTGAGCAATGAAAATTACATATCATACAATAACTTTTGAACCATGTAGTCAAAAAGTTATGAAAATTGTTGGGCCTTAAAGCTACACCTAGGAAAAATGTTGTGTGAAAATTTCAAAGGAAAAAAAAATAAAAACTCCATTCATAGGAACCTACCCAAAATCGCTAAGTTGCCAAAAAATGCACTTTGGTTCTTTAGGGATTAACCCCTAAAGGACCAAAGTGCCTTTTTGGCAACATAGAAATTTTGGGTAGGTACGTGTGACTAGAGATTTTCATATTTTGGGACAAAAATTTAATAGAAGGTGTGGACAAGGAATATGTTTAAAGCCCAACAAATTTTTGTGACTTTTGACTACATGGTTAAAAAGTTATTGCATAATGTGTTGTTTCTTTCTCAACTCGGGTAGTTCGAGCAAGTCATAAAAAATCACATTTTTTCGAAATAAAAATTTGAAATTGGTTTCATAGATTTATATATATGTGGAAATATTTGAATTATTCCATTTGGATTAATGAGTCAATAGTTATAAAGAATTTTAGTTTGAGGATAGTTATGGATTCTCAAACTTTGAAGTCGTTTATTTGACTCAATTTTCAATATTTTTGGAAAAAAATAAAAACATTAGATGTAGATTGTTTATTAAAACATTTGAAACATTGGAATTGGTAAGCTTTAATTCCAAAAATAAATTCTTAACAATATAGTATTTTGAATCATTTTCTACTTCTTTCTACTTACTATTTTTTTTGTAGATGTTGTACAATTCCAAATGATTTGAAAATTTTCAAGAATGTAACCGATTTGAATTGAAGAATGAATCCAAAGAGTTACAACCATTTTAGACATTTTTCATACAAATGTGGCCGTTTGAAGTGCAGCTGCCTAGATTTTTGCAGTGGGAAAGAATGATTTTTGTAACTTCAAACACTAATATCTTGCAATCTTCATGGTGGAATTTTTTGAAATTTTTTATACATGCTCTGAAACTAGTGCACTAAAAGATCCTACAATTACATTATTCCAAAAATATTTTCTTTTAACCCCTAAACCCCTAACAACGTTTTCACCAAAAAAAATACTCCAAAACTGCCATTTCTAATACAAGAGCAATTTTTTTTTAAAAACACATTTTTGACTCATGTAACCGTAGGATCTTTTAGTAAGGTGGTTTGTAAACATGTGGAAAAAATTTCAGAAATTTCCACCATGTAGATTGCAAGATATAAGCATTTGAATTGACAAAAACTGTTTTTTTATCCCTGCGAAAATCCGGGCAGCTGCACTTCACAAGGTCACATTTGTGTGAAAAAAAATTCAAAATGGTGGTTACTCTTTGGATTCATACTTCAATGCAAGTTGGCTACATTCTCAAAAAATTTCAAACCATTTGGAGTTGTACAACATATAGGAAAAAATAAGTAAGTAGAAAGAAGTAAAAAATGAGCCAAAATACTAAATTGTGAACATTTTATTCATGGAATTGAAAATTTTCAATCCCAATGGTTAAAATGTTGAAATAAACAATCTACACCTTTTTTTTAAATTTTTTTCCAAAAATATGAAAAATTGAATTAAATGAAGAATTTCAAACTTTTTTTGTACTGTGGAGATTCTGTAACTAGCCGTAAACTACCCCAAACTCAAAATCTTCATAACTTTTGATTCAATGGATTGATTCAAAGCTTCACATGTTTGTATAAACCTAAAGAACCAATTTGAAATTTCACTTTTCAAAAAAAAGTTTTTTTGGAAAAGTTTTTTCAGCTGCCCGGGCTGCCCGCCGAGCAAACAAAGTGACATATCATGCCATAACTTTTTATCCACAAAGTCAAAAGTTATGAAAATTGTTGGGACTTAAAGCTACTCCTCGGACACACATTGTATCAAAATTTCAAAGAAAAAAAATAAAAACTCCATCCGTAGTGAGCTACCCAAAAAATCTATAATCTCAAAAAACGTTGTTCAGGGGTTTAGGGGTTAAAATTTGGTAGCTATCCTAGAAATGGCAGTTTTGGAGTGGTTTGCTGGAAACATTGTTGCGGTCCTTTAGGGGTTAAAACAATGCGAAGGTTGTTTTTTGGTCGATGAATAAGAAAGCATTTTGTTTATATGGGACAAAAGTGCTATTATTCATCCTTGGAATTAGGGATAGAAAGGGAAGATTCTCTTCAATACTTTGACTTCCAAAGTGCACTTTTGAACTTTTTTAAATCAATGATTTCCTTGATTTCAAAAAGCATTATTTTTAGGGTACCCTTACTTCATTTAGGGATCAAGGTAACTACACCTTAAATCACACAAATAAGCAATTCAACATGGTTACTATTATAATATTGGAAATTTTTTTGAACAATATTGTTGGTAGTTAAAAGGGGATTCTAGGCGGGGATGCTATTTTGTGAGCCTGTGAGCGTAAGCCTATGAGCCTGTGAGCTTGTGAGCCTAGAATTTTTTGTGAAATTTTTTGTGATTTTTAGGGCATGGACCTATTACCGTGCTTTAAGAATTTTGGATTTTTATATCTAGTATCCCCTTCATGAGATTTGAAATTTGTGACTTTCAAAACTATTTTTTTCAAAAGAGAAATTTCAATTTTTTTCAATTTTTTTTCAATCCTTTTTTTATTTTTCAAATTTTTTTGCAACTCCATCACCCTCCAAAATCCCTCTTGATATTGAAAGGGGTTTGGAGGTAGAGGGCTTTGGAGCTCTCAAAACTTTTTTTTTCATTTTTTTTCTGACTATGTTACTAGTTCATTTTTGTTGCGACTTTTCACCCTCGAAAACCTTCTCTCGGTACCGAGAGATGAATTTCAGGGTGATAAAGTCGGAAGGAAAAAGAAAAAAAAAAAACTTTTTTTTTTCCCCACAACTCCATCACCCTCAGAAACCCCTTGTTAGATTCTAGATTTTGAACCTCAAAAAAAATTTCAAAAATTCAAAATTTATTGTGGAAGGTATTGAGGGGCTCTTTAGAGATAGTAGGGTTTGAAATTTTAAAATACATTAACCACATTTCCACGGTCATAGGTCCATGGTCATAAAGCTGAAATTTTACTATAAATAGATTTTTTTTAAATGACTTCACTTTTTTTTACTCTTGGCTTAAAAAACTCATAGTTTTTTTTTATTAATTCTCTGGGCTCACAAAACCTACGCTCACTGCTCGCAAGCTCATGCTTTTAGGCTCACAAACTAGTGTCGTTGGATTCTAGGTTCCATTATAATGCATTTAGAAACTATGTGAATAAACTACCACTACAAGAAAAAAAAATCATCCAAAACAATATGAAATTGAATTGATATATAATGATTATGTCTGTTGGTTAGGACTTCTTGATTTCAACAAATAGTCAACACAATTGTATTGATTTTCTTTCAAGATATTCAAAAATCTCAATTTATAGACTATTACATAGGCCAAAATCACCATAAACTTGCAAGTTTGCAAGATAGGTAGAACCAACATATGGATAAGACTATAAAATTTAGTTTAAAAATTTAATTAAAACTTAATTTTATTTGACTTAGCACTACATTCAAAGCAATTCAACGAATCATGAACCAATGAGCTTTGAGTGCCTCATTAATTAGTGTTAAGTGAGGAAAGATAACAACTTCTTTATACAAGTGGGTGGTAGGAGGTCGAACAAACCACATGGGATACAAAAATTAGGATGAGTTCCTCAACCACTCATAGTTAACTTATAACTAGCAATTCTTGTTAAAAGTAAAATAATTTTTTTCAAAAAACTTTGAACTAAGAAAAGATGGAAAATCTTACCAAGTTTCATCTCCAAAAATCTATTTGACATTTTGAGTAAGTTATAGACAAATTTCATGAAAATGACATATCTTACAATAATTTTTTTACCATGTAGTCAAAAGTTATAAAAATTGTTGGACCTTAAAGCTACTCCATGGGTACATGTTTTGTGAAAATTTTAAATAATAAATAAAAAACAAAAATTACATTTGAAGTGAACTCCCTAAAATTGCTATATTGCCAAAAAAATGTAGGTTGGGCATTTAGAAGTTAAAATCAATTATACACCTCTATGGGAGAAACATTTTTAAAACCTAACTTTGACCTTTCATAACTTTTGCGTATGGTATCTAAATGTCACATTCTTCAATGCATTGGAACTTCTTTTTACTTGCCAACAAGAGGATATGATAATTTGACCTACATTTTTATAGTAATTAGGCACAATATCAATTTGTAGTATTTTTGGATGTACCTAACTTATATAAGCTTCACTTGGTAGTACATAGCAATTGGAATGAAAAATGTGAGGAAATTATAAGGTAAAACAACCCAATGTGGTGAGAATTAGGAGTTTGGCCTCATACCATTGGTGAAGTTTTAAAATTATTTCCCACATGAAGACAAGTGTAAGAAACAACAAGAGCAATTGGAATTATAACTCATTTTTTGACAAAGTTTGGGATTTTAATGAATTTTTGAAGTGTTCAACCAATTATAGCCCCTAAGAATTTGTAGACCACTCCAAAACCAATAAAATTTGCATCCATTATGCATGTCTTACACACCTAAGTAGTCACAATAATTTATAATGAGGAAGGCCTAAGAAGTCACTTCAGGAACTAAAAGACAATTCCATTCTTGGTATACAAACGTAGAAGATCTTGTATGAAAATTTAGGACATAGATATGAATATAATTGATTAGGTCAACAATTGAAAAAACACAAGAGTAGTCAACCTACTAAGGCAAAAAAGCACAGAGAACTTTTGTTCATATATTATTCATTGCTATTTTCTGTACATAAGGGGAAGTTTTTGCTCATATCTTATCCACTGCTACTCTCTAAATGTGGAAGGAAGTTTTTGCTCTTGTATTATCCAGTATCCACTACTACTTTGTATGCAAGGAGGAAAGTTTTGCTCATCTATTGTTTTACTACTACTCTCTCTGTACAAAGCAAAATTTTGCTCATGTTCCATTTTGCTACTAAGGTAGCAGCATCTATAACCGTCATTACACCCATAACTGGCAAGTAGAGGGCCCTTAAATTGTCTTCAAGAGTACCTTGAAACAATCATCCATTCTTAATGTTGATTGGTAAGCTTTGAATTTTTTAGATTTTGTTGTGAGAATCAAGGTAGATTTACTAGAGTGTGGTATAGGGTGCCCTAGTCAGTTCTACTTTGAAAATTCATAGAAATTAGATGCCTTGTCCAAAAAATTTATTTTATTTTTTGAAAATTCATGATTTTCAGTTGCTAATACTGTGAAAATATTTTTTCTAGAAAAAGAGACCTTTAACTCTACTGAATTGCTTATTTCGACAGTTATGGATGTTGCTACCTTACTCTTTCTTTGCAGACAATGTCTCCAAGCTTCACATCCTCTCAATCAAACTATCTTCCTTCTGCTACTCATGAAATTTGAATTGTGGGTCACCAATGCAACATATGTGATCCTTGTGCAAGTACAAATACAACAAGCCCACCCAATCAAGAAAGTCAACCATTGACTATGAATACTACATCGAAACAAGTTTGATTGTTCCAACACCGTGAGGAATGCCCAACAAGGGGCTGGAAAGGTCCTTTGGAAAGGGTTGCCTTATGAGTTTGAGTGGTCCTCCCGGATTGATATTGATTCGATGTCACTGATGAAGTTGAAGTTGACAAACGCAGATACGGGTACATGAAGAAAACCCCAGCAAGCTCCATCATGTGCACTTTGAAAAACTCAGAAGCCACCTTCCTTTCAACCCTGAAATGACAAGCCGGTGACCGTGAAAATCATGAATTTTGATACTGTGGGAATCATTGGTTCAAAAAAAATTCAATTTTCTTCATGTACCCGTTGGAAGTCAAAGCACTCGAGAAGATCTTTCTTTTTTGCCCCTAATTCCAAGAATGAATAGTTGCATTTTTGATCTACACAAAGAGATTCTCTTCCATTCATTGACCAAAAAATGGTCTTTGTGTCGTTTAGGGTTAAGTTAATGCTATTGACGATTGCTCCATTGGAAAAAAAAAGAGGCCACTTGACAAGGGACTTATAATTTAACTTAAGTTAACTCCGCCTATGATAGGCACAACTCTGAATAAGCCCAATGCAGTTCCAATTTTTCTTGAATGGTACATTTAACAAGACATATGTACATCACAAGAATTTTTGGGACTAGGATAGGTATGTCTAGAGTTGTGCTTGTCATAAACTAAGTTATCTCAATGAAGATTTGCATGCTGAGAGTCACTAAAGTTTTGCTTCTTTCAAAATTGGTCCCAAATGAATGTAGTCTAGTAGAGCCTAGGCAAAAATGGCCAAATTTTAACAATAAGTTGACTTATATGAGCTTTATGACTTTAGCCCTTGAAGGACAGACCATAGTGACCGTGAATCATCCATTTTGATATCGTGGGAGGCAATAGGTTGAAAAAAATCTCAAAGCACTCATTAGAAGTCAAAGCTCTCTAAAAGATCTCCCCTTTTCACTCAAAATTCCAAGGATGAATAGTTGCATTTTTGTAATACACACGAAGATTCTTTATCATTCATTGGACACTAGATGTTAGTGTCAACGTTCAAGGGTTAATTTATTTTTATTACACTATGTATTGGTAAGCAAAGAGTAGGTTGGACAACACCAATTTTATTATACATTACATCCATAACATTATGACTTTTACTCCTTTAGGTGTTAATTAACCTACTTTTTAGAGGTCAAGACTATTGTAGAATTCATTTTAAAGATTATATTTCTTTCATACTAGGGACTCTTTTTACTATGGCCAAAGGTCAAGAGGCCATGGGGTTCTACCAATTCAATTTTGAGAAACTAAAAATTTGGCCTCTCAAGCCTTGACATTAAAAGACCGTAGAGTCCAAAGGCCATCACCCTACCAAGTGCTACATAGCAACAAAATGCCTACATGGTGACAAAATTCTTGAAGGAAATTTTGATTAGCTAAAAACAAAAATCCAAACTATGGTTTAGAGTCTCTTGAATTTATTTTATAAAAATGAGAAATTAAAAAATTCTTCATCATTAATGTAGAGGGAGATGGATGGAAATCAAACAAATGGTATAGATTTGGACTTAAGGTTTGGCCTTTGGAGGCTTTAATTTGCACTATGGATGTCCAAATTGAGAGGCCACAAGAGTTCATTGCCTTGGGTTTGGATTTTTGACTTGGCCTTTGGAGGCTTTACACTATCAATAACTAAAGGCTCCATTCTTATATTTTGTGCCTTATTTTCATTTCTTGGACTTTCAACAAAGTTTGGCCATTCAATCCTTACAACCACTCAACTTGGATTGCCATAGTGTGAAGTGGCCCTAACTTGATGGCCAAATTTGACAAATAATCAAAGAGGATGGATTTAATCTTTTCCATTTCAAAAATAACCTTGATCCACTAAATAAATTGCAATAAATTTTCTAAGTAAGTAGGCAAAATGAATATAGAGCCCATTTAAACATAGTATAATAGAACCTCTTTAAACAAGGGTTGCTAGTGTGTGAGCATAGAAGTGTGAGCTTATGAGCCTCAAAGATCATGCACCTATAGTATAGGTGGTTATACTATAGAAACCTTCTATGATAAGAGTATATTTTTATATTACAGGTATTTTTACTATAAACACCTTCAAAGGTAGTGGTATATCTACTTATATACATATTAGAAGCTCACATACTCGCATGTTCATGCTCACATTCTAACATCATTGCTCTTTAAAGAAATAGGGATGGGATTAGACTAACTATATGACACTTGAGAGTTTACTACATTAGGGAAGGTAATTGCATTAATCACATTTGAACTTGGTCCACTGCACGACTATGCATTGAATATTACCTTAAGAATATCATTACTTTAGAAAGTATTACTCGAGAGAGATTCTACTAAATTCAACTTTTGGCAATCACTACAAAGATAGTTGGTGTAAGAATACTCTTAGATTCATTAGATGAGATTTGAGGCCTCCGGAAAATTGTGGGTTCTCAAATTGCAGGAATGTTGAAATTGTCATGGGAACGCATTTCACTATCGCGGGAATACAGAAACTATATAGTCCAACGTGATTGAGAATTCGAGATCGTGCCATGTCATTGAATTTTTTTTTTGAATTTTTTTCACATTTCAAAATCCAATTTTTTGAATTTTTTGGTATTTATTGTCTAGTATTTTGGGAACTATTTCAAGAACAAGCCCAAAACAACTTTCTCAAGGTCTCAAATCTCATCTAATGATTGAAAAATAATTAGTTTTTCTATCTTATGAGAAAGTTTCAAAAAGTTGCACCAAATATTAAGGTCATAGGAACTTAGTCGAAATCCATTTTGTCCCTAGAGGGGACAATGGTCCTTTAGAAGTTAACATCTTGAAGACAATTACATTAAAAAAATACAATAAATTATAAACTATAAACCCTAAATTCTAATATCCAAAATCTTGAATGTAAAAAAACTAGCTTATTTTCCTTAATTTCATGAACTTTCTTGCATTAGAATACATCATTCATGACGGAGGGAGTATAACATAATATATCCCATTGAATTGCTTTTTCAATCATTTGCATCTTTCATGTGAGTGTTATTTGAGAATTATAATGCTCGGATACAACACATTTGTATAGATGACACATATAGAGATGGCTTCAATAGATGATACATTTGTAGCTTTTAGTCACATAAGAGATAAATTCATGAAGAAAAAGAGAAGTGCCATATATTAGGTAATCTAATGCAACGTGAGGTCAAACTCTTGACATGTATTGCATACAACTCATGTACCTTCTATGCCAAATATATAAAATTCACTATGCAATTTAATTAGATTCCTAAAGTGTAAAATTTAGATAATAATATTGTATCCAAAACAATCTTTCTTCCTCTATTCTTTATTTTTAATTATATTGGAGCATTAGAATGCTTTTAAGCTCCGATGGATGTACTTTTTAATTACAATGCCTTGGAAATTTTAAGATTTTGAAAACTCATTGCTTATTTTCTTGAAGGTTAAACTTTTTCTTTTATTAGAAGAAATTTGAGGGCATTACAGGGCTGTTTCGGGTCTGTTCCCGAAACGGCTCCCAATGTTGCTGGCCGTTGTCAGACCGGCTTTAATCTAAATAAATAAATAAATAAATTTTGGATCCTGAAATATGAAAATAAATTCTTTTTTTTTTTTGAAAAAAAAGAATTAATTACATGGTAGGGGTGCGACCACGTAGGATTCAAGTTCACAGGGCAGAAACTACGTTCCCGTAGTCCAAGAATCCGCAATCTCCTAATGCCCTCAAATTTCATCTAATGGATGATTTTGTATAGTACATCAATTGGAAAACAAATAAATTGATGATATTTTGAAAATTTTGAGGTTGTTATTGTAAGTTACTTTATAAGTCAAGAATGAATTTGTAAGATGGTGACATTGCATTGTAATACTTAACAAATTTTTCAATTATATTATACTCAACAATTCTCTCTTCTAGTGAAATTTAGGAATTAACATCCTAAATTCCCTAAGTGCTTGCTCCATAGTCTACATTCAAGATGATGAATAATGTATTTCAAGCCAATTTTTGGATGTCATTAAGGCTGAGAAAAAACAAATGAATGAAAAATTGTATGGATGAGAATGTGATGGATGACATCACAACATGTTTGTATACATATATCGTCAAACTAAGATCCAAGCAAAAGCCTGCAGCAATTCAAATAACTTAGGGATCCGGGCATTCTAGAATTGCAGCGATTTTCAGCCTCTTTCTTCACACAAATGTGCTCGATCGACAGGACCCAGCTCGCAACACAACCAGATTAACCGTTCGACAATTCCACCATAGCCCATAGATCCCTCGGACGCGGAAGGCCGGCAACAGTATCGTAAACCAGTCTCTCGCGTCTTGTGTGGAGACGGACTGATCGCGCAATGGAACTCAAAGTCTACTGTATGCAAACTCGGAGGGATGTTCGTTGGCATAGCCTTCCAAGGCCATCGCCGTCGCTACAGCGAAGTTCTCCAGGTGCTTGGGCGGAGGGGCGTCGGTGTTTGAAGGAATATAGTTGATAGTCCACTCAGTGATGGTGGAGTCACCGGCGGCACTAAGCTTGAGAGTGTTTCGGATGTCAGTGTAACGGGGATCACCGCCTTTGATGATGGAGTAAACGAATGTGTGCGTCGCATCGTCCAGGACGTCACGTCCACGCGCTCCTTCACCTGTCTTCCTGCGCACTGGGGACCAAGGCCTGCGAATTGGTGAAGAAATTGGTTCAAGAAATTGTTGGGTCAATGAGGATTACATCGGTGAGTCAATTGCAGTTTCGAAATGGAAAGACAAGGCGATACAGATTTAAGGTCCTTTGATCAATGACTAGAGGATGGCATTTTAGCGTAGAATCGCGTTGAATAGAGAGATCGAACGGGATATTCAAGATTTTATTATTCTACTCTAGGAACAATTTGCATGTTTTTCAAAGCTTTTCAGTATCTGTATGTGTGCTTACTGCTTATTAAGAACAGAGTCTTGGAGAATAAGAGCCATCAAAATGCAGTCTAATTCAGGCAATTGACGAATGTTAAGAACGAGAGGACTCCGTTCTCTGCTAAAAACAGAATCTGCAGGGACAGAATGTAAAGAAACGCAGAACTGTGAGACAATCGGAAGTGCAATTGGAAATGTGTGAGAACCGGAGGAAACGCGTAGATACAGCCTCAAGCATCGCTAAAGATTTGCTTCGAAACAATCGAATGCGTTGAAGGAGATGAGGTATGTTGCAACACGAATAGTGCCAGCGCCACCATCACCCTCCACGATCTCGATCTTCGCAAAGAACAGGGGCAAGAGCTTAATTGGGCAGGAGCTGATCTCCCTTGCTCAAAGTCTTCCATGAGACATCGAGAGGCCGGCACTGCATTGGTGTACGCGACCTTGTGCTCGGACGACATAGTGAAAGGCGGAGATGAGATCGGGAGCTGAGAGATCAGGGATCAAAGAGTGCTTGGGAGATGGGAATGTAGGTTGCATGATAAAACAGGTGAGACTGAGGTTGTAAAGCTCGCCTGCGACGTTCTCAGTCCCTGCGACGCCTTTCATGGCTTGTTGACTGCCGTGTGTTGTTGTCTACCCGCTTATAAAACCCTTAACCCTGAAACGTCTCCATCCTTTTTTGAATTTTTGCATATTTTCGCTTATAGCTTTGTCCAGATGTGTTATTTACCAGAATTTAATGAATTTGGTCGTTAACCCCTAAACGACGAGCCGGTGGCTGTGGAATTGAGGAATTTTGATACCGTGGGAATCATTGGTTCAAAAAAATCTAAAAACACACGTTGGAAGTCAAAGCACTATAGAAGATCTTCCTTTTCCACCCCTAATTCCGAGGATGAATGATTGCAATTCTATCCTACATAGAAAGATTCCCTGAAGTTCATCGACCAGAAAATGGCTTGGGCGTCGTTCAACGGTTAAGGAAGGTTGTCTTTTCTAGATTCAAGTGTTACATTTGATAAATGAGAAGTTAATTGGATGAAACAATGCCTTGAAGCCCTTTGTTCATTGTCCAGAATATCATGGACATCAGAGTACTTCAGGGTTAACCCTTGAGCGCCCTTGAGCCTCCTACCTTACATTAGTGCCAAAAAAATGAGCTAAATCCGATGATATATTGTATTCTCAATTGATGTCAATCATTGTTGCATGTTCTGTAAGTCTAAAAAGTTATAAATGGAGACATATTCTACATGTATGGCATCATAGTTGAGTTTAATTAGATGTAGTTCTTAAAAAGACATTCAAATGAAAGATGCTAATAGTTGAATTATCAATCTAATGGTATATATTTTGTAGTATTTTAGTACATAATCCAAATTTTAAGAGTCAAATACCTTATTGTAAGTATGATTCTCCTTGTCGTCTAAGGATTAACACGTTCAATTTTATCCATGTTCTTTCAAATCAAGCAAAACTTAAAGTTGCAAAATTTTGGGATTGTATTGGGTTGGACAATTTTTTTTCATAGAAAATTAAGAATTGATATCTTTAATCTTCATGCACTCCAAAGTCTACATTCAAGATGATTAATAATGTATCTAAAGGCAATGTTTTGATCAAATAAATTCTCATTCATCAAAATTAATACTTTCAAAGATAATTAAAAGTTAATTCATCTTTAAAAATAACCTTTTTTACCAACCAAATTGAGGAAATGAAAATAAATAATATTGAAACAAAACCTAGCACAATGCCATGACATTTAGGAGTCTTCAAAGAGTGTGCTTTTTCTCTTTAGAGTCCTTATCCATCTCTACATTTGATGGGGAATTGAAGTCAACTTCAATACTAAAATAGCGGTAGTACATTTTAGGTGTTTACTATTCTTTTTGCTAATCTAGCAACCAATCAATCAAATCAACAAAAAATGTTAAGATGAATTGCTAAAAATCTAAAGAATCCTTGAAATCAAATATTTAACTCATTTTAACCATCTATATTTGAAAATAAATTGCAATAGCACAATGAAGAGAGACCCTCACAAATATTGATAGAATCAAAGACTAGAAATGTTATTTTTATAGTAAAATCCATTATCCAACATAAATCTTTAAAGGGTGTGGGATATTTTTGAAGATGAGAGCTTGACTACTCATTGTCAAATGTAAAAATTATGTTTGAAGTAGAAATTTAAACCTCATTTAGGTATATTAGATTAATTATTTTCAAAAAACTTAAAAATAAATGAAGTAAGTAAATCAATCTAATTTTTAATTTTTAATTTCTTAATTTTTTTTTGAGATTTCAATCAAAAGTTATGAATAAAATTCAAAAACTATGTTTGAAAATATTAAAGAAAATGTCCCTTCCAACCCTATTATGAAATTTGTTCATAACTTTTGATTGAAGGCCCAAATTCTGAAAAAGATTTTGGAGATGGAAGTTGTCTTCATTTACTAATTTTTTTAAAGTACAATGTTTCAAAAAAAAAGATACTCTAGTATGCCTTAATAATGTTTGAAATTCTATTTCAAACAATTTTTAAAAAATTTAAACTATGAGTGGTTGAGATCTTACTTATTTTGTTTTACATATGCCACATAGGATGGTTTACCTCCTACCACCCCATATCAGATGAATAAGGTAGAACCACTAATAATCAATCATTTAAGGTATTTTAGACATGATTTAGTGTCATGCAAGGCAAAACAAATACTTCTAGAGGTGTAATAATAGAAATGACGCGGATTGCAAAAACTTTGGTAATTTTATTACATGAATTGAAATTACTATGAATTTTGAAAGGCAAAAGTTGGGCTTGATCTATGACCAACATCTAGAGTCATCCAATTCTAATCATCCAAGAGTTACTTTCCCATTCATTGCTTCATACTTTCTTGCTCACTTATGTGTCATTAAGTTATTGGTCTAAACCTTAAAAAAATACAAAATATGCATCCCAAGGAGAAAATGGAAATCCGTTCCAATCTTGGTTGGAAATATGGTACCCTATTGATTGGTTATAGGGTGGTGATAAAAAATGGGTGGTTCTACCTTAACTTGTGAAGCTAAGTGAGTGAACTTAGTTCATGAATTCATTGTTTTCAATTAATAGAAGGTGTTTTTTTACAAAGAATTTTCACTAGAAGAAAATTAGGTCTTTTGCGACTGTGGTTAGCAACTAGTTTTTTAGTTGCAATAGATGTTTGCAATTGAGTGAGAATTTGGAGTCCACAGTTGTAGTAGACAAGTCACAATAGTTGCAATGTAGTTGCAAAATTGAAAAGATTGTTTTTCATCCAATAGCCTATGTAGAACTCATCGATGAACTCTTCTGATGTGGAACTTGCCTTTTTGCAACTTGTTTGCAACTAGTTTGTAATTAGTTTATGACTACTTTGCAACTAGTTTGTAACTTGTAGATTTATATATGAGAGAAAATTTGAGGATAGTAGAGGCCCCTTTTAGCTATAGTGAATGTACAATTATAAGCAATTAAAAAATTAAATCATTTTTTTAGATTTTATTTATTATTTTATTTATTATTATTTTTATAATATTTTTTTAATCCGAAATCTAACGAGGCACATGAGCTAACCATTCACCTTATAGATTCTCTGACTGCTTTTGGGTTGATTTTTCCTATAAATGTACATTTCGCATGCATCTATGAGACCTCTACATAGTCTAGATTTTCTCTCACAAAATTTTCAAATTTTATTCTTAATGATTGTAGATTTTAGAAATTTAATCTCAATGATTTGTAGATTTTAGAATTTCAGATCTAGCTTTTTTTTAGATTATCAAATTCAAATATTGACATTAAATAGGTTTCACAAGTTTTAAAATTTCTTGTACTTTAAATATTTGTAAGTTTCTGATTGTAGAAACCTACAATTGATAGATTGTAAAAATGTACAAGTTGTAGAAATCTACAAAATGTAAAAATATTAAAATTGTGATATTAAACTTCATTACTAAAAGATGCTATAACTTATAGTTCTTATTTGTACAATCTAATGGTACTCTTGACAATTGACATGGGACAAATGATATAAAACTTGATCTATTTGTTTTCTAATTGTGTTCTAGTCATCTTTTAGTTGCATTCTAGTCGTTTTCTAGTTGTATATTAGTAGTTTTCTAGTTAAAGTTTAGTGATTTTTTTGTTGAATTCTAGTTTCTTTCTAGTTGAGTTTTAGACATTTTCTAGTTGCTACCTAGTTTCATTCTAGTCAAATTTAGATTATATGCATTTGTAGTTTGACACACTAAACTCTACAAAACCTAAAGTGGTCCATGTCAACAAGTGTGATGAATCTTGGATGTAGAACATCTCACATCAATCCTTTTGTTACATTCTTGTAACCCAAAACTTCAATTTGCAACTACTTTGCAACTACATGCAACTTGAAACTTCAATTTACAACTATTTTGCGACTATTTTGCTACTACAATAGTGTAAACATTAAATTTGGTGCAAATACAGAGGATTGTAGTTGCAGGGAAGTTGTGGAGGACACATAGTTGCATTTTAGTCGGTTGTGGTGGATGCAATTTTCTTTTAGTGTTTGGTACTTTTAATGCTTATTTAAAAGTACCCAAATTTCTTATGGCATTGTCCTACAAACTATGGTGCAATGTATTGTACAATTGCAACTCCTAGCTAATTATTAACTTTTATTCATTTTTCTGACAATTTCACCATATGGCCTTAAGGTAGTTGGCTTTAGAATGGAGCAGGCATTAAGAATGGACCCTATAAAAGGTTGTAAAATGAACAATAGTGGTTCTTAAATGGACCTCTACATTCATTGAATGAATAAAGGAAAGATGCATTGGAAATAGTGAGAGCCAATCATGCTCTTTGCTTTTCCATCTTTCTTTAGAAATTGCAAGTGAACCATTCATGGAAGACCTAGAGACACCAATAGGGACCTATAGCACATATCCTTTGAAAATTCATAACTAATTCAAAAATGCTTCAAAAATTATGAAACCACTTGTGTTAGATTCCTCATCAATTTCTGTTTTTTTGAAAAATGGGCTAACAATATTTCCATTCAAGTAAATACATGAAAAAAGGGGACCAGCCCTTAGATGGTCCATTACAGAGCCGACTACCTTATAACTACTCACCAGTGCGCCTTGTGCCATTGCCATAGCCAAAATCAAAGTAAAGTAATTTCTCAATTTTTCAATTCACAAAAACTTTGAAATTCAAGAACTTTTTCATTGTAAGTCGGAACTCTATGAAACAAAGTCCAAAGCCCATGCACCCTTTCTTGCTGAGAACTTTCCAATGGTAACAAGAACACAACCAAGTGATGCACAGTGCAAGTCTACAAGAGATCTCAATGTGACAAACAAACAGAACAATAAACAGCCTGTCATAAGGTATGGATATGTGAGGGATATCCTACACCATTTTGTTGGAGGGAAGGCAGTGCAACTGAATGTTATGACACCGCTAGAAACGTTTGTATCAAATTGCATGATTTCCCTGAGAATATGTTGGGATGCCTATCAAACATATGAATGAAAAATTGTATGGATGAGATTGAACGTCATGGATGACATTGTGACATGTCTGCATTTTCTCCGAGAGACATTTCTTCACAGATCAATACAAGCAAAAACATGTAACAGTTCAATTACGGATTCAAGCATTCTAGAATAGTTGCGGCGATTCTCAGCCTCTTTATTGACAGAACTTAGATGCGCTCGTCTCGACAAGGTTGCCGAAACGAGGACAGTTCGCAATACATCCAGACCGACCGTCCAGCAATTCCACCATAGCCATATAATTCATCTCACCATATCCAAACACAAGGACGTACAACAACGTCACTTGCGTCTTGGAGACGGACTGATCGCGCAAGGGAACTCAAAATCTAAGCAAACTCGGAGGGATGCTCGTTGGCATAGTCTGCCAAGGCCTTCGCCGTCGCTACAGCGAAGTCCTCCAGGTGCTTGGGCGGGGGGACGTCGCTGCTGATAGGGGTGTAGTTGAAAATCCACTCCGTGACTGTGGAGTTTCCGGCCGCCTTAAACTTGAGAGTGTTTTTGGCGTTAGCGTAACGGGGATCACCGCCTTCGATGACGGAGTACACCAGTGTGTGCGTCGACTCGTCCAAGCTGTCGATGCGCTCCTTCACCTGCTTTCCTGCTCCTTCGGGACCAATGCCTGCGGATTGGAAAAGAAATTGGTTCAAGAAAGTGTTGGGTCAATGAGGATTACATCGGTGAGTCAATTGCAGTTTCCAAGTGGAAAGACAAGGCGATACAGACTTAAAGTACGTCGCCCTTCGATAAATGAAGGATTAGGAGGATGTCATTTTGGCACAGGATCGCATATATTAGGGAGATTGATCAGGATATCCTCGAGATCAATAGTCTAGGAACGATTTGCCTGTTTTTGGAAGCTATTCAACTTTTGTATGTGTGCTTACTGCTTATTAAGAACAGAGTCTTGGAGAACAAGACCCAACAAATCGCAGTCTAATTAAGGCAATTGAAGAACATTGAGAATGAGAGGACTCCGTTTTCTGCTAAGAACAGAATCTGTAAGGACAGAATCTAAAGAAACGCAGAACTGTGAGACAATCGGAAGTTGTGAGAATCGGAGCAAACGCGTAGTGACATACAGCCTCAAGCATCGCTACAGATTTGCTTCGAAACAATCGAAATGCGTGGAAGGAAAATGATGAGGTATGTTGCAAACTAGGGTGGATTGAAGGCCAGTTGCGTTACCTGGGCCGAGGGTCACAACACGAACAGTGCCCACGCCGCCATTACCCTCCACGATCTCGATCTTCGCAAAGAGTTGGGGCAAGAGCTTGGGCAGAAGCTGGTCTCCCTTCCTCAAAGTCTTCCATGAGACATCGAGAGGCACTGGACTGGTGTACGAAAACTTGTGCTCGGACGTCATAGTGAAAGGCGGAGATGAGAACGGGAGCTGAGAGATCAGGAATCAAAGAGTGCTTGGGAGATGGGAAATGTGAGTTGCTTGATAATACACGCTGGGGTGAGGTTCCTTATATACAGCTCGATCGCCTGGGACGACGTTCCCATTCACTGCGGCAAGACGCTTCTCATCTGTCTTGCTGACTCTGTCGTCGTCTTTCTGCTTTTTCAACACGGACAACCTTTCTTTGCAGCTTGTTTTTTTCTTTGGTTGCAGAAAACACCGTCATCAAGTACACTCCAAGTTATTGAAGGGGATGAGGATGGTCAGTGTTGGAGGAACATAGGTTTGGACGAGACGCTGATGACGTTATTGGAGTATCTGTGATTAGGTCATCGGAAAAGCAAAATTGTTGATTATTATGTGATAAAACTCTTAGTAATGGAAGTTGATGGTCAGGGTGATGGAGAGCATTGTTTAAGGTATGTTTGCACTTGGTGCTAAAAGAATGTTCTCATTGAGGATCTTAGGAATGGATGTAGACCCACTTCTGGACTGGGTTCAGATTGCAAATATCACCCCTAATACCAAGTGAATACATACCTTTTAGAGCTAGAGCACATTTGCACTTGTTTATTCAATGTTGATCGCAATCGTGGTTGGTGAATTGCGACCCCACCGCAACGAACGGATGGGAGAGGCTCCATCTTCGTAGAAATTCCCAATTCGACGGTAATCAAAGGCGGGCGTAAGACGGAGAAGCAGAGAATCGTGTGCTTTCAGTGTTGAGGTTTAGCCTAAGAATTCTCCTGACCACTGATGCCGCTGTATGCGCTTACTTGCACCAATGCGAGAAGCGCCCAGATTATTTACCTTGACACAGGCTTATACCCTTGATAAGATTAAGAAGCCAAGCAGGGTCAGGGAGTGACTGACCAAAGCTTCCACGCTACAGTACTGCTGAGTCATAACTGAAAGATGCAATGGATCGATGATCGCACGTTTTCTTTCCTGAAATTGACCGGGAGGCTTTGGGACTGATCAAGGTAATGGGCCGCGATCTACGGCTTTCTCTTGGAACCAATCCCAAGGCTCTTTCCCCGCGTCCAGTACTACCAGAGATCCAAACCCTAATTTACTCAAAAGTTCAGGATTCGGCACTGGTACTTGAAGAAGCTGAACAGCGCCTGCACCTTAATTTTCGAAGGTAAATGATTCTCTTCAATCGCTAATGGTCCAGTTTCTTAATTAGTAGCAGATTTCTCAACAGATTTACTTAATTAGCTTCGAAGCAGAAAGAGTATGGACCCATGGAGGAGACGTAACTTACACGAGGGAAAGTTCGAATCTTAAAGTCCTAATTGACCGCGATGATGGTGATGCGGTTCACTAGCCAGGAAAAAGAAGTACATTCTCTTTTGGCTCAAATGACGAGGCGTTCATGGTATAAAAATAAGTGCAGCACAGCCAGTACTGCAGCCCTTCGCAGGCCCGGCCCTGACCTTCTAGAAGAATTTCTAAACAACCTGGAAACTTGGTATTTGGTTCAGACTCGGTGGTAGGGATGGTGTTTGCAAAGTGAATCTGGTCTACAAGTAAGTCGGAATTCGCGCCTGAGACGCTAACTTAGTACTCTTTTAACACACTTTTAACACAACATAACAGACCTGTCCGTCGTCTTTCCATCGCAGTGCTACCCGATCAGAAGTACCAGGGCACGGATGATCGCATTGTGTCAGTAATTTAGACCGTCAATTTCATGAGATTCTGGGTACCCAAATTGTGAAATTAGTAGAAATTTTTGTTACCACTGTTCGCTCGCAAAGGGCATGAATTTCTAGCTGCCGATGTAACTAAATTGAGGTTTCTGCAGGGAAAAGACGCAATCCAATTGGGTCGTGGCTCAAGCACAGTGATCCTGAGGATTTGAGGAATTGAAGGTTTAGACTTGAGACGAGCTCTTGGGCAGGTCTCGCAAATTTGGCGAGATGATATTTACAGTTTATATTGTAAAAGCTCTTGTATCCGACTTGAAACTGCTGTATTTGAGATATTATTACAACAGTAGCGAGCTCGCATTCCTAGATGAAATAAAACAGTTTTGAAAAAGAAATGGAAGCAATTCCTGGTTTCCTCCTAACTTATCAATCTGTTTTGGGGTTGCGTGGTTGAAGAGTTTTGCTGCACATCACGTGACGAGACTGGTAGGTTGGAGTCTACACTGAACAGGGGTTTTCGGGGGACCAACCAATGATTTTGGGAATGATTTTGGAAAACTGTAGATGTTTGAAACGGGACGGAAGTAGAGACCCAGCACACTTCAATAACTATTGATGTACATTAGAGGTAGATATTTATATAGTGTGAAGTGTCGGTTAGTTAATATGGGTCCCCTTGAAATCCCTATTCTGTGTAGAAGCCTTATCTCCAACTTTGTCTGATTGGTATATTCGGTCTATACCTACTAGCCAAATGCCGGTGCTCTAAGTAACTGGCAGGGGTGGGAAGAGAATAAATATTAGAAAAAATCTAGTTCTCTAAAGTAGACGATCCTCTTACCACGTAAAATTGTAATCTGACTATCTTGGGTGAATATTATTCAAAGGGGTGTGCTTGTTTCACAAGTCAAATCCTGGTGGAATTTTAACTTTCCTTATCAAAATTGTATTTTTTTTTTTAAATTTTGAAGTTGTCTGTCTTGACATTATATTGACATTATATTGACATATTACCCCTTTTGACATTAATGCATTCAAAATATCAAAAAAGAACAAATTTTCTTGATGGATTAGATAAAAGTAGGGCCAAAAATAAGGTGATGGAGTTAGAAAGTAGATAGTAACAAATTGGTCCACCTTAGAGGGAGAGGATATGTCATTCGATTGTACAAATACAAGAAATTTAAAGAATATTTACAATGTACCAATGGTATCTAAAGTAATAATGTGGTCCATGATTTTAACAATATTGAATGTTCTTAAAAACCTTTTTTTTCCACATCTAGCTAATAGAGAAATATTGAGCTCCTACGAGTCTATATGATTTCTAATGACTTCTTGATATTTGTCTATGACTACAAAATCTTTGCAAACCACCTAAAGGACCATCAAGTAGAAGTGAATCAATTGATGCTCTTGAAACCTTAAAAGATAATAATCTCACCAAGCATATCCATGAATAATGAAATTTAAAAAGGAGCAATTTAAAGGAATGCAAAGTGTCAAAATATATATATATATATTTGTAAGTATATATTGGACAAGTGTTAATCTTCAAGAAATTTGAAACTAATGATGCTAGTATGTGAGCATCAAAATGCAAGCATGTGAGCCTTGAACATATACATAAGTAGATATACAACAACCATTAATAGTATTGTAACATAAACACCTATAATATAGGTATCTATAGCATAATTGCACTATAATTATAAATAATTTATATACTAACAAAGGCACCAAAGTATACGATAGGTATGTAGTCTTTTAGGCTCATGGGCTTACACTCTTAAGCTCACATAATAGCAACCATCATTTAAAACTAATTGGAGAGTTGAGCTGTTTGACTTTTTTGATTGCTTAATCAATCAAAATATGCCACAATGGCAAAAGTCTTGTGCATTAGATTATCTTAGTTAGCGGATTTGCACTCCCTAAGCTAAAAGTAGTTGGTAGTAAGGTAAGATGCTTTTAAATGGAGTAGTCATCAAGAATTGCCCTTAAAGTGGCCATGAAATTGTGCAAAAGTACGTGGTGTAGAAATATGGCCAAGTTCTAGATAGTGTGGTTACAAAATGTCTATCCCATGGAGTGGTTTCAAGACAATTAGTAGTCTATACAAAGTTGTAGACTATGTAGTTTGTAACTCATTAATGAGCACTTCAATTGGCTATAAGAAATTTATATGATGGTAAAAAGTAGAAGTATAAGACTCTCTCTTTGCCTACCATACAACCCAAAAAATGATTACAAAAGCAAGTGCAATCAATTATAGAGCATGATTTGTTTATGAAATTCTTTGCGCACTTTCTAAAACTCCCATGAACATGCTGAGCTTTGTATTCATTAATTTCTAGACTCACCTGCTACATTCTAAGGTACAATTTGATTCATTATTGATGAAACCTATGTGAAAAAATAGCACCCTATGGACTTGCCCCTTTGTAAAATTGTAGTTTATTCAATATGACTTACAAAATTTTCAAAAAAAGGGCTTTCAATTGCTTTCCATTTTTCTATGTACTTAAATGAATTGGAAATTTTTGGGTGGATTGTTCCATCATTAGATTCATTTTTTCCCTTAGATGAATGATTCTTGAGCATCCTCATAGAATAAAGATTTTTAGGTGATTGCAAGAAATACTTGTACTATTTATTGCGTTTTTTATTTTGAACATTCTTAGAGAATATTTTTGTACTTTTTGTACTATGAGTCACCTTTAGTATTAGTAGAGGCATGGAACATGAAATCTAGGTAGTTGATTGGATTTTAGATTTATTATTTTGAAAACTTGTAATGTTCATCAATGGATGGCAAGGATGGAAGGAAATACTTAATTCACCGAAAAAAATAAAAGGCATATTGATAAATTCGAGGCACTATAGGTCCTAGTAGTATTGTTGAGTCCTTTTGTACCCTAAAATACTATTTTGAGCAACATGCTACAATTTATGCTAGAAAGTGAGACTTTTGCATTTTTATTTTTTTAAATTAGAAATGTACCTGAAAATTTATTTTGAAAGTGGCCATTGTTGCCAACTAAGAGCAAAGAGAGAACATCAAAGCTAGAACTAAAAAACCATTTTCATTTCAACCTAAAGTCAACATGAATATAGCACACTTGAAGCCAATGTAAAACACACTTGGAACATATTTTTGGGAATTTGGCTCTTGAGATGGTGCATTTCAATTAGAAGAGCTAGCATACCAAATTTGACAATGTAGCTCTTCAAAAAAGGTACTTGATAGTACTAAAACCACCAAAATCACATGTGTGATATGTATTTGAAATTCAATATCATTTATTGAACTAATTTTGAAAAAATTAAAATAATTCAAGTACATTTTCTATTGTTGTAGGAAGTTTATTTCTAAACTTCATGTTCATTTGATTATTTTTTCAATACTTATGGCATAAAACAACTTCCACAATGAACATGTGATGGAAAATAGGACGGGTGTTTCTTATAATCATTCTCTTCTCATTACTAGACCAATGAAATTTCTACTTCATACCTATAATTGTGTTGAAAATTTGTGCAAGGCAAGTAGAGAGTATCATTAGTCTTAATTTGCCTCTCGTCAACCTCATGTAGTAGAAACTACAATAATGTTCAAAAAGGATGACTATTGCTGCAAGTCTATATATTATTATAATTGCCAGTAGAAGAAACATAAGGAATCATGATAAGCTCTTAACCCCTCACCACCCAAGGGGACCAAAAGTATCCTCACATAGTCTAGCAATCAACTTCAAAGTACTGTAACTTTTTCATCTAATGTCCAAATTCAATAAAACTTGTTGGAAAAGTTGCAAATACTAGTCTATTTTTTGTGATAAAATTTTCAAATCTATCCAAGATGTATTAACCCCTCACCACCCAAGCCCCAACCATGTCAGGAAACAACCCTACTTTTCAAGTGTTATAAGTCTAAATGTGAGTAATGTATGAAAATCTGAACTGCACAATCTTGTAGTGTACATGTTAAAGATGTTGTAGATCAAATTTGGAGTCATTTGACCATATAGATTGAAAGATTATAATGTTTTAGTGTTCAAAAAAGATGCTGAAATTTTCTTAAAAACACATTTAGAGGTGAAATTTGATTTCTAAAATTACTCAAATGAAAAAACTTTAAACTACAAAATGATTCAAAATAAACGAAAAAAAATTTGGTGAAAGAAAATATCATTAATTAAATTGACTTATTGTGTTTGCAAAATTGTTTTGAAGTATCATAAAACAGTGAAAAAAGTAGCAAAAAATCACATCTATGGTTGAACTTCTCTTTACTAAATTGCTTCTAAGTCACTCATTAGGTCTTGGATTGATATGAAATTTGAACCACAAAAATTAAACTAGTATGCTCAACTTTTCCAACAAAAATTGTTGTAAATGGACCATGTAAAAAGAAGTTATAAGTCGCCAAAGTTCACTACACTCCAAAAATGGCAGGATTTTGAACTTCAAATTGCTCCCAAACATTCAAAACAACTTGGATTGACATGAAAATTTTACCACAATAACTAGACTTCAAGACAAACAAAAACCAAGAAATTTTACTTAAATCAAGAATTTAATGCAAAAGATACAAGCCCCCAAAGTTGCAGCCCTAAAATGCAGTTCGGTGATTTCAAATTTAACTTGCAAGCTTTGATTGGCTGCCAAAAATTCAATACAACTTGTATTGATCTGAAAATTTTACCATAGAAACTAGACTTCTATGTGCAACTTTCCCAACAAGTTTTATTGAATTTGGACATCAGATGCAACAGTTACAGCACTTTGAAATTGGCTGCTAGACTGTGTGAGGACACTTTTGGGCCCCTTGGGTGGTGAGAGGTTAAGTTTTTGAAATCCATTCAAATTTTGCAAGTTCAATTTGAGGTCATCACACTGCATTGAGATGGCTGCAACTTTGGGGGCTTGTATCTTTTTCATCAAATGTTAGTTTTCAATAAAATTTGATGAGTTTTGTTCCCTATAAATTCTACTAATTGTGGTAAGACTTTCATGTCAATCCATGCTATTTTGAATGCTTGAGAGCAATTCAAAGTTCAAAATCCAAATTTTTTTGCATAATAATAGTGAACTTTGTTGGCTCATTACTTTTGTAGAAAGGGTTTGTTTCCAATAACTTTTATTGGAAAAGTTGCACATACTAGTCTAGTTCTTGTAGTAAAAATTTCATATCAATCCAAGATTGAGTTATGATTGAGTGAGAAGCATTTTCGTAGAGGTAGGTTCAGCCATTGATGTGTTTTTTTGCTATTTTTTTCACAGTTTTTTTACATTTCAAAACAATTTTGCAAATGCAATGAGTCAATTGAATGATTTTTTTCCACCAAAGGTTTTTTTTAATTTTGAATCAATTTGTAGTTTAAAGTTTTTTCATTTGAGTAGGTTTAGAAATTGAATTTCGCCTCCAAATGTGTTTTTAGGAAAATTTCAGCATCTTTTTACAACACTAAAACATTGTAATCTTTCAATCTATATTGTCAAATGACCCCAAATTTTTTTATACCATCTACAACATGCACAATGTACGGTTCAGATTTTCATACCTTACTCACATTTAGACTTATAACACTTGAAAAGCAAGGTTGTTTTCTGATAAGCTTATGGTTAGCCCTTGGGCGGTGAGGGGTTCATTCTCCAAGTACATTGATTGAAATCAAAGTGATCCCTTTATTTCTTAACACTTCAGAAATCTTCCAAAAAAATTCAAAAATGCATATAATACAAGTGGTTCTCGATGGACGTATCTTTCACACGAGCACCACCATCAAATGGTTAGCAAGGAAGGCAGTCACATGATCACTCCTGAATACGGACAATTTTCTTGTTGTAAGGTAAGAGGTCCTATAATGGACCATCTAAGGGCTGAAACAGAATTTCAGGTAGGTAAAACTTCTAGAAACATTTTTCAGTAAATTTTCTTTGAAAGACAAGTAGAATTGACATCTAACCCAAGTCGTTTCATATTTTTTTGAGCTTTGTGGAATGAGTTATCAAATTTTGAAGTTGAAAGGGGATAGGGCTCTAAAATGGTGCCCTAGCTAAAATGTACACTGTCAATACACTGTTGAAGGCTATGAAAAAGCAGCATGTACAAGTATTGTACATTTAAGGTAGGGCACCATTTGAGAACCCACTCCATTTAAGAGCCTTCTACCTTACCCCAAAGAACACTGCAATATGAATAACAAATGTCCGGAGCTCAATTGAATATGATAAGCTAAATTTGTTCATTAACTTATTGTAAAGTAAAAGGTCCCAAAATGGAGCGGGCATTAAAATGGTGCCCTATCTTAAATGTAAAACGTTTGTACATGTTGCTTTTTCATAGCTTTCAGCAGTGTACTAACAGTGTACATTTTAGCTAGGATACCATTTTAGAGCCCTATGCCCTTTCAACTTCAAAATTTGATAACTAATTCAAAGAAGCTCCAAAATATATGAAACGACTTGGTTTAGATGTCAATTTCACTTGTCTTTCTAGAAAAATATACTGAAAATTATTTCAAGATGTTTCACCTCTCCAAAATTCAGTTTCAGCCCTTAGATGGTCCATTATAGGACCTTCTACCTTATTCACTTTTCCTTGACCTTGCAGCTTACCAACTTCCCTTCAAGTACGACTTTTCCAATAGGTTATACCTTATTCATGCAATGTTCATACTTTGTTTTTGCAATTAACACCAATCCTATGATCAAGGGGTTGTGACATGTTCATATTAGAATAATTATGCAAAGGGTTAGTCATGGAATCAACACCACTTAAGGTAAGTCAGCCTATGATAGGTCAAATGGGAGCCAATACGTCATAGGACAAATTATGTTAATGGTGTACATTCTAGTTCTGAAATGTGTACCATTAGAATAATTTGTTGTGTGATGAACTAGCTCCCATTTGGCTTGTGATAGGTTGAGTTAACTTACTAACCACAGTGTAATCACCACAAATGTGAGATAATTGTTCTACTATGGTAGTTAGGCACACAATGTGAAGGTGAACAAAGTTTGTCAAATGAACTACAAGATGAAATAATTGCTTGCACATCAAATTACCAAAGTATTGGAATTCAATTCCACCCTCTTAACCCCTAAAGGACTAGCTTGCCAAATTTGGCAACATTTAGCAATTTTGGGCAGGTATGTGTGAATGGAGATTTCCATATTTTGAGCCCAAATTTTAATAGAAGGTGGAGAGGAGGAATATCTTTCATATGTACAAAAATCAAGACATTTGGAAATACACGTCAAAAGATATGGTCTAATATGTTATTTTTCTTTGTAATTGGGCAATTCAAGAAAATTGGAAAAAATTGCTTTATCCAAAAACATAAACTTGAAATTAGTTTTCTTCATTTGTGTGTGTATAGAAATCTTTCAATCATTCCATTTTGATCAATGAGTTAAAAGTTGCGGGTAGTTATAGATTCTCTATTCTAAAATAAACTTTGAAGTCCTTTATTTGACTCAATTTTCAATATTTAAAAAAAAACAAAAAATTACAGGATGAAATTTGTTTGTTACAACATTCCAACCATTGGGATCAACATTTTTTAATTCCACAATTAAATTCTTAACAATTTTATATTTTCAATCATTTGCTACTTCTTCTTACCTACTATTTTTTCCCTATATGTTGTACAATTCTAAACAACTTGAAATTTTTTAAGCAAGTACCCTACTTGGCCTCAACAATGACTCCAAAGAGGTACAATCATTTAGGAAAAAATTTCATATGATAGTCGCCGTATGAAGTGCAACTACCCCATTTTCCACAAGGTGTAAAAAATGATTCTTGAGCATTCAAACACTAATATCTTGCAATCTTCATGGTGAAAAACTCTGGAATTTTTTACACATGTTTCAAACCAATTTACTACAAGCCCCTATGGTTGCAAACCTCATAAAATGTTTACAAAAATAAAAATTGGTATTGATATTAGAAATGGCAGTTTTGACAATTTTTCAAGTGAACACAGTCAAAGAACTTAACTTAAGAGGTTAACTTTGAAAGGGCCCACAAGACCTTTGCAACCATACAATACAATATGTTATGAATGTTGTGATGTATAATAAAAAAAACATTGACTAAATACATTTCAATGCAAAGTAAATTAATTATCATGGTAGTTTATAACAAGGTATCACAATTCATGTATTAAATCACAATTGAAAAGTTATAAGACTAAATATAAATTATACAGAGAAACCCCGTGGGCCTTTCACGGGTTAAAACAACTATTCAATCAAATTGGCATTTGAGCACTTCTTGGGACAAGAACACCAATAATACAAGCTCTGGTGGTACAAGTTCCAATGGTGTGCGAAGTACTACAAAGTCTCCATTCACCAGTCACCACCCAGTGGAAACTTTTCCATCTGTCACATAGAACCTTCTGTGGACCATTTGGTAGTTTGCACTTTCATTTTAATGTAACAAGCTGCTGAAGAATCAGTTCGAAAAAACAAAATGTCAATAGATGTACCTTAGTCTTTTCATACTTCGCACTCACAAATCAAAGCTTGCTTGGATGATTGGTCAATGAAACCTTTAATTAATCTATTATATTCAGTACAGATGGTCACTTGTCACTACTTAATGTCACAAAATCAGACATGTTTTCATCCTTCTTTTCTCATCATGTTATTTCATCTCACTCCTATTTGTGTGTACGTGACAGCTTGGCATCACACCTAACCCTAATGACATTAGGGGTTGTCACACCACTTCTAAGAAGCAATATTTCTCAAAGAATGAAAAGTTGGTGAGAAAAGCAAGGAGTCAATGGGGAGCCATTGTCCTCAACACCGGTGTGACATCCCTTTTGAATGCATTGAGTATGGAGACTGAAAACCCCAGAATCACTTTACCTACAACGAACCTACAATGAATGATGAATGCTCTCAAGCTCACCAACCATTAGAGCCTCCAACATCAACAAGCAACAACAAAGATAAAGCTGTGAAGGGTGAAACTAGAGGAGCGGAGGATAAAACATTCCTCAAGAAATCTGTCACAAGTGTGGTTTCTTCACTTGCTCACAAGAAGAAATGACATTGAAATTTCTCAAGGAATTATTGATCCGGCTACCACAAACAACCAATGACAACTAGACATGTGGATATTTTTGGAGAAATGTGCTAGCCTCAGAAGTGCTGTAATGACACCTATTGCAAAGCTTTGGTTATTGTTGAGAGAAGAAGAGGTAGTAAAATTAAACCGTTTGTGCCACTCTATCAAAGATACACTTGAATTTCTTGATCTTCTCTTCAACCCTTGAATCAAATCAGTGGGCTAGAATTTGATTCCAAGCAAGAATTATGAAAGTTCATTCTAGTGCCAATCTTTGAGTTTTGGCTACTTTCTTCTAAGTTTCATCTTGATGACAGTGTAAGCATTGATTGTCTTACATTTTTTATTCATCTCCAAAGGCATGAGGTACTTGCCATTGGTTGTGAAGATGAACTCTTGAATTATCATGCATTGTGAGCTACTAAACCATCTCATTTTGTGAGCATCACAATGATCGTGACAAGGTAGGGATTGCTAACATTGGACCATCAATTGAATGCAAGAGCCTTGGTGCATTTCCTTGAATTTAAGTTGGCATCTCTTTGTGTTTATTGCTTGAAATATAAAAGTTTATGGATCCTTAGTTTTGATTTTGAATAGCTTAAATTAGAAATAGGTGCAAAATTTAAAGTAATTCTGTGCAAAGCAATTTGGACATGTACATCCTTGGTTTCTAGGCTTAGTATCTAGCTCACTATTAGTTTCTATCTTCACTAGTTGTATAGAGTGGTTTATAATGTACATTTCCATATGAATGACATAGGCATCATTTCAATCATTTTGGAGAAAAAATCAAAATTGAGGACCCAAAAATGAGGGCTATCGGAAGATACGTAAAAATCCTACAAATATTTTGCAAGGTGCACAATAAGATCTATGATATTTTTGAAAAGATGAAACTATTCACAAATTTACTAATAAGAATCTAACTAATATTATAATAGAAAAGAGATTCAACCAAATTACTACCATTTCCAAGAGTAGAAGTTGTTTTTCTTCCACATGTATTAGAAGACTATGCTTTATGCATATGGAAATGATTTGCTATAGCCATGATTCCACATGTGAAGATGTACATGTAGTCATGTACTTTGCCATCAAGCCAAGGAAAACACTCTATAAGATTGCTACACAACATTTGAACATGGAAGATCAATTTCAAAAAAACCCAAAAATCAAATGGTTTGAGGAAGTAGGTTTGTTATGTAAACTATCAAAGAGACAACTAAACCAATACAAATTAGGCTTCATAGAGTGAGTCATAATTTGATGTTAAAAACCCAATTAACACCTAATTATACAAAAAAATTCATAAATATATGACAAGAAACAATTAAATATTATTAAAACTTTTTTTTTATTCATCATGTTGCATTTCTGCTGCATTGCAACGGGCTCCATTCTAGTGTATTGTATGGTTGATGGAGACTCTACCTTCAAATTCTATCAAGCAAATCAAAGTGCTGCAACTTTGTAAATTGTAGCACAATCCTTGGTCGATCAGTTCCAGTCTTCATTTGTCACTTCTTCCTTTGCCAATCATAGATTACAAGAATTTTGTACTAATGGTGAATGGTGAATTTAATTAAAATGGCAAAATTCCATTACTTTAACACTTTTTATAGTCTAGACCATGCAGTTTGAAATCTAAATTTGTCATAGAATTTTGAAATCTACACGTGTCCTAGATGTTTGAAAAACTATGCCTATCTTCGATGTCAATTTTCAATTCGAACTATGTGGTTTGAAAATGGCGTATGGAATATTTCCATTTTAATAAAATTCATCATAATTACTGTCAAAGTAATGCTCAACAACAACAACATTCTTTACACCAACATCAAGGTATCCCCTAGATCACCAAGCTTATTGAAATTCAATAGAAGTGCACCCAAATAAAGCCCTCAAACCAGGGTGTTTTTTTTGGTTTTCGGACAAATGGTTATGTGGCCTTCCTTTCAAGAAGGTTTTTAATTGTCTGGCTCCTTAATTTGAAGGACTTGAATTGAAAAAGGCCATATTTGAGTATGCAGTTTTGAGTGCATAATTTTTGTATGTAATTTTTGTATGTGCTGGCTTTGCACAATAGATGAAATGAAAATTTTGAAACATTGTGGCAACAGTGTGCAAGGGCATTATTGCTATTTGGCATTTTTTAACGCATTTTCCCTCTTTTTTTCCTATATTTTTTTCTATAGGCTTGAACTGAGGGTAAGAGCAAAATAATGCAGAAACACCTGCTGACTGAAAGTTGTGAGGCAAGGCTCGTGGGGATGCCAATGAAGAAGGAGCTGGAGAATGTGTTCCCCATGCGGTAGTGAGGAAGCAAGGCATGGAGGAATACCAGAATTTTGTCACCGGAAGTGATGGACACGGAAGCTTGAATCCATTCAATTAAGGTGGGTACACCTAAAATTGCACCTCACCTAAAAGTGTCATCTATAGTTGCTGTACATTTCTGAATTCCATTATGTACCTATTTGACTAGAGTGCTTTTAGAAATAGACTGTGAACCTTAATAACTTTTGCATACTGTATCAAAATGCTGCGTTTTTTTGGTGCATTAGAACATACTTTCACTTGCCAAGAAGACTATATAAAAATTTGATCAGACCAGTAATAGTTACTAGGCACAGTACCAAAAAGTGGCACTTTTAGGCAGGGTTTTTTTTTCTGGCACCAAGGGCAACTGTAGCAATACACCATGCAGGAATGAAGGATGGTCCCTCCAAATTTGAACCACTGAGACTGTGCCAACACACTATTACTGTAGCACCTTGGAGCCAGAAAAAAGAACCCTGCTTTTAGGTGTACCCACCTTACATGCTCTCCAGGGCTTCATAGTGGTGATATAAAATGTTATAGTGGTGCTCTAAATTGCAACATTCATCCACTTATTGGATATATAGTAAGGTTTTCATCCACAATTCGGTGATTTCATCTAACAGTTTTTGAAATTTCAAAATTGTCTAGTAATTTCATCCAACATAACATTCAATAGCCTTTAGAGAGGCTGTCTTTCCCTCTTTGAAGGTCTCATCCAGAAAAACATTTAGATGGGAAATTCAAGTATGATAGAAAAAAAAATTGTTTTGCAATTAATTCTAGAGTAGTTTCAATTGTGACCTTGGCACTTGGCTAGTTAATTGAAAATTAAGTATCATTTGGCAATTTTGACATGCTTCTAACCTTGGCATTGGCTAGCTAAGTAAAAATTAAGTATCATTTGACAATTTTGACATACTTGTAATCCTGGCACCTAGCTAGCTAAGTAAAAATTAAGTATCATTTGACAATTTTGACATACTTGTAATCCTGGCACCTAGCTAGCTAAGTGGAAATTATCATTTGACAATCTCAACATGCTTGGAACACATATAAGTATTTACTAATTTTGGTGTGGAATATACTACACCATTTCATCCAATAGATGAAATGATGTAGAATATTCCACATCATTCCGTTAGACTGGAGGTAGGAGTTAGTATTGCTATTGAATGTTATGAAGTTTTTTGACATTTTTTGTAGTATTTTTTAGCCAAATTGTTTTTTGTAGTGCAATCTGGCACTAGAAAGCCTAAAAAGAAAGCCTTGATGTTCACCATCAACTAGTGGATGAGTTTTGTGGGTTGTTTTGTGGAATGTAAATGCACCATTAATCAATAAATCAATTAATGAGTAAACAAGTATTATTTGTATTGGATTTGTATGGTCAAGTGCAAGAGGATTCCAATGCACTTTAACTCTTGAAGGATGGAGTCGTGGCTGTGGAAATCACGCATTTTGATACCATGTGACATTGTCTACTTTGAATAAGCCAAATACAATAATTGGAAGTCTAAGTTGAGAAGAACATCTCCCCTTTCCACCCTTAATATCGAAGATGAATAGTTGCATTATTGTCGTACAAGGAAAGATTCTTTGTCATTCATTGGATAAAAAATGTTCACCTTGAAGTTTAAGGATTAATATGCATTTTTTGGACATTGCATGAATAATTTATAAGATTTTTAAATATAGCTTATAGGTGTACTAAAAATTGGCATTAGGTTCTTCTAGGCTCTCAAAATACCATTGTGAATTTTTTGTGTCATTGAATTTTAGATTTCAATATTTTCTTTCTCATTCAAGTATATAGGTTGCATTCTATAGTTGGACATTGATGGTTATGAGTGCATATATGGGTCATTGTAAGAAACAGTGGTCCTATTTCCCGTCACAATGTGGGTCACTTTCCTATTGTCCACTATAACTTTTGAAGCACAAATTCAATGAATATGAAATTTTTATTGAAATTTTTTAACTTTGTAGTAATTAGACCCCTTAATTTTCAAAAAAATTAAAAATCATTTTATGTTTAAAAATCATTTTTGTTGAGTTGTCACAAGGTGTAGTTTACGGTTTTCACTACATTATGAGTGCCCAAATTTGATGATTTGTAAGCAAAATTTTCATGGTCTATTTTCATATGTATAAAACATATATCCTTCAAATAAAATTTGAAAATATGTTATTTTATGTCCAACACATGAGTTGAAATAGAAGTCTTGTTAAACACAATTTTTGAACATTGAAGATGGTTCTAAGATCATTCTTTTGGTGAAATCTCATCAACATCAACTCTTCCCAAACAAAAAAAATTATTTTAAAAAAAACTTGATTTTCCTATTTTTTACAAATTAAATTGAAAAAGTACCAATTTTCATGAGGTTTTGTACTTTTCTAGTTCTCGTATTTTGAGATTTTTTCTATTCTTTTCCTTTTGGGGGTACTTCCTTCTTAAAGGTCTATACATTAAACATATTTTTCATTTAATTTTTTTTTTAATTTTAAAGTACTCCCCAAAAAAGAATATTGTAAAAATGCTACAAAAACTATATAATGTTTCTTGCAATGATACATTCCTTATACTTTGATTCTAGCTCTAGTTGGTATACTTCCTTACCTTTCTATAAAGATTGAGTCTTTTTAGAGAAGTGCTTTGTAGTTTCACTTTTTCACTATCAACCTTTTGACTTCACCTAGTTCACTTCTTTTTTACAATCCTACTACATAGGCTCCTCAATAAAATCCTATTAAATTACTTACTCATAAAGTATCATTATACATATTTTAGATCAAATATATTTTCTAAGACATGAGGATAAGACCTACACAAAATACATGTTCCTTTCTAAAATTGAAAATCATTCAAACTCAATAGAAAATCACAAAAATATTTTTCTATTCTGAAACCATACAAAAAGACTAGAAAGCTACTTTTTTTAATGTGTTTTTAATCAATGGGACTAAGAGAACATCAAGTGTTTATGCTTATATTCAATCTCTCCATATTGTTTCCAAAAATGACTTAAAAACCCATTTTTCTTCTCACCTAGACTTCCAAGGTGGTTATGTAGCCCCATTTTTATAAAAATACAAACATTATAAAAGTATTCTTGACATAAGTACTTGTAGCATTTGGACAAAGCAAGCTTAAAATTTCATAACATTGAAGAGAATTGATCTCAAGATCATATTTGGTAAAAACTTCCTTGCTTCTAAAGACATTTTGTATAACAAATAGCATAAATCAAATTGCCATCCACATGTTGCAAGGAAATGAAGGCACCTAGCCAAAATTCATCTTCAAATTTATATCGATGAAAGGATCATCACAAGAAACAGCATGGATTTTTGCATTGTGGTCTTTTTTTTTCTATGAGTACTTTATAATTAGAGAAACAAATATTTTTTAAATAAAAAATATGTCCAATATATACTCCTCAAAGAAGAGCTGAAGAAGGTATCCCATGAAAGAAAAGCTTATGAAAATTCTCCAAGTAGAGGAACCAAAAAAGTACAAAACCTCATGAAAATGGACACATTGACATTTTAAATTGTAAAAAAGAAAAAAATCATTTTTTCTAAGAACTAAAAATTTTCTATTCAGAAAGAGTTGATAATGATGAGATTTCACCAAAGAATAATTTTAGGACCGTCATCAATGTTTAGAAATTGTGTGCAATGGGATGTTCTCTTGCATGCACGTGGAGGATATAAAATATTGTTTATTTAGATTGCTTTTGGTAGAAATATGCTTTCCTAATATGAAAATATACCATAAAAATTTCAGCTCTAAATCATTAAATTTGAGGATTCCTAACATAGGAAAAAACCCTTAAACCTCTCATTGTGACAAACTAACAAAAATAGATTTTGAATGTAAAATGATTTTTTATTATGAATTAATAAATGTGAAAACCATCAAGTTAAAGTGGTTTACTAATCATTTCATGTTCTTAGGACTTCAAATTTAAAAATCCTAGCAAAAAAGAACAATGATACTCCAATTGTAATAGAGAATATAGGACTAATGTTTCTTGCAATGACCCAAAATCATTTTCAAATATTTACCCCTAAATGTTTTTGACTATATTTTCACCAAAAGTACTCCAAAAGAGCCATTTAAAAAATGAATATCAAATATTAGAAAAAAAAACCCACATTTTTTGACACATGTAACGAAAGGATCTTGTAGTGTGCTAGTTTGAAAAAATTTAGAAAAAAATTCAAAATTTTCCACTACATAGATTGCAAAATATCAATGTTTGAATTGATAGAAATTATTTTTTGGCCCTGCTCCAAAAAATTAGGCAGCTCTACTTCATAAGGTCATACTTGTATGAAGAAAAAAAATTCCAAATAGGTGGTCAATCTTGGATTTATTTCTCATGGCAAGTTGGCTACATGCTTGAAATTTTTAAAATTTTTAAAAATTGTACAACATATAGGAACAAAATTTGAGAAGTAAAAAAAAGTAGAAAATTATTCAAAATACTAAATTGTAAACAATTTATTTATAGAATTGGAAAATGCCATTTTCAATGGCTAATATGTTTAATAAACAATTTACACCTATTGTTTTTATTTTTTCCATCAATATTTAAAATTGAATTATATAGAGGATTTCAAACCTTTTTGTAGAGTAAAGGCATGAGTAAAGATTCTATAACTACTCTCAAACTACCTCAAACTAAAACTCCTTGTAACTTTTGACCCATTGATCAAATTAGAATGATTCAAAGCTTTCTATTTAGACATAAATCTAAGAAATCAATTTCAAATTTTTATTTTTTTAAAGTATAAATTTTAAAGAATGTTTTTGGCTACTTGAGATGCTCACCAAGCAACGGAAACTACATATCATAAAATTACTTTTTAACTATGTTGTCAAAAGTTATCAAAATTGTTGGGCCCCAAAGGTATTTTTTGGGAAAATTTTGTGTGAAAATTTCAAAGAAAAACAAACAAACACAATTTGGGGGAGCTCCTTCAAATTTTTGTGTTGCTAAAAAAAACTCAATTTAGGCATTTAGGGGTTAAATGTCAATCAAACCATGTTCAATCTCAACTAAAGCAAGAAAAGGCAATACTTTTCATCAACAACTTTGGAAAGCTTTGGATAACTGCATCAAATCACCTCCTATATTATCTTTAGAAGCATATTTATTCTTTGCATCTCCAATGTCAATAATCCCCACACATATACAAACTTTGAACTTCTACACAAAGCTTCCTTAACCTCTAAAGGCCCAAGGCCATTTTTCTGTCAAAAACCATTCAAAACTCCCATTTTTGTTGCATTCATCCAAAAGAATTTTAAAAAGTGTTTTTGTAGAATCTAACCATATGATCTAGTACTTTTTTTGTCTGAGATCATGTGATGAAATTTTCATGAAGTTTTACTATATAAACTGGAAGATATGAGCATTCAAAGTTAAAAAAATATAGTTTTCTTAAACACTGTCCTACAATTTCAAATGACTTTGATTGCCATTTGTTGATCTTTTTTGCACTATAGACTTTGAATTTAAAAAAATTAGTTTTTAGGAATTAAGTTGAAAGTCTAGGAAAAAAATTTCAAAAAAAAAAATGCTTGATTTTCATTCTTTAAAAAATTATTCAGTAGAAGTAGCTCTAAGATTGAAAGAAAAATTAAATCATTAATAGCTCTAAGATGAAATTGAAACACAATAAATACAATGGTGAGATTGTTCTAGAAATTGAATTTAACCTTGTTAAGTAAATTTTTTTGAAAATAATGTGAAAATTGCATTAAAAAATGAATCCTATATGTTATTTTTTCAAGAAGATGCTCAAACTGCCTAAAAAACAAGATTGTTTATAACTTTCACATAACTAATCCAAATGGAATGAATTAAAGCTTTACATATAGAAAAAAATATAATCTATAATATTGAAAAAATTAAAAATTCAATTTCAAGTTTTTGTGGATTTTATTTTTTTGCCTCTTGAGTTAAAATTTGGGCTTTTTGTAGTATAACTTTTGCTCCCAAGTACCAACTGAAATAAAAATTATATTCCCACAAAGATAATTAATTTTTATATCTTATGAGAAAGTTTCAAAAATTTTCACTAAAAATTGAGGTCATTGGAACCTACTCGAACTCCAAATTGTCTCCGAGGGGACAATGGGCTTTTAAGGGTTAATTTTCAAATCTAGTTTTTTCTTGACATAGCCAATTAATCCCATTTTCTATACATTTTAGAGTTTGATAGATGTATTTTTTTTTTCTTTGGAAGGTTGCCAAGCAATTGGATTTGATTGCCAATACCTATTCAATAGTTTCCAAATCCAACCATCATAATATAGCAGCAACTCTGGTCTTTGCCTTTAGAGAACAAAATCATGTTCATTTCATAGATGATAGGTCTTCAAATAGAAGTTTTCCATTCAAGATCTCATAGCAAATAATTTCATAACTACAAATATTCATGGTTTTTGTGAATAACTTGGCTTTTGTAATAACCTTCCCATGCTTGTAGGCTTCCAATATTTCAAGCACTCCAAAGATCCAAGAGAACATTCAAAGTTGGTTTTACACAAATTGTTTTGTTTGCAACAAATACATAAGAAGCTTTAATGTTCTTTGTGAACAATGCCACGATTGTGAAATTGATTCATCCCAAATGAAATTTTATGCATGGCTTATTGAGCATGTCTTTTCAAAATGGGCCCTCTTTGTTTGAACTTGTTAACCCCTAAAGGATCAAGCTATGTTTCTTTGGCAACACAACAATTTTGGGCTTACTACAAATGAAGTTTTTGTTTGTTTGTTTGCTTTCAGATTTTCACACAATATGTGCCTAAGGAGTAGCTTTAGCCCCTACAGCCGTGAGGTGCGTTTTTTGGCATTATAAATTTTTTGGGTAGCTCACTACAAATGGAGTTTTTAATTATTTTTGCTGAAATTTTTAGACAAGATTTGTTCAAAGAGAAGCTTTAAGGCCCAACAATTTTCATAACTTTTGACTTTGTGGTTAAAAAGTTATGGCATGATATGTCGTTTTCTTTACTCGGAGGGTAGCCCGGGCAGCTGAAAAACCTTCTTTTAAAAAAAAAATTTCAATAGAGAAATTTCAAATTGATTCTTTAGGTTTTTACAGACATGGAAAGATTTGTTTCATCCCATCTGGATTAAGGAGTCAAAAGTTATGAGCAATTTTAGTTTGCGGGTAGGTATGAAATTTTTGAAAACCATACCTACACATGTTGGGAGATTTTGTATATCTTCTTTTTGGTAATTTATTTGAATTTGAAATTTGAAGCACATATTATCAACATAGAGATGACTTCACAAAAAAAAATTCATGGTAAGAAACCAAATTTTCAGCCCTTGGGAGGGTGTCAAAGTTGGCAATTGTGAAAATTTTCTCAAAACTACACCTGTTGAGAGATTTCAAATATCTTCTTAAACCAGAATTCTTCTACCTTGAAATTTTTTATACATATTAAAAACATAGAGATTGTTTCATGACAAAAATTTCATGGAAAAAGAAAAAGAATGCAATCCTTAGGAAGGTGTCAAAGTTGAAAGTAGTGAAATGTTTCTCACCACTATCCATGTTGGTAGATTTTGAATAACTTTTTTTTGGTGAATCTTTTGGCCTTGAAATTTGGCATACATATAATTAACTTAAAGGTGATTCTGTAAAAAAAATTTGTGGTAAAAATACCAATTTTTGAGCTCTCGGGAGGCTTTCAAAGTTGGTAGTACTGAAATTTTTCTCACTGCAAATTCAAAAACGACATTTTGATTGGTACCCACTGTACATAGACTATAGATGGCGCTTTTAAAAACAAACTTTGACCTTTAATAACTTTTGCAAACTGTATCCAAATGCTCCATTTTTCGGTATGTTGGAACATGCTTTTGATCACTTGACAACAAGTTAGACTGTATGAAAATCTAAACAACCTAATAATAATAACTAGGTTTAATATGAATAATTGATGCTTTTGGGTATACCCTCCTTAGTGATAAGATTCATGATAAACTTAGTATACTTCTTGAACTTACACCAAAAAAGATTTGATATGATAGAAAAAGTTCGAAAGTAGGTTGTCCTAAGCTTTCAAAATACAATTACAAGATTTTACAAATATTAAAATTTTATCAATTTGAGAAAAATTTAAATAGAATAGAAATGAAAATTATTAGAGCTATATATTCTTGGTTAAGCTTGACGGCATTTAAAACCAAAAACTCAATGAAATAGTAGGTTTGACCTCCAAAATGCCCATGTCTAGCTTGCAATTTCCTTCAAATTTTTCAACTTTGAAAACTTCATTTCTTTTGTAAGGTTAGAATTCATAAATTATTCATTTTTATCATTAAAATAGCCATTGATACAAAAGCTAAAAGTATCCAAATTTCACTACAATTGAAAGTATTCTATGGCACAAACATTTCATTTGGTAGAAAAATCAAGAACACTTCAATTAGTAAGAAACTTGCAATCCCTTTTGCTTTAAAATCATTGAAAGTACTAAAAAAACAATTTAATTTAATGAAAATGTTCATCTGTGGGAACAAAATGTCTTTTATCTATTTCTAAAGGCTAGCCAAAATAATGGTTGTGATAATCATATTTGTTTGACCGATGATGTCTACAAATCAATTTCTATAAGCATATGTAGCTAAAGTACAATTCTCTAGTTTGTGAAGGGGAACAATCCCTTCACCACCAATATATATATATATATAGCCTTTCGAGTAAGTACCTTAGTACCTAAACTTTATCAATCTATTACTTCTCTCAATAACTAATGCTATATGTGCTATAAATAAATAAATAAAAATCTTTATAGCTAGTGCTTGTAAGATACAAGTCTTTTATTGTACTAAATGTTTTGTAAGCCAATATTTTCTTAGAACATCAAAATCCTTGCTCTAAGAAGCTTTATCCTATAGTCAAAGAGGATTGAAAATACTTTGAGCCCCTCCATTATTCACTAAGGCTCTATCCAACAGTATCAAGTATAGGTCCATCAATCTAAGTTAGTAAGATTTGTCGTACATTCTACATTTTTACTTGTAATTAGTCAATTTGCAATTTATATAATATGTTTGCAATATAGAATTAAAATCCAAGAAGTTGGGTAGTTCTTTAAAATAGATTAAAAGCTTTAATGTGTGTGGATGCAAATATTCTAATTGCTACAAATTGTAAAATGCCAATGAAAGTAACAAATTTAGATTCTCAATACATTCAAGGGTGAAGATAGCTTCCAACAATTAGAACTAAGATAGGAGGTGCTTGAGCAATTAATGCTCCAAAGTTGTTCTTTAAATTATAGATACACATTGCATTCTTCAATGAACTAATTGCAATTTTTAATATTTAAATAGTGAATTCATAAAAATAAAGACACTTTTAGAGCCTTTTGTGATTCCAACTTCAAAACTCTCAACTAAAAGATGCCTTACATCAAGAGGATAGGCCATTCTCCTTGAAGTCAATTGCACTAATTATCCTTTTGTCAAGTTACAAATAAAGATTTATGGCTTTTTATATAATAAATTGGCTAAGCCTCTAGATGTAGAGCACTCTTCATTACTCAAGAATTAAAAGACTAGATACAAATTGTAAAGTTGTGATAGATGCAACTTCCACTTTTCTTTCAAGAGCCTTTGACTAAAACACATTTCAAAAGATCTAACACTTCTAAAAATTGAAATCAATACTTAATTCCTAAGTGCTTTTGCCTTCCCAAGTGTATTTTCAATTTAGTGTAAAAAGAATATGGACTTATAGTTATCTCCAATAAAGCAATTTAAAAAAAATCTAATTATATAGATGTTAAAGATCTTGCTTATTAGAGTGCATACATGGTGAATTTCATTAAAATGGGAAAATTCCATTACTTTGACACTTTTTACACTTTGGATTGTGTAATTTGAAATCTATACCTATCTTAGATTTTCCAAATTGAGCAATTTGAAATCTAAATTGGTCACAAAATTTTGAAATTGATATCATTCCTAGATTTTGAAATTCTATACTTGTCAAAGTAGCCTGTGAGCTTGTGAACATGAGCTTGTGAGCGTAGAGCAGGGATTCTGTGAGCACAAAGCTTAAAAATTTGAAGAAGCATTATAAAACTTAATTTAATTCATTAAAATTGATTCCATCTTAAAATTTTGAATCAAAATTTTTTATTTCTAATAAATTTTAGTACCTATTTTTGTAGACCTATTACCGTGGACCTATTACCATGGTTATGTTGAAATTGGATGAAGATTCTAATTTTCAATCTTACTTAAAAGTATACATTACAAAAATGAAGAACTCAATTGATATGAAAGATGAATAAAGATGGAATTAAGTTAATATAGAGTATTGGTTTATCATTATCCTATAATAATGTAGATATTTTTGAGGCCTAGAGAAAGGTACTAATGATTTTTATTGATGTATTATTATTACAGTTGTTTAGATTTTAGAAAGAAAATTTGTTGATAAAAATCTTTGCTACACTAAATTTTATTTTGGTTGATCATGTCTTGTAGCATTATAAGTCTTCTCAAGGCCAGTAGGAGGGCATCAATTATTCCCTCTTCACTTTTTAAGTCAATGGACTTGTTTAAATTTTAGAAAAGGATTTGTTTGTATGATTTCATTATATATGGAAAGAACTTAGTTGCACCAAATTTCATTTTGTTCATGATCTTATAGTAGCATAGGTCTTCTCAAAAGCCAACGTAGGCACCTACAATTTTGTCTTAATGTATCAATAATGGAACTTGTTAAGATTTTTTTTTTAAAATTTGATTGATAGGGATTACTTTTGTAAAGAATGAACTTTGTTACACAAGATTATTGATTAGTTGACTCATTATCATCTTGTTTATTCAATGAAGGGATTCATTTCTTTTTTTTTTTTTTTTTTTGGCCGAGGGACTCCCCTTGGCGCCGAAGGGAGTCCCTGAATTGCGGGGGGAAAAGAATTTTTTTAAATCAGAGCTGTGGGACTTCCCTTGGTGCCAAGGGATACTGAGAAGTAAGACTAAGGAGAGTATTCACAAAAATTTTAATTTGTGAAATAACCTCATTTGATTTCAAAAAAATTATAATTAGTCACTAATTTTTTTTCTTCATAAAATCTAGCAAAGTACAATAAATGGTAAAACAAAGTTATTCAAGGGACCACGGTAATAGGTCCATGATAATAGTTCCACGGTAATAGGCACTAAAATTTACCAAAGTTAATCAAATTTGGCCAAAAGTTTTAGATGGAACCTTTAAAAAATTGTGTAGGCTCACAAGCTCACAAGCTCACGCTCACAGGCTCACAAAATAGCAACTTTGCTTGTCATAGATGTTAATTTTTGGTCTAGATTGCGCGGTTGAAAAAATGGCATTTAGAATACAGCTATTATGATAAAATTTACCATATATTAGCTTTAAGTGTGAAATTGAATATGAGTTGTAAGATTATAACAAGAGAATTGAAATCTATATATCCTACTTATTATATAATACCTTTCTCCAAAATGTTTGAGAAATTTGCATATGAAAAATTCTAGGGATTAAAGATGATATGAACAACTAGAAATCGTATTAGTGCACTAAAATGCACTTCTAAGAACTTTGAGCTCAAATGAAGAGCTATCAAACTCATGATTCAATTGATCATTCTAATGGTGAAATTCAAAAAATTACTTTATTCTTTCCATTGGGACTATTTTCAAAGCAAATAGATAAGTACATTTTTTTGTGAAATCAAGTGAAATTGACAAGCTTTGCTCAAAGCTAGAAAGTCAAGTAAAATTCACAAGCTTTACTCTTCCACTAATGGTACGGTGCATATATGCCTTCAAATGAAGACCTCTAAAAATAAAATATTTTCCTTTTTCAATGAAAACTAGAAAGCTTTTAGTGATCAATCTTTAATTCTTCTTGTAATAATTTTTAAAATGATTGAAGGATTTAACTATCTACATTGAAACAAGCTTGAAATTTTGAAGTGACTATATATGACAATTGAGGCAATTAGAAGTTAAATTAGACTACTTGTAGATGGTTGGTATGTATTTTATCTTTGCAATGAAATCTTGTTTCATTTGTGTCCAAAAAAAAATCAACACTTAACCTTGAAGCACTCCAATGTCCAATTTTGGGATGATGTACAAATTAAAAATCTATTTGCTTTTTCATTACTACTTGGATGAAAGTCATCCTAATTTGTGGAGATACTTTAGGAAGTTGCTCTTCTATCTAATGGTTGGATTTGGTGTTATTAGAGTACAAATTTTTTTAAATTACAAATGTGAAAGTATGTCAAGTGGTTGACCAAGCCAAAATTGCATTGACTTTAGTTCAAAATTGGATTTGCAAAATGAGGTCATAGGTGTAAAAAACACAAAACTTTCTATACCAAGAGAATCTCATTTCAAATCCATTCCAACTAATTTGACTCAAAAAATGAAAATATTTTGTCTTTAACTAAATTTTGAAGGAATTTTGAAATTTTTCTTTCTAAATTACAAAAAATAAATGTGATAGCATTTGGTGTTCAAATCAAACCATTTGAATGGAATCTATAATTCAAAGTCTACAACTTTTATTTGTATCTCAATTCCAAATCATTCTTTCAAATAGTATTTTATAATGATTTTTCCAAATTGTCAATTTTAGAGAAGATTCTAGATGCTTAGAAGCTAAATAGTTGTTTCATGCACCTCCTACCTTGATCATTAACCCATAAGGGTGGCTGCAAGAAACACTTGCCACTTTTCATAGTGTTTTACTGGGAACTGCATTTTCGCCGCATAATATTGCCAATACTACGAGTACTATCAGTAAACTGCTAATGCACTGTGCTTTTGACACGTGTATTGAAATCAGGAGTTATTGTGGCCATTGAATGACATAATCTTATCTATTGTATCATTTAAAAAGTTTGACAAGTGGACGAATGTGGGATTAAAGTCAGATGTGGGAGTACTATGTCTACGTAGCAGTACTTAGAAACAGAAGACTGCAATTTTTTTGAGAAAATACAATGATCCAAGTTTAATTCATAAAAAATCAAAAGTGATTTATTTATTTATTTTGAATTATGGCCATTTTTAAAAATCTCCTTATCATCACTTTCATACAAAAAAATTAGAGTTACAATATTTTTAGAATTTGTAAATGTGTGCGCCATTGAGCTATATTATGTAGCATATACATCATACAAAAATATCTAAAAATTGGATTCCAAACCATATTCTTAAGTTTATTAGGTGGAAGAACACACCACCAAAATATCAACTCAAAAGCATTCATTTTGATTACAACGAACGTAGTGAATCCTTGTTCACCTAATGTGTGACGAGTAGACAAAATTAATTTTTAAATACAAAAAGTTTTTTCCAAAATAAAAAAAAAATGGAACCCTTAAGCATGAAGTTAGTTATCTCCAATAAAAATTTCAAGGTGAAAATTTTTTGGATTCAAAAGTTAGAGTACAAAAGGAGAAAGTAGTTTCAATTGTGACATGAAATAGGACAAGTGTTTCTTGCAATGACCCATAAACGACACAGAGGCCATTTTGTGGTCAATGAATGAGAGAGAATTCCTCTTAGTAGGACAAAATTGCAACTATTCATCCTCCAAATTAGGGGTTGAAAAGAAAGATCTTCTATAGACTTACTTTGACTTCTAATGAGTGCTTTTGGATTTTTCAGAACCAAATATTCCTATGGTATCAAAATTCAAGATTTCCATGGTCTTCAACTCATTTAAGGGTTAAGAAAAACAGACACTTAGACATTGATATATTGTACTTCAAAAATCTCTACAGTGAGTACAGTCCCTTGCAATGAAATCTTGTTTCATTTGTTTGGAGAAAAAAACAAAAACAAAAACAAAATAACAAAAAACAGCAATTCTACAGTATCTGAAATCTCTCTCTTCTTCTTTTTTGACACAAATGAAACAGAATTGCATTACCCTTAAACGTTGCCATGGATGATTGGCAACCTGTAAATGACAAAGAATCCTTCCTTCTAGGAGAGAAGTGCAACTTTTCATCTTTGGTATAAGGGGTGGAAAGGGAAGATCTTCTACAATACTTGGACTTTCAATGAGTATTTTGGGCTTCTTCAAAGTGGATGATGTCACATGGTATGAACAAAATGTTCGTCCTTCAACGATTGAAAGGGGCCACGTTGAGTCACATTTTAGAGAGGATTAGAATTAAAAGGGGCTGTGTTGAGTCAAATTTTAGAGAGGGGGTGGGGGATCGATGCCGGGATTTCTCGGAAGAGAGGTCAAGGCATCAGCGAGTTCACGGTAGCAGCGGTATCACATCCCCACCTTCCGCAGGTAACAACTCTCTCCCTGACACACAGCTAAACAAATGAAAAAACTCTGTTTTCTTTGAAACGGACGGTGAGCAGGCACTGTAACTTACGTGCAATTCTGCTTGATTCGGTTTATTCGTTTCAAAAAAAAAGAAAAAAGAAAAAGTCTGCAAGATGTATTTCCCAAGTAAGTTATCTTTTTTCGAAACATATGAAATTGAATTTCATTGCAAAAAAGAGGGCCACAATACAGAGCCACCAGCCACAGGGTACAAGCAGACTGAGTTCACCCTACAAAGCCTCTGTGGGTACTACAGTAAGTGTCCGATGGATGACAGAGAAGTTTTGCATGCAAGACCAAATTGCAATGATTCATCTTTGAAATTTTGTGTAAAAAGGAGGAGGTCATGAATAATAGTTTGGTCTCCAATGAATATTTATGAATTTTTTAAAGTACATGATTGGCACGGTTTCAAAGAGCATGATTTCCACGGAGACCAGCCCGTCCTTACAGGGCTAAGCTTAGTATGTCGGTTCACAACAACCAAGCCAGAGCCATACCGACGTTGAAGAGTCGAGCTTAAAAGCTGCAAAACTCCGGCGCTTGACGAGAATAAAGTTAATAGTCTGCACATCTGACAGTCACTCAAGTCAAGCTCCATGATTGATGCAATCACAAGATCCCCCTGCAAGACGTGTTACAAAAACTTCAATGCGCATTGCACTGCAGTTGTGCGGGAGTTGCAGTGTCTGGTAATTGGCAAGAGTCTCGTGAAGATCCTGGTTTCAACTTACGGTAGTGTGCGAGACCTTGAACTGCCCTTCGTTTTCGAAGCACGCTGTCTCTCTTGCTCGCTTTCTCGGAATCTTGCTGCCGGAGTTTTCGTTTCGAAGGTGCGCAGCAGAGCAGAGCTGGGTAATCTTCCTTTTCTGTTTCTTCCCTTCCCTTTGCTGTGGAGTTGCTGTGAGTCGATCCTTGCACGTACCGTACGCGTTGTCGGGCTGATCGATCGGTCGAGGAGTCCACCGATCTGTACGTGGAGAAACTGCTGCTGGAGCTGTTTACGGTCGAGGCATTTGTTTCCATCGGAGACGGACTCGATCGAGGTCCTGTCACGAGCTCGGAGGAGACAGAGTTTGGGAATAAGAAGTGCTCTCAACTTGAGCGAGCGGCGCTTGGATGCTGGATAGCTGCTGTTGCGATATTCCTTCTATTGTGACGCTGTCGGTTTGGATCGTGGCTTAGTTTCTGGAGCTTTTCTTCTGAGTTCTGACCGTGTGGAATTTGTACCTTAAGAAGGTGAGAACGGTGGCTTTAATCGGTAGTTGTTTTGGTGGTTTTCTGCTGGTGAGGTCGTTTTCCTTGTGGTAATAAGGTGGGTACACCCAAAAGCGCCACTTATTCATACTGAGCCTAGTTCCTGCTATTAATTAGTTCAAAATTTTATGTAGTCTTGTTGGCAAGTGAAAGCATGTTCCAACGCACCAAAGAACGCACGATTTGGATACCGTATGCAAAAGTTATTAACAGTCAAAGTCTGTTTCTGAAAGCGCCATTTACAGTATGTGAACATGACTGATTTCGGAAATGTATGTGCACTGTAGATGGCACTTTTAGGAACAGGGCGCTTTTGGGTGTACCTACCTTAGTAATGAATGATGTGGCCGGGGTGTCTTCATACTACTGACAGGCACTCCATAAATAGTGTCACAAATTGACAATTTCACAGTTTTGCAACTTTGCAACTTCTTTGTAAATTGCTTATGGATTTATAAAATGATTATTTCTTATGGATTATGTATTAATACTTAGATGTTCATTTTATAGGACATTGAACCCATCATTCAAAGTGGGCCTTGCAAGGTGAATTTACATACTGTATGGAAAAAATACATTAATTTTTTATTTGCGACAAATGATAAAGTTGAAAATTTTTGAATTCATATTTGCAGTAGAGACTCAAATTAGCTAGGAGTGGTGAAGAATATAAAATTAATACAACAAAAAATAGGGGGGCTTTTTTATTTTTCCTACTACTCTAGAGAATACATAATTGATCTTGTAGGGCTTACTTCAATTGACAAGTTTAGCATCCTACATTGGTTTTTGTATGTTTCCAAAATTTGATCATTTTTGGAGTTAGAAAATCTACCATACTAAAGTCTATTATAGCATGTTATACTTTTTGAAATACATAATGTAGTAAGAAATCAAATTTGCTTTCGTATTTAGTTCTATAGAGTATAGACTTGCACATCTTTAGTTGAAGGAAAATCAAACATTTGTTTGGTAGTTAAAAATTAAAAATTAATTTTCTAATCTTTTTTTATATAGGTGATTGCAAGAAACATTTGTCCTTTTTTTTCCCCTTAACCTCTACTAGGTAGTTTTTTGCTCATAACTTTTTCATCTTTTGCCCTATTAACTTGAAATTTGGAATGAAGGTGCATACAAAAGTTTTAGATGTTGTGTAATTTTTTTAATTTTTTAAAAATTAGTTTACTATTTTTAAAGTGCTCCCAATTGGCTATCTACCTTGGCCATTCTGGGGGGTTTTAGTCCTATTTTGGACTCAAAAATCCGAATTTGAAGCCAAAAATTGGACAAGTTGCAGGTCTACTAATGTTTCAAGGATTGACAGTAAGTTTTTATGAAAATAGTAAAATGTCTATTGTCCACATGGGGTTAAAGTGACCTTCCTTTGCACAAACGCTACCAAGAGGGAAAAAATTTAGAGGAATTTTTTGTTGCAATGTGAGTACAATTTTGTTTAGAAAAAAGAATTTTTTGATTTTTTTTGAATTATTAAAAATAAAAAGTTCCATAAATCCTTTTTTTGCTATTTTCTGCTCCTTGTGGCTTGTGAAGTACTTTGTAGTAGTCTATAGTACTACATAGTACTGAACTGACAGCCTAGATCTACAAGTGCCTAAAATCGACAGTTGAGATTTGTAGGCACGTGTCAAACGCATTGTACTATTAAGATTAGGTAGTACTGCTAGTATTATATTTAAGAACAACGTTTTTGAGCCAAAAACATAAAGTGCTTCTTGCAATCATCCATATATACTTCAAACATTCAAATATTTGAAAGACGTTATTGGCCATTTGATTCTGTATTTAGATTTTTAAATGATTGGAATCTAACTTTAATCTAATATTGTAAAGGTTAAGTGCTAGGTGAATCACCTTGAACATATTACACACTTTAATTGTGATTTCATTCATTTTTAGCTTCTACATAGACATTGTCTTGAATCAGTTTCAAATTTTTTGAAAGAGTTTCTAAACCTCTAAATTATTGCAATGCTTCTTTTTTATTAGTAGTTCTTCAAAGAAGCATAGTTTATTTATACATTAGAAGTTCCATATTTGTATATTTATGTTCTCAATTTTGTAATATTTCATTTTATAATATGCTTCAAAATGATCATTATAGTAATAATTTCACTACATGTATAATGTGCATTAGAAATGCAATCTTTGGTTCAAAGTTATAGGAGTATTCATAGCACAAAAACACCCTACTTGAGACTTTTGTATTCCTCAATTGAAATCAAAGTTATTTCATATTATGAAATCAAAGTTTTTGATTGGAACTTGTTGTATGTAGAAGATTTGCCAAAGACAATGACATCTGTTGGATCCAATGCTGCAAGTACTAGTGGAGTGGATAGGAGCAAAGGACCACCAACTTGTGCATGGTTATCCTTGACTATGGAAGAGCAATTGCAAAATTTCAAACGCACAATTCGCAAACAACATTCTTCTAAAGATTTTGATGCTACATTTTACAAATCTGTTGCAAGAGTTGTAAAGGAATTGAGAATTGATCTAAATGTGGATATTGAAAGTCTTCTTGTTCGGCATCCTATGGAATTATTACGCGGGACAACTCCTCTCCATTGGGCTATATTGATGGATGATAGAACAATGGTGCGTTACATCCTGAGTTCAGGAAGGGTAGACATCAACGCTACAACAAGAGTTTTGGAGGAAACAGCCTTGCACTATGCCATAATTGGTGGGAACTATAATATAGTTGAAGACCTTCTTGAGTACAAAGCTGATGTTTGCATTCTCAATCTATCGGGTGAAAGTGCCCTCTACTATATGATACTTGAAAAGTATTCTATGTTTGGCATCCTCAAAACCATTCTACTTAACAATGTCAATTTGTGTGATGAAGCAAAGAATACACCTTTGCATTATGCAACAAAAGAGGACGCTAAAAATATTGTGACATATCTTTTGGATGAAAAGGCAAATGTCAACTTGCACAATCAATTTGGATATACTCCACTTCATTATGCAGCAGAGAAGGGATCTCTAGATGTTGTGACATGCTTGTTGCAACAAAATGCTAAAGTTAATGTATTAAATGACGATGAGTGGAGTCCACTACACTTTGCGGTAAAGCAAGGAGCTATGAACATTGTGTCACTTCTTTTAAAAAAGAATGCCAATGTAGATGCTTTGACCAAAGATGAACTTTGTCCACTACATATTGCAATAGTTGAGGGACATGTTGACATCGCAATACATCTTGTGGAGCATAATACAAATGTAGATGCTTTTGCCAAAGATGGACTTTGTCCATTGCATTTTGCATCAGCAAGGGGATATCTTGACATCGTGACTTGCCTTGTGGAGCATAATGCCAATATTAATGCATTGGATAAGGATGGGTGGAGTCCACTTCTCTTTTCAGTAAGCAATGGAAGAGTTGACACATCCAATAAACTAATAGCAGCCGGTGTCGATGTTCATGTCAAAGACAAATGGTACAATAATGCTCTTCATATAGCTATTTGGGTTTATAGTAGTAATCATAACATGATGAACATTGTGAAACTTCTTCAAGAACATGATGTTGACGCAAATGCCAAGAATGCAGAAGGATATTCTCCATTTTTTGTAGCTGTGGCTGGAGGTCATACAGAAGTGGTGAAAGAATTGTTACGTAACAAAGAGAAGATAAAACTCATGGAAGAATGCAATGGTCAAACTGCAATTCAAATTGCATTTGACAAAGGCTATGAGCATATCAAAAGAGCACTTTTAGAGTGTGATGATGTGAGCCGATATGTTGGTGCTCTTTATAGAGACCGGCAAGTCTATGTTGACGCTGCCAATGCCATTCTTGTCGGAGCTGCCCTCATTGCTAGCGTTACATTTGCCTCTTGGCTTCAACCGCCGTTGGGCTATACTACTCCTTATGTAGATCTTTCTCCTTCAAGCTCCAACATTAACTATGTGGATGTTCAACACAATGTATCGCTACGAGCATTTTGGATTTTCAACACCCTCTCATTTTACTTTGCCATTGGTACGGTGGTGTTTGGTGCTCGAAGTGTATTGCCAAGGCGACGAATGTTTATTAAGAATATTGTAGAAAAACTTCACAAAAACTTATTGGTTACATCCATTCTTTTGGCATGTTCGGTTTTCTTTGTCATAATAGCCTTTGGAATTGCAGGGTGTATAGTCTTGACACCAACATTAAAGTTTCAATGGTACATGATAGTTCCTACTATTTTTGGAGGCTTAGTGTGCTTGATTAGTTTAGGGTTTCTATTCAAAAGTATGGTGGAGGATAATTTAGAAATGAAGATAGAAACAATTGGTTTATATTATTTCAACAATTGGGATCTCATGGATTTTAGGAGGATTCAAATATAAAGAATATTTTATATATTTTACTTTTTATTATTGATTTGTGTCTTGGCATGGCATTCAACCCTAGTCTCTAGAATTATTAGATATATGGGTGATTGTAAGAAAAAAAATTGTAATGTAAATAAATCCAAAGTATCAATTTCAAAGTTTAATTTCTTAGAAAAATGATTTTTTAGGAAGTTGCTTGAGTTGCTTGAGTTGCCCTCCAAATGACAAAAATGACATATCAAGCAATAACTTTTTAACCATGAAGTCAAAAGTTATGAAAATTGTTGAGCCTTGTAAGCAATTAATTACCCACCCTCAGTATCTAATTTAATACAACCTAGTTCTTATGATTATCTTGATGTGATTCTACATGTCGGTGACTGGGTGCTTGGACATAGGTTCATTGTGCCTTCCAAACAATGGATCTTCTTTAGTACCTAAGTGACTCAAAATTGTAGAATTGGCTCGAAATATATTTTAAAAATGCTTTAAACAAAGTTATTGGTTAAATATCAATGCCACTATGGTTTTCCTTGAATGTTGGTTTAGACCAAAACTATTGACCTCATCTTGTAAAACACTCTTTTTTCTTTCAAAGAATATAAATATCATTCAAACCCGGCCTTCTTACCAAAAGTTATAGAAGGATGAAGTTTGATTGTTAATTAGTTCATAAAACTTCATCCATGATTTCTAAGAGTTTTAGGTTTTGAAATGAGTTGAAAATTTAAAGATAAATTTTGGCTAAGAACTTCTACTGGATTCTTATGTTTTGTTTATTTTGGATGATTTTCCTAAGTATTCATCCAATCCTAGACCATTACTTCATCCCTCTCTAACTTCTACAGCTTTCAGGGGTTTATTTGTGGAGACACATTTCTAGCTTTTAGTAAGTCAGCTCTATAAACTCATGATCCTAATTGTCTATTTCTAATCTATTTTAGAGGGGTTTAATTAAACTTGCTTACTTCCTATGCCTCAGTCTAACTTTTGTCCATTTGCTATTTTTAAAGATTTTAGGTTTTATTCTTCTAGATACTAACTCTAGCTTTCTAAATAAATATTGAATTTCCTAATCAAAGCTTCATACTAGAAGTTATAGGGGGATGAAGTTTGACTGCTCATTAATTTATCAAATTTTATTAATGATTTCCTACTAATTGATAATTCAAATTTAAGTTTTTCCTTTCAACTTCAAACTCTAGATTTTGAGTCAACTTGTTCCAAAGTTTTAAGTTTTATCTATTTGTCATCCGTTTTACCTTCTAAACTTCATCTAACTCTAACTTTCTCAATTTCACTTTAAATTCTATATTTAATATGTTTTAACCCCTAAAGGTTTTTGACTATGTTTTCACCAAAACCGCTTCAAAATTGTCATTTTTTAGACAATTACCAAATTTTAAGAAAAAAACATTTTTGGGCAAAAGTAACCATAGGATCTTTTAGAGCACAAGTTTAAAAGGATGTAGAAAAAATTTCAAAAATTTTCGCCATGTAGATTGCAAGATATTAATGTTTGAAGAGACAAAAATCCTTTTTTTACCACTGTGGAAATCCGGGCAGGTGCACTTCACAAGGTTACATTTGTATGAAAAAAAGTTCAAATTGGTGGTTACTCTCTGGATTAATTCTTAAAGTCAAATTGGTTATATGCAAAAAAAATTTCAAATCATTTGGAGTTGTAAAACATAGAGGAAAAAAATAACAAGTACAAAGAAGTAGAAAATGAGCCAAAACACTAAATTGTAAACAATTTATTTATGGAATTGAAAAATTCTAATCCCAATGGTTAAAATGTTGTAATAAACAATCTTCACGTATTTCAATTATTTTTATCCAAAAATATTAAAAATTGAATTAAATAAAGGATTTCAAACTTTTTTTGTAGTGTAGGAATTTTGTAACTAGCCACAAACTACCTCAAACTAAACCTCCTCATAACTTTTGACTCACTAATCCAAATGGAATGATTCAAAGATTCCTGCATACACAAAATTCTAAATAAAATATGTCAATTTCTCATTTTTTTTAAAAACTATTTTTAAAGAAGTTTTTTTTATCTGCCCAGGCTGCCCAGAGATCAAAAGAAATCACATATCATGCAATAACTTTTTGACTATGTAGTCAAATGTTATGAAACTTGTTGGACCTTAAAGCTACTCCTTGGGCGCATGTTGTGTAAAATTTCAAAGAAAAAGAATAAAAACTCCATTTGTAGTGAACTGCCCGAAATCGCTATGTTGCTAAAAAGGTAGTTTGGTCCTTTAGGGGTTAAGAAAGCTATGAACTAGATCTATACTAATTGGAATCTAAAACTTGGAGAAAATTTGATCTAACTACTTTGACTTGTACTTCTAGTTTGGTTCCTATGTTTTGAAATGTCAACTTTGAAACTCAATAACTTTTGAAGTTTTTAGAAACCTACCTCTTTTTATGACTCATCTTGAGCATTGTTGTAGACATTCTCTCATATTTTCTTGTTTTCCATCTTAAGACACTTGTACAATTTTTGCTCACTGCTTAAAGATGGTAGTTTCTTATAGTTTTTGGAACTTGGATATCTATTTTCTAATTTTTTTCTCTTTCTTTTCTATTTTCACTTATCTATTCTATTATTATAGTTCAAGAGTTGACTTGGGAATTATGCAGTAATGCTTCAAACTTCAAAATAATAATTGATTACTTCTCCCTATCCAAGTCAATTATTATTCTATCATTAATTTTAATGGTCTAAATGTTTTTTTTAAGGTTTTCACCTAACCCTTCTTCAACTTCTAAAATCTTTTACTACTTTGTATAACCATCCCAACTTGGCTTCCTACTTCATTCTATTGTTCTACTTGGAGTTTTTGAACTCCCCTACCTTTTGTGATTGTGGCAAAAAAAGTGGTGAATTTAGAAGTTGCTAATTGATATGGCTTTTAGATATTGATTGATCTTCTTTTTCTCCTTACTAGTCTTTTTGCTTCCGACACTTTCTAATCTTCTTTTTAATCTTCTACCTCTCCTTCTTCTACTAATTGTATTCCATATTTTCTACAAAACATCAACTATCAAATTTATGGGAAAAAAAAATGAATTGTCATACAATTTTTTCCTTTGGAAAGTCAAGAAGGGCCCTAGCTTATAGCAAAGCCTAGCAACCCCTATTTGCCAGCGCAAGCTATAGGAAATGGCCCTACCACTCCCTTGCTTGGTGGGGAGCTTTTGCCAGGGGTCTACCTAGGCAAGGATGGAACCCCTAGCTGAGCCCTACCCTAGGCCAAAGAACTCAACCCCTATTCCTATCGACTAGGCTAGGGAGCTCAACTTGTGCGCCTACCAACTAGGTAGAGAAGCTCAATCCAGGTGGAGATCTAATCACTTTGCCCCCAACAGGTCTGGCCCTCTTTGTTGGGTCGCGGCTAGCAATTGCCTTGGTCGAGGGTTCGACTCCCTGGCCAAAGTCAACTACCTAGCTGTGAGTTGAGGTATCAAATAGGGACTTCATCCTCTTGGCTCCTCCAAGTTTTTGTGGACTACTTGAAAATTTTGGAGTTTTGAAATTCTAATTGGAAATTTTAAATAGAAATTTGAAACTAACAAATCCGGTGGAAATGAAGGGATTTGTTTTAAGAACACATAACCCGTTGGTGCTATACTTGATATGGACTTTTAATATTTTGGGCACTACTTGGCAATAAATCCTTTCTCTTTTAAATTTTGTGGGGATTTTTCTACAACCTAGAAGTTCTAAGCTCCGCCGTCTCTTACAAAATCATTCAAATCCTATGGATTTTGCTATAGATAAAGTCAAAGCTTGACCATCATGGTCAATTTTGTTAAAATGGTGGTATTCCAATAAAATGGCATGACATTCCATTAAAATGGCACATTTTCTTCCTCTACCTCTAGGCCTCTATGTCAAAATGGCACTTGAAATTTGTCAAAGTGGCACATGGAATATGTCAAAACGGAATTGGAATTTTTCAAAATAGCACTTGGAATACTGCCATTTTAACGAAATTGACCATGATCCCAAATGGGACAAGTAATATATGGGCACTTAAATGAATTAGTACAACACTCAAAACTTCAACACAAATTAGTATAAAGGTTAGTTCAACCACGGGGGGGACACTTCCCGCATTTTAGCAACCCATGTGGAGTGGAATATAGGGTGGATTTAATTCATTTTGGATAATATTTATAAGTATTTATTAAAAAATTACACATAAAGTAGGGGACTGAAAAGTGGCAAGTTCATTATAAGTAATGTAGGTAGCCAAAAAATATGGTTCATTAATTTTTGAATACATGTAATTTAGAGGCAAAAGAATTAAATCCAAGGAATTGTATTTAGTAGGGTTTGTTTAATATATTATGTCAAAATTACAACATAATATTATGTCAGACTTATAGTATAGTACTCATACATCAGAGTTACAAGATGAAACTCCAAATCAATGGATGAAGGTGCGATTTTACAAACTTAGAGTTTTAGAGTAGCCGTTGGGTGGTAAATGATAGATTGAATGGTTTTTTCAAATGTGCAAGTGTGTATGAAAAATTCAGCAAGGCGTTGTTGTTGTAGTTTTTCTATTTGCTAGTAGACATTTCTTCTTGTTCATATTTTGACATTGAAGCACATTTTCAGTACTTTGCACATTTAGTACCGGGTGAATGCATGGTTGAGTTGGCTCAAAATCATGTCACAATGTCAAAAACTACACACAATAAATTTTCAAATGCATGTAGGATATGCTTTAAAAATTAGAAAAGAAAAGAAAAGTTTGTTTTAGGGTCTTAAACTTCATGATAAATGTGAATTTGTTGTTGAATGATTTTTATAGCATTGCATGAAATGTAGTGAACTTTTGAAAATATAGGAGTGTGACAAATTTGTTATTAGCATATTTTTCAAGGACTTTTCAAAGATGTCTTAAGTATTCAAATTCATACAAGGGACTTTGATTCTAAGGGGGGATTTACTAAACTTTCAAAAATTCATAATCTTGTTGTGTAGACATATATTAATTGTTTGCAAAGGACTTTTTAATGACTTTCAAAACCTTGAAATTTACAAAGTCCCTTTTGCATTCGTAATAATTTTTCTTTTAGTTTTCTTTTGTCTAAGTTTAACATTTTCATAAGTTTTAGGTGCACCCGTTGAATTTTGGACTTTTTCATTAACCAAATTATTTAAAAAAAATTTGGACCGACATTCAACTATAAAGAACTTCAAATATAAACTTAGCGGAGAAGATTGGGTTGTTGATTGAACTCATTAATGGCTAACTTATGGTAGTTCTTGAATTTGACTACATTTAATTTATGTTTTTCAATTTTTCAAGGGACTTTGTCAACTTGGACTTTTGCCAAAATTGAGCCGCTCAATCATGCATTTGCCCTACTTTCATTGACTTTGGCTCTGTGTTTTTGAACACGTACTTCATATGGCTTCTAATTGTTGAGTACGGCTTAATTCATTCATACTTATTGGTGTTTAGAAATTGAATATTTTTTTCTATAAACTTTTTTCTTGTCACTTTTACTTTCTCATTAGTTTTTTATTTAGTTTTTTTACTTACAAAAAAAAAATAGGCTAAAAAAATTGCATTGACCTACATATTATAAGTAATGATATGAATGATTATATAGGAAATTATTTTGCATTAGGTAATGATAGGGGCCCTCTTAATGTTGCCAAGGAGGTAAATAGGCCCCCAAAAAATATCCTTCCGCTGCACCTGGGTCCTCCAAATGTTGTGAGAGTATCCCCCCATGACTTCAACCAATAAAATAATAACAAGTTAGTGCAATATGTTAGTCCACAAATTCTTAAAATAAACACTAAAGGCATTTCTTAAGCGGCATCACTAATCATAAGAAAAAAAATCCTTTAGGATTAGTACAAGATGTTAAAAAAACTCAACAAAAATCCAACAAAAACATCACCAAATGAGCCAAAAATTTCAATAAAAGATACCAAAGATTAGCAAAACTTGAAGGGACCCCAAATTCCTTCAAAAATTCAACAAAGACACAAAATAGGACCTTGAAATGCTCCAAAATACACACATTTCAGTAACTTGGTATAAACTTGATCAAAAATCTAAATAAATGAATAAACATGAACATGTTGCCAAAAGATGGCTACAAGGGGTGATTTGAGAGAGAAATGGGTGCCCATATATACTCTTCTGAAGGCACCCACATCCTCTCATTTTCATGTGGTAATCTTATAACCTAAGATTTTTATACTAATCTAACCATTTTTAACTTTTTACACTGATTTATTTTTTAACCTTTGGAGTTTAACTCTAAATCACAAATAAATTTTGCCATTGGCTTTAGAAGGCCATTTTTAGTCTTAGAAAAAACCTATTCATTTTTTTGACACTAAAAACTCAACGAATCCTAGTACTAACTTAATAACCAAAAGAGGTAAAAATCTAACTTTTGAAGGTTGACTTTTCTCAAAAAAGTAACTAGCCTAGGATCTTTAGTAGATGTAAGGGATTAAGAAAAGACCAAACTTGAACGTCATTCTAATTTTGTGGGCATCCAAAATGGTGATCAAACTCCACTATAATCTTTAATTTTGTTAGTTTGAAGAGGACCTTGTCAGTTTGGACACTTTTGGCTATCAAAATGTCGTGAAACTTGTTAGAGATTTTCTTTAACATAAAAGAGTCTATTCTAGTTTTTAATGGGATTTTACCACAATTTGAATAATTTATGAAAATCTCCATTTGGATGTTGAAGCGATTGACTACCTGGAGAAGCATCTTTTGGAGATCAAAAAATTTTGAAATTTTTTGAGGGTCTTCCAATGGAATCCCACAAAGATGTGAAAGACTAAATCTAAGTTCTACATGATTGTCAAAGGAGAGTAAAATCTTGCACCATCCTTCAATTATTAGATTTCAAAGAATCTTTCATATGGAGAGGAATCTTAACAAAGCAACTTTGTTTTTAATTTCATAATGCAATTCCAATCCAATATCACTATCTTTTGGCCGTAGATTCCTTTTATCAATCTGTCACTATATTTTTCAACTTGTAGGCTAACAATTGGGATTTCTACAAAGAGTCGAATTCGATTGGGAACTCAAAATCTATTTGTGAAATTGGGCTTTAGGGTTCTCACCAAGTTCTTTCAAACCTATTTTAGCCAACTTCATCACATACACGGTAGGTGGGGCTATTTTAGATAAATTTACCAAAGATGGGTTTTATTTGAATTTTAACAATTTCTAACCTATTTACAAGCGGGATTTTAATCTAAATGGATAAAAACACTCAAAATATGACCAAATACTATATTGGCATGTAACATATCTATTTTGATTTTGCACTCTTTTTTGGGCTTTTTGTACTATTTTACACCCTGGGTACGCAACTCTTGTATTATATATAGGGGTCATTCACATTAAAATGGCTTAGAGGATGGCTTTTGTTAAAAATATATCAAATTAAAGAGACCAAAAATTTAGGTGAAGGCCAAATTAAGAAAATATTATATGTAGAAAATGTTGCATTGCATACATTCTAGAAAAAAACAACTCACAATACATATGAAGAATTAAAACACCTATGCATAGTTTTTTAGAATCCATACTAAAAGTTCTCTCCAATTAAAATTAAATTTTTATTAAAAAGTCCCCAAAGTTGGGTAGCTCAGCCTATGATACATGTATTAAAAAAACTCATATAATTAGGTTTCTAATGCTATTATTTTCCTCAAAAAGTATTCATTATATATATATATATATTTGGATTCCTTGTTAAAAGGGCTACAAGAAATTCCTACATTAGAACAAATTATATACTTTGAGAATAGATTAAAATGCATTAAAAGTGATTATAATCAAAGCCATATAATATGGGACTTGCGTACCTAGGTTTTACACACTATATTTTGCAAAAATTGAAAAAGAAAAGAAAAGAATACCAAGTTGATGATGACAAATTGAGGGCATACAAGCCTTAAAGCAACTCCTTGGGCACATATTGTGCAAAAATTTCAACCAAAAAAAAACCCAAACCCTCCATCTATAGTGAACTGCTTCAAATCACTATATTACCAAAAAATAGTGTTTGGACCTTTAGAAGTTCAATGCGGAAAAAACTTGGGAGACTATGAGTAAATTTTTGAAAAAAAAAATCCATTTGTAATGAGCTACTCCAAAATTGCTAGCTTTCTTGCCAAAAAAGTAGCTAGGTCTTTTAGAAGTAAACAATGTAATCTTCACAATATTTTTAACAATTCTTTTAACAACCATCCTTGTGCCAAATACCTAATTAGACTAAGCATGAAGATTCATCTACTCACTACTTGTAGTGCTTGCTTTTGGTTGAAGGACCATCACAAATTTCATAAAATCAATAGAAGAAAAACAAGGCTACTAGAGGAATTTTTTAAGACTATAAAACAATACAACATGTGCCAAAATATTATATAAATAAAAGATAAAATTATTTTTAATTTTTAATCAATAAAATTATAAAAAATATAAAAAATAGTAGGTGACATGGTAGTTTCTTGGCCATGTCAAATTTCTAACATTTGTAATTTTGGATTCATTTCAATAGGAAATTTTTTCCATTCATTTATTTATATAAATAAAATGTCTCATGCCACTTTTCCCTTCCAATTTGTTCATTTCTTTTCCAAGTAGTTATGGTCAATGTTCTTTTCTATTTGTGTTCTTGACCCCTCATTCTTCTTCTATTGCTAAGGAAATCTCATAGTGAAGAGTTAAGAATATTATTTTTGATGCAAACTTTAAGAAAGTTATAGAATTTGTAGTTCTAACAAATTTGTGTTAGGAGCAAAATTCTTGGGCCTTGAGGGATAAGTTTTGAAGATAATGACCTCATTGATAGATCTTTGAAGTCCAAAGATGTAAAATATGCACATGTATTGTTAGAGTTCCATAGTTAGACAAAAATCACCATTGTAAAGCCTATGTCGGGACTTTCTCTACCAATCTTTCTTGCACAACAATTGAATCTAATTTGCTCCTACTCAAAATAAAATAGTTGGTTTATAGAACTTTTGCAAGTTTTGTTGCATGTTTATATTACTCTTATGCTTCTTTTTTTTGGAATACTTGTTAATTTGAAAAGTAATTAAATTTTTTTTCAAATAATATAGTCACTTTATACACCCATGAGATGAAAGTAACCTCTAAAGAAAAATCATAGAAAAATTCTCTAAGTAGGTGATCTAGAGAAGTGCCCAAAGTCAAGAAAATAGATATTTTATGTTTTGATTAATAAAAAATAGGAAAATTTTAAGAATTAAAAAAAAAAAATTTATTTGCAAAAAATTTATGAAGACATTCATCCACCAAAAAAACACCAAAATTACTTTTTACATGTTTCAAAATCCAAGCAAAAACAAGAGCAAAATCAGACTCATTTTGTAGACTTCTATACAATAAATACTTATTTATTTATAGAAATCCTTTGAAAAAAAGTTAAAAGTAAACTACAAAACCATCTCACCATCTCCTCTTAATTTCATCTCCAAATTTGTTCCATTGGATACTACTTTGTTCAATACAAAACAAAAATGGCAAGTGTTACATGTAATTGGGGACTATTTTCAAGAAGTAAAACATTTCAAGAAGATTCCAAAAAGTTAGGCAAGGTGTAGAATAGTCATAAGTACCTTCTCAACAAATTTCAAGTCGTTTGGAGCTAGATGACAAAAATTACAGTTTAAAAACTAATGAGCTAGAGATATGTGACATGAAATAGTACATGTGTTTCATGCAACCACCCAAACCTAATTTCTAGAATCCAAAATTTGTCCAATTCAATATATAAATGAGTTTGATTAGTTTTTACTTTGTATTATAAGTGGTTTTATTGAGATCTTAGGGACATTACTTCTACTTAAATTACATGAGTTTTAGATTCTAGTAGTTAGAAATCCTTTATTGCATCCAAATATTCTACCTTCAAAATCCAATGAGAGCCCAAAATGGAAAATACTTAGTGATTTGTCAAAAACAATTGAGGTCTTCATAGTAACAAAGTGTAATAGATCATGTAGGTTTTTTTCGTGTTGGAATTCTATTGAATGGAATTCCAAGCATGAATTACAAATGGTCTCAAGGTGTAGTAACAAATTTTGTAGGATATATATAAGAAATCAGGGTTGCTAGTAGACGAGCCTATGAGCGTGAGCCCATGAGCCTATGAGCCTGTGAGCCTGAATTTTTTGTTAAGAAAAAATGATGAAGGTTCTATGACCATGGATGTACCTATAACTGTGGTTGGAAAAATATATTTTGTTTTAGGGTAATTTGATTATTCTTTGACACTGATTTTTAAACCCCAAATTTCATTGTAATTCTTCTTGTTTTCAAATTTTGCGTTTAGGGTGTTTTCTTTGTAATACCTAATTGATTATAATACTAAGAAGGGGCATTGAGTTTTTAAATTTAAAATGCCAGTAGAAAGCTATATTTATAGCCACATTATTAAAACAATGAAAGATGATATAAAACATTTAATGTCGTTTAATTTTTTTATTCTATAGCAATTTTTTCTTAAAACCCTAAACTTCATTATAAGGCTTTAGGGTTTCAAATTTTGCAGGAAAAATATTTTCCTTGTAATGTCCAATTGATTATAATACTAAGAAGGGGCATTGTGTTTTCAAATTCAAAATCCCTATGGAAAGCAATATTTATAGTCACATTCATAAAATGAAGAAGGATGACAATAATGATTCAATGTAGGATAATAAAATGGTAGAAATTAGAGGGAATTCCTATATCAAAAATAAAATTTCATTTGACTTAAAACAAATCAATTAAGAACCAAAATAATGTAGATGTGGAAACTGAGGAAATAAAAAATGAAACAAGCAAATTCAAAATACATAATGGCAATTTCAGAAAATGACATACAAGAATACCATAAACTGAGTAGGATATAGCAATGTGGTGATCACTATTAAAAATAATGAAAACATAGCAATGTCATGATCACTATAAAAAAGATTGAAAACATAGTAGTGTGGTAATTACTATAAAATAAGCATATAGAAGGTACTATTAGATTAAGATATCTAATAGTCTTAGAAAACTAGAGATGCATTCATTCTTCAGTATAAGAAGAATCTGAGGCAGACTCTCCACTTGAAGAAGGGGCCTCAACATCCAAGAAATCCAAGGCAGGAGGGTGCACTTGTCCATAATGAGAAGAAGTACTAGTACTGCCATGAACTTCAAATGCTGTAGCCATCATTTTAGCATAAATAGGCAAGTGAAAAGACTTCTCAGGACTCGGAAAAAAGTCAGGTCTTTGGAAGAAAGGAACACTGGATTCAACTTCACTGCTCACAAATCTGAAACAAACAATAGAATTTAATCTAATATAAATAGGCATTATTAACAAAAAAATTTGAGAAGTGCAAGGTTGACTTACGTACTGAATCTGGATTTTTTTTGGATTGGTTCCACAATGCCAACGTCATCATCGAGGTCAACAATCTCTTCTGCTACTGATATTGCAGGAGCTGCAACTGCTACTGGCGCACGAATAAGAGGCTTAAGGACATTTTCAAATAATGCCTTGTCCTCTTCAATAGCAACAATATGGCGACCAGAAGTTCGACAAGCATGGATAGAGGCACCTGAAAAACAGAAATTGTTACATAGTAGCCTCAAAAATGTAACTTAAAGAAAGATTGATATATTAAAAAAAAAATTGAATCCAAGAAATCACCTGTACTTGCTGTGGCATCCAAAACAATGTCACCAGGTAGCGTGCAAGATTCTATCAACATATTGAAAAGCAACGAGCTTTTCTGTCGAGCTCCACGCCAAGGGCAGTCACCATTCATAATCAAATCATTCTCATAAACATAGTTGTAGAGAACATCATCTCTCTCCACATCAACCCCACATGATACTAGGTCGGGAATAGGCTGAAATGCAAACTTGGAGTTTGGAAGAGAAGGAATCTTCCTCACCAATAAAGTAATCCCAAATCGTTTAGTCTGCATCACAAAAATTATTAAAAATAATAATTAAATCATTCAATGGAACTGTAATTCACCAATTCAATTAGAGTATAATTCAATCAGTTCAATCAAACTATGATTCAATCAATTTAAACTATAACTCAATCACTTCTTATTTTTGCCTCTAGAATGAAAAAAGGCATTCAACAGTTCAATTCTCACCGTTCCTCTCAAGTTGGCAGGATTTGTTAAATATAACTGATTCACCCCCCACCAATCGAGCTTCTTTTCAAAAGAATATGCTTTCGTATGTTGTAACAATGTCTTCTTAGCTTGTAAGCTCTGAGGGTGAATGACAATGAGGGCACCGTCGTCATGAAGATGCATATCTGCAAAGTCGAATATAGGCTGTAACTAGGAGTCTAGTAAGGCATTCCAAGAAGGAATACTAGATTCTGGGTCACTTATTCCAATAACTGGAAGACCCTCTGGCATATCTACCAAGATAAGGTCAAAGCCGGGGTGTTTATCCACCTGCCCACGATAGGACCTTTTCTTTTTTGATGCACTTCCTGTGGAAAAAAACACAAAAATTGATTAGTGATAATCGAAAAGAGGCATACACACAAAAAATGAATAAAATAACTAATACAACTGGCTATACCTTTTCACAGAATGTCAAAATGCGGTTGTAGTCTGTTGGAGGGTCACCAGTCATGCCACCAAGAACCAAATCCACATTTGTATTCAAAATGAGTTCGGCCACATCTACAACATTCGAATCCACCGATCTTTGCATAGGTGCACGAGTTTGCACTTTGGAAAGTTGAGCATAATGCGATGCCACAACTACACCAGTCAAAGGTTACACTTCTAAAACCAATGTGTTGTCCACCGATGAGGCTGGGGCATCTGCATTAGGAGTTGACTTCTTTTGCTTGCCCTTCTTCTGAGTCTCTTTTGCTGCAGCCTTTGTAGCAGCTTTCTTCTTCCTTTCTTTTTCTCGTGCAGCTGCCTTCTCCGCGTCTTTGGCTTGTTTCTCCATTTTCTTCTGGTCCTCTTCAAGCCGCTTGCAGATTGCTTCTTCCTTGGCACCCTCCTCCAAACCAGCATATTCATCCGTGAAGACCTTTGAAGGTGCAAGGGACTGAAGACTTTGCCAGTATACAACCTCAGATGGAGGTGTAAATGAAGAATCACATTCTAAATATCATCCACAGCCTTGAAGGTGTATAAAGGTGTAGGTCTTGATTTGATATGGAAAAAACATATACTCAGGAGACCAACGATCTATCCAATTGTTCATAAAAGGGGACAAATCATGCTTGGAGATGGCTTTTTTGTTGGACAACTCCAATTTGAAGTACCTGAATCCAATACAAAGATAATTATAGGCACAAATAATTAGAGGAATGTAAAATGATAAGTGATAAATCATTCAATGATTTCATACCTGAAAACAACACATTTAATTATGTTGTCGGCTTCAAGAAACTTTGAAAAAGAGTCCCCTTTTTTGAAAGGTTTCTTCCCACCAAGCTCATCTCCAAAGGCTTGGTCCCAAATCCGCATGCGCCATTCTTCAATGTAGTCTTGCATAGTCAAAGGCTCCAAAGGGCTTGTCATGTCAATTGTTAGATTGTCCCGAGTAGATATTAGGTCTACCTCTGAAACCACAAAGGCTTCAATCTGCACAAAATCAAGAGGAAATTCAGTACTTCATTTATGCAACCACTTGTTAAAAATTAAGGAACAACATTAACCAAAAAACTCACCCCTGCCCACCACACTGCCTTGTGAAGAAAAGCCGTGAATTTGTCATCATTCATTGGCTTGGCTGGAAACTTTCTTGTCTCCCTTGAATGTTTGGAAAGATTCCACCATTTTAACCATTTCACTTTGTAGACAACATCTGCATTTGAAGTTGCTATAAGTTGGAGCTTATCAAGAGTCATCTCGGGCTCAGCATTCAAACTCCAATGCCTTTCAATCTAGTCATGAGAAAAAAAGTCAATCAACATTTGCAAAATAATAAAGGTGCATGAAATGTTAAGAAGATTAATAAACATCCAAACTATTATCTCTTCAAACCACTCAGAACCAAGGGCTGGATTAGCTACGGTGACGATCTTTGCCATCTTGAAATATAGATGTGACTTTCTGTCTATTGCCCCTTTCATCATTGCAGCTACTAGTCCACTTTCAATAGCCTCCCCCTTAGGGGTGCATTCATTGTACACCCTTGCAGCTATATCAGCTGCCTCTGCAATCTCGTACTAAGAAATTATTGAGCCCAAAACATCATTAGAAAAGGTCTAATTTACAGGCAAAAACAAGGATCAAAATCAAAGATTAAAGACATCGAAAGAAGGCAAAATCAGAGGACAAAGTCAACATAATGAAATAAAAAACAAAATAAAAGTTCATAGTCAAACAATGGCAAAAAAAAATTACCTGAAAAATGAACGAGGTAAAGACCTCTAAAGTCATGGTATACCATGTTTTCTTAATATTCTGTTGGCACTTCCCAAAATCAGACTCTGTGAGCAATTCCTTGAACTCTTTGAGAGGCATCTCACCATACCTTCTCACTTGATATAAGGTGTGGATCAACTTCGTCTTGACATGTGACCCTTCCGTATGCCTGCAAAAAGAATGTCATTCCAATTCGCTAAAATCACATAAAAGACATCAAAAAGTTCAAAGGATGTCCTTACTTGTTTATATCATGCATTGCTTGCATGAGAGCCCCATTCCGTCCTTTTGTCTCCAACAAAATACAGTCCACTTGAACATGCCAGTCTGGATCGTTGGGGTGTTTTGAGTCAATGTAGGACATCCACGCAATTTGACGGTGATGACCATCACAAATAAAAAACTTCAGGTTTTTGAGGCAATGGAGTTCGGGTGTACGGTCAAGCTTTTCTTCAAACTTTAGGACCTCTTCTTTCCAAAGAGGACTGAAGCTGGCCCGCTCATCTGGTGATAAAAGTTGTGTTTGTCCCTCTGCATTTGTGGTAGATATGTAAAAAACAGGAGATCCTTCACGATAGTTGTGAACATACTCTTGATCCAATTTTGTCAGATCACATGTCAAGGTAGGCCTCACGATGGGCATTGGGAAAAGGAGACATAGTGGAATGGTCATCCAGGAAAGGGCAATAGGTTTAAACCGCATGTTGTTTATAATAGTATTTGAATCGACTTTGTGCTTACGGCAAAGATCATCTTCATCGACATATTCCTCAACCACTTGCTCATCACCAATCACTTGTTTATCACCAACCACCTCTTGATCCTCCTCACTATTTGTATCACCAATCTCTGGTTGGGTTTTTTATTTGGACTGAGGTGTGGTATCCTTTGACAAGGTTCCTTGTGCAAAAGCAGGTGTAATTGGTTCCTAAATCACATTGCACTGAAGTGAGCTTGAGCCTAAAGCAAACAATCAAAGAAAAATTCAATTTGTCTAGATGGACTTACATACTCATTAAATTTGCTGATCTATGAATATCAAGAGGTACTCAGCAAATTGCAATCATTAAAAGGCTAGACCGTTCATTGCTCATAATAAAGCCATCATTTTGTACTTTCTATTGAGCAATAGACTATGATTTGAAATCATGATTGTAGGCACCTGAGATCAATTTATGTAGATAAAAAAAATAGAATGTCATAAGAGCTTCTTATTGGGACATTGTCTTCAATGTTTTGACCTCCAGAATCCATAGAGGTCTGCTGCTCAATCTGCAAAAGAAGTGCTTAATAATGGGCTTATTGCTTGAAAAAATTTCAAATGATACTAGGAATTCTATATCCAAAGAAAAAATCAATTACCCTTAGAAAAAAAAGAAATCCAAATGATGAAACTAATATAGAATTATGATTTGTTGACAATGAAAAATGTCTTTAAGACTACCAAAGGATTAAAGGAAAACTTAGTTATGTGAATTGGGGCAGTTAGTCACAATAAAGTTAGTATCCATAGTTCAGTAAGGAAGTGAAATAACCATTTTTGAATCTCAAGTTCACAAGATGGCAAGCAAGTTTGAACAATTCAGGATAACAAAATAAAATCTCAAGATCAAAAATCATTATCATGTTGACACCCTTGCGGTACCGCAAGGAGATTAGCATTGATAGAAACTGAACTCCATAGTGGCCTCCTCATGTAAAATGCCATTGAACGATGTGCGTACTTGATGAAAAAGCTATTGTGACTGATTGAAAGAAATTATGAATGAAACATCCTTTGGACTTTAGATCACTTCTACTCTCATAAAAACGAATCTGGTTAGCTGTTTGACTGTTGCCCATCAATGCTTTCTTATTTTGGAAGGCATTATTTCTGACCTTGCAATCCAAGTGCATTCAAATAAAAGTCTTCATTGTCAAAAGATTCAAGACCCATTCTCCCTCTTGCGGTACCGCAAGAGGGAAATCAGGTTTAGTATTCTCTTCAAATATAATCTAGAACATCTTCTTAAGAGAATTTAAACGATGCTTCAGGCACTTGATTCATACTCCTAATTCCAATATGAGGAATTTTAACCTCCACCGCGGCAAAATTTAAATTTGTACCCTACGTTGGAAAGATGCTCCGATCCCTGCACTACAAAGTTGGATCCCAGATCTATAAAATTACTTTCGGACTAGACTGGCCGATTGAAGCTTCAAAAAAAGATTGTCCTTAAATCTCTTGTGGCACCGCAAGGGTACCAGGGAGGGACACTAAAGTCGACGCCTGCCTGCGTTGGGCTTCTTCATCTACCTACACAATTCTGAAAAGGTACCAGTACAATTGCATCTCAAACTGCAGATGGCTCCATGTGGGGATTTCAATTTCTTGCAAATTGAACATCAACACAACAAAGCATCGACAAAGCAGCAGCATCAAGAATAAAATCGGATATTCCACAACAAAAGTTGTGGAGGAGGTTAAGTCGCGGAGAGTCGTGACCTCTCTTGCGGTACCGCAAGAGGGCTCGGGGAACTTCCTTTTTTTAAATCTGATTTTTAAAAGCAACTAATCTTGCGCCGATTGGGTCCCCAACAGCGACAGAGGATGCTCTCACGGTATCGACTGAGATTAGAACCCCCCCCTTGCGGTACCGCAAGGGGTTCGGAGGGGGTGTCAAATTTCCTTATATAAAATCTAAAGCCTGTTTAGAGCGCCAATTGAGAGTAAATTTCGGAGAAGAGACACAAGGGCCTGCATCAACAACTGAAACCAAATGTCCTCGCGGTCGCCTGTCCACAATGGGTCTGTGCAGGGAGGGGGAGACTTTTGAAAGCACCTGCTTAGAGCCTTCACCGATTGAGTGAGCAATCGTTGCCACGTTTGATCGTGAGAGTGATCAATCGCAGATTCTCATCCATTCCAAAGCCAAACACCTGTGGCGCCCACTTAGCTTCAAACTGCTTGCAGTACCGCAAGTGGTCCGCAAGGTGAGGATTTTTCCTAAAAATCTACCGGTATCATCCCGAATTTGAACAAGGACATTTGAGGTTACAAAACCTAAAATGTGCTCAAGAATCAGCATCCACCATAGGGATGACAAATTCACTTCCGATATCACAAGCCCTGAAGACAATGCACTACTCTAACCTGCAGTCATCGGCATGTCTCCTGCTACAAGACCTAAGCAAGACCGAAGGGAATACGAACTAGGTTTAGTATCCAACAAACTTTGGTGATACTGCTTTGGTGATACAACAGGAACCGAGATATTGCTTCTCGAAGGCAGTCCATCCCAAAGGCCAGCTACTCCCAAGCAACTCCTCGCGATCATGATTCAGAAATTCAAGGATTAATAGTGGAGTAAGCAACTGTGAACCCGTGAAGTTTAGGAACAAGGACTAAGCTACTGGCATTCATGGACAGTCCAACAAAAATGCTACTGAACTGCTGAAGATTGCAAGAGAGTTGCCTGCCTGGGTCGAGAGAAATTCACTGCGGCGCTTCTACGGCCAAAGTAAGTTCCCTCTTAAACTAGTAACGAATGGAGGCCGGGAAATCAGGAGCGCAAGGGAGCTTCAAAATCAATGCAAATTTTTTTTTTCAAAATTTAATCCTCGAAAGCAACTAAACCTGCGCTAAGTGGGCCCTCGGTAGCAACGACAGATCCTCCTCAGCATCGATTGAGCTTGGTAACCCCCCTTGCGGTACCGCAAGGGGTTTGGAGGGGGGGCTTGATTTTCTTTAATCAAATCTTAAACCTAATTAGAGCGCGGATTCAGTGAGCAAATTTTTGAAAGAAGACCGAGGGCCTGCGTCAAGAATTGAGTGCAAAACTCCTTTCGGTCCCGAATCCAAAACGAGTCTACGGGGAGGGGGAACAATCAAAGAGCAATCTGTGTGCGGGGAGGGGGAGCATTCGAAGCAATCAGAGTTTTCAGAACCCTTCCGCCCCCGAACATCTTCGGTTTCAGACCCAGCTTCAAGCTGCTTGCGGTACCGCAAGAGGTTCCCTTTGAGCGCCGAGTTTGGTTTGGGGCTGGCTGTCTGGAGTCAGAACCTGACTGACTGGAAGAGGAGATCAGCAAAAAAACTCAAAGTTACATTCAACTTGCAGAATCGCCTCTATTAATCCTGTCCCCAGATGCCATAAATTCACTTGAGCCTGCTTACTAAAGAAAATTCACGGTGAATTTCGTGCCGTAGACATGGTTAAGTGAGTGCCATGTCGCGGCAACCCTAATGGCCTTTCGAAGCAGCTGGAAAGACTGTCACACAAGGTTTTTTCTTTAAAAAAAAATATGCCTCTACAAATCCCGGGTTCGGAGCATTAGCAAGGTTCATCTCATGAGCAAGGTTCAGTAACCTCGAATGTCCTAAAACCTACAGTCAGGGCCAAGTTCTCAAGCTGCAAGACCTAAGTATGATTGCAGGAAATACCAACTTCAAGATTTCGCAAGCAACAAACTTCGGTAAGAATATAGGATCCGAAGGCAGTATTTCGGTAAGAATACAGGATCTTGAAGGCAGTACTTCCCAAAGGCAGTACTTCCCAAAGGCCAGCTACTCCCAAGCATTTGAGACTAATCACGATTTTCAGAAAGTAAAGGAACTCGTTCAAAAAATTGAGCAACTAAACCCTGCCTGCTTTGGGAGAGATTTAGTGCGGGTCTGCGGCGCAACGGCGCTCTGACAACGGAAGCGAGTTCCTCTGAAGGGACGAACTGAGGCCGAGAAATCAGGAGGGCAAGGAAGATTCAAGAGTGCAATGCAAGAGCAAGCTAGACCACAATTGAAAAGAAAAAAATGAACAAACTTGATCCCTGCTTGCGGTACCGAGAGCGAGAGATTTAGTGGTGAACCTCCTTACTAGCAAGGAGGCTTGTCAAAACTAAAAACAGCACAAGAACATTCAGCCAACGACACTTCAAGCAGAAGTTGCTGTTCTGCGAAAAGAGAAGCAAGTTCAATCCTCGCGGTGAAGAGAAAGCCAAGATCTAAAGACTCACCTGCTCATCTGGACTCGTATTGCTCTTTCGTCTGGTGCTCGATTCTCCCACTTTTGCAAGTTTCCGTTTGCTAGCGCTTCGAGTTGAATGACGTGAATCCATCGCGCACTGAACAAAGAAGAAAAATCTCTGTAAATCTGAGGCCTGGCGAAGGTGGATTGAGGCAAAGCAAAGCGGAACACAAAGCTCGCACGCCAAAACGGTGGCAAGCAGGGGGTGGCATAGGGCGCAGTAGTGGCACGGATGGCCAACCACGTTTGTAGGACGTGGCAAGTTCGGGAGCCAAGCCGCCAAGCAAGTAACCCAAAAAGCAGGCTAGGTTACTTCTTCTTTCCGCTTTGTTGAAAGTTAATCCCCTCCTCATGTAAAATGTCAAAATTATATGTTCACAAGGTGATTACGTAAATTGGAAATAAGAATCAATTCGATTCTTGTAAGTTTCAAAGGTTACAAAGGAAAGGGAAGCAGTTGTCTTAATGAAATGGATTTACGTGAGGTTCTAGAGTTTTTAGATTTCTTCATTTGTAAATTATGTTAGGTTTAAGGAATTGAGCTCCATAATTAGTGTTAATATTACTGTTTCGATATCTATCTGTATTTTATTGCAGAGTATTGCACTTATACTAACCCTATTTAAGTTTCAACTATTCTAAAAGTTGTAGCAAATGTAAATGATATTCCTATTGTGTTTACTCTGTAAGCAATGAAAGTCCTTAATTTCACTTATATCCATGATGCAACTTCTAACATGATTAGCACTAATAAAACACATTAAATTATATTGCCTAAGACCTTACCTCTTGCATGTCTTCTTCCGTGGGCTCTGGGACTCCACTCATTGCTTCCGTTGCTTCCGGAATTGGCTCCATGCTCCTTCTAACCTCAGTCACCTCCACGATGCCTTCTTCGTAACGAAGGGGGCGAATTCCTAATTGTGAAGCTTGACTATTTTTTGAAACTAATTTTTTCCCTCTCATTTTTGCTCTTCTTAGTGCTTTTCGAGATGAAAAGAACAATGGCCTATGCTTCCTTCTACGCTTCCTAGTCTCTACCACAAGTGCACTCGCCCTAGCATACATAAAATAGAAATTCAAAAATAATACATTCTCCCTCCAGGTTGCAACTATATGTGAGATAGAACTAAGAAGTTTTTGCTCTTTCATACTCTTGTCTAGGGAAGCTCTTTCCTACCATTCTACATGAAATGACGGCTAAGGTTTTGAAATTTGCGATCCCAATGTCAGAGAGTTACATTTGGCTAGTACAAGTCTATAGTTGCATTAAAGTTATTTATTGGGCCAAGAAGTACAGCACTTGGGTATTTATTAATTTGTCTTCCTCCAAAATCCTAGAAATTTCTATGTACGTAGATTTAATTGTTATCATAGTTTGGCTGCCCATAATTGCATATAGTACATGTAACCGCTCCTATTCCATTCTAAAGACAGCTTCATCTTAAATGTCTGGTTAAATGAATTGACAACGGTATTCTAGTTAGTATTCATATGCGTTAGCTTTTGGTTTTGATCCTTTGAATGTTTCACCTAAGTGTTTGTTTTATGTTTCGGAAATCAATCTATCTTTGCTTGTGTCACTATTGTTCTTGCCATGGCATGTATACATGGAGATGGTTATGAATTTCCTGTCCATTTTCCGATTCAAGATGGTACAGTTGCAAGAGTCAGTAGTCATCTTCTTCATGTACGTTTCAAGTTTGTAGAGTCTTCTATCTACCTTGAAAAGGAAATGAATTCTGAATGTGGTTCGTTGCTTCAACTAGTGCCAATTGAGAGGTCAATTGAGGATGATGGTGGTTGCTGGTATCTTCCAATCGGAAACTATAGAGCCTATGGTCTTCCTTTGTCTTTGTTTACTAGATCTACAAAGATACCCAGTCGTCACTCCGAAGCTTCCACAGTGGATAAGCCTTTTCTTGCTCAAATTAGTTCACCTAGTTTGGTTAGAGAGGGATTCACTACACTGAAAAGAAAATCCCTGATGCATCCAATGAAAGTAGAAATGTTAGATCCTATTGTAGAGTTGTCTAGTGATTCGGACAAGGGCCCTTCTAGATTGTCACCTCACTCACAGTCGTTACCAACACAGTTCTCTTCTGAAGATGTTAGGTCACTAGACAATCCTATTGAACCTTGTTCGTTTGAAAGGTTAGGAAAATCAAAGGCCGTCCAACCTCAAGTTCAGTTGGGGGCAATTGATAGTGTCAGTATACTTACTTGCTTGAGAAGACTTGCCAACGTGCACCGTTCTCAGAATGAGTTGTCTACATTGGATATGGATTCTGCTACGGTACAACAAGTGAACTATCTGCCGACGACTTTTGATGGTGATATTGTATTTGAATTGCCTCCTCGTCGTTCAAATGCTTCATCAGCCGTGCGCAATTTGGAAGGCATGGACAAGCGTTATGACAGTCATCCATGGTGCAAGCTAGTTACAACAAACATTCACAACTCCGACCACTTGAAATTTTGTAAGTCATACTGCGCCGGTCATCTTGCTTGTGTAAATCCTTCTTGTGATTTCCTGAGGAGAACTGGGAGTCAGAATGAAACAGAGTGGAGTGGATGTACAACCTTTCCATTTACTACTAGAGAGAAGCCGCCTAAAGATTCTACTCTGGTCTGCAAAGTATGCAAGAATCCCCCAATCTGCCTAAACCATTGCTCTGCTCAAATATACTATTGTTATGGTGAAAATCCTAAGATGACTAGGGCTGCTATTCATTTTGGAGTTCATGCACATCCAGTTGCAAAGGGTTTGTATAGAGACTCTGCTACCGAAATTTCTACCCTCATTGCTGAAGAGGTTGCCAAAACGCCATCAGCCACGAACTCTGCCATAGCTCTTTCAGCTAGCAAGGAGTTCCTATCACACTATCTTTTTCATCATGGAGAGGGAACAAAGAAAATGCTAGAAGGTGAAGAATTGGAGGAGGTAATGGACAGGTTTCAATATTTAAGCAGCCCAAGTATAAGGAATGTTATTTCATCTTTTCGCACAAATAATCGCGGAGGGGTCATGGATCACATTATGACAATGAAGAAGAACTCCAGGTTTGAATATATACATGACAGTGTGTTTCCCGGACAGGGAAAGGAGAAGGTTTACTTGTTTAAGATGTTGACTGAGGGACCGGGCAGTGGGGTAGACCTAGTCCGACGCATGCAATCCGGAGGAGATTTGGTAAACACATGGATGATGTTTGATCACGTGAAGCGCGTAAAGGATTGGACGACCATGGCATGCCACGTTTATGACGCAAATTATAAAAAAGTTATGACGATTGCAATATGCGATATGCAATCAGAAGACACCGAAATTCAAGTACAATTTTGGCGATCTTTAAATGCAGTCATGGATCACTATGGAGTACATCACCCTAATTTTAAAGGTTTTATGGCGGATAGTGCCATAGCCAATTGGAGGGCAGTCCGAATTGTTTATGGAAGTGGGTCACCTGAAGAGCAAATGGAGAATCGAGAAAGAACTTGCTTGTTGCATTGGAGCACGTCTCTGCAAAAGCACACCCAAAAGTACATTAAAGAAGACCTACAACATCAACACACTCTTTTGTGCAAGCAGTACAAAGATTCGAAAACTATAGAGGAGGCAGAGACACGTTTCCTTGCCATTCGGTCATGGTGGTTGTCATCCGAAGCTGCAACTGTGGATGCAGTTCATCACTTAGAGCACTGGTTGGCATTTTGGCACTCCGCTATAGACAGTGGGGAGGCTTTATGCAATTGGTAAGTTGATTTGATTTCTTTGAGAGTCCTTATGAAATTCAAAATATTACTACACTATTACAATACAACACTTCTTATTTGTGAAATCCATATTTAAATAAGGAATAGTAGTCTTTTGAAAGAACATAAATTCACTCAAATTTTGTAAGGTTTGTATATTCTTTGATTCCTTTCATCATACAATTTTGGCACTATAAATTTAGATTAAAAGCAAATTTTAAATTTCAATGCAATGAAGTGGTCTGACTTTTAGTTTTAAAAATTATTCACATAATTTGATTGTATGATTTTGTAGGATTTATCTTTGGAAGAGCTAGCTGAGATGCCTTCATGCAATTTATCTGAGACTGTACACAACAAATGGCTTCAAATGTCTAGCAATCGTGGCAACAATTTATTTGATGCAACTTGCGACGACAGTATCCGTGCATGGATGCAGATGACAAATTACAGAGCATTTTTGAATGGACATGCCTCTGGCTCTGGACCATCAAAGGGAGAGTTGAAATTGAGGGCTGCTAGATGAAGTAGAGATCCAAAGAAGATTGCAGAGGCTCTTAATACATTACCTGGAACTGAAGACATCGGGACCCACATACCTCATTTGGAGGGAGAGGAAGTATTTGGGAGCACAAAAAGAAAGCTTGACATTCCCATTGGCAATGAAGGGGATTCACATCGCCCAGATAAGGTAAACTTCTCTCAGCCCCGCGTGCGTACAAGGTCAACAAGTGTTGGCTCGGGACCTTTTCGTATTACGCAAGCACTTGCGCCATCAAATGATGCTATTCACGTGAGTTGTGCTTTTGAAAGTGATTGCGATACAAGCAAGTGGCACATTGCAAGAATTAGTCACAAATCCAATGCGAAGTGTCATGCTCAACAAAAGGGTTCCCATATCAAGTGTACAGCAAAAATTGCTAGGGGACAGAAGGGAACTCCATCCGCCACCTACCGTGGAAGAAAAGAAGAGTATGGGAGCCATCGGGAGGTGGTAGTAGACTTCTGGTTTTGTTCAGACGATATTGAGCGATGTGTGAAAGGTACGAAGCATAAATGGGTGATAGACTAGCCTGATGTGCCGGATATATGGCCTATACTATCAGGCACAAATCTCAGTAGAGAAGAAACACTGGCTCTACAAGATGCCAGCTTTTGTTTACAAGATCAACCTTCATTGTCTCCTCGTCGTCTTTTTCAAATGTCCAGGGTATTTGAGAGTGTTCATTATGATGAAGGGCCACCTACAAATCCAAATGTATTTCCTACGGTGAGAAACAACAAGACTATTCGGCGAAGTACAAATGCCCCAACAATTGAGCATCGCAATAAGTGGGAGAGCGCGAGGAATATCAAAGGCCAAATTATCAACGTGACTTTGCTTCCCTTGCCAGGATTAGGAGCAATAGTTTCTTTGGAGACTGGCCCGGAGCACAAAACCAAAGTCTACAAGATTACTCTCGGTATCTTTCCTGCTTGCACTTATCCTAACTTTGTGAACATGGCCGTGTCTGCAATTGGAGGGCGTGCACAGTATGTGAACTGCAAGCACTTATATTACTTGTTCAGGTACTTTTGCAAAATGGATCATCAAAAAGACTTCTTCATCCATGCTCCTAGTTTCAGCTTCAATGAGTTGAAGGTTCTTCTTGTTTAAGCTGGTCTCATCACAATATTAGAATAAGCTGATATAGACATTAGTAGGGATTTTAATTCCATTACTAAAATTTTGAGTTTAGGGTAGGTACAGATATCGAACTATAGGTATTGAGAAGAATATTTACTTACTTCAAAGTTTTTTTTATGGTAATGCAATTCAATTTTTTATATCAAGTACATGCATATTCTACATTAATGTTTGACTTGAATGATCAACAGCACTATTATTTGTGAAAAAAAATGTGAATCATTTGTATTCCAACTTCTTTATAGAATAGCATTTAGGCTTTTGTTTCTGCAATGACTTGAAAGGCCTTAGTTTTACTAATGTAATAGATCTTAGATTGTAGCTTGTAGCCTAAATGTCCTTCTCTATTTATGCACTTTGGAAAATTCAACTAACATAGTATGTTGACATCAATTTAGTAATTCTTTGAGTAGGTGACCAAAAAAATATCTTTCATTTTACAACCTATTTCTATAATAGTTTTCCTTTGTATGGAATTTGTCTTTTCCTTGAAGTGTTTACCTTTGACTTGGCCATTTCTGGTCCCTTCTCTTTCACCCTTTTTTTTTCTATTGAATTCATTGCATTTAAAATATATTACTTTATTACAATAGATTTTGTAGGGTTCATTTTGTACTTGTTTATATTTTGTAACATGTAGGAACATCATTAAAAATTTATACTACTATAGTACACAAATGTCCACCTAAGAAGACATTATGTCTTCAAAACAGATGCTTCTGGATTTGACAAATATGTATTGAGCTAAGCCAACCAATAATTGCACTTGTACTTATTTTGTAGCCATTATTTGTTATTAAAATTTTTCCTTTACAGATCTAAAATGGGAAGCAAAAAGTATATAATTCTAATAATTCATCCCTAAAGTGAAAAGGAAATGGTATTCTTCAGTTTAAGACTGTCCAAAACCCCTGGAAGAAATTGAACTGTCTGCAACACTAATGTGTAGTAGTCAGCTCACTCTAATCCCGAGGTTGTATATCCAAGAACTCCACGTCCTCTTATATTATAATTCTTGGAGAGTTCCTATCCATATGGGATATATAAACTTCAGCTTTCCTTTGCCTTTGATTGCATTTAAGAGTATATATTATGATTGCCGTTTGAAGTTGATTTCCTCATATTACAGAAGTATTAGAAAGTGTTGATGCAACAATGCTCGTATGCGAGCGTAGAGTATTCATGAACCTTGAAAATGAGGAAGAGTGACAAGACTCAAGTTCCAGGGTTAATATTCATATGTGCCATAACAATTGCCATTCTACAACGCGCTACTATAAGAGGTGTCTTGTTCGACGGTCATACATGTGAGAGGACCGCTTGGGGGAATAGCCTTTCTCTGTCATCATGTGGAGAATTATATTCCCCTCGATTCTCTAGCATTTTGTTGAAAATACCAACTGAAGCATGTATAGATAAAGCACGTATACAATAGTAAAGAAAGCATATATAGACTTTGCCTCATTTGGTTTTTGGGCTTTCTTCATTTGTTTTTCAAATCCATTCATATTCTAAATCCTTAAGATTAGGCTCAATGAAAAATGAGTCCCAGTCTCAATACGACACCGTTATTTGTTTTTCTAAATTTTTTTTGACTGCCATGGTTACCACCAGACTTCTCTATTTTTTTCGGAGCCAAGGTCTGTTCAAAACCTTAGCCTCCATAAAAAATGACTCTTGGTCTCACCATGTGGAGGATGCTTTTCTACTACAAAAAATTCAAACTCACATAAAATATTTACTAATCCACGGTCATAGGGTACACGGTCATAGGTCCAAAATTTACCATAAATACCAAAAATTAATCAAATTTTTGAATTTTTTTAACAAAAACCAAAAAATTTGGCAAAAAAATGGGAATTTTTTGGTTCCAAGCTCCAGGCTCACAACTTCCACGCTCCAAGCTCACAGGCTCACGCTCATAGGCTCGCCTGCTAGCGTCGTTGTATAAGAAATGAATGATACTTCCATAGCTAGCAATGTAGTATCATTCTAAGCGGAATTTCTTAAAAATCCAATTGATAGGTCATAGTGTGAATTATATTTGCTTCCCATCTTGAAATACTTATAGGACATCACCTTCTTTAGTTCATTGTCCACCTTGGTTTGTTCTATTAGTGCATATTACAAAATGAGTTTACATGTGATTTTAGCTTTTTACCAAAGATATTTCTGACAAGAATTCACCATGATTAGGACTTATTTTCAACATTTTGGTAATGCATAATTCATTTCTATATTGATGACTAAATGCATATTAAGTGAATCTAGAATCTCTTATAATTGTAAAAAGGATCCAACAGAACTAAAACAATTTAATCACTAGAGCTTTGTTCACATGTTTGTGGAGACAATTTTAGGTGTATTGAACTTATGAATGTAAAATCACTTAAGGGTAGAGTGTATTTCTATTACCTAAGAGCATTGGTGACAATTCAATGCATTATGAATGTTTTGAGGAGTTCATTGTTAGATCTATAGGAAATAAATGAAGTGTATTTATATATGTTGAAAAAATATTCTTGTTTGATGTTCAAGAATACATGACTAATATAGTTGTTCAATGCTTCATAATTTTTGTCCATGTTTCTCAATCATTTTAAATGAAGGATGAAATCAAAATGAAAATCTTATACTTAAATTTTTTTCAATTCATAAATTAAAATGCTAAAATGCTCTAGACCTACAATTTTTTTCTTATTATTATCTTAGGGGTTGAAAGTGTGCTTTGATTAACCTGTGTAATAATGGATTAATTTGAAGAATATTTCATTTGTAAAGGACTAAGACACATTTTTGACAATTGTCAATAACTCCCAATTTTAAGGTAGTGAGAATAAATGAATGAAAAAATATTCAACTGTTGACATTTGTACTAGTTTATCCTAGTAAATATATAGATAAAATTTCAAAAACTTTGGCCACATATATACTAAGAAGTTAGAGTATTTAAAGTTAGAAGGAAAGTTTTTCAACCTTACCTAATATATTTAATATCATATAAAGTTCATGTTAAATTATAATTTTTGTACTTTCAATAAAAAAAATTTGGATAATTACATCCTATTCTATATTAATTACATACTTGCCAACTTTCAAAAAGAGAGGATGAATTTTGCACACACTATGAAGAGCTATTCAAGTTTCCTAAATTTCTTGGGTAGCAATATTTTGAATTGAAGGATTCAATGAAAAAATTAATAATATTCTCACCAAGTAAGAACATGGTATTAGCTTGTATCAAAATTTTGTGAACATCAATCCAAAATTGACTTAGTTTATAGGAACCTATCTTAGTTTTCTTGTCTATGTTGAATTTGATAGTAGCTTGGTCTTTTTGTCAAATTGAATGGTAGAACTTTTGAAAATACTTTAAAAAGCTAATTTGGAGTATGGTTGTGAATCTACTTTGGACTTCTCAAAATTTTATGTGGCATATTACATACTCAAGGTGTGGTAGTAAATTTTGAAAAAGGAGGCAAATGGGATCCTACACTAACTAAACCTAAAATAAACCACTCTTCAAAATTGACCCCAATTTTAGAGGAAAACTACATAGGGAGACTACTTAAATTGGTGTGCAATTCAAGGGCAAGTCTAAGGTGGAGTTGGGGCCATTTTGAGTAGTGTGCAACTCTACTAGTCATTGCTCTACTTATAGTACTATGGTGGTCACAACTTTATAACTGGTCAATTTTGGATACACTTTGTATTGTTTTAGTTTCTTTTCTATAGCATATTTTGATACTATAAGTGCTATTTCTTCACATTGTCGTGGTGAAAGAATTTGTTTTACAAAAACCCGAAGTGTCTGGCTGTAAATGAATCTAAGTCAAATAACATGGAGATACAAGAAAGTATAATGTGATTAAAAAAAAATACAATATATTACTTCATATCAATATGAATATAACACTTGTTGTACAAATTTTGTATAAAAAATACAAATAGTGTGCCATTTTGTACAAGTAGAAGTGTATTCAATATAAAAGATGTATAATATAACATATCAATATGTGTGTATGAATACACAATATAAGTATGTATATATATAAACATATAAACATATATAAATACTATGCAAACCACATATTATACCATATAAATATACAATATGTCTTAAATATCTCTTTTAATTTTGAATGGGTGCCATATTTGCTCTAAGACTTCAAATTCAATGAATCTTAGCTTTATACAAAGATAATAAAAATCTCCACAATGACTCCAAATCTCAAAGTCAAAAAAGATATTGTCAAAAAGTTATAGCTTGTTGAAGTTGATAGCCTCAAATTCAAATAGAAAAGTATCATAAAATCCTTGAAAATAAAAAAATAACTTTGAATTAATGCCATATTTGCTGTAAAATTTAAAATCAAATGAATCTTAGCTTCATACAAAGATAATAAAAATCTCCATGACGCCTCCAAATCTCCAAATCAAAAAAGATAGTGCCCAAAAATTATAGCTTATTGAAGTTCACAACTTAAAGTTCAAAGGCAAGTGAACATACTCTCACTCCAAAACTCATAACTTTCATACTAAATTTTCAAATGAAGAATGTAAGAGCTTTTCAAAAAGATTACACAAATTTATAAAAACACTTAAAATTTCAAGTTCAAACTATGTATTGTCCGATTATTATAGCCATTCAAAAACAACTCTCTTCAAGTTAAAGGCAGCTTACTTTTATATTATTTCACAAATACATAATTTTCACTCTCTAACTTCAAACAAGGTGTATGATACCTTTTTAGAAAGAATAACAATACAATATATAGATATACAAAGAATTTAAACTAAAAACTTCTTAACATAACATTTATAGTAGCCCAAAAAAGGACTGCTTTCAAACTTCACTACAAACAAATTTCTTTTACTTCATCAAATATAACTTTTGCTTACTAACTTCAAATGCAATAAATAATAACTTTATAGAATTTCAAGAAAATGAAGATCACACTTACAAAGCTTCATTGCCAAATTATTAAAATACATGACAATATAATTCACTAAACATTTGGCTTATACATCAACAACTAAAAGAAGGAAGAAAGAAGAAGATTATTTTTCTTAACTCTCACCTTATCTTCAACCTCCACCACTCAAACAAGTGAATATTAGCTTATACATTCAACCAAATGTATCTTAACAATCATTATTCAACATACAAGATCGTACCATTAACTTGCTATTTAAACCTTGAAGGTTGAAAGTTTCAAATTTTTATTAGAAGGTAAATTGCCTTCGTTCTTCTTTCCTACAACTTCAAATATATAAATTAATTTTTAAAATGTTATCAAATAAAGAAGTAAGGATCTAATATGTTTTTTAGAAATAAAAAAATTAGAGTTCCAAGAGGAACCTCATTCTAATTGTGGAAATGTGAAGATGCGCGTAATTGTTGCAACAATATATTCTGTACAGTCTGCTTTAAGTAGAGGATTGATTGGACTATCCAACTAACGTTCATAGCCTCAATTTCCTTCAATGGGTGTAATCATACACAAATATTAATCGTCATTAAGACCCTCAAAACAACCTTCAAATGTCAAATGTTTGGTATTGGGTTTGATACATTCAATTTGTAGCAAAATCATCATCGCCCAAGCATCACGTTGAAGATTTCCATGCTAACGCTTCTCAACTCGAGGTTGCTTTGGAGGATGAGAGGACTTAGCAACATCTTGTGAATGCTCATGTAGTAATGTAAAATTCAACGGTATAAAAAGTTGAGTTGCCAATTGTGACAGCAAAAACTCGAATTTACACTCTGCTTCAAGTTCTTCATTTTAAGAATCAGAAAACCCCTTCTAATTTGACATATTGAAATTCAAAATGAAAAGAAAGAAAACTACATCAAATTCTTGAAATTCTTGAACAATCTCTTTTTCCTTAGTATTTGCTTGTTATAATAAAAAGAAGGTTTTTTTCTTGAAGTCACTCAATCAACGTCACCTTCTTCTTTATATTATTTTAATAAAATACACATAAAACCTTATTTTTATATATTGTAAACATTTACAATGGGACAATGTGCATCAAAATGATCAAATGTATATTGGCATCAAGTACATGATACTTTTAGCATTGTACACCTTACATCTTTGAAAATATGTCACTAATTCTCAATATGTCCAAAAATTATGGAACCACTTGCATTTTGATTCATAGTCCTTTACCATTGTGCAAAAATTGTTGTTCATTTCCTAGAGCTTTTTGTATGTGTTATGGGCTTCTTGTGTATGTATCAATGTAAACTATTTTTTGGGTGGATAGTGAGGAGGGGGATATTATTTGATTTATTTACAAATTCAAGTTTATTAAGTTATCAACCTCCCCTCTTATGTAGTTTCCAAATGTAATTGAAGACTAGGGTTATTACAAGAAACACTGTGTGATTTTTGTAGTGTTTTATACAATAATTTTTTCGAGAGTATTTTAAAACTAGAATTTTTAAGAAAAGAATGAGTGAAAAACATGTTTTATATATACACCTTTAAAAAGAAGGTACCCTAGAAAGGAAAAGCATAGAAAAATCTTTAAATAAGAGAATGAAAAAAGTGCAAATCTCATGAAAATTGGTACTTTTACATTTTAATTTGTAAAAATAGGAAAATCAATTTTTTTTAAAGTCAAAATTGTCCATTTTGAAAGAGTTGATGTTGTTGAGATTTTACCGAGAGAATGATCTTAGAACCATCTTCTATATTCAAAAACTATGTGCAACAGGAGTTCCATTTGTACTCATGTGGAGGACATAAAATAACATATTTTCAGATTTCATTTGAAAGATAGAGGTTTTTCACCTATACAAATAGACCATGAAAATTTTGTCTACAAATCATTAAATTTGGGCACTCAAAATGTAGTGAAAATTGAAAACTACACCATGTGACAACTCATTTAAATATTAATTTTTTTAAATTTAAAAAAAAGGGATCTAATTACCATAAATTTAAACATGTTCAATAAAAATTTTATGTTTTTTGGACCTATGCTTCAAAATTTATAGTAGACACGAGGAAAGTAATCCACATTATGATGAGAAATAAGATTGGTGTTTTTTGCAATATATGACCCACTAAACGATGTGGATTAAATGCTTTTGTATTTTTAAATCCGCATCATTATTTTGTGTACATATCAATATTTGGATATATGGATGTATGCATCAATATTTGTATTTTATCTTTTGTATATGCATATTGTATTTCAATCAACCGTAGGGAAAAGGGGGTTCTTGTGTTTTTCCAAAACTAATCAATGATTGTCTTTTTTCCATGCCAAGGGAGGAGGGGGGAGGGTTGCCTCTTTCCAAGGGATAGTGTTGTAAGCTAGGAACCCGAATACCAACCATTGACCTAATACCACTTAAGTGTAGGACTCCTCTTGATTTTAGAATATTAAGAATCTATAAGGTAGAAGCACCCATTATTTTCAGTGTATCCATAGTTTGACAGTAGAGTTTCCTACAAAGTTTCCCCACTAGTACCTTGAAATTTTAGTTGTGGTTGGTGGGCTCTGATTATTTTAGATTTTGGTGTGAGAATCCAGGCAGATTTACTAGGAGTGCAGATTTAGGTGCTCTACTAAGTACTACTTTGAAAATTCACAGAAATTAGATGCCTTGCCCAAAAATTCTAATTTTTTTTTTAAAATTCATGATTTTCAGTTGCCAATACTACAAAAATATTCTTTATAGGAAAAGCTGCCTCCAACTATGCTGAAACTGCTAACTTTGGCTGTAATGGGTGCTTCTCCCTTAATAGTAGTAAGTACCTTACATTCATATATTGTGAAGTGAAGGCATTTAATACTATCATAGATTCTCATTCTAAAATCAACATGGGTCCTATATTTAAGTTATATTACGTGAATGGTTGGTATTTGGGTCACCCACCTTAGTTGGCATAGAGGAAACCATTACTGAGTCCCTCCCCTCCAAGTAGCAATTTGAGAGGAAATATTCCCTCACATGTGGTTTCAATGTCAGCAAGGACAGGGGCTGATCGAAAGCCTCAGTGACAAATCAAGCGCTTTGAATCATATGGTAGGAGGCTCAGCAACCACTCATTTAAGAGTTGATGTACCTTTTTCGTGTATGTCTTTAGATGGAAACATTTTTAGTTTATTTTTCAGTCAAGGAGAAATAGATGAGGAATGTAACACAAGTCGTTTCATATTTTTTGAAGCATTATTGAACTAGATATGAATTTTCAAACACAATCTGCCATAGGACCCTATTTGTGATCAGTAGGTCTTGAAAACCCATACATGTGCAGTTTCAAAAAAAAATTGGCTTCATTCAAAAACTAGCAATGCAACATGTGAAAAGCACTAGAAATGGTTTCTAAACGTGTCCCTTTCAAAAACTGAAATGAATTCTTCAATTAATCATTATTTCAGATTTTTTTAACACTTGAAAGAAGGTAGTTCAACAACCATTTTTTATTTTGAATAAAATCAGTAAACACCTGCCCACTTAAGATAGGTACACCCAAAACCTTAAAGCATCCTGTACAACGTGCATACATTTTCAAAATCAGTCATGTACCCAGACTATAGATGGTGCTTTCAGAAACACACTTTGACTGTTAATAACTTTTGCATACGGTATCCAAATCCACTGTTCTTTGGTGCGTTGGAACATGCTTTCACTCACCAACAAGACTGTAAAAAATAAATCTGAACAACATAATAACAGGAACTAGGCTCAGTATGAAAAACTGGCACTTTTGGGTGTACCTACCTTAATTAGGATTGAACCCATGTAACTCTAAAACCATCCATTCCAATAGTAAAAATCAAATCTTAGCATGCTTGAATATAATTGACAATTCATTTTCTCACAGTGAGCTATCCATTCCAGACCCTCCTACTGGGCCAATGCTTTAGCCGTGCACGGTTTATGAGCCTCCTACCATACAACTCCATTTTTTAGAGCCCGGCCAATTCTATTTTCGTGTCCCAAATTCCAATCTGAGGCTGGGTAATGTACCTTCCCAAATTTTGGATATCACTGCAGGCCGGCCGAATTAATGTTGGAAAAGCACGAACAAGTGCGATTCTGGGCTTCATTTTTCTTGGAATTTTTGTGAGCAAGTCATTGATTTGAATCCTAACTTAGATTATGTCGTGTGTGCCTGAGGAGAGGTGGCGGCCAAAGAATTTCTTCGTACTCTGAGACCAGAAATTAATACGAACATCAAAAGGATAACTACTCGGTGTGCATGCGCTTCCGTCGTCTTCTCGTCGTCCTTGCCATCCGTGTTTGAACAGCATTCATCGTAATCTTTGCTTGCGCTTCTGGTCGGGCCCTGTGACGGGGGTTCTCGTCGACCTCTGCGATTCTCCCTTCAGCTCCTTCTTCCACGAGCATGCAGGTGACCACAAAGCCCAACTCCACCCAGGATTCTTCAATTTGGCTTCTGCTTCTGCATCTTCAAAACATTCAAGGGCAACCATTTAACTTCCATTCGTCGTGCGTGCGTGGGTCGTCCAAATCCATATATGTTCAGCAAGTCGAAGGGAACTAAGATGAGAAGATCGGACTGGAGACTAACTGAGGAGGTCTACTGAGCTTGCTTCGGAGTTTTAAAAATTCGGCTTTTCGCATACTTTCAAGTGCTACAAGTCGACACTGAATGCTGAGCACTTGTGCTTTCAGGCCTACTCGATGAACTAAGTCAGCAATCGATCAATTCTTTCTCCAGGTCACACCTCATATTCCATTATTTTTCCAGGTCAAACCTCATAATCTGCAGAACCGTTGCGGTTCTCAAATTCCTCACTGCAGCACATGAGCCTCATGCGCCTCATGCACCTCATCGACAGCAGAATTGAAATGGGACGTAAGAAATAATTGTGGAAATTCTTGGAAATTTGAACAAGCTTGGAGTTCTTGGGCAATTGTAAAATCTTTACAGAATTTGCAAGATTCTGGAGTTCAGTCATGCACACAGAAATGGATGGTAATCGTTGAGACATTGTGATGTCCATCTGAGAAAGAGATTTCTGCGATGGCTTACTAGTAGGGAATCACCAGTAAAGACAGTGAAAAATGTGTGCCCCTCTTGTAATTGGTCCAAAGATATCAGATTTCAAATCAAGGTGGTTATAGGCTTGTGTACTTGAACTCTTGCAAAACTTACTTGAACAAAGCTTAACCTGTCACCGCCTAAGGGAACCAAAAGTGACATCATATTGTCTAGAAGTCCAATTTGAAGTGTTGTAACTTTTGCATCTAATGTTTGAATTCAATAAAACTTGTTGGAAAATTGTTCTATTTTTTAGTTGGGGTGGTATATTTTTTAGATCACTCCGAAATGTACATATTTTTTTGGAAGCCATTCAAAGTCCTTGGGTTCAATGTGAGTTTACCAAATTGCATTTTCATGTGTACAACTTGCAGGCTTGTATCTCCTTCATCCAATGTTTGATTTCAATCAAATTTGTTGGGTTATCTTTTTCTTAAAGTCTAGTTATCGTGGTAAAATGTTCATGCCAATTCAAGTTTCTTTAAATGTTTGGGAGCCCTTCAAAATTCAATATATAGACATTTTTGGATTATCATCATCTTTGGTAGCTTGTTTCATTTTCATGTAGAGTCCATTTTAAATAAATGTTTTTGGAAAAGTTGCACATCCTAGTCTCTTTTGTGGCGTTAAAATCTTATATTGCTCCAAGAAGTTATGAGTGACTCAAACGCATTTTAGTAGAAGAAGAGTTCAACCTTACATATGTTTTTTGCAACTTCTCTTGTTGTTTTTTGACATTTTAAAACCATTTCATACACACAATGAGTCAATTGAATGATATTTTCTTTCACCAATATATTTGTATGTTGGTTTGAAGTCACTTTCTAGTTTCAATTTTTTCCATTTGAGTAGGTTTAGGAATGAAAATTCACCTTCAAATGTGTTTCTAAGAAAATTTCAACATCCTTTTTCAACACTAAAACATTATAATCTTGCAATCTTCAAAGCCAAATGACTCCAAATTTGATTCAAGTCATCTACAACATGCACACTACAAGATTGCATGATTGAAAATTTTCGTACTTTAGTGACATTTTCAACTAAAACACTTTGAAAGCACTAAGGTCATTTAAACCCCCAAAGACCTTGGGCCTTGTAGCCAGGGAGAGGGGAGAGAGGTGTACAGTGAATGGTAATTGGTGTACATCCCAATGCTTGAAGAAGCATGTTCACTTGTTGAATTTTCAGCCCAAAATTTTTGAGTTGGTGGGAAGGGTATCCATAATTTTATGGTAGATTTCCCAAGAAATTTTAACACATCTTAGACCTTCAATAAATTCTCCATATGGTGGAATTGGTTCAAGCATGACAAAGTTTGTTGTCTACAATGGCTTTAGCACGTTGTGAAATTAGTGTATAGTGTCATGGTCAATTTTGTTAAAATGGCAGCTTTCCATGTGCCATTTTGACATGGAGGCCTAGAGATGGAGGAAGGTGTGCTTTGTAACCATCTATTGTATTTTAGGCTGAATTTTGATTGTTTGATAGCTACATTCTACACTCTACACTCACAAACATACATGTTAGGATTGTTGTCTTCCATGGACCACTTTCTTCAAGTGGACTACGTTTGTGCCATTTTAATGAAATTTTTGCACCTTTCTATTGGAACGTGTCCATTTTAACAAAATAGACCATTGTCAAATTTTCTCAAAGAAAATTGTGCCCTCTTTCACTAGAATTTCACTTCGTACATGTACATGTTTGAATTATGAATTCCGCCTCATAATTTCGCAACAATTGGGATTCAAGAAAGAGCCTTTGCAAATACACCAAACTTCAATGCATCTGGAGAATGTCACTTAGGCTTCTGTAGTGCAGGACATGATTGAGACAGAAAGGACGTTCATGACAGACAACAATGCAGGATGATAGTGCGCAACAACGTACACAGGCTTACCTCCACAGTTGGTCACAAATGACCTTCGACAAGCAGTCTTGTTGGTTTCAGCAACGACGAGTAGCTTGGTCCGCTTCAGCTGACACGGAAGTTAATAAGCAACAGCTGGTCCATTGCTTACAACACATGTGTGTCCTTGCCCATGGCACCGGATGATCTCTATTCTAAAGTCCTAAAATTGCAGTCCACAACGACCGGGAAAGAAACGAAGCCACGGTGCCCAAAGAGCAATCGATTCAGGAGCTGATTAGGTAATGGGAGCAGAAAAAACCACTCATATTATCACTGAATTCAATACAAGCTCTTGAAAACTCTATGAAATTTAAAGTAGCGGAGTGACTAAAACTACAAGATGTTGATCAACGGGTGCTCCACACATTCTCCCAGTCAATATAGATATGTAACCATGATGATCATCTCCTTCTGACAAAATGGTAATGTGAAACAAACCTGCTTCTGCTCGCCTGATGAGTAATTGAGTAGCAGCTGACTAGCAATTGTAGCAGTGAGATTATGAAGCAATGCAAATTGAGATAATGAAAGATCTTCTCTTCCTTCCACATAGTCAGTATAGAGCTCACAGCCACTATGTCTGGATCTTGCAAGCTTTCGAATGACTCTACAGCTTCATGGTATCGTCCAACATTCTCATTAGCCTGTAGACACAAGACCGCTGAAATATCCTATTGCTGAGATAAAGGTTAAAATAGAGATGGATTACTAAGTGAATATCTGCGAAAAAAAACAATCGCATTAACCCTGAAACCTCTCGATCCTTTTTTGAATTTTTGCGCATTTTTGCTCAAAGCTTTGTACAAGATATATCATTTACTAGAATCTAATGAATTTGGCCATTAAGGAAGGTTGTCTTTTCTAGATTCAAGTGTTACATTTGATAAATGAGAAGTTAATTGGATGGAACAGTGCCTTGAAGCCCTCTGTTCATTGTCCAAGATATGGACGTTGGAGCGCTTCAGGGTTAAGGTGGGTTAAGGTGGACCGTACACCCAAAGGCGCCACTTATTGGCACCGTGCCTAGTACGCTGTTCAAATTTTCATATAGTCTTGTTGGTAAGTGAAAGTACATTCCAATGCACCCAAAAACGCAGGATTTGGATACGGTATGCAATAGTTATCAATGGTCAAAGTTTGTTTCTAAAAGCGCCATCTACAATCCCTATACATGACTGATTTTGGAGACATTTCTTTCCTGTTTGTTGTAGATTTCATTTTAGGGTTTAGGATACGTATCTTCAAGTGCCATGGTGTCAGTTGCAGTTCATGACTGATTTTGGAAATTTTGGGAGATGGTGCTTTAAGATCAGGTGCGCTTTTTGGTGTACCTACCTTAATAAACGAAAGTCAGTCAGGATGTGAAAATGACAGAATGGACCACCCTGATGATAATCTCTTCTGCAATTTCAAAAAATAAGCTGAATTGCAATCGCCTGCTTTTAGTCTTTGTCTGCACTAATCAAGTAAGCTTAGCACTGATTAGCAACAACAATGCCCTGTGGAACCTACCCTGCCATTGCCAGTCCAATATGTCACCCATGTATGTACCCTTGGCTCTAAAATGCAATGCACATTGACCCTAAGCCCTTCCTAAAAGAATTTTTTTGATTCTCTCTATAACAGTCAATGAATAAACAATCCAGACGATCTCTACGTGAAAAACAAACCCTCACATCATCTTGCCAACTATACTGCGGAGAATCTTCAACCATGGCACTTGAAGATACGTACCCTAAACCCTAAAATGCAATCCACAACAAACAGCTCTCTACATCAATGCATGAATTCCAATTCACATGATCATCATAAGCTGCGTCGAGAAACACCCTACCTTCATTTCAGAGGAACGCAAGCTATTAACCCTGCCTCCGAAATCAAATAAGACAGGCCACCGTTGGCCATTTTCGACCAAAACATCGTTTAGGGGGTAATAGCCTGCAAATCAGTGAGAGTCACCCCAGTTCAAACTCAACCAGTGATGAAATCAGAAGAAATCCCTGCAACGGAGCGGTCAAGATGTGGTACAAGAACTCAGTCAATGCGTACCGAGGTTGAGCTGGAGTTGTGAACTGTTAAGCCTGGAACGACGACCTGGTCGCAGAAGAAATCATCCGTTTTGATACCGGTACAACTGGAAGCATATACTTAAAAATAACCGTAGGAAACAGTGATTGGGGTCAAACTACTGTGCAACTCCCTAGTTGGCACAAAACTCCGAGGATGAACAAATATGCTTCAGTTGACTTTTTAACCCCTAAACGACACTGGAGCCGTTTCTTGCGCGATAAACAGGCGAGCCTTTTGCTGTACAGGACAGAAATGCAAGCATCCATCCTCGAAATTAGGGGTGGAAAAGGAAGATCTTCTACAGTTCTTTGACTTCAAATGCGCACTTTTGGATTTTTTAATTCCAATGATTCCCACGGTTTCGCAAAAGATGGTTTCCCGGGTTAAAGAGAGAGATTCTTTGTCAACCGTGTGCCGCTTTAAGGTCTCCGCGTCGTAACAGGGCCTCTGCGTTCTGAACAGCGCAACCACGTCCTCACGGAGGCAAGAGTCTCGTGAAGAGCGTGGTTGAGACCTTGAGTGTCTAGACACCCCATTTTCTAAGCTTGTTGTCTCTCTCTCTCAATCTTGCTGGTGGAGGAGGTTTTCATTTTCGTTTGTAGGCGCATAGCGGAGCTGGTTACCTTCGTTTTCTTCCCTTCCCTTGCTGTGGAGTTGTGAGTCCTAAGTTGCTCCGTGTTGTTGTTGTCCGGCTGATCGATCCATCAAGGAGTCCGTCGATGTGTACTTGGAGAAGCTGCTGGAGCAATTTACGATCGAGGTATTTGTTTCCATCGGAGAGGGACTCGATCAAGGTCCTGTCACTTTCAGGAGACGGAGTTTGGTTGAAGGAATTTTTCGTTCGAAGGTGCATAGCTGAGCTGAGCTGGTTACCCTCCTTTTCATTCTTCCTTCAGTTGCACCGTGTTGTTGTTGTCCGGCTCATCGATCCATCGTGGAGTCCATCGATCTGTACGTGGAGAAGCTGCTGGAGCTGTTTACGATCGAGGACGAGGCACTGCTTCCACGGAGACGGACTCGATCAAGGTCCTGTCACTTGGAGGAGACGGGGTTTTGGACTAGGAAGTGTGCAACGTAACTTGAGCGAGTGGAGCTCTGATGTTTGCTGCTGCTTCGATATTCAGTGTACTGTGAGGCTGTGTTTAGACCGTGGCTTTGTGGAGCTCTTCTTCGATCTGACCGTGCGGAAGTACATCCTCGGAAGGTGAGAATAGTCGGTGGCTTTGATCGGCAGTTGTTTTGGTGGTTTTCTACTGGCTGGTGAGGTCGTATTCTTTCTACGAAGGAACAGTAATGAATGATGTTGGGTGCTTTCACGCTTTGAGTACTCCAAAAATGAAGTCAGAAAGTGACAAGTTTGCAATCTTGCAACTTGGACACCTGTTTGTGAATAATGGGCTTTGTAGAGTCTATACTTGGGTGTTAATTTCTCCATCTTTTTTTCAAAATTTGATAGGTGTAGAACGAGGAAACCTACCAAATGGGGTCCTCTTATAGTGTGCCACACTTGCTAGAACACATGGATGCAATTAAAAAACCAAACTTGCTTTTTATAATTTTGTGCTATAAACTCATTCACTTTCAATTGAAAGGCAATACACATTTTTTTCATCTCAAAATTTTTAAAATTTTTTTTAATCATTTTTTATATTATTAAAACAAGATGGTGAATTTCGTCAAAATGGCTATATTCCATTGGTTTGACACTTTTGACAGTTCAAACTATGTAGTCTGAAACGTAATATTGTCATAGATTTTTGAAATCTATATGAGTTGTAGATATCTCAAATCTATACCTCTTCAAGATATTTCAGACTCCACAGTCTGAAATCTAAATCTGTCATAAATTTTGAAAATCTACATGTATTTTAGATTTCTGAAAATCTATACCTATCCTAGATGTCAATTTCAGTTCAAACTACGCAATCTGAAAGATGGCATTTGGAATACCGCCATTTTAACGAAATTCGCCATCAAGCAAAAACTTCAAACATTATTTTGGAGGTTTTGAATTTGTTTACAACTAGATTTTTCAATTATTAAATCTAAAGGTAATCACAATAATGTAAAGTCCGAGTCAAAGAAAATTCACCTTCTAGGTGATTACAAGAAACATTTGTCTTGTTTTTTGTCCCCAGGTTGGTTTTGACAAGTGTATTTTCATTCATAACTTTTGCATTGTATGTTAATTTTACATGAAACTTGAAATGAGGTGCATGTGAATGTTTTGGACAATATTTAATATTTTGGAATTTTCTAGAATTATTTTATTATTTCTAAATAGCCTTCAATTGGATGTCTATCTTGGCATTAGGGGGGGACTATCCACTTTATAGATGGGATAAAAGTATATTACCTTTATGCAAGTATAGAAAGCCCAATTTCTTTATTCAAAGATGAAAATGGTTGAAAAGGAGTATGTTGAAGTTAGGAAAAAAAGTGCTACTTTATTTTGTTTTTTTGAATTCTTTTACAATTTATAAAAAATTAAACATCAAACTGTCTATTTTCATGATATTTTTCATTGTGCATAAATTTTAGAGATAAATTTTCTAAAGTCTAAATTTTTAAAGAAATTATGTTTTGAATACTCTACAAATTATTCGTATTTTATTTCATTTTAGAAAATCATTTATTTTAAAAGTCACAAGACTACCTAAAATAGGCTATTTTGAGGTGAAAGAGGTGTACAGTTGTTTCTTGGAACAACCTTTGTATACATTTTTTCAAATTTTCTATTGTTTAATTCACTTTTAATTTCTTTATGAATGTCATTTTGAAACAACTTTATTTTGAAGCAATTTTGGAAGATAGATTCTACATTTTTTAGTTTTTATAATGATATTTTATCAATTTTTTTGAAAAATATATAGCTTCTATATAAATTAGAACTTCCTTTTAATCAATTTTGATGTTCTCAATTTTGTAAATATTTAGTACAAAACAAGTTTGAGACTAATCATTATAGTATTAGTTCCCTATGTATACAATTTGCATTAGAAATGAAATGTTTGTTTGAAAGCCATTAAAATTCCTATAGTAAATATGAAAGTGTCCAATTTGAGCTTTCGTGATCTATAAATTCCAATCAAAGTTATTTTTTATTATAGGACTAAAGTTTCATTGGAATTTGTTGTGTGTAGAAGATTTATTGAAGAAGACAATGTCTATGAATTCAAACATTGCAAGTTCTAGTGGAGTGGGTAGTAGCAAAGGACCACCAACTTGTGCATGGGTATCCTTGACTTTGGAAGAGCAACTTGCAAATTTCCGGACAAATTTTGAACGCATAGTTGGTGAATGCTATTTCATTCAAGTTTCTCCTGATGCTGCATTTCTTGAATCCATTGCCAAAGTTGTGAAGGCTTTGAGGATTGATCCGTGGGTGGATATTAAAGGTCTTCTTCGTCGAGGACTAGATAAATATCGGGCATTAGATGGAGCAACTCCTCTCCATTGGGCTATATTGATGGATGACAGAACAATGGTACAATACATCTTGACTTCAAAAAAGGTAGACATCAATGCTTCAAAGCTTGATGGAGTAAAATTTGCTTTGAACTATGCTATAGTTGGTGGGAACTGCGACATAGTAGGAGACCTTCTTAAGCACAAAGCTGATGTTTGCATCTCTACTTTTTTCCAAAAAAATGCCCTCTTCTACATGGTCCATCACAAGGATTCCATGTTTGGCATTCTCCAAAAGGTTCTAGTCAATAATGTCAATATGTGTGACATAGGAAAGAATACAACCTTGCATTTTGCAACAATGGAAGGAGCTATAGATGTTGTGAAATATCTTCTAGATCAAAAGGCGGATGTAAATGCACGCAATCATTTTGAAGAGACTCCACTTCATTGTGCAACAAAGAAGGGATCTCTAGATGTTGTGACATGTCTTTTGCAACAAAATGCTGATGTTAATGCATCAAGTTACTTGGGACGCAGTCCATTGCACAATGCAATAGAAAATGGAGAAATGAACATCATATCAATTCTTATGGAACACAATGCAAATGTTGAGGCTTTGGATAACTATGGATGGAGCCCACTTCTTTGTTCTATAAAGTATCAAAAGGTTGATGCATTTAATGCACTAATAGCAAATGGTGTTGACATTCACGTCAAGGACGAAAAGGACAATAATGCTCTTCATTTTGCTATTCAAGCTCATGATGAAGACCACAATATGATGGACATTGTGAAAGTTCTTCGAGAGCATGATGTCGATGCAAATGCCAAAAACATTAGAGGACATTCTCCATTTTTTGGGGCTGTACTTCAAGGTCATACAAATGTGGTGAAGGAATTTTTAAAAAATAAAGAAAAGATAAAACTCATGGATGAATGCAATGGTCATACTGCAATCCAAATTGCATTTGACCATGGCCATGAGCATATCAAAAGAGTGCTTTTGGAGTGCGATGACATCAGCCGATATGTGAGTGATCTTTATAGAGATCGCCAAGTCTATGTGGATGCTGCCAATGCCATTCTTGTTGGTGCAGCCCTCATTGCTGGCGTTACATTTGCTTCTTGGCTTCAACCACCGTTGGGCTACACTACTCCTTATGTAGATCTTTCTCCTCCAAGCTCCAACATAAACTATGTGGATGTTCAAGACAATGTATCTCTACGAGTGTTTTGGATATTCAACACCTTATCATTTTACTTTGCCATTGGAACGGTGGTGTTTGGTGCTCGAAGCGTATTGCCAAGGCGGCGAATGTTTATCAAGGCCATTGTGGTGAAACTTCACCGAAACTTATTGGTTACATCCATCCTTTTGGCATGTTCGGTTTTTTGTGTGATAATAGCCTTTGGAATTGCAGGGTGTATAGTCTTGACTCCGACATTAAAGTTTCAGTGGTATATGATAGTTCCTACAATTTTTGGAGGCTTGTTGTGTTTAGTTAGTTTAATGTTATTGTTCAAAAGTATGGTGGAGGATAATTTAGAAGGGAAAAGAGAGAAATTTGAAATATTCTAGTTTGACATTTGACAAAGATTTCTTGAATCTTTGGATGTGAAAATGTAGGATTTCTTCCCTTCTTACCATAGTATTATAATTATGTATTTTCATGTTGGCATGGCATTGAACTCAAAAGTTGTAAGACATATAGGATCTTCTTTAGTATCAACTAACGAATGTAATTCTTTTTCTAGAGAGTAGATTGAGCATTATTTTCTTTCCTAGAAACAAATATATTTGTTCATTTTTTGAGATAAGTTTGTTATATGCTTGAAAATTTTCAAATCATTTGAAATTTTACAACATAGAGGAAAATGATACGGGGTAGAAAGAAATAGAGAATGATTCAAAATAGTAAATTGTGAAGATTTTAATTATGAATTAACAAAGTGGCAATCTCAATGGTTGTAATGTTGGAATAAGCAATCCACATTCAATGATTTTATTTATTTTTTGAACACTAAAAATTGAATTAAATAAAAGAATTCAAGTATTTTTAGAGAACAAAATCTTTGATCGCATGCAAACTAGAACCCTTCACAACTTCTATCTCATTTATGAAATTGACATGAATCAAAGCTTTCCGCATTTATATAAATCTATAAAGTCAATTTCAAGTTTTTGTTTATGAAAAGGCTGATTTTTTCTTATCTACCTAGACTATCCGATTAAAGAAAAAAACTACTTATTAAACAATAACTTTTTAACCACGTAGTCAAAAGTTATGAAAAGTATTGGCCATTAACCGCTAAAGGTGCAAATACCATTTTTTGGCAACATAGAAACTTTGGATAGCTTACTATGAATAAAGTTTTTTTTGTTTTTATTTTTTGAAATTTTTGCGTAACATGTGCCAAAGGAGTAGCTTTGACGCCTCACAATTTTTCTAACATTTGACTACATGGTTAAAAAGTTATTGCATCATATATCATTTTCGTCATTTGGTGAGCAAATTGCACTACAAAAAAAACAAGGGAATAAATGACTTGTCCATAGTCATTGTAGACAACAGTGACTACAAAATGACTACAAAATGACAGTTTTGTAACTCTTATTGTCCACAATGACTCTATGGACAAGTCATTTACTCCCTTGTTTTTTTGTAGTGTTGGATAGATCAGAGAGCTCATAAAACTTCTTCTAAAATCAATTTCTTAAGAAATTAAATTTGAAACTCATTATCTGTATTTTTATAAAGACTGAAAGCTTTTAATCATTTTATTTTGATTTATGGAATGAAAAATGTAAGGAGTTTTCATTTGAGAGTAGGTATGGTTATCATAGACTTTATACCTATCTACAAACTAAAAATCCTCATAACTTCGATCTCATTAATTGAAATGGAATGATTCCGAATTGTCAATGTAAATAAATCTAAAGTATCAATTTCAAAGTTTAATTTCTTAGAAAAATGATTTTTTAAGAAGTTGCTTGAGTTGCTTGAGTTGCCTTCCAAATGACAAAAATGGCACTTCAAGCAATAACTTCTTAACCATGAAGTCAAAAGTTATGAAAATTGTTGGGCCTTGTAAGCGATTAATTACCCACCCTCGGTATCCAATTTAACACAACCAAGTTCTTATGATTATCTAGATGTGATTCTACATGTGGGTGATTGGGTGCCTGGGCATAGGTTCATTGTGCTTTCTAAGCAATGGATCTTCTTTAGTACCTAAGTGACTCAAAATTGTAGAATTGGCTCAAAATATATTTTTAAAATGCTTTAAACAAACTTATTGGTTAAATATCAATGCCACTCTGGTTTTTCTTGAATGTTGGTTTAGACCAAAACTATTGACCTCATCTTGTAAAACACTATTTTCCCTTTCGAGGAATATAAAAATCATTCAAACTCGACCTTCTTACCAAAAGTTATAGAAGGATGAAGTTTGATCACTAATTGGTTCATAAAACTTCATTCATGATTTCTAACAGTTTGAGGGTTTGAAATGAGTTGGAAATTTAAAGATAAATTTTGGCTAAGAACTTCTATCGGATTCTTAAGTTTTGTTTACTTTGGATGATTTTCCTATGTATTCAATTAACCCCAAAGGACCATTGTCCCCTTGGGGGACAATTTGGAGTTCGGGCAAGTTCATTAGACCTCAATTTTTAATGAATATTTTTGAAACTTTCTCATAAGATAGGAAAATTGATTAGCTTTATGGGAATGTAATTTTTATTTCAATTGGTGACCAGGAGCAAAAGTTATACCACAAAAAGCACGGATTTTAGTTCAATGGACAACGGGCAGAATTTCTTTTTGCAAAAAGTCAAAATTTAATTTAATTTTTTTTTTCTGAAATAATATATTTTTGCCTACATGTGAAGCTTTGATTCACTCTATTTGGACTTATAATGAGAAAGTTGTGGACAATCTTGTTTTTCGGGCAATGTAAACAATTTTTTGAAAAAATAACTTATAGGATTCATTTTTGAATGCAATTTTCACAATTTTTCAAAAAAAATTGTTGGACAAGGTTATGTTTACTTACTAGAACAATCTCACCATTGGAATTATTGTATTTCAATCCCAGCTTAGAGTTATTAGCCATTTAGTTTTTCTTTCAATCTTGGACCTACATGTACTTAACAATTTTTTAAAGAATGAAAATCAAGTGTTTTATGTGTGAAATTTTTTTTCATAGACTTTCAACTCAATTTATTAACACAAAAAATTATAAATTCAAAGTCTATAGTGCAATTCTTTTTTACAAATGCCAGTCAAAGTCATATGAAATTGCAAATCACAGTTAAAAAAAAATTGTATTTCCAACTTTGAATGTTCATATCTTCCAATTTGTATGGTCAAAATTCATGAAATTTTTACCACTTGATCTCAATCAAGTTAAGTACAAGATCCTACAATTAGATTCTTAAAAAAAATTGTTTTCTTGGGTGAATGCAACAAAAATGGCAGTTTTGAGAGGTTTTTGACAAAATAAAGGCCTTGGTCCTTCAGGGGTTAATCCTAGACTATTACTTCATCCCTCTCTAACTTCTTCACCTTTCAGGGGTTTATTTGTGGAGACACATGTCTAGTTTTTAGTGAGTCAACTCTATGAACTCATGATGCTAATCTATCTTAGAGGGGTTTAATTGAACTTGCTTACTTCTTATGCCTCGGTTTAACTTTTGTCCATTTTCTATTTTTAAAGATTTTAGGTTTTATTCTTCTAGATACTAACTCTAGCTTTCTAAATAAATATTGAATTTCCTAATCAAAGCTTCATACTAGAAGTTATAGGGGGATGAAGTTTGACCGCTAATAGGTTTATCAAATTTTATTCATGATTTCTTACTAATTGACAATTCAAATTTAAGTTTTTTCTTCAACTTCAAACTCTAGATTTTGACTACTCTAAAATTTTACTCAACTTGTTCCAAAGTTTTAAGTTTTATCTATTTGTCATTCATTTTACCTTCTAAACTTCATCTAACTCTAACTTTCTCAATTTAACTTTAAATTCTATATTTAATATGTTTTAAGAAAGTTATGAACAAGATCTATAGTAATTGGAATCTAAAACTTGGGTAAAATTTGATCTGACTACTTTGACTTGTACTTTTAGTATGGTTCCTATATTTTGAAATGTCAACTTTGAAACTCAATAACTTTTGAAGTTCTTAGAAGCCTACTTCTTTTTATGGTCTTCTTGAGTGTTGTTGTAGACATTCTTCCATATTTTCTTATTTGCCATCTTAAGACACTTGTACAATTTTTGCTCACTGCTTAAAGATGGTAGTTTCTTATAGTTTTTGGAACTTAGATATCTATTTTCTATTTTTTTTCTCTTTCTTTTCTTTTTCCACTTATCTATTTTTTTTTATTATAGTTCAAGAGTTGACTTGGAAATTATACAATAATGCTTCAAACTTCAAAATAATAATTGATTACTTCTGCCTATTCAAGTCAATTATTATTCTATCATTAATTTTAATGGTCTAAATGTTTTTTTCAAGGTTTTCACCTAATCCTTCTTCAACTTCTAAAATCTTTTACTATTTTGTATAACCATCCCAACTTGGCTTCCTACTCCATTCTATTGTTCTACTTGAAGTTTTTGAACTCCCCTACCTTTTGTGATTGTGGCAAAAAAACTGGTGAATTTAGAAGTTGCTAATTGATATGGCTTTTAGATGTTGATTGCTCTTCTTTTCTCCTTATTAGTCTTTTTGCTTCCCACGCTTTCTAATCTTCTTTTTAATCTTCTACCTCTTCTTCTTCTACTAATTGTATTCTATATTTTCTACAAAACATCAACTATCAAATTTATGGGGAAAAAAAATTGATTCTCATGCAAATTTTTCCTTTGGAAAGTCAAAAAGGGCCTTAGCTTACAGCAAAGCCTAGCAACCCCTATTTGCCAGCGCAGGCTATAGGGAATGGCCCTACCACTTTCTTACCTGGTAGGGAGCTTTTGCCAAGGGTCTACCTAGGCAAGGATGGAACCTCTAGCTGAGCTCTACCCTAGGCCAGAGAAATCAACCCCTATTCCTACCGACTAGGCCGAAGAGCTCAACCTGTGCACCTACCAACTAGGTGAAGGAGATCAATCCAGGTGGGGATTTTATCATTGCCCAATAGGTCTGGCTGCCCTCTTTGTTGGGTCGTGGCTAACAACTGCCTTGGTCGAGGGTTCAACTTCCTGGCTAGAGTCAACTACCTGACTGCGAGTCGAGGTATCAAATAGGGACTTGATCCCCTTGGCCCCTCCGAGTTTTTGTGGCCTATTTGAAAATTTTGGAGTTTTGGAATACTAATTGGAAATTTTAAATAGAAATTTTAAACTAACAAATCCGGTGGAAATGAAGGAATTTGTTTTAGGAACACCTAATCCTTGGATGCTATACTTGATATGGACTTTTAATATTTTGGGCATTACTTAGCAATGAATCTTTGCTCTTTTAAATTGTGTGGGGATTTTTCTACAACCTAGAAGTTCAAAGCTCCGCCGTCTCTTACAAAATCACTCAAATCCTATGGATTTTGCTATAGATAAAGTCAAAGCTCCACCATGATCCCAAATGGGACAAGTAAAATATGGGCACTTAAATGAGTTAGTACAACACTCAAAACTTCAACACAAATTAGTATAAAGGTTAGTTCAACCACGGGGGGGACAATTCCCGCGTTTTAGCAACCCACTTGTGGCGGAATATAGGGTGGATTTAATTCATTTTGGATAATATTTATAAGTATTTATAAAAGAATTACATATAAAATAGGAGACATGAAAAGTGGCAATTTCATTATAAGTAATGTAGGTAGCCAAAAAATATGGTTCATTCATTTTTAGGTACATGTAATTTAGGGGCAAAAGAATTAAATCCAAGGAATTGCATTTAGTAGGGTTTGTTTAATATATTATGTCGAAATTACAACACAATATTATGTCAGATTTATAGTATAGTACTCATACATCAAAGTTACAAGATGAAACTCCAAATCAATGGATGAAGGTGCGATTTCACAAACTTAGAGTTTTAGAGTAGGTGTTGGGTGGAATATTGAATGTTTTTTTCAAATGCGTAAGTGTGTATCAAAAATGCAGCAAGGTGTTGATGTTGTAGTTTTTCTATTTGCTAGCAGACATTTTTTCTTGTTCGCATTTTGACATTGAGGCACATTTTTAGTACTTTGCACATTTAGTACTGGGTGAATGCCCTAGGTGAATGCATGGTTGAGTTGGCTCAAAATTGCATCACAATGTCAAAAACTACACTCAATAAATTTTCAGATGCATGTAGGATATGCTTTAAAAATTAGAAAAGAAAAAAAAAATTGTTTTAGGATCTTAAACTTCATGATAAATGTGACTTTGTTGTTGAATGATTTTTATAGCATTGCATGAAATGTAGTGAACTTTTGAAAATATAGGAGTGTGACGAATTTGCTATTAGCATATTTTTCAAGGACTTTTCAAAGATCTCTTAAGTAATCAAATTCATACAAGGGACTTTAATTCTAAGGGGGGACTTACTAAACTTTCAAAAAATCATAATCTTAATGTGTAAACATATATTGATTGTTTGCAAAGGACTTTTAATGACTTTCAAAACCTTGAAATTTACAAAGTCCTTTTTGCATTTGTAATCATTTTTCTTTTAATTTTCTTTTGTCTAAGTTTAACGTTTTTATAAGTTGTAGGTACACCCGTTGAATTTTGGACTTTTTCATTAACCAAATTATTTTTGAATTCTTTCAACCGACATTCAACTGTAAAGAACTTCAAATATAAACTTGGCGGAGAAGATTGGGTTGTTGATTGGACTCATTAATGGCTAACTTATGGTAGTTCTTGAATTTGACTATATTTAATTTATGTTTTTTAATTTTCAAGGGACTTTGTAGACTTGGACTTTTGCCAAAATTGAGCCACTCAACCATGCATTTGCCCTACTTTCATTGACTTTAGCTTTGTGTTTTTGAACACATTCTTCATATGGCTTCTAATTGTTGAGTATGGCTTTCAATTCTAATGTTTTGTGTTTAATTCATTCATGCTAATTGGTGTTTAGAAATTGAATATTTTTTTCTATAAACTTTCTTCTTGTCACTTTTACTTTCTCACTAATTTTTTTACTTACAAAAAAAATAGGCTAAAAAAAATTGCATTGACCTACATATTATAAGTAATGATATGGATGATTATATAGGAAATTTTTTTGCATTAGGTAATGATAGGGGCCCTCTTAATGTTGCTGAGGAGGTAAATAGACCCCCCAAAAGTATCCCTCCACCGCACATGGGTCCTCCAAATGTGGTGAGAATATCCCCCCGTGACTTCAACCAATAAAATAATAACAAGTTAGTGCAACATGTTAGTCCACAAATTCTTAAAATAAACACTAAAGGCATTTCGTAAGCAGTATCACCAATCATAAGGAAAGAAATCCTTTAGGATTAGTACAAGATGTTAGAATACTCAACAAAAACATCACCAAATGAGCCAAAAATTTCAACAAAAGATACCAAAGGTTAGAAAAACTTGAAGGGACTCCAAATTCCTTCAAAAATTCAACAAAGACACAAAATAGGACCTTGAAATGCTCCAAAATACACACATTTTAGTAGCTTGGTTCAAACTTGACCAAAAATCTAAATAAATGAACAAACAAGAATATGTTGCCAAAAGATGGCTACAAGGGGTGATTTGAGAGAGAAATGCATGCCCATATATATTCTTCTAAAGGTGCCCACATCCTCTGATTTTCATGTGGTAATCTTATAACCTAAGATTTTTATACTAATCTAACCATTTTTAATTTTTTACGCTGATCTATTTTTTAACCTTTGGAGGTTAACTCTAAATCACAAAAAAATGCGCCATTGGCTTTAGAAGGCCATTTTTGTTTTTAGAAAAAGCCTATCTATTTTCTTGACACTAAAAACTCAACGAATCTTAATACTGACTTAATAACCAAAAAAAGTAAAAATCTAACTTTTGAAGGTTGACTTTTCTAAGAAAAGTAACTAGCCTAAGATCTTTAGTAAGTGTAAGGGAGTAAGAAAAGACTTAATTTGAACGTCATTCTGATTTTGTAGGCATCCAAAATGGCGATCAAACTCCACTGTAATCTTTAATTTTATTAGTTTGAAGAGGACCTTGTCAGTTTGGATACTTTTGGCTATCAAAATGTCCTGAAACTTGTTCGAGATTTTCATTAACATAAAAGAGTCTATTCTAGTTTTTAATAGGATTTTACCACAATTTGAATAATTTATGAAAATCTCCGGTTGGACGTTGAAGTGATTGACTACCTAGAGAAGTATCTTTCGAAGATTAGAAAATTTTTAAATTTTTTGAGGGGATTCCAATCGAATCCCATAAAAGATTTGAAAGACTAAATCTAAACTCTACATGATTGTCAAAGGAGAGTAAAATCTTACACCATCCTTCAATTATTAGATTTCGAAGAATCTTTCACACGGAGAGGAATCTTAACAAAGCAACTTTGTTGTTAACTTCATAATGCGATTTCAATCCAATATCACTGTCTTTCGGCCGTAGATTCCTTTTATCAATTTGTCACTATATTTTTCAACTTGTAGGCTAACAATTGGAATTTCTACAAAGAGTGGAATTCAATTGAGAACTCAAAATCTATTTGTGAAATTGGGCTTTAGAGTTCTCACCAAGTTCTTTCAAACCTATTTTAGCCAACTTCATCACATATACGGCAGATGGGGCTATTTTAGATAAATCTACCAAAGATGGGTTTAATTTAAATTTTAACAATTTCTAACCTATTTATAAGTTCTTTTTTAATCTAAATGGATAAAAACACTCAAAATATGACCAAATACTATATTGGCATGTAACATATTTATTTTGATTTTACACTCTTTTTTGGGCTTTTTATACTATTTTACACCCTGGGTACGCAACTCTTGTATTATATATAGGGGTCATTCACATTAAAATGGCTTAGAGGATGGCTTTTGTTAAAAGGATATCAAATTAAAGAGACCAAAAAGTTAGGTGAAGGCCAAATTAAAAAAATGTTATATGTAGAAAATGTTGCATTACATACATTCTAGAAAAAAAAACTCACAATATATATGAAGAATTAAAACACCTATGCATAGTTTTTTTAAATCCATACAAAAAATTCTCTCCAATTAAAATTAAATTTTTATTAAAAAGCCCCCAAAGTTGGGTAGCTTGGCCTATGATACATGTATTAGAAAACTCATATGATTTAGGTTTTTAATACTATTATTGTCCTCAAAAAATATTCATGATATATATATATATATATATATATATATAATTACATTTTTGGATTCCTTGTTAAAAGGGCTACAAGAATTTCCTACATTAGAACAAATTATATACTTTGAGAATAGATTAAAATGCATTAAAAGTGATTATAATCAAAACCATATAATATGGGACTTGCGTACCTAGGTTTTATACACTACAATTTGCAAAAATTGAAAAAAAGAAGAAAAAAAAGGATTGTAAATTATTGATGACAAATTGAAGGCATATAGGCCTTAAAGCAACTCCAGGGGCACATATTGTGTAAAAAATTCGAACAAAAAAAACCCAAACCCACCATCTATAGTGAACTGCCTCAAATCACTATATTACCCAAAAATGGTGTTTGGACCTTTAGAAGTTCAATGGTGAAAATACTTGAGAGACTATGAGAAAAATTTTGAAAAAAAAAATCCATTTGTAGTGAGCTACTCCAAAATTGCTATCTTTCTTGCCAAAAAGTAGCTTGGTCTTTTAGAAGTGAACAATGTAATCTTCACAATATTTTTTACAATTTTTTTAACAACCATCCTTACTTTGAAAAGCCAAGATAATCCTTGTGCCAAATACCTAATTAGACTAAGCATGAAGATTCATCTGCTCACTACTTGTAGTGCTTGCTTTTGGTTGAAGGACCATCGCAAATTTCATAAAATCAATAGAAGAAAAATGAGGCTACTAGAGGGATTTTTCAAGACTATAAAACAATAAAATATGTGCAAAAATATTATAGAACTAAAAATAAAATTATTTATAATTTTTAATCAATAAAATTATAAAAAATATAAAAAATAGTAGGTGACATGGTAGTTTCTTGGCCATGTCAAATTTCTAACATATGTAATTTTGGATTCATTTCAATAGGAATTTTTTTCCATTCATTTATTTATATAATGAAAATGTCTCATGCCGCTTTTGCCTTCCAATTTGTTCATTTCTTTTCCAAATAGTTATGGTCAATGTTCTTTTCTATTTGTCTTCTTGACCCCTCATTCTTCTTCTATTGCTAAGGAAATCTCATAGTTAAGAGTTAAGAATATTATTTCTGATGCAAACTTTAAGAAAGTTATAGAATTTGTAGTTCTAAAAAATTTGTGTTATGTGCAAATTCTTGGGCCTTGAGGGTTAAATTTTGAAGATAATGACCTCATTGATAGATCTTTGAAGTCCAAAGATGTGAAATATGCATATGTATTGTTACAGTTCCATAGTTAAACAAAAATCACCATTGTAAAGCCTATGTCGGAACTTTCTCTACCAATCTTTCTTGCACATCAATTGAATCTAATTTTCTCCTTCTCAAAATAAAATAGCGGATTTATAGAACACTTGCAAGTTTTGTTGCATTCACGGGGAGGACACTCCTTGTATGTTTGGGGAACCCACGTGCGGTGGAAGAAAACTTTGACTAGGTAATACTTTGGAATGAACTATAATTTCATCCTATAATTTTGAACGTTGTTTGACAATGACTAAAGGTTTCTATTGCCAAAAATTTCAATTCCAATTAACATAAGATGTGTTGTCTAGAAAGGGTTGAAAAATGAACTAAATTGACATATTTTTCAACTAAAATATTTATAGAGATCACATGATGATGACTATTGCATCAATATTCAACTCAAAATAAAATTTCAATAGAAAGCTATTCTATAGAATTTTTTTTTCATTTTTCAAATTTTTTTTTCTTAGGTAATACAGGGGTGTGAAAGTTATTTTTAGCTTTACAATGTATCTTTCTTCCTTAAAAATTTATAACTAATTACTATTATCATAAAAATATCAATAATTCAAAACATAAACTTTTAACCCCTAAAGGACCAACCCTTTGTTTTTGGCAACATAACTTTTTTGGGCAGGTACCTGTGAATGGAGTTTTTAATATTTTTCTTTGAAATTTTTACACAACATGGGATCTAGGAATATCTTTAAGGCCCAACAATTTTCATAACTTTTGACTACATTGTCAAAAAGTTATTGCATAATATGTTGCTTTTTTCTCAACTCGGGCAGTTCGGGCAGATCTGAAAAAATCACTTTTTTGAAATATTGAAATTTGAAATTGGTTTGTCAAACTTATATATACATGGAAAGCTTTAAATCATTCTAATTTGATCAATGAGATGAAAGTTATGAAGTTTTTTAGTTTGTGGGCAGTTATGGATTCTTTACTTTGAAATAAACTTCGAAATTGTTTATCTAACTCAATTTTCAATATTTTTGAAAAACAATAAAAACATTAGATGTAGATATTTTATTATAATGTCACAACCGTTGGGATTGTCATTTTTTAATTCTATAATTAAATTCTTAACAATTTAGTATATTACATGATTCACTACTTCTTTCTACTTACTATTTTTTTTCTATATGTTGTACAATTCCAAATGATTTGAAATTTTTTGAGCACGTAGCCAACTTGTTCTTACTAAAGAATCCAAAGAAGCACAACCATTTTGACCATTTTTTCATACAAATCAGACCTTCTGAACCGCAGCTGCCCAATTTTCAGCAGGGTTAAAAAAATGAATTTTTCAAATTCAAACGCTAATATCTTGCAATCCACACGGTGGATTCTTCTGAAATTTTTTCCACATCATTTCTATCTACTTTACTACAAGATCCTACGGTTACATTTGTCCAAAAATATTTCTTTTCTAAAACTTGGTACTTGCACTAAAAATGACAGTTTTGGAGAGTTTTTAGTGGAAACATAGTCAAAAAACTTTAGGGGTTAAAGTAGCACAATCTATTCATAATTTTTTTTTGGAAAAAAAATTAAATTTTAAAGTATATTACTTGTATTACTTTTTCCGCCGCACATGGGTTCCTCAAACACAGGGAGTGTCCTCCCCGTGGTTGCATTTTTAAATTACTTATGTTTTTTCTTTTGAGTATTTGTTAATTTTAAAATTAATTTTAAAAATATTCAAATAATATGGCCACTCTATACACCCATGAGATGAAAGTAACCTCTAAAGAAAAATCATAGAAAAATTCTCTAAGTAGGTGATCTAGAGAAGTGCCCAAAGTCAAAAAAAATAGATATTTCATGTTTTGATTAATAAACAATAGGAAAATTTTAAGAATAAAAATTAAAAAATTTATTTGCAAAAAAATTTATGAAGACGTTCATTTACCCAAAAAACACCAAAATTACTTTTTACATGTTTCAAAATCCAAGCAAAAACAAGAGCAAAATCAGACTCATTTTGTAGACTTCTATACAACACATACTTATTTATTTCTAGAAATCCTTTGGAAAAAAGTTAAAAGTAAACTACAAAACCATCTCACCATCTCCTCTTACTTTCATCTCCAAATTTGTTCCACTGGATACTACTTTGTTCAATACAAAACAATAATGGCAAATGTTACATGTAATTGGGGGATATTTTCAAGAAGTAAAACATTTCAAGAAGATTCCAAAAAGTTAGGCAAGGTGTATAATAGTCATAAGTACCTTGTCAATAAATTTCAAGTTGTTTGGAGCTAGATGACAAAAGTTACAGTTTAAAAACTAATGAGCTAGAAACATGTGAAACAAAATAGTATATGTGTTTCATGCAATCACCCAAATCCAACTTCTAGAATCCACAATTGTCCAATTTAATATGCAAATGAGTTTGATTAGTTTTTACTTTGTATTATGAGTGGTGTTATTGAGATCTTAGGGATATTACTTCTACTTAAATTACATGAAGTTTTAGATTCTAGTAGTTGGGAATCCTTTATTGCATCCAAATATTCTACCTTCAAAATTTAATGAGTCCAAAATGGAAAATACCTAGTGATTCGTCAAAAGCAATTGAGGTCTTGATAATAACAAGGTGTAATAGATTATGTAGGGTTTTTTTTGTGTTGGAATTCTATTGATTGGAATTCCAAGCATGAATTACAAATGGTCTTGAAGGTGAAGTAACAAATTTTGTGGTATGAGAAATCAATGATACTTCCATAGCTAGCAATGTAGTATCATTCTAAGCGGAATTTCTTAAAAATGCAATTGATAGGTCATGGTGTGAATTATAATTGCTTCCCATCTCGAAATACTTATAAGACAATGCCTTCTTTAGTTCATTGGCCACCTTAATTTGTTCTATTAGTGCATATTACAAAATGAATTTACATGTGATTTTAACTTTTTACTGAAGATATTTTTGAGAATTCCTCACCAAAATTAGCACTTATTTTCAACATTTTGGTAATGCATAATTTATTTCTATATTGATGACTAAATACATATTAAGTGGATCTAGAATCTCTTAAAATTGTGAACAAGATCCAATAGAACTAAAACAATTTAATCACAAGAGCTTTGTTCACATGTTTGTGGAGACAATTTTAGGTGTATTGAACTTGTGAATATGAAATCACTTAAGGGCTGAGTATTTCTATTACCTAAGAGCATTGGTGACAATTAGGTGCATTATGAATGTTTTGAGGAGTTCATTGTTCGCTCTATAGGAAATAAATGAAGTGTATTTACATATGTTGAAATTTCTTTTTTGTTTTTGTCCATGTTTCTCAATCATTTAAAATTAAGGATGAAATCAAAATGAAAATCTTATACTTGAGTTTTTTTCAATTCATAAATTAAAATGCTAAAATGCTCGAGACCTACAATTCTTTTCTTGTTTTGTTTTTCTTAAGGATTGAAATTGTGCTTTGATCAACTACTGTAATAATGGATTAATTTGAAGAATATTTCATTTGTAAAGGACTAAGACACATTTTTGGCAATTTTCAATAACTCCCAATTTTAGAGTAGTAAGAATAAATGAATGAAAAAAATTGAATCATTGACATTTGTACTAGTTTATTCTTATAAATATATAGAAAAAATTTCAAAAGCTTTGGCCACATATATACAAGAAAATGGTTTAGATTATTGAAAGTTAGAAGGATAGTTTTTCAACCTTATCCAATATGTTTATTAGCATATAAAACTCCTCTTAGATTATGATTCTTGTACTCTTAATAAAAAAAATTTGGGACAATTACATCCTATTCTATTTATTACATATTTGCCAACTTTCAAAAAGAGAGGATGAATTTTGTACAACCTTCAAGAGCTATTCAAGTTTCCTAAATTTCTTGAGTAGCAAAATTTTGAATTTAAGCACTCAATCAAAAAAATAATAATATTCTCACCAAGTAAGTACATGGTATCAGCTTGTATCAAAATTTTGTGAACATCAATCTAAAATTGACTTAGTTTGTAAGAACCTATTTAAGATTTCTTGTCTATGTTGAATGTGACACTGGCTTGGTCCTTTTATCAAATTGAATGGTAGAACTTCTGAAAATAATTGAGTTATTTGTAAAGTCCCCCCTACTTTGGGCATGACTTTTTTTGAAGTTGAGAAGACAACTATAGTTGAAGTGTCAAACTTTTTTACAAGATACTTATGTCACACGACTTCAAAAGTGGGGACCAAACTTTTTTAGGCACCATTTTGATAGAAAAATAAGTTTCATACCCACTTTTATTTCAACTTTTTTTTAACTCAACCAGCTTTTTCACTAAATTCATGGGTTTAAACCTCGGTTTAGGATACTTTACGAATAACTCAAATTTGAAAAGCTAATTTGGAGCATAGTTGTGAGTTTACTTTGGACTTTTGAAAATCTTATGTGGCATTCCACATATTCAAGGAGTGGTAGTAAATTTTGAAAAAGAAGGCTAGAGTGATTCTACACTAACTAAACCTAAAATAAACCACTTTTCAAAATTGACCCCAATTTTAGAGGAACACTACATAGGGAGACCACCTAAATTGGTATGCATTTCAAGGGCAAGTCTAAAGTGGAGTTAGGGATCATTTTGACTAGTGGGTGATTGCACGAAAGACCTGTACTATTTGTTGCGTTTTGCAACAATACTCCTGACTTTTTCTGGAGTACTATTTAATTAGAAAAATAATTTTTAAAATTTTAAAAAAATATGGTTTATGTATAAACCTTTAAGACAAAGGTACCTTCAAAAGGAATTGTATAGGAAAATTTTCTAAGTAGGAGAACTGGAAAAGTGCCAAACCTCAAGAAAATACATACCTTCATGTTTTAATTAGGGAAAAATAGTAAAAATAAGTAAATATAAAAAATAAAAAGTGGACATTTGCAACAACTTTATGGAGATGGTCATTCACCAAAGAACCTACCAAAATAATATTTTATATGTTTCAAAATACAAGCCGAATGAAGCTCTCTTTGTAGACCTCCACATGACATAAAATTAACTATTTTTGAAAATCCTTCTGTGGAAAGCTAGAAGTTTATTAGAAGACCATCTCATCCAAATTTCATCTCAAAATCATTAAAAAAAGGTATTCCATAGTACTAAAAACCTCCAAATTGTCATATGTGACATTCAATCACTAGTACTATTTTTATATTAAACTATTTTTGAAAATTATCAAAAATTCATGTAAGCTGTATGATAGTTATGAGTACCTTCTCTAGAAATCTTGAGTCATTTGGAGCAAAAATGAAAAAGTTATGGTCAAAAAACAGATCAGCATGAGACGTGTGACGGAAAATAGTACGAGTCTTTCATGCAATTGCCCTAGTGTGCAATTCTACTTATAGTACTATGGAAGTCACAACCTTATAAGTGGTCAATTTTGGATACACTTTGTGTTGTTTTAACTTCTTCTCTATAGCATGTTTTGATACTACAAGTGTCATTTCTTCATGTGCATCAAAATGATCAAATGTATATTGACATCAACTACATGACACTTTTAGCACCTTACACCTTGCATCTTTGAAAATATGTCACTAATTCTCAATGTGTCTAAAAATTCTGGAACCACTTGCATTTTGATTCATAGTCCTTCTCCATTGTGCAAAAATTGTTGTTAATTTCTTAGAGCTTTTTGTATGTGTTATGGTCTTATTTGTGTATGTATCAATGTAAACTATTTTTTGGGTGGATAGTGAGGAGAGGGGTATTATTTGATTTATTTACAAATTCAAGTTTATTAAGTTATCAACCCCCCTCTTACATAGTTTCCAAATGTAATTGAAGACCAAAGTCATTACAAGAAATATTATGTGGTTTTTGTAGCGTTTTGTACAATAATTTTTTTCGGGAGTATTTTAAAACTAGAATTAAATTTTTTTTTTAAAAGTGAAAAATATGTTTTATATGTACACCTTTAAGAAGAAGGTACCCTAGAAAGTTTTGTCTACAAATCAATAAATTTGGGCACTCAAAACGTAGTGAAAATTGAAAACTACACCCTCATTGTGACAACTCATTTAAATATAAAATATTTATTTTAATTTTTGAAAAATAAGGGATCTAATTATGATAAAGTTAGACATGTTCAGTAAAATATTTATATTCATTGGACCTATGCTTCAAAAGTTATAGTAGACACGAAGGAAGTGATCCACATTGTGATGAAGAATAAGATTAGTGTTTTTTGCAATGACCCACCAAATGATGTAGGTTAAGTGCTTTTGTATTTTTAAATTCACGTCATAATTTTGTATACATATCCATATTTGGATATATGAATGTATGCATCAATATTTGTATGTTATATTTGGATATGCATATTGTATTTCAATCAATCGTAGGGGAAAGGGGGTTCTTGTGTTTTTCCAAAACTAATCAATGGTTGTCTTTTTTCCATGCCAGGGGAGGGCGGAGGGTTGCCCCTTTTCAAGGGATATTGTTGTAAAGTAGGGAACCCAAATACCAACCATTCACCTAATACTCAAGTGTAGGACCCTTTTTGATTTTAGAATAAGAATTTATAATAGTAGTAAGTGCCTTAACTTCACAGTATATGAATGTAAGGCATTTAATATTCTCATAGATTCTCTTTCTAAAATCAACATGGGTCCTACATTTGAGTGGTATTAGGTCAATGGTTTGTATTGGGGTCACCTACCTTAGTTGCCGTGGTCGAAACCATCAATGAGTTTTCCCTCCCCCCCAATTAGCAATTTGAGAGGAGATATTCCAGGCTCACATGTGGGTTCATTGTCGGCAAGGACAGGGGCTGAAATCCTCAGTGACAAATCAAGCGCTTTGAATCATGTACAGCTCAATTCTCTTAGAGCCCGGCCAATTCTATATTCGTGTCCCAAATTCCAATCTGATTCTGGGTAATGTACCTTCCCAAATTTTCGATATCACTGCAGGCCGGCCGAATTAATGTTGGAAAAGCACGAACAAGTGCGATTCAGGGCTTCATTGCTTTAGAAGTATTTGTGAGCAAGTCATTGATTTGAATCCTGATTTAGATTATGTCGAGCTTGAGGAGAGGTGGCGGCCGAAGAATTTCTTCGTACTCTGAGACCAGAAATACGAATATCAAAAGGATAACTACTCGGTGTTCATGCGCTTCCGTCGTCTTCTCGTACGTCGTCCTTGCCATCAGTATTTGAACAGCATTCATTGTAATCTGTGCTTGCGCTTCTGGTTGGGCCCTGTGACGGGGTTCTCGTCGACCTGTGCGATCCTCCCTTCGATCCTTCTTCCACGAGCATCCAGGTGACCACAAAGCCCAACCCCACTCAGGTTTCTTCGGCTTCTGCATCTTCAAAACATTCAAGGGACAACTACCGTCACTTCGACGTGCGTCGTAGAAATGTTCTGTTCAGGAGAACTATGCCAATGAGAAGCTCAGACTGAAGACGTACTGAGGAGGGCTTCTGAGGTTGCTTCAGAGTGAAATTCAGCTTTTCGCATACTTTCATTACAAGTCGACACTGAATACTGAGCACTTGTGCTTTCAGGCCTACCCGATGAAGTCAACAATCCATTGTTTTTCCAGGTCAAACCTCATAATCTGCAGAACCGCTGCAGTTCTCAAATTCCTCACTGCAACACATGAGCGTCACACACCCCATCGACAGCTAGCATAATTGAAATGGGACGTAGGAAATAATTGTGAAAATTCATGGAAATTTTAACAAGCTTGGAGTTCTTGGGCAATTGTAAAATCTTTACGGAATTTGCAAGATTCTGAAGTTCAGTCATGCACACAAAATGGATGGTAATCGTTGAGACATTGTGATTTCTGCGATCATGGCTTACTGGTGGGAATTCGAGGACATGCAATTCCTGTGTCCTGACCAAACATTTGATGAGATGTAAGGTAACTTGCATTACCATTGAGATAGTCCAGGCTTCAATTCAATGGGACCCAGCCAATGTAAGAACACATCGAATGACATTCAAATGGATTGAGTTAGAATGGTCATAGGGAGATCGAACTGGACATTCACGACTTCAATTGTCTACTCCAGTAACAAGTTGCCATGCTTCTGAAAGCATTTTACTCTCTCTCTGTGTGCTTACCTCTCAGGAACACACTCTTGGAGAATCAGAGCGGACAAATCTCAATAGAAGAATGTTGAGAACGAGAATACTCCATGAGAACAGAATCTTCATGAGCAGAATGTAAAGAAACCCAGATCTGTAAGACAAATCGGAAGTGCAATTGGAAAATTGTGAGAACCAGAGCAAACGCAAGCGCATAGATACAGCCTCGAGCATCGCTAAAAATATGCTCAGAATCAATTGAATGCGTGGGAAGGAGATGAGGTATGTTGCAAACCATGGTGGCTTCAATTTCAGGGGCTTTTATCTTCATCCAATGTTTGATTTCAATAAAACTTTGTTGGATTCTGTTCCTTTAAAAGTCTAGTTATTGTGGTGAAATTTTCATGCCATTCCAAGTTGTTGTGAATGTTTGGGATTAGTTTGAAGTTTAAGATCTAGATGTTTTTGGACGAAAGTGATCTTTGGCAACCTATTTCTTCTTTATATATTGTCTATTTCAAATAAATATTTTTGAGAAAGTTGCACATACTAGTCTAGTCTATGTGGTTAAATTTTCAAGAAGTAATGAGTCATTAAGATGCATTTTAGTAGAAGAAGAGTTCAACCTTAGATATGTTTTTTGTAACTTTTGTTGTTATTTTTTGACATTTCAATTTTCAAGCCATTTCATAGACACAATGAGTCAATTGAATGATATTTTGTTTCAACAACATGTTTCTATAGAGGTTTAAAGGCACTTCTTAAGTTTAAATTTTTTCCATGTGAGTGGGTTTGGTAATCAAAATTCACCTCCAAATGTGTTTCCAAGAAAATTTCAGCATCCTTATTCAACACTACATCATTGTAATCTATTAGCCAAATGACTCCAAATTTGATTCAAGTCATCTACAACATGTAGACTAGAACTCTACAAGATTGTATGGTTGAGATTTTTTATACCCTAATGACGTTTTGAACTATGGTAGGAGGCTCATAAACCGAGCACGGCTTTAGCACTTGCCTAGTAGGGGGGTCTGGAATGGATAGCTCACTGTGAGAAAATGAATTGTGAATTATATTGAAGCATGCTAAGATTTGATTTTTACTATTGGAATGGATGGTTTTAGAATTACATGGGTTCAATCCTAACTAAGTGGGCAGGTGTTTACTGATTTTATTCAAAATAAAAAATGGTTGTTGAACTACCTTCTTTCAAGTGTTAAAAAAAAATCTGAAATAATGATTAATTGAAGAATTCATTTCAGTTTTTGAAAGGGACACATTTAGAAACCATTTCTAGTGCTTTTCACATGTTGCATTACTAGTTTTTGAATCAAGCCATTTTTTTTTAAAGTGCGCATGTATGGGTTTTCAAGGCCTATTGATCACAAATAGGGTCCTATGGCAAATTGTGTTTGAAAATTCATATCCAATTCAATAATGCTTCAAAAAATATGAAAAGACTTGTGTTACATTCCTCATCTATTTCTCCTTGACCAAAAAATAAACTAAAATGTTTCCATCTAAAGACATACACGGAAAAGGCAGATCAATTCTTAAATGAGTGGTTTTATGGTCAATTTCATTAAAATGGCAGTATTCCAAATGCCATTTTTCAGACCGCAGAGTCTGAAGTGAAAATTGATATCTAAGACAGGTAAAGATTTTCAAACATCTATGACATACATAGATTTCCAAAATCTATGACAAGATTTAGATTTCAAGTTGCACGGTCTGAAACATCTTGGACAGGTATGGATTTCTGAAATCTACAACACATATAGATTTCAAAAATCTATGACAAATGTAGATTTCAAACCGCACAGTCTAAACTGTCAAAAGTGTTAAATTAATGGAATACCGCCATTTTAATGAAATTCGCCATTTTTTGAGCCTCCCACCACATAACACTTTGAAAGCAATGATGTCAATTGAACCTTGTAAGGACATTATAGACAAAAATGGTCCAATGGATGACAGATGAATTCTTGCATGTAAGACAAAAGTGCAATTGTTCATCCTTGAAATTTTGTGCAAGAAGGGGACGTCGTGAATAGTAGTTGGTTCTCCAATGAATACTTTTGGATTTTTTTAAGTCGATGATTATCACGAAGGATGATTAATTTCCAAAGAGCTCAGTCCGTCCTTACAAGGTGAACCCCCAAAAGGTCGTGGGCCTTTTTGAAGAGTCGATAGCCTCTTTGAAGAGTCGACAGCCTGCAAATCAGTGAGAGTCACCCCAGTTCAAACTCAGCAAGTGATCAAGATGTGGTACAAGATAGAGCTCAGTCCATGTGTACAGAGGTTGAGCTGGAGTTGCAATGTGTGTTAAGCCTCAAATGACAACCTGGTCGCAGAACTAAGGTGGGTACACCTAAAAGTGCCACTTTTTGGTACTGTGCCTAGTAACTATTACTGGTCTGATCAAATTTTCATATAGTCTTCTTGGTAAGTGAAAGCACGTTCCAATGCACCAAAAAAACGCAGCATTTGGATACAATATGCAAAAGTTATTAAGGTTCAAAGTTTGTTTCTAATTTAAGCGCTTCAGCCAAATAGGTACATAATGGAATTCAGAAATGTACAGCAACTATAGATGGCACTTTTAGGTGAGGTGTAATTTTAGGTGTACCCACCTTAGTTTATACTACGTAGAATTTAGTGTAATATGCTACCTAGTTCAGGGGATTTAGTGCAATTTGCTACCTTTAAGATAAATAAGCACCAACTTTGGCTATCTTGAGAGAAAGTGGCATTTCCAAAATTAGAAAAGAAAAGATTTTGCAAGTTGTAAAGGATAATGGGGGGTACTAATACCCGTAACTAACTACAGAGATGCTAATTCCAATATAGAGTAAGTAACAAATTGGCTATCAAATTCTATTGGTTGTAATAATTTTAGCTAAAATTTAATTTTTTCAAGGATTTTTTCCTATAGAGATTTAGCCACTAAAAGTTTTTAGTAGCAATGGAGCAAAATTTAGCCAGTTTTGTGAACGTTGATGACGACCTGGTCACAGAAGAAATCATCCGTTTTGATACGATTGGAAGCATCCTGCACTTTGTAAAACATTTCATTAAATTTTCAAAAGGAACCCCAAAAGGACCCTTCTCTTTGTCCTTGTCGGCTCCTAATAGCTCATTTGTACCCTATTTAGTATCCCAAAAAATGAATTTTGAGGTGAAATTTGGATGAGATGGTCTTCTAGTAGACTGTAGCTAATGTCTAAAGGAATTTAAAAAATAATTAATTTTATGTGGTGTGGAAATCTAAAAAGTGAGCTTCTTTTAGCTTATATTTTAAAACATATAAAATATGGTTTTGGTGGGTTTTTTGGTGCATGACCATCTCTATAGAGTTGTAACAAATGGACATTTTTTATTTTCTCAATTTATTTATTTTACTATTTTTAAATAATTTAAACAGGTGATTGCAAGAAACACCTGGCTATCCTACTTGTTGTGTTTGGCTGATTTTTTCGGGAGTACTTTAGAATTTAAAAAATAATTTAAAATTTAAAAAAATAATATGAATAGTGTATATACCTCTAAAATGAAGGTTTTCACTAAAGGAAATGGATAGAAAAATTCTCTAAGTAGGAGAACTTGAAAAGTGCCAATCCTTCAGAAATTACATACCTTCATGTTTTAATTAGGGGAAAATAGTAAAAATATATATTTTCAAAAAATAAAAAGTAGAAATTTGCAACAACTTTATAGAGATGGTCATCCACATAAAAATCCACCAAAATAATATTTTATATGTTTCAAAATACAAGCAGAAGGGAGCTCACTTTGTAGACCTCCACACCTCACAAAATTAACTTCAAAAAAAAAATCCTTTCCTAGAGAGCTAGAAGTCTACTAGAAGACCATCTCATCTAAATTTCATGTTAAAATCATTAAAAGAAGGTATAGCTCAGGTACTAAAAACCCCTAAATTGTCAAGTGTGACATCCAATTGGGGTCTATTTTTGGATAGTAAACTATTTTTGAAAATTATGAAAAAATTACGGAAAGTTTATGATAGTTATGAGTACCTTCCCTACAAATCTTGAGTCAATCGGAGCTAAAACACAAAAGTTATGGCCAAAAAACAAATCAAAATGCAACATGTGACACAAAATAGGACAAGTGTTTCTTGCAATCACCCAAACATTCAAGTACCTATGACCTATTTTCTTAAGGTTTGTCACTTTTCTAATTCTCCTACTTAGAGAATTTTTCTACAAATTTCCTTAGATGGTTACCTTTGTCTTAAAGGTATATATATTATTCATATTTTTTTAAATTAGTTTTTTAATTTTAAAGTTCTCCCAAAAAAATCATGAATACTATTGAAAACGCATCAAAATCGACAGCCTGTGCTTCTTGCAATTATCCTATAACTTTTTGAAAGCAATGATGTCAATTTAACCATGTAAGGACATTATAGACAAGAATAGTCCCAATAAATGATAGAGAATTCTTCCATGTAAGATGAAAATGCAATTGTTCACCCTTGGAATTTTGTACAAAAAGGGGAGGTCATGAATAATAGTTTGATCTCCAATGAATACTTTTGGATTTTTTAAAATAGATGATTATTACAAAGGATGATTTTGAAAGAGATGAGGCTTACAAGGTGAAACCCAAAAAAGCCTTGGGTTCATAGCCTGCAAATCAGTGAGAGTCACCCCAGTTCAAACTCAACCAGTGATGAAAATCAGAAGAAATCCCTGTTCCGATTCATTTGTTTAAAATTAAAAAAATAGAAATCCGTGCAACTGAGTGATCAAGATGTGGTACAAGATGGAGCTCATTCAGCTCAGTCCATGCGTACGGAGGTTGAGGTCGCAGAAGAAATCATCCGTTTTGATACGATTGGAAGCATCCCACTTAAAAATAACCACCTTGTCAAATAGTCATTGGAGTCAAACTTCTGTGCAACTCCCTTTGGCACAGAACTCTGAGGGTGAGCATGTGTACTTCAGTTGTGCCGTTTAGTTGTGAAAACCTCATACAAACATACCTCACTGTAATTCCAACAATTTATTCATAAATTGAGAAAAGGTCAGCATTTTCTGTCTTTCAGCTGTGAGGTTTGGCTTGAAGAGTGTGACATTGAAGCACACTAACTTACAAGTGGGTAGACATGTGAGGAAGTGGTCACTGAAACGTCTGATGTACTCTACTCTGAATTCATTTGATGGGCTTCTGTACAACAGCAAGGAAGGTTTGGTTGCAAACCCTACTTTTTTGGTTGCAGGCATCCTTGTTCATCAGATGAACTAGTCTTCATGCTGTCTCTTTTATGTTGGCATCATGCCGCTTGTGCAACAGGAGAGGGCTAAGTACTAGCGGAGGAGGTGAGGCACTGATGGTTTCGTACAGTTTTGGTGGAAGTGCAGCTCTGTTTCTGAGTGTATCCGTCCCTCAAGTGCTCTTTAGCCATGGACATGCCTTTCTTGTAGAAATGATTCACATTGAACCCCAAAATGCCCAAGGCCTTTTTTGAGCTTCTTAGAATTCACTAAAAATTGAATAGAACGTGAACTTTTTAATAAATTGTATCAATTTCTTAAGAACTGTAATCATAAAAATTCAAACTAGACATGCTAGACATTGCATACAAAAAGTAAAACACAGCAATATTACTTAATATGGAGTGGAAGATTATAATGTTTGACCAAGAGGGTTTTGGAACTAAGGCCTTGGGTTCATAGCCTGTAAATCAGTGATTCACCCCAGTTCAAACTCACCCAGTGATGAAATCAAAAGAATCCCTGTTCCGTTTCATTTGTTTCCAAGAAAAAGCAAATCCGTGCAACCGATCGAGTGATCAAGATGTGGTACACGATCGAGCTCAGTCCATGCGTACGGAGGTTGAGCTGGAGTTGCAGTGTGTGTTAAGCCTCAAATGACGACCTGGTCGCAGAAGAAATCATCCGTTTTGATACAACTTGAAGCATCCACTTTCAAATAACCATAGAATAGTCAAGCAGTCGTTCGGGTCAAACTGCTGTGCAACTCCCTATTTGGCACAGAACTCCAAGGGTGCACATGTGTACTTCAGTTGTGTCGTTTTAAATCGAGAGATTCTTTGTCCACCATGTACCTCATTTTGGCCTCCTCACCTAAACAGGGCCCAACTTGTTCTGAACAGGGCAGCCACGTTCTCACGGAGGAAAGAGTCTCCGCATGAAGAGCCCGGTTGAAAAGGTAGTTTGAGTGTCTAGACACCCCATTTTCGAAGCTTGCCGTCCCTTCGTAATCTTGCTCTTGGTGGAGGTTTTCGTTTTCGTTTGCAGACTCATAGCGCAGCTGGGTACCTTCCCTTTCTTCCCTTCCCTTGCTGTACGTGGAGGTGCGAGTCCTTAATTGCATCAGTGTGGTTGTCCGGCTGATCCATCCATCGAGGAGTCCATCGATCTGTACGTGGAGAGCTGTTCATGATTGAGGCATTTGTTTCCTTTGCGGTGGAGTTGTTGTGAGTCGATCGATCCTTCAGTTGTACCGTACGCGCTGTTATTGTGTCGCTAGTCGATCCGTCAAGGAGACCATCGATCTGTATGCGGAGAAGCTGCTGAAGCTGTTTAGGGTCGAGGCATTTGTTTCCATTTGAAGACGGACTCGATCAAGGTCCTATCGCTTGGAGGAGACGGAGTTTTGGACTAGGAAGTGCCCAACTTGAGCGAGTGGAGCTTTGACGTTGGCGGCTGTTGCAATATTCATTGTATTGTACTGTGACGCTGTCGGTTTGGATCGTGGCTTTGTGGAGCTCTTCTGCTGCTGACCGTGTGGAAGTACATCCTCGGAAGGTGAGAATAGTTGGTGGCTTTGATTGGCAGTTGTTTTGGTGGGTATCTCCTGGTGAGGTCGTTTTCCTACTACGAAGGAACAGTAATGAATGATGTTGGGTGCTTTCACGCTTTGAGTACTCCAAAAATGAAGTCAGAAAGTGACAGTTTGCAATCTTGCAACTTGGACACCTGTTTGTGAATAATGGGCTTTGTAGAGTCTATACTTGGGTGTTAATTTCTCTATCTTTTTTTCAAAATTTGATAGGTATAGAACGAGGGAACCTACCAAATGGGGTCCTCTTATGATGTGCCACACTTGCTAGAACACATGGATGCAATTAAAAAACCAGACTCACTTTTTATAATTTTGTGCTATAAACTCATTCACTTTCAATTGAAAGGCAATACACATTCTTTTCATCTCAAGATTCTTCAAGTTTTTTTTAATCATTTTTTATATCATTAAAACAAGAAAAAACTTCAAACATTATTTGGAGATTTTTGATTTGTTTACAACTAGATTTTTCAATTATTAAATCTAAAGGTAATCACAATAATGTAAAGTCCGAGTCAAAGAAAATTCACCTTCTAGGTCATTACAAGAAACATGTATCTTGTTTTCTGTCCGCAAATTGGTTTTTGACAAGTATATTTTTGCTCATAACTTTTGCATTGTATGTTAATTTCACATGAAACTTGAAATGAGGTGCATGTGAATGTTTTGGACAATATTTAATATTTTGGAATTTTTTAGAATTATTTTATTATTTTTAAATAGCCTTCAATTGGATGTCTATCTTGGCCATTAGAAGGGGACTATCCACTTTATAGATGGAATGAAAGTGTATTACCTTTGTGCAAGTATAGAAAGCCCAATTTCTTTTTCCAAAGATGCAAATGGTTGAAAAGGAGTATGTTGAAGTTAGGAAAAAAGTGCTACTTTGTTTGTTTGTTTTGAATTCTTTTACTATTTATAAAAAATTAAACATCAAAGTGTCGATTTTCATGATATATTTCATTGGGCATAACATTTAGAGATCAATTTTCTAAAGTCTAAATTTTTAAAGAAAGTATGTTTTGAATGCTCTACAAATTATTCATATTTTATTTTCCTTTAGAAAATCATTTATTTCAAATGTCATAGGATTATCTAAAATAGGCTATTTTGAAGTAAAAGAGGTCTACTAATGTTTCTCGGAACAACCCTTGTACACATTTTTTCAAATTATTTATACTTTAATCCAATTTTAATTTCTTTATGAATGTCATTTAGAAACAACTTTATTTTGAAGCAATTTGGAAAGATAGTTTCTTAGCTTTTGTAATGATATTTTTTCAATTTTTTTGAAAAAGATATAGCTTATATATAAATTAGAACTTTCTATTAATCAATTTTGATGTTCTCAATTTTGTAAATATTCAGTGCAAAACAAATTTGAGAATAATCATTATAGTATTAGTTCCCTATGTATACAATTTGCATTAGAAATGAAATGTTTGTTTGAAAGCCATTAAAATTCCTACAGTATTAAAGTACCTAATTTGAGCTTCGTGATCTATAAATTCCATTCAAAGTTATTTTTTATTATAGGACTAAAGTTTCATTGGAATTTGTTGTGTGTAGAAGATTTGTTGAAGAAGATGATGTCTATGAATTCAAACAATGCAAGTTCTAGTGGAGTGGGTAGTAGCAAAGGACCACCAACTTGTGCATGGGTATCCTTGACTTTGGAAGAACAACTTGCAAATTTCCGGACAAATTTTGAACGCATACTTCGTGAATGCTATTCCATTCCAGTTTTTCCTGGTGCTGAATCTCTTGAATCCATTGCCAAAGTTGTGAAGGCTTTGAGGATTGATCCGTGGGTGGATATTAAAGGTCTTCTTCATCGAGGACTAGATAAATATGGGGCATTAGATGGAGCAACTCCTCTCCATTGGGCTGTAATGATGGATGACAGAACAATGGTACAATACATCTTGACTTCAAAAAAGGTAGACATCAATGTTTGGAAGGTTTCTGGAGTTCAATTAGCCTTGAACTATGCTATAGTTGGTGGAAATTGCGACATAGTAGGTGACCTTCTTGAGCACAAAGCTGATGTTTGCATCTCTAATTTTTTCCAAAAAAGTGCCTTGTACTACATGGTGCATCACAAGGATTCCATGTTTGGCATCCTCCAAAAGGTTCTAGCCAATAATGTCAATATGTGTGACATAGGAAAGAATACAACCTTGCATTTTGCAACAATGGAAGGAGCTATAGATGTTGTGACATGTCTTTTGCAACAAAATGCTGATGTTAATGCATCAAGTTACTTGGGACGCAGTCCATTGCACAATGCAATAGCAAATGGAGAAATGAACATCATATCAATTCTTATGGAACACAATGCAAATGTTCAGGCTTTGGATATTTGGGGGTGGAGTCCACTTCTCTATTCTATAAAGTATCAAAACGTTGATGCATTTAATGCACTAATAGCAATTGGTGTTGACGTTCACGTCAAGGACAAAAACAACAATAATGCTCTTCATTTTGCTATTCAAGTTCATGATGAAGACCACAACATGATGGACATTGTGAAAGTTCTTCGAGAGCATGATGTCAATGCAAATGTCAAGAATAGGAGAGGATATTCTCCATTTTTTGCAGCTGTATTTCAAGGTCATACCACTATAGTCAAAGAATTGTTACAAATAAAGAGAAGATAAAACTCATGGATGAATGCAATGGTTGTACCGCAATCCAAATTGCATTTGACCATGGCCACGAGCATATCAAAAGAGCACTTTTGGAGTGTGATGACATCAACCGATATGTGAGTGATCTTTATAGAGATCGCCAAGTCTATGTGGATGCTGCCAACGCCATTCTTGTTGGTGCAGCCCTCATTGCTAGCGTTACATTTGCCTCCTGGCTTCAACCACCGTTGGGCTACACTACTCCTAATGTAGATCTTTCTCCTTCAAGCTCCAACATTGACTATGTGGATGTTCAACACAATGTATCTCTACGGGTGTTTTGGATATTCAACACCCTCTCATTTTATTTTGCCATTGGCACAGTGGTGTTTGGTGCTCAAAGTGTATTGCCAAGGCGGAGAATGTTTATCAAGGCCATTGTTGTGAAACTTCACCGAAACTTATTGGTTACATCCATCCTTTTGGCATGTTCGGTTTTTTGTGTGATAATAGCCTTTGGAATCGCAGGGTGTATAGTCTTGACTCCGACATTAAAGTTTCAATGGTATATGATAGTTCTTACAATTTTTGGAGGGTTGATATGTTTAGTTAGTTTAGTGTTATTGTTCAAAAGTATGGTGGAGGATAATTTAGAAGGGAAAAGAGAGAAATTTGAACTATTCTAGTTTAACATTTGACAAAGATTTCTTGAATCTTTGGATGTGAATATATAGGATTTCCTCCCTCCTTACCATGGTATTATAATTATGCATTTGCATGTTGGCATGACATTGAATTCAAAAGTCGTAGGACATATGGAATCTTCTTTAGTATCAACTAATGAATGCAATTCTTTTTCTAGAGAGTAGATGAAGCATTATTTTCTTTCTACAAAACAAATCTATTGGTTCATTTTTCAAGACAAGTTTGTCATATGCTTGAAAAATTTCAAATCATTTCAAATTTTACAACATAAAGGAAAATAATACGGGGTAGAAAGAATTAGAGAATGATTCAAAATAGTAGATCGTTAAGAGTTTAATTATAAAATTGAAAATTGGCAATTTCAATAGTTGGAATGTTGGAATAAACAATCCACATTCAATGATTTCATTAATTTCTTAAACACTAAAAATTGAATTAAATAAAAGAGTTCAAGTATTTTTAGAGAACAAAATCTATGATTGCGTGCAAACTAGAACCCATTATAAATTTTATCTCATTTATGAAATTGAAATGAATCAAAGATTTCCACATTTATATATATCTACAAAGCTAATTTCAAATTTTTGTTCACAGAAAGAGTGATTTTTTCTTATCTACCTAGACTATCCAGCCAAAGAAAAAACTACATATTAAACAATAACTTTTTAACCATATAGTCAAAAGTTATGAAAACTATTGGCTATTAACTTCTAAAGGTGCACACACTATTTTTTGACAACATAGCGATTTTGGATAGCTTACTATGGATAATTCTTTTTTTTTTAAAAATTTTAAATTTTTGCGCAACATGTGCCAAAGGAATAGCTTTGAGGCCTAACAATTTTTATAACTTTTGACTACATGGTTAGAAAGTTATGGCATGATATGTTATTTTCATCATTTGGCAAGTAGATTGGGTAGATCGGGTAGCTCATAAAACTTCTTTTTAAATCAATTTTTAAAGAAATTAAATTTGAAATTGATTTTCTAGATTTATATAAAGATTGAAAGCTTTGAATCATTTTATTTTGATTTATGGAATGAAAGTTGTAAGGAGTTCTCATTTGAGGAATTGAGGGTAGGTATGGTTTTCATAGACTTGATACTTACCTATCTACAAACTAAAAATCCTCATAACTTCCATCTCATTAATTGAATTGGAATGATTCAAAACTATCAATGTAAATAAATCCAAAGTATCAATTTCAAATTTTAAAATCTTAAAAAATGATTTCTTAACAAGTTTTACGAGTTGCTTCAGTTACCTTCTAAATGACAAAAATGACATATGAAGAAATAACTTTGTAACCATGAAGTCAAGAGTTATGAAAATTGTTGGGCCTTGTAAGTGATTAATTACTCACTCTTAGTAATTGATTTAACACAACTAGGTTCTTATGATTATTTTAATGTAATTCTATGTGTAGGTGCTTAGGCATCAGGGTTTTTTTTTTCATTTCTTGTGAAGTGTCAAAGTGGCGATATTTCATTTTATTGTGGAGCTCCAAATCTCAACATTCATCCATATATTACATAGAAAGTATCATATTAGCACATAATACATATCTGTCATTCTATTGTCATCCATTATTTGGCGATTTCATCCACTATTTTAAAAAAAATTGAAGTTTATTGGCGATTTCATCCAAAATTTCACTGTTTTTTTCCTATAGGCTTGGTGCCAGGCCAAAAAATTTGGTGCAATTTTGCACCAAATCGCCAGAAAAAAAAACCCTGTTAGGCATAGGTCCACTCTGCTTTCCAAGCAATGGATCTTTTTAGTACCTAAGTGACTCAAAAGTGTAGAATTGGCTCAAAATATAATTTAAAAATACTTTAAACAAAATTATTGGTTAAATATCAATGCCATTGTGGTTTTCCATGAATGTTGGTTTAGACCAAAACTATTGATCTCATCTTATAAAACACTCTTTTTCCTTTCAAGGAATATAAAAATCATTCAAATCCATCTTTCTTACCAAAAGTTATAGAAGGATGAAGTTTGATCACTAATCGGTTCACAAAACTTTATCCATGATTTCTAAGAGTTTTAGGTTTTGAAATGAGTTGAAAATTCAAAGATAAATTTTGGCTAAGATCTTCTACTAGATTCCTAAATTTTGTTTACTTTGGATGATTTTCCTAAGTATTCATCCAATCCTAGACTATTACTTCATCCCTCTCTAACTTCTACACCTTTCAGGGTTTTATTTGTGGGAACGCATTTCTAGCTCTTAGTAAGTCATCTCTACGAACTCATGATCCTAATTGCCCATTCCTATCTATCTTAGAGGGGTTGAATTGAACTTGCTTACTTCCTATGCCTCGGTCTAACTTTTGTCGATTTGCTATTTTAAGAGATTTTAGGTTTTATTCATCTAGATACTAACTCTAGATTTCTAAATTCATATTAGATTTTCTAATTCATTACAAGAGAATGGGATCTCTTATATAGTGTGCTAGATAGTCTTTTCAGTAAAATTTTACTTAAAAGATGCATTAAAAGACATTACTTGAAAGATGTGATGTCTAGGACACTACTTAAAAGACCATTCTCTTATAGTGATCAAAGCTTCATACTACAAGTTATAGAGGGATGAAGTTTGACTGCTCATCAATTTATCAAATTTTATTTATGATTTCCTACTAATTGATAATTCAAATTTAAGTTTTTCCTTTCAACTTGAAACTCTAGATTTTGAGTGCTCTAAAATTTTACTCAACTTGTTCCAAAGTTTTAAGTTTTATCTATTTGTCATCCGTTTTACCTTCTAAACTTCATCTAACTCTAACTTTCTCAATTTAACTTTAAATTCTATGTTTAATATGTTTTTGGAAAGCTATAAATTAGATTTATACTAAATGGAATCTAAAACTTGGGAAAATTTTGATCTAACTACTTTGACTTACACTTCTAGTTTGGTTCCTATATTTCAAAATGTCAACTTTCAAACTCAATAACTTTTGGATTTCTTAGAAACTTATCTCTTTTTAAGGCTCATCTTGAGCGTTGTTGTAGACATTCTCCCGTATTTTTTTGGTTTCCATCTTAAGACAATTGTACAATTTTTGCTCAGTGTCTAAAGATGGTAGTTTCTTATAGTTTTTGAAACTTGGGTAGTCATTTCTAATTTTCTTTTAATTTTCTTTTTCTACTTATCTATTTCATTATTGTAGTTCAAGAGTTGACTTGGGAATTATACAATAATGTTTCAAACTTCAAAATAATAATTGATCATTTCTTTCTATCCAAGTTCATTATTATTCTATCCTAATTTCTACTGATCTAAATGGTTTTCCAAGATTTTCTCCCAATCCTTCTTCAACTTCTAAAATCTTTTACTACTTTGTATAAACATCCTAACTTAGTTTCCTACTTCATTTTATTGTTCTACTTGGAGTTTTTGAATTCCCCTATCTTCTATGATAGTAGGAGGAAGAGTGGTGATTTTAGAAGTTGCTAATTGATATGATTTTTAGATGCTAATTACTCTTCTTCTCTCCTAATTGCTCTTTTTGCTTCCCACTCCTAATCTTCTCTCTAATCATCTACCTCTCCTTCTTCTACTAATTATATTCCATATTTTCAACAAAACATCAACTATCAAATTTATGGAAAAAATGAATTAATTGTTGTGCAAATTTTTCCTTTGAAAATCCAGGAAGGGCCCTAGCTTCCAATAGAGCCTAGTGTAAGTAAATTCTAACTCTACCCTTGAGTTAAAATTTAACACATGGGTTCTATGTCTAATCAAGTATTATCTCTTAATTGGATGTTCAAAGAGTGCCTTATAAGCAATGAACTCTTTAATTGCGTCTTTTTGATTCTAACAATCACTGATTTCACTAGTTGTGGTTATGGTTAATAGTTGAAGGTTTTGGATGAATTTCCTAAATCTAAATCCTAATCTAGTACTTTAAGTATTCTACTCTATCTAAGTCTAAGCTTTTCTCAATTATTCTAAATGAAAATCTAAACTACTTATTAATGCTCAAGAGCTTGGTAATATAAAATTGAACAACAAAAAAAGTAAAATGAAAATTAAATAGGGGCAGCTCACTTCGTTGGCGTAGATCTCCACAATCCCATCATCAAACATCATCATATGCACATACTCATTGGCGATTTTCCCATTAAACTCCTCTTGCTCGTCCATTGAACTAATCCATGATAAATTTCCCTTTTGTTGGTAAAATTGATTATTCTTAGTTCCAATTGCACTAATAATTATGGGAATTTAAATGAATTGTGTATTTTTTGTTCATTCCTAATTTCTTGGTAATTAGAAAAAATACCACAAAGTTAATTCAATCCACTAAATTAAAACAAATGACTTCCTAAGTGACTTGAGCAATTAATTCCTAGTAAACAAAAATTATTCTAAATGAAATCAATGATTAATTCTAGCTAATTTGTTAATTTTTGTTATTGTTTTGTTTTGTTTTGGAATTTTTGGCCTAAATTCAATGACAATTAATTAATTTAGAATCTAAAAATATAATCAAATATTTTCAAATCTAATTAATTTTTAATTTTTCCTAATTCTTAAAAAAATTGGTTGTCAAATTTGTCCTTTTGTTTTCGGCTTATTAGGCCTAATAAAACAAAACTAACAAAATTCACACCTTCTAAGAATATAACTAATAACTAACTACCAAAGAATAAAGAACAAACCTGAAGAATGAGAACAATTTCAATAATAAGATCCCCAAGAAATTAGTTTTAATGTCAAAGGTCAAGCTAAGGAATAAAGAACCCTTTTCAATAGTGATATTCTAAGAAAATGAGTTTTTTAATGCATTCCTTCGATCATTCTCCCATGTCTACTCTTCCTCATTCTTTTTCAAATCATTTGTGGAGTTTGAGTGTGAGAATGTGGAGAGAGACCTTTGAAGTTTGGCTATGGTGGCTTGTAGAATTTCTTTGGTTTCAAAACCAAAATAGGTTTGGTGTAGCTCCAACTGCTTAACCCTTTGAATTATAAGTTCAATAGTTAAACCAACTTTGAATATGGTTTGTTAATAAACTCACAGATTTTGGTTTGATGTTCTAGTGTTGCTAAGCTTTGACCTGTCTCTGAATGAATTGAGCTTCCACTCTTTGTCTAACGAGACTGGTTCCCTCCTGTCGGACTGAACCTAAGTTCCTTTGGCCCGTTGCCTTAGCCCTTTGCCCCTTTCCCCCCGCCGGCTACGTGTCAGGCTGGGATTGGCGGAACCCCTCTAGTATGTGCCCCGTCACCCGGCCAAATGTCGCGCTAGGAGTGCTGCCTTAGTCGAAAGGGAGCCTATATGACTGTGGCCGACTGGTTTGGCCCCTTCCTTGCTAAACTGGCTCTGTTCCTTGGCCGAACTGGCATGTTCTTTGGCTGAACTGACTCTATACTAGTTTCAAACACACCCAAAAACACACATAAAATGGCTAACGACTAATTTATAAAAGTTCACGAATGAACTTACGCAATGAAATTTTTGAATTTTGTGGCATACCTTTTTTCCCACATATGAAGAAATTAACAGAATGCCAAGTAAGATGAAGGAAAGGGATTAATGAGCATGGTTTTTTACTAAATCGTTCTTTTAAGTTGTAAAATTCCACCTAAAAATCCTTCTCTAAATGATTTAAGTGTAAGGAACAACTAATAGTCACCCACTAATGGTATTTTGTGGATTTCAATTACAAAAGGAGGTAGACATGCCAATGCTTAACCAAACTTTTGAATTAAATTTTTCACATATCAACAAAACTTAATATTTTGAGGTTTAAAAACCAAAGGAGGTATACATGACAGTGTTTAACCAAACTTTGATATTAGAAACTTGAAATTTCAACAAACATTCAGTATTTTAAAACTTAGAAGCCAAAGAAGGTACACATGACAATGTTTAACCGAACTTTGGTGTTAGAAACTCGAAATTTCAATAAACATTCAGTATTTTAAAACTTAGAAGCCAAAGGAGGTACATATAATAGTGTTTAACCGAACTTTGGCACTAAAATCTTAAAATTTTCACACAATATAAGTTAAACAACTAAACAAGGGATTGAGGCTTAAATCCAAGCACCTAAGTAGAAAATAAGAATCAATTGAAGGGGCCCTATGCCTTTAAAGTTCAAACAACAAAGCATAAAATATACTTGGTCAAGATCTTTGGTCCAAGTAGTACGTATTCCTACCATGCTAGTAGTATAAAACAAAGAGAGACAAAACAAATTGTCGATATGCGAGAAATGAGGGCACTAGCAACCTCGAGGGGGGCCTTTAAATACCCATTTCCGGGCCCTCCCTAATAAATTGCTAGTAAAAACACTTTGTTATTTTTTCCCTAATCTATCATAAATATAATTTCAAAATAATACTTGTTTAATGGTGAAAAACTTTAAAACTCTCTCCATTTAACTAATAAAATCTTGACCAAATCAAATCCAAGATCTTAATCCAAGATCTTAATCTAAGATAATTTGAAATTAACTCTAATCTACCTAGATATTTTGCAAATTAACCAAAAATTATTTTGAAAATTGTCTTTCTTTAATCAAAAGATGGCTTTTTACGCAAAAAAGAAATCTTGACCAAATCCAATCTTTGATTTTCCAAAAGATATTTCCAAATTCACTATTAACTAACCGCAATTAACAATTGAAAAGTCAAACTAAGAGTTGACCCTCTCTATCTTTTAGGGAACAACTTGAAACAAAAATCCATCTGCGCCATTGTCTTCTAAAGACCCCAATTAGTCTACAAGGTCACTTACCCTTCATTCCTAGGCCATTTGTGAGTGCAAATTGGAATTACGGTAATTCCAATTAAAAGTTAAAAATCTAACTTTTAGAATTTGCATTTTTTAATGAATCTATCAGGCTAGAGTTGTTAGGAATGTCTATGAGAGCAAAGAATGTCTTCTCATTTGCTCCAATCGGACATCATTCGCTACTGCTACACCGATCAATCCACCGCCAAGTTGTAAATTCACATGAAGTTTGATGTTGATGCTAGTTTTAGAAATTAGGAATGTCAAAATGTCTTCAAACTTGACAGGGTACTTATTTAGCACACAAAATCCTAATCTGATTTTTAGTGAGATTTTATTGCAACATATGTACTTTCTAAGAATTTACGAATATGTTTGTCCGTAATTAACTTTCAATGGAATCATTGTGGAATTCCAGAGAAATTCAAAATAAATTGGGTAACATCTAGGACAGTCCTAAATTCTAACTGTAAGTTCCACGCTCACTTGCACTTGTCTATTTTTAATAATTTGGAACAACTTTGCTCAATCGAACAATTTAATTTTTGATACCCGGGAATCTTGAGTAATTGTTTGATTCTTCATGGTCCATGGTATCTCCTATCCTTAGACCACCTCTCTGTAGTCTTCAATTTTCAATTCCGCCATCTTTAATGATTTGGTATTTGAACTCTCAAACTTGTGAAGGTTTGTATTTTTAAATTCAATTCTCACTAGAGGGTCGTTGCAAGAAACACTTACCGGTTTTGGCTCAAAATGGCTCAAAATCAATGAGTCTTGTGAGTCCTATGACTCTTTGAAATAAAAAAGTTTTAAATTTAAAAAAATATGGATAATTTGAAGAGCAATGAGAATATTATGTCTCTTGAAATTCAGACCTAAGAAATTTTTTCTCTAAATGTTATAGACAATGGAAAATACAATGAAAATAGCTCTTTCTTCACTAATTTGGTAAAAATAGTAAAAAAATGGAAAAAATGAAAATGAAAAATCTATTTTTTCTTCAAGTAAAGGTCTTTCTTTTCCAACAAATTTCATCTTTGGAAAAAATTAATTCTATTCTCTACATTTGCGCAAAGTCAGCCACTTTGACAACATGTGGAGGTTGAACAGTATAGTATTTTCAAAAAATCTCTTCGTGGTCTTGTGTAACTTTAGGTGAGGTCCTTGCATGACAATTTTCAGCTCAAAATTTGCATTTTTGGGTCAAAAATAGGACTAAAACCCCCCCTAATGGCCAAGGTAGACAGCCAATTGGGGGCAATTTAAAAATAGTAAACTAATTTTAGAAAAATTGAAAAAATTATACAACATATAAAACTTTTGTGTGCACCTTCATTCCAAATTTCAAATTGATATGGAAAACTATGAAAAATTTATGAGCAAAAAACTACATGTTGGAGGTCAAGGGGACAAAAAATAGGACAAGTGTTTCTTGCAATCACCCTAGAATTGGATTTAGACCTATGTAGACTCTCTAAACCTACAATAAACTCTGTTGGCTGAGCTAGTATGTCATGTGCATCCTTAAAAGGTTGATTTCGCACAAACGGATATTAGGACTAACTAACTTTCATACCTTCACATCTCTCGGAATTGCTAACTATTCTCTCAAACTCACTTCTAGGACTTAGAATGACGAAAATGACTAGATTTTGGAACTTTCCACCTCTTTTAGACGTTTCTTCACTAATTTGGTAGGAACTGCTACCAAAACACTCCAAACTCTCTTTTTATATATTTTTCTTCTATAATTTGACTAAATTCCGCAAAACATTTGCGAAAAATAAACCTAGAGTTTCAAGTGCCAATTTGAGGGTTCACACCTAGCAAACCCTATTTGTTGGTGCAGGCTACAAGAATTGGCCCTGCTACTCCCTTGTTCAGTAGGGAGATTTTGCCAAGGATCCATCTCAGCGAGGATGGAATCCCAAGCCTGGCCCTACTCTAGGCCAAGAAATTCAACCCCTATTTCTGCTAACTGGGCCGGGGAGTTCAACCCCTATCTCTATCAACTGGGTAGGGAAGTTCAATCCTAGTAGGGATTTAATTACTCCGCCAAACAAATCCAACCCTACTTATTGGGTCCCAGATAGCAATTGCCTTGATTGAAGGTTTGACCTCTTGGCTGTAATCAATTGCTTAGCTGGAGGTCGAAGTGTGAGATAGGAAATTGACCCCCTTTGCCACTCCAAATTTTTGTAGCTTGCTTGGAAATTTTGGAGTTTTGGAATACTAATCACCATTTTTAAATAGAAATTTGAAACTAACAAACCTGATAGAAATGAAAAAGTTTGTTTTGAGAACACCAAATTTTTACTATTTGGGGTACTACTTGGCAATAAATCCTTTCTCTTTTAAATTGTGTGGAGATTTTTCCACAACCTAGAAGTTCAAAACTCTGTTGTTTCCTACAAAATCACTTCAAATTCTATAGATCTTGCTACAAGTAAAGTCAAAGCTCAACCGTCTCTTACAAAATCACTCAAATTCTATGAATTTTGCTACGTGTAAAGTCAAAGTTCTACCATCCCAAATGTGATAATTGTAAGTAAAATATGGGCACTTAAACAAGTTAATACAACATTCAAAACTTCAACACAAATTAGTATAAAGGTTAGTTCAACCAATAAACTATAACTAATTAGTACAACACGTGTTAGTCTACAAATTCTTAAAATAAATACTAAAGGCATTCCCTAAGCGGCATTGCCAGTTATAAGGAAAAAAATCCTCTAGGATTAGTACAAGATGTTAGAAAACAACAAAAATTCAACAAAAACATCACCAAATGGACCAAAAACTTCAACAAAAGATACCAAAGGTTAGCCAAACTTGAAGGGACCCCAAATTACTTCAAAAATACAATAAAAATACAAAATAGGAGCTTGAAATGACCTAAATACACAAATCTTAGTAACTTGGCTCAAACTTGGCCAAAAATCTAAAGAAATGAACAAATGTAAACATGTTGCTAAAAAATGACTACAAAGGGTGATTTGAGAGAGAAATGAGTGCCCATATATACTTTTCTAAAGGCACCCACCTCCTCTCATTTTCATGTGGTAATCTTATCACGTAAAATTTTTATACTAATCTAACCATTTTTGACTTTTTACATTGGTCTATATTTTAACCTTTGGAGATTAATTCCAAATCATAAATAAATTGTGCCATTAGCTTCAGAAGGCCATTTTTAGTCTCAAAAAAACCCTATCTATTTTTCTTATGCTAAAAACTCAATGAATCCTAGCACTAATTTAATGACTCTAAAAAGGTAAAAATCTAAATTTTGAAGGTGGACTTTTCTAAGAAAAGTAACTAGCCAAGGATCTATAGTAGGTGTAAGGGAGTGAGAAAACACTTAACTTGAACCTCATTCCAATTTTTTTGGCATCCAAAATGCCGGTCAAACTCCACTATAATCTTTAATTTTACTAATTTGGAGAAAATTTCATCAGTTTGAATACTTTTGGCTATCAAAATGCTCTGAAACTTGTTGGAGAATTTCTTTAATCTAAAAAAACCGATTATAGTTTTTAGTGGGATTTTACCACAACTTGAATAATTTATGAAAATTTCCCGTTGGAGGTTAAAGTGATTGACTATCTAGATAAGCATCTTTTGGAGATCAGAAAATTCTAAGTTTTTTGAGGGACTTCCAATGGAATCCCACAAAAGATGTGAAAGCCTAAATCTAAGCTCTACATGATTGTCAAAGAAGAGTATAATCTCGCACCATCCTTCAATTACTAGGTTCCGGGGAATCTTTCTCACAAAGAAGAATCTTGGCAAAGTGACTTTATTATTAATTTTTAAGTGCAATTCCAATCCAATATCACCGATATTTAGTCGTAGGTTTCCTTTATCAATCTATCACCATGTTTTTCAACTTCTATGCTAGCAATTGGAGTTTCTACAAAGAATAGAATTCGATTGGGAACTCAAAATCTATCTGTGAAATTGGGCTTTAAGATTTTCACAAAGTTCTCTCGAACCTATTTTAGCCAACTTCATCACATGCACGGTAGGTGGGGCTATTTTAGATAAATCTACCAAAGATGGATTTTATTTGGATTTTAACAATTTCTAACCTATTATAAGGAGGATTTTGATCTAAATGGGTAAAAACACTCAAAATATGACCAAATATTGTATTGACATGTAACATACCTATTTTGATTTTATACTCTTTTTTGGTCTTTTTGTACTATTTTACAGACTATATTTTGCAAAAAAAAAAAAAAAAGAATAGTGAGTTGTAGGTGACAAATTGGGGGTTTATAGGCCTTAAAGCTACTCTTTGGGCACATATTGTGGAAAAGTTTCAAACAAAAAAACCAAAACCCTCCATCTATAGTGAATTGCCTCAAATCACTATGTTGCAAAAAACGGTGTTTGGACCTTTAGAGGTTCAATGGGAAAAAAACTTGAGAGAATGAGAAAATTTTATAAAAAAAATTCATTTGTTGTAAGTTACTCCAAATTGTCCAAAATTGCTTTCTTGCCAAAAATGTAGTTTGGTCTTTTAGAAGTGAAAAATGTAACCTTCACATTATTTTTTATAGTTCTTTTAACAACCATCCTTATTTGGAAAAGCCAAGATAATCCTTGTGCAAATACCTAATTAGACTAAGCATTAAGATTCATCTATTCACTACTTGTAGTGCTTGCTTTTGGTTGAAGGACCATCACAAATTTCATAAAATCAATAGAAAAAAAAAACAAGGCTACTAGAGGGATTTTTCAAGACTGTAAAAAAATACAACATGTGCCAAAATATTATATAATTAAAAGTAAATTTATTATTAAATTTTAATCAATAAAATTATAAAATATATATAAAATAGTAGGTGACATGGTAGTTTCTTGGCCATGTCAAATTTCTAAAATTTGTAATTTTGGATTCATTTCAATAGGAAATTTTTTCCATTCATTTATTTATATAATTAAAGTGTCTCATGTCCCTTAAGCCTTCCAATTTGTTCATTTCATTTCCAAGTAGTTATGGTCAATGTTCTTTGCTATTTGGAAATTGAGCCCTCGTTCTTCTTTTATTGGTAAGGAAATCTCATAGTTAAGAGTTAAGAGTATTATTTTTGATGCAAACTTTAAGAAAGTTATGATATTTGTAGTTCTAACAAATTTGTGTTATGTGCAAAATTCTTGGGCCTTGAGGGTTAAGTTTTGAAGAGAATGACCTCATTGATAGATCTTTGAAGTCCAAAGATGTGAAACATGCATATGCATTGTTAGAGTTCTATAGTTAGACAAAAAAAATACCATTGTAAAGCCTATGTTGGAACTTTCTCTACCAATCTTTCTTGTACAACTATTGAATCTAATTTGCTCCTACTCAAAATAAAATAGCTAATTTATAGAACACTTGCTAGTTTTGTTGCATGTTTATATTAATCTTATGCTTTTTTTTTTGGAGTACTTGTAATTTGAAAAATAATTTAAATTCGAAAGAAATAATATAGCCACTTTGTACATACTTGGGATGAAAATAACCTCTGAAGAAAAATCATAGAAAAATTCTCTAAATAGGTGACTTAGAGAACTGCCCAAAGTCAAGAAAATAGATTTTTCATGTTTTAATAATATAAAATATAAAATTTTAGAAAAAAAAAATTCCATTTGCAAAAAATTTATAAAGACATTCATCCACCATAAAAAACCATCTCACCATCTCCTCTTAATGTCATCTCCAAATTTGTTCCACTGGATACTACTTTGTTCAATACAAAACAATAATGGCAAGTGTTACATGTAATTGGGGGCTATTTTCAAGAAGTAAAACATTTCAAGAAGATTCCAAAAAGTTAGGCAAGGTGTATAATAGTCATAAGTATCTTCTCAATAAATTTCAAGTTGTTTGGACCTAGATGACAAAAGTTACAACCTGAAAACTAATGAGCTAGAATCATGTGAAAGAAAATAGTATATGTATTTCATGCAATTACCCAAATCCAACTTCTAGAATCCACAATTGTCCAATGCAATATGCAAATGAGTTTGATTAGTTTTTACTTTGTATTATGAGTGGTGTTATTGAGATCTTAGAGATATTACTTCTACTTAAATTACATGAAGTTTTAGATTCTAGTAGTTGGGAATTCTTTATTGCATCCAAATATTCTACCTTCAAAATCCAATGAGAGTCCAAAATGGAAAATACCTAGTGATTTGTCAAAAGCAATTGAGGTCTTGATAGTAACAAGGTGTAATAGATCATGTAGGTTTTTTTATTCATGTTGGAATTCTATTGAATGGAATTCTATTGAATGGAATTCTATTGAATGGAATTCTAAACATGAATTACAAATGGTCTTCAAGGTGAAGTAACAAATTTTGTGGTATGAGAAATCAATGATACTTCCATAGCTAGCAATGTAGTATCATTCTAAGTGGAATTTCTTAAAAATGCAATTCATAGGTCACGGTGTGAATTATAATTGCTTCCCATCTTGAAATACTTATAAGACAATGCCTTCTTTAGTTCATTGGCCACCTTAATTTGTTCTATTAGTGCATATTACAAAATGAATTTAAATGTGATTTTAACTTTGTACTAAAGATATTTTTGAGAATTCCTCACCAAAATTAGCACTTATTTTCAACATTTTGGTAATGCATAATTTATTTCTATGTTGATGACTAAATGCATATTAAGTGGATTTAGAATCTCTTATGATTGTGAACAAGATCCAATAGAACTAAAACAATTTAATCACCAGAGCTTTGTTCACTTGTATGTGGAGACAATTTTAGGTGTATTGAACTTGTGAATATAAAATCACGTAAGGGCGGAGTGTATTTCTATTACCTAAAAGCATTGGTGACAATTAGGTGCATTATGAATGTTTTGAGGAGTTCATTGTTAGATCTATAGGAAATAAATGAAGTGTATTTACATATGTTGAAATACTTTCTTGTTTTTGTCCATGTTTCTCAATCTTTTTAAATGAAGGATGAAATCAAAATGAAGATCTTACACTTGAATTTTTTTCAATTCATAAATTAAAATGCTAAAATGCTCGAGACCTACAATTTTTTCTTGTTAATGATTGAAAGTGTACTTTGAGTAACTTGTGTAATAATGGATTAATTTGAAGAATATTTCATTTGTAAAGGACTAAGACACATTTTTGGCAATTGTCAATAACTCCCAATTTTAGAGTAGTAAGAATAAATGAATGAAAACATTGAATCATTGACATTTGTACTAGTTTATTCTAGTAAATATGTAGATAAAATTTCAAAAACTTTGGCCACATATATACTAAGAGTTTAGATTATTTAAAGTTAGAAGGATAGTTTTTCAATCTTACCCAATATGTTTAATAGCATATAAAACTCCTATTAGATTATGATTTTTGTACTCTCAATAAAAAAAATTTGGGACAATTACATCCTATTCTATATTAATTACATACTTGCCAACTTTCAAAAAGAGAGGATGAGTTTTGTACAACTCTCAAGAGCTATTCAAGTTTCCAAAATTTCTTGGGTAGCAAAATTTTGAATTTAATCACTCAATCAAAAAAATAATAATATTTTCACCAAGTAAGTACATGGTATCAGCTTGTATCAAAATTTTGAATTTAAGCACTCAATCAAAAAAATAATAGTATTCTCCCCAAGTAAGTACATGGTATTAGCTTGTAGGGTGAATTCACGAAACACTTGTACTATTTTTTGTCACACGGCATGTGCTGATCTGTTTTTTGGCCATAACTTTTGTATTTTGACTTGAAATGACTCGAAATTCATAGGGAAGGTACTCATGACTATTATACACCTTACATAATTTTTTCATAATTTTCAAAAATATTTGAAGATTAAAACAGTACTAGTGATTGAATGTCACATTTGGCAGTTTAGGGGTTTTTAGTCACTAAGGAGTACCTTTTTTTCATGATTTTGAGCTCAAATTTTGATGAATTGGTCTTCTATTAGACTTCTAGCTTTCTACAGAAGGGATTTTTGAAAAAGTTATTTTTGTGTGGTGTACAAGTCCACAAAGTGGACCTCCTTCTATGTTTTTTTGGAAACATGTAAGAAATGATTTTGGTGATTTTTTTGATGAATAACCATCTCCATAAAGTTTTTGCAAATGGCCAATTTTTATTTTATTTTTAAAAAAATATCCCTATTTTTTACTAATTAAAGCATCAAAGTATGTATTTTCTTGAGGTTTGGCAAATCTCAAGTTCTCCTACTTAGAGATTTTTTTAACAAATTTCCTTTGGTGGTTTTCTTCATCTTAAAGGTTTTTACATTAATCATATTTTTTTATAAAATTTAAAATTATTTATCTAATTTTAAAGTACTCCCAAAGAAAATCAGCAAAACGCAACAAATAGTACAAGTGTTTCGTGAATTCACCCTGTATCAAAATTTTGTGAACATCAATCTAAAATTGACTTAGTTTGTAGGAACCTTTTTAAGATTTCTTGTCTATGTTGAGCTTGACACTAGCTTGGTCCTTTTATCAAATTGAATGGTGGAACTTCTGAAAATAATTGGAAAAGCTAATTTGGAGCATAGTTGTGAGTTTACTTTGGACTTTTCAAAATCTTTTGTGGCATACCACATACTCAAGGAGTGGTAGTTTATTTTGAAAAAGAAGGCCAGCATGATTCAAAACTAATTAAACCTAAAATAAACCACTTTTCAAAATTGACCCCAATTTTAGAGGAAAACTATATAAGGAGACTACCTAAATTAGTATGCATTTTAAAGGCAAGTCTAAAAGTAGAGTTAGGGATCATTTTGACTAGTGTGCAATTCTACTTATAGTACTATGGAGGTCACAACCTTATAAGTGGTCAATTTTGGATACACTTTGTGTTGTTTTAACTTCTTCTCTATAGGATGTTTTGATACTACAAGTGTCATTTCTTCATGTGCATCAAATGATCAAATGTATATTGACATGACACATTTTGCACCTTATACCTTGGCACCTTGCATCTTTGAAAATATGTCACTAATTCTCAATGTGTCCAAAAATTATGGAACTACTTGCATTTTGATTCATAGTCCTTTTCTACTATGCAAAAATTGTTGTTCACTTCTTAGAGCTTTTTATATGTGTTATGGTCTTATTTGTGTATGTATCAATGTAAGCTATTTTTTGGGTGGATAGTGAGGAGAGGGATATTAGTTGATTTATTTACAAATTCAAGTTTATTAAGTTATCACCCCCCCCCCCCCCGCCTCTTATATAGTTTTCAAATGTAACTGAAGACCATAGTCATTACAAGAAATATTGTGTAGTTTTTGTAGTGTTTTCTACAACAATTTTTTCTAGGAGTATTTTAAAACTAGAATTTAAAAAAAAAAAAAGTGAAAAATATCTTTTATATATACACCTTTAAGAAAAAGGTACCCAAGAAAGGAAAAGCATAGAAAAATCTCTAAATAGGAGAATGAGAAAAGTACAAAATCTCATGAAAATTGGTACTTTCACATTTTAATTCGTAAAAAATAGGAATATCAAATTTTTTTAAAGTCAAAATCGTCCATTTGGAAAGAGTTGATGTTGTTGAGATTTTACCAAAGGAATGATTTTAGAACCATCTTCAATGTTCAAAAATTGTGTGCAACAGGAGGTTTATTTGTACTCATGTGGAGGACGTAAAATAACATATTTTCAAATTTCATTTGAAAGATAAAGGTTTCCACCTATGCAAATAGACCATGAAAGTTTTGTCTACAAATCATTGAATTTGGGCACTCAAAACATAGTGAAAATTGAAAGCTACACCCTCATTGTGACAACTCATTTAAATATAAAATATTTATTTTAATTTTTGAAAAATAAGGGATCTAATTACGATAAAGTTAAACATGTTCAGTAAAATATTTATGTTCATTGGACCTACACTTCAAAAGTTATAGTCGACATGAGGAAAGTGATCTACATTGTGATGAGAAATAAGATTTGTGTTTTTTGCAATATATGACCCACCAAACGATGTAGGTTAAGTGCTTTTGTATTTTTAAATCCGCATCATAATTTTGTATACATATCCATATTTGGATATATGAATATATGCATCAATATTTGTATGTTATATTTGGATATGCATATTGTATTTCAATCAACCGTAGGGGAAAGGGGTTTCTTGTGTTTTTCCAAAACTAATCAATGGTTGTCTTTTTTCCATGCCAGGGAAGAGGGGGGAGGATTGCCGCTTTTCAAGGGATAGTGTTGTAAAGTAGGGAACCCGAATACCAACCATTGACCTAATACCACTCAAGTGTAGGACCCTTATTGATTTTAGAATAAGAATCTATGATAGTAGTAAGTGCCTTACATTCATAAAATTGTGAAGTTATGGCATTTAATACTATCATAGATTCTCATTCTAAAATCAACATGGGTCCTACATTTGAGGGGTATTAGGTCCATGGTTGGTATTGGGGTTGCGTACCTTAGTTGCCATAGTGGAAACCATCACTGAGTCCCTCCCCCCAAGTAGCAATTTGAGAGGAGACATTCCAGGCTATAATGTGGGTCCATTGTCGGCAAGGACAGGGGCTGAAATCCTCAGTGACAAATCAAGCGCTTTGAATCATCTACAGCTCAGACAATTCTTTTAGAGCCCGGCCAATTCTATTTTCGTGTCCCAAATTCCAATCTGGGTCTGGGTAATGCACCTTCCCAAATTTTCGATATCACTGCAGGCCGGCCGAATTAATGTTGGAAAAGCACGAACAAGTGCGATTCTGGGCTTCATTGCTTTAGAACTATTTGAGAGCAAGCCATTGATTTGAATCCTAACTTAGATTATGTCGAGCTTGAGGAGAGGTGGCGGCAGAAGAATTTCTTCGTACTCTGAGACCAGAAATACGAACTTGCCTGAGTGTAAAAGGATACTCGGTGTGCATGCGCTTCCGTCGTCTCCTCGCCCTCCTTGCCATCAGTATTCAGCATTAATTGCAATCTGAGCTTACACTTCTGGTCGGGCCCTGCGACGCACGGGGTTCTCGTCGACCTCTGCGATCCTCCCTTCCTTCTCACACGAGCATGCAGGTCACCACCAAGCCCAACCCCGGCCCACTCAGGTTTCTTCGGCTTCTGCTTCATAACATTCAGGGGCAACTACCGTAATTAACTTCGTCGTGCATGGGTCGTGCAAATTCAACGTTCAGCAAATCGAAGGGAACTAAGATGAGAAGATCGGACTGGAGATCTACTGAGGAGGTCTTCTGAGGTTGCTTCAGAGTTTAAGAATTCGGCTTTTCGCATTCTTTCAAGTGCTACAATTCAAGTCGACACTGAATGCTGAGCACTTGTGCTTTCAGGCCTACTGGATGAAGTGAACAATCCATTATTTTTCCAGGTCAAACCTCATACTCTGCAGAACAGTTGGAGTTCTCAAATTCCTTACTGCAGCACATGAGCCTCACATGCCTCACCAACAGCGTAATTGGAATGGGACGAACGAAATAATTGTGGAAGTTCATGGAAAGTTGAACAAGCTTGGAGGTCTTGGCCAATAATTGCAAAATCTTTACAGAATTTGCAAAAATTCTGGAGTTCAGTCATGCACACAAAAACGGATGGTAATCGTTGAGACATTGCGATGTCCAGAGAAAGAGATTTCCGCGATGGCTTACTGGCGGGAATCACCATTAGGGACATTCAATTCCTGTGTCCTGACTAAACATTTGATGAGATGTCTCGAGGTAATTTGCATTACCGTTGAAATTGTCCAGGCTTCAATTGGACTCAATGTAAAAACTGTACATCAAATGTCATTCAAATGGATTGAGTTAGGATCGTCATAGGGAGATTGAATTGGACATTCACGCTTTCAATAGTGTACTCCAGTAACAAGTGGCATGCTTTTGAAAGCATTTTACTCTCTCTCTGTGTGCTTACTGCTCAGGAACAGTCTTGGAGAAACGGAGCGGACAAATCGCAATTGAAGAATGTTGAGAACGAGAATACTCCGTTTTTTTGCTAAGAGCAGAATTTTCTTGAGCAGAATCTATAGAAACGCAGATCTGTAAGACAAATCGGAAGGGCCATTGGAAACTTGTGAGATCCAGAGCAAACGCAAACGCATAGATACAGCCTCGAGCATCGCTAAAAATTTGCTCAGAATCAATTGAACGCGTGGAAGGAGATGAGGTATGTTGCAAACAATGGTGGATTCAACTTCAGGGGCCAGCCTGTATCTCCTTCATCCAATGTTTGGTTTCAACAGAATTTGTTGGATTATGTTCCTCTTGGAGTCTGACTAGTTATTGCGGTGAAATTTTCATGCAATTCCAAGTTGCTGTGAATGTTTGGGACTAGTTTGAAGTTCAAGATGTAGATGTTTTTGGATTAAAGTCATCTGTGGCGGCCTGTTTCTTCTTCATATAGTGTTTGTTTCAAATAAATGTTTTTTGGAAAAGTTGCACATACCAGTCTAGTTTGTGGTTAAAATTTCACATCAATCCAAGAAGATATGAGTGACTAAGATGCATTTTAGTAGTCTTAAAAGGTTCAACCTTAAATATGGTTTTTTGCGATTTTCTTTTCTTTTCTTTTTCGACATTTCAATGCCATTTCATAGACACAATGAGTCAACTGAATGATATTTTCTTTCACCACCATGTTTCTACTTTGGATTGAAGGCACTTTACTATAATTTCAATTTTTTCCATTTGAATAGGTTTAGAAATCAAAATTCACCTCCAAATGTGTTAGGAAAATTTCAGCATCTTTTTTCAATACTAAGTCATTATAATCTTGCAATTTATGAAACCAAATGACTCCAAATTTGATTCAAGTCATCTTCAACATGCACACTATAAGATTGTATGGTTCAGATTTTTCAAACCTTAATGACATTTTGGACTTTAATAACACTCTGAAAGCAATGATGTTAGTTTAATCCTATACAGACACTAGAGATCAGAATGCTACAATGGATGACAAAGAATTCTTGCATGTAGGATGAAAGCGCAATTGTTCATCCTTGGAATTTTGTAGAAAAAGAGGAAGCCATGAATAGTAATTTGGTTTACAATAAATACTTTGGAATTTTTTTAAGTAGAAGACTATCACAAAGGATGATTTCCAAAGACACCAGCCCGTCCTTACCAGGTGAAACCCCCAAAAGCGGCCTTGGGTTACTAGCCTGCAAACCATGAGAGTCACCCCAGTTCAAACTGAACCAGTGACGACACCAAAAGAAATCCCTGCAACTTAACTTAGAGATCAAAGATGCGGTACAAGAATTCATTAATGCGTACCGAGGTTGAGCTGGAGTTGCAGTGTGTTAAAATCTGTTAAGCCTCAACCGACGATCTTATCGCAGAGAAAATCATCCGGTTGGATACAATTTGAAGCATCTACTTTTTTTTTTTTTTTTTGGCACAAATGAAACGGAATTTCATTGCATAAAATAGAGTACAACGCCCAGCCACAAGTGGCCTGGGGAGAAAGACCACTAGCCACTTAAAACAAGCCAACGCACAAACAAGCATCTACTTTTAGACAGAGAGTCTTCGTCCACCATGTGCTTATTTAAGGCGTCCGCGTCCTAAACAGAACCTCCGCGTTGTCAGGGCCTCCGCGTTCTGAACAGGGCTCCCGTGTTCAGAACAGTGCAACCACGTCCTTACGGAGGCAAGAGTCTTCGTCGTGGAGAGCCCAGTTGAAAAGGTAGTTTGAGAACTTGAGTCTCCCCCATTTTCGAAGCTTGCTGACTCTCTCTCTCTCAATCTTTGCTGGTGGAGGAGGTTTTCATTTTCGTTTGTAGGCGCATAGCGGAGCTGGTTACCTTCGTTTTCTTCCCTTCCCTTGCTGTGGAGTTGTGAGTCCTTAGTTGCTCCGTGTTGTTGTTGTCCGGCTGATCGATCCATCAAGGAGTCCGTCGATGTGTACGTGGAGAAGCTGCTGGAGCAGTTTACAATCGAGGCATTTGTTTCCATCGGAGACGGACTCGATCGATCAAGGTCCTGTCACTTTCAGGAGACGGAGTTTGGTTGAAGGAATTTTTCGTTTGAAGGTGCATAGCTGAGCTGAGCTGGTTACCCTCCTTTTCATTCTTCCTTCAGTTGCACCGTGTTGTTGTTGGCCGGCTCATCGATCCATAGTGGAGTCCATCGATCTGTACATCGATCTGTACGTGGAGAAGCTGCTGGAGCTGTTTACGATCGAGGACGAGGCATTGTTTCCACGGAGACGGACTCGATCAAGGTCCTGTCCCATACATGGAGGAGACGGGGTTTTGGACTAGGAAGTGTGCAACGTAACTTGAGCAAGTAGAGCTCTGATGTTTGCTGCTGCTTCGATATTCATTGTACTGTGAGGCTGTGTTTAGACCGTGGCTTTGTGGAGCTCTTCTTCGATCTGACCGTGCGGAAGTACATCCTCGGAAGGTGAGAATAGTCGGTGGCTTTGATCGGCAGTTGTTTTGGTGGTTTTCTACTGGCTGGTGAGGTTGTTTTCCTACTACGAAGTAATAGTAGTGAATGATGTTGGGTGCTTTCACGCTTTGAGTACTCCAAAAATGAAGTTAGAAAGTGACAAGTTTGCAATCTTGCAACTTGGACACCTGTTTGTGAATAATGGGCTTTGTAGAGTCTATACTTGGGTGTTAATTTCTCCATCTTTTTTTCAAAATTTGATAGGTATAGAATGAGGAAACCTACCAAATGGGGTCCTCTTATGGTGAGCCACACTTGCTAAAACACATGGATGCAATTAAAAAACCAAACTCGCTTTTTATAATTTTGTGCTATAAACTCATTCACTTACAATTGAAAGCGAATACACATTTTTTTCATCTCAAGATTCTTAAAGTTTTTTTTTAATCATTTTTTATATTATTAAAACAAGATGGCGAATTTCGTCAAAATGGCAAAATTCCATTGGTTTGACACTTTTGATAGTTCAAATTGTATAGTCTGAAATTTAAAATTGTCATAGAATTTTGAAATCTATATGCGTTGTAGATATCTCAAATCTATACTTCTTCAAGATATTTTAGACTGTATAGTCTGAAATCTAAATCTGTTATAAATTTTGAAATTCTATATGTATCTTAGATTTTTGAAAATCTATACCTATCCTAGATGTCAATTTTAGTTCAAATTGCGCAATTTGAAAAATGGCATTTGGAATACCGCCATCTTAATGAATTTTGCCATCAAGCAAAAACTTCAAATATTATTTTGAAGGTTTTGAATTTGTTTACAATTAGATTTTTCAATTATTAAATCTAAAGGTAATCACAATAATGTAAAGTCCGAGTCAAAGAAAATTCACCTTTTGGGTGATTACAAGAAACATTTGCCTTGTTTTTTGTCCCCAGATTGGTTTTTGACAATTGTATTTTTGTTCATAACTTTTGCATTGTATGTTAATTTCACATGAAACTTGAAATGAAGTGCATGTGAATGTTTTTGACAATATTTAACATTTTGGAATTTTTTAGAATTATTTTATTATTTCTAAATAGCCTTCAATTGGATGTCTATCTTGGCCATTAGGGGGGACTATCATCTTATAGATGGGATGAAAGTGTATTACCTTTGTGCAAGTATAGGAAATCCAATTTCTTTTTCCAAAGATGCAAATGGTTGAAAAGGAGTATGTTGAAGTTAGGAAAAAAAGTGCTATTTTATTTTGTTATTTTGAATTCTTTTACTATTTATAAAAATTAAACATCAAAGTATCCATTTTTATGATATTTTTCATTGTGCATAACTTTTAGAGATAAAATTTCTAAAGTCTAGATTGTTAAAGAAATTATGTTTTGAGTGTTCTACAAATTATTCATATTTTATTTTACTTTAGAAAATCATTTATTTCAAAAGTCCCAGGACTATTTAAAATAGGCTATTTTGAGGTGAAAGAGGTCTACTACTATTTCTTGGAACAACCCTTGTACACATTTTTTCAAATTATTTATAGTTTAATCCAATTTTAATTTCTTTATGAATGTCATTTTGAAACAACTTTATTTTGAAGCAATTTGGAAAGATAGTTTCTACATTTCTTAGTTTTTGCAATGATATTTTTTCAATTTTTTTGAAAAAGATATAGCTTATATATAAATTAGAACTTCCTATTAATCAATTTTGATGTTCTCAATTTTGTAAATATTCAATACAAATCAAATTTGAGACTAATCATTATAGTATTAGTTCCCTATGTATACAATTTGTATTAGAAATGAAATGTTTGCTTGAAAGTCATTATAATTCCTATAGTATTAAAGTGCCCAATTTGAGCTTTCATGATCTATAAATTCCAATCAAAGTTATTTTTTATTATAGGACTAAAGTTTCATTGGAATTTGTTGTGCGTAGAAGATTTATTAAAGAAGACAATGTCTATGAATTCAAACAATGCAAGTTCTAGTGGAGTGGGTAGTAGCAAAGGACCACCAACTTGTGCATGGGTATCCTTGACTTTGGAAGAGCAACTTGCAAATTTCCGGACAAATTTTGAACGCATACTTCGTGAATGCTATTCCATTCTAGTTTTTCCTGGTGCTGAATCTCTTGAATCCATTGCCAAAGTTGTGAAGGCTTTGAGGATTGATCCGTGGGTGGATATTAAAGGTCTTCTTCGTCGAGGACTAGATAAATATTGGACATTAGATGGAGCAACTCCTCTCCATTGGGCTGTATTGATGGATGATAGAACAATGGTACAATACATCTTGACTTCAAAAAAGGTAGACATCGATGCTTGGAAGGGTCATGGAGTTCATACAGCCTTGAACTATGCTATAGTTGGTGGGAACTGTGACATAGTAGAAGACCTTCTGGAGCACAAAGCTGATGTTCGCATCACTAGTACTTCTCGAAAAAGTGCCCTCTTCTACATGGTGCATCACAAGGATTCCATGTTTGGCATCCTCCAAAAGGTTCTAGCCAATAATGTCAATATGTGTGACAAAGGAAAGAATACAACCTTGCATCATGCAGCAATGGAAGGAGCTATAGATATTGTGAGATATCTTCTCAATCAAGAGGCAGATGTAAATGTGCGCAATATTATGGAAGAGACTCCACTTCATTTAGCAGCAGAGAAGGGATCTCTAGATGTTGTGACATGTCTTTTGCAACAAAACGCTGATGTTAATGCATTAAATCTCTTTAGAGTCAATCCATTGCACAATGCAATAGGACATGGAGAAATGAACGTCATATCAATTCTTATGGGACACAATGCAGATGTTCAAGCTTTGGATCGTCAGGGGTGGAGTCCACTTTTCTATTCTATAAGGTATCAACATGTTGATGCATTTAATGCACTAATGGCAAATAATGTTGATGTTCACGTCAAGGACAGAAGCGGCAATAATGCTCTTCATCTTACTATTCAAGCTAATGATGAAGACGACAACATGATCCACATTGTGAAAGTTCTTCAAGAGCATGATGTCAATGCAAATGCCAAGAATATAAGAGAATATTCTCCATTTTTTGCGGCTGTACTTCAAAATCATACAAATGTGGTGAAAGAATTGTTACAAAATAAAGAGAAGATAAAACTTATGGATTAATGCAATGGTCATACTGCAATCCAAATTGCATTTGACCATGGCCATGAGCATATCAAAAGAGCACTTTTGGAGTGCGATGACATCAGTCGATATGTGAGTGATCTTTATAGAGACCGCCAAGTCTATGTGGATGCTGCCAACGCCATTCTTGTTGGTGCAGCCCTCATTGCTAGCGTTACATTTGCTTCTTGGCTTCAACCACCGCTGGGCTACACTACTCCTTATGTAGATCTTTCTCCTTCAAGTTCCAACATTAACTATGCGGATGTCAACACAATGTATCACTACGGGTGTTTTGGATATTCAACACCCTCTCATTTTATTTTGCCATTGGCACGGTGGTGTTTGGTGCTCGAAGCGTATTGCCAAGGCAGCGAATGTTTATTAAGGCCATTGTGGTGAAACTTCACCGAAACTTATTGGTTACATCCATCCTTTTGGCATGTTCGGTTTTTTGTGTGATAATAGCCTTTGGAATTGCAGGGTCTATAGTCTTGACTCCGACATTAAAGTTTCAATGGTATATGATAGTTCCTACCATTTTTGGAGGGTTGTTATGTTTAGTTAGTTTAGTGTTATTGTTCAAAAGTATGGTGGAGGATAATTTAGAAGGGAAAAGAGAGATATTTCAAATATTCTAGTTTAACATTTGACGAAGATTTCTTGAATCTTTAGATGTGAAAATATAGGATTTCCTCCCTTCTTACCATGATATTATAATGATGTATTTGGATGTTGGCATGGCATTGAACTCAAAAGTTGTAAGACATATGGGATCTTCTTTAGTATCAACTAATGAATGCAATTCTTTTTGTAGAGAGTAGATGAAGCATTATTTTCTTTCCTTGAAACAAATCTATTGGTTTATTTTTCAAGACAAGTTTGTCATATGCTTGAAAAATTTCAAATGATTTGAAATTTTACAACATAAAGGAAAATAATACATTGTAGAAAGAATTAAAGAATGATTCAAAATAGTAGATTGTTAAGAGTTTAATTATAAAATTGAAAAATGGCAATTTCGATGGTTGTAATGTTGGAATAAACAATCCACATTCAATGATTTCATTTATTTTTTAAACACTGAAAATTGAGTTAAATAAAAGAGTTCAAGTATTTTAGGAGAACAAAATCTATTACCGCCTGCAAACTGGAACCCATTATAACTTTTATCTCATTTATGAAATTGAAATGAATCAAAGATTTCCACATTTATATATATCTATAAAGCTATTTTCAAATTTCTGTTCATGAAAAGAGTGATTTTTTCTTATCTACTCAAACTATTCAGCTAAAGGAAAAATTACATATTAAACAATAACTTTTTAATCATATAGTCAAAACTATTGGCTATTAACCGCTAAAGGTGCACACACCATTTTTTAACAACATAGCGATTTTGGATAGCTTACTATAGATAAAGTTTTTTTTGGTTTTTGGTTTTTGGAACTTTTGCGCAACGTATGCCAAAGGAGTAGCTTTGAGGCCTAACAATTTTTATAACTTTTGACTACATGGTAAAAAGTTATTGCTTGATATGTTATTTTCATCATTTGGCAAGCAGATTGGATAGATCGGGTAGTTCATAAAACTTCTTTTTAAATCAATTTTTTAAGAAATTAAATTTGAAATTGATTCTCTAGATTTATATAAAGATTGAAAGCTTTAAATCATTTTATTTTGATTTATGGAATGAAAGTTGTAAGGAGTTTTCATTTGAGGGTAGGTATGGTTTTCATAGACTTGATACTTACCTACCTACAAACTAAAAATCCTCATAACTTCCATCTCATTAATTGAATTGGAATGATTCCAAATTGTCAATGTAAATAAATCCAAAGTATCAATTTCAAATTTTAATATCTTAAAAAATGATTTTTTAACAAGTTTTATGAGCTACTTAAGTTGCCCTCTAAATGACAAAAATGACATATCAAGAAATAACTTTTTAACCATGAAATCAAGAGTTATGAAAATTGTTGGGCCTTGTAAGTAATTAATTATTCACCTTTAGTAAGTAATTTAACACAACTAGGTTCTTATGATTATTTTAATGTAATTCTATGTATAGGTGCTTAGGCATAGGTCCACTGTGCTTTCCAAGCAATGGATCTTTTTAGTACCTAAGTGACTCAAAAGTGTAGAATTGGCTCAAAACATAATTTAAAAATACTTTAAGCAAAATTATTGGTTAAATATTAATGCCATTGTAGTTTTCCATGAATGTTGGTTTAGACCAAAACTATTGACCTCATCTTATAAAACACTCTTTTCCCTTTCAAGGAACATAAAAATCGTTCAAACCCATCCTTCTTACCAAAAGTTATAGAAGGATGAAGTTTGATCGCTAATCAGTTCATAAAACTTTATCCATGATTTCTAAGAGTTTTAGGTTTTGAAATGAGTCGAAAATTTAAAGATAAATTTTGGCTAAGAACTTCTACTAGATTCCTAAATTTTGTTTACTTTGGATGATTTTCCTAAGTATTCATCCAATCCTAGACTATTACTTCATCCCTCACTAACTTCTACACCTTTCAAGGGTTTATTTGTGAGGACACACTTCTAGCTTTTAGTGAATCAACTCTATGAACTCATGATCCTAATTTTCTATTCCTAATCTATCTTAGAGGGGTTGAATTGAACTTGCTTACTTCCTATGTCTCGATCTAACTTTTTGTCAATGTGCTATTTTAAGAGATTTTAGGTTTTATTCATTTAGATACTAACTCTAGATTTTTAAATTAATATTAGATTTTCTAATTCACTACAAGAGAATGAGGTCTTTTAAGTAGTGTCCTAGCCATCATGTGTTTCAAGTAATGTCTTTTAATGCATCCCCGGGGAGGACAATTCCTGTTTTTTAATAACCTAAGTGCGGAATATAGGGTACATTTAAATAATCTTAGGTAAAATTTGTAAGAAATTTACATATTAATTAGAGGACATTAAAAGTGGCATGTCCTTTATAAGTAATATAGGGAACTGAAAAATATGGTCCATTAGAATTTAGGTAGATATAAATTAAGGGCAAAAGAATGGAATCCTAGGAAAAAAATTTAGTAGGCTCAATTAATATTTATTGTACTAGTCAGATATAGCTCAAGATATAGGTACTATAGTGTATCTACAGCTCATCTACAGCATATCTTTAAGTCATATCTAACTCCATTGATGTTTGCAATCTAGTTGGGTGCAAGAGTTCGTGCTATGAACGACCTCTCTGAAGTTTGGGTAGCACCATGTCGTAGAGTTTGATTTTGTTTTTTCACATGTGATGGAGGGCATTAGAATAGCATATTTCTGATGTAATTCTTTTATATGAGACATATATTTGTGGTCATAGTTCACAGATGAACTTCATGTCTATGTTTTTAAATACATTTTTGTCCCTAAATCTCTTCAATACATTTTCAACCCTAATGTCTTGCTTTTCATGCATGTATTTGTATTGTATTTGTATTCATGCATTGTTATAACTTGAATCTTTTTTTCTATAAGGTATTTGTTAGTCACCTGTATTCTCATTGTTTTTTTTGTTAGTTTTTTTCCTTACAAAGAAAATAGCCTCTAATATATTCCTTTGGCCTACATATTATAAGTAATGATAGATATGATAATATGGGAATTTTTTTTGCTTTATGTAATAACAGGGATCCTTTAAATGCTTTCTAGGAGGTAAATAGCCCCCCAAAAAATACCCCACCGCCACATGTGGGTCCCCCAAATACACAAGAAGTGTCCCCCCCGAGAATGCATCTTTTAAGTAAAATTTTACTTAAAAGATGCATTAAAAGACAAGATGTCTAGGACACTACTTAAAAGACCCCATTCTCTTGTAGTGATCAAAGCTTCATACTACAAGTTATAGGGGGATGAAGTTTGACTACTCATCAATTTATCAAATTTTATTAATGATTTCTTACTAATTGATAATTCAAATTTAAGTTTTTCCTTTCAACTTCAAACTCTAGATTTCGAGTGCTCTAAAATTTTACTCAACTTGTTCCAAAGTTTTAAGTTTTATCTATTTGTCATCCATTTTACCTTCTAAACTTCATCTAACTTTAACTTTCTCAATTTAACTTTAAATTCTATGTTTAATATGTTTTTGGAAAGCTATGAACTAGATTTATACTAACTAAAATCTAAAACTTGGGAATATTTTGATCTAACTACTCTGACTTACACTTCTAGTTTGGTTCCTATGTTTTGAAATGACAACTTTCAAACTCAATAACTTTTGGATTTCTTAGAAACTTACCTCTTTTTATGGCTCATCTTGAGCAATGTTGTAGACATTCTCCCATATTTTTTTGTTTTCCATCTTAAGACAATTCTACAATTTTTGCTCAATGTCTAAAGATGGTAGTTTCTTATAGTTTTTGAAACTTGGATATCTATTTTCTAATTCTTTTTTTTTCTTTTTTTTTTCTACTTATCTATTCCATTATTGTAGTTCAAGAGTTGACTTGGGAATTATACAATAATGTTTCCATCTTCAAAATAATAATTGATCACTTCTCTCTATCCAAGTTCATTATTATTCTATTCTAATTTCTATTGATCTAAATGCTTTTCCAAGATTTTCTCCCAATCCTCCTTCAACTTCTAAAATCTTTTACTACTTTATATAACCATCCCAACTTTGCTTCCTAATCCAGTTTATTGTTCCACTTGGAGTTTTTGAATTCCCCTATCTTCTATGATAGTGAGAGGAAGAGTGGTGAGTTTAGAAGTTACTAATTGATATGATTTTTAGACGCTAATTACTCTTCTTCCCTCCTAATTGCTCTTTTTGCTTCCCACTCCTAATCTTCTCTCTAATCTTCTACCTCTCCTTCTATTAATTATATTCCATATTTTCTACAAAACATCAATCATCAAATTTATGGAAAAAATGAATTAATTGTTGTGCAAATTTTTCCTTTGAAAAGCCAAGAAGGGCCCTAGCAATAGAGCCTAGTGTGAACAACTCTACCCTTGAGTTAAAATTTAACACACGCGTTCTATGTCTAATCAAGTACTATCACTACAAGAGAATGGGGTCTTTTAAGTAGTGTCCTCGACATCAAATCTTTCAAGTAATGTCTTTTAATGTGTCTTTTAAGTAAAATTTTACTTAAAAGATGCATTAAAAGACATTACTTGAAAGATATGATGTCTAGGATACTACTTACAAGACCCCATTCTCTTTTAGTGTATCTTTTAATTGGGTGTTCAAAGAGTCCCTTACAAGCAATGAACACTTTAATAACGTCTTTTTGATTCTAACAATCACTGATTTCACTAGTTGTGGTTATAGTTAATAGTTGAAGGTTTTGGATGAATTTTCTAAATCTAAATCTTAATCTAGTACTTTAATCATTCTACTCTATCTAAGTTTAAGCTTTTTACAATTATTCTAAATGAAAATCTAAACTACTTATTAATGCTCAAGAACTTGCCAATATAAAACTGAACAACAAAAGAAGTAAAATGAAAATTAAATAGGGGCACCTCACTTCCTTGGCGTAGATCTCCATAGTTCCATCATCAAACATCATCATATGCATACTCATTGGCGATTTTCCCATTAAACTCCTCTTGCTTGTCCATTGAACTAATCTATGATAAATTCCCCTTTTGTTGGTAAAATTGATTATTCCTAGCTCCTATTGTACTAATAATTATGGGAATTTAAACTAATTGTGTATTTTTTGTTCATTCCTAATTTTTTGGTTATTAGAAAAAATACACAAAGTTAATTCAATCCACTAAATTAAAACAAATGACTTCCTAAGTGACTTGAGCAATTAATTCCTAGCAAACAAAAATTATTCTAAATGAAATCAATGATTAATTCTAGCTAATTTGTTAATTTTTGTTATTGTTTTGTTTTCTTTTGGAATTTTTGGCCTAAATTCAATGACAACTAATTAATTTAGAATCTAAAAATCTAATCAAATCTTTTCAAATCTAATTAATTTTTAATTTTTCCTAATTCTTAAAGAAATTGGTTGTGAATTTTGTCCTTTTCTTTTCGGTTTATTAGGCCTAATAAAACAAAACTAACAAAATTCAAACCTTCTAAGAATCTAATTATTAACTAACTACCAAAGAATAAAGAACAAACTTGAAGAATGAGAACAATTTCAATAGTAAGATGCATTTCTTCAGTCATTCTCCCATGTCTACTCTTTCTCATTTTTTTTCAAGTCATTTGTGGAATTTGAGTGTGAGAATGTAGAGAGAGACCTTTGAAGTTTGGCTATGGCGGCTTGTAGAATTTCTTTGGTTTCAAAACCAAAATAGATTTGGTGTAGCTCCAACTGCCTAACCTTTTGAATTATAAGTTCAATAGTTAAACCAACTTTGAATATGGTTTATTAATAAACTCATCGATTTTGGTTTGATGTTCTAGTGTTGTTAAGCTTTGACTTGTGTATGATTGAATTGAGCTTCCACTCTCTGTCGTACTGGATTGGTTCCCTCCTGTCGGACTGAACCCAAGTTCTTTTGGCCTGTTGCCCTGGCCCTTTCCCCCCGATGGCCACGTGTCGCACTAGGATTGGCGGTACCCTTCCAATATGCGCCTCATCACCCGACCAAGTGTCGCGCTAGGACTGCTGTCTTGGCTGAAAGGGAGCCTACATGACTGCGGCCGACTGGTCTGGCCCTTCCTTGTCGAACTAGTTCTGTTATTTGCCGAACTAGCTCTTTCTTTAGCTGAACTGACTCTATACTAGTTTCAAACACACCTAAAACACACATAAAATGGCTAACGACTAACTTATAGAAGTTCACAAATGAACTTATACAAAGGAGTTTTGGGATTTTGTGGCACACCCTTTTTTCCACATGTGAGAAAATTAACGAAATGCCAAGTAAGATGAAGGAAAGATATTAATGAGCGTGGTTTTTTAATAAATCGTTATTTTAAGGTGTAAAATTCTACCTAAAATTCCTTCTCCAAATGATTTAAGTATAAGGAATAACTAATAGTAACCCACTAATGGTATTTTGTGGATTTCAATTACAAAAAGAGATACATATGCTACTGTATAACCGAACTTTTGTATTAAATTTTCCACGTATCCACAAAATTTAATATTTTCAGGTCTAAAAACCAAAGGAGGTATACATGACAGTGTTTAACCGAACTTTGATGTTAGAAACTTGAAATTTCAACAAACATTTAGTATTTTAAAACATAAAAGCCAAAGGAGGTACACATGACAATGTTTAACCGAACTTTGGTGTTAGAAACTTGAAATTTCAATAAACATTCAGTATTTTAAAACTTAGAAGCCAAAGGACATACATATATAACAATGTTTAACCAAACTTTGGCACTAAAATCTTAAAATTTCCACACAATATAAGTTAAGCAAGGGATTGAGGCTTAAATCCAAGTACCTAAGTAGAAAATAAGAATCAATTGAAGGGGCCCTATGCCTTTAAAGTTCAAACAACAAAACATAAAATATACTTCGTTAAGATCTTCGGTCCAAGAAGTGCTCCTACCATGCTGGTAGCACAAAACAAAGAGAGACAGAACAAAGTGTCAGTATGCAAGAAATGAGGGCACTAGCAACCTTGAGGGGGCCCCTTAAATACCCATTTTCAGGTGCTCCCTAGTAAATTGTTAGTAAAACACTTTGTTACTTTTCCCCTAATGTATCCTAAATGTAATTTCAAAATAATACTTGTTTAATGGTGAAAAACTTTAGAACTCTCTCCATTTAGCTAATAAAATCTTAACAAAATCAAATCTAAGATTTTAACCCAAGATATTTTGAAATTAACCCTAATCTACCTAAATATTTTGCAAATTAACCAAAAATTATTTTGAAAATTGTCTTTCTTTAGTCAAAAGATGGCTTTTATGCAAAAAAGAGATCTTGACCAAATCCAATCTTTGATTTTCCAAAAGATATTTTCAAATTCACTTTTAACTAACAAAGTCAAATTAAAAGCTGACCTTCTCTATCTTTTAGGAAACAACTTGAAACAGAAATTCATTTATGCCATTGTCTTCTAAAGACCGCAATTAGTCTAAAAGGATCACTTACCCTTCATTCCTAGGCCATTTGTGAGCACAAATTGGAATTATGGTAACTCCAATTAAAAGTTAAAAATCTAACTTTTAGAATTTGCAGTTTTTAATGAATCTATCAAGCCAAAGTTATTAGGAATGTCTGTGAGACAAAAGAATGTCTCCTCATTCGCTCCAATCGGACATCATTCGTTCCTGGTACACCGATCAACCCACCGCCAAGTTGTAAATTCTCGTAAAGTTCGATGTTGATGCTGGTTCTAGAAATTAGGGATGTCAGAATGTCTTCAAACTTGATTGAGACCTTATTCAGCGCATAAAACCCTAATTTGATTTTTAGTAAGATTTTATCGCAACATATGTACTTTAAAAAAATTTACGAGTATGTTTGTCCATGATTGACTTTCCATGGAGTCATCATGGAATTCCGGAAAAATTTGAAATAAATTGGATAACATCTAGGATACACCTAAATTCTAAGTGTAAGTTTCACGCTCACTTGCACTTGTCTATTTTTAATAATTTAGAATTACTTTGGTCAATTGAATAATTTAATTCACTATAAGAAATGAGAGTTTTTAGTGGCGTTTCCTAGAAACGTACCCTGTTATTTATGACGTGGTGACATCTGTGGTTTAGGGACGTTCGGTTCAGGAATTCTGTACGATGATTCGTAGAACGGAAAGAATGCGCTTTGAATCGAGAACGGAACTCTTGATGACATCTTCGTTTTTGCTACCACCAAGTTCAACGAACACACTGTTTCAATGACCGTGGACTGCAAAGCAGCACTACTGTTTTGCATGCAACGCTTTTCCCCACTTCAAATCTTTTTCTTACACTGAAGGTAAAACAAATTCCCTTACACTTCTCCCTCAGTAATTAACAAACTTGTTAACTTCTCCATGAAGTTACCTATTCGCCGATTCAAACGTCTTCTGAAATCAACTACGTTTGGATTGCGAGTTCCACAATACTTCATAGGTGCACTTACACTTCAATTATAAAAATATTTTTAGGTGTACACGTACTGCACTGTGCATTACGGTTTCCTACCTTCCTTCAGAAAAATGCATTCCTCTCTCAAAGAAGCCGATGCTCTCTCTTTTAATATTCTCATGGCCGGAATTGATTGTCAAAACTAACAAAAACATCCTCTGTTGTAAACAACGGTACTCTTACCGCTTACGCTACATGGTGCTTTCGGATTTTGAAACATTCTTCACTCTTCCACTATTTTCCAACAAGCTGTTACATTGACATAGTCCAAAATTCATGTGGCGTACTACCGCTTCCCTACATTGATTGGGTCGGCTCCTGTAGCGTACTACTCTGCGCTTCAGTTCTAACATGAATGCCCACTGTCGTTCGAGGCTGCCGCATTGGGTCTGCTTGTGCCATGCGCGGTTGTAAACCAACGAAGTCCGCATCGTTCCCAACGTTCAATATGTTCTCGCTACTCGCTGCAAACTTCGGTTCATGACGTCTACCTCTGACATCAGTTGAACACACAACCTTCCACCCACGCTTGTGGGGATCATCAGAGAAAAATACTTGTTGGCAATGCAATGGGAATGCAAATGAATCTGCATGCACTCTTCCATCCATGTGGTTGAAGTTTGCCATTGTGAAACCATATTTGTCGCGTATAATATTTGGCGAACGTGCATCATGTGATGCACGTACCCAATCACATACCAGTACGACAGTGCAGTGACTTCGGTAGTCCAATTCCAGTATCTCCTCAATGTACCCCACGTACTCATCGGTTCGCTCGGTCGGTCTTCCATTTTGCACACCCCAACGCAGTTCCCGTGTGAACGACGCCACTACGCATGAATCTCTCGTTACTAGGGCTGCTTCACAACTGCGTACACGAAAATGCACACCAAAACAATACATTTGCCGATGCGATGTTGCAGACCTTTCTGGCGGTACATTGTACTGCAAAACATCGGCGTCCACATCCTCCCCATTATTTTGTGCGTCACAGATAGTGTCACGAAACCAATCCGCAAACGACGGCATCTCCAGTAGCTCCAAAGGATACCGCATTGCCCCCCCTACATGACGTCATCTATTTTGTAGACGGTATTCCTCTCGTTCTTCCCATCTTCTTGTTTTAGCGGTTGTATATTCCCTGCACACCACAATGACCACTCGTTGTTATGCTCTGCAGATGTTCTGCTGCGGTTTAGGTGCTTCTGTAACTGTAACAGTGTTTAAACTCCGAATACATGCAATCTGCCTCTTCCATATACCGTCTCCATTTCAAAGACACTACATCTGGACACACTACATACTTAAAACATGAAGGAGTGTCTAGCGGTTCCCTCCTTCTACTACAAGCAAAGTTTGCCACATATATTGTTGTACCGCACTCAGAGGTGTTCTTCCTCATCCGGAGAGCAGCACTTACTCCCGCCAAGGTTGTAAACATGCGGCATTGTCTAAGACAAAGGCGTGGGCATATGTTCGCATCTCATGTGACATCTTCCGTTTCTTCGACTCGTGAGGCGGAAGAACCTCATCGTTCATGACTACATCTTCCATGGCATCCCACACGCGTGCAGACGTTCCTTCATATTGCTTCATATACTTTGTGCAAAACCCCAATGTGTCTTCCATGCGGTACCCTTCAGCAATGCTCCCTTCAGGATGAGCGTAAGTACGTACATAATCCTTCAACGTTTTCATGTACCGTTCAATAGGATACATCCACCGACAATGCACTGGTCCACAGATGAATAACTGCTGCACAAGATGTATTGGAAGATGTGTCATGATGTTCAAAAACGTTGGTGGGAATTCTTTCTCCAGCATACAAGTTGCTATAACTACATCCTTCATCATGTCTACTTCATCAGACTTCCGTATCTGTTTTGCACAAAGTCTTTGGAAAACTCTGGAAATCTTTATAATGGCTGCATGCACATTTTCGTCTAGAACGTTGCGCACTGCCACTGGAAGCACCTGTACACACATGCTTTTTGTTCATACTCCAATTGTCTTGACAAGCATGAAGACCTCAATTGTACAGTACTAAACAACTTCCTCTGTTTTTGTGACATGACCTTCTCGAATTACATCATACAATACTGTTTTCCTTGAAGATACAGTCATTCTCTACCGTTGCTTCCATTTTGCAATGTAAATGCAGAGCTCCAAACTATATAAACTATTCTGGTACGTTCTGAACCTGTTGTTCACTCAAGTTTTTCAATTTCGGGTTTGAAGCAAAACATGAAACGCACCTGTTGCATCAAGACATGGTAATCATGCGTTTTCATGTACTGCAGTTTGCCATCCACTAAACGTTTGTGAATGGAGCCGACGTAATTGGTTGGTGTACGCATGCTCGATATGATACTTACAAACTCTTTCCGCTCCTCACCATTCAATACATACGGTGCATGGGGCATGAAGTATTGTGCATTGGGACGCTCTGATGGTTGTAGCCACAGTTCATCACGAATACCCAAGTCCTGTACATCTTGACGACTTCCGGCGCTGTCATTCATAGCCATTAATGTCTTCACAATGTTCTCGCACAAGTTCCTCTCACAATGCATGACGTCCAGTAAATGCCTTATGAGTAAAAACTGTAGGCAAGACAACTTATAATGCTTTAGAACCTGAACATTGGAAGTCTTCAAAATAAATTAACATTGGCCAGGACATGACAAACATATTTTGAAACAAAGTTAAGCACGCAGATGCATACTGCTGACATCTTAGTCCACACTGTTAGTTTGTCCATTTTCATGTTCACGTGAAATCAAAATCCATTACGAACTCTCACCACACAACATCATAATCGTAATGTGGATGGACTCAATACCTGCCAGTATGGAAGGTCGTACAGTGCACACAACCATTTCACCCCTGTACAATGCACTGGATCGTCTTTTCCGTTCTCTTTTCCTCCCATATCTAGATACGTTTGGCGCCATGCAGCATACTATATGACCTGCAGTCCTGACACTACATGCGGTTGTTCACGATCTTCAACAGCTCCATTGAAGCTCTTATTGCGACGATACGGATGGTGTCGTGGTAAGTACCTTCGTATGCCACCGTACACTATTTTGGACCCTCTCGTCCTTCCATCCACCAAATCATCTCTAGTCCTTGCCATGCGTGCATTTGTTTGAGGTCCACATGGTGGACACCCTTTGTAACCCTTACAGCAGAGGCCTGATATTAGTCCATACGCTGGAAAATCTGATATTGTCCACAATAGAATCCCACGTAGCAAGAAGCTCCTTCTACCTTCAGGTTTGGAGAAATCCAATGCTCGGACGCCTCTCCATAATTCATTGAGCTCCCTTAGTAAAGGCCTTATATAAACACCCATACTTTTTGTTGTTGGTGAATGTTTCCCTGATATCAAAATGTACAACGACATGAAGAATTTCTTGGTCACAAACCACGGCTCAAAATTGTATATGAGAATCAGTACAGGCCACGTCGACCAGTTGGTATTGCTCAATTTGAATGGATTCACCTCGTCGAGGGTTAATGCTAGACGCATGTTTCTCATCTCCGCTCCGAAGTTACCGAACACGGGGTCAGTGTCAACGTGCTTCCAAACAGGACTATCAACAACCGATCGCATAACATCGTCGGTACTTACATGCTTGGTATAACCTGTCATCATAGTAGAAATCTCAACTGACCTCCACGTGCGCTTCAAACGAGGTATGAGTGGGAAGTGACGAATAACTTTTGCGGGAACAGATGTACTGCCTTCAATCCAGCGTGACGTGCTACACTTCGGGCACTTGTCCAATTCGGCGTACTCCTCTTCAAATAAAATGCACCCATCAGGACAAGCATGTATGTTGTTGTAGTTTAGCCCCAACTTCCGTAAACTTCGTCGAGCAACATAATGGGAAGTTGGCAGCTTATTGGGTACTGGCAACAAATCTGTTGCCAAGTACCGCAACAACTCATCTATGAAGTTGTTGCTCACTCGGAACACGGTACACATATTCATTATCACAATTGTAGCAGAAACAACACTACACTTTGATCCAGGGTACACTGCAGTAGTCGCTTGTTCGTATAGTTCCTCTAATCCATCAACGGTGTCACTACCAGCTTCATCATTCTCTTCAACATCAATAGCATTACTGACCTCAGTGTGCAAGGCATCTCCTCTATCGAAGGCCTCCAGAACTTGACGATGCACTTCATGATGTGCATCAAGAGGACCATTTTGTACACCGTCACCTGTAGCTTCAGCAGCATGCAATAGCGGGTTCTGAGTGTCCACTACGGGGGCAACGTCATCCGATCCAGGATGTAGAATATCATTGTCATATGCTTCATCTTCCACCCAGATTCCGCGTGCTGGATAACCCTCAATCGGATCCCCACCGATCATAGACTTCAGCAGAAAAGGATCTCTACCTACCGCGATGTGGTGCTTCCGTATAACTTCAATAGTTTTTCGTCGTCCACCATGACAATCTCGACAAGGACACCGAAACGATCGAACGTCTTTCTCAGTTGCCACTCGGAGCTCCGTTTGGAGAATCAAATCACCTACTGGAATGTGCCTCAGTGCTCGCTCATCAGTACTGAAGTGTATATGCACTCGTTGATCTCCTGTATTCGAACTCATCTCCTCCAATGTGGTACCGGTGTCATATCACACTGAGATGTACCAGAAAAAGGGTCAAACGCACAGAAATTTGCAAAATTAGTTCTTCTCATCTATTCTTTTCTAGAACTACTATACTAATTCTAGATAATTAAATAGTTTTTTACGAGAGCTTCAAGTCATGTTAACAGAAATACTGCTTTATTCATGTAAAGAATGAAAATTCTTCACTAATCAACCACCAGTTCTCAGCAAATTGTTTGTGTATCAACTTCTTCAATGCACAAAAAGGTGTCTACTTTTTGATGAATTAGAATGGGACCCTAAACCCACGAAACTGTACATATATATATATATATATATATATATATATATATATATACAGTTGGTATAGTACAACAAGACATTTTCCATACAAATATATTGAATACTTATTTTCTAAAACATGCAGAAGTAAGAGTTCGGGTATGTTGTTTTTTGTACACACAATAATCAAAATGTTGATTGTGTCAGAACACGAAGAGAATACATTTTTGACATCTAGGTCTCTGTATAATTTTGATTTGAAATTAAATTTTCACTATTGTCTACTTAATAAGAATGCTTTATCACAGCTGTGTACTTAATAAGAATAAATTTCATTGATTAAAATTCCTTCATCAGTGCGGTACCGTACAAAAGTTTCTAAATTCAGTCAGCTTTACATGTACTAAAGCGTTCATTTCATAATTTCATTTCCAACATCATTTGAAGAACTGCTTGCAATATTATTCATCTTTTAATTTCTCCTTAACAAGACAGCATGTAAATACTTTCTCTCTAACATGACAACATGTAAGTAATTTAAGACTTCGAAACCTAATAAAGGGACTGTAGTCATGTCCACCTGAATTCATGCCTTCGGCACCTTCCAGTGTGGTCTTACGCACCTGTCTTCTTCTCAAGTGCAATTTCCAGAAATAATGATTGGTGATGCTCACAGATTTCTGCAAAATCAAGAACATAGAAAAACGTTGATGCCTTTGTAATGGTAAGCATGAAAAAATGATTACTGTAGCGCACGTCATGGGTACACCATTTTGTAAATTGTTTCCAAGTTCACACACTGGATGTTTTATTTGGCAAACATGAGGAGCACAAAAAATATGAGGAGCACAATATAAGACATGGATGTTGGTCATGCCAGACGCCTATTACGTTGACCTCCCCTGTTCAGCATGACATATAAGAATATGCTCAAATTAAATGTGCATGAATGACATAACGATGGCACCTCCTGCAGACATGGAATTGCACTTTCCATGTCTCGGGAAATATAAACACAGCACCTTCACATGTAACTTATGGTGCTTTCACTTCAAATTCAGATGTAACTTTGGTTCGGGACATGTGTCCACTCCTACACTTACGGATCTTGTCTTGAGCACTATATAGAATGTTGGCTTGGAACACCTAAAATCTCACTCAATTCCTTTGAGACACTTTCTTGAGTATTGTCTAGAGTATTTGCCGGAAACACCATAAATATTGAACTATGGACCTCGGTGTGAAACTTCATCTTTGAGTCACTCTTTGGTACCTATACCAACATGTAGGTTTCGGACATGTACCAACTCTGGAACTTGCCATCCCCCTCTGTAGTATGACTTGAACTTTTACTATTTTTTCAGAGGAACTGAGAACTGGAATCCTTGATTACGAACTTCTAGTATATACTACCGTCCCCCAAATGTAAGGAAGACCTCATATGAACTACAGTTGACCTTCACATGGAAGTTACCCAATCAAATCCATGCTTCAGGTCATCCCCATGTCATTCGTGGTTAGTATTACTTTCAGTGGAACTTGACAATCCTAGCAGAAGGACGCTTTACTGCAGGGTAGATGTGTGTAGGCTTTTACTACTAGGTATGGAATCCTAACATCGTGTTAAACTCTAGCATCATGTTAGTCACAGGAAACCTCATGTAGCGAATGACTTCCGATTTGCTGGAGCTGTACCAAGAATGTCTGGAATTCATGTAAGAAGAGCAGAAGCTGTATGCATAAAAGCAAATCAACTTCCAAAGTAACCAGCTCTGTTATGCACGGACGATGCATGACATCACTGAATGTAATGCTCCTAATCTAATCGTCTTCTTCGAGCAGGATACCCCCGAAGGAATTACACGGAATTCACGAGTCTGAGGAACTGAGCAGCAGCAAAGCAAAACCAGCTGAGCAGAGAGGGGAGGTAAATTAGGGTTACCGTAGGAAAAGCAAAATCCGCAGCGATTCATTCCGAATTTGAGGCGCAGAACATACAGTAAGGGTTTCACAGATGGGTTTCACTGATTCCGGAAAAATCTGCTGTTCAAAACCTCGTCACGTCACCTGTTGCGTCTCGTGCAGCCTTCATTGACAGTGTCATGGAACTGAGGTGAATACAGCGGTTTGTCCAGTGCCACAATTGATTGACCTGACGTTCGCAGTCTCTCCGCTGGAGCAGCATTCGCGCAGGAATTGTAGAGGCCACTGTCGCGTGAACTTCTAGGCACACTGGGTCGGTGAATGCACAGCATTTCAAATACAACAGCTCCGGTTATCACGAAATGAGGGATTCTCTGCATTCAGTTGATTTGAACGTTGTATCAACAGTCTCTCGAAGTGACCTCAGACTTTCACTGAGGATTTCAGAGAACGACACTTCACATGCCAGTGAATACAGACTACAGCGTGGACTCTAATTTAGGAAGACAGGGTACGTGAGTTCACCACTTAAATTCTAAGGACTGGATTCATCCACTAGCTATAGCAATCTTAGGTGTGCACTGTACGAAGACTTTCAGAATGCCCTTAATGTCCCGGGTTAGACCTCTGTTTTGCTATTGCTCTTACTGTTTCTATAAAAATGCAATGGTCACGAAGAAGCAGTAGACGCGGATTCATCGTGACAGTGGGTCTTCAACATGTCGGAAAGCACTTGTTCACTCTACCAGTTCTCGTACTCTTCTTCGAAAGAGTCAAAGGAAAAAACACCGTGGTAGAACCATGACATGCAGTAGAGGTTGCTGTTGTAAACGTCAGCCATAGTTTGGGGCATGAAATCTTTTGTGCGCACAAAACCTAGGTCATACCAAGACATGTGTTCCATGTAATGAAAGAGAAGGTCCTGTAAGTACCGTTCATACTCAGTTTCGTAGTTTTGGAACTGGGAATACAGCAGGGTTGTTCGTGTCATGTCATGTCTGGACGGACGTGACGTCAGGATGTGACGTGACGTTTTACATGAACGACATCATGATGGAATATTTTAAAAATTTGAAGGAATTTTGCAAAACTCTTTACATAGAAGGTTGTACATTGGACTAATATGTTCAATAGTGGTAGTACAATTGATATTCCATTAATATGTGTAAGAAAAAATGAAACTAAAGTTCAAAATTTTTTGAAATTTTAGGGTTAGGGTTAGGGATGTCACTTTAGGGTTAGGGATGTCAGGATTCATGACGCGTCATGACGGACGTGACGTGACATTATGACGTAAAATGCCCACGTCACGTCTGGATAGACAACCTTGGAATACAGCGACAACTCTTCATCTTCATAAGCAGTAGTCGTGTCCATATCCTTGAACTCAGCAAACAACATGCTACTGAAATGTCAGTACTTATAAAAACAACGTTACTGCTGCACTGATAAGAACGGACTGATTTGGTCTGAGATGAAGTTGACACATTTGTCATTCCCGAGGGAATTAGTGAACGCTCTGAAAGCATGGACGCTACAAACAATCGTGAGGTCGACCCAACCAACACTGGAATGGGCAGCGAATAAGAAACTATGAATTCAAGGATATAGTTTTCCACACATATCTGAATAATTTATGGCTGACCTGACCTTCCCAGGTGTGGTATGGACATACGGTGTTCCATTCTCTGTTCACTGTCCTCGTACAAAGACACAGGCTTTGCAGGGGAGGTAGTCGTCCGAGCCCGCAAGCAGACCCGAAACCTACTTCAAACATTGCAGCAGTCATCGTTAGTGCAAACTACAGAAACTGTTTGTGTTGGAGTGAGCGAAATTTTGAAGTGAGGATAGTGCATAAGCGACAGTAGCAGCATTCGACAAGCGCATTAGCAGCAGCGTTTGTCATTTTACAGGTACATATACTAGAAGTTTCAATTCCCATGTCTAGAGCACTGAAGAGCATTCAGTTCATGTCTGTCGCGGCAGGGCTGTGGTCGCCACGGAAGACAAGAACCTAACGGTAACATTCTTAGTCTGCTGGCGTGGACGGTCACCCAAGTGTCACGCCACGTGTCATAGCGTCAGCGGACGGCACCACTGCTGCGGACTGCAGTGTTTTTGTTTTCCGTCAAACCAGTTCATTTGCTAAACCTAATTTTTGCGCACTCTCGGCTGGCACACTGCAGTAGTCAGTGAGATATGGCATTGGGAAGTCTCCGACAGAGTGACGGGATAATTCAAGAGCTCATGCACAGTTCAGGGTGCTTGGAAGAAGGTGAAGCAGAAGTGAGTGACGCTGCTCTGTGCATCTTCCAGAACTTCTTGACGCACCTGGCTAAAGAAACAGCGATCGCACCGAGCTGTGGAGGGCGCACCTTCCCCGAACAACGATCGGAAATTGATGTTCCGGAATGGCGCTCACAGAGTGGAGGGACAACAAGTCGCGCACCATGCGCAGAGGCGAGAGCGGCAGGAGAAGCAGCTTCAAGTGCAAGGTTAGGTCGACTTCGACGGGTACGTATGGGGCCTTCAATGACCCGCCGTCTTTGCAATGCCACGTTGCGTACCTGCTCTTTCATAGGTGTTGTGACTGCACACTCCAGTTTGTATGACCACATGATCTGTAGCCGTGGATGTGTTTTCATGACCTACAACCAGTGGGCATGGCATTGCGGCCATGGGCTGCATGTTGGAATCAGTAGGCGGTATTAGGGAATTCTCAAGTTTCTTCAGTTTTGCATGACGTCTATATATGGATCTTCAGCAGAAGTGTTCATTCCTATCAGTTTATGTGAAACATCTGACGTGTTAGTGCAAACGTTTTCTATAGCACGGAGTAGCGTTTCATCTGTGTTGCCACAAGTGTTTTTGGAGTCGCACTGTGAATTCCGGAGGTAGTTCATGCGTACCACTGTGCATGTTGTGTGCACTTGAGTGTCACCGATTGTCGATGGAATTGTTCAAGTCACTGCCAGTCTTCTTTACTAACGAATTCACTGTATTCTGTCTACAGTACTGCTGCATTGGCGCTCCTAGTAGCACGGAAGTGCTGATCTTTAGGATGTGTGTGTTGTGGAGACGTTCTTCATAGAGTCTAATTGCTGTAGTGAGTAGTGGTACTCGGAAAGGAGTACAGTGAATTACAAGTCCAGCTCGTTGAGCTCATGGTTCTCTGCGCATTTCCTTCGTATAGAAAGCTGTTAGCGGTGTCCTGTACTACATGTAGCTCAGCCCCTGTCATGCATCCAAACTTTTGTCCACGGCAATGGCGTTGTATAGTAATTTTCATGATTGACAAAGATGTCTTCGTCTTTTGATTAGTGAAAACAAGTACGTAGATGCGATGCAGTAGTGTACCGAGGTTTCTATTTTGAGTAGATAATTACACTGTTCTAACAAAAACTCATTGTCTGGCATGTCGTGACTACACAGACGCAGAAGCGACGGTCAGTTCACTGGTCTACAGGAGGACTGAAAATGACTGGCAGTGCAGGGAAGTCGTTGAAGAAGAAGGCGTCGTCTTCAAAAGCAGACGGAGTACCCGCGAAGGACTGTCGGCGCATGGAGCCCATGCATGTGTGACCAGACGCTGAACGGAGAACCAAACAAAGCCACGATCGCCCTTCAGCGACTGCCGGCAAAGGGAAAGGGAAATCCCATGCCCAAACACCTGTACCAAAGAAGTAGAGGGTGATCGACCGTGCCCATTCTGATTCGAAGGCGGGAGATGAGTCCTCAGACGACAGTGACTGGAGGTTAGTGTATTTAGCGTTTTTGGAAATCAATGTCTTCTTCCTTTTTGTCTGCAAAGTGTTGGGTGTGTGCTTGCTGTGGATGTGGATCCAGTTGTAGTGTGTACGAATACTTGTTAGGCATTCTTGGAGAACACATCCTGTTCTGAACCAACATGCCTGAATGTCAAGGTGGACATCCAATTTCTTAAATATTGGTCAGCGTTCTATGAATCGAAAGGCATTCCACACCTGAACTCAGTGATGGACTTGAGTATGACAAAGTCAGTGTCAGCCAATGCAAGTGGTACACTCAGAACTAGGTCGTACCATCACCTGATGATGCAGTGCCGAAGGGTCTGCGCGTGTCCTTACGAATTAGTGGTATGACTGAGAACTTCTCCTCGTTGATAGGTACCTCATCCTGTCATGAACGTCGTTTAATTGTACTGGCGGTCAAGGCTAACTCACAAGGCAGGTGTTAATTTGTTTCAATTGGGACCTTCTGTTCATGTCTAACGATGTGTTCTGAGGATGTCAGTGCTGTGTCACGTGTGATTGCTTCAAATCAATGTTGCTCCGGATCTGCATGTTTGCAGTGTGTATGAGAGCTGGACGTGCACGTTGTGCTTCATGTCACATTACTCATTTGTTGGTACAAGAAGTTTACAGAGAACCTTTTTGTGGACCTCTACTGAGCTTACGTGACTTCTGTGTTGGCTGCGTTCTAGCGGCGAGGATGGCAGCGACGGCGATTACAGTGCTTCCGATGGCAGTGACGACAGTGGGACACGGTCGGGAGGAGTGGGCCCAAGTCGCCATGGTCGTGACAAAGTCATGAAGAAGCCAGTGACACTCGATGTCAATGGTGCACCTTGGGGCAATATGAAGGAATGCTTGGCCGACGACATAAAAAAATATGCTAAGAGTTTGGACCCCACTGCAAATTGGGAGTCCCAGCTAGCACCACTGAGATCGCAGCTCTTTACACGACTATGCAAGGGTGCGTTGTCAAAACTGTGGGTCAGAAATGTGATTTTTAGTAGTTGTCCTGCCTTATCAATGTTGCGTCGTTATCATTAACCGAATTCAGGTGTGTGGGATTACATTAGCGTACTGTATTCAAGAGTTCGTGAAGTCCTCTTGCACCATTTCGAGCAGCAGTGATGGCGTTTTCCTTAGGAGATGCAGAGAAAAACTCTTACATGATGTTGCAACCATGAATTCACTGATTGTTCTGTGGAGTGCTGTCATGCAGATTGGGACATGCTAGGCCAATCTTTCAAGCTCAGTGAGAAGTGGGTTGGGCCCATTGTTACAAAGGTGTTCATCACCACTCGTTGGAGATTGAACACGTTAATCGATGCAGGCCAGTTGAAGCCTGCTGATGTGACCCAAGAGTAATGGAACACGCTTGTTCGAAGACGAAACACGGAGGACTCTCACATTCTGTCTGAGCATATGAGGTCCATCTCTCAGGGCAAAGGTTTCGAAGGTGGCTCAATTGAAAGCCATTGAGAAAGATGCCATAGTAAAGCTGGTAAGAGCCTCTCTTCAAGCGTGTGATGTTCTAATGAGATGTAACAAGCAAGTACTGGTAGTCGTAGTCACAGTCCTGCACTTGAACTTCTTGGCTGTCCTCTTGTAATTGAAGGCAGATTCTGTAGTGCAGTCATGCATTTCAGAAAGGTGTAAGCGACCATGTCGTTAGCGACTTCAGGTATTTTGTATGTCAATGCCCTCCACCGAGTAGCATGAAGTCGTCGGGAAGGTGGGGCCTACAGATTCCACCGAAATTAATGTAATGTGACTAGTTGCAATTGTATGCAGACCTTGTAGCATGGCCGTAAGCCGTACCAAACCGAGATTACCGACGAAGTGGCACGAGAATACACCCGCCAGCAAGTTGAGAAGAGAAAGGCTGCGCTTCAGAAGGGAACCGATATGGACGAGGTCCGCACGCGTGTTGTCGATATGGAAGAGAGCGTATCACGCCTTGAAGATAAAATCGGCGAATCGCAAAGTCGCATGGAGGAAATGCTCAAGGCATTTATGGCGGCACAAAGCAGACCAGCGGGCAATATTAGTCGGAGCGCCAGTCCAATTCGGGCAGGAGGCGAAGTTCCACAGCACGTTGGCTTCTTCAATGACCACAATGCCGAAGCAGGTCCGAGCACATTGAACGTGTAGAAGGCAGCGTCGCCGGCAGCAGTCGACGTGGCTGAGGAGGAGGCACCCGATGGCCGTGGCTCGATACGAAAAATGCCGAGTTTGGACAGTCGGGACGAGGAATTCATCAAGGATCTCTTACAAGATCCCAATGCAGTTATGGGCTTTGCAGATGGTTCAAAGTCTCCAGACACTCAGATTTTGAGTGGCGAAGTTGATGATCTTCCCAAAGAAGCCAGTAGAGAAGGAATGGTCGAAGTGCACGCGCCACACGCGTCGCCTGTAAAGGGTGGCAAAAGCACCGGAAGCGCGGTACCAAAGCAGGTGTGTTTCCAAGTGCCTTGGATGCATGAACGTCCTAGAAAGGGTTTTTCTGGTATATTCACACAATTTCAATACATGTTGTGTCTTGACAGTAATGACTTCTAAACTGCAGTAGTCGAGTTGAGTTACATAAAAAAAGGAGCCGAGTTTGATTTGTCTTGGCAATGTAAGAGTGCGTCACGAAGATCATGAGGTTTCGGCTTGTGCTCGAATTCACGAACCATGCATGGCAGGAAGTCGATGTCATCACCGAAATAGCATCCCGTCCGAGGCGAAGCTTAATTCAGACGCAGCTCACAAAGCCTGCATCTCAAGTTGCTCCAGCGAAGCCAAGCAGAAGTAATGCTGGCAAGGTGTGTAATGTTCTGGCCATGACACAGTAGACGATGTAGGTTGAAAGCTACTTTGTTTCTGAACCTTCTGCTGTATTTCCAGGACCGTACAAGTTGGATGTCTTCATGAGATGTGTGGTAGTCAAATGAGTCGATATTCTTTGTTAGTGGAAGTTCAACAGAACTTCTGGAAATCACTCGAGGGCGCTGTGTTTCCTCATTAACGGTATGGTGTGGGTATCAATGTAGTCACAAGCCGGGAAGAAGTTCGAGTCATCCAAGAAGAAGTGAAGCGTGGAGGTCTCAACAACGGTGCAAGTGAGTTCTTCTGTGCATTGTGGAACATTCTGAAGTTACATTTCACATGAACTGCAGTGGCTGTCTCTATATGATGAGTTCAACGACTGAGGATAGGCGTGCTTCGATTAGGCCATGAATTTGTGATGCATGTGTTCCCCGCATGGCTTCTGAGAGTGCAATGTGGAATAGATTCTTCAGTGGACAGAGGTTGCGCCATTGACTGTAGTTCACGGAGAAATATTAATGCCTTCTCTGTACTGCCATGGAACTGTGTGCTTCAGGGACAGGAAGTTGACGAAGAGCTCACATTTTTGGGGAGTGCAAACATGGAAAGGAAGAAATGCACTGACGATGGCTTCATCTTAGTATGTGCATGAACAATGTAAATAGACCGGGAAGCTGGCGTTCATGTACAAGTCATAGGTACTCTGTGAATGGGACGACAGAGGTACCACAAGGATATTAAAAAAAAAAAGTTTTCGTTTCTGTCGTTTTAGACTGCTGGTTTCGGTGGTGCGTTGACCTCATTGTGAATAGCTGGTGTTTTGGATTTAATAAAGGCCCCCACTGCCTTGTTTGTACAAAAACATAGCGTTCTCTCATGTTGCTTCATTATGGATTGCTCAGTGGCGCTGGGCTTACAGAACGTGGTTTGTCCGTGATGCTGAAAACGGTTCCCCGTGGTCGTCATGGGACTGCTTCTCCGCATGTAGGTGGTTCTTTCTGTCTCATCCAGCATAACGAAAGTGTACCTACAAGTGCGCAGTTCTTATGGAAGATGTGAATGTTTGCATGAGACAAACGAGTTCAGCTCCAGCAGACATGAGCATGCAGCCTACGAAGCCATGAAACCGTATTTGAAACAAATAGGAGCTAGTGAATGGAGAGGACCACGTGTACAGGAGACATGTTCGTGTCTTCATGAAAGTCTTGTCTGCCAATACAAGTGACCGTCCCACACTAATGAATCCGTCGTTCTGCTTAGCGAGTATCTAAAACGGAATGAGTTAGACCGTGACATTAGTAGAAGCAAACTACTTTTTCGTGAGCGCTAACAGAGCATGTTGTCGATGTCGAATGCAACGGTCAAGTGTGCATGAACGACAGTTGTATACTCCTTCGAATGTGGCCATGAAGATCTCACTGATGTGTACGCCACCTTCTTGCTGAGAACGTGGTCACTGTTCTTCGACGTTACCATGTCAAAGAAACTAGTCCGCAGAAGTGTGAGCGTCTCCATTTCGGCTACCATAATTATGGCCGATAGTGAGACAAACATTTGCCAGGGGTAGGCCAATATGAGGTGTTTTGAAAGCCTCCATGACAACGTCACCACAGAACACAATAAGACTTTGTAGTGTCTAGTCCAGCTTGACATGCAATAGCTATGAAGCATTCGACGAGCAATGTTGCCGCATCAGAAAATTGTGGGCGTTCCACTTCTGCTTGCATTCATCGTCAGAGGAAACCTGAGAAGCCTTTATTCAAATACAGGATGTGTTGTGGAGACATGTCCTTAAGGACAGTTAATGAATTGGAAGCGTGCCAAGCAAAACGCAGACCGAACAGCGAAAGGTACTGAAATCCTGAACGGAAGATGCACTGAGCCGACGACACGTGTTTTTTCGGTTTGTCCCGGTCTCCAAATTCACTTCCCGGGCAGGATCTGCCCACTTTGCAAAGTCTGACACGTGGCATGTTTGGTAACCGACCTGGCAGTGATGTGGCAAGTCGTCTTAACTTTGACCGCAGCTTCGAACAGGGTGTTCCGCCTCATGTTGTAGCAGAACAGGCCACTGAGACGCCTTGTTCAAAGAAATAGACCCCTGTTTTCAGCTTGTTAGGCAAAAGGGATTTTAGGTGACGTCTTTGTTCACAGGCATGGATGTTTTCAAAATTGAGGATGCTTGTTTTGGACCCTATCAAGAAGAACAATGGTTTCTTATAGTGATTTTTGATACCCAGGAATCTTAAACAATTGTTTGATTCTTCGTGGTTCATGGTATGCTCCTACCCTTAGAACACCTCTATATAGTCTTCAATTTTCTATTCCGCTGTGGCAATCTAGAATTCACCTGAGTAGGTTCTTAAACAAAATACGGGAAAAAGGGATCTATTCAATCCCCATTTTTTTGTTGTTTTCTTAGTTTGACGCACAATTAGGACCAAGACCGGAGACCGGAAACAGAAAACTACGCTAAGGGACAGAGTAAGAAAACCCGGATCCAGCCCACCTAGCGACCGAGACCGGATAGGCAATGAGTGGCTACCGAGCCTAGGGATCATCGGGAACTCTCCCACGTGACCAGACTAGTTTAAACCTAACGGTCAGTAATTAATACTGGGGGAAAAGTATAAGACCAAGAGGGTAGGGCCAGGTCCTGCCACTTTCTTGCACACAATTCGAGAAAGGGTCTTCCGGCAAGAGAGAGCGTATTCGGTCTACAGACAGAGAGAAGGGATGGAAGGTCTATCAATCCGATCTGGTGCGGACTTGAGTGATTAACATGGAACCTGTTGAGAGATTCTTGAGCGCGGAGGGTTCAGTCAAGTTGGACTACGCCTAGATAGTGCAGGCGTAGAGCGAGCGATAGTGAGCGAGGTACAGGAGGGGCTGATTCTAGCCTTCCGGAATGTCAATCCGGTCGTGCCTACAGAGGCACAAGCTAAGCTGGAGCTGGAGGAAGACCTCAGGCAGATGGGCTGCGAGGGGTTTATGGCTCGTCCCTGGAACCTGAAGGACGAGGCGATGGTGGAGGAATTACTGGACGGCCAGACCAACGAGTGGAAGGGGACGGTCCGGGCGCTGCCAAGGGAGTGGAACGCGGCGATGTGGCGCAAGGTGTATGCGTTTGAACAAGGCGGAGATGCGACGGCCATCCGAACGGACAAGTTTCACTAGGGTAAGTTCCGAAGACCCACCAACCCCAAGGACGGATTCAAAGTGGCGGAATGCACCTCGGAGAGACACAGGAGGTTACTTCAGTTTATGATGGTTATCTTGAACCTGGATAGGCCAAGTAGGATTACGGTCACCATAGCCAACACCATTTTTGGTGCGCTATCGGGAGATCGGAAGATAGATTGGGGGTTAGTAATGCGGGACTAGATGGTCCGAATGGTGAATGGGATTGGAAAGTCAAAACCCTCCCCCATTTCACCATTCTTATTTCACTTATACCACTCGTTAGACCTCCTGAGGGAGAAAGAGAGAGAGGCTTACGAGGTAGGAGCTGCCATGATAGAGTATGAAATTAAGGACCCGGAAGCTGAGAACAGCCCGAATGAGGGAAGCTCAGAGGAAGAGGGTTAGGATGAGCAGCAAGAGGGACAGCAGAAGAGGAAGGAAGAACTAGAGGTAGGAGAAGGTAGCCTGCCACTGGAAGCTCCTGTGGTGACAGGGGATACCCAAAGAGCTGATTCGGTCTGGGGACAGGATCCCTTGATGAGGATCATCCGGGACTTGGATGACTTTAGAAAGCACCAGTTGGAGGAAAGAAGGATGCTGCTGGAGGTGTGCCGAGCCCTAGGCTCTATTCCACCCTCCAAAATCATGGAGGTGTTGGGTGAGTTGATTCGGGAAGCACACGAGAGCCGGGACAGGGAAGAAGTACTCCGGCTAACGAACCAGGTCTCAGCCCTGAAGAGGGAGCTCCATCACACCCAAGAAGAGTTGGACAAAGAGAGACGCCTCTCCATTCAGGCCCGGAATACTCTCGGAGAAATCCGGGAGTTCATCACACATCCGGGCGAGGTCGTCAACAAGGCCATGCTATTCGACAAGAAGGTGTTGGAAGCAAGCAAGATGGTAGGTCCTCAGATGCTCATAGCTCTGGTGGCCTACAACAAGAAGATGGAGGCAGCGTTGGAGAAGTGGCGAACAGTGGTCACGGAGGTCCAGGCTAGCTCTGCTCCGATCCATAGACTGGAAGAGCAGAAGGTGGAGGTGGAGCAGCCGAAGGTACAACCACCACCAGCTGCAGTCAAGATGGAGGCCGACACGTCCGAGCCAACGAAGGAAGAGGAGATCAGGTCTGAAGCCGTGGCGGAGGAACCCGTTCCACATACCAGGATTGAAGAACCTAGGGTTTTTGAGCCCGAGAAGACCAAGGAGCCAAAACCAGAGCCCAGCGTGTTGCGGAAGATTGTCCGGGGAACGACACCACCAAGGGAGAAGACCAAGTTCATCAACTTGCTTGACGAGTCTCCAAGCAAGTCATCACCCACGGTCATCACGCAACCGAAGACCGGAGGGGAAGTAAAGGCAACGGTACAGGTCCACATGATATTGAAGACCGGATTTGGATCCGGGTCACCAAGCAAGGGACCAGTCTGGATTGTCGAGAGAGTGGGGGAGCAGACCTCGCAGAGCAAGGCAGTGCACCATTCGCCCATCACCGGGTTCAAGAAGAAGACCACGGAGACGCCCACGGTGAAGCGGAAGGCCCGGGTTGAAGAGGAAGAGGAGTCAGAAGAGGAAGATGAGGACTCGGAGGAGAAGACCGACTCTGGTGATGAGTCGGACCAGTACTCGGATGCAGACCAAGCACTGGCGGAGACCACAAAGACCAGGGCCAAGGCACGGGGTAAGACCAAGCCGAAACCCAAACCCGTCAATATGTACTGGTCCCCGAAGAAACAGCCAACCCGGAAGGGTGCATCGCTTGTCAAGCGGGCGAGGAAGTAGGGAAGCATTAATGTCAGGTAGATAGAAAGGTGGCTAAGGCTGGATATATTTAGGTTAGGAGTTTTTGAACCTAGACCGGATCCGAATTTGTAGGATCTGAGATCCTATTTTGTTGGTATTTTTGGAGTTTTGTGGAAGTCAACCCGCCCAAGTTGTAGAGGAATGTTACGTGGCATTCTTTGTGGTTGGTGTTGATTCCATTTGCACTTTTAGGTTTACTTGTAGTTTAGTATTTAAACTCGGTTTGTAATTGAATCCGGGTACGCATTATGTTATCTTACTTTCACAAGTTTTTGTGTTGCAAATACAAGTCAAAACCTTTCTGATTCACTCTGGAGTAGACTATGTGCATGAGACCCTGTCAAAGTCTTGTGATAACGGTTAGGATTGCAGCCTTGTGTGGATGAGTGTGTGCCCGGATGTTCAGTTTATCCGGTCTCTGGACTTAAAGTGAATTCGGTTTTGATAGGGAATTTGTGCAAGATCTCACAGTGTTTTCTGGAACAGGTCTAGGGAGTACTCGATAGAGATAGACACTTGTAGAATCTGGGTTTGAGATCGGGAAGCACCCGGCCAAATGCCAACTAAATGGTGATCCGGTCTCTTTAGAAGAAAGAAGGACTAGTGAGGAAATTCATCTTTCTTGCATAAGCTACCGCCCTTGTTCTACCAAGACTTAGACTAACTGGGCAATCTGTCGTTGTAGTATTTGTTAGGATTAGGCAGGAGTGCTTGCGTGACCTGCTGGGCCGGATTAGTCTCGGTCCAGTTGTGAGGTATTCCGGTCTGGTTGTAGTAGTAGTTTATTTTTCCTTGCAAGTGGAACTTCTGACACTTTAAAACTTGAAGGGTAGGAGTAAGCTTCCTTCCTAAACACCCAAACAAGCAAACCCCTCTTGTTATCGAGGTAAAACTTACATTTGGTTACTAATCTAGGAACTGGACCAACTCCTAGTATCCGGTCTCTGGCCCCATATCTAGTAAGGATAAGTATGAAGGCTATAAATATGCTGGTATAAACAAATATACAAGTCTCGAAAGTCAAAGGATTGATCTAGTATCAGGTCTAAGGTAAACCCTAGGAACCTTCGAGACCAGGACCGGATTAGTCTTTTGCTTGGGTTTTGTTGTGGTAACCACTAACGTATTCCGGTCTTTCGTCAACTTTCGACCAAATCCTTTGGGAACGATACACGAGTCACTTTAAGGCTAATTTAGTTCATTCTAACGCCTTAGAGAAGGAATTGTGCTTTCCTGTGCTACGACATCCGCTATCTTCAATGTTTTGGTATTTCAACTCTCAAACTTGTGAAGGTTTGTACTTTAAAATCCAATCCTCACTAGAATTGGATTTAGACTTATGTAGACTCTTTAAACCTATAATAGACTCTGTTGGCTTAGCCAATATATCATGTGCATTCTTAAAAGGTTGAGTTTGCACAAATAGACACTAGGATTGACTAACTCTCATATCTTCACATCTCTTGGAATTGCTAACTATTCTCAAACTCACTTTTAGGACTTATAATGATGGAAATCACTAGATTTTGGAACTTTCCACCTTAGATGTTTCTTCACTAATTTGGTAGGAATTGCTACCAAAACACTCCTAACTCTCTTTTTACGTATTTTTCTTCTATAATTTGACTAAATTCCGCAAAACATTTGCGAAAAATAAACCTAGAGTTCTAAGTGCCAACTTGAGGGCTCACTCCTAGCAACCCCTATTTACTGGTGCACGCTACAAGAAGTGGCCTTGCTACTCCCTTGTTCAGCAGGGAACTTTTGCCAAAGATCCACTTCAACAAGGATGGAATCCCAAGCCCGACCCTACTCTAGGCCAAGGAACTCAACCTCTATTTCTGCTAACTGGGTCGGGGAGTTCTACCCTTGTCCCTACTAAATGGGTAGGGAAGTTCAATCCTAGTAGGGGCTTAATCACTCCGCCAAACAAATCCGGCCCTACTTATTGGGTCCCAAATAGCAATTGCCGTGGTTGAGGGTTTGATTGTTTGGTTGCAGTCAATTGCTTGGCTGGGGCTCGGGGTGTCGGATAAGGAGTTGATTCCTTTGGCCACTCCAAATTTTTGTAGCTTACTTGAAAGTTTTGGAGTTTTGGAATACTAATCACTATTTTTAAGTAGAAATTTGAAACTAACAAACCCGGTAGAAATGAAAGAGTTTGTTTTGGAAACACCAAACTTTTGGGTGCTACGCTTCATATGGACTATTAATATTTTGGACACTGCTCGGCAATAAATCCTTGCTCTTTTAAATTGTGTGGGGATTTTTCCACAACCTAGAAGTTCAAAACTTTGTTGTTTCTTACAAAATCACTTCAAGTTCCATAGATCTTGCTACAAGTAAAGTCAAAGCTCAACCGTCTCTTACAAAATCACTCAAATTCTATGAATTTTGCTACGTATAAAGTCAAAGCTCTACCATCCCAAATGTGACAATTGTAAGTAAAATATGGACACTTAAACAAGTTAATACAACATTCAAAACTTCAACACCAATTAGTATAAAGGTTAGTTCAACCAATAAAACTATAACTAATTAGTGCAATATGTGTTAGTCCACAAATTTTTAAAATAAACACTAAAGGCATTTCCTAAGCGGCATCGCCAGTTATAAGGAAAAAATCCTCTAGGATTAGTACAAGATGTTAGAAAATTCAACAAAAATTCAACAAAAACATTACCAAATGGACCAAAAACTTCAATGAAAGATACTAAAGGTTAGCAAAACTTGAAGGGACCCCCAAATTCCTTTAAAAATACAACAAAAATACAAAATAGGAGCTTGAAATGCTCCTAAATACACAAATTTTAGTAATTTGGTTCAAACTTGGCCAAAAATCTAAATAAATGAATAAATGTGAACATGTTGCTAAAAAATGACTACAAAGGGTGATTTGAGAGAGAAATGAGTGCCCATATATACTCTTCTAAAGGCACCTGCCTCCTCTCATTTTCATGTGGTAATCTTATCATCTAAAATTTTAATACTAATTTAACCATTTTTGACTTTTTACATTGGTCTATTTTTTAAACTTTGAAGATTAATTTCAAATCATAAATAAATTGTGTCATTGGCTTCAGAAGGCCATTTTTAGTCTCAAAAAAATCCTATCCATTTTTCTTATACTAAAAACTCAATGAAGGGTGAAAGTACACTACGTTTGTCCAAAATCGTAGTCACGGCACAATTTCTGCACAATACGAAAGTTTAGAGTCAATTTTCTTATAGTATTTTTGTCGCAACACAGGGTAAGTAAATTCCCCATTATACTCACAAAAATCACTGTAGAGTATAACTAAGTGACTCTAAAGATCGAACCCATGAGATTCTGTGAAGTATCTGGCTTAGTTAAGCGGTTAAGAAAGGACAGCTCCAAATCTCTATAATCCGGTTCTAGATCTAGAACCGGAAACCCACAAACAACCCGAGACAACAACCAATTATCCCGTTCAAAACTAATATTCTACTAACCTGGTCCGGAACGGATCCACTCCTCCGCTTTTCCGGTTTTCCGGGACTTAGCCACTCCGCCAGACTGCAACGGATCTGCCCCCTAACGGATTCCGCTCCTAGTTTTCTCTCTGGACCAATCCGTTCCGGATGATCCGTTCATACCCGTTCCTCAATCTGGTTTGGTTTTGCCTCTGTTTTACCATCAGAGGGGTCGCCGCTTGATTTTGTGAGCGGTAGGCCCACCGCTCCTTCCGTGACTTATAGTGGCTGAAGACCCACTTTCCTATCCTCTAACTTCCTAATCTAGCCCGGATCCGGTTTGATCTCTCACAGCAGCACGGATAGCAATCCGACTACAGGTCACTCAAAGACCCCCCGTACGATCCTCTCATACTACAACGACCGAAAGGTTACTTCCTATCCGTGCGGAGCTAGATAGCTACAAGTGTACCCGTCCGTTCCAATATCAACTAAGAGTCTTCCGTTTACCACTAAGGCAGTGAGACCTCACAGGAGTTCGGACACTCAACCGGATTTCCCACCCAGGAGTTCTGGCGCGCCTAAGGAATCCCTCCCTATTCGCCCAGCCTAGCAACGGTTATCCCACCCGGAATTCTAAGTCCTAAAAGTATTGAGGAACTAAACACACTCCCAACTCTTCCTTATCCGCTCACATACACAAGGAATAGAAAAGTAAACACTTAAGGGGAGAATCTCCTTCACGAATTCGCTCGCATCACCCTCACGCCTTGTCGTACAACCCTACCAAAAACGGGAGAGACACAACAACGAGAGCGCAAATAGAAAACACAAGAAAATTGCAAGGGAAAGACTCCCAGTCCACCGCGAGGGGACTGACTTAAATAATGGGCAAAAAGCAAAAAGCGCCATACAAGTCCGCCGCGATTAACGCTCGGCGGATCCGTTCCTACCTACTTCTGAACTGAAACGGATTCCAACCCACTCCAAGTTCCTAAACCGGACCGGATTTCTTCCTGATCCATTCCTAAGTCAAAAACTACAAAAACAGGAAAATCTAACACCTACGTATCCGGATCTGCTACCCTAGAACCTATGGTTGGGCTTTTCGCCCTGCCGATCTGCTCGAAAACCTCAGTGAGGTTCCGATTCCGTTCTCCGTCCACTACAACCGGTGCTCCAGTATCCGGACTCACAGGAGACTCCGACAATTGAATTGCCGCCTCCCGGTTACCCGTTGACGCTCGCCCCGACTTCTTGGATTGCGGCGTCTTGTCCTTCCCTAGCCTCTAAGGCAACCCTTCGGAAAGATCCGGAAGAGACAGATCGGAGAGTCTGACCGGAACTTCCGTCAGCCTCCGGCTGCAGTCTTCCATCCGGTTGGCCGCCTCTCGAACTTGCACCAGAGTTGCCTCCACCCGATCGGAGAAGTCGGTAAGGATCCGAGCTATCCGGCTTCCGGATAGTTTCTTCTCCTTGTGCACCTCCTCGTCAAATAGGCGAGCCCGGATGGCTGCCGATCCGGGTTCCCCGAACGTTGCCTTCACGTGCTCCGCCACTTTGACGGTCTCCGCCGCCATCTCCTTGGTAGCGGCCTCGTTGTCCCTGAGGACAAGGAGTTCCGCCTTCAAACCGTCAACTTCATCCTGAAGTTGACGGTTTTCCGCCTCCAACTTGGCGAGATCCGTGGGGGAGGCAATGCAATTTTCCACTACACCCGGAAGATCTCTATTCAGTTGGCCATTAACCATAGCCGCGATAGATTCCAGGGTAATCCGTTTGATCTCCCAATCTGCCCGGATATCACACAGGATCTCCGTCAATTTGACGAACGGATCCTTGGGGCCCTTCCCCTTTGGTGCCGGTTCGGATGGCCCCGGCTCTGACGGTCCCGGTCTGTCCTCCGTGGCCGGATTCTGTCGGACCGGAGGTGATCCTCTCGTGTTCGGCGGTGTTGATTTGTGCCGCTTCACGGGAGGAGCTTCCGGTTCCTCATCCCTGTCCTCCTCTTCCGTGTCGGAATCGGAGGGATTCTCCTCGTCATCCGTCTCCGACTCTCCGTACTTCAGGACTATCTCCTGAGCGCGCCAAGTCTTTTCCTCCATATCCGTGAGGAGCTGTAAGCTGTGATAGAGGTGGAAGAGGTAGGGAGAGATCGGGGTCGCCCTGCTCCCTGTGAGGTTCCTCAGTAACCGGCCGACCAGCTCATGGATGATCCGGCCCCAGTCTACTTTCCGGTCTCCGATCAGAGCACCGAAAATGGTGTTGGCTAGGCCGATCGTGATCCGGGTTGGTTTCTCCGGATGAAGGACCAGAAGCAGAAACTTCAACAGGCGTCTATGCCTGTCTTTGTTGCAGTCCATGATCCGGTATCCGTCCTTCGGGTGAGGGGTGCCACTAAACTTGTTTTGGAGGAAGTCTACCTTCCTCCTAGCTGGTCCGTGCCCCTGGTGCTTGAATCCGTACACGGTCCTCCAGTGCTCTTCCGTCCATTTGTGAGACAAACCCCGCTCAGTGTTGTCGAACTGATTCGACACCTTCCCCATCAGTTCCTTCACCATCTTCTCCTCCTTGAACCCCCAAGGTATCTCTGCTAACCCTAGGCACCCCATGGTGGTCAGGTCGGCCATCAGATTACCTCTCTCCGGCTCTGTAGAAGGGATGAGCGGAACTACTTTCTTCAATCGTATCCCTGGGGGCGGGGGTGTGGTAGACTCGTTCCTCTTCCGGCGTAGCTGCGGCATGGCAACTATCCGGAAAACTACCTCACTTCCCTCCTAGCCGCATGTCCCGTTCCTCACACACACTCACAATGACAGAAAAAACTAAACCGCCCGTAATAACCACCTGCACAAAACACACACAGTCCTCCCGCGCACACCAGCGCCTCAGCGCACAGTCTGAAACCCGCGTCGCTAACAACTGCCCGCTCTGACTAACACCAGCCGCAAACACTGACAGCCGCGCCACCAAACACACTCAAAAAGACAAACTCACAGAAAAAGGCGGAAAACGTTGAGGGTTGAAAAACACACAACGAGGCGCCTGAGAGCAAATGGGCCAACTGAAAATGTCAGGCCTTATATAGTTTCCCGAAATGGATCCGGTCTTCCGGTCCTGATCATCCGTTCCCGTTCCTATCCGATCGGTCCAAGTCCGGAAAAGCTCCGGTCCGATTCAAGAACTGAATCCGGATAGAATCCGTTCCTCTCCTGAAAGGGTCCGAAATCCTTTCCGATCCGGACTTCCGTTATCATGAACCGGATTTATTCCGTGACCGGTTACTACAGCATTATCCGGTACTATTGCAAGATTTTACCCGTTCCATGAGAAATTCCAGTTGCTAAGTTCCTGACTTCCGTTCCCAAAACCTGCTAAACGGAAAAAATCAAAAATATGCCTTGCCACAATTTTTCACTTTTTTTCAAAAAAATAAATAAAGATAGGTCTTACATCTTGTGTACATTGATAATTGCATAATAAAAAGTCACTCTCACCTATTAATTTGATGTATAGAGTACAAACATTAAATGTTTGTACTGTCACAGATTCAGCTTTAGTATTGTTGTACTTTTTGTGTCAAGTTTAGCTTTTCATTCTCACAATTTATATACAAAAAATCAATGTTCTAATGTTAAGGTACAATGCCTTAGCACTTAATTTCAATTTGGTAAATTTTATAAGACAATATCCTAGGAAATGTGTGATTTTAGTACGAGGCCCAAATTTTGAGTTTAAAATGTTTTTTTTCCATTTTAAACTTGATAATCTATTAGAAGACCTTTTGATTTAGATGGGCCAACATTTCATTTGGGTATAAATGATGTCTTGGCTTCATTTTTTCCTATTGGAGATTTCTGACTTACATTCTTGCCTGAACCGTATAGAACCATATATGGTTTTTGTTTCATACAAGGGTTGTACTGTGCGTACTTGTTGTACATTGAGGACCAATAGCCATCCGCCACGCACCATCTAAATCCGGAATCACCTGCAAGTCCGGGTTATGGGTGTGCTTTTTGCAGCGACATTCCCTCGTTTGCACATTTGAAAAAAACCAGCAGCATCCTGATCTCCTCTCCTCTCTTCTCCTCTTTCCTCTCTCTTCTCCTCTTTCCTCTCTCTTCTCCTCTACATCATGCGTCTTTTCATTTTGAATTTGCAAGTTTAGGATTGTGCATCGAATTCACAGCAGAGTCAATCGTGAAAACAAAGGGCTAGCAAAATCCATTGGAGAATATCGAAGTTGCTAAGGTTCGAGGGAGTTCGTGTGACATTGGTGCACGTTTGCTGTTCCATTTTTGAACGCACCAAGTTCAGTTTCCAACGAGTTCAGTTTCCACACAAATCAAAGTCCATAGAGGTTGTATTGACTACACATTGTTTACAGGATACACCAATTTTGAGATTAGATTTCTGCTCAGGGCACTTGAGAGCACGAGTCTTAGTTATGGTGTTGATTTTTTTATTACATTTTGTTAGTGATTGATTTACAACTGTTTGAGGGTCCAAGCATCCAAATAGGAGCCACTAGTAGACGTTAGAGGACCCCTTAGGATACTCATTACCTCCAAGGAAGTTACCAGCTGTGGTCATTAAATGTAATTAAACTTGCCAGAAATTGGCACCTGTCACTTAGTACAGGGAATTAACGACGGGTGCCTGGAAAATGGAAAATTTGAATTCCCCCCTCTTTTCGATTTTCTCTCGGCCGAGTCAGTCTGTCGCGGCTTTCACGCCCGAAGCGCTTCGTCTCAATCACGCACGCTACACTTGTTTCAATCGCAATCTATGCACTTTCTTTCGAGAGATTTTGAATTTGGGATTGTTGTTGCTTTCGCGAGTTTAGTAATGGAAGAGACAAGGATACGTCGGCAGAGTTTAGAATGCAAGGAAGAGAAACGAGCGCGGCGAGAGAGTTTCGGGAAGGGTTCTGAGAGGAAATTAAACCAGAAGCCAGAGATGAGTATTGAAAAGTGCAAAGAAGAGATTGCCTTCTTCAACGCACAAACAGAGAAGTTTTTTGTAGAGGAGAGGGGGTTATTGAGCAGTTTAGTAAACCCTAAGGTGGCTTGCGAGGTAGCCTTCGTCACCGACGCAGATGTGGAGGAGTTGTTCGGGAAGTGCACCAAATTCCGCACAACAAATTCATCTTTGAAGCCAAATGCAAGAAAGGACCTCATGGATCTGTACGCAAAGATTTATGGGTCGACCTCTGTTACAAACAACGAGTTTGCCGGTTGGCTCGTGAAGGGGTACATTGCGCAATTGAAGAAGAAGAATGTCAATTGGGCTTTGGCGGCTTCAACGACAACTTGTGAAAAAGCCGAGCGAGCACACAGGCTTCTTCTCCGACTACAAAGTTCTGAAAGTAGTGACGACGGCACAGCTTCAAACTTGAAGCAGAGTAGTTGCACTTCCCTCCGAGATGGGTTTGGTGGGTGCAGCGTGGGAGCCTCGGTCAAAGTAGAGGGAGCCCAGGTGAGGCCAGAGAGTAGTCCATCGGGTTTAGGGTTTAAGAGCGTTTGTTCTAATTTTGTTTCATCTCATGATTTAGATGTAGTTCGGGATCTTATTCAATTTGAGAGTGAGATTTTGGGAATTGCCATGAGCAAAGTCAGATTTATAGAGAATGAGTGCAGGAAAATTGGGGACAGACTTGTTGGATTCAAGTTCAGTATGGATGATCGGCGAATTACAGCAAAGGAAGATGAAGAAAAGGTCCTACAATTGCAATCAGAATTCGAACGAGCTGCCAAGGCAATTGTCGAACTAGAGCTGCAGGTACAATTTAGGGTTTTGATCGCTTTACTTCTTTGTCTTATGCTAATGTCGATTGAATTCAGGGAAAGAGATGTTGGTTTAGGGTGATTTCAACGTTCAGAATGTGGGTGCATGACTTTCCTTTGTACTCACAAACCTTCCATTTCATGCAGGCAGCTAACATTTCCATCGGAGGTGCTGAGGGTGTTGACCATGATCAGCTCAAAGAGAACTTGGTGATCTTACAGAGTAACAATCTTTCACTTGAAAGGAAGTTGGACGTAGCTCGATCTATGGCCGAGTCCAGTCGACAAAGGGCTATGAAGGGGGAAGACTTACACCAAGATATCGAAGATGAGCAGATGAGAGCAGAATCAGATCTTGAAATTCTCAAGAAGGAGACTGTGGATATGAAGAGGTATGCAACCGCTGTAGAGGAGCAATGTGTCCAGATGGAAAAAGGAAGTGGCTTGTCCCTGTGGCCTAAGCCAACGCTCCATCCAGCAGTGGCAAATGATTTTTACGTTAACCCTCCTACTTTGGCACTGCACCCTTGCGTGTTCTGCAACAGAGGTTACCCGTATTATGACATTGTGATTGCTTCTTGCAAGCACATCTACCATATATTTTGTGCTGCAGCGGCTGCAAAAATGAATAATCGGTGCACTCGGTGTGATGAGGTTTTTCACCCTCACTGGTGGCAAAATTTTGGCTTCCCTGGTGCATATCCAGGCTTGGAAGATGAGATCCTAACACTAGAATTGCCAGCACAGGTAGAGGAATTGAAGCAATCTCTGAAGGAGACCGGCAGTCATCACATTGTGGATTGTAAGTGGGTTCTTGGTTTAATTCCTCGCTAAGGCAATGCTTGTCTTTCCTGTTCTTATGCTTGTTTCACTGCTTTTGATTTGGACCTCAAGCAACACATTAGAAGACCGTATTTGTGAAGTCTTGGAGCGGCTTGCATAAATCTGCTTGGACATTCAATTTTTGAGCCAAGGCCTGGATCCATGTGCTCTCTCATTTTTGTGGTTTAGGGTTGTTCACTGTTGCTTATGATAGGATTTTAGGAGCTCACCAAGAGTCCTTACTGCTTGCAAGATTCTTTCTGTGAATCGAGAGTCGAAATTGCTCCTCAGAGTTGTTTTTTTGCAGGCCGAGAGTCCTTAGTGCTTCTGAGAGGGTTTCTTTTGCAAGCCCATAATCCTTGGTGCTTCTCAAAGGGTTCTTTTTGCAGGCCAATAGTCCTTGTTGCTTCTCACAGGATTCTTTTTGCAATCGGGGTTCCTTGATGCTTCTCACAAGGTTCTTATTGCTTACCGATAGTGCTTTTTGCTTGTGATAGGGTTCTTTTGTTTACTGAGAGTCCTTACTGCTTGTGATGGGGTTCCTCCTTATCGAGAGTCCTTATTGCTTGTGACAGGGTTCTTTCTACTTACCAAGAGTCCTTATTGCTTGTGATGGAGTTCCTCTTGCTTATCAAGAGTCCTTGTTGCTTGTGATAGGGTTCTTTCTACTTACCCAGAGTCTTTATTGCTTGTGACAGGGTTCTTTCTACTTTCTGAGAGTCCTTGTTGCTTGTGACAGGGTTCTTTCTACTTACCAAGAGTCCTTATTGCTTGTGGCAGGGTTCTTTCTACTTTCTGAGAGTCCTTATACCTTGTGATGTCCAAGGTTCTTTCTGCTTATTGATAGTCGTTAGTACTTAGACGGGAAGGGCTCCCTCCAATTTTGCAAGTGTGTTGCTATTAGAGTGAACATATTGCTTACAGTTGTTAATTGGTGGTTTGGGGTCGTCAGTGGTGGTTTGGATGGTACTTACGACACCTTATTACTTGTTTGGGATTCGTTGCTTATTGAGCAAACTGTGAGGCACTGTCTTCTGTGCACTTGAATGTGTATGTTGTGGTTTAGGATTGTTTGTTTCTTATAATTCAAGGTGTGCTTGACTCCATTTTCAGTAACTTTGAAGAATTGCTGGCTCATTCTAGATGAGATTTTATGTGCAGGGACTCAATCGAGCGTGAAGGTTTCTGATTGGGGATCTTCTAGATCCATGCCACGGACTATTGATCCGCATAGTGGAAGACAAAGCATAGCCACATCAAGTGTGCATAGGCTTCCATCCCTTGTTTCTGGCACTCTGTCTGAAGAACCTAGCAGCCAAGACTTAGGGTTGGCGATTTCGAATTCACGAGGACAAGAAGTAGAATCTCCTGTGAAGAACCACCGCATTCAACTTCAAGCAATTGATCCTCGAGACGGCAACTTGAATGCAGGTACAAACATGAAGGTCACGAATTGCTTCTTAAGAGTGCTTGGGGTTCAGTTCTTAGCATAATACTAGGTTAAATGCATTTGGTATTTTTGCAAATTTTCATTTTGGTTCAGCTCTTAGTATAAGACTAAGTTGAATGCCTTTGGTATTGATGAAAATTTTCTTTGCGTGTGGTTGGCAGTTGGTACCAAAGCATTCCTGGCAGTTGAAGGAGACCTCTCTCGTAAGCTTGTTTGCAACCTCCTTCACGCTAGAACTTCTTATGGCATTTTCTTGTTTTTGCTTCCAAATTTCAAGTTCAATGCATATGCTACAATTGCTTGAGGTTTAGGGTGTTCGGCTTCTTGTGTGTAGAGCAATTTAACAACGTGAGTGAGTCCGAGCTTCCCAACATTTCCAAGCGTCAGGATTCACTGTTGAAGAGACCTGGAGATCTGCTAGACGAAGACGGAGATGGGAGGAAAAAGATTGCTCTCACTGCCTTATTAGAAAAGAATGTAGAACTGCAGTTTGAATTACATACAAAAGTAGCATCAAAGGAAGAGGAAACAAGAGAAAGTAGGGCTTTGAGTTCCATCGTTGATAAGGGTAAGGGAAAGGCAAAGTGCTCCAGAAAAAAGACTCGAGAGTCTCAAGCTTCAGATTTAGGTACCGGCAGAGTTTGTACACGATCAGACTCTAAAAGAAAATAAAAAATTTGAAATTGTTTACTCTGAAAGTGTAGGATTTACTTGACTTTCCTAGTTTTGAGGATTGCAAATTGTTCCTTGTGTTTGAGGAATGAAGGTGTTGAAGTGTGGGTTCTCCTTGCCTCTTTAATTTTGGCCCCCTTTTCCTTCACAAAAGTTGTCATCAACAAATCTTTGTGGGTTCAAAGGTAAACTTCTTTGGGAAGGTTAATCTAATTTCCATGGGGTTGTGGGAATTGAAATGCTCAATCTGAAATTCAAAGATGTGATTCTATGAAATGTGTAAGTAAGGTTCATACTTATTGTTAATGTGAATGGTTTAATTATGATAAGTATTGACACAATGTCACTATACATTTAGAATTTTAATTACTTAATTAAAAAAATATATACTATCCCCCACCTCAATTTTCGTAAAGAATATATCAATTAAAATTAAATCATTATCTTCCCACCCTCCCCTCTACTTGTAATTTTCTAAAGAAGGTTAATATGACAATGAATATGGGAAATTTGTATCCATATTTTGACATTGTATCTGTATTTGTATTTATACAATATCCATATCTCATATCCATATCTATAGCATATCTATATTCATAGCATATTTGTACCTATTTTTGGATTTGGATCAAATCTCAAAGATCAAAGGCTTGTAAATTTTAGAGGAATCAACAGCATTTTGGAAGGGAATTATTCTTTTTGAAAAAAATCAATCGCCAATAAATTTTGAAAGAGGGGGGGCCAACTAATGGCAAACTAGATGTGTGCTATCTCTTTTGGGTCTATAGTATAGTATACTTATTTTCAAAGATGTAATTGCATGGTTTTTGACATTGTAAGCATTTCAAATTTTTTTGGAAATTTTTAGAAATTATTTTGAATTTTATGAATAAGAAATGAATAAACTCTTACAAATACAAATATGTTTGAAAAATCTAAAAACTTTAATGGTGTATATTCTAATAAACACCATACTTTTGAAAAGTTACCATGTCATTCTTAATGTAGAACATCAATACTCCATCATAAATGTGTATGAGGCAATGACAGCCTCTTTTGAGCTCATTGTAAGACATTCTTAATTGTATAATCATTTTCTTATCGAATTGTCTTCATGACACATTTACATAAAAAAAAAGATACATATATACATACATACCCTGGTGCCTTTTTGCTTGATTATAGACAAAATTCTAAAGACTTCTCTTTTCATAATTCGCCAACGTTCATGTTGAATTTGAAGTGCTAAGACTTTGAACATAGTATAAAGTGAGATCTCCTAAGATGGTGTTCCTTTCGTAGAAAAAAAGGTAGGATGTTAAATTGTCATGTTTGCAATCTCCAAATGCCTCTACTCTAAGCACAAAATCTATGTGAATGGTTTTAGAGAAAAAGAATATGGGAATGGTTAGTAACAAAAAAAATATGGGAGTGGATCATAAGGAAAAAAAAATAGGAATGGTTATAAACCAAAAAGGTTAGGGAATGGTAAGTAAGTAAAACAAATATAGAAAAGGTTCATAAGAAAAAAAAAATGGGAAGCCAAAAAACTAGAGAATGGTTTGTAATTAAAAAAAATAGGAATGGTAAGTAAGACAAAAGAAACATGGGAATTGTTAGGACCCCCAAAAATTAGGGAGTGGTAAGTAAATTAAACAAATATGGGAATGTCACCTTAGGAAAAAAAATGGGAACCAAAGAAATATGGGAATGCTTATTAATTAAAAAAAATGGGAAAGGTAAGTAAGAAAAAAGGGAATGCTTCGTAATTAAAAAAAAGATGGGAATGGTAAGTAAGAAAAAAGGTCATTGGAAGATGAATGTGCTTAACACTAATGTCACTAACCTCCCTTTGGAGGGTTAGTGATATTAGTGGTGGAAGATGAGTGTGCTTGCCACTAATGTAACTAACCCTCCAAAGGGAGGTTAGTGACATTAGTGTTAAGCACATTCATCTTCCAATGACCTTTTTTCTTACTTACCATTCCCATTTTTTTTTAATTACTAAGCATTCCCTTTTTTCTTACTTACCTTTCCCATTTTTTTTTAATTAATAAGCATTCCCTTATTTCTTTGGTTCCCATTTTTTTTCCTAAGGTGACATTCCCATATTTGTTTAATTTACTTACCACTCCCTAATTTTTGCAATCTTGGTCCTAATGCTTGAATGCATTCAATGCAACAGTGAATACTACAAAATTTACTTGCAATGTAATGTTACCATAGGTGATATAGAATTTTGAATTATCCCATATTGATTATCATGTTAATTGGGTTCTCAAAATTACAAATAGGGTGGGGGGAGGGGAGGGAAAGGATTTAATTTTAATTAATTAATTTTCTTAAATCCTAAGGGTGGGGGAATTATTATTTTTCTTTAAAAAAAAGTTTAAGTGCATTGTGACATATGATTAAAAATGCCAATGCATCTAGAAGCTCCAATCACTACCACACAATAATATTGTAGATACATCTAAGCTTAGTTCATTAATCTTGTTCCAAATTTTAGACTAAAAGTGATTTAAAGAATTTAAAATCCAACTAGTAATTAAAATGAAGTTTATAAAGTCTTCTTTCGACAAATAAATAATGAAATTAGGTTGCCCCACACAAATTTCTTGACATTTGACACTATATAACTATTCTCAATTATTGTATAAAAATTATTATTTTTAAATTACATCTTATTGTTATTGTAATTGGAACTAGTGACCCTTTATGAATACAAATGGAAATATTTTTAGAAATAATTGTTGACTTTAATCATTTCCTTGCTTGTAAAGTTACTTTGTTGATGTAAGGAAGCCTAATTATCAAAGCAACCTAATTCTACTCTTTTTTGTTCTTCAATCTTGAAAAATAAACAAAAATCCTTAGTGTAGATATTTCATTGCAAATTGAACTTTAGGCCAATAACTATGTTCAACTAATTTCTAAAATTTCTAGAAAGATAGGGAAATTTGAAATATACAATAATGTTCTAAACTATTGTATACACTTCTAGAAGAGATTTCAAAGTTTTTGGAACTAATTTTTTATTTTTTATTCTTCACCCTTTCCTCTAAATTTGCAATAATTTCGAAATCTTAAAAGATTAAAAAAAAAATGTTTGATTTTTTGAAAACATATAATTTTGTGATTTATGTAAAAAAAAATTTATCCTTCAATGGTCAAGAAATGGTAAATATAGATTGAAAGATTTTGACAGCAAAGTTTGTGGTCAAGGGCCTCTTCTTTTAAGGTAACATTTATCACATTGTATATTCTTCTTTAGTCAAACATCATTAGTTTTTTATATCAGAATATATTTTTCAAGAATTTGATATTTTTTTCATATAGTAATAAGTATCCTAATTGAAAATTATTTTTATGATCAAGTACATTGAAATAGAGAATATTTGATTTCAAAGGAAACAGAGTATATTTGATTTTTTACTTACCATTCCCATCTTTTTTTTAATTACTAAGCATTCCCTTTTTTCTTACTCACCTTTCCCATTTTTTTTATTACTAAGCATTCCCTTTTTTCTTACTTACCTTTCCCATTTTTTTTAATTAATAAGCATTCCCTTATTTCTTTGGTTCCCATTTTTTTTTCCTAAGGTGACATTCCCATATTTGTTTAATTTACTTACCACTCCCTAATTTTTGGGGGTCCTAACAATTCCCATGTTTCTTTTGTCTTACTTACCATTCCTATTTTTTTTAATTACAAACCATTCTCTAGTTTTTTGGCTTCCCATTTTTTTTTCTTATGAACCTTTTCTATATTTGTTTTACTTACTTACCATTCCCTAACCTTTTTGGTTTATAACCATTCCTATTTTTTTTTCCTTATGATCCACTCCCATATTTTTTTTGTTACTAACCATTCCCATATTCTTTTTCTCTAAAACCATTCACATAGATTTTGGAATGATTGGAGATTACAAAGATGACAATTTAACATGGCCTACTTTTTTTCTAGGAAAGGAACATCACCTTAGGATCACTTTATACTATGTTCAAAGTATTAACACTTGAGCATTAAACATGAACATTGGCAAATTATGAAAAGACTAGTCTTTAGATTTTTGTCTATATTCAATCAAAAAGGCACTTGGGCATGTGTGTTAGTATATGTGTCTCTTCTTTCCCTAAATGTGTCATGAAGACAATTTGACAAGAAAATGATTGTACAAATAAGAATGTCTTACAATACTTATCATAACTAAACCATTCACATTAACAATAAATACTCTATGAATTAGAGTAATTGAAAAGTTGCCATTGTAGCAATTCCAATGCTCGAAATTGTGACCCACATCTATAGAAAGCTCTATAGATTCAGACAAGCTGGTATAAAACTATGACTACCACTGCGAAGTTCAATGCAAGTTGTTTCAATTGGCTATAGAATTCTAAATATTGTGCAAAACAATTCCACTCAAACACATATTCATATGCATTGTGCAAAACATGAAATTGAATATAAGAACATACTCCAATAGATAAAAAGGTTGTTTCATTTATATTCAAAGGGTGAAAACACTATGTACAAAGATTGGTTGTGCCTTAACCACCTTCAACCTCAAAATGCTAAGTACATAAAAAAACTTTGAACCCAATACACATGCTTTAGCTTCATAGCCATGCATTTGTGAGAAGTCACAAATTCATGACAATCCAAGACATCACTTTATGTCAACCACTTTTGGAAACCAAGCACTAGTTCCAACCAAATGGATAAACTCCAATACATTGAACCCTCAAAACATTGGCAAAATAGCCTCAACGGTGGTAGTGTCACTCTTGCTCCTATAGCTCTTTCTTGTTGTCTCCCACCTACCTCTCTTGACTCTATCTAGCTGATTCCTGTTGCAAGTGAACAAAGAATCAAAAGAAGAGCATGTTTGAAAACCAAAATTTTGCATTGTGTCAATCTCCAAATACAACACTGGTTTATACTAGTAGGTGAGTCCAAAACATTGAACCACCTATAATCCTGCCAAATTGCACCAGCTGTAACACACATACAGAGGCAACGAGTACACCACAAAAGTGCAATATAGGGTTTATTTTGGAACCTTCAACAGATCTTTGAACTTCAAAATCGTCTACATCTCCATCCTGCTTTAATGAAAAAGCGTGCAATAGTCCTCCACGGTCCAGCAACTGTGCCTCAACAACATAAATCATGAGTTTAGAGTGCCTACCACATTTAAGTCCTACAAGATGAAATAGGAAAAAAATGACTTCACAGCATTAGGTTTTGAAGAGTACGTATATGAGTAGCTGATCTGGAATGCCGGTGAAGTTTGCCTAAAAGCTTGTAGTCTCCGCATGTGAAAGTGAATCCATTATAGAGTCCAAGACTAACACTCGTAACTCATAACTAGAGAAACTGCCCTTGATAGAATGGGCGGTAGGTGGCATGCAGAAATCAGAAAGCAAAACTGTATGACTTTGAACATATGCGAATGATCTATCATCTCGTAGGAGATAAGTTCTACTTCTAGGTTGATACTGTTCGTACCAGTAGCCTTGAATGAGAATTTCACCAGGCACAAAATCGTTACCAAAGTCATCCGTGAAGGCCTCCGTGTTCACATGCTCCCCTTTAGTGACAAGCATGATCCAGAATGATTCACCTTCATCACTATAAGCCCTGATTGCTATGTTGAATCCAACTTGCACACGGTTAGCTGAAATGTTGCTCTGAAAATCAGATTCCGTGTCGTCCCATTCCTGCTCAGAGAGTGCACGTACGCTAGTTCGAACCTTGGGACATATTCTTCGTAATGTCCAGTCAGGGACGTGGTCTTTTTGGTAGCACCGAAAATCAGAATCTGGATCTGAACACGCCACGCAAAAACAAGTCAATTGCCGGAATTGTATCAAAGTTGGATCCCTACACGATAAGGACCTGCACTAGTGCATGCCTCGGCTCCCTGGAATAGTTTCAGCCTCCAACTTGTCTACTCTTGGAATGTCACCTTCTTTGATCTCCCAAAAGAATTTTGTGATGGTTTGGCGCTCTCCAGGTCGTCCTGCGTGAAATTTATTGCTCTCCTCCTGCAAAAAACGAACAATTTGATTTGCATTCTGCAATTGTCGCCTATTAGGCTTGATTTGCTCCTTGTATAACTCCCTTTTTAGGAGAGCTCCGGCACCGTCCACTTCCCCTTTACCATGTCCGGAGGCAAAATAGTTCCAACACATTTGGCAGCCTTCAGGAAACTCATCAGTCACAGTTAGGCTAGGATATCTATTCACAAAGTACCAAGCTCTGGCAGACTTGAACTGCCCACTGTAGCCGTCACTCCACACAATATGGTTAGTGGATTTAAATCCTTCGGTTTGAAGGTGATTCCAGTGCAACAACATACAATGTTGAACATACAATGAGTCATGTTGCTTATCATCAGACACGTAATAGTGAACCTGTTTCAGCAAGTAAGGCTCACCACCACATGTTGTCCAATTGGGGTTCCTCCTGAAAGTAATGTGCACCAATATTGAAACTTGTTCAGTGCGCCAATGCATAGACTGAATTTCGTTTTGCACTTTCATGGAGTAATTCTCGGAGAAGTCCAAGCAAGATATTAAAGTACCATCGGGGACAGAATGGAACATTTCTTTGAACTGAAAGTTCTGCCAAGAGGCCATAAAATTATGCACGATGAATTCAGCAAGTTTAGGTTTCAAATACTGTATGAGTTCAGACGGCGTTGTTTCACAATACATTATCTTGATGGCCTTCTTTGGCTTGCCATCCTCCCCCACACCAATAACCTCATACCCTGTACGTTTCCACTTCACCAGCTTCTCTGAAGAAACCTCACAGGGGGCAAATTCTTAGGTGATCAACTCCACAATTCAAACAATCCCCGAAAAGGCAGTCCCTCTTATACCACATGTTGAATTCACCTTTCTCGCAAAGAACTGAAGTCCAAAGATGCGACATGCGTTCATAGACTTCATTATGTGCATCACAAGCAGCACTCATGATTTCTAAATCGTTAAGTGCATCACAAACAAGGCAATCACAAGAGCAGGATTCGTGTACCCCCTGCAAATCCCGGCGCATTCCATTTAGGCCATCTCGAAGGTGATCAAAATCCTGGTGGTACCTACAGCAACAGGTATTCCATGTTGCGAGTCTCCTTACCCACCAACACTTCAATGCCTCGAATGACCTCAAGCCACATCTGACATCGGGAAACTTTTTCTTGAACTCTATAAAGAATTCCAACTGCCACAGAAACATGTGTTACTACTTACTTCCTTGTCCTAAGCTAGAAAAGACCGGAAAGGACTATGGCTGTACTTCCACGCTGCTTACAAAAGCACTATGAAAGAATACTCAAGACCAAGGGCTATACAGTCTTTACCTGCTTAGATTCATTACAAGTAAGGAGCTCAAAGAACTATGATGCTTACCTGCTTAGATTCGTTACAAGTAAGGAACTCAAAGAACTATGATGCTTACTTGCTTAGATTGGTTACAAGTAAGGAGCTCAAAGAACCTAAGACACTTATGGTGCTTACCTCTTCATTACAAGTAAGGAACTCAAAGAATAAAGGACACTTGCAGTACTTACCTGCTGCGGAAGAGGGTTTAGCAAAGGACTCCCAAAACAAAGATCATGAGTTCCTTAGGTCTAAGCACACACCACTTTTTAAGTACTGCAGAACCCTTTGTAGCACTCTTTAGCTTAGGCAAGATTCCTTAGCTTTTTACAAGAAAGGACCTTCAATGACTAGAGGACTGCAAAAAGTAGCAGTTTGAAACCATGTTGTGGTTTGAAACAAGGCTACTTACCCTCACAAAGTTCAAGCACTTCTAAGTTCCAACATATGTCCCAGCAGCCTAAGAAGGACATCTACCAACGTTCCTCAAAAAATATGCAACAACTTTACACTATTCCTAAGCAAACACATCACGACAAGTGTAGTGCATCTAATCAGACGCATATCCCAAACCGTGGAGCACTCACTTTCACAATGTAAGACATGACCAATAAGCATTCTTCAAATGGAATGAGCAGCTGAAGCCATACTCTAGAAGCTCTACCTTACCTGTGATACCTGTAGATAGTGCACTACATGTTCATCGTACAACTTTGGCGCCACCCAGAACCTTGCGATGTCTTTGCGATTAGGAGAAATTGTGGTCTCTTCATCCCACCACTTGATAATCATTTTCTTCACTGCTTCTGAGAGTGACTGATCGGAGCGGACCCTTCTCTGATCTCTGAGCCAAAAAGCATCTTGTGTATTGTCCAACAGAACTCTCCTAGCGATTGCCTTCTTGATGTTTCAGCGATCTACTCCAAGTAATCCTGCCATACCCCTCTGACTTCCAATTCCTGGTGCAACTGCGAACGTAGTCACAATGTTTTTGGCGAGATGTGATTTATCTTTTCTAAGCCCGACTAAATGGATTCTAAGACCATCTTTAACGCTACCAAGGACATCAAGCCCCAATTTTAAGGAGGCAAGATCTCTCAAAAAAGGGGGGACCATGTCTTTCAGCACTTCTTACCCCAAAAGCTTCACAATCGTCAAGTGCTGGACCTCAGTATCATGATCTTTCAACTTCTGCGCTGCATACAAGCTGATCTGTCTAGCAAGAGCGGCACTGGTTCTCTGAGCTTTTTTCTGAACAGACCCTAGGAACCGAGGCTCAATGTTTTCACTTCTCACTACAGCTCTTTCTACTACGCCCTGTAATTCGGCTTTCCTTGAACGACATTTGCGTTGTCTCTCTCGATTATCAGCTTTCCGCTTCTCAGCATAAGAAAGACGTTCATTAGAATCTAGAATAGGCAAGTGTTCAGACTCCGCAAAGGATTGCAAATCGGAGGTTTCCTCGGTGGCGGAAACACCAATGAATCCTTCCATTCGGACGACAACCCCTACTTCTGTAAAGACCGTAAACCCTAAATGAACGAAAGAAGATTCAAAGGCCTAATTCCGCACCAAAAGCCCTCAATTTGTAACTAAATTGACATCTAACCCTAGCCCTGACAACTTCACGACGCACTGCAACCTCACCCTAAATCAAAATGTTTTCACCTAAGACCCTAATCTGCTATCTTTAGTTATAAGTTCAAAGTTGGTGGTTAATTGGGGAATTAAAGCTTTTGAAATCAAATTAGGGACCGGTCTGAGGGAAGTACGCTGGCGCAGTCTACTATCAATGACACCTACCAAATCCAGGCACACAAAGAAGCGCAAGCGGTTTAGGATCTAGAGTCCTGCAATGCATCTGAAGAAGGCAAGTTGCTTTGCTTACAGACTTAAAGTTCTTGCCGTGGTCCACGATCACCGCAATCACTACGATCACCACAATCTCGATCACTGCGATCACTACAAGCCAAGGCAGCGTAACCAAGATCTCGATCACCGCAATCACCCCGACTCGCCAGCAGCGTAAGCAAGATCTCTTCCTTTGCCACTTCTTGTTGGTTTAGCAGAATCCGCTTCAAAGATTTTCACACCATTGTACTCACTCAGAGCCACGCTTCACTTTGCAAAAGAGAAATCGGGAGGGTTACCCTAAACCCTAAGCACTTGAATGTTGTCTGCAAAACTCCAGCACCCGAAGTTCCAACGATTAGGGCAACGCAAAATTGGAACGTTACACCTCGATGCATTCCTGATCAAAGAGTTCCCACCCAGAATTCAAACAAGCAGATTTGGTAAGATTTGCACTTGAATGTAGTAAAGAATGGATCTTAAGATCCAGCTTTGCTTTGAGACAGAGATCATTAATTTAGACAACTGGCAGCAACATTAACTATCTGTAGCAATCTTTCATCCAAATTCATCCAATTATTTTAGCACCTAAGGACTAAAAGGATTGGTGACATGGTGTTTTTTGTCCTTAATCCATTTTGAAACATTGTCAAATACTATCATATCTTGGGATAAGGTACAAGTATCATATTAGCATCTAATGATCCAAATTTTTTGAAGAAACTCTAAATTGTGTTCCCTCTCATTTGAAATTTCTATCCGAATAAGGAGTGGTGATGGCCAACTTGGCTCCTATTAGGATGCTTGGACCCTTGAGTGATTTGATTTAGTGGCTAACTGGCTACAAATCTTGTATAGTATATATAATGTTTTAGTGCATTGTTTTTGGTATTACATGGAACACCCTTTGTGGCAACCTAGAATTCACCTAAGTTGGTTCTTAAGCAAAATACGGGAAAAAGGGATCTATTCAATCCCCATTTTTTTTGTTGTTTTTTTAGTTTGACGCACAATTAGGACCAAGACTGGAAACCGGAAAACTGCAGACCGAAAACCTGAAACTACGCTAAGGAACAGCGTAAGAAAACCCAGATTCAGTCCACCTAGCGACCGAGACCGGATAGGCAATGAGTGGCTACCGAGCCTAGAGATCGTCGGGAACTCTCCCACGTGACCAGACTAGTTTAAACCTAACGGTCAATAATTAATGCCGGGGGAAAAGTATAAGACCAGGAAAGCATGGCCAGGTCCTGCCACTTTCTTGCACGCAATTCGAGAAAGGGTCTTCCGGCCAGAGATAGAGTATTCGGTCTACAGACAAAGAGAAGGGATAGATAATCTGTCAATCCGGTCTGACACATAGTTGAGCGATTAGTACTACGCTAATTGAGAGGTTCTTGAGCGCGGGAGGTTCAATCAAGTTGGACCGCGCCTAGATTGTGTAGGCGTCAAGTGAGCGATGGAAAGTGAGGTACAGGAGGGAATGATTCTAGCCTTCCGGAATGTGAATCCGGTCGTGCCAACTGACGCACAAGACAAGCGGGAGCTGGAGGAAGACCTCAGGCAGATGGGTTGCGAGGGGTTTATGGCTCATCCCTGGAACCTGAAGGATGAGGCGATGGTGGAGGAGCTGCTGGCCAGCCAGACCAAGGAGTGGAAGGGGACGGTCCAGGTGCTGCCAAAGGAGTGGAGTGCGGCTATGTGGCGCAAGGTGTACGCCTTCGAGCAAGGCGGAGATGCGACGGGCACCCGGACAGACAAGTTTCATCAGGGTAAGTTCCGCAGGCCCACCAACCCGAAAGATGGCTTCACGGTGGCCGAGTGTGTGTCTGCTAGACACAAGAGGCTACTACGGTTCATGATGGCAATCTTGAACCCGGATAGACCTAGTAGAATTACGGTCACCGTAGTCAACACCATTTTTGGTGCGCTGTCGAGAGACATGAAGATAGATTGGGGGTTAGTTATGAGGGACCGGATGGACCGAATGGTGAAAGGAATTGGAAAATCTAAACCCTCTCCCATTTCACCATTCCTGTTTCATTTATATCATTCGTTAGACCTCTTGAGAGAGAAGGAGAGGGAAAATTACGAGGTAGGGGCAGCAATGATAGAATACGAGATTGCGAACCCGGAAGCTGAGGACGACCAGGATGAGGAGGACTCCGAGGAGGAGAGTTAGGAGGAGCACCAAGAGGGCATACAGGAGGGAAAGGAAGACCCAGAGGTAGGAGGAGAGAATCCACCTCTAGAAACTCCCGTGGTAGTGAGAGAAGCCCAGAGGTTAGATCCGGTCTGGGAACAGGATCCCTTACTAAGGATCCTGCGAGACCTGGATGACTTTAGAAGACACCACCTGGAGGAGAGAGGGTTGTTGGAGGGCATAAGCCGAGCCCTAGGCTCTATCCCACCCTCCAAGATCATGGAGGTGTTGGGAGAATTGATTCAGGAGGCACATGAGAGCCGGGACAGAGAGGAAGTGCTCCGGTTGATAAACCAGGTCTCAGCCCTGAGGAGGGATCTCCATCACGCCCAGGAGGAGTTGGACGAAGAGAAACGCCTCACCACGCAAGCAAGGAACACTCTCGGAGAAATCCGGGAGTTCATCATGCATCCGGGCGAGGTCGTCAACAAAGCCATGCTGTTCGACAGGAAGGTGTTGGAAGCAGGCAAGATGGTGGGTCCTCAGATGCTCACAACTCTGGTGGCCTACAACAAGAAGATGGAGGCAGCGCTGGAGAAGTGGCGATTAGTGGTCATGGAGGTCCAAGCTAGCTCTGCTCCGGTCTCAAGACCGGAAGAGCAAAAGATGGAGGAGGAGGAGCCGAAGGAGCAGCCACCACCAGCAACAATTGAGGTAGAAGCCGGCACATCCGAACCGGCAAAGGAAGAGGAGATCAGGTCTGAAGCCGTGGCGGAGGAACGTGTCCCACAGACCCGGATTGAAGAGCCCAGGGTTTCTCAACCCGAGAAGACCAAGGAGCCGGAACCCAAGACGATTGTGTTGTGGGAGATCATCCGGGGAACAACACCGCCAAGGGAAAAGACCAAGGAGCCGGAACCCAAGACGATTGTGTTGTGGGAGATCATCCGGGGAACAACACCGCCAAGGGAAAAGACCAAGTTCATCAACTTGCTGGACGATTCTCCAAGCAAGTCATCACCCACGGTCGTCACACAACCGAAGACCGGAGGGGAAGCAAAGGCAACGATGCAGGTCCGCTCCATATTGAAGATCGGATCTGGATCCGGGTCACCAAGTAAGGGACCAGCCCGGATTGCCGAGAGAGTGGGAGAGCAGACCCCACAGAGCAAGACAGTGCACCATCCGCCCATCACTGGATTCAAGAAGAAGACCACGGAGACACCCAAGGTGAAGCGAAAGGCCCGGGATGAAGAAGAAGAGGAGTCAGAAGAGGAAGATGAGGACTCGGAGGGGGAGACCGACTCCGGTGATGAGTCGGACCAGTACTCGGATGCAGACCAAGCACTGGCGGAGACCACAAAGACCAGGGCCAAGGCACGGGGTAAGACCAAGCCGAAACCCAGACCCGTCAATATGTACCGGTCCCCGAAGAAACAACCAACCCGGAAGGGTGCATCGCCTGTCAAGCGGGTGAGGAAGTAGGGAAGCATTAATGTCAGGTAGATAGAAAGGTGGCTAAGGCAGGATATATTTAGGTTAGGAGTTTTTGAACTTAGACCGGATCCAGATATGTAGGATCTGGGATCCTATTTTGTTGGTATTTTTGTAGTTTTGTGGAAGTCAACGAGCCCAAGTTGTAAGGGAATGTAACGTGGCATTCTCTGGGCTGATGGTGATTCCCCTTGTACTTTTAGGTTATTCTTGGAGTTGTGTAGTATTTAAATCTGGGTTGTAGTTGAATCCGGTGTGTAGTTCCATATCTTATTGTCCCAAGTTTTTGTGTTGCAAATACAAATCAGACTCTTAGTTTCTGATTCACTCTGAAGTGGACTGTGTACACTTGACCCTGTCAAAGTCTTGTTGGGACGGTTAGGATTGCAACCTTGGGTGGAGAGGAAGTGCGCCCGGATTCTGAGTTTATCCGGTCTCTAGACCTGAAGTGAATTCGGTTTTGATAGGGAATTTGTGTGGGATCTCTCAGTATAATTTGGAGCAGGTCTGGGGAGTAATTATTGGAGATAGCCGCTGGTAGAGTCTGGGTTTGAGATCGGGAGTGTCCGGCCAAATGCCAACTGAAAGGTGATCCTGTCTCTTTAGATGAAAGAAGGACTAGTGAAGGATATAGCTCTCTCATGCAAGTTACCGCCCTTATTTTGCCAAGATGCAAGACTAACTCAGTAATCTGTCGTTGTAGTAATTGTTAGGAGTAGACAGGAGTGCTTGCGTGACCTGCTGGACCAGATCCGTTCCGGTCTAGTTGTGAAGTATTTCGGTCTGGTAGGATTTATTTTGTTATCTTTCTTCTTTTTATTTTTATAGTGGAACTTCTGACACTTTAAAACTTGAAGGGTAGGAGTAAGCTTCCTTCCTGAACGCCCAAAGAGTAGATCCCTCTCGTTACAGAGGTTAAACCTACACTTGGTCATTTATTTAGGGACCAGACCAGATCTCAGTTTCCGGTCTCCGGTCCCATATTTAGAAAGAGTAGTAACAAAAATCTAAACATGTGGGTATAAGTGGAGAGGAAACTCTCTGCAGTCAGAAATGTGATCCTGTTCCGGTCCAGAAGTAAAAATCAGGAAGTGTTCAGACCGGGACCGGATTAGTCTTTTGCTTGGGTTTTGTTGTGACTACCACTATAGTATTCCGGTCCACCGTGAGCTTTCGACCAAATCCTTTGGGAACGATACACGAGTCACTTTAAGGTTAATTTAGTTCATTCTAACGCCTTAGAGAAGGAATTGTGCTTTCCTGTGCTACGACACCCTTCAATTAGGGTTTAGGGTAGTATTTGCAGAGTTTCTTAAGTACAATCAAAGTACAATATGCACAATGTCTTACGCACTGTGTTATGCACAATGTACGTTTCTCAGTACATTATATACGATCTTCAATACTTCAAAGTATTGTCATCTGTATACTAAGTACAATAATAATTACATCATGTACGTTTCTTGTTACATCATGTACATTTTATAGTACATTGTGAACAATTTTAGAGTGACAAACGTTGTTTTATTTTGTAGTCTTAAAAACGACCATGGCATCTGACGAAGAGTGGGCGGTTAGGAGCCGTATTTTTTCGAAGCAAGACGAGCATGGTAGTATTTTTAGTGGGGACGACTGCATCGAAAAATACTTTGTTCCTATATCACCACGGCTTGCAGACGGTGATGACACAAAGGCGACGAAGAGTCTTTTGGAATATGAACTAGAGAAGTTGGCTTCTTTGAAGAAGCATCCTCCTCCACATGCTGTTACTACGGAGGAGTTTGTGACCAAGTATGGTTTGCCACAATATGGTAAGAATCCACACAAACTTAGAATTCCCCAAGACCTCATTGAGAAAGACGTCAGCGATGTTTTCGGACCTGCGAAGGGAAAAAATGGGAGATCTGGGTATGCATATGCTGAATGCAAGTCTGAGGAAATCCTTCATCGCATTGTGGAGGTTTTTCCACTTGTGTATTTACGAGATCTACCAAGGTCCAAGGTAATAGCAAAACAATTTGCTAGGGGGATCATCATGGAAAAGCAGAAAAAAAAGCCTGTGAGTTGGGCAGAGTTTGCAGGGACATCTAATAGAAATCAACGAAGCAAATGGTTGAAGAAGGTTACGATGTGTTTGGGAGCCATTGCAAACATCACGAACTTTGATAAGAACGACCTATACAAGGCAGAAGGCATTGACGAGATTTTCCATGATACTGCTGCCAAACTTGAGAAGACTCATTGCAAGGTGGACAATGATGTACAAGATGGTATAGAAAGCGTACAAGACGATACACATAGCAAAAAAGACATTAAAAACCTCATTGACCTAACGAAGTTGGCGGGATTACAGTTGCATGCTGTAACGGAGGACTATATCAACACTGGGAAGGAGAAAATGGAGTTGTCTACGAAGGTGTCCCAAGAAGGAGTGCTGCAAAAAACTAAAGCCAAACACTATAAGAAACTCGCATTTTCTGTGTCGTCAAAACAAAAACACGTCATGTTTTTAAAAACGCGTCATGTTTCTTAAAAACGCGACAGTGCTCACAGGATTTTATTAGATGTCACTGGAAACATTGCATGTTTTCGATATGTCCACTGAGACAGGGATGTTTTTTTGGACATCACATTGAACATGGTAAGATTTTTTCAAACATCCAAAAAAACATAGATGGCCATGTCAGCAAAGAGTTCATTCTAATTTTTTTTAAATTAATTAAAAAATTTATGGTCTGTAGTAAAAATTGATCACAAGTGAAAAATTTAGAGAAAGGGCAGCCACGTGGCATGTTTTGCAAAAGAAAAGGGAATGGATGGATGATTTGAATGCATAATATGAATGAAAACAAGTGGTCTTTATACTAGTTCAGTGGTGGGAGGAGAGACAATCAATATGGGATATGCAAAAATAACATTGACATGTTCAAGAAAACATCTTGATGTTTGAAATGACATGACATGTCTGAAATGACGTGACATGTCTCAAATGACATCAACATATTCAATTGTCAAGTTGCCATTTTCTCAAATCCCATATCTTTTGTCTCACCTAAGGTTGAAAAAGGATATAAGTATAGGCTTTTTCTCCTTCATTTTCATTAACTTTAAATGAAGTAATCTTTTCATTTCATCATCAAAAGTTCTCAAAAAGGTAAGTGGTAAGTTTTTTAATTTTTTTAATTTTTTAATTTTATTTATTTGTTTTATTTTATTCTTTATTTTAATATTATTTATTTTTTGACTTGGATTTGTAGATACAGTGTACTAACTGACGTTTAATTTGACGTCTTAAAAAACACCATTACAATTTTCAAGTGATCCAAAAGTGTGCTGACAAAGCATACCACATCAGCATAATTTGGAGTCCACGTCAGTATAATTTGGAGTCCATGTCAGCATAATTTGGGGTCCACGTCAACATAATTCAGGGGTCCACGTCACAAGAAACATGGATGAGGCAATGGATGAAAAAAAATCATAGGTGGCATTGCCCGCCAAAAAGTTGCTGATGTGGACCTTTTTGCACTGCCAAATGGCACTATTTGGGTCCCTCAAATTACCCTGTCTTGAAGGATGTCCAAAAAAAAAGAACGTGTTTTCCGTTTTTTCCACCATGTTTTTTGCTTGTCCATTTTGACAGATTTTAGGAGACATCGTGTTTGACACGAAAATCACGTTTTTTTTTACGTCCCAGAATTCGCTGTTTTCTTATAGTGAAAGTTCTGAAGTTGCAGAAGATTTATGAAGGGGAGTGCTTGGAGGTTGCCTCCAATAAAGCGGAAGTGTACAATGAGATGGTAAGGGACGCAATGGTTGATTATGATGTAGTTGCATCTGAACTAAAACAATGCAATTTGAGGTACGAGCAACTTGAAGTTAGGAAGACGTGTTTGAGGAGGCAATTTGATGCCTTGTTGTTCCAAATTTCTCACATGAAGAGGGGTGAAATTGGAATGTCTCTGAGACCAAGGCCTTTGTGCTCTCAATTTGACCCCACAAAATTTTTGGATTCTAACAATTTTGACGCCATCTCCTTCACACCCTGTGCACTTTGCTTGAGCAGATTTCCCCTCAAGGACATCATAGTCTGCACATGTGGCCATTTGTACCATCCATGGTGTGCGGGGATTTGGTTCAGAGTTGCTAGCAACTGTGCAGATACGTTTTGCGCCCAAACAATGCATCCCTCTTGGTTCAGCAGTTTTGGATTCAACAAGTTACATTCAATTCTTCAACAATCTGAACAATCTTTGAAATTAGAAGAGGAACATGAGAGACTCCTTACAACGTTTACATCGACAATACTAGATTCTCATCCCCATATTGGTATGCATTTCTATCTTTTCCTCGTCGAGTTCAATACAATTTTTTGCAATTATTCATACGTTGTGTACTTCCTAGTACAAAAAATAATAATGTAGAATATGAAGTACATATTAGTTTATACAACCTGACCAACTTAATTATTTTTGGCTTCAGATCTTGAGACACTATACCAAGAGCTATTCAAAGAATCCATAGGGACTCTACACTTGGATGGTTCAAACACTACTTTTTTTACAGAAAGCAGAGGTCCCTTGCTTACCTTGAGTGGGACTGTTGGGTCAGGCAATGGTAGTGCCGCTAGTAGAGATGGGTGTCATAGTGAGAATTTACAACCTATTGTAGAAGAGATACAACTTCCCTCTACACATCAGAGTCTACCATCCATAGATGAAGTTGACTCCCCACAGAAGGATGAGGATCATGTCATAGAGCCTCCTCCCGAACTTGCAAACAAAACTGAAGATGTTGTCACAGAGCTTGTTGCAGGAGATTTTTCTAGTATGTCTTGTAATGTAGGAATTGAGGCAGAGCTACAGGAGCGTATTAAAAAATTGAGAGAAGAGGATGCACAGTTTGAAAGAGTGCAGAAGTTAAGACAAGAAGCTGCAGAATTAGAACGCCGCAAGAAATTCAGAGAGGAAGTTGAGGTAGATAGGATTACATGCACAACAGAGGGAGTGTCTAGGGCGGTGGTGAAGGTGCCTCTGCTCCCACCACTTGACGTTCCACTATTTAATGAGAATGCCAAAAACAAGCGAAAAACAAGAAGTGAGATTGCTGCAGAGGAAGCGGCTAAAGAATTACAAGAAGCGAAGAAGAAGTCTAGGAAAACCAAGAAGAGTCAGAGGATTACCCCTCTTGGTTAGATTTTAGGATTGAATTTGGTACAAAATGTACAAATGTATACCGAATGGGCAATTCAGTATGTTATATGCTGTAGCTCTATTTAGTCCAAATATTATACATTGGGCCATGTGGCATACTAAATTTTGGACCTTATACTAAACTGCCAGTTTCCACATGTGAAATGAGTGCATTTTAATGATGAAGCGTTTGTGCCCTTGTGCTTCACACAATGGCAAATTCATAATTTCAATTTTCTAGAAAAGACATCTTAGTGTTGCTCTAATTAATTCTCATCATGAGGGATGCTGAAGAACATAAGAAAGCAATAAGTTTACCACTTTGCCCCTCGTTCTCATTCATTGGACATTTTTGGTCTCTTCCCATCCCTTTCATTTGCATTTCTGATTTCCTTTGCTTTCGTCATTTTCCAATCGTAGTCTCCTCTCTATCTCTTGTTCGACAATTCTGATTTCCTATCCCTGATCGGAACACCTAGTTTTTGCACGGAGTTCTTAGTCTTAGCTATAGTCTTAGACTGAAGGCGACAAGCAAGGAGGCAGCAAGCGGCAAGGTCATTTCAAAACCTTCATATCAAAAGCTCATTTTTCAATGCTTGTAATGGAGATTGAATTTTACTGAATGTTCATGAAATTTAGTGTTTGATGATCGGTTAGGGTTGTGACGTATATTTTTCATTCAATTGCAAACAAGTTTGGTCCTTTGCGTTCATAGTCATAGTTTCACACAATCGACAAGTAATGAGGTAGCGTGTGATTTCAACACCTTCTTATTTGAAATTCCTTTTTCAATGCTTCTTTTAGAAATTGGGCTATATTTCAAGTTGATGATTGTTAGAGTTGATGATTGTCTGGTTTTGAAACGTAGATTATTTCTTCAATAACAAATAAAGTTTGTCTTGTGTGTACCAATAAGTATATGTTGCATAGAAATTAGTACAAATAAGTTCAGTCCTTCAAGTTCATAGTCACACTTTGACACAGTCGACAAGCAATAAGGTTTTAGGGATTTTAACGCCTTTTTATTTGAAGCTTCTTTTTCAATGCTTCTTTTAGAGATCAGGCTATACTTAAAGTTAATTAACATTAGGATTTATGATTGGGTAGTTCTGAAACGTAGATTTGTTCTTCAATTGCAAATGAGGTCATTCCTATGCGACTATGCGTACCAATTAGTGTACACTGCATACAAATTAGCATGACTAATTAGCATTGTAGTGCTTGTTTTCTAGAATGGCGGACACTCTAACTATTCCATAGTCCAAACGAGAACTCTGCATATTCTTGGCGATGGTGTATGTTGAGAAGAGCGAGTACCCGAATTTGGAACTTCCACGATTGGATCCTCTCATACATTGTCTGCTATGTCCTTGTGAGCATGTTGTGTGGACTATAAAAGCTAATAAAGCTTTTCACACAATTCTACGCAACATTCTAAATTACCACACAGAACTTGAGAAGGTGACAATTGCTGTTCCTCAAGGGAACAATGGAGCTATGGAAGCAAATGAGATCAACACGGGAGCTATGGAAGCAAACGAGATCAACACTGGAGCTATGGAAGAAACTGAAGTCAACGATGGAGCTATGGATGCAAGCGAGATCAACAATGTGGTCCCAATGGTGACAGAAACCTGCAAACAACGAACTCCTTCCAAGTGGACAAGGCGACAGATTCATTGTAGTTACTAAGTAGTGACAAATAGCTTGGTAATTTTGTTTAGTAATTCATGAAACCTCACGGTTTGCAATTTTTGTTTCGGATTCCACTTAGGTTTAAGGAAAGTTTTCAGGCTATACTATCTACTGTAATTCTCGTACAGTTGCAGCTGCATAAATATATCACAAAGGTATCTTTGGCAACATCTTGCAAATGTTTGTGTAAATTGACGACTTCAGTTGTGGCTTTGGGGTTTTACAAGGATTGTACAGTGTATACTTGCTGTTTAATTAGAAGGGACCAATACATATTCACCACGAACATATTGAATCACAACTATCCAAGAATTATGACCAGGTTTTGAGGGGTCCTTTTTAGTAACATTCACTTTCGCACATTTCAAAAAATGCGGTAGTCCATATTTGTCAAGTACAGAGGAAAAACATTGTCATCCTATGCTCAAATTGCGGTATTCAGAGGGATGTAGTTGCGGCATCCCGTCTGCAGAAAAAAAGTGCTTAAAGATAGCTTATAATACAACATGCTTTTCTATACTTACAGCTGCATATTCGTCTCATTCTTAAAAAAACCGACTGCTCTTCAAGGTTTGATTCGGCATCCTAAAAGTCTAAACCTAGATCCCAAACCCTGACACTCCAAACCCTAAACCCTAAACCCTCAGTCTTGGCACATTATGTGTTTTGTAATGTTTAGATTTTGACAAAGGATATGGTGGTAAATTATCCCCCTTTGGAGAATTATAGATAATTTATTTTTTGGTACGGGTACCCTTTATAAATGTCTATTGCAAATGAGAGACCAATTTTTTTTAAAATACCTCTGATGATTTGCATATGAACCTGTTAACTGTGGTTATATGGTTGTTAAACACATACCATAGGATATTGTCATTTATTGTCCCTCCTACCCACCCATATAGGTTAATTTCCTTCAAATGGTATTCTTTTGAGGAGCTTGATGTGCTTTGGAAATACCATGCCACAGTTTTATAAACTATGAGTATTTTATAGATTTTTTCTTGAAGAGCCTTTTAAATTTTAAATTTTAAATTTTAAATTTTAAATTTTAAATTTTAAATTTTGGCCATGTAAATACATGGAGGAGAGCTCACCATACTATTGCCCATGTGTATGTTTGGGAGTTTGTTGTATAAGTTTAGCATGGAATGTGGAAATTTATAAACTTCCATGTGCTATAAAGCTGGATGCATGGTAAATATGCCTTTGTATCTTTGCTCCAATTAAGTGTCATCAAGGTTTTCAATACCATGACACCATTAGTGTAAGTTCCAACTTGTTGATTAAACTACGGTAGAGTTTTATTCAACATAGCTTAGATCATATTTTCTTAAAAATTCAATGTCTATGAGTCGGTCTGGTCTTTGCAAGACTCAGTTGAATTAACCAAGGGAGTGAAAAATGTGAGCCTTCCTGGGTAGGTAAAGACAAGTACTTTGTACTTTGATATGACCAGGTGTCTTGTACCTCATTGGTAGTTGGTGTAGGCTTGTCTAGCACACTATAGGGTGTACCATGATCAACCGCACATGGTGGGCTATTCACATGTATGTGTAGCCCTCAACTGCTTATGTGGTCATGATTGGTTGGAATTTTCTTACTTTAGAGGCCTTCTAGAACAAGTCTTGTTGACTTGACTATTCCTTGGGTCTACAATACAGTTACGTGGCTCCCAAGGTCTAGACTATACCTAGGTATGGCTGGCTTGTATATTAAGGGCACTTCCAGGCTTGAGTCCTTCACAACTTGCTTCGACTGGTTGGCTCTCTGGCGGTGTTGGAGGATACTAAGTGTGGTGTGAGGATAGATATGGCGTCTACACAGGTTTTCTATATGGCACATTTGTGTTGGACTTTGGCCTATTGTCAGTTTCTTGTGTGAAGTTTAAGCTTGGTTGTGTGATTTTTTCCTTTGTGACTGCTATGACACGCTGTTGTGAACTGAAGACACCTTATCTACAACTTACTAACATCCTGATGTTTGGTTTGTTATGGGGACAGGTGGGGTTCACAACCTCTTAGGTTACTTCGCCAAATCAAGGTTTATTCCAAGATGATGACAATTTGTTTATGGGTTACTTAACCGTGCTTTAGATATGATTGAGTGTATGACATAAAGATATTAGCCTCTAAGTACTTGATCCCCTTTTCATGATTATTGTAGTACCATGTAATGATCTGGCATGATCTATATGGTTTACTAGAAATCTTTGTTGAAAGATTTGTAGTTGATGTGATGGTACTATTTGGTGAGTTGGTATGGGTAGATTAATACATACCTTTCTTACTTTAAAAGAATTATTATTCTAGCAAACTATATGTTTTTTTGTTTTTTTTGGAGGTTTATAAACCTTATTGATAGAAGGTTGTAGATGAAAAATACCTCTCTTATCAATTGTTTTTTATGCCATATGAAGTCTATAAGTTCTTGGACTATTTGGCTTTTATTGGTTTGATAGTTTAAAATTCCTATCTTATCAATGCTGTTTTGGAAATTACTAGTCAAGGTTTAGCCATGATTAGTTTGGAAGTTTGTAGGAAGAGCCCTGTATGGGGGATGTCCCTCCCACCCACCCGGGATTCCTAAAAACCTTGTAACCGTGTACTCTATGGCCTATACCCAAACCCTATACCCCCAAACCCTATACCCTAAACCCTAAAATCCCTAAAATCTAAAACTTAACCTAAGCAAATCAAAACCCACTATAGAAAATTTTTAAAAAAATTAAAATTAAAATGAGATGTTTTTCATTACAATTCAACATTTTCTTTATAAACATAATAGTACCTATATTTTTCCATTAGAAAAATTGAGAAGTTTAATGACTTGTAAAAAGATGAATATTAATTTTACCAATAATGTTGTTCACTTCTTTCTTTATGAGAAGGAAAAGCAAGCTTCTTCTTGCAATAAGTCTAATAAAAATTCTTCTTTAAGAATTTAAGACACGTATTTTTATTTTTTGTTACAATTGAATATTATCTTAATAAAAAAACAATTTCCAAATCATTTCTTTATCATTTCAAATAATTTTTTAGTTTGATTATATTGGAAACATCCATAATATTCTTTTTTTTAAATCTGAATATATTTTGTATCAAATTAAAATAAACTCTTTTTTTCTATTATTCTTCTTTATAAGGATAAGAAAACACACATCATTAGAAACCATGATTATATAAATTATAGAATAATATATTGACAAGGATAAAAATCCCTTTACTCATGACATTTATGTAATTCAATATTTTCTTTAGAAAAATGAAAATGCCCATTATCTCTATTCCATTGAAATAAAAGTAAATAAATAAATAAATAAGAATGCTTTTTTTCTCTTAATGATATACACAACTATAAGAAGAAAACAATACATTGTATTTAAATTCCATATTACAAAAAAAAATCCACACTTAGTTCTTTTATTACATTTAAGTATTATCTTTCATTCTAGAATCATACAACCCATTTTTTTTCCTTTATGCTTGAGTATTTCTTTAGTACAATAGAAGTACCATTGTTTATTTTGTTTATTATGATGGAATATGTTTTGTAATTCAAGATTCATATAATCCATTCTTTTTTTAGGGTCATGTATTTTCTTGAAGACATTAAAACACACTTTTTAGTTTTTATTTTCTTTTATAACCTTTGAAAATATTTTGTACTTGATGTTTCATATATTGACCCATTTTTTTCCTTTATCTTTTTTTGTCTTCTTTTCAAACAATAATAACTTCTTTCTTTATTTTCTTTGTTACAATTGAGTATATTTTGTAGTTCAAGATTTCTACAACCCAATTCTTTCTTTATCTTAGTGTATTTTCTTTACAACAATAAGAACATCCTTGTTTATTTTTGTTTTTATAGTTGAATATTATATTAAATAAAAGATTCATACAATCCATCTTTTTCCTTTTATGTTTTTTTCCTTAGGGACATTAAAACACACTTTTTTTTTTCATTTTGAAAAAATGAAGATATTTTGTACTTGATTTTTGATACAATTGAGTATTATCTTGAATATTAGATTCGTACAATCTATTTTTTTCCCTTACTCATGTGTATTTTCTATGAGACAACAAGAACTTCCTAATATAATTTCTTTTATTACAATTAGGTATTATCTTAAGCACAAAATTCATACAACTCATTTTTCCTTTTCTTGAAGTCATTAAAAACACTATTTTTTATTTTCCTATACTACAATACAATTTTTTTTCATTATGTTCTTAATTCATACTCCCTCTATTCCACTAGAAAGCTCCAAATTAGATATTTGTTTCACAAAAACCTTTGTTTCTTAATTTTGACCATTTAGTACCAAGTTTTTTTCAAGTTTTTTGTTTTGAATGACCTTGTGAGGGCAAGTGAAACAATGTGGGAGCAAATTTTAAGATTTGCAAGCTTAGCCTTGCCCATTTAAAGCTCATTGCATAAATTGCTCCTTCAAATACTAGTACTAATGTATTAAGTGCCCACTTTGTTCCTCGGCAAATTTGATTATAAAATCAACCAGTACTTTTTTCTGGATATTTAGATTAAAGAAGAAGTTTCTAGAATCTTAATGTTGCCACCACCTTTTTAATAATTTAAAATAATGGAAGTGGCAACATTCCCAAACTAAGCTCAAAAATCATACTTTGCACAAGGATTTGGGATGTCTACATGATAGCACCTAAACTAAACATTCTACATAGATATGGGGGATGGATTAATTGTTCTTCAATGCATGTATTGCTAGCACTATGACTTAAAAAACAATTAAGTTAATTTCTCAAAGGGAAGATTTTAGGAGGTTTGTACTTTGTAGTGGAATAGAAGGACTATAATTCATTTTTCCCCCTTTTTTGGTTATGCATTTTCTTTAACACCACAAAACACCCATATTTTTTCACTTTTTTACAACAAAGTCTGTTTTTTAATAAAAGATTCTTAGAATCCATTTTCTTTCTTTTAAGGTCATTGTTCTTTTTATTAAAACAACAAGAACAATCATATATTTCTTTAAATTATAATTGTTATAATTGATTGAATTTTACAAATGACACTGATTGACCATTCAGGGTCCTAATGTGTCATTTCTAAAAATGATGATGAGTGAAGACAGCTTTTATTTTACGCCATGCCTTGCGCCCTTGCATTGATTGGTGGGTACAAGTTTAACCGGTTATACAATGGCAACTGGTCAAGTCCGTAAAGCAGGTGACCGGTGGTACCCAGTTCATGTTCAAACGGGGACCGGTAGTTCACAAGAGTCTCTGCGCAATGGTGTTCCGTCATGTTACCTCATTTGTTGTCGATGAGCTTGGTTTTGCGTTGCCTTGGCGCCCTTTGTGTTTAGGATTGTGAAGATTGGCTTCCATTGGAGACTTGCATGTGTTGCGCTTGCGTTGTGGAGGAATGGCAAAGGAGTCTTCGGAGGAAGTACATTGCGTTTTCTTCTGCATTGTGCATCATCTCCCTTTGGTAGGTTTCTTCTACCTTTGTTTTTTTGAATTGCTTGTTGTTTTTGACATTGCTTCTTGTTTAGCAACTCTATCTTACTTGAGTTGTTTTCTAAGAATGATTTAGGGTGGATTCATGTGCATGAAACCCCAATTCAAGGACTGGACATGCGGTGGTTCCAGTGTTTGCGAGTGGCATTGCTAGTCTACTGTGATGACCATGGGATCCGATGAAAGCATTTTGTGGTGCAATTTTGTCCAATAAACACTGTCAAAGCTTACAAGGAGAGTGCGCAACATTTATCCACAGTTAAATAGGGTGGATAGAAAGGAGGCGAATTGTACCAAACTTGTTGTTTCAGGTAAAGCCATTCTTAAGTTTTTGAGTTTTTGAGTTGTGCTTCAAAATTGCATCGCTTGCGATGCAGAAGTTCATGGATTACAATGCACCTTCACTAGTTTACGTCTCATTACAATGTACGAGCTGGTGTCTTTAACTTTTCTTCTTGAAGAAAATTATATCCATTTAAGATCAACCCGAGGCATTGTTTACAATTTTCTTTGCTTATGGTCCTGTTGAAGGCATGAGAGAAGCTTCAGGTCTGCTTGAATTTGTTGAGGAGCATTGAGAAAATCCTAGTTCCCAATTGTACTGTTCGTACAATGTTTACATGTTGGATCGTAAATTTGTACTGTTTGTACTTTGTACTGACATTGTAGGTGACAGCAAGTTTGCTCGGCATGTCTCCTTCAGTATTTGGTTTCATCAAATTTTCCATTGCATTCTTTTTCTTTCATGTCGAGACAAATGCTCAATGCTTAGGGTTGCATCTCCTTGGCATTATTTTATGTTGTTTCCCTCATTATTGTTCTGGGTGTAGATAAACCTTTATACATTTTATACTATCCTATCACACTTTGTTTTTTGGGTGCAGAATTGTACAAAATGGTTCAGTTGAGAGCGAGAGGCTCTGCTTCTAAGATTCCTCACAAGAGAGGTAAAGGTTCTGCCTCGCCAAGACTTACGGTGCAAGGAGGAGGTGAAGGTTTAGGCTCGCCAACACTTGTGCTGCAAGGAAGAGGTGAAGGTTCTGTCTCGCCAAGACTTATAGTGGAGGGAGGAGGTAGAGGCTCAGCGTCACTAAAACTTATGGTGAGAGGGAAAGGCTCAGCCTCTGTAAAGAGGATACGTTTAGTCCTTGATGCACAAGAAGAAGAGGGCAACAAGGGCTACAATAGCGAGGGCAGCGAGGGCGACGAGGAGGGCGAGGAGAGCGAAGAGAGCGAGGAGAGTAACGGCAGCAAGGAGGGCGCTGATGCTCCACAGGAAGTGGAGTTTGATGTTGATGATGAGTTGGAAAAGCTCTCCGACCCACCACCGGCGCTTACAAAAGCTGATTTTGTGGAGAAGTACGGATTCAAGGACGAAGGGTACCTCCCCAATTGCTTAACGAAATGGGAAGGCAAACGGTTTGATGATAGAAAATGTGTGGCCCTATTTGGAAAGGCGGTGGGAACTGGGGGACGATACGGCTATTACTGGAATCAAATGAAGTCTCTGAGGCTCCACAAGAGGATCACAGAGCTCTTACAAGTTCTCTATCAACGAGAAGCTCTACGAACCTTGCTTCCTCACAAAATGGCGAGGGGAATTGTTCTAGAAGAAGAAAACATTCCGGTCAATTGGGCTGCTTACAGGGAAGCAACAAACAAAACTCAACGGCAGTTGCATGCGAGGAACCTTATCAGGTTGGATAAAATGAAGGCGAAGGTGAAGGACACTAGTAAGGTAACTGAACGCACTGCATGGCAAAAACTTCATGTGGATCCTCGAGAGTTGCAATCAGAGGTTTGTGAGGGGAAAGGGAGCTCAATGGGCCCAATAATTCTGGAGGATGGTGAGTGTAACTCCAGGTTAGAGTATTTGAGCCGATTGTTGGCGGTGTCAAATTTAGAGCTCGAGACCAAGATGGATGATGAGGGTGTAAGTATGCTAGACCCCGTACTTTTTTGAGTCACAAAGCCAATTTCCTAGAAAACTCGACTTTGCACTTGTGATTGTGATTACTTAGGGGTGTTTTTTTGCCAATTTTTTTTTATTTGCTAGACTTGTTACATGTTAAGTTCATGTGCATGTTGTCCCTTTCTTGAATTACTAAGTTCAATGAGAGAAATTTGTACTTTTAGTATGCTCAGTAAATTGTCACAGTACACTTTTTTGAAGGAAAGTACTAATATCTTAGAGGTGGGAAGTCAAAGTACTTCTTTTCTTCTTGCAATGAAGATAAGCAATGGCAGCGTATTCGAATCTCCCCTCACTTTTTTATTTACAACTTTAGTTTGGCTGAAATCTTCAAAATAAGTCAATTTTTGTTTGCAAGTTATATCTGGTGGAAAAATCCATCTTTTTCCAATCAGATTGAAGATTCTAGATGTTGGCACCTAATTCTAGAATGGCGTCTAGTCCATTAAAGAAAAAACAAAATTTTCCGTTAGTTATTTTTTGGCGCTTCTATACGTTGTTCAGATACCAAGAATACTCTTAGTACATTTTTGTACTTTGACAAAAGGAACATTCCTTAATTGCGCATCCTGACAAATTTGATTTGTCTTGGACGCCGGTCTGTTGTGGCGGCGCCACTGTTTTCTTCGGCCACGTCATCATCGTCTCTCTCCTGAGTCTGGGCTGCATTTGCTGTGCACCTCCGGCTTGGTTTGCGATTCCCTATGCTGTTAGGCTGTATGGAATCAAAGTTTTCCTTGAATTTTTAGTGCTTTGAAACTTCTGTGCAATGGTCAATACTTGGTGATGTTTGCGCAAGCTGTTTGTCTTAGTTTGTGAAAGATGGCGACGTCTACACAACACCCAGTTGTCTTGGTTCAAAAACTTATTACCTCATATTTCATTGCAAGTCTTCCTATTGAGTTGGGTTCTCGTTGTTTTGAGTCAATTAGTGCTCAGACTAGTGACTCTGGTTACATTTCAGAAACCCCAGTGTCCAAGCAAGGAAACATTAATTTCTATTTAGGCTTGTGCAACACACAGGACGAGTCCTCCAGGCGATCTCTATTCACTAGCTCAGATCCAACATCATATCCCACCACAAGTTCGGACTTCACACCTTCTTTTTCTTTCGTGAGACTTTCGACTGGCCCTTCGACTGTTAGCTGCGAATCCCTTTTGTTGAGGAAGTGACATCGGCTATTTATGAGGGTGAGTTCTGTCAAATTCTCTTGAACCGATGCTCCTCAGACCTTCCTGCATGCAATGCTTACATTGGATCTTGTCATCTTCACAACTTCTGAACTACATACTCTGGTTTACGGTAGATAACTAACGTGTGTTTGTTTGTTCTTTTGTTTAAGAATGGGTAACACTGCCAAGAGACAACGAATACGACATGGCATTAGTCGTCCAGGTCCAGCAGTTAGGGCCAATGCAGCTCGCTTGCAAGAAGAGCAATAGATTTTGGTAACTGAGAACGCAAGAGTAAGAAAGTCTTTGCAGAGGTCACGAGAAAGACAAAGGCATGAAGAGGCATTTATTTTAGCTTCTATAGCACCAAGTGTTTTGGAAGACAGTCTATCACCGAGAGACTCTAATCGAATCTCACTTCGTTTAGTGCAATATTTAGGGCAGGAGTTGAGAGGTTGTCCCGGTCCACAAAGTAGGAGAGATGTTGTGGAGAGGTTATTGCGCCACAGTAGTGTTTCCCCTTTGTTGCCTGAGTACTATGCACGGCCGCAGGAAGCTAAGATCATTCACTCATTCATTGAGAGCTTCAAGAATGAATTGCAATTAGTAAAGGTAGCAAACTCCAATGAGTTGTTAGCCAGGAAGAGTGCTCTGTTGGATGCAGCAGTAAGCTTAGGAATTGATGGGGTGAGGCCATTGTCTCGTATTTTGGAAACATCAGCAGAGAGTATCAATATTGCTTTGAATTGAAGGGTTGAGCTCCTTGATTCTGAGGAAACAGTTTTAGGGCTTCGCTTACATCGTAAGAAGAGAGGGGGACTCTCTGACTACGTCAAATAATGCATTCATGTATGGTGGAATGCCCAGACTAAGGTCTCCCCAAACAAAAAGGACGTGATCAAACACCGAGTAGATCGAAAGGATTGGACGGAGCCTCATCCGACGCATTATCTGTGTGATTCTTAGGTATGTTGGAATTTACAATTGAGGTGTTGTCTTTTTACTTATGTTCTGGAGTCCAAATTCATGTTAGTCAAAGTAGTTTTGCTAGAATTTGCTTAGAAGATAACAGAATGAGCTCTACAATAATTGGACCCCGTGTCCTACGAGTATTAAAAGTACATCAATAGCTCATGGCATGAGGAGTACTGTGTATGTTTAATACTGTTCATGTAGTGGTTAAGGTGTTAACATGTAGTCATGAGCACTTTGGGATCATGTTGTACAAAATGGAATTTTAGCTTGTACATATTCGACTTTAAACTCGAAGGATGACCCTGAACCTAGGTGTAGTAGGTACTCTTGTACTTTGTTTCCTAGTTACATACCCTTTGTACATATGGCATTGTTAGTGGTCATACGAATCAAAGTACAAATGGTACTGGGATGGTTTTGTACTTTTCAATTTTCATAATAATCTACCACTGTTATGAACTTTATGTAATATAAAATGTACATATTGTATAATGTCTCCTTTGAAACCTGAAGGTGGTATTGTAGTGTGTAATACATGCATGACTCCTAGTACATTGTCATGGTACTTTTCTACAATTAGTACATTCTGTATATTTCTCACGTACAAGGTTTGCAAAAAAGGTTCTTATTGTACATGTTTTACATGTCTCTGAGTTTTGCAGACCTCATTTTTTTTGCGCTTCAAGGAAGTCCACCCTGAATGTAGTGTGCGGCAAAGGGCATTTGAGAGGTTGAAGCCGTGGTGGGTGCGGAAACTAAAGGAGCGAAATACATGTTGTTGTATTTACCATGTTCAAACCGATTTCATGAAGATTGGATTGAGGAATCTAAGAGACAAGCTCAAAGGGCTGCATGTTAACTGTGTTTGTGCTTGTATTATTTGCAAAGGCAATGAAGAGGGGGGTTGTTGTGCACATGAGCACATTTTTCAGCGGATAACCTTACTGTGGGAAGCATGCATGTGTCCGAAAGGGGAGTTTGATGTTTGGCACAGACTGGAATGCCTTATGGAAGAGTGTTCTAGATGTGGTTTTCGTTTGCTTTTGTTTTGTCCTCTTGAATTATCTACTTCTAACACGTTTACCTTGAAGTGGAAGTGCTTTGAGTACTACCAGGTGGGAGTGGATTCTCAGACCGGAAGAGCCAAGAAAAGAATTAGGGAGGCTTTCAAAGAGACACCTGCACATGAATTCCTGTCATACATGGAGAAAACCGTCACTACATTTGTCACGCACAACTTCAAGGCTCGATGGCAGGATGAGCAGTGCCAACTGATGATGCAAAATGTGCCCAAGGGGGTTGTTGTATCCCACATTGACTATGTTGAAAATTACTCCTTTGCCATCCAGAATGAGGTGCAGAGCTTGTATTATCACAGTACAAGTGTGACTATATTGGTTCACATTACGATGTGGAAAGAAGGAGACCAGACTATGAAGCAGACCCACTTTTATATCTCTAATGATAAATCCCACGACTCTGCTTTTGTTCAGCATTGCCTGATGTTGCATTGGGATTGGCTAACTGACTCTGGATTCGCTCCGGAGGAGCATTGGGTGTTCAGTGACGGTTGTAGTGCACAGTTCAAGTGTGCAACAGCTATGTATTTTGTGGCACGCTACCCTGGGCTCATTGGAGGTTGCAAGATGAATTGGAATATTTTTGAATCCGCTCATGGAAAGGGCGAATGGGATGGGGCAGGTGCCGTGGTGAAAAGGGCATTGGCTGCTGAGCAGATTAAGAATCCCTTGCGGCCGTTACGGAATGCTGCTGATGTGGTGGATTTCCTGGATGAGAAATACACCGAACGTGTACCCAGCTCATACGCACGAGCTACAACTTCCCCTCTTTCTCGTGTTTTTTGGCTGATTGGAGATTCAGATGTCGATCATGCTGATAATAGTATCAAATGCCACACTCTGCCAGGCTCCAAAAGTCTTTATTCCATTTCAGGCTTTTCTATAACTAACCCTACCCTCCTTAGGACTCGTCAATTGTCATGCTTTTGTATCCCATGTATTGATGGTGATTGGATTGAGTGTGAAAATTCAGCACATGTGCAGGAATGGCGGGTTCAAAGGTTGCAGCCTTTCAATACTGTTGCTGTAGCTCAACAAGTCGAAGAGATGGACAATGAAGCAAACTGGGCGTATGATGGTATTTCGGAAGAGGTTGGTGACTTGGTAGAAATTGGCGACAACTTCATGATACCTGCAGAGGAGGATAACGAAGATGGGGTGGAATACTACATCCTCCAATGTGTGGCCAAGAAGTTTGTGTTACAAGAGTCCATGACATGTCCATGGAGGGGATTTTTTGGAGCTGGAGAAGCTGTGATTCGAGCACAATACTTCAAGAAGTACGGGCGTAGAGAGAAGACCTACGTGCTTTGTGACAGGGCAGTTGATGCTCATGTAGAGGCTCATCTAGTTCGGGCTTGCAAATTCCCTATGGTTCTAGCTTCTCATAGGGTGAAAGGAACTCCTGTATACAAGGTGTCTAGTGAAACACAACGGATATGTGAAGATGCCTTACGGGAGTGGTGGGCATTCAATGGTGATTAACTATGTTGCATTGTAGCATTGAGGCTGTGGGAACTCAAAGCATATTTGGAAGTATCAGTAGATACTTTGAGTACTATGAGAGCTTCAAGCTAGATATGCCTTACAAGTACTCTATGTGCTACATGTACCATATGTACAAGATGCACTATATGTACTATATGTTCTGTATATAATATGTACTATATGAACTAATAAATAGTTGTGAGTTTTTAAACTTGCTTTTAAGTGTAATATTTCTTATCTGAAGCTGTGTTATAGGTGAGAAATGAGATGTTCATTTACTAGTTGCTGTCTGATTTGGATATACCTATAGTTAATCACAAACTCATCTTAACCTACATTGATTCGTGGTTTGGGTATTGAAGCTATGGTACATGGAAGAGCACCAAAAGCTTTTTTCCACTAATTGTATGGCTCCAAATATAAATCTCAGAGTTTTTACAACTTTTAATTTTAAGAAAATAATCCAATGATATACTAATGAAGCACTTAACGATTGGATTAATGAGCATATTTAATATGCTTATTAATCATATTCCTACTAATTGCACAAAAGAATGGAGAATGAATTTAGTTAAAGTGAATATATCAGATATTAAAAAAAGGACCTTTGCACTAGTACAACACCAAATATAGGAAACGAATTTCAAGACACCTATAAGAAACTCAAAAAGGAAAAAAAGGTGAAGGGCACAAATGCTAGTGACAACAAATTGAAACATTTACAAGGGAAAAAAGTAGGGAGCTAATGAATGCCAACATCTAAGAAAACATTTACTAGACTGTTTTCTTTTTCTTTAGGTGATGAAAAAAATTGGGTGAAAAAAAAATGCACCCATCACCTATATGAGAAAAAATTCGAAAGAAAAAAAAATGGGAAGGTAATGAATGCCAAAACCTAAGAAAATATTCATGAGAATGTTCTCTTAAGTGATGAAAAAAATTGGGTGATGGTATGCACCCATTACCTATATAAGAAAACTTTTGAAAGAAAAAAATGGGAAGGTAATGAATGTCAACCCCTAAAAAAACATTCACAAGAATGTTTTCTTAGGTGGTGAAAAAAATTGGGTGATGATGGAATGCACACATCACCTAAATATGAAAACATTCAAAAAATAAATAAATAAATAGGAACCTGGTATGGATTGTAGACCCTATAATGAGGATTAGAAGAAATAAAGATTAATGGTGTCATCAAACTTTTTGTATAGATCATGGGAGTTGGGATGCTAAGTAGTCCCACACTAGCTTTGCCATAATTTGTTTGCATTCCTTACTCTAGAAAGATGACCACATGTTGGGCTTGAATTTGTAGAGGCAAAATAATTGACCAAGAATATACAAAGAGTTGTTTTAGAATGAATGTTTGAATGAATGTTCATCTCTAAAGGGGAAGTTCTTGAAGAACAAGTGGAAAGCTAAATGGTCAATCGATACAATGACAATGACCTTTCTTTCAAAGAATGTAACTTTCGCATTCAAGAACCTTGTCTAATTACATTTACATATAAATTGAATGTAATCTTGTGCACTGTGGAACGGGGTAATGACAATATGGCCAAGGCTTTAATACTTGCACGCACAATGGACAAAACATCCTCTACAGTTCACTCTAAAGTAGCAAAACTGGGAGCTAGAACTTTGGTATTGCATGACTTACTCCTCCTGTTCCATGTACAAAATTGGTCCATATACTTCAACGAACAAGAGTGTTTTACACATGAAAGAGGCTAATGAGAACATTGGCAGTCCGCAAGTGACTAGTTAAATTAGAAATCACTATTAATTCACACTAAACGAGATTACAATAGTGATTCCTTAAAATATCAAAAAACAGTACATTTTTTACATATAGTACACTTTGTACATATAGTACACACTTTGTACATATAGTAGATATTACATCTTTATATATAGTATATGTACATGGAGTACATGGAGTACAAATATCACTAAAACACTCCTACCTCTGAAAGCCTCATTGCAAAGTCCTAATTCATTTGGTCCTACGTGGTTTAGATGGGTCTGTGAGAAATTTTCGATGTGCAGTAGCCAACAACTCGGCTATAGTCATTGAAGTGTCACCCACCTCGTCTTTGGGCAAGTTAGTGTTACACAACTTTTGCCTGCATAAGACATTGTAGCACCTACAAGCAAAAGAAGATTGTGATGTTTCAGAGTCATTAAACGTTGTGCCATAATCCCACGTCAACTCCTCTCCAACTTCAACTCTTCGATTCGTGAAGAAGGCCATATGATAGAAACGGCGGTCGATACTTCCAATTGAGACATGCATGTCCACTAGATTCGGATCTCCACATCTGTAATGTCCAATTGCAAGGGTCAATGTATCAAAGGTATTGAACATTGAGAAACAATTTAAAGGCAAACGCTGCCCAACTCTATCCCGAGGTTCAAGAATGTAGACACATTGTTAAATTTCGAAGAGACCAAGTCTATGACCCCTAAACCACAGCTGTAATTAAAGCCATAACACCTAATAAAAAATGGACAGTCTTCCCAAAGAAGTAATTTAAAGCGAAAGAAATTAACAAAAAATGAATTGTAAATTGTACCTGTGGTTCAAAAATCTGGCCACGTTTCCAAAGCGAGTGGAATCCAAGTTCAAAGCACTGTTGTCGTCCACAATGTGCTCAGTAGCCCAATCCGCATCAAGAGCCATACTATAGGAGAGTAAGCCCTTTGCCCGCTTATTTCTATCAATAAGTTCAGCAGTAGTCAAAATCTCACCCGTCAGCTCAAAAACGAATGCACCTCTAGGTATATGCTCAGCTGCTCGAATCCCCCATCCCATGAGGGCTGTATGAAAGACCTCTATTTGAAACTTCATCCCCTGCTGAACAACACGATTGCGACAGTCACTGCCACATGCACACTTCACATTGCACTCCTTAAGGAAAGTACGAGGAACATGACCCTTGCACTGCTCTCCACCCCTCATACATGGGGTCCCTTTCTTACAGAAATGAGGAGTACCATCGTCACCTCCTTCGATTAACTGATCTGTTAGAATGCCTCCGGGATATGCACCTCCACCTCCAACATGTGCTTAGCATGGACAACTACCATCCATGCAGCTGTTGGAACATTGACAATAGTCCCCATGGTGCAGGCTCTTCAGGGTGGAAAATATCTGCGCTTGATCATAAATTAGACTACAATTCATATACTGAAAATAAGGCAAAGGCACGTCAGAGTCAGCAACTTTGATAGGAGTCCCTTCCATCCCCTTAGACAAATCTTCAGGATCATACCAAATCTCTTCCTGGTTATTACCCCATCCCACAAACCAAACTACCCATGTTATACTTCAAAAAGACAAGTAAATTAAAGTCTAAGCCAATGCTTCGGAGTACCAACTGTACTAGTTCAATTAAATCACGAACTTTGCATACATTAAAAAACCACAAGTCACTCAATAGTCTCACAAGAATTTGGAGTGACAATTTTGAATGAGGGAGGGCCCTTACAAACCTTCTCTAATAGATATAGAATATAGCTGCATACTAAGAGCTGACCAACGCAGCTCAATGGACCAAATACAAAAATAAATACAAAGCAAAAATAGACTATGCAGTTTAACTATTTTGCAAAGGCAGCTCTCCCTCGTTTCAGCGAGGAAGGGCCACCTACCTTTTCACCCCTTCTCTTTTTTCCTTTAGCCTTCTTAACCGCTGCTGCATCCACCTCTTTAGCAACACGTGCTCTGGTCTGAACATTGCTCTCTGGAGCAACAACTGCACTATCACTAACACCAGCAGCAAGTTGGGATAAGTCTTTAAAAGTTCTTTTATCCACAGAGTACAGATTCTCAGGGGCGGACATATTTTCCACCTCCTCGTCATCCGACAATGTTGGACCTCTCAGCCTCTTGGCCTTCACCTTGAATGGCAACCTTGCTGGTTGGGGAACAACCGCAATTTCTTCCATCTGCACGGCCACACCTTCTGCTTGCACAGCCACACCTTCTGCTTGCACAGCCACAACTCCCGCCTCCAATGCCACTGCTGTGCTCTCCACCACCTTTGACTCTGGAGACGTTGGAACCAGGGCCTTACCTGTGGTTGCTTCGGCTTGTACTTCCGTTGTTCCATCGTGCACAGCCTTTACTCCAGCCTCCAGCTCTTGTAGCACAGGATCCGCACCCCTCTCACAACCCTCCACCACTTTGGCCACAGCCTGTACCACGTGGTTATCCTCCAAACCTTTTGCAGTACCCTCCATGTCGACGACATTGCTCCCAACATCCATCTCTCTTCCTCATTGCCCCACCAAGCATTGTGAACCCGGTTTGGGTACCACCGGGCTTGCAACTTTGGGCTTCGATGCCTTCTCAGGCACCAGTCCCTCTTCTGTCACAGAGAGACCTGAATTTAGCCGAGGACGCAGCTTAACATAAAACATAACGCCAGCAGGGTTGCTATCCTCAGAAGTCAATCCAAATTCCGAGGACTTGGCCACCTCACCTTGTGCGACTTCTGGTTTCGGACCCTCCTGGCCTTGCCTCTCTAAGTTCTTGGGACCCAAATCTGCCGATTTGATGATGTCCCCACTCCCTTGTGCGGCAACTTTCGGCTCACCATCTCCCTCTTCCTTGGCAGATGAAAGGCTGGTGCCTGAGGATGAACGCAGAGCAGGCACCATGGTGTCTACTTCATCATCTGATGAAGATGAGTCTGAATCCAGAAGAGTTTCAGAGGCGTGGCCACTCTTACCATCATCTAAGCACTCCATGACACACACCTCAGTTGAGCGTTGCAGCTCCTCTTGTTCAAGAACCTGAGGACTGCTCTGCTTCCGGATCTCAGCAGGTCCTTCCCCTAAACCGTCAACATCCCCTCCCGAGCAGGTCCTTTGACTTGTCTCTCCCTCGACTAGACAAAGTGGTTCAGCATACGTTGATGCATGAGGGGCAAATTCTAAAGAGGAGTCTGCCATAACGCTCACAAGATTAGTGACTGGCGTAGCATCTTACAGAAAGGAGAAGTACATAATGTACCCCTGATACAAAAGCCTCATCACAAAAAGTACAAAAACACAAACGAAGGAAGAAATGGTTGTACTAAGAATACAAATGTACAAAGAACACAATGGATTAAGCAAGAAGAATGTACAAAAAATCCAAATGTACTCCTCAAATAAGTATTCCATGAACCCAAATGTACTTAGGATACTGGGTATTAAAATATCAATGTACTAAATATACTAGCTAACTGATAATACAAAATGCACAACTAGTACAAACAGTTCTATAGGATGTCTTTCGAATGGAGCTCATAGTTCAATAGTACTAGGTTGGGGTACCCAGAAGTATTGTATGTACTCAGATACCAATTGTTCAGTACTACTTTGTTCATAGTACCTTAGAAATGAAGCGCAAAAAAAAGAGAAATACCTGTTGTAGGTCCTCCTCGTACATCCTTGTTCGTGGACCCTGTTGTCAGTACCATTCCAATGTCAAGAGATAAGTACAAAAATAGACAATTTGAGGAAGCAAGTACTTGAAGACACCCTCATATACAATAAGCACATGAGCATACAATTCAAATTACAAGAGACAACATGAATTCAAATGTGAACTTACCAATTGTCGGTACCCTTGATCTAGCTCGGTCTGTTCTTTCCCTCATTAGTCTCCTTCTTTCTTCAGGCAGCCCAAGCATTGATTCTCTCTGTGATAGCTCTGCATTTGGGTCTCCCCACCCAAAGCTTCGATACCACTCCAGATGTGACAATTCTTAGCAACCCTCTGCCACGCACTTGCAATGTCTAGCAAAAACTACTGAAGCACAAAAAGGATGATACAAATGCTTACATGAGGAGACTACAATGTCATTCTGAGGAAATGAGAATGAACACAAGCTGCACCCTGTAATTCTAATGGATTTGTTCTCACACCCAAAATCACATGATGGTGAAGGAGGATCTTGGGCTGAGTACACCATGGGCCTTGGGAACAAGTTCAAATTACTCCTCCCCGCCTTCAACTGAAATTTCTCTGCTACTAGGGCATCGAATTGCAATTGACTACTTTCCAAACCTCTTGTCACTGACGCCATGGCAGCTTCAGCTTCATCCACCTCCTGTCTTGCAGTGTTTACCTTCAAAGACTCCTCCTGCATTTGCTCTTGAATTCCTTCCATCTTTATCATTTCCTTGAAAGCATCTTTGCCTTCCTCCTCCAATGTCTTGATGAGTGCCTTCTTCTGTAGCTCTTGCTTCTGTAACGACCCCATTCCCCATTCAGATTGCTTGAGATTCAAGTGGGCTCCTTCAAGCTGTTGTCCTGCCTCTTTCTTCAATCCCCGAAGGTGTTGCTGCTCCAAGCGGATCACTTCCATCAATTGGTGAACGTCCATCAAGCGCTCCTCAGCAACAGACTTCTTCAAAGTCACCCCTGCGACCCCCCCAACAGCAACGTCTGGCGCGCAAATCCCTGAAGCCATTCCGGATTCAAATCCTACACCATCACACTCAGCCATCGATAGAGGACGCGATTTAGAAGCTCTACCCTTCTCCTCCACAGCATCGACTAGGGCTCGCTTCTTGCCACTACCCTCCTTCTCCCCTTCCATCTTCACCTGTACACCAGGCTCCACCTTGAATCCGTGCCACTCCTTCCCGCGGAATGGGGCTCGCTTTCCATTTGTGGTACTGGATGCCACTGCTTTCTTCAATTCGTCCAATTTGTTCCGATCCAGCGTGTGTCGACTGCGTTGGCGTTTGTTGGTCTCTTCACCAAACGCGCACGAGTTCACCTTGCCACTCCCTTCTTCGTACTCTCAAACCACCCCTTCGGCAAAGCAAATCGTGACCAAAGTTGGGGTTTTGTCCTCGGGATGCTGGTAGAGGATCGGGTGCAAAAATTTCACCCTATCCACTACCTCTTCTACACTGCATCCACCCCAAGCATACCCAGCCCGCCCACCCTCACCATACGGCTTCCCAAAGAGCTTCCTCAAAGACTCGGCACTTACCGTATTCTTGCGGAAGTGATGCGGGTTGTCCCCCTCGTTGGCGAGTCCATACTCCGTCTCAAAATCACGCTTCTTGAGCAATCGGGGTGGTTTCTTCAACCTCGCGATTTCCTCCTCAACATCTTCAACAGAAGTGAAGACTTTCAGCGACCTTAGCTGCTTCCCCTTCTCCTTGGTCTTTGCAACAACTCTGGCTGCACCCTCAAGAATTTGGACGTCTTCTTCGTCGCCACTCGCCAAACCCGATCTCGTGGCACCCGACCCTACATCGGCAGACTTGGACCGCTTGGTTTCAAACTTCACCGTCACCTCCTCGTCCTCTAAACCTTTCTCTCTAACGTGTGCACGCCCCATTGTGTCCCTCACACCGCTCACACCGTAGGAACTTTCTCAAAAAAAAACCTAACTCCCGATCGCCCAACTCGCCAATGGAGAGTTTGCCAATCGCCCAGCTCGCCAATCGCCACCACACCCATCACCCACCTCGCCGATCGCCACCTCGCCCTCACTACCTCGCCAAATTTCGAAGGTGAGGCTGGTGCCAAAGCCATCTTCGCTCCTGAGAGAGACGAAGGTGACCGGGGGTCACCAGTCACCTCCCCTACGCAGCACAAGAGGTAACTGGTGACCACCGGTTGCCTTAACCTACTAATTTGGTTTTGGGATAAAGTATGACATATAGGGTCTTATTTTGAAGCCTTCAATTAATTTTTAAGGAACTGAGATGTTTCCAAAACATAAGCTCTTTATCAATAATTTATTATCTTGTTGAACTAGTAAAAATGGGAAGAAAAATAACTACATATAGAAGTATATAAAAGCAAATTTAAAAAAATTGATATTAAAACCACAAAAGCAAAGACTTATCTCCATAGGTGATTCACCACTTGAAATGATTTTCAACTAGTGACTCACTAGTGGAAATTTTTTCTTTATTTATAAAGTCTAAGCATGACCTTTTGTATTGGCTTTCAAAATTAGGAATGTCAATTGTTATGGAATAATTCCATCACCTAATTCTATTTAATCATTTGTTCTATATGTCTTACCATTGTAGATTTTACCAAAATTTATATCTTACCAAACTTCTACAAGTCAAATCTAAAAGATTTATTTATTTGTTCAATGTAGAACATACAGACCTCAACAATATGTCTCAAATTGTATTTTCAAAATAGAAACACTTAACAATATTAAATAATACATCCTAAATATAAAATTTGGAATTAGATGAAAGCAACAAAAGATAATTTTCAAATTTTCAATTAAAAATAACAAAAGCCCAGAGGGAAACGCAAAGTGGTCTACCAATTCAAACAGCCTCTACTTGATAATCCAATTTACTCTCCCCTCCGACAATGTATGAAGCCAACTCACATCGTTATAAAGTACGCTTGAGTTGGGAATGCCAATCGTTATGGGATAATGAAAGGTCATTCTATGTCCAAATTAGACATATATGTAACTCATCAATAGTATGTCATGTACAGTAGTTCCACATGATAAGTCTATAGAAAATGAAACTTTAAATTGTTATTCATAGAAGTGTATTTGAGTATGTAAGATAGATGAATTGTGAAATTTTATTTAAATCGTAAAACCTACCAAATTTATCTACAAAATGAACTAATGTTTTTTTTCTAAAATTAAAAATATATGAAATAATGGAAAGGCTCATTTGATTAAAAAATAGGAAAAAATCAATGAAAAAAACAAAAAGCATTTGATTATCCAAAATTAATAAAAATTGATGAAAAAAATAAAAAAAATATTTTGATTACCCATTTGAATAGGAAGCAATTGATAAAAAAAAATAGGGAAGTGGATTTGAGGACTCTATTATCAATTTTCACACACTGAATGAAAAATAGAAACATTTAGTATTCAAATAAAAAAAGAGTACATTAGTTGTACCCACAATCAATTTTCACACGCTATTAAATGAAAAATAGAAACTTTTAGTATTCAAATCTAAAAAATAGGAAGTACATTTGTGATACCCATTATCATTTTTCACATGCTAAATGAAAAATAGAATCATTTAGTATTGAAATAAAAAATGGGAATAGATTTGTGGTACTCACGATCAATTTTCACATACTGAATGAAAAATAGAAACTCTTAACTTGTAGATTTATTCAATAAAAAAATGGAAAGTAGATTTGTCTTACCCACAATCAATTTTCACACACTAAATGAAAAATGGAAACTCTGAGTATTCAAATTAAAAAAAAATGGGATATAGATTTGTAGAACCCGCAATCAATTTTCATACACTAAATGAAAAATAGAAATTCTAAGTATTCAAATTTTTAAAAAAACGGGATGTAGATTTGTAAAACCTATAATCATTCTGATACACTAAAATGAAAAATTAGAACTCTTAGTATTCAAATTTAAAAAATGGGAAGTGGATTTGTGGAACCTAGAATATCATTTTGATACTCTAAAATGAAAAATGGAAACTTTTAGTATTCAAATAAAAGAAATAGGGAGTAGATTTGTAGAACCTAGAGTATCACTTTATTACTCTAAATGAAAAATAGAAACTCTCAGTATTCAAATTAGAAAATGGGAAGTGGATTTATGGAATCTAGAGTATCGTTTTGATACTCTAAAATGAAAAATGGAAACTATGAGTATTCAAATTTTAAAAAATGGGATATAGATTTGTAGAACCTAGAGTATCATTTTGATACTAGAAATGAAAATACTCCTAGGTTTATTCAATAAAGATACTTGGAAGTGCATATGTGGAACCTAGAGTATATTTTTGATACTCTAAATGAAAAAAAGAATTATTTAGTTTTCAAATTTTAAAAATGGAAAGTAGATTTGTCGTACTCACAATCAATTTTCACTCATTGAATGAAAAAGAGAAACATTGAGTTTTCAAATTAAAAAAATGGGAAGTACATTTGTGGAACCCACAATCAATTTTCACACAGTAAATGAAAAATGGAAACTCTGAGTATTCAAATTTAAAAAAATGGGATATAGATTTGTAGAACCTAGAGTATCATTTTGATACACTAAAATGAAAAATTGGAACTCTTAGTATTCAAATTTTAAAAAATGGAATGTAGATTTGTGGAACTTAGAGTAGCATTTTAATATACTGAAATGAAAAATAGGAACCCTTAGTATTCAAATAAAAGAAATGGGGAGTAGATTTGTGGAACCTAGAGTATCACTTTATTACTCTAAATGAAAAATAGAAACCCTTAGTATTCAAATTAGAAAATGGGAAGTGGATTCATGGAACCTAGAGTATTACTTTATTATTCTAAATGAAAAATAGAAACTCTTAATATTCAAATAATTAAATGGGAAGTGGATTTGTGGAACCTAGAATATAACTTTGATACTCTAAATAAAAAATAGAATCTCTTAGTATTCAAATAAAAAAATGGGAAGTGGATTTGTAGAATCCTTATCATCTCTAATCCTAAATCAAAATGAGTACGTTGAATCCATTTTTAATTCTAGTTTCCACATGTTTGAACTAAAATGATAGGATTTCAATTTAAGTCCTACATGTATAATTGTAATAATGATATGAATGGCTATTATAATCCACATGCTCTATTTTTTTGAAATTTTTGGTGAATTCATTTATAAAATGTTGCAAGTTTGAAAATTTTATCTCTACATATTGTCATACTCTAATAGCTTAGAAATTTCATCTAAAATTTTTAATCAATAATTAATCCTTTAGCAAATTAACAAATAACATGGGCAAATTTAAGATCAGCCCTTGGATGTTCATCAAGGCCATACGATTTCGGCCTTTGGATGCTTCAAGATCCAACTAGCGGGAAGGTTGAGGTGGGCTAATTCAAATCCAACCCTTGGATTGCCCATTGGGAATCAAATTTTAGTTTTTCTCTTTTTTTTAAGGTAAGCCTAACGAGATCACCCACCTTAGGTTGCGACCCCAAACAGTGCAGTGCGTCAGCATTAGCCACCTCAATCAGGTCGGTATTGAATGGCATGGCTTTTAAAAGATTGCGTGGCAGTTTAACAACATGAATTATCCTTTACACAACTGGCACATTCAATTAAGGTTGCTTAGGATTCGGAATCATCTCGCACTTTGCTCCCAAACAAATGCATCTCTGACATCAAAAATCAACGGCCTAGATCTACTTTGCTGAAGTACATTACGTACTAATTTGTACTTTGAATACAGAACAGTACAGGGAGATTTTGCCTAAACTGCTTAGGCGTAGCGTACTTACACCCTCCAGCTTGCAGGTGGAACTGCGTTGGAAATTGCTTCGAAGTTGAAAGCTAAGAGCAAGCTTATTGGAGAAGCATTGGATCCTATTTGGGGTACTGGGAGTCAGGCAGATGCAACAACAACATATATAACAGGGCAAAAGGAGAAGAAACAATCGAAGCAAAATGTAGGGACTCAGTCAATATCAGGGGTCCTTGCCGGGGAATGCACAGAACTAAAGTTGACACCACTAAAGAAAGGAAGATGCCATGTACTTCTCTCAGATGAAAGCAAGGACGAGTCACCTACAAAGCAGGGTTCTGGAGGCATGGTGGATGTGGACACGGAGTTCCTGGCCAAAGACCCCGCAGTGTCACAAGACGATGCCTTTGAAGAGATGATGCACATGGACTTCATTGAAGACACTCCTGCTGAAGGTGTTCTTGAAGAGGAGGGCGTCCATCATGAAGATGCTTTGGACCCTTCTGCCATAGTCCAACAAGATCAACAGTCTTCTCCTGTAGCACAGAAGCCTCAGCCCCAAATGTGCACCACATTTGAACCTCCACAGTGTTTTACTAAAGCACCAAAGCCTGTAACCAAGAAAGACGAAGCGCCTAAACCTCCAGAGTGTGGCGAGGCAGATCCAAAGCGTCATGGACAGTCTTCTGCAATGCGGAAACAAAAAGCAGGTTTGAAAACCGAAACTATGCCAGAACCACTTTCGCCCAGTGTTTCGCCAACGAAAAAGCGTCCAAAGAGTGCTGATGAATCAGCGATTGTGGTGTGGACTGGAAATTACGAAGGTAACTATGCTTTACATCAATACTGGCTAAGCGGTCGGGGTTCTCCAAAGACAAAAATGTATCATCCAGACTTAGCAGGCTACACGTCCGGACGAATGGAGCGTCTAAATCGTGATGAGCGGGAGGTCAGGATGGCTGCCCGTGTAAAGACAGATGCTTTGCTTGAATCGTGCCACCGCCCTAAACCGCTAGTCAGTTGTGAGCCTCCAAACATCTACCATTTGCTTCAAATTAGGCCACAGTTGTTCGACTGGGTGTGGGAGGGGCAATCAGAAGAAGCTTTTAAGGACCAGTTTCAACACTCTTGGGACTCTCAAACATTCCAAGCTACAACCAAGCAGTGCGTCATGTGGTGGACATGTAAGGCAAAGGTAAGAGAATGTTGACCTTAGTTTCTGTTTCCAATCTACAATTTCTGAAGTGTCTGATTTTTTTTCTATTTTGCACTTCCCAAGAGCGTCCATTCTTTTGTGTTATGGCAATTTCCAGCATGGTTGAAAGTGCACTGTTGCAGATTTGCGGCAGCAGAGGTATTGATTTCTCGCCCTCCAATCTTCCATGCATGTCATCGCTCTAATTTTTTGCGTCCTTTGTTCTCTGACAGGAAGAGGATTACCCAGACGTATTTGTGGCAGTTGGCCATGCCATAAACTCTTTGTACTACAGTGTGAAATATGGAAAAGTCCCACCAGACATCTCACTGCTGGGGACATACTTATAGTATGTTAAAGATCTTGCTGAGTATGAAGAGAAATGTCGGTCCTATGTTGTTGACTTGAAGAAAGAGCAAGAGCGCATGGTTGAGGATGTTGTGTCTAAATTCCGTCAAGCCACGAGAATGAAACGCGAGGCTTTTTTGTGGGATTGGTGCCCCCTCTGGTATGTTGTTTCAGAGAGCAAAGAGCTACTTGCAAAGCTACCGCAGCCACCCTGGCGTCATGATGGTTAGTGATAACCGCCACTGTTCTTCGTAGGAGGAATTACTTCATTATGCCTTTATTCATTGCATTACTGTCTTTCTGTCATAATGTCATAGTGTTAAAGAGAAAACACTGTCACAGTCACAGTGTCACAATATGATGTGGAACGAAAACTACCTAATGTGAACTTGGATTTGCATTACAGACGAGGAGGCTGAGGAGGTTCGGCGCATCATCCTTGAAGAACTGTTTTCTAGAATAAAGCCGACAACGTTTGTGCAAGTGATGCTAATAACCCTCCACAACGTCTTTGGAAGGTGGAGGCAAATGGCTTGTCCCGTCTTTGGCCTCAGTCGTTCGCTTGTTAGAACTCTTTGCTCTAGGCAAAGAGACATTATGCTAGCCGTATTTGCCTTCACCTTTGAAGTACCTTATCAATTTGCAGGTATGGCATCTTTCGAATGGGACTTGTTGCAATCTACCATCATGAAGGACGCACAACTTGTTACCGAGGGCAAGGGAGAACGAATTTTGGATAGCGTTTTGGATTGGCTTGAGCAAGTCCATGTGCGTGCATTGCAAGACCTTGTACGGGATTATCCAGTTGCATTTAGGCAGTGCTGGACAACAATCCTACATGAACACTAGGGAGATCAAGCAAAGTATTGGTCTAGGTGCCTCCGCTTTCGTGAGGACTTTGACATGGGTTGGGTTGCAGATACAATGGCGCCCACATGGGCTAAAAAGGTGAGGGAGACCCGTATGAAAATCATTGATCTTGTAAATTCAATGGAGACAGCGTTTCGTGAAGATGAAGACGCAGTTTGGGCGAACTACCACGCTTCTACTGTGCAGTGTTTTGCGGAAACAGGGAATGAAACACTGCAGGAACCCTTTGAGATACAAGCCCCGCCTATATCTTACGAGTCGTTGGACCTAGTGGAGGGTCAGAACGCAGTACGCATTGATGACATTTGCACTGAAGATCTCCACCTAGAAGGTTTGCCCATCTCAGACACGCCGACGACTTTGGCGGTTTTCGTAGGCACAGAGCCAGATTCTGCCGAGGGAAAAGGGTTTCCCATGCATGCTACTCCACGAAACATGACTGTTGAGTTCGCTTCCGCTGCAAGTACAGCTCCAGAGATTTGTTTGCAAGAAGAGGATGATACTCACGATAGTGACGACTTGGAAATTCCGCAAGACATGTTGGTTATAGAAGACCCGGTGAGTGCACAGAGAGTGGGGCATTCAAAAAGCGTGACAATCCCCCCCAAAACATGGCTGATTGCATACATACGCGTGACTCCAAGCTTTCTATACAGAAGACTCATGAATATTTCAAGGTGGATGACCTCGTTGACGCCTTGCCCAGGTACCCTATTTCTTTTCTTTACCCTCCAGTTCAATTCCATGCAAAACACTGACTTCCAAAAAATTGGATTACTGATTGCTGATTTCATGATGTGTACAGAAAGGCTGCATGTCACAAAGATACTGGTACTATCAACTTCTTTGGATTTGATTCGGAGTCTTTGCCAGTGCCAATAGACCAAATCCAAGATCTACAAAGGGGAAGAAAGATGCTGGGACAGAATGTCGTGGAGCTTTTATGTCGCCACCTTTGGTGGAGCATGTCAACAGAGGCACGAGGCCAAGTTTACATAGCTTCTTCACTTATGCAAGGTCCTCTACATCCAGCTTGGGAGTCGCAGGTGGAGGATGAACTAGTTAGGTGGGGTCGGTAATATCTTGTCCCCTCAAGAATATATACGAAGTGCCCAAAGACCTTCACAGTGGTGGTGCCATATATAAACAATTTACATTGGTCCCTGTTCATTTTAACAGAGTCCTCATTCATGCACCTAGATAGTGCAAACCTGCATAGGAAGTCAGAGCACCAGGAGCATGCGGAGCGCTTATGGAAAGTGTGGAAGCTTGTACATGAGCCCCCTTTGTTTGGAAATCCCCTTTTGAAGAAGGTGCCAGTGTTTCGTCAGAGAGGCAACTACGAGTGTGGGTTCTTCATGCTGCGCTTCATCGAATTGTACATTCGTTTCTTCCATATAGATGACCCCCCTTTGCCTGTGCAGAAGGCTCAGACAATGTCCTGCGCTGAGGTTATGTGTGCACAGAAGCCTGCTGCAATGCAGAAGAATGTCATCTGTGCAATTGCACATGAGTTGAGCATCACTTCGGAATGTGGGCTTTACGAGCCTCTGTTTCGAGCAGTCTAGGGTCCATCATCAAGCGGATGAATTCTTGAAGCTCATAGTTCGGTAACGTAGTTGGTAGAGGACAAAGCTAACGATTTGGATATGTAGTGGAGGCGTTAGTATGTTTGTTGGCATATTGGGGTGGAGAACACAACGTTTTTACTACGGATGAGTTCTGTAAGTGCAAGTTGAACTTTTTTAGTTTCCAAGGAGAATTGTTTGATAGGAAGGCCTCAATGTCTTGTGGTTTGCTAAATCCTTTGTGGCTGTGCATAGTGTTTGAATGTTTCAACTCTTTTCAGCGTAGTGTATCAGTGTGAGAGAGTTGGCTGCCAACTATTTTTTGTTCATTGTCATAGACCGCATTTCAGTGGCTAATAGTGAAACATAATTGAACTGCTTATAACGTGGCAATACTAAACCATCGTACATATATACTATAGAACACTGTATATTGAGCAATTGAGGGGCACCTGCTTTCATTGCAAGTCTATATTTTGTTTTAAGTGCATTTCCGCAGCATTGAATTCTGTCAATGTGGTTTGTGTATTGGAATATCACATGGACTTTTCCCTCATTAAATTCAGCATTATTTTAACTTCATAGTTGTTTCTGCATTAATTCAAGCAAGATACCAGTAACCCAACCTTGCCCCTTCTTAGTGCATGACATGAAACTCAGCGTTTCGTAAGATCCTAAGAGCAAGGCAGAGGTTGGCTCATATAGACACAACGTTTTATTCAGATGGTATGAGGTTTATATATAATGTATGTGACTAGATTTTTAAAAAAAATAGACATTGTAGACTTTTGCCTACAAGAAACCACTACCATTGTACACACCTTTCATCGTGCCTTAGCGTCAGCGTAATGATTCCTGTACTCTACAGCCTCCTAAATGTATTCCAGTGTTTCACTACCGTCAGATGTAAACAATGGCTAGGGTTTTGGTGACCAAGGGTTAGGCGGCTCGTGTTTTTCCCTATTTGGGTCTACAAGTCTCCCTGAATAGGAATTAAAAAAAAAAATTCGAGTACTCTCAAGAAATGTTATTTCCTGAATATGAAGACCTCTCTTCATGCATACAATGTTTCGAGAAAGGTGTCAAATGAAATGAACCCATCAAATAGTTAAAGATATATAGAGAGAATTTCAAATATGTATATATATACACACACACACATATGTTTTGCTTTTTTCTTTGATTCTCCAGGAAAAACAATGTGTACATGCATGTATGTATGTATATATGGATTAGCTATGATATCAAAAAATTAAAATCCATGAAGGGTCAATCCTTTCTTGCAAAAGAAGTACAAAGAACTTCCATTCCTATACCAACAAAGATGGGAATTTTTTAAATCTTCCTTTCTTCACATCTAACAATAGCATGTTATCCGTTAGTAGGATGAAAACAGGTAGAAATAATATCAACGTTTTTGCCCACATGCATCACAGGAATTAGTATTGTGAAACTTTTCTTTACTTGCACCCCTTATGTTTTTTCTTCAAAGAAATTTTGGCTTAAAAAAAACAAATAGCATTGTCACAAACACCATTTTTTCCTCAATGCATTTTCTTGCACACAAGGTTTGGTGGGTTGTGCAAATTTCTTAGTTCTTCTACACTTCATGTTTCTTTGTTAAAGAAATATTGCTTAAGTAAACCATTATATTGTAGGTTACACAGTATGCAATATTCACCCCATTTTTTTGGTTCATCCATTTTCCTTTGTGCAATGTTTCGTGGTCTGTGCAATTTGTTTATGTTCTCAGTCTCCTCTTATTTCATTCTTGAAAACATTTTGCTTGACCTCAACCGTTGTGTTTATGACTTCTGGTACACACTACACACCCCAATTTCTGTGGTGATCCACTTTCTTTGTTCAAATTTTCAGCTCTGTTCAATTTTTTTTGGTTTTTGGACACGTTGTGTTTGTTTTTTCAATCGTTGTGCTTGATCACAACCAAAATGTTTTGGTTCAGAGTGTACTACCCATTTTTTTGGGTGATCCACTTTCCTTTGTGATGAAATTTGTGCTCCGTGCAAATTTTTTGGATTCTAGTCACCTCATGCTTAGTCCTTGGAGAAGTTTTACTTCTGTAAAGGTTCATGTTTTGTTATACACTACACACACCATTTATCGGAGGGATCTATTTTTCTTTACCCAAGGTTTCGTTGTTTAGGAAATTTTTTTGGTCTTTGACACCTCCTATTTTGTTCCTTGAAACTTTTCGGTAATCCTAAAACATAATTTTTGGTTATAAAGTATATACCCCATTTTTTTTGGGGTCATTTTCCCTAGTGCAACATTTCATGGTTTGTGCAAATTCTTTTGTTCTAGCACACCTCAAATTTCGTTCCTTCAACCATTTACCTTTACGTAAACCACAATGTTTTGTTACAGAACCAATTTTTTGGGGTGATCCAATCTTCTTTCTGCAAGGTTAGGTGGAACCCATTTTTTTAGGTGATCCAATTTTATGTCTGCAAGGTTAGGTGGTCTGTGAATTTTCTTGTTCTAGAGCATTTCATGTTTCGGTCTTTAGAACATTGGATTCATCGAAACCAAAACGTTTTTGCAGTAACACTAGTTTAGGTGGTCATCCATCTTACTTTATGAAATGTTAGTTGGTTTAGGCAATTTCTGGGTTCTTCTACAACTCATATTTCGTATTTTTAAACCTTTTCCTTCATATAAACCAAGATGGTGATGTACACACCGCGTTTGGTCTACTGATCTATTTTGTTCTTTTCAAGTTTTTTTTTGGGGGGGGGGACATTTCTGTGTTTCTTAACTAGTCACATTTTTCTCCTTAAAACATTTTCTTCTATCTAAACAGAAATTTTTTTTATACACATACACGTTTTGGGGGGTTATCCATCTTGCTTCATACTAGGGTGGATGCACTTGGAATTTCTATATGTAGTTGGACACTCGACACCTCATGATTTTCTCTTTCAAACATTTTACTTCAGGAAAATTAAAATATTTTAGTACACACACCATTTTCTGGAGAGATCTGTTTTCATTTGTACCAGGCTTCAGTGGCGTGCCCATTTCTTCCTCCTACACACATTTTGCTTCAAAAAGTTTTAGTACGCAACCTATTTCTTTCTTTTACATTTTTATGCACACGTACCCTCAAATATAGAATTTTTATGCATATAGATTTCTCTTTATCATTCCAATGTGCTATAGGGGAATACAAAGATTATGCTCTCGGAACATTTATGGCACTCTTCTATAGGGAATATGTAGTCATAAATATACTTTGATGTCTCCTCTGAGACCTATTTTTTCATGTCGTAAAAAATAAATAAATTTCATTGACATATACGTTTTATTTTCTAAGAAAATCATAGTGCTTGGCAAAAAACTTGGAAATTTGTGATGCGGTTAGATTTTTTATATGAGGACCGTATGGAAATCAAATGTTAGGGCAGCCATAAACCAAATTTTATAGGGAAATTCAATTTTTTATGGCTCTAAGTTTGAGAACGACATTTGGTATTTAGGGTGTTTGGTGGCTGGGGCGCCCTCGGCATGCATGACGTCGCCTTGGAGTGAGGTCTGGACAACTGCGAACCTCAGCGAATCCACTTCTGTCGATCGATGAGACGGCATACGGCATTCCGTACAGTGCACAGAAAAGGTGGCGCAGTGTTTCGGCTACGTCGTAGGCTTCCGAGTTCTGGGTTTCTTGAATTGCTGTGCACTCGTTGCTTTCTATAGTTCTTTCAAATGAGACTTACTTCACTGCACGGAAATTTTGGACGTAGTTGGTGGCAAGTGCTTGGGCTGCCTTTTCTTAGGGTTTAGGTGCTTACAAGCATCGCTTTGCCTATATTCTTACAGTGAATGCACTCCTAATTGCAGGGCGAAATCATTACCTTTGCAGCGCTTGGGACACGTGTGAAGCCCATCGCTTCAGAAACTACTCAAGAGCGGTCTCTGAATCGTCAACCACTCAACGTTTGTCTTCACTCCTCACGGGCGTACAGGTTCTCTTTTCACCATCTTGTACTGCTCTTGCGTTCGATTTTCTGTTGGGTTCATACATTTCAATTTCACGGCACTTGTTGCGTTCGAGATTAGGGGCTGCGTTTGCACGTCTTCCCGATAGACTGCGTGGTCAAAGCTTAGTCGACTTTCTTGTATTCAGGAGCACAGTTATTCAGGCGGTCCTCATTCTGTGACACAACAATGATGCACGTTTTTAGTACCAACTCCGTTGGTCTTACAACGTTGAAATGCGTCTTAGTTTGGAGAAACAAAGGTTAGGTGATTCAGTTCTGGATGCTTGCAAGGACATGGCGTAGCAAGAGCACTTAATCAATTGAAGTCCGCCTAGGGTTTAGGGTTCAGATATGCCTAGGGAGGGAATAGAAAGAGCTCTTCGTCATGATGCAGCTAGCAAAATCAAGAGAAGGGGTCATTAAGAATTCGTAGTTCAATGGTACTAATCATACTTCTTCTGATTGGTGGTAGGGCTAGGGCACAATATGTGGACGCTTACTTGTACTATGAACCAGTGTTTCGTTTGGTTCAACAAGTAGGCTGGACTAACTGGTTCAGTGGTATAGGCATTTCTATTGAACTGTATTGCTGCACATGTGACATGGCAAAACTCAAGAAAACTGTTACTATCAGAGAGGTCAACGGGCGAAGGGCACTGAAATCTGTGGGTGTTCCTGGTGGAGGCACTTCAAAGGTATGCAGTGTCTTAATTCCATTTTCTAGTTCCCTGTGTTTGTCCAATGTGCTTTGTTACTTAGATAGGAAGACATTGTGACGTCTTTGACATGAGGATCGATTTTGCAGGTTGACCCTCCGGGATCAAGTGCAAGAGTACAACCTCTTGCACCAAGTGAGGTTTTTTTTCAGGAAGTAACAATTGACAACCGCTCTTATAATGTCAACTACGGGTCCGCAGTAGAGTTTGCCAGGCTATTGCAGGAGTGCGCAACGGAGGCAGCGACTGATATCCCTCGTACTGTAGACCCTGTCAGGTACTACTTCCAGTGCATTCACTGTGGTGACACATCATTTACCAATAAAATGCGCTTGAATCGACACCGTTTCATGTCATAGTGTCCTACTGTGAAGGATGACACAGGGAATCCTATGCGATTGCTGCCTTATCCAAATCAAGGAAGAGGACAAGGGAAGTTTACAGAAATGATGCGGAAGGGGAAGGCTGTGGATGTGGAGGCTAGGGTGGCTCACCAAATAAGTAGTTCCACTCAAGCAGCCTCAACCAAGGTTACAGTGCAGGCTTCTCATTCCGGGGGTGGTGCAGACACGATTCCAAAGGGGACAAGGCGAGCATCATCTGCAATGACCATTGTGGATGCTGCCAAAGATATGATTCTAAAGAGGACAAGGCGAGCATCATTTGCAATGACCACTGTGGATGTTGCCAAAGACGGCAATGTCAAGAAAGTGAAGAAGGGCCGGGAAGAGGGTACCAAGTCTGCGAAGGAGACGGTGCCTGCGTTGATGAAGGAGGGCAAAGGTGGGTAGCAGGTTCCACCAAAGAGTCCGCATGACACTAGGCATCAACAGAAGGTCGTGCGCTTCAGTGAGGATGTGGCACCTAAACACAGAGCACAAGGCATTGCCGAGGACAGCGACTCTGAAGATAGCGCAGGGGACTTTCAGACACCACTGCCCACAAAGAAAAAAGATGTGATTCCCAAGACTGCACTTTGTAGGTCACGTTTACGATCACACACACGAGAGCTTGAGCCGCTCTTTGAAAAATGTAACACCATTGGCCACGCACCGCTTGGAAGTGTCTCTGACATTGCTTCGCAAGTGCGGTTACAAGATAAGGATACACGAGAAACGGCTGATCCAGTCTGGAGTGCTCAAGTGCCGCCATAGAAGACAACAAAGGAAGGATTTAGTCAGAAATCCAAGAAGAAACTGAAGGGTGCCTTGGGAGGAGTTCTTCAAAAAGGACTAGCGAAACATGGCAAGGGTCCACTTCTAACGACAAGAAAGAAGGGTAAACGGAGGGTACTGGTAACACTAGTAGGAGCCCCTGATTTTTTGGATGTCATAGATAAACGAACAAGTTTTTGCGAACATATGTATGAAGAGAAAATTTATGCCAATGGGTGCTCGTTGAATGTGATGCTGAAATGAGCGCTGCAAAATCACAGTTTTGACATGGTCATGCTGAGACTCACATCCATGCTGCAAGTAACATCTGATTTAGCAAACTCAATTTTACTGGACATCCCAGAGAACAAGGAAGTGTACAAGGGGTCTGGGATTTTATTATCCAGCAAAGTAAGTTCTGTATAGTTACTATACTGTGAGGTAAAATGCTGCCCAAGGTTGCAGAAGTTATTGGTTGGGCAGTTGCTTTGATTTCGGGCATACAGAACTTCCATGGATGAATGAAGCTGATGTTCTCAAATTCGGTTTTCATTTCTAAACCTGAGCATTCTGAACCGTAAGTGCCTTCGAACTAGGGGCAACACGTTCTAATCCTTCCTACACTTTGAAGTTAAAACAAACCAAGCCACTTCTGGCTATTTAGTTATTCAGAGTATTTTGAAAATTCGTAGCTCCTCCTCAAATTAGCAAGGTTAAAAAGAGAGTGAATATGATTTCAATTCTGAATATTTTCTAATTGAAAGCTATAAAACATTGATTTCTTCTATTTATTTTAAATGTACTATCATAAAATGATAATAACTACAAACATGATTAAAATAAAATCTGAAGGAGTTTTGTAATCGTTTCTAATGTTTTCAGAATATTTTTGAATGTTTGGAATCCCTCTAAACCCTTTTTGAATTTTTCATAAATCTTTCAAAACCTTTTCAAAATATCCGAAGATCCTATTCAAATTCAGAACTCCAATCTTTATTTTAAAGTCTTGGAAGTTGATAAGTAAATAGGAATAAATTTCAATTGATTTGAATCAATTGAAATTTTTAAAAAAAATTAACTTTCCAATATGTTTAGAAATCATTTGGAAATTCTTGAAATGTTTTGATTTTGATGTACAATTTGAATTAAATTTGTATGAAATACAATTTGAATTTGTTGTTCATTTGAATTCCAGTCAAATTGAATTATGACAATTGAAATTGAAAATTCCATCAAAGCATTTATCGAATTTGCATACACTTCCATTTGTGATTAAAACAATGGAATTAATGTTGAATCTTTGATTCAATGCACTCTATGCAATTCGATTTTTTTGAAAATCCTTTTTCTATTTCTACTGCCATGTTTTCCCAATACAGTTTTCTGTTCGATTAGAATTAGAACTTTGAAGTTCTTCAAATTTCCAACTCATATTGGTAAATATTGATGTTCTAAACCTCATTTGATTGTACGTCTACGTTTTGAATCCAAAATAGTTCATTGTTCTGCCATTTTTAATTCTTTCATGAACTCTCAATTATTTGATGAACATGAGCTTCCCAAGCCTTTCATTGTGAACTACTTTATTGTACTGGAAGTTTCTATTTCAGGAAATTGTGTGAACTCCTAAAAGGGGCCAAAACTTTTGTTTGGCCCAATTTCAAGGCACTGCATTGGTCACTCCACATTGTGTTTGATTATATCCTCAAATACTCAAGGTTGTTCTAGAAAATAAATTCTTACTTGAAATGAAATTGCATTTTCAAATAGCATTTCATGAAGGCTGTACTCCTATAGGTTGAATTAACAGGAAAAAAATGTATAACGTATCACTGAAGAATCTGAATAATTTTGCCCACATCTTTATAATTAACTTGAGTGAATGGAGACCTCACATGTACTTCGAACATCGTGTTTGATTTCGAAGCAGTTGATTTTCGAAAATTCCTGGGATTGTCTGTACAATCTACCAAGTTTTATTTAATTTTAAGTTTATTGTGGAATTGTTTTTTATCGCAAACACTAATTGAAATTGAAATTGAAATTGTGAAAATATAATCATGTTCAGGGTATGTGCCTAGTGAACACCATAATTTGAAGTCTTAGCAACTAACTCGAGTTTTTTTTTTCTTCAAAGGGAAAAAATTTGAGTTAACCCCTAAAGCCCTGAACAACATTTTCTGAGATTATAAATTTTCTGGGTAGGTCACTACGGATGGAGTTTTTTTTTTCCTTTGAAATTTTGATACAATGTGTGCCCGAGGAGTGGCTTCAAGGCCCAAAAATTTTCATAACTTCTGACTTCACGGTTAAAAAGTTATGGCAGGATGTGTTGCTCTCTTTACTCGGCGGACAGTATGGGTAGATGAAAAAACTTCTTCAAATTTTTTTTTAGGTTACATGTTAAATTGGTTCTTTAGGTTTATACAGACATAAGAAGCTTTGAATCAATCCATTCCGATCAATGAGTCAAAAGTTGTGAAGATTTTGAGTTCGGGGTAGTTTGCGGCCAGTTACAAAATCTCTACAATATAGAAAACGTTTGAAATTCTTCATTTAATTCAATTTTTCATATTTTTGGAAAAAAATAAAAACATAAGATGTAGATTGTTTATTACAACATTTTAACCGTTGGGATTGAAAATTTTCAATTCCATGTATAAAATGTTCAGAATTTAGTATTTTGGCTCATTTTTAACTTCTTTCTACTTTCTTATTTTTTCCTATATGTTGTACAATTCCAAATGGTTTGAAATAGTTTGATAATGTATCAAAATTGCATTGAAGTATGAATTCAAAGAGTAACCAGCATTTTGAATATTTGTTCACACAAATGTGACCTTGTGAAGTGCAGCTGCCCAGATTTTCGCAAGGAAAAAAAACCAGTTTATGTCGTTTCAAATGCTTATATCTTGCAATCTACACGGTGGAAATTTCTAAAAAAATTTCCACATGTTCAAAAACCACCTTACTACAAGATCCTATGGTTACATGAGTCAATAATGTGTTGTGAAAGATAAAACTGCACTTGTCTTAGAAATGGCAGTTTAGGAGCATTTTTGGTGAAAAGATAGTCAAAAACCTTTAGGGGTTAAAACTGGACTTTCGACTTCAAATTATGGTAATCTCTAGATACTCTTTATTACGTATGTGATTTATTCACACTTTCTTATTCACGCTATTTCGTTATTTTTATTCGATGAACGTTTGTTGCAAATGCTTTCTTAGTGATATAATTTGAATAACTTTACCACCTTCTTATAGTACATATTTTTTGGCCTTATATCACTCTACTATGACTGAATGAGGTTTAATCTTTTACTTTCTGTATGTGCTCAAGTTTATGATTAAACTATAAGTGGTTTAGCTTGTACTCATTCAAAAATCACATCTCATACGGTTTATTCAACCTCCACTTGTATTAAGAGCTTCTCTTTTCTTCCATTGAAGCACCGAAGTTAGTAATGTTCAAAGATTTCTTTCCTTTGCTATTAACCCCTAACTGCCCAAGGCACCAAAATCTGGTGTTTACAAAATTTTGAAGTTAAATAAAACCTAACCAATTTGCTATTTTTAGTAGTTTGTATTTTTGGAAAGTTCCTCTAGAAGTCTAGTTTTAGTGTCAAAAATCCGATCTGGAAAATGAATGATAGTGATTTTTCTATACAAGATTTTGTACAAGGGTACCCCTTGCAATCTTGACTTTGTGTAGTGTTGAGAGCTCTTGAAAATGAGCCTCAAATACACTAGATCTTGAAGAAAAAATCACATTCAAAATTCATTTAAAAAAATAGTAGAATAGATTTTGAGGAGCCGTAAATTGATTGGAGTTGTGCATGTTAGGCCCTTTCACCTCATATTTTTTTGGTCACCAACTTTTTAGATCTAACTTGCAAAAAGAGGATAAAAACACTTTACATCACTTTTGCAATTTTAACACCCTCATGGTCAAACATTATAATCTTTCACTCCACAAGTGTTATTGTCGTGTTTTCTTTTCCTATGTAATCTCTAACATGTCTAGTTTGAATTTGTACGGTTACAATTCAAAAAAGATTGATACAATTTATCAATATGTTGGCATTTTGTTTAACTTAGAGCAAATTCTAAGAAGCTAGAAACAGGCCTTGGGCAGTTAGGGGTTAAAACACTTTGCATCTAGGGGGCTGGAACATCCATCCTCTTCAATAACAAGACGTGTTGATCACCCTCAAAAACACTATTAAACTATTAGTATCCCCGCTCTGAGGCGCCGCTCTATGAGGGCGCTGCCAGCTTGTAGAGCTATGGCGTCCACTTGGAGCACTCACAGCATTTGCACCAGCAATTCCTCACGTATGGTAAGAAATTCAAGCCCAAATTCCCATTTCTCTCACAGAAAATTTCATTTTACATTCTATTGCAAAACCAATTGAATTGTAGGTTTCTGCCAACTTCTTCACAATACGCGAGCTCAGCTGCGATCACCTCATCTGGCGGCAGCATCATCTACCGAAGAACCTTGTTTCTGCCAACGACGCAGAGATCTGTCAATGCTCTGAGATCTGCAAATGGATTCCACAACATTCTGCGTAACCCAAGAATCGCTAGCAGTTGCAATTCCAGGTTCCTCAATGTTAGAGGCGACGCTACTCTGGCTAGGAACGAAACCCTATTGGCAACCGAGGCTGAAACTGAGGTACAGTTTTGTACGTTGTTTTGGAAGAATGTCGAACAGATTTTCGATGAAAAATTTAGTGAGAGAGTGGAATTACTCTGATCTCTTTCTGAGTTTGGAGTAGTGTGCTCGTTGTCTTGCTTCAATGCCCACAGGCTTGTGAAATTGAGAGTGATAGAGGCGCAAGGACCACCATCGAAATTCAAATGAGCTCCCCATTTCGGTAAATAGCACCGTATTGAATAGATTGCTGCCCATTTGAACAACTGTTGACTAGTTCTCTTGTTTACCACTGCATTGCATCATAAGCGCTAGATGGGGTCTTCAATGAATTTCTGCTGGTGAATGTTGAGATTGGCCGCGCATGAGGTCCATTGCTCAAGGTTTGAAACCGATATTGATGAGACTCAGATAAATGCGTGTTTTTAGGGTTAGTTTTAGTTGTAACTTGAATTTTTCTTGTCAATCGTTGTGTCTGTATTACAGGATAAGCAATCGCCATTTGGGATTTTCAAAGTTTCTCATGAGTCATCCGGATTCTCTTCACCTTCGTTTCTTCTGTTCTGATGCCCACTATTGAAGAGAATTCGAGAAATATGTGATTATAAGGTTTGTTTGAGTATTACCTGAATTGATTGGGGAATTGGATGCTCGTGCAGCTGGAGCAAGAGAAGAGCCTTGAAACTCCCCAGAAAATTAGAGGCTATCCTTTTCCAGAGACAGAGGCACGGTGTCAGCAATATTGGGAAGAAAATCAGACTTTTTGGACTCCGGATGTGGTGGACACCACCAAGCCAAAATATTATGTCCTAGATATGTTTCCCTATCCCAGGTTGGTTTACTTTCCGACCTTGAGATTACGAAGATGGAATGAATGCAATCCTGAGATTTTGAAATTTGTAATAGGATTCAAAATCTTCTGACTTTTTTCCGTGATGTCAGTTCATAATATTCTAGAGAATCTTCGTTGAGCGAGCATTTTGAATGAGCATGAAGATGAAATCGTTATCACCGAAATTTCTGAATTCTGAAAGCCGCGTGGCATAGTTCCAACGATTGAGAGTATTATGAAATCCTATGTGGCAACTTGAAATAATACTTTTTTTTGTCAGCGAATCTGACTGTAACTCAAGAATGTAATGAATTTGATGAATTGTCATGTGCAAGTTTTTGACAAGAATGTATACCCTTCAGTGGTTCAGGATTACATGGTGGACACCCTGAAGGCTACACGGCTACTGATATCATGGCTCGCTACAAGCGGATGCGAGGCTTCAATGTGTTGCATTCCATGGGTTGGGATGCCTTCGGGTTACCGGCTGAATAGTACGCCATTGAGGTTTCTTCATATCCTGGAATAATGTATTTGGTCATTATGTTTACCTTGCAGTGAGGTTTAGAGCCTCCCTTACAGATTTTCTAGAAAACGTAGCCGTGGTGCAACAAATAGGGTTTAGTTTGGAAATTGCTTTTAATCACGTCACAATTGGAAGGGTTTATCTCTACTAGTTTTCGTAATCACTTTGAGGGGTTTCCACTAGTTGTTGTAGTGCTTGCAAATATTACACTGCCACTGGAACTCTATTGTTCAGAGCTTGTTTGATACTTACTTAATTGTGTGGCAATTCTGTGATAATCTTTACTTGATAATGGCATAAGTAGCACTAGTAGAAACCACTCCAACATATACTTTAGAAAGCTTGGCCGCTTCAAATGCTGCAGATTGCTATGCAACTAATTTTTTTTAAATATTTTTTGGGTAGTGGGGTTTCTACTAGTTTGCTTCATTTTATTCTTGAAGAGGCATGATGCTTCGTTTTTAGGTAAGAGGCGGAAAAGATTCATAATCATGTAGTTCATATTATCATTACACAGTGGCCTCTATTTATTACGGTACTCCATGAAACTAATTCGGTGATTCTTCGCTTGCAGACCGGAACGCATCCACGAGTCACAACGTTGAAAAATATTGATCGGTTTTGTTCACAGGTTTTGTTTTCTCAGACATCTGTTTCCAAAGTCTGTTTTCGACATGCTTAGATTGACTGGGAGTTGTTTTGCAGCTCTTGACTTTTCGCGACTTCTCATGCAGCTCAAATCACTTGGATTTTCATACGACTGGCAACGAGAAATCTCCACAACTGAGCCGGACTACTACAAGTGGACACAATGGATTTTTTTACAGCTTTTCAAAAGGGGCTTGGCATATGGGGTATAAGCAATTGTAGACAACCCCGTTTCCATTCAGAAATTAGTGGCCATAGACAGTTAGCCAAGTCACAGTGATACCACTTGCTAATAAACCCAACCAAGTGTTGAAATAGATTAGGTGCTGTTGGTAGCAGAGGATATTAGAAACAAAATCATGCCCCACAATTTTAGTATTTTCTATCTCAACTTTTGAACCCTAAACCTAGATTCAATTCTAACAGTGAATGCCGTTGAAAGTGCACATCTTCCTCAAGTTGAAAATGTTTGACCCTGGATTATTTGGGCCAAGCAGAGGTGGCAGTCAATTGGTGCCCTGCACTTGGAATAGTTCTGTCCAATGAGGAAGTGATTGATGGCCTCAGTGAGCGTGGAAGTCACCCAGTCATTCGCAAGGTTCGTAACACTTTCGCATAGGCTATAATGGGACTTTCTTTTGTCGCAGCATCTCTGGATTTCAACCGTGGTGTACGTGTCGTTTGACAGTCCGCTCACCATTACGGAGGTGTAGATCCATGAGCTCGCCCATGGGCTGGAAGCTTCCGGGAGGCCGTTCTTGTGGGTGCACCGAGCTCCGAGTGCTCCTCAAGTGCTGCCTACCGATGCTACAGACGGTGCTCTTCTTCTCGATGGCCTTCCTGCAGGTGCACTTCATATTCAAGCCCTTTCCTGGTGGTATGGACTCCAATATAATTGCTTCAATTATAACACGTTTCCTAACTTGGAGCTGTGAGATCACACAAGTAGCAAGAAAAAGTACCGGTCAAATTTATGCGACAGCAGAATGCAAGGGAGCCAACAATCAACAGATGGCTTGGTTGAGATTTCTTGCCCATTTCTGGTTGACTTCATGTGAGTGATTGGAAAGCCATGAACAATGCGCTTCTAATTTACATTACACATGTTCTGATTGAAGTAATCTCTGTTGCTCAGGTTGTTGTTGTCGCTCATACATGTGTTCTGATCTGGAATGGTGGGTTTCATTCAGGGTTTGTGGAGCGCGTGGCGGGTCGAGGGAAGCTGATCCATGGCTGGGCACCCCAAGAGGCGATTCTTGCGCATGCCTCAGTGGGCGGTTTTCTGTCGCATTGCGGTTGGAACTCCACCTTGGAGGCTGTGTGGTCAGGGAAGCCCATCGCCGCGTGCCTCTCGCCGTGCAGCAAAGACTCACTGCCAGGTACCTTGCAACTCGGGCTTTGATAATAGGATCATGTTGTTGCTCTGAGGCTCTCCAGTTCCTTAGGAACTGGAGATCACCTTCCCATTCTTATTTTTTGCACTAGCTCTACAGAGTTCACGCTCTCTTTTGGCATGAATGCAATGACCTCTACTCTCAAGAGAGTACACGATTGTTTTTGAATTTTCTGCGACGGTGTGGAGTTCGTTTGTTGCTTCTGGGTTTTTTTGGTTGCTCGTAGTGAAGGCTAGCCATATGTTTTTGCATTGCTGTGATGGTGTGATCTGCCTTGATTGCGGTGCTGTTGGAGCTTCTGGATCATGTAGAGATCTGTTTTGGCTGTTTAACGGTTTCTGAGCGTTCTCAATTTTGAATTTTGATTTCTATTGCTTTTTGAGTTGTTGGAGAGAGAAGTTTGACAAGCCCAAGTGTACGGTTCTGATATAGAATTGTAGACCTGCATTTTAAGTACAAGCTCCGCGCCGTGCTCGGTGCTGTTTCTTCGCTAATTAGTTAGTAGTTTATGTCACTGTTGTTATTATAATAAATGGGAGAGGGAGAACAACGCCTGCCTGCTGAGATGTCGCTGATGAAATGCCATAATTTTCTGACATTTTCTGTTGTATGTAATTCCTAGGGTTTCGTGGATGTGGTTTTTTTAACCGTATGCTGAAATTACCGCTTAAAAATCAGCACATAATTACCAGATTGTATGTAACGTTTCAATTTGTTGATTACGCATTTGACTCTTTGTAGTCTGAAATTTCTTCGCTATGGCGCTAAGGACTAACCTACAGAGCTTCTTCACACGTCGCGTCGTCTCTGTATCGTATTGCTTTTGGTTTGGCTCCATATGATTGTATTTGACGTAGTTTTGTTCCACTTTCAATTACTCTTCTAATCCGACGGTTCCATAACGAGTGGCAATGTCCGAAGGTTTGCTCTACTCTGCGGAATGATAATGTTATTCACGTCTATTATGAGAAGATTATATAGTTTTCTTATGTTTTCTGTCATTTTCCAGTAAAATTTTCAGAATGCTCCTTGATGTTTGTCGCACATACATGGTGTAATAGGTGGTGGTGCAAGTCTGAAATCTCCTGCTGCAATTTTGGTTGACTTAAATTATGGATTTTTGGTTTCCGATCATAAGTAATGCCTTACATGTAGATTTCTGACTTTCGAAATGTATTTTGTTTTTGAGCAGTAGGAGGACGCATTATCTGAGAAAGTAGTTGATCGATTTCAACGATGGCGGAGAAAATTGTGGAGAAGTCTGTCATTTTGGAGAGAAAGGCTATCATAAAAAATGCCGACATGACTGAAGACATGCAGCAGGACGCTATTGAATGTGCAACTACGGTATGGAGCACATCACCAAGTGTTTGTCCTTACTTCTTCTTGTAGTGGTTCGTGGTCAGTTAAAGTCTAGCCCTATTCAGTGGAATCTTTTCAAGACCTTCAAAGTGTTTGCCTCAATCCATCTCTAAATAATAGATTCTTTAGAAATTCGAGACTGGCAAGAAATGGTTCTTTTTATGCTTTCTCTCGCGCTTGGCATGGCCTGATCGAAAACCTTCTTAAGAGAAGCCCTTGAGGTTACGGCTCGCTGCATCAGGGCTTCTCAAACCGCTTTGTCGTTTTAAAAATGGTCCTGCCATTTCGTGTGTGTTTAGTTGGGGAGAGGAAGGTGAAAGGGTTAGGGTTTCCAGCAGGTTTTGAGCGCTAGTTCAAGCTGCGATCGGCTTCTGTGGTAGGTTTTAAGGTTGGAAAGCCGATGTTAATGAGAAATTCACGAACGGAAATATTGCTGGCAACTGCGAATTTGGCAATTCGAGCGTTTCTTGAAAAGGTAAGAATGCAGGTGGTATTCGCTGGCATTGTGTGAGCGTTCCATTGTATGATCGTTGTAAGAGTGTAGCTCAATTGTTGCAGCTCAATTAGAATGCCTATACTTTCTGCTGCTTGAGCCTTCTTGCATTGGCGTTGTCGGTAATTGCTCAATATCTTCTTGAATGATCGGAGACTGATTTTGACTTCATGAGATGTTTGAGGGCACTTTATTACTCTGTTGCTCTCGTTCGTTTTGTGTTCGAGTTCGCCAGATTTATATCAATGGAGGTTTTAATACTGAAGAGCGTCGTGGAAATCAAGTGTGCCAGGTGTAAAGAGTGATGTCCCTGTTTGGTCCGAAAATTTAATTGATGCGAACGCGTATGGATAGAGGAGAGGCCTGCTAGATTGGTTCAGCATTGATCAGAGCACCTTAAAACGCATTTGAGGGTAAGGTGGCAGAGCAACCAGTACGCGATGTTGTCGTTTGCAACTCCCCTTGCAAGTCAAATTGGTTTCTCAATCGCCAGCCTGAACAAGAACAATTACAAGTTTATTGAGTTGGAGCTTAGCAAGGTAATTTTTACGATGCTTATTTCTCATACTGTGCCTATCTTTCAGTGTTTCATTAGAGAATTGGAGCACATCAATTATGCTGACGTTGTTACTCCGGATCTGATCGTTTTTGACTTTGTCATTGAGTGTCGATGACATTAGCAAGAATGGCTGTGACTATGCGTTCTTCATGCACGTGTCCACCTCTTTTTGACCAAATTGAATCCAGTTTGTTATAATTCTAAGTCTGCACTTCGTGTCTTGTAAATTTTACTTGTGAATCGTATTTAACATGACATTTGTTATCTTTGCATGAGTCTAATTCCGAAGTGGACACATGTTGATCAGTTCACCGAGTATGGGATGGATGGAAGCTTGATTTTATTGAGAAATTACTTGGAGCAAGTCAATCTACATCAAGGAGAAGTGCATAATCTTCCCCTGAAGTTAGACCTTTTGGCCAAAATTTTGAAGACGCTCATTCACCAGCCAAATTCAAGCTCTATACTTTGTGAAGCGCTAGGGCACTCTTCGTCCTTTTCTGAAGGATTTCTTGAAAATATATGCTCCGCACTTAAGTTCTCTGTCCCCGAGCAAATTGGCCTTGGCCTTGCATTGACAGATGCTGAAGACCAGCATCTTCAAGAAGAGGGTTAGTAAACTACTTCTAAGCTGTAAGCTGTTAGTTGGCAGTTATTGCGAAGGATATCTATACTTACTAATACCTCGTGTAATTGATTTCTAGTTTCTAGTTTTGTTGTTGTATAGACTTTCTCTTGTTCTTTCTTCAAGTTTAATAAGGATTGTGCCCTGGGTGCGATTATCTATAGTTACAACGGCACATATCTGGTCGGCAAGTGCACATTAGTTCACTGTCCTCTACTAGAAGAATAAACTTTTCAGTCAATGAAACACGATCACCTCATTTGGCCTTAAGGCCATGCTCTTTTGAACTTAGTTTTCGGAAGCCATGTGACTTGGTATATTGTTTGGGGGGTGGGTTCAAAGAATTGTTTTTTCTATCGAAAGAAAGACTTTAACATAGTAAAACCCTGTAAAACCCTTGTTTGTTTTTGACATATTGAGAATCTCGTGATATATTGGGAATTTTGATAGCAACGGGCCGGTGTTAGGGTTTGCTAGGGGTAGTTTACATGCTGTCCGGATGTGTGTGTGTTCTGCATTGGCTTTTTTATGAAAATTGGTAGCAGCCTTTGATAGTGGTTTATTCGGACAGTTTTATTCGTGAGTGGAGGAGATTGTTGATTTTAGTGATTTTGCTGCCCTAAATCCTGATTTTTCTGCCAAGGTTAGTGTTTTTGTTTTAAAGAGAATGAGTACGGAGTAATGTTATTCTCGGAAGCATTGTGTATGAGTGTGCGTCATATGCAGATGGTTTTAGATTAATGTATGTAAAATTTTGACGAAGCTATCAGTCGCTTGTCAGTCGCTTGTTGATGTTCGTTTTTCACAACCAGGAGGTCTCGTCTACTTGTTTAGCCTGTTTCTGTATCATGTGCTGGGGGTTTCGTTTGACGCTGTTGTAGAGTATTTATCATCAATGTTGTGGTATTATTATAGATGGTTAGCCTTGTAGGAAGAGGGGGGTGTTCTCTTTTACTAGGGTACGTAGGGAGGTATGGGTATGTTGTGGGAAATTGATTTATATGGTTTATTGCTGGCGTTTTACAGATTGGGCAGAGCCACCCGACTGGTTTGACGACGAATCTGTTGAAGCTTTTTGAGCCTCGGCCGCCGTTGGAATTCAAACCCCCTCCGGAGAAGCGAAAATGTCCCCAGTATCAAGGTGATCTTTTTCCTCATGAACTCACTTGAAAGAGTCAATTGTATTCTTTGTTTCTGATTTTCCTTATCATGTTCTAAACCTTCATTTAGGGTTTAATTCTAAGTATTACGCTGGATTCTGACCTGAAGTCTCATGGCTTATGGTTTTATTTTGGTGTCGGAAGAGCTGTGGTGTTACTAAAATTGCACAGGCATGGAACTATGTGACCGAGAACTCCTGGGCCTGGTTTCATTTTGGATTGTTTTTCGGTTAATATTGCAGGCATCGGACAATTTGTGCAGCATTTTGCGGAGCCTGGAGATCCTGAATATGCTCCTCCTGTCACTAAGGGAGAAACTCCTGTAAGAGTCCTCATCTTTCGTCAGTAACTACATCAAGTAATTTCTTCTGATTTGCATAAGCTTCATTGTTGAGCGTTGGTTTATGTTGATTCTCTCTAGTTCTTGCACTTTATGATATATGTGGTTTCTTGTCTTATGGTGGTAATTCCGTATTGTTAAGTTTTCCAATATTGGATCAATTACATTGGATTATATGTGAACTGTTTAAAAATGAGCCGTAACTAAGATGTGCAAGGATGCAGACTCAGAGGCGTGCTCGAATCCATCAACTTCGATTGGAGGAAGGAACAAAGAAGGCACTTGATGAACTGGCCAAATGTATGTCTTATTTCCCATGGGTGTGTTTTCGGGATCTTTGTTTTGCTGAGGGCCATTATACACGGTGGACTTTTCATTGCAGTGTAGCTTTTTATCGATTCGCTTCATTTAGTGTCTATTTAAAAGTGAAGAACGAACTTTTAGTCAGAGATGGTGTAATTAAGCTTTTGCATAATTATCATAGACATTAATTTGACATGTGTTTCACCTCTCTAGTGTCCCGCCTTTACCCACTGCGTTCTCATCATGTTGTAAACGATGTATAATTAAGTTGTAGTCTAAAAGTAAAACTGTTTTCTGGATACGGCTTCTTCCTTTAAAGATTATATTTAAGGTTAGAAACTAAGATATTCTGTCTCCTGTGTTAAATCACTTGCTTCAGTTTCAGACTCTGATGTTCTTCTTTCCTTCTGGCTTTTGGCAGATGACCCGGTTAATGACCCAGATATAGAAGGAGATCCTTACAAGACGTTGTTCGTTGCACGCATTGTACGGTTCTTTGAGAATTACGATTCTTTCTTTGCCTTGATAAACCTGTGGTCGCTGCTATAGGCGAACGGTCCTTCCAGTCAAAAAACGCTGCTGACCAGCCTATCTAATTCTGTAGTGTCTGTTTGCAGAGCTATGAAACGACTGAAAACAAAATCCGAAGGGAATTTGAAGGATATGGTCCAATTAAATGAGTGAGTACCTGACTTATCATCTTGATTTTGTTCATGCTCATCAGATTGGTCGAACTCAGAATAGAATTGACTTGAGTTTTTTGTCTCATGTGTACAGCTTGACATATAAAAATTCATAGGGTCAAAGATACAGTTCTAATTAAACCGTTGATCTTTACTTTCTGTGCTTTCTTTGCAGTTATTTCTGAAATGGTATTGTGCGGAGGTGGGCATGGAAAATGCCCGAACGCTTAAGACTTTCCTTACTAAACGTATTTCTTACTTCCTCTTTGCAGGTTCGACTTGTATCTGATAAAGTTTCGAAGACTCCTCGTGGGTATGCTTTTATAGAGTATCAACATATGCGGGACATGAAAAGTACGTCTGATGCTATCCAAATCCTCTTAATGTCAATATGCTGTATCTTGGTTTAACATTCTAATAGATGTATCACTTCATCGATTCCCTAATGACTAGATTTTTTAAAGGCAATCATCTGTCTTGTGAACAGCTGCATATAAGCAAGCCGACGGCCGCAAGATTGACAACCGACGTGTTCTTGTGGACGTTGAACGAGGTCAAACTGTACCTAATTGGCGTCCTCGGAGATTGGGAGGGGGTTTGGGATCTACTCGGGTGGGCGGTGATGAAGTGAATCAGAAGCATTCTGGACGGTTTGTTTCTCTCAACAAATTTCAAGTCGCAGAGTTCCATAGTTTGGAACTTCGTTTCCACACAATTGGTACCTTAGTACCAGAGCTCACATAAGTTAGTGCATGCTTTGCATCCCTGTTCATATAACCTGTGTACGATGTAGGCTACCAAACTTTGCCGTCATTTTTTAAACATGATTGTGAGTAGCATTATTAGGTCACTTGACCGTAAAACCAATATAGCTCAATTGAAGAGATACCTATTATAAAAGACGTTAGTTAGTACATGATGGATAATTAAGTTCCATGCTAGCCTTTCTACCTCAGAAACATATGTGCTATAGTGCAGAATTAGCATATGTTGTGTGTATAGTAGTATGTACATGCTCGTAGCATGAAATATAGAAACAAATTCTTCATAGCATACTATGTAAAGCATGCAGATGTCAGAATATGCTAATGCACAAGTGTTGTGATGTAGTAAAATGTTTATGAAGAAGTTGGCCAATGTGTTATTCAATGTATAATCTCATCTATGCCTTGTTTATTATGATATGCTTGAGGATGTCAATAATGATGAAATAACATGGGAAATTCAATGTATAATCTCATCAATGCCTTGTTCATTATAATATGCTTGAGGATGTCAATGACAATGCAATAACATGCCAGGAAAAAAACGTATTGCACACGTCTATGAGGTATCGATGATTTTCAAGAACATGACCTAAGGAAAAGAAAATGGTTTTTTTAATGTTCAAGTCTTCATTACACGTGTTCAGCAATGTACAATAGCACTAGGAAAATATTGAATGACAAGGTCAATCTATTTTTGTGGTTGTTGACACTCACATCTTCTAAAATGCACTTGATAGGATCAGCTAATTATTCAAAACATTACTCTAATGCGCTACTCATTGTGCAACACATGTACCCTATTGTCAAACTGTACTTGGTGAGTTCCATATTTTCTTTGTGACCATGTTCAGAAGAATGTGCTAAAAATTCTCCACTCTATTGCTATATTCAGTGGCACACATAGAACTCCACACTATTTCGTGCAGAATCAGTGTCACTGTTGCAAATGTTGTCTCATTAATCGTAAAAACAAAATTAAGTATGAACACATCAAACACTGAGCAAGCCTCTAAAAACATGCAATCAAACATAGCGCCTCATTACTTCATCATGGAATTCGTCATTAAAAACACTGAAAATTTGTTGATATTGATAGCCTCAGTGTTGCTGTGAACGTCACAGACCATGTCTCTCCGTTTTCTAGGACGTCGAGTTCAACATGAACTGCAATGTTCAACTGAATTGAACTGGAACAACCTCATTCGCCACATCAGCGTCGGTCTGGTCAGAAAAAAAAAAAAAAAAAAAAAAAATTTACTTGGTGCTGACATGGCGATGACATGGCACTGACGTGGCTTGTTTTTTTACCCCTTTTTACCTTCAAAATTGTCGTGATTTTTGTGATGTTCCTCGCAAAACGCAACATGTTTTTCCTAATTTTGCTGTGTTTTTCCCTTGTCTTTTTTGACGGATTTACCTAGACATTCACAGTTACATGCCTGATGTTGCGATTCACATCCACCTACGTCTCAGGGCTTGTCACAAAAAACAAATCTTTCTTCTAGTGTAACCTCTGACAGTGCCGAAGGATACCCTACCCGAGATGTGTCTTCTAAAGACGTTCAAAACACTGGGGACTCACCTGATGGAGGTATACCTCAAGATTTTTCTGTGGGTGGTGATGATAGCTATGAATGTCACAGGGCAGAAGATGATGAACTCGTAGCTGTGATCGTTGCATCACTGGGAGAGGAGCCACCTGTGAAAGCTATAACGACGGGAGATTCCCTCAAGCTGCAGGAATTGAAGGAACCAGCTTTGGCAGCCCCGCTTCAACAAACGTGCCCTTCTATAGTCACAACAACTTCACCACATTCTTTTGCAGCGACACTATGTGTACAACAGTCTTCTCCAATTGCTCAGCCGTTGACTCAGTCCAAACAAATACCTTGAAGTAGAAAACGTCCCCCTAGTATTTCGGGTAGCCCTTCTGTTACGCTCGCAGAGGAGTCGGACCAAAAACGGAGAAAGAAGGTTACGGATTTGGCTATTGTTGAGTCGACAGGGAGTTTTGAAGGGTACCATGAATTGCATCAATATTGGCTTAGTGGAATAGGTACGCCAAAAACTAAAGTGCATCATCCAAATCTCCCAAATTGCACAGCTGCACGACTGGAGCATCTCAATAAAGGCCATATTCGTTAAATTGAGACAAAATAGTGATTTTGAGACTCTCAATGTTGAGTACCAAACCGCCATTGAGATAGAAGTTTTTGAATCCAAGGATAAATAGAATCAGGCTTGAAGTTCTCTCAAATAATTCGAGAAAAGCAATTACACATGCATGGGTTTAGGGTTATGATGTGCAAGATGAAGAAAAACAAGGAACTTGAACTCCAATAGAGTTGATAGACTTAGGGCATATCCATACATGAAAGGTATGTGGGTCTTGCCTACAAATTTCAATGAAGGCATGAATTATTATGAAATTATATGGATGGCATTGAATGAAGGAAAATTGCAGAGGCTCATTGTACACGAATGAAGCCTTCAAGTTCTCTTACTATTTCTCTATGTCCAATTGGATACTAATTACAGGTACTAGGATTATACACAAAGAACGGACAAGGAAAATCTAAGATCCAGTTGCAGACCATTCTATTTTTAGTAAAGATCTTGAGTAGCTAATGGCTTGGAGAACATAATTCTCTTTCTTGCACATCACTTATTGGTTGCGGAAATAGCCTTTCCTGCCTCTATGGCTTTAAGCTTCGCAAGACCTCTTAAGATGTCCTCGCGTCGAGAAGAATAATGCGGGCCACTTCCATTGTAAAGAGCACCGGTCTCGCTGACACTAAGAGATGCAGTGGCTTTTCGTTTCGATTTGCGCGCGCTTTGAGGAACTCCTGAAGTGGAAAGGGATTTGGAATGTTGTTGAGGCGGCCTTGGCACCGACGCCTTGGCACCGCCTACGTTCGCAGGAATAGTTCCCTCGGACTTGGCCTCGAGAGAACGTCGATGCTCTCTAATAATTCGTTGATGAAAAAGACTATCCGAGGATGAGAGACGTCTAGCTCCCGCGGACAGTGATGAACGGGTTGGATTATCGTGGAGTTGAGGTGAACAGTGCGTTTCATCTGTCGCGGCAGCTTGGACCACTGTGCCCATTACTAGTCCACTAGTCGACTTCACTCCGTTGGTGCGGCTAGTGGGCACCGGAGAAAACGATGGTACGTCATCCTTGCCTCGAGGATCCCCTCCAACATCGTCGTCGGGAAGTTCTAATCTCCGACTCGTCGCAGCATCCGCCCGCCGATCGGGCGACGAAGAGGGTCCTCGACTCGAGGATGCCCGCCTCAAGGGCGAAGGCGAGCAGATGGGAGTCCTCCCCGATGTGCGACTCGGGGGACTGTTCACGACGTCGTCCTCGATGTTTCCCTTGGTGAAGTCTATGGCGGCGGACGCTGCGTCAGTAGCAGAACGCAACATGTAAGGCTTGGACACGGGAGCGGTTTCGCAGCTTCCACCGTCGGATTCGGAACCATCGATGGACCTCGACTTGAGCGACCCCGAGAGGAGGCTCCTCGTGAGCCTCTGTCTTTTGTGTGTTGGAACAGAGAGAAAGGCTGAAACCTGCATTGCACAATGGTTACAAGAACCCACCGTCGATTTCTCTCCATGAGTACATGGGTACATGTGAAATTGGCATTCATTTGGTCGAAGACAAGTTTCAAAACAAGGAAAGAATATGATATATACAACTAAATATATTTTATTTACAAAAAATTATGTCATACATGAAAAAATAAGATACGATACGATATGCCTGTGCTCCCTGAATGCACGCCACTACAAAAAAGTCTAATTCTAACGACGTCGCCTCGGTGCAATGAGACCCGTGTTGAAGCTATCAAATCGAGCCCCCATGACCTCGGCGGACTCCCTCATTGCTCCCACTATTTCCTTATAGTGGGCGTCGTCGCGGCCAAGCGGATTGACGCCGATTCGGTTGTCGTCGACGTATTCGAGCAACTCCCCTTCCGGGTCGCACTCCGAGTGGAGTCGGCGGATCCACGGCAGGAGCTGCCCCATGAGCACGTCGTCCCTGCGCATATCGTGGGTCCACGACTCCAGAAGGAGCGTGTTCCCACTCACATTGAGGACACTCTTTTCGGGAGAGTCATCAATGAGGATGGTGTCGTGCGCAAAGAACGACGCGCCCTGACTGTTAGTGCCCATGAGATCGCCCTCGAGGAATTTCATGAACAGGGGCGACTTTCCCCAACGAAAGAATTTGCCAGGAGCGATTTCTATTTTCGTGCATTGCTCCTGGCCTAAGACATTGTAGGGCGGTCTGCACCCCCGGAACAAGAATTCCGCGATCGGTTCCGCGTTCCGCTTGGCCATGGACGACTACACTACAATTTTGTTCGCTATCTCCGAAACGTATCGGAGAAATTCGGCGACGTTCTGTCGCGCGAACACCGCCTTCTGGCCGATGATCGTGGGGTTCCGATGGCTGAGAACATTGTCTTCGAGCCTGTACGGTTTGAATTTCTCGCCGTAGGACTTCATTACGGTGTGGCACAACACCCCGTTCAGGTCGAAGATAATGTTCAGCCACTTCCTCCTAGGCGGAGGCATCATAGGACGGTCTATCCTCCGCATGACTTCTCTTCGCCCCTCCGATCCTACCTAATAAAAGCAGGACAACAAAGAATTTGGAGTTACCTGGTTACATGCGGAACTGGTAAAGGCAGAGTGCGGAGACACGCATTGTAATTCTCTACTCGACTGCACCCTCCCAGTAGGAAGTGCTTTCGTGGGTAGCAGGCGATGCAAGCTTACATTTTTTTCAAGTTGAGCCTAAAAACATGGACAGTGAAGTACAATTAGACATCGTTCATACTTTAAAGATCGTAAAGTATATATTTTTATTGATGTCGCTTAGTATATACAATTCAAAATTTTAGTCCGCCAAAAACTATACACTCTTGTGTTCTCTACTCTACACTATTGTACATGTTGTCCGCCGCAGACGGATTCTCCGTCAGCGCCAGGTAATTAAGGAGTGGCAACCTTCTCCTGCCAGAAACCATGAGTACAAATGAGATTCATGATTTCTTCCAACACTTACTATCGCTAACTAGACTTCAAGTTTTCTGAAGTCAATAAAAGCAATAAGGGTCAGAAGTTAGTACCTGTGCGGACTCAGTCGCATCGAGGGCGGCCTGCTCTCCCAGAGCAGCAGCGAGAGCATCCACATCGCTTTCTGCAGGTACATTGTCGTCAGCCTCATTCTCTCCGTAGTCTAGCTTCTCTTCATCGTCCACGGGAGAAGACACTTTCGCTGAGACTTGAACTTGCTCAGACACCCGACACTCTGGTGCAGCTGTCGCTAAGTCCTTCTCCACCCCCTCCTCAAGAATATCGTCGAGTCGACGATAGTCCCGAGCCTCCTCTAGTGCAGGCCTTCGTGGTTGCGGATGGGTAACCTGAAAGGCACCCACATTAGGCGAGACCACAATCGGAGCCACCTGTGACGCTGGGGTGCACGCGACGACCTCATCGTGGGCCAATGATGTAACGTGAGCGTTATCCTCGAGTCGAGGATGAGGAAGTCCAGCCACGAGGACTACGACCTCCGTAGGAGCGGGAGGTGCCGGAACTGAAGATGCTGGCGTTGAAGCTTGCGACATTGGTGGAGTCCCTCCTTGGCTGAATTGAGATTGAAACATCTTTTTCAGCTCCTCAAATTGACTGGAGAGGTCAGAATACTTCTGCTGCGACTCCTACTGCACCTCCATAATTTGTGCCCGCGCATCGGCCAACTCTTTGTCCTTCTTTGCATTCTCGGCCCTCCGAGCTGCGCGTCTGTCTTGCTTCTCTTCCTCTTCCTTCCAGTGGTCTTTTTCCACCTTCATCACTCTGCCATCAGGAAGGAGTAGCGGCTTCAACTCAGTCTGCTTTGGCGCACCGTCATGGTCCTCATCGTCGTTATCAGACTCGTGAGGATGATCCAGTGGATCATCATCATCGGCGAAGTCGTAGAATAGGGGCTTCCCGTCCTTGTCCACGGCATCTACGATAGGGATTTGTTTGGTAGAGGCCCCCTCTCCGACGCCGTCACTGCGCCCTACTTCTTGCATGACGACGTCGTCGTCCGCGGAGCCCTCCTTCAGGAAGGAGTCGTCCCGGTCTCCGAAGTCGAGAGGGTCCTCGTATTCCTCCTCTATCCGCCCGCGCTTGGTTCTCTCCCACTCGGTGTCCGTCTCCATTTCATCCTCCGCCTCTTCTTCAGTTTCGAGTTCAGTCACAGTGTTGGACGGCGCTACCGGCGGGGCTTGCGAATCAACCAACTCTAAGTCTGGTTGATCAGCTACTTGCGCAGTTGGCTTTGCAGTACGTGCAGTCACGTCTGCATTCACCATCCACAAGTAAATTTGGAACGTATTTGTTCCAAATTCGTCCAGACCTTGGACACCTGGATCTGATGTCACGTGAGGCCCGACAATCTCCCTTGGTCGATAGACTGGGGTGTTTTCCGTGTCCGGCGAGATCATGGGAGGTGAGGTAGGGGAGTTCGAACGAACTACCACGGGGCTCCGAGTTGCTGGCTTCTCGTAGGTCATGGAATAGGGGGAATTCGACATCATGAAGTCCCTCCAGTCCATCTTCTCAACAAGATAGGAAATAGCCTGATACGCCTTCACGTCACCCCGATCGACAAAGCCGTAATAATACGCTCCAAACATCTGCAACAACATATGAGGCAATAAATGAGAATATATATAGAATGAATTGTAGGACAAAAGATAATGGAATTGATCTCCAGTATCATCGACTCGATGAAACTCGAGTACTCTAGCTACCAAAATAGTCATGTACATCAGGATGTACATGATTAACAACTGAAGGAAGGAATGGGGGAAGGTATCACCGATGCGAGGATAACTACAATTAAAAAACTATTACCTTTGCCGCGAGCATGAACTTCACGCCTGCAAAAATGCCGAGGACGTTCTCATCCGGCCTTGCAAACGCTTGAAGCATTTGCAGGTAGAACTCCATGCGTAGTTCCGTCGACTCTATCCTCCACTTTGCCTTCGTGTTCTTACCCCAATCCCAGTAATACGTATTCTCTACCAAGGTGGAGTATTTTTCCATCAAGAAGACACGACTGGAGGATGCAAAGGCGTTGTTCTTCTTGAAGAGGAACATCATTGTCACGTCTCCGGCTGGCATTCGGTTGGTAAGGTTGCCCAACAGCTCGGCTCTTCCTGGACTGTACGTGGAGAGAACGTACTCGTACGTTGAAAGATGTTTGGTTGCAAATGCCTTCGCCGCCTTCAAGTCGCTGTTGTTCTTCAAAACGAAGAGCCAAATATTTTGCTCTGTCATTCTAGGATGGAGATTGACACGAAGGAAATTCAAGAAGGGGTCAATCGGGCGATCTGTTTTGGTGGCTTCCGCTCTCGGAGCTTCTCGGAAGTCCACGAGGGCGAAGTTAACCTCCCTGTTGACATGACTGTAGGTGGAATTGGTGACGAGCGCCCTCTCATTGATGTCCACCCCTCGCACTTGCACCCCCCCAGTGGACTCAGGAAGTTGGTACTTCAACTTCATGAACCTTGTAAACATGTGATGAGCCTCAGGGTTTTGCTTCTCGAGGTCTTTTGAACGCTTCAGCCAACCCTCATTTCGTAAGCGCTTCTTGTAATATTCAGGCTTTGGGTGTGTGATCAAGAAGTCCCACGAGGCAGAAGTGAACTTGTGTCGTGCCTTCCATGACTTCCACGTCTGGTCCACGACGTCACCACCAGCATTTACGAACTTCAGGTCTGGCTTCACAGCCATCAAATCCTGAAGTATTATTTTCTTCCTCTTTCTCCTTTCCACCCACTCCTTGTGGGTTGTGTTATCCGGCACAAGGATTTTAGTTGATGCAATAGAGACCTTCGGATACATTGCCAAACGTCCAGGAGTGTCGCCAAGAAGATGAACAGCGTTTGCTCCAAAATCCACATCCGTGAAGTGGCCGAAGTGTTTAAAAAACTCTCGCTTCAAGGACATGCTCTTCACTCGGAAGCCCTTCACATCCTTGAATGGTATCAAGGCGCAAGGGTCAATCAAGTCACCTGCTGTGTGCTTTGTCAAGAAATTCTTCCAGTGTATCCATAAAGCGTCGGGTAGGGTGATAATCTGGATCTCATTCTTCAGATCGGAGGTGCTATTAATCGACGCACCGTCCCGCTCAGGATTGATATTCTGAAAGTGCTCAATGACTGCATCCGTGAAGCTCTGCATTACCCACGACAGACAAGTAGGTGCCCGTGAGATAATGCATTCCCAGTTATCGTCGACACAATGATACAAGCAGTCCCTCGCTCAAGATAGAAAACTGGAATGTAAACTTGCTACACAATCTACTTAGATTAGATCTACCATGTTTCAACACTTTATCCTCGAGTCGACGATAACGAGTCCAAAGCAATACTTACCTTGTACTGTTCCAGATCCCACACTGCCTTGTTTTTCCTCGTTGCGTCCTCAGTGCAAGTGTCAGTCGGACGCTTGTATGTTATCCAAATTCTTCTGCAACTAATTATTTGATTCCCCCACGTGGGCTGGGCATGGTCAAGGTGGTTAGTGCAGTTGTAGAACTTGGACATGTTCCTCAGCTTGCTCTCATCAAGAGTCCACACAATATAGGCGTCCCATGTCTTCAACTCAATTTTCCGTGTTTCTCCACAACTAGCCTTCTGAAGCTCCTGAGAAGCCGTTATGCTATGCTGACCGTTGATTATCATGAACTGGCCGTTCTTGATTTCGTCCCAAGACTGAGGTTTCGTCTTGAGTAGTCTCTTTGTCTTGTCGACAGGGGTAAGGCAGACTTTTTGCCGCTGCTTCACATCTATGAGCTGCACAAGCTCATTCTTCACAGCATCCATTATGTCTCTCTGCAATGTCCGAATGACATAGTGCGGACGTGCTATGATACATTGTTTGATGTCAATCTGCATTGCAGCTTCGTCGAACAAGAAGCATGTCCTGTGCTCCGCCCAGAATTGTTTTTGAATTTTCTAGAACTTCTCATGCACTGGCACCTCATCCTTGCTTTCGGCCGTAGGAATAGAAACTGTAGTGAGAGCGGATCCAGAACTACAGCCCCTTGCAGGTGCACTGGTTCCAGTTTTTCTCCTCTTTCGGCTTGATTCCCCGCCTTCAGATGATGGAGGCTCCTGTCTTTTCGGCTCAGACCTTGTTGATCCAGGTCTTGTTGCCCTACCCCCTGAACCTGCACCAGAAGATGATCGGGGTTTTCAAGTCTCGGTTTGCTGCCGGGATCCTGAAACAAGGTCCGTGCTGCGACCAATAGCAGGCTCTTTTTCAGCATGCTCCAATGCATAGCGGTCCAGCGTTTGGAAAATCAAACGCAATCTTGCAGCAATTGACTTTGCTGTTCCATTTTTCCATGGGACGTAACCTGATTTCTCAAATTGCTCATTCAAGGACTCCATCTGAGAGCCCTCCAGAAACGTCATGAGATTGGGCAGATCGAATTTACCCTGCGAACAATGTACGTCCAGAACAACGGAATGGCAGTGATCCTAAGGCTTTCCATTTTCGTCAACAACACGAAATACGATAACGACATAGTCCGCTTGGTGTTCCTCAATGAGGATCACCTTCTCCTTCAGATTCCATGGCATGTACGTATTGGTACCCCGCACGCGGTAGCGTAGGTAAACAAAGTTTCTGAATCAGTTCACCCCAAAACTCCAGGTATCAATATGATCCTTGAATTTCCAAAGCAGCCCGTACGTGTCTGCCATTTCTGCGATGAAGGGTTCATTACCCAAGGGGTTAACAAAAGGCTCAATATGGTGTGAGGTAATGGATTAGTCGTATCCATCTGTGGTCTCCATTACTGTGCCCCTATACAAATGAAAAATATAATGTTAGAAAACTCAGAATCCTCGATACGGCGATAATACATTGCATTGGAAAATGAGAGCAGGATTCACTCTCATGTTTAAGGGTACACTATTGCGGACCTTCATTTCAACATCACCATAAATTGGGTGAAGTGATCCCCTTATCATCGACTCGAGGATAAGTGGATGGTTTGTTAAATCGTTTGCCACATGTACATGTAGTGCATCTTTACTGTACTGAATTTGGTTTTTGTCTTTGTTAGCTATTCTCAATGACATTCACTGAATGCGTTAATGTCCTCACATTATAATCATCACTATGGGTTTAGTATAACCTGTGCGGATTTAGGAAGGAAACCTCACCAAAATCTTCTCTACTGTGTACCTCAGATAATTATTCTACCATACAATTAGCACCGACTCGGTGATAATCAACAAGCTGAAAAGTAATTGTATTATCACCGACTCGATGACAAATCGACGACATTGGCTTAACTTGGATCGTTGGAGGGAGCCTCAATTGACGAGATTTAGATAGTTCTAGACGTTAAGGACTTATCCTCGATTCGAGGATGATGTCAAGAGCTCTCTGGCCTTTGCGACATTAGCGTCGGATTGAACTCAATCTTATGTGTTTCTACAGATATCCTATATTGATGATATTTTGTTTTATTAACATGTTTGTGGTGTTATCGTCGGGTCGAGGATAACTCACCCAGAGTGATCTAAATGTTCAGTTATGACTGGACGGACGATATTTTTTTCAGAACTTCAAAAGGTATGGCATATCTTCAGTTCCCCTACACCAGGCTCGTGTAAGTTACTATCCAGCCTCCAACCCTGAATTTTCTGAATAGTTTTAATTGAAGGAATACAAATTATATTGTGGACTCTGCATTGCCATTTCCAGTTATCATCGACTCGAGGATAACTTCGGCTGTAATTTAAGAATTAAATGAAAATCCAATCCGTTACTAATGCAGCGTCCTGTGCTAACCCTAATGGAAACCGAAAACCCTAATATATAAACCATAAACCCTAATTCAAAACCCTGGTTTCTGTTACGGATTCTGAAGAATCTTGAACGAAAATGGAGTCTATAATGACATTTTCGGACACCACAGAACTGTGCTAACAACCATTTAGAGCAATCTTCCAACTGACAACTACATCCTACAACAACTCAGAAGAGTAACTGACCTCTGTCGAAAAGTCTGATGTACTGCAGAAGTGCTCCCGAATCCACCTGTGCACATTGCAAGAATTCCAAAAACTCTGTGAATTCAAACGCTGCTACGTGGTTTGCCGTGTGTGGAGAACACAAGTTTCGTGGTCTTTGCATTTCGATAGCATGCGCAGTTCCGTGCTCTTCATACAAAAATTCATAGCAGTGCAACACACGGAGAGTTCCCAAACCCTAAATCCTAACCAGGCAACGCGAATAACAAGTAGAACTTGGATCACAACCACCAAACCTTGGAAATCACGCATTCGTGCATTCGTAGAAGGTACACTAGAAAGCCTCATCACAAGAATCAGCAAATGCAAGGCGCACAAGCACGGAGAGTTTACCTGCGTGGTGGAGTCTTCACACGCAGACACCACGCGCCTGACCGCAGACACCACGCCAGAAAAACACCGAAATGAAAAAAACGCGTCCAAATTGCGCCCTCCCACCCCGACCACGAAGCCGCAGATTGAAGAAAACTGTTGAAATGAAGGGCCCTACGCCGCAGTGCCGCACAGCGCAAACACAACTGACCTCAGACAACAAGCAGGTTGCGCAATTAGAGTACAAGAATCTCAAATGACAGAAATGCCTGAGAGAACGCACACGGAGTGCGAACGAAGAGTATATACACAAGGAATAGTGAACCTCCGTCCGAGGAAGGTGATGACCACCCACCCCGACCGCCGAGCCGCCAAAGCAGCCCAACCCTACTGCCGAACCTGTGGGTCGCTCTCCCATGCTGAGCTGTAACCTTGCCTCGGGTGGTGCACTACCAATCCACCCTTTTTTTTATTTCTTAGCAAGTGCCAAGGTCCACATCACCTCATATTTGGGGAATCATTGTATTTCTACATTCATCTATTGTTTGACATCAAAAACATTATCATCATACTTGTGCACTTTTTCATCCAAAGTCTGACAACTCCATCCATATTTTATGGAGAAATGAAAACTGTTTGACAAAACAAGATTACTTTACTCTAGCGGAAAAAAGACTTTCTTTTTAAATGGGTCGGTGTCACCCCAGAGTGCCGGAAATAGAAGGTTGATGTCCAACACCTGAAATTGTGTTGTCCCCTTTAAAAAATAGATGGAATTATCATGTCAGTGGGTGATTCGAAGAATAAATTCACTTATTTCATAAGATTACTAACTATTACTAGAAGGATCTCTTCTACCCCTCACGGAAGCGAGAGACCCTCTTCCAAAGCAAGTTCCAAAGTTACTATATTGAAGGTAGTCTGTACATCCCTGTTGGCTTGTACCAGCCACTCACGAGCTTCACATTAGAATTGGAGTTGCACACAACCATTTGAAGACAAGGGCATTATCCCTATTTGATTAGCCAAGAAATGGGTCCTCTTACAATGTTATGTTTCACTCCCCTTAGCCTTAGACATGTAGAATTGTACTTAAAACTTTTTTATTCATTATTCATTTAGGATGTGAGACATGGAAATTTAAGATGGGCATTTAGGATGTGAGACATGGAAATTGTCATAGAACATGAATGTTCTATGACAATCTAAGCTCTTCCTATTTTTTTTGGCTCTTATATCCATACAATTTATTACATCTAAGTTTTTTCGATTTTTTGAGAAAGAAGGCCAGGGTTGCCTTTTTCATTTGAATGCAAAGGGAATTTGAATTGGCTTTGTATGCAATAAATTTTTGTCCTACGTAATGGAAGATCTAGGAGATCCAAACTTCTAAAAAAATTTGGGGCCTTTCCTTAACGTGTATTGTAAGAGATTTGGCACCTTGGTCTTTTGAGAAATAAAAGGCAGGGGTGCCATTTGTTTTCCACCATGTACGAAATGGGCATTTAGGATGTGAGACATGGAAATTGTCATAGAACATGAATGTTCTATGACAATCTAAGCTCTTCCTATTTTTTTTGGCTCTTATGTCCATACAATTTATTACATCTAAGTTTTTTCGATTTTTAGAGAAAGAAAGCCAGGGTTGCCTTTTTCATTTGAATGCAAAGGGAATTTGAATTGGCTTTGCATGCAATAAATTTTTGTCCTACGTAATGGAAGATCTAGGAGATCCAAACTTCTAAAAAAATTTGGGGCCTTTCCTTAACGTGTATCGTAAGAGATTTGGCACCTTGGTATTTTGAGAAATAAAAGGCAGGGGTGCCATTTGTTTTCCACCATGTACGAAATGGGCATTTAGGATGTGAGACATGGAAATTGTCATAGAACATGAATGTTCTATGACAACCTAAGCTCTTCCTATTTTTTTTGGCTCTTATATCCATACAATTCATTACAGTGTTCTCAAAATCACATGTTCCTAAAATCATAACTATTAGTTGTGTAAATTTGTTTTACTTCTGAAAAAAGGAGGCAAACAGTATATGCACTATAAACTTAATGAAAATGCCAAGTTCTTTATTCAAAATACAATTAAACTTTTTAGTAAAAATAATTCCTTCATTATTTCCATTTCCTTTTAGCATATGTTCCATACATCGTTCTAGTATAATGTTTAGCGTACTTGCTAAATTAGATGCAAAATCAAACTAATAATAAGTCAGTATTTGGCCGTATACAAAGCACGAGAAGATGAAAAAAAATTTATTGTCTCCCATCTTGAAAACTTTATCATTTATGAATTTTCAATTATGATGAATTTATTACATTCACAAATAAATGTTCTAGAATTTAGTATTTTGAAATTGAGAATTGAGTAATGTATCTAGAAAATAAATTTAGGGGATCTTATTGAAGTCAAATTACAAGTTAGAGCATATACAATTATCCAAGGAATCTGTTATAAACATATTTCCCTCAAACCTTTTCTTCAAGTTCGCTTATTTGCACATTCAATTAATGACTGACAAAAAATTAACAGGGGGAAATTATAATAATTGAAATTGAAATTCTATTATCAGAATATTAATTTCAAGTTTCACATGTGGAAACTTGAGTACTTGCCATGTTGAGTACTCTCATTATTACAATTGGATTTTTATGAAATTAGAACAACAATCCATAGGTACCCTCACAATTTATTGGACTCTTCAATAACACACATACTCATTCCCAACAAATTACATTCACAAACGTCAAATTCACTTGATCATTCAAAACCATACATGAATTTAAACATACTTTAGTTGAATTGACAAAATCTTTAGAATCCAACGATTAATTCAGAATTTCCAAGGCAAATTGATGGCTTACAAAGCACCGGTAATTATACACACATACATTAATTTTGGGATAACCTCTCAATCAGCAACCGAATAGACCAAAAGTTGAGATACTCTTTTAGAGAATTAGACATTGAAATTAGATTTCTTACAGAAAACCAAAGTAAATTTGACTAAATCAAAATTTATTTAAAAAATAAAATAAATTAAATTTCAAATTAAACGCAAAAGTATTGATAGGGTAATCTACAACCCTAATGTATAAGATCCCAACAATTAGAGCACAAAGAAATTACAGCACTAAGATATATGAGAGAACTAGAGAACCGAGAGAGTGACTAGTACGAGAGAGAGTGCCAAATTGCAACATTTCCATATACTCTCAGAGAAAGAAAAATAATTGGACAAACACATCGTCTAAATGTTTATCTTCTAACTCGCACTTGCTAGGCCAATTAGTATGGATTTATCCATTACAAATAATGAAGGGTAGGGAATAATACATAGCTTTGTCTTCTTCTTATTTTTGAAGACAATAAGGTTGTCTAAAAGAATCTCCAAATTCTTCAAACTATTATCTTGTATATTAAGTTTAAAATTACGAATCCTATGGATTACATATAAGAAGAAATGAGCTCTACATATAAATGATACTGACAACTAATGCATGACAAATAATGGTTGTGCTTTTGTAAGGGTTTATAAGTTGAAAGTGTTTGAATGCAATTGTTGGAAGGAAGAACCCTTTTTCTAGTCTCTTTAGAATGAATCACATGTTTAGAAGACCTATGTCCACCTCCCAAATCAACCATGGTCCTTAAGAACTTAATGACAAGTTCTGCTCTCTTTGTATTCAAATAGGAAATGTAGGTTCTTTCTACTTACAATTAATGTGAAGTTCAATAAATCAACACCGAAACAAATTTCAAGATAAATAAAGGGTGATTGCAATGAAGTGGCTTCAGAAATTTAAGTATAGAAAGGCCTATTTTAATTCAGAAAATATACCTACATAGCCCCCTTATTATAGAGGCTTGAATACCCCTGGATGTCTTGATATATTTATGTAATGTCCCCCCAAGCTTCTATGACATCATCAATGAATTTTGCAATAGTACTAATACTTCATCATTTATTGAATGAAATTATTAAAGTAATGAAGGCTTACCTATTCATAATCTTGATGTGGCAATGCATTTCTTTTTTGGCAATTGAAGTAACTATATAGGTTTTTTTACTCAGGATTTATCGTTTGAAATGATTCTTTGAAACATGAAGACTCTGATTGCGGCATGTCCATTCTATTTAGAGCATGCTTTAAACAAAGTACACTACATTTTTCTTCTCGTGTGATCTTCTTACAATTCTGTGGAAATTATTGAACATAATCTAGATACAATCTTCATGTAGTGCTTCTAATTTTAAAAATGCATTTAAACACCTTCTTGGTAATTTGGAAAAATAACATGGTTGCCTTGTTTTTTGAAATAGGCAAAGACTATGCACTTTAAGAGTTTGAGAATTACCCTCATAATTGTAGAATATTAACATTGTACTTCAATGTAGATGTCGACTCTCTTTCATTTATACTTTTTGGACCTTCTTGGATAAAAGTTTGATAAAAAACATTAGAATTTTGAGCAACTTCTCTAAATTTACTGCTACGAATAAGAGTCTAGTAATTTAATATATGTTGAACTTGAAAGTTGAATAAACAAAATTTATTTGATGAATTGCGATTTAGGGTTTCTAGGTTTTAATTATCGAAGTGTTCCCTAACAGACCCTAAACTCCTAAACCCTACAACATAAACCCTAATTCATAACCCGTGAACCTAAACCCTTAACCTTGATCTTGAAAGCCCTAAACTCTAAACCCTGACCCTAATCCCTGACCCTGAAAACCGAAAGAAATACAAACGCCAAGACCTTACCCTAAATTTAAACCGCAAATCCGAAACCTGATTTTCAGAACATGAAAGGCTTGCGCAATGCTCATTCAAAAAGTCAATTTATAGAAACCTCAAAGAATCCGAAGTTACCAGTAGAGAAGTCAACGACTACCATTTTTAGTGGACAACTGTAACGCGGCCAAAAAAAGTTTAGCCGGATTTTCGTGCCTTAAAGCTGACATGAGGCATCTCATAAAGTTCAGCGAAGGTGCATGAAATTATGGAAGTAGGGGACGTGGACCTAAGAAGAATTCAAATTAGATTCGTTTCGCGCTTTTTTTCCCCGCCCTTTCTGTAAAGTGGAAGTCCGAAGCAAAGCCTTGCCGCAAAGACAATGGCTTCTTTGTGTTGGCATCTGCCTTATTCTTGTTGTGGCAGCGAGTTTGAATGCTTGAACACACAATGGAGTATCCTTAAGTCGTGAGCGTTGACAGTGTCCTCAGTTGCTAGCAGGTACGCCAATTGTAATAATCACTTCAGTGTGTAGTATAGGGTGTCTTCTGCGCATGTTTCCTTTTGTTTTTTGATCATATTCTATTCGTAAGTCGGCGTATGCTCTTATCTTACAAGTAAGAACAAATTTAGTGGGATTCGTCTGGAGATTGTTCGTCTGCAGCGATGTCCGAATTTATAGGCGTAATTTCCGGAACATTACATTGTCTATGTCAGTTATGGTAGTAAGGTATCATTGAATTGAGGATAGTGTGTGCTTATGCATTTTTGGAGTTAGGATCAATAGGGGGTAATGACTTAGTTATGAAATTGTTCTACGGTTTCCTTTAATGATTATCGTCGAGTCGAGGATAACTGAGCTTATGAGATCGTACAGGTTTGTAGGTTGCTGTTAAAGGAATTCTCCTTATCTACAAACCATTTATCGTAAGAATGCTAATTTGTAGTTTCATGTAGAAACTCCTTCTGATGTCCTATAGTGGGATGGATGCTTGAAATGGACTGTGAAAGTATCACCGAGTCGATGATATTCTCTCTGTTGAACTTAGTGAGATAGGAATGCAAGTATTAGGACGTTCATAATCGATAGGGCCCTCTTGAACGGAGAACTTTAATCCGGGTACGAATCGGGTGTTTTGATTTCTCCAGTGTGGGTATCGTCGACTCGGTGATAACTGCTTTGTATGTAAGCATACTCTGGTTTCAGAGTAGACCGAGATCTTGGATGTTTGTTTCGTACTTATAGCTGGTAATGATTCTCAGAGCTATATCATCGACTCGGTGATAACTACTTCTCTTTAGTGGCGGGGAAGAAATCCATTTCTTATGGATTTGAATAACAATCACCTCTTAAATATAAGGAAAGGAGAGGTTCTTATGTAACCGTAGATTTTATGTTCATGAGAAAGTTTGCATTATTCAATCCTACGTTACTATGATCTGGTGGACAATATCCTTATCACTGATACGACGATATACATATTTATATATAAATTGATAGTATGACTTGCTTTTCGCAGAATGGATCTTCATGGTCCTGAGGAGTTTTCAAATCCAGTCCCCACGCTTCCGGACGATGTTCAGTTGTGCGAGGGGATACCTCGTTCGAAATGGGTGTCACAATCCGTTACTCTCTAGAACGATGACGGGGTGGATATTGCCCGAGGAATCTGTCAGAATGTTGACCCTGATTTGGTTGTTGACCACGACGGGAAGTCACTCGGTGACGATCGAGTTGCCATTCAGATAGCTGAGTCTTTGAACGAGGAGCTCTATTCTTCTGGGAACATGTGGTCGCTATGCTCTTGGCACATCAGGAGAGTGTTTCTTTATGATGGAGCCTCATTGTACGATCATGATCAAACACATATATACAACACGGCCATGAATCCTTCAAGCAGAAGAGCTCGAAAGGGGGTTCGTTCATATGAAACAACTCGTGAAAGGGTTGATACTGAGGTTCTCCCCAAGAAAGAACTTCTCTTGAAGATGGAATCAATCACAGCAGTTTCCACAAGAATGTGTTGCGAGATGAATTGTGTGCAACCTTTCCCTCGTGCACAAATTCAAGCGATACGGACTGAACTATATGGAGGGGATGACTTCAAGGCTCGGAACAAGACACTTCTAGAGGTGCACAGGCAGATCCATAAAGACGATAGAGGAAAAGAGTGGATAACTTTGAAAGGTAGAGAGGTGTGTCCTACCGCTTGGTGGATTATTCATGGGATTGCAAAGTGTACATTCTATAGGTACAAAGGAAAAGCCAAAAGTGGAGAGCAAGCTGAGGTTCATGGAAATTTAGGAACCAAGAAGCCTCGGACACATACCATTCAGGCAACTACCACACTACGGACACTTATTGAGTCAGATGTTGATCAGATGCCACACAAGACTAGAACACTTGAAACAGGGGAGAAAGTCACTGCAATGGTTCTACCGTCTTCGTTTCGTTGGAGTGAGCAATTAGAAGAAATCAATGCTTCCAATGCAATGTTGGATTTGCCACCAATATCTTCGAGCGGATTGAGCAACATTCGTCATGTTTCTTTCCCAGAATATGCTGCAAAGGCTCGTGGAGATACCTTTGCTAGGTGTGGAGTGTGTGACACGTACAAGCAATTAAGAAAAGCTTGTGTAGGTGTTGAGTCAAAACTGAAGTGGACCAATCTTTATAAGACTCATAATGAAGGGCAGGAAGCTCATAGAGAATACTATTACTCCAATCGTCGCACTTCCACGAAACACCCTGAGAAGATGTTGTGCATCATTCATGATAAGATGGATCATTCAAAGACTGCTTCTCCACACTTCTCTCATAAGACAAAAGTGACAGAATCTTTCATGAAGATGCCTGTAACAGTTACAGGTATGATTGCTCATGGTCATGGCGACGTGCGATATGCACATTATGGATTGAGTATTTATCCAACTGATTCAAATCATACCATTGGATCAATTGCGAAGTTGTTGCGTGATTTGGAAGGAGCGCCAAAGAATTCATCGTGCAAATTATTTTCTGTAGAGAGAAACCAGTCAACATTAACGAAGGCACTTCTGGACGGAGCAGAATCTTGTTTGGACTCCCTCCTTCCAGTTCCAGAGGAACCACTTCCAACTAAACCTCTCCCACCGGTGCTAATATTGCAATTAGACAATGCTTCAGGGGACAACAAAAATCGATATGTTTTTGCTTTTTGCTCTTTGTTTGTGTGCAAAGGCATTTTTTGTGAGGTGTACATCACCTTCCTCATTGTAGGACACACTCACGAAGACATTGATGCTCTTTTTGGTCGTTGGAGCTCAAGGTTGAAGGCAAGTAGCTATCCAACACTTCCAAGGCTCATGAAGTCCTTCATGGATTGTGAAACACACCCAGTGATTCCTCATTTCATTGAGGAAGTTCCTGACTTCAAAGCATTTGTTCAGGGATATTTAGGCACTGGAGGGGATGGTTTAGGCGGGCATTCAAAAGCCCAACAATTCAAATTTTTCATGGATTCGAATGGATGGCCTTTGATGGAGTATAAAAATCTGTGTAACGATCCAAAGTGGTTGCCAGAGGATGGCAAAGGAATTAGGTTGTGGTTTGAGACTGAAGATGGGCTTCCTATAGTGCCGAGTGGCAATCCTCGGCCTCTTGCTCCGGAGAAGATGAAGGATCTTGAATACGTGAAGAAGGGATTGGATGGTTTTGTTGTGCATTGGAAGAAAATGGCAAATGATGATTACACAGGAGAGTTCAGGCGGAAGAATGGTGCCTTGGAAGATTATTGGAAGGCTGTTCGAATAGCTCTCGAAGCACCTCTTCAAGTGCGTGAAGCATTACTTGATGGATCTTGGCCGGCTTCTCGGATTGCTCCAGACGAGACAGATCGGATGCAAAGGGATGGCACATTGCATGAGGAAGACGCAGAAGATGCCCCATTTGTTGGACGTAGACGTGATCGTCCACGTCCTTCATTTCGTGTTAATGTTGATACGCATGAAGGTTCTTTTATTGCTGTACGTCCTGCTGATGGTGATCCCAAACCATTTTGGCTTGCTAGGGCCATTACAGCTCCAAGTCCAGATCCAGGACATATGCATATGATCCGAATTCAATATTGGACACCTGCCTCAAATCGGCACATTCATATGGATACGTATGAGGGATGGGACACAAAACAAGGGAATGTGGCGTGAAGACACCGTGATTAAGCCAACATGGTCTAGTACGGGTTGTATTCTAACGGCTTGGAAGCCTCGTTTTCGAGAGAATACTAAAAAACCGAAAGTATCGATGCCAAATTTACAAATTGGCATCATTAAGGCATCATTGGCGGCCTTTGCAATTGATGAGCACAACGATGAGGAGAATGAATCAATGGAAGAAGAATGAATATTTCATAGTTGTAGCAGTAGGTTTTTGTTGTTGTATTTCAAATACTAGGTTATTTTTTTTATTGTAGTTACAGGTTATGAGAATGATATTTGCATACATATATAGTACAAGTTCAATATGAATATGTCTTTTGTCACATTGTAGTGGATATGTATTAAATTATGATTTCTATTAATAGTACTTACATATTCTCTACCTTTACATCTTCCTATTGTATGTTGAAAAGATTTCTTATATGAAGGAATTTGTGACAAGTTTAAGGAGTGAAAGTGTGATATCATCAAACCTCACATGTATGTTGCAAGAAATACAAGTCTTCATTAAAAACAACATCGAACTTGAAAATGTTTTGAGCTATTTTATTTACTTATAATAAATAATTAAAAGAAGAAATATAGTTGTTCATAGTGGATATTTATCACTTGTAGAAATAAAAAAATAATAATAAAGAATAATTCTTGGCATTCTTAGGTCTCAATTTAATGAAAGTCTCAATTTAATGAAAGATTTTTAGGCCTTAAAATAGAAAGTTGTTAAAATGAGACTACAATTTGTCTCATTTTAACGAATAAGGCCTTAATAGAGAAGAACGAGAAGTAAGGATGGCCGCTCACAAGAAGGCAACAATGTTGGTAGAAGAGAGCCCTAGTCCATTGAAGCCAACCTTCCAGGAGCCTCCTAATGTATATTACTTGCTTCAAATTCGGCCACAACTGCTAGATTGGACTTGGGAGGGTCAGTCTGAAGCTGAGTTCAAGGAGCAGTTTGCAGAGTCATGGGCCTCCAAGACTTTCCAAGCTGCTACAAAGGAGTGCATTGTGTGGTGGTCATGTGAAGCTAAGGTAAGAGAAATGCTAACTCCCTTACGTCATTATTTCCCTTCTATATGTGTTCAGATTTTCTATTGTCCTCAATTGTTGTGTAAGTGGACATCCATTTGGTTCTTTGATATTTTGGACCTCAGTCTATGAATTTCATGTGGTTCTTTTGTTTCAGGGTGTTTGTTCTTTTAAACCAGAATTTCATAGTTTTTTTTTCGTATGCATTGATTGACAATTTCTTGTAAGGCAATTTGTAATAGGAGGAGGACTACAGTACAACAGTTTTGGCTGTTGGACAAGCCGTGAAATCCCTGTGCCATAGTGTGAAATACAATGAGGTCCCACCAGACATTTCACTACTTGGAACATACTTGCAGTATGTGAGAGATCTTGCAGAGTACGAAGAGAAATGTCGGTGTCATGCGTCTGAGCTCAAGGCAAAACAGGAGTGCATCATACGTGAGGCCGTTACAAAGTTTCGACAACAAACGCAAAGAAAATGTGAGCAGTTCGTGTGGGATTGGTGCCCCATCTGGTATGTCGTCTCAGAGCAGAAAGAGCTACTACAGAAATTGCCTCCCATGCCTTGGTGTCATGATGGTAAGCGATGACTTATCTTCTATATACTATTACAGTGTTTCATTCATGCTAGCTCAGTGTTTCAGTGTCACGTTTCCAAAACTGGGGCTAATACAATGTTGACCAACTTTGCAGATGAGGAGGCTGAGGAAGTTCGACGCGTTCTCGTTGCAGAGCCCTTCAAGAGAATTAAACCAACGGCATTTATCCAAGTGTTTCGAATTGCCCTGCACACTATATTCGGAAGGTGGCGGCAATTGATGTGTCCCATTTTTGGAATCAGTCGTTCTTTGCTTAAAACGATTTGTCAAAGGCAGAGAGACATTGTGCACGCCCTGTCAGTGTTTACCTTGGAATCTCGCTTCCAATTCTCCGGTATGGCATCATATGAGGCGGACATGCTTCATACGGCCATTATGAGGGATGTCGAGCTTGTTTGTGAGGGAAAAGAAGATAGAGTAATGGAGAACATATTACAGTGGGTGCAACATGTTCAACTGCGTGCTTTACAGGATCTTGCGCGTGACTACCCTATTGCCTTCAAGTTGTGTTGGACAACAGTGTTTCATGAACACTGGGGAGACCAAGCTCAGTATTGGACGAAGTGCCTCCATATGCGTGAGGACTTTGACATTGGTTGGATTAATGTCCAGTGTATGCCCACATGGGCTTCCAAGGTTACAGAGACGCGTGAAAAGATCTTGGAGCTTGTTAATTCAATGGAGGTGGCATTTCAAGAGGATGAGGACGCAAGGTGGGCAGAGTATCGTACTTCAGCCGTGCAGCATTGCGTGACAGAGGATGTCAAAATAGTGCAGCTGAATTCGGAGACTATGGTGAACGCTACTCCTGTTGAGCCCTTCACTCTGTCTCAGCTGCCATCTCTGTCTCAACTACCGTCTGCATTGCACATCGATGACATCTGTACATAAGATCTCAATATGTGTGTCCAAAGCATCGTAGAGACACCGGCAACGTTGGTTGGGTTGGTTTGCAAGGAGTCATTTGCAATTCAGGACAGCTTCTGTCTTGTGGAAGCTACTCCACAAAGCCTTACTGCAGACTTTGTAGCACTCGACAGCGCTAACCCAAATTCGGGTGTGGTGTCAGGTGCAAATTTTGTAAATGACATGGGTGTGAAGTACGTGGCCAGAGCGGGCATACCTGTACATGTTCCTAGTGATGAGGATGCCTCTACTGCTGAGATTGATTCACATACAGGAGAAGACGAGTCCACAGAGGACAAAGTGCAACAACTTACAAGTGTTGATTCTAACCCCGAGAGTGCGCATCGGCTTACTAATAGGAAAACTGTAACATTTCCCCCACTTTCCACTGTCCCAGTGGACGACAAACGCATTTCTAAGCTTTCTATACCGAAGACCTATGAACACTTCGAGATAGACGAACTCATGGAGTCCTTGCCAAGTTATAATACCTTTTCATCTTTACCTTCTTATGTCTGTGTTTTGAAGCAGTGGCGTTCAAACGCTTTTTTGGAAACACGGGGGACTGAATGCGAGAAAACTGTTTCTTTGCAGGAATGGCAGAGGGGATCGTGATGCGGGTGCAATTCTCTTCTTTGGAGCGGATAAAGACTCAATACCAGTATAGGTGACTGAAGTAGAAGAACTACGAAATGCTAGAAAATATCTTGGGCAAAATATGATGGACCTTCTCTGTCGCCGTCTTTGGTGGAGTCTAACATCTGCGGCGCGAGGCCGGCTATTTATAGCCTCGTCCTATACGCAAATCTCCCCTGGAAAATCGTGGGAGTTACACACAGATGAGGCACTTGTGAAGTGGGGTCAACAATTTCTTCTACCCTCACGAATTTTTGGACACTGCCCTCGTCAAATGCAAGTGCTAATTCCATACGTTGATTCCGCGCACTGGTCACTACTTGTTTTAACAGAGACATCAATCTTGCACATGGACAGTGCAAGTATGCACAAAGATTTGGTGGAGAAAGACTTTGGCCGTCGGCTTTGGAAGGTTTGGCAACTCCTACACAGCCCCCCATTGACCTCGCAACCTGAGTTGAAGAAGATTCCAGTGTTTTGTCAAAGAGAGAATTATGAGTGTGGTTTCTTTGTGCTTCGTTTCATTGAGCTACACATTCGAGTCTACCATGGCAATGAGCCTGCTCTTGAAATGTCACAGGCTGACGCCTTTTTCCGCTCTGAGGTAATGGCGGAGGCAAAACCTGCAACTATGGAGAAGCATGTTATAGCTGCAGTTGCAGATGAACTCAGTCATCACTCAGTTGCTGACTCGTATGGGCGACCATTTCGTCTAACCTATGATGCGGTATTAGGCGAGGCATCCCCCGTAGTTTTTACTGAGGAGGATGCAGCTGTCCACATAGAGACGTGAAGTTACAGTGTCTGTTTGGTTTTCTGTAGTTGTATTCTAGTGTTTCGTACCATGTCCAATGTTTCTCTAGTTCTCTGCTATCTTCTCTTTCCCTGAATTTGTACAATGATTGGTTAGCCAAATTTTATTCTTCATTGTATCATTCTCAGGTTAATTTATTTATACCATTCTTATCTTCATTCTATGATGTTGTCATATGAAGAACCCAAAAAGATATACTGACATGAAGCCATTTTTCAAACGCATATTGTAATATACCCGAAACAGTGGATTATCCAGTTGATTTTCAATATGTAGTGCTGTGAGCGCTCCTAACTCCACCCTCGAGCTAAGAGTTTTTCACACGGGTCTTGTGTCTAATTGAGTTTTCTTTCTAATTGGGTAAAAAAGAAAGCCTTCCAAGCAATGAACTCTTTTAGTCACGTCTTTAAAGTATTCTAATCTAATTTTGTGGTTATAATTCTATCTTATTCTATTCTAAAATTCACCCAATCGATCCTACTCTATTCTAGTCTATTGAATATTATTTGTGCCTAAATTTAATTCCAAGCATTTGGTAAAAAGAAACTTAACAGTAAAACAATGAGAATGAAAATCAAATGTGAGCGGTTTACCTCCTCTGCGTAAATCTCCATGGTCTAGTCGTCAAACATCATCATATGCAAATATTCTCCTACAACCTCGCCATCGAACTCATCCCGGTTCTCCATCTAATCCATAATAATTCGCACGTTGTTGGTCAATTAATCTGGTCCTGTTTTTAAAAGAAACTAAAGTTATGTAGCGTTAATTTAATTGCGTAATTCCTTTAATTCCTAAATCCCCGGTAATTAGGAATTACTACAATTTAACTAGTCTACCTAAATGGTTAAGGTTCTAAAGAAATCAATGGAAATCTAATAATTCACTATTCGTTGTTTTTAGTTTTCTTAAAATTAATGTGATGAAATTCCCAATTGAATTAAAATAATTTGGGTGGAAATTCCCTTCAAATCTTTTCAAATCCAATTGATTTTCGAAATTGTTTTAATTCCAACGAAATTGGTTGTCAATTTGTTTGTTTCCTTTTTGGCTTATTAGAATATTTTAATCGAAAAACTATCATCAAATCTTTTCAAATCTAATTAATTTTGAATTTGCGTTAGTTTGTAAAGAAATTAGTTGTCAATTTGTTTGTTTCCTTTTTGGCTTATTAGGCCTAATAAAACAAAACCACAAAATCCAAACCTTTTAAGAATCTAATGAAGAACTACCGACCAAATAATGTAGAACATACTCCCTAGAATAAGTGCCAATTCAATAGTAAGATTCTAAAACAATTAGTTTTAAAAGGGGGTGGGTCAACGTTGAGAATAAAGAATTAGATTTCAATAGTAAGATTCTTAGGAAATTTATTTTTTAATGCCAAATCCTCCCTTAATTCTCCTAATTCCTTCCTTCCTTCCTCCTCACTTTGCTTCCGAGATGTTTTGCAAGTTTTTGTAAGGGGAGTGGTGGCTATGGAGTTTTTAGTTTGGAAAGATGGACGAAGATTTTTGATGTTGCAATTGTTTAATTTTTGGTGAGAAATTGAAGTGAGGAGTTTAGATTTTCTCTTGTAACTCTCCTTTGATTTGACCAAAATTTAAATAATTGTAACAAAGATTTGGGTGAGAATTCTCACTTGTATAGAATGTGAGTTTTTTGGACTCCAACCCCTGGATGACCCCAACTCCCTGGTTCCCAGTTTCGGCACTCGCCCAGCCCTCAGACGGCACCCGCCCCGTATCAGGCCCCCGAGCCCCCTGCCACATGGCCGGCGGGGTGAGGGGGTCTGGCCGTTGCTTGGTCTGGCCGTTGCTGGTCTTAAGTTCTGGTTTTTTCTCCTTAAATCTAAACTAAATTTTGATATCACGGAAAAACAAACTAAATTAGATAACTAACTTTTTGGGTTTTTGGCTTAAATTGAAATTAAAACTCTAATAGATGACTAAGGCCAACACTTTGCCAATTCAAAGTCTCATCAATTATCTTTCCAAGACTAGAATAGGTTGGGTATGAAGGAGAATAATCAAAGAGTGGTTTTGGAGAGATAGACTTGTTTCCCCTAATGGCTTAAGTTCAAAGCTTCGCCATAGGGGATTGGACGGATGGTATTTTAAGAGTTTTATTCGCAAAAGGAGGTACACATGATAGTGTTTAACCGAACTTTCACTTTAAATTCTTACAATTTCTTAGTATTTCAAGATTTTGCCACCAAAGGGGGTACACATGACAGTGTTTAAACCGAACTTTGGTACTCGATGCTTGAAATTTCCACAGACTAGTAGTGACTAACAATGTTGAAGTTGGGTTGTTAACAGCAAATGATAAATGAGAAAATAGTTGAAGGGGCCCTAAGCCTTCAAAATTCAAACACAACAAAACAAACTTGGTCAAAGTCTTTTGGTCCAAGTGGTGCTCCGACTATGTCGGTAGCACGTGGGAAGAACAAAGTGTTGGTGCGAGAAATAAGGGTACTGGCAACCTCGAGGGGGGCCCTTATATACCCGTGGCCGGGTCCCTCTCGGTAATTGCCAGTGAAAACACTTTGTTACTTCTTATCCTAAACTACTCTAATGTAATTCCAAAATATTAGTTGTTTAATGGTGGAAATTTCTAAAAACATCCCCATTTAGTCAAAGAAATCTTGGCCAAATCAAATCCAAGATCTTAACCCAAAATATTTTGGAATTAACCCTAATTTACGTAGATATTTTGCAAATTAACCAAAAGTCATTTTGAAAATTGTCTTTCTTTAGTCCAAAGATGGTTTTTTACGCAAGAAAGAGATCTTGACCAAATCCAATCTTTGATTTTCCAAGAGATATTTCCAAAATCACTTCTAATTAACCGCAATTAACGATTAAAAAGTCAAACTAAGAGCTGACCCTCTCTATCTTTTAGGGAACAACTCGAAACGGAAAACCGTTTGCGCCATTGTCTTCAGAAGACCCCAATTAGCCTAAGGGACCCCTTACCCCTCACTCCTAGGCCATTTGCGCGCCCCAATTGGAATTACGGTAACTCCAATTAAAAGTCAAAAATCTAACTTTTAGGATTTGCGCATTTCGATGAATCTGTCAGGCCAGGGTTGTTAGGAATGTCCGTGAGAGTAAGGAATGACTCCTTATTTGCGACAATCGGACATCATTCGCTCCTGATACGCCGGTCAACCCATCGCCAACTTGTAACTTCTAGTGAAATTCGATGTCGATGCCGGTTTTGGTAGTTGGGAATGTCGGAATGTCTTCAAACTTGACCGGGCGCTTATTAAGCACACAAAAACCTATCCTAATTTTTAGTGAGATTTTACCGCATCATAAGTAATTTCTATGAATTTACGAACATTTCTATGTGCGGTTGACTTCCCATGGAGTCAACGTGGAATTTCGGAAAAATCCGAAATAAATTGGGTAACATCTAGGGCACTCCTAGATTTTTGGTGTAAGTCCCACGCAACCTTGCACCTTTCTAATTTTAGCAATTTGGAATTACTTTGCCCAATTGGACAATTTAATTCCCGATGCCCGGGAATCTTGGACAATTGTTTGATTCTTGTTCGCTCCTGGCATGCTCCTACCCTTGGAACACCTCTCTGTAGTCTTCAATCTCCAATCCTCCATCTTGTATCTCGTGAAGTTCGAATTCTCCAAATCCATTGTAGTGGTTTTACCTTTAAATCCAATTTGTTTCGAAATTGAACTTAAGCCCTGGTAACTCTCCTACGCTCGTAATAGACTCTTTTAGCTTAATCAGTATGTCACGTGCATCCTTAAAATGTTGACTTTGCACAGACAATCGCTAGGACTGACTAACTCTCTATTCCTTATTTCTCTCGGAATTACTAATTCTTTATATAAACTTGCTTTGGAGACTTAGAATGATTCAAATTTCTAGTAATAGGAATTTCCCTCCTTTTAAGTTGATTTTCTACCATTTTGGCATAGACTAAGACCAAAACTCCCTCAACACTCTTTTTATGTCTTTTTCTTGAATATTTTAACTAATTTTCGCTATTTAATCGCGAAAAATGGACCCAGAGTCCTGAGTGCCATCTCGAGGGCTCACAAGTGCTTCTTGCATTTTGTGTTACTCTAAATGATGTTTTTCTTACTAGATCTTCGTCCACTTTATCTGTTCTAGTCCATTTCAAATGTTTCAGTGTGACAAATGAGCTGCATTGCAAGTGAGGTAGCTTGGTTTCAAGACAACAGCAATGCCCACCTTCACAAGTATGACAGCTTTTTCACGGCTAACAGAGAAGTCAGTTTTTTGGAGCCAAATAATTTATGGAGTTTTAATTCAAGTCTTTGGCAACTGAGAAGCATCTCTAATGTTTCATAATTATGATGGTGTTAACCTGAAAAGCGTGTAGTGCTCAGTGAGTACAACAAACACTTGTTTCTGTAAAGACTATGAATAATGATTTCTGGAAAATGAAACCATAGGACAAATCAAGGGAGTCCTTCACTCCGGCGTACTGAACATTTCCTACAGGATTGTTTTCGTAGGAAGTGCCCTCTTACAGAGATTTCGATGTAGTTATAAGAAAACAAAGTTCCATTGAATAGAACGCACCTCAGAACGCCATCTGGGAAATATGAAGGTGTACTTCTCAATGAAAACGATAAAGAAGAAGTACCTTGTCACCTATGGCACTAAGTATTACCATCTTAAATTCCTTTGATAAATGAGTAGGACAATGCAGTGGCACTGAATTATTTAGATTGAAAATATTGTAGCCATCCTTGTCATTGCCATAGATCAAACTTGAAGTGTACTCTAGAACCCAAAGAATGGGCTACGAAAAGAAGGAATGCAATTTACATTGCAAAAATCGAAATTGTAGCATTGTCCAAAGATAATTGTAGTGCCTGAAGGAACTTTTGCATGCCTAAAACTATTCTAAATGCTCACATGCACTTCTAGTTTGATGTACTTAGAATTTTCATTTCCATAGCAATAAATATGGGAATTACAGAAATCCTCATTTTTTCACATCTCACAATAGCATCTTATCTGTACTTAGAATGCAAACATGTAGAAATAATATCAACATTTTTGCCCACATACATCGCATGGTGTGGTAGTGTGGGAATTTATTGTCCTTTTATCCCTCATGTTTATGTCTTGAAGATATTTTGGCTTGCGTAAAAGAAATTGTATTTTTACAAACACCAATTCTTTTGGTCATCCATTATATATTGTGCAAGGTTTCGTGGTGTGGTACGTTGATTGTTCTTGGACACCTCACATTTGATTGTTTCAAACATTTAGCCCTTCGTAAACCACACTGTTTTGTGCACACCCCATTTCTTTCCTTGATTCATTTTGCTATATAGAAGGCTTAGGTCTTCAAGAATGTAGGAGATTTTCATTTCTTGGACACGTCGTGTGTTTTTGTGTGAAACAATTTCCTTCGAAGAAGCTAAATTTAATTTTTGCACACCCAAATTTTTTTTACGGATCTATTTTGCTTTCAATGAGCTTTACGATCGTGGCAATTTGTTTAGGTCTTCGACACTTAATTCTTGTTCCTAGAGACAACCTACTTTACCTTAACTAAAATCGTTTAGTACACCCCCCATTGTTTTGGGTGATCTTTGAGGAGGTACAATATTTTTTTTCTAGAAGTCATGTTTATTTAGATTCATTGTTTTTTTCATTTTTTAAAAAAATTTTAGAGAAAGGAAATAATAGATTAAGTGTTTTGAGGGAAACTACATGCCCAGTCACCTCATGCATGGCCAATGCATGAATTGTAATGACCCATCCATATCATCATAATACATGCTATGTATGATGGAGCATGTTGCCTCATAGTTTGTACTAGCTGCAATGTTACAGCCTCGTGTTCAGTGCTAATTCAAACGTGTATAACGTTGTTCTGCGTGAAGGTTAGGGTTCAGGGCAGCTAGGGTAAACACCTTCGGTGATTCTGGATTGTATTGTCGCTTCACCAGTTCCACCGTGATGTTTTGGGGTACAAGCTCGTACGCTGTACTCTCTATTTTACTATAGAGTGAAGGCGTAGCTTTCGGAGAAACAAGTGCTGGATTCTAGTATTGCAACTGAAATTTGTACATTGCTGTTTTTTTTCTGAATTTCGTGAATTCTTGTGTTGCGCTTGACTATGCTCTCCTATGAATTTCCATATTGCGGTTGGATGCATGGACTACAGAATTGTTGTATTGCAGTTCAACGTCTGAACTCCTGAATTACTGTGTTTTGTCTCAATACAAACATTTGTCAATTACTGTATTCCGAATTAGGGTGTTCTCTGTTTAGTTTCTAAATTGTACTGTCAGTGGGTTTTCAATTTTGATATTGCATTTCAATTGTACTGCAGACTTAGAGTTTAGAGTAATCACAGTCACTGTCTTCTGCACTGAAGGTTAGGAATTCAGAAACTTTCGCAACCTGGATGTAGGAGACATTACTTTCTCATTAACTGTGCATTAGGGTTTAGGGTCAGGATTTTTGGGTGGGCGGTCCTCTATTTCAAGTAGTATCAGTTGCCGTAGTGGAATGAGACAAGAGTGATGTATATGCATGCTAGCCTGAATGCCTTCCTCTTAATTGAATTCAGGGGTCATGGTTTCATGGGAGGACTTGTATAAAGAACAGTTCAAAGAGGAACTACAATGTATCGAAACAATGGTGCAACGACTACCTGAAGGCCCCATCAGGAAATCCGACTTGATTTGGGAATTGCGGGAGATACAGTTAGCTCGTGAACCACATGCAGAACGGAAGAAAAAGGTAGTGGTGGCTCAACAATGTTTCATTCCTACAAACAGGCTTGAAGACTTCATGAAAGGGATGCAGACCATAACCGGGGGGGGGACTTGCAAATATGTGAAGATCCGCACAAAACCAGGAAAGGACAAGGGACCATCCTGGACTACTGCAACTACCTCAAAAGATGTCACATGGTATATTCTCCTACCTTGCTATTTTAATCCAACGTTCCGCTTTATTGCTTCACTGCATTCATAGAATTCATCAAGTTTTAATGACTTAGATCTTGTGCACTTATCTCTACAGCTACCATTGCCAATATGGTCCGGAAAATCATACTACAAAGGTGAAGGTAGTGACGGAGTCCATGCTGCCGAAATACAGACGTAAGGTCTTACTTGGAAGTACCATTACAAGTCAACGTTCACAGGAAGATACGAATGTCATGGCGGGTGGTGACACCCAACCGGATGCAGTGAAGAGTCGAAGAGGGAGGAAGAAGGCCACTACAGGGACGGGAGCATTGGAGACGTGCAAGCCCAAATGAGGTAGGCCGAAGAAGACAACCGCAGATCCTAGTGAAAATCAAAACAATGATGTCACTACAGGGACGGGAGCATTGGAGACGTGCAAGCCCAAACGAGGTAGGCCGAAGAAGACAACCGCAGATCCTAGTGAAAATCAAAACAATGGTGTCACTACAAGGACGGGAGCAGTGGAGACATGCAAGCCCAAGCGAGGTAGGCCAAAGAAGACAACCGCTGATCACAGGGATAATGAAAACAATGGTGTCACTACAGGGACGGGAGTAGTGGAGACGTGCAAGCCCAAGCGGGGTAGGCCGAAGAAGGCAACCCTTGATTACAGGGAAAATCAGAACAATGATATCAGTACAGGGACGGGAGCAGTGGAGACGTGCAAGCCCAAGCGGGGTAGGCCGAAGAAGACAACTGCAGATCAAAGTCACACTAGAAAGAGTGCTGTCATAGTTGAAGAAGGTTTATTCCAATGTACAGTACCAGGAACAGGGTGTAACACTGGAGACACGGTGCCAAACATCTCTAAATCGCTACATGACACTTTAGCCCAAAGCGATGAAGTACACAAATCCGGGTGTGGAGAATTAGATTGCAGTCAGTTCCAACTTCTACTTGATTTGAATTCTCCAGCTGAAGACCTCTTGCAAGAAGAAACACGTCATCCTCCTAGCAGCACTTGTGTATCAACTACTGACTCAAAGAAAAGGTGGCCTGTACGAAAGAAGAATCCAGTTCCTTGCAAGCATGTTCAACGACCGCAACGCAAGGCAAGAAAGGTGAAGGCTGGAACTTTGGACTTGGACCTCAACGTAATTCCTGTCGAGATTGACCTCAATGTTATTCCTGTGGAGGAAAGTAGCCATGATCTAGCAGTATAGCACATTCGTGACACTACATCTATTGCCTCCAAAAGTGGGTTCACTTCCACTTCGTTACCAGTGCCAGTCGTGGTTGAAGGCTGCCCAAGGGTGAACAATCAGGGCGAACAAGAAGTGGATACTGTTTTATCATTGAACTCTTCTGGAGTGCTTCATAATACTTCCAGCTTGGACAAAGAAACCCTGGAAACTAGCACTGCTACGAGAGATACACCAACTGAAACGGACACTGTCGCTAAGGAGGAAGGAGAAGTTGGGAGCACTACAAATAACTCAAGCACTGCCTCTGTAACGAGAAACAGGGACCCTAAGCCGCGTGACTCTTTGAAAAAATGGGGGGCCTCATTAAAGCGTGGCTGTTTGGCATCATTCTCTGTGAAAACTCTTCTATTTCTTTCACACGTGACTCAGATTTGCATTTATGAGGCAGACCATGTCAATGAGAACCGGGTGCAGTGTCATGGCTCACATGATAGTGGTGATCGCAGTACTCTTGCTTGGCAGCTGTCCTCTGAAATAAAGGAATTTGTTGTCACTCTTTTGAGGAGTGGAATGACTGTTGCACAAATTATGGTGAAACATATAGCAGTGGTGAAAGGAGCTCTCTAAGAAAAGAAGGAGGTTACAAGGGATATGTTCCTCCACGAGCGTGACGTCCGCAATTTGGCAACTAAGGTTGCACGGGAGACGTACATGCTACACAGTGAGGACGCCAAAAGTGTTCGCATGTGGGTGCAGGAAAACAAGGGCACTATTTTCTTCTACCAAGAAACAGGCAATGTTGTACAAGGAGGTCTCACGCCTATCAATATACCATTCACTATTGGTATTCAGACACCCTGGCAACAGGAGATGATGTTGAAGTTTGGACATGAAAGTGCAGTTTCAATTGATGCCACGTTTGGCACAAATGAAAAGAAGGTACTGTTTTGCTTCTCAGTGATTCTAGTTTTCAATTTCTTGAAAGTGACATAGCATTTGTTGTCATTCAAAGTTCATGATCCTCGTCCATGCGTCACGGATCTTCTACAATACTTAATTGTTTGCTTAATGCAGTTTCCTCTTTACACTGTCATGGTCTTCGATGACTGGCACAATGGCATTCCCGTGGCCTTCATTGTGACATCGCGATCCGCTCAAGAGGATTTGACTCCTTGGATGCGGGCATTGGATGACAACATGAAAAAGGAGAGCCCTCTTTGGAAACCAAATGCCTTCATTGTCGACTGTGCACAAGGAGAGATTAATAGTTTGCGGTAGGACCAAAACACTCGGTCCTTTTGTTTGAACAACTCATTGCTGTAAATGACTTCTGTAACATTGATTTCTGATTGCCAATACTTTTGTCATGCACATGAATGAATATTGAAAGTAACGTCATGCCATCCGTAGGAGGTAACATGAAACTGCCTTAGAGAATACTTGAAGGTCCATCCCAAATCATTCACTAATTTAATTTGACGTTTGGCAGGATTGTATGGCCATCCACTACAATCTTCCTTTGCTTATGGCACGTGCATAGGGCATGGCAAAAATAGACTTGCATCAAGATACACGACATACCTCTACGCGCACAGGTCCTTCAAGGCCTTGGAGCAATCATGTACGGCCGTGATGCTCCGGCAGGAAATGATGCTAGTACGTGGGCTATTCAAAAATTGCAGCAGCTTCAAACTTTGTACCCTGCTGCAAACGAATTCTGGGATTATATGACAAAGCAGTGGTTGCCAAAAATTCACATGTAGGTAGTTGGTTACAGAAATCTCCCTTATGCTGGACAGGACACCAATGCAGCGATAGAGAACTATCATGGCTACATGAAGTCCATTCTAAAGGCTGAGAGGAGTCGCTTGACAGGTCGACGTGTTGATTGGTGCATCCACGTATTCACTAGGGATGTACTCACGCACTATTGGTATGAGCAAGTGCGTAAGTGGTATGGATTCGTTACCAATAAAAAAGAGCAAAGGATTGTTGTCTCTGCACTTATCCGAGCGCGGGACATTCCCGACAGCGATGTGACATTGCCAGAATGGAATGGGGGTCCAGCATACGTGACATCCTCCAACCATAGGCATCTGCAGTATATTGTGCATAATCCGGGTGAGTTGTGGGCTATTTGCAACTGTCTCCATGCTCAGAAAGGTAACACTTGTAAACACAAGCTCAAGATCGTGCAGCTTCTTCATCCTCTAGTAGCCGAAGGCACTGTTGCAAGGTATTGCGTAGGACTGAAGGGGAAAGCTGTAGCCGAAACAAGGGATTTACTTACTCCTGGTAGAGTACAACCTAAGCCTTCAACACCAACACCAATGTCATGCTCTCCACATTCGCCACTGACGTCTGAAACACTGGATCCGTCATCACGACAGCACATAGACTCGCATTTCAACTTACAAGTCCAAGCTAGAGACCTGCTTGAGTTTGTTGACAGGGATGTGACTCTGATGGAGCACTTGTCGCAACCTAGAATACAAGTTTTTATTATTTAGGACAGAATTAGGAACAAAAGATCCAATCTTAGCAAATTTTTCTGATTCTTTGAGAGAGAACTAGATGAATGACTAAGATTAATGATGAGTGGAAAGTAGAATAGTCTTATAGAGATAAATTGGTTAAGCTAGGAATTTGTATTTCCCAATCGGACCGGAAACCGAAGACCGGAACCAGAGACCGGAAACTGAAGGAGGATCCTATAGAAAAATTACTAAGGATTTGGTGGGACTTCAAGAGTATGTCCGGGGATAGAAATAGAATGGGAGGAAAGTCTATAAGCTGATGTAATACATCAGCTCATCCAACCTTGGGAGAAAGCACAGTCCGGTCAAGATCCGGATTAGAGCCAAGCGGGACCGGAACAGGAGACCGGAACCCGGATCATGACTCAAGACCGAATGTTACTACTCCTCAGTAATTTAAGGAGAAAGGAAAGATTCCAAAGAAAAGGCTGCAGTTGCAATCCAGGTATCAATCAGTAGGAAGCAACCAGCTATAGAAGGGTCCACCAAGCATGTGGGTTTTCCCCCCCAAAATAGATAAAAAGGTAGTTGTAATTAGCAACTAGAGTAGGTAGAATAATTTTAGGAGTAGATGAATTTGAAAGTGGTAGTAGGTAGAAAATAGTTAGCAAGTTACTTTTGAGCTGGATTCACTTGGACCGGATTCACCTAGACCGGACCAGATCTAGATTTATAGGATCTGAGATCCACTTTTTGTGGGATTTTCAGAAGTCAACGAGCCCAAGTTGTAAGGGAATGTAACGTGGCATTCTCTGGGCTGATGTTGATTCCCCTTGTACTTTTAGGTTATTCTTGGAGTTGTGTAGTATTTAAATCCGGGTTGTAGTTGAATCCGGTGTGTAGTTCCATATCTTGTTTTCCCAAGTTTTTGTGTTGCAAATACAAATCAGACCTTTTCTGATTCACTCTGAAGTGGACTGTGTACACTTGACCCTGTCAAAGTCTTGTTGGGACGGTTAGGATTGCAACCTTGGGTGGAGAGGAGGTGCGCCCGGATTCTAAGTTTATCCGGTCTTTGGACCTGAAGTGAATTCGGTTTTGATAGGGAATTTGTGTGGGATCTCTCAGTATAATTTGGAGCAGGTCTGGGGAGTAATTATTGGAGATAGACACTTGTAGAATCTGGGTTTGAGATCGGGAGCGTCCGACTAAATGCCAATTGAAAGGTGATCCGGTCTCTGTAGATGAAAGAAGGACTAGTGAAGGATATAGCTCTCTCATGCAAGCTACCGCCCTTATTCTGCCAAGATGCAGGACTAACTCAGTAATCTGTCGTTGTAGTAATTGTTAGGAGCAGACAGGAGTGCTTGCGTGACCTGCTGGACCAGATCCGTTCCGGTCCAGTTGTGAAGTATTCCGGTCTGGTAGGATTTATTTTGTTATCTTTCTTCTTTTTATTTTTATAGTGGAACTTCTGACACTTTAAAACTTGAAGGGTAGGAGTAAGCTTCCTTCCTGAACGCCCAAACAAGCAGATCCCTCTCGTTACAGAGGTTAAACCTACACTTGGTCACTTATTTAGAGACCAGACCAGATCTTAGTTTCCGGTCTCCGGTCCCATATTCAGAAAGAATAGTAAGAAAAATCTAAACATGTAGGTATAAGTGGAGAAGAAACTCTCTGCAGTCAGAAGTGTGATCCTGTTCCAGTCCAGAAGTAAAAACCAGGAAGTGTTCAGACCGGGACCGGATTAGTCTTTGCTTGGGTTTTGTTGTGACTACCATTATAGTATTCCTGTCTTTCGTCGACTTTCGACCAAATCCTTTGGGAACGATACACGAGTCACTTTAAGGCTAATTTAGTGCATTCTAACGCCTTAGAGAAGGAATTGTGCTTTCCTGTGCTACGACAGCACTTGCAGGCGGACTTTAATAGATCACTTGGAAAATTGAAGCTGCTAAAAACAGAGATAGAGTCAGGTAACATCCATCCCACGACATCGAATCCAGTGTTTCATACAGTGCAAGATGGTCTGGGAATGCGTCTGCGATGCCTGAAAGACATGCTGGAGCGTGGGGGAAGATCACGAGCATCTAGAAGGCTACTTTCACTACAAGAAATGGGGGTCATATATGACTCCAGCAAATGACTGGTATATGACAACCTGTCCGATGTGACTCAGAAATGATTGACTCTTCCATAATTGCACCATGACTAGGTCCATGGCAGTTCTGCAGTCATTTTCAAGTCATTTTATGCAACTCTTGGATGTAACCAACTGGAAGTGCCAAGGTCTAGTGGACTTTCATTTGTGTTGACGTCATAGTATTCATGCAGTCATTTAATCCGACTACGATTTACTTTTTCATGACTAAGAAATGACTGAAGGGTCTATGGGACCACCCAATGGGATTTTTTTTGCAAAAGCGGGCAGGGCAGCATGCTGACGTGGAATGCAGTCGTAGTATTGCTACTACGATGCGACTACGAATGACTTGGTAATTACTAAGAAATTACTTCAAAGTTTTTTGAAAGACTTTTTGTGGGTTTTAAGCTTTTCAAGGTCTGGTTGCTCCTTCTTGCTGACGTGGATATCAGTTATTGTAGAATGACTTCCATGTGACTGTGAACGTGAAAGAAGAGCAAGCCATTCACTAGGTTTTCAGAAGCACTTTACGAAAACTCTAAAAGCATGTACAGATGAGGTGGAAGAACTTTCACTAATGTTGTACATCTCTTGGGACTTCCTGTATAACGTACATTGCACATACGTTGAAGTCTTCTTCTATCGCACATGTAGGACCTCCAACACTATGGCGGATTTCTATGTTGCATCCCATACAGGCTTGTGTCTTCAGTAATATATTGTGATGCAACTCTTCACTTTCTACGTGTTCACAGTTGCTATCTCGTCCTCCACTTTCAATACATTTTGTGCCTGCAAGGGCGACTTCACTGAAACTTAATAATGACTGGTACACTACTTTGTTACAACTAAAGAATGACTTACCATGACTTCTGGGCAACACATGTCGCTATGCGCAAATACTGCCACAAATGGTGAGATTCGGTCAAGAAACTGAATACACAAGAAATGTTATTACGTCTTAAGCTTATCCAAACATATAACACATGATAGAGTGTTGCAAACACTACACCACTGAAACTATACTTAAGCTAGACCAATGTAACACTATGGTCCTAATACTCCTCATGAGCTAACAAGTTCTCTTGCTCAGTCAACTCCATGGCTCCAACTAGATTCACCACATCTTCAGGATCAGGAAAGTTATTAGGTGCTCTCAGCCCTGGAGTCTCACCTCTTGTAGAGATGAATGCGTCTATTGTGTCCATAACTTGACGTCTTGCTCGAGCCTCTTTTTGCAACACTACTTTCCAACCAGGTCTACCTACAATGTCTGAAAAGAATACTTGTGTTGCTTGGCTTGGGAATATGAAGGGCTCAGATAGGCGAGGTAGCTTGTGCCGAAAGTTGACCACAAGGAATCCAGACTCATCCCGTGTATATGTTGGATTCCCTCGACTGTCTTGGGGTTTCACCCACTCGCAGCGTAATAGAATGATAGGCTGACTCAATGTACCATAATCTAGCTCCAACACGTCTTTCAAAATTCCTACATAGTTCGCAGTCGATTCATCTCCATTCTCTGAGTGCTCCTGAAAAATGGAAGCTACTCCACTGTTGTAGGTCAACAGGTGGGTCGTAGTGTTGTCTTCCACTCGAAACTGATTACCAAATGCAAGGACTCGTCCATACCGAGTGGCCCTCAGTGATGGCTTCTTGCTTAGCAAAAAGCGATCCATCTCAGTAGGGTTCCTCAAGTCCACGTCTGCACTTTGTACTGTCCGCTGAATTCAATCAGAGAGTGCCGGGGTGTCTTGATTTCCCTCTGATTCAGTCCTCCACTCCCTATAGACAGAAGTAAAAAAAAATTATGACTTACTCGTGGAAAATGATTGGCACATTAAGAGGTTGGTACAGTGGCCCGTTCGAACGACCGTGACTACATCCCCTTATATGACTATAAAATCAATTAATGAAGTCACCTTCAAGTCATTCTTTAGTTTCAGGTGTTACAACTACTTCTAAATGACTTCAACACGACGTTGGCGCTATTGTACGGCATGAGTGACCATAACAAACTAGAACAATACGCGGACAGGGCAAACAAATTATGCAACAGTGCATCACATACAGAAGGGGCCTTGGATAACTTACGAGACCAAATCCTGCATAACATTCGAATTGTCCAAGACATACTGGTGCGCTACATCCCTCAGGTCCGGAGTCATTACATAAGGCCTCCCGGCCCCCTGTAGAACCTCCTCAGTATCTCCAAACTCTTCCTCCTCGTCCCAAACACGTCTTGTAGTGACATCAAATCTTTGCAAGTATTCAGTAATGAATCCAATGCACTCGTCTCTGAGGTACCCTTCAGCCATGCACGCCTCTGGGCGTGCCATGTTCCGAACATGACCCTTTAGCACTTTCATGTACCTTTCCACGGGGTACATCCACCTCGCACTAACTGGACCACATAAGTCCAGCTCCTTCACCAAATGATAGGGCAGGTGTGTCATGATGTCAAAAAAAGATGGTGGGAACTCGATCTCTAACAATGCCATACTTTCTACTACATCCGCGGATAAAGAAGCAAAGTCAGCAGGATTGTAGACCTTTGTGCATAAGTATCGAAAAACTTTGCACATCCTCATGATTGCCGTGCGAGGCCCAGGTTCCATCAATCCTCGAAGAGCAAGTGGCATTATTTGTTGCATTAAAATGTGATAGTCATGGGACTTCAATCCCCCAAAATTCTTCTTGCGAATGCTCCTCTTCAAATCAGAGGAATATCCACTGGGCAGCTTCAGAGACTCGATGCAGTTTGCAAAATCCTCGAACTCCTCCTCCGTTAATACATAAGAGGCCCGCAGCTTCACCATCTTCCCTACCTTCCTAGGATGTGGAGCCAACCACAAGTGCCTCCTTATATTCCGCTTCTGCAAATCCCTCCTCACTTTGACAGTATCCTTCTTCCCCGTTATTGTCTTCAAAAAATTCTTCGCCAAGTTCATCTCACAATGCATTACGTCCAAGGTATACCGAATCAGAAGTAGTTGTTAGCAAAAAAATGGCGCTCTGTCATATACATAAGTGCAGGGTGTCTGACTCATTGTTAAGCAGCCTGGAGTCATCAAGAACTGATACAGAAGTAACTCTCACATCAAAAAGAACTGACTTCATACTTTTTGCAGTGGTGGATGGCTATACAGACAGCATGTGCAATATAGTTTACATCAATCACTACCGGCATAGTCACTATACAGTCACGCTCAGGGTTTTCTACCCGGACAGCACGACAGCGCGACAGACAGACGTCACGTGACGTCTAGTAGAGCCCTCACGACGTCCAATAGTGTCAACATCATAAAAAAATAAAAATAAATCATTAGAAATTTAAATTTTTGACATATTTAAGTTCGGTTTCAATTAAGTGTTTTAGTTTCATGATTACATATTACATTTTATATTTAGATTCATAGTTATAGTAAGATTTTCATTTTTTTGAGTTGCTGAAAATGGACTTTCGCGACAAGGTGCGACGCCCTTCGTAACAAGTTGTCACCGTGACACGCGACGTTAGACGTCCTACACGACACCCAAACCCAAAAATATGTCCGACAAGACAACCCTGGTCACGCTTGAGTCAAAGAAAATGACTTGTATTATTCTGTTTCTAGAAAATGACTTACTTACTATTTGTAAATGACTTAAAAGTCACTGATGAGTGATGTAGAAGTCATTTTTCCAAAGTGAAGTGTGGAATTCTAACTCTCACCTTCCAATACGGCAAGCGAAAAAGTATGCTCAAGTGCTTCAATCCGTAAATTTTGGAGGGGTCTCATGCAGCCCCATCTCGGTTCCCAGCAGCTCTCCATGCCTCGCATTGTAGTGCATGTCGCATTTGCTCTTCGACTGTCACTGTGCGTGGTTGAGGTCGGTTTTCCATTAGGCCATTGAAGTGGTCCTTATTCAACTCCAGCCTATAAGGATGATCTTCAGGGAGCCACCTTCGAGTTCCACCATAAATGGTCTTACCAAGCTTGGTAGAATGCTCAGCACCTAAACCTTCGCCACACCACGGACACGCTGCATAACCTTGGTGGGAAAAGCCTCCTACTGTACCATACCCGGGAAAGTCGTGTATTGTCCACAACAACATGGCCCGTAGTTGGAACGCCTTAGATCCAACATCTTTTGTGCAATCGTATGCTGGAATGCCGGCCCACAACTCCAACAACTCGTCTACAAGAGGCTCCAAATACACATCAAAGATATCAGATGTGACTGATTCCTTCCCAGGAATCAAAAGAGCCAACATGATGAAAAACTTCTTCGTTGACAACCACGGAGGCAGGTTGTAATTCAATAGTAGAACCGGCCAAGTTGACTACGTTGACCTGTTTTGTTTGTAGGGGTTCACTCCGTCTGCAGCCAAAGCAAAGTGAACATTCCGTGGTTCAGTAGCAAAAGATAGATCAACATTCTCCTCGAAGTGCTGCCACGCTTTCGAGTCGCAGGGATGTCTGACTAAACCGTCTCCTCCGGGTCGGTTGCTCCGATTCTCGGCATGCCAGACCATCAACTTCGACAGAGTTGGATTCTGATACATTCGCTGAAGTCTCGGAATGATGGGGAAGTGACGAAGGACCTTCATCGGAAAGCAACGCCGTTCTTCATCTCGATACCTCCGACCACCACACTTGGGGCAGCACAAAGCATTCTCGTGGGTGCCACGGAATAGAATGCATCCACGCTCACAAGCATGTATTGTTGTGTATGTGAGACCCAGCTTCCCAGTCAACGTTTTTGCGGCATGGTGGGTTCTGGGCAGAGTATTAGTTTGTGGCAGTATATGGGAATGCAATAAACTGAAAAGCTCATTGGTACATTGATTACTGATCCCATGGACGGTACAGAGGTTCATCAACAACACGGTTGATGCAAGTTGGCTGGACTGCGCTCCATCATACAAGGGGTGCAAGCAGTCCTCCACCACACTTGCGTCAAAATCTGGTGCAGCCATGCCCCCCTCTGGCGGCATGTTTCCCGTATCTGCGTAGCGTCCCGAGGTTCTTCCTGCTGCTCAACTTCGTCACCAACACCCACTTCCATGAACTCTTCATGGACGGAATCTGCAACGGCAAAGGCGTCACTGACTTCCACCTGAATTCTGTGGGCTGAAGTTTCTGGATCTTCCACTTGGAAAAATGCTTGGTCTAGCATTCCGCGAGTATCAACTCTGTCGTCTACCTGTGCAGGTCGATGAGGTGCTTTGATCGGTCCCCAGAATTCCTGCTCCCACTCCTCGTCCGAAGAATCGTGTGCGCCAGGTGTGGCAAGGCATATTTTTGATTTTTTCCGTTTAGCAGATTTTGGAAACAGAAGTCAAGAACTTAGCAACCGGAATTTCTCATGGAACGGGTGAAATCCTGCAATAGTACCGGATAATGCTGTAGTAACCGGTCACGGAATAAATCCGGTTCATGATAACGGAAGTCCGGATCGGAAAGGATTCCGGACCCTTTCAGGAGAGGAACGGATTCTATCCGGATTCAGTTCTTGAACCGGACCGGACCTTTTCCGGACTTGGACCGATCAGATAGGAACGGGAACGGATGATCAGGACCGGAAGACCGGATCCATTTCGAGAAACTATATAAGGCCTGACATTTTCAGTTGGCCCATTTGCTCTCAGGCGCCTCGTTGTGTGTTTTTCAACCCTCAACGTTTTCCGCCTTCTTCTGTGAGTTTGTCTTTTTGCGCGTGTTTGGTGGCGCGACTTCCTGTGGCGCGGCTGTCAGTGTTTGCGGCTGGTGTTAGTTAGAGCGGGCAGTTGTCATTGGCGCGGGTTTCAGACTGTGCGCTGAGGCACTGGTGTGCGCAGGAGGACTGTGTGTGTTTTGTGCAGGTGGTTATTACGGGCGGTTTAGTTTTTTCTGTCATTGTGAGTGTGTGTGAGGAACGGGACGTGCGGCTAGGAGGGAAGTGAGGTAGTTTTCCGGATAGTTGCCATGCCGCAGCTATGCTGGAAGAGGAACGAGTCCACCACACCCCCGCCCCCAGGGATACGATTGAAGAAAGTAGTTCCGCTCATCCCTTCTATAGAGCCGGAGAGAGGTAATCTGATGGCCGACCTGACCACCATGGGGTGCCTAGGGTTAGCAGAGATACCTTGGGGGTTCAAGGAGGAGAAGATGGTGAAGGAACTGATGGGGAAGGTGTCGAATCAGTTCGACAACACTGAGCGGGGTTTGTCTCACAAATGGACGGAAGAGCACTGGAGGACCGTGTACGGATTCAAGCACCAGGGGCGCGGACCGGCTAGGAGGAAGGTAGACTTCCTCCAAAACAAGTTTAGTGGCACCCCTCACCCGAAGGACGGATATCGGATCATGGACTGCAACGAAGATAGGCATAGACGCTTGTTGAAGTTTCTGCTCCCGGTCCTTCATCCAAAGAAACCAACCCGGATCACGATTGGCCTGGCCAACACCATTTTCGGTGCTCTGATCGGAGACCGGAAAGTAGACTGGGGCCGGATCATCCATGAGCTGGTCGGCCGGTTACTGAGGAACCTCACAGGGAGCAGGGCGACCCCGATCTCTCCCTACCTCTTCCACCTCTATCACAGCTTACAGCTCCTCACGGATACGGAGGAAAAGACTTGGCGCGGTCAGGAGATAGTCCTGAAGTACGGAGAGTCGGAGACGGATGACGAGAAGAACCCCTCCGATTCCGACACGAAAGAGGAGGACAGGGATGAGGAACCGGAAGCTCCTCCCGTGAAGCGGCATAAATCAACACCGCCGAACACGAGAGGATCACCTCCGGTCCGACAGAATCCGGACACGGAGGACAGACCGGGACCGTCAGAGCCGGGGCCATCCGAACCGACACCGAAGGGGAAGGGCCCCAAGGATCCGTTTGTCAAATTGACGGAGATCCTGTGTGATATTCGGGCAGATTGGGAGATCAAACGGATTACCCTGGAATCTATCGCGGCTATGGTTAATGGCCAACCAGATAGAGATCTTCCGGGTGTAGTGGGAAATTGCATTGCCTCCCCCATGGATCTTGCTAAGTTGGAGGCGGAAAACCGGAAACTTCAGGATGAAGTTGACGGTTTGAAGGCGGAACTCCTTGTCTTCAGGGACAACGAGGCCGCTACCAAGGAGATGGCGGCGGAGACCGTCAAAGTGGCGGAGCACGTGAAGGCAACGTTCGGCGAACCCGGATCGGCAGCCATCCGGGCTCGCCTGTTTGACGAGGAGGTGCACAAGGAGAAGAAACTATCCGGAAGCCGGATAGCTCGGATCCTTACCGACTTCTCCAATCGGGTGGAGGCAACTCTGGTGCAAGTTCGAGAGGCGGCCAACCGGATGGAAGACTGCAGCCGGAGGCTGACGGAAGTTCCGGTCAGACTCTCCGATCTGTCTCTTCCGGATCTTTCCGAAGGGTTGCCTCAGAGGCCAGGGAAGGACAGGACGCCGCAATCCAAGAAGTCGGGGCGAGCGTCAACGGGTAACCGGGAGGCGGCAATTCAGTTGTCGGAGTCTCCTGTGAGTCCGGATACTGGAGCACCGGTTGCAGTGGACGGAGAACGGAATCGGAACCTCACTGAGGTTTTCGAGCAGATCGGTAGGGCGGAAAGCCCAACTATAGGTTCTAGGGTAGCAGATCCGGATACGTAGGTGTTAGATTTTCCTGTTTTTGTAGTTTTTGACTTAGGAACGGATTAGGAAGAAATCCGGTCCGGTTTAGGAACTTGGAGCGGGTTGGAATCCGTTCCAGTTTAGAAGTAGGTAGGAACGGATCCGCCGAGCATTAATCGCGGCGGACTTGTCTGGCGCTTTTTGCTTTTTGCCCATTATTTAAGTCAGTCCCCTCGCGGTGGACTGGGAGTCTTTCCCTTGCAATTTTCTTGTGTTTTCTATTTGCGCTCTCGTTGTTGTGTCTCTCTCGTTTTTGGCAGGGTTGTACGGCAAGGCGTAAGGGTGATGCGAGCGGATTCGTGAAGGAGATTCTCCCCTTAAGTGTTTACTTTTCTATTCCTTGTGTATGTGAGCGGATAAGGAAGAGTTGGGAGTGTGTTTAGTTCCTCAATACTTTTAGGACTTAGAATTCCGGGTGGGATAACCGTTGCTAGGCTGGGCGAATAGGGAGGGATTCCTTAGGCGCGCCAGAACTCCTGGGTGGGAAACCCGGTTGAGTGTCCGAACTCCTGTGAGGTCTCACTGCCTTAGTGGTAAACGGAAGAGTCTTAGTTGATATTGGAACGGACGGGTACACTTGTAGCCATCTAGCTCCGCACGGATAGGAAGTAACCTTTCGGTCGTTGTAGTATGCGAGGATCGTACGGGGGGTCTTTGCGTGACCTGTAGCCGGATTGCTATCCGTGCTGCTGTGAGAGATCAAACCGGATCCGGGCTAGATTAGGAAGTTAGAGGATAGGAAAGTGGGTCTTCAGCTACTATAAGTCACGGAAGGAGCGGTGGACCTACCGCTCACAAAATCAAGCGGCGACCCCTCTGATGGTAAAATAGAGGCAAAACCAAACCGGATTGAGGAACGGGTATGAACGGATCATCCGGAACAGATTGGTCCAGAGAGAAAACTAGGAGCGGAATCCGTTAGGGAGCAGATCCGTTGCAGTCTGGCGGAGTGGCTAAGTCCCGGAAAACCGGAAAACCGGAGGAGTGGATTCGTTCCGGACTAGGTTAGTAGAATATTAGTTTTGAACGGGATAACTAGCTGTTGTCTCGGGTTGTTTCTGGGTTTCCGGTTCTAGATCTAGAACCGGATTATAGAGATTTGGAGCTGTCCTTTCTTAACCGCTTAACTAAGCCAGATACTTCACAGAATCTCGTGGGTTCGATCTTTAGAGTCACTTAGTTATACTCTACAGTGATTTTTGTGAGTATAATGGGGAATTTACTTACCCTGTGTTGCGACACCAGGACCTCTTCAAATTCGGGAATCAAGATGTCGACCATTTCGGATTAGGTGCTTCCGTACATTGCATACCAGTAGTTTCTTACGCCCCCGACAAAGACTGCAAGGGCAGTGCAATTTGGTGACGTTGTGTTGTCGGGCTCTCTGCACCTCTCTAGCCCACAACCGATCATCTCTTAGTCGCTGCCGTTGAGGGTCGGACAGTGGCAGTCTTATAGGTATCATTTCCACTTTATTTTCACAGGACGAAGAAGACGACCTACAAATGCACAGAAGAGATTGTCACGAACTGAAGTGAATGCAGGGATGTTGCCAAGGGGACTTCTCAACGACTCATCAATGTCTTCAATCACTGAAAAATGACTTAGAGGAGACTCTGCAACTAACAAATGACTTCAAGATGACATAACGGGACTGTAAAATGACTTCTAATACACTTCACAGAACTTCGTCGTCGCCTAGGAAAACTGATCATGTAGTTCACACTTTCAGAACCACAAATGTAATTAATTCAATTTCCATGGAATTTTATATTTTTTAGTCCTCTAATGTCTTCACGGAATTGAAATGCCAGAAGTTTCTATGTGCACACAAACAAAGATAGCTTCCGGAACTTCGGGAATTCCCATTCGACAAACCGTCCCAAAACAGGGGCAATGCAAGGACGACAGAAGTTGTCCTTCTTCATTTATGGGAAACTCGGAACACAGAGGCCTTTCAGGCTTACTTTTCCTGTACAGTAGACACTCCATGAGAACTCCCTGACACGTTTGAGGCACTTGAGGCTACACTAGTAGTACTTGCTCGAACTAGTAAAGCCATGCATGCAGTACATTGCTGTACTGCTCTCATTGGCGAAGTGAGGCCTAGTGCATGAGTTACCCACACTTCGAACCGACGGTCCAACTCGATGGTCGTTGGTGACGTGGGGCAAAGTGGTTCAAGCGTCTCAAGTATGCATGTGACATCTGTTGTTACAGTAGCATGGGGACTTCCAATGTCCAATGTTAAGACCTCCATTGTCGACTCATTCACACATGTATGTGCAGTAAGCAATTTAGACAGAGTATTACTATCTACCTCCTCATCTAAAGTAGGGGTGACAAGCCTACGTCTCTTTTGTCAAAACAATGCAATGGCACTAGAGGGTCTTTCCTGAGGCATTCTGTGGAAGATATATAGACCAAGTGAGGGGCTGATTAGATGGCCTTGAACTTCTCCAACACTCAATTTTCTATTAGTGAGCTGAACTACTTTAGAAACCCTAAAGAACGTTACTCGCAGGTGTATATGTGAATTTTGATGAAAAAACATTTCCTAAATGAAATATGTTCCACAATACAACTACACGACGAGGTATCACGTGAAGAATTCGCGAGTGCGTGTAACGAGCATAATGGAAAAAAAAATGGGGAATGTTTTAAGAAAAAACCTGATAATGTGGCGTCTTCAATGCCTAGTGCACCAAGACGTGTAGGGAAGGCAGCCTAAACCGTTTGACCGTCACTTCTTTCTTTTGCACTGAATCTCACGCACTGTCCCTGTAGTCAAACAAATGGTAATATACTCAGTGACATGATCTCAACCTAAGACCCAGCATAAGTTCTCCTCCCACTGATTTATACTTTTCACCCAAGGGTAAGCCAAAAAAAAATGGGAACTAGATGAAAATTATACAAAGAATTTAGTGTCCACAATGACTGCAAGATGACTACAGAATGACTACTGCAGTCATTTTTTAGTCATATTAAAGTCACGGTGGACACTCATTTTTGTGTAGTCAAATCAAGTACTGGTAGTCTGCCAAAAAGAATGGGAATAAAATGAAAACCAAGTAGGGGTAGTAGCCCAAAAAAATGGGAATTAAATGTCAATCAGAGTAGGGGTATTCTGAAAAAAAAAATGGGAAGTAAATGCAAATCAGAGTAGTGTTAGGCTGACAAAAAGAATGGGAATAAAATGAAAACCAAGCTAGTAGGGATAGTAGCCCAAAAAAAATGGGAATTAAATGTCAATCAGAGTAGGGGTATTCTGAAAAAAAAAATGGGAATGAAATGCAAATCAGAGTAGTGTTAGGCTGACAAAAAGAATGGGAATAAAATGAAAACCAAGCTAGTAGGGGTAGTAGCCCAAAAAAAATGGGAATTAAATGTCAATCAGAGTAGGGGTATTCTGAAAAAAAAAATGGGAATGAAATGAAAACCAAGTAGGGGTAGTAGCCTAAAAAAAATGGGAATTAAATGAAAACAGTACAAAGAAATGAGTGTCCACAATGACTGAAAGATGACTACAAAATGACTACTTCAGTCATTTTGCAGTCATATTTAAGTCATTGTGGACACTCATTTCTTTGTAGTCAAATCAAGTAGGGGTAGTCTGCAAAAAAAAATGGGAAAAAAATGAAAATCAGAGTAGGAGTGGTAGCCAAAGAAAAATGGGAATGAAATGAAAATCAAGTAGGGGTAGTCTGCAAAAAAAAATGGGAAAAAAATGAAAATCAAGTAGGGGTAGTAGCCAAAAAAAATGGGACTTAAAAGAAAAGCTCTTATAAATAGTGTATCATTGCTATTTGAATGTAATGGGAGAACATAGGCTCACTTTGTCATTGTACTTTGTCATTGTACTTTATATCAAGAACAATTCAAACTGGATTTCAAATAAGAGAAATTATATCAAGACATTGGTCAAGGAATACAGCGCAATCACTGCTAATTTCCTTTGTACTACATGAGGCCCTAAGGTCTACTGTTATACTTTAGTCATATGTAAGTTACGAAGGAAAACTTACATACTACATGCACTATAAAATGACTAACCCGCGACTTCTTTCTTACTCTAAAGTCATGTACAAGTGGAACTGAAGTCATTTCTCAGTTGTCCCACAGACACATTCCCACCCCCACCCCCCCAAACACCTACTGCCATATCACTTTCAAACCGTCCGCATATACTGAAATTTTAGATAAATGCCAAATTCTGCTCAAATTTTCTGCTAAACCTAAACCTGAACGCATTTGTGAGAAATGTCACTTCTGGCAGAACCGTCTGAAACATTACTAAGTATGGCACAACTATTAGGGGGTAATGTGTCTGCATTGGACAGTTGTCGTGACTTCTAAATGACTTAGACAAAACTTGTGAAGTCATTCAACTGGACTAGCGGACTCAATGTGTCTACAAGCACTAGTCAATCCTTAGTAGAAGTTCGGAAACGTCTTGGAGTTTAACTGTGAGCCAAAAGACTAGGACAATGACCTAGTTTCTACCTGAAATATTCATTCAGCACAGATTTTGAAATCGGCTTTAGGGGGTAGCTCTATCATTAAGACTCCATTATGCAATAATGTGGCTTCAATTGAATGAAGTAGACCCTCAATCACCTACAGATTTCATTAAACCCCAAATCAAGGTCAGATTGCACTCAAAACAAGATCACTTTGTCATGATGCATTATGCACTCAAAAGAGATCAAGTTCTAATGATGCATTGTGCACGTTCTCAAATTGCAAGGACTCCCATGAGTTATTGGTCGACACAGGAATTAATGCTTAGCCGCCAAAGCCGCCTACCTCAAGGCCGAAGCTCCACATTGCATACACCTGACTTCAGAGTTTGCTGCCAACACCGAGTCATTGATGTCCTTCGCTTCAGTTGCACTAGGAGATTGAGAGCTCCCTCCACCGCAAGACGCCCAAGGTTGAACGCGCTGTTACCGCTGCGATCAAGTGTTCAAGGGACCCCTGCGACGCAAGCAATTGCCTCAGTCATCAATTTTGAGTTCTCATGAGGGCATCAGTTGGCGTTCGTGAGGTAGTTCAAGTGAAAAGAGAGTGACGAGAGGGTGAGAGTTCTTGTACCTCGCACAATGGAGGAGCGCAGCGAGAGTCCGCCGCCTGAGAAATCAGAGTATGAACTAGCTCGGGATCGAAACGTAGCCTTCATGCACAAGGCCGCTGCACCAGCTGAAAACGCTGCCCGGGAGTGGTAACACCCTCACACTTCCTTCTATTTTCATGAACATGTTTCCCTCAGCGCTAGAGTAATCACGCGTCATGAAGTTCACAAGTGTAGAAGTCAGAACCCGAGGAAGACACGAAGGGTCCCCAACCTCGTGTACTTCTTGTTTAACTGTGTTTGCAAGTTCACTGTCCCTTCTTTGGTTGCATCGGGTTATTATCATGGTCCATTAGTCGGGCACGTTTTTCAACACAAGGAGGCGGCGCAGTTCTAGGGTTTTATTTTGCCACCGTCATGGCCTCGCCAGCCTTTTTTTTCGAAGGTTATGTCCAAGTTATCAGTGAGTGACAATTAAGTCATAGTATATGACTAGTGAGTCGTTCGCAACTTCGTATGAGTCATTCTGAAGTTACTAGGAAGTGTAGTACTAGTCGTGAAGAAGTGACTGTGCAGTCCCAAACTGATGATGACTTCTGTAGCCACGTGGAAGGCTTTAACGGCCCCTTTTTGGCCACTACCGAGTCATTGTTTTCACCCAAACCCTAGCCAGTCTCTCGATTCGTCCGCAGTCTTTTGTGCGCCTTTGCAACACTACTTTCTTGTCATTTGCGGTTGCATTGTTTTGTCAAGTTATCAGTATGAGTGATTGAAGCGGCGGTGTCATTTTCTGTTGGCGCCGTAGGGAGAAAGAAGTTGCGGCGGAGAAACTAAAACAAGCTTGCGGCTTGGAGAAGAAGTGCACTTCTCCTAGGCGTAGCGGGCACAGGACTCAAATCCGGCGGGGCCTTCGAGGACGAGTGGAGCGCGAGAAGGAAACACAGAATCAGGGGAGCGAGTCTGATCCAGATTACATCCCCATGAGTAGTGGAGGTGATTCGTCGTCAGAGGCCACTAAGTCCAATGACGAGGCCATCGCCACAGGTATGATGCATTTAGCTATTGCTTGTAGACATTTGACGCTGCAATCTGAGTCGCTGCCTTGCGCCGCAGGTAAAATCACCTCTCGCATTTGCGCTCACGGCTTCGTTCTAGGGTTCTAGGATTTTGTGCTTGTAAAAAGCGGACATAGGTTTCCTTCGATTGGTTTAGGGTTCTCTCAGCATGCAATGTAAGCACTGCTCCCAAATTGAAAGTACCTTCCTTAGCACGCTTACGAGGAAGAGATTCTTGCTCGGTCATCTATGTGATTTCCTCGCCACGTCAATTGATGTCCTCCCCATTTCTATGCAGCACCAGCGCAGTTCAAGGTAGATTCTTCAGAAGAAGAATTCAAGATGGAGGACGAAGAACCCCTACTTCATCGAAGAGCAAAGAAGAAGAGGACCACTCCCATCGTCGTGGCGCCGTCCCCAGCCAAGAAAAATTCAAAGGTAGCACTGCCAGCGCCGCCTCCTCCAGCGCACACAAATGAGCCACCACCAAATTGGAGCTGGGTTCCAGGGCATTACATGCCTAGCCAAGCACCTCCCGCAAATCCATGGGGAATGACAGCACCCACTCTTCCGTGTGCATGGCCTGGGCAATCTACATCAATGGCGGTTTCAGATGGAGCTCTTATGCCACAAGACAATGATGAGCGTAGCTCTCGGCGAAAGCAAAAGATGGACTATGACTTGGCAACCAGGCAGCGAGCCGTGGGGGGAGGTAAGCCAAATCGTGTCTTTGTGCTTCCAGGTGGTGAGGTGGACGCTACTTGTGAGGGCAAAAATGCTTGGGATGAGGCCCTACGTGATCTCATCCCCAAGTGCTTGGACATGAGCGTGGTCGCATGGGCTAAGCATGAACCACATACGCTGAAGAAATTGCGTGCCGCATTAGACAATGAATTCGAATATCTTGGTACTCTGCTGAGCATGGTCGGGTTTCGACTGGCCGTTACCAAGTGCATGAAGTCCGAGCGCTCCAGGTTGAAGAATCGATTTCTGAAAGGAATTGATACTTGTCCCCTTCACATTGATGATGATGAGTGGGAGCGGTTGAAGGACTATTGGAACACAGATGCTCAGAAAGTGAAGTCGCACAAGATGGCCATTACTCGCCAGAGTGTGAAGAATAATGCGATGGTGGGAAGGAGAGGCAAAGCAGGAAAAGGGCACAGTATGGTAAGCATTCCCAGAACTCACGTCCCCAGGTTCTTGCACCCTAGTCTTCTATTCTTTGTGTGAAGATGTGCATAGTGTGAATCGCCTTCCTTGTTCAGCCTTAAACCGCTAATTGATTCATTCCTGTGGCTTCGTGAACAGAGAGAGGATCCATGGTACGGGATTGCAGGCACGATGGATGGAGGCGAGAGTACAATGTCGTATGCACGGGAAGGAGGTTCCATGCATGTAAGTTCAGAACTTACTATTGCTCCATTTATCCTTCTGCATAAGAAAGAGAATTAGAAAGGTTGTTCGAAGTCACATTCAGTGACGCACTGTCGAATTCCTGAATGAGTTATTTGTAGGTAGTGAGTGACTCCTGCATAACTTAAACATGACTTAATCGTAACTCGTAAATGACTCATCAGTAACTCACTCACTATGGAATGACTTCTTCGAAACTAGTGAATGACTCATTTGTAACTCCAAAATAACGTATGTGTGACTCGTGAATGACTGGCACTTTAAGTCATGAATGACCTCTTTCAATGTCATGTCGTGGAGTGTGAGTAGGTGCTGGAGGAAAGAGATGCAGGTCGTTGGAAATCCCTGGAAACGTGGAAGAAGGGTGTGGACTCGTCACTTGGTCAATTCCTTGCCAATTCAACCGTGCAAACGGCAGCCATTGACGAAATCCGCACCATGTTCCATACTTTCATACGCGGAACTAAGCATGTGGACCTGCCAAGCCCGTCGAATACAGAGTCCGCCTTGGATAACCCCGGCTTAGGCGGCTTTGACATTGATGAAGGTGCTGCAATCATGTCGGACTCAAGGGTACAGCCTGTGTCCACTGACGTAGTTAAACAGAAAGGGGGGGCACGCTCTGCCAAGGAAAAAAAAGAGCATTGTGCTGCAGCAGGGAAGAAGCAGAAGGCGCGGGTCACAACAAAGTCCGCCGACATCATCTTGTCTGATTCCGACACGGATGTCCGCCCACCGCGCCTGAATTGCATCCAAGAGGTGCAGGCGAAGCCTCCGACACCGCACAGCACCGAAGAGGAGGAGGGCACTCCAAAGCCGAACTTGGAGTCTCCAAACTCCAAGTCACACAACGAGGTCGAAGCCACCACTGCTCTTGAAGGTGGGTTGGCACTTGAATCTGATGTTGTCGCTTTGTAGGGAAGCGAAGCCAGAGCAGAAGTGGAATCACCCACTTCAAAGGCTCCTTCACTTGCCCCGAAGGTAATGTTGGAGCAAGAGAAGGCAGGAGCTGAGGAATTGGACGCGGACGTCGACCCCCAAGCGCTAACTGATAACACTTCGGATGATGACGGTATGCGCACACCCGATAGTGGTGGTCCTTCCTCGAATAATAACGATACAGAAGGACGTCGTGTGGTCTTAGAAGGTGGAGCGAGGCCGACTCTTATATAGATCGAAGCAGAACCTGTAGATGCCGCGGAGCCTGAGCGTGAGGACTTCGAGCCAGACCTTGAAGAGTTGAAGGTAGATGAAGCACCTGAGAAGGCTGCTTCACCCTCATAGAAGAAATCCCGCAAAGCCACGAAGTCGCCGCTCAAGGTATTTACCCCGCCCGATGTTCTCTAGTGCAAGTCGAGTGAGGTGAGACCTTCCGGTGACTCTTGGATTTCATGTAGATTACGAGACTATGGTCCTCAGAAATTGGTTGTCTTCAATGTGCATGGTACGCTATTAGACTATAGCATGTTGTCTTCCCCGAACCCAAACCCTCGAATACGTACTACCAGTACAACTGCATTTAGGAGAATTGTTTTCCGGCCGTGGTTGAAGAAGTTTCTTTGCCGTTGTTTTCAGTCTTTTTATGTTGGTTTCTGGGGTAGCGGCAGTGCCTCCCACCTAAACGACGTCTTACCAATGGTCTTAGGGGGCCTAAAGGGAGTGCAAACAGTCCCATTGTTCTCATGGTCTGGTAAACAGGGAGAGGCCACAGATGTGGATTTGGGGGAAGGGTGCCCTCCTCCATGTGATAAGCAGTTAGAGTTCGTTTATGCTTCGTGGCCTCGTTTTTGTGCAGCGAATACCCTAATTGTAGACAGTAAACCAAGTAGGGTTCAGTGCAATCCAGAAGCTAATGTCATTATCAGCACTCCTTTCTACGTGAAGTGGATTTGCACAGTGGCAGATGACAAGGAGTATTTGAAAAGATTCCTATGGCCGATGTTGGCGGCTTTCCAGTCATGCCCAGACGTGGCTACTTTTCAGTCAAAATTCCCTGAAGTTGTCAACAAATCAATGTCTAAAATGATACAAAGACGCCGCAGCGGACATTCATATGAGTTTCTGGACATTCTGGAAGGTGAGGGGACCGCCATACCACGTTATTGCACAAGTAACGGTGTCCCCTCACCTTCCTGTGCTCTACATTTCTAATATTTTTTGTATTTGTATATAGGGCAAGGTGCAGAAGGTGAGGACGAAGACAACATCGGTGGCGGACAAAAAGGCTTCCGCTCAGTACACAAAGAAGGTACTCAGAGTAGTATACCATGACCCACTCTTGCATCTCTTATTGATTGCTATACGAAATAGTGAAATATGCATGTGAAGTCCGAGGGCACTGAGGGCAGTGAGTCACTGTGGAATGACTGTGGTAGTCATTCTGTAGTGATATAGCTGTCTTACATGAGTCATTCCCCAGTTTCCAGAAGTGTTGGTCTACAAGAGTCGTGTGAAGTAAAATCAACCGGAAGTAGCAGGACAGATTGAATCCATTTTCAAGTTGCGTCATTTCCCCGAATTAGAGGAGGCCTTCTTGCAGGAGTGTTTGACATGGACTTATGGGCTATAGTCCAAATCCACATGATTGCTCTAGAGAAGGGCGAAGTGCCCAAGAGACCTTCTGGAATTAGAGTATTAGGTCAAATCCGGTCGAAACTTTACAAGAATTGCAGTGTTGTTAGTATTTGTTGCTCCTAAACCCACTTCATTGTAATTGATGCTGCCATAGCACTTTCTGAGTATGTACAAGCAATCGCGTAGTCTTGCTTTCTGCTAATAGCTTCCCAAGTGACAAGAGAGTGACGTTGAAGTTAATTTCAAGTCATTGTTGATTTGCAGTCATGAAGAAGTGAAAGGTAAGTGACATCTTAGTAATGTTAAGTGGAGGTGAGGCACATCATGTTCAGTTTTGTGCATTTAGGAGCTCCAGCAGAGATGTTCCAATCTAAGTGGTGCTGCCTTTGTCTTATTTGTGCGCAGTATCGTTGCGGAGACGAGGTATACCTCATAAACCCACGAGCAACAAGGCAAAGAGTGGCGGTGGGGAAAATTAGTGGTATCCCGGGCAAGCACAAGTTTCATTTTGCAGACATTCCGGAGACGTGGTTCAAGGTGGACGTCATATCCATTATGCAACCCACTGTGGCGCTCATGTTTCCAAATGATGACGACAAGCAAACCATCATGGAACATGTGAAGGGCAGTTCAACTCTATGGGACCAGAAGTACCTGAAGACCACCGTTTGAGGTGGCCATCTGTTCCTTCATACTTTTTACGTGAGCCCTAGTCTCAGTAGGTAGGGACTTCTTGCATTGTGGGAACTCTCCCATGAGTACATTTACTATAAATATGGATGCTATTTTGGGCTTCTGGCTTTCCCAATCTCAGGGGCCAATTTCCATATTTCAGCATCATGTATGTAGCATTTTCTGAGTCCAATTTTGCTTAGACAAGTGAACGTGACATTGTATGAATGTCCCTGAGGCATTACTGTATGGCAGAAGTGTATTCACGCTTAGGTACTCCCTGCTTGGATATTGCATTTTCTCAGTCGTAGCTTACAGGAAAGGCACTTGCTGGAGATTGTTGTGAATTAGGCTGTCTCACATTTGACGCCACTGTTGATGTTGTACGTAGTCAACCACCAGTTAGAGTGGAGTAATACATGAGAACACTCCAGTTTGAAATGACACACGTGTGACATTTGATCAGTTCAACGTAACTTTGCATGGAGTTGAATTCATCTTCTCAATGACAGCGAAATCACTGAAGGATACTACAATGCATCGTAATTAAGCCCCACATTAATACGTTACTTGACTTGTACATGACTGAATGAAGTCCTAAAATCCAACAGGGAAATAACTTAAGTGCAACTAAAGAATGACTTAAAATTCAAAGCGCACCCTAGTCTCCAGTCGCGAACGTCACGACTTAGGAATGACAGTACCACTTGCTGAGATGGCAATCCACGTCAGCTTCTTAACAACTGAGTCGCAACTTCAGAATGACTTAAAAACCGTTGACGTGGTCATCCACATCAGCAGGTATATGACTCAGACCCGACTCGTCCGTGACTGTGGATGACTCTGACGTGGACGCCTAAGTCCCAAAATTTTCAAGAAAGTGGGCAGATGCCCGCCTTTTTCCATAGCACCTGCCCCAAACCGTCCCTTGCCACGTGGACCTTGTCATCGATTTTCATCCAAGGTAGATTCATCTGGTGCTAATACAAACGCAGAGTCATAAATCATGACTTGTCCACAATGACTCAGAGCCTGGAGTCACCGTGAAGTCATTTTTGTCCTAAATGACTCCCCTGCAGTCATATACTGGAGTCATATATGACCCCCATTTCTTGTAGTGTTTAGAGCATAAACTGTCGTGCTTGATTGCCATCATGTTTTTTCCACACAAGCGCTTAGAGTACAGTTCACTTGTACGGTATGTGAGCATTTGAGGATGAAGCACCTTACCATTTCATATGTGGCATGCAAAAAAAAGTTTTATTGTGGTGACACTTTGCTTTTCTTCAAATTCCGTGCAGACTTGTACGATAAGGCACTTCCTAGGCAACAAATCTTCTAAGAAATGTTTAATCAAGGACTCCTGAAATGCATTGTAATTGTGCTATGATTTCATTTTGAAGAAACTGTCATGTATAGTCTTCACAGAAACAAGTCATGTTTGTAATCAATGACTGGTATGTGCTTCCGAAGTCAACGTTGTTATGATTTCAAAACACTAGAGATGCTTCTCTGTAATCCTAATTCAAAGTACAGCCCAGTCATGCAATGATGTGGAACACTGATTTATAGATACCTTTTCGACAAAACAAGTAAAGGGTCTACAGAAATTAGTCAGTCGACATTCACTACCACGCGTTAAGGACTTAAGGTCATAATAGAACCCTCACTTAAAGAAGGCAGAAATTGAATGCATGAATGATGCATATAGCAGAGGTACACACAAACATTGACCACAGGATCCCTCCCTTGCCATTGTGCAATGACCATATACAAGTCCAAGTTTAGAAGTTAGAGACTGAAGGAACAAAATGATCCCTGAAGCTCACAGAATGTGTCCTCAATTTCGTGTCAATGTCAGGCTAGTCCTAAATGGTAATATGCTCCTACTTGTCTCATAACACAAAGTTCCTTGCCATATATATACAGAAGTACTTTGGCAAGGTCCCAATTACATTGATCTAATTCATAAACTGAAGCTTCTACAGCATCAATAACATTGAGTTCAATTAGTGAACAATCCATATCATATTCCAATCCATTAGGTTGGATTTGGTATGCAATTCTACAGAATGTCACAGTTATGTGGAGTCCATCCTAGCTATACACACACCCATACATTGTTCTATATACATTGTAGTACAAAATATATAAGGTGGTTCAAAACAAATATGTCACAAGTAGTTCAATCATGCTCTGCTATAGGCCAAGAAAACGTTACCAATCACTACAAATACTACGTGGTGAAAGACAATTCTGTCGAAGCGAAACACTGCACAGGAAATGTGATGAAACATTATAACCACCTGCACAGACAAAAATGCACCGTCAGAGCTCCACACAAAGAAGCAATACTGTTGTACAAGTAATTTACAAGGTAAAGATAGTCGGAAACCCACTAAGAAAACCAGTGCACACGGAGATAGGTGTCTTCCTCACCCCAACATATATAGCAAATACTGCAGACTGAATTACAACGGGAAGTTGTGAACTCCATCCTCCAACAACTGCTTTTTTGAACTTAGGACTTTCACGCCCGATTGGTTGGACAATGAGGAATGTAATACTCTAAATGGAGGCTCATGAAGCCATAAAGCCGAAGCAATGCTCAATTTCGCGGGGCTAGTGTTTCAGACAGTTCCTGCAGTGTTTCGTTGTCCGCTTCCTCCAAGCATTGTGTAGTACTTGCATGATATTTGGCCCAAACAGCATCTTCATCCTCAGTCTAAGCCGTCTCCATACAGTTCACGAGGTCCATGATTCTTCCACGCACCTCCTTTGCTCTAGAAGCCCATGGTGGAGCCCCATTGTCTGAAACCCAACCCATGTCAATGTCCTCGCGGAATCGGAGGCACTTAGACCAATACTTTGCCTGCTCTCCCCAATTTTCATGTTGGATCGTCGTCCAACACAATCTGAACGCCATTGGGTAATCACGCGCTAGGTCTTGCAATGCACGCACATGAACGTGTTGGAGCCAGTGCATAATGTTATCCAGAACTCGGTCTCCTTTTCCCTCGGTAACAAGTTGTGCATCTTTCATGATAGATGTGTGTAGCATGTCCCATTCGTAAGATGCCATACCAGAAAACCGAAAAGGTGCTTCGAAGGTAAAGACGGATAAGGCTATCAAGATGTCTCTCTACCTGTGACACAATGTTCTAACTAATGAACGACTGAGCCCAAAAATAGGGCAAGTCATTTGTCTCCATTTGCCAAAGACGTTGTGGAGTGCTATCCGCAACACTTGCACGAAGGCCATGGGCTTTATTCGAGTGAAAGGTTTTGCAAGGATGATCCGCCGAACCTCCTCAGCCTCCTCATCTGCATGGCAAGCTAAAGATTATAGCTTGCAAGTAGCCTAAATTGTGACACCAAAACAATAAGAGAAGCAATATGGACGTTCTGAAACAATTGTTCAATGGAAGACAGCAAAAGGTCAGCACTTACCATCATGACGCCAAGGGGCCGGGGGGAGCTTTGCAAGCAGCTCCTTGCTCTCCGATACAACGTACCAAATGGGGCACCAATCCTACACAAAAGCCTCACGCTTCATACCTGTAGCTTGATAGAATTCAGAGACCGCATCTTCTACCAAGCGCTCCTGCTCTGCCTTCAATTCATTTGCATAAGATTGGCATTTGTCCTTATATTCCAAAAGATCTTTGAGGTATTGTAAGTACTTCCCAAAGACTAAGATGTCTAGTGGGACCTTTCCATACTTTACACTGTGGCACAAGGAGTTCACAGCCAAGCCTATCGATACAAATACTTCAGGGTAATCCTCCTCCTACATGAAGTCAAGGGATGAATATATTTTCAACGATGGCATGGAGTGCAGACAATGTACATCATTTGTGCCTATACAGGTGTGAACCTAAGCAATTCGATAGAGGGCAGTTCATTCCATATACGAAGCGGTTGAAATACAAAACAGTAGACAGGAGTTGGAAGTTTTAAATGGAACAACAATAAAACACCATCAAAATCACATGTGTTGAGCAAAACTGGAAGTCAGAATGTCTTACCTTAGCCTCGCATGACCACCACATTACACACTCCTTCGTTGCCGCTTGGAATGTTTGAGAGTTCCAAGAGTCCATAAAGCGGTCTTGGAACTCCGCTTCTGACTGCCCCTCCCACGCCCAGTCCAACAATTGTGGCCTGATTTTCAACAAGTGGTACATGTTGGGAGGCTCAGAACTGACGGGTGGCTTAGGACCGTGGCGTGATGATGGCAAGCCATCTGCCTTCACACGGGCAGCCATCTTCACCTCTTCCTTAGCACGGTTTAACCGCTCAACTCGACCAGATGTGCAATATGCCAAATCTGGATGATACATTTTGGTCTTTGCAGAACCAAGACCGGTGAGCCAATAACGATGTAAGCCGTGGTTCCCTTCGTAATTACCTGTCCACTCCACTATTGCCAACTCATCACTACTCCTTGGCCGCTTCGTTTCTAGTGTAACAATAGGGGAAAGCACCCCTGCATCCACTACTACATTTGAACTTGCTTTCCGTTTACAGCTTCCAGAAAATTGCCGCTGAGAATTGTTAGCTACCTTAGAACGTAGCTGCGGTTTAGCGGCTTTCAGTTTCTTGGCCTTCGACGTAGATGGTGGAGTGGAACACTGCTGCAAAGTAGGTTCTGCGGCTTCTATGGGCAGAGTGCCAGGGGCCGAAGTAGAGCACTGCTCCAGTTCTAACTCAGCGACGGTAGGCTCGGAAGTATGTTCCGCTAAATCTTCATGGTGGATGCACCCTTCTTCTTGGACACCGTCGAAGTGGTCATCCGGTGACAATGGAGACTGCTCGTTTGCAAATTCGCTAGAAACGTTTGGGTGGCTTGTCGAAGGTGGTGGTGCACTGGACGCCGAAACACACTTGGGCGGTGACTTCTCTTCGCTATCATCAGAGAGAATAATCTGATTGCTTCGTCTCTTCGGTCACGTAACGTCCGATTGTGGGCAATGTTTCGTAGCGTTGGCCGAAGTTGGTCCTTCATTAACATCACCCTTTGATTGATTCTTCTTCTCCTGCACTGTCATCTTTGTTGGTACAGAAGCTTCAACCCCAGAACCCAAGATGGGATGAAGTGCCTCTTCAGAATGGATTTTGTTTGCCTTGATTTGTGATACAATCTGCAACACCGTCCCACCTGCACCCTGGCCAGCTACTTCGACCTGCACTTGTGTTTCTAGCTGTGGAGTCTCCTGAAGGGAGTTCATTACTGGATGTATTGGCTGCTCACTAATCGGATAGGTTTCCTTCGTAGGCACTGGCTCCTGGAAGTCCCCTATGGTGTCTTCAGTGTCACGCCCTGCCATAGTGTTACACTCTCCTCCCGCTGATGTAGCATCTTCGACCTACCGCACAGTCCTCTGCTTCTCTATAATTTGAGGCTGATTTATCTTCCCAACACCATCCACAAAGTCTTCATCATGGCCCTTCTTATGTGACTTCTTCTTTGCACTGGCTTGACCTCCTTGGCTTGCTTTCTGGCTGACCTTAGTGCTAGCGTCCCCAGCAACTTCTGTAATGGTTTTTGCCAAAGGACTTGCCCTTTTTCCTCCAGGAATCATATTAGACTGCTTGTTAGCCTTACAAGGCTCCACTCTGACCTTAGCTGAAGCTTCTCCACTCTTGGTGCCCTTCTTTCGGACCAACTTTGTCTCCACGTCCACTGCCTTCCCCTTCCGAATCATTTCAGATTTCTTGCCTTGTCCCGACCCTTGATCTAGATATGGTAACATCCGCTTAGGGTTTCCAGTGTCGTCTAGCACGGCAGGACACTGAGACATGAACCGATGATGGTTCAGTCGGTTCTTGCTCGTGAAAGTCTGGTCTCCACAATGAATGCACTGGGGAAAAAAGCGAACAGGGTCGACAATGCGTGGTATGTTTGTAACTGCATCCGTGGCACATTCGTGCAAAAGTTTAGCAAACTCTTCAGCTGAACCGTAATTGACATTGTACACTCGACTGTCTATAGTAACAGCCTGACAGAAATTGTCATTGAACGATGCAAGTTTGTCTTCCTCAGGTACTGCCATTGTTGGGACTATCTACCACGTCCAAAGCAATGCCATTTCAGAAAAATGGACTAAATATTCCAAAGCAATGCCATTTCACAAACATGGAAGAAGGACCCTAAACCGAAGATAACAACGTCCTAAAAGCATACGGGGCTCAGAGAAGGCACTGTAACACTGTGTACCTCAGAATTGTCTGGCTGTCCATGTGTGGCTGCATCTCCTTCCAAATGCCTCAGTGCACCATCTGCAGCAATTGTTGTGTGTGTGTGCTTTGTCATTTTGCAGCGGGAGCAACGAACCTCCTCTCGAAGGTCAACAAAAGTAAACCAATTTGCCCACCCTATCTGCTCCCCCCAACGAAACACAGGCCAATAGTAGAAGTAATGGTCTGGGTAAAGGATGCCAACCCTGCAATTCATCGAAATGTGCCTACTTAGATTGGGCAGCAGAGATGGTGCTAAAAAACAGTGCAACAGAATAATGGTGGATCATTGCTATGAAATTCACATTGATCACCCTAAACCCTAAACCGCAACATATTTTCATGGCCCTAAAACAAATTTCTTACCTCCGACTATCGCTCATCGGAGCAGCCGCAGCACAAATACAAATTACCAACAGCTCCTACAGAAATTACTCACGCAAAAGCAGTCAGCGATGCAAACGAAGACGATAATGTTATCCTACAACTATGCCCGATGCCAATACACTCCGTAAACCCTAAACCCTAATGGAGCACTTCTGTAAACAGCCTTGTAGCCTACGATTGTAAAGAGCCTTCAACCTATGCTCAGAGGAACAAAAAGCAATGCAATTGAATGAGAAGACTCAAGCCCTGCAGAAGAAGGAAGAAGGCCAGAAACAAAACCTGCGCAAATAAAGACAGGAAAGATGTCCGTTTTGGACTAGCTAGTCCAATCGCTCCGTCTTGATTCGCAGAAGTTGCGACGTCCTTGATCACTTCGGCACCCGTTGTAGAATTCATAATGTCTGCCTCCGCTGAATGTCTTAACAATAGCATGCAGATTGCGGTGGTGCTTGAATACCCCTATACCTACGACGAGACAACTGAAGTCACTGTTGGAAGTGCCTGCTAAAGGGAAACATCGTCAAGTCGCCGCTCCGCTGGAAACGTAGAAGCGCTGTTGTAGGCAATCAAGGAAATTGACGAAAAACAGAGAGGCGCATTCCGAAAACTATATCAAAACACTGCTACGGTAGTCCACGAGAAGAAAATGTTGCCATGAGAAATATCAAATCTTTCATTGGGTAATTGTAATACTTGTAATTTTTTTGACACAACATATTTTTATAGAGTATATATTAGAATAAACAATCAATATTCTTTGGAATTTCATACATTTGTGCTCCTAACATTAAAGATTTGCTTTAATTCAATATCTTCTTAAGTACACCGGAGGCTTGGACAATGAAAACTTGAAAGTGAAATTGTGGTACCGAACAAAATTGATCATTTTTTGTCAATATATGCTTAAATGGTTGGTAGCAATTTCAATTCTTATTTATCCTATTTCTTTCATAAGCCTGATGCGTAAGCCAAAATATGCTAAAGAAACAAGCACCCTATATACCAAACCTACATACATTTCCCATAGTAGCAAACTATACATCACCCTTCATAGCCTACCCTATAGAATGGGGTGTGCAAAAGCACAATTTGATTTTGCAAAGATCTAATGTGCTCTTGGACATTAAAATGAGGGGCACTTCAAAAATTTGTCACACCCTTCAACCTTCCATCACCCAAAATGCAGTCCTCCCAAAATCAGGCATGCAAAAAAACTTTTTGGTTTGGCAAGACCCAAATGTGTTAAAGACAAGAAGATGAGGGGTTTCATTCACAAAAATACCCTTGCCAGCAAACCTTGCATCATCCGTATTATCATACTCCAAAAATCGGGGGTACAAAAAAAGACTTTAGTCTAATGAAACTAAAATGTCTTAATGAAGAAAAACGGGGTGTCAAATGATAAGGATATTTTGAACACCACCAAACCTTGGCCAAACTACAGTGCATTACCTACAAAAAGGTGCAGATAGCACAAAAAAGTTCTATACCAAAGATGGTGTCCGAAGTCAAAAATCGAAAGTACTACATGATGCAAACCATCTTTGACATATGAATTATTTAGATTTCCCCTATAGAATTAAGGAATTTTTTCTCATAAATTTTGTAAATAATATAGCTTCAATAATTTTTGTCTACTTCTTCCCACGTTGCAAAGTCAATCCTATAGCATTCATATTAAAAGTTGAAGACTCAACAATGCTTAATAATTAAGTTACATAGGATAAAATTGAGATAATAAAATTCCAAGAATTTCCTAGAAAATGAAGTATGTACCAAAATATGTTGCTATAGGTTGGTGCAAAATGTTTTAGAAAACAAAACATGTGGTGACCAAAAAGAAAAAAATTTGCCAAAAGCAGAACACCTTGCACAAAGGAAAATCAATGACGAAAAAAAATGGGGTGCGTAGTGTGTACCAAGACAAATGGTGTAGGTAAAGCAAAGTGTTTTAGAGAACAAAACATGAGGTGTCCAAGTGCAAAGAATTTATAAAAAAGCAAGAAATTCTACACAAAGAAAAGTGGATCCCCCCCCCCAAAATGGTGTGTGTAGTGTGTACCGAAACACTAAAGTTTCAATGAAGCAAAATGTTATAAAGAGCAAAATAGAAGGTGACCCAAACCCATTAAATTTGCCTAAAGCACAAAACGTTCCACTAAGGAAAGTGGATGAAGGAAAAAAATAGGGTGTGCAATTGTATACGAGAACATAACGGTTTAGATTAAGCAAAATGTCTTAAAGAACGAAAAATGAGGTGACCATAAACACCAAAAATGAATAAACCACAGAATTTAGCGCAAAGGGAAATAGATAAATAAAAAAAATGGGGTGTGTAGTGTGTACCAAGACATTAAAATTTCATCCCGCTAGATGTCTTAAAAACTGAAACATAAGGTGACTACAAATCCAAGAATTTTCCAGAACCCCTAAACCTAGCACACAGGAAGATAGATGGATAAAAAAAATGGGGTGTGTAGTGCGTTCCCAAATATTACAATTTCGATGAAGCAAAATGTTTAGAAGAGTGAAACATGAGGTGGCTACAAACCCAAAAATTGGCCTAAGCCCCTAGACCTTGCCCAAAGAGAAGTGGATCCATTCTTTTTTTGGGTGAATCGCATTACAGATAAAAACATATGCGTGTGCATTTAAATATTTATATATATATATGTGTGAAAATTTATCTCTGTATAATTCTAAATGTAATAAAAAAAATTTATATATGTCTCTCCAAATGTTTGATGGGTTTAGGGTATTAGACACCTTTTTCCAAACATTGTATGCGAGAAGAATGGTTTCAGTATAATTTATGAATAAATTTAGTACTTAACGGGACAAAATTTTTAATTTTTTAAAGTAAACATGTAGACCGTAGCAAGCAAAAATATGAGCCGACCAAAACCATTGCCTATAGACCAACTGACTGCAGTGAAACACTGGAATGCAGCATCAGTGCTGAATTGGTGATGAAAAAACATGCAGGCATGGGCATGGGCATACATGCGCATGATAGGGCATGGTTCGCCCCCATGCCAGGCCCCTCCAGCCCTTCCCACGGCAGGTTCAGTGGAGATACGCCTGTGTCAGTCTCTGCCAGAACACTGGGACTGAAACGGTACATTTTTCCTTTGGGCAGCAAGGTTTTACTTCTACCGCAGGCAGGTCAGATAGTAATTATAGGTGTGCACCTGCGTGTCAGCCGGGAACAATTTCTGACTTCGGCACGCAAAGTTGTAAACTGTGAAGCAATTAAGAAGCCAGTTCATTATGAGCCGCTATAAGGAGGGTGAGAAATAGTGTACACCGAACATAAATGTCCTATGACATTCCAACTTCTCCATATTTTTGTCGGCCCCTTTTCACGTGAATTTTCAAATGAATAGGGCACTTAGCAAAAAACTCCAAATATCGCAATGTAGCCTATTTTTTGGAATCTCACAAAAAATAGGCAATTTCAATTTCCAAATGGAAATTTATCATAGAACACAAATGTTCTATGACATTCCAACCTCTCCATATTTTTTTTGGCCCGTCTTCAAGTGAAATTTGAAATGAATAGGCCATTTACAAAGTAGACCCAAAAATGGCTACGTGGCGTATTTTTTGAAATAAAATCAAAACTAGACAATTTCAATGTGAAATGGAAATTAGTCATAGAACATAAATGTCCTATGACATTCCAACTTCTCCATATTTTTGTCGGCCCTTTTTCATGTGAAATTTGAAATGAATAGGCCATTTACAAAGTAGACCCAAAAATGGCTACGTGGCGTATTTTTTGAAATAAAATCAAAACTAGACAATTTCAAATGTGAAATGGAAATTAGTCATAGAAAATAAATGTCCTATGACATTCCAACTTCTCCATATTTTTGTCAGCCTCTTTTCACGTGAAATTTCAAATGAATAGGGCACTTAGCAAAAAACTCCAAATATCGCAATGTAGCCTATTTTTTGGAATCTCACAAAAAATAGGCAATTTCAATTTCCAAATGGAAATTTGTCATAGAACACAAATGTTCTAAGAAATTTCAACCTCTCCATATTTTTTTGGCCCCTCTTCACGTGAAATTTCAAATGAAGGCCTTCTACAAAGTAGACCGTTGGATTAGGCGGACGGCACCCGCCCGATCATGGTCGTTCGTCGGATCGATCGGACGGCGGACTTCCCGTCCGCCCGATCGGGTGGACGCATTTCCGACGTGCATTGCATCGGCGGATGGACTGCTGTCGTCCGACGAGGCGGACACATATCCGTCCACCCGTCCGCGGCCGTCCGATCATGCGGCCGCCCAATCCCACGGCCGTCTGATCACGCGGACACCCGATCCCACGGCTGTCCGATCGTGCGAACGCCCGATTACGCAGACGCCCGACTGGGCGGACGCGTGCGCGCCGTCCGATCGATTGGACGGCGGACAGCGCCTCGTCGGGTCATCCACACAGGTTTAGGACGTCCGCCAAGGTATAAGAGGGGCGGTTTAGGCCGTCCGCCCTCACTCTTGTTTTCTCCCTTGCATTTTGCAAGCGTGGAGTGGAAAGCTTGGTGGCTTAAGTTCTTAAGTCTCCATTGGTTCCCCTCCTAGGGAAAGCAAGGGTGACATTATTGGGGCCCCCTTGTTGCTTTTTTTCAAAGTTTTGACGTGATTTTTATCATGATGGGACAAACAAAGAAGGCGGGTAAAAGGAAACTGGAGGAGGTGGCAGGTCCATCTAAAGAGGAGGCAAAAGCAAACAAGCCCTCTAAAGTATTGAATAATATGATGATTAAAGTGATCGTGGACTTCTACGAATCGAAGAGCATGATGTCCTTGCAGATGAAGTATGTTTGCTACAATGAGGACTGTCCTAAAAAATTCAAGGACGACATGTGGCGACGGTTTATGGATGCGGTTTCTGTTCCACAATGGCACAGTGAGATGGATAAGAGTGGCTTTGAGCAGTTATTGAAAAATAAGGTGCATGACGCGTTGTGGAATGCAAAGGCCATCTTAACAAAGTATGGGAAGTTTCACCGTGAACATGATGCTGCATTTCAGCAAGTCATTCTAAGGGCTGAATTGTTTATCGGCCGATGTGCTCCATTCGCGTCTGCCAGGAACAGACGAGGATCTATGGGTTGGTGGAAAACCAATGATGGAATGGTTGAATTGATGGAAGGCAGGAAGCATCTAATAGCACTTCCAGACACGGCGACCGTGATTTATTGTGATGATGTCGTGACCAAAGGCGGGTACGTAACAATTCGGAGGGTGCAAATTCGAGGATGCCGTGAAATACCTGAGTATTGGGAGTTTGCAGCAAAGCTATCTAATGTACAGCAGACGCTACCTCATCTTGCAAAGGCGAAACACCAAAACGAGTCCATGGTGGTGCGGATTGGCCATCCCGGAGTGATACGGTTTTCTACAGTTCATGCAAGGAGGAATGAAGGATATGCATATTGGTGGAATGGCGGGACCTTGCGGAAGATGATGCATTTGAATAGAACTTATCTAGACAACATACGTATGCACTTGCAATATAGCTTGCCAACGGATGCGGATGTCATTGCCACGGATCATCTTGCACGATTTCGGAAGAAACGTACAGAGCTAGCATGGGCGTTGTTGCATATCATGCATGCGGTGCACGATGCAGGATATTTGCACAATGATATCTCACTGGACAACATTATGTTGCACTTTCCCGCAGACGAGTCGCGCGTGTACATTGAAGTGTGCGATTGGGGCATGACTTCGTACGTTACAGAACCACCGAAATCATTGTACGTGTTCACATCCAAACAAGAGATGGATGCTGCTTTGCAAAACCGTTGGTGGGTGACCTCGAAGATTGCATATTTGCACGAAAAAGACAAAAATGTGCAAGTAATTCCAAGTTTATCCATTGCAACGGAGGAATACGCGGTGTGCAAAATAGCCATGGCAATTAACAGGGATTGCATGTCAGAGGAGTACCACAAGTTGAACATGAAAACGGCAAGCATGACCAAATTTGATCACCAAGCGTTGGCAATGTCATTTCGTGCATACTTGGAGCGCCCTTGCAAAGACGGCCCGGAGAATGCGGGCGGTTTGGCACACATCATCAATCGTTGGACCAGTACTTTCAACTGGCCTATTCCCAATGAACACTTTCGGCGTTCGTATGAATAGATCGGCATAGTATAGTGAATACGTAAGTATAGAATGATATATAGTCTATGTTATAGAGAGAATGTACACGTGCGGCATATATAATACGTAGTATATATACGGAGCACCAATGTATGGCAACCCAAATGAAATCTATTATATTTTTTGAATTACTGAAAGCATTTGAAAATTTCAGCTATTAATGTTTATGATCTTTGATACTTGATAGGCAAACGTATTCATGGGGGGGGGAATGAGATCAATAGTATTTATTGTTGGTAGATGTTGTTGTGCACATAGATACTTGATAAGGTTGTGTAACAATTTGCATGATGTATAAGGTCTAAGTAGTAAGTAAGGTAGAAGTACCTATTAGCACCCTGACTTGCAATCTGAGTATGTTATGGTGAACTTCAAGAGAGTTATATATTTTTCAGAGGTGTACAAACATTTCACAAATGAAATTCAAATGACAAAATTCTTTTTGCGGAGCTTTGAGAAATTTATGGCAATTTTAAATAAAATCATGACATGGACAGATTATGATTCAAAATTCGAAAATGCCATTAACCCCAAAAGGACTTGTGCCCCAAATGCACTTCAAAATACTAAAAACTTGTCCCGAAAGGAATATCAAAAATCAAAATCTTCATAATTAAATTTTTTTTAAGAAAACCAACTTGTCGATCTTTTTGTTAACTTGTTCAAGTAATAGGGTACATTGTTCCAAAATTTTATTGGGAATTTCCCCACCAATTAATATTTGCAACTAAAAAGATGACTAAAATTTCTCTCAAAATCATTTGAATTTCCTCATAGTGATATAAAATTCATAGTTTCAAGTAATAAAAATATAAGATTGATGTTTGAACAAAATAAGATATACTTATTTTAGCTTAAGGATGATATTTGACCAAATGGAATAGAAACTATGAATTTTATCGATATAAAATTTATATTTTGGTTTCAATTGATTTTGTGAAGATTTTTAATTGAAACAAAAATAACAAAATCAATTGAAACAAAAATTTGATTGAAACAATAATTGATTATCAATTGAACCAAAAATGGGAGCAATTGATTTTGAGAAAAATTCTAATCGTTATCATTTTTTTACAAAAATTAAAAATAAATATAGGAAAACTAGCAGAAAAAATCCGAAATACTTTCAATTTCTTCCAAAGGTACAAGTATAAATGGAGATCACTATATAAAATTTTCAATTTGCCTTTAACAAATTTTGAACCAAAAACTACAATAACAAAGACCTCAAAGTCAAATTTGGCTATTAATGAAAATTAAATTTTTGATTTTATACATTATCAAGAGAAATTCTATTGTAAAATTCTACTTTCTACATATTCTATTTTTCTACAAATTGCTTGATGAAAACTACATATTATTGTAATAATTTTAAAGTAAAAAGTTAAGAAAATTATATCAATTATACTATATATTGGAATAGTTTGAAATTTTCACCATTAATGAATGTTAAATGGAAAACTGAATATTGCAATTGAAATTAAAGATTGATCTTAAAACGAATAAATATGAATGAAAAAGACAATGTATTGTGTTTGACGGATTTCAACACATAGAACTTGCAATTGCAATAAATTTTTCAATTCTTGGAATTTTTCAAAATTTTAAGTTGAAATAAAAAGAAAAGTTTTCAAGCTTCATTTTCTTATTTTAAGTCAAATACCAAAATGGCTATATTGAAAGTTAGAATCAAAGTTGAACAAGGCACATCCACTTTTTTTATGCCTAAATTTTAGGGGTTAATGTGGAATCAATGTAACCACATAAAGATGTTGTTTTCAAGATTATTATTATTTTATTATTTTCATCATTATTTTAAAATTATTTTAATACTATTTAATATTCAATGTTTTTACTAGTAAAATTTAAATTTCTTGAATTTAGAAACAAAATTATTAATTTTTTTAGTATCAGTTTAATAGGGTCATTTGCCATCATTGATGACTACTGACTATTAACGCCTAAAGGAATTATAAAATCAAAATCTTCATCATTAATTTTTTTTTTTGAAAACCAACTTGTTGATCTTCTTGTTAACTTGTTCAAGTAATCAAATACATTGTTCCAAAAATTAATTATGAATTTCTCCACCAATTGCAAGTTCAATGCGCCTAAAACCGCCTACTTTCACTACTTGTACATGTTGCTTTTTGTAGCCTTCAGCAATGTACAAAGGGTGTACATTGCAGGGGTGGGCGTTTTCAAAGCCCTATGCCCTTTCAACTTCAAAAATTCATAACTAATTCCACAAAACTTCAAAAATTATAAAACAATTTCGGTTAGATGTCAATTCCACTTGTCTTTCAAAGGCAATTTACTGAAAAATATTTTAAGACGTTTCCCCTCCCCAAAATTTAGTTTCAGCTCTTAAATTGACTAGTTACCTTATACGGTGAAAAGTTTTAATTTTTTTTTCAGACATTCTCATCAAGGTCAATGCGGACGCCATCACGGACGCGTGGCGGACGCGGTCGGTTGGAGCGGACGGGATCGCTTTCGTGGCGGACGCCGGCGGTTGGGGCGGACGTTGAGACGGGCGCAGCGGACGGGACCTCCAACGCCGGCGGTCGGGGCGGACAGGCGGTCGGACGGGACCTCCGACACCAGCGGTCAGGGCGGACAGGCAGTCGGACGGGACCTCCGACGCCAGCTGCCAAGGCGGCCGTCCGCCTCTGTTTTTTACCGGGCGCACTAAATAAGGAGATTCAAATGTCACAGGACGTCCGCGAGGTGTCGGACGCTGGACGCTGGACGCAGACGCCCAGACGTCCGCACAGCCCTGACTTAAAGTGGATTCGGTTTTGATAGGGAATTGGAGTAAGATCCCACAGTGTTTTCTAAAATAGGTCTAGGGAGTAATCAACGGGGATAGGCACTTGTAGGGTTTGGGTTTGAGCTCGGGAGCACCCGGCCAAGTACCAGCTAAATAGTGATCCAGTCTCTTTGAAAGAAAGAAGGACTAGTGAGGAAATTTAGCTCTCTTATACCAGCTACCGCCCTTGTTCTGCCAGGACTTAGACTAACTGGGTAATCTGTCGTTGTAGCATTTTGTTAGGAGTAGGCAGGAGTGCTTGTGTGACCTGCTGGGCCGGATCAGTTTTCGGTCTAGTTGTGAAGTATTCCGGTCTGTTTTAGTATTAGTTCGTTTTTCCTCACAAGTGGAGCTTCTGACACTTTAAAACTTAAAGGGTAGGAGTAAGCTTCCTTCCTAAATGCCCAAACAAGCAGACCCCTCTTGTTACAGAGGTTAAACCTACATCTGGTTACTATTCTAGGGATTAGACTGATTCGTAGTATCCGGTCTCTGACCCCATATCTAGTAATAGTAAGTAAGGAAACGATAAATAGGATGGTATGAGTAAAACAAGTAATTCACTAAAGTCGAAGGATTGATCTAGTATCAGGTCCAAGATAGGTCATAGGAACCCTTGAGACCAGGATCGGATCAGCCTTTTGCTTGGGTTTTTGGTGAAGTAACCGCTAACGTATTCCGGTCTTTTCATCAACTTTCGACCAAATCCTTTGGGAACGATACACGAGTCACTTTAGGGCTAATTTAGTTCATTCTAACGCCTTAAAGAAGGAATTGTGCTTTCCTGTGCTACGACAGTCTGCCTAACACCAGTGATTAAGAAGAAACTTTTGAAAAGGAAGCCTCAATCATGGGACGAAATCAAGAACGGAAAGTTCATGATTATCAACGGGCAACACAGCATTACAACTTCGCAAGAGCTACAAATTTCTAGCTGTGGAGAAGCAAGGAAAGTGGACCTCAAGACGTGGGACGCATACATTGTTTGGACTCTAGATGAAAACCAGTTGCACAATATATCCAAGTTCTATAATTGCACAAATCACTTGGACCACACACAACCAACTTGGGGGAACCAAATCGTAAGTTGTCTGAGAATTTGGATCACCTACAAGCGTCCGACGGATGTGCGCACGGAAGACTTCTCGAGGAAGAATAAGTCAGTATTCGAGCTGATGAAGTACAAGGTATAGTGCCATCCAGAACCCATATCGTCGACTTGGTGATAAGCTGGCTTCTGTGTTTTGTTACTTTGAAATGTTATTTCAATTCAATTTCTTCATCATCAATTTTCTCCATGTTTCACATCTAAGTCACAGTTAACATATCATCGCATCGAGGATAAAGTCCTATTTTGTTTAAAATGTTTCATGCAACTTCTGATGCTACGCAATTCTTGTAGAATTTCACGGATGTTGTGATTGAGCGCTTTCAAAATATAAATCCAGAGGGAGACGGTGCTAAAATCAGTGGCACCTCTGATCTAAAAAATGAAATTCAGATCATCACCTTGCCCGACAACCTTTGGGTGCATTGGGAGTTGTTCTTGACAAAGCACTCCAAGGGCGAGTTAATTGACCCCTGAGCCTTGAAACCTTACAAAGTGGCGAAAGGATTCAAGATAAAGAGCATGTCCCTTAAGAAGGAGTTCTTCAAGCACTTCGGGCATTTTAAGGACGTGGACTTTGGAGTGAACGCGATGCATCTGCTCAATAAAATACCTGGTCGTCTAGCAATTTATTCGAAGGTGTCAGTGACCGCAACAAAAGTTCTCGTGCCGGACAATATGACCCACAAGGAGTGGGTGGAGCGAAGGAAGCGCAAGAACGTTGTGCTCCAAGATTTGATGGCCATCAACCCTGATTTGAAGGTCATAGATAATGGTGGGGATGTAATTGACGGTACTTGGAAGTCTTGGAAGGCAAGGCACAGATTCACACCGGCCTCGTGGGATTTTCTTCTGACGCATCCAGGAGCAGATTATTTCAAGCGTCGTCTTCGCAACGATGCTTGGTTGAAACGGGCAAAAGACTTGGAAAAGCAATTTCCCCAGGTACTTTTTATGTTCACCAGGTTCATGAAGTTGAAATATCAACTTCCTCTACTAGAAGGAGGTGTTCAGATTAGGGGGATTGATGTTGGCGCTGAAGCTCTGGTGACCAACTCATCGTACACTTATCATTCCCGGGAGGTAAACTTTGCCCTGGTGGACAGGGTTTTCTACCCGGACAGCGCGACAACGCGACAGACAGACGTCACATGACGTCTAGTAGAGCCCTCGCGACGTCCAATAGTGTCAACATCATAAAAAAATAAAAATAAATCATTAGAAATTTAAATTTTTGACATATTTAAGTTCGGTTTCAATTAAGTGTTTTAGTTTCATGATTACATATTACATTTTATATTTAGATTCATAGTTATAGTAAGATTTTCATTTTTTTGAGTTGCTGAAAATGGACTTTCGCGACAAGGTGCGACGCCCTTCGTAACAAGTTGTCACCGTGACACGCGACGTCAGATGTCCTACACGACATCCAAACCCAAAAATATGTCCGACAAGACAACCCTGCTGGTGGATTTGAGAGAAGCCCCAAGAGGCATACCCTCTGAAGAAGAAAGCGCCATCGACCCTTTTTTGAGCTTCATGGCTTTGAATTTGAAGCCGAAGATGACAACACTAAACGTGTGGCTGTTTATCTTAAAGGGGAAAAGCGACATCAAGGCGGCAACAGCCTTTGTAGCCTTGAAGTTGAAAGATTTTGAGTGCGTGTCGTCCACCTATGTCCCAGGAAGAGCAGAGCTCTTAGAAAATGTGACGAACCGCCTCATGGCTCCGGACGAGCCTTTACTCTTCTTGTTCAAGAAGAACAACAAATTTGCGTCCGCCAGTCGTGTGCTGGTGAGGTCTAAGTACTCTACTCTCCTACAAAACCCCTATTATTGGGACTGGAACAAGAACACGGAGGCGAAGTGGCAAATAGAGCCTACCGAGTTGTACATGGAGTTCTACCTGGACATGCTCCGGGATTTTGCGAAACCAAACGAGAACGTGCTAGGGGTCTTTTCGAGAGCAAAGTTCATGTTCGCTGCAAAGGTAAGTAAAGAAACCCTGTGAAGTAAGTATCCTCGACTTGAGGATACTTGTTTATGATTAATATAGTAGCTTGAATGACATGATGCAATGTTATCATCGACTCGAGGATAACATATGGTCTTTACGTTATTGTGTTCTCTCTAGTTTAGAGGACTCATTTGAACTGCAAATTAATTGATCATCATATTGTGTACTTATGAACAGATGTTTGGAGCGTTCTTTTACGGGTTTGTGGAGAAGTCAGATGTCAAAGCGTACTAGGCGATTTCGTATCTTGCCAACAAAATGGATAAAAACGACTTCATGATGACAAACTCTCCATATTCGATGGTGTACGAGACACCCCCTACCCGTGGCCCAGTCATCATTCAATCCGAGTCGCCTAAGTCACCCCCTGTGAATTTCACGTCGCCGGCTGCGGAAGATCGTCCTCTCCCCCGACAAAGGGAGAATGTCGGTCCACACTTGACAACAAATCCAGGTGTGCAGGGGCTAGATGTATTTGGAACAAACACGTTCCAAATGTATCTATGGATGGCAAACGCGAATGTTGTTGCAAAAGTTGCACCGCCCGCCGTCCAGGCGTCTGCTCAACCAGAGTTGGAGTTGGTTGAAGTCCAAACGACGCAAGAAGCTCCCCCTGCCACTGCTGCTACTATAGCAGGAGACTGAATCTTATTCAGATTCAGAGGATGAAGATGAGGTTGAGGATGAGGATAAAGATGAGGATGAAGACAGCATGGAGACAGACACTGAGTTCGAGAGAACAAGAGCTCAGCGTGTGGAGGAGGAGAAAGATGATGAGGATCCTCTAGACTTTGGCGCGCGGGAGGACAACTTTATGAGAGGGGGTTCTGCCGATGCCGATGTCATCATGCAGGAAGTGGGGCAGGATGAAAGACAGACGGAGGGGCAATCATATCAATTACCTCCGGCGGATGTGTAAGCCCTCGAGATGGCACTCAGGACTCTGGGTCTATTTTTCGCGTTTAAACAGCGAAAATTAGCTAAAATATACATGAAAAGAACATAAAAAGAATGTTGAAGGAGTTTTGGTGTCAATCTATGCCAAAATGGTGGAAAACCAACTTAGAAGGTGGAAAATTCCTAATTCTAGAAATTTGAATCATTCTAAATTTCCAAAGCAAGTTTATGTGAAGATTTAGTAATTCCGAGAGAAATAGGGAATCGAGAGTTAGTCAGTCCTAGCGTTTGTCTGTGCAAAGTCAACCTTTTAAGGATGCACATGACATACTGACTAAGCTAAAAGAGTCTACTACGAGCGTGGAAGAGTTACCAGGGCTTAAGTTCAATTTTGAAACAAATTGGATTTAAAAGTAAAACCACTACAATGGATTTGGAGAATTCGAACTTCACGAGATAAAAGATGGAGGATTGGAGATTGAAGACTACAGAGAGGTGTTCCAAGGGTAGGAGCATGCCAGGAGCAAACAAGAATCAAACAATTGTCCAAGATTCCCGGGCATCGGGAATTAAATTGTCCAATTGGGCAAAGTAATTCCAAATTACTAAAATTAGAAAGGTTCAAGGTTGCGTGGGACTTACACCAAGAATCTAGGAGTGCCCTAAATGTTATCCAATTTATTTCGTATTTTTCCGAAATTCCATGTTGACTCCATGGAAAGTCAATTGCGCATAGAAATGTTCGTAAATTCATAGAAATTACGTATGATGCGGTAAAATCTCACTAAAAATTAGGATAGGTTTTTGTGTGCTTAATAAGCGCCTGGTCAAGTTTAAAGACATTCCGACATTCCCAACTACCAAAACCGGCATTGACATCGAATTTCACTGGAAGTTACAAGTTGGCGGTGGGTTGACCGGCGTATCAGGAGCGAATGATGTCCGATTGTCGCAAATAAGGAGTCATTCCTTACTCTCACGGACATTCCTAACAACCCTAGCCTAACAGATTCATCAAAATGCGCAAATCCTAAAAGTTAGATTTTTGACTTTTAATTGGAGTTACCGTAATTCCAATTGGGGCGCGCAAATGGCCTAGGAGTGAGGGGTACGGGGTCCCTTAGGCTAATTGGGGTCTCTTAAAGACAATGACGCAGATGGTTTTCCGTTTCGAGTTGTTCCCTAAAAGATAGAGAGGGTCAGCTCTTAGTTTGACTTTTTAATCGTTAATTGCAGTTAATTAGAAGTGATTTTGGAAATATCTCTTGGAAAATCAAAGATTAGATTTGGTCAAGATCTCTTTCTTGCGTAAAAAACCATCTTTGGACTAAAGAAAGACAATTTTCAAAATGACTTTTGGTTAATTTGCAAAATATCTACGTAAATTAGGATTAATTCCAAAATATTTTGGGTTAAGATCTTGGATTTGATTTGGCCAAGATTTCTTTTGCCAAATGGGGATGTTTTTAGAAATTTCCACCATTAAACAACTAATATTTTGGAATTACATTAGAGTAGTTTAGAATAAGAAGTAACAAAGTGTTTTCACTGGCAATTACCGAGAGGGGCCCGGCCACGGGTATATAAGGGCCCCCCTCGAGGTTGCCAGTACCCTTATTTCTCGCACCGACACTTTGTTCTTCTGCTATTTGTGCCACCGACACGGTTGGGGCACTACTTGAACCAAGATTTTTGGCCAAGTCTTGTTTGTGTTTAGTTTTTTCTTCAAATTTGAAGGCTTAGGGCCCCTTCAACTTTTATTTATTTGTCACATCACTCAAGAGGCAAGGCCTCAACACTTTCTCTGCTATTAGTTCACTGAGATTTTGAGTATTGAGCGCCAAAGTTCGGTTTAAACGTTGTCATGTGTACCTCCTTTGGTTGCAAAATTCCAAAATACTAGGAAATTTTAAGAGTTTAAAGTGAAAGTCCGGTTTAAACACTGTCATGTGTACCTCCTTTTGCGAATAAAACTCTCAAAATACTACAATTATCAAGACACGGCGGAGCTTTGCACCCGTAACACTTACTAAAACCTTGGGAGAACTTTACTCTCAACTGTTAAAAACCACGCAAGCCTTGGAATGAAATCAATTAGAACCAAATTTCTCGGGTTCCATTATTAAACCATTCCAAAGTGAAACCCCCAAATTATTAAGTTTTAAATTGGAGAGGATTCCCAAAATTTCATACATTGGAAAATCCCAAAATTCCAAATTTCAACATAAAAAGGGCGGACCAGCACACCAGACCACCCCGGGCGGACCAGCGCACCTAGGCGGCCGGGCACCAACAGAGGGTGGGCCGGGTACCAGAGGCGGGCCGGTGGGTGGGGAGTCGGGCACTGGGAGGGGAGTCGGGCGCTGGAGGGGAGTCGGGGCACTCCAGGGACTCACAGTACGTTTGAAACTCCAAAAACTTGGATTTTAATCACACTTATGGTTGGCAGTTGACGCCACACCTTTGTTTTTTAAAACTAAAATCCAACATTTGGGAGTCACAAAATATTTCACCATATTCTACACGTCCTAAACTCCATAGCCGCATCTCTCCACAAAAAACTTGCAAAACGTACTAAGCAAGAATGAGAGAGAAGAAGATGTAGTTAGGAAGATTAAGGTGACGAAATCCAACACGTGAAGCAAATTACAATAAACAATTGATTTTCTTTTGGAATAACACTATAGAAATAGATTCTTATTCTTGGGGGTTGACCCTTGGGAATAAAAAACTAATTTCTTTAGGAATAACACTATTACTAATATTCTCATTCTTTAGGAATGTTCCACATTCTTTGGTAGCTAGTCATTAAATAGATTCTTAGAAGGTTTGGATTTTGTTGGTTTTGTTTTATTAGGTCTAATAAGCCAAAAAGAAAGAAACAAATTGACAACCAATTTCTTTAGAATTAACACAAATTCAAAAATTGATTAGATTTGAAAAGATTTGAAGATGATTTTTTGATTAAAATATTCTAATAAGCCAAAGGGGAAACAAACAAATTGCCAACCAATTTCTTTAGAATTAACACAAATTCAAAAATTAATTAGATTTGAAAAGATTTGATGACAATTTCCGATTTAAATAATTAAATCAATTTGGATTTTGGATATTAATCTAGAACCAAAGAGGAAAACAACTAAGACAACTAAACTTTAACTTTCATTTATTTCTTTAGAATAAAATATTTGCTAACCAAACTAGGTAGACTAATTAATTGCGGTATTTCTTAATTACCAGGGAATTAGGAATTAAAAGAATTACGCAATTAAGTTAACACTACATAACCTTTAAATTCCTTTTTAATCAGGACAAAATTAATTGACCAACAACGTGAAAATTATTATGGATTAGATGGAGAGCCCAGATGATTTCGATGGCAAGGTCGTAGGAGAATATTTACACATGATGATGTTTGACGACGGGACCATGGAGATTTACGCAGAGGAGGTAAACCGCTCACATTTGATTTTCATTCTCATTATTTTGCTATTAAGTTTCTTTTTACCAAATACTTGGAATTAGATTTAGGCAAAATCATTTAATAGAATAGAGTAGAATAGGATTGCTTGATTGACTTTCATAATAGACTAGATAAGATTATAACCACAAATTAGATTAGAAAACACTTGAAAGACGTGACTAAAAGAGTTCATTGCTTGGAAGGCTTTTTTTTAACACCTAATTAGAAAGAAAACTCAATTAGACACAGGACCCGTGTGAAAAACTCTTAGCTCGAGGGTGGAGTTAGGAGCGCTCACATACACGCTAAAGCATCAGGTTCCAAGGAGGAAACAAAGAAACTACTTACACTTTGCCCTTCTTGAGAGGAAGGAGTGCGTTTTTCAAGACAAGCACGCATTAAATGCAGGACTCCGTCTCCGTGACTACAACGTGACTTAGAAGAAGTCGCTCAAGAGTGAAGAGTCATGTTTTGTGACTTCCTCACGACAACAAGCTAACTACAAAGGTGTTGACGTGTTTGGCGATGCTTAATAAATAAGCAATGCAAAGGCTAACCCTACTGCACCACCAAATACAAAATTCTATGAGGAAACCTTCACTCACATTAGAAGACACACATTGAATTGAAGAAATGTGACGCTTTAAGTCAATAACTACCATAGATTGAGTTCGGGGAACAACAGAAGGGTTTGGGTACCCCTAAACTAGTTTTCCGATCTGAATGGGCTTTTACAGTCACAATGCTCCTATAGCACACGTCAATTACCAGTGAAACTATAGTATAGAAGAAGACGTTGAGTGATACTCCCGTCATGAAGTTCTCTACGCGCCTTTGAAGGTTCATTCGATCACTACTCAGAGAAGTACACGCCTACACCGTCGCTCTCATCGTACTCAGGTACCATTGTTCATAATACTCTTCTACTTGTTTTGGAAATGAATTGCAAAAATGGTATTTGAGTTACTTACAATTCCTCTCTCGCTTCAATGGCAGGTCGAATTGCTGCCCGAACCATGGCAACATTCTCATCTCGTCGGCACTCGTATTCCAACTTCTCCAGCGGAGGACTCTCCATCGGTAACAACTGATGACTTACAGATCGGGGTCGCTCTCAATGCAATGTTTGCTTCGCTCTACTACTGAAGACAACGTTGTGAGTCAATCACACAATTGATACAAATTCTGCAACTACGACTACTGGCAACGGAGACTCAGGGAAGTCGCGGGAGTGGGCTTCCTCTCCTTCGTCCAAGTACCTGAATTGTGTATTGGAAATGAATCCCCTGCATGTTAAACAGCCAGGTTTCCATCTGTAATGCCAACTTGCTTGAGGGAGGTGGCTTTCATGATTGGAGAAGATGGTTTTGGCGGCTGACCATTAAATGTAGGTTATCACAGCTAATCATGGTAATTATTGTGAACTACAGAGTTGTCCTTGAATGAGAAGTTCATGGTGTTCCACTCATTTGCATCTATCATTGGCTATGAAATAGTAATGATTAGAAGGGACTTCATGTTGTGGAGTAGGTGTAAAAGTAGGCCTCCTTCTAATAATTAATAGGTACACCTGGTATTAGAGTGCATTACACGGCTTAGGGTCCACATTAGGCCTACTTAGAGGCCCAGAACTTCTAGTCTGTTGGTACCAGTAGCTTGGAAGTCAGAAGTCATATGCGTGACTTCGAAACAACTTGAAGAAGTCATTTCTAAGTAAAGACGTGACTGCCAGACAGACGCATAGTTGGAAGTGTAGAATACCAAAGCTGCTTTTGCAAATTTAAGCACCCCCCCCCATCCATTTTGATTAGTGAAACATTTTCTATCAATTTTTTTCCACTACTTGAAGGATTTTGTCATTGTCATTTGGAGTTTTATCCCATTTCTATAGCTTATGTCATTAAACTTGTCGCCTATAATTACAAGTCCTTTGGCAGTGGTTTGTAAACTCACCCATTCTATACACTAGATGCAATGGTCATTTCATATTTTTTTGTGGTGTAAATTATGGTGCTTCCATTTCTGTAGTGCGCCTCATTTTTGAATTTGTTAGCAAGAGTGCCGACCATCTTCATTTGAACCTTCAAAAATGTAAATACTCGTTCCTATATTTGAGTGCATTGTCCCTCATCCTTGGTTTGGAGAGTTCTTATGTTTATAGTAAAATGCACTTGTTTCTTGGCTGAAGTAGTACTTGTCAGGAAAGTTAAATGTTTTAGAAAGGTTGTAAACATGCTGCTCAAGTATAATTGAAGGAGCAATCTTAATTGTCAGTTACATGTGTCATGAAGTTCCGGTAGTGTATGTCTGAAGATGTCCTTTGTCACCACCTTACTTGAAGGAGTCTCTAATTTGAAATTTCAAAGCACATTTGCAAAGTGGAGAAACATGCTGACACAAGACTTCACCTTCTTGCAAAGAGATGGACCAAAAAGAGGGGGAAAGAATTTATTTTGTAATGCTGGATTGGTTGGCTCGAAGACACACATCTTGGGCTTTTTTGAATACAGTTAGTGTTGATGACATCCTTGTTTTTGGAAGACTTGCTATGTCAATAAAATCTGGTCTGAAGTACCTGAAAGCATGGGAGGAAGATCATACAATACGCATGAACTAAAAATTATTATTCTAGTAATGACTCTCAACTTCCTCACTTGCACTTTCGTTAGAATTTGTTGTCCAACAATCGGCTCCTATTGTTTACGAATGTTTCTTGGTCTACTATTGTGTGCCTTTTTGTTGTCTTTATGTATTCATCTCATCTCCGTAATTGTTTATCTATTCAGGGCAATCTCACCTTTTAGCTTATATTGCCCTTCTTTCTTAATGTTGTATGTATTTTGTTTCTTGATGACATTTTGAGTTCATACTGTACAAAGAATGAAAGTGCTTTAGCATATTATTTTCCAAACTACAAATATCCTATATAACATGTAATTCATATTCTCTGAATCTCAAGCCTCCAAAATGAGAAGAAGTTCATGATTCCGCCGAGTGTGGATTGAAAAGCACTCAAACGCAATCACGTATTAACTGAGTCACATATATTTACTTTGTCCTGACTAAATGAAGTCAATAGGAAGTCATACTGTGTAGGAAGAACTACAATATGACTATAGGAAGTCACTTTGAAGTCAATTTCCAATTCTGTCTTCGACGTTAGTCCCTCTATGTAGGCATGCACTCCTTCTTTCAGTTGTAGTGGAACTAATGTCGTTGCATGTCATGATGTGACTCCAGGGCGCCAATAATCACTCATATCCTTCATCTTGACAATGATACCTACTAGGCTGCCCCTGTCTGATAGCCATAGGCAACGGCTACGAGATGAACGCCTATGGACCAGAGAGGTGCAACGTGCTTCAGAATTGAACATCACAAGATTGCATTGCCCTTGCTGCAAATGTAGGGGCCGCAGGCGACTACTCATTCGGAATGTTCGCGACCACTTGATTCAATATGGACGGGATCTACAATCACATACTAGGTGGACAGGGCCGGGAACCTTGGATTCCTCTGATGAAGAGTGGGAGCGGGAATTCTGGAAGGAGCTAGAGGAAGTGACACCAGAAGTGGATGAAACGGTAGATGTTCGTGGTATGCTACAGCAGGCTTCCCATACAATGGATGAGGTCCCATCCGTGGTGGAAAGATTTGAAGAACAAGTTCTTGATGCATTTGCAACAACTGATTCCATCCAAGAAGACTGTATGGAGATGGACACTGACAAGGGTGTTGACAGACATGAGTGCCGTGATCCGCTGCACGAAGAAGACACAGAGGAACATGATGATGCAAGGGAACAAAACTTTGACATGAGTGCCCTGGAGAAATCGATGGATGCTTTGTACGTTGGTGCAAGGTCCAGTAAATTAGCTGCAGCAGTGCTCCTGATGAATTTGTGCACAGTGCACGATGTGAGTAATACTTGTGCTAACGAATTATTTAGCATCCTCAATCAACATTTGCTCCCCGAGAATAACTCCTTACCAAAAACATACCACGCAACAAAGACCTTAACGGAGAAGCTAGGTTTGTCATACAATAGCATTCATGCTTGTGAGAAAGGATGCGTTCTTTTCTGTGGAGAATATGTGGAGGCACTTCGCTATCCAAAATGTGGCGGCCAGAGATTCCGAGGTGAGTCACGGAAGGCCTTTCCCTTGAAGGTACTCCGTCACTTCCCCATTATTCCACGCTTGAAGCAGATTTTCAGAAGCCCTACGTTGTCGAAGCTCATGGTATGGCATCATGAAAATCGTAGCGACCAAGAGGGAGGGGACGGTCTCGTGCAACATCCTTGTGATTCGAAGGCATGGAAGCACTTCCATGACAACGTAGACTCTACTTTTGGAAGTGATCCGAGGAATGCTCACTTCGCATTGGCAGCGGATGGGGTGAACCCATTCAAACAGAACCGGTCCACTTGGTCAACATGGCCAGTACTGTTATTGAATTACAATGTCCCCCCTTGGCTTTGTACAAAGAAATTCTTTGTACTTCTCGTCCTTCTAATTCCTGGAAAGGAGTCTATGACGTCAGAGGTTTTTGATGTGTACTTAGAGCCAATCGTAGAAGAATTGTTGGAATTATGGGCAGGAATTCCTGCATATGACGTAACAAAGGATGAAGGGTCTAGGGAATTTCAAGTCCGTGTCATGTTACTCTGGACTATTCACGACTTTCCAGGGTATGGGACAGTGGGAGGATTTGCCCACCAAGGATACGCAGCGTGTCCATGGTGCGGTGTGAATTTGGGTGCCAAACATTCGCAAGAATTAAACAAACAAACATATGGTGGAACACTACAAAAAAACACAGCTACATGTGACTGCAAAACATGACTTGATGTCCGGAACAACTAAAGAATGACTGCGAATTTTGTAATTGCACCAAGGTTGCACTGTCTAAGTGTTTAAGTCATTTTTCAGTCATTTTTCACGACTTGTGGATGAAGCAGTGATGAAATGTGACATTCACTACAACTATTCATTTAAGATAACATTGACAATACTAGGGGGGAATAGGGGTATCCAATGTGGATTTTTAAGTCATTAACAACTACTTGACCATCATTAACAATGATTGCACATTACTATTGTGTAACTGTAAAATGACTCAAATTTTTTTTTGAGCCAAATTAAGATTTTGTATATAAAAAATGGGCAAGGCAGTTTGCTAATGAAATTGTCTATAACTAGCGTGCGACTCCAAAATGACTTAAGTAACCCTTTCAAAGCCAAATCAAGATTTTTTGTAAAAAGATGGATAAGGCAATTTGCTGATGTGGACTTTAGTTATTTTTGTGTGACTACAACGCCATTGCGCATGACTATTGTATGACTTTAAAATGACTTAAGTGTCTTTTTTAAAGCCAAATTAAGATTTTTGTAGAAAATATAAGTAGTGCAATTTGCTGACATGGACTTAGTCATTTTTGTGTGACTATAATGCTACTATGCATCACTATTGTGTGACTCCAAAATGACTTAAATGTCCTTTTAAAACCCGAGTCAAGATTTTTTGTAGAAAAAAATAGATAAGGCAATTTGCTGACGTGGACTTTAGTCATTTTTATGTGACTACAAAGCCACTGTGCATCACTATTGTGTGACTCCAAAATGACTTAAGTGTCCCTTCTAAAGCCAAATCATGATTTTTTTGTAGTAAATGTTGGTAGGGCAATTTGTTCACGTGGACTTTAGTCATTTTTGTGTGACTACAATGCAACTATGCATCACTATTGTGTGACTCTAAAATGACTTAAGTATCTTTTCTAAAAACAAATCGAAATTTTTTGTAGAAAAAATGGATAGGGCAATTTGTTGACAATTTGACATAGATTGTAGTCACCTTAGGGTGATTGTGATACAATTACATATGCCTACTACATGACTCCAAAATGACCTAAGTGTTCAAAAAAAGTGTTTAATTCTAGAATGCTTTAAAAAATGCACTATATTTCTTGCAAGTACCCTATAGGATTTTTCAACATTCACATTTTAATATTCTTCTTAAGCTTATAAGTTATCTTCTTGGGTATGCAACTCCTATAGTATATGGCCCTAATTACAATCTCTTATAAATAAATTCACTTTAGTCCAATCTCAAGGGATATTATTTATTTAAATGTAGAAAATTCTTATAGCCCATTTAACAAGCAATTCAAAAATGTAATTACATACATAAAATTAGTATTCTCTGAGGACTATAAAATCATTCAAAAACTAATTATATGAATTTTTCTAATACATGTATTATAGAACAAGCCATCTAACATTTTGGATTTTTTAATAAAAATTTAATTTTAATTAGAGGAGGTTTCTTGTATGGAATTTTTAAAGCTATTTATAGGTGTTTCAACTCTTCATATACATTGTGGATTTTTTTTATATTATGTACACAACCCAAAATTACCTACATTTAATTTTTATAATTTGGTCTTTTCTTAACTTCTTGTTCTTTTTAATTTCATATAGTTTTTGCAATAGTGGTTGTTTTAACTCCAATAACCCTTGCATATATATAATACAAGAATTTTGTACCTAAAATGATCCTTTATTCTTTCGAGTTTTTATTCCTAATTTATCTCTTAAGAGGATCACTCTATGGAGATTTTGTATATCATATGCAATTAAGTGATTTTTTAACCCTTTATTAATTTTTTAATAAATTCATTAAGAAAAATTTCAACCCTAGAAGAAGCTATTAAGAATTCATTTTGGCCCTCCCCCCTCCAATGTAATTAATTAATTATAGGTAAAAAAATTGAAAACTTAAAAAGATATTTAATATTTAAAAAATATTTAAAAATTATCAATCTCATGTGGTGCTGACATGGTACTAGTAGTACCACATCAGATTCCAAATTTCAAATAATTTCAAATAATTTTTTATTTTTATTTTTTTCTTTAATTGCACCATAGAAGTTCAAAACTTGCAGTCTTTTGGAGGGCTGAAGTTTTTCCCAATGATAAATTCAACCTAGAATTTTAAACTTTGATTGATAATAACTATAGATTTCTATTACTAAAAATTTCCACCTCAGATAATATATAATATGACTTTCAAAAAGATTGAGAAATGAATTGAAATGACTCATATTGACATGTATTCCAACTCAAATACTTATTGAAAATACATTTTGATGACCATTGCATCAATAGTCAAGAAAGAGAGGGTCCAAAATCTTTACTTCATGTGGTTTGCTAACAATATAAATACATGGAGTGCCCCCCTTAGGTTTTTTATTTTCATTTTTTTTTAAACATTTTTTTCTAATACAATACTTCTTTTGTCTTTTTATTTTGAGATGATGCATTGTTGGTCACTTTTGTCTTTGTTCGTGTATACTATTTTCTTTTTTAGAGCTCAAATGTATGATTTATTTAAATTCCTATTGATATGCCACCAATACTTCTAGAAATGTGTGCCATTGTCATTGCACTAGTTTTGAACACTTCATATGATTTACATTTGAACTAGTAGGGATTTCAATAAACATTCACTAAGATATTTATAAAGGACCCAATAGCAATTGTTAAGTCCCATTTCCCCCTCACGCAAATGACAACATCACCACTCTAATTCTACTCTAGAATGACTTTCTGTGACTGCCAAACAACTACTCAAAAGTCTAGTTTTCTTCCTATCTCAATCCTTTTCAAATCTTTTAGCAAATTTTTCTGTAACTTTTGATTTGAGGCCCAAAATCTAAAACAGATTTTTGGAGGTGACAATAACAATGATTTTTCAACTTTCATTAGTTCAAAGTTTTTTGAAAAAAGTTAATATACTATGCCTCAATGAGGTTTAAAGTATTATTTGTAATACAATTTCCTGCGTTTTACATATCCCACAAGCTTTGTCTTGCCAACTATCATCCTACTTCTATAAAAGGCTTGCCATTTTTTCTATTCATACTCACACACTAAGTTTCTTTGAAATGATGCTTGGCTTATAGTGTATGGTGTATGGTGGATTGTGTATGGCATATGGTGTAAATTGTATATGATGAATTGTGTATGGTGGATTGTATGTGGTATATTGTCCATTACATAATTATTGTAAATGGTGTATTATTGTGAAACTTTGAATGTATTCATATATAACTGTAGAATGACTACTTCCCATATAATTGTTAATATATTTCTTTTGCGTACATTGCTACAAAATAAAAATGCAGTTAACATCTTTAGACAATGATCTCAATCCTAACTCCAAATTACTTTAAAATGACTATGGAATGACTTGCTATATGGTAGTCCATCTGGACAATCTAAGAACTTCATTGCAACTTCTAAATGACTATATAAATATTTCACAATGACTTCTATGTGACTCTGATGTGGATGTCCACGTCAGCAACACTCACACTATATTACAACTGCAAAATGACTAAATAATGACTTCACAATGACTTCTTCATGACTCTGACGTCAGCAATGTACGGATTATATCATAATTGCAAAATGACTACATAATGACTTCACAGTGACTTCTACGTGACTCTGACGTGGATGTCCACGTCAGCAATGCCTTGACTATATTGTGACTGTAGAATGACTGCATAATTGGATGATATGGACATCCACATCAGCAAAATTCCTTTAAAAAAGGGCAACTGCCCTACCTTTTCTGAAAATTTACTTGTCCACGTCATTGGCCATGTAGATCTTCTCATCCATTTTTCATCTAAGTTTAAAATGGATGGTGATAATAGAATTGTAGTCATTTGACCTCGTGACTTGTCCACAATGACTTCAGGGCCCCAGAGTCGATTTGTAGTCATTTATGTCTAAAATGATTGCAAAACAGTTGTTCTACAGTCATTTATCGCAGTCACGTGTAGCCTTGTTTTTTTGTAGTGGAACACGGCATTGGTTACCAGAGAAACATCCATATAGGTCAGCACAAATGAAAGACCTTTTCAATAGACAGATGGAGACCAGACCTAAATCTAAGGAAATCACAGTTGAGGAGCAGTTGGAAAATGTGGCTGAATTTGAAGAGTGGAAGAGCTCCAGCAACAGAGAAGGCAGCAAGGGAGACCCATCAAAACTCCATGGTTGCAAGCGTATGAGCATCCTCTTCAGATTGCCTTGGTGGAAGGTGAGTTACTTGATATGTCTTACTTTGTAACCTATAAGAAAACTTTAGAGTGCAGCAGAAGTGAAAGGTGTATGAAAGTAATCATGGGAGTGATTAAGAAGTTAGAGGTCAGTCCAAGGCAGTGGCATTAAATGACTTTGTTGAGTCATCATGTGACTTTGTTGTAACTACCCTCAACCCCAGAACTAATTTGTGTTGTCAAGACTATCGATGTTCCGCAATGTTGGCTTCGTGTTTTCTAGTTTTTGTAGCCCAAAGTACTAATTCTTGCTTTCAAAAATTTCACATACCATGTGTAGGATCTTCTCATTCGAAACACGCTAGACCCAATGCATTGCGAAATGAACTTAGCGAAGAACTTCTTGAAAACTATCACTGGAAAAAAAGACACTGTCAAAGTCAGGAGGGACCTGAGGAGGCGAAATATAAGAAAGCACCTTTGGTTGACTCCACACCCTCGTAAGCCTGGTAAAATGGTGAAGCCAAGAACGAGCTATGTATTCACAGAAGAGGAGTTCGAGAAATTTGTCAAGTGCATTGAATCCTTGAAGACACCAAGCGGATATTCATCTGATATTGGGAAGTGTTTGAAGAAGAAGAATTTTGGAGGATTGAAATCACACGACTACCATGTGCTGATGCAGCAAGTGCTTCCTCTTGCATTACGAGGGCTACTAAAACCTGGTCCTCGTTTGGCTATAATGCAAATGTGTAAAGTGTTCTATCGCTTGTGTACTAAGGTTTACAACCCCAGTGAAGATTTCGATTCACTCTGTGCAGACGTTGCTGAGAGCATGGCATTGGTAGAGATAGAGTTCCCTCCATCTTTCTTTGACATAATGACGCATCTACCTTATCATCTCGCAAAGGAACTTGACTTATGCGGCCCAGTCAGTGCGAGATGGATGTATCCAGTGGAGCGATACATGAAAGTATTAAAAAATCATGTCCGGAATATGGCTCGACCGGAGGCGTGTATGGCAGAGGGGTATCTCAAAGATGAGTACATAGGATTCGTTATAGAGTATTTGCAGAAGTTTGAATCTACACAAAGATGAGTTTGGGACGAAGATGAAGAGTACGGGGATGCTGAAGAGGTTCTACAGGGTGCAGGGAAGGTATATTTGATGTCCACTGCACTACGAGACCTTGCCCACGATTACGTCCTCATGAATGCAGTTGTCATGGAAGATTTGTATGTGTAAGTATTTTCATCAACCATTGAATACAAAGTCATTTCTTCAGTCAGGATTTCGTATATCTAGAGTAGAATTTCTCAGTAAGAAGTCGTCCCAAAGAGCCAAGAGATACTCCCGTATTACAGCTTTTGGAAACCACTTCTATATAGATGATGCGAAGACTGTTGGACTTCGCAGTTACAACAGCGGGGTGGCATCAATTTTTGAGTCGCCTTCTGAGAATGGTTGGGAATCGTCCGTGAACTACGTCGGGGTCCTCAAGAATATATTGTTGCTGGATTACGGAACTCTGCATACACAAATCATTCTCTTGCAATGCAAATGGATAAAGCCTCATGACAACAGAGGGAATGAAAATTATATTCTAGACGATGCTAGATTCTTACTGGCAAACTTTCGGCATTTGCTACCTCGAATGGCAGAGCCATTTATTTTCCCCAGTCAGGCCACGCAAGTGTTTTTTTTAGATGTTGTGGAGAAACCTGGTTGGAAAATTGTGTTACGAAAAGAGGCACGACCGAAGCAGGAGGTTGTGGAGGTGACAGATGCCTTCATCACTACAACGTCTGAGAGTGCTGGTTTAATTGCTCCAGAGATGTGTCCAATTCCATCAAAGGTAGTGAGTCTTATTGGAGCCATTGAACTATCTGAGGAAGAGAATGTAGTAGCACAAGAGGATTATTAGTTTTGTTTGTCACTTCCTTGCCACATCATACTTGCAGATCAATGTCGTCTTACTTGCACTGTAAGCATGTCCAACTATGCTCAACAATTGCACAAAATGTAGTGATTTTCTTCATGTTTTTTCCAAGCATGTCAAGACTGCATTTTTTGAGCTTGTTGTCCCTCCATGTACAATAACTTTTAATCCCTAAATAGTAGTATTCAATTGTGTCTCAAGTTTGGATGGAACGAAAATTCTATATTTATAACCCTTTGATGCAATGAACACTAAGAAAATGTTTACTTGCCAAGTAAATATGTTGCAAGAGTGGGATAGTATTCATAAGTCATCTTGAAGTTGCTCAACAGTGACTTCCAGTGTGGCAATATGACTTGTGATGACTTCTGGGTAACTCATCCCTGCAGAACGGACACGTCAGCACAGTCACATCCACGTAGACAAAGGAAAAAGACCTTCTTTATCCTTTAGTTAAAGAAAAGTCATTAAGTAGTTCTTCAGCAGTGACAAAATGTCACTGAGACCTTTTATAGCATTAAAGAATTCCAATACTGATGAAAACATGCAAAAAATCGGGATTTTTCATCCCTTTTTCATCCACTAGTCACAGACATGACTAGGAAATGACTTCCTCACTCTTTCTCATATCCACAGCGTGCAATTAGAGAGGTACAGTCACGTAGAAGTCATTTCATGTAACCATAGGAAAGGTGCTCGTGACTGCAAGTCACCGGAAAGTCACTTTTTACCCCATTTTCTTGTAGTGAAATTGAAAACTACACCCTCATTGTGACAATTCATTTAAATATAAAATGTTTATTTTCATTTTTGAAAAATAAGGGATCTAATTACCATAAAGTTAGACATGTTTAGTAAAATATTTATGTTCATTGGACCTACATTTCAAAAGTTATAGTCGACATGAGGAAAGTGATCCACATTGTGACAAGGAATAAGATTAGTTTTTTTTGCAATGACCCACCAAATGATGTAGGTCTTTAATGCTTTTTTGCATTTTTAAATCTGCATTATAATTTTGCATACATATCCATAATTGTATATATGAATATATGCATCAATATTTGTATGTTATATTTGGATATGCATATTGTATTTCAATCAACTGTAGGGGAAGGGATTCTTATGTTTTTCCAAAACTAATCAATGGTTGTCTTTTTTTCATGCCAAGGGAGGAGGGGGGAGGGTTGCCGCTTTTCAAAGGATATTGTTGTAAAGTAGGCAACCCGAATACCAACCATTGCCCTAATACCACTCAAGTGTAGGACCCTTGTTGATTTTAGAATAAGAATTTGTGATAGTAGTAAGTGCCTTACATTCATATGATTGTGAAGTGAAGGCATTTAATACTATCATAGATTCTCATTCTAACATTAGGTGAATGGGTGGTATTAGGGTTGGCTACCTTAGTTGCCGTAGTGCAAACCATCACTGAGTCCCTCCCCCCCAATTAGCAATTTGAGAGGAGATATTCCAGGCTCACATGTGGGTTCATTGTCGGCAAGGACAGGGGCTGAAATCCTCAGTGATAAATCAAGCGCTTTGAATCATGTACAGCTCGATTCTCTTAGAGCCCGGCCTATTCTATTTTCGTGTCCCAAATTCCAATCCGAGGCTGGGTAATGCACCTTCCCAAATTTTCGATATCACTGCAGGCCGGCCGGATGTTGGAAAAGCACGAACAAGTGCGATTCAGGGCTTCATTGCTTTAGAACTATTTGTGAGCAAGTCATTGATTTGAATCCTAATTTAGATTATGTCGAGCTTGAGGAGAGGTGGCGGCCGAAGAATTTCTTCGTACTTTGAGACCAGAAATACGAACTAAAGGATAACTACTCGGTGTGCATGCGCTTCCGTCGTCTTCTCGCACTCCTTGCCATCAGTACTTGAACAGCATTCATTGTAATGTTTGCTTGCGCCTTCTGGTTGGGCACTGCGACGGGGGTTTTCGTCGACCTCTGCAATTCTGCCTTCAGCTCCTTCTTCCACGAGCATGCAGGTGACCACAAAGCCCAACTCCACTCAGGTTTCTTCAATTCGGCTTCTACATCTTCAAAACATTCAAGGGGCAACTACCGTCACTTCGACGTGCGTCGTAGAAATGTTCTGTTCAGGAAATCGAAGGGAACTATGCCAATGAGAAGCTCGGACTAAAGACGTACTGAGGAGGGCTTCTGAGGTTGCTTCAGAGTGAAATTCAGCTTTTCGCATACTTTCATTACAAGTCCACACCGAATGCTGAGCACTTGTGCTTTCATGCCTACCCGATGAAGTCAACAATCCATTATTTTTCCAGGTCAAACCTCATAATCTGCAGAACCGTTGCAGTTCTCAAATTCCTCACTGCAACACATGAGCGTCACACACCCCATCGACAACTAGCATAATTGAAATGGGACGTAGGAAATAATTGTGGAAATTCATGGAAATTTGAACAAGCTTGGAGTTCTGGGCAATTATAAAATCTTTACGGAATTCGCAAGATTTTGGAGTTCAGTCATGCACACAAAATAGATGGTAATCGTTGCGACATTGTGATTTCTGCGATGGCTTACTGGTGGGAATTCGAGGACATTCAATTCCTGTGTCCTGACCAAACATTTGATGAGATGTAAGGTAACTTGCATTACCATTGAGATAGTCCAGGCTTCAATTCAATGGGACTCAGTCAATGTAAGAACACATCGAATGACATTCAAATGGATTGAGTTAGGATGGTCATAGGGAGATCGAACTGGACATTCACGACTTCAATTGTCTACTCCAGTAACAAGTTGCATGCTTCTGAAAGCATTTTACTCTCTCTCTCTGTGCTTAGCTCTCAGGAACACACTCTTGGAGAATCGGAGCGGACAAATCTCAATAGAAGAATGTTGAGAACGAGAATACTCCATGAGAACGAGAATCTTCATGAGCAGAATCTAAAGAAACGCAGATCTGTAAGACAAATCGGAAGTGCAATTGGAAAATTGTGAGAACCAGAGCAAACGCAAGCGCATAGATACAGCCTCGAGCATCGCTAAAAATATGCTCAGAATCAATTGAATGCGTGAAAGGAGATGAGGTGTGTTGCAAACCATGGTGGCTTCAATTTCAGGGGCTTTTCTCTTCTTCACCCAGTGTTTGATTTCAATAAAACTTTGTTGGATTCTGTTCCTTAGTTTTAAAGTCTAGTTATTGTGGTGAAATTTTCATGCCATTCCAAGTTACTGTGAATGTTTGGGATTATTTTGAAGTTTAAGATCTAGATGTTTTTGGATGAAAGTGATCTTTGGCAACCTATTTCTTCTTTATATATTGTCTATTTAAAATAAATATTTTTGAGAAAGTTGCACATACTAGTCTAGTCTATGTGGTTAAATTTTCAAGAAGTAATGAGTCATTAAGATGCATTTTAGTAGAAGAAGAGTTCAACCTTAGATATGTTTTTTTGTAACTTTTGTTGTTATTTTTTGACATTTCAATTTTCAAGCCATTTCATAGACACAATGAGTCAATTGAATGATATTTTTTTTTCAACAACATGTTTCTATAGAGGTTTAAATGCACTTTTTAAGTTTAAATTTTTTCCATTTGAGTAGGTTTAGTAATCAAAATTCACCTCCAAATGTGTTTCCAAGAAAATTTCAGCATCCTTATTCAACACTACATCATTGTAATCTATTAACCAAATTACTCCAAATTTGATTCAAGTCATCTACAACATGTACACTACAAGATTGTATGGTTGAGATTTTTCATACCCTAATGGCTTTTTGAACTATGGTAGAAGGCTCATAAACCATGCCGGCTTTAGCACTTGCCTAGTAGGAGGGTCTGGAATCAATGGATAGCTCACTATGTGAAAATGAATTGTCAATTATATTGAAGCATGCTAAGATTTGATTTTTACTACTGGAATGGATGGTTTCAGAATTACATGGGTTCAATCCTAACTAAGTGGGCAGGTGTTCACTGATTTTATTCAAAATAAAAAATGGTTGTTGAACTACCTTCTTTCAAGTGTTAAAAAAATTCTGAAATAATGATTAATCGAAGAATTCATTTCAATTTTGAAAGGGATACATTTAGAAACCATTTCTAGTGCTTTTCACATGTTGCATTACTAGTTTTTGAATCAATCCAATTTCTTTTTAAAGTGCACTTGTATGGGTTTTCAAGGCCTACTGATCACAAATAGGGTCCTATAGCAGATTGTGTTTGAAAATTCATATCTAATTCAATAATGCTTCAAAAAATATGAAATGACTTGTGTTACATTCCTCATCTATTTCTCCTTGACTGAAAAATAAACTAAAAATGTTTCCATCTAAAAACAGAAAAGGTAGATCAACTCTTAAATGAGTGGTTTTTGAGCCTCCTACGATATAACACTTTGAAAGCAATGATGTCAATTGAACCTAGTAAGGACATTATAGACAAAAATGGTCCAATAAATGACAGAGAATTCTTGCATGTAAGACAAAAGTGCAATTGTTCATCCTTGAAATTTTGTGTAGAAAGGGGATGCCGTGAATAGTAGTTGGTTCTCCAATGAATACTTTTGGATTTTTTTAAGTAGATGATTATCACAAAGGATGATTAATTTCCAAAGAGCTCAGTCCGTCCTTACAAGGTGAAACCCCAAAAGGTCATGGGCCTTCTTGAAGAGTGGATAGCCTCTTTCAAGAGTCGACAGCCTGCAAATCAGTGAGAGTAACCCCAGTTCAAACTCAGCAAGTGATCAAAGATGTGGTACAAGAGGAGGTTGAGCTGGAGTTGCAGTGTCTGTTAAGCCTCAAATGACGACCTGGTCGCAGAACTAAGGTGGGTACACCTAAAAGTGCCACTTTTTGGTACTGTGCCTAGTAACTATTACTGGTCTGATCAAATTTTCATGTAGTCTTCTTGGCAAGTGAAAGCACGTTCCAATGCACCAAAAAACGCAGCTTTTGGATACAATATGCAAAAGTTGTTAAGGTTCAAAGTCTGTTTCTAAAAGCGCTCCAGCCAAATAGGTACATAATGGAATTCAGAAATGTTGAGCAACTATAGATGGCACTTTTAGGTGAGGTGCAATTTTAGGTGTACCCACCTTAGTTTATACTACGTAGAATTTAGTGTAATATGCTACCTAGTTTAGGAGATTTAGTGCAATTTGCTACCTTCAAGATAAATAAGCATCAACTTTGGCTATCTTGAGAGAAAGTGACATTTCCAAAATTAGAATAGAAAGGATTTTGCAAGTTGTAAAGGATAATGGGGGGTACTAATACCCATAACTAACTACAAAGATGCTAATTCCAATATAGAGTAAGTAACAAATTGGCTATCAAATTCTATTGGTTGTAATAATCTTAGCTAAAATTTAATTTTTTCAAGGATTTTTTCCTATAGAGATTTAGCCACTAAAAGTTTTTAGTAGCAATGGAGCAAAATTTAGCTAGTTTTGTGAACGTTGATGACAACCTGGTCACAGAAGAAATCATCCGTTTTGATACGATTGGAAGAATCTTGCACTTTATAAAACATTTCATTAAATTTTCAAAAGGAACCCCAAAAGGACCCTTCTCTTTGTCCTTGTCGGCTCCTAATAGCTCATTTGTACCCTATTTAGTATCCCAAAAAATGAATTTTGAGGTGAAATTTGGATGAGATGGTCTTCTAGTAGACTTATAGCTAATGTCTAAAGGAATTTCAAAAATAATTAATTTTATGTGGTGTGGAAATCTAAAAAGTGAGCTTCTTTTAGCTTATATTTTAAAACATATAAAATATGGTTTTGGTGGGTTTTTTGGTGCATGACCATCTCTATAGAGTTGTTACAAATGGACATTTTTTATTTTCTCAATTTATTTATTTTACTATTTTTAAATAATTTAAACAGGTGATTGCAAGAAACACCTATCCTACTTGTTGTGTTTGGCTGATTTTTTCGGGAGTACTTTAAAATTAAAAAATAATTTTAAATTAAAAAAAAAATATGAATAGTGTATATACCTCTAAAATGAAGGTTTTCACTGAAGGAAATGGATAGAAAAATTCTCTAAGTAGGAGAACTTGAAAAGTGCCAATCCTCCAGAAATTACATACCTTCATGTTTTAATTAGGGGAAAATAGTAAAAATAGATATTTTCAAAAAATAAAAAGTGGACATTTGCAACAACTTTATAGAGATGGTCATCCACATAAAAATCCACCAAAATAATATTTTATATGTTTCAAAATACAAGCAGAAGGGAGCTCACTTTGTAGACCTCCACACCTTACAAAATTAACTTTAAAAAAAAAATCCTTCCCTGGAGAGCTAGAAGTCTACTAGAAGACCATCTCATCTACATTTCATGTTAAAATCATTAAAAGAAGGTATAGCTCAGGTACTAAAAACCCCTAAACTGTCAAGTGTGACATCCAATTGGGGTCTATTTTTGGATAGTAAAATATTTTTGAAAATTATGAAAAATTATGGAAAGTTTATGATAGTTATGAGTACCTTCCCTACAAATCTTGAGTCAATCGGAGCTAAGACACAAAAGTTATGGCCAAAAAACAAATCAGAATGCAACGTGTGACACAAAATAGGACAAGTGTTTCTTGCAATCACCCAAACATTCAAGTACCTATGACCTATTTTCTTAAGGTTTGTCACTTTTCTAATTCTCCTACTTAGAGAATTTTTCTACAAATTTCCTTAGGTGGTTACCTTTGTCTTAAAGGTAAATATATTATTCATATTATTTTTTAAATTAGTTTTCTAATTTTAAAGTCCTCCCAAAAAAATCATGAATACTATTGAAAACGCATCAAAATCGACAGCATGTGCTTCTTACAATTATCCTATAACTTTTTGAAAGCAATGATGTTTAATTTAACCATGTAAGGACATTATAGACGAGAATAGTCCCAATAAATGATAGAGAATTCTAACATGTAAGATGAAAATGCAATTGCTCATCCTTGGAATTTTGTATAAAAAGGGGAGGTCATGAATAATAGTTTGATCTCCAATGAATACTTTTGGATTTTTTAAACTAGATGATTATTACAAAGGATGATTTTGAAAGAGACAAGGTGAAACCCAAAAAAGCCTTTGGGTTCATAGCCTGCAAATCAGTGAGAGTCACCCCAATTCAAACTCAAAATCAGAAGAAATCCCTGTTCCGATTCATCTGTTTAAAATTAAAAAAATAGAAATCCGTGCAACGGAGTGATCAAGATGTGGTACAAGATGGAGCCCAGTCCATGCGTACGGAGGTTGAGCTGGAGTTGCAGTGTGTGTTAAGCCTCAAATGACGACCTGGTCGCAGAAGAAATCATCCGTTTTGATACGATTGGAAGCATCCCACTTTGAAATAACCATAGAATAGTCAAGCAGTCGTTCGGGTCAAACTGCTGTGTAACTCCCTATTTGGCACAGAACTCTGAGGGTGAGCATGTGTACTTCAGTTGTGCTGTTTAGTTGTGAAAACCTCATACAAACGTACCTCACCGTAATTCCAACAATTTATTCAAAAATTGAGAAAAGGTCAGCATTTTCTGTCTTTCAGCTGTGAGGTTTGGCTTGAAGAGTGTGACATTGAAGCACACTACAAGTGGGTAGACATGTGAGGAAGTGGTCACTGAAACGTCTGATGTACTCTACTCTGAATTGATGGGCTTCTGTACAACAGCAAGGAAGGTTTGGTTGCAAACCCTACTTTTTTGGTTGCAGGCAGGCATCCTTGTTCATCAGATGAACTAGTCTTCGTGCTGTCTCTTTTATGTTGACATCGTGCCGCTTGTGCAACAGGAGAGGGCTAAGTACTAGCGGAGGAGGTGAGGCACTGATGGTTTCGTACAGTTTTGGTGGTGGAAGTGCAGCTCTGTTTCTGAGTGTATCTGTCCCTCCAGTGCTCTTTAGCCATGGACATGCCTTTCTTGTAGAAATGATTCACATTGAACCCCCAAATGCCCAAGGCCTTTTTTGAGCTTCTTAGAATTTACTAAAAATTGAATAGAACGTGAACTTTTTAATAAATTGTATCAATTTTGTAAGAACTGTAATCATAAAAATTCAAACTAGACATGCTAGACATTGCATACGAAAAGTAAAACACAGCAATATTACTTAATATGGAGTGGAAGATTATAATGTTTGACCAAGAGGGTTTTGGAACTAAGGCCTTGGGTTCATAGCCTGCAAATCAGTGAGTCACCCCAGTTCAAACTCACCCAGTGATGAAATCAGAAGAAATCCCTGTTCCGTTTCATTCGTTTCCAAAAAAAGCAAAAAAAGCAAATCCGTGCAACTGAGTGATCAAGATGTGGTACAAGATCGAGCTCAGTCCATGCGTACGGAGGTTGAGCTGGAGTTGCAGTGTGTGTTAAGCCTCAAATGACGACCTGGTCGCAGAAGAAATCATCGTTTTAATACGATTGGAAGCATCCACTTTGAAATAACCATAGAATAGTCAAGCAGTCGTTCGGGTCAAACTGCTGTGCAACTCCCTATTTGGCACAGAACTCCAAGGGTGCACATGTGTACATCAGTTGTGCCGTTTTAAATTGAGAGATTCTTTGTCCACCATGTGCCTCTTTTTTGGTCTCCGCACCTAAACAGGGCCCAACTTGTTCTGAACAGGGCAACCACGTCCTCACGGAGGAAAGAGTCTCCGCATGAAGAGCCCGGTTGAAAAGGTAGTTTGAGTGTCTAGACACCCCATTTTCGAAGCTTGCCGTCCCTTCGTAATCTTGCTGATGGTGGAGGTTTTCGTTTTCGTTTGCAGACTCATAGCGCAGCTGGGTACCTTCCCTTTCTTCCCTTCCCTTGCTGTACGTGGAGGTGCGAGTCCTTGATTGCACCGTGTGGGTGTCCGCCTGATCCATCCATCGAGGAGTCCATCGATCTGTATGTGGAGAAGCTTCTGGAGCTGTTCATGATCGATCGAGGCATTTGTTTCCTTTGCGGTGGAGGACGTTGTTGTGAGTCGATCGATCCTTCAGTTGCACCGTACGCGCTGTTGTTGTGTCGCTAGTCGATCCATCAAGGAGTTCATCGATCTGTACGCGGAGAAGCTATTGAGGCTGTTTAGGGTCGAGGCATTTGTTTCCATTTGAAGACGGACTCGATCAAGGTCCTATCTCTTGGAGGAGACGGAATTTTGGACTAGGAAGTGCCCAACTTGAGCGAGTGGAGCTTTGATGTTGGCTGCTGCTGCGATATTCATTGTGTTGTACTGTGACGCTGTAGGTTTGGATCGTGGCTTAGTTTCTGGAGCTCTTCTTCGATCTGCCCGTGTGGAAGTACACCCTCGGAAGGTGAGAATAGTTGGTGGCTTTGATCGGCAGTTGGTTTGGTGGTTTTCTACGCAAGACGTTAAATCGTGCCATCGAACCTGACGTGGCGCAGGTAAATCCAGCCCTGCGCAGGTAAAACAGGTTTTACTAGGGGTTGATGAGGGTTTTGGGGTTTATGTTTTGCTGGGTTTTTTGGTTGTGTCAAGGTCCTCCCTAGCTAATTTGGGGTCTCTGAATTCAAATATGAATTCAGAGTTTGAAAAAAATAAATTTTGAAAAAAATAAAAAATTTCAGAGTTTACCCTGGTCCCTGGGGTAACTTCAGCTGCGCCACATTAGTTTCGATTACACAATTTAACGCGCTGCGTTTTCTACTGGCTGGTGAGGTCGTTTTCCTACTACAAGGGAACAGTAATGAATGATGTTGGGTGCTTTCACACTTTGAGTATTCCAAAAATGAAGTCAGAAAGTGACAAGTTTGCAATCTTGCAACTTGGACACCTGTTTGTGAATAATGGGCTTTGTAGAATCTATACTTGGATGTTAATTTCTCTATCTTTTTTTCAAAATTGGATAAGTATAGAATGAGGAAATCTACCAAATGGGGTCCTCTTATGGTATGCCACACTTGCTACAACACATGGATGCAATTAAAAAACCAAACTCGCTTTTTATAATTTTGTGCTATAAACTCATTCACTTATAATTGAAAGGCAATACACATTTTTTTCATCTCAAGATTCTTAAAGTTTTTTTTTAATCATTTTTTATATCATTAAAACAAGAAAAAACTTCAAACATTATTTTGAAGATTTTGAATTTGTTTACAACTAGATTTTTCAATAATTAAATCTAAAAGTAATCACAATAATGTAAAGTCCGAGTCAAAGAAAATTCACCTTTTGGGGGATTTACAAGAAACATTTGTCTTATTTTCTGTCCCCAGGTTGGTTTTCGACCAGTGTATTTTTGCTCATAACTTTTGCATTGTATATTAATTTCACATGAAACTTGAAATAAGGTGCATGTGATAGTTTTGGACAATATTTAATACTTTGGAATTTTCTAGAATTATTTTATTATTTTTAAATAGCCTTCAATTGGATGTCTATTTTGGTCATTTGGGGAGGACTATCCACCTTATAGATGGGATGAATGTGTATTACTTTTGTGCAAGTGTAGAAAGCCCAATTTCTTTATCCAAAGATGAAAATGGTTGAAAAGGAGTATATTGAAGTTAGGAAAAAAAGTGCTACTTTATTTTGTTTTTTTTAATTCTTTTACTATTTATAAAAAATTAAACATCAAAGTGTCCATTTTCATGATATTTTTCATTGTGCATAAATTTTAGAGATAAATTTTCTAAAGTCTAGATTTTTAAAGAAATTGTGTTTTGAATACTCTACAAATTATTCATATTTTATTTTATTTTAGAAAATCATTTGTTTCAAAAGTCATAGGACTTTTTAAAATAGGCTATAATTTTGAAGTGAAAGAGGTCTATTGATGTTTCTTGGAACAACCCTTGTAGACATTTTTTCAAATTATTTATAGTTTAATCCAATTTTAATTTCTTTATGGATGTCTTTTTGAAACAACTTTATTTTGAAGCAATTTGGAAAGATAGTTTCTTAGCTTTTGCAATGATATTTTTTCAATTTTTTTGAAAAAGATACAGCTTATGTCTAAATTAGAACTTCCTATTAATCAATTTTGATGTTCTCAATTTTGTAAATATTTAGTGCAAAACAAATTTGAGACTAATCATTATAGTATTAGTTCCCTATGTATACAATTTGCATTAGAAATGAAATGTATTTGAAAGCCATTAAAATTCCTATAGTATTAAAGTGCCCAATTTGAGCTTTTGTGATCCATAAATTCCAATCAAAGTTATTTTTTATTATAGGACTAAAGTTTCATTGGAATTTATTGTGTGTAGAAGATTTGTTGAAGAAGACAATGTCTATGAATTCAAACAATGCAAGTTCTAGTGGAGTGGGTAGTAGCAAAGGATCACCAATTTGTGCGTGGGTATCCTTGACTTTGGAAGAGCAACTTGCAAATTTCCAGACAAATTTTGAACCCATAAATCGTGAACATCCCTTTGAAACAGTGCCTTTTGATGCTACATTTCTTGAATCCATTGCCAAAGCTGTGAAGGCTTTGAGGATTGATCTGTGGGTGGATATTAAAGGTCTTCTTCGTGGAGGACTAGATAAATATCCGGCATTAAAAGGAGCAACTCCTCTCCATTGGGCTGTATTGATGGATGATAGAACAATGGTACAATACATCTTGACTTCAAAAAAAGTAGACATCAATGTTTGGAGCCCTTATGGAGTAGAAACAGCTTTGAACTATGCTATAGTTGGTGGGAACTGTGACATAGTAGAAGACCTTCTGGAGCACAAAGTTGATGTTCGGATCACTGGTAATCTTCATAAAAGTGCCCTCTACCACATGGTGCATCACAAGAATTCCATGTTTGGCATCCTCCAAAAGGTTCTAGCCAATAATGTCAATATGTGTGACGACGAAGGGAACACAACCTTGCATTTTGCAGCACGGGAAGGAGCTATAGATGTTGTGAGATATCTTCAAGAACAAGAGGCGGATGTAAATGTGCGCAATCATTTTAAACACACTCCACTTCATTATGCAACAGAGAAGGGATCTCTAGATGTTGTGACATGTCTTTTGCAACAAAACGCTGATGTTAATGCATCAAATGACTGGGACTGCAAGCCATTGAACAATGCAATAGAATATCATAGAGAAATGAACATCATATCAATTCTTATGGAGCACAATGCAAATGTTGAGGGTTTGGATTATCAGGGGTGGAGTCCACTTCTCTATTCTATAAAGTATCAACATGTTGATGCATTTAATGCACTAATGGCAAATGGTGTTGATGTTCAAGTCAAGGACCAAAACAACAATAATGCTCTTCATCATGCTATTCAAGTTCATGACGAAGACCACAACATGATGGACATTGTGAAAGTTCTTCGAGAGCATGATGTCGATGCAAATGTCAAGAATAAAAGAGGATATTCTCCATTTTTTGCGGCTGTACTTCAAGGTCATACCGATGTAGTCAGAGAATTGTTACGAAGCAAAGAAAAGATAAAACTCATGGATGAATGCAAGGGTCAAACTGCAATCCCAATTGCATTTGACTATGGCCATGAGCATATCAAAAGAGCACTTTTGGAGTGTGATGACATCAGCCGATATGTAGGTGATCTTTATAGAGATCGCCAAGTCTATGTGGACGCTGCCAACGCCATTCTTGTTGGTGCAGCCCTCATTGCTAGCGTTACATTTGCCTCCTGGCTTCAACCACCGTTGGGCTACACTACTCCTTATGTAGATCTTTCTCCTTCAAGCTCCAACATTAACTATGTGGATGTTCAACACAATGTATCTCTACGGGTGTTTTGGATATTCAACACCTTCTCATTTTATTTTGCCATTGGCACGGTGGTGTTTGGTGCTCGAAGCGTATTGCCAAGGCGGCGAATGTTTATCAAGGCCATTGTGGTGAAACTTCACCGAAACTTGTTGGTTACATCCATCCTTTTGGCATGTTCGGTTTTTTGTGTGATAATAGCCTTGGGAATTGCAGGGTGTATAGTCTTGACTCCAACATTAAAGTTTCAATGGTATATGATAGTTCCTACCATTTTTGGAGGGTTGTTATGTTTAGTTAGTTTAGTGTTATTGTTCAAAAGTATGGTGGAAGATAATTTAGAAGGGAAAAGAGAGAAATTTGAAATATTCTAGTTTAACATTTGACAAAGATTTCTTGAATCTTTGGATGTGAAAATATAGGATTTCCTCCCTTCTTACCATGGTATTATAATTATGTATTTGGATGTTGGCATGACATTGAATTCAAAAGTTGTAAGACATATGGAATCTTCTTTAGTATCAACTAATGAATGCAATTCTTTTTCTAGAGAGTAGATGAAGCATTATTTTCTTTCTACAAAACAAATCTATTGGTTTATTTTTCAAGACAAGTTTGTCATATGCTTGAAAATTTTCAAATCATTTGCAATTTTACAACATAAAGGAAAATAACACATTGTAGAAAGAATTAGAGAATGATTCAAAATAGTAGATTGTTAAGAGTTTAATTATGAAATTGAAAAATGGCAATTTCAACGGTTGTAATGTTGGAATAAACAATCCACATTCAATGATTTTATTTATTTTTTAAACACTGAAAATTGAGTTAAGTAAAAGAGTTCAAGTATTTTTGGAGAACAAAATCTATGGTCGCCTTCAAACTAGAACCCATTATAAATTTTATCTCATTTATGAAATTGAAATGAATCAAAGATTTCCACATTGGTACATTTATATATATCTACAAAGCTAATTTCAAATTTTTGTTCATGAATTGAGTGATTTTTTCTTATCTACCTAGACTATCCGGCCAAAGAAAAAACTACACATTAAACAATAACTTTTTAACCATATAGTCAAAAGTCATGAAAACTATTGGCTATTAATTGCTAAAGGTGCACACACCATTTTTTGACAACATAGTGATTTTGGATAGCTTAATATGGATAAAGTGTTTTTTTTTTAATTTTTTTAATTTTTGCGCAACATGTGCCAAAGGAATAGCTTTGAGGCCTAACAATTTTTATAACTTTTGACTACATGGTTAGAAAGTTATTGCATGATATGTTATTTTCATCATTTGGCAGGCAGATTGGATACATTGGATAGCTCATAAAACTTCTTTTAAAATAAATCTTTTAAGAAATTAAATTTGAAATTGATTCTCTAGATTAATATAAAGATTGAAAGCTTTGAATCATTTTATTTTGATTTATGGAATGAAAGTTGTAAGGAGTTCTCATTTGAGGGTAGGTATGGTTTTCATAGACTTGATACTTACCTATCTACAAACTAAAAATCCTCATAACTTCCATATCATTAATTGAATTGGAATGATTCAAAACTATCAATGTAAATAAATCCAAAGTATCAATTTCAAATTTTAATATCTTAAGAAATGATTTTTTAACAAGTTTTATGAGCTGCTTAAGTTGCCTTCTAAATGACAAAAATGACATATCAAGAAATACACTTTGTAACCATGAAGTCAAGAGTTATAAAAATTGTTGGACCTTGTAAGTGATTAATTATCCACCTTTAGTTACTGATTTAATACAAGCAGGTTCTTATGATTATTTTAATGTGATTCTACATGTAGGTGCTTAGGAATAGGTCCACTGTGCTTTCCAAGTAATGGATATTTTTATTACCTAAGTGACTCAAAAGTGTAGAATTGGCTCAAAATATAATTTAAAAATATTTTAAATAAAATTATTGGTTAAATATCAATGCCACTGTGGTTTTCCATGAATGTTGGTTTAGACCAAAACTATTGACCTCATCTCATAAAACACTCTTTTCCCTTTCAAGGAATATAAAAATCATTCAAACCCATCCTTCTTACCAAAAGTTATAGAAGGATGAAGTTTGATTGCTAATCGGTTCACAAAACTTTATCCATGATTTCTAAGAGTTTTAGGTTTTGAAATGAGTTGAAAATTTAAAGATAAATTTTGGCTAAGAACTTCTATTAGATTTCTAATTTTTTTTTACTTTGGATGATTTTACTAAGTATTCATCCAATCCTAGACTATTACTTCATCCCTCTCTAACTTCTACACCTTTCAGGGTTTTATTTACAAGTGGGGACGCATTTCTAGGTCTTAATGAGTCAACTCTATAAACTCATGATCCTAATTGTCTATTCCTAATCTATCTTAGAGGGGTTGAATTGAACTTGCTTACTTCCTATGTCTGGGTCTAACTTTTGTTGATTTGCTATTTTAAGAGATTTTAGGTTTTATTCATCTAGATACGAACTCTAGCTTTCTAAATTAATATTAGATTTTCTAATTCACTACAAGAGAATGGGATCGCTTATATAGTGTCCTAGATAGTCTTTTCAGTAAAATTTTACTTAAAAGATGCATTAAAAGACATTACTTGAAAGATGTGATGTCTAGGACACTACTTAAAAGACCATTCTCTTGTAGTGATCAAAGCTTCATACTACCAGTTATAGGGGGATGAAGTTTGACTGCTCATCAATTTATCAAATTTTATTAATGATTTCCTACTAATTGATAATTCAAATTTAAGTTTTTCCTTTCAACTTCAAACTCTAGATTTTGAGTGTTCTAAAATTTTACTCAACTTTTTCCAAAGTTTTAAGTTTTATCTATTTGTCATCCGTTTTACCTTCTAAACTTCATCTAACTCTAACTTTCTAAATTTAACTTCAAATTATATTTTTAATATGTTTTTGGAAAGCTATGAACTAGATTTATACTAATTGAAATCTAAAACTTGGGAAAATTTTGATCTAACTTCTCTGACTTACACTTCTAATTTGGTTCCTATGTTTTAAAATGTTAACTTTCAAACTCAATAACTTTTGCATTTCTTAGAAACTTACCTCTTTTTATAGAACATCTTGAGCGTTGTTGTAGACATTCTCCTTTCAACAATTCAATTTAAGTTTTGCATCTTAAGGCAATTGTACAATTTTTACTCAGTGTCTAAAGATGGTAGTTTCTTATAGTTTTTGAAACTTGGGTAATCATTTTTATTTTATTTTATTTTTTAAAATTTCTACTTATCTATTCCATTATTGTAGTTCAAGAGTTGACTTGGGAATTATACAATAATGTTTTAAACTTCAAAATAATAATTGATCACTTCTCTCTATCCAAGTTCATTATTATTCTATCCTAATTCCTACTGATCTAAATGCTTTTCCAAGATTTTCTCCCAATCCTTCTTCAACTTCTAAAATCTCTTACTACTTTGTATAAACATCCCAACTTAGTTTCCTCCTTCATTTTATTGTTCTACTTGGAATTTTTGAATTCCCCTATCTTCTATGATAGTAGGAGGAAGAGTGGTGACTTTAGAAGTTGCTAATTGATATGATTTTTAGATGCTAATTACTCTTCTTCTCTCCTAATTGCTCTTTTTGCTTCCCACTCCTAATCTTCTCTCTAATCTTCTAGCTCTCCTTCTTCTACTCATTATATTCCATATTTTCTACAAAACATCAACTTTCAAATTTATGAAAAAAATGAATTAATTGTTGTGCAAACTTTTCCTTTGAAAAGCCAGGAAGGGCCCTAGCTTCCAACAGAGCCTAGTGTGAGTAATTTCTAACTCCATACTTGAGTTAAAATTTAACACTCAGGTTCCATGTCTAATCAAGAACTATCTCTTAATTGGGTGTTCAAAGAGTCCCTTACAAGCAATGAACACTTTAATAACGTCTTTTTGATTCTAACAATCATTGATTTCACTAGTTGTGGTTATGGTTAATAGTTGAAGGTTTTGGATGAATTTCCTAAATCTAAATCCCAATCTAGTACTTTAATTATTATACTCTATTTAAGTCTAAGCTTTTCTGAATTATTCTAAATGAAAATCTAAACTACTTATTAATGCTCAAGAGCTTGGCAATATAAAATTGAACAACAAAAGAAGTAAAATGAAAATTAAATAGGAGCGGCTCACTTCCTTGGCATAGATCTCCATAGTCCCATCATCAAACATCATCATTTGCACATACTCATGGGCAACTTCCCTATTAAATTCCTCTTGCCCATCCATTGAACTAATCCATGATAAATTCCCCTTTTGTTGGTAAAATTGATTATTCCTAGTTCCAATTGCACTAATAGTTATGGGAATTTAAATTAATTGTGTATTTTTTGTTCATTCCTAATTTTTTGGTAATTAGAAAAAATACCACAAATTTAATTCAATCCACTAAATTAAAACAAATGACTTCCTAAGTGACTTGAGCAATTAATTCCTAGCAAACAAAAACTATTCTAAATGAAATCAATGATTAATTCTAGCTAATTTGTTAATTTTTGTTATTGTTTTCTTTTCTTTTGGAATTTTTGGCCTAAATTCAATGACAATTAATTAATTTAGAATCTTAAAATATAATCAAATATTTTCAAATCTAAATAGTTTTTAATTTTTCCTAATTCTTAAAGAAATTGGTTGTCAATTTTGTCCTTTTCTTTTCGGCTTTGTAGTCTACTAGATATTTCAAATTTTGGTCTATTTGCTTTTTCTAGTGTAAATAGGGTTAGCAATTTGACTATGTTCCCATTCTCACATGATAATTTGGAGGATAACTTGTTTTAAAAGGATAATTTGAAGATTAGATGTCAAGTAGTGTAAATCTAAAGATATGAACTTGGACAAATAGATAGGAAGAGTTTAGATGAATAGACATGACTTCCTAGCCCTCCCACTTGACTTATAGGCTAGTTGTCTTTCACTTGACTCTCTCTCTTTTCCTTCACGCATGCAATAGTCGACGAGAGCTCTCAAGTTTACATCAACTTGTCGATACAATTTCTCAATATTAATATATGTAATATTTTGAGTTGAATTTTGTATTCGCAGTTGGTGTGTAGTGTAGTTTGTAGGTCGATTTAGCACGCTTGCAGGTGGCAAGCAGTTGTGCAAATCGACTGAGTTAGAGTGCACAGGTGGTGCATATCTAATTGTCGTGGCTTGCAGTTGGCAAGTTGTAAGCGGCAATTAGACGATTATTTGTGTGTAAAAGTCCTCACATGTGGTGAGTTTGACAAATCGCAGTTGGCGAGTAGAATTATTGAGTGTCTAGTTGTACACAGTTGGTGTTTGAGCAACTAGTCGTGAGCACTTGCAGGTGGCAAGTCGTCTTTGATTTCTTAAGCGATATTTGTAGATTTATGATGAGACTTAAATGCACAGGTGGTGCAAGTTGACTAAATTAGCTTTGATTCATTTGCAGATGGCAATTTGAATGTAGAAGTTAGATAACACAAATGGTGTTCAATTGAGAGTGTTGTAGATTTAATTACAATTAAATTAAATGATTCCTGAGTGATAATTTACCATGAATTAGAAATTTGTGGAAACTTAATGAACAAATTTAATTTAGTCTAATTGACAGACTAGTAAATTGTTGAAACCAGCCTTGTATTCAGTTGGGAAGTATGGAGGATGCATGTCTACTTGACTAGTTGTATGGTGTTTTAATCAAGTTCTGAATATGAACCTTTATGCCATACCATGTCAAATTGCCAAAACAGCATGGAGATAAGTCCAGTTGACTGAGTAATTAGAATTCTCTATGGTTGTAATTAGAATGGAATTATAGTCTAATTGATTGAGTGAATAGCAATTCAATTAAAATCCTGTTTATGGTTGGAAGAAATCTTGAATTACTTAGTAAATAATTTAACCTCTAAGATTGACAATTGAAAGGAAGTCCAATTGTCTATAAAGCACCCAGACTTGTGGTGTACAATCTAATTGATAAAATTGGGTGTGGAACTAAATTGTGTTACCAAACTCCAGATTCATAGACTCTGTTTTGGATATTAATGTTTAAACAAATTGTTTGTGATTTTGGTATTGTTGAATTGACCATGTGTTGAAGCTGATGTAAGGTAATTTACTGTAGTAGTTTATCTAAAATTTAATTGTCTACTTGATGTTGATCCATGAGGAATTTTTATAAATAAAATGGCATGAGTCCAGTTGACAAAATAAAAATGTGGATTGAAACTGAATTAAGTCTAATAGACTGCAACCATTTGCTTGAGTCTAAATTACACATGCATGAAATTAAATCAACTTGACTGTTACATAGAGTCTAGTGGTAGATAAAAGTGCAAATTGCAAATTGTATCTCAAACCACCATCACGTCTGGTAGGTGAGATTTGTTTTGGATATAGAATTAAATCAAGTAGTCATAAAATATAGCCTAGGTCTATTAGATGTAATAGGTAGATTAGGAGACTATTTGACATAAACGAAGTGGAACGGCTGAGACCATTTGACTTGCAAAAGAGGATCAACTTGTTAAAAGATAAAGAAATAAAATAAAAGGAAAGAATTTTAAAAAAATTATTTAAAATTAACTTATTGCAAATTAAGAGTGATTGCCATGTGAGAGAAAGAAAAGAGGAGTCAAATTATAAATAAAATAAAAATATATAATTATATAAAAATATATATTGCATTAAGTGGCTAGAGCATGCATAAGACAACTTGACTATCCCTGACAATTTGACAAAGAAAATTGACATGAGCCACCCACTAGACAGGACTGTGACGCCATACATTTGGTCTACTATAGCATTGGGTTTGTGGACTGTGACCAATTGACATTAGAAATTTTATCTCTTGGGTTTATTTTGTTTGAAACAAAACCAAAAACGACATAAAATAAGTATTCAAAATACGATTATAGTGACCTTAATCATACAAACGATAGACTTATAGACCTTTCCATGGAAATAACCCCCTAGATAGTTGTCTTGTGATTTTTGTCAAGTAGGCAAAATCTACATCACAGGCTTGTTAGGCCTAATAAAACAAAACTACCAAAATTCAAACTTTCTAAGAATCTAATTAATAACTTACTACCAAAGAATAAAGAACAAACCTGAAGAATGAGAACAATTTCAATAGTAAGATCCCCAAGAAATTAGTTTTAATGTCAAAGGTCAAGCTAAGGAATAAAGAATCCTTTTCAATAGTGATATTCTAAGAAAATGAGTTTTTTAATACATTCCTTCGATCATTCTCCCACGTCTACTCTTCCTCATTCTTTTTCAAGTCATTTGTGGAGTTTGAGAATGTGGAGAGAGACCTTTGAAGTTTGGCTATGGCGGCTTGTAGAATTTCTTTGGTTTGAAAACCAAAATAGGTTTGGTATAGCTCCAACTGCCTAACCCTTTGAATTATAAGTTCAATAGTTAAACCAACTTTGAATATGGTTTGTTAATAAACTCATCGATTTTGGTTTGATGTTCAGTCTAGTGTTGTTAAGCTTTGACCTGTCTCTGAATGAATTGAGCTTCTACTCTCTGTCTAACTGGACTGGTTCCCTCTTGTCAAATTGAACCCAAGTTCCTTTGGCCTATTGCCCTAGCCTTTTCTCCCCGTCGGCCACGTATTGCACTGGAATTGGCGGAACCCCTCTAATATGCACCCCGTCACCCGGCCAAGTGTTACGCTAGGACTGTTGCCTCGACCAAAAGGGAGCCTACATGAGTGCAACCGACTAGTCTGGACCCTTCCTTACCGAATTGGCTCTGTTCCTTGGCTGAACTGGCATGTTCTTTGGCTAAACTGACTCTATACTAGTTTCAAAGACACCCAAAATTACACATAAAATGGCTAACGACTAACGTATAGAAGTTCACGAATGAACTTACACAATGGAATTTTTGAATTTTGTGGCACACCCTTTTTCCCACATGTGAAGAAATTAACGGAATGCCAAGTAAGATGAAGGAAAGGGATTAATGAGCGTGGTTTTTCTTTACTAAATTGTTCTTTTAAGTTGTAAAATTCCACCTAAAATTCCTTCTCTAAATGATTTAAATGTGAGGAACAACTAATAGTAGCCCACTAATGGCATTTTGTAGATTTCAATTACAAAAGGAAGTACACATGCTAGTGTTTAACCGAATTTTTGTGTTAAATTTTTCACGTATCCACAAAACTTAATATTTTGAGGTCTAAAAATCAAAGGAGGTATACATGACAGTGTTTAACCGAACTTTGATGTTAGAAACTTGAAATTTCAACAAACATTTAGTATTTTAAAACTTAAAAGCCAAAAGGAGGTACACATGACAATGTTTAACCGAACTTTGGTGTTAGAAACTCGAAATTTCAATAAACATTCAGTATTTTAAAACTTAGAAGCCAAAGGAGGTACATATAACAGTGTTTAACCGAACTTTGGCACAAAAATCTTAAAATTTCCACACAATATAAGTTAAGCAAGGGATTGAGGCTTAAATCCAAGCACCTAAGTAGAAAATAAGAATCAATTGAAGGGACCTTATGCCTTCAAAGTTCAAACAACAAAACATAAAATATACTTAGTCAAGATCTTTGGTCCAATCAGTGCTCCTACCATGCCAGTAGCACAAAACAAAGAGAGACAAAACAAAGTGTCAGTATGCGAGAAATGAGGGCACTAGCAACCTCAAGGGGGGCCTTTAAATACCCGTTTCTGGACCCTCTCTAATAAGTTGCTAGTAAAAACACTTTGTTACTTTTCCCTTAATCTACCCTAAATCTAATTTCAAAATAATATTTGTTTAATGGTGAAAAACTTTAGAACTCTCTCCATTTAACTAATAAAATCTTGACCAAATCAAATCCAAGATCTTAATCCAAGATCTTAACCCCTAAAGGTTTTTGACTATGTTTTCACCGAAAATGCTCCAAAACTGCCATTTCTAATACAAGAGCAATTTTTTTCTTAAAACACATTTATTGACTCATGTAACTGTAGGATCTTGTAGTAAGGTGGTTTGTAATCATGTGGAAAAAATTTCAGAAATTTCCACCATGTAGATTGCAAGATATAAGCATTTGAATTGACAAAAATTGTTTTTTTAATCCCTGCGAAAATCCAGGCAGCTGCACTTCACAAGGTCACATTTGTGTGAAAAAAAAATTCAAAATGGTGGTTACTCTTTTAATTCATACTTCAATACAAGTTGACTACATTCTCAAAAAAATTCAAACCATTTGAAATTGTACAACATACAGAAAAAAATAAGTAAGTAGAAAGAAGTAAAAAATGAGCCAAAATACTAAATTGTGAACATTGTATTCATGGAATTGAAAATTTTCAATCCCAATGGTTAAAATGTTGTAATAATCAATCTACACCTTTTGTTTTTATTTTTTCCAAAAATATGAAAAATTGAATTAAATGAAGAATTTCAAACTTTTTTTGTACTATAGAGATCCTGTAACTGGCCGCAAACTACTCAAAACTCAAAATCTTCATAACTTTTGACTCACTGATCGGAATGGATTGATTCAAAGCTTCTCATGTCTATATAAACCTAAAGAACCAATTTGAAATTTCACTTTTAAAAAGAAAGTCTTTTTGAAGAAGTTTTTTCAGTTGCCCAGGTTGCCCGTTGAGTAAAGAAAACAACATATCCTGCCACAATTTTTTAACCATGAAGTCAAAAGTTATGAAAATTGTCGAGCCTTAAAGCTACTCCTCGGGCACACATTGTATCAAAATTTCAAAGAAAAATAAATAAAACCTCCATCCATAGTGAGCTGCCCAAAAAATTTATAATCTCAAAAAACATTGTTCAGGGCTTCAGGGGTTAACCCAAGATATTTTGAAACTAACCCTAATCAACCTAGATATTTTGCAAATTAACCAAAAGTTATTTTGAAAATTGTCTTTTTTTAGTCAAAAGATGGATTTTTACGCAAAAAAGAGATCTTGACCAAATCCAATCTTTGATTTCTCAAAAGATATTTCCAAATTCACTATTAACTAACCGCAATTAACAATTGAAAAGTCAAATTAAGAGCTGACCCTCTCTATCTTTTAGGGAACAGCTTGAAACAGAAATCCATCTGCGCCATTGTCTTCTAAAGACCCCAATTAGTCTACAAGATCACTTACCCTTCATTCCTAGGCCATTTGTGAGCGTAAATTAGAATTACGGTAACTCCAATTAAAAGTTAAAAATCTAACTCTTAAAATTTGCATTTTTTGATGAATCTATCAGGCCAGAGTTGTTAGGAATGTCTGTGAGAGCAAAGAATGTCTTCTCATTTGCTCCAATCGGACATCATTTGCTACTAGTACACTGATCAATCCACCGCCAAGTTGTAAATTCTTATGAAGTTTGATGTTGATGCTGGTTCTAGAAACTAGGAATGTCAAAATGTCTACAAACTTGACAGGGTACTTATTTAGTATACAAAATCCTAATCTGATTTTTAGTGAGATTTTATTGCAACGTATATACTTTCTAAGAATTTACGAATATGTTTGTCACTTTGTCCGTAATTGACTTTCAATGGAGTCATCGTGGAATTCCAAAGAAATTCAAAATAAATTGGGTAACATCTAAGACACTCCTAAATTCTAAGTGTAAGTTCCACGCTCACTTGCACTTGTCTATTTTTAGTAATTTGGAACTACCTTGCTCAATTGAACAATTTAATTTCTGATACCCGGGAATCTTGAATAATTGTTTGATTCTTCGTGGTCCATGGTAGCTCCTACCCTTAGAACACCTCTCTGTAGCCTTCAATTTTCAATTCCGCCATCTTTAATGTTTTGATATTTCAACTCTAAAACTTGTGAAGGTTTGTACTTTTAAATCCAATACTCACTAGAATTGGATTTAGACCTATGTAGACTTTCTAAACATACAATAGACTCTGTTGGCTTAGCTAATATGCCATGTGCATCTTTAAAAGGTTGATTTTGCACAAACAGATACTAGAACTAACTAACTCTCATACCTTCACATCTCTCGGAATTGCTAACTATTTTCTCAAACTCACTTCTAGGACTTAGAATGACGGAAATTACTAGATTTTGGAACTTTCCACCTTCTTAGATGTTTCTTCACTAATTTGGTAGGAACTGCTACCAAAACACTCCTAACTCTCTTTTTAATGTATTTTTCTTCTATAATTTGACTAAATTCCGTAAAACATTTTGCTAAACATAAACCTAGAGTTTCAAGTGCCAACTTGAAGGTTCACACCTAGCAACCCCTATTTGCTGGTGCAGGCAGAAAGAATTGGCCCTGCTACTCCCTTCAGTAGGGAGATTTTGCCAAAGATCCATCTCGGTGAGGATGGAATCCCAAGCCCTGCCCTACTCTAGGCCAAAGAACTCACCCTCTATTTCTACTAACTAGGGCCGAGGAGTTCAACCCCTATCCCTACCAACCGGGTAGGGAAGTTCAATCCTAGTAGGGGTTTAATCACTCCGCCAAACAAATCCGGCTCTATTTATTGGGTCCTAGATAGCAATTGCCTTGGTTGAAGGTTTGACCTCTTGGCTGTAATCAATTGCTTAGCTGGAGGTCGGGGTGTCAGATAGGGAATTAATCCCCTTAGCCGCTACAAATTTTTGTAGCTTGCTTGGAAATTTTGGAGTTTTGGAATACTAATCACCATTTTTAAATAGAAATTTGAAACTAACAAACCTAGTTCAACCAATAAACTATAACTAATTAGTGCAACATGTGTTAGTCTACAAATTCTTAAAACACTAAAGGCATACCCTAAGCGGCATCACCAGTTATAAGGAAAAAATCCTCTAGGATTAGTACAAGATGTTAGAAAATTCAACAAAAACATCACCAAATGGACCAAAAACTTCAACAAAAGATACCAAAGGTTAGCAAAACTTGAAGGGACCCCAAATTCCTTCAAAAATACAACAAAAATAAAAAATAGGAGCTTGAAATGCTCCTAAATACACAAATTTTAGTAACTTGACTCAAACTTGGCCAAAAATCTAAAGAAATGAACAAATGTGAACATGTTGCTAAAAAATGACTACAAAGGGTGATTTGAGAGAGAAATGAGTGCCCATATATACTTTTCTAAAGGCACCCACCTCCTCTCATTTTCATGTGGTAATCTTATCACCTAAATTTTTTATACTAATCTAACCATTTTTGACTTTTTACACTGGTCTATTTTTAACCTGGTCTATTTTTAACCTTTGGAGATTAATTTCAAATCATAAATAAATTGTGCCATTGGCTTCAAAAGTCCATTTTTAGTCTCAATAAAACCCTATCTATTTTTCTTATGTACTAAAAACTCAATGAATCCTAGCACTAATTTAATGACTCTAAAAAATTAAAAATCCAACTTTTGAAGGTGGATTTTTCTAAGAAAAGTAAATAGCCTAGGATCTATAGTAGGTATAAGGGAGTGAGAAAACACTTAACTTGAACCTCATTCCAATTTTTTCGGCATCCAAAATGCCAATCAAAGTCCACTGTAATCTTTAATTTTACTAATTTGGAGAAAATTTCATTAGTTTGAATACTTTTGGCTATCAAAATGCTTTGAAACTTGTTGGAGACTTCTTTTAATCTAAAAAAAACTATTATGGTTTTTAGTGGAATTTTACCACAACTTGAATAATTTATGAAAATTTCCTATTGGAGGTTAAAGTGACTGACTATTTGGAGAAGCATCTTTTGGAGATCAGAAAATTCTAAGTTTTTTGAGGGACTTCCAATGGAATCCCACAAAAGATGTGAAAGCCTAAATCTAAGCTCTACATGATTGTCAAAGGAGAGTATAATCTCGCACCATCCTTCAATTACTAGGTTCCAAGGAATCTTTTTCACAAAGAGGAATCTTGGCAAAGTGACTATATTGTTAATTTTCTAGTGCAGTATTGATCCAATATCACCATCATTTAGTCGTAGGTTCCTTTTATCAATCTATCACCATGTTTTTCAACTTGTATGCTAGCAATTGGAGTTTCTACAAAGAGTGGAATTCGATTGGGAATTCAAAATCTATCTATGAAACCGGGCTTTAAGATTTTCACAAAGTTCTCTCGGACCTATTTTAGCCAACTTCATCACATGCACCGTAGGTGGGGCTATTTTAGGTAAATCTACCAAAGATGGATTTTTATTTGGGTTTTAACAATTTCTAACCTATTTACAAGGAGGATTTTGATCTAAATGGGTAAAAACACTCAAAATATGACCAAATATTGTATTGACATGTAACATTTTTATTTTGACTTTATACTTTTTTTAGGTCTTTTTGTACTATTTTACACACTATATTTTGCAAAAAAAAAAAAAAAAAGAATAGTGAGTTGTAGGTGACAAATTGGGGGTTCATAGGCCTTAAAGCTACTACTTGGGCACATATTGTGCAAACGTTTCGAACAAAAAAACCAAACCCCTCCATCTATAGTGAATTGCCTCAAATCACTACGTTGTAAAAAAACGGTGTTTGGACCTTTAGAGGTTCAATGGGAAAAAAACTTGAGAGACTGAGAAAATTTTAGAAAAAAAAAAATTTATTTGTTGTAACTTACTCCAAATAGTCCAAAATTATTCTCTTGCCAAAAATGTAGTTTCAATTGGTCTTTTAGAAGTGAAAAATGTAACCTTCACAATATTTTTTATAGTTCTTTTAACAACCATCCATATTTCGAAAAGCCAAGATAATCCTTGTGCAAAAAACCTAATTAGACTAAGCATGAAGATTCATCTACTCACTACTTGTAGTGCTTGCTTTTAGTTGAAGGACCATCACAAATTTCATAAAATCAATAGAAGAAAAACAAGGCTACTAGAGGGATTTTTCAAGACTATAAAAAAACACAATATGTGCCAAAATATTCTAGGGGAGGACACTTCCCGTTTTTTAATAACCTACGTGCGGCGGAAGATAGGGTACATTTAAATAATCTTGGGTAAAATTTATAAGAAATTTATATATAAAATAGGGGACATTAAAAAGGCAAAGTGTTTTTAAAATAAAATAGGGATGATAATATGGCTGATTTTTTCGCTTTATGGTAAAATAGGGGCTCTTTTAATGTTGCCAAGTAATGATTACAAGTAATCGATAGCCCCCCTAAAAATACCCCACGGCCGCACGTGGGTCCCCCAAATACACAAGAAGTGTCCTCCCCGGGAAAATATTATATAATTAAAAATAAAATTATTTATAATTTTTAATCAATAAAATTATAAAATATATATAAAATAGTAGGTGACATGGTAGTTTCTTGGCCATGAAAAATTTCTAAAATTTGTAATTTTGGATTCATTTCAATAGGAAATTTTTTCCATTCATTTATTTATATAATTAAAGTGTCTCATGCCCCTTAAGCCTTCCAATTTTGTTCATTTCTTTTCCAAGTAGTTATGGTCAATGTTCTTTGCTATTTGGAAATTGAGCCCTCGTTCTTTTTCTATTGGTAAGGAAATCTCATAGTAGTGTTAAGAATATTATTTTTGATGCAAACTTTAACAAAGTTATGGAATTTGTAGTTCTAACAAATTTGTGTTATGTGCAAAATTCTTAGGCCTTGAGGGTTAAGTTTTGAAGAGAATGACCTCATTGATAGATCTTTGAAGTCCAAAGATGTGAAACATGCATATGTATTGTTAGAGTTCTATAGTTAGACAAAAAAAAACCCATTGTAAAGCCTATGTCGGAACTTTCTCTACCAATCTTTCTTGCACAACTATTGAATCTAATTTGCTCCTACTCAAAATAAAATAGCTAATTTATAGAACTCTTGCTAGTTTTGTTGCATGTTTATATTACTCTTATGCTTTTTTCTTTTTGGAGTACTTGTAATTTGAAAAATAATTTAAATTCAAAAGAAATAATATAACCAATTTGTACATCCATGAGATGAAAGTAACCTCTGAAGAAAAATCATAGTAAAATTCTCTAAATAGGTGATCTAGAGAAGTGCCCAAAATCAAGAAAATAGATTTTTCATGTTTTGATTAATAAGCAATAGGAAAATTTTAGAAAAAGAAAAATTCAATTTGCCAAAAATTTGTAAAGATGTTCATCCACCATAAAAACACCAAAATTACTTTTTACATGTTTCCAAAGGCAAGCAAAAACGGGAGCAAAAAGAGACTCATTTTGTGGACTTCTATACAACTCATACTTATTTATTTCTAGAAATCCTTTGCAAAAAAATTAAAACTAAACTACAAAACCATCTCACCATCTCCTCTTAATTTCATCTCCAAATTTGATTCATTGGATACTACTTTGTTCAATACAAAACAAAAATGGCAAGTGTAATATGTAATTGGGGGATATTTTCAAGAAGTAAAACATTTCAAGAAGATTCCAAAATGTTAGGCAAGGTGTATAGTAGTCATAAGTACCTTGTCAATAAATTTCAAGTTGTTTGGACCTAGATGACAAAAGTTACAACTTGAAAACTAATGAGCTAGAAACATGTGAAACAAAATAGTATATTTGTTTCATGCAATCACCCAAATCCAACTTCTAGAATCCACAATTGTCCAATTCAATATGCAAATGAGTTTCATTAGTTTTTACTTTGTATTATGAGTGGTGTTATTGAGATCTTAGGGATATTACTTCTACTTAAATTACATGAAGTTTTAGATTCTAGTAGTTGGAAATCCTTTGTTGCATCCAAATATTCTACCTTCAAAATCCAATGAGAATCCAAAATGGAAAATACCTAGTGATTTGTCAAAAGCACTTGATGTCTTGATAGTAACAAGGTGTAATAGATCATTTAGGTTTTTTTGTTCATGTTCAAATTCTATTGAGTGGAATTCCAAGCATGAATTACAAATGGTCTTGAAGGTGAAGTAACAAATTTTGTGGTATGAGAAATCAATGATACTTCCATAGCTAGCAATGTAGTATCATTCTAAGCGGAATTTCTTAAAAATGCAATCGATAGGTCATGGTGTGAATTATAATTGCTTCCCATCTCGAAATACTTATAAGACAATGCCTTCTTTAGTTCATTGGCCACCTTAATTTGTTCTATTAGTGCATATTACAAAATGAATTTACATGTGATTTTAACTTTGTACTAAAGATATTTTTGAGAATTCCTCACCAAAATTAGCACTTATTTTCAACATTTTGGTAATGCATAATTTATTTCTATATTAATGACTAAATGCATATTAAGTGGATCTAGAATCTCTTGAAATTGTGAACAAGATCCAATAGAGTTAATACAATTTAATCACAAGAGCTTTGTTCACATGTTTGTGGAGACAATTTTAGGTGTATTGAACTTGTGAATATGAAATCACTTAAGGGCTGAGTATTTCTATTACCTAAGAACATTGGTGACAATTAGGTGCATTATGAATGTTTTGAGGAGTTCATTGTTGGATCTATAGGAAATAAATGAAGTGTATTTACATATGTTGAAATTCCTTTTTTGTTTTTGTCCATGTTTCTCAATCATTTTAAATTAAGGATGAAATCAAAATGAAAATCTTATACTTGAGTTTTTTTCAATTCTTAAATTAAAATGCTAAAATGCTCGAGACCTACAATTTTATTTATTTATTTATTTTTCTTAAGGATTGAAATTGTGCTTTGATCTTATATTGTAATAATGGATTAATTTGAAGAATATTTCATTTGTAAAGGACTAAGACACATTTTTGGCAATTTTCAATAACTCCAAATTTTAGAGTAGGATGAATAAATGAATGAAAAAAATTTAATCATTGACATTTGTACTAGTTTATTCTAGTAAATATATAGATAAAATATCAAAAACTTTGGCCCCATATGTACTAAGAGGTTAGAGTATTTAAAGTTAGAAGGGTAGTTTTTCAACCTTACCCAATATGTTTAATAGCATATGAAACTCCTATTAGATTATGATTTTTGTACTCTCAATAAAATTATTTTGGGACAATTACATCCTATTCCATATTAATTACATACTTTCCAACTTTCAAGAAGAGAGGATGAATTTTGTATACACTATCAAGAGCTATTCAAGTTTCCTAAAATTCTTAGGTAGCAAAATTTTGAATTTAAGCACTCAATCAAAAAAATAATAATATTCTCACCAAGTAAGTAGATGGTATGAGCTTGTATCAAAATTTTGTGAACATCAATCTAAAATTGACTTAGTTTGTAGGAACCTATTTAAGATTTCTTGTCTATGTTGAGCTTGACACTAGCTTGGTCCTTTTATCAAATTGAATGGTGGAACTTCTGAAAATAATTTGAAAAGTTAATTTGGAGCATACTTGTGAGTTTACTTTGGACTTTTGATAATCTTATGTGGCATACTACATACTCAAGGAGTGGTAGTTTATTTTGAAAAAGAAGTCCTATATTATTCTACACTAATTAAAACTAAAATAAATCACTTTTCAAAATTGACCCCAATTTTAGAGGAAAACTACATAAGGAGACCACCTAAATTGGTATGCATTTTAAAGGCAAGTCTAAAGTGGAGTTAAGGATCATTTTGACTAGTGTACAATTCTACTTGTAGTACTATGGAGGTCACAACCTTATAAGTGGTCAGTTTTGGATACACTTTGTGTTGTTTTAACTTCTTCTCTATAGCATGTTTTGATACTACAAGTGTCATTTCTTCATGTGCATCAAAATGATCAAATGTATATTGACATCAACTACATGACACTTTTAGCACCTTACACCTTGTATCTTTGAAAATATGTCACTAATTCTCAATGTGTCTAAAAATTATGGAACCACTTGCATTTTGATTCATAGTCCATCTCCATTGTGCAAAAGTTGTTGTTCATTTTCGAGAGCTTTTTGTATGTGTTATGGTCTTATTTGTGTATGTATCAATGTAAGCTATTTTTTGGGTGGATAGTGAGGAGAGGGGTATTATTTGATTTATTTATAGATTTGAGTTTATTAAGTTATCAACCCCCCCCTCCTTGTACAGGGTTGTTCTGCCGGACATTGCGACATCGCGACGTCACGAAACGTCCAGTAGACCCTTCGCGACGTCCATAAAAGTCAAATTTACCTTTGACTTTTTTTAAATTACCATGTGGAAAATAATGCCACCTGGATGCCATGTGGCATCCACGTGTTACATTTTAGGGCGACTATGGGTAGGGCGACCTCGGGTAGGGCGACCTCGGGTAGGGGCGACCTCGGGTGGGGTGACCTCGGGTGGGGCGACCTCGGGTAGGGCGACCTCGGGGGGGTGACCTCGGGTAGGGCGACCTCGGATAAGGGCGACCTTTTTTTTTTTTTTTTTTTTTTTTAGTTAACATATGGAGAAATTCCATTGCAAAAAAAGGGGGCAACCTCTTCTATTGCAAATTACATTTGTTACACTTCTCTAAAAATACAAAAAAGTGGATGTAACAATAAAATCTTCTACTTCACTTGTCTAAAATCATGTGGTAAAATTTTCATGAGGTATGACCATATAAAGGCAATTGTATGAAAGACTTGTACTATTTTTCATCACATGTCTCATGTTGATCTATTTTTTGACCATAACTTTTGTACTTTTGCTCCAAATGACTCAAGATTTCTAGAAAAGGTACTCATAACTATCATATAGCTTACATGAATTTTTGATAATTTTCAAAAATATTTAATATAAAAATAATACTAGTGATTGAATGTCACATATGACAATTTGGAAGTTCTTAGTGCTATGGAATACCGTTTTTTTAATGATTTTGAGATGAAATTTGGATGAGATGGTCTTCTAATAGACTTCTAGTTTTACACACAAGGATTTTAAAAAATAGTTAATTTTATGTCATGTGGAGGTCTACAAAGAGAGCTTCATTTTGCTTGTAGTTTGAAACATATAAAATATTATTTTGATAGATTTTTAACTGAATGACCATCTCCATAAAATTGTTGCAAATGGACACTTTTTATTTTTTGTATTTACTTATTCTTACTATTTTTCCCTAATTAAAACATGAAGGTATGTATTTTCTTAAGGTTTGGCACTTTTCTAGTTCTCCTACTTAGAAAATTTTCCTATACAATTCCTTTTGTAGGTACCTTTGTCTTAAAGGTGTATGTATAAGACATATTTTTTTAATTTAAAAATTATTTTTCTAATTAAATAGTACTCCCGAAAAATTCAGGAGTACTATTGCAAAACGCAACAAATAGTACAAGTCTTTCATGCAATCACCCACAAATTAGAAGATATTTGCATTCAAAGTTGGAAAAATAAAATTTTGAATGTTGGCCTACAATTTCAATGACTTTGACCACTATTTGTGGAAAATTTATGCACTATAGACTTTGTTTTTTATGTTGAATTACTCCTAAGAGCCCAAGGGGTTAGGACAAAATACAAATGTGATAAAATACAATTTCTATAATTTTTTTGAAGTTAGCATCAAAGAAGATTATGTGAAGCACAAAAAATAGAAAGTATCTATATAGATACAGTTATAAAGTTGTTTTTAGATTATCTTCAAATGAATTTTGAAGATATAACTTCAAAAAAATCACCAAAAATACAATTTTCATCTTAAATAGCACTTGAAGTTTTATTTGAATTAGTCAAAACTATGATTTCTATTGATTTGTGAAAAAATGAAAAAGATCTAGTAATGAGAGCATCAACACTTTCTCCAAATATTAAGTTTTTCAACACTATGCAATTATAAACACTTCATGATATTTTTCTAATAATTTCTTTTTGGCCATATTGATCTTAATTAGTTTTGAATGTAAATGTTGAAAGACAATCTATTTTTTTAAAGTAAAGCAAAAAGAAATTATGCCCAAAAATTATACCCAAAGTAAGGCAACAACCAAAAATGGTTGCTTGAGTACTTAGGGGTTAACAAATTGTTAAGTAGAAATAGGTTGAACAAGAAAATAAATTATTAATAGTTCTAAGATGTAATTGAAACATGTAAATTCTAATTGTGTGATTCTTCTAGGAAGAAAATTTAACCTTGACAAACAATTTTTTAGAAAATTTGTGAAAATTGCATTCAAAATGAAATCTAATACGTTACTTTTTCAAGAAGTTTCTATAATTGCTCAATAAACAAGATTGTCTATAATTTTTTATGTTTAGTCCAAATACAATTAATCATAGCTTTAGACAAGTGGATTTTTGATCCCTTACAAGTTATATTTTAATTTCATTTTTGCAAATTTTTTCACATAATAATTTAGAAATGAACAAATGAGAGTAAATTTTATGACAAAAATTACAAAAATTTGCACAGGAAAATTCAAATTTGAGATTCTATACATAGACCTCAACACCTTATCACCTTGCATATAGGATATTCAATATTCTTTTTTAACCCCTAAACCCCTAAACAGCATTTTTTGAGATTATAGATTTTTTGGGCAGCTCACTACCGATGGAGTTTTTATTTTTTTTCTTTGAAATTTTGATATAATGTGTGTCCGAGGAGTAGCTTTAAGGCCCAACAATTTTCATAACTTTTGACTTTGTAGATAAAAAGTTATGGCATGATATGTTACTTTGTTTGCTCGGCGGGCAGCCCGGGCAGCTGAAAAAACTTTTTCAAAAAAACTTTTTTTTGGAAAGTGAACTTTCAAATCGGCTCTTTAGGTTTATACAGACACGTGAAGCTTTGAATCAATCCATTCCGATCAATGAGTCAAAAGTTATGAAGATTTTAAGTTTGGAGTAGTTTGCGGCCAGTTACAGAATCTGCACAGCACAAAAAAAGTTTGAAATTCTTCATTTAATTCAATTTTTCATATTTTTGAAAAAAAGAAAAAGAAAAAGGTGTAGATTGTTTATTTCAACATTTTAACCATTGGGATTGAAAATTTTCAATTCCATGAATAAAATGTTCACAATTTAGTATTTTGGCTCATTTTTTACTTCTTTCTACTTACTTATTTTTTCCTATATGTTGTACAATTCCAAATGGTTTGAAATTTTTTGAGAATGTAGCCAACTTACATTGAAGTAAGAATTCAAAGAGTAACCACCATTTTGAATTTTTTTCACACAAATGTGACCTTGTGAAGTGCAGCTGCCCGGATTTTTGCAGGGATAAAAAAACAGTTTTTGTCAATTTGAATGCTTATATCTTGCAATCTACATGGTGAAAATTTCTGAAATTTTTTCCACATGTTTACAAACCACCTTACTACAAGATCCTACGGTTACATGAGTCAAAAATGTGTTTTTAAAAAAAAATTGCTCTTGTATTAGAAATGGCAGTTTTGGAGTAGTTTTTTTTGGTGAAAACGCTATTAGGGGTTTAGGGGTTAAATGGCACATCATAGAAGAACGAGTTAATTTATTTACATTACTTTTTGAAATTTAGAGGCATGCAATGTGGCTTAAGAATTTATGCTAGTATAATAATATCATGTCTTATTACAAAACAATGGATGGAGGAAACTACTTTCAAGGGCTTCATCAACCATGGTTTATCCATAACCAAGTTCACCAACTATCTACTTGCCAATTGCTTCTTTAGATCAATACACTCAACTTCTTCATTAATTGATGCATTTTCAGAAACTTCACTATTGTATTTTTTCCATATTATTAATTCATTTTCATTAATTCGGAAAATTTTCTAATAAAATACAACATAGATTCCATTGTGTATTTATACTTTTCTTGCATTCTTACTATACTCTTCTTTAAATGTTGTCACCTATTCACAGAGAATAATTCTAGAGTCATCTACCAATAGTTCTTCAACTTTCTTTCCATAATAAGACATTTGGAATGAATCTTGGGGGATAAAAAAATAATATCAAGGTACATAAAGTCAACCCACATAGTTCCCTAATGCATCTTTATTTTAGGGCTTCTTTTAGTCATTCTTAAATGACATTAAAAGTTTTAACTAGACAACCAGATTGTTTATTTTTAATGCATAATTACAAGAAAGAGCTTGCAAACCATAATAAAGATTTTAGCACTATATAGAGGGACAATTTGAAGAACAAGGGCAATTTTAGAACACTTGAGTTCTTAATCCCTAAAGGACCAAGGCCATTTTTCTACAAAAAAAAATACTTAAACTCTCATTTTTATAGCAAAGAGAAGAAAAATTTGAAATTTTTTTTTTCGGCATCTAACCTTAGATTCTTATACCTAACTAGTACAAAAATTCGTGGATATCCTTTTTAATAATTGTAAATATTGCATTTAGATATGAATTCAATAAATTATTTTTCAAGACAATGATTCAATTGTCCAAGAAACAAGATTGTTCATAACTTTCTCAAAATAAATCCAAATGTATCAAAACTTTTCATGTAGGCAAAAATATAATCTATGAGAAAAAAATAAAAAATAAAACTTTGATTTTAAAAATTGTTGTGGGCTACTCTTCTCTTTTGTTTTGAGTTTATTTAGGCATAAATTTTTATCTTGGATACTATTTGAAAAAATATAAATTCATATGAAGCTAATCAATTTTTCTATCTTCAAAAAAAAATCCAATAATCAAGACAAAAATTAAGACAATAGGTACCTATATAAAATCTCATTTGTTCCCTAAAGGGACAATGGTTCTTCAAGCGTTACAAACCCTAGAAATCAAGAACTCCTAAAATACATTCCTAGAGAAAAATATAAAGGCATTAAGCTCTCCAAACTCAATCGAAGAAACAAAGAGGAGGTAAGCAATAAATATTTTTCAATAATTTAGAAAATAACTATTTCTAGGGTCTCCAGAGTCTGTGATGATATGAGAACCCTCGGACAAAAAATAATAATAAATAATTCTTCAAGTAGAATTGAAAAAAAGTTAAGAAATTCAAAACCTCGTTTTAATGGCCAAAAAATTTTGAAATAAAAGAAACTCATCCAAAAGCAAGGTAATAGCTCACACACCAACTACAATCGCCTTAGATAAGCATTCTCCTATAAAATTATGTTTTAAACCCGCGTTCCCATACAAGTGATTGCCCTAGACCCGCGTACTCCTTCAAAGAGGTCCCCAAGACCCAAAATGGCCCCAAAATTGCAAAAAATTGAAATTTTTGGGGCAATCAACTTCCACCTCCTTAAGAGGTCGCCCTAACAGCGCGTTCTCCTACCTTCGGTCGCCCCACACCCGTGGTCGCCCACAAGAGGTCGCCCCAAGACCCGAAGTCGCCCCAAAATGGCCCAAAATGGCCCAAAAATGACTTTTTTTGAACTTGGACAAGGGAATGGCTCCCACCTCCACTCGTGGTCGCCCTACACCCGCGTTCTCCTACCTTCGGTCGCCCCACACCCGCGGTCGCCCACAAGAGGTCGCCCCAAGACCCGAAGTCACCCCAAAATGGCCCAAAATGGCCCAAAAATGACTTTTTTTGAACTTGGACAAGGAAATGGCTCCCACCTCCACCCGCGGTCGCCCTACACCCACGTTCTCCTATCTTCGGTCGCCCCACATCCGCGGTCTCCCACAAGAGGTCGCCCCAAGACCCGAAGTCGCCCCAAAATGGCCCAAAATGGCCCAAAAATGACTTTTTTTGAACTTGGACAAGGGAATGGCTCCCACCTCCACCCGCGTTCTCCTACCTTCGGTCGCCCCACATCCACGGTCGCCCACAGGAGGTCGCCCCAAGACCCGAAGTCGCCCCAAAATGGCCCAAAATGGCCCAAAAATGACTTTTTTGAACTTGGACAAGGGAATGGTTCCCACCTCCACCCGCGGTGGCCCTACATCCGCGTTCTCCTACCTTCGGTCGCCCCACACCCGCGGTCTCCCACAAGAGGTCGCCCCAAGACCCGAAGTCGCCCCAAAATGGCCCAAAATGGCCCAAAAATGACTTTTTTTGAACTTGGACAAGGGAATGGCTCCCACCTCCACCCGCGGTCGCCCTACACCCGCGTTCTCCTACGTTCGGTCGCCCCACACCCGCGGTCACCCACAAGAGGTCGCCCCTAGACCCGAAGTAGCCCCACACGAGGTCACCCTAGACCGGCATTCCCCTTCAAAGAGGTCCCCAAGACCCAAAATGGCCCCAAATTGCAAAAAATTGAAATTTGGGCGGCAAACAACTCCCACCTCCTTATGAGGTCACCTTAACAGCGCGTTTCCCTTAAGGGGTCGCCCTAGACCCGCATTCTCCTTCAAAGAGGTCGCCAAGACTCAAAATGGCCCCAAAATTGCTAAAAATTGAAATTTGGGGGGCAAACAACTCCCACCTCCTTAAGAGGTCGCCCTAGATCCACATTCTCCTTCAAAGAGGTCCCCAAGACCCAAAATACCCAAAAAATTGCAAAAAATTGAAAATTTGGGGACAACGGCTTTATCTTCCCTATGCGGTGACTCTAAACCAGTATTCTTCTATAAGAGGTTGTAAAGAAGTAATTGTCTATGAGACATAGAGTATGGCATTTTTTTTAAATTGGAGGGAAGAGTAGTAAAGTTGATTATGATGAGTTACACTTGCATCAATTTTTGAACATATTAATGTACATTTTATATTTGAAGAGCTAAGACAATGTTTATGTTTGAGATTAGACTTCAATGGATAGATGTCTTATATCATTTGCTAAATATTAAAGCTCTTCTCAAAATTTGTTTATCTTGAATTATCTATAGTAAAGCTTTAATTTTTGTATGTCTATTTTAATCTATGAATTTTTTCTACTTTATAATTGAAGTGATAAGGTCAAAAATTTCAATGAGCATTCAACTTTTGTATAGAGGGGAATTTATTATTGTATGGATGTTTTTGTAAATGGAATTGTAATTTTTTATATATTGATTTATTAAATGGGGAACAATTTACAATTTTACATAGATCTTTATTTATTATTTTGTATTTTGAAGTTCAATTCATAAATAAGTCATTATTAAAATGACTCATTAACATTTACATAAATTAAAAGGAGAAGTTATCATTTAAATTTCATCCTTCTAATTCTAAAATCGTAGATTGAGGTAATAAAAAATACTTGAGTAGAATAATGCTTAAAGAATGGAGAATTCTAATGGATATATTCTTATATACTTGAGTCTCCATCTATTATATTGTATATTAAAATTTATTTGATATATTTTTTTGGTAGGATAATTCTTTGACATTTTTGTAAATCAAAAAGAAAATGTTTTCATTTAAATATCTTTCCACTAATTTTTAGAATTGACATGAAGGTGGTGACCTAATAAAATATGAGTACGGTGATACTTTGGAAATAGAAAAACTCAAATGGGCAAGTTGTTATTGAAATCTCTATCCACTATTTTGAGTTTTAAAGTTTGCTTGATAAATAATTTACCAAAAATATGAGCCTTCAAATAAAAGTTGCATAAATCTAAAAGAGAAGTTTCATTTTTTAATTTGTTCCTTCTAATTTTAAAGATGAGAGTAAGGTCATATTTAAATAAGACATAGGTATTATGATGCTTGAAAATTGAAAAAAGTTGAATAGGCAAATTGTTAATAAAGTCTCCATCCACTATTTTGAGTTCTAAAATCTATTTGATAAAATAATTCACCATGAGGATGAGCCTTCAAAATAAAGTTGTATATCAAAAAGAAAACTTATTTCACTTATACCTCTTCCTTCTAATTTTAAAGATGAAATCAAAGTGGTGCCTAAATAAGACATGACTATGATGATGGTTCAAAAATAGGAAAAATTGAAATAGGCAAATTGTTATTAAAGTCTCCATCCACTATTTTGAATTCTAAAATTTGCTTGATAAATAATTTGCCATTAGGATGAGCCTTCAAATAACATTTGTATAAATCAAAAGAAGAAGTTTTTATTTAAACCTCTTCTTTTTTTCTTTTTTCTTTATTGTTGAAGGTGAAAATTGATAAATAGTACATAAATATAATGATGCTTGGAAAATAGAGAATTTCAAATGGAGAAGATCGTTCACAAATATCCATGCATTATTTTTTATTCTAAAATTCACTTAATGAATATTACACCATAATGATGGCTTTAAGATTTGATTCGATCAAAAGGGAAAGTTTTCATTTAAATCTCTTCCCTTTAGTTTTTAAATTTTTGGTAAAGGTAATGAAGAATACATGAATATATTGATGCTTGGAAAATAAAAAAATTCAAACAAAGAAATTCTTAATTATACAAAATTCAAATCATTATTTTGTATCCTAAAATCCACTTTATAAATGATACACCATTAAAATGACTATGAATTTTATATAAAATCAGAAGAGAAGTTCTAAGTTAAAATAATCTCTTCCCTCTAGTCTTAAAATTTTTGGTGAAGGTGGTAAATTATACATGAATATAATGATGCTTGAAAAATAGAGAAATTAAAATGATGAAGTTCTTACACAAATATCCATTCATTTTTTTGTATATTGAAATCTAATTATTCAATAATACAACATCTTGAAGGGCACTCCCAATTCTTTAACTATAATGTGCAATCAAATGAAGTGTGGTTTTAATTCTCTTGGCCTAAATTTTAGACAATTTTTAGATGTAAACTAGCATTACTAAAATGGGATATTACTCATTATAAATAATGAAGGATAGGAAATAATACACAACTTTACCTTCTTCTTCTTTTTCTAAAGTTGGGTTGCCTAAAAGAATCTCCAAAAATCTAAACTATTATGTAGTAAACAAAGTTTGAAATTAAGAATCCTATGAACTAAATTTTATGAGAGCATGAGCTCTACATATAAATGAGAGTGACAACTAATGCATGACAACTAATGGGTGACAACTAATGGTGACAACTAATGCATGACAACTAATGGGTGACAACTAATGGTTGTGCTCTTATAAGTATTCACACTTTGAATGTGTTTGAATGCAATTGTTGAATGGAAGTATTGCTTATCTAGTCTTTTTTAAATGTATCACATGTTTAGTCAAAGTTTTAATAAGAAATAAGGCCTTATTTCTTATATTGAGACAAAGTATAGTCTCAATTTTATCTTAGAGTCGAAGATAAATGGTCATAACTTTATAATTTTGAGTCTATTTGATAATTTGAGACTTTAATACAATAATACATGTAAAAACCTTTAATTGTCCAAAGGTTGCAATCTCATCTTATCGTCAATTCAATGATAAATGAATAAAAAAAATTTAGGGTAAAGTCTCAAAATATGTAAATTGTCTCATTTTAATGAATAAGGCCTTAAATCCTCTTCTCTTTGTGTTTGCAAGAAAAATGCAACTCTTTTCTATGTATAATGAATATAGGGTATAATTAATTAGCACCCCAAAAATTTCCAAAATAAAGATAGGGTGATTGAAATGACTTGACTTTAGAAATTTACGTAAAGATGTCCCTATTTTAATTCATCAAATGTACCTATATAGCCCTCATCTTTTAGGGGCTTGAATGCACATGATGTCCTAACATATTACATAGTGCACCCCTTCAGTACAACATGAGGATGATTCTTTGACTTTTACGTAACTCACAAAGAGAAGTTTTAATTCAAATCTATTTCTTCCAATTTTTAAATTTTAGGTGAAGATGCTAACTTGCTAAGAAATATAAGAATATGATGATCCTTGAAGAATAGAAAAAATCAAATGGGGATCATTTAAAAAAAAATCACAATCCATAATTTTATATTTCAAAATCTTCTTGATAAGTAATACATGAGTAGATTGTAATCTCCTAAAGTTTCATTGTCTCTACAAGGGGTCAAAATGGATTTTGGACAAGTTCCTATAAGGTCAATTTTTTATGCAACTTTTTGAAACACTTTTATAAGATAGAAAATCTTATTAGCTTTTTAGAAATGTAGTTTTATTTGAATTAGTGCCTAAAGGCAAGAATCATATCAAAATAAGTTTAGATCTAAATTATGTAGGTAAAAACAAATTCACAAAAGTTTTAAAATGTTTTTTTTTTATAGATTGTAATTTTGTCTACTTAGAACTTTGATTCATTTTATTTAGATTGATGATGTGAAGATTATGAAGCATTTTATTTTGCGGTCAATAATTAAAAGATTTTGAAATTGTTTGACATAGGATTCATTTCTTACTTCAATTTTAATTCTTTTTTAAACAAATAGTTTTGTAGTATTAACTTTGATTATTAGAACAATCTCACTATTAGAACTAGTATTTCTAATTCCACCTTAGAGCTATTCATGATTTATTTTTTCCTCTATGATGTACCTTCTACTAACAATTTAAAATAAAATGAAATTTACATTATTTTTTTTATAGTTATTTTTCCTATATTTTCAATTTAGTTTTGAAGAATAATTTTTTTAAAGTCAAGATCTAAAGTGAAATTTTTTTAAGTTAAGAAATCAAATCTCTTAAGCTAAAGTAGACTAGTCTATTTTCATTTGAAACTCCATTCTACCAAGTAGACCAGTTTGTTTTTGTCACTCTAGTTTTGGCCCCATTTCTACCTAAAAAAACCCCAATTCCCTTCACTCTATGACAAAATCAAGGATTTTATGACAAATTGGAGTAATGTGTTTCTATTTAAATAGAGAACATCTAGTTGTTGATTAGGTGGTTATAGGATGTTTATAAGTTGTTTATAACCTTAGCCTAGAGGTGGTTTTGTAATTTAAAATTGTCTACTTCAAAAATTTACAGAAATTACAATTTTGATTGAAAAATTATGATTCCATTTGGATTTGATTGAAAATACATGTGCACACTTTAAAGAAATTTGTGCCCCTCTTAGAATTGGCTCCAATATAGCTAGATTTTAAATAGGCATGTCTACCTTGATTTGCCATTGTCCCCTCCCAAATGATTTCTTTACTTTGAAGTTTGAATGCAATTATCTTGCAATTTATGTGGTGAAAATTTTAGAATTTTTTTTCACATATTCTCATACTATAATGTTAGAATATCCTACCATTACATATGCAAAAAATTACCATTTCTATTTGTTTTTTGTTTTTTGCACTAAAAATGGCAGTTTTGAGTGTTTTTTTGAAAATTCCAACAAAGAGGTCGCCCACCGGCGGTCGCCCCTTGACAAGAGGTCGCCCCTACACCCGAGGTCGCCCTCCTGTAGTCGCACCATGACAAGAGGTTGCCCACTTGAGGTTGCCAAAGTCCCCCCAAAAATGATTTCCTTACTTTGAAGTTTGAATGCAATTATCTTGCAATTTATGTGGTGAAAATTTTTGAATTTTTTTTCACATATTCTCATACTATAATGTTAGAAGATCCTACCATTACATATGCAAAAAATTACCATTTCTATTTTTTTTGTTTTTTGCACTAAAAATGGCAGTTTTGAGTGTTTTTTTGAAAATTCCAACAAAGAGGTCGCCCACCCGCGGTCGCCCCTACACCCGAGGTCGCCCTCCCGCAGTCGCCCCTTGATAAGAGGTCGCCCTCAAAACTAGATACGCGTTCGCCCTATCTTGATGCGTAGTCGCCCCACTCGTAGTCGCCCTGCCTCGCTTTCCACGTCAGCGTGGACAGCCTGCCACATAGGCAAAAACTTCTTACTTCGCGGTAAAAAAATTTACCCTTGCGCGACGGGACGGGACGGGGTAGCGACAGGTTGTCTTATACGACACGCGACATCGGACGTTCAACACAACGCCGAAACTCAAAAATATGTCTAACAGAACAACCTTGTCCTTGTATATAGTTTCCAAATGTAATTGAAGACCAGAGTCATTACAAGAAATATAGTGTAGTTTTTGTAGTGTGTTCTACAATAATTTTTTCCAAGAGTATTTTAAAACTAGAATTAAAAAAAAAAAAAAAAAGTGAAAAATATCTTTCATATATACATTTTTTTTTAAAAGGTACCCGAGAAAGGAAAAGCATAGAAAAATCTCTAAATAGGAAAATGAGAAAAGTACAAAATCTCATGAAAATTGGTACTTTCACATTTTAATTTGTGAAAAATAGGAATATCAATTTTTTTTAAAGTCGAAATCGTCCATTTGGGAAGAGTTGATGTTGTTGAGATTTTACCAAAGGAATGATGTTAGAACCATCTTCAATGTTCAAAAATTGTGTGCAATAGGAGGTTTATTTGTACTCATGTGGAGGACGTAAAATAACATATTTTCAGTTTTCATTTGAAAGATAAAGGTTTTTCACCTATGCAAATAGACCATGAAAGTTTTGTCTACAAATCATTGAATTTGGGCACTCAAAACGTAGTGAAAATTGAAAACTACACTTAAGGGAGACACTTCTTGTGTATTTGGGGACCCATGTGCAACGGTGGGGTATTTTTTGGGGGGTTATTTACCTCTTAGAAAGCATTTAAAGGACCCCTGTTATTACATAAAGCAAAAAAATTACCCATATTATCATATCTATCATTACTTATAATATGTAGGCCAAAGGAATATATTAGAGGCTATTTTCTTTGTAAGGAAAAAAAATAACAAAAAAATAATGAGAGTACAAGTGACTAACAAATACCTTATAGATAAAAAGATTCAAGTTATAACAATGCATGAATACAAATACAACACAAATACATGCATGAAAAGCAAGACATTAGGGTTGAAAAAATATTGAAGAGATTTTAGGGACAAAAATGTGCTTAAAAATATAGACATGAAGTTCATCTGTGAACTATGACTACAAATATATGCCTCATATAAAAAAAACTACATCATAAATATGCCGTTCTAATGCCCTCCATCACATGTGAAAAAACAAAATCAAACTCTAGGGGAGGAGGCTCATAAACCGCTCATCTAAGGGCTGGTCCGCCTTTTTCATGTATTTTTTTGGATGGTAATATTTTTCACTCATCTTTCAGTGAAAGAGAAATAAACGAGGAATCTAACACAAGTTGTTTCATATTTTTTGAAGCATTATTGAATTAATTATGAATTTTCATACACACTCTGGCATAGGGCCCTATCTGTGATCAATAGGCCTTGCAAACCCATACATGTGCAATTTGAAAAAAAATCTGGCTTGCTTCAAAAACTAGCATTGCAAAATGTAAAAAGTAATAGCACTTGTTTCTAAAAGTGTTCCTTTCTAAAACTAAAATGAATATTTGAATAAATCATTATTTCAGATTTTTGAACATTTGAAAGAAGGTACTTCAACAACTAATTCTTATTTTAAATATAATCAAGAAACACCTAACCACTTAGTTGAGAATGAAGCCATTGGGACTCTGAAACCATTCATTCAATTAGCAAAAAACAAATCTTAGCATGCTTCAATGTAATCCACAATTCATTTTTTGACAATCAACTATCCATTTCAGAGCCTCCTAATCGACAGGTGCAAAAGCCTGATCAGTTTATGAGCCCTCTCCTATATGACATGGTGCTACCCAAACTTTAAAGAGGTCGTTCATAGCATGAGCTCCTGCACCCAACCAGATTGTAAACATCAATGGAGTTAGATATGACTTAAAGATATGCCGTAGATGAGCTGTAGATATACCACAATACCTGATGAGCTGTAGATACACTATAGTACTTGTATCTTGAGCTCTATTTGACTAGTACTATAAATATTAATTGAACCTACTAAATTTTTTTCCTAGGATTCCATTCTTTTGCCCCTAATTTATATCTATCTAAATTCTAATGGATCATATTTTCTAGTTCCCTATATTACTTATAAAGGACATGAAACTTTTAATGTCCCCTAATTTATATGAAAAATTTCTTATAAATTTTACCTAAGATTATTTAAATGTACCCTATATTCCACCGCACATAGGTTATTAAAAAACGGGAAGTGTCCTCCCCGAGAAACTACACCGTCATTGTGACAACTCATTTAAATATAAAATATTTATTTTAATTTTTGAAAAATAAGGGATCTAATTACCATAAAGTTAGACATGTTCAGTAAAATATTTATGTTCATTGGACCTACACTTCAAAAGTTATAGTCGACATGAGAAAAGTGATCCACATAGTGACAAGGAATAAGATTAGTGTTTTTTGCAATGACCCACCAAACGATGTAGGTTAAATGCTTTTGTATTTTTAAATCCACATCATAATTTTGCATACATATCCATATTTGGATATATGAATGTATATATCAATATTTGTATGTTATATTTGGATATGCATATTGTATTTCAATCAACTATAGGGGAAAGGGGGTTCTTGTATTTTTCCAAAACTAATCAATGGTTGTCTTTTTTCCATGCCAGGGGAGGAGGGATGGTTGCTGCTTTTCAAGGGATAGTGTTGTAAAGTAGGGAACCCGAATACCAACCATTTCCCTAATACCACTCAAGTGTAGGACCCTTATTGATTTTAGAATAAGAATCTATGATAGTAGTAAGTGCCTTACATTCATAAAATTGTGAAGTTATGGCATTTAATACTATCATAGATTCTCATTCTAAAATCAACATGGGTCCTACATTTGAGGAGTATTAGGTCAATGGTTGGTATTGGGGTCACCTACCTTAGTTGCCATAGTGGAAACCATCACTGAGTCCCTCCCCCAATTAGCAATTTGAGAGGAAATAATCCAGGCTCACATGTGGTTTCAATGTCAGCAAGGACAGGGGCTGATCGAAAGCCTCAGCGACAGATCAAGCGCTTTGAATCATACACAACTCAATTCTTTTAGAGTCCGGCCAATTCTATTTTCGTGTCCCAAATTCCAATCTGGGGCTGGGTAATGCACCTTCCCAAATTTTCGATATCACTGCAGGCCGGCCGAATTAATGTTGGAAAAGCACGAACAAGTGCGATTCAGGGCTTCATTGCTTTAGAACTATTTGTGAGCAAGTCATTGATTCGAATCCTAACTTAGATTATGTCGAGTTTGAGGAGAGGTGGCGGCCGAAGAATTTCTTCGTACTCTGAGACCAGAAATACGAATATCAAAAGGATAACTACTCGGTGTGCATGCGCTTCCGTCGTCTTCTCGCCCTCCTTGCCATCCGTGTTTGAACAGCATTCATTGTAATGTTTGCTTGCGCTTCTGGTCGGGCCCTGCGACGGGGTTCTCGTCGACCTCTGCGATCCTCCCTTCAGCTCCTTCTTCCACGAGCATGCAGGTGACCACAAAGTCCAACCCCGGCCCACTCAGGTTTCTTGGGCTTCTGCTTCTGCATCTTCAAAACATTCAGGGGCAACTAACTTCGTCGTTCGTGCGTCGTGCAAATTCATGTTCAGAAAATCGAAGGGATTTAAGATGAGAAGATCGGACTGGAGATCTGCTGAGGAGGTCTTCTGAGGTTGCTTCGGAGTTAAATTCGGCTTAAGTTTAGTTTTCGCAAACTTTCATTAGAAGTCGACACGGGATGATGAGCACTTGTACTTTCAGGCCTACTTGATGAAATCAATTAACAATCCATTCTTTTACCAGGTCCAGTTTCATCTCCCTATGACGATCACTCTTTCTAGGTGTGCTCAGTGCTCAGGAACACATGCCACTTCAAGTTGCTTTGAATGTTTTGTACTAGTTTGAAGTTTAAGATCCAGACGTTCTTGGATTAAAGTGATCTTTGGAGGACTATTTCTTCTTCAAATAGTGTGCATTTCTAATAAATGTTTTTGGGAAAGTTGCACATACTAGTTTAGTCTATGTGGTTAAATTTTTACATCAATCCAAGAAGTTATGAGTGACTAAGATGCACTCTAGTAGAAGAAGGTTCAACCTTAAATAAATTTTTTGCAACTTTTTTTGCTATTTTTTGACATTTCAAAGCCATTTTGAAAAAACAATGAGGTCAATTGAATGATATTTTCTTGGACCAATGTATATGTATGGTGGTTTGAAGGCACTTTGTTGTTAAGTTTTTTTCAATTTGAGTAGGTTTAGAAATCAAAATTCACCTCCAAATGTGTTTTTAGGAAAATTTCAATATCATCCTTTATTCAACACTAAATCATTATAATCTAGCAGTCTATGAAACCAAATGAATCCACATTTGATTCAAGTCATCTTCAACATGCACACTACAAGATTGTATAGTTCAAATTTTTTATACCTTAATGACGTTTTGGACTATTAAGAAAGCCAATGATGTCAGTTTAACTCTATAAAGACACTAGAGACTAGAATGCTACAACGGATGACAAAGAATTCTTGCATGTAGGATGAAAGCGCAATTGTTCATCCTTGGAATTTTGTACAAAAAGAGGAAGCCATGAATAGTAATTTGATTTCCAATAAATACTTTTGAATTTTTTTAAGGAGAAGACTATCACAAAGGATGATTTCCAAAGAAACTAGCTTATCCTTACAAGGTGAAAAAATCCAAAAGCCTTGGGTTAAGGTAGTCGGCTCTAAAATGGAACAGGCATTAAGAATGGACCCTATAAACACTACAAGAAAATAGGGGTATAAATGACTTGTCCACAATGACTACACCAACAACAATGACTGCGAAATGACTATAACATGACTATTTTGCAGTCATTGTTGTCGGTGTAGTCATTGTGAACAAGTCTTTTATACCCCCATTTTCTTCTAGTGAAAAGGTTGTAAAATGGACAATTGGTGGTTCTTAAATGGACCTCCACATTCATTGAATGAATCAAGAAAAGATGCATTGAGAATAGTGAGAGCCAATCATGCTTTTTGTTTTTTCATTTTTCTTTAGAAATTGCAAGTGAACCATTCATGGAAGACCTAGAGATATAAAATAGGGACCTACAGCACATCTCCTTTGAAAATTCATAACTAATTCAAAAATGCATCAAAAATTATGAAACCACTTGTGTTAGATTCCTCTTCAATTTCTCTTTCTCTGAAAAATGGACTAAAAATATTTCCATTCAAGTAAATACATGAAAAAAGGGGACCAGCCCTTAGATGCTCCATTACAGAGCCGACTGCTGGCCTTACTAGCCTGCAAACCAGTGAGAGCCACCCCAGTTCAAACTGAACCAGTGACGACACCAAAATAAATCCCTGCAACTTAACCTAGGTATCAAAGATGCGGTACAAGAATTCATTAATGCGTACCGAGGTTGAGCTGGAGTTGCAGTGTGTTAAAATCTGTTAAGCCTCAACCGACGATAGAAAATCATCCGGTTGGATACAATTTGAAGCATCTACTTTTAGACAGAGAGAGTCTTCGTCCACCATGTGCCTCTTTAAGGCGTCCGCGTCCTAAACAGGACCTCCGCGTTGTCAGGGCCTCCGCGTTCTGAACAGGGCACCCGCGTTCAGAACAGTGCAACCACGTCCTCACGGCTTCGTCGTGGAGAACCCGGTTGAAAAGGTAGTTTGAGAACTTGAGTCTCCCCCATTTTCGAAGCCTGCTGTCTCTCTCTCTTTTAATCTTTGTTGGTGGAGGTTTTCGTTTGAAGGCGGATAGCGGAGCTGGTTACCTTCGTTTTCTTCCCTGACCTTCCCTTGTTGTGGAGTTGTGAGTCTTTAGTTGCATTAGTGTTGTTGTTGTCCGGCTGATCGATCCATCAAAGAGTCCATTGATCTGTCCGTGGAGAAGCTGCTGGAGCTTTTCAAAGAGGCATTTGTTTCCATTTGAAGACGGATTTCATCAACTGAAGGTCCTCTCACTTGGAGGAGACGGGGTTTTGGAACTAGAAGCGCCCAGCTTGAGCGAGCGGGGCTTTAATTTGATGTTGGCTGCTGCTGTGATAGTCGATCTATTCTGAGGCGGTGTTTGGATCGTGGCTTAGTTTCTGGAGCTCTTCTAGTTTCTGACCGTGTGGAATTGAAGTGGACCCTAGGAAGGTGAGAATGGTGGCCTTGTTGGAGTTATTTTGGTGGTTTGGGACTAGTGAGGTTGTTTTCCTTTTAGTAATGGTAATGGATGATGTAAGGGTGTTGTTAAGCTAGACTCCAAGAATAGAACTACAAATTGACAATTTCATAAGTTTGCAACTTTGATTCTTCTTTGTGATTGATGGGTTTTTAAGAATGGATATTCCTTTTGGATTTTATATTAAAGTCACGATTAAGGTGTTGGTTTCTATATAGTTACAAAATCTGATAATTTTGAAACTAGCTAGGAAAACTACGAATAGAATCCCTTCATGATGTGTCACTCTCATAGATATGTAGGAAGACATACATATGTAGGAAGAAATCAGATTTATTATTCTTTGTTTGAAATATAATTCTCTTATAGCTTTTGCATAGACATTATTTTGAAACAATGTGGAAATGGTTTTGAAAGAGGGTTTCTAAACCTCTATGCAATGAATTTTTTTCAATTTTTTCAAAAAAAGTATAGCTTACAAATTCACAAGAATTTCTATAAATCAATTCTGATACTCTCAATTTTGTAAATATTCATTACAAAATGTATTTCAAACTAATCATTATAATATTAACTTTTCTATGTGCACATTTTGCATTAAAAATGAAATGTTAATTCCAAAGCCATTGGAATAATAGGAATATTGATAGTATGAGAATGCCCCTCTTCATATTTTCATATTTTATAAATGCAATCAAAGTTACTTTTAAATGGTGGGACTAAAGTTTCATTGGAATTTGTTGTGTGTAGAAGATTTGCCAAAGAAGACAATGTCTATTGGTTCGAACATTGCAAGTTCTAGTGGAGAAGATGGCTTTGAAGGAAGTCAAGGAACACCAACTTGTGCATGGGTATCCTTGACTTTGGAAGAACAATTTACAAATTTCCGGTCAAATTTTGAATGAATAATTTGTAGAGAGCCTCTCGATGAAGAGTCTCTTGATGCCTCTTTTTTGGAATCTATTGCCAAAGTTATACAGGCTTTGAGAATTGATCTATGGGTGGATATTGAAAGTCTTCTTCGTCAAATACCAGAGAAATATTGGGCATTATGTAGAGCAACACCTCTCCATTGGGCTATATTGATGGATGATAGAACAATGGTTCAATACATCTTGACGTCAAGAAAGGTAGACATCAATGCTTCAAAGTTTTTTGGAGTAGGAACAACCTTGAATTGTGCTATAGTCGGTGGAAATTGTGCCATAGTAGAAGACCTTCTCGAGTACAAAGCTGATGTTTGCATTCGTAGTGAATATCAACGAAGTGCCCTCTATTACATGGTACATCACAAGGACTCTATGTTTGGCATCTTGCAAAAGGTTCTAGCTGATAATGTCAATATGTATGACGTAGATATGAACACAAGCTTGCATTATGCAGCAATGGAAGGAGCTGTAGATGTTGTGAGATATCTTCTAGATCAAGAGGGAGATGTAAATGTGCGTAATGGATTTGAAGACACTCCTCTTCATTGTGCAGTGGAGAAAGGTTCTCTAAATGTTGTAGCATGTTTGTTGCAACAAAATGCTAATGTTAGTGCATCAAATGGATATGGAGAAAGTTCATTACACTATGCGGCAAGGAATGGAGATGTGAACATGATATCATTTCTTCTTGAACACAATGCGGATGTTGATGCTTTGAACCTATATGGAGTGAGTCCACTTGGCTATTCTATAAGGACCCAAAGGTTGATAGATTCAAAGAACTAATAGCAAATGGTGCTAATGGTGATGTCAAGGACGAAAAGGGCAATAATGCTCTTCATTTTGCTATTTGGACTCATAATAAAAAACGCAATATGATGGACATTGTGAAACTTCTTCGAGAGCATGATGTCGATGCAAATGCCCAGAATTCAAATGGATATTCACCTTTTTTTGCAGCTGTAGTTGAAGGTCATACCGATGTAGTGAAAGAATTGTTACGAAGCAAAGAGAAGATAAAACTCATGGAAGAATGCAATGGTGAAACTACAATCCAAATTGCATTTGACCATGGCCATGAGCATATCAAAAGAGCACTTTTGGAGTGTAATGATGTGAGTCGATATGTAAGCGATCTTTATAGAGATCGCCAAGTTTATGTGGATGCTGCCAATGCCATTCTTGTTGGTGTAGCCCTCATTGCTAGTGTTACATTTGCCTCATGGCTTCAACCACCATTGGGCTATACTACACCTTATGTAGATATTACTCCTTTAAGCTCCAACATTGACTATGTGGATGTGCAACACAATGTTTCCTTACGAGCGTTTTGGATATTCAACACCCTCTCATTTTACTTTGCCATTGGAACGGTGGTGTTTGGTGCTCGAAACATATTGCCAAGGCGACAAATGTTTATCAAGGCCATTGTGGTGAAACTTCACCAAAACTTGTTGATTACATCCATCCTTTTGGCATGTTCAGTTTTTTGTGTGATAATAGCCTTTGGAATCGCAGGATGTATAGTCTTGACTCCAACATTAAAATTTCAATGGTACATGATAGTTCCTACAGTTTTTGGAGGCTTTGTGTGTTTAATTAGTTTAGTGTTATTGTTCAAAAGTATGGTGGAGGAAAATTTAGAAAAGAAAAGAAAAACTTTTTTCTTATACTAATCTATTAGAAATCTCTTGGATTTTAGGAGTATTTAAGCATAAACTGCTTTCCCTATTTTTCCTTTAAATAATTTATTTGCATCTTGGTGATTAAAAGATTTAGTGTTTAAAGTGTTTATAGTCTAGTATTGGTGAGTCTACTATTTTGAGAAAGTATTGTGTTTATATTTGTAAATTTTTTGCATGTATCCTCAAATCAATTGAAGCATCAAATTTGACCAATTATTAAAAAAAAACATATATGTTAAAGAGAGAAAGTTTATCTTTGGTGATTTTTTGAAGTTCAATCTTTGAAGTTAATTTAAGGAATTCTACACATAATTGTGAAATTTTGATATTGATACTTTCCATTCCCGATAGTTAACATAGTCTCTTAGATGATTGCAAGAAACACTTGTACTATTTTGTGTCACATGTTGCATGCTAATTTGATTTTTGGCCATAAATTTTGTATTTTGGATCTAATTGAGTAAAGATTTGTAGAAAAAGTATTCATAACTGTCATAAACCTTCCCTAATTTTTTCATAATTTTCAAAAATAATTTACTATCCAAAAATAGCCCCTGAGTGAATGTCACACTTGGTAGTTTAGGGATTTTTAGTACTAAAGAGTACCTTTACTTTTAATGATTTTGAGATGAAATTTAAATGAGATGGTCTTCTAGAAGACTTTTAGCTCTCTAGAGAATGATTTTCAAAAATAGTTAATTTTATGTGATGTGGAAGTTTACAAAGTGAGCTCTTTTTTGCTTGTATTTTGAAACGTATAAAATATTATTTTGGTGTTTTTTGGTGAATGACCATCTCTATAAAGTTTTTGCAGATGGCAAGTTTTTATTTTTTGAAAATACTTATTTTTATTATTTTTTCCCTAATCAAAATATGAAGGTATGTAATTTCTTGAGACTTAGCACTTTTCAAGTTTTCCTACTTAGTGAACTTTTCTATAAAATTCCTTCCCTAAGTATCTTTGTCTAGATATATACATTTTCAAATTTTTTAGAAAATTAATTTTTTAAGTTTAAAGTACTCCCAAAAAAATCATGAAAGTGTAACAAATAGTACAAGTGTTTTTTGCAATCACCCTCCTTTATAATATTCTTTGTCAATCTCTCGATAGTCCTCCCTTCTTATCTTAATTAAGAGGGACACCCATCCCTTTTGCCAAATACTTATCTAGACTAAGATTAAGATTTCAACAATTCAATATTTGTAGAACTTGCTTTTTCTTGGAAGACAACCTCAAACTTCACAATATTAAAAGGAATCTTATACTTAAGAGTTTAAAATGTTATATTTGAAGCAAACTCCAATAAAGTTATGAAACTCATATTTCTAAGAAATTTGTATAATGCATAAAATTCTTAGACCTTAAAGAATTATGTTTCAAAGACAATGACTCATTGATAGTTCTTTGAAGTCCAAAGATGTGAAACATATTAGGGTTCCATAGTTAGACACAAAAACACTATTATAGGGGTGAATGCAAGAAATACTTGTACTATTTGTTGCGTTTGGCTGATTTTTTCGGGAGTGCTTTAAAATTTTAAAAATAAATTTAAATTTAAAAAAAATGACTAATGTAAACATCTTTAACCCTTAAACGTCGAAGAGGACGTTTTGTGTTCGCAAAATGAGAGAGAATCTTCCCTTGTAGAATGGAAGTGCAACTATTGGTCCTCGGTTTTAGGGGTGGAAAGGGGAAATCTTCTACAAGGCTTTGACTTCCAATGAATATATTTGGCTTTTCCAAAGTAGATGATGTCACACGGAATCAAAATGCATGATTTCCACGGTCACTAGTCTGTCGTTCAAGGGTTAAGATGAAAACCACCAAAGGAAATTTGCTGAAAAAATCTCTAAGCAAGAGAATTTGAAAAGTGCCAAACCCAAGAAAATACATATTTTGGTGTTTTAATTAGTAAAAAATAGGAAATTTTTATAAGAATAAAAATAAAAATTATTTACTTACAAAAACTTTATGGAGATGGTTATTCATCAAAAAAATCACCAAAATCACTTTTTACATGTTTCCAAAAAAACCATAGAAGGAGGCTCACTTTGTGGACTTTTACACCACATAAAAATAACTTTTTTTTAAATACCTTACTTAAAAAGCTACAAGTCTACTAGAAAACCATGATTTCATCCAAATTTGATCTCAAAAGCATTGAAACAAAGGTACTCAATAGTACTAAAAACCTCCAAATTGGCATTTGTGACATTCAATTGGGGTCTACTTTAAATAGTTAAGTATTTTCTAAAATTACAAAAAATTAGACAAAGTGTATAATAGTCATGAGTACCTTTTCTATAAATTTCAAGTTATTTAGAGTTAAAATCCAAAAGTTATGGCCAACAGATAGATTAGCACATGTTGTGTGATTCGAAATACTACAAATGTTTCTTGCATTCACCCTATAAGCTTGTCCAAATTGGGTCTTTCACTACCAATCTTTCTTGCCCAATTATCAGATCTAATTCCCTTCTAAAAATAAGACCCACCTTCAAAAACTATAAATTTTGTCCAAATTGATTTATAAAACTATATGACTAGTTTAACTAGTGTCATGATTAGTATTATTGATATTTTATGAACATAATTACTCATTAAGCTTGTAAAGCTGCTTCAAATACTAAGTATTTGATGGATGACAAAAACTATCCTTCCATGTAAAATAGAAGTGCAATTAATTGCTCATCTTTGGAATTTTGTGCACAAATGCGACCTCTTGCATAGTAGTTTGACCTTCAACGATTACTTTTAGAATTCTTGGTGTAGATAATTCACTTTGTTTCAAAAAAGATGATTTCCACAATGGCTAATCCATTCTTACATGGTTAAGTTACATAAAGTTTGATTACCATATGTGTAGGTCACTTTTGTAAATAAAAATTGTTCTTGAAAAAAATTAGAAAAAAGAAAACATTCATATATGAATAGAAAGAATCAATCCAAAATTCATTAGATTATATTTGAGGGCATTAGGAGATTGTGGATTCCTGGACTGTGGGAATGCAGTTTCTGCCTTGTGAATTCGAATCCTACGTGGTCACAATCTTGCCACATAATTAATTTTTTTTTCCAATAAATAAATAAAATTTGGACTTATTTTCATATTTCATGACCCAATTTTTTTTTTTAGACTTGATCTCTGAGAATCACTCCTAGTGTTCAAAAGTAAGTCTACTATTGTTGCATATTGGATGGATTTTATGAACAAATATAAATATATTTAGAGAGTTATATATAGCTACGCATGTATATCTTTTCCTTAATTTTTGTATTTGTTTTTCTTATCTTTACTCCATCTAATTTTCACCACTTTTTATGGACTATCATACTTACTGGATAATTGATCTTCTAAGAAGCCAGTACCAAACCTTTGGTATGGAAGCTAGCTCTATGATGGCTAAAGTCCTAACATGTATGAAAAATTTGGTACTTCCATGTTGAATCACTATTCCATTCCCTTACAAAGATATGGCAATTAAAAGATTACCACTCGTTTTCAATTAAGCTATATGACCTTTATTGATCTGCTTAAAAAACATGACGGCTTGTAAGGCCTCATGCCTTTACTCATTATAATGGAGCTGATTATAATGGCTAAGACCACCTCCACTGTAGCTCAAAATATGGCTCAAACTAGGTATTTTTCTGGGTTAGCCAACCATCTATATTCCACCGCACGCAAATTGGGACTCAAAATATGGCTGGGCGCGGCCATATTTACTGGGCAAACGGGAAAATGATGAGTTTAAGCCAGGGCCCAAAAGGAAGTTTGACTGTACTTTTGACCCCGAAATCGAGGTACAGACCCCTGTTGACCATCCAATTTCAATTTTTTTTAAATGAAATGCTCACAAGCAGTTTTGTGTAAAAAAAATGAGACATTTCTTGTCCCAAAGAAGATGAAAAATGAAATCCATCTTGGCTTAAATTTTCAATGAGAAATGGAGCTCACTACATCCTCTTGGGGTGGAGGGAGGAGTCCCATATGGATTGAAACTCCTCCCTTCACCCCAAGAGGATGTAGTGAGCTCTATTTCTCATGGAAACTCAAGCCTTCCTACATTTTTTTCATGTGAATGTAGGAAGAAGTGAATTTGCAATGGAGCAAGGCTCCTTATATTCTATGGGGTGGATGGAGGTGCTCCAACCCATGTGGGATATACGAATTGCAACTTGTTGGAACTAAAAATTTCAATTTTGGAATTCCAAATTTTTTTCATTCAAAATGGTGGAATTAAAAATGATGAAGAAAGATTCAATAGCAAAGAAACAAGACGATGGAGAAGATGAGTATATTGTATGTGGAAGCAATGGAATCCTTGGGAGAAAGTGAGAAACTAAAAGCTCCTTCCAATTGGAATGGGCTAATATTGGTGGATTTTGTGGCCATTATCAACGCAAATAAGGAGAGTTTTCGAAGCAATACTCTTGCACCATTATGACCAAAGGTTGATAGGAAGCATGACTATAAGATTATCTTAGAAATTTGAACTATACTATACAATCACAATGACAAAGAAGAATCTACACAATTCAAATTGACGCCTCTAAAATCTTGTGAAGGGTCGATTGAACCCTGACAATCTTACAACAATATTGAAAGCCATCTTTTCTACAATCTAAGTGATTGAACCTAGACAATTCCAAAGTAACTCACACATAAAAGCTGCATACAACATTGTAATATAAGCAGAAGGGGATTCCAATTGGATTCTGTCTTTAAAATGGTACCCTTGGGCAATATAGGGTATAGCGCCCTATCAGTACGCAAGCACCTATTATTGCGCATGTAGAACCCTAACCCTGGAGTATTCATCCTATTCTTTTTTCAAGCAGATTGAAGGAGCTTCGTTGCAAGAGTCAGAGCTTCACTTGGAGTGATCAATGCCTCCTCTATTAAGTGACGATAGATGCAGTTTGGGAAATTACTGGCACCGTATCTGATCCATTAAAGATAGAATTTTACCATGGCACACTAGTGATCAATTATCATAGACTGAAGTATATCTTGGACAGAAGTCATAGCTGCGGAATCTTCGTGCGAATGGTTAAGCTGAAAACAACAAAGTACAAGAGCTTGCGCACAGAAGATTCGGATCATTGTAACCGAGTTGCCCTGTCTGAAGTTGCAATATGGTAGAGGATCGACCTTGGAGATCGCCGCCTTTGGAGCACGGGATGAAATATTACGGTTCAAGTTTGATCAGATTTGCAAGGAGGTAGATACTGGTAAGAATATAATCAATCAAATTTCTTCCTTTAGAGATTTTTTCACATATCTGCAAAGGCAGGGAGCGGATCAAACAATATCGAGAAACATTGTAAGAGTTCTTTCCCTTTGCAATCTATTCTATGTATATTCAATGAGAGAAAGAAGATGAAAGAAAATCATTTGCTAATTCAATTCCAGTGGCGAGGATTTTAGTACATGCACAATGGAATGCGCTTCCACTTACGGTGAGTGCTAAATCCAAACCAAGGACAACATTGTTCTATCCTCATTACAATCCAAACTAATTTGCAAGTGAGCGTCGATCGATTATTGAATCTTATCTATTCGAAAAAGATCGAGTTTTCCGAAGCGGCGAGACAGTCCTGGACTCGTCAAGTGCAAGTCGATGGAACATCGGCCAAATCTTCGAGTATTGCGTCCCAAATTCTGTTTCACAGAGCTATGTCTGCTGGCGCCAATCGAAGCCACAAACATTTCGTCTTGAGGTTGGTGCCATGCAGACTTGTGCGGGGCCGTCGAGAGTGGACGGGTGGTCGTATCCAAAACCGGATTCGTCGTCTTCGTCCACTTTAGAAATGGAAATGAGGATGTTGGCCATAAGCTGTGCGCCCGATTGATGGCCTGACCCAGCATGCGTGAAAGAAGCGCGCAGCGTGACTGAAGCCCTACTCGTCGTGCTGTTGAAAGATTGCGCGGAAGCGAAGCTTCAGGAAGAGCTCGCGTCAAAGGCTGCTGAGCAGAAATGTTGGTGTTGACACCCTCATTGTGTTGGTCCGAGTCGGAATGGTACCTTTCCATGTCGACGTCCTCCACAGAAACGCTGCTATGGCTTTGGCCTGGAAATTGAGATGTCGTCAGAGAAGGTTGAATGGCCTCCTGGGAGAAATTTGATTCGGAATTGGACTTCTTTCATAGCTTCAGGAACTTCAAAATCTTTCCACCAACTTGATGCCCCGAATGTTTCCGCAGCGGGGATGGCGGCTCAAAGATTTCGAGTGGGTTCTTTGCAATATTAATCAGTGTATGCACACACTTAAAAGAGGAAGAGGAAGAAGACTATCTTCATTCACCTCTACTCTCAACCTAACAGGTGATGTTTGCTACTTTCGTGTTTGATGACTAACATTCAACCCCATTCTATCCGTTGTAAAAGCATCCAACTCTCGAGGAAATAGGTCAAATTCACTCACTAGGGGTAGTCACGGCTCCTTCGAGCACCCAGATTTCGCAAAAGAATGACAGAAAACAGGGTCTAATCAGGAATCGTGAATCGTGAAGGAGCTGTGATACCCCTTTCGAGTGCGGTGAGCGTGTAGAATCGGAATCATGCGAGATTGGAAACTCCGACGGTGCGATCGACAGCTTAAGGTAACAACTTTGCTTGCTAACGGTTCTTCACACCGCTTATTCACCTCCGGAGTAGAATAAGGGACGCGGAGAAGTCTTGTAGAGTGATTTAGATCCTAATCGGTAATTCTAAATCCTAAGTGTAAAGTTCGTTCAAGGAGGACTTTAAATAGGACTTGCCTCTAATACACCTAATTGTCATTGCAACTAACACTAAGAAGTCAATTTGCCCTTTAAAACCACAATAAGTATTTTTTTTCCATTAAATTACTAATTAATAAATTAATTTCCATTCTTAAAAAGAAAACACAAAGGGTATAAGTTCTCCCAGTTTTGCAATTGTTCTTTATGTCTTCAGCCAACCAAATTGCTCTTCTCAGCAAACCAAATTGGATTGGCCTTTTCTGCCTCTACCAGCCTTCACAGCATCTCCAAATTGAATTTGATCTTTTGCTCGCTCCTACTTGGCCGCCTCACCAACCAAATCAAATTCGTCTCCTCCAAATTGAATCACAACTCAAAACTTCCACCCATAACTCTTCTCCCATTTGGATTTAATCCATTTTTTTAAAAATATTTTTTAATATATGATTTTTTTAAATTTATTTTTCACTCCTTCCTCACAGACCAACTTGAACTGAATCCTAATCGGTAATTGATATTAGCTTAACCCGATTAGGAAGCCAGCCTTCCATATAAATCCAAATTGATTTTTCTTTACTGTAAACACTCAGCACTATTCACCACCAACATCACTCCAACTTGTTCTCCCATCACATCAGAACAATTCCAAATTTGACATTCATGCCATAGCATTCCCACATACATGCACAACATCCAAATTGATTTCCATTCACAACATTCAGCTTTATAACCCAATTGGAAAATTAATCCAATAACATTCATATACAGGAACTCAAATCACTTCCCATTAACTTCAAATCAGCTCCATATAGCTTGATATTAATTCCAATTTGGTGACAAATCACCATTAACATTGTCATAGTTTCCAACTATTAATGTTTACTTTCTTCATCAACTAAACTCCTGATTTCTCCATCTCCTATTTGGAATCATGTTACAAATTTAACTTCCTCATATATCACTAATTCCCTAATTGCTTCCATCATAATTAATAAACCGAATTGTGGACTCAAATTTCTACAATGCACTCCTATCCTCCAATCCTATACTTCCTAATTGGTAATAATTCTTCTGATTATTCCAAAATAGGAATCACTTCTATCACCTGCTCCAGTTCTTCGACTTGGACACAGACTCACACACAAAAACGCTGACCACTCACCAAACAAAAGCACACACATTAACATACCAAAAACAAAGAAATTTCCCACTTGAAAACACAAGAAAAAACTCAAATACGCAACACGATAGGCTGGGACTCACAGCGGACACATTCAACACTGGGTGACAAACAAATTGAGAAACACAAACAAATAGGAATTTTCAAAAATGGTTACCAAAACTGCCTCGACTTGGAACCTAACCACCCTACAATAATCGGTTCGGAAATACAACCTAACTGCCAGCCAAATAAACCTAGTTGGAACTAACAAGTGGCCCTGCCTCCAACTCTCCGAATTGATAAATCAAAACCTGACTTGGACACAAAAGAAATTCACCAACTGGGTATTTGATTTGACCCACAATAACCTCAAATTACCCCACTCATCAAACTCCATCACATCCAAATAGAATTCACACAACAAAATTGGTTCAAAATCTGCACTCCCAATTGGTAAAAAACATACAAAATCATCCAATTAGTGCATAAACTCCCTAAAAAGCTTTCAAAACACAAAATTAACCCCAAAAATCAGCACAAAAAGCTAAAGTAAAAATCCTATTAGGTTATCTACAAGTCTTCGCCGTCGAAGAATATTTTGTCGCATGCCGTCTTGCAAGAGCCAACCCTATGCTACTATGACGAAAAACGGTGGCAAAGTTCGGCTCGGAGGAAGAGCCGTGACTACCCTTACTGTCAATGCTACTGCTGTGAAGTGATTGTTGTAAGTGAGTCACAATTAAGTTATTGTCATTCTCACCAGCAGGGTAAATTTATGTGGAATTTTCAAGTTTTAAGAGAGTGCGCAAGAATAGGGTCTAGTGAGCAATGATAGGGTATGAGGCAATCGGGATGCTCAAAATACACCCATGTATTGTTTTCTAATTTTTGGTGAAACAAAATTTCAAAATTGAATTTTGAAAATTGAGATTTACAGTAGATTTTCTTTTCTTGGTGGGTTTCAATTTATGGCTACATTAGTGGCGTTACTTGTTAGATTTACAACATTGAACCTTAAATGCATAATGATGGGGCTCTCTACCCTATAGGCAGAGTTTTCAAGGCAAAATACGCAATTCAAACAATTTCAACAACTTGCCCTATAAGCATGGTCTCTTTTTTCAAGGCTAATAGCCTTCCACAAGCAAATTCCAATCATGTCAATACATTGAAAGCTAATTGCCATGTCATGAATTCTATTGTTGCACAATTTGCACTAAATTCTGCCATTAGATGAAATTTGAGGCCATGGGAGGGTTGTTTTGGGTTTGTTTCCAAAACAATTCCTGAATTGCTAGTCATTGTTAAGCCAACAATTACCAAAAAAAATAAAATTGGATCCTAAAATGTGAAAAAAGTCCCTTTCTTTTTCAAAAAAAAATCAATGATGTGGCATAGGCTCGACCATGTCGGATTCTTGTAATTCTAGGTTCTTGAAGCAATTTACATGTTCTTGTAGTAGTTTTGTGTTCCCGTAGTTTAGGAACCTACGGTCTTCCGAAGGCCTCAAATTTCATCTAATGACATCAATACAATTTGGTGGCTAGAAGAAGGCCATGATCCCCTTCCACACTTAGTTCCTATCCTACATCTAATTGTATCCACATGAGTCTAATTCATAGTTGGTCCCCTTTGAGCCTTTTTCCAATTCTCAGTGGTGAGAATTTGTCCCTTGGGCAGTCTAGGATTAATTGATAAACCATACATCTTGATCACTGATGTAGTGTACTTCAAAAATCTCTAGAATTGAATTAAATTCAAATAGTCAAATAGAGTGCAGGTGAAATTTGTGTATTGTAAAAAATAAATTGAAATGAATAGTGATTGTAATGTAACCAAAGACCAACCATTTCCCTTGAGACCAATTACACAATTTACACCCTTTTGTCCAAGCACAAGTAATAATTTCATCATTTTCCAATCACAAGTGATGTTTTAGGACCTCTTCTATGACAAATTGGACCAACCCCTGGGTGTAAAGTATCTCTTATGTGCAAGTTTGGAAGATAATCTTTGTGATACAAATAAGTTACTATGTCAATCCACATTAACCCAATGCTTTAAAATGATATAAATATGAAATACTATTTACACATCAAGTTGTTTGTATTTTGAGATGTGGTTGGATGCAATTTTGAGGTTCTTCTTATTAGGTATCAAGCTTCTAGGATTTGAATTTGCAAATTGTTTTTTTCCATTGCCCAAGTACATCGAGTCTTGTTTGCATGTCTATCTTGAGTAACAATATTGTGCTAGGTATGGTCATTGTAAGGAACACCAATAAGTTTTGGTTCAAAACAATCATAGTGCTTGAATGCTATGACTTTTGGGATAATTTTTTTAAATGAAATGAAATATGGATAATTTGTAAAGCATTCAAAAAAGTATGTGTGAAAATTTAAACCTAAAAAAAAATTATTTTCAAAAGTTATGCACACCGAAAAAATTATAAAAAATACCAAAAAATGAACACTTTAATGTTTGATTTTTTAAAAATATTTTAAAAATTCAAAAATTTCTTCAAAAAAAGTCATTTTTTCTAATATAAAGAAATTCCTTCTCAAACATTTTCATCTTTAATACTTCTAAAAACTTTGAAAAGTATGAAAATTTTCAAAAATGATTTATAAAAAATTCAAATCTTTTAGAAGTATTAAATTAAAAACTGAAAAAATCCATTAATTGATATTATTTAATATGGTAGTTTCTTGATTTCATGAACCCCTAAATGCTCAAATTGCATGTTTTGGCAATATAGTAATTTTGGGCAGCTCACTACGAATGGAGTTTTTTTTTCTTTGAAACTTTCACACAACCTATATTTGAGGAGTAACTTTAACCTCTAAAGGATTGAGGCATTTTCTTGCTTGAAAACCACTCAAAACTGCCATGTTTGCTACTTCCTCCCCAAAAAACAATTTTTTTTATTAGAATCTAACTGTAGTATCTTGTAAATTACTTGTTTGAGATCATGTGGTAAAAATTTCATGAAGTTTGACCGTACCGATTAGAAGATATTAGCATTCAAAGTTGGAAAGAAAAGTTCTTTTGAACTCTGACTTGCAATTTCTGATGACTTTGATTGCCATTTGTTGAATTTTTTTGCACTATGGACCATGAAGTTAAATTTTTTTATGTTGAACATTTGAGTTGAAAATTAGTGAAAAAAATTTCAAATAAAAACTACTTGATTTTCATTCATTAAAAAATTGTTAAGTAGAAGGAGGTCCAAGATTGAACAAAACACTAAATTGTTGATTACTTTAAGATGTAATTGGAAAACCATGATCCCAACGGTGAGCTTGTCCTTGCAAACATCCTAAACCCTATCAAAAAAGAAAATTTGAAAAATTTGAAAAATTGCATTCAAAAATGAATTCTATACTTTATTTTTTGAAGAAGGTGCTTAGATTGCCCGAAATACAAGATTATCTATAACTTTCTCATTATTAGTTCAAATAAAATGAAACAAAGCTTCAGATGTAGAACAAAACATAATCTTTGAGAAATATATATATATATATATATATATATATATATATATATATATATATATATATATATATATATATATATATATTTTTTTTTTTTTTTTTTTTTTTTTTTTTTTTTTTTTTTTTTTTTTTCTGCCCGGTGAACTGCTTTTTGGACTTAGAATGGTAGAATTTTTGCTTCCAAGCACCAATTGAAATAAAAATTATATTTTTGGAAAACTAATCTGATTTCTTATCTTCAAAAAAAGTTTCAAAAAATCATAGCAAAAATTCAAGTCACACAAGCCTGCCCGAAATTCCAAGTGTCCCCCGAGGAGACTTTAGTCCTTTAGGAGTTAAGGCCCAACAATTTTCATAACTTTTGACAACATGGATAAAAAGTTATTGCATGATATGTGATTTCTCTTACTCGTCAAGCAGCCCGGGCAGCTGAAAAAACTTCTTCAAAAATCACTTTTTTTTAAATTTGAAATTTGAAATTCGTTCTTTAGAATTTTTTTCTACTGGAAAAGCTTTTAATTATTCCATTTTGATTTATGAGATGAAAGTTATGAGAGTTTTAGTTTGAAGGTAGTTTGTGGGAAGTTATGGAATCTCTACTCCAAAATAAACTTTGAAGTCCATTATTTTACTCAATTTTTAATATTTTTGAAAAATAATAAAAACATTAGATGAAGATTGTCTATTACAACATTACAATGTGACAAAAAGAGATAGTCAATGTTGTTTGATTAATTTTCCTATCCCTGCTCATCAGAAAAATCAATAGTTGTTGGATTTGAATTTAAAAAAATCCCACCCCCCCTCTAAGAAAAATCAACAACCGTTGAATATAGATACGGATACTGAATATTGGATACAGATACAAATATTGAATATAAATACAAAATATGGATACAAAATACTGGTATTGGTACTGAATACATATATGGTATACAAATTATTATATCATGTATCCCATATCCTTTGTCTCTAAGCCGAGAATTATAAGAGGGATGGGGGGAGGGTGGATTTACAAGTTGAAAAAATTTTAATATTTAATATTTAATATTTGTATCAGATTTGGAGGGGAGGGGGGTTAAATTTTTTCTTAATTTTAATATTTAAAATATAATGTTTAAATTAGATTGAGGGGGGGTGGGTGCAAAATTTAAAATTAAAGTTTTTTTAAAGTTTTTGAGCTCATTGTGACACAATTTATCACAATGACAATGACAATGACAATGAGCTCAAAAGAGGTAGTCACTGCCTCATTACAACCATTCAAATTGGAAATTTTCAATTTTAAAAATTAATTATTACTATTTTAGTATTTTGAATCATTTTCTACCTCTTTCTACTTACTAATTGTTTTCTACATGTTGTACAATTTCAAATGATTTCAAATTTTTTGAGCATGTAGCTAACTTGACTAAAAGAATTAATTCAAAAAGTAACAACCATTTTGGACTTTTTTTCATACAAAAGTGAGCTACTGAAGTGCAACTACCCGGATTTTCGAAACAACAAAAAATGCATTTTTGACAATTCAAACACTATTATCTTGCAATCTACACGGTGGAAATTTCTGAAATTTTTTCCACATATTCTCAAACTAGTTTACTATAAGATCCTACGGTTACATTTTTATTAAGATGTTTTTTTAAGAAGATTTTGGTCTTGTACTAGAAGTGGCAATTTTGGAGTGTTTTGGCAAAACATAGTCAAATACATTTAGGGGTTAAATTGTTTGTATGGCACAATTCCAAGCATTTTCAAAGTACTTCGATAGTCCAACAACTCACTATCTTTTAGAGGCTCTGAAAAACATCTAACAAAAAGGTTATTTAATATTTCAAAGTATCTTCAAATAACCTATTTTTACATATTATCAAAATTATTATTTCAATATACACTTCAATGATTTTCTTATAACTATTAATGACTCCTAATTATTTGTAGTCATAAAATCCTAAATTCTACAAATTTGGAAATAAATAAATTTCAAGCTATAAAATCAAAAAATTAGAATTTGTAATTGACTAACCAATTAACTCCTAAAGGACCAAAGTGCCTTTTTCTGCAACATAATGATTTTGGGCAAGTATGTGTGACTAGAGGTTTCCATATTTTGGAACCAAACTTTAACCCCTAAAGCCCTGAACAACGTTTTTTGAGATTATAAATTTTTTGGGCAGCTCACTACAAGTGGAGTTTTTATATTTTTTCTTTGAAATTTTGATACAATGTGTGCCCAAGGAGTATCTTTAAGGCCCGACAATTTTCATAACTTTTGACTTCACGGTTAAAAAGTTATGGCAGGATATGTTGTTTTCTTTACTCGGTGGGCATCCCGGGCAGATGAAAAAACTTCAAAAAAACTTTTTTTTTAAAAGTGAAATTTCAAATTGGTTATTTAGGTTTATAAAGTCATGGGAAGATTTGAATCAATCCATTCTGATCAATGAGTCAAAAGTTATGAAGATTTTGAGTTTGGTGTAGTTTGCGGCCAGTTACAGAATCTCTACAGTACAGTGGGGTATCAATCAAAATGTCGTTTTTGAATCCGTAGTGAGAAAAATTTCAGTACTGCCAACTTTGAAAGCCTCCCAAGAGCTCAAAAATTGGTACTTTACTACGAAATTTTTACCACAGCATCATCTTTAAGTTAGTTATATTCGTACTAAATTTCAAGGCCAAAAGATTCACAGAAAAAGAGTTATTCAAAATCTACCAACATGGGTAGTGGTGAGAAACATTTCACTACTTTCAACTTTGACACCTTCCTAAGGATTGAGTTTTTCTTCTTTTTGCATGAAATTTTTGTCATGAAACAATATCCATATTTTTAATATGTGTAAAAAATTTCGAGGTAAAAAAAGTTTTTTTAAAGAAGATATTTGAAATCTCCCAACAGGTGTAGTTTTGAGAAAATTTTCACAATTTCCAACTTTGACACCTTCTTAAGGTCTGAAAAATTTGTTTCTTACCATGAATTTTTTTTTGTGAAGTTATCTCTATGTTGATAATGTGTGCTCCAAATTTCAAGTTCAAATGAATCACCAAAAAAAAGATATACAAAATCTCCCAACATGTGTAGTTGTGAGGAGGAGTTTTTGAGCCCTCAGTATAGTGTTATTTTGTGGAGCAAAGTTTGACACGAATGTAAAAACTCAACCTCACAACTACACATGTTGGGAGATTTTGTATATCTATTTTTTGGTGATTCATTTGAACTTGAAATTTGGAGCACACATTATCAACATAGAGATAACTTCACAAAAAAAAAATTCATGGTAAGAAACAAATTTTTCAGACCTTAGGAAGGTGTCAAAGTTGGAAATTGTGAAAATTTTCTCAAAACTACACCTGTTGGGAGATTTCAAATATCTTCTTTAAAAAAACTTTTTTTACCTCGAAATTTTTTACACATATTAAAAATATGGATATTGTTTCATGACAAAAATTTCATGCAAAAAGAAGAAAAACTCAATCCTTAGGAAGGTGTCAAAGTTGAAAGTAGTGAAATGTTTCTCACCACTACCCATGTTGGTAGATTTTGAATAACTCTTTTTTTGTGAATCTTTTGGCCTTGAAATTTAGTACGAATATAACTAACTTAAAGATGATGCTGTGGTAAAAATTTCGTGGTAAAATACCAATTTTTGAGCTCTTGGGAGGCTTTCAAAGTTGGCAGTACTGAAATTTTTCTCACTGGGGATTCAAAAACGACATTTTCATTGGTACCCCACTGTACAAAAAAAGTTTGAAATTCTTCATTTAATTCAATTTTTCATATTTTTGGAAAAAAAAAAAAAAAAAAAAGGTGTAGATTGTTTATTACAACATTTTAACCATAGGGATTGAAAATTTTCAATTCCATGAATAAAATGTTCACAATTTAGTATTTTGGCTCATTTTTTATTTCTTTGTACTTACTTATTTTATCCTATATGTTGTACAATTCCAAATGGTTTGAAATTTTTTGAGAATGTAGCCAACTTGCATTGAAGTATGAATTCAAAGAGTAACCACCATTTTGAATTTTTTTTCACACAAATGTGACCTTGTGAAGTGCAGCTGCCCAGATTTTCGCAAGGATTAAAAAACAATTTTTGTCAATTCAAATGCTTATATCTTGCAATCTACATGGTGGAAATTTCTGAAATTTTTTCCACATGTTTACAAACCACCTTACTATAAGATCCTATGGTTACATGAGTCAAAAATGTGTTTTAAAAAAAATTGCACTTGTATTAGAAATGGCAGTTTTGGAGCATTTTTGGTGAAAATATAGTCAAAAACCTTTAGGGATTAATAGAAGGTGTGGACAAAGAGTATCTTTAAAGCCCAACAATTTTTGTGACTTTTGACTACATGGTTGAAAAGTTATGGCATCATATGTTGTTTGTTTTTCAACTTAGGCAGTTCGGGCATATCAGAAAAAATCACTTATTTAGAAATCAAAATTTGAAATTGGTTATGTAGACTTATATATACGTTGAAAGCTTTGAATTATTCCATTTGGATTATTGAGTCAAAAGTTATGAAGAATTTTAGTTTGTAGGTAGTTATAGATTCTCTACTCTAAAATAAACTTTGAAGTCCTTTATTTTACTCAATTTTCAGTATTTTTGCAAAAAAATGAAAACATTGGGCATAGATTGTTTATTACAACATTTAAATTTGGGATTGGCATTTTTCAATTCAATAAATAAATTGTTAAGAATTTAGTATTTTGAATCATTCTCTACTTCTTTCTACTTACTATTTTCTTGGTACATGTTGTACAATTCCAAATGATTTGAAAATTTTTAAACACATAGCCAACTTGAAGTGGAGAATGAATCCAAAGAGTAACAACCATTTTGAACATTTTTTCATACAAATGTGGCCTTTTGAAGTGCAGCTGCCCAGATTTTCGCAGTGGTAAAAAAAGGATTTTTGTAACTTCAAACACTAATATTTTGCAATCTACATGGTGAAACTTTCTGAAATTTTTTCTACATCTTCTCAAACTATGCACTAAAGATCCTATGGTTACTTTATTCCGGAAATAATTTTTTTTCTAAAATTTGGTAGTTGTCCTAGATATGATAGTTTTGGAGCGGTTTTAGTGAAAACATAGTAAAAAACCTTTAGGGGTTAAAAAAAATCATAGTTTATTGTTTTTTTCATTTTAAAATTTTATAAAATGTATAAATAAGATATTTTTGGAAGTAATAATTATTTGAAATAACAAATAAGGTTTAAATTTAAATTTAAAATTGAAACAGTACTATCTATTGAATACTTTCTATTTGACTAAGCTACTAGTAAGACCAAAGATCACAATCAGTAGATGTGATAATGCTTAAAAATAGTATATCTTCCATAGATTGATGGATTGTTGCTTGTACATCACCTACTAATGGACCAAGTTCCGGTTTTTAGCAACATAGAAATTTTAGAAAACTCACCTCAAATGAAGTTTTTTTTGTTTTTTTTTCTTTGAAATTTTCACACAACTTGTTGGTCAGGAATATTTTTAACCCCAAAGTGTTGCCTGACTTCAGGCAAAATTTTCAAGCAAAAACAAAAATTTCAAATATTTTTTTACTTTATAAAAAACTTGAGTTGCCTTTCAACTTTATATTCAAAACTAAGATTAGTTTGGTCAAATAAAAATTATAAGAGAAATAGCAAAAAGTATTTAAAATTTCATGGTGTTGAAAAATTTACCATTTGAAGAAAGAATTGATGCTCTTATTACTAGATCTTTTGCATTTTTTTCTCAAATCAATAAAAACCACAATTTTGAACAATCCCAAAAAATTCTCATATTGAAAATAGAAATTTTATTTTTGATGATTTTTTGAAGTTATATCTTCAAATCAATTTGAAGAGAATCTAAAAATTAATTTTATAATTTTGATTGTATGGGTATTTTCTACATTTTGTACTTTACATTATCTTCTTTGATACTAACTTCAAGAAAGTTATAGAACTTATATTTAAAAACACATTTTTATTTTGTCTTAAAGCCTTAGGCTTTTAAGAGTTAAGGCTAAACAATTTTCATAACTTTTGACTACATGGTTAAAAAGTTATTGGACAATGTGTTGTTTCTTTTTCAACTCAGGTAGTTTGGATACATTAGGAAAAATCAGTTTTTTAAGAAACAAAAATTTGAAATTCGATTGTCTAAATCTATACATATATGGAAAGCTTTGAATTGTTCTATCGTGATAAATGAGACAAAAGTTATGAGGAGTTTTAGTTTGTGTGGAGTTATGGATTTTTTACTCTAAATAAACTTTGAAGCCCTTTATTTAACCCAATTTTTAGTATTCTTATTTTCTTAAAAGCATCTTGTGTAGATTGCTTATTACAACCATTAGGATTGGAACTTTTTATTCCATAAATAAATTCTTTAAAATTTAGTGTTTTGATTATTCTCAACTTTCCTACTTATGATCAAGCTTATGATTTTTTTTTCTCTATGTTATGCAATTCCAAATATAATAAAAAAATTCAAGCATATTAATAGCAAACTTGCCTTAATGAATGAAACATTGAAATCTAAAAAGCACAACCATTTTGGACATTTTTCCATATAGATGCAAGCTTACAAAGTGTAGTTGCCTTGTTTTTCACAGGGCTCAAAAAAAAATTTATGTCAATTCAAATGCTAATATCTTGCAATCCACGTAGTAGAAAACTCTAAAACATTTTCCACATCTTTTCAAACTAAAATACTACAAGATCATACGGTTATATGTGTCTAAAACAAAGTCCAAAAATATATTCTTATGAAATTTTTTTTAAAAATGTTCTTTTTAAGAATACAAGTGGCAATTTTGGAATGTTTTTGGTGAAAATTTAGTCAAGGAACTTTAGGGAATAAGGCTCCATTGTTCAATTTGTAAGTGGTTGAGATTTATTTGAAAACTCTAATTTTGACAAACTTGTGGACCATGAGGAATTCAATTTCCATGTAGAAAATTTTTGAACTCTTCAAGGTACAAAGTAACAAAAAATTTTAGTTTTTAAATCCCAAAGATTTCAAATCTCAAAATCTGCAAATGAGTAAATTTAGAATTTAGTATATTAGTAAATTTTTACTCAATAAATTCAAAAAAGTTCAAAATTTATTGATTACTTATATTATATTTTCAATTATGTAATAATTTTTAAAATGTTAACAGTAGAATTATTTTATATGAAAATAGACAAACTTCACAAATTTTCTAATGGTCAAGACATATTTATGTATACATGTACTAGCACAAATACAAAGAACTTTTGGTTGGCAAAATCTTGATTTGTAATTGAATAAATGATTAAAGAACTAAAAGAAGGAACTTTTAAAAGTAGTAGAATTCATCAAATGAATATTTTCATTTTGGATTTATAAAAGTCATTTTGACAATATTAAAAACTATTTTTAATTTTTTCAATATATAGTTAACAAAAAAACATTGAACATTTTTGCATATTTTGCTTGTATCTTTACAAATATAAATTATTTAATGGCAAATTTCGTTAAAATGGCAGGATTCCACTCTAATTTGACACTTTTGACAGTTCAAACCGTGTAGTCTAAAAATCTACACCTGTCATAGATTTTTGAAATCTATATCTATTGTAGATTTCTGAAATCCATACCTATCCAAGATGTTTCAGACCGTGCGATCTGAAATCTATATATGTCATAGATTTTGAAAATCTATACTTGTCTTAAATATCAATTTTTAGTTCAGATTGCGCAATTTGAAAAATGGCATTTGGAATACCGCCATTTTAACTAAATTGTCCATTTTATCTCAAATTCATCAAATTCATCATAGGAAAAATGTTCCTTTTTAAAGGTCAAGCATTGGATTTGATGAATGAGAAGTCAATCTACATTTTAAAAAACCCTCTAGATTGTCTAGAACCCTGTTATAACAAAAATTAACAATGCAATTGAGATTGTTATAATTTTTATCTTAGTATAGTAGTAAAGGTTTGAGTGTAGGAAATTTTGTATTGGATTAGGGAAGAGAAGTAATAAATTATTGTTTATAAAGCCAATCACTCACCAATTGACAAATTGACAATGTCTGAAGTTAATCATTGGCTAATAAAAAGAATATAAAAACACAATCAAGCATTATAAAGAAAATTCCAAGGGAAGAATGAAGACAACTTGACTTCTAAAGAAATTGGAGAGAAAAAAATGAGAAAGAGAGATTGTTGAAGAAGGATAATGACCTATTCATAAAATACCCTTTTAGTATAATAAGTTCGTTCCAAGGGAGATGGTCAAGTAGGAAATCTATGCTTATATATTAATCCAATTTGAAATTCCATCACCAAAAACATTATTACAATGACACTGCAAACCCAACTTGGATTTGTAATTCTTTCTCCAAATGAACCCTAGTCTTTTTCCAACTCGGCTTAAATCTTTGCAAATTCAACTTGGTGGACTCAACACTTCCAATTAATTTGACACTCTACCAACTCAGTTTGGTAACTACAAATTTATTTGTCTTCTTCACAAGGAACCAAGATCACCAATTTGGATCTTACAATATATCTTCATCAAAATACAATTCTTTAACTTATTCTCAAATAGAATTTACAATTAAAACCATCACAACACACATGCTTTCATTACATAATAAACCAATTCGATAAGAAAGTTTCTCTTTCAATTGATTCCGAATTGGTGATTAAATCACCATTACACATTCAGCATTTCTGTTCATTTTCTCATCCTACTAGATATCTAACTCACAATCAAATCTTGATTTATCTATTAAGTTCTATTCATTTCCCCCAATTAGGATTCCATTACATCACTTTAATTTCTCCAATTAGGCTACACACAATCTCATCTTGAATTGCCTGCCTCTTCTAACACACAATCTCTTAAATGTTGGTTTCCACAAATCTCTTCATTAAATCACATTCTTCCAAGCTCACTCCCAACTTGGATAACTTCAATTAAAATTTCCATACTTCTGCACATCAACACACTGCCATGCACTAGCACATACACATTATAAACCCACTCATTTACACCAATCCAACCTTGGATCAACACAGACACACTTTTCAACTAGGAAATCACAAGCAAAATCAAAATACTAGCCTCCCCAATTGGGACTCGCATTAGCTTCGCTCATTGTGGGTCCCCAAAATGAAACACAATTTGGAACTAAAAGGACTCACACTAAGGCAATTACCAACTCGGGAAAGAAGATCAACTAAAACTAACTACCAAATTGGATTTTAAAAGCCACTCTACAACATGTACAACTCTTTAGATGTACTTGACTACATCTAAAAGATATCCAATTTGTTTGACTTAATACTTAACCCTATTTTCACTGCATACCAAATTGGATTCAAGAACTATTCTTTGACTTGGGATATACTAGACCATTTATGGAAACATATTGGGAAAACAATCTACTAGATAGCAAAAAGACTTCAAATAGAATCAAAATCAACAATCAAAACAACCCACTTGAAACTCAAAAACTACAAATTAATATCCAAAGAACCCCAAAATACTCTCCAATTAGCTCAAAAATTCACAAAAATCCCATCCTAATTGGTGATCTACTGAGATAGATAGATATGACAAATTGTTAGTGGTGCTCCAAATTGCAACATTCATCCACATACTACACAAAAAATAGCACGACAACATATATTTGTAATTTTGTTCAGATTATCCACAATCTAACAATTTCATCCAAAATTTTACTATTTATGTTTCCAAAGGCCTAATGTAGGGTCATTAGTTTGGTACAAATTGACAATAAATCACCCCTCAAAAAACTATTGCTTCAAATGAGAACTAGAAGCAACTATCCTAAGGCAGAGAAGTCTTCACAAAATTCAAAGCTGTTTAGGTTTTATTTTATGGCGATTTGGTGCAAAATTGCACCAAATTTTTTGGCCTAGCACCAAGCCTATAGGAAAAAAAAAAGTGAAATTTTGGATGAAATCGCCAATAAACTTCAATTTTTTTAAAATAATGGATGAAATCGCCAAATAATAGATGAAGATAATATGATAGATATGTATTATGTGCTAATATGATATTTTTTATCCAATATATGGATGAATGTTGAGATTTGGAGCTCCACAATAAGATGAAATATCGCCACTTTGGCACTTCATAAGAAATGAAAAAAAAAATCTCTATCTCGTCCAGCGTACTTATTATCATCAGTTCAATCAACATGTCCAGTTGTGCCACACGTACAGCCCTGTTCCATGTACAGTTGTAGCCTAGCCATGATTCCTCCCAGCAATGTCCGGGAAGAACCGGCAGCTAAGCTTAGTTCAAAGTTAGCCGGTTGAATTGGAAAAAAAATTGATTGCAATTCAAAAGCATCGGCCAAAAACTGGTGAAAAAATCAAAATTCTTTTTATTTTGTGTACAAAATACAGAAAATAATTTGACATTAGCTCTTAGAGTAAGATGGGGGGCCTTTGAGTGCAAATATGAACTCAGAATTTGCAAATTTGATCATGCGTCGCAAATAAAATGTTCCTGCATTTTTCCCACTGTAAAGGGGGGGAGGGAATGAAATGGCCTCCACAATGGACTCTTCACACAACTATAGGATGCAACCCACTTTCGGAGCCCGGTCACCTTATGGACTTTCCGGGTCTACCTTCTAAGAGCATCTCTTACAGCCCTTCAAGTATCCCCTCTCCTCTAATTCTTGGATGATAAGCAATCAATTCTAGTGTACGTCTCACTCAACTTTCATTTTATCACACCAAATAAGAGATACTTGAAGGAGTCACCAAACCCTCTACACGCTACATATTCTCTTGGGATTAGCAAGTCACTGTAATAAATAATAAGAAACTTATTGCTTTTGCAAGTTCTTTGACTTGTGATTGGTTGGAAGTATATTTAGTGAGTTGTACTGATGGGGATACAAGTAGCCATCCCTTGAAAACTAGATTGATTTCAATTGAAGGGATTGGAAAACTTGGGATAATTTGATGGGTACAAGAGATCTTCTATAGTTCTTTGACTTCAAATGAATTCTTTTGAATATTTTATTACCAATCCTTCCCATGGTTTTAGAAATGGTGAATTTCATAGGGACCCTGTGTCCTTCCAGGGTTAACCCTTGAACGACACTGCGGACATTTGGCGTCCACTCAATGACAAAGAATCTTTCCTTCCAGAATAGAAATGCAACTTTTCATCCTTGGTATTGGGGGTGGAAAGGAAAGATCTTCTACAGTACTTTGACTTCCAATGCATATATTTGGCTTTTTCAAAGTAGGTGATGTCATGGTACCAGTCCGTCCTTCCAGGGTTAATGTGAAGGAATTGGAAACTCAACTGCAGGATCACTCTCATCCGTCAGGTTCTTTCCAAAGCAGATAGGCTTGAATTTCATCATGCTGGCGTGTCTTTTGATAGCGGAATCCCACCCGCCCCCGCCCCCGCCCCACCCCATGGGAAACGGGAAAGGCGAAATGGCAACTGGAGCACACACCTCTTCCCGTCCCCTGCCGCACTTCCGCGGCCACTCACCGCCCCAATTCACTACTCTCCGCTCGCGACTTGCCGCGATGCCCATTCATCCCGCCCCAGATTCTTCCCAAAAGCAACACTTTGGCCCAGGCAGCCCTGAAGATATTCTTCTATAGAGCTAGCTAGCCAGAGCGTGCTCGCCATTTCTTTCACACAGGCACCGCAGGACTTCGCTTCCGTCTTGTCGCGGGTTAAATTTTACTTAGTAAACCTGGGTCTTGAGCCTGAGGCTTTGAAATTTGAATTTGGATCGTCTCGTCTCTTCTCGTCTCGTCCAGTGACAAATTTTGCACACTGCGGTCGTTTTGTGGAGATCTATGAATCGAAGAGGTGATTGGGAAGATTCGTAGGTGGAGATTGACAGGCGTGCTCGCCGTCTCTCAAACAGGCACCAATAAGTACCGGTACTTCGCTTCTTTTCATTGTTTTACTTTTACTTTGCGAATCTGGGTTTTGACCTTTGTGGACTTTGAAATTTGAGATGGGTCGTCTCGCTCGTCTCGCTCGTCTCGTAACTCAGTCTTGTGTCGTCTAGCGACGAATTTTGGGGCGAATTTCGCACATTGTGGCTGTTTTGTGGATATGTGGGAATAGGAGTTGATTGGGGAGTTTCGTAGACGGAGGTTGGCAGACGTACCCACCGTCTGTTTCATCCCATATTTCTGTCGCTTCTTTTCTCTGTTATACTTTTACTTTAACTTCCTGGGTTTTGATAATCGGGCCATGAAGTTTGAGATTTGATCGTCTCGTCCCGTCTCAACTCGTCTGGCGACGAATTTTCGGGTGAATTTTGTACATTGCGGCCGTGTTGTGGAGATTTAGGAATAGGGGGTGATTGGGGAGCTTCGCAGGCGGAGGTTGGAAGAGTGGTTCACCGTCTGTTTCGTACATTCTAGTTCGCTACTTCTGAATGTTTTGCTTTTCCTTTGCACGCTTGGGCTTTGAACTTCGAAATTTGAGTTTTGATCGTCTCGTCTCGTTTCGACTCGCACGGCGACGAATTTGCTCTTCGAGAGTTGCTGCGGGTTTTTTTTGGTTACGATTTAGGACGAGGATGTGCTTGGGGTGCTTCATTTGCGGAGTTTGAGGGAGTGATCTTGAGATGGAGAGGCTACTTGCTATTCTTTCTGATTTCGTAGTGAGCGTTTGTTTTCACTTTTCTGGCGTGCATTTTAAGTTTTGGGTTTTGAGGTTCGAGGATTGATCGTCCGGTCTCGTCCAGGGACGAATTTGGGGTCGAATTATAAACTTTGGGAGTTTATGCGGTGGTTTTGTAGAAATTTAGGAAAAGGAGTCTGGTGTGGTGTGGATGTAATTGCGACGCGGAGGAGCGCAGGAAGCGAGGATGGGGTCTCTAGACGCGCCTAGCATCGAAGCCGAGCTCACAGCAGCCGTGGAGTTTGCCAAAGAGGAGGATGTCGTTTTGTACGTCAATGGAAAGCGGTTCACTTTGCCGCCAGACGTTGCCCATCTCACGCTTCTCGAGTATCTGCGAGGTACGTGCCCAATTGATCTACCAATTCTCAATCACACAATAGTGACATTGTTTGTGATCGCTTCAAGCGATGGCGTTTGCACCCGACCCAACTGGAGACTTTTCTGACCCTCTGTTGCTGGAGTTTTGCGATACAGGAATCGGGCTAACTGGAACCAAGCTTGGTTGCGGCGAGGGCGGGTGTGGCGCGTGCACCGTCATGCTGTCGCATTACGATTCGCAGAGCGGCAACATCGTGTAAGTAAGAATCACGCATCTTGTCACGAGACGGGACACGTATGATCACTTTGATGTTTGGCACTACGTTTCTGAAGCTCTTTGCAGTTGCCGTAATGATTGTCAAACTTTCCCGGGATGCAGAAACCGTGCCATCAATGCGTGTTTGGCGCCCATCTACTCCGTGGAAGGCATGCACGTCGTGACCGTGGAAGGAATAGGAAACCGGCGCTTGGGGTTACACCCCGTGCAGGTAATAACAATGGTCTTGGGAGGAGATTGGGAGAATTCTTTCTTTTCGTCGCTTCACAGATTGATGTTTATCACTGGCACTTGAAAATCTTACAAGTGATGATATAGCTTTTTAAATCAGAAGTATAATGGATCCATATCCTCAGTTTAACCCATTCCTGCAGAGGGGGCTGCCAAGCATTAGATATGGACAAAACGGTTATATATTATTCGACGTGAAAGTAGAACCTCATCATGGAAATAACATCCCTCGCCACTCCTGTGGCTCAGCATGTTCCTAAGGAGGCTCTACTTTCACGTCACCTGTGTGCAATACTTGTACTTTTTTATTTAAGAATCACGATGGCCTCTTCATCCAGATCTCAAAACAAATTCAATAGAATGATTCTCGTTTGCCTTTGAAGGAAGTTCAGTGGAATATTTGCATACAGTATTGCTAGTTCCCTTACGGTGTGCAATTCCGGCATCCAGGAAGCGCTAGCAAGCGCGCATGGCTCGCAGTGCGGCTTCTGCACGCCAGGGTTTGTGATGTCGATGTACTCGCTCCTGCGAAGCCAAAAGGAGCCTCCGACGCAAAGCGAGATCGAGGAGTGTTTAGCAGGCAATCTTTGTCGTTGCACAGGCTACCGCCCCATCCTGGACGCCTTCCGCGTCTTCGCCAAAACAGAAACGTCGCCCTACACCAACGACGCGATCCATGCTGCCACGGGAGGTGATGCCCCTGCCCCTCATGCCAACAACGATGGCACCTTCATCTGCCCTTCCACTGGAAAACCGTGCTCTTGTGGAGGAAAGCTCGAAAGCTCCGTCGGGGTGAAGGACAACGTGGTGGTGCCGCGAGGAGAGCCCATCTTCCCTCCTAAGCTCGCCACTCGCAAAGTGCAGCCGCTGTCGCTCCGAGGACGCCAGGGCTTGAAATGGTTCCGCCCGACGTCGCTCTCGCAACTGCTGCAGCTCAAGAACCAGTTTCCGAATGCGAAGTTGGTCGGGGGAAACACGGAAGTCGGGATTGAGACGAGGTTCAAGAATCTGCTGTACCCGGTGCTCATCGCCACCACCCACGTCCCTGAGCTTGCTAACATAAAGGTTAGTTGTGAAGAATTTTCCTTAAATGGATTCCTGCACAAGCTTCTCCAAGTTCTACGAAACAGTTCATGGACAAAACGGAAGAAAATGAGCTTTAGAGTCAGTTCTCATGTTGTAATCTTGTGTTTCCAAAGTGTAACGTCTTGTTTCTCTGTCTCTGTTCACCATGTTGAGTTCCTTGGGGATTCCTGTGTTTTTTATTTTCCTGAGGAACTAAGATTTCGACATCAATGGACTACATGGGATGTGTTGTTTTCCGAAAATGTCGCATTTTCCATGTTACCTGTTTTCAATTGCTGATTTTTCTAGATGAGTTGCAATTTGTTGTGCCTTCCATTTGTTTTGTGACATTTTATGGGTTTAAACTTTCGTGCGACACCCACAGGTCGTGGAGGGAGGCGTGGAGATCGGCGCCTCTGTGACGCTCACTAATTTGCTAGAATCGTTCTCCGAGATTGTGAGGGAGCGGAGCGACGTTGAGACCGCCGGGTGTAAGGCGGTCATTGAGCAGCTGCGGTGGTTTGCTGGTGCCCAAATTCGAAATGTGTCGTCCTTGGGCGGGAACATCGTGACCGCCAGTCCGATTTCGGATTTGAATCCGCTCTGGATTGCGGCGGGCGCCATCTTCACGGCCATGGGGAATGGCGGGGCGACGAGGAAAATTGTGGCGAAGGACTTCTTCATCGGTTACCGCAAAGTGGATTTGAAAGGGGACGAGATTCTCGCTAGCGTCTTCATGCCGTTCACACAGCCGCTTGAGTATGTGAAGGAGTTTAAACAAGCGCATCGTCGCGATGATGACATCGCTCTTGTCAATGCAGGTCAGTGACTTTGTGATCTTTTTCAAAATTAGCAAAATCACTACAGCTTGAACATTATATTCTAGTGAGTTCTTGTTAATCACCCACTGAATTGGCATGAAAAGGAATCCTTGACTCCGTTTTTTGCAAGGTTGAATTCAAGGTGAACATTAAGAGCTTCTTAAATCACTGAGTCACTGCCTTCACATGTGAGAGGATGTAAAACGGATCAATTTTTGCTCGATTTGGCATGACTTTTGGACTAAATTACTCTTTAGTTGGCACAGTTCTTAGAGCATTATAGATTCTTCAATAAGTGTAGCAGTTCTTCAATTTGTAGCAACTTAATATCTTCGGTTCTTTTGACTTATTGAAACATAATTTGCAGCAAATCGTACCGTACACTATTGGCAAAAGCTTCGTTAGTGAAACGAGTGAAAAAATTTCTTCTGAAGCTTTGCACAATTTTTTTCACTATTGCAGGTATTCGGGTGCGTCTTACCGAGTCCGGGATTGTACAAGAGGCTTGTATGGCTTATGGAGGAGTGGCTGCGGTTGTCGCCGTTCCGAGGAAGACCATGGAGTGGCTGAAAGGGAAGCCATGGGATCAGGAGACTTTAAAGAAAACGCTATCGCTTCTCGAAGACGAGATTTACATGGCGGATGGTGCACCTGGCGGAATGGTGCAGTTTCGCCGTTCCTTGATCTCGAGCTTCTTCTTCAAATTCTTTTTGCATACCACTTACAAGCTCGAGGCGCATGTGAATTTTAAGCATGAGCTTCCGGAGAGTTACCGGTCAGCAGTAGCGCCGTATGAGCGTGAGCCTTCCAGGGGGATTCAAGTGTTTCAGACGTTGCCGAATGCCACTGCTGTTGGCTTGCCGTTCCAGCACCAGTCCGCGAATTTGCAGGTCAGTGGTGTTTTCTAACGATGGGTTTTTTCGGCAAGATTTATATGCCGTTTTTGGTACAAAAGAACAGAAATACTCCCGTTCTCATACACTATTTTTTCCATTCTGTTTTGGAAGACTGTTTTAAGGCTGCAAGTACGCAGACAAAGATTGAAAAACCTTAGATAATCGTAAAAATTGATGCTGAATCTGAAACTAGAGACTGGCAATATTCATTTTCGTGTTGAAAAGGATGCTATATGGTGTGTTTCTTCAAGAATACTGTTTTCTCTATATTCCGGTTTTCAGATTACCGGTTAAGTTGACGCGTTCGAATCTTTCTGATGCGTGGCGTGCAAATTTTTTGTGTTAAACCATCCAGGTAACTGGAGAGGCGGAGTATGTGGACGACGTAGCCATGCCGGCTCATGGACTGCACGCTGCGTTGGTGTTGAGCACCAAGCCGCACGCCAAACTTGTATCAGTCGACGCATCAGAAGCTGAGAATCAACCAGGGTTCGCAGGCTTCTTCTCTGCCAAAGACATCCCAGGGGCGAACGACATCGGCGCTATCAGACACGACGAGGAGATGTTTGCCACAACGGAGGTCACCTGCGTCGGTCAGGTGATTGGAGTCGTGGTCGCTGACACCCACGAGAATGCGAAAGACGCTGCTCGGAAAGTGAAGATCGTGTACGAGGATCTTCCTGCAATTCTGGATTTGGATCAAGCGGTGGCCGCCAATTCGTTTTTAGAAGACCGTACTCTGGAAATGGGCGACGTCGATACTTTCTTTGCAAATGCGAAAGGGAACGAGGATATTCTCGTGGCAGAAGGAGAAGTTCGCATGGGGGGACAGGAGCATTTCTACTTGGAGCCCAATAGCACTCTCATCTGGACTACTGATGCGGGGAATGAGGTGCACATGGTTTCTTCTACGCAGGCTCCGCAGAAACACCAGAGATACGTGTCGCATGTACTCGGTATTCCGCAGAATAAGGTGGTTTGCAAGCTGAAACGCATTGGTGGTGGATTTGGAGGGAAGGAAACGCGGTCTGCGTTTATTACTGCTGCTGCCTGTGTGCCGTCATATTTGTTGCAGAGACCAGTGAGAATTACTCTTGACAGGGACATGGATATGGCCATCACTGGTCAGCGCCATGCTTTCATGGCGAAGTATAAGGTGCTCTCCCTTTCTTAACCTCATTGCAGATTCATATCGTGCTAGCTATGAATGAGCCAACTTGAAAATATGGAAAGAGGTTATTATTTGTGCATTTTATTTAATATGTAAGAGTGTGATTACCGGCAATTTCATAAGCTGGCTAACTATCTAATTCAAGGCCAACCGATTTTGTTGGAAGAGATGAGTTGCTGTTGGTAACAAGGGATCAGGCGCCTGAAGGGTTTAGTATCTTCATCCCTAGTGACTTTCGTAAACCGACGTGTTTTTAATTCTCGCAGGTTGGATTTACCAAAGAAGGGAAGATTTTAGCGCTGGATATCGACATTTTTAACAACGCTGGAAACTCTCTGGATCTTTCAGGGTCGGTTCTAGAGAGGGCCATGTTCCACTCGGACAATGTTTATAGAATCCCGGACATGCGGGTACGGGGCAGGTGTTGTTTCTCCAACCTGTCCAGTAACACCGCATTCCGAGGGTTTGGGGGTCCTCAGGGAATGCTGGTTACGGAGAACTGGATTGACCGTATTGCCAGTGAAGTAGGACGGCGCCCTGAAGAAATACGGGTTTGTCTGCAACCTCAAAACTTCTCAAGATTTGTCTGTTTCTTAGAAAAAATATTATCTGGAGTAAACCTTTGTATTTGGAAGTGCGGACTCAGTGAAGTGCTTTCGTTTGTTCAGGAAATGAATTTCCAAGAGGACGGTCAAGAGCTACACTATGGGCAGCTACTCGAAGTTTCTCGCCATCACAGTGTGTGGAATGAGTTGAAGAAAAAATGTGAATTTGAGAAGCGATTGGCCGAAGTAGAAGCCTTCAACAAACAGCATCGTTGGAAGAAGCGGGGAGTGGCGATGGTTCCCACGAAGTTCGGCATTTCATTCACCACCAAGTTCCTCAACCAGGTAAGTAGTTTAAATGCCGCTTTAATCCTCAGTTTTTCCATCAGAAACGAAATTCCCTTCCCCCATTAGATTGAAATAGTTTTTAGTTGAACATCTTTGAGTGAAAGATAACAAGAATGAAATAGGATTATCTTCGACTCGAAGATACTAAAAAGGAAAGAGGAATGCCCTAAACTCAATCACAACATATGGCAAATCAGTAATCCAATAAAGTATCCTTTTTCTTTAATAATTAAAGTTAACATTAAGTTAACACTGAGTTAACACTATGTTAATCTTGTTTTGACATTTATTCAATTACTCCGTAATATCTAAAATTTTCATAATTTATCATGAATTATGTTACATTAATATGTTCTGTTAGATAGACTTAAAGTTTTCCGTGAAGCTTTTTGAATTCAATAGGGGATCTGACGCCATTCCCTAATGTAATCTGTGGTTCTGGGTTCAGGCTGGAGCTCTGGTACAAGTCTACACAGATGGAACGGTGTTGGTCAGTCATGGAGGGGTCGAAATGGGGCAAGGCCTTCACACGAAGATGGCGCAAATCGCCGCAACTGAGTTTAATATCGCCCTGAAGGATGTTTTTATCTCGGAGACTGCCACCGACAAGGTTCCAAATTCCTCCCCCACCGCTGCTTCTGCGAGTGCGGATATGTATGGAGGAGCTGTGCTTGATGCTTGCCAGCAGCTCAAGAAACGCATGGACCCCATTGCTGCAACTGGAAACTACGCCACCTTCGCTGATGTATGAAGTCTGACAAACCCTAATACTTTCTCCATATTAACTAGAGCAAAGCCACCCACCCTACATTCCCATCTCTATTTTTCTGTTTGGGTTGGTTGATCGCACCTGTTTCGTAGCACCTTCTATAGAATCTCTTGTTACATTTCCGTTGTACTAATTTTAATAATCTAAAATCCAAGGCGTGCTGGATTTTCTGTAGTATCCCAAGCTTAGATCTATTGCTCTACTCGAATACGATGCATTCGTCAGTTTTCTGACATGTTCTGAGCTTGCTTTTGCTGCAGTTGGTGACGGCGTGCTACTTGCAGCGGATCGACCTCTCTGCACACGGCTTCTACATCACCCCGGACATCGGCATGGATTGGGTCACCGGAAAGGGAAGGCCCTTCAACTACTTCACGTTCGGAGCCGCGTTCGCATTGGCGGAAATCGACACTCTGACAGGGGACTTCCATTTGCCGCGAGTGGACATCGTCATGGACTTAGGCTATTCGTTGAATCCAGCGATCGATATTGGCCAGGTGGAAGGAGGGTACGTCCAAGGACTCGGGTGGGTGATCCTGGAAGAGCTCAAATGGGGCGACCCTGCTCATCCGTGGGTGAGACCCGGACATCTTTTCACTCAAGGCCCTGGCACATACAAGATCCCTACTGTCAATGACATCCCCATCGACTTCAGGGTGTCCCTCTTGAAGGTATGCACGCTTACTTGGACGTGGCTTCTTGATTTTGAGCGAGATCGTAACATTCTTTCGACGTCATCTGTTTCACACAAGAATTTGAATCCTTCATTCCGATTCTATGAGATTTTAGTAGAATGTTTGAATGTTGGCTTGCCGTTAACGACACTAATGACAAAAGGCAAGGGTTTTACGGGAGTGGAAGAAAATCCTAGTTCAGAAATCTAAAGAATCCTGGAATAATTGTGTCATAAAGTTGATACAAATTCACATTCTCAGTGGAAAGCTTACTGACCTACATTGCTACTGTAATATCGATGTTGATGTGAGACATTAAATTGACATTGATTCAACATTAATTTAACATCAACGTAACATAGCGGAATGACTTTTTTTAATCAACATGAAGTCCATATTAATCTACTGGAAGGATTACAAGGGCTGAAGGTTGCTGTGATGAAGAGTGTTGCAAGGATTAGCGTTCTGATTAAAGTTTGATTGATTTATAACTTATACGTTGGCTTGCGACGTGTGCGCAGGATGCACCCAACACGAGGGCGGTGCATTCATCGAAGGCGGTGGGGGAGCCACCCCTGTTTCTGGCCGCCTCTGCTCTCTTCGCAATCAAGGACGCCATTGCAGCAGCACGGAGGGATGCTGGACACCCGGGGTACTTCGTGTTGGACAGCCCTGCTACACCTGAGAGGATTCGCATGGCTTGTGCTGATGAGTTCACGAAGCCCTTCGCAAAGCCAGATATTCGACCGAAACTGAGCGTGTAATGATAGTAATAATAATATTTATGTATTACGAAGATAGATTGAAAGATCAGGGCCTTTACCCTGCCGATTATGATGTTTTTAATGTGTATATTATGCATGCAATCAATAGTAAGATTGTAAGCACCGCCTTCTGAGTGTGCTGAATTTGCGCACCTTGTGCAAATTTGCATAACTTCTGAAGAAGGCCGAGGTAGATTATGGGCTGATATTGTGAAAAACTGCCCACTTTTAGGGCAGTGACAGAAAAAATGAAAATAAAAGGTTTTTTTTGTCAAAATTTAGTTCTTCAAATTTGTTCTAGACTGTGAATGGGAATGTGTGGAAAAAAAGTTCAAAAACTTTGATTGCATGGATTGAAAGATTATAATGTTTGAAGTGGAATGAAAAAGGTTTTGCCTAACTTTGAGTGATAGAGCTAAAAATGAGGACTAGAAGTGTTCAATGGATGACTTCATTTTCATTGTGAAAGGAAAAAAATGCACCGATTGGTTCAATAATTGAAACATTTTGGTGACTACCTTGGTCATAGGCTTGCATCCTTTAACCCTATAAAGATGGGCTAGTCTTTGTGAAAATCATCTTTTTTCAAATAGTGTGAATCATCTTCTTTAACCCTTAAACGACACCCAAGCCATTTTCTGGTCGATGAACTTCAGGGAATCTTTCTATGTAGGACAGAATTGCAATCATTCATCCTCGGAATTAGGGGTGGAAAAGGAAGATCTTCTACAGTGCTTTGACTTCCAACGTGTCTTTTTAGATTTTTTTTGAACCAATGATTCCCACGGTATCAAAATTCCTTAATTCCACGGCCACGGGCTCGTCGTTTAGGGGTTAAAAATTAAAAAATAATACTTTGCAAGACCTTCCTTTTTTTGTACAAAATTCTAAAGATGAATAATTGCACTTCTATCTTACATTTAAGAGTTCTTTGTCATCCATTAGACATTTAGTGTCTACAATGGCGTTGCAAGGTTAAAGGTGAACTCTTCTTAGAGTGAGATTTTCTACACTACTTGTGATTGCTTTCTTTATATTTACATCTTGTATCAAGTAAGTTATAATCTTTGTGAAAATTCAAAAGTAAAAGAGTCTTGCACTTGTTGCATGAAACTACTCAAATTGCCCCAAAATCCTTTTGCAACATAACTTTTGATTTGGGCATAAATATTTAGTCCCTCTAAAGGGATACATATTCACACCCTGAATCAAAATTTTGTGAACACAATTAACTCTGAGATATCTTGCATATATTGAATGGTTACTTGATCCTTTTCTCTCTTGTCTGCATTATTTTGGGGCTTTTGTGAGCTCCAAGGTCTTCTTTTCTTTTCTTTTTATTGAGAAAAATACCCTCTTTAGAAGAGAAGAGATTTCTCTTTTTTTTTTCTTTTCATTGAGAAAAATACTAAAAAACTCATAAAACATTATACCGTGAAATGTTATATGGGAGCAATTGTTCAAATCCAACTTTATGAGTATGATATCCAATGTCTTGAATTGGCATTCCATAGTTGAAATTTTGAAATGGTCTTATGATATAGAAATTAGAAACATTTTTTTGCAAAAATGAAGATTGTAGGAAAGTAAGGCATGGAAACATGCATTGACCTCAAAGGGAGGCTCAAAGGAACATTTAACCTCTAAATGTTTATATCTTGCAATCTATAGTATGGAAATTTTTGAATTTTTTTTATTGCATCTTTCCAAGCCAATGTATTACAAGATCTTATAGTTACATGTGTTCAAAAATGTTTTTTATTTTTATTTATTTTTTCTAAATTTCATACTTGTAATGGAAATGGTAGCTTTGGAGTGTATTTAGTAAAAACACTATCAAAAACATTTAGGGTTTAAAGCCTCTAAAGTTTGTTGCTAAAGATTCTACAATGAAACTTTAAATATAGAGTGCACAAGCAATTTCCCTTCAAAACAATATATCTTAACTATTATAAAGGTGTTCAAATTTCTCTTCTAATGGTGTAAAATGTACCTCTAAATTCCAAATAGTTGAAGCCTTCAAAGTCAACAAAGAGTTTGAGACCATTCCTATAAACAAACCATTAGTTGATAATTAAAGGAGAGCGTGATGGAAACAAATTAAGAAAATGACTCTTGATTATTAGCTCTAGCCTTCTAATTTCTATAGAAGTGAATGGTTTTGGTTTTCTTTATTTGGAGGGCTTTTGAAAGATAAATGAATTTTCCAATCTACAATTGAAGTTCTTAGGTTCTAAGAGCATGTGGTGGAAGACCTTCAAAAAGACTTTTAGAAAAGTCTTGTGTAGTGTCAATTCTTAGGACATCCACATATAGCAAAAAAATTAGATGTATTCCAACTCCATTTCCGTTGGAAATTGGGAATGTACCTAAGATGATCACAAGTATAATGGACTTTCACATTCAAAATCCATTTTGCAAAAATTCCCAAAATAAGCAATCAAAATCATCTATAATTCTCAAGTTGGATAGAGTGTAAAAAATTATATCTTGCACTTCAAATACAAATATTTTGCAATTTGTATAGTCAAACATCTCAAAAATTTACAACATGTTCTCGTACACGTGCAATCCGGGATCTTGAGGTGGTTTTGGACGATAAAGACCTTGGTCGGTCGGTCCTTAAGGGGATAGTCATATGATTGAATGCATCTCAAAACACCTGCACGCATTTGAAAGACGTGTGAATCTCTCCATACTCTACAAAACAGGTGTCCTAAACAATTCCCATAACAAACAACTCAACAATGGCTAGCGCCGCTGCACACAAATTCACGGTAGGAATCTTGAGAGAAGTAGTTTCCAAATACAGAACGCCGATGTAGATTTTCAAGTCTGAGATCCCAAAATTGTACCTTAAACAAGGAGGCAACTTATTATACCTTCCAGTGTCCATATGCTGAAGCTCATTCGTCTAATCCTTACATCCTACCTTGAGCTAACATTGAGAAAAATCTACCTCCTGGTCCTCTGCTCAGCTACCTTCTCTGCCAACTTAACATGGAAATCAGCTGACAGCATATCTTTAACAGATACCTGCCACAGTATGCTTGCATCGTATGTCTGCATAATAGAATCAGGAGATACTAAAAGACCCAGGGCTCCTAAGACACGAACCGAGTTAGCAAGCCTGCAGATTCTTTCCCTTACTTCAAATTGCACAGTCCCATCCACAGCAGACGTAGATGTGGCAGCTGAGTCAAGAGGGTCCTTATTTCCAGAAGCAGCTGATATCCAAACGAATCCATTACAACCTAAAATAAGATCAACACCGAGATCCGCCAACTGGTGGAAGTGCTGTTTCAACCTTTTGATCAAATAGGGTGCCACCCTCACCAGCTGCCCATTCCCTAGCTGCCATGCACAAACAATGACGTTAAAAAAAATAAGGGTTGCACAATAGAGACAAGTCCAAAGTGCTTGAAACTGCAAGTATAAACCCTGTGACCTCAGAGGCCTGTAACTTGAAGAGATATTATAGCATAAACGCCCTTCAACCTTTGCTGAACCTCAATAACACCCAATTACCTTGCCATATTTAAGGCTTCGAGTATGCAAGTGAAGAGATCCATCTTGATACAAAGCCTGCACTTCAGCCTGATTCCACAAAAGGGATATCAACGAAATCCCACATTTCAGAAATACTTCCACCAAGAAGAAGTTAACTACTACAATACAGTTACGCGTACATGAACTCACCAACACCTATTCAAAGTCGCTAAAATTTTGCATTTCTGAGAAGTTAGATACGACCTCGAGAGTACTTACACTGATGAGATCATTTTCTACATACAGGTCCCGCATATTTAACTCGTCTATAGCTGTGCGCCTTCTCTGCAATTACAAGTAAAAACATTGAGAGAGAGGGTTTAAATAGATGAGCGGAGAGCAGTACTACCATATATACATCATATTCTCAAATCCTTATGGGCATAAAATTTGAAGGGAGGGTTAAATTTAAGAGTGACTCTGAAAATCATTAGCAGACTAACGAAACAACACGGTAACTCAAATCAGCAAGCGAAAAGTTTCTCCACCTGTATACCACCGGGTAGGTTCACAGCAGCTAACAGTAATTCGGCATCTTTTCTTGAATTTACATCCACTTTCCACCTATTACCACCGACCTGGAAACAAGGATACAATCGAAAATTCGTCAACCATGACGTCCACAGGATACTCCACCATCAGAAGTTTAATACATATGCAAGACATGCATGGAACAAGAATCAACTTACTGCGATGAACTTAGCGAAGGCAACAAGAAATTAAAAAACATGAAGGGCGGAGACCGCTGGATTTAAAATACCTACCTCTGTTACACGACCAACCACCACGTCCCCAGTCTCTGCATTATATCTGACACACAACGCCGATTAAGAAACTACCTCCACAAACCCTAGCATTTCATTTGTTACAGTAATTGCTTAATAGACGAAATCGCTGAACAAGTGGGAAGAAAGGTAGAGGATACTATTTCTGTCATAAATTTTCTAATATGTAGACCTCTGTTTTATGAAAGATAATTACAAAATCTTGTAGAGATCACACGAGTCAGACTCTCTTACGATCAATTATTTTATCACTGAGAATGAATTTCACATACAATTCCAAAGTGGGAGGTCGCGGTTCTTTACGTGACAGTAGACATACCCATAAGATTAGCAGACAAAAAGCCAAGTCATGCTTACACCCAAATGCTAATCGAAGGCCAAGCAAGCGATGAATAAAGACGTTGGTGTAGATAACAGTTATCTTACCCTTAACCACACAGAACATGGTAATCGAAAAACGTTCAAAACAATACCTAGCTCGAAGAGGCCGCACCGACACCAGCTTGTTGACACGCTCCACGACTCCACACACAGTCGCTAGAAGCTCCTCATTCACGGGTTGCGTCCCGTGCCCCCTTAACACAACAAAATTCCCAACAAAGTCAAGGGAGATTCGTATGGTCCTACTCCCGTAACTAGCTTCACCTTAAACCCCAAACCCTAAGACCTTAAGAAAACTAATTCCATGAAAAAGATCAATTACCTGAGAAAACCAGCCTCATGATCAACGGGGATGACATCGCCCACATTGACAAACGCCTTGGCATGCAAGCCTCCAGCGGCGTCGCGAAGCAGCTGCTGCGCACTGGAAATGCGTTGCTCGTGATCGGCATCCAGTTCAGGTCCCTTCATGATTCCTTTCGCAAAACCCTAATCCCTCGTCTTTCCAAGATTGAAGGAAACCCAAAACCAAATCCACTACGTGTCGAGCTTCAGGGTTTTCAAAGCGCCCACGATGGACGTCGGACTGATCTTCGGCAAGATGATGTAGAATAGAAAGCCCTGTGTGTGCTAAGAATCAAGATGCCCAACGCTTGCAAAATCAGTCATTCTCGCCGCAATTCAGACAGGCGTCAGCTCGTTCCTGGTCGAGTCTCTAGTTGGGGAAAACGCAGGAGTTCATATTTGCAATCACAAGGTCCAATGACTTTTTGACAATGAAGTTTTTTCAATGAATCTTGCGACTTTGATATTTTTTTGCACAAAGATGTGCTTGAAATTTTTTTATTTCAACCATACAAAAGTGAAGACTACTTTGTTTGGAATCAATTGTGGAAAATTTTGACCGTTGAATTTGTAAATTATAACAATTATGGATGATCAACTTCATAAGCAAAAAACACAAATTTTGGAGAAAAAGCTTTGCAAGAAGATGAATAATGATTTTTACACCCACCCACTCACCCTAAAAAGTGTCTTTTGGAACTTAAGGCAAGTGTAGTATTTTTTTATTTGAAAATTTGAAAAATAAAAAAATCCCTCAAATTTGTACACATTCAAACAAAAAGAATAAAAAGCCAAAATTGACCAAATTGGGTCCTAAATTTATTTATTTTAAACTAAATATGTATAATATTTTAAATTTTAATAGTTGTTATCATTATTATGTTGTTTAGAATATCTTCAAAAAAATAGGAATCATTCTAATTATTTTTTTGTTTTGTTCTTAATCACACTACATCAAACCTTTTATTTTCAAAATTGCTAAAACTAAACATTTGAAAAAAAATTCTTCAAGTCTTCTTCTTATGTAAAGAATAAAGACTAAAAATCTTGAAGAATTTTTTTTTTCCATCTCTACTGCTCCATTCATTGAAAAAACATTATATTTGCTCCCTTTTTCTACTAGACTACAATTCCTAAATAAAATTTTAAATACTTCTCAAATTCAAATTTTGTAAATCAAGCAATGCAACAAAAAGTTGAAAATTACACATTATGTCTTCTTGATCCTCAAGGGATTAACAATAGAATTAATGAAGCACAATTTTTTTTTTTTTTTTTTTACTTTCACCCTTGGCTAGACCTCTACAATCAACTCTTTGCACTACTATAGACTCAAATGCTACTTGCTCCCTTGAATCCTTTTCATGTGCCAGCGTGGACTTTTGATACTTGCACATGTACATCTAGATTCATATACCTCGGTTAGGGTTTTGAGCTCATAGTCATCAACGCCACATGTTTAATTGCACAAATTCTTCTTTGGTGGAAAAAAATACAATCAATATTCCAAAACCACCAGAAGCATCTAACAACAACCAATGGGAGTTGAAGAGTTCAATGAGGCAACCACTCGAAGTTCAAGGGGATCTTAGGTGGCATGAATTGAGTAGTGTCAAAGTATAGAAAATATTCCATGCAAATGTTGCACACTCTATACCAATTTCTTAATGGATACTTTGTGTGAACACAAATCTCTATAGTACAACCTCATTGGACTCTAATGTTATGCAGTAATACAGGGCGATGGCCGGAGCTCTGAGCATGGCGCACAGGTGATCTCAAAAACGCGCAGGGGTGCATCGTGAGGGCGATGGCTGAAGCTTGGCAGGGCTGACTGAACTCGAACTCCAGATACGGAAAAAATGGCAGTTCAGCAAGCACACCGAGGTAGCTCCAGTTCGAAAACTTCCCAGATCCGGAAATCTTGGATCCGGAGTTCAGTTTGTTTGCGAGTTGGATCCCTGCCTCGTGCTGAGTGGCTGGGGGGGACAGGGTACGCATGCAACTGCTACTCGGATTAGAAGCTTCGCAGATGGACAACCACGAAGATTGGAGCTCACAGCCTCGCCATCACATGCCACCCCGACCGCCCACACCGAGCATGCAGATCGATAAGTTACAACCAAGCACTGTTATCATCGTCGTTCTCCCAATTATTGTGTGTTATATCTCTCTCTACTATTCCCTCTCAGCCTTATCCTACGCACACACAAACGCTACATTGCTCCACACATTGCAAATACACCGCCTCAGACCAAATCCTGTAGCCGCCCATCATGCAAACAACCGCATCGCTACAACCGCATCACCAGCGTCACTCGGAGCGGTCACAGAGATACAACATAGTCCCCATAGAAACCTGCTTACCCGTCAACACAGCAACCGATTAGCTCCTCCACATCGATACCCACCCAGAGCCACGCTAGTCGCAAGCAGCGCACCTCACCGATATCCTACTCCGGAACCCTGCACCGAAATTTCTCACCGATCCTCTGTCGACGTGCTGGCGCTGAAGACAACCCACGCAAGCAAGTCTGGAACCACCCCCGGGGAACGGCCGATCTACTCAACCATCGCACCGCAGGACCGCACGGACCCCGTGCCACAGCTCCGTACGATCAAAACGCGGCAGTTCAGTAACAGCATCCTTAGGCGGGCACCTGAGCAACGGCTCCTTACTTCGAGGTTAAACTCATATATCTCTATTCAATATTTGCAGCTTGTAAGCCTCTCATTGGTTATCACTTTGGATTCACTGTTGCTGCAAGACGCTCAACCTCCATCGGCCGGTCAAGATCCACCGAAACGCACACAGCTCAAGCCGCCCTCGCCCAGTTCACTGAAGCCTGTCCAGCTTCACCGCAAGTTGCCCAGCCCACCGAGACTCGTCCACCTTGCCCAACTCGCCCAGCTTTACCGCAACTCGCCCAGCCCACCACGACTCATCCAGCTCGCCCATCTTCACCGCAACTCGCCCAGCCTATCGAGACTCATCCAGCTCACTGAAACTCGCCCAGCTCATCGGAGCTCGCCCAGCTCAAACACGGCATCAAGACTTACTAGGATCCCACCGGAACCTACCCAGCTCCATCGAAACTGTATGAAGACCAAGCCTCAAGACAAGTTGGTGGATTCCAGACGCAGTGTGAAGGACACTAGGTTGCGCCCAACGCCCAAGGCCCCAACTACTTCAAATCGACAATCATCCCGTAGCACAAAGACCACAGGCTCTTCAAGCAAAACACAACACGCCATCTGCCCAAGTGTATCTGCTGTAGAAGAATTTCGTATCCAAAGGCGCCACACCATGTCTACACCTCCGCTTCCAGATTCACACACGATACCACCTTCGACCAAAGGTAAGCTTCTATACTTCTACCTTCTTTATTGTACTCTCTTGTATGTAAATATTTATGTGGACACCTCTTATGTATATGTATATTGTAATTCCACTCATGCCCGGGAGCCCACTGCTACCGGGAGGGTTTTTACAATATATTTTAAACAAATCGCAATCCATATCAAACCCATTACAATACATAGAAACTTTCCTTGCAATACATACACTTTAAAACACACTCGTTCAAACATAGACCAAACTCTTAAAACTTCAAACTTTTTTCAAAATATGGATCCTCTCTACTCAGAAAAAACTCAAAATATTATATTTTGTCCTAAACAAAAGTGCATACATACATACCTTAATATTTCTCAAAACATACTAGTTTTGCACTTTTGGCCTAAAAATCAGATTCAATTCTATGCAGGTACAATGTCAGACCCGCCACAAAGCAACAAAGTCCGGAGACATATGGCTTACTCAAATGATATTGAGATGGAAGATGCGGTTGGTTCACAAAAACGCATGACACCAGAAGCAGAAGCATCCACACAGAAGAAATCAAAAGGCACCGTTACAACCATGGCACTACTCAGTGAACCAGTACCTTACGAATTTTGGTATGGGTTTCCTACTATGGAAACCCTTGCCTATGAAGCCAGTATGCCGCCATTCACCAATAAAGCATCAGTAGCAGAGCTCATTACTCAAGGATACAATCCACGAGAAGCAGAAGACCTCACAAAAGCCCGGATGTCATTTCCTCGCGTGCAACAAAAGTTGTGGCCTACATCAAGACCCAACAATATTGCCGGCCAACACTTCAACCTGACTCAAATTCCCTTTGATGTCGAGGTAAACATGCACACCCAACTCGCTCTCGATTACCACATTCTCTTACATTTCGAAAAACCTTTGTCCCCATTGACCCAAAAACAAGCCATGGTAAAGATTTTGGGGCATTTTCAAGAGATGAACATACAGTTAGGGGATAGCATTGCTGACCCCATAGCAATCCTATGTCATGGAGCCAAAAACTCCAAAGTCTGGTCAGGCATGGCTAGAATTCACCTTCAAAACCCAGAAATTGATGGTAAAGCTCTACTCCATGGTACTAGAGTGTTTGCTATCCCACTAGATGATGACATACTCACAATAGCCAAAGTCTCCAAATCATTTGACCCTATCACCTCTAGTACCCTACTCTCTATCAAGATTAATAGCGAGACCATCCGGAACATGGAACCCCATCACCTTTTCAAACAGACACTCGAAGAGAGTTTCCATAGGGGCTTCGAATTTGAACTAACACAGGTTCAAAAACCTACCGCTGAACCTTATGGCTGGTTGACAACAACATCACCGGAGCAACTGGCAAAAATCAAGCAGCAACGAATTGCAATATTGGGTGAACTCCTACAACCAGTTAATCGTGACTTGAACCAATTGACTCGTGAGGAGGTGAACAAGAGAAACTGCCTAGTACTCATTGTCAAAGGCATCAACCTCACCAAATCTATTGCTGAAGTAACCCAAGGATTCCATGACCACTTTGGAGTCAAAAACGTCAAATCCATCTTCTTTCCACGGTATAAAAGAGATGCTCATAGTGGTGTAGCCAACATCGAATACCTCAACACCGCAGTCTATAAGCAACATGTGAAGAAATCAACACGCCTTCAACACAAATGGGTGGAGTTCCAGCTCCATCCTAACTCTCTAGATGGGACTGCCAAACCCAATGATGAAACCCTTCAGAAATGGGGTTTCCTGGACATCAACACTGCTCTAGCTGGTACAGTTGAAGCAATGCAGAATACAGCATCATCCTCTGCCCCAAAACAATCATTACAGAGAGAAGAACTATCAGCATTGATAGGAGAGGCGGTTTCAAAAGAAAACTTGAAGCTACATATGGAATTCAAGTCCGACATGAGTCAAATGAAAGAAGAACTGACAATAGAGGCACAAAGTTATGCAGACAAGGTAGATTAGGAGCTCAGAGGTAACCTGACAAACCTAGAAACCATCATGGCTCAGAGCATGCAGATGCTTAAAGGCTTGACTCGTTCAGCCATTAAAGCCCCCGAACCCTCCTCACCGCCAAACTAGTTCAGTTTTACAACACCATCACCCAAAAACAGAGTGCCATAGTCATATACCTTAGTATTATATCATCCATTATTTGCATTACACTATTGTACACTGCCACTTGGTGGCAATATAATATATATATTTTGCTTTTGCTTCTCTTCATGCCATCATCAAACTCCCACCTCTTTTTTGACATTAGATCTCTTACACAAGACTTAAACACTTATAAAGCACACTTATACACACATAAACACATTATATTTGTTAGCAACCATATTCAAATATTTGGTAAAATTTACCAAGACATCCAAGTAAAATTAAAAACCACACATCTTATTCCAAAACACCAAAAATTCCCTTTGTACATTACAATTTTTTTAGGTGGTGATATAGAAACTAACCCAAGACCCATGCCCGATATACTTACCAACCACCCACCTCCACATAAAAAAAGATATAAAATGTATTTTATAACATGCACAATAAAACTACAACCCGAATACCAACATTTAGCAAAACTATTTGCACCTATAATAAACATTACACACCCTCACCACAACGACACTACCATAAATTACCCTTACATATCACAATACATTCATCAAAACCAACACCACCCACCACCAAGACTTTTATTTGCACTTATTACTACAATTAGCCCACAATTAGAGACATGTAACCATCTATTAAGACAAATATCAATCCCAGACTGGACCACACTATTACTAGAAAAAATGGTCCTCTTACAAAATCCACCAGAAAGACATATCACAACACCACACCCATACATTCAATTTAAAAATCTACACCAAGATATCATTGAACCTTCCAACTCCATTCACAAAGAAATATATAATTTCATTAAACAAACACCTGCAACACCAACCCTACAAATTATGCTTAACAAATTTCCATATCTACCTGAGAAATTACTCCTAGAAGCACTAAAATGCAAAGACTCCTTAATAGAATACTCCCACCCCACTCCTCTAACCAATTTACCAAACACAGATCCTACAAATACACAAACTACTAACTCCAATACATACATGACCACATGGAACGCTGCATCGATAACCACAACCTTACCAAGCCTCCAACAACTAACATCACTAACACCAACTACCCCTGCAATAATAACAATACAAGAAACCAAAATAACTGCAACAAAATCCACAAAATACATTGAAAATTTATTTCCACAATATAAATTAATATTTAATAATACGCATGCATTAACCAGATGTATGCAACAGAGACGACCATATACACCAGGACGTGGTGGACTTCTTACACTAATAAATAAAAAATATGCATACCCAGGAAACATTACCAAAATTCCTACTCCAGCTGCATTTTCACCATATTTACAAATTATAAAAATGAAGAATCACCCTTTACAACCATGGCTAATATTCCACATGTACATGCCATCACACACAGATGATCTACAATTGATACCCAAAATTCAACAATGTATAAGTCAACAAATCTCCCTACACCCACAACACACTTATATTCTATGTGGAGACTTCAACAGAGACATTGCCCTCATTGGTAGACAAAATGAATTTAACATAACTCCACCACAAATAGAAGACATAGAATGGCGTAGATTTACAGACAGCCAACAACTCACATATATATCTACTAACAGCCCTTTTTCTAGACAAGGTGGTCAAAACTATACTCAAACTAGTCTAATAGATGGTTACTATATAAATACACCTAATTCTACTCTATACACAGTAACCACAAATCATAACCACAACCTAAATTCAGACCATTCACCAGTAACATTACATATACCACCAAATACATTACTAGCAAGACCTACAACACCAATAATAAATAAACCACCACGAATATTAAACCCTATTCCCCAAGAAAATATAGAAAATTTTAAAACAAACTTTTTTGAGGAACACGCAATTCAAATAAATGAACTAACCACCATTCTTACAAATGATAATATAACAAACCACCAATGGCATGAAGCATGTAATACCTTAGACCACCTCATACAAAGTATATCCAACAAAATACTTGAAACCTGTAGTGCACCACCATTACCCCATCTAACAAACCGTACAGTTCAACAAGGTGGCTTTTTACCAAGAAAGATACAGAAACAATGGAAAGCTCACCTCTCTACTCACCACCTAATTAGGAAGGCAATCTACATATCCAAACACACAACAAATTGGTCAACCCATCCAATAATAGAAGAAATACGTAACCACAACAACGCCCGCATCCCACCACCTGAAATACATGGTACAAACCAACAAGAAAGGATTAACACCATAGCAAACCTAGCCAAAAATGCAAACATACAAGCTCGTAAAATAACTACACAATATACTCAAAAATGCATCAAAAAGGAAATCTCAAAATATAGACAATTATATGAAAAAAGTCCCAAATAAATAAATAAATAAATATTCAAAAACCAAAATACCCCCTCACTAGATTGCATTTTGGATAGACAAAACAACTTATTAACCAACCCTGAAGACATTGCCAATGAAATACATACTCAACAATCAATTAATAATAGCCCTACAGTTCCAACATGCTATTATCTACCAGAACACCCACCACATTGTATATGCGCAGTAAGACAATACCCTTGGCATGACTTAAATGGTTTTGTCATAGACAAACGTGGAACCCCGGATACTCCTTTACACACTTACTTCACTAAAGAAACGTATGACATATGTTTAAAACACTTATCCAATAATAAAACCCCTGGTCCAGACTTAATTCCAAATATAATCCTTAAAAATATGCCTCAATGTTTTCAAAACCTCCTTTTTCTATTTTTCAAACACTGTTATAAACACAAACAAATCCCATCATCTTGGAAAACTAGTCTGACTATATTACTTTATAAAAAAGGAGATCCTTCTCAATTATCGAATCATAGACCAATTGCACTTGCAAACACCATCTACAAATTTTTCACTAGTACTCTCACTTTAACCCTATCAAACTATGGTGAAAAATACCAAATCCTACACAATAGCCAAGAAGGATTTAGACCAGAACGTAGCACATCACGACAACTACAACTTCTTATAGCAGCTTTAGAAGATGCACGCTTCACTAATCAAGACATCTACATACTATATATAGACTTCAAAAACGCCTTTGGTTCCATAGACCACGCAAGGCTCTTGGCTATAATGTTAGACCTTGGATATCCAAAAGACACAGTAGCATTAATCGGAAATATTTACTCAAACTCCACTACTATTTTCACAGGAGAACATTTTGGTAAAACTAAACCAATACAAATACAAAGAGGAACCATTCAAGGTGACACACTCAGTCCATACCTTTTCCTTATCTTCCTTGAACCGCTACTTAGATGGCTCCAAATAGGTAATAATGGCTACAACTTTGGTACATCCCAGATAACTATAAGTTCTTCAGCATATGCAGATGATCTAGCAGCTACATCAAATAATCCCCAATCACTCCAATGTCAACTAAACAAACTAGATAAATATTGTGAATGGGCAGGAATGGATTTAGGAGTACCAAAATGTGCAATCACTGGATGCCCTAATAAATCAAAAACAAAACCAGACATCTTTAAAACTCAGATACTTGCCATGAACATTAGCTATAGAAACCAACAAATACCAGTTTTACACCAACACGAACCCTACCCATATTTAGGAATACAACTAATACCCTCTCTAAAATGGAAACTACAAACTCATATCACCACTAAGAAGGTAACAGATCAATGTGCACAACTTACTAATTGCCCAGCTACAATAAAACAAAAAATCAATATGGTTGATACAGTAATTAGAGCAGGTATAGCCTATAGTTTCTATGCTGTGCCATATTCTCTACCAACAATTAAAAAACTTGATAAAAAGATCATTGGTATTCAAAAAACTATATGTGGACTACCAAAATGCACTGCCAACGTAATAGCACAACTTCCACATGAATTTTTCGGACTTGAAGCCTTCTCTCTTAAAAATGCATACCTAAGTTGCATTAGTGAACAACTTAGAAATGCTCTAAACGATCCAGGAAGACTAGGAATAATATATAGAGGACTCATCCACCATATATTGGCCAAATATGGAGGGGCAGAAAACATCCCAAGAATCAAACAACAAGATTGTGTCAGATCACCTACAACACGGACCCTCTTTCTTCTGAAGCATGAAACAAACATCCACCTCATGAGTGTAGTAGAAAACTTTCAACTACACCCAACAGAACTTGAAAAAGAATGGATGTCACAAACTACTCGTATTTTACCACATATAAATTCCAAACTTTCCTTTAAAATGCTACATAAACTCCTTTTACATAACATATATAAAATTAAACACATTACACTTCCAAATGGTACACATTTAATGTCACCTCAAGACTTCAAAATATACTACAAAACTCCAACCAAAATTGAAAAAGCTGCTTTAAATATAGCTGAACAACTTTTTTGTTATCCACAATGTACACCTGAATGCTTACAACCTTGTCCAAGACACTCACTACCAAGAACTCTAAAAGCACAATACATCTCAGATAACCGAGATTTAATTCCCAGGACTTCGTATAGCCCTCCACATCCACCACTAGTACAAATACCACAACAACAAAATCCACCTCTACATATTCAAAACAACCCACTTAGCTTCCCCATATACATTATAATAGATCATCAAATCAAAGAAATCAAAGACAAATACAAAATCCCTAAAAAATTTAATATATATCTCTGCCAATGGACACTTGAAAATAATACCACTTATAGTAAATGGCTACCACAAAGATATCTTTTCCCATTTAATCAACCAACGGTAATTGCACACAACATCAACCTACTAACACAATATTATACAAAACAGCAACACAAATACTACAAAAACCTCATCATGGTCAGCTTTAACCATGAACAATCCAGAGATACTAGATTTATCCCACCCCCAACAATAATCCCACTTATGCAAATCTCCACTAATGAATGTAATCCAGAAAAAGACATAATAACAAATACACCTACCATAATAACACAAAATGAACTAACACATATATACCTTGACACCGGTAACTACCTCATAACTATCCCAACCACTAGATTACAATGGCTATGGAAACAATATCAAACCGCTAGACATAATACGCATGGCTTAACACCACCTACACAATCATTTGAAACCGAGATCACATGGCTATATCAACGTTACAAATATAAAAAATCTAATAAAAACACGCTAAGAACTTCGCAACACTCCCTTCCACAAAACATCTTAGACTCCTTAACAAAAACATTTGACATTTCTCACTCATATTTCTCATCACCAATCACCTGCTCCACACTAATCACACAATTTTACTCTTTCTTTGAAAGAGATAAAGTATTTGGATCACTTGGCAAAGCATTTCAGTACAAATGGAAAGGCAAAGGTTTTGCACATCCACAAAACGAAGAAACAGCCCAACAAGCACTACATTGGGCAAGACTTGCAACCAAACATGATCTAAACACCATAACTATTTTAGTCATACCGGATATAAATTGGTACCATAACTTCTCCCCATATATTGGACCATTTGAAGATACACACGTTATTGCACACTTTGCTGCGGACACTATTACATATGAAAAACCAACAATTCCAATTGAACTAAACAAACAACTACACACTGAGCCCCTCGCAATCCATATTCTATGCATACATCACCAAAACCACAATATTGGCTCATCCAACCAACTAGACTCCCTCACATAGATCCTCCAAAATCTACAAATACCAGAGTACCACATACAAATTGCTGCACCAACACCTAGTAATGTAATAGTGAAAAAGAATTCAAATTGGAAAAAACTCACTTATAAAACCAACTATAATTCAATAAATTTATATACCCCCCCGTTACCAACGTATACATCTATCCCTCAATTAAAGTTTCCACCGCAATATAGCTACTACACAGATGGTTCATTTATACCACCACAACAACATGCAGATGGACACTGGATACGCGAAAAATCAGGATACGGCATATACAACTCTTTCAAAGAAGAAATTCAAATCTCTAAACGGCTCCCTGGTTTACAAACCATTTTTAGAGCTGAGCTCATGGCCATACACAAAACTCTACGCATAATCACTACCCAATATCCACATGAACCTGCCTACATATTCACTGATTGCCTAAACTGTCTATATGTCCTTAATACACAACTAAAACATCCTACTCTACATCGCAACCATGCAGACAAAATCATATTGGAATCTATAGTAGAAATGCTTCAAAGCCGTACACAACCCACAACAATTTCCAAAATTAAAGGCCACACTAATATTGTAGGCAATGAACAAGCAGACAAACTTGCAAAACATGGCACAGGGCTTTGGCAAGAAACACTTGTCCTTTTTTTTGTCCCCTTGACCTTTTGGAGGTAGTTTTTTGCTCATAACTTTTTCATATTTTGTTCAATTGACTTGAAACTTGAAAGAAAGGTGCCTACAAAAGTTTTACATTTTGTGTAATTTTTTCAATTTTTTCAAAATTAATTTACTATTTTTAAACTGCCCCCGATTGGGTGTCTACCATGGCCATTTTGGGGGGTTTTAGTCCTTTTTCTGACCCAAAAATGAAAATCTTGAGCTGAAAATTGGCATGAAAGGACCTTACCTAAAGTTACACAATACCACGAAGAGATTTTTTGAAAATAATATATTGTTCAACCTCCACATGTCGTCAAAGTGGCTGACTTTGCGCAAGTGTGGAGAATAGAATTTATTTTTTCCAAAGATGAAATTTGTTGTAAGAGAAATACCTTTACTTGGAAAAAAAAGGGTTTTTTATTTTTATTTTTTGAATTTTTTTACTATTTTTACCAAATTAGTGAAAAAGAGCTATTTTCATTGTATTTTCCATTGTCTATAACATTTAGAGAAAAAATTTCTTAGGTCTGAATTTCAAGAGACATGATATTCTCATTGCTCTTCAAATTATCCATATTTTTTTCAATTTAAAAAAAAATTATTTCAAAGGGTCACAGGACTCATAAGACTCACTCATTTTGAGCCATTTTGAGACAAAATCGGTAAGTGTTTCTTGCCACGACCCCACAACAAAAGAATATAAATTTGCCTCAAAAAATTATGAATTTGCACATACTACTCCATTCTATTACCAAAAAGATGAATGGCCAGGTCAAGCCCATCGACCTGACAAAGGTCCAGTCAGATGTTTAGGAACATACATCATCAAATATGATCATGATAAAAACCTTGAAATAATGGCACAACGATTTCCTAACATTAGTAAATGGACCCTTAACCCCAATATACATAAAGACCTCTCTAATGATTTCTGGTCAAACCCTGAAATAACCGACTCACAAAAAACAAGCCTACTAAAATTCCGCACCGGCCAATACATGGGAAATGCTAGAAAACAATTATTTTTTGGGATTGAGAGATTTCCATCCATCACATGCTCCATTTGTAACTCTCATGACGTAGACACATGGCTCCATGTACTCTTAAAATGCAAACAACATCATATCCATGCCCTTCGTGTCAAAAGACATAACAAAGCAGTATGAGAATTGAGAAAACTAATCCTATCTACCAAAAATAGTAGATATTATACTCTCATGAACGCAGGAACATTCAATAACAATCCACAAGAAAACACAGTCCCCCCATGGCTGTTACCTTGCTCTTGCCAAAGACAAAGATGTCATTGTAACGCTAGATTTAAACCGGATATCCTCTGGATTAAAGGACTCTCCTACCAAAGCAACCCACCAAATATCCCAGATAATAATCTCACAATACAATTCATTGAATTTACATACTCTAATGACAGATTTGCACAAACAACCATAGATAATAAAATTCAAAAATACCAACCATTAATAAATAGTATCGCGGCCCAAGGATGGAAAATAGATCCACTTATTGTCATTACAGCAGGAGCTAGAGGAACAACACACATTCCTTCAATGAAAATCCTTGAAGCCAAACTTAAATTAACAGAAACTGCTCTAACGCACACTTTCAAAGCAATCAATACCATAGCCATACAATACGCTGGATCAATCATTCTACACAAAAGAAGAATTGAAAACAACCAACCACTTCCAATTGAATAAATAAAAATTAAAAACAAAAAATTAAAAACAAAAAACAAAAAACAAACAAAAAACAAACAAAAAACAAACAAACAAAAACAAAACAAAACAAAAAACAAAAAACAAACAAACAAACAAACAAACAAACAAACAAACAAAACAAACAAAACAAAACAAAACAAAACAAAACAAAACAAAACAAACAAACAAACAAAAAACAAAAAACAAAAAAAACCTAACACTGCACATTACATTGCATACTTATCCAATACTAATAAATTAATAACTAAATTGAAGTCAAATCAATCCAATTAATCTAATTAAATCTAACAAAACAAAATTAAAAGCTTGGATGCTTTGAACTAGTTACTTGTTACTATAGTGTCTATTTTCGAAAGAAAAGAGTAGTCTTGCATCAATAGCCCTTGATCCTGTGGACATTGGCTCATTGTCATGACGAACAGACACTTTATTCACGCCGGACTACTTATTGCAAGTGGATCGGAGTTTATTATATTATTATATTATATTATATTATATATTATATTATATATTATATTATATATTATATTATATGGCATGAATTGATCATGTTACATTTTCAACTTTAAGAATTCATAATGAGTGTTGGAAAATTACAATTTTCTCTCAAGGAAGCTAATATGCTACAAAATAAATTCATCATTTTTACCCCAAAACTTTTCAACAAAAAATATTTGGCTATCTTACATGTAAATGCTTTATTGTATACTTCATATATGCTTTGCAAAATGTATCATTTCAAAAAAAAGATCCATGTTTGAGGATAGTGTTCCTTCCCTAAGTTAAAAAGACCTAATCTCAATTCACTTCCTACCTTAGAAAGGGACTAATTTCCTATCTACAATCAAAATTACAATTACAATTCATCTTTTGAACTATAGTCAAATGAAAGTTATAAAATTTATCAAAATGAATATTTAAGATAATTTTTGTATTTTGTATGAATTTTTTCAATCTAGACTTTATACAAATATTAACAAAAGACATAACTGATGACCATGTACATAGGTCTCAAAATGCTCCACTCTATATCCTCCATTTTGTTTATATATATGATCTTTTGTAAATTTCATATTCTTTTGTTTTATTTTAGTGAACTATGAATTTTTGAAATAAAATTGAAGAAAATTAATATCAAATATAAAACAAGCTTTAAAAGTTGGAAATTTTAGAGTAGAAATATGTTGTTAAATAGAACACTACAAATAAAAGATTTTTTTCATCATTGTACATTACATTTAGAAATATAATTATAGATCTTCAATTTTAAATTCTAATATTTTTTTTATTTCTAGAATTCTTTTAGTAAAGTAAAAACTACTAATACGTTAAAAGCTTTATCTTGTTAGTTTATCTTACAATCTATTGAAATAGTTTTGAATATCAAAATCTAGCTTCAAGAAATAAAAATGATGACTAAAATGACTTACAATTTACTCAATGATGTGGATATAGCACGAGTAATGTTGTATTTAAAAAGTAGGATGAAAATCATCCATTTTCTCACTATGACTATGAGAATAAATTGTATACAGTGCAAACACCCAAAACCGTCCAAATAAGGAATTTAGCATAGTTGGAGGCAGCGTTTTCTAAAACTGATATTTTTCTAGTATTAGCGAGTGAAAATCATGAATATTAAAAAAAATCAAAATTTTTGGAATCAATATGTAATTTCTATAAATTTCCAAAGTGTTGGCTCCCTAGACCACTGGAACCGTCCTATAGGTGTACTTTTAACCAAACACCTGCTGAAATCAATTGTCAATGAATGAAAACTATACATGTGTCTTACAACTGCGTCAACAAATTAGAATTAATGAATGCTTATAGACAAATTTAGTAGTACTCTAGGGCCCAAGAGTAGGTACAGGGACGGAAATGGGTATTTCTCCCTTAACCATCAAAAGGACACTTTTAGTCCTAAGTGTCTTTATGTGGTTAAGGGCTTTAGGATTTAGGATGCCTTTTGTTTTACAAGAAGAAAAAGGCTTAGAATGAATGAAATGTTTAAAACTTGTAATTCTTATATATGTCTGTTTTGAAAATTTCATTCCACAATGAAGTCAGTGAAAGAAAAAGCTTAAAGAGTTATATGATGGATGGATGTGAGCAACAAATTGAAAATTATAAAAATCCAAGGGTATGAAGTCTATATCATTATATTTTTTACAATAGGGATTTTGCTTCATTTTTGTATTTCAAATTGATCAACTCTTTTATTTAGAACTTTTTTTCTCCTATGCAACATGACTTCATATGATTATTTTGATTCAATAATTTAATTTCTTTTTGAAATATTTGTGTTAATTTTCAAATAGATTATATCATCATGCAAATTTTGTTTTCTCATGTAGAACATAGTAAATATAGTATATGGTACATAATTCATTATTATGTAAAGATTATTATTGTCTCATTTTGGCAAACCAAGGATATGTACTCACAAGGAGTTATTGTTATTGCATTGAAATGATGGTCCCTAAAGGGCATACAACAGTATATTTACAAAAATGATCAAGTGTTCAATATTAATGCAATTTGAAAGAATATTTTGGAATTGATGGTTTAATGAAAGCTATAGATTTTGAATTTTGCACTGCACTGGCATGATAAAATCTACCATTGCTATTGCCAATATTTTCATATAATATATGAAACTTGAATTTTTTGATTCATTAGCACTTGATCCCTATTAGTTCCACAACTATTGCAAAAGCTTGCAACAATATTCTTATTGCATATTTTTGTTTGTAGGAGATTGGGAAAACTTCTGTATTATAATTCATAAAAATGTTTATTGGGCTCTTGGCTTTTGTTGTGAACATTGAATGAATTAATTAGGTGATATTTCTTTAGGATGAAATCATGATGGATTTTATAATAGAAGTCATGACATTGCATACTAGATATAATAGACTCTTTTAGATCTCTTGAGAAGTCTTAAAGGAGGCTCCTTTCATTTCATAATTTGAAATTATAACATAAAATCTTTGTGATGGATGCTAATAATCTTATTGTAATTTAGATTTGGAGCTTTGCTTTACATCATTTTGATAAATATTCTAAACTTCATATGTTTTATTACATTCTCGGGTGGGTCACTCTTTGTATATTTTATACCCCCCCGTGCGGCAAGGAGGTATTTTATGGGGGGCTATTTACCCCAAAGGCTTAAATAGATGGTACCCTATAATTACATAATTTAAAAAAAGGTCCTATATTATGGCACCCTTACTTATTTATATTATGTAGGTGAAAATAATTTTTACTAGGGTATTTTCTTTATAAGGAAAAAAAACTAATTGAAGAGAAAGTTTGAAGGGAGGTTAGAAAAGAAGACTAAAAAAATTCCCAAGGAAAGTTTTATTCTTAATTTAACTGAATATTCTTTTCACACCTTCCTTTGGTTCTCAGAAATTAACAAATTGAACTAGAAAGCCCATGACAATTTGGCCACTTCTAGTACACAAACATCCACAGATTCAATGCATTATAACTACAGCAGTTCATAGAAAACCAGCTTCAGAAATTCTATATCCAAAAACTTCTACAGTTCATGGAAAAACCAGTTGCAGAATGTATGAAATGCAAACACAAGAATCATAATTTACACAAATTGCAATGCATTAAAGAATGAGAGAATGTTATTCACATGCTCTAATTGACAATGAATTTCAAGAAACCCCTGAAGAGAACAAACAACACTGTCTTTCACATGCCATGGCAGAGTGGTTTACAAAATGCAATTGAGTATCAAAAGAACCAAAAAACCTCAAGGAAAAGTATACGCCAAAAATGCAGCATTCACAAATGCTTGAAAACCGATAGTTACAATACGGCCTCTAGAATCCGAGTTCCTGCATTCACACAAAACTGCAAAGAAACTACACTCCTATCTGAGCAAGGGTGTTATCCAAACACCCGGATTTGCCAAGCTGCAACCAGGACGGGAGATGGCATAATCTATTTGCCACCCCATTGTCAAGCACTTCCGAAGCTCCATTAGATCTTCGGTGTCTAACTCTGCAAATGACAAAGACCTCAGATGAGGTGCCATCTCCCCTCCTATGACCCATGAGCGACCAAACAACGCCACATTCTCATCAACAACGCTCACACTCACAGGCTTCAACTGAGCCATTCCGTGAACCTCAAGCTGGACCACCCTGCAGGCTGCGAATTCAGGAGTCTTCACCACCAAGTCACGAATTCGGCGGTTGATACCTGCAAAGCTGATGAAGACTTTCAGCGCCTCCACCCGCTCTGCATGCGTGATTTGTAAGGCTTCCCACCCAAATTTGGGCTGAAATCTCTCACCTAGCCATAGCACGAGACACTCCAACACCTGCATTGTAGTTTCGTGTCCACCTTGCTTGTACTCTGCCATTTCAAATCTAAAGAAAGAGCAAAAAAAATGCAATGAGGGTTATTAATTTCGTATAAAACTTCAGAGGTGCACGTTTAGCCTACTCTTAATCTGTTCAAGTGCACAACAAAAAGCTGAAAACGGCAAACCTAACTAGAAATCACAGCGCAACAGAAAGCTTCAGAAATGGAGAATCCTAAGCGTCTAAACACTTGTTTCAGTTTGACACCAACAACAACATTGTGACTCCATCAATTCCAGAATTCCGTTCCACCTGCTACAGATCATGGCGCACTCAAAAGCAAATACAGAAACTCTCGAAATTCAAACGTATAAAAGCACAAATGTGCACAAAGACAGACTTACCGAGCAATTGAAACCCTGGTCAGCAACACCTCGACTTCTGCCTCGACTTCTCGTGCTTCCCGATTGCGCACGCGACTTCTTCTGCGGCAACAATCAATCGGATTCAAAGCAGGATTTAGGCTTCACGGCGCGCGCACAAGTGGGAGCGAACTCCAAAAACAAAATCATGAAGCAGATGAAGGTGAAGTGAAACCAGCGAACCTGCCAAGCGCACAAGTGCTGCGCATCCACCACCGCTCCGCGTCCACCACCGCTCCGCAACCACAAGTGCTCCGCAACCACAAGCGCTCCGCAGCCACAAGCGCTCCGCAGCCACAAGCGCTCTGCAGCCACAAGCGCCAATCCAACGCGCGACGGAGATTTGGCCTTCGTGCAAGCGGTAGCAGGAGAATTGGCGCAGACTAACATGCAAACAAATCCTAAGCGCACCAGGAGCAAAACCAAACTCCAGACCTTAGCTCCCATGCATAGAAAACAAAAAAAATGGGGAGCATGAAATACCCTACAGCGCCCTTCCCGATTGATACGATTAGGCGAGTTGACAGACATAGAGTGATAGAACCCTAAACCCAGAAAAGGAAATGAAAGACAATCTCAGAAAATCTCAGAAAATCTCAGAGAAATGAAGTCCAGCAGCCATCCATGAGTCGATATCTCAAAATCATCAAATCAAAATCAGTCACACTGAAAACTGAAATAGTGCCATCACTTCCTGGAAGGCCAAAATAGGGTTTAGGGATTTAAGCTGGAAATTCACTTCACCTCATTTCGATGATTGACAAGAGAAAATTAAAAGACTTCACACTTGAATCCTCAAATGCATGATTCACCACGTATGTCTTGGGAAAAAACTTCACAGTCAAGAAAAACACTGAAATGAGCCTCAGTTTTTCTTGCAGAAATGTGCACAGTTTAGGCTTCGAGAAGGACTACCATACGATAAAACTGCCTCTACCATATGATGCATTTTGTATTTGCCTACGGTATCAGATTCAATGAATCCAAAATAAAAAACTTGAAAAAAAGGACAACACAGAAGGGCTTCAATCGGTATACCTCTAACTGCAGACATGAAGGCTCTGAAGGAGTAGCACTGCCCAGAACTTCAACACTCCCAAGAAGGAAAGTGATTCACCTGCATGATCTTGGAAATACAGGTGCCTTGATGGATACCAACAAAACTGTCATTTCTAGAAGAATACAAAATCCAACAAATAACACAAATTGAGCTCAATGAGGCAGGGTCAGGAATGTCTTGAACTTACCAATTATATGCCCCCTTGCTATTCATTACAAGCAGCACCTTCACACCCTGGTAGTTTGATTCAAGCTTTTCGACTGTTGACAAATTCGTTCAATTCTCGGGAATCATTTCTATCCAAAGTATAAACTTCATTGGTAGGATTGTATGTCATGGTAATTGTACCAATTATGCAATCTATATCAATCCACTTACTATCAATGTGGTCATATTTGAATTTGTCTCTCCCAACATGTTTTCGGTAGTATTGTAGCAGGACCTCAATGTGAGGATTCTGTAGCTTCGATCTCCCATTTTCCTCCAGTCTTCCAAGAAGGTCCACAGGTTGCCTTAGCACACCAAATTGTCGTCCATTGCGACGCCTCATTGCCTGAACCCTACCCAGCCACCATGCACCTTCATCTACAGCATTCAAAACATTAGTAGCAGTGCCAGCCGTACTAGCAGTAGTTGGACGACCCCTTTTTCGCTTAGCAGCAGATCTCACAGTAGAAGATAAGCGCGTCGTGCTCCTTTGAACAAAGTGCACAGCACAATCTGATCCAGGAAATAGTAGCCCTGTACGAGAGGACAAGCCAGCTCGAACACAATTATCATGGTTGTTGAATTTAATGCTTTGCTTAATTCTAGCAAGGCGATCTTTGGATAGGAAATTGTTCCCATTCAGCTCAGAGACAATTGTAGACTTGTATACGCAATGTCCATCTGTTTCCACGGTTGGCTCAACTTTGACAGGGGAAGCACTTCCACAAACTCTCACTTGCGCCTCTGTGCAATTGAGCAAATCTGTGATAGCATCACGAGTTTCATCTTGCATGACTACTAAATGATTCTCACCATCATCCACAGTGGTATCTTCAACCGTATCCCTCATCAGGGGACCAGCTGAAATACCTGAGTTAGTTGATCCTTGCACTTGCAGGCGGTCACGTAATACTTCGGAATCTCCATCCTCCCCGAATACTGCTCTTCCACCTGGGCTGTAGGCAAAACTCTTTGGATCAGATCTTTCTACAATCCAAGGCTTGTCATACCAAATTCGCTTCCTTGGTTGGCACTGTGTAGATGGCGCCATATTCAGGACTCGCATCATCTGTTGGGCTTCCTTTAACCCCTCCTGTAGCGCCCCCACCACCGAATCGTTGTCGGGAATCAAGCTGTAGTCACCCAAATTGCATCGCAGCTCACCTGGTAGTAGCGGGTGAAGAGCTTCCCATATGTTGTCCATTTTGTTGTGTTGTTTCTTAAAAGCCAAACCATTTGGACCATATTCTATGGCTGACATGTGGTTCAAGGTATTCGCCGCATTCAACAACTCATAGAAATCATAAGCACGCTCATGGTTGTTCATGCCACCAATTCGTGAGAAAAAAATTTCGCATGAATCACTCCCAGTCAAATGGAGAGGAACAGCTAACTCCGGAAACCTGTCTCTGAAATGGCAAATCAAGAGAACAACAAAATGACAAGATATTTGAATATCAAGAAAACATTGCAAACTTACAAAGTGTTTGGTCTCCACTAGTTTTTGAGAGTTCCCCAGTACACTGTGATCTCCATGCTGCAGCCAAAGCCTCCAAATTCGAAAGAAGAAGGACACCTTTCCACACAAGACAATCCTAGAACGGAGGTCTAGTTTTGCTGAACAGAAAATGTCAATGTAGTCAGAGCATATTTGCAAATAAAATTCCGTTCCAAGCGTTCTCTCTCGGCGTGAGTTATCCGCCATTCACATGCGGGACAAGCATGAATGAATTCGCGCTTGACACAACCTTTGTGCTGCTGCCCAGTTCTGGCGGTCTTTTCTTTCAACATCTGCTGTTTTCAATCCATGCTCCTTGGTTGTAAACTGCTAAAATACCTGCTCAATGTGACTGTGCAAACACAAATCTCCTCCTAATTGTAGAGTTCTAGTAGCAGAAAGCAAAGGGTTAATCAATTTTTTGCCATTGTGAATATAATCCTGATCGTGCATCCCACTAGCATTCCCCTGTTCATCTAAGGACGCACTGAACATCCACCCATCCCACCCTAAGTCAAGACGGATCCCACTGTCACTCTTGTAATCCTGCAACATCAATTGACTCCTGCGGGAATCTCCATCGCTTGCGTGTCCTATGATAGGCCCAACCGCACTAAAACAGTTTGTTGCCCAAAGTTTATCAATCGTTTCCCACTGACGCCTAACCCAAGATGAGTTGAAACAATTGCATGTACAGCAGGCAACAAGTACAAGACGGGGCAGTTTATCGTGCAAAGGGTTGACAACAATGATGCGTGCAAAACTGCCAGCTCTGTTTTCTGAAAAGGACTCTAGTAATCGTTGGTATCCCTCCTCCCCACTCCCGACAATAGGCCTGAAATCAGAAACACAGACGTGGTTCTGAGATGGACCACAAAACCCAGCTAAGGTATCTGACTTTGGTTCCCACGCAACTCTACCTTTCACTTTTGTTTCGTCTTCAGCTAGTATTACAGGTACAGGACCTGCAATGTTGTGTGCGATCTTTGCATGACTGTAAATCTCTGCCACTGATGCAAAAATATCGGAGTGTTCACCTGCTATGAACTGCACTCCTTTCTTTACATCACGTTTGACTTCACTATAGCTAGCGCCCCCAAAATTCTGAGCAAATAAATCAACCATTCGACGACCCCCATAAACCTTCATCACTTCACCAAGACATTTTGTATTCTTGGTGTACCGGTTCCCTGTGGAAGCCCGGTTGACATTTTGTGCAACATCACGAAGAAAATCCCATAAAGCAGGTTTCCCACCAAAAGCCCCTAATCTATGAGCGTTGACAATACTTTGGCAGAATTTCATGACATCATTTGTATTCGAAGCCTCCCTAGCCAATTCACGCAGACTGGGACGCTTGACTTTCAATTGAACAATTCTAGCACGAGCAGATAGGTGCATCAATTTCTCAGCTTTCAATTTCCTACGCATTTCACGACCATGCTGTGCTAGCTCAGAAACTGTCAAGTAACCGAGTCTTCTTCCTGCCCCAGTGCTTCGACTGCCCCTTTTATCAATACTGCGTTCCTCCCTTACAACTCTTTTTCGGAAGTCCATTTGCAGTGGGATTTTGGAGCACATGGAGCAGGACAGATTCAGAAAACCAGACCCAGAATTATCAACCCGGATACACGGCCTATGCCTAAACGTTCCATCGATCTCTATTGTTTCACCATTCTTCTCAAAGCTAACCCTAACATGTGGTTCTGGATACCAAACTCCTCCCGCATGCGCATCATGGAGAAATTCACGAACAGAATAAGACACCCCCCCATAAGTGGTAGTCGGACCCCTAAACCCCCAACACAACAATCCTAAAACAATATTTCTATCTGAGGTAGAAGACTCACCCGGATCAACGTGATCTAGACTTGAATCTCGAACAGAATCTGCCTTCCACCATCTTCCAAGACTCGGTTGGTTAGAGTGTACACTAACTGCAGACGAAAGAGAAGGTCGCCCTCTTCTTCCACTTAGAAGTGCAGTGTTCTGTTTTGGGGGTTGATTTGCTTGTTCCACAGCTTGCAAATGCTTCGATGATGCCAAGTGATTTCGCAAGTTGGACTCCAGATTCTTCTTTGGCGGGCACAAACAGAGCAAATCATGGCAATAAAAGCAGCGCACCTTCACCCAGAAACTTTTTGGAGCAGAGTCCTTGAATGCTTGGAAAACACTGAAAGGCTTTCGTGAATCCCCTGCAGTGGCATTCACATCTTCCATAATTGCAAGTCCTTCATCTATGAGTTTCTTGTGCATCTCCGGAGTCAATGGAGTGACCTTCCCTTTCGAAGCAACAGACTGAGGGTGGTCAGCAGATTGAACATCGTTGTGAGCACACCAGTTCTTCACATGGTTTGTACTCAACAGGTGCTTGGATTTGAAATTGTTGAACAAATTTTGAATGCTTGTCTTGTCATGTTTGCCACTATCCCCACCAATCTCCTTGTGGCACTCAACGCAGAAGATCTTCACAATTCCATTTCCGTTCAAATCGGACGTCCTCAGCAACCACCGATTGTCTTCTTGCGATGAGCATTTTAAATCCCTCTTCATTTTTTCAGACTATTCAAGGTACCGCTCCCATACCTCGCTGGAAATCAACGTAGAATGCAGTTGGTGGTCGCCTGAATCTGTAACAACGAATGCCCCGGTAACCCTAGAGCTTCCAATAGGATCTGTAAATTGAACTCCAGGGTCTCGATCTCCACCAGAGCACACTGCAGGTTCTCCATGTCCAGTAGAGCAAACCCCATCTGCAGCAATTCGAATATCTCCATCCTCCAGACGCCTCCGTTTGTAAGGTTCTGGATCTTCCACGGAGGTGGGCAACACATACACGTCTGAAACCACATCGTTCAAGGCTTCCATCTTCAACTTCAAGCGGAAGCGTTCCTCGTAGTCCCAGAAATCAAAAGGCCAATCCATCGCTCCGTTTTCTTCCAATCGCAGCCTTAGAGAAGCATATGTTTCATCTTGAAGTACCTTCACCTTGCTAAAGAATGTAGGAGTCCCAAAGTCCGTGTCCATCGTCCAAATCTTCACTTGATTCGCCATAGATGTTGATCATGAATTGCATCCGAAGGCCAATGCTCTGGCCAAGAAAACAGAACTATCCCTAAACCCACTCCGTGACAAGAAATCGTAAACAAGCAGTTTCTCTGATTGTACAATCAACCATTTGAAAACCGCTCACAATCGAAAACAACCAAAGCTCTACCCAATCTTGAATGCTCAAACCCTAACGTGAACCTTGGACACACAATGCAAACTTGAAAATCTAAGAGCAGCGCAGGGAAAACAGAAGTCGCAACGGCAAGTTCCCTAAACCCTAACGCCACCCTAACTGGAAGGTCCAAGTTCGAGTCTGACGGACCACAGCTTCAAAGATCCGTCCCTATTTTCATCCATCCACTGTCCTTTATTGAATACATGTAAGCAACCAGCTGTACACACATGTAAGCAACCAGCTGTACCAATTATACTCTTACTACTACTACAGTACTTGTAGAGCTGTAAATGAACTGATCCTACTAAATATATTTTTTAGGATCCTAATCTTCTATCCATAAATTATATGTAAAAAAAATTAATACTTGAGATTTGTTTCCTACCTATTTTACTTATAATGTATCTTTCGATTTGAAAATCCCCTACCTTATTTGTAAATTTTTTATAAATTTTACTTCAAAACAATAAAACCTATGCTATATTATGCCGCACGTGGTTTCTAAAATGCGGGAAGTGACCCACCCGAGATTACATTTCAATGTCAAAGAAGGCAATTAAAAATACATTCTAAAAAAATATTGATTGATACCAAAAAAAAATTTAATTTAATTGTTTTGATTGATACCAAAACAAAAACATTTGAACCATCCATTTCAAAATAATGAGATAAAAGATTTATAGAGCTTTATTATGTGGGCAATGAAGATGGAAAGAATATATAAAAATAATTTATCAAATCAATTTTGAAAATTTTGAAGTAATACCAAAAAATATAGAATATAAGTTGCTAGTGATATGAACTATCTACATCTTTACTACTAGGATTTACAAAGAGTCTAAATTTCTTGTCAAAAGTTATTATTTAGTAGTTTAGTTATTTTTTTCATCAAATACTATATTCTATTTTATACTCCGTAATTCTTTTAAGAAATGAATATGAAAGGTTTTTGATATAATCTTTTTCATATATCTTCAATCCATTTTCCAACACATTAACTAAAATATAGAAGTTTCTCAACATATGTGTTTTTCTTGAAAGACATCTTGAAAGACAAAACTTCAACATGAGGAATTGCTAGAAAAATCTATTTATTGAAGTTTACACTCATTGAACTTGCAATTGTTGGAGATTATTACTCTAAAATTTTGGAAGGATGTAAATGAAAAAGTTAAAGGAAAGGTTGTATTATTGTATTAGTTAGAGATGAAATAGTATTTGGCCTTAAAACACAATAGTCCTTTAGGGGCTAATAATTCATGAAGGCCAAGATACATTTTGAGCAAAAATTCTTGAAAACTACTATCTTCCTTGCTAATTATCAAACAATGGTATAAAAAATGGAAAAAGAAATTTTGAAAAAAATCAAGCTTACAAAATTATACTTGACTACTATGAAAATGTGTGGAAATATTTCAAAAACATTGACCATTAGTTAGATAGAACGATTGTAATATGTGAAGCTAAAAGAACTTTTGTATTTAGCCTACTTCATAAGATGATTCAATGAAGAGACTTACTCTCCTCCTAGATTGAAAATTTTGAACTCTATACAATTTTTTTCTTATAGTTGTATTCTACATCATTATATACTTGCCAAAATTTTAGAAATGAAGGAGGAAACTTACATGTTTTGCTTGGTGCAACTTAGCCTATCCAAATTATTCTAGGCAACATAATTTTGTCATTCATCTACATCATTTGTAAAAAAAACTATATTCCTTTAAAAGAAGTATATGTCCTCATTTTATGTCAAAATTTTGGAAATACCCATTCAAAATTGACTTTGAAGGACCAATCCAAATAACCAAATGTCCACTCAATGAGCGATTGTCTCTCAATGGTTATAAATACTAAAATGTGACAAGTGCTTACAAACAACAATTGATCATTACATTAGATGCATGCATCTCCTAAATCAAAATATACATATTCATAAAGAAACAATTTTAGAATGTTTACCAAATAGTTATTTAACCCTAGCTTGAAATTTTTTAATGATTTCCTAATTAATGCTTCATACTTTGGTTTGCTGCAATCTCCTTTCATTTGTCAATTGGAATATTGAAATAATTTGATTAATCTAATAATAGAAATTTTATAAAATATTAAAGTAGTGGTTTTAGGTGTCCCTACCTTCAAGAGAGAACCTTGGAAGGACTTAAAGACCAAAAAAGGACTAAAGGATGATTTTCAAGGGTATTGGGTTTGAAGCTATGAAGAATGCACCTATTGATCTATAAGTCAATTAATTTTTGACAAAATACTTCAATGAAAGGTCTTGTCTTTTCAATATCAAAGATTAAATTAATGCGCACAAACCATTTGGAAGTGAGAAAGATCATTTCTATTATCCCCTAAGGGCCTAGCTCATGTTCACCAAAATCTAGACCTCCTTGCACTCATTTCAATCAAACTATCATTAAAAACAAGATTCACATAAACTAATTGTGTTGATTGGTAGTAGAGGCAACTTTAGGTCCATTTCATATATATTTGTCCAGAGCCCTTAGTCCACTCTTTCATCCATCTTGGTGTAGGAGGAAGTTGCCATATCATCATTGGTTTTGTCCAACTGGTACATGAGTTCACACTAGGAAGCAGATGTCCAATAGAATTATATTAACAAAAGCTTCTTTCAGATTACATTAGTCTTTCATAAAAGCGCCTTCACAATTCCTTTCTTCATGAATAAACCGGTTTTGTCTACCAGACAAGATTTGGGGTCACCTCCCAACATCATCCCAAACTTGTCCACCACAACATGGCTTCTTTTTTATTTTTGATAGGAGTGATGAATGACGTGGAGTTTTGCCCAAGCAACCATCCTTCATGTGTGAAACCTTGAGGAGACGAAACTACAGAAATACTCAATCAAATTGCTTAAAATTTCGTCACCTTAGAGCACCAAAAAAAAAATGAACAAATGATTTGACCATACTATTGAAAAGATTATAGAAATCTGCAAAGAGCAACCTTTCAAATTTGAAAAGCCATATTTGAGGCGCTTGGACACTCTGGGGTTAACGAACCCAAAAGTCTCTGATAGCACAACCACGTGATTCTGATACGACTCCGTTACCGACTTGCGTACAGACTTACAGACAAAGCCGCAACCGCGTCAGTTCTTCCACACCTCAAGGAAGCCTCAGCACCCTTGCTGCGCTCGCTGCCGTATCAGCACTGGCCCGCGCTCTCACTCCCGAGTAGCAACGTAGGAACGCGCGCTTCCCGGAATCGTGCCTTTTCCCAAATTGTTGGTGCTGTCGAGTGGATCAACAACCATCATTTGATCGAGATTTGTCGGCCCCAATTCAACCAATCCTCACTCCGTCACCTGGCCTGTGCTTCCTTGCAATCATCTGGTTTTGGGTTTCAGAGTTTTCGTTTTCGTTTTTTTGGGTTACGCGGAATTTCGTAATATCGTTAGCGGGGGATTCGCGATAATGTGCTGGAATATTCCTCTGCTTCGTTTTTGACGTATTTTCTCTTACGAATTGTCGGCTGATCCCTCTACGACTGCAGTTACGTTCTCGATGCCGATTTCCTAGTAAATTACGGATGAGGGTGACGAATTTAAAATGTTGCTCGTGCGTCTGTACGCACCCGAAACCCTATTCTATGGCTCTACAACAGGGGATTCATTAATTATCGATCAGTGTCGGTCACACACCTTCTTGCGGCGATCGAGCAGACACGCCGCAGACGACGATAGTTCCTCGCAGATAATCCATTCTTGCAGACAACAGATCCTTGCAGACAACATTCTCCGCACAGACATGGCTCCTGACACGGACATCCTCGTACCCTGCATGGAATACACAATCGAAGGGAACCTCCGGCGTCTTATAAAGGCCACGAGAATTTATCATTCAAGCTCGAAACACCTTCAATCTACACTTGCATCCCTGGGCTTCAATTCTGCGATTAGTCCTTCTGAATTCCTTGGCTTGGTACATCTCCGAGCGTTGTATATATCCGATCCATCCTTCATCGCCCACATCGAGGTCACTGGTATCAGAACTCTCGGACAATTGAAAGAGTGAGCTGGAATTGAAGATGGCTGTGTCTGACAGAGCTGGAGTTTTTGGTGGCCTCTGCACGTTTGGAGCCGCAGAAAACATCGAAGGCGATGGTGGAGGCTCGTGGTGGGATCCCAAGGGCACCGTGATCGTAAGGCCGCCTAAGTCGCGCCCCTCCAAGTAGGCGATTAACGTGGGGCATGCATGCAACGTCCCATCCCTCTGGGTGGCTAATTGCTCTCTCTGTCGGCTTCCATGCATGCCTGTGGCCAGAACTCCGTCAACAGTAGTGAGACTCTTCCTTCCCGTCCAGACTGGGAGAAAATTTAGGCGTCGCTTCTCTCCTGCCACCATTCTCTCGATCAGTGCGCTGGAGCAGGTTTTTAAAATTTCTCTTGCAAAGCATTGTCGGCATGTCGTTTACAGTCAATGTTTCGATCAGATTGCAAGGATGTCCAAGACTCGAGGTTACTTGGTTACGGCAAGGTTTCTTTACTGCATGTGGAGGAATCGAACTTACTCGAACACCAGAAGAGATAGCATAGTTTTTGCTCTTGCTAACATCTTAGTTTTGGTAGAACTGCCTCGACGGACTCTTCAGCCTGAGTCGGTCGTCGTGCCTGGCCCGCTGATCTTTGGGCCAGAGCTAGTTCCCGTGAGTTTTGATTTTCTAGGGTAGCGTTTCGAGCCTCTTCTTGTTGCTCGTGACGGCTATGGAGTCCAGGGTTGGATACAATTCGACTCATGCGATTCAGTTTCCAGTTCATGCGACTGGCACTACAGTAGCCTGAGCTGATTGATTATTTGAAAACCATTCTATTTGCTTGATTCAGCAAAGCATTTGTTATCCCATTAATTCGGAGGCTAGCCCATCCATTTCCAATCAACTCTTCACTGTGTCGGTTTCTCCACTTTGAGTTTTGAAAATCCTATAACCCAGCTCTGTTTTGGCCCTTGTAATTTGGGAACGCTTCCTGAGCATGAACTTGGGAACTTTTTTTTCCGGAGACCTTGTCGTTTTGAAGTTTGCAGTCTGTCTAAATCAAACTCTCCTCGGAATTCTGTTCCATGAGGTCGTAGTGAAGATATGTCAGGAGTTGGCAAGCTACGTTACTGAGGGTCCTCTCGAGTGATGCAACTACCCATCCTAAATTGGGTGATGAAAGCTTTCCAATTCTTTGTTAGCTTGAGGATCTTTTCAATCCTCAAATCTTTACGTGGCAAGCAATCATGGTGTTATTTTCTTTAGGTCAAACATGATGATACCCTTTGAATTATAGATAATTTATAAACTTTGTTTATAAAATCTATATTATAGAAATATAAGAGAACTAAATCAAATATTGGCAAACATTAAGATGGATAAAGAGACCAAGACTTCATATATATTTAGCACATATTTGCATTCATCCATTGTTCAAATTTTGAATGTCTAGTTTTTAAGGGGGTAATTTTGAAAAGTACATCAAAAAAGAAATTCTAATAAGTTTTATACTAATACTATAATTGATATCAATAACTTTCATCCACTTTGAATTGTTGAATATACACTTTTTTGTCATGAGATTTCTTGTTGCATTCAAAGATATGCTTCAATTGTATTGTAAATGGGTCATTACTTCATGTACCTACATGTTACTAACATAGAAGTTTCAATGGACAATATTAAGACTTCTAGAAGTTAATTTGTGATTGTAGTACTACGATCATAACATTTCAAATTGAAAATTTTACTCAAAAAATATCAATTTTTTTTTTGTCATAATTTTGAAAGATAAGAAGGTGGAGTGTGAAATTATTGAAGGGCAAAGAAAAGACTCCATTCTATTGTGGCAATGATGATTTGACATTGCAAGGTACTAATTTTTAGAAAGGAATAATAATTTCCAACTAGATGCTAGTCTATAGCTCTATAATGAATTCCACCACAACCATTTGGGGAGCACGTTAAATGATACCATCGAACCCCGCTGAAATTTTTTAGGGTTTAGGGTTTTGGTGTTTGTAGTGACCCATTTAAGTGGTTATATTTTCCTTATTTCCATTTGGAACAATGAAGCTTTGACTTTGTGAATTTTAGAGTTTTCTAGAATTTTGTGGAATTTTCAAAGTATGGCAAAGATTTAACTTTGTAAATAATTTAAGAGCAAGATACTTAGTAGAACAAAGTTGCTTTCATGTCTTTGAAAAAAATCATAAAACTTAGATACCAAGAGTTCAACTCTTGGTGCTAAAAAAATCCCCTAAAATTTGTATGAATAACTTAGTGTTTGAATGTTGAGTATTAAAAGGCCCCAATAATTCTCAAAAAATTATGAATCAATGCGAGAGAAGCCCCAGATAGCCTACCAATAGATAGAAGAGCCCTAGAAAGTCTAGTAGTCAACGGAGAGGCTCCATACAAGTTAGGTAGTGTATAGGAGAGGCTTGAACAACCTAGTAGTATCTGGAAAGGCCCATACAAGCCCAATAGTGAACATGAGAGACTTGGATGGACAAAAAAACACTACAAGAGAAAAGGGTGTTTTATATATAGTTCTAGTAGTATAGTCTTTTAAGTAATATCCTTTTAAGTAAGGATTTTAGTAAAAATTTAAGAGGGAGCCAATGCAAAGTAGTTTGAGGGGAATGTGAGTCACAACAGTTTAGAGGTCTAGTATGGCAATTGGCCTTTTAACACAAATAATACAAAAGAACAATATATAACCAAAAATTATGTATGATTTGTTGCTTTTGGAGGGGTAGTAGAAGGGAAATAAAAGCCAAATTTTGTATTGACAATTTAGAGAATAAAATAGAATAGGAGTTCATCACTCAAGTTTCGTTTCATCTCTCCAAACTTACAAACAACTAGAATAGTATAAAAGTCAAGTGTCTTTTCAAGTGTGATCTCTTTCTCAAAACTCAAAACAAATTGTGAAAGGAATAGAAGGAGAAGTGAAGAGTTGTCGAGGAGGTGTGATGGAAATTAGCTATGAAGGTTGAAGTGACAATTGGAGATTGAAAATTGAAATTAGAAAGAATTCTAAAAGAAAGAAGTTGAACCATTAGAGTTAGGATTAGAAAATAATTGATAAAAAAAAAAGGCCATAAGGGATAGGAGTTAAAGGTCAATTATTCCAAGGTTAACCTTTGAATACAATAATGTAGTTAGAATACTTTGAAAATAAAAGAATTAGGAAATTAGAAAAGAAGAGTAGTGAAGGTCAAAAATTGTATTAAATGACTACTTTTAAGTAGTGAGCACACTTCCATAAAACATCCCAAAATGGAAAACAAATAAGGATTTGAAGACTTCTACAACAATATTTAAGATGATCTTCAAAACAAGGTAAGTCACTAAAAACTTTAAAAGTTATTGAATTTCAAAGTTGATCTTTCAAAACATAGGGGTCAAACAAGAAGTCCAAATCAGAATATATATATATATATATATATATATATATATATATATAAGGTTTTTTCCAAGTTTTAAATTCAAATTTGCCTATATCTAGACTAAAGCTCTCCAAAAACATCTTAAACATAGAATTTGGATTTAAATTGAGGAAGTTAGGAGTAGATGAAGTTTAGAGTGAAATTTGGATGAGAAGTAGATAAAATTTAAAACTTTGGAACAAGTTGAGTGAATCTAAGAGAAGTTGAAATCTAGAATCCAAAAGTGAAATAAAAATTTACACTTGAATTGTGAATGAGGAGAAAAATATGGATGAAGTTTGAGGAACCGTTTAGCAATCAAAATTCATCCATCCATAACTCCTACTAAAACAGTTTGATTAGCAAGTTCAATGTCAAATTATTAGATGTCTAAAATTAGAATTTAGAAGAAAAAAAGAAAAAAACTTTAAAAAAAAAACTTGACAATACTCAAGCCTAGGCATAGAAATTAAACAAGCTCAATTAAGAACTTATAAGATGAATTAGGAAAGAAAAATTAGGATCACAAGTTTGTAGAACTAAACCTATGAGTATATTCATTTGAACAAAGACTTAAAATTGTGAAAGATAGAATAGGATGAAGTATTAGCTTAGTTTTGGATGAAAACCTAGATAATTCATTCAAAATAAACCAAAATTATAAAATTAATAGAAGTATCTATCTATAATTTATCTACAAAATTTTGAATTAGTTTAGATTATAGAATGCTTAGAAATCATAGATGGAGTTTGAGAAATTGATTAACAATTAAACTTCATTCATCCATACCTTTCACTAATAAAGTTGGATCGAGTTGGTTTTTACATTTTCGGAAAGGGAAAGGACTTTTCTATAACTTTGTGTTAATAGTTTTAGTCTAAACCATGTTCCATGAAAAAACACAATAGCCTTGTTGTTTGACTAAAAACCTCCTTAAAAGACATGTTGTCAATTCACATTATGAGCAACTTTGAGTCACTTAGGTACAAAACAAGATCCATTGCTTCAAAGGTACAATGGACCAATGCATAGACATTGAATAGTAAAATTCTATCAATTCAAACAAAAGAACTTAATTGTACTAGATTAGTTACCATGGGTGGGTAATTAGTTGTTCACAAGGGGCAATCAAAATATCTTTTTGAAAAAATAATGTATAGGATTCATTTTTGAAGTCAATTTTTATATTTCATGCAAAACAAAAAGTTTCACAAGGTTATCCTTGATTGTTGAAACCATCTCACCATTGGGATTAGTGAGTTTCAATTCCATCTTAGAGTCATTCATAATTTATTTTTCCATCTATCTTGTACATACTTCTATTTAGAAATTTTTAAGGAATAATATATATTTTTTAAATTGAACTTTTTTCATGGACTCTGAATTCTATTATTCATGATAAAAAAAGCTTTTAAATTCAAGTTTATTTAGTAATTTTTAAAGAATGATATTAAAACACTTTTTTGAACTTTTTTCATGGACTCTGAATTCAATTATTCATGATAAAAAAAACTTTAAATTCAAGTTTAGGATGAATATTCTTTAGTGCAAAAATATTAAATTAAACCCTATTTACCAAACCAACTATATTTGGTTGATATGAAGTTTTAGGCTCATTTCTATGTCAATAGTTAAATACCTTCAACTACTCTAAAAAGAACTTATGGGCAATAGTGAAGGTGAACTATTGAAAATTTTATTTTTTATTGAAGAAGATAAATATTTGATTTTTGAGAAATTCTTAAAAGCATATATGAAACACATTAGAAGATTTTTGAGGCCATTAGAAGAGTGTGGGTTTCTGGACTACGGGAACGCAATTTCTATCGCGTAAACATAAATCTGATGTGGTTAAGAGAGTGCCACATCATTATTTTATTTTATTTTAAATTTTTTTTGGGCTTTTCTTCATATTTCAGGACCGATTTTTTTTTTGGTAAATGTTGGCTTGACATCGGCCAACAGTTTGGGAACAATTTTGGGGAACAACCTTAAAACGGCCCTTTGGAGGCCTCAAATCCCCTCTAATGTTAGTGGAAGAGTAAAGCTTCCTTATTTTAATTTATTTTAATTTCCTAGCTTAGAGCAAAGCTTTTCAATTTTCTTGATCTGAGATCTGGGTGAATGCAAGAAACACTTGTACTATTTGTTGCATTTTGTCACACTTTAGTTTTTGATTTTTTGTTTGCTTATAACTCTTTTTATTTTAGATACAAATGACTCAAAATTTATAGGAAAGTTACTCATAACCATTATATACCTTTTCTAATTTTTGAGGATTTTTTAAAAATAATTTATTATTTTTAACAACCCCAAAAATTTCTCACAATGGATGATTTAGGGGTTCTTAGCACCATTTATCTCCAAAAAAACGAGTTTTGAGCTGAAATTTAGAGAGGATGGTCTCTTAGTAGACTTATAGCTATTGTCTAAAGGATTTTCAAAACTACTTATTTTATGTGGTATAGAAGTCTATAAAGAGAGATTTTTTCTGCATTTGTTTCTAAAGGTACAAAACATTATTTTGGTAAGTTTTTTGGTCAAATCTCATCACCAAAAAGTCTTCTCAAACATCCAATTTTTTGATATCTTTTTAAAACAATATCTTTTTTTTTACAAATTAAAATGTCAAAAGTTGTATTTTCTTCAACAGAACTTTGGACATAGAATTCATATAGAATTCCAATGAAGAAAATACAACTTTTGACATTTTAATTTGTATAAAATAAGATATATTTTTTTTAGATATAAAAAATAAGACATTAGAGAAGACTTTTGGTGTTGATATTTGACCAAAAAAATCACCAAAATAATGTTTTGTACCTTCGGAAAAAAATGTAGAAAGAAAATTTCTTTGTGGACTTCTACACCATATAAAAATAAGTATTTTTAAAATTTCTTTAGACAATAGCCAGAAGTCTACTAAGAGACCATCTTCAAATTTCAGCTCAAAACTCGTTTTTTTGGAGATAGATGGTGCTAAGAACCCCTAAATCATCCATTGTGAGAATTTTTTGGGGTTGTTTAAAAATAATAAATTATATTTGAAAAATACTCAAAAATTAGAAAAGGTATATAATGGTTATGAGTAACTTTCCTATAAATTTTGAGTCATTTGGAGCTACAAAAGTTATAGGCAAAAAACAAATCAAAAACTAAGGTGTAACAAATGGCTTTAAGTGTTTCTTACATTCACCCATCTTTAAAAATTTACCTATTCATTTTAATTAAAAATGGTTCCAATGGAAAGAGTTTAGTATTTTTATGATTTTTCACCATTTAAAATTTAAATGAAGAAGTGTTAAGTGAAATTATTTGTGTTTTTATATTTATAACATAAATTGCATTTTAATAATTGCAACATGGATTGTATAATGAGTTTGATAGTTCATCATATGAACTTGAGGTTTTTGGGAGTGCATATAGTGTACTAACACAATTTCTAGCTCGCTCACGCTACCTTGAAATCCCCAAAAAATTTATATGCAAATTTCTCAAATATTTTTAGGACATAATACAAAAAATAAGGCATGTACATTTTAATTGTTATAATCCCACAACTCTTATGCAATTTCACACTCAAAACTAGTAACATACTAACAAGCAAAAACTTTTTGTACCTAAATACCCAAATTGTATATTTTGGCAACATAGCAATTTTAGATAGCTCACTACAAATATAGTTTCCATTGTTTTTCTTTGAAAATTTCACACAACATCTGTCCAAGGAGTACCTTCAAGGTTCAATGATTTTTACAACTATTGACTACATCATTAAAATTTTATTGTATGATGTGTGGTTTTCAATGCTCAATGGATAGACCAGCCAACTCAAAATATTTCTTTAAATTTATTTATTTTTTAAATAAAAATTTGAAATTCATTCTCTAAATGTACATAAACATGAAAAGTTTTGAGTCATTCCATGTTGATTGACAAGATGAAAATTTTTAGGAGTTCGTGTTTGTGAGTAGGTGTGGCATCTTTGAAAACCTCCACACTTAACCATGTCTAAAGAGTGTTTGTGACCACAATTTGCTTTGTTAACCATGATTTGATAAGACCTCTACAATTTCTCACTTTTACCTTGCTTTTGAAGTACTTGTCCAATACTCCAAGGTCTCAATTTGAATTTTTTTTGTACCTTCTTCCAGTTGTTTTGAGTGCCCTTTCACTGAGACCATTTTTCAAGTTCTAATTATTTCTTGCTCAAAAGTTAGTTATATAGTGAAGTTTAGAGGGTCAGTATACCGGTGGCACTCGGAAGGCACTAGACACAAACCATTTGAGGTCAGCAAATCCGATTCGTTTATCAAGCCCTAAAATTTCTTAATAGCGCAACTGATAAGACTCTGTTAGAAACGTGCGTACAGACTTACAGACACAGCCCAACCGCGTCAGGTCTTCAACCCCTGAAGTCTCACCACCTTGCTGAGCTCGCTACCGCCGCGCTCGCCGCGCTCTCACTGCCAAGTTGCAACATAGCAATTGACGAGCTTCCCGAAAACGCGGCTCTTCCCCAAATCGTGCGTTTGCCCTAACTGCTGGCGCCGTCATTTGGATCAACTGTCGGCGGTGAAAGCATCGTACGTAGCTAGATTTGTCGGCCCCAATTCAAGCAATCCTCACTCAGGGAGCTCGCCTTAGTTTCCTAGCAATTCAGCGAGAATTTCAATTGCAGGTAATTCAATAAAATCACCTACAATATTCCTCTGCTTCGGTTTGCGATGTAATTTCTTTCCCAAATTGTCGGCTGAAATTGCTTCTCTCTCAACGACTGCAGTTCTCGATGCCGATTTCCTAGTAAATTACGGATGAGGGTGACGAATTTAAAATGTTAGTGTGCTCGTGTGTCTGTACGCTCCCCAAACCCTATTCTATGACTCTACACAGCAGAGATTTGATTAATTATCGATCAGTGTCGGTCACACACCTTCTTGCAGCGATCAAGCAGACACGCCGCAGACGACGATAGTTCCTGGCAGATAATCCATTCCTGCAGACAACAGATCCCTGCAGACAACATTCTCCCTACCGCCCTCCGCAGACATGGTTCTTGACACGGACATCCTCGTACCCTTCGTGGATTTTACTACCGAAGGGAACCTCCGGCGCCAGCTCCGGCGTGTTATAAGAATGGAGGCCACGAGAATTCATCATTCAAGCTCGAAACACCTTCAATCTACACTTGCATCTCTGGGCTTCAATTCTGCGATTAGTCCTTCTGAATTCCTTGGCTTGGTACATCTCCAAGCGTTGTATATATCCGATCCATCCTTCATCGCCCACATCGAGGTCACTGGTATCAGAACTCTCGGACAATTGAAAGAGTGAGCTGGAATTGAGGATGGCTGTGTCTGACAGAGCTGGAATTTTTGGTGGCCTCTGCACGTTTGGAGCCGCAGAAAACATCGAAGGCGATGGTGGAGGCTCGTGGTGGGATCCCAAGGGCACCGTGATCGTAAGGCCGCCTAAGTCGCGTCCCTCCAAGTAGGCGATTAACGTGGGGCATGCATGCAACGTCCCATCCCCCTGTGTGGCTAATTAAGGGGAGCTCTCTCTGTCGGCTTCCATGCATGCCTGTGGCCAGAACTCCATCAACAGTAAAGAGACTCTTCCTTCCGATCCCGGCCAGACTGGGAGCAAATTTAGGCGTTGTTTCTCTCCTGCCACCATTCTCTCGATCAGTGCGCTGGAGCAAGTTTTTTAAGTTTTCTCTTGCAAAGCATTGTCGGCATGTCGTTTACAGTCAATGTTGCATATTGCAAGGGATGTCAAAGACTCGAGGTTACTTAGTTACGGCAAGGTTTCCTTACTGCATGTGGAGGAATCGCGCGAACTTACTCGAACACCAGAAGAGATAGCATAGTTTTTGCTCTTGCTAACATCTTAGTTTTGGTAGAACTGCCTCGACGGACTCTTCAGCCTGAGTCGGTCGTCGTGCCTGGCCCGCTGATCTTTGGGCCAGAGCTAGTTCCCGTGAGTTTTGATTTTCTAGGGTAGCGTTTCGAGCCTCTTCTTGTTGCTCGTGACGGCTATGGAGTCCAGGGTTGGATACAATTCGACTCATGCGATTCAGTTTCCAGTTCATGCGACTGGCACTACAGTAGCCTGAGCTGATTGATTATTTGAAAACCATTCTATTTGCTTGATTCAGCAAAGCATTTGTTATCCCATTAATTCGGAGGCTAGCCCATCCATTTCCAATCAACTCTTCACTGTGTCGGTTTCTCCACTTTGAGTTTTGAAAATCCTATAACCCAGCTCTGTTTTGGCCCTTGTAATTTGGGAACGCTTCCTGAGCATGAACTTGGGAACTTTTTTTTCCGGAGACCTTGTCGTTTTGAAGTTTGCAGTCTGTCTAAATCAAATGTTCGGGAGTTCGCAAGCTACGTTACTGAGAATCCCTCGGAGTGATTTGCTTGTGTTGCAACGATCCATCTCAAATTGGGTGATGAAAGCTTTTGAAACCTTTGTGAGCGATGATGCAGGACATCCCATTCTTGGTTAGCTGGAGGATCTTTTCAAGCCTAAAATCTTTAGGTGGCAAGCAACCATGATGTTATTTTCTTTAGGTCAAACATGATGATACCCTTTGAATTATAGAGAATTTATAAACTTTATTTATAAAATCTATATTGTATTGACATAAGAGAACTAAATCAAATATTGGCAAACATCAAGATGGATAGAGAGACCAAGACTATAATTGATATCAATAACTTCCATCTGCTTTGAATTGTTGAATATACACTTTTTTGTCATGAGATTTCTTGTTGCATTCAAAGATATGCCTCAATTGTATTGTAAATGGGTCATTATTTCATGTATCTACATGTTACTAACATAGAAGTTTCAATGGACAATATTAAGACTTCTAGAAGTTAATTTGTGATTGTAGTACTACGATCATAACATTTCAAATTGAAAATTTTACTCAAAAAATATCAATATTTTTTTGGTCATAATTTTGAAAGATAAGAAGGTGGAGTGTGAAATTATTGAAGGGCAAAGAAAAGACTCCATTCTATTGTGGCAATGATGATTTGACATTGCAAGAAGCTAACCTTTGGAAAGGAGTAATAATTTCCAACTAGATGCTAGTCTATAGCTCTACAATTAATTCCACCACAATCATTTGGCTACAAACATATGGAGGATACTATCAATGAATGTTTTGGCCTATTCTTCTTTGTTTTTCTTTGGTTTTGATAGCTACTTGTGGTAGCATGTAGCAACAATAGGAGATTAATAGTTGTAGTTCCTACATTTAGGATTGACAAATAGGGTGCGTAGTATACGCTTTTGCATTATTTGAATGTACAAGCCTATTATCAGGGCAAGTAGTTGTAGTGAATAGTAGGAATAGATAGTTTGTTCTCATCTATAGGTTTTTTCTTTCCAAATTTTCACATATTCTTGTACAATTATATTATTTTATTGAATTTCACCAAATTTATTGTAAAAAAGATTCAAAATTTAAGATTCAAGTGTATGGATGTCAAAGCTCTTTGGTGTTAAGGTAAAAACACCTAATTGTGGGTTTTTTTGAAAATTAGCTTCTTCAAATTCCTTGACTAAAATGTACAACTTGTAGTATAAGAATTTAGAATCAATTTTGATACATTTGTTTTCAAGACTATGAAATTTATAATTACTTTATTCCTATGTTGTCCAAAGATGCATTCTAAAGAATTTAGAATCCCCTGTGCATGTTGACTATTAAAAAGGTCACCAAAAAATTTACAACTCAATAATAGGATCAAAATTAAATCCTTCATTTGGAAAATTTAAGATGTTGTAATTATTTCCAAAATGAAATATGCATAGCATTTTTCTTATCTCACTTAGTTTGCCCAATTGTTTCAAAATGTCAAAAGAAAAAAGAAAAATATTTTGATATTATCAATAGCTAAAACTTTAATTTGAAAGTTTAAAAGTTTAAGAGCTTATACTCACTATCATAACCCTGTTTTTTATGTAACAAGTCTAAATTTTTTTAAATGGATTTTAAGTGATGTCAATGCATTAGAGGAGATTCAAGGGCAACAGGAGACTGCAAAAGCCCTGTTCCTAGAATTGTTTCCAATACTATTGGGTCAGTAATTAATTAATTTTTAAAAAAATCGTTCTGAAATGCAAAAGGAAGTCCAATTTTTTTTTTCAAATCGGTGACGTGGCACACTCTTGACCACGTCAGCAGAGGCTAGTTTTGCAGTCCTGTGAAAAGCTTTTAATCATTCCATTTTGATTAATAAGTCAAAAGTTATGACGATTTTTAGTTTGAGGTAGTTTTGGCTAGTTATAGAATCTCTATACTACAAAAAAAGTTTGAAATTCTTTATTTAATTAAAATTTTAATATTTTTGAAAAAAAATAAAAACATTGGGTGTATATTGTTTAACACAACATTGCAACCATTGGAATTGTCTTCTTTTAACTCTATAAATAAATTGTTAATGATTTAGTATTTTGGCTCATATTCTACTTCTTTCTATTTACTATTTTTTTCCTATATGTTGTACAATTCCAAATGATCTAAAAGTTTTCAAGCATGTATCCAACTTTATTTTAAAAATGAATCCAAAGAGTTACAGTCAATTTGAACATTTATCCACACAAATATGGTCTTTTGAAGTGCAGCTGCCCGGATTTCCGCAGTGGTAATAAAAATGATTTTTGTCACTTCAAACACTTATATCTTGCAATCTACACGGCGAAAATTGCTGAAATTTTTTCCATAGCTTCTTAAACATGTGCTCTAAAAGATCCTATGATTACTTTTGTGCTAAAAAAAAATTCTAAAAATTTGGTAGTTGTCTAAAAAATGACAATTTTGAAGTGGTTTTGGTGAAAACATAGTCAAAAACCTTTAGGGGTTAAATCCTAAAAGATCATAAAGCCACCATGTGGCTTTTGCACCACATTTGTAGAAATTTGAAATGTGATTGTGATGAATATTCTAGGAATAATAAAGAGACCCTAGATGATTTTTTTCCTACTAATTTTATAGGTACAATTCAATCAAGAAATCATTGAGTGTAATTTTTGAGGGAATTTTTTGAAATTTCAGAAGGCTTTAAGCCCTCATTTGACATTCTTATCAAAAGAAATTTAATTCAAAATGATTTAAGAAAACTACACATCAATATCATGATGAGCTGATGACATGCACCCATGAGAGAAAATTAGAATTTGTGGAGTACTTTCAAGCATTGTAATTTCAACCATCTAATTCCATCACATGCACAAAGTACCACTTGAACTAACATCTTCCATCAATCTTATCAATTGTAGCATTTTTTCAAAAATTGTGCAGTTCCATTGATTTTTTTTCATAGGAAAGCTATATAAGTCTTCTTTCATTTCAACACTAGAAATCATCAAAATTGTTTCACAAATGAGAAAATATGCTTGTTACAAGAACTAGTCAAGAAAACAAGATCTATACTTAAATATCCTCAGTCTTTGGGGAGGTAAATATATGTCAGGTCAACAAACTTAACTGTAAATCTTATCAACTCTAAGAAACACATTGTCAATTAATATTATGAAGTGCCTTTGGATTTATAAAAGATCTATAAATAACAAGGCAAATTATTCATTTATATGGAGAAAATAACTTGAGAGGGATTACCATGCCAATTGGTGTTGAATATTTTTGCACAATTGTACTTGTTTGATGTGATTTTCAATAAATAAAAACTACTAAATCAATGTAACTTGGACCACTTAAGGAATTCATTTGTATTTGATCATCTATAGTAGAGGGATCCATTACTAATTGGTGCCCCATTAACAATCAAAAGGGTATTGTATTTCTAACTAAGGTTTGAATAAATTTCAGTTTTTTCCTTAATGTGCATGTTTTTGTACTTTTTCAAGGTTTGGACCAATAAATTCATAATACACAAGTGAGAAAGAAAGTAGAAATCAATGAGCAGGAAAGTAGTTCTTGAATGGATCTAAATAAGATGACTCTAGATACATGATGTTGATCATACATCAAGCTAAAGTTTTCCCTTTGAAATTTATAGTGATTTTAATTCAAGAGATAAATCGACCAAATATTTTGCAATCTCCCTAATTTCTATCAATTCACCTCTAAAAATATTTTTTTTGCCTTGCACTACCCTATATCATGTCCAAATGTGATTATTTGATTGGTTATGGGTCCTACTACAATATTTTTTTGCAAGGTTAGGACCTAAACCTTTATTGAGGAAGAAGACTATTTACTTGATGTGACTAGATTGTATACAACCATGCTTTGTAGTCATTTCAAATAAAAACAAGTGGAGTAAGATATACCTTGCTATCATTCAAAAAAATTCAAATCAAATTTGAATTGAAATGCTTTCTAAACTATGGATTGAAATAGATAACTCATGAATGGGGGATTCATTAATTTTATTATTGTATTCAAGTAGTTTACAATACTCTTAGGATATCAAACATGTGATAAATTAAAGTATAAGGATGGTAGAAGAAGAGCTTGTAGCTTGATCATAGATCAATCTATTCCATTTAATGAATGTCAAAGAGAAATGTCTTCATAATTGGAGGATACGTGCTTTGATAACATGTGGTTGACTTCTTTTATTTGACCATAGTATTTCCAATCTTTGAAATAAACCATCATCTTCTATTTTTTAGTACATTTCAAGACTTTTCTTTTTGTATGGTATTAAAAATAAAATCTTCAACGAAGTTCAAAGTTTGTAGCTTACATCAATCACCTAAAATTTCAAAAGCTACCAACCCATCAAAGTTTGTCACCTAATACAAATGTTTACACTTGTGTTCTCTCATACTTCTAATAGAAATTATGAGTCAAAACTTATTGTCTAGTTAGAAATTAGAAAGAAGAAAGTGATTAAAAATAGCTTAGAAAAAATTCTCAATCTTCTTGATGTTGGATATGCATTTGGTATTAGTATAGTACATTGTTTGTATTATGTCTAATATGTACTAAAGGTAGTGATTTATAGTAAAGGATGTATGTTATTGCAAGATTTATCTTTGGGTGATGTAAAGTGTGTAACAAGGATACATTTTAATAATAATATATAAATACAAATGATTTCATAATCTCTACATGGTATTAAAGTATAGTTCCATCTTCTTTATAAAAAATTTACAACATATGTAGGCTTTATTGAACATGCACATGGTGAATACAAACTTCTATGAAGTTTTCATGCAATTTTTTGTAAAAGCTCTACAAATATCATCAAAGGAGCTTTTTCCTATAATTAATAATTTTCCAAGTACATGGAGTTGAAATTGCAAGTGAAACTCTTAAGTTGAAACCTGAAGTATTTATACAAGAAAATGATGAACTATTCAATAATTAATTAACATTCAAAATGGAACAAAAAATAGATTTAATTCATGTAAACAAAGTTGATGGATCTTTTTTCAATATAGGCACTAAAATGGAATGATATCAACATTGAAAGCAAAAAAATTGTGGCTAATTGTAAATGGTGAAGAACCTTTACCTATGGTATCAACTACAATTCAAATAGCCAATGAATGATGCCAAGAATTATAGACAAACTACCAAAGGAATAGGAAGTATAAGCAATTGGGTGGATAAAAATGCCACAACTTTAACCATTATTACAAATTGCCTTGAAAATCACATAATTTTACATGTGCAATCCTCTTCAACAACACATCTAGCTTGGAAAGCATTGACAAGTGTGTTTGAACCATAGGATGTCATTACACAAATGAATATCAAAGATATATTACACACTCTCAAAATGAAAAAAAAAATGAGGGTATTATTTAATACATTTGTAATTTTATATCATGTCTCCAATAATTATTTATTAGGAGTAGGGTTAATTGTCCAAGATGATAAGGCAATTATTACCTTTATGAGATTCTTGCCTCCAAGTTACACCACATTATGTATGAAAGATATAGGTTCTTTGTCAGAATGTGCATTAGCCTTTTATGTAGGAAACTTTTTTCAAACAATGACAATTTTTTTTCTAATAAGAATGTAAAGAAATTCTCAAACCCAAAAGGTGAAAGTAGATTTAAAACTTACAAGAAAAAGGATTTTAACACTAGTAAAAAAAGTTTTTATTGTAAAAATTGGGACATATTATTAAAGGTTGTAGAATTTTAATAGCTTTTGAAAAAGGAATTAAACAAACAAATATAGTTGCCAAACTTTATAGATTGTATGTAGTTTCTTTGACAACAAAAGAAGAATCTACTTCCATATGGTATGTACATTTTGGAGCTATACAACACACAACACATGTATTATGAAAAAAGATGCTTTGACAAATGATGAGCAATTATATGAAAATCAGCAAGTTGTTTACCTAAGAGATGACATGACATCTTCCAAAAGTAAAGGGCAAGGAAAAGTTACAACAAATAAAGGCTTTTAAATGGTATGAAAAGGATCATACATGATGTGCTTTACATCCTCGGACTTGCAAAGAATTTCTTTTTAGCTAAATAATTAGATAAAGCTAAAGGAGAAATTTGAATAAAGTCAAGGACTTCGACATTGTTCAATAAACTAGGACATGTAATTGCAAATTATATAAGAACTTGTATAAATTAGCTCATATAGTAATACTCAATCAAAGGATAGTTGCTCTACCAACCTCTACAAATTTACATAAAGTTGAACTATGGCATCTTAGACTAGCTAGGTCATATAAGTCAAAAAGCAATTGAAACAAATTTAATTTATATCAAAAGGAATGGAAAACTTTTCTACACAAGAAACAATTTTTTTTCTAACCTTGTATTGAAGGAAAACAACACAAATTTTTTTTCCTAAGATAGAATTACAAAGATCCAAAGAAATATTAGAATTTGTACATTCTGATATATGTGGTCCAATACAAATTAGGACACATGCAAGTTTTGGATATTTCATTATATGTATAGATGACTTATTTATGTATTGTTAAATTTACATTGATAATTGGTATTTTAACTAAATCTTTCCTTCTAGCCAAACGCAATCAATATATGACTAAGCTAGGTGTGTGAATCACATGAAGATAACATCCCTAAAATTCATGCTTTAATCACTTATACACCAATTCAAAGTCATTCATCTAACTTATGTAGAAAACAATATTCTAAGTGTATTTACTATTGTTCACCACCTTTTGATAGATTCCTTGTACTATTTTTGAATTCTTTTGCTACAACTATTCAATCCTCTCCTTAGATTGATTCCTCTTGGAGTGGAAAAGAAATATTAGACAACAAATTCGTCAATTATTCAAGACTAATTAATTTAATAATTCTTCTAAGAATAAATTTCAATCACATATTGATCATCCAAAACAAATCCATAAGATATAATTGACCTTACAATGGACCATTTAAGAATGTACCTCAAACATCAACAAATAACTAGACTATACTTCAAAAAAAAAAATATCAAATTGCAAAAGGAATAGCATAGACTCAATCTAATTCTATTCTTAGTTCTTATAAGCAAGACAATTTTAATCAACAACATGGATAACATCAAACTACAAGACACTCCAAATTGAAGCCACCATCTTCAATAAATAATTAAATACTTGCAATGAAGCATTTACTTATCACCCCTAAACCAAAATACTTTAGTTGAATCAATTTGTCTACAATATTAAATATAAACTTGAGCAAGCTACCTATGAGTTGAAAGTTTTGACAATATACCCAAACCTCAAAGAGCAGTGTAATATACAGCTCAGGAATACAACAACTCAAACTAATAGGCCATCACCTTTAAGAAGAAGAGCACACGGATGCATACCAACATATAAGAGCACACCAATACACCACAAGGAATAGCACAATGTAATAACTTCAAAACCTAGTGAAATCCAAAACCCAAAAAATAAATGAAAAGTGGATGAACATTGCTAAAATTACCTTGCATGGAGATTAGACAAAGTACTAGTGGGAGTGTTAAATACTTATTTTGTATTAATAGAGTACAATATCTATATTATGTCCAATATGTACTATAGGAAGTGACTTTTAGTAAAAGATGTGTCTTATTGCAAGAATTTTCTCTAGGTGATACAAAGTGTGTAACAAGGACACATTTTAATAATAATAATACATAAATACAAATGATTTCATAAACTCTACGTTGCTTGCCACCTAAAGATTTTAGGCTTGAAAAGATCCTCCAGCTAACCAAGAATGGGATGTCCTGCATCATCGCTCACAAAGGTTTCAAAAGCTTTCATCACCCAATTTGAGATGGATCGTTGCAACACAAGCAAATCACTCCGAGGGATTCTCAGTAACGTAGCTTGCGAACTCCCGAACATTTGATTTAGACAGACTGCAAACTTCAAAACGACAAGGTCTCCGGAAAAAAAAGTTCCCAAGTTCATGCTCAGGAAGCGTTCCCAAATTACAAGGGCCAAAACAGAGCTGGGTTATAGGATTTTCAAAACTCAAAGTGGAGAAACCGACACAGTGAAGAGTTGATTGGAAATGGATGGGCTAGCCTCCGAATTAATGGGATAACAAATGCTTTGCTGAATCAAGCAAATAGAATGGTTTTCAAATAATCAATCAGCTCAGGCTACTGTAGTGCCAGTCGCATGAACTGGAAACTGAATCGCATGAGTCGAATTGTATCCAACCCTGGACTCCATAGCCGTCACGAGCAACAAGAAGAGGCTCGAAACGCTACCCTAGAAAATCAAAACTCACGGGAACTAGCTCTGGCCCAAAGATCAGCGGGCCAGGCACGACGACCGACTCAGGCTGAAGAGTCCGTCGAGGCAGTTCTACCAAAACTAAGATGTTAGCAAGAGCAAAAACTATGCTATCTCTTCTGGTGTTCGAGTAAGTTCGCGCGATTCCTCCACATGCAGTAAGGAAACCTTGCCGTAACTAAGTAACCTCGAGTCTTTGACATCCCTTGCAATATGCAACATTGACTGTAAACGACATGCCGACAATGCTTTGCAAGAGAAAACTTAAAAAACTTGCTCCAGCGCACTGATCGAGAGAATGGTGGCAGGAGAGAAACAACGCCTAAATTTGCTCCCAGTCTGGCCGGGATCGGAAGGAAGAGTCTCTTTACTGTTGATGGAGTTCTGGCCACAGGCATGCATGGAAGCCGACAGAGAGAGCTCCCCTTAATTAGCCACACAGGGGGATGGGACGTTGCATGCATGCCCCACGTTAATCGCCTACTTGGAGGGACGCGACTTAGGCGGCCTTACGATCACGGTGCCCTTGGGATCCCACCACGAGCCTCCACCATCGCCTTCGATGTTTTCTGCGGCTCCAAACGTGCAGAGGCCACCAAAAATTCCAGCTCTGTCAGACACAGCCATCCTCAATTCCAGCTCACTCTTTCAATTGTCCGAGAGTTCTGATACCAGTGACCTCGATGTGGGCGATGAAGGATGGATCGGATATATACAACGCTTGGAGATGTACCAAGCCAAGGAATTCAGAAGGACTAATCGCAGAATTGAAGCCCAGAGATGCAAGTGTAGATTGAAGGTGTTTCGAGCTTGAATGATGAATTCTCGTGGCCTCCATTCTTATAACACGCCGGAGCTGGCGCCGGAGGTTCCCTTCGGTAGTAAAATCCACGAAGGGTACGAGGATGTCCGTGTCAAGAACCATGTCTGCGGAGGGCGGTAGGGAGAATGTTGTCTGCAGGGATCTGTTGTCTGCAGGAATGGATTATCTGCCAGGAACTATCGTCGTCTGCGGCGTGTCTGCTTGATCGCTGCAAGAAGGTGTGTGACCGACACTGATCGATAATTAATCAAATCTCTGCTGTGTAGAGTCATAGAATAGGGTTTGGGGAGCGTACAGACACACGAGCACACTAACATTTTAAATTCGTCACCCTCATCCGTAATTTACTAGGAAATCGGCATCGAGAACTGCAGTCGTTGAGAGAGAAGCAATTTCAGCCGACAATTTGGGAAAGAAATTACATCGCAAACCGAAGCAGAGGAATATTGTAGGTGATTTTATTGAATTACCTGCAATTGAAATTCTCGCTGAATTGCTAGGAAACTAAGGCGAGCTCCCTGAGTGAGGATTGCTTGAATTGGGGCCGACAAATCTAGCTACGTACGATGCTTTCACCGCCGACAGTTGATCCAAATGACGGCGCCAGCAGTTAGGGCAAACGCACGATTTGGGGAAGAGCCGCGTTTTCGGGAAGCTCGTCAATTGCTATGCAGTGAGAGCGCGGCGAGCGCGGCGGTAGCGAGCTCAGCAAGGTGGTGAGACTTCAGGGGTTGAAGACCTGACGCGGTTGGGCTGTGTCTGTAAGTCTGTACGCACGTTTCTAACAGTCTTATCAGTTGCGCTATTAACCCTAAACGACGAGCCGGTGGCCGTGGAATTGAGGAATTTTGATACCGTGGGAATCATTGATTTACAAAAATCTAAAAACACTCGTTTGAAGTCAAAGCACTATAGAAGATCTTCCTTTTCCACCCGTAATTCCGAGGATGAATGATTGCAATTCTGTCCTACTACACAGACAGATTCTCTCATATTCATCTACTAAAAAATGGCTTCAGCGAATCAGCGTCGTTTAAGGGTTAAGAAATTTTAGGGTCTGATAAACGAATCGGATTTGCTGACCTCAAATGGTTTGTGTCTAGTGCCTTGAGTTTGGAGTGCCACCGGTATACTGACCCCCTAAACTTCACTATATAACTAAAGGTATGTTCCCACTTAGCGTTAGGAAGAAGCGGTCTCGGAAAGGTACTGTCCTATTTCGAGCAGGTCTTCAAAACGCGGGCAGACTTGGAGCGTCGGAGTCGCCGTACTTTAGTAGGGTTTCAGCACAGGAAGCCCCGGCGTTCCCACATGGCGCTTTGTGACAGTGTTTAGTGGTAGCTTTTGCTAAGAAGTTGCTGGGCGTTCACACATGCGAAAGCCTTCAAGCGACTGTTTGCGGAGTTACTTGAATCTAGGCGTCTCCGTGGTTGTTCACGACACACCGTCAGTTGCTCTTACGTACAATAGTTCAGAAATTGGAAGAGTGAGAGATGCGCGATCGTCGGCCGCATTGAGCACAAACAAACCTGCAACGGAAGCAGAGTAGAGTGCGGGGACATGTGTCACGGGACTGAATGGAGGAGGCACGGACAGTATCAAGTTTTGCAGACGGAACTGAGGTGCGGGAAATCAGTGCAGCTTGTGTGAGGTATGTTTTTGTTGAAGCTCCACTATGTATTCAAAATGCAATGCTCTCGATAGATTCCACGAAATTCTGATTGAAGGTCCATGTGCTTCACTTATAGGAGGGAACTGTCTTCACAAGTATCGTGGTTATGCATTGGAGCGGCAATTTAGGAGCACTGTAGCAGTGCGTTGCGTCAACCATTTCCTTTGTAGTGTAGGGTTCGCATTTGCACTTCTGTTGTCGTCGCCATAGTATTGTCAGCGTACTCTGCCTTCGAAAACAGAGCATCGATGACTATGATAAATGCCGACATTGTTGACACTGTAGTTCATTGTTTTTCCTCATGTTGCCGTCCCTTAACTGCAGAGTCATCAGAAATCACAACCGAACATCAGCAATGGACCCCTTACAAGAGCCGTTTATCGCAGCTGCATTCATGTTGTGGCTCGTTTTCATCCTACAGAATTTCCTCGAGATACCGGTTTTGCCAACACTACCTGCTGTAGAGGCCGAAGAAGACTCTGAGATGTCGGACCGTGTTGCCAAAGATGACGACATCCTCTTGGACACGAGCTTCGACATGGTCGCATTCGTCGACAGCTTCACGTTGTGTGCATCCGCTTGCCTTGTTCCTGACGAAGTGCGATACTGGGTGAAGCCTAGGTCAATGACTTGGTTTTCAAAATTCCTTATGGAACAATACGACAAATAAGCTTTGGCTATCCATGTTCAGAATGACGAAAGCAGCTGTCTTCTCACTGACTGAACTACTCCGACCACACATAGAGAAGAAGAACACAAGATACAAATTGGCTGTACCTGTGATTGTGCGGGTTGCTTGCACCCTTTTTAAATTGACGCATGGAGCAAACTTGACGATCTGTAGTGAGTTATTCGCAATTGGCCGCAGTATTGTCTCCAAAATTCTCCGAGAAGTCATCCACTCCATCAACGACTGTTGCCGCCACGAAATTGCTTGGCCTGTAGGTGAGAAAGTGCGAGAAACCCAGTCAAAATTTCAAACATTGTGCGCCTTACCTGTTGTCATTGGTGCACTGGACGCAACGCACTTCGCCATCTGCAAGCCTCGCATTTCACCAACTGATTACTTCTTCTATAGAATGGGAGCATACAGCATGACTTGCCAAGCTGTTGTGGACAGTGAGAAGAGGTTTCTTGATCTGTATGTGGGCATGTCCGGATCGACAAATGACAGCAGAGTTCTCAGAAGGTCATGCTTATATCACCAAGCCAATGCTGGAACTCTACTGGACAATGTGGACGCTATGGAGGACTTCACTCCATACTTGTTAGCGGACAGTGGCTACCCGCTCCTACCGTGGCTTATGGTCCTTCACCGCGAAGGACCACACTTGTCCGTGGCTGAGACGTTATTCAACAGGAAATTGAAGAAAGGCCGCTGCGTTGTCGAAAACGTTTTTGGCATTTTGAAACACACCTTCCGGGAATTGCTTGGGAAGTGTGATTTGAATGTGTGCTTCTTGCCAAACGTTGTTGTGTGCTGTGTGTTACTCCATAACATTCTCTTGCGGCAAAATCATGAAGAAGTGGAGGAACTATTGGATCTGCTGCATACTGAGGGTATGGAAGAAGAGCCTCCTCTGCAGAGTGCAAGCAGAGGGCGTCGACATGTTGGTCCCGATCAAGACTGCGCCACAACACAAGGCGCAGACAAAAGGCAACAACTTGGAGTGTACCTTTCAAGCAGATGCAGGGCTTCCGCTCCATGACGACTTCTGAGACTCCGGTCTCTGCTGCTAAGGTAAGCATCACGAACTCGGACTTCAATTTTGCAGCCACCACGTTGTAAGTATTCTTGTCGTTGTGCATGCGACGTCAATGAATAATCTTGAATACGGAGACAATATCGAAGGCACTTCCCCGTCTTGTGGTCATGCGTACATTGTGAAGCTGCAGGGGCGACTGTTTTCAAATTTTTTTTTGGGGAACTTTATTTACATCAGCACACGGTTGTTTATACATGGAAACGACATAAACGTTTCATTTCAAAACATTCATATTCAGAACGTCGCATCATAAGCGTCTACAAGATTTTAACAGGACTAGCATCACCGTAGTACAATACTGGTCACAATGTGATTCTGCACAACTTCGTACTTCTGCTGTAGCGGCAGCAGGCTGGAGTCATCCTACGAAGTGGATAGGTCGCCGGGGAAAATGCCTGCGGCCAAGTACGTATGAACATCACATCCTCATGCTTATATCCGCAGGACTGACAGATGATGTCTTGTACATGCAGGTTCGATGCCAAGCTCGAACGCAAGGTGCCTTCTTCTATACAAAGGACGGAGGATTCTGAAATCACTCACTCTTGTACATATTCTTGTATATTCTGCTGGCTCGGCGTGGGGTCTTCAGGGGATGAGGTTGGAGATGCCGCCATGTGCGCAGAGGCGGGAATCGACGATGTTGCTCCCAGTGGTGCTTGCAGTTGGACACCCTGCTGTCCTTCACGTCGAGCGCCCGCTACATGGGCGTGCAGATTTGGTGGTATGTGAATAGTACCGTGGATGGGCGCTGCGAGTCCGCTTCCGAGGACTGTGGTCAGCTGGGTCAAGGCAGTCACCATTTCAGCTTGTTTAGAAATGGATAAACGCGCTACCTCATTGGCCGTGGTTGCGGACTCTTGTAGACGCTGGTCTCTGCTGCGTGTGTATGCCATTTTTTCTAAGAATTGCTCGCGATGCATGCACATTTTGGAATGCTCCACGTCTATTTTCGCCTTTGCTATGGACTTCATTTCAGTTGCCATTGCCACGCCAGTTGCTTTTGTTGCTTCCGCTATAACTGTGTGAGCCGCCAGGTGCTTCCGCTTAACTACTGTATTTCCGGCACGCCCTTTTGAGGAGGACGGGTTGGCACTTGAAGAGTTGACGGTGATGGGGACCACACCCGGTGGCAGTGTCGATCGAGCTCGAGCGTCAGCCGCAGTTGGAGATAGCTGCGGGCTCTGCCTATGAGAGGACTGTGATGCCGACGTTGGGCTCGCACTCTTGGGCGTATTGTCATGGGATGTGTCCATGTAGTCATTGTGACTCGTATCCTGGTCCACTCCGTCAGTGTCAACGTCATCCGTGTCCTTGGAGAGCCCCAAGTTTTCATCTTCAGGCTTGCGCAAGTCACGAGCATGAGGTGGTTGTATTCAGGGATGACGGGACGTCCGAACGTCCACGGGACGTAGGCGCTAACCCTCGGACGTCCATTGACATTTGAAATTTTTTTTTACGTACGTCCAGCGGACGGACGACCGGACACTTCTGCGGACGGCATTTCGGACGGACACAGTGCGGACGGGCATGCCGCCGGCTTGCGGACGGGTGGACAAAGTGCAGACGGCCTGCGGACGCCTTGCGAACGGGCGGATGGTGCGCAGGCCGTCCGCATGCCGTCCGCGTGTCCGCAGGCCGTCCGCACCGCCGAATCCGACCGGCGACAAGTTCTGGCCGCACGATCTCCCGTCCGCGCTGAAGGCCGTCCAATCTCGATGGAGACGTCGCTCGCCGTCCGCGAGTATAAGTAGCATCGCGGACGGCTCATTCAGGCACAATCGTCCGCCTTCCGAAGTGGGTAATCCAGTGCCTCGAGCTCTGTGAGCCCCTTTCATTTTGGTGAGATGGTTGTGATTAAAACTTGAATACTTTCATAGTATTGAGTTTTAATTATTATTTGCTTTTGCGGGCCCTAAAATTCCCATCACCCTAATTCTGGACTTTGGGGTAATTTTATTACCATGCCTCGCAACGATAAACCAAAATCCAGTTCCAAGGGCAAATCCCAAGACATGAATTGGGAGGATTGGGCAAACCCTTTGTGTGTAGCAGAACCTGGATGGGAGGAGGAGTCGAAGAAATCTTGGGACTGCACAACATGCAAGAAGTACGTCAAAATGACGCACCTCTCAAAAATGTGGTCAAGAGAACGTGCTGAAAAGCAAGTTCGTCGTTGGGAGGGACAAATTTCGACGTGCCTAAGCAAGTACTTTGTCCACCGATATGAGGAAGTCACACAGTCAGCTGAAATACGTGACTCCAAACCAAATGTGATGAACTACTCCAACATGGCCATGGTTTGGGCAGAGATTGTGCTCTACAAAGATGTGGATTGGCGTACAATTTACGGCAAAAATGTCCACGAACTGCATCGTACTGATGCTGTTATTTATACGAGTTGGACTGGTATAAGTGATTGTATGCCAGAGTGGTCTAACCGAGGCCAACTTGGATATGCACCGGTTGTATTGCCGGATGCTGAGGATGATTGGTCGGAGGAGGAGGAGGAGGAGGAGAAGGATGCTTCAGCGCCTGTGTCATTTGGAGAGATACCTGGGCGTAGACAAGAACGCGAAGACATCCAATATGAGCAAGAAATGCGAGATGCAATGCAACGAAGTCTCGAGGATCGTGGTCGACCACATGGGCATCATGGATCGTATCAACATGACCATGGTGTTTATGGGACCCAAAATCGCCAAAGTGATCCACACTACAGTAATGACCCTCGAGGTGGCTATGGCAACTACCAAGGTAGCCAAGGAACCACACATGATTATGGTTCCAACCAAGGTAGTTCTCAGTACTATCCTGGATTCTCTGGAAGTAGTTCTTATAATGATACACGGCATAGGGGATCTCAGCGTGATGATTCAATTCCTCCTCCAACTTTTGGAGGACCTTACTATGGAAATTATGGGCATGGAGGTGCATCAAGCGGATCTGGAGACATATGGGGTGGTGGACCATTTCTCGGGACTTTTGGATCTGGTTCAACTGGCCCAACTCGCAAAGATGACACCGATTCAGAATCTGAGTGAGGGTTTAGGGTTTGGAAGATTGTAGCGAAACAATGGTTGCTTTAAAATAGAAATATAGTAATTAGCAATCGATTTTTGTATATTCTTGCCATAGGATATAGATTGGCATAAGGACGATATGAGGATGTTCGCCATTTTTTGAATACAAATTTTGAGTATGCCTATTTGTAAATTCCGATCCAATTATGTCCCATTTTCTTTGTGAAGCTTCTATGCTGCCTCCTTATTTCCAAAGCTGTGAGTTTGTGTGTTCATTATGTTTTCCCCAAAAACAAATTAACCCCTAAGTTACCAAGTCATTTTCTGACTGTCAAACCACTGAAAACTGCCATTTCTGCTGCAATCACTCAAGAAACCTAAGAACACTTTTTTTCTTAGAATCTAACCATAGGATCTTGTACTTAACTTCTCTAACAACATGTGGTAAAAATTTCATGAAGTTTGACCGTACGGATTGGAAGATATGAGCATTCAAAGTTGGAAAACAAAGTTTTTTTCAACTACGCCCTGCAATTTCAAGTGACTTTGATGGCCATTTCTGGATTTTTTTTGCACTACACACCATGAGGTCAAAATTTTTTATCTTGAGCATTTGAGTTGAGAGTTCGTAAAAAAAATTTTACAATGCCAACACTTGATTTCCACATAAAAAAAAATTGTTAAGTAGAAGTAGGTCCAAAGTTGAACAAAAAACTGAATTCTTAATAGCCTTGATATTGAATAAAAAAACCATAATCCGAACGGTGGGATTGTTCTTGAAAACAAACTTAAGCTTTAAGAAAAAAAAATGGTACAAATTTAAAATTGCACTCAAAAATGAATTCTACAAGTTGTTTAGGGTTGAAGATGCGTAGATTGTCCAAAAAACAAGACTGTCCATAACTTTTTCATTATTAGTCCAAATAGGATGAATCAAAGCTTCAAATGGACACAAAAACTAAATTGGTGATAGGTCTTGCATCAAATTGAAACGCATTAATTGCAATGGTGAAACCGTTTTCAAAAAAAAAAAATAAACCTTATGCAATTCTCTATTCAACTATTAAAATGGATGTAATGCTTCTTCTTCTAAAAAGTTTACTGTTATTGCTTGAAAAACAAGAAGATTCATAGCCGTCACAACGTCCTAGGCAATGAAAATAAATTAAATTTATCTACGTAGAAAAAACTACTATTAAAAAAAAATGTAATTTTAAAAATCATGCTTGTTTTTCTTTCTATTGCCTACATTGGGCCTTAGGGGGAATAAATTTTCTCTCAAAATACAATTGAAATAAAATTATATTACCAAAAACCCGATCAATTTTCCCATACCAAAGAAGGCCCAGAATTTGTTGCCACTAATTTAGTTGAAGTGTACTTCAACACTTCAATATCCCAAACCTTCAAAAGTCCTTGAATATATAGGACTCCTGAGACTGTAGAATTAGTACTTTAGTAGATCTTCACATTGTTTTTTTTTAACAAATAATGAACAAGTTCAAAAGGCCGATGCATTTTGAACCCCTATAACCCCAATGGGTTAGGACAAAACCCAAATGTGTTATAAAATATTAACATTACGATTGTTTTAAAGTTAGTATCAAAGAAGAATTAGAAGATAATGTAAAGCACAAAAAATAGACAGTACACATCCAGTCGAAGTAAAGAAAAAATTCCGATTATTTTTAAATGAATGTTGAATATAAAGTTTCAAGACCTCACCAAAAATACAATTTCAATTGTTACGGTTCGAAATTCTTCTTGATTGGTGTAAATTCTGTTTTTTTTTACTTATAAAGAAATGCAAAATATTCAACCTCTAACAGCACAAGGTATTAAGGGCCAGTTTATATTGGGCCTGGGGCCGAATGGAAAGTTGGACGGATTTGCCTTCAATCTGGCCTTCTATCCGGCCCTAATTTTCCCATCCGGCCCTAGTTAATATAAACCCCTTGGGCTGGATTCTAGGGCCCAATTTCTAATTCATGTTCTCTTAGATTCTCTCAATGCTCAATGAAATCAATTAAAAAAAATTTAAAAAACTTAAAAATATGCGTGCTTATCTTTTCTCTACCTCTAATCTTTATAGAAAAATAAACAACAAAATTTTTGTTTGTGTTTCTCTATTTTCTTCCTATTTATTTTACTTCCAAAATAAAAACATTGTTTTTCTACAAATTTTTTACCTTACAAATTAGTGGGAGGTGGTGCAAATTTAATGAGACCATTCAAAGATGTATAAGATGGACTATGAAGGAAAAAAATTCATTGAAATTTCATACTATCTAGCAGACCAGCACTAGAATGGCTATAGAAAGAGGTTTTAGATGTTTCAAAGGAAGATGGAGGATTCGATGTGCTACTAATTTACAAAATTGATTTATGCGAAAATATAAAATGACTTCAATTAAATGCCAAATTCAACTTCACTCTTCCTAGTTCCTACAATTCTTTGAAAATTGTTTGAAGGAGCTCAAATTCTTTGAAAAGTCAATAAGATATGAAATAGTAGCTTGAAAAGTAGACTAGCATATTTTACTAAAACTATTTTGAAACATAAAAATATAATATAGTATCCAAATGTTGCATTCTTTGGTCTATAGGAAATTCCTTTTACATTCCAACTCCCAAGTTCCCAACAATGAAGTAGAAAAATATGAACTATTTGTAATGGTAACTTTTAGCAAGTAAACAATTAAATTTATTCAAATTGTTAAACACAATAATTTTTTTTTAAATTTAACCATATGAGGTTTATTTATTTATTTTAAAAACTATTATGTTATTATTATGAAGATTAAAATTATTTAAATAATTGTTTGACCTCAATTTCTAATGAATCTTTTTGAAAATTTCTCATAAGATAGGAAAACTGATTAGCTTCATGGGAATGTAAATTTTATTTCAATTGGTCACCGGGAGAAAAGGTTATACCACAAAAAGCCCAAATTTTCATTCGCCGGGCAGAATTTTATTTTTTGCAAAAAGTCAGAATTTAATTTTTTAATTTTTTTTTTCTAAAATAATATAATATTGCTTACATGTGAAGCTTTGATTCACTCTTTTTGGACTTATAATGAGAAAGTTATGGACAATCTTGTTTTTCGGTCAATCTAAACAATTTCTTGAAAAAATAACTTATAGGAATATAGGATTCATTTAAAAATGCAGTTTTCACAATTTTTCAAAACAAATTGTTGGACAGGGTAAGGTTTACTTTCTAAAACAATCTCACCATTGGGATTATTGTATTTAGATCCCATCTTAGAGTTATTAACCATTTATTTTTTCTTTCAATCTTGGACCTACATCTACTTAACAATTGCAAAAGAATGAAATCAAGTGTTTTTTGTGTGAAATTTTTTTCCTAGACTCTCAACTCAATTTCTTGACACAAAAAATTATAGATTCAAAGTCTTCAGTGCAATTTTTTAATACAAATTCCAGTCAAAGTCATCTGAAATTGCAAACCACAGTTCAAAAAACTTGTATTTCCAACTTTGAATGCTCATATCTTCCAATCTGTACGGTCAAACTTCATGAAATTTTTACCACTTCATCTCAATCAAGTTAAGTACAAGATCCTACGGTTAGATTCTTAAATTTTTTTATTTTTTATTTTCTTCGATGAATGCAACAGAATTGGCAATTTTGAGAGTTTTTTGACAAAAAGAAGGCCTTGGTCCTTTAGGGGTAAGAAGGATTTCCCAATTAATGTACAATTTCATTTTAAAAATCTAATTGACATAGCAATAGAGTTATCGATATGGTTGTAACCATGGGTCATACTTTAAAATTTTAAACTAGAAGTGACACATGTAACCCTAAGATCTTCTAGTGCACCAATTGGGAGATGTACACAAAATTCCAGAAAAATTAGTAAGTCCCATAGGGCCTAATGTTCATCTTACAAATCAAAATGGAATTATTCAAAACTTTCCAAGTAGATCAAAATCTAAAGAACCAATACTTCAAAGCTTCAAGGGTCAACTCATCATGACAGGTTCCAAAAGACCAAAACATGCAAAAACAAATGTGAGATAGAAGTGAATTGCACATATATTTGGGAAAATTTGTGATGCACACATCTTTTTAAGATATAGTTGAGGACTTGAAGTACATAGGGATATATTTCCTTGCCGATACATCTATTCAATACTTATGTACTTCTACGTAAAACACTAAAATACTAATATGAATGGCGGAAATGTTCATCTGGGATAGGCCAATTGTAACCTGGGCCAGTAAATCGTTGGACGATTTTAGTCAAACTTACTGCCCTCTCTACATCTGTAGAACACAGAAGTTCCAAATAATTATGAAACACAAGTCCTAACTCATGGTGGCTCCACTTCGTATGTCCTCTGTTATCACGATGGAGCGCCGCGTACTCCTTGGACATGCATTGCATGTTGATCTGTTGAGCTAGTTTACCAACCGCAAACTCCTCTGATTTACGTGATAAATGTGGAATCGTTTCCACATCTACATCTTTCTTATGCACATACACAATAGACGGATCCACCCACCATCTTCTTTGCAAAGCTTCTTTCTTCTCACTTTCAGATGTGAAAGTGTACAAGGATTTGGGTGGATCACTATGTACGGTAGTCATGCCCCAGTCGCAAACCCCAATATATACACGTGACTCATCATCCGGAAAGTGAAACACGATGTTGTCCGGCGAGAGATCGTTGTGTAGATGCCCAGCTTGATGCACCGCATACAAAATGTGCACCAATGCCCATGCGAGCTCCGTTCGTTTCCTTCTCCGTCGAGCTAGAAAGAATGCTCGATTCACCTCTTCGGGTGATGGCTTGGAATAAGCCAATCGAATGTGAATGTCATCTGGATAGTCCCTATCCATGTTCAACATTTGCCTCAACGTTCCACCATTCCACCAATACATGTACCCTTCATTGTTTGTTCCATGGACTACTGCGAATCGTATAACTCCGTCATGTGGAATCCGCTCTGCCATTGACTCGTTCTGGTGTTCCAACTTTGCGAGTTGAGGCCTCAAGCGTTGTTGATGCGATACCTTTGCTGCAAACTCCCAGGATGCAGGTATCTCAGCACATCCTTCAATTCGCACCCTCTGGATTGTTGCATAGCCCCCCTTCAAGACCGTACTGTCTTGTGGAATCACCCTTGCGGTAATGGGCAATGCCACAAGATGCCGCCGCCCATGTTGCAATTCTAGAGCTCCTTCATCCGTGTTCCACCACCCCAATGATCCTTGTCCCTTCCGTTTCCTTACATTCTTTGTAAACGGAGCACATCGTTGTACAAACAAGTCCGCCTTCAAAATGACTTCTTCAAATGTGGGATCATCCACACGATGTTCCTTCCCGTACTTTGTCAATACCACTTTGGCATTCCACAATGAATCTTGCACCCTGTTCTGCAGAAACCTTTGAAAGCCCCTCTTCTCCGTTTCATGAATCCATCCTGGAACAAAGAGAGCATCCATCATCCTCTTCGTCATATCCGATTTGAACTTCTCAATGCACTCCTCTTCGTATTGGATGTACTTGGTATCAAGGGATGCAGTGCTCTCCTCCTCATAAAACTGTACTATGATACGGATGACATATGCCTTGCAATCATCCGAAGGCATGTCCTCAATGTCTAGCACTACCGGTTTTGCCTTTGCTACCTTCTTTCCTTTCGGCATCGTGATCAAATCAATGATAAGAGTTTAAAAACTCTTGATTTCAAGCACAATGCAGAAAAGATATACAAAAAAAAGGCAACAAGTTGGCCCTAAATCCCACTCCTAACTTCTCTTAGAAAGGAGCCAATGGAGGATTAACCACCAAGCTCTCCGCTCTCTCTTGTGAAACATAAGGGGGAAGATAAGAATGGGGTTGCGGACGGGCCGTCCGCCCATCTTATACCTTGCGGACGGACCGACCCATCCGCAACCTCGTCGGGGCCGTCCGATCCGTCCGCCGCGCCTCGTCGAGGCCGTCCGATCGGGGCCGTCCGCGTCGCCTTGTCGGGGCCGTCTGATCGCGCAGGCCGTCCGATCGGGGCTAAACGCCTCACCTCGTCGGGTTGTCCGCCTCGTCGTCCTCGGGGCCGTCCGATCACTGTGGCCATCCGATCAGACGGCCCCGGGGCATTCCAACTTCAAAATTTCATAACTAATTCTACGAAGCTTTAAAAAATACAAAACCAAATGGGGTACACATCAATTCCACTTGTCTTGAAAGGGAATATTTTTTAGAACTACCTCAAGAAGTTTTACCTACCTATTATTTACTTTTAATCCTTCAATGGTCAATTGTCCTTGAAAGATATGTGCAATTAGCATATAAACCAAGTTCTTTGGAACTTTGTGGAACTATGTCAAATTAGTTATGATTTTTTAGAGTTGAAATGGCATGGGGACCTAAAATCGCCCACCTCCTAAAATGTACATTGTTTGCACATTGCTGAAGGGTATAGGAAAACAACATGTTTAAATAACTTACATTTGAAGAAGTGGGTGGTCTTCGGTCTTGAGCACTTTTAGGACCTCCTCTCATTTACTGATTGCACAACCTGTTTGTATACCATATTCAGGCTTTAGAATTGTGAATAAAACATTTGTTATGATAAAAACAGATATACTTTTTTAATTCCTAGTATCTTAGTTTCTTATATATAATATTTTATTTTTAGAATTTGGGAAAAATTGTAGTGTAATAGTATTTATTACTTTAAAAAAATTAACCTTTAAATTGTATGACTATGCATAGAATATGTTTGAAAAAAAATATCAATACAGAAACCCATTATGAACACTTCTGTTTTCATGTGTAAAATAAAACAATGTGGTCTCATTAGTCCTTTATTATGTTTATTTTGAAGATGTCAATTCAAAAATTATTATGTCTACAAATTTCAATCTATAACCCCTAAACAACGGAAAAAAAATTGAAACAACTTATAAAAATTTGAACATAAATTAGTGCGAAGTTCATGGATGGAGTGATTGACTCTAACTTATTTCACTTTCTTTTGATGTGGATGGGATTCTAATTCATGAAAACTTGAACATAAAATAGTGCAACAATGCTAGTAAATGAGCATGAACAAGAGCATGTGAACTCCTAATATGTATATAAGTAGTTATACTTCCACCTAAGAAGGTGTTTATAGTAAAAATACCTACAATATAGGGCTCTATAATATAAATACACTCTTATTATACAAGGTTTCTATAGTGTAAACAACTACATTACATGTGCATCATCTTTGAGGCTTACAAGCTCACACTTAGGGCATAAATTTGACACCCTAGCCAAATTTCTAGGGGACACTGTGGTCAAAATTTTGGGTGTCAGAAGGACACCCTTGTCCAATTTTTGGGTGTCCCTCATTTTCCATACATTTTTTTTAGTGAGTTAGAATATTCTCAATTTTGAAAAATTTGTAATATCAATATGAATTTTTTGTTGCACATGAAAAGAGTCACTATATACCATAGCGTACAAAAGAAAACAAACCTACAAGCCGCGACCTTTCATGCCACACCATTTCACCCAAACTTGTTCAAAGTCAATGGCTTCTATAGGAATTCTTGCCACTGCAACTCGAATTTCTGCTTCCAAAGTCTCCAATACTGAACTAGAACGTAAATTAGACTTAATATGATTTTGAGTAGAAAATCCCCTCTCACAAGAATCTGTGCTACCAAGAATTACAAGAATACTTTGCCACAGCTTGGACATGTGAGGCTACCTTCCAATATAGTCCAAATTGGAAGAGTACACTATAATTGCTTGGTGCATTTTCAAACCACCACATGAAATTTGAAGAGTACCAAAGATGATCGATGGTTGGCATGGATTCAACTCCTGTGGAGTCTTGGAACTGAATTTTACCACCTTGAGAAACGTCCAAGAAATGTGCCACAAATTTCGTATCTGCATCAAACTCCTCATTATTTTCTAGTAATCCCTTATTTAAACATTTATAATCTTCTCAAAAATTGAAGATTGGAAAAAAATCATCATCCAATATTATTTGGAAAAATATTTTAGAATTGATGATGTACAAATCAAAGTTGTAGACTTTGAATTTTAGATTCCGTTTGCATATTAGTATATTACCTATACCAACATTGTCACCATTCTCTTTTCTAAAAATAAAAACATATATATAATTACCTTTTCATACATTAATGCTGTATTGGATATTTGATCCATTAATACCAATTTTTGAAAGCAAAAATCTACAGTTCAAAATCCAATGTTTGAGCTAAGGACTTTCAATTTGTGAACAAATGGATAGTGTAATATAGATAAGACCTAGACATCACGATAGATGGAGTCTTTGGCTCTTGGTGGATGAAGTCAGGTAAGACAAGAGCTTGGACGGTGAAGGACATCCGGTTAAATAGGTGAGCGGTTTAAGGTGCCTCAATAATTAAGGTTTTGACAAACAGACAGACATGATTGCGTCAGATAAGATTGAAGTGTATAGGGTTGGTATATATGGGGTTGGGGTACAAATACTTTAGGAGGTTTGTTTGGATATAACTAATGTGTTTACATCCATTGGGGGCATGAGTGCCAGTAGTCATAGTGAAACAAATTTGCCAAAACTTTGCACGGGCAACTAAAATTTCCAAAAAATTTCATGTATGCTCTATATTATGTATTTATATGAGATCCTTTGGGTACAATCGTACGAACAGTGGCTAACATGTACTGTAGAGCTAGTGAAGTCAAACATGAATGACTCCGAATTACCTTCTATCCAACAATGTCTTTTGTCAAGCATAAGTTAGAGGACATTGTGGACTACGTAGTACAAGTATTGGGTGTTGTAAATCCTATAGTTCCAACTAATCCTTGAAATTTTATTTATTTTGCTTATTGCTCATTTTTAGAGTTAGCTTGGTAAAAAAAATAAAAATAAAAGTATTCATAAAATGCTTGAAGGGATTCCCTATAACGATGAAAATTTAGTTAGAATAGACTAAGAATTGCCCAGTATGTACATGTAAAGTTCAAAATCATTCTATTTTGATTAGTCACATGAGTACATGACAAGAGAAAAGTACTGCATTCGAAAGCAAATTCATATATGTGTCGTTGTGTCTGTCTTCTACATTATTGGATATTCACTTTAATCATTTACATAATGATGATATTTGGCATACAAATTTCTTTTTCAATAGAATGTCATGAAATATGAAAATTGCCCCTAAACCCTAAACCCTAAACCCTAAACCCTTGACCTTGAGAAAGTCTCAGAAATATAAAAAAATTGCACATATTACCATTGCTTGCTTTAAATTCCTTCTATAATTTTACACGAACTAAATTTAAATAACTTGAACATTGGATCCCTATCCTGAATTAGTGAATTCCTCATTGCGCACTGTTTGCTTTGCTGGCGGACTTCGAATCCGAGGACACACGCATAGGAGAATCCCAGGCTTAAACGTGAGTTTACAGAGCCATTGGACGCGCGGACGGCAACTGTGGACGGCACCTGCGGACGGGAGGACGACTACTGCGGACGGCGGACAGATTTCTTTCACTCCTCTCCATTATTGGGTTCAACCTTGTCGGATGTTCTACTGTTGCTTCATTGTGCCAGTTGATCCTACGAGGTGGAGAGTTGGGTGATCAAACTGATTGTTTATTTCACGATAGTGGTGGACTTGAAGTCATGGCAAGTGAGGGTGAAGAACGTGGTGGGGGAATAAATCCAGCGGGTGGTGACAATCGAAGGCATAAGCCAAAGGGCGCCAGTCACGAATTACATTATGAGATTTTGGATGACCCAAATATCAAAGCAGAAAACGGATGGGAGGATGAGGCAGCACCGTATTGGTCTTCAAAAATGTGCAAAAAATATGTGAAAATGTATCACATTGACAAGTTGTGGCCTAGGGAGGCCCATGAACTTCATACACGTGGATTTTTTTGCAAACCCACCAACTGCAACAACGCGCATTTTGTGCATCGCGCTTTGGAGGTTTGGCGGGCCCTCTTTGGAAAGAAAGCAATGAGTAAAGGGTACATAAACTACAGCTTGGCTTCTATGGTGTATGCAGAATTGATATTGGAACGCAAGGTGGATTGGAGCACGTATCCAACGACAGCACAAACTCCATTTATACAAGAAATGAATGGAAAAGACATTCCCGATTTGTACAATCCTCAAGGAGGGCCAAGTGAGGTACCGAAGCCCAAAAGAGTATTAAAAAATACTAGAAAAATTGAAACAAAAGTCTCAGAGGTACCAAGTGATGGACCACGCTTGCAGCCTAGTGAGCCTACACACACTTTGAGGACAATGGAAGATACTGAAGGTGAAGGTGTGGAAGGAGAAGTGTTTGCAACTCCTCCTACAGATTTAATATGCACACCAAATGTTACGACGGTGGCTGAACAGGGCATTCTTGAAGATATACAGAGTGGGAAGGAAGAAGGTGGGCCCCCATTGGCTCGATGTGAAGGTACTGAAGATACGGAAGAGGTAGCCGAGGGAGAAGTTGCTGAGGCCAATGCTACAATTCATGATATTATTGACAGTAATGCTCTCGACATCTTCGGGCTTGTACCTTCAAAACCATCATGTTTGAGCAAACCAAGCGTTTCTAGCCCCGTACAGAGCACTAGAATTGAAGCAGCTACCGCCAAAAAAAATGGAGAGGCTTCTCAGGGAAAAGGAAAAGAAGTAGTCATTGATGTTGAAGTCATCCCCAACCAATACCCGCATTTGTCCACCTTGAACACATCACAATTGGAGGCTCTTTCGAACATGCCGAATGCCACAGAGCTGGAACGGTTGTTGGAGGGTTTAGTTAAATTTGGGTCTCACCTTCTTGACCTAAACCGGTCGAAAGAGACAAGTGAGGCCACCACAAGCATTGCAATCCAAGGTGAAGCCAATCGTCACAGTTGGGCAAGTGTTGCTGAAATCCAAGTGACATTGGCAAATCTAGGTCGATTTGTAGCTGAAGTATCTCCGCAACTTACAGAGGTGGCACAGGAGTTTGCAAAATTGTCACCTGAATTGTTGGCAAGTGCATTGACGTTTCATAAGTTCACCGAGTCCTTGTTATCGTTTTTGGACGAGCGCTTCGAGGACAAGCGCCAATTGGTGGCCTTCTTGGGAGAGAATACAAAACTGCTGGCCTTGCAGAAAGGATTGAAGGGAACCTCAGACGAAATGGTAGAGCAATTGAGGACTTCTAAGAATACGGTACAATTTGAAGTTGCAACTGTGAAATGGCAAAGTGATCGTATTCAAGATTTGGAGTCAGAAATTGAGAAATTGAAGGACGTGATCAAAAAAGGTGAGTTCCCCGAAGCTAAGGAAGGAGATGGAGCTAAGTATTTCAGTGGCGATGAGAAAAACAAGATACAGGAAGTGACACCTCTAGTGGCCATTGAAAATCGCAAAACTTCATTTCAAGATGCTTCCATTCAAACAGAATGCCATGAAGTTGATGAATTGAAGCAGAAAGTGGAGAAGCTCACCGAAGAAAACGCGTCTTTGCAGAGTGAATTGCAACGACTAGAGCATGTTGTTCGATTGGATGACTCCCTTCCAAAGAGTACCAAAGACGATCGATGGTTGGCATGGATTCAAAAACTAGAAGACAAACCAACCGTAGTTTCGCGAGCAATGAAAGGGCTTCTCAAATTGGCTGGAAAATCGGATGAGCAACAGCAAATAGTAGAATCTTCACTGATGAGTTTGAGGAAGAGGTTTGAAACACATCCGAAGGGGACTACAGAAATCACATGTTGGGGAGACATGGATGCGATGTTCGAGCGGTTGAACCACACAAAGAAAGAAGAATCACCCCACATCAATTGGGCCTTGGAGGTAGAAGAAGGTTGGGTTCCGTACAACACTCTTTCGACACACATCAAGGACAATTAGAAGACAGTGGTGCATGCTTCTGACACTTCTCGAGGGATCTTGGAAGGTAAATGCAGCATTTGTCAAGGTCCATTTGGTCCCGAGGGAGCCCTAACTATGGGCCAATGTCGTCACACTTTCCATGTGACGTGCATAATCAAAGCCTCACTCGTTCGCTCGGTTTGTCCGGAGTGTCGTTCTCCTTTGAGTTCCAGGTTTTACGAAATGGTTGGGACCTTGGAATGTATGCCCCCTAGTCACGAATACAATCGATAGACCCTTCCACTTGATCAAGCCCCGTTTTACTTCCAAAATTATATGCATTGGGGAAAACCTCTCACGTGGGATTCATTGGAAGAGAAGCATGGGTTGTACGAAGAGTCAATGGTGCCGCTGGATCCCTTTGTGTGGATGACCCAAGATCGACACGTGGAATTGCGAGCAAGGGGTATTGAAGATCCCGAAGCTCGCGAATTGTTTTGTCGCGGCATAGGTGGGCATTGGAGCATAGACCATCACAAGTTCTTTCGATTTCCAGAGAAGGAAGTGAATAAAGGACCAGATGGCAATTGGTGGATGTGGAGCATACAAAAGAGTTGCAAGAGCGATACGGGGCGTACAATCACACATTGATAGGGAGGGCCTTCGTCCTGTCAAAGTTGGAAGAAGCTGCCCAGGTTCAAGCTCTTGTAGAGTTAGATAGGGATTCCAACTCCTCACAGTCAATTGTGGAAGTGGCAGGGGCTTTTGACAGGAGGATGAGCGAGGCCGTAATGTCTTTTCGAAAAATTTTAGTGGGAGGAGATGGCCCCGGCCCGCACTGGTTTTCCGTTGGAGATGTCAATGTAACACTGAACTTGATGGTAGCTTCAGTAGATGATGCCTTGGAAGCATTAAAGGCACATGAAGTGGATCTGCCTCAGAAGCGAAAGAATAAGCGGAGGGTGGAAGATGAAGATGACTTCTCTCCAGAAACAAAAAAACAATTCAGTGTTGTTGATATGGCAGTGGCTTCAAGAGGGTCCACTAGCGACGGAAGCCCCGGTCCTCACACTCGCCGTACAAGTGCAAGACTTAGGGATAGAGAGGGTCCATCTCGTGTTACACCGTAGGGTATTCATGAAAAGATTTAGTAGAAGTGGATCTTTTATTAGCTGTTAGATATTATATTACGGAGGACTTGTTTTAACTTTGAATCTTTCGGAGATTCATTGCAAATCATTCACAGTAGCTATAGTATGGTTTGTATTTTTTTTATCAATACAAAAATATGTGTGAAATACAGAGTTGCAAATGTGTATATATTTCAAGAGTTTTATTTTAGTTGAAGTCTGACATGTACCATCATATGATCAATTGATCATATATGAAGATGTTTTTGTTTGATGATGCAAAAGGCTAATTTTAATTCTAGAAGAGAATGGGATATGTGAATGAAGGTAGGAGCCATGCAGGAAAAAAAATAAAATTACTGTGTTCACTACAGAACTTCATAAATTCATTTTTGATCATTCCATATTTTTTTCCAAATGCTTTTGAAATTACCATGATCTTGAAGAGTTTAAAGAAACCAAGTTCAATTAGTCTACAAGAAAGTCTTTTGTGATTTGTTGTCTCTAAAACAAAGTTTTAGATGTTTGAAGTCCAGTTGTAATAACAATTTCAGTATAATTGAAAGCCCTGAAAGACCCAACTGGGTTTTTTGGAACATAGCAATATCGAGCAACTCATTATCAATGGTTGTTTTTTTGGGTTTTTCTTTCAGATTTTCACACAAGTTGTATCCAATGTGGTGGAAATTTCATGAAGTTTGACCGTATAGATAGGAAGATATGAGCATTCAAAGTTGGAAAACAATGTTTTTTTGAACTTGAGTTTGCAACTGCAAATGACTTTGTCCTCCATTTCTGTAATTTTTTTGCACTACAGACCTTGAATTTAAACTTTTTTCTATTGAGAAATTGAGGTAACATCTCAGGAAAACAAATTCAGCAACAGAATTTTTTTTTTCATTCTTTAGAAAATTGTCAAGTAGATGTAGGTCCAAGATTGAAAGAGAAAGTAAATTGCAAAGATCTCATACATTGAATTAAAACACTATAATCCCAATGGTGAAATTGTTTTGGCAAGCGAAAACAACCTTGTCCAACAATTTTTTATTGAAAATTGTGGAAATTGCATTCACAAGTGAATCCTAAATTTTTTTGTTAAAAACATGCTTAGGTTGTCCAAAAAACAAGATTGTTCATGACTTTCACATCAGTAATCCAAATGGAATGAATCAAAGCTTCACTTGTAGTCTTGTAGACAAAAATAAAATCAATAAGAAAAAAAAATTAATTTTTTAATTCTGAAGTTTTTGATGATTTTTTTCTTCCCGGCGACATGAAAATGATATTGAAGATGGCATAACTTTTGCTCACGGTCACCAATTGAAAAAGAATAATTTTCCCACACAGCTAATCAAGTTTTCTATCTGAGTTATGTGAAAATTTCTAGCGAATTCATTCAAAATTGAAGTGACTAGTAACTGCCCAAATTCTTGAAGTCCCCCAAGTGCACTCTTGGTCCTTTGGGATCTAAGCCGTCCGATCAAGGCCGTCCGCCTCGTGGGGCCGTCCGATCAGGGGCCGTCCGCCTCGTGGTGGCTGTCCGCCAGACCCGTCTACCTCTTGGTGGGCGTCCGAGGGGGGTCCGTTCGCGACCGTTCGCCGTCCGCCGATCGGAGTACCCTGTCGGGCCGTCCGCAGTTTGTGAGCCCTTGAGATGGCACTCAGGACTCTGGGTCCATTTTTCGCGATTAAATAGCGAAAATTAGTCAAAATATTCAAGAAAAAGACATAAAAAGAGTGTTGAGGGAGTTTTGGTGTCAGTCTATGCCAAAATGGTGGAAAACCAACTTAGATGGTGGAAAATTCCTAATACTAGAAATTGGAATCATTCTAAGTCTCCAAAGCAAGTATATGTGAAGAATTAGTAATTCCGAGAGAAATAAGGAATAGAGAGTTAGTCAGTCCTAGCGAATGTCTGTGCAAAGTCAACCTTTTAAGGATGCATAAGACACACTGACTAAGCTAAAAGAGTCTACTACGTGCGTGGGGAAGTTACCAGGGCCTAAGTTCAATTTTGGAAATAAATTGGATTTAAAGGTAAAACCACTACAATGGATTTGGAGAATTCGAATTTCACGAGACAAAAGATGGAGGATTGGAGATTAAAGACTACAGAGAGGTGTTCCAAGGGTAGGAGCATGCCAGGAGCGAACAAGAATCAAACAATTGTCCAAGATTCCCAGGCATCGGGAATTAAATTGTCCAATTGGGCAAAGTAATTCCAAATTACTAAAATTACAAAGGTGCAAGGTTGCGTGGGACTTACACCAAGAATCTAGGAGCGCCCTAGATGTTACCCAATTTATTTCGGATTTTTCCGAAATTCCACGTTGACTCCATGGGAAGTCAACCGCACATAGAAATGTTCGTAAAATCATAGAAATTACGTATGATGCGGTAAAATCTCACTAAAAATTAGGATAGGTTTTTGTGTGCTTAATAAGCGCTCGGTTAAGTTTGAAGACATTCCGACATTCCCAACTACCAAAACCGGCATCGACATTGAAATTCACTGGAAGTTACAAGTTGGCGGCGGGTTGACCGGCGTATCAGGAGCGAATGATGTCCGATTGTCGCAAATAAGGAGTCATTCCTTACTCTCATGGACATTCCTAACGACCCTGGCCTGACAGATTCATCAAATTGCGCAAATCCTAAAAGTTAGATTTTTGATTTTTAATTGGAGTTACCGTAATTCCAATTTGGGCGCGCAAATGGCCTAGGAGTGAGGGGTTAGGGGTCCCTTAGGCTAATTGGGGTCTTATGAAGACAATGGCGCAGACGGTTTTCCATTTCGAGTTGTTCCCTAAAAGATAGAGAGGGTCAGCTCTTAGTTTGACTTTTTAATCGTTAATTGCGGTTAATTAGAAGTGATTTTGGAAATGTCTCTTGGAAAATCAAAGATTGGATTTGGTCAAGATCTCTTTCTTGCGTAAAAAGCCATCTTTGGGCTAAAGAAAGACAATTTTCGAAATGACTTTGGATTAATTTGCAAAATATCTAGGTAGATTAGGGTTAATTCCAAAATATTTTGGGTTAAGATCTTGGATTTGATTTGGCCAAGATTTCTTTGACAAAATGGGGATGTTTTTAGAAATTTCCACCATTAAACAACTAATATTTTGGAATCACATTAGGGTAGTTTAGGGTAGGAAGTAACAAAGTGTTTTCACCGGCAATTATCGAGAGGGGCCCGGCCACGGGTATATAAGGGCCCCCCTCGAGGTTGCCAATACCCTCATTTCTAATACCGACACTTTGTTCTTTCCACGTGCTACCAACATAGTTGGAGCACCACTTGGACCAAAAGACTTTGGCCAAGTTTTGTATTGTTTTGAAGTTGTGAAGGCTTAGGGCCCCTTCAACTATCTTTCTTTCATTTCTCATTTGGCACTTGGAACTTAGCATCAACATTTTGCTTGGATAACGTGTGTGAAATTTCAACATTAAGCACCAAAGTTCGGTTTAAACACTGTCATGTGTACCTCCTTTGGCAGCAAGATTTTGAAATACTAAGAAATTTTGAGAATTTAAAGTGAAAGTTCGGTTAAACACTGTCATGTGTACTTCCTTTTGCAAATAAAATTCCCAAAATACCATTGTCGGACTATGTGTCACGAAACCAACAAGATACGGCGAAGCTTTGACCCTTTGAAAACTGGGAATTATTAAAGTGTAAAACCTTGTACAATTAAGGTTAAGCACCCATTGCGTTAAACTCCCATTGAACTAAGCACTTTCCCTTACCCACTAAGTGGGTGGCATAATTTCATCAAATATTCCCATTATTTGACAAAAATTAGAAAATAAGGGAAGCCTAACCCACCTTTATAAGCCAAAGAATTAGGCAAGCAAGCCAGTTCAGAGAGCCCAGGCAGCAAGCCAGTTCGGAGGCAAGGGTGACGGGGCAGGCGGGAAGGGGTCCCCCCAACCGCGCCTTGCCACGTGGCCGGCCACGGTGGGGGAAGGGGCGGCCAGTTCGGAGCCAGGCAACAGCCAGTTCAGAGCAAGGCAGCAGCAGTTCGGAGCCAGGCAGTAAGCCAGTTCGGAGCCAAGCAGACAGTAAGTGCCGATACTCACAAAAATTGATTTTTTCCAAAATCAAGTTGGTTTGGCAGTTGGAGCCACAAACCATTTTGTCAAATTTTGATAAAAATCTATTCTTGGGGTATCAAAAAATTCTCATCACCTTCATAAGCATCTCTCAACCGCCATAGCCAAAACTCTCTACAAAACTCGCAACGAAGCATTAGAATGAAATGAGAGCGCAAGGATGGAAGAAAGAAGGTTGAGAAGGGATTTGTGAAGGATTACCCATTAAAAAATCAATTTCTTAAGAATCTTACTATTGAAAACTAATTCTTTATTCTCCACATTGACCCCACACCCTTTTAAAACTAATTGTTTTAGAATCTTACTATTGAATTGGCATTTATTCTAGGGAGTAAGTTCTACATTCTTTGGTCGGTAGTTCTTAATTAGATTCTTAGAAGGTTTGGATTTTGTTGGTTTTGTTTTATTAAGCCTAATAAGCCAAAAAGGAAACCAACAAATTGACAACTAATTTCCTTACAAACTAACGCAAATTTAAAATTAATTAGATTTGAAAAGATTTGATGATAGTTTTTTGATTAAAATATTCTAATAGGCCAAAAAGGAAACAAACAAATTGACAACTAATTTCGTTAGAATTAAAACAATTTCAAAAATCAATTGGATTTGAAAAGATTTGAAGGGAATTTCCATCCAAATTATTTTAAATGCAATTGGGATTTTAATTTTAGGATTAAATAAAAAACTAAAACAACGAATAGTGAATTATTAGATTTCCATTGAATTCTTTAGAACCTTAAGAATTTGGGTAGACTAATTAAATTGCAGTATTTCCTAATTATTGGGAACTTAGGAATTATCGGAATTACGCAATTCAATTAACACTACATAACATTTAGTTCTTTTTAAGCAGGATAAAATTAATTGATCAACAACCGTGAGAATTATTATGGATTAGATGGAGCGTCGGGATGATTTCGATGGCGAGGTTGTGGGAGAGTATTTGCACATGATGATGTTCGATGACGGGACTATGAAGATTTACGCAGAAGAGGTAAACCGCTCACATTTTATTTTCATTCTCATTGTTTTACTGTTAAGCTTCTTTTTGCCAAATGCTTGGAATTAGATTTAGGAAATATCAATTGCCAGAATAGAGTAGAGTAGGATTGTTTGGTTGACTTTTAGAATAGAATAGATAAATTTACAACCCCAACTTAGATTAAAGGACACTTTAAAACGTGACTAAAAGAGTTCATTGCTTGGAAGGCTTTCTTTTTCACCCAATTAGAAAGAAAACTCAATTAGACACAGGACCCGTGTGAAAAACTCTTAGCTCGAGGGTGGAGTTAGGAGCGCTCACACAATTCGGTCCACTGTTCCGTCCGCAGTGTCAATCGGGATTGTCTCCCGTCCGTTGCAACAGTCACGAAGAGCAACCTTAGAACTAAGGAGTATAAGTTTCCAGAAATTGTCATTCGCAAGCACTCCTGTAAAGCTGAACGCTAAGATTTCCAAGGGCTGGGCGCTGCAATTTCGGTTGTGTCCCTTGCTTGATAATGCATAGTTTAGTGGTCAGGGGGGCTTTGGTTTCCAAGGCTTCTTTCTAACTATATCGGTTACTTTATTGACAATTTTTATTCCTGCGGAGATCTTCACCCTTTTTGTGGTTACACTCAGAATTTGAAGTTCCAAAGACGCACTTAAAATTCATCATTATGAGCAAGGATTGGTCTTCTTGGTATGGCGCCCCTTCAGTTGGGAAAGTACAATGCAAAGCCTGCAATCTAGTGTTTGCCAAAAAAACATGCCGTATATTTAGCCATCTTGGTTATGAAGGTGCATCGGGGTCTCGTGATCGAGGAATCAGTCTATGTCCATGACTCACATCCCAAGTTCAGAAGCTATTTCATCAGTGCAAGGAGGTAATCCTACGAAGAGGTGAAAACGAGAATTTGGGTGGAAACGCGACATTGGAGGCCACGGTTGTAAATGATGCAGGAAATGAGAGACCTTCGACACCTCCAATACATCTTACACCGGAAGATTCTTGTACAATACCAAAAGAGACCCTAAACCGCGTGTCTTCTGGAGCACTTGCCAGTACTCAAGCATCAAATGAAGGAGACACAGGGGTAGGATCAACTAGTAGGCCTTTGGTGCAGAGGCGGATAGGAGATGGCTTCGAAGAAGCGAATAGACGGAAATTGCATGCAGTGTGGGCTAATTTTTTTTATACTGCGAACATATCATTTTCGGTGGCACGGAATGCAGCATTTAAAGAAGCGGTGAAGAAAACGGCTGAGTTTCACAAACCCTATACCCCACCGTCATACCATGAATTACGATATAAGTTGCTTGATCAAGCGAAGGCAGACATTAAAGTGAATATGAAGAAGCGAACAGAAGACAGCATCAGGAAGTTTGGAGCAACATTGTCTATTGATGGGTGGACTTCGGCGGCAAATCGTCCTTTGGTAAATGCAATGCTCGTGTCTTCTGCGGGCGAGCAATTCCTAGGATCGGAGGATACAACAAGAAAAGAGAAGAATGCCGCCTATTTAGCCTCCATATTGGAAAAATTCATAGAAGAAGTGGGTCCTCACAAAATAGTACAAATAAGCGCAGATAATGCGCCTGTGAATGAAGCCGCATTCAACTTGATATCTCCGAAGTACCCTCATATATTTTACCAGGGTTGCGTGGTCCATGCCCTGAATTTGTTATTGAAAGATTGGGGCAACGAACGGTGGATTGAGGAGGTCGTGGGCAATGCCCGTAACGTAGTGAAATTCTTCAAAAAGAGGCACATGCCTCTTGCAATATTTCGAAGGTACTCGCCGGACTGCATGTTGTTGATGGCGGTGGAAACTCGGTTTGCTTCCAATTACAACATGGTGGACCATATGTTGAAGGTGAAGGGGAAGTTACAGCAAACGGTGACGGACCCACAGTGGGAACAATACGTGAAAACATTGGGGCGGAATACTCATCCTCGCAATGTGAGCCGAAGGGTGAAGGACATCATTTTGAATGAGCATTTTTGGCGGCGTTGTCAAAATTTCAAGGATTTATCGGCTCCGGTGGTACATGGTCTACACGATTTGGATGCAAAAAGGCCATGTATGGGGAAGGTGCTACATATCATGAAGAAAATACAGAAGCACGTTTTGTCATTGGACGAAGCACCTTTTAGTTTGTCCTTGGATTTAGCCATCCATCTACAAGAAGCCTTTCATGAACGGCGAGCGATGGTAGAGACAGATCTACATTATGCAGGGGCTTTGTTGAATCCCTATCTTCTTCACGACAAAGAGCTTGCTGATGATCAAGATGCAATGGATGCATGCAAGCGTGTTTTAACGAAAGTATGTACCACAGAACAGTATGCCGCTGTTGTAAAGGAATTTGTAGCCTTTCGACATAGGGAACCCCCTTTCCACAAAATGTTGGACCCCAACGAACAACAATTGTGAGCGCATGCTTGGTGGGATTTTGAGGGCGCGTGCGGGAAGTTCATTGCTCCAATTGCCAAGCGTATTTTGGCCCAACCGGTATCTTCCTCTTCATGTGAACGAAATTGGAGTAGCTATTCATTTGTTCACAACAAATCTCGAAACAAGTTGACGCCACAGAGAGCACAAGATTTGGTGTATGTGTACACCAATACTAAAGTGCTTTTCGCATCTCAAGAAAATGATGAGAAGAAGTGGTACGAAGAGCAATTCGAGAGTGTGGATATGGAAGAGTCCATGTCAGAGGATGAGGGTGGTGAAGATCATGGCGATGGTGAAGAGAGAGATCCCCTATTTGATGATGAATATGATGCGGAATACAATGTGACTAGTTTGGTTGATGAACCATCCCAAGACCCTCATCATAATGATGAAGACTTTCAAGACAATCCATTGGATGTCTTCAATTTTGAAGAGGACGAGGAGAATTACGACTATGATGAGGGTGTCCCATCAGAAGCTAAATTTGTGGATGGAACTACAGTATTGAGTAGTGAGAATGTTCGAGCACATAGCCGGGACACTAATGTGGCAATGGAAGAGAGAAATGGGGCAACGATGAACATCGGTGGGACTTTGACCCCAGATGAATTGATTCCAATTTCTAAATGTCCATCGCCAGTAGGGGTCGAAGCAGAAGAACTTGGAAAACAGAACGACTTGGGAGACAGTGGAGTGAAGGTGGACAAAAATGTTGGTGATACAAGTGTTGCATTCGTTGAAGTATTGGCGTGTAAGAAAAGCTGTCTTGCAAGTACTGAGAAAGGTAAAGCACGGGGAGTAGCAACATATGTAGATGCAAGTATGATGGAGTCTGGAAGCCCCATGTCATTTGATGTTGGCAAAGGCAAGAAGCCCCTCGTACGAGATCCAACTAAACCCCCACGTAGCGGTCCTCCACGCATACTATTCAAAAACGGCAATGCAAGTTTAGGTGGTCTCGGTAGTTTACGCAACGGAAATAAGAGTCCAGAAGAAGATGAGACATTGGAGTCTATGTTTGGTCGACGTTGGGTGAAGTCATCGGATCGATCACTCTCTTTTGGCGCAAATGAGATCATCATTCCAAGCGGATCAAAAACAAGACAACCAGCAATGAAAGAGTCCAAGAAAGCTAGAACTAAAAGAATACTGGAGGCCTTTTCAAAATCACCATCGAAGCGGCAAAGTCTAGATCAAACCCCCCTTGATGTATGTGAACCTTTCTCACAAAGCAAAGTGAAACCGGTTAATGGTCTTGAACAAGGGATTGGGAAGTCTACACTAGGAGGTAGAGACATGGTGAAAGAGAAAAAGAAGGGTAGACGCAAGAGATCACTTGCATCAAAGCAAGTATCCGGAAGAAAAGAGCGAGCTCTACAGTCTTCATCCGATAGTATGGACAGCACAAGTAATGAAGAAGACTCGGAATGGGATTCAAAAGGTCATAGTAGTGGAGCTGAGGTGAGAGGAGACGTTGATTACAAGCCTTAGAAATTCAAGGAATGTAGACTTAGGTGTTTAAATATTCATGGTACATGGAGCTTGTAATGGAAATGGTTTGTTTGAACCTTTGAAAGTAATACAAGTTTTCATGCGCATATTGGAAACGTCACTATGATTTATTGATTTTTGATTTTTTGGTTTCATGGTATTTAAAAATAATGAACAAAAATTAAATTGTGACAATGTTTACACCTTGTGACCATCTCGTGCCACCTCAAGGTTGTAACGCTTCACCTTGTACAATCCATCATAGGAATAGATTTTGTTCCATCCAGCGTCCACATCATGGCCCCTAATCAAACGAACAACTTCCCCACATTTGTAGGAGTTAATAAGCGCTTTGTTCCCTTTCTTGGGCTTTGGATCCTCCAATTGCCGCTTGTCACCTCTGTAATCGTTTCCACCCTGGCCAATGTATTTGACTGTCTCCCCATGGTCATCATCATCTCGGTAACCACCTGAGATCACCACGTTGCAAGCCACCTTCTCCCCTCGATCTTCAACCCATGCAATCCCTCCTTGCACTTGCCGGTGCAACCCAATAGCAAACATTTCAAACCAAAATTCAAATTGATCACCGACTACGATTCCGGGAACGTGACCAAACTTTTGAAACTCATTAGATTTTCCTTCTTCATTCATCTGCTTCATTGCCTGCAAGTCAGACTGATTACCAAGCAACTGACCCCTCGTCTTGAGTTTTTGATAATGTTGTAAGATCCGGGAGTACAGAGCACGCCGCTGCAAAAATTGATCCCTGACACTGACCTGGTCAAAATCTCTTGGTAGTTCTCCATCTACCTCATAAGCTCCCACTCCATTAGGGTCTGAAATTGCCTCTTCCTCCACAGTTCCCGCTAGTTGTGGCCTTGTGGGGTTCTTCGTGACTTTCCTCGGCAATCTCACACAACCCTCGAGAAAATCTTGCGTGGCAATAGGACCGTCGCCATCTACATGGAACAAGGCTAGACGGACTGAAGCAATGGATTGAACTGGCTTGGCTGCTTTGTACTCTGTGTTTTGCAATGGAATTCCATTTGTTTAAATAAATAAATAAATAAATAAATTTTATGACAATAATTAGGCTTCAAGGAAAACATAACCCAACACATTTTTTGGAAAACTAACATTTGATGAAAAAGATACAGGCCCCTGAAGTTGAAGCCATCTCAATGCAGTTTGGTGAATTCAAATTGAACTTGTGAACTTTGATTGACTCCCAAGAAATCAGTATAACTTAGATTGTTCTAAAAATTTTATCACACAAACTAGAAGAGAGTGTGCAAATTTTCCGACAAGTTTTGTTGAATTTGGAAATTGGATACAAAAGTTATAGCACTTTCAATTGGACTTAAAAGTATATGAAGACAATGTTGGTTTTAGGGCTTAATTTTAGTAAAGGTCACATTTAGGAACCTGAAGTATTACTTTTTGAGCGCTTCATTGCTTGTTTTTGGTCAAGCCATGGTTTTCCCACACTGCACCTGTGTGGGTTTTGCAACTTACAAGACCTAGAATCACAAATACATACCTATGCTAGAATTCTTTGAAAACATAAGTAATTTATAAATGATTGGAAATATATGAAACCATTTGGTTTAGATTTCGCATCAATGGTTCTTGAAATGAAAAATAAGGGGAAATATTTTTGGGAACCCTAAACCCTAAACCCTAAAAAAACCGAACAGCCCTTAAAGGGTCGCTTTTCAAGCCATCTACCTTACATGTTATTTGAAAACCCTAAATCCAGCAATGCAAGTTGTCGACCGCCCACTCATCCGTCCTCCCGTCCGCACTTTGGTCCGCCCGTCCGCAAGCCGATTGCCCGTCTGTCCGTCCGCAGTTCCGTCCGCTTCTCCGTCCGCCGGTCGCCGAGGACAACGTCCACTACGTCCACTAAGTCCGGACGTCCGGACGTCCGGATTTTGGACGTAATTTTGGCCTAGACGTACCGATTCGTCAACCCTGGTTGTATTCCAGCTTCCTGTGAGTGCCACTCATGGATGGCGTGGAAGAATTGCCGTGAAAATTGTCGAGGTAAAGCTGCGGCAAGGCGCTCCTCAACTGGCACATCCCAGTAGTAAGCGAATTGTCTTCCAGTGGTGTTGCAGAAATCGGCAATGCGCTTGTACTCTGGAAAGATTTGTTGCCACTTGGTGTGGCAAGCAGCCGGATCTCGGACACACAGCATGCTGCCTCTGGAGTTGATCTCCTCAGAAATGCGTTGCCATTTTGCAATGTCAGTCATCATGAGGAATCGTGGGTCAGCTGCATCCTTCTCGTCGATGTATAGGTTTCGTTTGGCTTGAATCAGCGCCATGACTTCATGCGGATTTCAGTTTGGTGCTTGCTCTTTCCGCGGGCGCTTTGGTTGACTCGGTCCGGCCTCTGTTGCCAGTGGCGGTGCTGCTGGCATGCCAACAGAACCGCGGGATTGTTCCGATGGCACTCCGGTCGACATCCTAGTGAAAGCTGATCTTGGAGTCACTGGACACACATGAAGCAACTCTCAATTCACAGCAGGTCTACGGTGTTCATTGAGCAAATGGTAGTACCAGTATAGTGAACAACTTGCAAAGCATGCATGCTTCACAACGACAAGAGCATAAATTGAGATGCAAATGCACCCATTTCGTTTTCTCAGAAAGTGGAGACAGAGTACAAACTTGAAGGGGGGCGCATAGTAGGCCTGATCGGTGTACCACGCGCTTGCTGTGCAGGTCGCTTGTCCATCTCGTGAGGCTAGAGGAAACTGAACGGGCAGAGCTTGTACGTTAGTTTGAAGGACAACCCGATCATAGTTAATTCATCATTCACACAGATGTGCAAGCTTGAAGACACACACTGCAAATCTGTCATGAACAGCGGCGGCGAAGACCACAATGTCATAAACGACATGACATCAGTAGTCGTCCATGAAAGCTCTCATCGTTTACAAATTCAGGTGGACGACCCTTGCAAGATGCGCAAGGGTACATGCATGAAGCTGACCAAATTTCATTGTTGCCTTCTCTCGAAATAGACTGAGACTTAACCAAAATCGAAGTCAGGACGTTTGCAATTTGCAAGATTGTGGCATTTTCAAATTCCAAATATAAATTCACCTGGAACAACGTAACTTACATTGATGTTGCGATCGATCGGTGTGCTCTTCTACCTTCGGCGTGTGATGCCTTGTCCTTCCGCAGTTCGCGCTGCACTAACTCCGTCGCCAAAGCTCATGAGCTGATGCCGTTCTAGCGGTGGCGGAAGTTGTCGCTAACCCGTTGCCGTGTAGGACGCTTTTTTTTCTGTGCACGAAATTCTGGCGGTTGCTCATGAATATTTACTGAGCTGTCTTTGTTAATGCGCCATTTTCACAGGAAATACGTAAAACCCACCACTGGGGTCTGAAATCTTCATTTCCGTCTAATTGAGAAGTTGCACGTCACAGGTGCCCTTAAAATAATTCTGCCTTGAAACTACGCAAAACTGCGGGCTTTCCAAGCCGCCACATCAACCGACAACTAGGCTTGGGGAATAGTTAACGACGTTGGTGGGAACACCGTCCCACTTGTAGGCACCTTTCCTCCCAAAAAAGGACGCGGTAACTGCAAGTGGGAACATACCTTAACTTTTGAGCAATAATTAGAACTTGAAAACAGTCTCCGTAGAAGGGCATTCAAATCAATTGGAAGGAGGTACAAGAAAATTCAAATTGAGACCTTGGAGTATTGGACAAGTACTTCAAAAGCAAGGTAAAAGTGAGAAATTCAGGTAGAGGTCTTATCAAATCATGGTTAACAAAGCAAACTGTGGTCACAAACACTCTTTAGATGTGGTTAAGTGTGGAGGTTTTCAAAGATACCACACCTACTCACAAACATGAACTCCTAAAAATTATAGAGGTCTTATAAAATCATGGTTATCAAAGCAAACTTTGGCCACAAACAGTCTAAAATGTGGTTAAATGTGGAGGTTTTCAAAGATGCTACATCTACTCACAAACACAAACTCCTAAAAAATTTCATCTTGTCAATCAACATGGAATGACTCAAAACTTTTCATGTTTATATACATTTAGAGAATCAATTTCAAATTTTTATTTAAAAAATAAATAAATTTAAAGAAATATTTTGAGCTGTCTGGTCTATCCATTGAGCAATGAAAACCACACATCATACAATAAATTTTTAACGATGTAGTCAATAGTTGCAAAAATCATTGAACCTTGAAGGTACTCCGTGGACAGATGTTGTGTGAAATTTTCAAAGAAAAACAATGGAAACTATATTTGTAGTGAGCTATCCAAAATCGCTATGTTGCCAAAACATATAATTTGGGTAATTAGGTACAAAAAGTTTTTTCTTGTTAGTATGTTACTAGTTTTGAGTGTGAAATTGCATAAGAGTTGTGGGATTATAACAATTAAAATGTACATGCCTTATTTTTTGTATTATGTCCAAACAATATTTGAGATAAATTTTTTGGGGATTTCAAGGTGGCATGAGCTAGCTAGAAATTGTGTTAATAAACTATATGCACTTTCCAAAACCTCAAGTTCATATGATGAACTATCAAACTCATTATACAATCCATGTTGCAATTATTAAAATATAATTTATGTTATAAATAAATAAAAACACAAATAATTCCACATCAACATTTCTTCATTTAGATTTTAAATGGTCAAAATCATGAAAACACTCAACTTTTTCTATTGGAACCATTTTTAAAGCAAATGAATAGGTAAAATTTTTAAGATGGGTGAATGCAAGAAACACTTAAAGCCATTTGTCACACCTTAGTTTTTGATTTGTTTTTTGCTTATAACTTTTGTAGCTCTAAATGACTCAAAATTTATAAGGAAGCTACTCATAACCATTATATGCTTTTTCAAATTTTTGAGTATTTCTCAAAAATAATTTACCATTTTTAAACAACCCCAAAAATTTCTCACAAAGGGTGATTTAGGATTTTTAGCACCATTTATCTAAAAAAAATGAATTTTGAGCTAAAATTTGGAGAATATGGTATCTAAATAGACTTGTAGAAACTATCTAAAGGAATTTCAAAAATACTTATTTTTATGTGGTGTAGAAGTAGCTTCTTTCTGCATTTTTTTCCGAAGGTACAAAACATTATTTTGGTGAATTTTGGGTCAAATCTCATCACCAAAAAGTCTTCTCAAACGTCCAATTTTTAAATATTTTTTAAAACTAATATCTTATTTTTTACAAATTAAAATGTCAATAGTTGTATTTTCTTCACTGGAATTCTATGTGAATTCTATGTCCAAAGTTCTGATGAAGAAAATACAATTTTTGACATTTTAATTTGTAAAAAATAAGATATCATTATTTTTAAATATAAAAAAATCGAACGTTTGAGAAGACTTTTTGGTGATGAGATTTGACCAAAAAACTCACCAAAATAATGTTTTGTACCTTTAGAAAAAAACGCAAAAAAAAACTCTCTTTGTAGACTTCTACACCACATAAAATAAGTATTTTTGAAAATCCTTTAGACAGTACCTAGAAGTCTACTAAGAGACCATCCTCTCTAAATTTTAACTCAAATTTCGTTTTTTTGGAGATAAATGGTGCTAAGAACCCCTAAATCACCCATTGTGAGAATTTTTTGGGGTTTTTCAAAAATAATAAATTATTTTTGAAAAATCCTCAAAAATTAGAGAAGGTATATAATGGTTATGAGTATCTTCTCTACAACTTTTGAATCATTTGGAGCTAAAATAAAAAAAGTTATAAGTAAACAAAAATCAAAAACTAAAGTGTGACAAAACGCAACAAATAGTACAAGTGTTTCTTGCATTCACCAAGATCTCATATCAAGAAAACTAAAAAGCTTTGCTCTAAGCTAGGAAATTAAATAAATTAAAAGAAGGAAGTTTTACTCTTCTGCTAATGTTGTATATATGCTTTTAAGGATTTCTCAAATTTAATCAAATATATACTTTCTTCAATGAAAAATAAAAATTTCAATAGTTCACCTTCTCTATTGCCCATAAAGTTCTTTTTAGAGTAGTTGAAGGTATTTAACTACTCACATAAAAATGAGCCCTGACTTGTAAGCTTGCAGATAACTTGCAAGATTTTAGTGGGATAAGGGAGGAGGCTCGAAAACCGCTCAGGCTCGAAAACCGCTCACCTTCTGAAATGTATATTTATGGTACATGATGGTTTTTGATCTTTACGGTAATGTACAACCAATGAACATTTGAGGAGGTGGGCGGTTTTGGAGCCTTATGCCATATTGACTTTAAAAATTCATAACTAATTCTACAGAGCTCCAAAAAATATGAAACGACTTGGGTTCGATGCCTATTCAAGCTGTCTTTCAAGAAAAATTCACTGAAAAATATTTCAAGATGTTTGACCTGCCCAAAACTCTGTTCCAGCCCTTAGATGGTCGGTTTATGGACCTCCTCCCTTAGAGGTAGTACTTTTTATGACAAAATTGTTCAGCAGGAAGCACAAGCACATGCTGATTTCATTGAATTGATCATGCAATAGTTTGCATCCAGTCACAACCTTCAATCATTTTACTTGTCACACAAAGAGTTTTGTACAACAACTAGCTCGTCAAAGTAGATTCCAAATAAAACTTCTTGGGAGAAATTGAAGCATACGATTTCCAAGGATACTCTTTGGAACTTCCTTTGAAGAATCTTGTGAGAGAGAAAGGAAAAAACCTAGGTTCGACAACTTGTATTACTCTTTGTCATCAAAGGACACTTATAACTCAACAAAGCATCAATGTTCTTAAATCCTTAAATCGGTGCATTTCCAATTAAAGTAGTGCTGTAAATCTTCAAGGAAAGATGTAAATGTCAAAATTGCATGTAACCAAATTTAGCAAATTAGTATTTAGTTGAGGGGTCATTGCAAGAAACACCCGTCCTATTTTCCGTCACAATGAGAACTATTTTTTTGTTGTCTACTATAACTTTTGGAGATTAAGTCGAATGAACATGAAATTTTTATTAAACATACTTAACTTGAAGGTTATTAAATCCCTTATTTTTCAGAAATTAAAAAAAAAATTTAATCATTTTTGTTGAGAGTCATAGTTTGTAGTTTACAAAAATCACTACGTTATGAGTGCCCAAATTTAATGATTTATGAACAAAACTTTCATGGTCTACACTTATAGGTGTAAGACATATAAGTTTGAATGAAATCTAAAAATATGTTATTTCATGTCCTCCACATAAGTGCAAAATTTTTTCCATTGCGCACAATTTTTGAATATTGAAGATGGTTCTAAGATTATTCTTTTGGTAAAATCTCATCAAAATCAACTCTTTAAAGAATGGAAATTTTTTTATTTTTTTAAAACTTGATTTTCCTATTTTTTTCAACTTTCATAAGATTTTGCACTTTTCTAGTTCTCCTACTTAGAGATTTTTCCTATGTTTTTCCTTTCTAGGGTACCTTCTTCTTGAAGATATATACATGAAATATATTTTTTACTATTTTTTTTTAAAAAAATTCTAATTTTAAAGCCCTCCCAAAGGAAAAAAAGAATATTATGAAAATGCTATACTTTTTGGACAGTGTTTCTTACAATGACCCTGAGGAGAGTAGAAAAGATATAAGGACTTAGTTGAATCTTAACTCTACTTGTCTCCTTCAGGGAATTCATATGTTAAACAGATAATACAAAAAAAACCATCTACAATGGAATTTCTATTTTTTATTTGAGCTCAAAGGTGCTTGCAATTGAACAAAAGATGTTAATTGTCAAAGTGTCCATAACATTCTGTAGCGGTGATTGTTGGTCCCTAAATCATTGTGGAAGCTCCAAGAGTAGAGGCTCAAAGAAAAGAATAATGCCTTTTGTGAACCATGAAACTTGAGGCACTTTGTCTCTTTGGAGAACATTTTCTCTTGGATATATGAATTTTCTTAGATTTGACTACTTTACACATCAATTTGGGGGGGATTTTTTCACACAATTTCCTATATCTTATCCCCAAAAGTTCTTTTATGGTTAAAGGCCAAAAACTACTTCAAAGTAATGGTCTCCAAAGCAAGGATAAATCTTTATCTTTATTTTTTTTTAGCAAATTCAATCATAGGTCCCATTAGTTAACTTGTTAGAGTACACTCTCCTAAAATTTAAAAATTTAAAAATTCATTGATTGCAAAATAATGATCTTTGGGTTTCAAATAGAAGCATTCTCAACCCTTTACAAATGGTCAGATTTCATCTTTCTAATATTTAATCCAAAAACAGATCAATTTTTATTGTTTCTAAAATAAATTGAAGAAAAAAGACAATTTAGAGGGAGTCCTCAAATATAGAATGCCTTTAGAGTTAATTTTATAGTTTTTAATATGTTGACAGTAAAAGCAAATGTAAGATACCATTGGACTAGGTTTTGTCAAAAAACAAAAAACTTCTCATATACGACTATCTAATCTTTTCTAAGTCACCAAATTTATAAATTTTTCCTTCTATTTAAACTCTTTCACCTAAAGAATCTTATCTTCCAATAGAAGATAAGAAAAATGTATAGAAATCATTACACCAACATATTTGTGAAATCTCTTTTCATAACTCAATATCTAGCACAAAACCTAAGTTGACCATGGATTGTCAATAATTGTATTGTAATAAAGATTCAATAATTCCATTAAAAAAAGGCATTTGGATAAAACATTGGGAAAAAAAACACTCATCAAGAATAGGAATATTAGAGCACTTAAAAATTATTAAAGATCTCCCAAAACTAATAAAGTAGAATGTAAATTAAATACAATGATATATCTTTTACAAGAAAAAAAGGAACATTGCTCCTAAGACCAACATGAATGAAGAGTTTGTTGGAGATAGTTCTACTAACTATACTATAAAGGAGTAGGTGGCTAGCACTACCTTTGGTGTCTTTTTTTGAAGATAGACACAATGAAGTATATATTGTCATCTTAATGTACATAAGTCCTACTTTTGGAATCATCTAGAATCATATAGAATGTTGTATATGTATATGTTCACTAACAACCCTTCAAGGATTAGTTATTTCTATAATCATTCCCAATAATGGAAGCTAAGCCTTGTACGGTTGTACCAAAACAACCCTGACTTCTCCCCTGGTGGCCTTTGTACCACCAACCACACCGTTGTGTCCGCCCCTTCTCCAACTCCCACAATCCCCTCTTTTCCTAGAAAACCACTATCCATTTGTTCTTGAAAACCCTCCAAAGTTACAGCCTCAATGTACCCTTGCAACATCTTTGTTTCTACAACCCCCGGATTCACACAATGGACAGACAAAGTCGGATATGCCTTAGCTAGTAAGCGAGTGTAGGCATTCAATAGCACTTTGGAGATAATGTAGCATGATGCACCATATTGGTACACATCCTTGTTGTTGGATTGACAAGCAAATAAATAGCTTTGAGCTACGGAATTGAGAAAGGTTTGATCAAAAGTGTGAGGGTCACTCAAGGCTTGTTGTAGTTTCTCATCGTTCACATTCTGCAAGGATGATAGACAAGTCAATTACCATATCACCAATGATAAGTTTGTTCACTCTTTAGACTTGGCAAATTTTATATTATTAAGAATTATATGCTTAGATTCTCTACCTTTGACTCTTCTTAGATATAAAGGAAGAATGACAAATTTCGTTAAAATGGTGATATTCCTTATGCCATTTTTTAAATCACATGGTCTGAATTGAAAACTCATATCTAGGAACAATATAGATTTCAAAAATCTAGGATATTTGTAGATTTTCAAAATCTATGACAAGTTTAGATTTCAAATTGTTCAGTCTAAAACATCTTATACAAGTGTAGATTTCAGACATCTACAACACATGTAGATTTCAAAAATCTATGACAATTGTAGATTTCAGACTACGCAGTCTGAACTATCAAAAATGTCAAACTAATGGAATACTACCATTTTAACAAAATTCGGCATAAGAGAAGGATGTGATCTAAAATTATAAGTGTCAACCAAAAATTAAAAGAATCTTAGGTGAATAGATGTTTTAACACAATCTTTTAGCTAAAGATCTTTCCATCTATTGTTCAAAAGAGATTTTTCAATTAGTAAATGAAAACCTTTAATTATGACTTACTTGATGAATTCAAATTGAATTATATAGAGAGAGATGTATAAAGGTATTAAACAAAAATCTAGAATTTTTTTTAAATGGTTCTAAATGTTGTATGCATGAATATATCTAACAAATTTTGATAACTTCAAAGAATCTCAAGAAGGTAAGAGGACGTATATTTAACTTACAAACGCATTTATTTTGGTTTACAAAACTTACTACTAGGTTCAATTCATAAATGACAATACATTTAAAAGGATATATTGTCACTTATTGACCCTACATTAGTAGCTTGTATTGCCAACACAAAGACATTGAATTTCACATTTGAATAAAATACATCCAAGATTATACTTTGGACTAAACGAAAAGGTTTATATTGAATGGTACATTTGGGTTCAAAGTCAGCAAAACTTGACACATGGATATTGAATAGTCAATTTAATACCAATACAAATTCCAAATATTTTTTACCAATTTGAAGATAATTTTTTTTTAAAGCAATGGCCTCCATAGTTTGTGCTCATTACAAGCAAGCATATTCACTACTATTAACAAAAAAATAGTTTATTGAAGCTTATTACTTAGCAACTAGGAGAAGATTTCAATGTACTTTGGATTTAGAAACACAATATTTTGACAAGATACATGAATGACCTTGAATATTCAAAATATATTCATCAGATGTACACCAAACCAACAACATAATCATTAGACATTCATGCTTTGGTTGTGTAATTAATATCTAGATTTTTTTGATATTTTTAGATCCAAATGTAAGTCTTGCATTTTGGTCAATATAGATAATACTTGCACATACCTTAACAAGAAATTATTCTGTGGAAGGGAAGGTTCAATAGGAGTTCAATGATAATCAAAAGAGACACAATTGAAGGTCTTTACAAAAAACCTATGTACTTGGTCAAGGTGACTTACAGTCAAGAAGCCACACAAAGAGCTCATATTGATGATGCGTGCCCCTCCAACAGATTCCTTGAACATTGGAAGAAGCTTCTTTGTTAAATCCACCACTCCAAAGTAATTGATGTTCAAGCATTCCAAAGCTCTATCATAAGCATGGCTCAATGAACAAATTCCTGCATTGTTAACCTGCCATGACAATGCAATCATTTGGTGAGTTCATAACTAGATTGCAGAGCAAGACCTATTCTCTTTGGAGCCTAGAATGGAGTTCATGCATGTTGGTAGAGAGAGCCATGGACCTCCTACCTTACAAAGTAGTTTCTAGGAATTCTAGCAATGCCAAACTGTGACACAACTCATTATTGTTTAACATAAATCTCTTGAAAAGGGCTTAGTTCAAAAACCCATGCTTATAAAATTGAAAAATGCATTCCCCCAAAATAATCACAGCTAAGATCCATCATGAACATGAAATTGACACAAAATGTATCTTGATTTTGCATGGATTTCAAAGGAATAAAAATCACCACTTGTCATGAATCTCTGCCGATTACAAATATGAGATTCTAACTATGTATGAAAATATCCCTCATATCTCTTGTCAATGAGCATGTCATTCCTCAAAAGAAGGCTCTACTTTCACTATTAATACTCCATAAACACCACCAAGGAAATTAAGGAAATTTCTAGATTTTTGCACATGTCTTTTGGCAACAACAATTGAACAAACAACTTTGGTACAGGCAAGCTGGCTCTCTTCCTTTAGCACTGACTTGCTTTCGAGGAAGGGTTCAAGCTACTCAAATGAGCTCACATTCACTGCAAATGTAGCTTTCGTCACAGCAAATCCTCTTCCCCACTTCGGTCCAGAGCCCATAGTTGGAGTCCTTACCAGAATGTCGAGGCCGTTGTATGTTTCTTTGAGCCACTTCGCAAACTCGGACACGGAGTCGGGATCGGCGACATCCAGCTTGTGGAACACGACGTTCTTCAGATTCGCAGCGTGAAGTTCGCCGGTGGCTTTCAGCCCGCGTCCCTCGTCGCGCGCAGTCAAGACCACCGTCATCCCTTCCGCAGCCAGTTTTCGCACAATCTCGTATCCGATTCCTCGGTTGGCTCCCGTCACCACCGCCACAGTGTCCGTGGTCCAGCAGCTGCAGCAGGGAAAACACAATTCACGACAACATCAAGCATTACCGTCGTAGCAAACCCAATCCTCCATACTAAGAGTGGTTTCTTCTTACAGTAAAGTTCTTAATTAGCAAATTGAGAAACACGGAAGAGTTCCCTACTTAGCAATTAGAATTTGAAGAACCAGAAATCTGCCTACGAAAGCTCTTACGGCGGCGATGCAGTTCCAGTGGAGGAATGGTCTCCATTGTTTTGATACGTTTGCTCTGCCATGTCTCTACGTAGCTCTTGAAATCTCTCAGTACAGATGCTCAAACACTCTGTGGAATTGCAAATGCAGAAGCTCCGATCCGAGTAGACCTGCACAGACACCCAGCTTGCATCAAGATGGAGTTCGGCTATTCATTTCAATACATGCACTCCAAATGCAAGAGCATCTCCTGAATCACGGGAACTGTACCTTGGCTCAGGAGGTCGAAGTTGTCACAAATTTTGCTGAGGAAGATGTTTCGAATCTTCTGCTTTACGAGTTTCATTGGGTGAAAGCCAGGAAATGGTCACCCTTGGAACTGTGAAAATAGAAAAGGTTCCGTTGGCGTGAACCGGAGAACTACCTTAAGGTTCTTCCCTCTCATTGGTTTTCATTGCATACCGTTTCTTGGACACTGTGAAAAAGTAAGTACAGTACCGTACGCTGGGGTCAGATTCATTATGCCCGTTACAAATCATTTCTGTTTTGGTGAATTTTTTTTCCATTAATTTGATTTAGGATCTCTGAAAGTCAATTTCATTACATTCAGTAGGAGCCTGTCACACTGCCTCCCAGCGGATGAAATGGTGTGGAATATCCCACACCAGCACCAATGGTACTCCACACCATTCAGTAACTAAAGTTGCAACTCCAAGAAATGTCAGATGAAATTAGGTGATGGGGACTTCTCAAAGGGGAAGGCAGTCCTTCCATGGGCTATTGAATGTTATGTTTACAGGCCGAGTTCGGAATCATTTGCAACCTTTAGCACGGTTCAAAATATTATGTGACCCATAGCAATACTCATAGCTTAATTAGCGCTCATGAATCATTGTAAGAAACTCTTGTACTATTTTCTCACGCATTGCATGCTGATTAATTTTATGGCCATAACTTTTGCATTTTGACTCAAAATGACTCAAAATTTACAAACTAGGTACTTACAACTATTGTAAACATAGCTTAATTTTCTTTTAAATTTCAAAAATGTTTTACAATTTAATAATGTCTCCCAATATTATATTGCACTTGTAATTTGGGAGGGTTTTTTCGACAAAGTAATACCCAAAAAAACAAATTTGAAGTTGAAATTTGGAAGAATTAGTCTTGCAGTGTACTTTGAGATTGTATTTAATCCCTAAAAGCCCAAGGGGTTAGGACAAAACACAAATGTGCTATAAAATATAAGAATTACAACTTTTCTGAAGTTAGTATCAAAGAAGATAATGTAAAGCACAACAAGTAGAAAGTATCCATACAGTCAAAGTAAAAAAAATGTTTTTAGATTATTTTTAAATGAATTTTGAAGATATAACTTCAAAAATTCACCAAAAATACAATTTCTATTTTTAGGATTTGAAATTTTTTTTGATTGGTCAAAATTGTGTTTTTTTATTGATTTATAGAAAAATGCAAAATATTCAACCTCTAAAAGCCCAAGGGATTAAGACAAAATACAAATGTGTTATAAAATATAAGCTTTACAACTTTTTTGAAGTTAGCATCAAAGAAGATAATGTAAAGCACAAAAAGTAGAAAGTATACATATGATCAAAATTTAAAAAATATTTATAGATTCTCTTCAAATGAATTTTGAAGATATAACTTCAAAAATTCACCAAAAATACAATTTCTATTTTTATGATTTGAAATTTTTTTTGATTGGTCAAAATTATGGTTTTTATTGACTTGTAAAAAAATAAAAAGTATTTACTAATGAGAGCATGAGTAATTCCCCGAAATAGTAAGTTTTTCAGCACTAAGCAATTTTAGACACTTTGTACTATTTCTCCTTTTTTTTGCTATAACTTTTTTTTGACCGTACTGATCTTAGTTTTGAATATCAATGTTGAAAGAAAACCCAATTTTTTCAAAACTGAAAAAAAAAAAATTTGAAATTTTTTTTTTTGCTCGAAAATTTTGCCCGAAGTTAGGCAGCGACCAGAAAATGGTCGCTTGAGCGCTTAGGGGTTAAGGGGTTTTCAAAAATAGCTAAACAAAGGTTGCATAGAAGTCATTAGAAGAAATTTGAGGGGTGTAAGAGATTGTGAGTTCCCACAGTCTAGGAACGCAATGAACTGTAGAATCGTAGGAATATGATGTAGTAGGGGAAATGCCACGTTATTTATTTTATTTTTGTTGGGAAAAAAAATTGGACTTTTTTTTGCATTTGAGGACCCAATTCTTTTTGTTAAATGCTAGTGTAACAACTTCCGGTTGTTTTAGGAGTAGTCCCGAGACGTCCTTGTAAATGCCTCAGATGACATCTAATGCTACAAAATGGCCCTCTTTTTTCTCGGGGAGATCACTTAGTGTATCAAAAACAAACTACGTGTGTTAAAGTGACTTTTAGCCCCCCTATATATTTTTTTATAAACTATGATTTCAACCTATAATTTAAAGATGTGCTTCATAATGACTATAAGTTTCTATTGCCAAAAAATTTGAAATCAAATAACATATGAAATGATTTCTAGAGTAGGTCGAAAAACGAACTATACTAGCATGTTTTTCAACTCAAACATTTATAGAATTATAGAGAATGCATTTAAATGACCATGGCATCAATATTCAAGAAAAATAAACTTTCAATGAAAAACTATTTTTAGCAATTTTTTGTTCATTTTTTAGACAATTTTTTCTTATATAAAATAGGGATGTGAAAGTTATTTCTAGCTCTACAGTGTATTTTTTTACTTCAAAAATTTGTAACTAATTATAATCAACACATAAAAATGTCAATAATTCAAGTTATAAACTTTAAATGTAGGGAAATACCCTCATATCTTTTCTTTTCTTTTTTATTTAAACTTTAGAAAAAAGATAGGGGATCCAAAAATTTTAACACATGTGGTGTCTAAACGTTACTCTAAATGATCTCCCCAAGTCTTTTTTCTTGCATTTTGTAACATATAGAAAATCATTTTGGTGTTTTTTGGGGGGTATGACCATCTCTATAAAATTGTTATAAATGGACAATTTTTATTTTATTTATTTTAAAATTTTCCTATTTTTTAATAATTAAAATATTAGAGTATCTATTTTCTTGAGATTTGGCACTTTTCTAGTTCTCCTACTTCGAGATTTTCTTAATGAATTTCCTTCAGTGGTTAATTATCCACATCTTAGAGGTGCATATATTGTCCATATTTTTATTCTTTTTAATAAATTACTTTTCTAATTTTAAAGTACCCCAAAAAATCATGAGTTTTGTTGCAAAATGCAACAAATAGTGCAAGTGTTATCTTGCAATCACCTTCATGCCTTAAATATTACTCTCATGGTTATACCTATGCTCACAACTTTGACTTTATGGTTTTTATGTGGATCAAGAATATTTTCATCAATATTTTCTATGCTATTTAATTCTATCACTTTATAATTTTTGAAGATATTATTAGATGTTGTATTGAATTATTTTTCAAAAAAACTAAGTATTGGAAAACAATTTTGTATGGGATCCTTTTTAGTTAAGAATAAAATACATTATATTTCGAAGCTGACGATTAGAAACAGGGAAAGAAAACATTGGTTCAAGAAAAAAGTTCCATGTTAAGGTGGGTACACCCAAAAGCGCCCCATTCCTAAATGCGCCATCTACAGTGCACATACATTTCCGAAATCAGTCATGTTCACAGACTGTAGATGGCACTTTCAGAAACAGACTTTGACTGTTAATAACTTTTGCATACGGTATCCAAATCCTATGTTCTTTGGTGCGTTGGAACATGCTTTCACTTGCCAATAAGACTACATAAAAATTTGAACTATTTAATAGCAGGAACTAGGCTCAGTATGAATAAGTGGCGCTTTTGGGTGTAACTACCTTACTTAGTGTCACACAAGTGATCATATTTGGCCTACAAGCAACAAATGGAATGAGGGTAAAATTTAGAGTGGAAGTACATTAAATTTTTTTTTTCCCTTGAAATAAATGAAACGGAAATTCATTGAGGGGACCAAAATACAGAGCCACCTGCCACAAGTGGCCTGGTGGGCGGAACACAGAAGAATCTCCGCTTTTTCAAAAGAAAGATTGTGGAGATTTAAAATACAATCAGGGTCTGCAATATCACCGAGAAAGAATAAAGGCTTCATTTGTATACGAAAAAAGAAAAAGAAAAAGAATAAAGAATAAAGGCAAATTTTAAATTACAGTATGTTGATGAAACAACGGGTACCGACAGTACTCTGCAAGAGGGCAAGTGGGAGGAATCTAAAACCATCTCCTGTGACCGTCCAATTATCCCAAACCCCTTTATTGAGATGAGAGGGTATGGCCACTTGTATCCCAATAGTTCAACCCACTAAAATATACTTTCAATCAATCACAAATTGAAGAACTTGCAAAAGTAACAAGTAACTTACCCTATGATTTATTATGACTATTTGCTAATTCAAAGAGAATATATAGTGTTTAGAGGGGTGGATAACCCCTTTAGATATGATTTGTTTGAGGGGAGAAAGTGAAGGTTGAATCTCACATACACTTAAATTGATTGTTTATCATCCAAAAATTAGAGGGGAGGGGATAATTGGAGAGCTGCACAGGATGCTCTAAAGTAGAAGTACCAATTACCAACCATGCCCAATAACCATGTTGGAAGATTTTGGATATCTTTTTTTGGATAAGTCTTTTGAACTTGAAATTTAGAATATATATTATCAACAAAGAGATGACCTCACGCAAAAACTTTGATGGTAAATAGACAAATTTTCAGCACTTGGGAGGGTATCAAAGTTGGCAATTGTGAAAATTTTCTCAAAACTACACATATTGGGAGATTTCAAATATCCTTTTTTAAATTAATCTTTTGACATTGAAATTCTTCACAAATATTAAGAACATATATTTTATTTCATTCCAAAAATTTCATCGCAAGAAAATAAAGAAAAAGAAATTCAATCCTTGGGAAGGTGTCAAAGTTAAAAGAAGTGAAATGCTTTCACTACTACACATTTTGGTACTTTTTTGAGTATCTTTTTTTGGGTAAATTTTTTGACATTGAAATTTGGCATGCATTTTATTAACTTACAAACGATGTTGCAAGAAAATTTCATCGTAAAATATCAATTTTTGAAGTCTCCAAAGGTTGTCAAAGTTGACGGGGCTAAAATTGTTTTTCATTGTGGATCCCAAAATGCCATTTTGACTAGGACCCCATTGTATATCAATTGTACTCTTAGAATCACCTAAGAAATCAAATATGGTATTGTTTATATATATATCCCAAAACCTTCAAGGACTAATCATTGCTTTGATCCCAAGAATGGAAGCTTAGCATTGCTTACTTGTACCAAAACAATCTTGAGGCCAACTTCTCCTTGAGCATTGGCTTCTACATTATCAACCACAATGTTGTGTCTATCCCTTCTTTGACTCCCACTAGCCCATCTTTCTCTAGAAACCCATTCTCTATCTGCTCTTGAAACACTTCTAGAGTCACATGTTCAATGTACTTGTCGAACATTATTGTCTTCACTAATTCTAGGTGGACACAATTCACAAAGAGAATTGGATAAGTTTGAGCTAGCAAACATGTGTAGGCATTCAAGAGTGTTTTAGAAAGGTAGTAGCTAGAGAGGCTATATTGGTGGATATCCTCACTACAAGATTGGCTTGCGGATAAGTAGTGATTGGCGATGGTACTAAGGAAAGCTTGGTCAAAGGTATGGGGGTCACTAATTTGTTGGCAAAGTTTCTCATCCTTTACATTCTACAAGATAGGGAATTGTGTCATGGAGGAAAAGCGTATTAGTTGATTCATGATGGTAAGACAATAAGTAAGTTGATTGCATTGAGGATTGTATTTAATGATGACCACTTCAAAAATTGACTCCAACAAATTCTTGACTTGAATTTCAACTTTACAATATGAAAAGATGATATTTGTGACTAAGGTGGGGTACACCTAAAAGTGCCACTTTTGGGTACTATGCCTAGTAACTATTACTGGTCTAATAAAATTTTCATATGATCTTCTTCGCAAGTGAAAGCACGTTCCAATGCACCAAAAAACGCAGCATTTGGATACAATATGCAAAAGTTATTAAGATTCAAAGTCTGTTTCTTAAAGTGCTCTAGCCAAATAGGTACATAATGGAATTCAGAAATGTACAACAACAATAGATGGAACTTTTAGGTGAGATGCAATTTTAGGTGTACCTACCTTAATTGTGTTTTCTTGAACAAGTTTTTTTTGTTGGAAGAGAGGGTTGAAAGGGTATCACCTACATAGTCAACAAAGTACAACCAATAAGCTTGATCAAGGTGACTTACAACCAAAAAAACACCCAAAGAGCTTATGTTGATGATGCATGCCCTTCCAATAGGATCCTTGAACAATGAAAGAAGCTTCTCCATTAAGTTCATTGTTCCAAAGTAATTGATGTTCATGAGTTTCAAAGCTTTATTATAAACATGGTTTGGTGAACTAATTCCTGCATATTAACCTACCATATATGAATATGTCATCATTTGATGAGTTCACAACTAGATTGAAGAACAAGACATATTCTTAGTATAGCTTCAAATGAAGTTCATGATTGTAGAAAGCTAAAAGACCTATGGACCCAATTTACAATGTAATTCTTGTACTTCATGAAGTGATACAATTCATTACTGTCTAACATAAAGCTTTTGAAGGTAAAGTTCAAAAGCCCCTTATTATTAAAATGTTGCTATAATGTGAGCTTAGAAGCATGAGCATATGAACCTAGAAGACTATAAACCTATGTCATTGGTGTCTATATTAAAGAAACTTTACATTTTATTGTATACCTATATAATAGATTCCTAGATTATAGGTATATACATTCTCAATGTTTATAAGGTATTTCCCTATATATGAGCTCAAGGCTCACATGCATACATTTTTATGCTCACAAACTAGCATTGTTGTTGGCAATTATATATACTAGATTCTAGCTATGTATGAAAATATACCTCATATCACATAAATATCAATGAATGTGTCATTTCTTAAAACAAATCTTTACTTGTACAATGTTTTGTCCATAAACAACAACAAAGAGGTTTATAGATGTTCACAAATGGTCTTTTACAACAACAATTAAACAAACAACTTTGCTACAAGAAGCTCTATTTGATTCTCCCTTTAGCAATGGCTCATTTTTTTAGGAAGGTCTAGACTAAGGTAGGAGGCTCAAATTGTAGGTGGGGCATTTAGAATCGCCTCTATAAATGGTCACATATCAAGTAGAAGGTCTCTCAAATGGACAATCCTTTTTTTTTCAATAGTCTTAGTTTTGTTTTATTTTAAGAATCTGCAAAAGAGATAATAATGATTGTCATCATGAGCATAATTCCAATGTCATTAAATTATTCACTAACATAATGTAAAATATAATAGGTCTTATGAGAATTTCTTACAATTTTTCAATTGTATTTCACAAAAGCATCTAAGGACATGAAAAATTGTAAGAAATTCTATTGAAGTCAAAAGTTTCAAAAAAAAAAACCACCTACAAATTCCACACTTCTCTCTCAATAATAAAATTTTTGCCTTATTTCTTGGCACTTAGTTGCTCAAAGACTGATACTTCTCTTTAAAAGGACGGTTTATGAGCCTCCTACCTTATTCAAACAAGCTCACATTCACTGTTGATGTAGCTTATGTCAATGCAAAGCCTCCTCCCCTTTGGTCCAGAACCAATAGAAAGGTGGAGTCCTTACCAAAATGTCAAGGCCGTTGTATGTTTCTTTTAGCCACTTTGCAAACTCAGTCACAGATTTGGGATTGGCAACATCTAGCTGATGGAACACGACGTTCTTCAAATTCGCAGTGTAAAGATCACCAGTGGCGTTAAGCACTTGGGTTTCCAGTCTCATTCTAAATAATTGATGCAATAACGCATTACAATACTTGTGAAAGTGCATTGATGCACTACATTGTTGCAACACTGGAACGATGCATTGCATTGTTGCAGACCTTAAAGATTTCTTTTCAGAAAATATTTCTCTACAAATTTCAATGGGAAAGAAAAAGAAACCTGATGCGCTTAACACCAGGTTACAACCCTCAATAAGTGCATATCGGGAAATTTGCTACCCTTGGGCTACCGCCTCGGGTAGCAATTTCCCGATATGCACTCAGGGAGGGTTCTTAGGGGGTCCTTACATGTATCGGTGGGCAAGGAAACTTCACAGGGAGTGCTACAGGAGAAAATAGTCATTGCACTTTCATGTGAACCTGGTGGGTGGAGAGGGATTAAATAAGAAACGGAGACGTATGAGATTCTCTCAAGCTAGCCATCTCTCTGCCAATGAGATCGTCCACCGGTTGTCCACCCGAATCGGTGAAACTTCCCCTCCTCCTTTCTCGTTTGCCGATCCTGGCAAGACAATCGGTACTTACTCTTTTGTCTCATTCCCACGATTCGCACTGTTGCTGCCCACTGGGTCCGCATGTAAGGAGGCCCTAACCCCTTCAACCGTGTCCCTCGTCGCGCGCAGTCAAGACCACCGTCATCCCTTCCGCAGCCAGTTTTCGCACGATCTCGTATCCAATTCCTTGGTTGGCTCGTCACCACCGCCACAGTGTCCGTGGTCCAGCAGCTGCAGCAGGGAAAACACAATTCACGACAACATCAAGCATTACCGTCGTAAGTAGCAAACCCAATCCTCCATACTAGGAGTGGTTTCTTCTTACAGTAGAGTTCTTAATTAGCAAATTGAGAAATGCGGAAGAGTTCCACAGCAATTAGAATTTAAAGAACAAGGAGTATGCTCTTACGGTGGCAATGCTCAAGTTGAGGAGTGATCTTCCGAGTGATGAGACGTATGCTCTGCCATGTCGGGGAGTCTCTACGTAACGTAGCTGTTGAAATCTCAGTCTCAGAAACGGTGCTCAAATTGTTTGTGGATTTGCACATGCAGAAGCTCCATTCAGAATGTAGACCTGCACTGACACCGAGCTTGCGTCAGGATTGTGTCAGACACCCAAGGCGCTAACATGATCACTAAAATGCACTGTTTTTTACAATTTGAAACTCTATGAATACATTATTGAAGAAGAAAGTTGAATGTCCGTGTCAGACGATGATCATGTTTGACATTTGAAGGGGCATTCATGGAATGTGGGTGAAATTGAGAGAGGAAGTATTACAGAAAAGAGCTTTCCTCAATCTTTTCCAGAGCTTGATTAACCCCTAAGTGCCGTCGGCGCCAATTTTTGGCGTTCAGTAGGCTTCAATGGGGCCAAGAGGACCTGAACAATAGTTGTTGTTTTTTCATTTTATTTTAGTGACCTTTCATGTTGAGTTGTAAAGAGTCTCCAATTGAGTTTTTAGTCTAACTAATGTTTGTTTTTATGTAGTAGAGAAAATGGATGACAAAATTTGCCATTTTAGTGTATTTTGAGAAACTGACAAAATCTGAAATTTCTCCTTGAAAATGACATTTTTTGAGTTAGAGCCCAACTAATGAAATGAAGGTCCTCTCCTTCAGTTTCTACTCCAATTGAAATTATGTAAAAATTTGTAAGAATGAATATTTTATTGCAGTTTGCACTTTGGCTGTATTTTTAATGTCCATTACTTTCTAATCATAGATGTACACGGTAAATTAGTTTACACCATGATGATTTTCACTATAATGTTCGCACATGGTGAAATTTTCAAATTTTTTGAGGTTATTTTTTGTTTGATATGATTTTTCCTTCAAAAAATTTCAGAAAATACAATTTTCCTCAAAAAAATCTGAAATTTCTGTGAAGTATAGAAGACATGCAGTTTCATCTCTGAAAAATAAAAATAAAAATTTTCATACACATCTGATTACAAAATGGCAACAAACTGAGTGGCAGAGAGTGTAGCTTGAAACCAGTGGTCATTGGCCTAGCGTTTCAAGGTTAACCCTTAATTGTCTCAATCTTTTTTTGAATTTTTGCACATTTTTGCTTATAGCTTTGTACAGATATATCATTTACCAGAATTTAACGAATTTGGTCATTAAGGAAGGTTGTCTTTTCTAAATTCAAGTGTTACATTTGATAAATGAGAAGTCAATTGGATGAAACAGTGCCTTGAAGCCCTCTATTCATCATCCAGAATATAGATGTCGGAGTGCTATAGGATTAAAAGCAATAGTCCAGCATCACAACATTGTAACAAAATTGGTTAACCCTTGAATCCCACCATAAATGTTTGGCATAGGACAGAAGTGCAACTTTTCATCTTCAGTATTAGAGGTCAAAAGGGGAGATCTTCTACGCTACTTGGACTTCCAATGAGTATATTTGGCTTATTCAAAGGAGATGATGTCACATGGTATCAAAATGCATGATTTCCATGGCCACCAGTCTATCATTCAAGGGTTAAATAAACCTTATAATGTTGTTGTGGACATATACCAAGTGCTTAATGGATGACATAGAATCCCTCTATGTCTATGCTAAACAAAAATGATGATGTTCATCTATGGAATATTGTGTAAAAAAAGAAGCCTTGCTCAAAAGTTTGATCTCAAGTGAGTGCTATGGGGTTTATTTAAGGAAATGATTCACACAATATCAAAAAAGATGATTTCATGGTGACCATCCTATGATTCCCATCCTTCTTTAGCTAATTAAAAGTAACATTTTCAATTTTCTCTAATATAGAACCGGTAGTGTTTACTTATTTTGTCATAAATTCTGAAGTGTATATGTTTAAACTTGCAATGACTATAAAGTTGAGCTAGCAACTTTATACATTCTTCAAGGTTGCAAAGGCTACAAGCAACTTAGAGTGGATTAGATGATAAGTGCTTGTATGGGCAACTCATATATTAAACTTTGTATGGGGTTTTTCCTTTTACTTAGTGATATGAAAGCAACTAATAGATTGCTTATTTTTCAAAGGGTCACTTTTTTTAATAATGAAAAATCTTTCGAATGGTATTATTCTCTTCTAGAAAAGCGTAGACCCTTCATATGAATATATGAGTTTCCTTCATTGTATTAAAAAGAAATAATTGACATACATGGATGGAAATAACTTCATCATTTTAGAACAAATAGTTTCTATTATTTCGACAATAAATTTTTAAGAAACTAAAATGTAGATAGAGTCCTTGGTCATATAAATTTTTGAAGTTGAATTTTCAATTTTTAATATGTCTACATTAAACAAAAACAAAAAACTATATTTGATCATTTTTTGATTAAAAAAAAGTTTAAAAAATTCTTGTATACAACTATCAAATATTTTTCAAAGTTACCAATAAATGAAAATTATCACATCATTATATTTGTAAAATGTTTTTTTATAAAAAGAATACAAAACACATAACCTAAGTAAGTTGGCCATGGATTGTATTTGTATCAAAATAAAGATTCAACAATTTCATTGGATAAATGAGAAGACATTAGCGCAAAACAATAGCAAGAAACACTCATCAAGAATAGGAATATTAGAGCACTTAAAAACCTTCTACAATTGAAGAAGAATATAATGTCAATCCAATGATGTATTCATTGTGAAATTAAAAGACAAAGCAATGTTGGTCCCAAGACCAACATGCATGAAGAGTTTGTTGGAGATATTTCTACTAACTATACTCTAAAGGTAAAGGTAGCTAATACTACCCTTTAAGTAGTGCCCTCATTCAAAGATAGGCTCAATGAAGTATGTGTTGTCATGTTATTGTGTTGCATATAAATCCTATTTCTGGAATCATTTAGGATCTATACACAATGTTGTTTATGTTTATATTTTTCTACAAACCTTCAAGGACTAATCATTATTTCCTTCATCAATTCCAATAATGGAAGCTAAGTACCTTCCGTTTGTACCAAAACAATCCAGACTTCTCTTTTGATGGCCTTTGTACTACTAGCCACACCACTGTGTCTGCCCCTTCTTCAATTCCTTCAACACCCTTCTTCCCCAAAATTCCATTTGCTATTCCTTCTTGAAAACGCTTTGGAGTCATCGCCTCAATAAACGCATCCAACATCTTTGTATCTATGAGCCCCGGGTGTACACAATGGATAGACAAAGTCGGATATGCCTTGGCCAACAAGCGAGTGTAGGCATTCAAGAGCACTTTGGAGACAATGTAGCATGATGCACCATATTGGTACACATCCTTGTTGTTGGACTGACAAGCCGATAAGTAGCTTTGAGCTGTGGAATTGAGGAAGGTTTGATCAAAAGTATGAGGGTCGCTCAAGGCTTGTTGTAGTTTTTCATCGTTCACATTCTACAAGGATGAAGGGACAAGTCAGTAGCCATATCACCAATGATACATTTGTTCATCCCTTTAGATGTGACAAACTTTATATTATTAAGAAATATATGCTTACAGTCACTAGTTTTGACTCTTTTCAAACATAAAGGAGAAGAATGTGTTCTCAATAGTCAACCAAAGATTATAAATATAGGTGAATGTAAGAAACACTTGTACCATTTGTTGCGTTTCTTCACACCTTAATTTTTGATTTTTTTTTAGCCATAACTTTTGTGTTTTAGTTCCAAATGACTCAAAATTTATAGGTAAGCTATTCATGGCTATTATATATCTATAATGAATTTTGGAAAATTTTCAAAAATAATTTATTATTTTTAAATAGCCTAAAAAATTTCTCATAGTACTCAATTTAGGGTTTTTTAGCACCATTTATCTCTAAAAAAAAGAATTTTGACTTAAAATTTGGAGTATAGTCTCTTAGTAGATTATATCTACTATCTAAAGCAATTCTAAAAATACTTATTTTTGAGTGTTGTAGAAGTCCACAAAGAGAGCTTCATTTTGCATTTTTTTTCAAAGGTATAAAACATTATTTTGTAACCTTTGGAAAAAACTTTTTGATGATAAGTTTTTTTGGTCAAGTTTTTTGAAGTTTTTTGAAGTTTTGTATTTTTATATATTTAAAAAAAAAGAATAATATTTTTTACAAATTAAAATGTCACAAGTTATATTTTCTTCACCGAAACTTTGGGCATAGAATTCTCATAGAATTCCAGTAAAGAAAATACAACTTGTAACATTTTAATTTGTAAAAAATACGATTGTTTCCTAAAAAAATACATAAAAGTAAAAAACTTCAAAAAAAACTTTTTGGTGATGAGATTCGACCAAAAAACTTACCAAAATAATGTTTTATACCTTTGGAAAAAAATGCAGAATGAAGCTCTCTTTGTGGACTTCTACAACACTTAAAAATAAATATTTTTAGAATTTCTTTGGAGAGTAGGTGTAAGTCTTCTAAGAAAGCATCCTCTCCAAATTTTAGATCAAAATTCGTTTTTTTAGAGATAAATGGTGCTAAGAAACCCTAAATTGAGTACTATGAGAAATTTTTGAGGCTATTTAAAAATAATAAATTATTTTTTAAAAATATCCAAAATTCATTATAGATACATAATAGCTATGAGTATATTCCCTATAAATTTTGAGTCATTTGGAGCTAAAACACAAAACTTATGGCCAAAAAAAAAGTAAAAACTAGGGTGTGACAAAAGGCTCTAAGTGTTTCTTGCATTCACCCAATGTTTGATGAATAGATGCTTTAGGATAATCTTTTAGCTAAAGATCTTCCCATCTATTGAAAGTGATTTTTTAATTAGTAAAGAACAACCTTTTATGATGACCATTTTATAAATTCAAATTAATTAGTTTATATTGACAACAGCACATAAGGATATATCCAATTTTTTTGGAAAGGCTCAATTAGGTACATGAATAAAATAAGTTTTGATCCTTAATTTATCCTTTCAATTGAATGAAATTGACAATCAATGTCTTAAGCGACAACCTAGCCTAGAGCTTAATGTTCTAAATATTTGTATTATTTCTATGCTCTATTATGATATTTAGTTTCTTGGAATTAGTGGATATTTATAGCAATGGTACTTTTCCAAGCTAGTCACTTAAAACATAAATCTATATAATTGCCAAGTTTTGTATCATGAATTTTCTTTAAGTAGGAAATATTCACAATATCGATTGTTACTTTCTAAGGTGAGTCTTAAGACCTACATCTAAAGTGAAATAGACCATTGTAGTCAAAATTAGGAGTGTGTTCTCATGGCATTTTTGAATTTATAAATTTCTTTTCTACATGAAGACAAGTGTGAAAAGTGCAAGAACCATTTGAAATTATTTTCTTTGGAAAAGTATGAATTCATTATGAAATTTTGAAGTGAGTTGCCCAACTCAGTGTATAAAGGACTCCCAAACCAACAAAGCTTGTTTATATTCATGATGCTCATCTTATCCATTGAAAGGAATCAAAATATTTCCTAACACGAAAGGCCTTAATAAGTCACTTTTTACTATAAATTTATACTAAAAAAGTTCCTATTAAGGTCACTAATCATTCTATTATGTTTACCTTAAGACATTGATTGTAGCTTGACTCTCATTTCTTGAAAAATAATCATAATGAAGTCATTTTTAGGTGTCCATTATGGATCATTTGACCACACTTACTATTTTGCCTTGTAGTTGTTTTGTTTTAGGAGCTTTGTGCAGTTACAACATTATAAATTTGGCACTTTTCAAAATTGTGTAATACAACAAAATTGACATGGAGGACAGCTTTTAAGAGCATTAAGAAGGTTAGAGGACACATGGCTAATTCATATAAACATTCATTTTTGGGTATACAATCTACAACTAGGGCCAACTTATGAATGACAATACATATGAAGAGATTGCCACTTATTATTGATCCTACATACAATGATAAGTTGTATTACAAGCAAAGAAACATTGAGTTTTATACTTGAATACACAACATCCAAGATTATACTTGAGAATTCATCAAAGGATTCAAATTGAAAACAATGTTCAATGTTTCATTGAAAGAAACTTGAAACACTTTATATTGAGTAGTTTGTATTCAACTTATCAATAAAGGTACATAATGATTGACTAATTTCAAGACAACTTTTCTGAAGCAATATACCTATAATCATCATTTATAAGTATGTATATTAAATAAAAAGGCATTTTATTGGATTATATTAGCAAGTAGAAGGAGACTCCTATGCACTTTGGCAACAATATTTGGATAAAGTATGAATGAGATATGAATTTCGAATGTATTTTTTCAAAATATATTCCAAACTAGAAACATCTGCTATACATTCATAGACTCTCATATTTAGATATTTACATATTGTGTAATGAATATCTAGTTTTTTGTAACATATTGTAGTTTAAAATATAGAGGACGCATTTTATTCACTCTTGATAATGAATGTACTTGCTTTTACAAGATTTTAATCTTGTCATTTGAACCTTTGAGGGCAAGGTTGAGAGGGAGTTGCCAACTAATTAAAGGATGTTGAATAGAGAGTTTTTATTTTAAAACAATAAAAAATTTGGTTGTTGTGACTTACAGCCAAGAAGCCACATAAAGAATTCATATTGATGACACACGCCCCTGCAATTGACTCCTTGAACAATGGAATCAAATTCTCTGTAAGATTCATTGTTCCAAAGTAATTGATGTTCATGCCCTCCAAAGCTTTGTCATACGTATGGCTTGGTTCCATAACTGCTGCATTGTTAATCTGCCATGACAATGTCAATCACTTGTAGAGTTTGTTATTAGAATAGAATGCAAGAAATCATATTAGCACAACTAATGATAGAGCCCAAGGTAGTAAGGAAGCACTCTAATGGAAGTTGAAGGCCTATGCCCTATGGTTTTATTTCATGCAATAAAATGGTTAGTACTTCATAATTATTTTATTATCTTTCTTAGACCTTCATGCTTGATGGAATAGGATGCACCAATTAAAGTTGATTTCAAAAGTATGAAAGTACACAAGCAATCCTGTTTAGATAATGTCTTAAATTGACTCATTCAAGCTACTATGTAATAGTATAAATTTGTGAGAATGTGAAGTGATAGAACTCATTATTATTTAACCTGAAGCTTTGAAGACCATTCAGTTCAAGAGCCCCTCACTTATAACACATGAAATTATACATTCCCTAAAAATGATCACAATTAAAATCCATCCATTGAAATATATACATATAGATATATAATTAGTTTTGTATACGGTTTGAAGGATTGAAATCACTTCTAATTATAGAATTGTGTCAAACTACAAATATTAAATTCTAGCAATCACAACTTTTTCTTTGACTAGTATCTTCTCCCTCTGGCCTCATTGCATATGCCAAATTTTGGAGAAAAGAATGAACAAAGGTCATAATTCTAACAATTTGGTAGAATTTTACCAAAAAAAGCTCCAATAGCAATGTATGAAAAGCCCTTCATATCTAATGTAATGAACATGTCATCCCTAAAAACAAACCTCCGTATTTTCACAATGCTTAGCCTATAATGTTGATGTAGAGGAATTTTTCTAAAGTGGCATGTTTCCACTAGTCAAAGAGAGGCAAATTAAGACTGATATTGCTTAATGTACCGGGTATGCAATTCTTGTATTACATGCATGAGTCATCAACATTAAAACGGCTTAGAGGATGGCTTTTGTTAAAATGATATCAAATTAAAAAGACCATAAAGTTAGGTGAAGGCCAAATTAAAAGAAAATTCTATAAAGAAAATGTTGCATTACATACATTTTAGAAAAAACACTCAAAATATATATGAAGAATTGAAATACCTATACATAGTTTTTAAAAATTTGTATAAAAAGTTCTCTTCAATTAAAATTGAATTTAATTAAAAAGTTCTAAAAGTTGGGTAGCTTGGCCTATGATACATGTATTAAAAAAATTCATATAATTAGTTTTTTAATGCTACTTTTGTCTTCAAAAATTATTCATTATATATATATATATATATATATAAAATTACATTTTTGGATTCCTTGTTTAAAGGGCTACAAGAATTTCCTACATTAAAACAAATTATATACTTTGAGAATGGATTAAAATGCATTATAAGTGATTGTAATCAAGGCCATATAATATAGGAGTTGCATATCTAGGCTTAGTACTGACTTTGTACAAGTTTTTGGCAAGGTGCATATATAGTAGAAATTTTGTTTGCTTAAGAGTGAGAAATCTATAAAAAAAAATTCTACTATTACTATCCCATACCAACTGCATGAATGCAAATCCATCGATCAAAATCTAAATGTAGGAAACTACCGATGTTGTAGCATGCTTGGTTTGGTTACAGTGTTGATTGGTTTAGTAGCCAAAAAAGTCAAATGGCTCAACTCTCCAACATTGACCTTATGCCTAGTAAGTGTAATGTAGGCCATGTCATCAAAATTAATTGCTAGTGAGTACCAACTTGTTGTTCACCACTCGGTAGGTTCTAAAAAGCAATTATTTTTAATAATTTAGCTTGTTGTGCAATTACCAAGTTCATAAACAACACTAAGAAGGTTAAGACTACATTTTCGCACATGTTCTCTTGTTCCAACAATTGAACAAGCAACTTTGCTACTAGAAGCTCTCTTCCTTTAGCATGGCTTGACTGCTTGAGCATGGGCTTGGTCTCTGAGGATCTTCCAGACTACTCAAATGACCCACATTCACTGTAAATGTAGCTTCCGTCAATGCAAATCCTCTACCCCACTTCGGTCCAGAATCGATGGTGGGAGTCCTTACCAGAATGTCGAGGCCGTTGTATGTTTCTTTGAGCCACTTCGCGAACTCGGTCACAGAGTCGGGATCGGCGACATCCAGCTTGTGGAACACGACGTTCTTCAGATTCGCAGCGTGAAGTTCGCCGGTGGCTTTCAGCCCGCGTCCCTCGTCGCGCGCAGTCAAGACCACCGTCATCCCTTCCGCAGCCAGTTTTCGCACGATCTCGAATCCGATTCCTCGGTTGGCTCCCGTCACCACGGCCACAGTGTCCGTTGTCCACCAGCTGCAGCAGGGAACACAATTTCACGACAACATCAAGCATTACCGTCGCAGCAAACCCAGTCCTCCATACTAAGAGTGGTTTCTTCTAGTCTTACAGTAGAGTTCTTAATTAGCGAATTGAGAAAAGCGGAAGAGTTCCTTACTTAGCAATTAGAGTTCGAAGAACCAGAAATTTGCCTACGAAAGCTCTTACGGTGGCAATGCAGTTCCAGTTGAGGAATGGTCTCCATTGTTTTGATACGTTTGCTCTGCCATGATGTCTCTACGTAGCTCTTGAAATCTCTCAGAACAGGTGCTCAAACACTCTGTGGATTCGCAAATGCAGAAGCTCCGATCCGAGTAGACCTGCACAGACACCAAGCTTGCGTCAAGATGGAGTTCGGCTATTCATTTCAATACATGCATGCACTCCAAGAGCATCTCCTGAATCCCGGGAACTGTACCTTGGCTCAGGAGGTCGAAGTTGTCACAAATTTTGCTGAGGAAGACGTCTCAAATCCTCTGCTTTATAAGTTTCATTGGGTGAAAGCCATGAAATGGAGACCCCGTGTCAACTCTTTTTTCTTTGAAACAAATGACCCCATGTCACCTTTGGTACTGTGAAAACGTGTACCAGAGGTACTGTAAAATGATTGTTACTTATTTGTGTACCTGTATTTTGAACATGTGTGATGGAGGTACCAGAAGCCATGTGTGCTTTAAAGGGCTGTACAGGTACACAAATAAGTAACAATCATTGTGGAATGAGGGTACAATTTAGAGTGGAAATACACAAAGATTTTTTTTTTCTTAAAACAAATGAAACGGAATTTCATTGAGAGGACCAAAATACAGAATCACCAGCCACAACTGAAGTGGCCTGGTGGACGGAACACAGAAGATCCTTCACTTTTTTCGAAAGAAAGATTGTGGAGATTTATAATACACTCAGGGTCTGCAATATCACCGAGAAAGAATAAAGGCAAATTTGCACAGAAAGAAAAAGAAATAGAAAGAAAGAATGAAGGTAAATTTTGAATTACAACTAAGATACAACTGGTACCGATACAGTAGTACTCAGCAAGATGGCACGTTTTGAATTACATCGACAGCTGGTACCGATACAGTAATACTCAGCAAGAGGGCACGTTTTGAATTATAACTACAACTGGTACCGATAGTACTGTGCAAGAGGGCAAGTGGGAGGAATCTAAGGTAGAAGTATCAATTAAGGTAAGAAGCCCAAAATCACTCATTTAAGAGCTGATCTCCCTTTTTCATGTCTTTCAATAGATGGGAATATTTTTAGCTCATTTTTCAGTCAAAGAGAAATAGGTGAGGAATCCAACACAAGTCGTTTCGTATTTTTTGAAGCATTATTGAATGAGTTATGAATTTTCAAACAAGTTGTGTCATAGGTCCCTATTTATGACCCTAAGTCTTCCATAAATCTTCACTTGCAACTTCTAAGAAAAATGGAGAAAGGAAAGAGATTGATTGGGTCTTCCAATTAATTATACTTTGATTCTTTGATTCATTGAATGATTAGAGGGTTCAATTTTAAAACCATCTCATGTCCATTTAACAACCATTTATAGGACGGTCCTTAATGCCTAAACTATTTTCAAGCCCTCTCCTATACCAACAACGCCCAATAACTAACATGTGGTCTTGTTGGATGTGCTATTTTAGCTAGATTCTCACCCTTGCTTGGCTACTTAGGAAAAAATTGAAAATTTTAATTTTCCATACATAATAAAATTTACAAATTTTGCATTTATATTTGCAATCAGAGACCTCTAATTACACTAAAGGGGTGTGCAAGGTAATTTAATCAAGCACAAAGTAGGGGGCTTTTATTTTTACTTTCACCTTTGGAATGATTTGGAGTGGCTAAGTAAGGGGGGCTAATTCACCTTGACTGCTATTTTCCAACCTTAGAGTAGAAGTCAAGCTTGGAAGGGTTTTGTTTTTGTTTTTGTTTGTCCCTTTTCAAGATTAGAACTAATAAGATTATAATACATGTCCAAAAAAAAAAATAGGAAAGTAGTTCTAGACCCAATTGGAATTGGAAGATTTTAGATATTGGAAAAGGGTGCAAAGTATTTTTTGATTCCCTCAATTTGTAGCCATTTTGAATTTTTGATTTTGAAGGTAATATTATAAGAAATTCTCTATCCCCATATTTTTCATCTTCCTACATGAAAAAAGTTTCTACAAGCTCTCGTTCCTCACCATCTACTCCAAATTAGTTTATTTCATTAGTTTTGGGGGGTTCTTTTCTTTACAAACTTGAAAAATCAAGATTGCTATCTATAAGTGCCACATCCAAAGCTATACACTAGTGTCAATTGGTATGGCTAGTTGCTAGCATATACGCTTAAGCGTAAATCTCTTAAAGACCAAGAAGATATAATGTATCCTCTTTAAATTTTCAATGGCCAATTTTCAATAGGATGAAACAAATCTCAATATATCATAAACTAGGATATTGTAGAACAACAAGTTCATATATACTTGTTTCATTTTATGATTTAAAAAATTTAAATGTAAATATTATTTAAATATTTACTTAGGAAATGTAGTCTAATATAAAAAAGGGAGAAAATATAATGCTTCTCTAATGAAAGAAATAATACAAATGGAAAAATATTTATTGAATATTTATAGTCTTTATTTTATACAAAAAAATAAGATCCAAAGAATTTTAAATAAAAAATTATATTCTTAGCAATTTTTAAAATGAAAGGTTCAATATAGTCTTACTAATATTATAGAGTAATTAAAATGATTCCAAAAAATTTGAATATGTTTCAAAAAATATACAAATAACAATAACAATAGTTAATAAATTTCAATAATTGACACATATATAAATTTTCTGATATTTTGAAGGATCGAATTTGATTAATTTTTAGCTTTCTACTCTTTATGTTTGGAAATGTGTAGAAATTTGAGAGAATTTTTCATTTCTCAATTTTTCAAATTAAAAAATATTATATTTGGTCTAGATTCTAATACAATTTTTTGGAAGGTAAAGAAGCATTATTCATCTTCCTATTAATTTATTTTTTTCTCTTAAAGCTATGTTTTTTTGCCTATAAAGGCAATCATCCATATTCCAAATTTATGCATGAACACTCCTTTTGTTGCAATGTTTCACCTCTTCTATAAGCCACACCTTTGACAAAGGTGTGAGTCCCATTACTACTTCCTTTTGTTTCCTAGTAAAACATTCTCTCTATCCTAATAAAAAAAACTCTAAAAATCTTCTCTATAAGAGATTCATTATATTTTTAGTCATTAAACCAACAATACATGCCTTAAAAAACTAATAACCCATCTTTAAATCTAAGCAAAATCTCTAGCTTCAACCATGTTGTTAAGGCATCCTAAATCCATGCAAAAATTATTGTATTTGAATATAGTTTGTAAATAGTGCCAACTCTATCATTTTAGATGATTTAAAGGTTGGAGCTCAGGTTGGTGGTAACAAAGGGATTCTAGAAACATGTCCTCTAACTTAATTATCCACAACAAGGACACCTAAACTACTTCATAAACAAATCTTCAAAGCACTTAAGTGGACACTAAATCCATTGTCAACAATATTGTTTGAAGTTTACATGCCTTCAAAACAATAATGTCATTGCTATTTTAATTTTTTTTAGTTATTTAAAAAAAATTATGAAAATATATATTTTTAAATTTTCCACTAAATGGGTTGCAGCACTTAGGCAACCTGCCACGTGAGTAGGTGATGCCAATGGTATTTGAACTCTGGACCTTGTGATTGAGGTCCAAGGTTCTCAACATTGCACCATGTAAAGTTATTTATGTTTGTTTGCCAAGTAGAATTTTATATATTTAATTTTTGTAAAGTTAGCAAATTTTGGAGGCCATTTGGACATAGAAGAACAACTTTTTTCAACAACTTTGAACTAAGAAAAGTTTAAAAATCAAGTTAACTTTCATCCCTAAAAAAACATTTGACATTTAGAGACTTTTATAAAAATTTATGAACAAAATTCAGAGAGGATGTTTCAAAATGTAAAAAATATTGTCCCTTCCAACTCGTTTCTAGATTTTGTCTATAACTTTTGATTGGAGGCTCAAATTCTCAAGTAGGTTTTTGAATATGAAAGCTAGCTTGATTTTACAACCTTTTTTAGTTTCAAGTTTTGAAAAAAGTTATTCCACTATGCCAAAATGAGGTCTAAATTTCCACTTTGAATACAATCCTTGCTATTCAATTGATTTAGTACTAAAATTGTGAAAGATAAAAAAAAATGTAGTATTAATGCAATAACTATATATAGACATGATGTTGTATGATTATTGTACTAACTTCATAAGTCTTAAATAAACATTGATACTGCATGAAGTTAGCTGCCCATCACTAAACCACTAAAGTCGTATATTTTTAGTCATGCATAGTTATTGTGCAACTTAACATTTCAAATTAGAATATGAATGATAAACCTTAACCTCATTGTAATTATGAATGGCAAAATCATATTGCAATAGTCATTCCAAATGAATGAATGTAACATGAAAGCAATGCTTGACGATAATTGTACAATTGTGATTGACAATTTGTGATGTTAGAACTTTGTGATGTTAGAACTTTGTGATGATACACTAAGTGTCTCATGGATGACAAAGAATACTTCTATATCTAATGCCAAACAAAAATGATGTTCATCTATGGAGTTTTGTGTGAGAAGGAAAAATCTTGCTTAATAGTTTGATCTCAAGTGAGTGCTCTTGGATTTATTTAAGAAATTGATTCACACAACACCTAAAAGGATGATTCCATATTAAAAATCCCATAATTTCCATCCTTCCTTAGTTAATTAATAATATTTTTTATTTGCTCTAGTATAGAACCTATTGTGTTTACTTGTTTTGTCATGATTTCTGAAGTTGATCCTTTGTCATACAACTTTTTAGGGTTGACTTTGCAATTATTAATATGTCTATATTAAATAAAAATATAAAAATATATTTGATTAGATTTTGTCAAAAAACTAAAAAAATTCTTATATACAACTATCAAATCCTCTACATTACTAATTTATAGAAATTTTCTTCTATTTACATTATTTTTCCTCAAAAATCTTGTCTTCAAACAAAATAAGAAAATAAATGAAAATCATTACATCATTATATTTGTAAAATGTTTTTTTATAAAAGAATACAAAGCACATAACCTAGGTAAGTTGGCCATGCATTGTATTTGTATTAAAATAAAGATTCAACAATTTCATTGGATAAATGAGAAGACATTAGCACAAAACATTAGTGAGAAACACTCATCAAGAATAGGAATGTTAGAGCATATAAAAAACCTCTACAATTAAAGAAGAATATAATGTCAATCCAATGATGTATCTCTTGCCAAGAACAAAGTAACTTCAATCCAAGGACCAACATGCATGAAGAGTTGTTGGAGATAGTTTTACTAACTATACTCTAAAGGTAAAGGTAGCTAGTACTACTCTTTAAGTGGTGCATTCATTCAAAGATAGGCTCAATGAAGTATGTATTGTCATGTTATTGTGTTGCATATAAATCCTATTTCTGGAATCATTTAGGATCTATACACAATGTTGTTTATGTTTATATTTTCCTACAAACCTTCAAGGACTAATCATTATTTCCTTCATCAATTCCAATAATAGAAGCTAAGTACCTTCCGTTTGTACCAAAACAATCCAGACTTCTCTTTTGATGGCCTTTGTACTACTAGCCACACCACTGTATCTGCCCCTTCTTCAACTCCTTCGATACCTTTCTTCCCAAGAAATCCATTGGCCATTTGCTCTTGAAAACCCTCTGGAGTAACAGCCTCAATATATTCATCCAACATCTTTGTCTCCAAGAGCCCCGGGTGTACACAATGGATAGACAAAGTTGGATATGCCTTGGCTAGCAAGCGAGTGTAGGCATTCAAGAGCACCTTGGAGACAATGTAGCATGATGCACCATATTGGTACACGTCCTTGTTGTTGGACTGACAAGCAGATAAGTAGCTCTGAGCTGTGGAATTGAGGAAGGCTTGATCAAAAGTGTGAGGGTCACTCAAGGCTTGTTGTAGTTTTTCATTGTTCACATTCTACAAGGACAAAAGGCAAGTCAGTCACCATATCATCAATGATAAGTTTGTTCACCCTTTAGACTTGGTAGATTGAATAATACTAAAAAATATATTCTTAGCATCACTATTTTTGACTCTTCTCAGTGATAAAGGAGAAGGAAGTAATTTCAATAGTCAACCAAAGATTATAAATATGTTTGATGAATAGATGCTTTAAGACAATCTTTTAGTTAAAGATCTTCCCATCTATTGAAAGTGATTATTTAATTAGTAAATGGCAACCTTTTATCATTACCAATTTGATGAATTCAAATTAAATAATTTATATGAATAATAATTTTTTAGGAAAAATTCAATTTTATTATAAAGGCTCAATTAGGTAAATGAATAAAACAAATTTTGATCCTTAAATCCTTTCAATTGAATGAAATTGACAACCAATGTCTTAGTGGACAACCTAACCTACAGCTTAATGATCTAAATGTTTGCATTTTTTCTATAGTCTATTGTGCTAATTAGTTTCTTGAAATTAGTAGAGATTCATAGCAATGGTACTTCTCCAAGCTAGCCACTTAAAATATAAATCTATATAATTGTCAAATTCTATAACCAAAAATTTCTTTCAGTAGAAAATATTCACAATATCAATTGTCACTTTCTAAGGTGAGTCTCAACACATACATCTAAAGTGAAATAGCCTATTGCAGTCAAAATTAGGAGTGTGTTCTCATGGCATTTTTGAATTTATAAGAAAAATTTCCACTTGAAGACAAGTGTGAAAAGTTGAAGAACCAATTGAAATTATATATCTTCTTTGAAAAAGTATGAATTCATTATGAAATTTTGAAGTGAGTTGCCCAACCAAGTGTGTAAAGCACTCCCAAACCAACAAAGTTTGTTCATATTTATAATACTCATCTTATCCATCTAAAGCAATCAAAATATTTCTTAACATGGAAGGCCTTAATAAGTCATTTTTTACTATAAATTTATACTAAAAAAGTTCCTATTGAGGTTGCTAACCACTCTATTACAATCACCTAAGACATTGATTGTAGCTGGACTCTCATTTCTTGAAAAATAACCATAAGGGGTCATTTCTTAAGTGTCCATTATGGATCATTTGACCACACTTACTATTTTGCCTTGTAGTTGTTTTGTTTTAGGAGCTTTGTGTAGTTAAAACATTATAAATTGGCACTTTTCAAAATTGTGTCATACAACAAAATTGACATGGAGGATAACTTTTAAGAGCCTTAAGAAGGTTAGAGGACACATGGCTAATTCATATAAACATTCATTTGGGGGTATACAATCTACAACTAGAGCCAACTTATGAATAACAATACATATGAAGAGATTGCCACTTATTATTGATCCTACATTCAATAATAAGTTGTATTACAAACAAAGAAACATTGAATTTTACACTTGAATACACAACATCCAAGATTATACTCGAGAATTCATCAAAGGATTGAAATTGAAAACAACGTTTTCAATGTTTCATTGAAAGAAACTTGAAACACTTTATATTGAGTAGTTTGTATTCAACTTATCAATAAAGGTACATAATGATCGACTAGTTTCAAGATAACTTTTCTAAAGCAATACATCCATAATCATCAATTATAGGTAAGTATATTAGAATATATTAGCAATTAGAAGGAGACTCCTATGTATTTTGGCAACATTATTTGGACAAAGTATCAATGAGACATGAATTCTTAAGGTATTTTTTCAAAATATATTCCAAACTAGTGAAGTGTTCACTATGCATTCATAGACTCTCATATTTAGATATTTACATATTGTGTAATGAATATCTAGATTTTTGTCATATTTTAGTTTAAATATAGAGAACACATTCTATTTTGTGTTGATAGCAAATTTTTTTTGCCTTAACAAAATTTTAATCTTGTGGTTTGAAGGCAGGGTTGAAAAGGAGTTGCCAACTAATTTGAGGAAGTAGAATAGTAAGTTTTTATAAGAAAATAAAAAATTTGGTTGTTGTGACTTACAGCCAAGAAGCCACCCAAGGAACTCATATTGATGATACATGCCCCTGCACGAGACTCCTTGAACAATGGAAGCAACTTCTCTGTAAGATTCATTGTTCCAAAGTAATTGATGTTCATGCCTTCCAAAGCTTTGTCATATGTATGGCTTTGTGCACCAACTGCTGCATTGTTAATCTGCCATGACAATGTCAATCATTTGGAGAGTTTGTTATTAGAATAGATTGTAGGAAATCACATCAATGGAGCTTTAGATAAAGTCCCAGGCAACAAAGATGGCAATTAAGCATTCCAATGGAAGTAGAAAGCCTATAGTTTTATCTCATGCAATAAAATAGCTAGTACTTCAAAATTATTTTATTATCTTTCTTAGACCCTCATGCATGATGGAATAGGATGCACTAATTAAAGTTGATTTCAAAAGTATGAAAGTACAAAAGCAATATGTGTAGATAATGTCTTCAATTTAATCATTTAAGCTACTCTGTAATAATATAAATTTGTGGAATGTGAAGTGATATAATTTAGTATTATTTAATATAATGCTTTTGAAGAGCATTTAATTCAAGAGCCCCTTATTTAAAGCATATGAAATTATGCATTTTCAAAAAATTATTACAAACAAGATTCATCCACTGAAATCATCAAATATATGTATACTTTGTATGGATTTTGAAGGATTGAAATCACTTTCAATTATAGAATTGTGTCAAATTACTATTATTAAATTCTAGCAATTTGGGCTTTTTTTTGTACTAGTGTCACCTTCCAACCCTTCTAGCCTCATTGCATAGGCCAAATTTTAGAGAAAGTGGGGATGAATAAAGGTTAGAGTTCTTATAATCTAGCAAAATTCAGCATAATCCCTTCCAAGAGCAATGTATGAAAAAATTCCTCATATCTCATGTCAATGGACACATCATTTCTAAAAACAAACTCCTATTTTCACAATGCTTTGCCCATAATGTCAATGTAGAGGAATTTTTCTGTAGTGGCATGTTTCCGTTGGTTAGAGAGAGGTAAATTAAGATTGATAATGCTCAATGCTTGCCTTGTACAAGTTTTTAGCATGGTGTACATGTAGAAATTTCATTGGTTTAGGAATGAGAAATCTAAAAGAAATCTCGACTACTACCATCCCATACTAATTGTGTGAGTGCAAATCCACCTAACAAAATCTATATGTAGGAAACTTATGCTGTTGTGCATGCTTTGATTGGTTTAGGAATCAAAGAAGTCAAATGGCTCAACTCTCCAACATTGACATCATGTCCAGTAATTGCAAAATAGGCCACTACTTGATAGGTTCTAACAAGCAATTATTTTTATAACTTGGCTTGCTTTGCAATTACCTAATTCATCAACAACACTAAGGAGATTTCTACATTTTTACACATGTCCTCTTGTACCAATAATTGAACAAGCAACTTTGCTACAAGAAGCTCTCTTCCTTCAACATGGGTTGCTCTTTGGAGAACTTCTAAACTACTCAAATGACCCACATTCACTGTAAATGTAGCTTTTGTCAATGCAAAGCCTCCTCCCCTTTGGTCCAGAACCCATACGAAGGCCGGTGGAGTCCTTACCAGAATGTCCAGGCCATTGTATGTTTCTTTGAGCCACTTCGCGAACTCGGTCACAGAGTCGGGATCGGCGACATCCAGCTTGTGGAACACGACGTTCTTCAGATTCGCAGCGTGAAGTTCGCCGGTAGCTTTCAGCCCGCGTCCCTCATCGCGCGCAGTCAAGACCACCGTCATCCCTTCCGCGGCCAGTTTTCGCACGATCTCGTATCCAATTCCTCGGTTGGCGCCCGTCACAACCGCCACAGTGCCCGTTGTCCACCAGCTGCAGCAGGGAACACAATTCACAACAACATCAAGCAATAGTAGCAAACCCAGCCCTCCACACAAGGTTTAAAATATCTGGCAGCGCTGAATCATGAGGGTGTAAATAAAAACTGTCTTCGAAGACACTGATACCAATTGGCAAGGGTTTAGGGTTTAGGGTAGATCGATTTTCTAAGAGTTCTTTTCCTTTTCCTTCTGAAGTTATTAGCAAATTGAGAAAAACTGAAGAGTTCTATCGGGAGTTGATTCCATAGCAATTAGAATCAAGAAAAAAACACAGGAGTTTGCCAACGAAAGCTCTTACGGTGGCAATGCTCGAGTTGAGGAGTGGTCTCCATTGTTTTGAAACGTATGCTCTGCCATGTCTGTGAGTCTCTACTTACTTGTTGAAATCTCTCAGACCTGGTGCTCAAATTGTTTGTGGATTGACAAATGCAGAAGCTCCATTCAAGTATGTAGACCTGCATGCACTGACCACCAAGCTTGCGTCAAGATTAAGTCCAGCTATTCATATACGCATTTCAAGAGCCTCTCCTGAATCACGAGAATACCTTGTCTAAGGACGTAGGCACAGGTTTGCTGAGGAAGATGCTGATGCCGCTCATGAGCGAACCCCGCGCATAGACAAGGAAAGAGCGGCTCAGGAGAGGAGTAGCTGAGAGAGACGACTTAATTTGCCAATGAGATTAACGGTCTAGATCTTATCTGATGATACTTCAGAGAATATAGTGCCGTCAGATAAAATCCAGGGCGATCATGCATGCAGTACAGTATTGAGTATTCCAACAGAAAGAAGCACAGTACAATAATTCAACATGTACTATATAAGTTAGAATGAAATCAACCTCTGCCATACTCTGTATGATCCCAGCAAAAAATCCCTCGCACACTTCACTGACAACAGCTATTGCCTGATCGCTGTGCAATGATCAGATGCACTGAAGCCAAATCTCCTTACAGACACTGAAGCCGTTATCTTATGATGTTGAAGTCAGTCCACAATCATGTGCAATCAAGTTCGGCACCCACCACATGAATTTCTGTTTACAGGATTATGTACTGAAGATTATTTATGACGTCAATTTCTTTAAAGTGACTGCGTTCCACGACTTTGGCTCTTTTCAGGGTGAGTGAGATGATTCGTAAATCTTTGTACCAATCCTGGTTTTTAGAGCTCTGTTGCAGATTGAATGAAATTTTTTTCACCAATGTGTTTGTATGCTAGTTTTGAATCATTTTGTAGCGTAAAGTTTTTTCATTTGATGTCACAATTTCTGGTACCTGAGTGGCTCCAACTGATAGAGATGTAGACAATCTATGTGTACAACAGGATGTTGAAAAGGCAACTGTCGCGCATGGTCTTTGTGAATCCACAGTCTCATAATTTCTCCCACCATTTGGAGCTGCATTGTAACAGCGTTTCGAATTCATGTCTCGCTATCTAGAGTTATTAGGGGCCAAGTTTGAGTCCATAATTGCTCTCCAGTATGCATCGAGTGTCTTTCAACTTGGCAAGTGGGATTGCGGAAGTTCATTTCTGTTGCCTACTCGGAGGTGCAGAGCCAGTACTTGGGGAAATTTGGACGCAGAGACAAAATCATGATGAGTTGGAGAATGCTGTGCTTGGCTTCGTCACTTGTCCTTTTACCTTGTGGCTGGCCTTCAACAATTTGTAGATGCGGATCCTTTGAGCTTCCTCAGGCTTCCCGGCATCGAAGCTGTGCACACATACATACGTCACAGATTAAATCACCTTAAGCTATGTCGGCAACGCAGTCAAGCACATAACAAGGTTGGTCTCAGTTGACAGGTATCACAAAGATACATGCCTTAATCAGCACCTGGAGGTCTATGTGAGACCAGATGCTCCATCCAGACAAGCCTCTTCATTGGCCATTGACACAAAAATACGCAGAGAGCCAACAAGAGATTCATTCCCTGTTCATTCTGGGTCAAATCTTGATACGGATGTGCTCTTCCCAAGCCATTTCAGTATTGAGATTTTCAAATTGGAGTTCACGGCCCAGCGTTCGCAAGGCTTTCGCACCCGGGGTCCGAATTGAAACCCTAAGGCTCGATATCAATGTAGCATACCGACATTTGGGACCACATGAGTGAGCTTTTCTTGGTAAAGGCAAAACTAACAAACCATGAAAATGGGGGGGATTCAGAGTGTGACAGCATTGCGTTAGAATCCAGACCCACGCTTGAATTCTTCTTCTGTTGCAACGTTGCAACTTCCCTGCACGCCACACCATTGACAAAGGCGTAAGTCTGATGACCGCTTTCTTTTTTTTCCTAGTAACAAAGATACTTCATGTGACAAGAATGTTCAACAGGAAGCAGCTAATTTCATCGCATTGAACACGGAATATATTGCATCCATTTACAAGCTTCAGCTCTATTTTTCCACACTGATGTGTTGCAAATTACCCTTTGGATAAGCCGTTACCTTCTGCCATTGATCAACCTCATGCGTTTAAACCTTTGGATCGGTGCATTGCACTACTTGTAAGGTAGGTACACCCAAAATGGCACCTGACCTTAAAGCGCTCTGTACAACGTGCATAGATTTTCAAAATCAGTCATGTACCCAGACTGTAGATGGCGCTTTCAGAAACACACTTTGACTGTTAATAACTTTTGCATACGGTATCCAAATCCACTGTTCTTTGGTGCGTTGGAACATGCTTTCACTCACCAACAAGACTGTAAAAAAATTTGAACAACATAATAACAGGAACTAGGCACAGTAGAGAAACTGGCGCTTTTGGGTGTACGACTGGTTATCTCGTACACCTTAGTCAAAGTAACTTCCGAATACAATTTCCTGGGAGAAATTGAAGCACACACAATTTCCAGGAATACTTTTGTGAGCGAATCGAGGCCCTAGCTACTTATGGAGAATAGGATCTTGAAAAGAGATTTGCAATGTGATCGTCATTTCCAACACTTGGGTACTGGAACTTTGAAGAAGATGATGAGAGAGAAAGGAAGAAAATCTGGGTTCGATAACTTGTGTTACTCTTTGTCATCAAAGGACGCTCACAACTCAACAAAACATCAATTTCGTTGAATTGGCGTGTTTCCATTAAAACGGTGCCGTGAATCTCCAAGGAAGGATGCATCTGTCAAAGTTGCACCTACAGTAAATAATGCTAGATTCAGCAAACTGATGTTTGATTCAGGAGAGTGGACAAGATACAAGGACTCAAATGGATCTTCACACCAAATAGTCCCCTTCTTCAAAGAGTTTGTATATTAAACAAATGGTTTAGAAAAGAGCATCTATAGCTTACTTACTATACCTCATTCAAGCTTGAAGATGCTTGAATAAGAAATTGAACTAAAGATGCTAATTACTGAAGTTTTCATAACATTCTAAAACAATGATTGTTGATCCCTAAACCACTAGGGAAGTCCCCAAAATAGAGGCTCAAATGAAAGGAATTATCCCCTTAAATATGGAACTTTTGCACATCAATGATAACATCTTAATAGAAAGGTAGATTCAATGAGGTAGGACTTGCCATGTTATTGAATTGTACATCAATCATGCTCTTAGAGTCACCTAAGAATTAAAACATATTGTTGTATATGCATATATGTGTTTCTCCAAACCCTCTAGGATTAATCATGGCTTGATTCCAAGACTAAAAGCTCAATACTCCTCGCTTGTGCCAAAACAACCCTGAGGCTGCCTTCTCCTTTAGTGACAACTTCTGCACCGCCAACCACACTGTTGTGTCTGCCCCTTCATCAACTCCCACCGGCCCATCCTTTCCTAGAAGTCCATTCTTTAATTGCTCTTGATACACTTCCGGAGTCACAAACTCAATGTACATATCCAACATGTCCGTCTCTACCACCCCTGGGTCAACACAATTCACAAAGAGAGCCGGATAGGCTTGAGCTAGCAAGCGGGTGTAGGCATTCAAGAGTGTCTTGGAGACATAGTAGCTGGAAAAGCCATATTGGTGGACGTCCTCGCTGCCAAATTGGCTTGCGGATAAGTAGCGTTTGGCGATGGTGTCAAGGAAGGCTTGGTCAAAAGTATAAGGGTCACTGAGTTGTTGGCGAAGTTTCTCGTCCTTTACATTCTACAAGGTGGAGTACCATATCATGGAGAAGAAGTGTGTTAGTTGGTTCATGACGGTGAGACAATAAGTAGGTTAATTGCATTGAGAACTACATTTAATTACAATCCCTTTGAAAACCGACCCCTATAGATTTTGGCCTAAAATGTACACCCTATATTTATTAGAAAAACTAGGATCACTTTCAGGTTCATCTATTCTTAATTCTTTGAAAATTCAATGTTCATTTATTCTTAATTCATTGAAAATTCAAGGTTCATTCATAAGATGTCCAACACAATGTGTAAGAAGAAATAACTAATCTTCTTTAGACTTCCAACACCATACAGAAGAAGATTTAGGCAATTCAATGATAGGAACAATCTTCAATTGTTTATTAAAACACATTTAATTAGGTGTATTTACCTTACTTTGAAAATTCATAACTCATTCTTATGGTATGCAACTAGGTAAAGCATATTGAAATCTTTTTTTTGTTGGCTATAAAATCTAATAAAATAAACATGTTAAATAATAGAAAAATGTTCAATTGTAACTATTGGCAATTATAGGTACAAATACCTCAATTTATTGACAATTTGGATTGGACTATTTGTATAATTCAATCACCTTATTATGTTCATGGTCATAGATAATTGCAGGGCTTACAAAAATATTCCAATAAAACAAACTTGGATATGAAATTAGACATAGAATTTGTTTTAATAATAGATTGCAAGTATACATACAATTTTTTTTCTTAAACTACTATTGAATTTAGAGATGGAAAACACAATCCATATATAGTTCAGGTTGTAGACTTAGACACCCTTCTAGTTACAACCTACAACACTAGTTCGTACCTTTGATATAAGATCAAAGGTTCAATTCAAATAGAAAAACAAATGTTTTAAGACATCAACCTAGAGGAATTTCATTGCCATGAGTACATCACTAGCTTGGTCACTAAATGTTCTATGAATTTTGTAATAGGCTTTGAATTAGTTCAAGTAGGAATGAAAAGGATATAATAACTTACAAAAATAAAGATCTTATCATTACAAATCTTTGTTAGGCTATAATTTATTTGCCTTGAAAAAATCCATCTTTATAATCCTCTCTCTAGTCCCCACTAAGAACTCTTTGGGATTAAATTGATGGACCCAAACCCTCAAAGGATCATTTCCTGGACTATTTTGATCAACTATAAATAAACAATTCAAATGGTGCAAAAATATATCCATCCTTTGTTTTTGCAAGACTAGGAGCTAAACCTCTATTTTAGAAGAAAACCATCCAATGTGATTGAATTGCATGAAATCATGCTTTATTGTAATTCCAAAAAAGAATGAAAGTTGATTTGAATTCGAATGCAATTTAAGAAGATTAAAAGCAAACCAAGGACCAAAGAGAAGATGACTTGAGTTTCAAGACTTTTAGAATAACTTGATTGAAAAGAGCATTCTAGTTTCTAAGCGACATGCTCTCAATTGAAGAAAACTTAGCATACATGTGTTGAATAATCAACTTTGCAATATGAAGTTATGATGTTTATGACCAATTGCACTTATTTTTCAAACAATTTTTTTTGTAGGAAGACAAGGTTGCAAGAGGATTGCCTACATAGTGAATGAAAGGTCTTTAGTCTTTACAAGAAACCAATGAACTTGATCAATATGACTTACATCCAAGAGGCCAGCTGCAGAGCTTATATTGATGATGCGTGCCCCTCCAATAGATTCCTTGAACAATGGAAGAAGCTTCTCTATTAAATTCACTGTTCCGTAGTAATTGATGTTTATGAGTTCCAAAGCTTTGTCATAAGCATGGCTATATGAACTGATTCCTGCATTATTAACCTGCCATGAAAATGTCATCATTTGGTGAGTATACAACTAAATCAAAGAACAAGAAATTCCCAATGGAGCCTAAAATGAAGTCCATGTTGGTAGGGAGAACCTTAGACTTCCTACCTCACAATGTAATTTTGTGCATCATCAAGTGATACAATTCATTATTGCACAAGTGTCTATAAAGGTGTTAAATGTTATAGGTGTCCATATTATAGAAACTTTGCATAATTCTTGCATATGCTCAAGGCTCACATGCTTACATTTTAATGTCACAAACTAGCATCATTGTTGGCAATCTTTCACCAAATTAAACTACACATATTAGATTCTAGCTATGTGAAAATATACCTCATCCTTAATGTCAATGAGCATGTCATTTTCCAAAACAAACCTCTACTTTCACAATGCTTAGTCCATAAACAACACCACCACGAAGGTTTCTATGTTTCCACACTTGTCCTCTTGCAACAACAGATAAACAAACAACTTCGCTACAAGAAGCTCTCCTCGACTCTCCCTTCAGCATCGGCTTGCTTTCTAAGAAAGGTCCGGACTACTGATTCCCCAATGCAAATCCTCTTCCCCGCGTCGGTCCAGAGTAGATGGTCGGAGTCCTTACCAGAATGTCGAGGCCGTGGTATGTTTCTTTGAGCCACTTCGCAAACTCAGTCACGGAGTCGGGATCGGCGACATCCAGCTTGTGGAACACGACGTTCTTCAGATTCGCAGCGTGAAGTTCGCCGGTGGCTTTCAGCCCGCGTGCCTCGTCGCGCGCAGTCAAGACCACCGTCATCCCTTCCGCAGCCAGTTTTCGCACAATCTCGTATCCGATTCCTCGGTTGGCTCCCGTCACCACCGCCACAGTGTCCGTGGTCCAGCAGCTGCAGCAGGGAACACAATTTCACGACAACATCAAACACCGGGAGCAAATCCAGCCCAAGTTCATACTCAGTTTAAAATTTCTGGCAGCGTTGAAAGATGAGGGTTCAAATAAAAACTGTCTTCGGTGACACTGATACCAATTGGCAACCGAAGGATCAACACACCTAGGTTTTGCAAGAGTTCTCTCTGTCTCTTTTTCTTCTAGAGTTAATAGCAAATTGAGAAACGCTGAAAGACTTCCATAGCAATTAGAATTTAGAAAAACAGGAATTCGCCAACGAAAGCTCTTACGGTGGCAAAGCTCCAGTTGAGGAGTGATCTCCCGAGTGATGAGACGTGTGCTCTGCCATGTCGGAGCGTCGATCTCTACTCGTAGTTGTCGAAATCTCTCAGAACTGAAGCTCAACTTGTGGATTTACAAACGCTGAAGCTCCGTTCAAGTCTTTAGATCTGCACTGACATCAAGTATGCGTGAAGATCGAGTCCAGCAATTCAAATATGCATTCCAAGAGTCTCAGTCGATCTCCAGGATCGCGAGAAGACCTTGTCCGAGGAAGTTGGCGCTAATTCAGATGTTCCGAATCTCCTGCTTTCTGTGTTTGAATGGGTGAAAGCCATGAAATGGAGACCAGGTACGGAGTATCATCTTTGAATCTCTGGAAAGGGAAGGAATATATGAGCATTGCCAGATGGGAGGAATCTTCAAACATGGGATTGCTAACTGTGGCTGCCGCATATGGAGCCATAACTGAAGGTGAGGTACCCCCAAAACCGCCACTTTTTGTCTCTGTGCAAGTTACTGATAATAGGGCAGAACCACTTAACCCTTAACCCTTGAACGTCGGGCGGGTGCAGCTGTTGGGTCACCGCGGGGACATGGTCACTGCCCGGAATAGCACTATGACGATGGGACGACCCAAAAAAATTCTCAGCTAATGCAAAAGTCAGCAGTACATGTTGCCCTCTAGAAAATTGTGGAGAGGGCAGCATGGCACCTAACACCGTGTGTGCTAATTCCGTTGTCATCTTCTCAATATATTGTCTGCCTAAAAAAATAATGCATTTAATGCGGCTTATTTTAACCTCGCTTGAACTAGCATGACTGTACCTTCACTTTTCCCAAAAAAATCGATGGAAAAAGTTTTTTTCAGGCTCAAAAATAGGTAGTTCAAATACCCAGTGGACGCAAAACGTCCACCTCGATGTTCAAGGGTTAAACAACGTGGGGGGGACCATCTTTAGTGAAACCATCAAAATCATTGGTATTAAAAAAATCCAAAAGTGTGCATTTGAAGTCAAAGAACTGTATAAGATCTTCCTTTTCCACCCCTAATTCCGAGGATGAATGCTTGCAATTCTATTCTGTACTTCAAAAAGCTCGCATGTTCATTGACTAGGAAACGGCTCCAGTGTCGTTTAGGGGTTAAGCGATTTTGCACATGTTTTGAAGCAATACTGTATATATAGGTCAGTTTCATAAATAACTCAGAAAATTTTTGGAAGATGTCAAAATTTAGAAAATTATTTACAACTATTTCTAAAAATCTGAAATTTTTATTTTTGAGAAAAATTAGAAAAAGGAACACATTGACGTGTGAATAGAAAGAACCAATCCAAATTAGAAGTATCATCTTAAAGTGACAAAAATAAAAATATTCTTATATATTTGCTGAATTGTCGAATTACTAAAATTAAAATATTTTGGTAGGTTCATGCCAAAACTAACCTACTCATACGGGAAAAGCCAATGTAGATTCTACCTTGTAGAAAAATACAATAGACAAGTATGCATTGCAAAAATTGAAATAGATGCTTTTTTAGGGCATCGCTACATTAGAAGATTGTTTTAGGCCCATTCTTTATCATGTGAAGTAGCCACTCTTGGTCAAAATAATAATTAAAAAAACAAAAAAATTATTTTAAAATGAATATTGTTTTTCAACAAATATTTTAAAATTAATTAAATATTATTATCTAATGTGGTAGTCTCTTGACTATGTCAAATTGCTTATATTGTAAAGTTTACAAACTAGGTTCCTATAGTTGAAAATTTATAGTCTTCTGAAGGCCACAAATCCCATCTCATGTGAATTTTTTTCCTTGAATTTAAATTACTAAGAGTTTTTGGAAGTTGAAAGTTGGCCTAAACCTACTCCCAATTTATAAAGTCTTCTAATTCTGATCATCAAAAAACTACTTTCCTCCTCACTACTTTTTGATATGTGTCATGAGCTTATTAGTCCCAATCTTAACAAGGAGTAAAAAACACATTTGAAGCTTTGGTTGGAAATGGTTGCATCTTCAAGTTTGATATGGACCATTGGTTGGTAATGGTTGAATGGGTGGTTGACTTCTACCATAGACCATTCAAATTTTTCATCTTGACATACATACTTGAGCGGGAAGACTAGCGGTGCAATAGAAAATGGTGTAAGATAAAAAGTAGGCTCAATTTAATTCATTGAAGGAAAAATTTATACTTTTGGTAGATTTACCATAGCATTGGTAATATGTACTTAGGGTGATTATTAAAAAACAGGGTGTAGGAAAAAACCTTCATTTTTTAATATAGTAGAAAAAAATAGGGTGCCAAAAGTTGAATCCCCCTCGAAGTGTTGAGTAGGTTGAGTTTCTTAATGAGGATTAATGGAGGTGGTTGAAAAAGCTTTCCTGATTTTGAATTAAAATGAAGCACCTAAATTTAACTTAACGTGGTGGAAAACTATAAATCTAAGACTCCAAGTTGTAGTTCAGTCTAGCAAGGCAAGAACATGTGGCAAGAAGATGTTGGCGCTCACATTCTCCAAACTCCACTTAGATGTTGCATGACCCCTTCTCGATGATACATGGTGTATTAAAGTGTTTAGAGACCTCACAACTTTAGAGGTGCTTGGACTGAGATTGGCTTCCTAGGAGTTTGGACAAGAGTGTTCATTATGGGCACACCTTCATGGCCTCCATCCAAACCCTCTGCTTTGGACTTCTCCTTACGATTGTGGATGTGCTACTTGATGATGAAATCTTTTGGGATGGATTTCTTGTCCAGCTTTAATAGCTTATTGTAATTTAAACTATTTGTCTCATTGTTGTACCTTAGGATAGTACCATAGCCCTAAGCCGTAGCTTCCAAATTTTGTTTAAGCTGTTTTTATATACATATGAACATGTGCAAACAATGGTTCCTCTTCAAACAACTAAAAGGTTTGACTTGTACATTCTCAGTTATAGGATGACTTGGGTTCAATGTTAGGTACTTGTATTTGTAAACATGGTTTCTACTTTCTAATATACAAAGTCTCTAAATTTGTATATTGTATGTTTGAATGTCGTGTTTTTCCTTGAACTTGAGTGTGATTGTTTTTGTTTGTCTATGGTATGTTTGAAAATGCTAGGCTATTTCACAACACAGTTCCATGTTGGAGTTGTGGGCTTTGTTATGTTGGAATTTCTTTCGGGGCCAATCATGTAATTAATGTGTATGTATAGTTCTTGATCATGGCCCTTTGAATGGTAGTGCATGTTGCATTGTCTTGTATATATAATGCATTGGAATGCCAAGAGCACAGGTCCTTGCTCTTGGAGTGCGTTCATAATCTTTGCAAAGTTCTATATTTGTAAAATGTATAAAGATAGGGTGTGACAAATTAGTCCCTCCAAGAATTTACAAAAAATAAATAGAGTGTTGAAAAATATAGAGAAGTAGGCTTTTTTCTACTTCTAGGGAGTAAAAAAAATTTGGAAGGAAATAAATACCCTCCCTCCCATCCCCTCCCCCCTCGTCCCTATTTGTAATTTTGAGAACCCATATTATGGGACAATCAATATGCGACAATTTAGTACAAAATCCATATCCTATATCCATACAATATCTTGTATTTGTTATCATATAGTAAGTCAAACACATATCTAGTATTTGTATCCACTCCCATATTCGTATCCATCTCTAGTATTTATATCCTATCTAGTATCCATATTTATATCTATATTTAGTATCCATATCCTATCTAATGTCCATATCCCTCTCTAGTATTCATATTATATCTAATATTTGTATCCATATCTATAATTAGTATCATATTTGGACGGTTCAGATTAATTCTTATAAATATCAATGGCTTGTAATTTTTTGAGAAATGGATAGCATTTTGGAGGGGAAGCATTTTCTTTTTCTTTAAATCAATAGCTCGTGATTTTTTCAAGAGAGGGGGGAACTAATGCAAACTAGGAGGTGACAACCTCTTTTGAGTGCATTGGCATTGTTAGGTGAGTACCCTCAAATGGCTATTGACCCAAAAGTGCCACTCAATATACATCCCCAAAATTAATATATGTTCATATGATGAAGAAATAATTTTGGAATGCCTACCAAAAAACCTTTGACTTTTCATAACTTTCACTCACTTCATAATTAGAGGTATATTTAATACACATAATTGATTCAACCAATATAAAATTGTGTTTTGTTGATCTTAATAACACCAATGAACTATCAATTTTATGTAAGTGACTATAACTTCTTGTAGTTTTGAACTTTACGATGATATTGACAATGATAATTTATTCTTCAAAATTATATTGGCTAAATCAATTGTATGCATTATGAACACTGATCTTTATACAAAAAATTTGAACCTAGAAATGCATCATATCTCTATATTATATAAATAAAATGCATTGTCCTATTCAACAATATTCTAGTTGCAAGGGCATTAAAAAGTAATAATGTTATGTGTCGCAACTTATATTCTCTATACAATGGCTAATGCAAGTTTGTGCTTTTAACTCCCCAAAAATATTCAAATATTGTAAGAGCCAACTTCATTTGCACATTTGATAGATTGTGAATAATTAAAATTTAAAAATGTCAACATCTTTAAATTTTTGTATAATTTTGTTTTAAATGATGTAATATATATACCAACATGCCCAGGTACCAAAATTTTTTTTTAGCAAAAATTAACAAAATATAAAGGAATTTCAAATTATGGTTCATAAATCTAAATTTTAAACATGGCTAATGTTGAAATCAATTTTTTTCATATAACAACTAATTTTTTTTTCAAACTTTCATAGTTATTTGTTATATGTTGCTAATTATAACTTTTGAACATCTACTTTTGGATTCTACCCATTGATGTTTATAGTATGCTATTGTACTACTACGGGAGTTTGAATGAAAAAGTTTCTAATCTTGCACTCAATTTTGTTTGTTAGTGAATGTTGCTATTAAAAGCAAATATAAAAAACTATTAAGTTATATTTTGTTCAAAAATAAAAAACTTCTCATACAAAATTATCTAACCTTATTCTAAATATCAAATCTAAAAAGTTTTCTTCTATTTAATGAGTATACGAATTCTATTAGAGGTTCTAGGCTTTTGTCTTTGTAAATTGTACAATGTAAACCTTCCACATTAGAAGGGATTTGAGGTCAAAGGGGGATTGTTTCAAGATTGTTTCCAACTTGCTTGTTCCTTATACTATCCAAAAACTATGAACCAACCCATTATGGTTGAATTTTCAAGTTTTGAAAAGAAAAACCAATTTTTTTGAAAAAATTACAAAAAGTATTAAGAAACCTAAAAAAAATTTAAATTTAAAAAAAAAATAATATCTTTTGACATGGCATTCTCTTCACCATGTTAGATTATTGATGTGACCCACTCCCATAGTCCAGGAACTCAAGATAAATCTGTCTTCTACTGTCCTCAAATTCCTAGTAATGTTTCTACCACAAATAGTATATTAATATGAATGATGTGATTAAAAATGCACTTTAAATTTGTAGAAATTTTTAATTTTAGGATATGAAATCCATCAAAAATTCAATCATCAAATACACAATGCACATGTTATTCTTTCTTTACCTCCATTTATTCCAATCATTCAATTAATATTATCAAACATTTATACTTAGTTTGAAAAGTAGCACACCATCAATTTATTATCATTCAATTACAAAAGCAAAATACAAAAGTTTTTTGTCAATACATTAAAAAAAACCCATCCTATGTTATTATTCAACTAGAAACAACACCATTTATTAGGATAAATTTTTATATAAAGTTTGTCATTCTACTAATTCCCTATCTTTGGCATTTCCTATCTTTGAGTTCCTATCTATTTCTCTTTTTCAATATCCATTGGTCATGCACTTGGTCTTACACAAATTGTAGGTGAAATTTCTAGTTTAGCATAATTTTCTTGGACATTGAATTCTAATAAAGAAAATACATTCATTGACATTTTTATTTGTAAAAAATAGGAAAAATAATTTTGAACAAAACTAAAATTGTCCATTTGAGAAGACTTCTTAATGATGAGGTTTGATTAAAAAATGAGTTCAAAACCATTTCTAATGTTTAGAAGTGTGTATGCAAGGGAGGCCTATTTACACTAATGTAGAGGTCATAAAATAATGTTTTTTTAGATGCCCTTTGATAGAACATGTCTACCTACTATAAAAGCATACCACAAAAATTTCAACTAAAAATCATTAATTTAAACTACTCAATAGTATAAAAATCCCTAATCTTGAAAGTGTGACAAATTAACAAAAATAACTTTTAAATATAAAATGATTTTTTTTAATTCTGAAAAATAAAGAATATGATTGCAATCAAAAACTCTAGAAATTGTTTTGTTCTGTTTTGGATAGTGGATTCATCAATCAAAAGTTATAGCATTGGACAAAAACCAATTTTGTAAAGTGCTACAATACTCGTTGGTGTTTCTTGCAATGACCTTCAAGTGAAAGTGAGGTAAATTGAATATAGTAAGTAGATCTACTATGTTGATTGTAGCCCAATTGGATTCCTAAATTTAAATCCAATTTTTCTCTTTAGCATCCTAATATAATAGAAATTGCATAGAGTGTAGAATTAGGGCTCAAAGGATTGATATGGGTTGAAAGGTCACCACTTCATAAATTCAATCATTCAATGATCACCATCCAACCTCTATACATGACAAAAAGTTCAATTATTACTCTACAATCTCACTTTTGGATTACCAATGGAACTATTAATGGAATTAAAAGAGTGACATAACATTCAAAAGAACAATAGTCTAAAGTGTCAAAGCAATAGAATGGTCCCCCCTCTAAAGTGTACAATAGAAAGATGTGTAATTTTGCTTTGACCTCTTGTATGTGTCTTTCCTTTCTTAAAAAATAAGTTCACCAAACTACATGTGAATTGTTCTCTAATTTGTTCGATAGAAAAAAGAACATGCACTAGGTGGAACCATGAACAGTGACCAGATGGTCTGCAACGGGCTTCCTAACATAATTGTTCCACCACTTCACTGCAAGTTAAGGTATCTGTCGATTGTAAATGTTAGGAACCCTAAACCCTCAAGATTGATCCTGTAGGGTTTAATCTTGAAAGGACAAGACCAATCACCATACCAGTAGTAGTCAACCAAAACTGATCGGATTTAGACACAAAAATCACCTAAAGAGCAGTGAGAAACATGAAGAAAGTAACCATATGTTCTAGTACAGGCCAGCATATGATAAATGATTCAGGTGACTACATAAGAGATATATTTTCACTGTAAATCCTAAAAGATCTCGACTATACAATCTGACGTCTTCACCTGATGGGTAAGATCTAACTCAACGCAGTGAAAAGATCCAAAAACAGAACACCAGAGGCACCTCTCATGACATGACAGATTAATCGTCTAACGAAGAGATCAGAGTCGACACTTCCTGCCTGAGGCTTTCCAACTTTTCCTGGACCGGAGTGATGCGAGCATCGATTTCCTTACTACTGAGCTTTCGCTCATATGCATCCACAGTAATCGTCTGCTTCTGCTGCAACTTCTCCACCATCTCCTTCTCTTTCTGCAACAAGTACTCCACCTTTGTCAAGATAGCAGAAGGTTTCACAGCGGAAGCCTTGCTCGGGACAGTCTTAACAGCTGCCTGCAGGGCATCCGTGAGCACCTTCAAGTCCTTGGAAGTTCCTTTCCAGACCGCATCTGCTGACTTACGTGCGGCTTTACAAGCAGCAATGTCTCCAGTGCGCGCAACTTCTTTCAGGGAAGCATCCAGACGCTCCTCGGCCCCTCCACGAATCGTCAACAGCTTCTGCAACCTCTGGAGCACATCCGTGACTTCCTCGCGCTGGATCTGTGCGAGATATGCTGAGCTTGTCTTCGACAAAGTGAAGTCAAAATGGGTGTAGGCAATGCAGGAGGCAAAAAACGCAAAGAATGCAAGCACCAGCATCAGAGGTTCCACCAACATGCCTAGTGAGTTGAACCTGTAATACACCTGGATGAACTTGAACTGATGCTCCAGGATCGAATTCTGCTTCACAATCACTGCCACTTTCCTTCCGACTGTGTCCAAGTACGAATACCTCTTCTCTAGCCCCTGCTCAGCAGCGAAAGGGACCGACACCGACATATCATACGAGCCTTCCGGAAGCACAACCTTGAGAATGAGTTTGTCTACCACAACGGTGTTAAATGGGCTGCCAAAACTGACGTTGAGATACCGAGAGCCATCAGGGGCTTTGAACACCAAGTCTTGAAGAGGGACACTGTATCCCAGAGTGAAAGCCACTTTCCAGCCACCAAAAAGCGGATATCGAGGCTCAAGCTCAAGCTCCGTCCTGCGAAAATCAGATCTTAGATGTGACGTGGAAATGTTGCCAATCTCATCGCGGTAGTACACGGAATGCGCATTGACAGGAAGTCGAGCTTGAAGATGTCGAAAGGCAGAGATTCCACTCATACCAGGCCTCGCCTGATACTCGAACCGCGAGAAACCACCCTTGAGACGAGCCCCCTTGTTCACAAGCTTGTAATTCTCCGTGACGTAGACGTTCCCCCAGTGCGAAATTTCTACCTCCCTCACGAGCTCCTCCACCACTGCAAAAGGCTGGTTGTTCTCAAAATGAAGCGAGATGAGCTTGCTCTTCAGAGGCTCTGAGTTCTCATAAGGTCCATAGCGAACCTCAGTATTGATCACCTTGGTTGGGACCACTTTAGTGAAAGACTCCAGCCTGGTGCTTGAGAGCTGGAAGGCGCTGGTTTGCATCTTGATGGGGTAGGGAGACAAGATGTATGCACTATCATCATAATTGACGAGCTGAACGTCTGACTGGTTGATCTCTTCAGGGAAAGGTTTCAACTGGTGAACGAGAGCTACGTAACTCTCGAAAGTAAAAAATTCGCCAGGCTTCAGAGCTTTGGGTAGCGTCAATGTGTACAATGTCACGGTGCCTTGCTGTGAAATGTTAGACACTGGTAGAAACGCACCAGGGACATTCTTGCCTTTCCCTTTCACCGCAACCTCCATAAACGCCAGTCTCTCCGCTTGCGCTGTAGTCAATGCCAGCTTTACTTCAGAGGCCGGCTCTGAGCCTGAATTCTCCACCTTCCATGCTGTGGATACTCTCACAACCTGCGTTAGCAAATCTACCTGCAAACACACACATCAACATATACTCATGCGCACAAATCCGCTTCTGCGAAGAATTAAGGGTCTCCACTAAATCCTAATTCAGAACCCACACATACTTTAAACTGAAATGCCAGGTGTAGAAGGCCCTGGTAACCAGAGACGAAGTAATAAATCTTCGCACTCAAAACTTCAAATTGAGATTTCACGAGTAATTCTGTACCAAAAGTTTTGAATAAAGTCTCCTTGGAAAGCTACTGAAAATGCACTGCTCATGTGTTGCGATATGCTTCCTACCTTAAAGTGTTGACATCACAGAAAGAAATTACAGTGCGAAATTAGCGAGACCGCAAAGTACACAGAGAGACAACAAGAAGTTCGTTCTTCTGCGACATTTCCTGTTCATTTGTAAGTCAAATCTTCAGACAGATGCGCTTTTCACAAACCATTTCAATATTGAGAATTCCAAATTGAAGTGCACTGCCAAGGCTTTAAAACGACATTAGCAAAGCTTTCATACCCAGAGTTCCAATCTTAAACCCTAGCTCAATATCAATGCAACATACCGACACGTACAACTTTCCCACCCAATCCCTCCAACCTTCTCCGAACTGAAACACAAATGAAAATCCCACGCAAAATTCGACAACCCTAAATCGAAGATACCGACACTTCCACCTTCTCCACCACCACAGTCCGATCGTCCAACCAAACCCATCCCCCAAATCATGATCAAAAATAAACCCCCAGAGACAGACGGATCGCGTATTCACCTTGCGATCAGCTCGGATAACATTGAAGGTGCTTTCAGCAGCAGCCGAGCCGAAGTGGGTGCAGGAGGCGACGAGCAGTAGCAGAGACAACAGGAACATCGCCCACGCCATGGCGAACAGGTGATGACTGAAGCTCCCGAGTGAGAGCGAGCTGGAGCTACATGAAAAGGTCTGTTGCGACAATGGCGAGCTGGGCGACTGCGAGGAAATGTGCAGCAAGCTGTTGCGGAGCCGAGGCTCACGTCTGTTTGGGCTTCGTGAGCGGCGTCCTGAGTGCTGTCCAGACGTGGAAGCAAGAAGGGATGGATGACTGTTTGCGTGGGATGAAAAAAGTAGAAAAAGATCATTCACTCATATGGAAAGTAACCCCCTATTGAAATAGATCTGGGTGGATTGGCCCCCCTCGCTCGGCCTTACCATGTTTTACCAGAGGTGCAATCAAAACAAAAAGCCCCCCTAGTTTGGGCCGTGATCACCCCTCCTTTCATCACCCCTCAGCTAATTTGCGGTCTGTGATCACAAATATGAATTCAAAATTTGCAAAAAAAAATTTGTGTGAAAAATAAAAAATTACAGCGTTTTACCCAAGTGGCTGAGCGAGGGGGTCAGTTCTCCCTGCCCAGGATAGTACTCCATATTGTTTTAGTGTTTACGCAACATAGTATTGAAAGTATACTGTTGCAATACAAAAATAATACTGTAATAATATTGTTTCAACTAAAACATTGTATTCCCATTGAAATAGATGTATTGCAATACTGCTTTTGTTTTGCAAAAGTACAATTTCACTATTGTATTGCATAATTATTGAAGCAATATTACAACAATATTAAAGTAGTTGGAGGTTACTTCCGAAGAGGCCAAATTCAAGGCTCTACGGGGAATTGTAATTATAGTACTCTATTTCATATTTGGAATATGAATCATGTACTAAATATGACAAGACATTCACCATTGGATTGATATTTAAACAATCAACATCCCAGGAGAGATCAGTCTTTGTTATTTTAGGTATACACATGCGTTAACAAGGTATTTGACACGGGGCTATTTACCTTCATTTTAGAAATTTGAATGACCTTATTTTTCATGTAAAGATATCAAGGGTATATTTTTAAATTTTAATGTCCTATGTTTTTTTATAAATTCATTCATATGGTTTTTATAGTTGGGCTATCTTATATACAAAACTTACATGTCTGATTTTTTCATACCCATACACAATATATGCACTACTTGTAATGTAGTACAATTTCAAATGACAATTAAAAATGTGAAATGCATCATTAGTTTAAAATATTTCTAAATTCTATGCAATGTATTCTAAACAATCTGATATGGTAAATAACAAACATCATAAAAACATTAAACATAGTTATGATGCTAAAAATAAGAAAAACACCAATACTAACAATACAACATCAACAACATAAGAATAGAAATTGACACTCTAAAAATAGTGTAGATTAACACATGAATATTACCTCTACTATAACATAGAGACTATATTTTATCTATATATATGCATTTGTAATGGTTTTATGGCCAATTTCATTAATAAAAATGGCGGTATTCCATTAGTTTGACAATTTTGACAATTCAGACCATGCAGTCTAAAATCTACACTTGTTATAGATTTTTTAAATCTATACATGTTGTAGATGTCTAAAATCTATATATGTCTAAGATGTTTCAAACCGTGCGGTCTGAAATCTAAATCTATTATAGAATTTGAAAATCTATATGTATTCTAGATGTCTGAAAATCTATCCTTTTTCTAGATACTAGTTTTCAATTTAGATCACATGGTCTGAAAAATGGCATTTAGAATATTTCCATTTTAACAAAATTTACCATTTTTGAGTTTAGAATCAAAAAATAAAAAAGTGCTTATAAAACATTAGTAAAAAGAAGATGATTCTAGACATTTACAAGTATATGTACAAGTAGTTGAGGTAAATGTAGAGTTTATAGTGTCAAAGTATAAAAAAGATTCCATACAATTATTGTAGATCAAAAACTTATATAGATCAACAGTTGCTATAGATAAGTAGCTCCACGAAAAATAGCACCTCCAATCGATGCCACACCTTTGATGTTATTTGTAGCAACACCAATAAGCAATAACCAATGGATCTTTACGAATTCACCCCAAATTGCACCTAGTCACTAGAAATTTGTCTCCAATTGCAATCACCAAATTTTGTCTAGTACAGTCCCAAAACATTCTTGCAATACATGCAAATATAGCTCAAAAGCACCCAAGAACTTTACATGAATGTAGCCATTTCTTGTGCTAAGTTTAAAAGCACCCTTCAAATTTAGTTAGAAAGGTGATGGAACAAACAAAACTTGCAATCCTAGGTGCACGCACTACCACATAAAATCCCAAGGCCTTTATAGAATCCAAACCTAAACAAATACCTTGCAAAATCAAATTATAAAACTACAAAAAGAAACTTGCAAAAATCACCACAAATTTTACCTACCTTGCAAAGACTTGATCCTGATTGTCTTTCACCAACCTTTCTTTGCTTGATGTATCTTCACCAACCTTGCTTTTCTCGATCGGTCTTTACAGACTCAATCAATTGCACCTAAGTGCAATCCCAAAATGTTGCTCAAACACACATGAACGTTGTTCAAATACACCCCAACGTTGCGCAAATACACTAGGTCATAACTCTATTCAAATGTGCCGCACTGTAAGAGCTTTTCTCAAATGCACCAAGCCCTCACACTTTGACAAAAAGCACCCCCTTCACTTTGCAAATGGAAACTTTGCTAATGGAGACGATGTAAATACAAGATCAAAACCTGTAACCCTGGGAACATGCACCACTAGATAGAATCCCCATGCCTTCACAAAACCCCAACTCAAAGCCGTTGCCTTGCATCCCACAACTTTAAAACAACAAAAGAGAGCTGAAAAAATCACAACAAACCCTAATTGCCTTGCAGAAAAACACATCAAAAGTGCAAGACAACTAGTGCAACGTTCTCAGCAACCCTAGCCGCATCAATGATGATACCCAAACCCTACACCAATTTCTTAACGGATACTTTGTGTGAATATAAATCCTCATAGAACAACCTCATTGTAAATTTACAACTCAACTCTTTTGTCTTGGTATAATAGATTCTTATATGCTGTCACATAGTCAGCATACTTATGGAAAGATTTGTATGTACAAGCTATAATAAATCTAAAAGAATTCCCAATATTTACTAGATTGTATAAGTTTTATCATTCACTTAAAAAAGTTTGTCTACATCTATACTCGTCGTACTACAAAAAATTTATACAAACCTTATTTGTAAAGGCTAATTTTTTAATAAAAATTTCTACTAAATGATGTTTATACATAACCTAATTTATATATAATAAGATACATGACATTTCAAGGACCCTATAGCAACCCTACATAATATATAAAATTCATCCCCTTTGAATTAAATAGACCCTATCTTTTAATTCACATAGTTTTCTAAAATTTGTGAGTAATCTCCTTGGATCAACATTTGACTTTTGTTTGGATATTATTTGAACACCTTATATATTATATAACTCGTATACCACACCATACATGTACAATACATGATCATTATAATACTTTTGAGACATGTAAGAGGTGCAATAACTTCACTTGTAGTTTGTCATTAGATTTGGCTAAATATGATATTTTGTCACTATTGTATACCTCAATTTATGCACTCTCTAGGTCAAATACACTAGAAATGCCAAGTTAAAATTAGATTAAAAATTGGGCTTCTCTTTCAACTATTCATATCAAAACCATACTATTTAAATATGTTCACTATAGATGAAACATCAAATTTTCATCCACATGTGTATAAATTCATCCAAATACGACAATGTCATCTTATTTTGGATGAAATATGAATATGTCATTTACCAAAAAAATATGGAATATTTCAGTACTTTATTCTTACATCACACCTAGCAAATTGTGAGCATATATGAAAGTGGTAAGGTAAAATAGTCCATTACAGACCAAATGAGGAGTTTGCCCTCATGTCACTGCTGAAATCTTTTAATTTTTTTCCCACATCCAAACAAGTGACAAAAGTGATGAGAGTAGTTAAAACTGTATTTTTTCAACAAAGTGTGAATTTGTTATGAGTTTTTGAAGCATTCCACCCATCATGGTTCCTAAACTACCCCAAAACCAACTAAAATTGTATCCATAATGGTCATCTTACTCACCTAATGCAATCAAAATATTTTCTAACACTGAAGGCTTAAAAGAGTCACTTCCTACAGTGAATTTACACTCAAAAGCTGAAAGTTCCTATTGTGGTCATTAACTTAATCACCCCATTCCAATTAGCTAAGACATTGATTGTGGCCAAAATCTCATTCACTGGAAGGAAACTGTAATGGGCTCATTCCTACGAGTCTGTAATGGGTAAAAAGTCCGTAATGGGGTGTTTTACCTTCCCTGAAGGCAGACAGGGTTGAATGTTCGAGGATTCATCTGATTGACATTAACAAGAAAATGATTTGCATTAGCAGAAACATTCAATTTATTTGAAACAGCGAATATAGAAAGATTAACACGTAAATACAATCTGAATGGAAGATGATGAGGAACTTGGAGTTCAAGCATACGCTTTGCTCAATGACTTTGTCAATTATAAATAAGACACATATGCTTCGCCCAGTATGGTAATATCCTGCAATCCAAAATCTACAGCACTCGAGGTGGACAATTCAAAAATAGATGTCAACTGTCAATTTCCTCCGTAAAACCACCCCAAGCCGATGGCCTCTGTGAGAAACTTCAAGCTCCTTCAACTGCCTGAGATCAAGACATGACCATGAACTAATGTCTGTTACTTTACACCAGCTCATGTTATAAAAATAAATCAAGCATTAACATGCCTTAGCTCTGGAACTCTTTTAATAGAGAATATGAAGGACATTGAGTCATGCATAAACTTGTATAGCTGGGCAGGCGTCAGTCCCAAACATAGCCTTACGACTTTGCAGATTCTTGTGTTATTGGTAAACAGACGTCAGGGCCTGGTCACTGCGACCTCCTTGGTGAGGAGGTACCCCTTATCTCGAAGTTGTAATCAAAACTTCATCAGCAGAAAGTGATTGATGTGCTAAAATACATCTGCCATGTTCCCAACTCTGCCATGTCTACCAAATTTGCAAGTCCCGACTCTCCATCCAGAAACAATTAGAACAGCCGATTGTAAATGATTGGCCAATAGAAGTTTAATACAGCTCTTCCTCGGCCTTATCCATCCCTTGATTCAAAAATCGCCAAGGTCCAGTTTTAGATTTCATTCTGTAAAAAGTAACAAAACTTTGAAGTTAGACTACGGGGAAATGTTCTCTACTAGACTCTGGCATAACTAGGTTTTAAATGCAACTAAAATATTCCATAACCTAAACATTTTATATTACGATAATGGTCGAGCTATAAAGAAAATGAATATGATCGATTGAAAATCTGAAGGGCCTGCAGATGGTCTTACTGCAAAGTTTAGAGTTTCAGAGCTATCAAATTATACATCGTCAGCTGTCTTGAGTAAAATGACACAAAGAAGAAAGACTTCCGTGTATGAGTATCAAATAATCAAACAGCTGGCAGATTTTAAAATGGTAACCAACTACGGAACGGTAGACTCTGAAGGCAATGCATTACTCAGAAAAAAATATACCTCCAAAATCCAGTCAACATCCGGAGAGACATGACGGTAGTGAGGCCAACCCAAACTGCAGAGATGCCCCAGAACTTCGGTAAAATTAACAGAGTTAGTATTGAGGGTACAGTCAGCGCCATCTGCACACACCCGCTCCTAAGTCAGAATCAGTCCAACATATGGACCTCTGAACCAGAAGATAAGTGTTTATACTTCCTCTACTATATCGTGATACGACACAGACAACAGAAAGGTCCATGTCACCATAAAGCCATGTTCAGCTGAACAGTACCCACTTAACTAAACATTTTTGGAATCTAAACGCAAGCTTATTTATTTTGGGGAAGAGGGAACGGTTTCCAGCACTTACCATTGAGATCGCCGCATACTCAAAATCTGAAGCTCCATAATGCAGACCATCGAAGACAAAAGCCAGAGCGTTGATAGGTTGTGTTAAGGCAACAAACTGCAACATCAAGCACACTGAAAATCAGATGCTCCACACAAGAAAATCAAAATAAGTTTCTCAAACTCCATTAATCACCAAAATGATCAATCAGAATTGCATCAGATTAAAACGTCGATCTCTTGTCAGTAGCATGCTTAAGACAGTAAAGACGCAAAGTAGATTCCCTTTCAGAAGTGCGATGCGACAATGTAGTAAAAGAAATAACAAATTAGTCAAAGTCTTCAGATTATTTTAATGGAATTCACGACGTACCGGCAGAAGCAGCCGAACGAAATCCAACACAGAATCATCGTTGGTGAACAGTCTTGAGAAAGGTGGCATTCCCAATGCCAGGATCAAGGTCGCAAATAATCCGAGACCACATCCAATCTGGACTCCATCATCTCAAAATAAAACATTTATGATCAGGAAATCCTTTCATATCAACTTAGCATCTCAATTCACGTACACAAAATTTTCACGTGGCCAGCTTTGATATGAGTGACTTCGCAATATGTGGAGATGCCTCTAAATTGTTTTACGACTAAAAGTTCACTTCGAGCTTCTGGAAAATCAGTAAATCGTTAACTACATCAATTGAACGCTCATGAAATCCCTCTTCAACGGTGCCACTCCACGCACAGATTTTCTGAGACTTGAAATCCCGTTCCTCACCTGCAACACTCGGATGGCAGCTTCCTTGACAAGCTTGTAATCGTTCTTTGAGAAAGCACTAGCAACGATACTCTGCACAATTCATAACCAGGAATATTTCACAAATTTCAGACTGCAAAAATAATTCTTGAAATTGCTCATGATGCAATTTAGATTTTCATGTTCTGCGGAGATACAATCTCACAGCACAAAAAACTCAAACAGATCGGATATCAGTACCTGGCCAGCCAGTGCAAGGGAATCTGAAAGAAGTGATATTGCTAGCCAGATCTGCACACAGATTTGATGAGCAGCCATGGCAGTAGCCCCTTGCCTAGCCGCCATAGAGGTAGCTATTGTAAAAACCAGGAGTAGCGCAATAGTTCGTCCGAGCAAATAACCACCTGTCAGTTCACATCAACTGTCAAAAAAAGGGCTTGCAAGTATATCATACTATAATTATTCGAAAGACAAATCCAAGGGCCTCTGATTTGCTAATGATGTGAAAGCAAGACAAAGTATCATTTCATTCAAATCATAGTCTTTGACGCACCAGATGTCAAGAAGCGATTGAAGGATAAGTCTTCCCAACGATTTGGTAATAATACAACACGCTTATTCAAATTCCACAAAAGCAAGCCTGCAATAAGATACCTGCCAGAAAAAAATTAAATTAAAAATACTCTCTGGAACAGAGCAAGATGTGAGTTTACTTCTAACAAAACCATAAGAAACAAGAAAACGAGTTCAAGCTCAACTCGATGCTTACTGTGATACTACGGTTGCTATTGCAGCCCCACCAACGCCGAGGTTAAGGGAGAACATCAAAACGGGATCCAAAACAACGTTGACAAGGTTACCTGCAACTGTAAACATAATGCATGATAGATTAGTGCACTTTGAAATCTTGATTTTTCGCATTGAAAATGAACCAACCAGATACGCCTAAAAGTCAAATACAGAAACCACCTTACCACTAGCGTACAATGGAGTCTTTGTATCTTTGAAACCACGAAAAACTCCCTGAACGGCAAGAGCTACCACCACAGCAGGTGCACCAAAGCCACGCAAAACCAAGTATTCCATAGCTGCAGTGCGCATTGGTGATGTCTGCAAGCACACTCTAGCAAGTTAGAACATAATACCTCATGGACAACCTCAAACCCGTACAGTGAAGCTTCAAGAACTGACGACAGAAAGTCTGCGACTTGCATTATTCTATGGCGATAGATTGTTCTAATGATTTCCTCAAAGCCGCGTCACATTTTGACTAAATAATGAAGAGACATCATCTTGCACTGAATTGAAATATGCACAGCAAGCAACATCAAGCTATACCATCTGTAGGTAAAGATAAATCAAAAAGTCAAATGCTCCATCTCCTACAAAGGTTATTGTGAGAGTACGTGTAATCGAGCATAGAATCCAGATGATTCACAATGGCATTGGATTCCCACGCCGCGTCATCAGATAGGATCACTTTAACGTGCGGTAATGGAGGCAACTGAACCCTTCGTATACTCCATATAACCCATTCCAGATCAATGAGGGAAAACCATCTTACCACGCCTACTCCCATAACAGTCAACACAGGGCCTGCGAAGAAAGACAGTACAAATGCCTGTCCGACGCCAAGAATGGTTCCAAGCACCAAAGCAGACGAGATTGATGAGAGAAAGAACTTCTCTTCTATAACGGGTTTCTCAGCGTTGCCTTTGTAAGTAATATCTGATAGGCAGGGAATTCCATATAAATATCAGACAAAATATGTCAACAAATACTCCAAAAAACAACTTGCATATTTGTAAGCGGAGGATTGAGAAGAGAATGGCTAGGCTCTTACGCTAAGAGAAGAAGAAATGACATCAATCTTCAGAAACTCTGAGAGTGATTGACTAAATCAGGAGGAGCGTAATCGACAATCACACAAAGGACAATAGCTATATCAGCTGACTGATTGATTTCATTAAAAATATCGTGAACACCGCACGATAGAAATGAAGTAGACTCACATTCCTGAGACTTCGTGAGACTGTCAACATTAGAGGACTTCTGAGGAGCATCCTCTGCCACAAATGATGTTGTGACATTCAATAAAGGAACGTTAAACATCTTGGACACCAGGTTAAACACTGATATAGAGACGCCCACCGCTGCCAGCTCCACGGGGCCTAGCAAGAGAAAATCGAAATTCGTGAGAGCCAGATAATGATATGATTGCATCATCACAGGTAGAATTATAAGTTACGAACATTGCCACTACTTTTCGTAGAATCCAATTTGACAACAATCAACACGATCCACATGTACGCTTTATACACACTTGTAGTACCTATTCGTCCGACGAATGCAGTATCCACCAAAGACGCAAGAGGATCAGCTGCCAAAGCTACCGCTGCTGGCAGAGCAATCAAGGCGATATCCACGCCCAGTTTATCTGCTTTGAATACATTGCTGACAAGAAAAAGCAACAGAGAAAGACGTAAGGCTTAAGTCCCTTAAAGTGAGCATAGGAATCGCCACAATCGTATTAAAATCAACAAACAAAAGTCGCACCTTAGGTTTTCAGACAAGCTCCATCCTGAATTTGTTCTCGCCTTTTTTGGAAGGGTCGTCTCAGAGTCCTTATCCATGTCGGAGTCTAAAGCCATGATAATGACCCTCGGTTCCTTTCGTAGTAATGGTTTGGTGGAGAAGAGAACATGCCCCATTGTATTTGAAGTCCATCGTCTATAGCTAGTATGTCTCCTATCAGAAATACTTTTTACCGAGAGATTGTTGCATGTTGACTTACAAAAACATTGAACATTTCGCTGTTGTCCACAGTCCACTAAACTGCATAGAGACGGACACTTACTCGATCGCCTCTCCGAAACTAGAGGTTGACCTTCGTTACCAAAAAAATGACCTCTACCACTCGTAAGTATAAAATTCTCCATTCTCAAAGTTTATTTAGGCACTCTCCTACGCCGATGTAGCAACGCGGATGTTCGTACTTCCTAATCAACCTGTATTCTGAATGACATCAAACAATCAGCAAAGTCCATCATCCATGAAACTCACGGTGAGCATAAACACAATTCTATGATATTGGTGCCAGCATCAAAAAATTACAACTAAACCAAAATCATCCAAGCGGCCTGATCTTTCATTTTCAAAAAGAACAGAGATGCCGGTTGAGAAATCACAGATTTGTCAATTGATCGGAGTACTATTCTCAAAGACAGTCCACTCCATAAAAAGGAGTTCACATTCAGAAATTCTCGCATTCAAGAATCTATCAAATAAAAAATTCCAGACCAAATTGACAGGTCTTAGTTTGAGGACTAGAATTTTCGACGAGAAGCAGCAGTACGAGCAGAATCGCAGAATTTCAATGCTTCGAACAACATCGGATCCTCTCAAAAAACACAAAGAAGATTCGCACAAAGAGGAGACAAAAAGACCTAAAGGAAGAAAGTCAATGGACTCCAAACGAGACAATGTCGGAATAATCATCCAGAGCGTAGTACTTCAAAAATGCGCAAGATGTTACAAAGCAGCTCAATGCTCAAAAAAAATCCTGACGCACCTGAAGCAGTTGTCAAATTACTTCTGCGCCTGCTCCTGCAAGCGATCAAGGACAGAGAATGCCTTGGAGCGCACTCATTCCGTATAAATTTTCAGAGAAGATTATCAAAATGAAGTTGAATCATAGTCGCGATAAGAACGCAGGAACAGGAATCGAGCCTGGAACTGGGAATGATACAAATATTAAATAGAAACTTCGCTGAATTCGTTGAGACCCGTCTCGCAGAGGAGTGAAGCAAACTGAAGTCCGTGGCGGGCGCGTATCTGAAAGCTGTATGGTGAAGAGTTCACGACAATTGTGAACACGGTCTCCGGACCCCTATAGAGGAGTCCACGACTCCACGGTAGGAAGCGCTACGTGGACTTACTGTCGATCAGAAGCCCAACGGAGGGTTTGGATACTTTGGATGATTTCCGTCAAGGAGGCCAATTGGATGAAAAAATACTAAAATTTGTAAAATTCTGTGCGAAAGCTTCTTGAGGGCATTTTCAGTGAATGGAGTTAACCCTGAAGCGCTACTCAAGATATTCTGGACGATGAACAGAGGGCATTTTTTCATCCAACTAACTTCTCATTTATCAAATGTAATACTTGAATCTAGAAAAGACAACCTTCCTTAATGACCAAATTCATTAAAATCTAGAAAATGATAAATCTATGCAAAGCTATAAGTAAAAATGTGCAAAAATTCAAAAAAAAGATTGAGGCGTTTAGGAGTTAACCCTAAAACGCTACTCAAGAGTCAAGATGATTTGTGTCCTTTGGATGACTTTCGATAGGGTTATAGGATAGGATTTTTCATCCAAAGTCAATTTTGAAATGGAAGTTGCATAAATGCAATTTTTGGTGAACGATTATTTGTATATTCCCTCACTATGCTAGTATTGAATTTTCAAAAAAAAGGAGATACTTACTCAACAAATCACCCTTAAAGTGTATTTTGATCATTTTTTGTTCTTTTCTCTTTATTTGAATTTTAGCTATAAAAATCATGTTTTTTTAAAATTTGAATGCTATTAATCAAATGAATTTGATCAAGTTTTGTTTCTATTCCAATTGAAAATCTTGAAAATCTTGAATAATTCAACATTTTATTGCAACTTGATGTTTGGGTCTATAATTATAATTTGTTGTTTTTCTAACTTTAGAATAATACAATAACTTTGGTTTAGAATATGACATTACTATATAAATTGTAATATACACCAATGGTGAAAATTTCAGAAAAATTGAGCATATTTAGGGGGGTTTTTTAATGAATTTTCTTCACTTTTCCATAAAAAGTTGACAATAATTTCAAATTTCTTCAACAAAAAATTCACAACTCATAGAAGACATATAATTCCATTATTGAAAAACAAATATGAAAAAAACTCATTTATATAAAGTTGTATATTGGTCTGGTATCATTCCTACTTGGCCACTTGTGGCTAGCATGCCTTATATGTATTTTGCCCTTACAATGAAATTTCTTGTCATTTATATCAGTCAACAATTGAAATCAATAAATTAGAATCACTTGAGCATCACCATTTATACTATTGTTTCAATGGAAGGCTATACGTACTCCCTAGTTTTAGCTTGTCCTTAAGCATTTATATACTAACTTCCAAACAAACCAAAGACCACTTGAAGATCAAATTCTAAACACCATGATTTTGTCATGCATGCCTACTTGGTTTGGCTTATTATTTAAGTTGTAGGGAGCATTTTCTTCATAGTACTATGTTTCTGATCTCAAAGTCCAAATTTGTCATGAATGATGGCTTGGAATCCCAAGACAAAGAGTTGCAACTTCCTTGAAACAAACAACAATCTAATCTTAGCATTTGGCTTAATTAAATCTAACTCTTATTGGGCCATAACAATAGATATGATTAAGGTACTAATCCAACTAGTCCCATATAGGGCTTTTGGGGGGGGTTTCTAGTACTAGATTGAATTAGAAAAAAATAACTTGCATTGGCTAAAAAATGGCAACAAATTGTCAAGTTTTTACTAAAAAATTCTGAATTAAAAATAAATAAAAATTAATGAAATCACCAAATTATGAATGAAAACAAAATTATGGACATAAGACATGTATTAATGTTATAGCTTCTATCCAATATGTGGATGGATGTTGAAATTTGGAGCACCTAACTATAGCCTTTTATAACACTATTGACTTTAGCATTTCATAAAAATAAAATTTAAAAACTAGACCCATATACCCAAATAATGAGCTTGGCTAAGTTACTTTGGCTGGCATGCCATTTTAGTCATATAAAAATGGAAATATATGAACTTAGCCCCTTGAACCCCATCTTTTGAGAATTAGAAATGCTAACCTCTACCCATATATTGACTAATAATTGACCCTACTTTAGAGTAGTTGGGGCTTGCAATCGGAACTTGAAATTTATTTAGAATATTCTTACTCATATACAACTACTAATGTAGCTTTGCAGTTTTATAATTCGCAAGATAGCAAGGCAAAATAATAGATAAATGTCTAATATAACCCTTAAAAGACTATTGTTTCTTCAGAGGACAAATGGGATTTTAGGCACATATTTACAAGCTCATTTTTTGTCCTAATTTTTTTGAATTTTTTTGAAGATAGAAAAAACAATTAGCTTTGTGGGAATATATAGATTTTTTAATAAAATCTTAGGAACAAAATTCATGTCCAAATAAGCTCAAAATAAAGGAGATGAGGTAGCCAAATTTTTTTGATTCATTCCATTTGGAACGATTTGGTTCATTCCATTTGGATTTGTTATGAAAAAATTATGGACAATCTTCTTTTTGGGTAGTTTAATCATCATTTTGAAGAGATAACTTGTAGATTTCATTTTTAAATGCAATCTTTACAATTTTTAAAAAAAGAAGTTCTACATGCTTTATTTTACTTGTTAGAACAATCTCATCATTGGGATTAGTGCATTTTAGTTCTATCTTTGAGATATTAAATATTTAACTTTTCCTTCTACCTTATAACTACTTCTACATAACAATTTTAAAGAGTAAAAATCAAGTGTTTTTTTTTTTTTTTTTCTTAGACTCTCAAGTCAATTTTCCACTGTAAATATTTAAATCTCAAACCTTTGTAGTGCAAAAAATTAAAGTTTAGAATGTTCAAAGTCAAATAATCTAATCCCACAATTGAGTTATTTGTAAAGTCCCCCCCACTTTGGGCATGACTTTTTTTGAAGTTGAGAAGGCAACTATAGTTGAAGCGTCAAACTTTTTTTGCAAGGTACTTATGTCACACGACTTCAAAAGTGGGGACCAAACTTTTTTAGGCACCATTTTGGTGGAAAAATAAGTTTCATACCCACTTTTATTTTGACTTTTTAAACTCAACCAGCTTTTTTACAAAACTCATGGGTTTAAACCCTAGTTTAGGATACTTTACGAATAACTCAAATGTGCTAAAAATTTGTTTTTTGACTTTAAACATAGATATCTTGCAATATATGCAGTCAAAATTTCCAAATTTTTTTCCACACATTTTCATACTACTTACGTATAAGATCCTATGGTTAGATGTGAAAAGAAATTAATTTTCAAGCTTTGTAGCTCTCTGCTATAGAAATAGCAGTTTTAAGTGGTTTTTTGCAAGAAAAAAGCCTTAGTGACCTTCAAGAGATAATTGTAATGATGGATTGGAAATCTTAGGTGAAGTATTGGGCATCAAGAAAAGGGCATTATTTTCTTAGCCTCTTTCATAAATTTGGAGTCACTTCGTTGAATCCCAAAACAATAGGCCCATGGCTTTGCTGCCTCCCTTCGTACTGCGTTTGTTCTTGTCGGGGCTCCCTCGTTCTATGCTTGTTTTTTTCTGTCTTTGCTGTTGGTTTCCCCTGGCCACTTGCGGCGGGGTGGTTTGTATTTTCTTTTCTTTGCAATGAAATCCCCTTTCATTTGTGCCAAAAAACAGTAGGCCCATAACCCTAAAACGCTCTTGAAGACATTAAGTATCTTTTGGATGACTTCATTTAAGATTGTAGGATGAAAAAAAAAATTCTTTCAACATTTTCTTGGAAGTTGTTTGACTACATTTTGAAAGCATGGTATTGTATATTCCTTCATCATAATATTATTGACTTCTCTAAAGAAAAAGGTACTCAATTTAATAATCACCCTTATACTATGTATATTTTGGTTGTTTACTCTTGATGTGAAATTTATTCATAAAATGACAATTTTTTAATTTGAGTCCATATAATTAATGAAATTAAATGAATCTTATAAGTGTAGTCTCTATTCCAATTTTAAATTCATAAATTTAAACATTCTATTCATATTTTGTTGCAAAATGGCAACAAATAGAATGATGGACAAAGACCAAGGCTTATAATTAGTGGTCATGGCTCCATCATTCTAGGGCTAATTTAAGCCAATGTAGTTAGAATTCCCTCTCTTAGTTACTGAATCTTTTCTTTTACACAAGCATGTTCAAAAAAGACACTTTGAGGATTTCTATAAGCAAAAGAGACTCATTTCAAAGAAGGTAAAGAATTTGTCACCACTAAGTATCAAACCTACAAGCACACCAATCAATTTGGTAGGTCATGGTGGAATAGCCTCCTCACTTGGCTACACCAAGTCATTCCAAGGGTGCAAGTAAAAATTAAAAAACCCAATTTTGTACTCAATTAATTTACCTAGTGCAACTCTCCTACTTAATTTTTGGACCTTCCAATCACAAATATGAATTCAAATTTGCAATTTTTATCATGTGTGAAAAATAAAAAATTTGAGTATTTTTGAGTGGCCAAGCAAGGGGGACAATTCACCCAAGCCACTTGGTACCTCACCACCATTGGCACCTAATAGTTTAGGGTCAACTTACACCTTTGCTAAGCTTCTTTTCAAAATCCTTCATACCATACGTGTAGGTCAATTTCAACAAGTTTATGCCAAAATATTTTACTTTTTGTAATTCAACAATTCAATAGACACATAAAAAAATTTATAAATTTTTTAGCACTTTTTGAAGATATTCCTAATTTTAGATTGATTCTTTCTATTCATGCGTAAATGTGTTCCTTCTTTTAATTATTCTCAAGAACAATTTTTTCCAATTTTTAGTAAATAATTTTCTTCACTTCAACAGCTTTCAAATTTTCCCGAGTTATTCACAAAATTGACCTAAGGTAGCAGCATCCATAACCGTTACTGCACCCATAACTCACAAGTAGAGTGCCCTTAAACCATCTTCAAGAGTACCCCCAAATTGTCACTCACTCTTAATTTTGATTGGTAAACTCTGAATTTTTTAGATTTTGTTGTGAGAATCAAGGTAGATTTACTAGAGTGCAGTATACTAGAGTGCCCTATTGAGTTTCACTTTGAAAATTCACAGAAATTTGATGACTTTTCCAAAAATTCTATTTTTTTTTTAAATTCATGATTTTTAGTTGCTAATACTGTAAAAATATTTCTTCTAGAAAAAGATACCTTCAACTCTACTGAATTGCTTATTTTGACGGTTATGGGTGTTCCTACCTTACATGTACAGTATTGCAGTCATGGCTCTGACTGAAATTGGTCTGGAGTCTCTACCAACAGGCCACGGCAAGTTTGTGACCTCAACTTCCGACAAGCTGCATTCACAAGGGCTGGCTTGTGATGTTTCCCGTGAGATGGGGTCAAATATGATACTTGGTGGAGTTGGTGATCCTTTTGCATTAGAGGAGATTTTAGTGAAAAAAAGACTGAGTTTTCACGTGATACAGAATTGTGGGATTTGCAGATCAGCAGCAGAAAGTTGATGTAGTTAGGCGATGACCATGTTAGATTTTTTTCAATTTTATTGGCCCCCAATTTTAAAATTTTAAAACTTTATTTTTTGTATTTATATCAGTTGCCTACTATCAATCGTTCCTTCATTGCTACGCGAACAACAGGGGAAACTAGCCAGAAACGGCCCTTTAAGGAGCCAAATTTCATCTAATGTCATGAACTTTCTGTCATTGTCTTGCATAAATGTGAGCATTTGCATCTCCACTCTTCAAGAATAAACTCTAGGTTAAAAAAATATTTTAACAACAGTGAGCATTATGAGAAAAAAATATTGTTAAGCATTCTAAATCAATGAAAATGAAGAAGAGAACAATTAAAAAATTTGATAGACTATTGAAATTGTTGGTAATATAACACCTAAAGGACCAACCTACTGAATTTGGCAATACATCAATTTTTGGTAGGTATGCATGATTAGAGATTCCCATATTTTGGTCCCAAATTTTAATTGAAGGTGGAGAAGAGGAATATCTTTCATGTTTACTAAAAATAAGACATTTGGAAATAGGAGTCAAAAGTTGTGGCCTAATATGTTAATTTTTTTATAAGTGGATAATTTGGGTAAATTGAAAAAAATGATTTTTTGAAAAAACAAAAAATTTGAAATTGATTCTCTTCATTTGCGTATGTATGGAAAGCTTTGAATCATTCCATTTTGATCAATGAGTCAAAAGTTATGAGGAGTTTTTCTTTGTAGGCACACAATTATGAATTTTGTACTCTAATATTGCATTTTTAATCATTTGTGACTAGTACTTTCTTCTTACTAATTTTTTCCTATATATTGTACAATTTCAAACAATTTTTTAGGCAATTACCCTACTTAGCCTCAACAATGAATCCAAAAAAGCACAACTAATTTGGATTGTTTTTCATATGATTGTCGCCTTCTAAAGTGCAACTACTATCTTCTCCATAGGGTCAAGAAATTTATTTTTGAGCATTCAAATGCTTATATCTTGCAATCTACACAGTGAAAAACTCGAGAATTTCTTCCTCATGTTTCCAAACCATGTTATTGCAAAACTCTTTAGTTAGAAATGACAAAAAATATTTTTTTGTTTTTTAGTTTAAAAAAAAATTGGTATTGATACTAGAAATGGCATTTTTTGACCATTTCTAGAATAAACATAGTCAAGGAACTTAAGAAGAAAAAGCTAATGAAAATTCAAATGATTCTTACTCCGTATTAAGTTACCATAGCTGAAGCACAGGTTCAATGCTTGGATGCCAAATAATTTATTAAAGTTTTGAAAGTAGATTTGGCACTTTAAATTAACTTAATTATTAAAAATTAAAAATTGCATTTGAAACAAATATAAAATATTAGGCAACTAGTTTCAAAAACTACTTGACTTGCACTACAAGAGAAAGGGTTGATTTAAGTAGGAATTTAAGGCAAAAAAACCATATTGAAAGGTCATGTCTTTCTAGTCATATATGCTTAAAAACATGTGTCTAGGACTTGCATTAATATACTCGTCTGAAAGGTCACTCGTTGTCTTTCTAGCTGTTTCGGCTGTGACTTTTAAGCTTCGCAGGAAACAGCAACGCTTTTTACATTCGCAGTCTTTCGGTGGGATTTACTGGCGCTGCTATTGGTGTTCTGTACTTCGCACTAGATTTCAACACATGGTCGGCTGTCGTGCTCGAAGATGAGCGGCAGGGAGTGCGTCATCTGTTCGCACGAATATTCCAGGTTCAGGAAATGATCATTCCACCTTCCACGTGTTCAATCCAAGTAGTGCATGAAATTTGAGGAGGCGGCACTTCCGCTTCATTTTATTGAAATGACCTTCCTCTCGGATGGTTTACATCATACACACTCTTTTCTTAACATCTGCACTATAACTGTTGTACAAAGCAGTTTCTCAGATTCACTAAGACCCTAGCATACCAGAATAACTATGAAACAAAATACGCATACACGGAGTAGCTTTCCGCCATGTACAGTTTTTCCTTTGCAAATCGAAAACACTGAAACTGGACCTTCTACATTTCCCTTCACCTACATGATCAACGCTGAAGCCGACCTTAAATCAATGTCACCGCACTGACAACTCTTAAAGACTTCGGAGAAGCATATCTAGCCACATGATGATTCGTGTGTTCACTTCCTTCACGGTCTTGCTTTTCAACTGCTTCGCCCATCCAGGTGGAAACGGACAAATTTTGGAGGCCCCGCTTGAAGTGTACGATGTTACTTTGATGCTACGCCACGCTTTCGAAATCACTTTCTTCGCAAATTTAGTACCAGCCAAACCCATAACAATACCTTTCCCAATCTCTTCTTTCACCCCCGCAGTGTAAGCAAATACCCTAACAACGTCACCACAGTTCATCTGCATTACATAGTGCAAAAACAGTGCCCTTCAGATACTACATTGCAATCCCGAGGCAACTAAGGTTAAGAAATGTGAGAGGGAGCTCTCCTGCAATCCCACATTCATTAAGACAAACCATTGAAAGTGGGCTCCCACAGTCATTACGACTACAACAAAACACTTCCTAAAGCGACTTCAACCAAGCAACATTTTTCTCCTTTACCACATTGACCACTTCAGCTCTCAGCAAACACTGCCACAGAAGACAACAATGCACAGAAAACAACTTCTTCAAATCATTCCAAGAAATTCGCATCAATTGTTTTCAATGAAACAAAAACTAAACCACTTCGTTTCAGCACATTCATCTTCTACAACTGCTACCCTCGCTGAGTACGGTACAGGCATTACTCTGTGGAACACTCCATTCCGAAGTGTACACCACACTGCATTTATTTCTAAGAGAAGGTGAGCAGAACTCTGACCTCCGTCTCCTCTAAAATCAATCGCGACTCCTCAACGCCCAGAATTTGTGGACCTTCCTCAGTCGACATCTTGTCTTTCCCCTTCGAAATAGAATGATGCCGCTAATTGGGTGAAGGTATTTCGAAGTGGCTTCTCCGTTACTAAAAGTGAGCAGGTGACCATGAAGACTTTGACGATGTCTTTCATCCACAGCGGACGAACTCATCTTGCAGAACAGAAAGAGGACACAGTAAAAAACGGGAGACAAAATTTCCGGGAACTCCAGTTTCAATTTGAATTGCTGTGACGTGTCCTCTTCCACACTCCAGAATGTGTGCGCTGCATTTAGGAACATGACTGTTTAGTAGTGGAACACGGTCTCACTGGACATCCAAAGCTTTCCGTGACTGGTAAACCATTTTTCAGTACCTTGTTCTGACTCTTCAGTAATGCTCGACTGAATGTCTCTGGTTTGCCTTCAGAGTGTGACCTTCAAATAATCTCCAAGTCTTTTCAGCAATTCATTACTAGTATCCCCTACTTAAAACACACACATCTCTTGTAGTGTTGGTAAGCTTCCAAATGTGAAGACAAGCACTTTATCCCCTAAAGCCTAGAATAGGGCATTAAAAGAAATCTAAGGGCATTACAAGGTCGTTTTAGGTCTGTTCCCAAAACGGCTCCCAATGTCGTTGGCGCTGTCAGGTTGGCTTTAATTAAAATTTGAAAAAAAATAAAATTGGGTCGTGAAATATGAAAATAAGTCCAAATTTGAAAAAAAAATTAATTACGTGGCAAGGTCGCGACCACGTAGGATTTGAGTTCACAAGGCAGAAACTGCGTTCTCGGAGTCTGGAAACCCACAGTCTCCTAATGCCCTCAAATTTCATCTAATGTTTTTTTTGGCAATATAGCAATTTTGTCATTGGGCAGCTCACTATGTATGGAAATTTTTTTTTCCTTTGTAATTTTCAATTCCATTACTAAATTCTTGACAATTCAATATGTTGAATAATTCTCTTTTTCTTTTTACTTACTATTTTAACCTATATGTTGTACAATTCTAAATGATGTCAAAATTTTCAAGAATGTAGCCATCTTGACTAAAAAGTCTAAAAGAATGAATCCAAAGAAGAACCACTTATTTGGGCATTTACACATCCAAATGTGGCAAATGTGGCATTGTAAAGCATAGCTACCCATTTTTTCACAAGACCAAAAAAAGATTTTTGTGCTAATATCTTGCAATCTCCATGGTAGAAACTCAAGAAATTTTTTCTACATCTTGTCAAAGCAATTTCCTACAAAATACAATGGTTACATGTGTCCTAAAATGTTGTTGTTCTAAATTTTGGTATTTGTACTAAAAATGGCAATTTTGAAGTATTTTTCATGAAAATATAGCCAAGGCTCTTTGAAATAAAACAAACGATTGGTCAATATGGTATCTAAAAGGATGATTTTCATTGTGACCAACTCAATGTTTTAAGGTTATTCATAGAAAAAAATTCTCACAAGGTTGCTAGCATGTGAGCCTAGGATCTTGAACTAATGAGCTTAGGAGTTTAACCCCTAAGCGATGCCAACGCCATTTTTTGGCGTTCGGATGACTTCGCAGGAATAGCAGAAGACCGGAACAATAGTTTTTTCATCCAGTTTTAATTTCATCAGTTGTAAAAAGTTTCCAATTGAGTTTTAAGTCTAACTACTATTTGTTTTCATGTAGTTGAGAAGTAATTAGAGAAAACACATGGCAGAATTTGCCATTTTAGTGTATTTTGAGAAATTGATTGAATCTAAAATTTCTCCTTGAAAATGACATTTTTTGAGTTTGAGGGCAACTAATGAAATGAAGGTCTTTTCTTCTAGTTTCTACTCTAGTTGGAATTTTGGGAAAATTTGTAAAATTGAATCTTTTATTGCAATTTGAATTTTGGCTGCATTTTTAATGTCCACTGCAATCTATAAATAGGTGTACATGGAAGTTGAGTTTACACCATGACATTTGTCACTACAATTTACACACATCGTGAAATTTTCAGATTTTTTGAGATTTTTTTTTCTGTGATTTTTTCTTCATTTTTTCTTCAAAAAATCTCATAAAAATCAATTTTCCTCAAAAAAATCTGAAATTTCTGTGAAGTGCAGAAGATATGTACTTCCATCTCTGAAAAATAAAAAATAAAAATTTCATACTTGATTGGTTCCTAAACGGTATCAAATTGATTGACTAGCAAGGGGGCTTCCAACTAGTGGTCATAGGCCCATCCTTTAAGGGTTAAGCATCCTTGTGATCAACACTTTGTATGGTTGTAAAGTGCCTATATTGAAGAGACCTATTTTATAGGGCACATTCAATGCAATTCAACATATGAATTAAAAACAAATCTATTTTTGACTTACAAAAAATAATTTCAAAATAATAACAATTGTTTTTTTGTCCAAACCACATATGAATAGCACAAGGTGTGTGTAGAGTGATTTAGATCCTAATTGGTTATTCTAAATCCTAAGTGTAAAGTTCGTTCAAGGAGGACTTTAAATAGGACTTGCTTCTAATATACCTAATTGTCATTACAACTAATACTAAGAAGTCAATTTGTTCTTTTAAACCACAATAATTATTTTTCTCCCATTAAATTACTAACTAATAAATTAATTTCCATTCTTAAAAAGAAAACACCAAGGGTAAATATTCTCCCAATTTTCTAATCCTTCTTTTTGCCTTCAGCCAACCAAATTGCTCTTCACAACAAACCAAATCGGATTCGTTTTTTTAGCCTCACCCTATCTCACAGCATTTCCAAGCTGAATTGGACCTTTAGCTCACTCCTACTTGGCCGCACTCACCAACCAAATCGATCTTGTCTCCTCCAAAGGAATCACAGCTCTAAGCTTTCACCAACTTGATTATTCTCCCATTTGGATTTAATCCATTATATATATATATATATATATATATATATATATATATATATATATATATATATATATATATATATATATATATATATATATATATATATATATATATATATATATATATATATAATTAATTTTTTATCACTCAATCCTCTGAGACCAACTAGATCTTAATTCCTAATCGGTAATTGATATTAGTTTATTCCCGATTAGGAAGTCAGTCATCCAATTAAATCCAAATTGATTTTTCTTTCCACTCTAATCACTCAACATTCTGCAATTCACCAACTTGGTACTCTTAGCTACCATAACCAACTAGCATCACTCCAATTTGTTTCTCCCATCACATCAGAACAAATCCAATTTGGCATACATCATACAACATCCCAACATGCATACACACACAAATTATTTCTAGCCAAATTGAAATAATACTTTGTCACTCCAACAACTAACATAAGCAATTCCAACTCACACTTCTTTCACAGCATTTAGCATTATAACCCAATTGAAAAATTAATCCAACATACACATAGATTCAAATCACACATCATAGGCTTTAAATCAGCTTCCTCAGCCTCAAATTAATTCCAACTTGGTGAGCAAATCACCATTAAACATTGCAATAGTTTTCTATATAATTTGTTCTAAAAATCTCCAAATAGGACATCTGCCGCAATTTATCAAATTGCTCTCTGTCCTTCTACCTACTTCCTCCGACTTGGAATCATGTTTTAAATTTAACTCTTCCACACACCACTGATTCCCTAATTGTTTCCATCACAGTTCATCACTAGATTGTGGACTTAAAATTCTACAAGCTACTTTTGTCCCCCAATTTCTACACTCCTAATTGGTAATAATTCTTGATTACTCCAAAATAGGAAATCACTTCTCTACCACTTGCACCAGTTCTCCAACTCGAACACAGACTCAAACACACAAGCTAATCCCCACAACACATATACACACATTAACACAAAAACAACCAAATTTCATACTTGGAAATATACAAACGAAAACTCAAATACGCAGCCAACTTGGACTGGATTGGTAGCGGACACATTCAACACTGGGTGACAACCGAATTGAGAAACACAAACAAATAGGAATCCAAAAACAGTTACCTAAACTGCCCGACTTGGAGCCTAACCGCCCAGCACAAACCAAATTGGAACCGCATGCCTAACTGCCAGCCAAGTAAACCCCAATTGGAACTGACAAATGGCCCCTGCCTCCAACTACGCCGAATTGGGAAATCAAAATCCGACTCAGATGCACAAAAAGAATTCCTCCAACTAGGATCTCTTCTGACCCACCAACAAGCTTGAAGTACCCCACTTGGCAGACTTCCATCACATCCAAATTCGAATTTCTACAACAAAACTGATTCAAAACTTACACTCCCAATTTGTGAAAAGACATACAAAATCATCCAATTAGGGCATAAACACACTAAAAAGCCTTCCAAAACACAAAATTAACCCAAAAATTCATACAAAAAGTTAAAGTCAAAATCCTATTAGGTTATCTACAGGGTGTACATTTCATTTTTTCATTAATTGTAAACCTTTTGCAAAATTCTAGAAGGGATATACAAGTAATTTCCTAATTGATTGTAAAAATTTTACATTCAAATTCTTGTTAAAAGCAATGAAATCAAGACTTTGAAAAGAAGTGCACATGTTATTTTTTCATTAAATGTAAATTTTCTCAACCAATTTCTCAAAGTTGTATGAGGCATTGCCTACTTCTTAGTGACAAATTTGCATTCCAAGCTAGGAATTTGAATTAATTATTTGTTTACTTCCAACAAATTACAACATTGACTCTAATCTAAAAGCTCTAACAAAATATTGAATCACATGCATCAGCCACAGTATGAATGGAATGACAATTAGAATCAAGTAAATTGTCAAACAATTGTTTTCCTACATGAATCGATCAAACTCCAATGCTAATAAACCCACATGAAATTCAGTAGTCTAAAAAGAATTTTTTTTTTCTCTTCAAGCATTATCTATGAATTCCATCCACCAATATGTGGTGTATATGAAAGATGGTAGGATAGTAAGAATGTAGAGTTTTTGATAGGATGCAAATATTATTGTATTGCTTGCTTGGTGATGCATTAATTTATATGGCTAGGCTATAATTAGAGTCCAAATTAAATTAACACCATGAATCTTATTGTTGTAGTTGTTTGAATAAAATTTGTTTTCAATTCAATAGTTTTTATTGACCAATGGCTTCCTTTTTTAAAATCTAATTTCATTTATTTTCATCTATTTTTTTGGATTGACATTTGATTGGTGAATGTGCCATGGCAAACAAAAATAAAGTCATCTAGATTGTTTTCCATTTTTATTTGATTGGCTAACTCTAAGAGCATAGTTGAAAATGATTCATTGGAGTGAAGTGTATTTTGGCAAGTTCTAGCTCTATAGTTTTTATGTCCATTTAAAGATACATATTCAATATTTTCAATAATATACAAACACAAAATCAAACATATAAAATGAAGAAAATAGGAAAAATGTGATGTTCAATTTTATTAAAAAGATCCATCCTCTTAGAATTAAAATCATAGAATAAAGAGCAGTCCTCTAAAAGCAACACTTTTTTCTACTATGTCTGGTTATTATTATTAGATTTGTTAAATTTTCATATTTTCTTGTCAACAAGTGAAAGGAGGTTCTAATGCACCAAAGAGCATGGCAAAAGTTGCACTTTTTTTGGACAAGTAGTTCAAAGTCAATTGGTGGATTAGGAAAAAAAACTTTGTTGCATTTCAAAATCAATGGATGCAAAACCAAATGGAATTTTAAAGGCCAGAAATCAATCAATGCCATCCCAAAATTATAGTCTCTTTGGTAAACTCCTTTGAGTAATTAGAGCATTCTAATTGGCTTTAAGAAATATTTATTGGCTAATACTCAGCATAATTAGAACAAACTTGGAGGATATTAAGTGAGACTTCAGGATTTTGTGCTAGGTTCTAAAATTTAAATTTAAATTAATTTGTTCAAAAAAAAATTAATCCAAAAATAGATGGTGCACAGGGAGCAGGACGCTAAATCGTCCATTCCAACCTCACCTAGCATGTGTCAAATCGACCCACGATCGCGGGATCCAATGGATTGTATCAACGGGTTGCACAATGATGTAGAATGGCAACTTCACAAAACAGGGACTTCTTAGAACAACAATTCCATAGAGCAATGTCGCAGGACATCGACCTCGACTACCACCGTCCTACGCAAGGCAACAAACTAGTTGTTCTTAAGTTCTTTTCTAAGTTGTGAACAAATTTATATATCCCACATTGATTGTCTTACCTCCGACCATCCCATGTATATATATAGAGTTCTCTTCTCAATGCAAAACACAAAACACAAAATACAAAATACAAAATACGAATTATAATAAAACTAAAATAATTATTTTAAATTCTATCACAACAATGGTAAATTTCAAAATAATGGCAACATTTCATTACTACTGTACATTGAGGGTAGATTCATCACACCATGGACGAAATCTTTTTTTTTTGCTTGAATTTCCCTTTCATTCTCCCCATTTAGAATTTTTAGGATCTGGTTTATTGTGATTGGGAATATTTTGTTAATTGTAGCTATGGCCTTCTTGCTTTACCACATTGCAAGTTCAACATCATGGAAGCTTTACAAAATCTTGTTTGACAAGGCTAAAATAAGGTAGCCTTTCCAGAATTATACTCTACTCAGGCTTAATCAAGGCTTTGTTATTAGGTTTGAGTAATGAAGGCCATACAATCAATTCTCAATCTAAAATTAAGGCTTTACAATCAAGTCATAAGGTTTTACAATATAGTATATGGAATATTATTTTATATTATTTTTTGATTATTCAAAACACATCGATAATATTATCTTTCATTTTTCATCAAAATCTTTTTTAAGATTTTAATTTATTCTCATTAATCTTTTTTACACTATTCAAATATGTCACACTATAATTTCTGAAATTTTCATTACATGCCATATTTATTTATTTTTGAATTAATATTTGACGAATCTGACCCAAACATAGGGTATGACATTTTTTACTATTCAAATCATACAATCTGAAATCTAAATTTGTCATGGATTTTTGAAATCTATATTTGTCACAAATATCTAAATCTGAATTTGAAATATGTTGTTACAATAAATTTTATTAAAATGGTGGTATTCCATATACCATTTTTTAGACTGTGCAATTTGAATTAGAAATTGATATCTAGGATTTTTATTGATTTTTGAACATTTAGGATTTTTATAGATCTCAGAAAATCCCACCTGTGAAATTTGTCATCATCTCCAAATACGGACTCTCTTTAGGTGCATTTGATTCCATTTCCTCACTTGGATCTAACTTACATGCTTGACCTCACTGTACTCTGAAGCCTTTCTGCAACTCAGATGCAGCTGGCACCCAACAGCCCCAAATGGAGTCAAACAACCCAACTGAACTCTTGCCTTTGGATAGTGGACCACCCCACTTGCCAACATTATCTTACTTATCAAAGAAGTAGGCCTATGCCTCCGGATGAACTGGCCCTTGCTCGGCCACTCCGAGTAATTCCAGGGTTTCAAGTGAAACAAAAAGCCCCCTATTTTGTGCTTAACTCTTGAACGATGCCACGGACATTTGGTGTCCGCTGAATGACAAAGAATCTTTCCTTCCAGGACAGAAATGCAATTTTTCATCCTCGGTATTGGGGGTGGAAAGGGAAGATCTTCTACAATACTTTGATTTCCAATGCATATATTTGGTTTCTTCGAAGTAGGTGGTGTCACACGGTATCAAAATGCATGGTTTTCGCGGCCACCGGTCCGTCCTTCAAGGGTTAACTAATTTACCTACTACACACCTCTTAGCTAATTTTGGGTCTCTGATTGCAAATATGAATTCAGAATTTGTGAAGAAAATTATTTGCAAAAAATCAAAAATTCCAGCGTTTTCTCAAGTGTCCAAGCAAGGGGATCAATTCACCCTAGCCCTCATATCTGACTTCGCTTAACCCTCAAACACCTTCACTCTTTTTTTTTAAAAAATTGGTCATTTTTGCTTATAGATGTGTAAGAAATATCATTTACCAAAATTTCATGAATTTGGCCATTAACGAAGACAATCTTTTATAAATTCAAGTATTACGGTGGATGAATGAGAAGTTAATTGGACTAAACAATTGCCTTGGAAGCCCTCCATTCATCGTTCAAAAAATGAACATAGGGATACTTCAGGATTAATCCTTAACTACTAAGCATGAATCTCAAAAGCAAGCTACAAATTGCCAGTCCATCTAAAAATAAGATCCAAATAGATAAAGCCATTGAGATTTTAAGAGGATGAAAGCAACCCCACAACAACACGCTCAAGCAACATAGTGAAGCAAATCAATGAAGGACATTCCTTTGACATAGAAGATCAATTATGCACAACCTTTAAAGGGCAATTGTGGCGTGTTGCTGTAGGGATGCCCTTAAAGAGACAACTTTAGTGGAAAATGTAGAAAATTTCTCTATGACTTTTAAGATTATAATGGTTAAACATCTCTTGGGAAGAGGCCAAATTTGAGCATGAGGGCTCTCATGATTCCAAGAATGGGTGATTCAACTTTCTTCCACTCATGGTTGCAAATCAATTCTCGCACTCTCTCAATTCTTTGAATTCTTCAAGGTAAGGGCAAAACACCCATTCCCGTGCATGTTCCTTAGGATGGACCATAGATTCACCCAATTGTGTCAGTAGACTTTCCTTAATGTGTTTGCCACATGTGTAATTATAATTAGTTGACACAGTTGAAGGACACATAGGAGAATCTGGTTGGCTGAATGTTGGTTTTCGCAGGGTTCAGTTTGGGGGACACCTACTGGACAGTTTCACAAGTCTAGGGAACCAACACTTTGAAAATTTGTAGAAATTACATACTATATCGAAATTTAATTATTTATTTTCAATATTCATGATTTTCACTCGCTAATACTAGAAAAATATCATTTTTAGAAAACACTGCCTCCAACTATGCTGAATTCCTTATTTGCACGGTTTTGGGTGTTTCCACTGTACACAAGGACGAGAGGATGATTGTTTGGTGCGGGGGAGCAAAGCTGAGCAACTGTCTACAGCTGGAGCTGGATGGAGTGAGGAAATGGAAAAGGGGTGGTTTTAAAAAAAAATTAAAAATGGTGGAAAAGGGACTTCCACCATTGGGGGTATTTTTTAAGTTTTACCAGCTACCGGATGTGAAGGTCTGATTCGGCACTGAGTTGTCGAAATTGAATTTCCAAGTCAGATTCTCTAGGGTGCACGTCATCTTGAACCAATCAATAGGTGACATGTGACATATTTTTTTCATAAAAATTAATGAATTATTTTTGAATCTATCCTTCACTTGGGGTATTTTTCTTTCATTTCCATATTAAATTCCTTTTGGGTTCTTCACGGATTTTAGGGTTATTGCTCAAAAGATAGTGACCTATGATCAAGGTAGCTAATCACTCAAAAATGATATGGTTTTTGAATCAAGGGGTACATTCTTTGTTTTTACAATGATCTCAAAAGTAATCTATTGGACACTTTTAAGTTGTCACATTGTTATAAAGTTAAAAATAGAATATTATGTTATAGTGTTAGTTTTTTCTAGTTTAAAAAAAATCTAATTTCTTAAAATTTAATACATTCTTTGTTTGGATACTTTTTCAAGTATAAAAATTTCAAAGAATATTGTCTAGTGTAAAAATCTGCTTATATGTTTCCTTGTTGGTTATGTGACATGTACTCTTGAATGAATTACAAAAGAAAAATAATGGATGGAATCATCTTTGAGTATAAATTCATCATTTATAAATACATATCTATTAGTAATCTTTATTTCTAAGCTCCACTTTGTTTCAAATAATTATTTTTGGAAGACTTTTGCTTGAAAATTTTATTTTATTTATCTGAAATTCTAAAAGTTGGTCTAAACAAAATCGAGTTTTTTTTTTTAAAATTATTTTTATTATAGGGAAGTTACTTATGGAATATTATAGACAATTGACTTTATGGACCTCGCCAAAAAAATATGAAATTTCACCCTTGAAAGACAACACCCATAACATTCAGTAGTCTAAAAGAAGGTTGCCTTTGCCTCCCTTCAACCCTCATCCATCTAAGGGAGAAACACCCATTCTTGAACTTGTCCTTTATAGTGGACTGTAGATTCATCTAACTGCGTTAGTAGAGTTCCTTTAATGTGTTTGCCACATGCTTAATTCTAATTGGTTGACGCATTTCAAGAACACATATAAATATTTGATTGGTTCAGTGCTGATTTCAGTAAAGTTCAATTTAGGATACACCTATAGGATGATTCTAGTGGTCAAGGGAGCCAACACTTAAATTTTTTATAGAAATTACATATTGTATCCGAAAAATCTAATTTTTTTTAATATTCATAATTTTCACTTGCTAATACTAGAAAAATATCATTTTTAGAAAAAATTACCTTCAACTATGCTGAATTCCTTATTTGGACGTTTTTGGGTGCTTCCACTGTAATCCATCCACATTATTTAATACAAGCCCCTAAATCTCATATAAGACTTGAATACTTGATAACTTGACAACCTAACATTATTGGAATCTCAAATTTCAAGACAAGTTCATATTCTAATTTACATTGTATATTGAAGAATTGTTGTATAATATTGATCAATAAACTTCAGTTCACATAATTATTGGTATAGAAATTGTATTTCCTGGACAGCTGAATTAAATTGCATTCAACCTCAAATTGGTTTTCTGACCTCTTTTGACACACGGCCTTATATCTAAAGATAGGATGTCGAATATCCCACATCATGTCATGCATGAGATGAAATGATGTGAAATATTTCACATCATTTTGTTAGAAGGAAGGTAGACTACCTTATTGCTACTGAATGTTATGCCCATAAAAACATCCATAGGACACTTACAGGTTTGAAGAAAAACAAGAAAAACAAACAAGAGATGAATTGGCATTTCTAGCATGTTCTACATGGTCCAGTGTACAAGAACACTTCCAAAGTACACTTCTGCATTCATTTGGTGTATGCTGCAAGTCAAGCTAGCGTTTGCACATGGTGAAGCACATGGTAGGGTTGAAAACAACACAAGAAACAACACTGTCCACGCCAATCACACGTTTGACACATAACTCCGTTTCACAAGATAGCAATGGTGTCTCCCTGAGTTTCCATACTTGGAGGGTACAGCTGGACATGATCGAACAAATGAAATAAATCAAACAATCCAAACAATTTGAACCGTGGGACATTAAGGGGCGTTTCACACTATGGCCGTCCAAGTCAAGAGGCCATGGTTTTCTCAAATCTGATTGGTGAAAATCATGGTTTTTCAAATCTAATTGGTGGAATTGACGGCCTCTTGACTTGGACGGCCATAGTGTGAAACACCCCTAAATTCGTATCATGAAGTGGGACCAACAGGCTGGATATACCCCAGGGTGAAATTAAATGCTGAAATTTTGTATATTTTGCACAATTTTTTTTGGCAAATTCTGAATTCATATTTGCAATCAAAGACCCCAAATTTGCTAGAGGGGCCGAGAACATACCCCAAAACACAAGACAGAAATAGGGGGCTTTTTAACTCTTACCCCCCGGGTAACATGAGTTTTGTCCTGCTGGACCCACTTCGTGGGATGGATTTAATGTCTTACATTTGAACCAATCCAACAAATAAATTGTTGACTAAGGTGGGCACTCCAAATGTGTCACTGATCTTAAACCATCATCTTTACTTTGTGTTCAACTCCAAAATCAATTATGTAACTACGTGGAAAAAACTGTTTTAGAATCAAATTTTATTTATTTATAACTTTTGCATACAGTAATCGAATGTCACATTCTTTGGTGCATTGGAACCTCCTTTCAAATACCAACAAGAAAATATGAAAATTTGTCCAACCTAATTGTAGAAACTAACCACAGAAGCAAAAAAGTGGTGGTTTTCAGGGGGTACCCACCTTAATATTGCTGTGTTTAGCCCACCCATGGAGTTCATATCAAACAGGTTGGTTTCCACTACAGCATGAGTAACTTATCATTTGTCACATCATTGACAAGTAGTTTAAGTTTTCAATATGAGCAAGGCAATGGGGCTTGTCTTAAATCTCCTGTGCTGAGTTGAAATCCACATGTCCATATCTGAAGTTGAAATATCACAATTTGACAGCTCACAAAGTTAGCAGTCTTCGGGTAGTCAATTTCAAAGTCAATTCTGTCCTTTCTTCATCAGTCATTCACTGAGCTTGAAAATGTGAGTTGTGCAAAATCCCCAACTTTATGGTAGAAGTACCCATAACCGATAAAATAAGCACATCTGGACATGTTCTAGGCAAGTGCAAGGCAAAGCGAATATTTTCAGAGGTGCATTGATAGAAGTGATGAAGATTGTAAAAATTTTGGTAATTTTATCTCTTGAATTGAAATTATTATAAATTTTGAAAAGTAAAAGTTGGACTTGATTTATAACGAACATCTAGAGTCATCCAATTTCTATCATTCAAAAATACTTTCTCACTAATTACTTCCTATACTTATGTTCACTTATGTGTCATTAACTTATTGGTCTAAGCCTTGAAAAAGTACAAAGACACACATTCCAAGGAGAAAACGGAAATCCATTCCAATCTTATTTGGAATAGGGTACCCTATTTATTGTTGATGGGGGATGTGTCCAGAATGGGTACCTATACTATATATAGAACATGTGTATTACCAAAAAAATTGCTATCTACATAAAATAGTGAAATTAGGTTGCCTTAACAATTAGGTTGCCTTATGTCAAAAAAGTTACTTTCAAAGGTCAACAAATATTTCTAAAAATATTTTCATTTGTATATATGAAGGTTTATGATCCCAATTACAACACTACCTAATTCAAGAGTAGTGCATTTTTGTCCAATACTTGAAAATACTTATATAGTGGCAAATTTCAAGCGATAAGGTGAGACAATCTAATTTTACTACTTTAAATAAGGTACTTTAAAGAATCTATTTGTCAACTCACATATTTTCAAAGGTTTGAGAAGTTTGAGAGAAGCCATTCTCATATAGAATCAAGACATTTTAACAAGAAATAAATTTTCTATGATTTTTCAAAGTTTCTTGGGACTAAATTAGTAAAGTATAGTTATCATTTATCCCTTCTAGAGACAATAGTGGGTTGTCTTTTGAGTGGATAGTTAGACCCATGTTGAACTACATGTTGACATATCTCCTCTCTAAATAAATTGTCATGATGCAAGAAAGTTGCTAAGATTGTACTAGTGGGGTGGGGTGATTGGTGCAATGGAAGAATCCAATAGATGTGAAAATTAAGTAGCTAACAACATTAGATTATTCTACCTTAACCTATGCCCTTATAATTGTTCTAAGGTATTGCAATTTTAACAAAAAATGACTAGAAATTGAATAAAGGTATTGTACATGTCCTTTATCTAGTAAAGGAGATCAATGTTTTGCTACATGGAATTAGAGATTTTTAGGCCCAAAAATTAAAAGATGGTGAGTATTTCCAAAAGTCATCTTAGAAGAGCATCAACATTTATCCATTAGGTACCCAAGTGCCCCAAATCTAACTTCCTTTCAAAAGATATTTAACCTTTATAATCTTGCAAGTTATACATTGAAAACTTCCACAAATTTTCTTAAACTTGTCCTCCCTAACCTTCTTACAATCTCATAATGGCGATGTTTTTTAAATCTTAATTTTAAATTAGTAAAACCAACTTCAATGGGAGTTTGTAGCTTCTTTCTAGGTACTCAAGGGTTAACAAAAGGTTTGTCCATTGATCAAGCACAATATATAATGAAATGATTACAATAAGAACACAAATAATAAAATCGTTCAATGACTTTTATCAATGGTAGGCTACAATAACTTCTTTCATCATTCATGTTCATGTATTAAGTGATTATATTTAAGTAGGGTAGCTTATCAATGCACATGCAAGGGAAACTATTGCCAACCATATCCTTGAGGCATGTCTAGGTAGATGACTTTTTCTATTACTACAGAAACAAAAAAATACCTATTGATCTTCTAATTAATCATATTTGAATGAGTAACCATTACCAAGCTTGCATCTTTCAAATGTGAAGTACGATATCAATGGTAATTGTCCATGTGTTTCAAAAAAAAAAAAATGTGAAGTACGATGATCAAGCCTATCAAAATATATTCCTACTCTATTCTAAGTAACCCCCAATTGGACAATTCTCCTCCATCTCCATTTTGAGATGGCCAACAACTATTTAAACCCCATTTAGATTCCCTCCAGGTTACATGTGCCTCACGCGCTGGCCCCCGAAGCTTCCTCCGACCTCACCAAGTCGTGACCCCGTTCCCCGCTCTCCATTCCCCGTTCCCAAACACGTTCCCGCAGGAGTAATGGCCCCCATGATCGCCCTCCCGCTTCGTCTTGGGCGCTTCATGTCTGCAGTTGCCAGCGCCCATTTAAGTTTTACTCCAGTTTGTTGGCCAACCTGTCTTGCATTTGCATCTTCAGTCATTGCATCGTCACTCTCACGCACACTCGAATTTCACGGTCAGAATCGCCAGAAAACTGCAAAGGACCTGTTCGCTTGACACTTGCAGGCCATGAGCACCGAAACAATTGCACAAACTGAAGTAAGAAACTGAGAACTGTGCGCAAACTGAAGAAGAACTCCGCGAAACGAAATAGAAAGTGGATTGCAGTTGCCCGAACTTTCACCAGGAAGAGGGTTGTGAGGGAGCTCAAGCCGATGCGGTCGTGACTCTGCTCTCGCGGCTCGCAGGGTAGATCTTGGTCGGTTTGAGCTGCGGTGAAGGTGACTTGCGCGCATTTGGATGTCCTGGCATGGAAGAGTTTGTGCTTTTCTCGAGTGATGGGGTGTTTCAGAATTGGATGAAGCTCATGGAGTGACGAACATTGAGATTTGGCTGATTTTATAAGATTGGAATTGTTCTTGCTTGTGTATCTGTCGAGGTAGATTGTCGTACGTGTTGTATTCTTTGGTTTATTTTTTGGGGGGTTTTGTTGTGCAGGTTGCAAGGATGGGGGTGAAGCCAATGAGCCCGAGTGCGAACTTCACAACGTACAATCTGCCGCCATCGCGCAACAACGATGGCAAGGACGATGCCTTTGGTCACCACGCTTACGCTCTCCCCAGACCCAAAGGCAACAACAATGGCAGCAGCTTGTTCCGGTTCCTGCTTTGCTCTCGGCCCTGTTTTCAACAACCGTCTGCTGACATCCAACAACACGACGATGAGGCCACTGTCGACCTAGAGGAGGAGAATTTGGACCACGACGAGGACTTGCACGTTCGCATGGAATTGCAGGTGAGATTTCAGGATTTGAAACTAGAAAGGTAGTCATTTGTGTTAAAAAAAACACCCAAAACTAGCGAGGTTGAGGCTTCATCAACCGTACAGTGCATTAGAGGCTCCATTGACCTTGCAGGTGAGCGTTGATTTGTAACACGTGTGGAGATATTTACTCTTTTGACATTTCGTATTTTACAATTGATTTTGAGCGTAACACATAATAAATGTGCAACTTTAGAGATGGTACGAGTTTCTAGATTGTTGTAGGGAAAGGTTCAAGGTGCAGATGTGTGGCGAACGGAACCTCTCGCTTACTAAGTTATATGGCGAATGGAGACTTTTGCATTAATTCAGACCCCTGGCGAAAACGTATTGAATGTTATTCTCTATTACATCCTTAGTAAAGTACAATTTTTGCGGAAATTTTTATCAAATTTGCGACTGATTTCAGTTTTTGACGTATGTTAGTCGGTGATGCGTCATCTGGAAGTTCGATGGCAGCTCTTCGATGAAGCTCTTTCCAGATTTGGTGACTTGGAGGCAATGCTTGCCATCTGTGCCGGTGAGTTCCTGTTGCCGAACAGAAATGAACGATACACCACCTCAATAAATTTTGTTGTGGTGTGCATCGATTATTTGGGGGTGCTCGAGTGCGTGACTTCAACTACAAGATCCTGTTTTCCTTGTCTTCTTTTCATTTGTACAATTTCAGCCCCAGATTCCCACAAGAAATTCGAGGTCTCGTGAACTTAGAGTTTTCAAGTCTCGTTCGAGATCGCTTCTTACAGCAGATAGCGAATCTTGCCCTTCAATTGAGGATTAGAATCCATGCCACCCATTTCCTAAGCGAAGCGCACATGCCCCTTGTTGAACAGATAAAGTAAGATGGAGGCATTACACAGCTGACGGTGTGAAGGAAGCGCACATTGCTGAGGATCTCAAGTCCTTGATATCTAGAAAACTCTCAATGGAGGTGAGCATCAACAGGATCACGAAGCTCTCCTCCTCAGGTGAGCTGGGAACCAGCTTCGACCGCGACGAGGACGAAGGGCAGCTGCAGTCCGGCAACGACGCGGTGCAAGTGCAAGTGCAAGCAGCTTTAGATTTGTTCCACGAATCTAGACGAGACATGGGAAACGACTGCCTCCGGAACTCAAGACTTTGTGTACTTGAACAAGATACTTACATCCTTCGCAATCAGAAGGTAAATATGTCCATTACCTCCCTGCCAACTCTTTTGCGTGCGCAGAATCTATCACGACTTCTTAAACATTAAGCAGTGTCCTAATTCTCCTGGAAGATTTCGCTCTTTCTCAATGAAATTCGCGTCGCATGATTCTGCGACTAAAACTCTCGTCTCCAAAACACTAACCGCTGCAGAGATTTGAACGGAGAGTCACCTCGATTTTCGAAACTAATAAAAAAACGTTTGGTTTCTGACACCCTCGCTTTCTGAGTGGGTTTCTGTGCACAGGGTCAAGTGGTTGAGGAAGGTTTGCAATTGGTGATTTGGGAGCAATATAATTCCACATGGTACATTCGCGGATGTGTGAGCTACCCTGCGACCGAGAATTTGAATTGATCGCTTGATGAAAATCACGAGAGAGCCGCTGCATCAGCCAGCTACTTGAATTTGCAGCTCCAGATCCCCTACGCAAGTGAGCTGCTCTGCGTTCAGCAAACACATTCTTCGCCCAATTAATTTATGGGTGTGAGCTTTCAGTCGGTGGTTGATGCAGTTGTAGCTTCAGAAAGAGCGGCGTGATTCCAGGTCTCTAGTTTAGTACAAACCCACTTGAGTTATGTTTGATATTTTATCAGGCGGGTTGATGCAGTGTGTGATCCATGAGATTTGTGACAAAATTTCAAGAATCTTTCACTGGTGCTGGAGCATGAACATCGTATCAGCAAGCTTAGGGTTGATGCTGTAGTGGCTTGTTTAAGACATGGTTGTATGTACAGAGAGTAAGTGATCTTGGTAGCCATGGTGGGAAGTTCAAGATCTTATGAACTCTAGAAACGGAGTGTCAGCTTTTGTATAGTAATTGATACTTTCAGCGCAAACTTGGGAGGATTCCAACCCAAGGAAATCTCTTTTTGAAAGTCTTGAGCTTTTGGGATCCGGTTTGTCTGGCCGTCAGGTAGGTGTACCAAAGACATGGCCTTGCATTCAATTGTGCCACACGAAGTTCATGCTTTTGCCACTGTAGAATGGAAAACGTAAATATAGAACTCTTATTCTTCTCTTGGCTCGCATTCCGATGTCCTAAATTTTGGTATAAAGAATGACGAGTTGGTAAACTTTTTTGGAAGAGCAGTATGTTGTTTTATAGTTGGATAACAAAAAGAGGGATAATAGAAGTTGATTTCTTATTCAAACATTTGATGTCCTAAAAAAAGTTTAAATCTTTTTTTAATTGTTATTTTTTATACATTTAAACCAATTATAGTGGTGTGTGGAGAAAATTCCAAATTTTTATAACAGTGATAGGTTACTGAACTCCAGTTGCATCTTCAGTTGAAAATATTCTAGAAACTGACGCTGTTTTTACTTACCCTGGACAATTGTGTTTTCAAAAAGGTATCTGAAAAATATTGCATGGGAGAAAAAGAATTTTCTAAGGATAATTGAATGTTTGGGTAGGGTCATATAAGGTCAATTTGAACAAATATTTTTGAAAACTTTGATACAAGGTGTGTATAACAGGGCTTTTTTTTTTTGGCTTTCTAGTGCCAGATTGCACCAGAAAAATAATCTAGTTGATAGACACTACAAAAAATGCCAAAAAAATTGGATGAAATCGCTAGACAACTTTGAAATAAATAAAAATATTAGATGAAATTGCTTGATTGTTGATGAAAAAGAAGCCATGGTATATAGTGCCTTGTGGAAAGAAAGGTAACCTGAATTTTGACTTACAAGAAAACCTTTCAAAATTTGAGCTTCTCAAACTTATTTATCAAAACTAACCTATTAAAATGATAGTTTAATACAATCTTGATGAACACACCAAATCTCAATTTCAAAAAATAAAAATTCTATTTTTGATAAATTATTTTGTGTATCTTTCATTGTGTTATATAATAATTGATTGAAAAATATTGGTGATTATTTCTTAAAATTTTATTGTGAAAATATTTAGGAAAGTTTGATGTACACATCTTTTTTTAGTGAAAAATTGTATTACATAGGAAAAATTTAAAACTACAAAGAATTGAATATTACAGGGTCACTACTCAAAAATTTGTACAACAAATTTCTCTAAATTATGATTAGGTTTCGACCAACGACGCATGTGAGCATAGAAGTGTGAGCCTATGAGCCTTGAACCTAAGTATAAGTAACTATTCTACACTCATTGAAGGTGTTTATAACATAAACACCTATAATATAAGTGTTTAGAATATAGATACACTATAACCATTGACGTGTCTATAATATGCACCTATATTATAGGTGTTTAGAATTCTAGGCTCATAAGTTCTCACTTTCTATGCTCACATACTAGCAACCATGAGGTTTCGACAAATCCATTGCACCATCATACTCGAAGGTATATAAGTAGTTATAATATAAGTGTCAATTAAAAAAATATAATTGTAGTTTTAAAATGTCTATTTAATAAAATTTGGAAAGGCAACCCATTGACATTGAATTCTCTATAGTGTAAATTTTTTCCTATGTTATCCAATTTTTCATTAAATATAAGATGTGTACATAAATGTTTCCTAAATATTTACACAACAAAATTTAAAAAATAATCACCAATATTTTTTAATCAATTATTATGTAACACAATGAAAAAACAAAAACAAATGATTAAAAATAGAATTTTTGTTTTATGAAATTGAAATTTGGTTGATTAAGATTGTATAAGACTATGATTTTAATAGGTTAATTTTGAGAACTAGATCTAAGAAGGTCAAATTATGAAATATTTTCTTGCAAGTCGAAATTAGAATTACCTTATTTTCCAAGATGCATTGTACACTAATAGACTTTGTGGAAAGAAAATCAAATTTGATTAGATATCTGAGTGAAAGGTTATCTTACCAAAATAAACTTGGGTAGTTTAAGCATTTTTTGCTAAAACTCTCATCTACTTAAAAAATTTGGCATGTTTATAACTAATACAATATAGTATGCAATTTTTATGAAATATAAATTGAGTTGTAAAATCATTGTCTAAGAGGAATTGAATTTTGTGTTAACTTTGTTGAGCAATTTTTAAAAAAAATCCTACAACTTCAAATGCTATAATTTTACAATTCATCTTTTTATAGATTTCAAAATTTTTCCAACATATGTGAGATGTTTGGTCCCATGTTTTTATTGTTTGGATTTCAAAACATAAATTTCACAATAAAAAAGAATTTCTTAAAGAATAACTAGTGCATTGCTATATCATTTGTCATAACTCAATAAAATAGCTATATGATGTTAACCCCTAAAGGACCATTGTCCCCTCAGGGGACAATTTGGAGTTCGGGCAGGTTCCGTAGACCTCAATTTTTAATGAATCTTTTCGAAACTTTCTCATAAGATAGGAAAACTGATTAGCTTCATGGGAATATAATTTTTATTTCAATTGGTGACCGGGAGCAAAAGTTATACCACAAAAAGCCCAAATTTTCATTCGGCGGGCAGAATTTTTTTTTTCAAAAAGTCAAAATTTAATTTTTTTTAAATTTTTTTTCTAAAATAATATATTTTTGCCTACATATGAAGCTTTGATTCACTCTATTTGGACTTATAATGAGAAAGTTATGGACAATCTTGTTTTCGGGCAATCTAAACAATTTCTTGAAAAAATAACTTATAGGATTCATTTCTGAATGCAATTATCACAATTTTTCAAAAAAAATTGTTGGACAAGGTTATGTTTACTTTGTAGAACAATCTCACCATTGGGATTATTGTATTTCAATCCCATCTTAGAGTTATTAACCATTTAGTTTTTCTTTCAATCTTGGACCTACATCTACTTAACAATTTTTTAAAGAATGAAAATCAAGTGTTTTTTGTGTGGAATTTTTTTCCTAGACTCTCAACTCAATTTCTTAACACAAAAAATTATAAATTCAAAGTCTATAGTGCAATTTTTTGATACAAATTCCAGTCAAAGTCATCTGAAATTGCAAACCACAGTTCAAAAAAACTTGTATTTCCAACTTTGAATGCTCATATCTTCCAATCTATACGGTCAAACTTCATGAAATTTTTACCACTTGATCTCAATCAAGTTAAGTACAAGATCCTACGGTTAGATTCTTAAAAAAAAAAAAATTGTTTTCTTGGATGAATGCAACAGAAATGGCAGTTTTGAGAGTTTTTTGACAGAAAAAAGGCCTTGGTCCTTTAGGGGTTAAAGACAAATCAAAATAATTATCATTGATATAAAATGTTTTTTTTGCTTTTTGACTTGAGACTCAAAATACATTGTAATGGATAATTCTACAACTATTGTTTGTCAAACTAGGCATAGTTAAATGTAATATAAAGCTAGTAAGATGACACACTCTCTTGTCTTTACAATTTAATAAAATAATTTTGTTTAACTTTACCATGGCTTGCACAAAAAATGCAAAAGAGTAGTGCGAATTTCCTGTGCTTTAAGGAGCTAAAATTTTCTTTGATAAAAAATTCTTTTGTTATAGTAGTATTTTGTAATTTTAATGTGTACTAGGAAAAAAAATTGTAAGTTGATCACCTCTATCATAAATTCAATCGATCCAAACCCAATCCAATTATCAAAAATAATAAATTGCAATTTTGGAGGATTTTCCAAATTATATGTCTTCAAATTGATTCGACAGAGATATGAGAAGTTTTTTTTTGTTTCAACCCTCTTAAATAATTTTTAAATTTCATGTTTAACATGTTTAACATGTTTTGAAGGGCAAACTTCAAAAATTAAGGAAGACATATGTTTTCATACATCTAAATTTTGTTCAAGATCCTTAGGCATTAATTCCTTAACTTTTAAAGGATAGGTCAATGACATGAGCAATGCACAATAAAATTCTTCTACTCTATTTGCTCTCATTTTGTGACTGTCTACAATTGAAATTCTTATATATTTCAAGTGATGAATTACATTCTTTATTTAAGCCATAATATTTTTGAATCTTTTGAAAACATTTATTACAAATACTAATATTTTGTAGAAAAAGTGAAGAAAATTCAAATCCAATACAATATATGCTAAAACAAATTAAAAATTTCTTTGTAGTTGTATCGAATAGTGTAAAATATTATGGAGTAAAAAAATTACCATGAATTTTTATAATTAAAAAATCAAGAGACAATGGTTATTAATCCTAAATTCAAATTGCAATAAAACATTCAATTTTATGATATTTTCAAATTTTGAAGTTGGAGTTAAAACTAGATGTCACTAATCTCACTTCATGAACTAGACTTAAATTTATCTTATGGTTCAATTTTGCATCAAAAGTGAGGAGCTCTAAGTTGCCAAAATACACAACACATTTATCGATGGATTGAACATCTTCTTATATAGAAAAGTCAAAATATGTAACAATGAAGGAATGACCAACTCCATTAATTTAAAATGCATTTGACCAACTTTTCCACCAAAAATGATTAAGAAAAACTATTATTATCTAGCCTAGAGCCTTCTTTGCAATCATTAAAAGGAGACAAAATGTTTTCTCATGAGTTTTAGGATTAATGAACAAACATTCTAATTGTGAACAACACATGGTTGCATTTAAATATATACCAAATACACAAAGATTCAAATTTTTGAATTTATCTAATTGTTGTAAATTATTTTGTTGGTTCCCTATCATTTGTATTATATAGATTTCGAAAACATTGCTTTGCAAATATTCTATTGTACAATCCATAAAAGGAAATTTTACCTCAAAAAATAATTTTTACACATGAAGAATAAAACTTTGAATTGACTTAAGTAAATAATTTGATGAAAAAACTTTATAAATCACTATAAAAAAATTAAAAATTAAAACTTGTGGAGGAAAAATATAATAAAGAATTACAAGTATTTAATCTATTAAAAATTTAGGGGAAAAAACTATTTGTAAATTTTTTATTGATAAATATTATTAAATGTAATAATAGATCCAACAATGTGGATGAGTGGATGGAGAATTTATAAGGTGACTTGGTAATTTTCTATTCTTTTCACATGTCATTCAGTAGTTTACCATCGTCATTCAATTGTTGTCTAAGCTTAGTCATTTAATTTGATTAAAAAAACTAATTTTTTCAGCATTCAAGTCTTTTTCCTTCATTTTGCAAAAGCATTTGGTAAAAAACCCACAACTAAAGAACAACTTAGTTCAAATACTTAGTTCAAGGTAATTCATCAATTTAAGGCAATTTATTTCTTCACTATGATACTTTGATGAAAAATTGAGCATGAGTTTATTAAGAAAAAATGCTAAATTTTTTAGCTAATTTTGGGACTACGTAGCCAAATCTACAAGCAAATATAAATGTGATTTGCTGTAAATTCAAAAGAATTCAATTATGTCAATCCATCAAATCAAAGACAAATCTTCTATTAAACCATCTACTATTAAGAAATATTTTTTGATGGCTAATTGAAGGAATTACTTCATTGACATTTAATGAGAATAAATTGTGGAGAGAAATTTTTTTAAATGAATTCCATTGTTTATCATGAGTCCTCAAAGGACATATATGAAGATGAGAGCTTGACCACTCATTGTCAAAAGCGCAAGAATTGTGCTCAAAGTATGATTTCAACTTCATTTTAGTATAGTAAAATATATTTTTTCAAATTTTTTTAAAACTAAATAACGTTGAAAAATCATGCTTAATTTTATCTCTAAAAATCTATTTGAGGTTTTGAAACTCCAACTCCAAGTTATGGACAATTCTCAAAGAAAGGTTGGAAGGGACATGTTTTTGGACATTTTCAAACAACCTCTCTAAATTTTGTCTATAAATTTTAGTTAGGGTCTCAAAACCTCAAACATATCTTTAGAGATGAAACTTATCTTGATTCATCAACTTTTTTTAGTACAATTTTCTTAAAAAAATTTTTTTACTATGCTTGAATGAGGTTTGAAATTCTCTTTTGAACACAATTTCTCCTTTTCACTTAACTATGAGTTGATGAGCAATTGAGCTTCTTCTTATCCTAATTGACATACCTCACATAGGTTGTTTTACCTTCTACCACCCCACTTGTATAAAGATCTAGTCTTCTTATTTTCTGTCATTTAAAATAATTGGCCTTAGAAGCTATGTGAAACAATTGATGGACATTTGTTTCTTTGTAGAAGTTAAAGTTGATTGCATCCTATGGTTTTTTGCCTACAAACTAGCTATTGCACTTACAGGGTAGTTAAAATTTGCTTCTATTTGATAGAAAAATGATGAAAAATTGTCTTTTTAATTTTATAAGTGGTTCATCTCTGGTGCTTTTAGTTTTTCATTCAATTACACAACTTAAAACACTAAAATTAAAATGATAATTCATTGATTTTATTTGGTTGGCTTTCTTTTAGACACAGGATCTCCTTGTACATTGATATGGATCTAATTTTTGGGTCAACTCTTAGAGCTTTCATATAGAAGGAACCATCAAAATATTCTCCTAATATTCATTTAATAGTACATCTTCACAATTTCAGAAATTTGAACTATCTAAGGTGCTTGAGATTAAATATTTAAATTGCAAGAAGGTTTAGAAAATTCATAACAAAAATAGTACAATAGATTTTATTAGAATTCAATTTAACAACCAAAATATACAATAAGTCTTTTTTTATGATGATATTTTTTATTGAATACGTAGAGTATAATATATGCTATCATAGATTAGAAATCTTTTACTACAAAGTTACACTTCTTAAATGTTAAGAAATTTTTTCCATAGAATACTTTCTAATTTTTTAAAATATCAATCGAATGAAATCGTCAAGAAAAAATAGTATTTTCTAGTAAAAGATGTTATTACCAAATTATGGATGAATGTAAAACAAAATTCAATACAAGGTGGCATAACCAAATCATGGATGAATCTACAAATAGATGAAAGATTATTTTTTGTCTACCATCCAAGTTACATATTCCTAAATCACCTCATTGTCTTAATGAAAATTGTTAATAAGAATTACTATCTATACCTTAAGACAAGTAGTTTGTTTTGTTTTGTTTATTACGTTGAGATCTCCTGGCCCATGCATCCCCTATTCAAGTGCTTAGTACCGTTGGAAAGCCCTTGGTGAGGAGGTGTGCATTGGCTTGGTTTCATGGTGTTTTGACCTATTGTGAGAAAGTTATGGATTTTTGAGTTATTTTTGGTTCTAAAAAATTAAAAAAATTACTACTATTTATACTCCAGTCTCAATCTTGGTACAGTCGGAAAGCCCTTGACAAGGAAAGGTGCATGGACTTGATTTCGTGGTGTTTGAATCTATGGTGTGAGAGTTACTGAATTTCAAAGTTTTCATGCATTCAAAAATTAAATTTGACTGTGACAACGGCATAGGGCACACTAGTATAAATGAATTCAATTAGTATGACAACAATAATTGCATTATATAGCATACTTCCAAAACAAACATCTAAGGTAGGAGGCTCTAAAATAGAGCGGGCATTAAGAATGGAACCTATAAAAGGCATTGAAATGGACAATATGTGGTTCTTAAATGGACCTCTATACTCATTGAATGAAATGAAGATAGAAGCATTGGGAATAGTGAGAGCCAATCATTCTCCTTGCTTTTCCATCTTTTCTTTGGAGTTGCAAGTGAACCATTCATGGAGGACCTAGGAACATAAATAGGGACCTACAACACATTTTGTTTGAAAATTCATAACTAATTCAAAAATGCTCCAAAAAATATGAAATCACTTGTGTTAGATTCCTCATCTATTTCTCTTCCTCTGAAAAATGGGCTAGAAATATTTTCGTTTGTTTAATTACATGAAAAAGGCAGATCAGCCTTTAGATGCTCCACTTCTGAGCCTTCTACCTTAGTGTGAAATCTACCTGGATACTCCATTTGTTCACATGTAATTTATCTCTATAATTGTTAGTTGCCAAGTCCACAATAAAACATTTAGTGTTGAATCTACTCGGGTACTCCATTTGTTTACTTGTGATTTGTCTCTATAATTGTTAGTTGCCAAATCCACAATGAGTGTGAACTTTTCACCTATGTAAACCACTCCCAGTGACTTCCTCATTCATTCCTCGGGAAGCTTTTGCAGCGTAATGCCCGATTACACGGGTTTTCCTGCATAATCGGGAATTACGGATTCTTCATCCGACTTGAATTTCTCATCCTCTATTTGTCATCTTCTGCTTGTGATTTACGTCGGGCAATAGCTCCTTGTTGTCGGGCGTTATGGGAAATAACAAACCTCTTCCTCAAGCTCCACCCTCCTCGTCGGCCCGTTATTTCCCATAACGCCCTCCTCCTCAGGCATTGCCCTATACTTAATGCTTTTGGCCTAAACCCTAACCCTAAGAAAACCCAACTCAGTACTGTAGTACGTAATGAGTGTGCGGTTTAGACCTAAACCCTAAAACCCTAAAAAAGACAGAAAAAGAAAAGAAAACCCAACTGATCAGTCCGTAATGAGTGTGCGCTTCTCACTGGTGAATGTAAGTAACACCAGGCCTAACGCACAGCGCTCTTTCCGGTTACCTCCGACGATCGGAATCGCGTGAGTAACATTTGATCGTCTTTCGATTTTCTTGAAATGTGGGGGAGTCTCTCGGAGACATTCACATTGTCCTCCTTCGTTTTCAGTTGTTAGTCGTTTGTAATGTGGACTCTGTGCCGAACAGTTCAATGTGTTTAGTGCTGGGTCTAATCCTCGCAATCTGTTCAATGCTCCCAGTGTAAATGATTAGCAAGGAAGCGGAGCACTCTAATTAGTCCCCCGGGGCTAATCTCCCGGATTTGTGCACCGTGGTAGTTCCGAGACGCATTCTGCGAATGCTCCGAATCCTGCGACTGTATTGCAGCGGACGCCATGCGTGCCAGAGCTGAAGACAGATCTTCAACCCACTCGGGGTTCTTGAACCTTGGCAAAGACACAGACTGTAAGGAAGGAGATCTCTCTGGATTCCTTTTTCTATTTTGTTTTTCAACCACCTGTTCTTGTTTCAAGCTAGTCAGGGTCAATTTGCAGTGGGAATTGATTTGTTTGCTTGACCAAAAATGCAGTGGGAATAATTTTGCATCTTCCGATGCCTGCATTGAGCAGTTGTTCAATTCGACTTTCGAGAAGAGCTGGCTGAGGTGTGCAGCAAGAGCTCGAAACTGCTGATGAAGCTAAAAAATGAAGCTGATCAAAGCTACTGGGGTATGAATCAATCCTTCAATTTTTTTTGACTGTTTTACGGCAAAATCTGGATAGTTTATGTTAGAGTTCCCCGTGTGTTTTCTCGAATCCTCGATCATGTGGTTAAAAGCCACGCGCTCTACCAGGTCGGCCAATGAAAATAATGAATTGATCAATGGGAAATATGCGAAGTGTTATTTGACAGTAATTGTGTTCTTGGAACGCTTTTCATTTTGAGAACTTCGGGATCTGTGCTATCTAGCTTTCCGGAAGGTTGTGCTTAGACCGTTTATTTCGAGCTATATCACTTATATTTGAGTGTTCCTTTGATAAACTACACCAAGCAGAGTTTCTATTGTCACCCATCTTTAACAGCAAAAGGCTATCACTTTTTATGGAAGATGATTTTTTTTGTCAAGAGCATAGATATCAATACTATTCAAAAGAGGAGGGTCTCTATACCAGTAAAAATATTCATAAAGAGCAAAAATTTATAATATTTTTTAATCAATTAGTATAGATGACACTTGATACAGTTTATAGTGTGCTGAAAGTTTTTGGGAGGACACTCGAAGAGGTCATGGAGCGAACTTACACAATTTCTCAAATGACACGGACATCAGATCTCCTACTGAGACCCTTGCAAGCTTTAGAAGACGGACCATGCGTGGGAGTGACCTTTCGAGTAGTTCAGAAGCTTTCAGTGAATCTCCCATATCTTCTCAACTTACAGGAAGTACTAACTTAGTTCGCCTATGAATGAGATCCAGCTCATTACGGAAACTGGAGATTCTCTTTTGGGTGATTGTGTTCACTATTCAGGCAACTCGCTGCGCTGCATTGGTGCCCAAACCTTCTCGGTCTGTTCCGGTGTCTACATTCTACCATGGATTTTGTACAACATTTTTTCCTCAATCCACTACAACATTATCCACGATGACGATTTTCACCTGCTTCTCTCAGACGTGATTGATGTATTTCAATCATGATTTGATGCTTCTAGTACTAACTGCAGAAAGTTTCATGGCTACAGACTCTACTGCGTCCAGAGGCAAGCAAGGAGGCGATTAACGCTGCTTCAGGCTTCAGTTGGGTAAGCACCTGATCTTACGCTTCTCTACTTCAGAATTCATAAGGCAATGCGCGTGACCATAAGGTTTCCTGCATGAGCTGCTGCAGCGATTCTTTGGCTTGCGAAATGATTGAAGATTCTCTTTTCGGTGATTGTGTTCACTATTCAGGCAACTCGCTGCGCTGCATTGGTGCCCAAATGTTCTTGGTCTGTTCCGCTGTCTACATTCTGGGTAATTTTTTCCAATCCAAGTTATTACGAGAACGATCATCTCCATCCTGGTCTTGATCAATTTCTATTCACCCCAAATCCTAAGAAGAAAGTTTCTAATATATACTTCATGGCAAGGCTGTGAACTCTCGAGGCATTTAGGGTGATGACAATCCGTTGTTTGTGAAAATTTTAGAGAAAAAAGAGAATGCGAATCATTAACAGGCGTTCATTGACGGTCGGCCTGAAATTCTGAATAATGGCAGGTGGTTCAGACATTAGACCGTGAGCAAGTGAACGCGTGGGCTTCTTCTGCTCGTGCTTCCGCAATTCTTCATCCGATCCTTTTTCCAGACCAGGAGTTTCTTGAGAGTATAGGTAACTTTGAATTCCCACTTATGTCATCTGGATCTGGGATATCGAGGAGCCCGCTCATGGTTCCAGGTCTTAAGCGACATGTCAATATGGCCGAGTTGGTCTAAGGCGCCAGTTTCAGGTACTGGTCCGAAAGGGCGTGGGTTCGAATCCCACTGTTGACATCTCTTCTTTTTGTCGAATGTGGTACAATATTTACTAATTTTGTCATGCATAATTAAGCAGGATGCCAAATCCTCCATTCGAAGTGGGTCCAGCAGGGTAAATTTTGGGTTATCTGGGGGTAAAAGTGACCCCACCTGTATTTTGGGCCATGTCTAGGGGTATGTTCCAGAACCTTCCCTACTTAATTTAGGGTCTGTAATTGCAAATGTGAGATCAGAATTTGCAAAAAGGAAGTATTTGCAAAAAATAAAAAATTTCTGCATTTCCCCCTGAAGTAAATCCACTTTGTTGGGCCCACTTTGAATGAAGGATTTAGTGTCCTCCTATAATTAACACCACTTCACCTTGTGTACCTTGTGTTGTTGCTACATCCAAAACAAAACTAAATAAGGTTTGAGATGACCCTAAACTACCAGATGAAGGTGGAAAGGTACCCAAACCGAATGGAGAGGTTGTGGGTTTGATACCTAGTTGTGACAGGTGGTTTATCTAGTGTGAAAGTAGCCTTTCTTCCTGATGGAAACCCTTGCAGTGTGTTCTTCAACACGCTTGTGTCAAAGAAAAAAACAAAAAAACAAAAAAATAACTAACCTAAACTTTGTGTAAGGTAGGAGTTCCCATTAATTTCATTGTCTCCATTGTTCATTAGTAGAGTTTCTTTGAAAATGTCCTTTATAGTAACTTCAAACCATCCCCATACGTAATTGTGGTTGGTGGATTATGATTTTTTTAGATTTTGATGTGAGAATCAAGGTAGATTTACTAAACTGCGAGATTTAGGTGCTCTACACAATCCAACTTTGAAAATTCATAGAAAATAGATGCCTTATCCAAAAATTCTCTCTTTCTATATATATTTTAAATTCGTGATTTTCAATTGCCTATATTGCAAAAATATCCTTTAGAAGGAAAAGTGCCCCCAATTATGCTAAGATTGTTTAAATCGACTCTAATGGGTGTTCCTACCTTATAGAGAATTCCATGTAATGCATGTCAACTTGGTTGACTAATTCTTCAAGGTAGAAGATTAGTTGTAGTATGAATTAAGTCCTATGACACCAAAAGATGTGTCATACATGTTGGCTTGCCATTAATCCCCTCCCTTCTCTCAAAAATCACAAGTTGTTGATTTTTTATTAGAAAAATGCTTTCCTTCCAAAATGTTGTCAACTTTTCAAAAAATCACAAGCCATTGACATTTGTGAGATTTAATTTGAGTTATCCAAATACAAATTAAAAATAGGGATATAGATATTGTATGAATATAAAAGATGGATATAGTACTAACTATAAATATAGATACTTGATATAGTAAATATAGGAATAGATATGGGATATGGGATTTTGAATTGCCTTATATTGATTGTCAATTTAACTAGGTTTTCAAAATTACAAGTAATGGAGGAGGGGAAGAAGGGAAGGGAATTAATTTTAATTAATAAAAAAAATTTTAATCCAAGAAGATTGGGGGGGAATTAAAATTTTAAAATTAATTAATAAAAATTTTGAGTGTATAGTGATAGAAGTGTCACCATGTTATTAAAATTGGTAGTAATTGCCATATATAATATGGCAATTAGTAAATATAAATAAATTGGTAGTTGTAGTGTGACTTATATAATTGTAGAATCTAATTTTATTTGTTTTGCAAAAAATAGATATATAACTCTCCCAACTTTGAACTCTTTATATTATATATTGAGATTTTTTCTAAAGGGATAGGTGTACAAAGATGTTTCTTATATGTCTTTGCAATTGAATTGTGGAAATTAGTTCTTAACATTGATTGGTCATTTGTATAAGCTTGACAATGCCCATGTAAGAAAGATTCTCAAACCCAAGTTTAGGAACCTTCCACATGAACAAGAAGATGAAATGCCCCATGCAACTGAAAAGTTCCTACAAGATACAGATTCATTCATATAATTGCAAGCAATTGCATACACTTTGAATGTTCAGGTTGGGATAATTCCAGCTCATTTAGAACACGTCCAAAACTTATACAGATACAAATTTTCAATCACATCCAAGCTGCAGCTCATTTGAGGTCTCCCAAAAGCTTCACAAAGGTCTGAACCGAATAGAGAGTATTCCACTGGATTTCATCCGTAAGCTCGCTAAGCTACCCAGTAGTGGTATAAATTACACACTTTTATCAACTGAAACCTTAAACTAGGTCAAATAACCGCTATAAAGAAAACCGCTCAATCTATACGAGAACATATAAACTAGCAAAATAGAATTTGGAGGATTTCAATCGATCGATACTACATCTGTGGTCTCGTCTGCACGATGTACAATTCCCCATCCTTAATCACACCTTCGATATCTTGAGCCGAACCAAGAAGCTTCTCAACTGCATATCCGGCCTCGGCTATCTTAGTCAAAATGGTTTTTTGGAAAGTCTCGTCAACAATCAAATGATCGGTGGAATAATCCACCACTCTTTCCTCCTCATGGTCCGTAGGTACACTGCAGTGATTCAAGAAAAGTTTGTCAAGACTGACACCAAAAAATTGAAAGAGCTACTAGGAACAAGATAATCGGACAGTCCCAAATTCTTGCTAATCAATTCAGGCATTGATACTGAAGTGCCTAAATGGCCAAATGTTTCCGCTTCCAAACCTACAGTATAGAGCTTGAACTAAATAGCTTAAGAAACTTCAAGGAAAGTAACGAAATGCACCAAGCGGAAGAAGAAATCATACCCAACGTTATTGATCAATTGAAAATATGTTTAGCAAGTTACTATAATTGACTGTTGGGTTCCAATATTAAGCGTCGGTACTCATGGTTTAACAGGACAAAGGACAACTGGTAGGCTTTACAAGAATGTAAAATTCTATATTTAAAGATTGATGAGAATCGATTGACCTTTCTAATTTTAAAGCCTTGTGAGCTGAAATTCTGATTCACCAGAAAAGTGCATCACAAAACAGCATAAGCTCAAAAGACCGTAAATGAAGGCCTGTCCTAAACAAACCTGTCATAAAGACCGGCGCCAGCATATCCCTCCAAGTCTTCTCCATTGGAATCTGATCTGAAGATAATCGATTGCTTGATAAACAAGCCTACTCGCTTACTGGGGTACCCCAGTACCTGGCAAAACAGAACCCAATTTAATTGAGAAGTAATTATGGAATGTCGCAGTAACAATACAGTATCGAAAGCAAGCTCAAGATAGAAACGAATAAACAGGAGTAGAAGGTGCGATAGAATATAAGAAAATTCTGTCGGGTAAGAACAAACCTTGGGGTTCTTAATATCGGACTTTTTGGCTATAAAACTGAGGGCACGGCCTGAGTATGCTCCAACAAGTGTTTCACCAAGGCCTTTCACGACCTACACATAATTCAAGAGTTAGTTCAGTTAATGAATGCTAATTTAAACGATTGTGACCAGATTCACAAATCTAGAAAATAACACTTGAAGATCTGGAATTACACTTGAAGATCTTTTGCGCACCTCTGCATAAATTTCTGTCTCGTCTTCAGTAGATGGATTAATAGTATGGATGACGAAGGCGTAGTCTGCCTGAATGATCTCTTGGACCAACACTGCCATACATAAGTCACTGTGATCTATCTTGGCCTTGCGAGTACTGAAGTAAGCCCTTTCATTCCATTTTGAGGCCCACACCTGCAATCAATAGAAAGATTAGAATCTTTCCAAGTTTTAAATCCTCCATTTCTGATTAAAAAAACAATACTAGGTGTAGAATCTCTTACTGCGATGTCCATCAGATGCACACATACTGATCGGATGACAATCAGGGGGAAGAAGACATACCCGCTTAATTGCAGTCCAAGCTTGAGTCCATCTTTCCTCGCTTTCGTCCCCAGGCCATGGCATCCCTGAGCCTTTCAAAGTTGTTTTCAATTGCTCAACCTGCACGCACACAAATGTTGAATGCTTAATTATAACCTCGAATAAGAAGAATCGTTCCAACTTTTGTAATCTGACCCGTAAACAGTCGACTTTCGTACTTAAAGTAACACAATGATTTTGCATCACATATACAACAATTGAGGACAAAACCCATGCACAGGAGACAATAGGTGAGAGCAAGATACCTAATCGTCAGAAAGGATTTATAAAGTCAGTAACATGAGGATCTTACCAAGGCTGGGGGTGCCTTCAAACCCAAGACAGTTGCACGAGCATCCTTAAGCTTGCTGAAATCACCATCAGCAAGCTGTTTGCTAAGGGTTGCAATTTCAGTGGCGACACCCTGAACATGAAATACATGCGCAATTTCAATAACAAGGGTAGAGGGACATTCAACTAGGCACCAGAATTCCCCTAATCCACAGGGAAAATGCATTCTCCAGTCTACGCCAACAGGGGAAATAGCTCTTGCATCAGGTAATTTTTGAATAGATCCATGCAGCAGTGCAAATGTCAGAAGGGAACCACTAATGTGTATATCAAGTTGCTCACCTTGTTAATGGGCTCTGCTAGGACCTTCTCAAAAACTCCAAACGGCAGTGCCGCTGAAGTTGGCAGACGAATCCATGACGGTAGTTTGCCTCTCAAATTGGCTATGTTGCGGGACTTGGCACCAACCTGGATTTAAAAAGGTCACAAAATAAAAACCTAGTGCTACGTGAGGTAGACTTCATTTCCCATCTTCTGAGTGTACATTAGAGTAATATAGAGTAATCTTTCTGATAAAAGAGAATGCCAAGGATTTCAGGTCATAAAACATGGAGCTCGGGCCAAAGATTCCTGACTACTCAAAGCAGTTTTGTAAATATCCGTTTAGTATTCCACGGATGGAAACATCTATTAAATTTTAACAAGTTTTTGACACATGGGGCATACTCAAGCTGGGTTCTGATTCATACCAATTCGGGGGTGAATTCGTCAGCTGAAATAGCGTATTTCCCCACAAATTTTTTCTTTTTCAATATAATTTTTGGAGGAGGTGCCTGATCCTCATCTGTTGCAGTCGCACTTGCTACCTCGGCAGCCCCGATGTCACTGCAAGAGATGGTCACAAATATCAAGGACAATTGACATCAATGTCAATCGAAGTAATTTTGCACCGTCTTGTGATGACCGTACAATAACATCAAGAAGTGGAGCACGTACTAATCGTTCAAATTTCGAGATTAAACAAGTAAAATTTAAGGCTCTACCTGTACGATAGGTCAGCGTTGGGCGTAATCTGAATAGCGACCGGCTTCTTATCATTTTTCCGTAGATCAGCAAGAACATTCGGATCAAAGCAAGTTGCAAAGCAGATCTGAAGAGGCAAATCGACAGTTAGGTGATCTAACTATTGGTTGAGTAGAAGATTTACATATTGGAAAACAGATAACGAACAAAGTCCATACTTGTCTACACTGGTATTGCCACAAAAAACATAAATATACAAACCCTACGTAAGAGTTTTGTGAGTCACTACAAACCTTGCCATTACGAGCCCGAACTGAGACATGAGACAGTACATCAGGCATGTCTGGTGTCAATACAGCGACGGCACCATCCGGAATTTCTTCCTCTCCCTTAACTCGCCCTGACACCAAAATTGTGGGGCGATCATACACCTTATCTTGAACGTGCTCCAACTCATCAACGACTTCAATGAAACCCTTCACGTCGACCGGGCTGATTACCTGCCAGCTGCGGAAAAAAAATTGCTAACCTTAAAACATATCGTTAGAGAATAGGATACACAATGTCATTGAGCTACCGATCAGAAGCATAGGCGATGGTCGGAGTCAGTCTTCTTTGATAACCACGATCGCTAAAAGATGTAATGAATGAAGCGTTCATAAGTAACAACTGATAATTATATCAATCAACTTAAATACCCAAAATTAATCTAAAGATGTTGGGTGTGAAGAACAACACCGAAAACCTGAGTCGCAGACTGCAATTCCAGTGGGATATAGATTAAAAGGGTATTGATATTTTCTTAACAGGGTGTCATGGGAATGAAAGAGCCTCAGTAGATTGCTTACCTTCCCATGTGTGCCTCCTTTCGGATGACAGGATCTAGCCTGTTTAGTAGTTGAGACAGCGACGCAGCTGAGCCTGAGCGGATCATTTCTTCAGTAAAAATGTTTACCTGAGTCAACGAAATTGTTTGATGCGTTCAGAATTGAACAGAACGACTATCTCATGTGTCAACAATTACGAGGATAGGAAAGTCCCTATGGCATGGACCACTGAGGAATCCTAAAACTGCATATAAATCCTAAAAAGCCGCAATCAAATTGCGGCACCCAACCAGGGAGCCAACTGCACATTTCATGCACACTTCATACTACCAGCTCTCATTGAACTCTTAGCCAGCAGTCCGAGGAAAGCACTAGCATTTCATGTAAATATGCTCAGGTACTTACAGCCCACTCTTCTACTCCAAGTAAAGCTCCAAGATATTCTGCGGTCGGTTGAAGAATTTTTTGGTAATATTCAGCCTTATCCTGTAATGCTAGTCGAGTGCGATCGAGCACTGCCTTTGTTCTCAAAGCCCAGTTCTGACTTTGGTTCTTAATTATATCAAGGACGTGGTACCAATCCTGCGCAAGTATTTGACAAAACACAATCAGAACCTGGTAAGGAATGTGTCCTACTTGATACGATCGTCATTTCGATGTTAGATAATTCTCAACTGAGCAAGTATAAGACCTAAGTTCCGAATAGCTTGATAAGTGCATAGGGTACATTGACGATGGCTAGTATCCGTCACAGCTATGCCCGCATTCTATTCGCGTCAATCTACTTATCTAAAGCTTCGGCACAGTCCGTGATTCACTTGTCATATAAAGAAACATTTCTGTTGTAAAACTTTCCTCATACCTTTAAACAGTAAACAAGCTCTTCGTTGTTGTTACTAGACAAAGCCAAGTTCTCAACCACCATGCTGATAACAAGAGCGAGGTCCTGCAACACATTCCAAGAAAACCATGTTTAAGGACATGAATTCTTTCATAATGCAACATTTCATGTACAAGCAAATAATTAAAATGGAGCAACATTGCATGAAATGCTTGGATAGAATACGATATTTTGCTCAAAAAAACATACACAGAAATCAGATAGAGGGACAAGAGTAGGTAGTTAGTACCCATGGTCCTGCATTGGAAAGGTTCTCTAGACCACGCTCAACAGCTGTTCGGACAGTTGAGTCTAAGGCCAAATCCAGAAAGATAATATCACGAAGTCGGTCATGAGGTTTCAATAGAGTTGGCCTCAGTTCTCTGCGTGCTTCCAGCAAGCCCTGAATATGAAACACGTGACATTAGAAACATTCTCTAGAAAGTTTTCAACGAATTACTCAATGTTGGATCACAATATGAAGTTCAAATAGCCAGTAACAATCTTGAATGTAAAAACAGAAGTCACATTTGATCAAAATTTGAATTCAGAAACTACTGTTCGCACTTTTCTAAGACCACAAGATATATCTAGCAGCACATTCGCTTCAAGTCGAATTATTCCAACATCGTGAATCAGCGCCCTAAAGAATATTATGATTCAAAATCGACAGCAGCTGAAAAACACAATTGTATTCTGAAAAACACGGCAGCATTCCTGGTGAGTAGAACATTGGATACCTCGAGTAATGGTAAAACGTTTCTATCTTCAACGTGCTCCAATACAAATTGTAGAAGATGCTGCATTCATCAAAGGTATAGCTCAAGAAGTTGGATAGCATTGTTGAACAATGAAATGGATATCTCACACCCGTACTACTCAGTTCTGCACATCCCTGACTGATCATAATGTACATCTAGGCTTCATGGTATATACAAGGACTGTCAGTGATACTCTAGTTGATCTCTGTTTCTAAAAGCGCATGCAGGTGCACAAGTGACATGAGTATGATTCAATACCCTGGATGATTTCCATCTCAGCCACAACCATGAGTCCATGACTCCATCCATACTGACAAAACTACCAATCTTCCCAGATTGTGACCCAGATTCACTAAAAATAAACTAAACATCAACTAAACTTACAGGTAAAGCTCCGGACAAGCCACTTATCGGATGAATTTTGACGTCTCCCATGAAGCCGGCTCCCTGCAATGACCACCGAGATCTCGAGTCAGGCTATTGTGGCGCAGGTTATTAAGATTATGGTGCAAACCAACCCTATACAATCCCCTCGCGTGAGAAGCACGAGACCAGCCCCACATGACTTGATCACTTCAAAGGGAAGCACCTTAAGACACTCAAGTCGCAATAATGGAACTCAAAATTGGAAATGTACAAATGATGACTAATTAGAGGCGTTCAGAAATTAGATCAGTCCACCTCACAGATGCAGCCATCCGTTACCGTATTCCACCGCACTAAACCTTAAATTAAAGCAAGCTGAAGTGTAAACAAGATAGAATCTTAATAGACTTGCTTAACCAATAACCAGGTTAACAGAATTAATAATCAAAAATCACTTTCAAATGCAAGCTTTTGATGCTCCAGTGGGAAACAACCTGAGCAGTGTAGCCCATGCAGGCTTGAATAGCGGATTCTAAATCAGCACCAGAGTGAACAGCCTGCACAACAGTAAGACAGACACTTAGCGAACGCCAAAATTTGACAACGTCTGAATTCTCAGATTAAAAATCTATCGAGATAAGACTACAGTAATTGAATTCACAGAGGACAAAGAGCGTAGATGTGTACCTTCAAAGTCCTTAAATAATTCGTAAGATCTCTAATAAGACCATCCTTTTGGTCGTGCCTTAAGTTGGGTTCTGAACAAATTTGACGGTCGTAGCTCCGCATACGTTCTTTGGTGACTCCATTATCATTCAAGGTCTTCCAGTACACATCTAGGTTGAAGTCGCTCTTAATGTAATCCAGAAGTGCCTATACGAAAAATAGTTGGTGAACAACTTGTGATCAAAGACGAATCAGCACTTGGACCCTCTAATGTGTCAGCTCTCTACAGTCCAAATCGCTGACGTCCTGATGTAAATTTATCTTCGCGAATTATAATGCAACCTCACATGTGCAATAAGATAAACACCATACCCTGGCCTAAACCAAGTCTTGTTTTTGCACAATCAAGAGCGATCCTTTCTGCTTCCTACAACACTGCGAAAATAATAAGAAGTGATAAACTGCTATTGAAGTGCTACTCAAATGCGACAGGTGCCTAGGGAATACGACAATACTTCAGACAAGAAAACACATTTACCTGGCAAATGACCACGTCATCTGGGCTAGTATTGTTGTGTAGCTTCTGATGCCACTCTTCCATCATACCTCCCGCACAATCATTGTTGCGCTGCAGATCGATGTCAACCCAGCAAAAGGCTTAGATATTAAGCAAGAACCTGTCAGGTAAGTGACTAACATACTGGAACCATTCTTCCAAGACATGAAGACGATAATTACTTGGTCTTCATTGACATTGCTTCTAAAATATCGGGAGTGCTTCTCACTCGACTGAAATGATATTCTGCCCCACTCATCTCTATCCTTCATCTTGATCTAGCCATTCTATTTTTCTTCGCTGTAGCTTCCTGGAAATAAAAATCATACCTGAACAACAAGAATTTCATCTCGAATACGTTGACCCACATCACCTTCTCCTCCACGACCTACAGTACCCATAATGAGACGAATCACCTCCCTATTCTCAGGCTGCTCAGTATACATTTCTCGCAAGAGATTGGTAAGTCTGTCTTGGGCTGCACTAATTTCTCTGCTCAGCACCGATACAATGCCCACAAATCTCTTCATAAATACCATGAAAATCAGTTATAGAAACGGAAATTCTTGCCAAAAAGACGATCAACTTCAGCTCCAAAAAGTGATCTCCACAACCTCAATTATGTATAGACACAAGTCGCAGCAGATAAATAGTCTCTTTCAATCCACTGACCTGGGCTTCACATTGTAGTTCTTGTTCCACGTTAACTGCCTCGTAGCCATGAACCGTAACCACACCAAAATTCCAGCCAGGGCAAGCTCTCCTTCATCTTTAGCACGTTCGGTCAGCCCAGTGGCAATATTGTATCTGTTCGCCACCAGATAAAATGTAAAGACAAGATCAATAACTGATGCAATATACTAAGCATGAAAATGCAGCCCATATAATCTTAACAATGTAAATACCTTTCCTGCAATAAGTAAGGATCATTACGCTACAATAGTAGCACACAAGATGACAATAACATAATCACATCATCAAATTGATGATTTCATACGAAGGGCTGCACGAAAGCATGTGCTATGTGAATCTATATCATCAATGTATTTGCAGTATTTGAATAATGATAACATGTGTTTAATACTTTGATCTCACATAACCCGGCAAGTCTTATATCGCAGTAAGGAAAGGAAACTTGCTCAATAACGCACCTGTGCATCAGGGAACGTTCGGCTTCACTCTCCTGACTGGCAATATCTTCCAGAAAATCCTTGGCTGTTCCTTTCCCGTCTCCAACAGCCTAAGGGGATGACACAGTTACTGTAAGATGGAATAAAAGCAGGAAACCAATTCCAAGTGAGTTGCAAATGCTCTTGCTATTCCGAGTAAAACGGAAGGGCCAGATTATTCAGCCAAAAAAAAGCCTCATTTTGTCCCATGATTAACTTTCCCATCACCAGTAGAGCGCAGTGTACGGCGAGGAAAACGAAGACTGGTAGATAATTTACCTTAAAAGCCTTCTTATCCACAGGCCGTACAGAGACATAATAGTCTGATCCATTATCCTTGTACCAGTTGCCCCCACTGTGCATTACAAAAGGCAGACCAATAAAATTGTTGTCCCCCAGATCGATTGCAATACCCTGCAGCATCACCCAAACGAGTCACACAAACAAGAACAGCAGTAGGAGATGAGAGAGTAAAGGAGGGGTTAACAGGAAAGAAACAACAAGACGTAAAATTAAGGTGTACCTGAAGAGAAGTATCCTCAGCAAAACCAGCCTGAAATTGAGTATCAACTGTTCCATCTACCGGTGTAGAATCAGCAGGTATAATAGTCTCTGGAGGCGGCTGCACCAACAAATATACCCTTGTTATTCCCTCTAATTAGCAGTGCACTCTAAGAATCAGGTGAAAAATCTTCACTGCAAGCCAACAGAAAATTCACTTCTTGAAGCCCAATAGAAGCTTTTTCTTGGAAACTATTAAAAAAATTAGAAGGTAAAAATTCAGTTCCAGATAAATTTAGATTATTCCAACAGCAGCGGAGCCTTTACGCAACACACTTATAGGCTTAAAAAGAGATCTGTGATAAATTTTATTTTGAAATCAGTATTAGACAAGTAAGACACAAACATACCGCCCACTCTCTTGCGTGATCCTTAGAAACAGCCCAGCGCATGACCAAAGGCTCCTTAAAATTTGTACCAATTTGAACATGCACCTTCCCGTCAACCTTAGTCACCAAGACCTGTGTTGAAAAAATCATGAACAACCAATGATCAGTATGTATATATCAGGAAGTAGAATTGCACTGCAATAGACACCAAATAGATCTTCATGGAAATCAGAAAATCAACAGAAATTGTATGAATGCGAACATGGCAACTACTCAACTTCCTGATAAAAAATCTTCAACTTCCAATTACAATTAAAAATCTTGACTGAATACATTCGTCAGAACTGAATAAAAGGTTCAATTCTATTGCCCTTCCATGGTAGATTGAGACAAAGGTATGTGGGAATTCCACTATGAACAGCATGTAATATTAACATAAAGAGGATGGCAGGACCTCTAAGACAGATCAAACACTAGAACAACACGATCAAAATCTAGATCTTACCAGAAGCTCCTCGTTCCCAGCTTTGAAAAACTTCTTCAAAATAACCTCGCTTCCCTCAACAGCTTCTAACTTTTGGGCAGCTTTCTTTAAAGGAGTAAGTTCTCTAGGAGGAGGGGTTGTCCCTGGGTCTGCTTTAGCTCCCGGCGAGAATCTATTGAAAAGGTCTTCGGTGCTCCAATTGTTTCTCGATAGTCTGGACATATTCTGCGGCTTGACATATTCTGACTTGCTGCCTCCATTATCCGACTTCGCCCTCCCATTACCGTTTGATTCCTGATTATTATTACCCCCTTGAAGTCTCTCCCTGATTTTTTCAATGGAGACTCCGTGGGCAAGCTCCAATTTAAGCTCTTTGCGTGCTTCCTCATATTCAGCCTGACACACAAATCGTAAAACTCGTCAATCGCTTATCGTTCCTTTCTTCAAAAAATGGTTTACTCCAGGAGCCCAATCAGTCTACACTGTCCACTTGGACATAGGAACAGATGACTTCTCTTGGTTTCTCACGGTCAGAGTTGTTTCAAGCATTCAAAATCGTCAATCCAGTTCAGCGACGAAATCATAGTTGAATCAATTATGCCCTCGTCACACAGCCATACCTTTTCTTGTTCAGGAGAGTAATTTTGCCTTCCTCTACGTTCCCAACGCAGATAAGACTGCACTCCAACGAGGTCCTCAGGGACGTTAAAGCCTGAAAGGTCCACGTTCAATTGTGGAATGTCAATTCGGAAGTTCCCACCATTTGACTTGTACCTGCGAAAACATGATACCCAATGATTGCTTCACATTAAAGCACGCGATCAAACAATTTATACCCAAACTCACAGAAGATAGCTTAGAAGTATGTAAAAAATTCTATATTCCATTCTAGAGTACTGATTCACAAATTCCACAACTAGTTAATGAGCGATATTCATATTCCCACAGAATGCAAGCTTGAAAAATAGAAGACATTGTGCACGATGTCTACGTTTTCGTAACGGCAACGAAGCAAAACTCAGGTTACTAAAATGTGGAATATAAGGACACAAATATGTGCATGACAACTTACAAATGAAAAATACAGTGTGTATTAAGAGGACGCACTCACCAGTGATTTCTATTTTTGTCAACCAAGAGAAATTCTACAACGTTCAGGCTGAAATCGGAGAATTCAACTGTCACTGACGCAGAGTCTCCCGTCTGCGTGAGCATAATATGAGATACGTCCACGTCACGATTAAAAGTCATTAAAACAACCGAAAACACATAATTATTCTAACGCACCAATGTATTAGCAATTCTAGCAGACTAAAAAAAGTATTCTGAAGACCTGCAGTTGCTGTGCAGCATTGATAAACCCTGTAACAAGTTAACGACAAGTATGAACATAAAATACATAACCTGATCGAACCTTATGAAATGGAGACTGCACTGCTCCATGGTTTTCGTAACTTCCTTCAGGCCGGTTCGCCGGTAGAATCCATGCACTGCATATAAAGTGTCTCATAAGGAACAGCGATCGTTATCGTTTGTATCATACCTTCTTAGACTGTTAATCTAAGACCTTGACCAAAAGCTAAAGTAATTCCTAAAAGTGTACTATGCAAAAAAAATATACGAACTTGGGTACGATAAAAGTGAGCTATTATCTTGTTGCGTAATTCTCATTCCAAAGATAATTTATAACAACTAATTTTCGGCTGAAAGATGCAAAATAGCCCAAGCACGAGGATAGCACGACGAATTAAGAGCTTACTTGTTCCCCGGCTGCAACGCTCCCCAATGAAGAAGTAATGAATCAGCATGAGAATTCGAAACTTCAAATTGCAGCGACGCAGGTTTGCCCACAGCAGGACCAGTTGCTTTAACCTGAAATCAAAGAACTCAATTATAAATAAACATTCAAACATTTGTGCGGGATTGAAAGAGTTTAACTGATAGACAGTGATGAACTAATATATGCACTTTCTCAAACTACTGAACATTGAAAGGCAACGTATTGGAATAAGCGAGAACAATAGAATTTCCTGACAATTTCTAGAATGCGAAGTCGCAGCTAAAAGCAGAAGATTAGACAGATGATAGCGCGAGTAAGAATGCAACTCTACCCAGCATACATACCTTTAGCTTAATGCCATCATCAACTGTGAACTCCTTCGTAACCTGGGACAAGACAAACACTCAGAAGTCAGTGCACTGCATCACGAAGTGTTCCGTTCATGTTCAGTAGCGGTAAAAGACCAGCTTGATTAATATTTGAAATGACACACATAATTGAACTGGGTTCGCAATAGTGACATGCATAATTACTGGGAGCTAAATTATAATTTGCTTCGCTACAGGGTGATCACATAGGGCCGCATTATTTGCCTATTGAAGTCCCCCAAGAAATCTAAAACCCTATCTAATACTCTGTTCTTTAAGATGTTAAGAAAATAGCGTGAGCTACAAAACTTGAAGAAGAATGAAACGAATTAGTGTCAAGGTATTCACATTATTCACAATGCATAAAGTCACGTACGAATGCAGAAGCGAAACTTGCTGATCAAAGTGACCCTTCAAAGACTCCTAAATCTTCCCTCCTCGAATCGTAGGTGTGAACACTTTACCGCAAATACAAATTACAATACTAAACATATTCCAAATTTCTCCTTCTCTCTCCAATGGCGATCCAAAACAATAATTTTGACCCACCTCTGCGACTTCAGTGGCCGCGGCAACTGTGGCCCTGGGGGAGATCACCGCAGTACGCTTGGTTCTTCGACTGCCACTCTCGCTTAATTTAGGCACCATAAAGTGAGAAGTCCGGGACACAAAGCTACTCTGAAAACTGCTCTGCAAGAATCGAGAGTTGCTGCTCAGCAGAGTGGGAGTGGAGGAGCACTTGCATTGCGGAAACTCGACGGAGCAGGCACTCGCTCGTGAGCCTGTCTCAGGACAATGGAGCAAGGAGACTGCCGGATATGACACAGCATTGGACTTCGAAAGAACTCCATGGCTCTGCATTGTGAGATTGCCTCAATAGATTTGTCAGATGCCCAGCATTCAGAATGGCAATACCCCAATTCAATTAGCAGAGATGTGGTCTGTGACGATGAGGGCGTCTGACAACCTGCAACAATTTCAATAATCTCATGATCAGCAATCAGGAGAGGCATTCAAATAAAAGAAGAACATGATTGAAATATCCACGTCTAGATTATCAGATGGACACCATAGAAGTGACAGACACAATTAACTAGACAATAATGAATATCCCAAATAAAAATGCACAAAAATTGCCTTGTGGACTGAGATGCACAATGTGATTGACCGATGTTGACCAAAAAACTTCGAGTGAAAACAGACTTCTAGCGACTTTGTCTTTCAACAGAGCTATCAGAATATCCACAAATTTGTCGGGAAGGAGATCAGGAAAGACATGCCAAACTCCGCATACTTGGACCGAGGAGGCGAGGATCATTGCTCTAGTTGTTGATTAAAGATTATACTGAGGATTAGGAATGGATCACGACACACATGCGCCACAAATTGAGCCTGAAGGTCAGCGCATACAGAAGGTCAAGGATCGATTGAGACCACGAGAACCACGTCCAATACCAACTTGAAAGTGGGCCGATAAATCCAATTAAAGATGATCAACACTGAGATGAACTCCGTCAAAATAGTAAACCTAGTAAAGACTAGACCACTCTTGCCGGAAACAATGCCTCGCAATCTGACCGCTTTCACTCCAGCAGAACTACATGCAAGCGCGGAGAATGAGAATCCTCCCCATCAGCTCAAAGCAGCAAGAGTCCAAAGCACTGACATACCAATAGACAATGTACTTAGGGAAATAAATTTAGAAATCCATGCAACTTCATTGCCAAGATATTATCAAAGATTGTCTAGAAACTGGAAAAAACCGCAAGGAAGGCTAAAGTCCCGTCACAGTACGCAAGATTCCTTATCGAAAACGACACCTCTCCAGAAGAAGTTTCCCAAAAAAGCGCTCAAGGCGCTCATATAGGCTAATATTTAAAACGGTCTACAGTCAAACACCTTCCAAGAAACTCGCCCTCTCCGTCAGATTTTCTCTAGTCCAGCATCCAAAAACAAGCGCACAAGGAACCAAAACCTTCACCTGGCAACAAATCACCCCAAGCAGCTCGATCTCTCACTCTCTCGACCCCCGCAATGTGACCTCGATCCGCACCAAATCGATCATCTAAGATGTCAAAGTAGGAACCCGAAATGTCCTACAAGAAGAGAGACTACACCGATTGCGAGAAAGACTAAAATTTCCTCGCAGTCCACCAAAGTACTCAATCCTAACCAATAAACCTCTCTAGCAGAAGCTCTTTAATCCTGGAGGAGACAAAACACGCTCAAAATGCTTTCATGCTCAATTTCAGAAGTACGATCACTTCATCCGCCCCCTACGCCACTTATAATCCACGTTTCCACTAATCCAGCAAGTAGAAGCTACTTAACAAGGAGCTAAAATTGTCACCTAGCCACAACTCACCCTGAGCAGCTGAACACTCTGTCTCTCAGTCACTCTCTCGGTGTTTACCTCGAGCACAGCTTCAACACATCAATGCAGCACCAAATCGAGCGTCTAGGATACCAAAGAAACGGCCCGTAATATTCTCCAAAGATTGCCTACAACTGAATCAATTAGCGACCTAGGAAGACTAAAATCGCCTCACAGTCACAATTATAACCACAAAGACTCACCAGCAGAAACTCATAATACCCCAAACGAAACAAAACACGCTCAGAACACTTGAATGCTCAATTTCAAAGCTACAATAAAAAACATACGCATAAAATCCAAACGTCTGCTAATCGAGCATATAGAAACTAGTACAAAACAAGAAAAACTATCACTCAACAACAGAGTATCCCCCAGAGCTTCAACACAACAATGCAGGCAGGAATCTGCACCAAATCGAGCGACGAAGATATCAGAAGAACCGGAACGAAGTCTCCTTCAACGCCACACGGATTTCACACCTCGCGGCCGCAGAATTCTCCACAAAACACCAGCGTTAACGCCGATCGGAGAGATTCGTACGGGCGTTTCCCGAGGGACGAAATGGACGGAAGACAGGACTGAGAGGCTGAAGAGGTTCGAGCGCGGTCAGCCCGTCGTACATCGCCACGTGGTGGGTGATCGTTGTCGACCGTCCCTGTTCATTCAACACACGGTCGCGATGGAAGCGACGACAGAATCCGACGGTCAAAGATTCTAGATCCCAGGGTAGGGGTGTGAATCCAGTGGCTGTAGTAGATCGTGGCCGTTGGGGACGAAAGGACTGGGAAGCACGGTCGTAGGATTGGGTCGGATAGTCTGGTTGGGACTTGCGAGGAGGATTCTAGGTTCCTTTGGAGAAATTTCGGTCGCTCAATACCGTGGATGAAGGTTTGTCTTGTTTTGATTGATAAGGTAGAAGGCTCAGTAATCGCCCATGCAAGGGCTGAAACTGAATTTTGGGGAGGTGAAACATCTTGAAATATTTTTCAGTGTATTTTCCTTGAAAGACAAGTGGAATTGACATCTAATCCAAGTCGTTTCATATTTTTTGGAATTTTTTGGAATTAGTTATCAAATTTTGAAGTTGAAAGGACATAGGGCTCTAAAACGTAGCTAAAATGTATGGTGTCAATACATTGTTGAAGGCTATGAAAAAGCAACATGTACAATTATTGTACATTTAAGGTAGGGTACCATTTTAGAACTTGCTCCATTTAAGAGCCTTCTACCTTACTACAATTGTGTGAGTGAGGACAGAGTGTGATGTGTGATGGGTTAAAACCAAAAGGATGGATTGGTCTCTGTGGAAATGAGAGGTTAGTCACCATGTGCATTATGAACAAAAAGATAAACTAGACTCACTCACTTGAGGTCAACCTATTGTAAAAGATCGCATCTTTTCTACATAAATTTCAAAAATGAAAGATTGTTTTTCTCTTCCAAACAATAAGATGTTTTCAGTTGTCATTCATTAGACATTAAATGTCTTGAGCATCCTTCTAGGTTAAAATCATAGTGATTCTCTTGTTGATAACCTAAAGTTGTTTTAACCCCATAAGGATGTTGTAACTTTGAATGGCCTACTGAATCCATATTCTTCAATTTTAGTCCTTATATACATTAAAAAATTCTTGCACAATCTTGTTGCAAAAAAATTCTTTAAATAAAAAAATGTACTTTCCTAGGCAATCCAATAAAAAGAATTGTATTTAAAGCAATTTTTACTACTTACAAATGCCTTTGTACTTGAAAAATTACAACAATATTTGTACTACTTGAACAATGCTAATTTCACCTAATTTGGACTACTTTCTAAAACTACACAGTCTAAATTCTTGCCTAAAATGTATTCCTAATATTTATGAGATTCTATACTTATTATAGTAAACACCTAGATTCAGCACTTTGAAAATTTGTAGTTTATTCATACAGTGTGAAAAAATATATATTCTTAGGGAATCTATAATCATCTTTTAACCATCAACGAGATCCCACAAAAAAAAACTCCAAAGTAAGAATAAGAACCATTTTGAATTGATTATTTGTGTGATTTTAGGTGTAGTTACCTTAATACCAAGCTAATTTAGGATTTATAAATTTGGTCCCTTACTTGGAATAAATCTACAACTACATGGTACCTTGATTACAAACAACTTCTTTTGAGATGTAAGGATTCTAATATTGTAATGCCATTCAAACGCTACTCTAGGCAGTGTCGCCTAATTCTAAAGCAAGTAGTTTTTATAAAAGGCCTAATGTCATTGCAACATTGTTTTATTTTGGGATTAACAAAGTAATTCTTCATCACAAGTGGCTTTTGTTAGAGAAAAAATTTATCTACTGCTAAGCAAAGCTAATAAATGGAACAAACTCTTATAACTATGATTTTAAAAGTTTATCCTATACTTATCTACAACAGTTCAATTGTAGTTGATGGGTATTCTACCTATTTTGGAGAATGTAGTTTGTAAGGTAAAACAACCCATTGTAGTCAAATGACCCTATAGTGGACACTTAAGAAATGACCCTATTGTGGATTTTCCTAGTATGTGAAATTTGGGCCACAATCAATATCTTACATGACAATGATGGAGTGATTAGTAAACTCATTGGAAACTTCCAACCTTTCAATGTACAATTCATTGTAAGAATTGACTTTTTAAGCCTTGTATATTAGAAAATATTGTGACTACATTAGGTGGTGGGATGAGCATTGTGAATTTAGATTTTGTTGGTTCTAGGGTAGTGTACAAACAATTTTGGGCCATGATGGAGTGAACACTCCAAAAATTCTTAGCAAATTCATACTTTGTTCAAAAAATTAATTTCAATTGCACTTGCTCTTTCAAACACTTGTTTTTATGTAGGAAAAATATTTTTAAATTTTAGTAATAGTTTGAGGCCACACTCCTAATTCTAACCACAATGGGCTATTTTAACTTACTTCTTATCTCAAATAATTCAAGGTCTTCGACACCAAATATGAATTCAAAATTTCAAATTTGATGACTAAGGGGAATAAGTATTTTTTGAATTTTTGAAAAAATGAACTATAGCAGTGTAGAACTTTGCCTCTTACAAATCTCAAAGGTTCTTTTCACTTCAAGATAATCTTTAATGCAAGTTTGTTCCTAAATTATAAGGGCACTCTACTACACATATTCCTATTACAATGATATTGAAGAAAGATCAACTTCATATAATCCAAGATCCATACTTTAAATTAGGTTATGTTTGTTTTGTTTTGTTATATTTAGATCTCTAAAACTATACTTTTTTTCATTGCATTTTAGTATAATTGGAAAGTTCTCTACAATGAAGGGTGTGGGGGCTTTGCTTTGTGACATTTGGACCAACAATTTGAATTTTTTTTCAATATGAATTAAAAAATTAGAAGACTATGGTTACTTTTACTTTGATTGTAGCAACAAAATAGGGCACTCTAAGGTAGAACAACCCATTGCTATTAGATGAACCTATAGTAGACATTTAGGGAATGATCATGTTACAGATTTTTCAATATGTAAGATTTGGACTACAATCAATGTTGTATGACAATAATGTAGTGATTAGTGATCTCTTAAAGAACTTCTAACTTTTCAATGTGAATTCATTGTAAAAAATGGCCTTTTAGGCCTTGATGTTAGAAATTATTCTAACTACTTTAGATTACAAGATGAGCATTATGGATTTCGATTTTGTTGATTCTAAAATAATCTACAAACTCTTTTTAGCCGTGATGCATTGAATACTTCAAAAACTCATAGTAAATTCATACATTATTAGATAAATATAATTTTGAGTGCTTTTGATGTTCTCACCTTTGTCTTTATATTGAATGAAAAAAAGCCTAAACTAATTTTAAGAACACTCTCAAATTTGTTTAAACTTCAATCCACACCAAAGCAAGCTATGCACTTGATGTACATGGAATAAGGTAGTTATATCATGAGTACACATTTCCATTCAAAGAGTCTTATAATAAGTTCACTATGCAACAATTAATTAATTTAACCACTTAATAACTTATGCAACTCTCTTTTCTTAATGTTCTGCCCACCCCATGTATTAAATAAGAATGTTTGTAAAATTTTGAAATCTATTTTCCTTGAAGATTGACAAGTTTTATTTCACAACTACTTTAAAAGTAGTGGGCCTCCAACTACTACTCATTAACTAGCCATAAAACTACTCTTAGCAGCATGACACCTCAATTGCAATCTAAGTTCAACATTTGCCAATGTATAAAGGTGGAATGTCCTTCCTCATACTAACTAAGGTAGGGTGTTCTAAAAGCAACTTAGCTTTAAAAGCAACCTTTAGCGGAGAAGTACATTTTACTTTCTTTAATGTACCAACAACATGCATTTTAGGAAATAGTTGCTTTTAAAAACCATTGCATTTCAACTTCAAAAATTTGTAACTAATTCCATAAAGGTCCAAAAAATATGAAATGACTTGGATTGGATTTCAATTCTATTTTTCTTCCAAGAAAAATTTATAAAAATTGTTTCATAGAGTTTAGCTTCTTGCAAAATGCAATCAACTCTTAAAAGGTTACATTAAGAGTACATTGCCTTACTCCTTTACAACTCTAACACCACCTTCCAAAGAGTAATTGAAAATATACCTTAATCCATTAAGGATAGTGGTTGATTTTGAGGGCGAACAAGGCATTTTCTAACTCCATGCTAAACTAGAAAAAAAATTACCAAATTGTGATGCATTCCATAGATCTGACCATATTGATGGAATTGGCATGATTGAATGCTTGGGCCTCCACTACACATTTTGTGGCAATTGAATGTTCTCTTGCTAAAAGTTTTTTGTATTTTCGACCCATTTTTCATTAGTTTTTTCAACCCATAAACCACATGTTAGCTCAGATTGTCATGATTCTTGTCCCAATGCATTTGATTCCCAATCCCCCACACCCATCACCTTTTGTGTGTATCCAAATTCATTATAAAACTCTAAGGAAGGAGGTTCTAAAAGCAGCGAGTTGGCCTTCAAATGGAGCACCTCCTTAAATTTACATTATTTGAGCATGTTGCTTTTTCATAGCCTTAAGCAATGTATAAGTAGTGTACATTTCAAGAGGTGCTCCATTTTAGAGCCCTATCCTACTTCAACTTCAAAATTTTATAACTAATTCCACAAAGTTCCAAAACATATGAAATAACTTAGGTTAAATGACGATTCCACTTCTTGTTGTTTTTAAAGAAAACGTAATGAATAACATTGCAAGATGTTTCACCTCCCTAAAATTCAGTTCTAACACTTAGATGCTCCATTTCCAGACCTCCTCCTCCCTTATCTACAAATGAAAAAAGTGTCAATTTCAACCAAAAAGTGGTCGACGAGTCGTTAATGGGTTTATCACGTTGGCTGGGTCCAGAGTCCGGCAGACCTGCGATTCCGTCCTGCTGATCAGGTTGTCCAGCAACTGTCAATTATTGATACCCGGATGCGCAAGAGAAGCAATGAAATTTCAATAATTCCCCAAAGGGTCCATTATCAACCCCCCCATGCCGTAGATTGGTTTGAATCTGACGGTATGCCCATGCACAGGAGTTGTGCTTGTCTCTTTGCAACTGAGGAAATGCCAAGTGGATGGCAAGGAGAAGCTCGCCGCTGCTCAGGACACGTGGAAGGACACTTGGAGTGCTCACATTGGCACATCCCAGTGTCGGAGCCGTCGCTGCAGAAGAAGAAGGTGGTTTGCATTCCATTCCGTGATTCCGTCATCCCGACACGGCCTGCCGTGAGTGAGTGGGGGGCTGGGGGCTACCCTACGCTCGGGTCAGATTCGTCAAATATTAATTCAAAAATAAATAAAAATGGCATGTAATGAAATTTTCAGAAATTATAGTGTGATCTATTTGAATAGTGTAAAAAAGATTAACGAGAATAAATTGAAATCTTAAAAAAGATTTTGATGAAAAATGAAAGATAATATTACCGATGTGTTTCAAATAATCAAAAAACAATATAAAATAATATTCCATATACTATGTTGTAAAGCCTTAAGACTTGATTGTAAAGCCTTGATTTTAGATTGAGAACTGATTGTATGGCCTTCATTACTCAAACCTAATAGAAAAGCCTTGATTAAGCCTGAGTAGAGTAAAATTCTGGAAAGCCTGCTTTATTTTAGCCTTGTCAAACAAGATTTTGTAAAGCTTCCATCATGTATGTTGTAAAGCAAGAAGGCCATAGCTACAATTAACAAAATATTCCCAATTATAATAAACCAAATCGTGAAAATTCAAAATGGGGAGAATGAAAGGGAAATTCAAGCAAAAAGAAAATATTTTGTCTAGGGTGTGACAAATCTGCCCTCAACGTACGGTAGTGCATATCTGGTCTTGGGGTTTATTTACCCCGTGCAAAACACATGAACCTATTATTTACTACTATAGTACAAGATTAATTATCATAAAGTATTATTTGAAAGAATGTTATGAAATTGATAAACAAATGAAAGTTGAAGATTTTGCAGGATGTTAATTCCGTTCACGAAGTGGGGCTAGTAGGGTGAAACTCATGTTATCCGGGGTAAAAATAAAAAACAATTTGTGTCGCATTTTTGGGTATGTTGGCTAGGCCCCTTCTAGATAATTTGGAGTCTTTGATTGCAAATATGAATTCAAAATTTGCAAAAGAAATTGTGCAAAAAGAAAAAATTTCAGAGTTTATCCTTAGGGTATATCCAATCCATTGGTCCTTCTTCGTGGGACGGGTTTAACATCCTGCATAGATCTTGAGTTTTAGATTCCATCTAGGGTAGACCAACCTAATTCTATTTGCAACCTATTTTTGTCGCCCTATATTTGGCCCCATTTCCACCCATACCACCATCCAAATCTAGACAAAAATGAGCCAATTTTGTTTAGAAATTTGACAAAATCAATGCATTTATGTCATTTAGGGTAACAAGGCAATAGTTGATTGGTGAATACTTAGATGCTTATAGGGACATAAAAAGGTGGATATGGGTGGTTGTTAGGGTGTTCATGACCCTAGTCTTGGACACTTTTGTAATTTAGGGCTCCACACTTCAGAATTTAATAGAGATTACAATTTTAATTAGAAAATTATAATTCTATTTGGAAAAAATGTTTTGGAATTGATAAACAAATGAAAGTTGTAGATTTTTATCACTACAGTGGAAGATTAATTATGACTAGGGTGGCCCATGTTGTTGCCACAGTCTAATTTTTTTAATGTATAGAAACTTCAAAATTCAATAACTTTCATGCCGTAAGTTGGAACACCATGAATCAAAGCCCGTGCACCCCTCCTCGCCGAGGGCTTTCCAACGGTACCAAATACGCACCCGGGGGACTCACGGTCCGGGAGATCTCAACGTAACAAACATCAAAACAAACAAACAAACAAACAAACATTGTATCTTCATAGGGAGATAAAGTACTATTTGAAAGAATGTTATGGAATTGATGAACAAATGAAAGTTGTAGATTTTTATCAATACACTGGAAGATTAATTGTGATAAAGTACTATTTGAAAGAATGTTTTAGAATTGATAAACAAATGAAAGTTGTAGATTTTTACCACTACAATGGAAGACTAATGATCATAAAGTACTATTTGAAAGAATGTTTTGGAATTGATAAACAAATAAAAGTTGTAGATTTTGAGTTTTAGATTCTATCTAAGGTAGACCAGCCTAATTCTGTGTGCAATCTATTTACATTATAATATTCAATAGCATGTTGTGGCTCTGTCTTCTCTCTACAATAGAAGGTGTAGCATATTCCACACCCAACAACCTCTCCATCCTCTACATGTCTACTTAGTTCAATAGTTGCTAATGAAATACTATTGGGGTGTCTAATATTCCACACTCTTCATTGTTGAGAGAAGCCAGAGCCCACCAATGCTACTGAATGTTATGGTTACTCTATATTTGGCCCCATTTCTACCCATGCTACCATCCAAATCTAGATAGAAATGAGCCAATTCTGTTTAGAAATTTGACAAAATCAATGCATTTATGTCATTTAGGGTAGCATAGCAATAGGCTGATTAGTGAATACCTAAATGCTTATAGGGACATAAGAAGGTGGTTATGGGTTGTTATTAGGGCGTTCATGACCCTAGTCGGGTATTTTTTTTTAATTTAGGGCTACACACTTCAAAAATTTATATAAATTACAATTTTGATCAAAAAATTATAATTCCATTTGGGTTTGATTTGTGAAACATGGACACACCTCTGAAAAATATGTGTCCTTGGAATTAGCCCAAGATAGTTAGATTGCAAATCAAGGTGGTAATAGGTTAGTCTACCTTATACGGTGAGATTCACCAATGTCATCACCAATATTTTTCTAATAAATTCAAAAATGAAAATTTCAAAATTCCTTCTAGATAAAATTTTAAGAAAAAAATTGTCATTTTTTGAGTAAATTTTGTTGTCATGAATTTGAAATGAATTTTTCTTGGTCAACCACTTGACATACTTCTATATTTGTAATTTTTTTTAAAATGTGTACTTTAGTAATGCAAAATCTAACCATTAAATAGGACAACAATTTGATAAGGTAAATCTACAAATTAGTATGGCTTCCATCCAAACAATAAAGAGATTGAAACTTGAATTTTCATTTTTTAGTTGTCTAAAGATTGGGCATCAAAGCACTTTAGGATTGACCCTTGAAATATGTTGAAGTTGAAAAGTGGTTGATGCATGATTTCATTGTGGAAACAATGAATTCATCTATTGGCTCAAGAATAAGAGCACTTCAGGTGACTACCTTCGTTGTAGAGAGCCATGTCCTTTAAGGATTAAAGAACTTGGCTTGCTATGACCAAAGAAGTCACTACTAGTGCCCTTATTCTTGGGCCAATAGGAGCATTCTTTGTTTCTATAGTAAACAATCAAGTCGTGCATCAACCAATTTTTGTTCTTAGCATCTTTTAATGGTTAAGTTTAGAAAATTTGAATTCATATTCAAAATTAGAGATCTCAAATTTATAAAGATAGTCCTCCAAGTGAAAAAAATTCATAGCCTGGATCAAGGTGGTTTTTTACATTCATCTCTTTTCATTTGCTTAAGGAAAAAATGACCTGAAACCAAATAAGTTCTAGACTTGACCATTCCATCACTACATTCATTTGTCCTATTAGTGTATAATGGTAATTTATCAAAGTGATTCTATTAGTGTTACTTTAATGTGGGTTGAGAAAATACACATTGTGTCAATCTTTACAAGAATAAACCATGTAATGAAACTAATTTTGAGGTGATGCTAATTTTGTGCCCTCAATAACGAAATAAATCAATATAGTACTTACAACACCTCTTTGATGATGTACGAAATTTAAAATTGTCCTTCATGATATTTTCATTACTAACAATTTCATATTAATTTGTTAGAATTCTCTAATTTTTAAAAACCGATATTAAGCCAATTGAATTCAAAGCTCAAAAAGCTTCCTAGAGTTGCAATTTAACTAAAGTTTCAAGCGCTAAGAATGAATAGACTCTTAGGTAGACTTTCTTAAGTTTTGAAATAAAGAAGACATATGTATTATGTAAGACAATTAGGTAGGTATTACAAGTGGTTTTTATAGCCACCTTTCATAGTTTTGAAAATATAAATGCTTATAATTTCAAAATTGGTTATGGGTACAAGGATGGAAATGGATGCTTTTAACTTAAACTTGTATGGACTTTGTAAGCCAAAACAATTCAATAGATGACTTCACTAATAACTATAGAAAAAGGAAATGCACCTATTGGTCTAGTAATCAAATTTTTTTGGTGACTACCTCCATTATTAGAGGTTGCATCTTTACACGGTTAACTCATGAATGACATTCTTGTTGCCTTGAAAATCACCCTTTTTAGTACTATGCAGGGTTATTTTTTACTAGTGTCTCCCTACTAGCCTTCCTACAGATGCCAATTCTGGAGGGACAATTCTTGGTTCATCAAATTTTGATAGATCTAGCAAAAAATTCTAGAAAAAAGCCCTAATACTATGAGGATCCTTTGTTGGGGAAAAAAACACTCATTGGAGGTCAAACTAATGTACAAGACCTCCCATTTCCACCTTAGGGGAGATTGAGGCCAAAACAAGACTGTGAGTTCTTGAACTGCGGAGAATAAGAGAACTACACAGTGGCAGGAATGTGAAGTGGCCAAGACTTGGCCATGTCATTTTTTTTTGGAAAAGAAATAATTTTGGACTTTTTTCACATTTCAGGCCCCCCCAAAAAAAATTATTTTATTTTTGTAATTATTGCCTTACACTAGACAGAATTTTTTTGATTTGTTTCAGGAACAGCAAGGGCAACATGCCTAAATGGCCTTCCCTTGCTTCAAATCCCCTCTAATATTTCCACTTAAAATTCCAATGATGAACATTTGCTCTTTCGTCCTATACAAAAAGATTCACTATCATTCATCATACACATAGTATATGCGATGTTAATCCTTCCAGGGTTAAAAGTCTATTCATTTATGATCCCATGCAAAGCCCAACCTTGCACTATAATGTACAATACAAAGTAATGTTCTAGAAAGTTACAAAGTAACTTATTGACTAGTGTGAGTGCGTATCTATACCTTACGACAAGTAGTTTGTTTTGTTTTGTTTTGTTTGTCACGTTGAGATCTCTTGGCCCGTGTGTCTCCCGGTTGCATTCTTGGTATCGTTGGAAAGCTCTCAACGTGGAGGGGTGCATGGGCTTGGTTTCATGGCATTCCGACATACGGTGAAAAAATTATTGAATTTCAAAATTTTAATGAATTAAGAAATTAGAAAATTACTTTTACTTTAGTTCTAACTGTGGCATCGACACAGGGCACACTAGTATGAATGGCGGGACGTTAAATCGTGTAATCGAAAATGGGCCCAGCCCAGCTAGCCGTTGTCAGATCCATCCCGGATCATAGGACCCGGTCGATCACGTAGCTGCGCAGGACAGTGACCGCAGAACATTGTTTGCGTTGGGTCGTCTTGCTGCAGGACATCAACTTTGGTTTTTTTTGAACTATGAACTAATTTACAAATCCCACATTGTTTGTCTTGCCTCCCACCACCCCATGTGTGTATATAGAGTTGTCTTTGCAATGTAGAATACAAATCACAAAATACAAAATACAAATTATAAATTGTAAAATAAAAAATTGCAAATTACAAAATAAAAAACACAATTCACAAGAAAATTGAAATAATTATTTTTAATTCTAATACAACAATGGCAAATTTCATTAAAATGACAACATTTTATTACTTTGACACTTTATACACTTCAGAACATGCAATCAAAAATAAAAACTAACATCCAAGAAATGTATAGACTAATTTTCAAACATCTAGGACTCTTATAGATCTCAAATAATCTATAATAGGTATACATTTCAAACTATGTTGTTTAAATACATCTTAATTAAGTATAGATTTCAAACATCTAGAATATATAGATTTCAAAAATCTATGACAAATTTAGATTTCAGATTGTATTTTTTGAAGTGTTCAAAGTATTAAAGTAATGGAATGTTGACATTTTAATGAAATTTGCATTGTTGTATTAGAACTTAAAAGAATTATTTCAATTTTTTTGTGATTTTAAAATGACAACATTCTATTACTTTAATACTTTGAGCACTTCAAAACACACAATCTAAAATCTAAATTTGTCATAGATATTTGAAATCTATATATTCTAGATGTTTGAAATCTATACTTAATTAAGATGTATTTAAACAACATAGCTTGAAATGTATACCTATTATAGATTATTTGAGATCTATAAGAGTCCTAGATGTTTGAAAATTAGTCTATACATTTCTTGGATGTTAGTTTTTATTTTTGATTGCATGTTCTGAAGTGTATAAAGTGTCAAAGTAATAAAATGTTGTCATTTTAATGAAATTTGCCATTGTTGTATTAGAATTAAAAATAATTATTTCAATTTTCTTGTGAATTGTGTTTTTTATTTTATAATTTGCAATTTTTTATTTTACAATTTATAATTTATATTTTGTGTTTTGTGATTTGTATTCTACATTGCAAAGACAACTCTATATACACACACGGGGTGGTGGGAGGCAAGACAAACAATGTGGGATTTGTAAATTAGTTCATAGTTCAAAAAAAACCAAAGTTGATGTCCTGCAGCAGGATGACCCAACGCAAACAATGTTCTGCGGTCGCTGTCCTGCGCAGCTACGCGATTGGCCGGGTCCCATGATCCGGGATGGGTCTGACAACGGCTAGCTGGGCTGGGCCCACTTTCGATTACACGATTTAACGTCCCGCGTATGAATGAGAACAAGCTAGTCCGGACAAAAACAACATTCAATATTGCAATCATGCTCAGAAAGTTGGGAAACGTTCCTGTTGAAGATGGAGCTCCATGCTGCTCTAAGTTGGTAACTTAAGTTAGTCGAGGGGAGCAAATGGGCCACTTGTGATGAGAGCCACTGACTTCAACCTTCCATTCCTCATCGGCTGCGGTTGCAAGTTGCAAGCACAATGATGTGGTCATGTTGTGGTTTGGAAGCTTAACCCTGTAAGGAAGGGTTGGTCTCCATGGAAAGCATCTTTTTCGAAAGTGCAAATTGGCTACTTAAAAAAATAAATTTAAGTATTCTTTGGAGACTAAATTACAATTCATGATGTCCCCCTTTTGGCACAAAATTCCAAGGATGAACAATTGCACTTTTATCTTGCATGCAAGAATTCTTTATCATCTATCATACCATTTTAGTTTGCAACGTCTTTACATGGTTAAACCCAAGTTATAATATGGAGTGGAAGGTATGAACTGAATCGTATCAATGTATTGGAACTAAGGGAGAAGGCTCTTAAATGAAGCAGGTTCTAAAATGGTGCCCTATCTTAACCCCTAAAGTCCCAAAGTCCCCTTGGGGGACACTTGGGATTTCGGGCAGGCTCGTGTGACCTAAAATTTTGACCTGATTTTTTGAAACTTTTTTTGAAGATAGAAAATCACATCAGATTTCTAAAAATATTTTTTTTTTTTCAATCGGTGCCTAGGAGCAGAAGTTTTGCCATCCGAAGTCAAAAAAGCAGTTCTGCAGGCAGAAAAAAAAACCCACAAAAAAATGAAATTTTTTTTTTCAATTTTTTTTCTGAAAGATTATGGTTTTTTCTACATTTGAAGCTTTGATTCTACCTATGTGGACTAATAATGAAAAAGTTATGGACAATCTTGTTTTTCGGGCAATCTAAGCATCTTCTTCAAAAAACAACTTATAGAATTCATTTTTGAATGTAATTTTCAATTTTTTTCAATTTTTTTTTGACAAGGTTAAGTTTGTTTTCAAGAACAATCCCACCGTCGGGATTATGATCTTTTAATTCCATCTAAGGGCTATTAACAATTTAGTATTTTGTTCAACTTTGGACCTACTTCTACTTAACAATTTTTTTATATGTGAAAATCAAGTTTTGACATTCTGAAATTTTTTTCCTCAACTCTCAACTCAAATGTTCAAGATAAAAAATTTTAACTTTATGGTGTGTAGTGCAAAAAAATCCACAAATGGCCGTCAAAGTCACCTGAAATTGCAGGCCGCAGTTGAAATTTTTTTTTTTTCAACTTCAAATGCTAATACCTTCCAATCTGTACGATCAAACTTCATGAAATTCTTACCACATGATTTGAGACAAGTGAAGTACAAGATCCTATGGTTAGATTCTAAGAAAAAAGTTTTTTTAGGTTTCTTGAGTGATTGCAGCAAAAATGGTAGTTTTCAGTGGTTTCAGAGCCAGAAAATGCCTTGGTAATTTAGGGGTTAAATGTATAGTATTTGTACATATTGCATCTTCATAGCCTTCAACAGTGTACTGAAAATGTACATTTTAGCTAGGGCACCATTTTAGAGCCCTATGCTCTTTCAACTTCAAAATTTGATAACTAATTCCACAGAGCTCCAAAAAATATGAAACAACTTGGATTAGATGTCAATCCCACTTGCTTTTCAAGGGAAATATATTGAAAAATATTTCAAGATGTTTCACCTCCCCAAAATTCAGTTTCAGCCCTTAGATGGGTGATTACTGAGCCTTCTCCCTTACTACGCTCACTACGCTCAGTACCAGTTTGCTGCAGTGAGGGTTTATAAGTTAGGATTGATTCTTTCAAGGCCTCTCTCAGGTTGAGGCACCAGGAACCATGCAGGGAGGTTTGTGTAAGTTAGTATTGATTCTGTCAAGGCCTTTCTAAGGTTGAGGTATCGGTAACCAACCATTTAAGGTATACCAACTTATTACCACCCTAATTTGCAATCTGACTATTTGGGGGTCAATTTCAAGATGGACACATATTTTTCAGAGGTGTGTGCATGTTTCATGGATCAAACCCAAGTGGAATTATAATTTTCTGATCAAAATTGTAATTTTTGTGAATTTTTGAAGTGTTCAGCCCTAAATTACAAAAGCGCCTGCGACTAGGGTCATGAATGCACTAATAACAATCCATAGCCACCTTCTTATGTCTCTATAAGCATATAGGAATTCACCTATCAGCTATTGCCACATTACTCTAAAGGACATAAATGCATTGATTTTGTCAAATTTCCACACATAATTGGTTCATTTCTAAATAGATTTGGATAGTGGAGTAGATGGTAATGGGGCCAAAAATAGGGTGATGCAAATGGGTTGCAGACAGAATTAGGGTGGTCTACCTTAACCCCTAAACATCATAGGATGAACAACGGAAGTGAGGAGCTTTTTTGGAAAAACAAGAATAATTTGAAATTGTTGCGTTTACTGAGGACTTCACCGTTGAATTTTGGAGCCAACTACTTGATGAACATAAATGTGCAATTTCTAAGAAAACCCACCGTGCAAATATTGACATTACAACATTTGATCTATAAGTTATTTCAGATTCTCAACATCAAAAAAACAACCGTTGTAACGTTTAAGGGTTAAGTAGTTTTAGAGTAGATTGTCCTCAATATGAGGTGGTGGAAATTCTTCCCATGTAGAAAGATAGGGAATAAGGAGATTCTTAAATTTTGAGAATTTAATTCCCAAAATTGAAATCACTGTGAATTTCAAAAGTCAAAAAGTACTTTTGACCAATAGCATATGTCTAGAGTCTTCCAATCCTAATCATTTAAGAATTACTTTTGTGCCCATTACTTCTTACTTCTTGCACTTACTAATTTGGGACATGTATCATAACTGCTTGTTAGTCTCAACCTTGAAAATGATCCAAAAAATGCAATTCAAGTTCTAGTTGGAAATCTATTTTGACCTTGATTCAAAATATTGCCTCCCTACACATTGGGAGTTGGAATATGGCTAGTTATTGGTCCTTCAACTTTAGCAACTCTCTTTCTTACCAAAAAAGAGCATTTGCAATGCTCTTTATAACATGCATAGTATTGACAACATAGCAAGTGCACAATCATTTCTAATTAAAAATTGACTCCAATGCAACAAATATAGGACTCTTTACTTTCACAACCTTGATATGCAACCACTCAGGATTAGCAAATTTGCAAAATGTCAAGGGCATCTAAGTTGACTCACTATAAAAGTAGTCATTATTCTTGTACCTTTTCTTATATTGTAATGTAATGTATGCCAATCAATGTGACCTTCCCTTGTTTGTATGAAAAGTCTTTTTTGATGTAGAATCTTCTACTTCCTTTTTTATTATAATGTAGAAAAGTCCATTTGATGCTTGGATTGCTAGCTTTGCATTGGATCAATTTGTTCTAGAAAAAAAAACATGACACTATGCAAGCTTCATGGAATTCATGCCCCTTTGCTTGTTGAGAGAGCATTGTAGATGCTTTAACACAATTTAATTGTGACTACTTTACAAAACCGTCCTTTCTAAATTCTCGATATATTAATATTGTTTACCAATAAGGCATCCTATCTAGATTCTTGTTATAGCATTGTTAACTAATAAGGCATCATATCTAGATTATTGATATAACATTGTTTACCAATGAGGCAAGGATTTAGATTCTTAATATAACATTGTTTACTAATGAGGCAAGAATCCCTTTGTAGTTTGCAACCTTGAAAAGGGAGCCCCTACTATGAACAAAATTGTCTTATTGATGGCTCATTGGCTCAAGCTCACCCACCCACAATCCTTGAACTTACTTGATAAATCCCTCCCAAACATCTAGCAAAGCATACTATCTTTCAAGCATAGAATAGACCAAGGCATTCTTATACATTCATGTTATGTGTTTGAAACGTACAACCTCTAGACATGCATGAGAGTGCAAAGTCAATTGAGGTTCACCTATTTTCAACACATTGAAGATTTGTAGTTTGTTCATGTAGAGAGTTGAAAAAATGAATTCTAAGAGAAATTAGAAACCCCTTTTAATTACTAATAAAACCAATAAAACCTTTTAATACTTTAAATAATGGGAACCATATTCAAACTACCTTTATTTGGACGCAATTAAAAATTATTATTACCTTATGATGTATATATAAACTATTACAATCTATTTAAAGGTCAATATCATTAGATGAAATTTGAGGCCTCCAAAGGGTCATTTCAAGTTTGTTCTTGAAATAGTCTCTAAAACGGCTGGATGCTATCAAGCTAGCATCAACCAAAAAAATAAATAGTCCTAAAATGCAAAAATAAGTTCAAATTTATTTTTATTTTTTTCAAAAATAAATAAATTTAATGACGTGGAACAATCATGACCATGTTAAATTAGTACAATTCTACAGTTTTTGTGTTTCCAGACTATGAGAACTCACAGTCTCTTAGAGGCCTCAAATTTCATCAAATGCATAAACAATTAAGGAGAATTTGAAGCTTTGAATGCTCAAAGTTTGTTGAATTTATAAGAAAATATCTATACGGCAAATCAAAAATTGATTTGAAAGATTCTTATTCTTTGCTAAATCAAATATGTCCAAAATAGGTTTTTATGAAATATTTATATATATATATATATATTTAAATTTTTATGTATTTTTTTAATTTCAAAATTTAAGACATTTCAACACACAATTGTTGAAGGTGACTCAATAGTTTAGAAGCTCTTATAGGTCCAAAGCTTACAAATGGTGATTTTGGATTTTGGAAGGTTTCTATAGTGATAATGCTTATAAAATGTTGCCTAAAATATTTTGAAGGCATTGGAATGTATTAATTCCTAATGGCTTTCTATTATGTTTTCACCAAAAACACTATAAAAATATCATTTTTGTTACAAGTACAAATTTTTTAGAAAAAGAAACATTTCTTGGCACATGTAATCATAAGATATTGTAGTAAGCTAGTTTGAGAATGTGGGAAAAATTTCAGAAATTTACACCTTGTACATTGCAAGATATTAGCATTTGAATTGGCATAATTCATTTTTTTGACCCCCCAAAAAACTAGGTAGCTATACTTCACAAGCTTACATGTGTATGAAAAAATGTACAAAATAGTTGTAACTCTTTGGATTCATTCTTCAAGGCAAGATGGTTGTATGCTTGAATTTATTATTATTATTTGGAATTACACAACATATAGGAGAAAAATAGTAAGTACAAAGAAGTAGAGAGTGATTCAAAATACTAAATTGTTGAAAATTTATTTATGGAATTGAAAAATGCCAATCCCAATGGTTGCAATATTGTTATAAACAATCTACAACCAATTTTTTAATTTCTTTCAAAAATATTAAAAACTGAGTTGAACAAATGACTTCAAAGTTTATTTTAGAATAGTGAATTTGTAACTGTCACAAAAATTAAACTCCTTATAACTTTTGTTTCATTAATCACAATGGAATGATTCAAAGCTTTCTACATATATGTAAATCTAGAGAAACAATTTCAAACTTTAATTTCTCATAAAAGTGATTTTTTCAAAAAAAATATAGGATTGTCCACGCTTCTCGTTAGACATTGAAAATTACATTTCATACAATGAATTGTTAACTTTATTGTCAAAAGTTAAGACAATTGTTGGGCCTTAAAGCAACTCCCTAACAAATTGTTCTATCAAAATTTCAAAGAAAAATAATAAAATCTCTAGTCACAAGTACTTGCCAAAATTTCTATATTGCTAAAAAATATAGTTTGGTCCTTTAAGATTTATTTTTTCAAAGATATTCTTTTTTCATTGGATCTTGAAAAAAAAATTACTCTAAAATGAGTGCAAAGCAAGGATTCTTATGGCTTAAAGAAAATGAAAAACATTCTGTCTTTAAGAAAAATTATCTTCTCTACAAGCTTTTCTTCATTCATTGTTGAAATAACTTGTTATACCATAGTAGGTCTTAGAATATCAATCCCTATATTTGTGGTGACAATACAAAACTATCATGGCTCATTTCCATCCATTCTTAGGTAATGCCAACACCTAAATCTTGTTACATTTAGGTCCACCTACCTTACTGCACTTATCATCTTTGGGGACTATTTAACAACAATATGTTTATCATCCACATAGAGTTATCTAACTCCAATACACAAATCCTTCATCTCCAAAGATCTATGTATTTATCATTCAAATGGACATCAATAGGCTTGCACACTAACCATAACCAAGTGTAATTAGTGAATTCATCCATAAAGATATAATCAATGGCAACACTTATGAGACAATCCCCCTATAGTGATCATTGTCCTCAAACACAAATAAAACTAAGGAGTTGTTTATACTTGGGGGCGGATTGAAGGCCGGCCGGAACTCTCTAAGTTTGAACCAATAGGATCACTCAATTTCTCCAAATCCGGCCCAAGGGGTTTATACCTTGGGGCCAGCCGGAACAACAACTCATCCTACATGTCACCTTAGGTGGTACAGTTTTGGCGCCAAACCATCCGGGCCCAAGGGGGGAATTGGAACGAGGTTTTGGGTGGCTGGAACTCCCATCTAGAGCCGGATTGGAACCAAATTGGGCTCATCCGTTGGATTGCACAAATCACAACCGTCGATTAATAGACTTTCTTTTTTATTTTATTATTTTAAGCTCTTTCACCAATCATTGAATTTTCATCTTGTCTGTGCCACTTCGCCACTTCGGAGTTGTCATAGGGAGGTGTTTCGTCTATCTTCGTGGCGCTGTTAGGCAATTTTTCACTTAAACTTTACTTTTTCCACAAAGTACCTTTAGTATAGGGGTTCATCCAAGGATAAGCCAATGTAGTCTATCGTATATGTGTCTAATGTCATTTTTTCAAGTAGATGTGAGTAATATATAAACTAATTTCAAACAACATACAAGGGAACATATTTTTGTTCTTTTTCTCTTTCTTTCACCATCCTTATTCCCAGGTTCTCTCAATTTGGTGGACAATCCATTACCACTAATGCAAACACAATGTTCTAAGAGTCCCAGTCCTATATAGTATTCTAAGGTGGACAACACATCTTGGGCAACATGTCAAGTTGGGCAACACGTCTTATACATGGATGCAGCCTACGACCTAATCATATATGTATATAAGGTAATATTTTTTAAGTATACAAATAATTCGTTAATTAATACCTTTTTAAGTATTGGGGCAACAAGGCCAGTAATTGCTCTTTATGAGCTTTTCGAATTTATGTGCAAAATGCTTACACGTGGCAGTCTCAGTAGGCAACACGTCTAGTATACAGAGTATGAAATGTTTAGGACAAAGTACTAGATTCTTGGTCTTTGAGCTTTCTCTTTTCTTTCTTAGATTAGGCCACAAGTCTCAGGGCAACGAGTCCAAAATCATGAGGTAAGTCATTCCTAAAACATACACAAATATTTATCAAACATAAAGGAAACTAATTTCACAAATTTCGTCCAATTCTAAAACCCAAAATCTAAATTACAAAATTTATTTTAAAAGTTGTCGGCCTTATGGTCGCTCACAACTGTGGGACCTAGACCCAAACCAGGTTGTTCGAAAAAATTTTAGTCTTTATTTTAATTTGTCTTATTGTGGGTCAACTAATTAAGTCAAATCAACCAAATTTATACCCAAAACCATAGTTACAAACTTCAAATTCCCAAAACAAGTCCCGAAACTCTGAAATTTTAATTTAAATGGCCAGAAGACCTAAAACTATGGAAATCAGTCCTATAACCGTGGACCGTACCCTAAAACCGTGGTTGATAACCGGGAAACATATTAGGGGATCAAGGTCGCGAATGATCGCTAGGGCAACAAGTCTGAACAGGATTGATCCCGGAAGACAACAGATTGAGACTTTTCGAAACCCCTAATTCAATCGTGAATTGCTGCAGCGACGGCCTAACTTCCGATCGTCACCGAATTACACAAATTTTGAATCATCTTCTTGCTCTGCGAACCAATTCAACCCTGCCAAGCTATCGAATTTTTTTTTCTCATCGATTGAGTCACCACTCAACCAAGCCACCACTCTGATCAGGTCGCTCGGACGGACAACAGATTCCTCCTGTAGTCGCAGGCTACAATTCAGATCGATCCAGTTCGCTCTCTGAAATTTACAGCAATTTTCAGCAGATTCACTCAAGCTCAATGATTCACAAATCAAAATTCCAAAAATCAAACTCTCAAATCAGACCGTTCTCCTCTGCGCCTGTTTCTTGTGCTTCACCACCGCCATCTCTCAATCACAACTCCAATTCGTAAATTCTGATGAGGATACACAGATCTGCAATTTCGAAATCACTCGCTTCCAGTCCAACGCCACCAAAATTTGCAAATAGACTCCAATTACTACAGATTAGAACTTCAAATCGCCTAAAAAGAATTCAGAAATTTCAGTCACCAAACATCAAAATTTCACAATCACACTCAGAGTCACGATACAAAAATGCTCCAAAATCACACAAATACAAATTTGCACAGAAAGAGCTTCAATTAAAAATCGCAAGAATTACAACGACGAGTGCTTCTTCCTGAATGCACTGTATCAAAAAAATTCAGTTTTTGTGTCTTTAAAAGCCAGGAAGAAGGCTCATGCCCCTTCCAATCTTCTTTTCTCATTTTTCATCCAATTTGATGCCTCGTTCATCCATGTCTGCAGCTCATTCATCCTTTTGGCACCTTTTGAAATTTCCCATCCATCTACGCGGTTTTCATCCATTTGGTACTTCATCCATCCAAACTACCCCATTTACACTGCACAAAGACTAAAAGCTACTTTTTGCTTTTCTACACACTTTTGCTCTAAATTTGTCTTCCTATTTTTTTTTAATTTAAAAATGGAAAAGTGAATTTATTCATTTTTTTTTAACCCTAATTTTTTCTTTTCTAAATTTAATACTTCTTTTAATTATTTAAAATCGTATTTACATGAAAATAGGCTTTCCCCAGGGAGGATACTTCTTGTATATTTGGGGGATCCACGTGCGGCGGTGGGGTATTTTTAGGGGGGCTATCAATTACCTGTAATCATTACTTGGCAACATTAAAAGAGCCCCTATTTTACCATAAAGCGGAAAAATCAGCCATATTATCATCCCTATTTTATTTTTAAAACACTTTGCCTTTTTAATGTCCCCTATTTTATATGTAAATTTTTTATAAATTTTACCTAAGATTATTTAAATGTACCCTATATTCCGCTGCACGTAGGTTATTAAAAAACGGGAAGTGTCTTCCCCTAGAGGCTTTCTATTTTATTATATATTTTGGGGTATTAGGGTATTTTGTTATTGGTTTTATCACAATATATTGATAGACATTCCCTATTCTTATACTTTTGCAAGATGTTGACTACTCAAAGGCAAAATGTTTTAGTATCATCAGTCTTATGTCTTGCTATGAAGTCTTTTCCTTCTTTTCTTTTAAAAAGTAGGGTAAATGATTCCACCTCAGCATTAGTCCAATTGTGTTTGTTGTCATCTTCTTCGATCTTCAAGTGTTTGGATTTCCCCTTCTTTTGACGCTTCTTTAGTTCCACTGGAAGAATCTCACAATCCTCATCGACCTTCTCATTGAACCTGTCCTCATCAACCCTTCTCTCATCATCTGCGAAATTGGAGTTTTCAAAGTAGCCCAAATCATGGAAACTCTCCATCTTCTCTGAGCACCCTAAATCCCACAACCATAAGCAGGAAAAAAACCAATCGAACCCTTGGCAGCGCTTGTAGTATAGAAATATTATAAAGTAATGTATATTTACATTTTTTTTAGTAAATACATTAAAAAAAAATTTGAATAGAAAAAGTATAGAAAAGCTAAAAGCTACTTTTTGATATAAAAGCTACAAAGACTAAAAGCTACTTTTTGCTTTTCTACACACTTTTACATACTTTTTCTATACTTTTTCTATTCGAAAATTTATTTTTTATGTATTTACTAAAAAAAATGTAAATATACATTACTTTATAATATTTCTATACTACAGGCACTGCCAAGGGTTTGATTGTTTTCTTTCCTGCTTATGGTTGTGGGATTTAGGGTGCTCAGAGAAGATGGAGAGTTTCCATGATTTGGGCTACTTTGAAAACTCCAATTTCGCAGATGATGAGAGAAGGGTTGATGAGGACAGGTTCAATGAGAAGGTCGATGAGGATTGTGAGATTCTTCCGGTGGAACTAAAGAAGTGTCAAAAGAAGGGGAAATCCAAACACTTGAAGATCGAAGAAGATGACAACAAACACAATTGGACTGATGCTGAGGTGGAATCATTTACCCTACTTTTTAAAAGAAAAGAAGGAAAAGACTTCATAGCAAGACATAAGACTGATGATACTAAAACATTTTGCCTTTGAGTAGTCAACATCATGCAAAAGTATAAGAATAGGGAATGTCTATCAATATATTGTGATAAAACCAATAACAAAATACCCTAATACCCCAAAATATATAATAAAATAGAAAGCCTACTTTCATATAAATATGATTTTAAATAATTAAAAGAAGTATTAAATTTAGAAAAGAAAAAATTAGGGTTAAAAAATAAATGAATAAATTCACTTTTCCATTTTTAAGTTTAAAAAGAATAGAAAGACAAATTTAGAGCAAAAGTAAAAATAAAAAATTCTTTCATATTTTTAAAAATGAATTAAACAAGAACAAAAAAGAAAAAAGAAAAAAAAATTTACCTTGATTTTTAAAAGAAAAGAAGGAAAAAATACATAAACATGTATGATTATATATATTTTTTAAATGAAAAGAAGAAAGCAATACATAAACATATATGTTTGTATTTTTTTACATTGAACATTAAGAAAAATTCGACCCCAAGGGAATTGGAAATCCAACCCAAGAATCAGGCCCTACAATCAGGCCCCAAGGGTTTATATTGACTAGGGCCGGATGGGAAAATTGGAGCCAGATTGAAGGCAAATCCGGCCGACCTTCCATCCGGCCCCAGGCCCAATATAAACCGGCCCTAATAAATAAATAAAATTGTGGTCACATAATACTACATTTCCACTCTGATCACTTCATATTAAATCTTAAAATACTACAAATAGAAATTGCACTTTTCTTCTCACATTGACCATAAGAACAATTTCTGAAATACATGTTTCTTTAAAACGCAAAAAATAAGAAAAAAGTAGAATGTGCAATGTGGAACCTCTCTTGAGCCACAGAATACAGAATTCTGCCATTAAAAGGTGCAGTGGTGCACTGGAACATCATATGTGTCTGCACCGTTCTCCCTCACAACCCAACACAGGTTATTCTGCTTCCATGGGGCCAATTGGTGCATGGAACATGATGGCCTTATAGCTAAAAGACTACATAAATGATTCATGGATAACATGATTATACAGCTTACAACATATGTTTCCTATCTCAGCCTACAAATACTTGTGAGAAACTTCGAACCTACTTTCAACTTCCCGTCGCCACAGCAGAACCTGTGGTCTAACAATCAACTAACTAAACAGAGTGCCTGTCAGGATAAAAAGAATCATAAAAGAAAACTCGATGTGAATTACTAAAGAAACTACGCCATGCTACTAGCCTCTTGGCACCCCACCCCTACCCTCACTTATAAGATGATCTCATCTTGAACGCTGACGTTGAGTGTCTTATGAGGTAGGACAATGCAATTAACAACCACCACCTCATCCTCAACTGCAACATCTTCTCCTGCAATAAATTTTTTAAAAAGAAAGATAAAAGTCAGAAACTAGGGACGAGGCTAATTTAGCTTGCGCTGCTAGTCTGCTACTAGAGAAAGCAAAATTGATACCGTTAGATAGCAAATAAGTTCCGTGTGCATTACTGGACAAAATGTTGAGAGACAGTTCTGCATTGAGAATGGAGAAGAAAAACTAACCAAGGATGGTGATGCCCAACTTGGCATTGTAATCACCTCCTCCCTGCATCGAACAATGGAATGATCAAACATGTTAGTGTCAAAATCGTCCAAATGGATTACGTGCGAAGTAGATGGTGAAAGCATCGGTACCAATAACAACATTTCCCTTACGTTCTTACAAGAAAAAATATATCGAAACTAGTAATATCAAGATGAAACTTTCTAAGATAAAAATTGAAGCTTGCCTGAACTCGAGCCCATCTTCCCAGTGAAGACTTCCAGCCAACTATTGAGTGCATAACAACAGCATTTTCCTGGAATGTTTCCCACAAATCCGGTCAGGGGGCAAAGAGATATGCAACGAGCGAGAGAGAACATGCACATAAAACAAGCCACGAAATCTCACTTGACCATGAAATAACCATCAAATAAGACTTTCACGACAAGAAATGGAACACTTTTCTACAAGAATATGACCTTCGATAATCACTAACATTATCTCATTTTTTGAACGTATGATCACATATCAATTCTGACACAAAACTTCAACAAAAACGATATGAAAGAGCTTCAAGGCAGAAAACTACAAACCTTGATTTCAACATTATCAAGGATAATACACCCTATGAGCCGAGCACCAGGGCCAACACGAGCATTGGCCGATATTGAGACATTAGGCCCTAGCTGCTCCCCCATCCATGAAAGCGATTTCAAAATCGATTAGAAGACATGTAATAAAGACAGGAGCTAGACACGAGAGAATCAGCCAACCTTCAGCAATGATTGAGAAACAGTACGGGCATCAACAAACACCGGAAAATAAACAGAATACAAGAAGTTATTAATATAAGTAACTTGTAGCCTTTTTGACGTACACATTGACACATATACAATGTCAAGAAAGAAGTGCAAGAGAGACTTTACCTTGGCAGTTGGATGAACTTTGGCAGACCTATGAATAAAAACATCTCCAACAATTGTAGGCGACCTTTTACCATCTCCAGAAGCCAAAAGCTCAGGCATCGTGATCCTGTACTGAGCTAAGTATAGTGACGAGCACCGGAGAGACATTCTGCAAAGAATTCCTCTCATCAATATTCTCATAAAAACAACAACGAATCAAAAGACGACAAACCGCAAATACCTTAACCGTCACATCAGCTAGAAAACTACTTGATTTCAACACAATCGTATACATTGCATGAATATTTATGAATATCAAACGAAACTCTCGAACAGGTAAAACCGAAATCAGAAATTCTCCCAAAAATCTGGGAATTAAACTCACCCTGGTGTTTTAATCTGCTCCCAGAAATCAATTGTTTCGAAAGTGTAGAGCTTCTTTTTGCCAGCAAGTGGAGTGAGAATATCCTGATCAAGCCTCACAAAATCAGCTTGCATTGCCCTGAGACATTCGCACCATTTGATGTCATGAGAATTCTTCCAGAACACGAGTCAGCATCTATTAGTATGAAGACAACTAGGTAAGCCCCAGCAAAATACTTTCCTAATTATATCTATAATTTTCAAGTCTATGCCACAACAAGGACAGGCACAATCCAAGGAGAACAGTCTCATTTCAGCCCGTACCAACTAACAGAGCACCAGCATTTTCATCAAATCACCCAAAGAAACTTGGATATTACCTGCTGTTAGTTGCAATGTGAAGCGCTTCAAAGCTTGACATGCGACGTAAACTGACTGCAAGCATAATTTCAAATTTCATTTCATTTTTAAAACAGGACACATTTTAAGGACACATTTTCCAACACATGGTAAATATGTACAGCAAGAGAGTCTTCACATAGTAAACCTTCAAACAAGCTGTCAAGCATGCTGTTAGAGCTGGGTACAAAAAACATGATCAAGTTCAATCTCAATGTCTGTTAGAAGACATTGAGTTCGATCAAATGCGCATCATAACTAGAATCTCCTTGAGAACCGAAACATCATTGATAACACTCAGATACAAGTAAGGAACGTTTGAACGCATGAGGTGAGGAGAACCGAAGTGGATACAGAAAGAACCAAAGAGCTCACATCTTTCATGTTTGCTGGAAGAAACATCCTTGATGGCTTGGAAAATTTCTGGTGTGAAAATATAGACTCCACAATTGATAAAGTCACTCACCTGCGAAACTACCACAATGTCAAGAAAATCATGTGATGCTTTGTCAAGCCTCCTTATTTCCTGAACTATCCAATTCCTGAACTACTCCATTCAAGACCTAGATGGTTTTTCAATTTACAATACAGTTAAGAGAAAATATCAAAAGTGGCCATTTTGCAAAAGAAAACAAAGCATTCTTCGAGAGAGATCCTCACAACCAAGGGATCCAGATAAGTAAGCACAAATGTATCCCAAGGATCGGATGAAGGTTCAAAGCTTACAAAGGTCTCTGGCTTCTCTGCATAGTGAAGTAGCTCGCCTGTTTGGGGATCTGCCACCAATTCACCAAATTCACTTGCAACTTCTTTAGACACCTGCAGTCCACGAATGTCCTCAAAAAAGTCAATAAAATTTCATCATTCTATTTTAACCACGTCGAAAACATGCAACTGAAAATCCAGAAAAAACTGAACACTGAGCAGAGCTTCAGATGTTGAAGTCTAGACAGAAATATGAAGCACATATGAGGATGACAGGCGACAAGATTATTACCCTCTTGACTAACAGCGTGCCAATACCCGCATGCTTTCTGTGAGCCGCTGCAGACACATATGAGGCCACATCAATGAATAAGCCACGTCGTCCAATTTCCAAAAGATTGCTCACAGGTTGTTCATGTAAGAGCAGACAGACATTCAACAGAAGGGTGACAAAAGGCCCTCTCAAGAAACTGAGAAATATCCACAACGCAACAGTTCTCAGCACAAGATATTGCAGGTCAGTAAATGCTGTAATGATGGAAAGCTTCCCACTTGCGAACAGGCGCAACTCGAATACATCCGCAAACACTCACGTTAAAGTAAATGCGTCAGAACATTACAAGAGCTAATGCTAACCATCAAAGCACACAATCAGAGAGGGTCCAGTGGAACAAAATACTGACTGCCAAAAGATTGATCAAAATCAAAGGTAAATTTGAGATCAGTAAGCATACCAAGCATTGCAGTCAAAGGAAAACTGCAGCATACATCACAGTTCAGCACAACAATATCAGTCTGCACAAAGCAAGGTCGGAATCCGAATTAGTACTGTAATGGCAGGAACTGTCGAATTCAATCAAATTAATCTTTCCAAGTGTCACTAATTTTCAAGAAATATAAGCTCGTCAACCTTGTAGATAGCAGGGTTCGTCATGGCCCTAAAAGAAGGGCGTCAAATGATTCCCGTTTAGTATATTAATTGAGAAAGATGGTGAAACTAAAACATATCGCACATGTTTACGTAAGGAACTATGCAGTAACCTAATTAGACGAACCGCTAACGCACTTGGTGGTAAGGGCTTACAGGGTCATCATCCATGAGCAGGTCCTGGAACTTGTAAAGACCACCAGCAGATCCATGAGGCTTGTCTTCCCGCAAGTACCTGCGGTCATCTTCAATTGCTAAGTTGAAACAAACCAAGCGTAAATGGATTACTGAAACACTACACAAATGAAAGGCATTGACCTTTCAATCAAAAAGCTTCCAGCGTTAGCTCACCTCACGGGAACCTTGATCTCGTTTGAAAGTGCAGAGATGTAAAGGGAAAATTCTTTTTCTTCATAAAAGCCAATGAGATAAACCTGTGTTAAGTCTGGAATCTGCAACCAGCCAACGACTTTACTCAGACGCTCGCCTACTTCTAAAATTGAAACGACATCACTGTGGACTACTTATTCATCCAGCATCAGGCTTGTTGAGGTTCATAGTTTGGATGCAAAAGCCAGAAATCATCGAGACAAAATCTACTTGCTTTAGCATTGCAGCTGCTCATCCGGACCCTTACATAGAACTCAAACTGTATCAGAGTTAAGCATATTCATCAGACGTCATTTGTTTTGGCCACAAACGTCACTAAAGATAAAAAGCAAACCTTTTTGCAAGCAAGAATTGGATGGTGGACCATGGGCTGGCCCGCCAAGGGGAACAAAGGTTTCGCCAAATTGAAAGAGAGAGGCCGAAAACGAGTACCTAGACATCGCACAAAACAAATGCAGATCATCAAACATATCAGCCAGGAGAAAAACATTCGAAATTCGATCAATTATGTACGATTCTCCTATAGTACACAATATAAGTCAACATTGCAATTTCCGCTGCTAATGTCACACCACTTCAAAACAGCAATATCACGCTTGTGACTTGTGCGCTCGTCTGCGCAGCAGAAAGATCAGTTCAAAGAGAACCGTCACAACTCAGTGGTAGCGCAATCACTATAAGTAAAATATCTGTCTTAGCTTCCTCCGAGATCAATTAGCTTCCAGTTGTAGACAAAATCGTTTACATTCTGAAAACGAAGTACGTTTTCTAGAGAATTGTATTCTTAATGCAAATCCCGAAGCTGGACGAAAACACTTCGGAAGTCGATCTACATGAAAAAAAGCTTCATTCGTGATTAATTTCGTTCAATGATTTAGTCTAAAATCTGCTTACCAATAGAATCATGTTCACAAGCTCAAAATAAAGCCAAGTGAGGTACGATTCTTAGCGAACTGTATTCTTAGTGCAAATCACGCACAGCCTTCGAAAGACGATCTGCACGGGGGAAAACGAAAACGAAAACAACACAAAAAAACGCTACTTTCTTGATCAAATTCGTTTGATCTGAATCTGAAGAAGTCATTGCAATCAATTAGACTTCTGATAAGAAAAAAACCTTTCGTCGGGCCTCCCATCAAGATGACGGCCACGGTCCTCTTGTGCGAGCTGATCATCTCCGGTGAGCTCTCCATTATCAACCCTCTTCGTCTAAGGCGAATGCAGCGCCAGAAATCCCTCACACCGTCTTCGCGCAAGATCAAACCTCAAAATCGCCGCAACACCGCAATTCCTTCCAATGCAAGAAGCGCGCACCAAAAAAATAGAGCGGAGAGAATCAAAAAAAGAAAATACGCAAGTCAATCTCTCACCAACCTCCCACAGATCGGATTCCTTTTCCACGACTTCGTCTCTACGACCGTCTCGAATCTCCAGGAAACACGCAACCAAGTCAGATTGCGCTCCAACTAAAATCCAAAAAGCAGATCTCGCGCAATACAAGTCGAAATACAGCTCCAAGTCACTTGTTCGACGAGATTCACATTCACTCCACGAAATTCCCCCGTGCGCAACGCACCACAACCCGAAAAGACACTCAACGACACAACAAATTTCCGAAGCACCACGCCATCCCACAACCAGATCGACACAACCCTCTTTTGCTTTTGTCCTCCACAGCCATAGCCACCGAACACCACCAAGCTCTTCCAATCAATCTAACATCTACCCCTCATCTACATCTCTTAAATTCCAAAATCTTCCTTTTCCCAAAAAATTAACAAATCTACTCATATCCGAGATTCCCTGCAGTAAACCCCACGCACAAGGTTACTATCTGAACCAAAGTAACAGCAGGAGCGACGTGGCAACGTGACGAATATCTTCGAATTCGACCTGATTCCTTAAATCTACAGAAAGTGATAGATTTTCGGGTTCCGGCGATTCCGTCCGTCTCCGAGCTTGGGGTGCCGCTAAAATTAGCCGCAGCGACGACTCTGCCAGTTCGACATCGACGGCGGCAAGTCTTGAGTGGGATCGAACTGCCGAATTGAACTGGCCAACGTAACTGGGTCAGTCAGGTCGGGTTTAAACTAGGGTCCAAGACCAAGAAACTTTGGAAATTGAACAATCCTACTGGTCCAGAGTGTGGACCCCACTGATTGAGAGCAGATAATCCTATTGATTGTGTGTTTTACTAGATCTAAGGGAGAGGCACCCAATGGCATCCCTATACCCAATGCCGTCCTTTTCTAAATCAGTCATTCATTCTAGAACAAAAATGTAGCGGGAGTGTAGACTGCTTATTGTTTTAGGTCAAAAGAAATAAGCCATGTACTCCCTACCTACATTTATAGAGAAATTTAGCACTTTACAACTCAAGATTGGATGAAGGAACAAGTTCTAAATACTTACTTGAAGCCTAAAATGATTGTGTGCTGTAGAAACGGACGGCATTGGGTACAACGACGCCATTGGGTGCTTCTCCCTTGAGGGTAACTTAGTTTTGGATCTTAGTTTTGGGACCCCATAACATTCAGTAGCACATTGTGGTTCTGCCTTTTCTCTACAATGAAGGATGTGGCATATTCTACACCCAACAATCTCTCCATCCTCCAAATGTTCACTTACTTCAATAGTTACTGATGAAACACTTCTCAGATGTCGAATATTCCACACCCTCCTCAAAGCACCCAATCTACTGAATGTTATGCCAGCCTAAATCCAGCCTCACCAATTTTGACATGACCAATTGATTGGATTGTTGGCCATTATTTTTTAAGGTGGTTGATTTTTATTGAATTCCCAACATGGCCGGGTATATGCTTTGGTCAGATCCCCATTCCCCAAGGGATCGATCGTCGATCAATGCTGTGGTCAGGAGTCAGTAGTACTGGGGAGTACGGGCTTGAGTGAAGAGCTCTGAGGAAACTCTGCCAGAGGCCGCACTGATCGAGCCACCGACGGAACACCACGCTCTCTGACTCTCTGAGTTTATGACATGGAGCAGCAACAAAGAAGCCACTGTCTGATGGAGGCTATAGGAGAGAGCTCTAAAATCGAGCGGGCATTTTCAACCATCCAGTAGGGGCTCTGAAATGGACATGTGAACTTTGGGAAAAAAAACTCTGGATTAATCTGGATTACAATGGAGCTTGATGACATTTGTTTTAACTTCTTCGATGAATGGTTTAAGAACCACAATTGGTTCATTCTTAACTAAGTGGCTAGGTGTCTACTAATATAATTCAAATTAGAGTATTACAAAATCTGAGATAATGATTAAATCAAGCATTCATTTTAGATTTTGAAAGGGACACTTTTAGAAACCATTTCAATTACTTTACACATGTTGCAATGCTAGTTTTGGAATAAGGATTGATTTTTTTTCAAACTATGCATGAATGGCCTATGATCACATATATAGGGACCTATAATAGACTATGTTTGAAAATTCATAACTAATTCAATAATGCTTCAAAAAATATGAAACGACTTGTGTTAAATTCCTCATCTATTTTTTTGTCACTGAAAAATAAACTAAAAATATTTCCATATCAGGAGATACACGAAAAAGGCACATCAGTGCTTAGATGCTCTCTTTTTGAGCCTCTTACTATATTGGTATTTGTGTGCAATGGGAAGTGGATTGGGGCAATGCACTCAACAAGAGAGCATCGAGGAAGAGCTCGAGGAGGAGGTGTAAGGTAGGAGGTTCAAAAGCGACCATCTAGGCGCTGAAGCTTAATTTTGGAGGGAAAACATCTTGAAATATTTTTCAATAAATGTTGTTTGAAAGAGAAGAGGAAATGACATCCAACTCAAGTTGTTTCATATTTTTTGGAGCTTTGTGGAATTAGTTATGAAATTTGAAGTTGAAAGCCATAGGGCTCTAAAAGTAACCACCTCCTAGAATGTACACAATTTGTACATTTTGGGATATTGCAGAAAGAGAATTGTACCTTTGGGCCATGTTTGGTTCTAAATGCCATGTCGGAGTTTGAGCCTCCTACCTTATTTCTTTCCGCAATTCCCGACAACAAGGACATTGCAAGACGCAAACTACAACCAAGAAATTAATAGAATAGGATGAACATTTGCGATGGAAATGGAATGTTGCTTTGAAAAAGCTGGAATGCTTGATTGTATAACTTAGACAAAAACATGTGATTGAACATTATGACATAAATGCAACTTGGAACTTCTCTACATAGAATGATCGGGTGATTACTTGCGAGTGGTTCATAGATTCATTATGCACAAGAGATGATTGATGGGTGGTGCAACAAGGACATTGCCAAATGGAAATTATTGCCAAAAAATGAACATTATAGGATGAATATTGAGGATGGAAATTGGATGTTGCATGAAGAAGCTGTAATGCCCCCAAACGTGTAATTGGACATTATTTATAGCATGATTGTGGACCAAAACCCGCCCACAAAACAAACGGGCAATTTCTTGAGAGTGGTTTATGGATATGTTAAGTAGAGGAGATGATTGATAGCTCGTGCAATCTCTAGTGTCACTTGGTGAAGAAGGCATATGATTTGAAAGGGAAATTCAACACAAAAATACAGAGTGATTTTAGAAGAAAATTGTTCTAGGGTGGTGCCTTTAAGGTGGGTAGACCTAAAAACGCCACTTTTTGGTACTGTGCCTAGTTACTATTATTGGTCTATTCAAATTTTCATATAGTCTTCTTGGCAAGTGAAAGCACGTTCCAATGTACCAAAAAACGCAGCATTTGGATAGAGTATGCAAAAGTTATTAAGATTCAATGTGTGTTTCTAAAAAGCGCTCCAGCCAAATAAGTACATAACGGAATTCAAAAATGCACATCAACTATAAATGGCACTTTTAGGTGAGGTGCACTTTCGGGTGTACCCACCTTACTGGAAGTAAACACCCTAAGGTTGCCGTACACGACTACACGCCCTGAGGGGCTTTGTGAGAGGAAGAAAGGAAATACCAAAGGCAGGAGTGAACAAAACTAAGAGCGTAGAAGGAAGGGGCCTGGGGCTTGAGTGAAGGAGGCAAAGGAGGGAACAGACGGGCGACACAGGGAAGCCCCAAGACTGAACAATCGGGGTGAACTGGCCCCCTCACTCAGCCACTCCAAGTAATTTCAGGGGTGCAAGTAAAGCAAAAAAAACTCTAGTTTGTGCTTATCTAATTTACCTTGGCCCCTCTACCTGGATAGTTAGGGGCCTCTAATCACAAATATGAATTCAGAATTTGCAAAAAAAAATTTGCAAAAAATAAAAAGTTCTAGTGTTTTCCCAAGTGGCCGAGCGAGGGGTCAACTCACCCCGGGCAGGCTGAGGGGTGTTTCACACTATGGCCGTCCAAGTCGAGAGGCCATGGTTTTCTCAAATGTGATTGGTGAAAATCATGGTTTCTAAAATCTGATTGGTGGAATCAACGGCCTCTCAACTTGGACAGCCGTAATGTGAAACACCCCTGAACCCAACCAAAAGGAGCCAAATACGGAGTATTTTTGTTGGGATGTAAAGCTTAGAATGCCTTCAGATTGTGCAAGTTTGCAGAGAAGCTGATGTGACATGAAAGCAATTTGTGAAGGTACCTGCAGTGTAGGTGAAGAAGGGAGCGACATCTGAAAGTGCCATTGAATCAGTAGGTCATGAATGATTTTGTGGAGAAATTTATTCACCAATGAGTAGTAGTGGGGTTGTCCTTGGGAGTGGTTCACATTAACTTTCAATTGTTGCTGGTAGTGGTGTTATTTCTAGAAGGATGTTGCAAACAGTAAGTGTACGCACAACAACAAAAAAACAAGAGTATAAATGACTTGTTCACAATGACTAGAAAGGCAACAATGACTACAAAATGACTGCAGAATGACTGTTTTGTAATCATTGTTGTCTTTACAGTCATTGTGGACAAGTCATATATACACCCTTTCTTTTTTTGTAGTGTGTCTATGACAACTAGATGACTTCACTTGAGGCTAAAAGTAGAACAACCCATTGAAGGTAGAAGATCCATAGCACACACCTAAGCAATGACCTCGTTACTAGGGGTTTAATTTAATAAATGAGATTTGGGCCACAATCAACATCTTAGGTGAGAGTAATGGAATAATTAGTGACCTCATTTGGAACTTCTATCTTTTCAGTACAAAGTCATTGTAGGAAGTGACTTTTTTAGATTTTTTACATTAGAAAATATTGTGATTGCATTAGGTGAGTAAGATGAACATTCAATGGTTATAGTTTTTGTTGGTTGGGGGTAGTCTAGAGACTTTTTTGAGTAGAATACTTCAAAAATTTATAATAAATTTATACTTGGTCAAAAAAACAAATATTTTCATACTATAACCATAGTTTGCTGTAACCATAGTTTTCATACTGTAACCATAGTTTACTATAACCATACTATAACCATATTTTCATACTATAACCATAGTTTGCTGATGTTCTAATTTTAAAATGACACAATAACTTTGGTTTACACCATGACATTATACTCTAATATATACATCGAGAGTGAAAATTTCAAATTTTTTTAATATATTTTGTACTTGATATGAATTTTCTTCAAATTTTGTAACTTTGTAGTAGACATTTGGTTTCATCTCAACAAAATAAACATAAAATTTTTCAATTCACATCTAGTTGCAAAATGGTAGAAAATAAAGTGAAGGATAATAAGGCTTGAAATCAATGGATATGGGCATGTCCTTCTAAGGTTAACCTTTAACCCTTTAGTGATTGTGGTTGATTTGGGAGGCAAGCGCAATTTTTTAATACAATTTTGACAAAGTGAAATTTTGTGGGTGCTTTAAGGATGAAATCCTAGACTGGATCCTATCAATTGGTTTTATAGGGAAGATACTTGAACCAAACAAAAAATGAAAGTGATTCAACAATGTATATGCTTGTAAATAATCTTCAAAGATTGATATGTTGTAAACAACCTTCAATACCAGTGCTATATATGATTTGCCACAATTGGGCATAAATTTTAGTAAATGCTCCAAAAATCAATCAAAAACCTTCCAGCTAGTTCTTTCACACATATAAATAGTCATCCCTTACATTAAATAAATATTTCTTTATGATATTTCACTTGTGAAGGCTTGGAACATTTAAATTTGGATAAGCATAGCTAATGCATTTTTGCACACTCTCTCTTGAAATTGGTTTTGTTTGGAACATATGAAGATACTCTAATTGCACTGTTTCCCTAGGTTTTTGAAATCAAATGTTTTGTGAACATGACCAAACAAAAAGTCCCAAAATCAACCAAAAATTGGTTGATCGGGCACTAAAGGATTAAAGACCCTTCCATTCCATTCCATTAGGCATTCTTGCATTAAAATAATCCAAATTGATGATGTAGGAATTAGTAGGTCTTTGATAGAGAACTCTTGATCTATCTATACGTGCTCAAAGATCACATGTAATACATTGATGCAACACAATTAAAAAATTTGGATTTGCACAAGGTGAATTCTTTGGTCAAAATTCCAAAGGTTGATTCACAAAAAATCCTAAGATATTGCCATGTAGAGAAAATAGTAATGTTGACCTACTCAAGTACTCATGCCCATGTCATAAAATTTCATGCAAGATTCTTCAAGTTGCCTTCCTATAAACCAAATTTTTGTTTAAGAATTAATTTTGTTGATATGGCATTTAGCAAACCACCATATAGCTTAGTAGAAAGAAAATTGCATTTTTTGGATTAGAAAGTACAACCAATGATTCATGAATATTGATTTCAATTTCATATGGGATGTAGAAAAATGTTTTCAAAACAAATGAATGTGATGCAAATAAAGGTATTAATCTATGTAATGTCTATATAGGTGTTCTTTTAAGAATATCAAAGTGAATTGTATTGAAAACACAAGGATCCAAATCTATTCATTTTCACAAAATAACGCTTACTTTGAAAACATGCTTGTTGAAGTTTTAGCCATTGATATAGGCTTAATAGGGTTTTTCTTCATCTTTCCCTGTAATATGTGGAAAAAAATCAACAAAAATGGATTGTATTATATCATAGATTCAAATTGATAAATTAATCATATTATTAAAAGAATATTTTATATAACCAAAGTCAATGAAATTTTTTGCAAGTATTAGTTAAAAAAGAAATAATAATAATAATAATAATAATGGTTATTAATTTAAGACTTGTGACTTAGAAGATGAAAATGAAACGTGACAAAGAACTTGGAAAAATTCTAACTTGAGCTAATGGTATAAAAGACATAAGGATTTAGGTGATTATAAGAAAGATTTGTCCCACTTCTCATCATACCTTACTTGTTGATTTATTTTTTGGCTATAAGTTTTGTGTTTTGGCTCCAAACAACTTAAGATTCATGAATAAGGTATTGATGACTATTACACACCTTTTTTTTGTTGCAATTATAAAGATTTACTACTCAAACATAGCGCCAAATTTTTATATTGTACTTGCCAATTTTGAAGGTGTACTATTTAGTAACAAAAAATACAAATTTCAAGCTAAAATTTAGAGTGAATGGTCTCCTAATAGACTTTTAGCTATTGTCCAAAAGAATTCTAAAAATAATTAAATATATGTGGTGCATATGCCTACCAAAAGAACTTCATCCTCCTTGCATTTTAAAACATATAAAATATTATTTTTGTAGTTCTTTTGGTGAATGAAGATTGTTACAAATGAAAAATGTATATTTTCTTGAATAATTTTTTAATTAATTAAAACACTAAAGTATCTATTTTTTGAGATTTAAATTGGAGTTTAAATTAGCTCTACTTTGATTCTCCCACTTAGAGAATTTATGTATGCTTTTCTTTCAATGGTTGCCTTCATTTTACAAGTGTATACAATATACATTAGCAATAATTTTATATTTAAAATATATATATTTTTAAAATTTCAAAGCACTTCAAAAAAATCATGAATTTTGTGCAAAACACAACAAGATCAAGGGGGACTTTTTGCAATCACTTCTTTATAAAGTTTCAAAGGTAGATGGAATGGAAACTTTTAATTAAGGGGCAGTTTATATTGGACCTAGGGCCGAATGGAAGGTCGGCCAGATTTGCCTTCAATCCGGCCTTCAATCCAAACCCAATTTTCCCATTTGGCCCTAGTTAATATACAATAAATCCCTTGGGCCGGATTGTAGGGCCAGATTCTTGGGTTGGATTTTCAATTCCTATGCTTTTGGATTTTTCTTAATGTTCAATTAAAAAAATATAAACATATATGTTTATGTATTTTTTTCTTTCTTTTCTTTCAAAAAAAAATTATAGACATACATGTTCACATTTTTTCCTTCTTCTATTTTAAAAAATAGTATAAATTTAATTTAATTTTTTTCCTTTTTGTTCCTATTTCATTCATCTTTAAAAATATGAAAGAGTTTTTTATTTTTACTTTTGCTCTAAATTTGTCTTTCTATTTTTTTAATTCTTAAAAATAGAAAAGTGAATTTATTTATTTATTTTTTAACCCTAGTTTTTTCTTTTCTAAATTTAATATTTTTTTTACTTATTTAAAATCATATTCAAAATCATATTTAACATCATATTTAAGATCATATTTAAAATTATATTTAAAATCATATTTATTTATTTAATTTTTTTTACTTTTTCAAAATAACCCAATTCATAGAAATTTTCCATCTTCTCTAAATACCCTAAATCCCACAAGTAGGAAAAAAAATTGAACCCTTGGCAATGCCGCTAAGACAGAAGCACCTCTCTATGGCACAAACATAATGAAGAATCACACAATTGATAGAGGACCTTTTATCTAATAAAATAAAATATATTTTTAAATTAATTGATGATAGCGATTTGTGCAATCCAACAGAGGAGCCCAATTTGGCTCCAATCCAACCCTAGATGGGAGTTCCGGCCACCCAAAACCTCATTCCAACTCTTCACTTGGGGCCGGAAGGTTTGGCACCAAAATTGTACTACCTAAGGCGACATGTAGGATGAGTTGTTGTTCCGACTAACCCCACGTGTAAACCCCTTGGGTTGGATTTGGAGAAATTGAGTGCTCCTATTGGTTCAAACTTAGAGACTTTTAGCCGGCCTTCAATCCGGCCCCAAATATAAACCGCCCCTTGAAATTAGGGAAATGGATGAACCCCTTTGGCACTTGTATAATATATTTAGTATATGGTACAAGTGGTTGTAATCTTAAAAGTAAATAATGCAATTTAGGTTGAGAACATTTTTAACTCTTTTATAATTAGAAATATGAGATTTTGATGTCTACTACACTTAGAAATTGTGAGTCTTTGCAAGCCTATGAATTATGGCTTGTAATTTCAATTCCGATTTTTATCACCTTCATATTTGAAACTCAATTGCACCTTACCACTTAAAATCAAATCTAAAAAGTCATCTTTACCTTAGTCTATTGTATGCTAAATTCAACTCTAAATTAGATATTTTATTGACCACTTTCAACTACAATTTTAAAAGAATTTTCTTTTCCCTTCATTGTCTTTGATTTTACATCTTCATGTCATATTTTAAAATTCTATTCATATATGATGCATCTTTTTATGCCCTATGGTTGACTATTTTCCCTAGCACCAATGTCTTCCTTATTAAATCTACCTTATTTTTGCATTATCCAAATAATCCATTTTAATGGAGGTAGTTGCATGTTATAGCAAACCAAATCTCTAAGTTGCATGAAGAACCATTTGTACTCATTTGCACCAATTTTTGTACCTATATAACCAGTTTTCTACTCAAATTTAGACTTAAACTTTCCATCCACATTATTACACCTAATTCTTGACTCTCACAAACTACAAATTGAAGACTACTTTCAATTCAGAATCGATATGGAATAAACTACATTTGAAATTTGTCTTTTAGAATTTACACCTATCCAAAGAAGTTCTAGGGCAAGAAATTGACAACTCTATATTAATTGGTAAAATGGCATGGATAGATGCATGAAAATTAGTTTTTTTCAAATATTCAAAAAACAACTTAATTGATAAGATTGATAACAAAAGACCTAACTACTTAATTTAACTAACCATGTTTTAATAAAATGCAATTATGGTAGAGGTACCTATTATTGACCTACATACCATCAACAATATATAGAGTACCCTATTCCAACCAAGATTGGAATGGATTTCTATTTTCTGCTTGGAATATGTGTCTTTGTACTTTTTCAAGGTTTGGACCAGTAAATTAATGACATAGAAGTGAATATAGAAATAGGAAGTAGTTAGTAGGAAAGTATTCTTGAATGATTGGAATTAGATGATTCTAGATGTTGGTCATGGGCCAAAGTCTAACTTTTGCCTTCTAAAATTCATAGTAATTTCAATTTAAGAGATTAAATTACCAATGTTCTTGCAATCCCCATTATTTCTATTAATGCACCTCTAAATTTTTTTACTTTGCCTTATACTACCTTAGATCTTGTCCAAATGTGCTTATTTTATTGGTTATGAGTACCTCTACCATATACCAATATAATATTATATACAAATATGATACTGAATATGATACTTTGTAACAGATATGATTTTTTTTGCAAATACTCATCCACTAGAGGCCTCATAAACTATATTGAAGATATATATTAGCTTGATTAATACTTCACTGTTGTAGTATGGTGACAAAATCCTATATTATTTGAGTGATGAACTCTTGTTGATGTCGAAAATATGTTTGACAAAGGATTCAAAGTTGATAAAGAAGTTTTTTTTATTACATCTATAGTGATGAAGAAAACTGAGTACAATTGTAAAATATTTTCATTCAAACAACCATACTATAAGCATCGATGGACAAAGTCCAAAAGTGTAAACACAAAATTTTGTGTGTACGACATACTTCATGTTACCATCGAAGTTTGAAGAAAAGATTAGTTGTGATTTGAAAGAAAATTAATCTCAAAGTTAGCCATGTTTAAGAGTCAATTTTGTTCAACGTGATTTGGAATTGCCTTTTCTTTTATCAAATTTTTCTTAGAACTCAAAAAAACTTTTTGTGCCTTTACATATCGGTACACATCATTTTAGATTGTTGTACATAAAAATTAAAGGAAATTCACATTCGTAGAATTTAAAATATTAATAATTTGATAAACATGCAAATGATGATGGTTCTCACAATATTTGATTTTTTTTTCTAGAATTGAGAGCATGAAATTGCATTAGCCATTGTAGAGAGAGTATAGGTTGCAACATGGACCATTGTCATATTTTAATGTACTTACATTTGAAATATTTGTTGAATTTGGTAATGATTCAATTTCTATTTTACAACCATATAATGCATTACTAGGTTATAGTTTTATGTACAAAGACTAGAGTTCATGATGCATATAGTTCATCCAACAAATCCAAAAAAATTAAATTATCATTATCCATTTCATCAAAAAACTAGAAGTTGCCAAAAATTATATTGACATTTATAAAACTTTCAGTTTTTATAACTTGCTATTCCTCACAATTGTCTTAATGTAGAAAAAAAATAAAAAATTGAGCAACAATATGAACCAAACTCCTTATTTTGACCACAATGGGTTATTTTTTTTTATCTTACTAGTGTTTTTTAAAGTCTCAACAACCAAATTTTTTATTGTTGTCAAACTAAGGGCCTAGTTACACCCACAAACTTTGGATTGGAGCTCAAAAAATGAAGTGTTTTTGATTGGAAGATAACTATGGTACCAACCTAAAGTTCTAATTGAAAACACTCCATTTCTTGGCGTAGAATATTTCACCCATTTCCAACCACTTAAGCAATTACGCATATGTAGAGTACAAATTTGTTGAATGCAAATTTTTTTCATGTATAGAAATAGAATTTGGAAGGATGTCATATTTTTCAGAATTTTATTACACTATTTGTAATTACTATGAATTTTTTAGTACAAAATTCTCTGCACTAGTAGAAATCTGTTGATCATCGACGTGACCAAAACAATAGAACTGGGTAGATTTTCTACTAGTGTTGTGATCTATAATGGTGATATAGGCTGATTGCAAAACCAACCAAGGACTAGTTATATTTATGAGAGCCTTGCAACCAATCATAATGTGCTACAATTGCTATGAGAACTACACCATAATTTCATGAAAAGAAAACAGCCTATTGATTGGAAATGGGGGTTGATTAGAAATGAATTGTCATCTTCTAAACAGGCCCTAAAGTCCCATGCCCTTGTGACGTGACATTCATACAAGGGAAAATTATCGAAGGTGGGCCAAGAGGGTAATTTGGAGGGTTTTCGGGGATAAAAGTGAAAAAAGCCCCCCTATTTTTTACTATGTCTAGGGTATGTTATAGGCACTCTTCTCTCTATTTCGGGGTCTCTGATTGCAAATATGAATTCAGAATTTGAAAATAAAAATTTTGAAGAAAAAAATTACTGCAATTTCTACCGAGGTAAATCCACCCGCGGGGCCCACCTTCGTTGGTAGGATTTCACGTGCTGCGGGCCGGGAAAAATCAGTTGTTGTCCCATAATAATCCCATGACCTACCGTCCTTCACGACGTGACGGCGTTCCCACGAGGCAACGAACAGACGAACAGACACCGAACAGACTTCATCGATCATGTTTCATCGATTAGGGCACAGGCACTGGCTCTCTTCCCGTTACGTCTTCCCGTTACGCCCCGTTGCAGAAGAAATTCTTACCTCATCGCCATAGCCAGATCCCTTCCCCACCTCACCAATCCCTTCCTGTCACCGTCGAGCACACTCCGTAGAAGGGATTTCGTATTCTGAATGAGTTTTGCCAATTTTCTTGGTGAGGTTTCGTGCTTATTTTGCCTAATTTAGCATTGTCGGAGCTTGGTGAGTGGCGATCATCGGTCTGTTCGCGTGGTTGCGGTAAGGTCAACTTCACGATTGCGGGCTGTTTTGGCGTGTTCTTGGATGTTATAGATCAAGAGACTGGAATTGGGACTCAGTTTCCTTTTTTGAAGTAGTTCTGAGTTGTTCAGATGGCGTTGCTGAATCTTATTTAATGTTTGATGAGCACATTGCAAGGCTCTTCACCGATTCTGGTGGTTAATAGAATTTGGCCGCGTTTTGAATTCTGTGATCTTCACAATATGATCAATCGAATTAGTGGTTTTATGGCCATGAGATGTCGGTACTTTAGGGTTTAGAGGTAGCGGATGTGCTCGCGAAACGTTTGTGAGGGGGGTGGCAAAACTAGGGTTGTCGGAAGTCGGATTTTCGGGGGATTGTTAGGGTGGACGGATTGGCTCGTGCGGTGGACTCGTGTGCTGTGGACGAGAGTTCGAGCGTTTGATCCTCTCGTGGACGTTTGTGCTGCCGTTCTGTCCTTGAAGCAGGTTGGTGAGGACGGAGCCGCAATGGGGGGCAGCCAGGAGAAGCTTTTGAACCAAATTTTCCAGCTGAAGTTTACGGCGAAGACGTTAGTACGCCAAGCGAAGAAATGCGAGTCCGAGGAGAAGTCGGAGAAGCTGAAAGTGAAAAAAGCCATCGAGAAGGGGAACATGGACGGGGCGCGAATATACGCCCAGAACGCCATCCGGAAACACAACGAGCAGCTGAATTACCTTCGACTCGCTTCACGTCTGGATGCCGTCGTGGCTCGTCTAGGCACGCAGAGCAAAATGCAGACCATCTCGAAGTCCATGGGGTCGATTGTGAAGGCGCTGGATAGTGCACTGGCAGTGGGGAACATGGAGAAGATCTCACAAACCATGGATCAGTTCGAGAAGACGTTCGTGAACATGGAGGTGCAGTCCCAGTTCGTGGAGTCGGCAATGGCGGGAAGCACCAGTCTTTCCACGCCGGAAGATGATGTGAACTCGCTCATGCACCAAGTGGCCGATGACTATGGATTGGAGGTTTCCGTTGGTCTGCCACAAGCGGCATCTCACAAGCCGATGAGTGATGCGGAGTCTACTGTGTCGGAAGATGACTTGAGCCGCAGATTAGCCGAGCTCAAAAGCAGGGGTTGAGGCCATCAGGTGACTTGTGCAAGTGAACTCTCAAAGTAAATTAGCTGTCCATTTGTGATATAGGAAGCTTGAAATGTAAATGTTTAATATACTCCCTTTATGCTATGTTCTTCGTAACATGATGCAAAGACACTTTCAAGGTCATATATGTCTTATATACCAATTTTTGAGCGGGGCAGGTATGGTTTTTAAACATGCTGATGTTCGGTTTCTCTAGACATATTATGTAGCATTACTGCCGAAGTTGGTTTCATGAGATTGAATATCAGCTTATAGTTAGGGCTTTGGGTTGCATGAAGACCCTCGATCCTTTTTGTCCCTGCGTATTGTAGAAGGTTGTCGATTTCTCTGGTACCCAGACGAATTCGATCCACTTCTCGTCAATTCCGAGAGTGGTTTCGGTTATGAGACCTGACAGATCTTACTGCCTACGGCCTGATTTTAACTCGTAAAAGACGAAGAAGCTCTAATTGGGTCTGATGTTCGTTTAGCAGTTTAGTTTAGTTCATGTGGGGGCCATTCTTTTGTTCAACTTTATTTATTTCATGACCTAGACATGCAATGTTCTTCGATAATAGTGATATCTAAGTTGGTGTCATGGGTAATCGTAAAGTGTGCACAATGCGGATCAGGACCCGGAGTTTGGGAAAAACACAGGATGAAACTCCCTGGAGCACCAAAACTGATGCGGAAAGGAGTTTGGTGGCGTATGTCTTTTCTAGTACTCTCAGTGATACCTCCCTCTGACACCCCTTTTCAAACAGGGGTTTCCTTAAAGATTAACTCTATTATGTATCACCTAACTTACACATCACATTCATGAACATGCCCCATTTTGGAGAGATGACAGCATTCAAAAAGTGTACAAGTGTCTTCTCTCTTTCCAGCTGTCCTGGGGGTGAGTGCTTTCCTTTATAACGGTCTATACATGATCAAGCTGTCCTGTGGGTGAGGGCCTTACTTTCTAATAGTCCATCAAGAATGTAATGTAGAACAGCCTATTGCGGTCAGAATCAGCAGTTGGCCCTCACAACATTGCTGAATTTTAAGAAAACAATTTTGCACATGAAGATATGTGAGAAGTGGAACAAGCAATAGGAATTATATATTTTTTAAGAATGTGTGACTTTATTATAAATTTTTGAAGTGTGCTATTCTAAAGAGCCTCATGCCTATACTACCCCCAAAACCAACAAAAATTGTATCTATGATGTTCATCATGTTCACCTAAAAAGTAGTTATACTATTTTCTATTATGGAAGGTGTAAGAAAATCACTTTGTATAATCAATTTACATTGAAAAGTTATAAGTTCCTAATGTGGTCACTAATCACTTTATCATTGCCACTTAAGTCATTAATTATGATCTAAATTTTGTTCATTGAAAACTCCCTATAATGGGGAAACTCCTTAGATGCTCACTATGGGTCTTTTGATCACAATGGATTGTTATGTAGTGTAATCAAGGTCATTCAATAGTTCACAATGATATGGCTTTATGCAAGGATGTGAAATCCATATATGTATTACATCTATTATATATAGTATTTAGTATGCAAAGGTACAACTTTTGTTGCGACAAAATTTGTTGTATTTTCATCCCAAAGAAATATCATCCAAATATTTTGTTTGATGTTTACTATACAAACTTAGAATACAACAAGTACTCTTGTCATTTGTTATGTAAATGTTTTCCTTGTTTCTTGACCATTTTCATGCCCTTCAAGTCTCAATGACTCCTATATTTATCTTTACAATATGTACTAGTATTCAATCTATTATATTTGTATATTTGTGTATTTGTATATGAAACATGGAAACATGGTCACTACTTGGTTTGTTATTTTGGGGTCATCTTATTTAACTCAAATTTGGACTACTTAACAACCAAAATCAAGTGCTGTTGAATTGAGTAAGTTGTAAAGGATCTTTTTCTATTTCAATTGAATCCTAGATTTTAGTCACTTTACATAGTCTTAGTGAAGATGCTACACTGATTGTAAGCAATTCAATTGCTACTCATGAAGTAAAGCTTGAGAAATTGCATGTTAGAATAAAATTTTGGATTTACATATACAATCTAGAGGTATTTGTTAAAGAAAACTTGAAATCTCGGCCTTTCAATTGCTAAGAAGATCCTATAAAAGGATAAATGCATGAAACATAGTTATGCGCTTTTTGTAGCATTTGCTATAGTGTTAATGATTTTTTGGAGACTATTGTATAATTAGAATAATAATAATTTTTAAATAAAAAATATGTTCAATGTATATACCTTTAAGAGGAAGGTACCCTAGGAAGGAAAAGCCTAGAAAAAATCTTTAAGTAGAACTACAAAAGTGAAAATTTTCATGAAAATAGGTACTTTGATGTTTTAATTTGTAAAAAATAGAGAATTTTTTTTTTCCTAAACTAAAAATTGTCAATTTGGGAGAACTTTATAATGAAAATATGTCACCAAAAGAATGATCTCAAAACCATCTTGAATGTTCAAAAGTGTGCGTGTAAAGGACACCTCTTAGCACACATGTAGAGGAATGAAAATAATGATTTTAAAAATTTCCTTTGGTAGAAACATGCCTACCTAATATGGAAAGAGACTACAAGGTTTTAGAGTTCATACAATGAAAGACAAATTTTTTTCTAATATGCATTAGAGAAAATATAGATTCTTTGGAAGGCTAAGAAGAAATGTTGCAAGGAGCCTCAAGATTACATTTATTTCATTCTTACAAGCTTTATTCACATATTGTTGCTCAAAAGGTACCATCAAATGATAATAAGCTAATTAGCTTGTCAACTTCAAAGGCATCTTTTCAAATAAAAAATTGTAAATGGAGTTTCACTAGCTCAAAAGTACCTCTAATGAAAATAAAATAAGAAATTTGTTTGTATTTCTAGTACTACCAGTATTTCTTCCTTATATTGTTGTTGGACAAGTTTTGTTAGAGTTTTAGGATTTCCAGTAGGCTCATTAAGGCTCTTGAAATAGCTTTGGCATGTTGAATCTATATACCCTTCTAGTCCCATCCAAAGAATTCAAATTTTGTATAATGGAAGAAATATTTGTTGAAAAAGACCATTTGTAGTTGGTGTTAAGTATACGTACTTGTTTAACATATTCCTTGACTACACAATGTCAACATGTCTTAATCACATGTTTATTGAATTTTCAATGTTGACTACTACAAATTATTTTGTCCCTTTTGTTTTATGGCGAATTTTGTTAAAATGGCAGTATTCCATTAGTTTGACATTTTTTACAGTTCAGATTGCGTGGCCTGAAATCTAAAACAGTCATAGATTTTTGAAATCTACATGTGTTGTAGATGTCTGAAATCTACACCTGGGTGATTGCAAGAAACACTTCACGTTTTTGGCTCAAAGTGCTGTTTTTTGGCATAGTATTGGTAGTACTATGCGATCATGACTGTACAGCGCGTCTGACACGCGCTTGCAAATCTCAACCGTCGATTTCGGGCACTTTCAAATCTAGGCCGTCAGTGTAGTACTATGCAATATTATGCAATACTATGGACTACTACAAGTACTTCACAGGCCACATGGAGCAGAAAATAGCAGAAAAAGGGACTGTGGACCTTTTTATTTTTAATAATTAAAAAAATCAAAAAATTATTTTAAGAAAATCCATTTTTCTAGACAAAATTGTACACACATTGCAAGAAAAAATTCCTCTAAAAAAGTTTTTCCTTCTTCGTAGAGTTTGTGCAAAGGAAGGTCACTTTGACCCCATGTGGACAATAGACATTTTACTATTTTTATAAAAACTCACCGTCAATCCTTAAAATGTTAGTAGAACTCCAACTTGTCCAATTTGTGGCTTCAAATTCGGATTTTTGAGTCAAAAATAGGACTAAACCCCCCCAAAATGGCCAAGGTAGACAACCAATCGGGGGCAGTTTAAAAATAGTAAAATAATTTTTTAAAAATTGAAAAAATTACACAACATATAAAACTTTTGTTTTCACCTTCATTCCAAATTTCAAGTTGATAGGGCAAACGATGCAAAAGCTATGAGCAAAAAACTACCTGTTGGAGGTCAAGGGGACAAAAAATAGGACAAGTGTTTCTTGCAATCCAAGATGTTTTAGACCGTGCAGTCTGAAATCTAAACTTGTCATAGATTTTGAAAATCTACATATGTCCTAGATGTTTGAAATCTATACCATTCCTAGATGTCACAATTCAGTTTAGACCACGCGGTCTGAAAAATGGAATAAGGAATACCGCCATTTTAACGAAATTTCCCATTTTTATATTTCCATAAAGAGATCTCTCTTTGCCTTGTTGAATAATGTTAAGTTGAAAAAAATACTTAAGTTGAAATTATCAAAAATGGTCCTCCTATTAGATCTCATTATATCTTTTTGAATTTCAGCTCAAATACATGTGAGCACATACCCTACATTTAACCCCTAAAGGACCATTGTCCCTTCGGGGGACAAATGCAATTTTGGGCAGGTACCTACGGGCTGAATTTTTGTCCTAATTTTTTGAAATTTTTTTGGAGATAGAAAAATTGAATATCTTCGTGGGGATATAATTTTTTTTCAATCGGTGCCCGGGAACTAAAGTTATGTCCAAATAAGCTCAAAACAGGGGACGGCGGGCAGTTCGGGCAGCAAAGAAAAATTTTGAAATTTTCTTTTTTGAATTTTTTTTCTTATATATTATATTTTTGTCTATCTAGGAAGATTTGATTCATTTTATTTGGATTTGTTTTGAGAAAGTTATGGACATTCTTGTTTTTCGGGCAATTAGAGCATGTTCTTGAAAAAAATAACTTGTAGGATTCATTTCTGGATGCAATTTTTGTAATTTTTCAAAAAAACAAATTTTTCATGGTTTAGTTTACTTGCTAGAACAATCTCACCATTAGGATTAGTGCATTTTAATTCCATTTAAAAGATATTAATATTTTAGATTTTCCTTCTATCTTGTACCTACTTCTACTTAACAATTTTTTTAAGAATGAAAATTAAGTTTTTTTGAATTTTCTTTTTTTTTATTATATTCTCAACTCAATTTTGAACTATAAATAATTAAAGCTCAAAACTCTATAGTGCAAAATTTTTAAGTTAAAAATGTTCAAAGTCAAAAAATCCAGTCCCGCAATGTGCTGAAAAACTATTTTTTTCCACTTTAAATGCAAGTATCTTGCAATCTATGTGGTCAAAAATTCTGAAATTTTTTCCACAATGTCTTAGACTAGTGAGGTATAAGATCCTGCGGTTAGATGTGAAAAAAAATTAATTAAAGTTTTTTTTTACTCTTTGCTGTAGAATTGGCAGTTTTTAGTGTTTGGGGGCAGAAAACAGGGCTTGGTCCTTTAGGGGTTAATGTGAATATCGTGGCAATGTCTCATAATTGAATTTTACTTTAGCAATATGGTGTCCGTTCTTTCGAGGCTCATGATTGATTGAGCAAAATTCAGACATTGAGGTTAAGGTTTGTCAGTGCGAAACCACAACATTGTTATGAAAATAATAGCCCTCGCCACTCAACTTACGTGCCACTACTCATAACAAGGCTCAACTGTCGGCATACTTAGAGCAAAACCTTGTCTCCAAAGTACTTGCGCTCGGTACAGTTTCAAATCTCGCCCCCATTTTCTGAACCGAAAGTTCGAATAATGATTCTCCGAACGTGCATGCAAAGAGGTTTCGGGGCAAGATAATTCTCACTGCAAGAGTACCATATTTCTCCGAACCTGGAGGTGCATGCATTCGAAGGGAATTGCGTTTGCGAATCCAACGTCAACTGGTCTTTTACATACAACGATAATGAAGAGACTCAATATTGATTTGTGTGTGTCACTAGCTAGTGTAAAATTGAGGAGCATACCAAAGCAGTCTGCCTGTGACGCACTGCCAGCGGGACGGTCAATCCATTCAGGAAGTCCGGACGACCTTATCCAGGGATTGCTCAACAGTGGCGTACTTCGCCAAGAGTAGGTATGTAACCAAGCAATGTTTCAAGCGAGTGGTTTTGTAGTAGGTGAGGCAATCGATCCGATCTACTGAGATCTGATGAAGGGCAGATCTTCATTGTTCAATCGATGCAAATGATGAGTAGGCTTCAATCACAGACGGCTCAACTGAACTGGAAATGAGATCTTCCAGGATGCCTACCGCTTGCAGCTATAAAACCAGTGGACTTCCAGATCGAGCTTGTGGCCACAGCAGGGATTGCACTGAGGGAACCTGGCCGTTACGTTTCCTGCCTGCATCAAAAGGAATGTCTCATCATGGCGTTTGACAAGACGCTATCTGCAACCGTGGCATTAGTTTGCTTACCGTAGGATCGATATCCTTGACCAGCATTGAAGCAGAATTGTAGACTGTCTCTTGCAGACCACTTTCAGTTCGATTGTCAATGGCGAGAGTACTAGGCTGGCTGGTGCTTGTATTCATGACCATCATCATGGTGGAGAATCCGCGTTTAATGGTTGAAGCGCAGCAGCTGGCCTTCAGCGACAACGTAACAATGGACTTTACCACGGGCAGCATTGATGTGTCGAACATAATCACACAAGACTTTATGAAGTTGCCCCTGGCAGGCAGTTGCGGTCTCGGGGCGAAATTCGTCATACCTCACGTCATCGACACCTCCACGATCAAGGGGACGTTCCGTACGACCTTCGAGTACCTAACATCACAGTGCACTGCAGAATATAATAAGGAAATCAATTCATGCTCTACACTCAATTTAGCTTTCGCGGCATGCACAGGGTTAGCTCTCGACCAGAGGATTACTCGCAGACCGTGGGGATCCTGCACCAACTCCAATTTCCGAGTCTCCTACCTGTGGGTTCCAAAGACCACAACAAACGCGACGCCAACGCCAACGCCAACCATAGCGCCTACAGCGACCATGGCGACGAGTCCGAGCATGACCACGATATCGCTAAGCTCTTCATCCAGTAACCTCCTTCAGAGCCCCGTCTGCTTGGCCCGTGGTCTTGGAGCAGCATCTAAGAATTCAACCAATCCAGGATTACTTGCAGCCATGCCAAAGGATATTCCATACTTGAACCGCATGGCCGCGGAAGGAGCAAAGATAAGAGCATCCGCAGCCACTGGAGCGTCTTGCGATTGGAGATTCTCCAACCTAGTCCCAGTTGCGTGGGATGGAATTCAAAACGTCCTTTCGGTGGGGCAGAGCTTGCAATCCTTTGACTCCAAGTATATGTTCACCATGCAACAGGACTGCAATCTTGTGCTCTACAAGAAAGCGGCGGACGGCTCCATCGATTGGCAAGGAAAATGGGCGACGTTCTCTCAATACAACGACCCATTTAAATACAATTGCTCAATGGAGCTGCAAGCGAGCGGGAATCTGGTGGTGCGGGATCCGCAGGGCAATCCGCGATGGGAAAGCGGCGCCACCACATCGAATTTATATTCCGTATCGATTGCCGTCCTCGCCTGTGGCAACGTGATTGTGCTGGACATGACCTCGGGTCAAATTATCTGGGCAACTCACACTGGCCATTCCTAGCTTTGGCTTCTCCTCTCTTCACGGAACGAAGTAACAATTCTTACATCGAAGTGGAGCAGTTCAGAGACAAGAATTTACAAGACAGTGTCTTAGGACTCCCTGCGATGCAACGTGACTCTTACGGCTTTCGTGAAAACCAAATAATTCCGTCTTCGACTATGGATCAGCAACGTCGAAGCCTATTGGATCCAGACAAATCCGAGACTAAATTGGAAAAGTATAGCTAGATACTTATAAGCAAAACACATTCGTAAACCTTTAGGTGCAGATGCGTAGCCTTGTCAAATGTCACGACAATTTAAGCTTAGAGAGGACAGAGCGCGAAGTATCACGTTAGTTGAATTCTTTATGCAAACCTTCATCACCGGAGGTGTCCCAGCAGCATGTTGTAGTCTTCCACTTCATGAATACAGGTAAATCCAGAAACTATGGAATTGGTTCAAACATTTAATTTCCATTTATTTTCTCTCTTCAGATTAGGATGATGTTTTAGGACACAAATCTTGCGCAGATTGATCACTGATGTGTAGTAAGTGAGACTGTCAATCAAAAGTTCAAGATCAACATTCTTCAGGATTTTCACAGTACCATTGCACCCAAAAAATGAAGCCAATACCATCTTTAATGTTCAAAAGTGTTCGTGCACATAACATTCAGTAGCAGCTTGTCACACTGCCTCCCACCGGATGAAATGGTGTGGAATATCCCACACCATTCCATCTAGCAGATGAAATGGTGTGGAATATTCCACACCATTTAGTAACTAAAGTTGCAAACTTCAAGAACTCTCAGATGAAATTAGGTGATGGGGACTTCACTAAGGGAAAGGCAGTCCTTCTATGGGCTCCTGAATGTTATGCAGGGCAATCCTATAATTTGCACAAACATGGAGGCCATAAAAATAATGTATTTTTGGATTTCCCTTGGTATGTGTCCTTCTATTGTTCAAATAGACCACAAATACTTTAGCTCTAAATCATTAGTTTAGCGTACTCCCTTGTACTAAAAACCACTAAACCTCAAATTGTGGCAAATTAACAAATTGAATTTAAAAATATAAAAATATTTTTTAATTAAAAAAATGACTACAATAAAGTTATCCATCTCTATTAAAAATTTCAAGTTCATTGGGTTCTACCTGTAGAAAACAAATTGGTCACTCTAAATGTGACACAAAGTAGTATAGGTCTTTTTTGCAACCACCTAGAACACTCAAGGGGTTCTATCCTAATGTGACATGGACTTTTTACATTGGAATGTTTGTCAACAATTGGTTAGGACATGTCCTTACACGTCCTTACACGGTAGGATCCAATATAACAATTTTTTTTCCTAGAGGTTATCTATCAATCTAGACGGCTAGTCCATTGGCTGGATGACTAGTTACAAAAGATTCTATTTGTTGGACCATTAGTCTCCATTTATATACTTTTTCATACTTTAGTCAACTAAATTTCTTACCATGCATTTTGTTTAATGCACTAGGTGATTAGTTGTTTTTTATTGCAACGTGTTAGATTATGCATATTTGATAAGATATGATCAATGAATTTCCAACCTTGATTGGGTCGTTGCAAGAAACACCTACCAAAAAGCGTAGCGTTTTGCAACGTAGTCTTTTTTTTTCCGGGAGTACTTTAAAATTAGAAAAAAAAGTTTTAAAAAAAGTGAAAAATATGTTTCATGTATAAACCTTTAAGAAGAATATACCCTAAAAAGGAAAAGCATAGGAAAAATCTCTAAGTAGGAAATCCAGAAAAGTGCAAAATCTCATGAAAATTAGTACTTCGACATTTTAATTTGTAAAAAATAGGAAAATCAATTTTAAGAAAAAATAAAAACTGGCCATTTGAGGAAAGTTGATTTTGACGAGATTTGACCAAAAGTTCGATCTTAGAACCATTACCATTGTTCAAAAATTGCGTGCCAAAAAAAAAATTTGTACTCATGTGGAGGACATAAAAAAACATATTTTTAAATTTTTTTTTGGAATTTGTAGGTTTTACACCTATGCAAATAGACCATGAAAGTTTTGTCATCAAATCATTAAATTTAGACATTGCGAACGTAATGATAACCATAAACGTAATTTTGTGACGGTCAACGAAAATGTTTTTTAAATATAAAATGATTTTTTTTAATTTCTGAAAAATAAGGGATCTAATAAACTTCAAGTTAGGTATGTTCAATAAAAATTTCATTTTCATTGGACTTAATCTCCAAAAGTTATTGTAGACAACAAAAAAGTGGTTCAAATTGTGACATGAAATAGGACAGGTGTTTCTTGCAATGACCCGATTTTTGTCTTCCTAACTTTTGGGTATGGAATGGAGGAAGCAAGTGAGAATAGAGCTTGGCTTAGTGTCTGCCTAAGGAAGAAACACCTATGTATTTGATTTGCTTCTAATGAATTCCTGGGAGTTGAAGAAAAGATGAGCACTTTTGATATCAATGCAATAGCGTAAAATGACCCAAATTCATGAATGTGTACAATCATTGGGAGCAATTTAAAGAAGATGCTAAGGAAAGTTATTGGCAAACGTTTGAAAACAGGTGTAACATTTAGAAGCCAATATGAAGAAAAAAAAGGGCTACAAAGAAGGTTTACCAAGATAAAAAGGTTGACATAAGTCTACAACCCTCATGGTTAACAAAGACTTTATTTAATGTACAAGAGTCTTTGAGGACTATGTTGTGAATAATTTCATTGACTATAAAAGGAAACGAAACTACACCCAAGAGAATGACATTAGTAGTTTGAGGGTAAAGTTGCAAAGAATTTTCTCAAGGATAAAAGCTCTCTAAAGATTTTTGAGTATCACATGAATATTGATGCCTTTTTCTAGTTGTAGTGAAGAAGTTGTGTTTTCTTTCCTTCACCTATAATAGGGGCACAAGGGCACTTATTACACTTTTGGCCTTTGCCTTCAATACCTACTTGAATAAGTTGAAACAATTCAATAGGACCTCTCTAAGGCTCTTTCAAACCAATTTATCCAAATTTAATTGCATGCTAGGCCAATCGTTCAAATACTTTAATTTCTACTAATTCCTTGTCTCTAGTCTATTGACAAGTGGATTTTGGGTTGATTCTAAGTAAAATATTCTACTCTAAAACAAATGTCATATTAGCATGTAGCATGCCTATTTCGGTTCTACACTCTTTCTCGGGCTGTTTGTATGCTTTTCTCTAATTAATTTTGAAAAAAATTGAAAAAAAGAGATTGATGAGTTCTATATGACAAATCAAAGGCTCACAAAATGCCACATGCACAAATGTGGACATCATAGTGAATACAACAATATCTTTGATGATTACTTGTAAGACGTAAAATGTCTTTGTAGAAATCAAAGCAACCTCTCAAAAAGTTTAGAAGAAGGCAAAGATGATTCTTAAAATCTGCCATGTCACCCCTTTTTGACCCCCAAGTCAAATGACATGGCAAACATTATATCAATAAAAAATGAATGGATAAAAAAATTTCCATATTGGTTGCATGTGCTAATATATGGCGCTAAATTTTTAGCCACATGGCACACTTTGAGAATCCCGTTGATTGTTTTTTTTTAATGTCTAGCCAAAAACATGTTGATATCTAGGCTTTTTTTTAATGTTTTTTCCACATCCATAGCAATGTGATTTAATTGGACATCTATATTGACCTTAATGGACATCAAATACAACATCCAGATTTAAAATCCTACAAATTAAAAAACATCATTTTCTTCTAGTGAAAATTATAGTTAGACTTTACTTTAGTTAGAAGTTTTTAATAGCCAAAGTAAAAGATAGAGTACTATATAAAAGGACCAACCTAGCTTAGGTTTATTACCCCTTATTGATTTTGTTTTATTCTTTGACTGGAATATATTTCATTGTGTTTTTTTTCAATAAAATGCTTAATATAGGATAAAAGCATATTGTAACTCATAGTAGGGTGTATCCTAATTACAATACATTCATTTCCTTTGTAAATTTAGTTTTATGAAAATTGTTTTCCAAAGACCTCAAGACCAATATAATTGTTTAAATGAATCTACTAATGAGTAATGACAATGATAGTGTCGGTTCAAGTGGTTTGAGTGCTTTCATCAAATTGGACATCTACTCAAATTGGTACACATTCATAATTCAACACCAATGATTTAATCTCTACACAAAATGATTGTACTTCTACTGATCCCATCTCCAATAAGCTTAACCATTTGAACATCCAAAGGTAAGAATAGGTTTCTTTCTAAACATCCAAAGACATTTGCAATTCAAGAACAAAGCAAAGCCATTTGGTGGTTCAAATTTTTGTTGATCATTACTTAGATATACATCACAAGGTGAAGATTAGTTTGAAAGACTTTTGGAATGTCTTTCAAAATGACTTGTAGGTCGAGTTGCTGATACATCACCAAGAATTTAAAATACCGCACCTTCTCATTGAAATCTGCAACTTTAGTATGTAGCTAAAGATCTTTTAATTGACAATTTCTAACATCATTTTTCAATTTTATAGAGTTTTTATTAAGGAAAAATTCTCTTCAATTCAATTCTTATTTGATGTTCAAGGCGATAAGTGAATGAACAAATTTGAGGATTTGTGAGGTTCAAGTGGATTTTTAGGTATGCTAAAGGTCTTAGCCATGGCCTTGAAACCAAGTCTTTGGGGAACTTTGCCCAAAGAATTGTTGGACCTTATATTTGCTCGTCTCCCTGCAATTGGAATTGGTCAACTTCGAATTCTTTCTAAAGAATGGAAGAAGAACATTGATTGCAAAGACTCAGAATTTAACCAGGTCTTCAATGAAACAATTGATCTCAAAATGTTTGCTTTTGTGTCTTAGACCACAACTAAAGATTCTGCCATTATTAACTTCTACGATGTAGAAGCAAACAAATGGCATTCCCTTGTAGATAGTATGGATTATTGTTCAATTTGGAAAAATACTATAGGTGATGGTGGACTATTTTGCCATCTTTGGCATCACAGGAATTATCACTGGGAATTAGAAATAATTGTGGTGAATCCTTTCACCCTAAAGAAGATCACACTTCCTCCTCTACTCACCATGGGGGCTAGAGAATCAAATGTTCAGGTGGAGATGGTGAAGCTCATTAATGACAAGAAAACAAACAATTATAAACTACATGTTGTGGGCTACATGAAAACCGGTGGGAACAAGCATTTCTTTGCTCAAATCTATAACTCCCACATCCATAGATGGTCAGTGGTGGAACCAAGGGAGGGCCACATCATTGGATGGACGTGTTTTTTTCCCAGTTGTATATGTGTGTACAACTATGCAAATGGAAACTTGCAGTATTTTAAAACTTTAGATATTACACCAGAAGGTCCAAAATTCATGTTGACTTCATCCTATTATTCAAAATGCATTCAACTCATAAATGACCATCTTTTTGTGTTGCACAAAGAAGCACCTCCAAACCCTACCAATCTTGTGCAAGATGATGAAAGTATTTCAAGAAAATATTGCATTTCAGAGTTTCATCTTCCAAAAAAGGCAATTGCTTGGGTGAAATTACAAGTGTACAAGTGTGACCCAAGCATCTATGAGTTTGCGGATTATACGTACTCTCTTTTCGCTTGGAATGGATTTATACTTGTGTATTCTATGAGATACCTACAAAACTATGAATTTATCTGGCTATACAATTTGTCAACATGTGAGTGGTGCAACCTTCCAGACTTAGAATTTTTGCCACAAACTTACAAATATAGAAGTCCAGTGGTATGCGAGATTAGTTGGAGTGCTCTCCCTTAGGTCAAGGTTATGACTATTAAGGTACATTTTATCATTTTTTTGGTAGTGAATTTTTGTAGAAGAGGCTTATTTTGTTTGAAGCATGATTTTGCTTCAATGACCAATTTTAGATTTTGTTAAGCTAAATGAATGTGCATTTTTGGAATATGCTTTAGGAATTACATGTCTTACGCCCTTTGGTTTTTCATTGAGTATTAGGATTGCTCCCTTGAATGAATGTGACACTCTAGATACTTCTATTTTGGTTGGCACCTACTGTGAGTTGAGTTCTTGTAGTTACTAAAGAACTTTATATCATGAATAACATTGTGAGGAAGAATGTTCAAAGTATAATGTTTTTATATTAATTTTTGGTGATATATATTAGTCCTATGTTGATTATTTGTTGAGCTAGTGTTGTGAGTGATGTGAGTGATGTGAGTGATTCTAACTCCATCCTTGAGCTTAAAATCTTACACACGGAATCAAGTACTTTCTCCTAATTAGATGTTTAAAAAGTGCCTTCCAAGCAATGAACTCTTTTAATCACGTCTTCTAATCTAAAAAAAATCACTCATCTTTCTAATACGTGGTGATGGTTAATAGTTAAAGGATTCCTTGTAAATTTTCTAATCTAAAGTTTAACCCAAAATCAACAATTCTACTCTAGTTAATCAGTCTAAATTTCTAATGTGAAAATCTAACTAATCACTAATTCCAAGCATTGGCCAAAATAAAGCTTAAGAATAAAATGATGAAAATAAAAATCAAATGGGATCAATTTACCTCCTCAACATAAATCTCCATTGTTCAATCATCAAACATCATCATGTATATAAAATCGCCAGCGATTTCCCCGTTGAACTCATCTTGTTCGTCCATCTAATCCATGATAAATTCTCCCTTTGTTGGTAAAATGTGAATTGATCATAATTCCAAAAACACTAATGGTTATAGGGATTTAAATTAATTGTGTATTTTTTATTAATTCCTAATTCCCTGATAATTAGAAAATATCACAAATTAATTTATTCCACTAAATTAAATAATTGAATTCCTAATCAACTTAAGCAATTAAATCCCTAGAAAATAAAACTATTCTAATCGAAAATCAATTGAAAATTTTAGCTAATTTATTAATTTTTGTTATTGTTTTTTCCCTTTCGGGATTTCTAACCTAAATTCAAATGGAAATTAATTAGTGGAGAATCTAAAAATCTAATCCATTAGAAGATTTTTGAGGCCATTAGAAGACTGCGGGTTCTTGAACTACAAGAACGTAGGTTCTGCTGTGTGAATAGAAATCCGACGTGGTCAAGAGAGTGCTACATCATAAAAAAAAATTGGGGCTTTTTTCATATTTCAGGATCCAAATTTTATTTTATTTTATTTTTCGATAAATGATGGCCTGACAACGACCAGCAGTTCGGGAACAGTTTTGGAGAACAGCCCCGAAACGGCCCTTTGGAAGCCTCAAATTTCCTGTAATGAAATCCTTTCAAATCTAATTAATTTTTAATTTTCCATAATTCTTAAGGAAATTGGTTGTCAATTTTTTTTTCCTTTTGGCTTATTAGGCCTAATAAAACAAAACCAACAAAATCCAAACCTTTTAAGAATCTAATTAATAACTAACCACCAAAGCATTAGAGGAGATTCGAGGGCAACATGAGACTGCAAAAGCCCTGTTCCCCGAATTGTTCCCGATCAGTAATTAATTAATTTTTATTAAAAAAAAATTGTCCTGAAATGCAAAAAAAGTCCAAAAGAAAATCGGTGACGTGGCACACTCTCAACCACGTCAGCACAAGCCAGTTCTGCATTCCTGCCGCAGATTCCTGCGTTTACAACTTCGGGAACTTACAATCTCCCGTTGCCCTCGAATCTCCTCTAATGAATGTAGAACATATCCCAATAATGAGAACCAATTCAATGGTAGGATTCTATGAAAATTAGTTTTTAAATGCTAAAGGTCAAAGATGAGGAATAAAGAACCAAATTCAATAGTGAGATTCTTAAGGAAATTAATTTTTTAATGCTAATTCACTCACGTGGTGTTCTATCTCGTAACCTTGTTCTTCTCTAATTCAATTCTCCTCACTCATTCTTGCATTTGGAGTTTGCAATAGAAGTTGGCTATGGAAGTGGAGAATTGAGATGTAGATGTGAAGGTTTTATGGATGTTGCACTATAAAAAAATGAATGACTGCAAAATGACTATAGTAGTCATTTTGCAATCATCTTGTAGTCATTGTGGACACTCATTGTTTTGTAGTGTTGCAAATGTTAGATTTTTGACTAAAAATTGAAATTAGGAGTTGTAAATTCTCCTTGCAACACTTTTTAATTAAGTCAAAAGCAAATTTTTTGTAATATCAAACTAATGTAAGAGTTTAGTAGTAGTTTACTTACTTTGGAAGAATGTTTATATATTGAAAAGTTGAGTTGGAATTGGAGTTTTTTGGACTTGTAGTTCCTAGACTCCTAACACCCCAACCTCAGTCGACCCCGACTCCTTGGCTCTCAATAGACTCCGGCCCTGGTCTCAGTCGATTCCAACCTTAGCTTTTAGACGATCCTTAGCTCTGGCTCCTAGTCAACCTCCGGCCCTGACCCAGCTATGTGGCGGGTGTAAGAGGCTCTCCCGTTGCTCATTTCATTGGTCCGTGCTTATAAACTTGAAATTTTGGGTTTCTTGGTTTTCCTATTACACTTAATTAATCAATCTAAGTGACTATAATCTAACTAATAAAAGTCTTATCAAAGTAATGTTTTTGGGATTTATAATATTGTAAATTATTCTCTTAATCTATAGTATCATGCAAATACAAGGAATGGAGTTTTTCTTGAAAAGAGAAAGTCAAGAAATGATATGTTGTCTATAATGGGAAGGTTCAAAAGCCTCCAAAAGCCCACCTATTCTAAATCTTAATAGAGTGGAGTAATTAGTCAACTTGTATACTTTAAGCTTTAAATTGGATTTGAATGGTAATACAAATTGTGATTCAACCTTTTAGCTTTTGGTGGACTTTGAAGGGTGTGAGGTTTTTAAGTCAAATTTCAAGGATAGATAGAGCAATAGCTTTGCCGTACAGGAAGTATCAAGTAGTATTTTAAGAACTTTATTCACAAAAGGAGGTACACATGACAGTGTTTTATCGAACTTTAGTTCTCAATGCTTGAAATTTCCACAAAAATTAGTACTTTAGGATTTAGAAACCAAAGAAGGTACACATGACAATGTTTAACCAAACTTTGGTGCTAAAACCTTCAAGTTTCAACAAAGTAGTGACCAATAAGAGATTTGAGGTCAAGCCTCTAACACGAAGTAAGAGAATAGGAATAAATTGAAAGGATCCTAATCCTTCAAAATTTCAACAACAGAAAACAACATAAACTTTGCCAAGATCTTCGGTCCAAATAATGCTCCGACCACGCCGATAGTACTAATAAAGGTGAAGAGAACAAAGTGTCGGTGTACAAGAAACAAGGGTACTAGCAACCTCGAGAAGGGCCCTTATATACCCGTGTCCAGGCCTTCTCTGGTAAGTTGCTAGTGAAAACACTTTGTTACTTTTCCCCAAATCTAACCTAAATATAATTTCAAAATAATACTTGTTTGATGGTAGAAAACTCTAGAAACTCTCCCCATTTAGCTAATAAATTCTTGGCCAAATCAAATCCAAGATCTTAACCCCTAAAGGTTTTTAACTATGTTTTCACCCAAAATGCTGCAAAACTGCCATTTCTAATACAATTGCTAATTTTTTTTAAAACACATTTTTGACTCATGTAACCATGGGATCTTGTAGTAAGGTGGTTTGTAAACATGTGGAAAAAATTTCAGAAATTTCCACTGTGTAGATTGCAAGATATAAGCATTTGAATTGACAAATTTTTTTTTTTATCCCTGCAAAAATTCGGGCAGCTGCACTTCACAAGGTCACATTTGTGTGAAAAAAAATTCAAAATGGTGGTTACTCTTTGAATTCATACTTCAATGCAAGTTGGCTACATTCTCAAAAAAATTCAAACCATTTGGAATTGTACAACATATAGGAAAAAATTAGTAAGTAGAAAGAAGTAAAAAATGAGCCAAAATACTAAATTATGAACATTTTATTCATGGAATTGAAAATTTTCAATTCCAATGGTTAAAATGTTGTAATAAACAATCTACACCTTCTGTTTTTATTTTTTTCCAAAAATATGAAAAATTGAATTAAATGAAGAATTCCAAACTTTTTTTGGACTGTAGAGATTCTGTAACTGGCTACAAACTACCCCAAACTCAAAATCTTCATAACTCTTGACTCATTGATTGGAATGGATTGATTCAAAGCTTCCCATTTCAGTATAAACCTAGAGAACCAATTTGAAATTTTAATTTTTTTTTTATAAAAATTTTGAAGAAGTTTTTTCAGCTGCCCGGGCTGCCGCCGAGTAAAGAAAACAACATATCCTGCCATAACTTTTTAACCGTGAAGTCAAAGTTATAAAAATTGTCAGGCCTTAAAGCTACTCCTTGGGCACACATTGTATCAAAATTTCAAAGAAAAAATATAAAAACTCCATCCGTAGTAAGCTGCCCAAAAATTTTATAATCTCAAAAAACGATGTTCAGGGCTTTAGGGGTTAATCCAAGATATTTTGAAATTAATCTTAATCAACCTAGATATTTTGCAAATTAACTAAAAGTTATTTTGAAAATTGTCTTTTTTTAGTCCAAAGATGACTTTGTACACAAAAAAGAGATCTTGACCAAATCCAATCTTTGATTTTCCAAGAGATATTTGAAAATCACTTTTAATTAATCATAATTAACGATTAAAAAGCCAAACTAAGAGCTGACCCTCTCTATCTCTTAGGAAACAATTCAAAACGGAAATCCGGCTGCGCCATTGTCTTTAGAAGACCCCAATTAGTTTTGAGGACCCTTTTCCCCTCACTCCTAGGCCATTTGTGAGTACAAATTGGAATTACGGTAACTCCAATTTAAAATTAAAAATCTAACTTTTAGAATTTGTACCTTTTGATGAATCTATTAGGCCATGGTTGTTAGGAATGTCTGTGAGAGCAATGAATGTCTCTCCATTTGCTCCAATAGGACATCATTCACTCCTGGTACGCCGGTCAACATGCCACTAAGTTGTAAATTCTCGTGAAATTCGATGTTGATACTGGTTCTGGTAGTTGAAAATGTTGGAATGTCTTCAAACTTGACTAGGCACTTATATAGTACACAACAACCTAACCTAATTTTTAGTGAAATTTTATCGCAACATATGTAATTTCTAGGAATTTACAAATATGTTTATGTGTGATTGCCTTCCCATGGAGTCAATGTGGAATTCCGTAAAAATCTGAAATAAATTGGGTAACATCTAGGACTCTCCTAGATTCTAAATATAAGCTCAATGTCCACTTGCACTTGTCTATTTTTAGTAATTTGGAATTACTTTGTCCAATTGAAAAATTTAATTCCCAATACCCGAGAATCTTTGACAATTGCTTGATTTTTGTTCGCTCCTGGAATGCTCCTACCCTTGGAACACTTTTTTATAGTCTTCAATTGTCAATTCCACCATCTTTGATGTTCTGGTACTCCAACTCTCAAAGTTACCCATAAAGGTTTTTACTTTTAAATTCAATTCACACTAAAAGTGGATTTAGATTTTTGTAGATTCTCTAGACCTATAATATACTCTGTTGACTTAGCCAGTATGCCACGTGCATCTTTAAAAGGTTGATTTTGCATAGACAGACATTAGGACTAGCTAACTTTCATATCCTCACATCTCTCCGAATTGATAAATATTCTCTCAAACTCACTTCTAAAACTTAGAATGATGAAAATCCCTAGAATTAGGAATTTTCCACCTTCTAAAATGTTTCTTCACTATTTTAGCAGAGACTACTACCAAAACTCTCCTAACACTCTTTTTATGTATTTTTCTTCTATAATTTAAGTAAATTTTGCAAAATATTTGCAAAAAATAGACTCAGAGTTCCAAGTGCCAACTTAAGGGCTCACAAGTGCATGACAAGGGAAGTTCATTTATATATTGCCTAGTTTTGCTATTTTTTGAAAACATTCATTAATAGATGAGAATTTATGTTGTGAATATTCCTTGTGTTGTCAATCAATTGCCTTTGATTCACTCATATCTAACAAAACAAAATTGGTCACCTAGAGATATAACAAAAGTAAGAAATTAATACATGGAGGATCATACTGAACTGGGGTTTTGTTTTTTTCTAACCCCTAAATGCCCCAAGTGAGGGAACTAAAGGTGTCCTCATGTGATTTCAAGTGCAATTTGAAGTGCTATAACTCTTATATTCAATTCCAAATTTAATTAAAAAAAATTACTAGAAATTTTGCATTCTTTCTTCTAGTTTGTATGGTAGAATTTTCAAATCAATTCAAGATAAACTTGTTTTTTGTAAACCATTCAAAGTTTAGAGGTTCAATTTGAGTTCACCAAATTGCATTTGATTGCTCCAACTTTGGGGGCTTGTATCTCCTTTGAACATTCAAAGTTTTTTTCATTAAAATTTGTTAGATTACATTTGAAACCTTATAGTCTATTAATTGTGGTCACATTTTTATGTCATTCCAAGTTCTTTTGAATGTTTTGGAGCAATTTAAAGTTCAAAACCCCAATATTTTTGGATTACTATGAACTTTGGTGTCTTCTTTCTTCTTCATCCAATGTCCATGTGCAATAATTGCCTTTAGGATAGTTGTGCATACTAGTCTTATTTGTGTGGCTAACATTTCATATCAATTTGCAAAGTTATGAGAGATTGAGAAGCATGTTAGTAGAAGGAGGTTTAGCCTTAGATGTGTTTTTTGCAACTTTTCTTGTTACTTTCTGACATTTCAAAGTCATTTTGTAGACACAATGAATCAAATGAAAAATATTTTATTTCATTAATGTGTTCGTCTAAAAGTTTTCAATCACTTTATATTTCAATTTTTTTTTCATTTGAGTAGACTTTGAATCTTTTAGAAATCAAATTCAGATTTTAGAAATCAAATTGGTCACTTATAAGGTAGGTACACTCAAAATGGCCCCTTCCTTTAAAGTTTCATCTACAATGCACATACATTTTCAATATTAGTCATGTTTACAAATTATAGATGGCAGTTTTAGAAATTGACTTTGACTATTAATAACTTTTGCATACGGTATCTAAATCCTACATTCTTTTGTGAGTTGGAACATGCTTTCACATGCCAACAAGACTACATGAAAATTTGAACAAGTTAATAATTGTAACTAGGTACAATATGAATAAGTGTATCTTTTGGGTGTATCCACCTTAGACACAACAACAATGTAGAAAATTAAATGATTGAGGATCATGAATGTTTTATTTTTATTTTCTTAACCCCCAAATGCTCCAAGTGAGAGGACTAAAAGCATCTTGATGCGATTTCAAGAGCAATTCAAAGTGCTATCACTTTTGTATCCAATTCCAAATTTATTAAAATAGTATTAGGAATTTTGCATTTTTTTCTTCTAATTTGTGTGGTAAAATTTTCAAATCAATCCAAGATAAACTTTTTTTTAAAAAAACCATTCAAAGTTTAGAGGCTCAATTTTGCATTTGATTGCTCCAACTTTAGGGGCTTGTATCTCCTTCATCCAAAGTTTTTTTTCAATAAAATTTATTGGATTATGTTTGGAACCTTGCAGTCTATTAATTGTGGTCACATTTATATGTCAATCCAAGTTTTTTTGAATGTTTCGGAGCAATTTGAAATCCAAAATCCTCAAATTACTATGAACTTTGGTGTCTTCTTTCTTCTTCATCCAATGTTCATTTACAATGATTGCTTTTAGGATAGCTGCACATATTAGACTAGTTTGTGTGGCTAAAATTTCATATCAATCCACAAAATCATGAGAAATTGAGAAGCGTGTTAGTACAAGGAGGTTTAGCCTTAGATGTGTTTTTTGCAACTTTTCTTGTTATTTTTTGACATTTCAAAGTCATTTCATAGACGCAACAAATCAAATTTAACATGTTAAGTATAGATGGTCACAGTCCCTATCACGGCCCAATGTCACAAAAAAGGTCACATTTTCATCCAAAATGTATTTCATCCAATCCATTTTCTCCTAAGTTCAATCAATGTTACACTGCAACAGGTTTGTGCTAGTGTTATATATACATACATTCATCCTTTTAGAAATTAATGAAGTAGACTATAATTATTGTTTGATAATTTGAAGCGCTAGTGATTCCAATTATTTTGCAACCATATTTTATCAGTTCCTCTGAAAATCGATGCGTTAACCCTTAAGCGTCTCAATCCTTTCTTGAATTTTTGCACATTTTTACTTATAGCTTTGTACAGACATATCATTTACGACAATTTAATGAATTTGGTCATTAACCCTAGAGTGTCGACATTCATTTCACAAGTGGAGTGCAGCCTATCAAGTGTGAAATTTGTCAACAAGAATGCTATGCAGGTGATAACGATTGTGCATGAAGTAGCTGTAGGGTCTTGAGGATTATAACGTCTGTTGAAGGACAATTCACAAAAAAAATGACAACATGCTTGAGAATGCTAAGATCTTACAGTTTGACTACACATTTTGGGTCGTTGACTTTGCCGAGCAGGTCATGAGATCATCAAAGATCAAGACAACCTATTGATAGGGAAAGTCAAAAAAATATGTAGAAAATTGGTGCACCTACAGTGGGAAGTGAAGGAAGCAATTGTGTAAAATTTGTTGGAAGAGCTTCAACTTCTGGATTGCAATCCGGTAGTCTTCTCAGAAGAGGATTTTCAGCTGCTGTACAAGATTGCGAGTTCCAAATGCTGGGAACGCATTGGGAACTTTGGGAACACGATGCTGATGTGGTCGAGCGACTGCTACGTCAGAAAATAATTTTTTTAATTAATTTTAATTAAATATTAAATATTTTTAAAATATTTTTTTGAATCATTTTTTTTCTCTTTAATACATTCTGAAGTTTTTTGAAAAAAAATTTTAATTTTTTTTTTTCAAAATTCAAAAATTCAGACCAGCAGGGGGCTAGTGTGCAGCAGTGGGAACAATTTGGGGAACACCCCTGAAACGATCTTCTGGAGGCCCAAAAATCCTCTTATGTGAAGAGAGGGAGAACGGCTAATTTTCGAGGGAGCCCACTAGACCACTAACATGCCCGATGTTCATTATAAAACACTATTGCAAACATGTGCAATCTGACTACTAGCGAGGTCATCTTCCACAGCTGTATTAAAATAATTTGCCGTATGTAGTTGGGTGATGTTGTATGGCGTTAGTAGGCCGTTGGCTTTAGAAACTTATAACTGCCACAGGGAGATGCGGAACTCCACCAATTCATTGCTTCCAGTAGCTGCAATTGGGAAGATGGAATCGTGAAGAAGAAAGGATGTATAAGGGATTCAACAAAGAATTGAACGTTGTGAACATTAGCACTACAAGAGAACCTACACCCCAGGAAAAAACCACATTGTTGTGAACACAACAAATTCTAGAGCCTACCATCTTAATTGTCAATGCCACTTGTTAAGTTGCTAGAGAACTTGTCAATGCTTGAATGTTGAAGTTCATCTGAATGTTGTCCACTCCTCTTGACATAATACTGCACCATCTCAAGTAGTTGCTTAGCAAACTTGCTTGACGATGGCGTAACTACTTTGAAGCAAATGTTAGTGCCATATAATACAAGCCGTCTACTCAATAGAAGAAAAAAGTCCTGCATTTTTCAAACCAGTAGCCCGGCATGAAGATCAGAAGAACTTCAGTAAAATACAAGCATATAACTTAATATGAATGAAATGACGTTGGAACTCTAAACTTCATAGGCTGTTCACATGCTTATTTTTTTATTTAGCATTTTGTAGAGTCCATGTCATGTGGCACGGCATTGTACCCAATCGTCTTTATTGAACCTGCTGGATATGACATATGAGCTAGTAGTTTATGAATTTCCTGAAAATATGGTTCCTCTTTTTTTATGAAATAAAATCTTGTCAGCCTCATCTGCCCCACTGAGAATTTATGCTGGAAATTTGTCCCAACTTCCTCCTCTCACCTCGGGCACCATCAAATTTTCAACAGAACTTGACATGATTGTGCTTTGTAATTTTCTACATCCATATGCTCTGAAGAATTCGAGTGGCATGACCACTGTTGCATTCACAACCCACCTAAGAACTCTCAAAAAAATCGGTGGATGAAAAGGACAATTTCTCCGTTCTCTGTGAAGCGTCGAATCTGTACGTTGTCCATTTTCTGGACGTCGCCGCACTCCAGGGTTAAAGAAGGTTGTCTCTTCTAGATTCAAGTATAGGAGGGGGCTCATAAACCGATCAGGCTTTTGCACCTGTTCACTAGGAGGCTCTGAAATGGATCATTTACTGTGAGAAAATAAATTGTGGATTACATTGAAGCATGTTAAGACTTTGTTTTCACTAATTGAATGGTTGGTTTCAGAGTCCCATTGGGCTCATTCTCGACTATGTGGATAGGTGTCTCTTGATTATATTAAAAATAAAGATTCATTGTTGAACTACCTTCTGTCAAGTGATAAAAAAATCTGAAAGAATGATTTATTCAACCATCCATTTCAGTTTTTGAAAGGGACGCATTTAGAAACAAATTAGATCACTTTTGACATGTTGCATTGCTAGTTTTTGAAACAAGCCAGATTTTTTTTGAAACTGTGCATGTATGGGTTTGCAAGGCCTACTGATCACCACTATGGGACCTATGGCAGACTATGTTTAAAAATTCATAACTAATTCAATAATGCTTCAAAAATTACGAAACAACTTGTGTTAGAATCCTCATCTATTTCTCCTTGACTGAAAAATGAGTTAAAAATATCCTAGTCCAAGAAAATATATGAAAAGGGGGAACCAGCCCTTAGATGGTCGCTTTTTGAGCCTCTTACCATATTACATTTGAAAAATGAGAAGTTAATTGGATGAAACAATGCCTTGAAGCCCTCAGTTCATCATCTAGAATATAGATGTCGGAGTGCTTTAGGGTTAGCTTTCTCTCCAATTTTAGAAAAGGAAGAATCACTCCTTTCATTGATAAAGACCAATATATGTTGTTTGGTGACCAAGACTGCTTCAATGGGCCAACCACCAACACTCTTGCTCCATGATGGACATGGTAGAAAGAGTTTCGTATGACGGAAAACCCTTTTTGTAAGTCCGCCTTTTAATTTGTGACCATTGATGGAGTGATTGGATTATACTTGCTTCACTTTCACCTACTAAACATGTCCTCCCTCCCTCCAAAAACATATACTCCCTCCGTCATAAAACAAAAATTTGCAAATAATTTTCTTCGTTTATGTATGCATGGAAAGCTTTGAATCATTTCATTGTATCGATGAGTCAAAAGTTATGAGGTTTTTTTGTTTGCTAGTAGTTATGGATTCTCTATTCTAAAACAAACTTTGAAGTCTTTTATTTTACTCAATTTTCAATATTTCTTGAAGAAAATAAAACTCGAGGATGTAGATTGTTTATTACAACATTCCAACCATTGGATTGGCATTTTTTTAATTCCGCAATTAAATTCTTAATAGTTTTGTATTTTCAATCACTTGCTACTTCTTTTTATTTATCATTTTTTTCCTTATATGTTGTACATTTCTAAACAATTTGAAATTTTTTAGGCAAGTACCCTACTTGGCCTTTACAATGAATCCAAAGAAGTACAAACATTTTCAAACATTTTTCATATAATTGTCACCATCTAAAGTGTAGCTACCCTATTTTTTGTAGGGTGAAAAAATGATTTTTGAGCATTCAAATGCTAATATCTTGCAATCTACATATTGAAAAAATCTAGTTTTTTTCCACATGTTTTCAAATCAATTTACTACAAGATCCTACGGTTAAACATCTCAAAAATGATTTAAAAAAATTGGTGTTGGTATTAGAAATGGCAAATTTTGACCATTTTTGGAATAAACATACATGAAGAATTTAAGGGGTTAACTAGCTTGGTTCTCTCCCTTCCAGTGGAGGTACAATGCAATTCTAGATATGAAGGAATGAGTTAAGTTATATTATGAATTGAACTATTGGTTGGCTAGGTGCAACATTCTAGTGAAGTGGTGTTTGTGGATTGGATTTGGAAAGATTGGGTTTAGTACGTGTTCGGAGAATTTCAGTGATGAAATCTTTGACACATATATTTAAATGGATAGTATCTTGGAAAATTTCAACATTGGAGCTCCTTCATTCAACAAGAACAAAAGGGCCCCCTCCAACACTAGTTAGGCCTCACAATGTTATGGTCCAACAAGGTGGAGCGAGCAAAGAGTATTTATTCCAAAGGAAAATGCAAGAATTTTTCATTTTTTGCACAAATTATTTTTGCAAAATTAGAATTTAGATTTGCAATCAGAGGCCCCAAATTAGCAAAGGGAATCCAAGTCTCCAAAATATCTTAGATTCAACTCAAAATAGGGGGCTTTTTTAACTTTTATCCTTAATGAACATAAAAACTTACCCGGATGGTTCTACTTTGAAGGATGGATTTAGCGTCCTGCATTGTTGGAGGGGTGACACTAAGGTGGAAGGCTCAGGAATTGCCCATCTAAGCAGAAAAATACCTCTCATGACAGACCAATGCACCCAAACCTTTCCAAGTTTTTTTAGTAGATAGAAAAATAGGAAGCACTCAAGAGCCTTTTTTTGATAATTTTCTAAGTTAAATTGGAAAAAACTACGATTTTTTAAAAGAAGATGTGCATAGGGTGCTATTGTTGTGCATAAATTGCATCATTCACCAATTCAAATGTGCCTTAGAATAGAGTGCATGAGTTGAGAAATTGTTTGACATGAGGCATGGTTTGTTCATGAAAGTTTTGAAAATGTACAGAGATAGATAAAAATAGAGCACAACACATGTCTCTGTGGCCTATGTTAGAAAGGCTTAATAACTCTCCATTGCAATGGCTACATGCTTTAAAATTGTGTTGTCATTAATGACCTTCCTCATATTAAATTTCATTTTACTTTTGTCTTCTTAATTTTTGTTTCAATGCTTTAAGAATATTTTCATAAATCACAAATAGCACATACTTGAAGTCCCTCTTGACCTCATATGGTCTTGAAAGAAGGACACTAAATCCTCTATTCAAATTGGGCCCTACAAGAGCAGATTTACCTTGGGGAAAATGTAGAATTTTTTTACTTTTTGGAAATAATTTTTTTAAAATTTTGAATTCTTATTTGCAATCATGGACTCCAAATTAGCTATTGCAATGTCTCAAATATAACTAGACACAACCCAAAAATAGGATGCTTATTTACTTTTATCCCTAGAAAATCCAAAAATTACCCTGTGAGACCTAGATCGAATGGAGGATTTAACGTCCGTTCCCACCTGTTGTTACTTTAATTTTGATGTCATTATAGGGGGCGTGGTTGGACAGAATGTCTCACTGAGCTTCTTTTGGGGGCAAGGCAAGGATGTGGGCAGATTGGAGAAAATTGCATGCCTCTAGACTCTAGAGGGTTGCTCCACAACCTTTGAGGACCCTGCAATCTTCTTATTTTTTTAGTTAAATTTGATTTTTCCATCAAAGTAAATTAGAATGCAATAGTACACAAGATTTTCAATGAAAAAGTTGAACCAATGATGTGGCTTTTGTACCTCATATTTCATTTTTGGGACACTTACTCATTTGAGACTCTTAGACAATCCAATGTTGAAGCAAGAGAAGAGAGAAGCCGCTCTTTATTTTAGTGGGGTAGTGGTGGGTGAAACAAACCATGTGGGATATATGATTATACAAAAAAGAATTCCTCCACTTATAGTTAAGTGGAAATGCAGGAATTGTGATAAAAGTCAAAATTTAGACGTCATTTAGACATAGTAGACTATATTTTTTCAAAAAACTTCAAACTAAGAAAAGTTGGGAAATCAAGAAAAATTTCATCTCCAAATACCTGTTTGACATTTCAATAATCCACCTAAAAGTTATGAACAAGTTCTACAGAAGGTGTTTGAAAATGTCCAAAGAAATGTCTCTTACACCTTCCCTTTGGAATTTTTCTATAACTCTTACATGAGGCTTCAAAGTCTCAAGCCAATTTTTAGCTTGCTTCTCTCACTTCTTCTAATTCAATTTTTTTTGAAGGAAGCTATTATACTATGCCCAAATGAAGTCCAAAATTCAACTTTGAGCACAATTCTTGTGTTTTCAGTTACATCTCGAATTCTTTAGAACTTTAAATCAATATTTCAATTTTGTTGAAACAACATGACAAACACAAAGTAGTCATTTAAGTTTGTTTGAACAATTTCACAAGTTACATTGAATCAATGTTGTCAATCAAAAGTATTGTTTCAACAATTCCAATATGGTGGTATTAGAATATTGAATCAACAATTATTCAAAGGTATTGTTTTAGCATTTTCAATATGGTGTTGTAAAATATTGAATCAACAATTATTCATGGTTGAATTCTTTGAAATTATCTTTTAGAAGGATATCTCAAGACTCATCAAACAAGTGGTCACCTTATTGTGTGCATGTAAGTGCTTGATCTATTTTAATTGATTAATGCTTTCAAAATGTTTTGATGCTTATTCAAGAATGTTGTCAAATTTAATTTTTTGCAGTAAAATTGCTTTTAACTTTTATGACATAGAGCTCTTTGGGGTTTTAATGGAGAAATGACACCCTTTTACAATTCATACTTTTCAATCCATGTTCATGTTCTACATCAAAGCAGCATTGGAATTTTGAAAATGTTGGTAGATATCTTATACCAATTGTTTAGCCTTCATGTATTGCAAGCACTTGATGATAGATTGATGATGATAAAAGAAACTTCTCAATGTCCAAAATTCCAATTACTCGAGATTGCAAAAAGATGCTATTTCTCCTTTGAAGCTAATTATACTAGGTTTGAATATTAGGCTTTGATGCAAGTACTTATTTTTGAATTTACTAGGTTTTTATAAGGATAGTATTGTACATACAGTAAACCATTTTGTTAAGTGGAACATCAAAGCATGTCAGAGCTCTTATCACATAGGAGGTATCTTACAAGAAATGGAACTTTTTATGAGAAACTATGAAATACATATCAATTTCAAATATTATTATCTATTGATAATATGCTATTAAAATAATTTAATTTTTTTAATACATTGAATCATTAGGTAAATATGGTAATAATGCACCTAATGGTGAAACAACAACGAAACAAGGGGGGGGGGACAAAAATTATAGGTGTAACTATGAACTCTAGAATTCAAATGATGTAAAATTTTACATCACTTGTCCAAATAAAATGAATCCAAGCTTTCTATATAGACAAAAATTTAATGTGTGAGAAAAAATAAATATAAATAAAAATAAAAATGATGGTTTTTGAAATTCCTTTTCGTTGTCCACTCTCCCTAATTTTGAGAAGAACTTTTGTTTGTAGACATACTTTGTATTCCAACGACGCTAAATTGTGAGCCTAAAAGCGTGAGCCCAAGAGCTATGAGCGTACATTATGCGAGCCCAGATATTTAGTTGAAGTAAATAGTAATTTTTTTCAATATTCCAAAAAAAATTCAATGGACTTCTAATCTAAGGTGACCCGAGTAGTATACATGTACCCAGGGATGATGGGACGTCCGGACGTCCATGGGACGTAGACGCTACCCCTCGGACGTCCTGTGACATTTGAAATTTTTTTTGACATACGTCCAGCGGACGGGCGACTGGAGAGCCATGCGGACGGCCTTTCAATAAGACAGAAGGCGGACGGGTGGTCGGTCGGACTACGGACGGAGCAGCGGACGGGAGGTCGGGGACTGTGGACGGGCGGTCGGAGACTGCGGACGGGGGGTCGGGGAGTGCGGACGGGGGGTCGGGGACTGCGGATGGGGGGTCGGAGACTGCGGACGGGAGGTCGAGGACTGCGGACGGGCGGTCGGAGACTGCGGTCGGACTGCGGACGGCACCGTCCGACCGCCTGTCCGCAGTCTCCGACCGCCCGTCCGCAGTTTCCGACCCCCCGTCCGCACGTCTACTTCTGACGGATGCCGTCCGTTGGTCGCCGAGGACTACGTCCACTGCGTCCGGACGTCTGGACGTCCGGACGTCCGGATTTTGGACGTAATTTTGCCCTGGACGTTGCAATTCGTCAACCCTGCATGTACCCCTAGTTCACTGGTTTAGGGTGTGACAAAGACCCTATAACCGTGAACCTATAACTGTGGACTTTGAACCATGGGTTTAGGGTTTAGGTTTTATTCACATATACTACTTCATGTACACCTTTTACTTAAGACTTTTTCCTATGATTTAGAATTGAAGACAAAGAATGTGGGGCGATTGCAATGTCAAACAGTACGTTGAATTTTGGACTGGATTTAAAAAAGCTCCCAAGCACTGTTTTGGCTCCTGTGAAAGAGTGACCCTCGATTTCAGGTTGATGGCCTCATTAACTAATCATAAATTGTTGGATTCTTATGGCATAAAATACGGAGAATAGGAGATTGACATATATTGGTTTAGGGTTCTTGAGCGATTTGAAAGGAAGTACATAATTGATACAGTAATCTGTGGTTCTAAATAATTCATTATAAATTTATCATACAATTTGAGGTCAAGGATTAGGGTTAGGAGGTTACAACAAAATGGCATAAGAGTTTTAGAAAAATAAGGGTAGTTACTGCAGAAAAAGATATATTCCTTGAAGATTCAGTACAAATGAAGGCCTACGAAGACTTCATGAGGAACAAATAGTCATCCTCAATAGGTGTAGCGGGTGCTACATACAATCATGGATGGCGTAGAGTTATCTAATAATCCGGTATAGATGTGCTGAATGCTAGTACTACTGAATTAGGCCTTTATTTTTATCATTCCTGCTTTCTCTAGTAGTGTCATAATCTCATCCATGCTAAAGCTAGGGGCATGAATGAACTTGTCCTTCTTTGGGTCAACCTTGCACAAATAACAGAAAATATAATATAAATGTTTGCAGTTAACATACTTCCCTCTCTTGCCGATGGATGCAGACAACATACCAATGAAGTACAAGCAAGTGCAAGCTGGGAAATTTGAAATAGTAACACGATATACCATGTGATGAGGTTCTACACCAGACTGTAAAGTGATAATAGCTCCAAGGCCTGGATAAGGGAGGATGTTCACTCCAAGGATATTGCCCGTGACATTTCTTGCACTCTTCCATTGATTTTGATGATCATTAGTGGGTGCCTTGTCATTCCTCCGAATGTTTTTTCCATTTCGAATACATGGAGGCTTGTCGGAGTGAGCTGCCTTTGAGTAGTTCCATTCCAAAACCTCGAAAAGTCTGGAAGATGTGAACAAGCGACGCGGAGAGAGTGATGGGCACTCTTGAAGGCGAAACCCAGCTTCTTGAAAAAGTATAATCTCATGAGAAGTCAGACTTGTACCCAACATCACAGGCCAGATTTCAGGGAGTTGAGGGCGACTAAGGACATGAGACCTCCTAGGTCCCATAACGCAACGTTGAATGTCGTCTGGGCAAAACCAGAACTCATCTGTTTCAACATTCATACCTTTGTACTCGCGTTTCTGGCCTTTATACATTGGTGCTGCTACAGCTTTAGAACCTCGAACTATGGACATCTTGCACTTCACCTCCGTCTGCGCTTGAATGGCATGGCACTTCCTCTTGGACTTTACAGAAATGCGAGCAATGTGCCACTGTGAGGGGTCACAATCCGTCTCCAAAACATGCATGACATGAGGAAACGCTAGATCTCCTTCATTTGTAGATGCATTCAGAGCAGTGCCAGATTTCAATTGTACTCTAGGGTGAGAGAAATTGACCTTATCTGGGCGGTGAGAATCACCTTCAGCCCCAATAGGCTCATCATGCTTGCGCTTTGTGGAGCCAAAGACTTCCTCTCCTTCTAAATGGGGTATACGTGTACACAGTTCTTCCACACCAGGCATACTGCACAACGCATCAGTAATCTTCTTCCCGTCCATTGATGCTACTGCTCGCTTTAACTTTAGATCATGTCGGGACGGTCCAGTTCCAGAAGGTCCACCATTCAAGTACACGCGATAATTAGTCATTTGCATAAATGCTCGAATCCAGTCGTCACAAGTGGCAACATATAAGTCGGTACCACGTTTCCCAGATGCTTGAAGCCACTTGTTGTGTATTGTTTCCGATAGGTTGCAGGATGGAATATCCGCTTCTTCGTCTGCTGACAAACTCTGGAAGTACAGTGATAGGATATGTTAATAAAAGTGACAAATGAAAATAATATAACAAATCCTCAATAGCCATTTTAAAAAAGGGACAATCATTCACCAAATACCATGAAAGAACTGTCCTGAGATATCCAAGATACTTTAGACTATTAATACAGAAAGAACCAAATCTGGCTAGGAAATACAAGTGTTTTCATTTAGACCTGTGGTTTAAGTGGGGGCCAAGGCCGCGACATCAATCAATCACCAGTGGATCACGGGCCCTTTCCATAAGATGAGAGGTTGTATATTGGCTACGAAATGGGAAACCGCAATCCTACAGTGAAGGCCTCTCGGTGGCGAGATAGGATTCTGAGGACGATCCCAGTTGCAACTGAGGGGTAAGTTCACTAAGTAGGAATAGTTCATATGTGAAAATCTTGAAACTAAGGCTGTGATGAAGACAACATGGACTTTGTAAAAGAAGAAATAAAAAAAATGAAAATACTTACTGTCTCCATGAATCCACCCCATTGGCGATAACGGAAGTGCCAAAAAGCTAACCATAGCTCTAGCTCTCTTAGGGACTCTTCAGAGGCTGCACCGGACGAATACCACCATGCCTTGATTTGAAGATACTTGCTCTCCGCTTCATCTAGAGTCTTTGCATCTTTGTAATCTCTACAAAGCCTCACGTGTTGCGCTTGCATATCTCTCTTGATGAGTCGCTCCGTGTGTTGTTTCAAAGAAGTTGCCCAGTGGAAAAGACATGTGCGTTCTCTATCAACCATTTTGATGGATGCATCACCGGACCCATAAACGATCCTAACAGCATTCCAATTTGCTTGAGCACTATCTGCCATGAAGCCTTTGAAGTTGGGATTGTCCAAGCCATTTTTCTCCATAACTCGATTCAAGCATCTCCACATAATGGCCTGGCCCTCCGTGTCCTCGGATTGCATGTCGCAAACCGCTATAGTCATCACCTTGCAGTAAATCGAATCATAAACATGGCAAGCGATTGTGGTCCATCCTTTGACACGCTTAACATGGTCAAACATAAGCCAACAATTTTCTAGATCCCCACCTGCTTGCATACGCTTCACGAGATCGACTCCACTGCCAGGGCCATCCACTAGCATCTTGAAGAGATAAACTTTCTCTTGTCCTTGTCCGGGAAATACACTGTCGTGAATGAACTCGATCTTGGCCTGCTTCTTCATTGCAAGTAAGTGATCGATCTCACCTCCCCCGCTACCATTGCTTCGAAAAGAGGCAATGATGTTCCGAACGTTTGGAGAACTTAAGACCTGGAACTTGTCCATCACTGCATCCAAGGCAGACCCCTTCAATATTTCTTTCGGAGAATCACCTGAATGAACCAAAAACGTATCCAAGAATTCCTTGCTAGCAGCTAAAGCTATTGCGGAGGATTTAGCTGTAGGAGTTTTTGCGACCTCCTTTTCTAGAAGGCCAGAAATGGTGTCTACTGAATCTCGACAAAGACCATCTGGAACCGGGTGGTTATGATTGCCTAGGTGAATGCAAGCCCGGGTCATATGAGATGATCCTACGACATAGTAGATTCTAGCGTCACAGAAACTGACACATGTAGGTGAAGCTTTACAAACTCTACACACTAATGTAGAATCTCGTGGTGGTATTGACCCTACGAGAAACGGAGTAGTAGTATTACCCAACCACTCAGTCTCGTTTTTCTTTGAACACCTAGATATGTAATCGCAAGATGTGTTCGTACAAATAAGGTGACCAGCGCATGAAGACTTCCTAAATTTTAGTCCAAGGTTGTTGTGAATGTTTGAGGTCATCGTGCGACACCACGTATGACCATCGTATCGCTTGTCCATGCCAGTCATACTCTTAGAAGAGCTGGACAAGGGTAATGAACGACAAGGTGGCAATTCTAGGACAATATCACCGTCGAATGATGTAGGAAGAAAAGGAACTGTCTTACGCTCAATCGAATCAAAATCTATCTGAGCCAGCTCGTTTCTGCACCCTCGAATGTTACGTAGCTTTTTCAGAGATTCTATAATACTAGAACTACCTTGCTCTTGTGGATACAACGGAGGCCGAGAAAATACTGAACTACCAGCACTACTATCTCGCATACCAACGGATTGAGATGTGCCAAGGTGGACAGAAGTCCCAACGGTTTCTGATTTGGACGCAGGGCTGTTATACTTCTTTGGGACTTCCTCTGAATCACTAGACAACTCAACAACAGGACAAGAGAAGCTTCCTTCATCATCCTTTGATGAAGGAAGACCGTAATGAAGAGAAGAGGGCGAGAGTCCATTGGGCTCTATCTTGACGGCTTGCAACGTAGGAATAGAGGCTGCGTCGGGCACAGACATTGGCGTCAAAACTTCTGTTGAAGAAACCATGACATCTGATGCTAATCCATATGCCCTATAACGACCTGCACCTAAGCTCCAAAAAGGTCCGTCATCATTTCTAATTCTACGGATAAGAATCGAGTGGATAAGCGTCCCAGATTCAGAAAGTATCTCTTCCTCCACATAGATAGAAGACTCAACAAAACCATATCGCACATGAAGCAGGTGGCTTGAAACTTCCGCTAGACCAGAGGAGTCAAGACAAAGAAGAAGAGGGACCTCGTGCCCATTTGCTCTGATTGAGGCCATCGCATGAACACAGTACTCGAAAATGAAAAGTGAATGTAGTCTTCTTTGTGATGCACCATGACTTTAAGCAGAGGCAGTCTTGTTTAGGAGTCATGAAATTGTAGTATTTTTAAAAATAATTCAATTGTAGAACGCCAATGAGGACATCAGGTAAAAATGACATTAAGTGGATCAAATTCCCATGAAAATAACATTGATGAGTACTGAAGAACGGAATAATATCATGTTTCGAAATCTTGTTATATTGCGCTTGTCAGTCCAAGATGTGCTTACAGTGCAATTAATCTTTTTGAGTTTCAATTTTGAGTAGGCAACCTAACTTTTCATAATGAATACAGATACATGTATAGACAGTTTGATTTACCTGGGACAAAATCACACCTTGTAAATCCATAGTAAATACAAATGCAGACAAGAATCTGATAATATTTTGCCTCCTAGAATTTCAGAATTACAACATATTAGTAACTGAAATATATATAGTATGATCATAATGGATCGACTAATCCATTGCAAAATGCTCAGAGATTAAGAATCAGAAATCCATAAACAACAGTCCTTTCTTAAAGGAATGACCAATAAATTCATTTGTGAAATACCATAACAATGGTGACTTTCGAATCTACACCCAAATCCACTTGTAGCGTAAATAAAAGATCAAATGAAATTGGAAGTTCAAAAATTGAAACCAGAGATACTAACGGACAACGTCAACCTGTAGACATATAAATTCGGATTTCACACTATGGATTAATTCATTGTGGAGATAGAAAGTAAGCGTTAGAGTAGACATGTATCCATCTATAAGTCACGAGTTATTCAATCTTTGGGTGAATTCAGTTTTTACAGAGACGCCAAATTATGGTTGAATCCACTCCCGAATGCAGTAGGAAGTCTATAGGTAAGAAAAGAAAGAGGGGGATGAGTCGATGCTTTAGTAGTTTGAAGTCCTTGAGAATGTCTCGTGAAAATCGACACAGACATTTTGAAATTGCTCAGTCATCACCGAATGAGGGAGAAGATATGCATGGGTTGCCGGAAGATACTTATACAGATGGAGTCAATGAGAATGGTGGACTACCTTGCCCAAGTATTGACACCAAATTTCTTGCGCACATCCAGGAGAAGAACGTCAACAGAACTAAACAGTGCAATGTAAGATTCTTTACTCACCAAACCCAATGCATGGTATTCCATCTATGCAAGGTCCGTTTCATTCTATTGCACACCGATTGAATTCAATATGTCTTCCAAATTTCCAATTAGATAGGTTTTATTTATGTTCAAATCAATTCAAATACTATGATATTCTTCATTAATATTCGAAAATATTTAATTTTATTGAAATAAAAAAAATAAAAAAAATAAAAAAAATAAAAAAAATAAAAAAAATAAAAACTGTACCCCGCCAGCCTGAGCCCAGCGGGATCCCGATTAGGGTTTCCTCCACAGAGCTGGCGCGCGCAGGTCCTCGACAGGCCTCCCTCCCTCCCACCGCGGCGCTGTGCGTGCACCCTCTGGAGAAGCTGTTGCAACCGTCCTCGAGATTTTGAATCACCCTCGCGTGTTCTCATTGTCCTCTTGGTCTGCATTCTGATTGCATAGACCACTGCATTCCCACAATCAATTTACTTTTCAAAATACTGATTCCTCATTTGTGATTGCATTCCTCCGTTTTGGATTTCTTTTTACAAGTTTTCTTGTGAATTCTTCTAATGAAACAATCTGGTGGTGTCAGATTGTTGGGGTAGATTCAATGGAGACTCGAAGCGGGGCGATTGTGAGGACGGAAGCCACCTCCGTGCGCCACAAAGAGAATGATCCACCTGATCTCGAGGTAGGAAAATGAGGCCTATACTCTTGAATTTTAATCTTGATCAAAGTAATTTTTGGTTTGTTTCTTGCATTTGGGGTGGGCAATCACAACCCACCCCCAGTCCGCCGCGCGCCCCCGGGCTCTCTCGCCACCGAGAGCCCGTCTCAGGGGGACCATGGCAACATTTTTTTTAAAAGAAATTCAGATCCCTGCTCGACGTTTGGGGTGGGCAAGCACACCCCACCCCCAGTCCGCCGCGCGCCCCCGGGCTCTCTCGCCACCGAGAGCCCGTCACAGGGGGGCTGCGGCAACATTTTTTTTAAAGAAATTCAGATCCCTGATCTTCGAACGGGGTGGGCAATCACACCCCACCCCAGATCGCTGCGCGCCCCCGGGCTCTCTCGCCACCGAGAGCCCGTTACAGGGAGGCCGCGGCGACATTTTTTTTCAAAAAAAATCAGATCCCTGCTCGACGTTTGGGGTGGGCAAGCACACCCCACCCCCACTCCGCCGCGCGCCCCCGGGCTCTCTCGCCACCGAGAGCTCGTTACAGGGGGGCCGCGGCAACATTTTTTTTCAAAGAAAATCAGATCCCTGCTCTTCGCGGGGTGGGCAATCACACCCCACCCCAGATCGCTGCGCGCCCCCGGGCTCTCTCGCCACCGAGAGCCCGTCACAAGGGGGCCGCGGCGAAATTTTTTTTCAAAAAAAATCAAATCCCTGCTCTTCGCTGGGGTGGGCAATCACACCCCACCCCCAGTCTGCTGCGCGCCCCCGGGCTCTCTCGCCACCGAGAGCCCATCACGGGGGGCCGCGGCGACATTTTTTTTAAACAAAATCAGATCCCTGCTCTTCGAACGGGGTGGGCAATCACACCCCACCCCAGATCGCTGCGCGCCCCCGGGCTCTCTCGCCACCGAGAGCCCGTTACAGGGAGGCCGCGGCGACATTTTTTTTCAAAAAAAATCAGATCCCTGCTCGACGTTTGGGGTGGGCAAGCACACCCCACCCCCACTCTGCCGCGCGCCCCCGGGCTCTCTCGCCACCGAGAGCTCGTTACAGGGGGGCCGCGGCAACATTTTTTTTCAAAGAAAATCAGATCCCTGCTCTTCGCGGGGTGGGCAATCACACCCCACCCCAGATCGCTGCGCGCCCCCGGGCTCTCTCGCCACCGAGAGCCCGTCACAAGGGGGCCGCGGCGAAATTTTTTTTCAAAAAAAATCAAATCCCTGCTCTTCGCTGGGGTGGGCAATCACACCCCACCCCCAGTCTGCTGCGCGCCCCCGGGCTCTCTCGCCACCGAGAGCCCATCACGGGGGGCCGCGGCGACATTTTTTTTAAACAAAATCAGATCCCTGCTCTTCGAACGGGGTGGGCAATCACACCCCACCCCAGATTGCCGCACGCCCCGGGTCCGATATTTGAGTTCTGATTTTGCAAAAATCCATCTATGTTCTTACTGCATGATCAGGTGGATGATACGCGGGTTGCATCCTTATCTCTGTCCTCTACCGACGCGGGAGTAAAAGATACTGAGGACGATAGAGTTCCTGCTCTTTCAATACCGAATTCTGAGGCTGGAGTAGGAGATTCTCACGGGCAGGGCGTTCCTTCAAGTTCACTACCGGTCCCCACCCCGGAGGATGAGGACCAAATTCGGAGATCCCAGAACGTTGATTCAATATCAACAATTGCTAGTATGAGAATTTCTCCTCATCATCTCTCCCGAATGGCAATTCCTTTATGCCGTATGGTCCCCATGCCAATGGTTCGGCCCACCTTGGATTGTGATGTGGATGAGTTGGAGACAAAGTATGTTCACGGGTACGAAGATGGAGCAAGAGTATTTTATGTTTCTGTCTCAAACGAGGAGGGTGAGGTTGGTGTATTTTCTGAAGATGAGAAGCTTCAATGGGGACCGATTTGGAATTCAGTGAATGCTGAATTCAACAAGGAGCTCCGCAGTCACATTGAGTTGCAGCACTTGGTCGATGCCAAGTTCTACATTTGCGATGGCAACCACAGGTATGCTGCTTGGATGAGGCATATCAAAAGGCTTCACGGTGGAGAAGCTAAGTGGCACGTTCGAGTGGACTCAATCGTCTTGGACACGAAGGATAGGCTTGGGACAGCAATGCAAGTCATGCACGATGTGAACAAGTGAGTTCTCTTATCTAATTACCAACTGTTTGTATGGAGATATCTTTTGACCTTGTGGAATGCTTATAGTGTGTTTGTTTGTGAAGGCACACGGAGAATTCATTTGTGAAGACAAACCTTGTCCACACACTCTATCGTGTTCGTAAGTATGGAACCATGTCCATTGAGAAGTTTGCGGAGCTCTTGAGCCCAGAGGAAGTTAGACTTTGCGGCGGCCACGCCCAAAGGAAGACTTGGTACACGATGCCCCTGGATGTATTCACCACATTCATTTTTCAGGTTTGACAATGTAAACTTTGTCTTATTGGTATGTAAGTCAGTTTCGAAGGACATTTTGTTTTATTTGTTGATTTTGTCATAACATTCGAATTGCTCATGAACTCTTTCTTGTTTTGGCAGCAAGAAATATCTCTTGCATCAGATGCTGCAGTTCGCAAGTATCGAGAGGAGACTGCCCCAAAAGATGTATGTAGTGCTGGTATTACAAATGCTATGAGAAGTGCTACCAAGGATGCCACAGACAAGCTTTATAAAAAGCTTTCTAAGATTGTGTCCGTTGCTAATCCAGCATTGGGAGATGACTGGTTGAAAGAGGTGCGTCATTATAGCTTTACAATTCTTGTCATCATTTTTGCTACCTTATGTTCAATTCTACTCTCTTATGTGTTGTTTTATACTTGCAGATTGAGAGGCACTGGAGTTTGTATAGTGTCCAGGAGTTGACGCTTGACAAGCTTCAACTTATTGCTACTGCCAATGCTAGCCCACAACACAAAGTGAAGTGGCTGAAGTGGATAAACTCATCCGCTCCTACTCGTGCAGCTCGTCGAGTTCCACCCCGACCAGCTAATGACGATAAGATTGGATCTTTCTTATCGAAGGCGGTATGGTTTGCAGGGGTAAATATGGATGTGCATTTCATTTATTTTGCTTTTATTTAAGACGCTTCGTAAGGATGATTTTTCTAGATGTGCTGATATGATTCCCATTTGTGTGTAGTTGGAGGATGCAGCTCTTGAGTTGTATGACACCATCCTCAAGTCTGACAACATCCAAGTTAACATGGACGTGCCCGCTGAGCCAATGTCTCTTTCTGACTACATCGAGTCTTGGAGGATGAAGTTGTGGGAGCACTTATATCCCGGAGTTTTCAAAGGTGCTGAGGCATTCAAGAAATCTGAGTCCTTTAAAGACTATAAGGGCTCCCTTCTTGCCGTGAGACGGGTCTTATACAGGTAGTTCTTTCACTTCATTTTGATTTTCACCTTTGGTTATTTACCTTAGTTCTTAGGAGGAATTTGGAATGTCGGCAATGACTTTGGAATGTAATGTTCATATTGCCATAACTCATGATCACAGAAGCATCAGTTTTTTATTGCTTCCATCACGTTTTCTCATTGATGTCTCATTTTTTTTTACCTAACCAAGATTTAGTATGAGCACAATATGGTTGTTCATTTCATGATTTGTATTTTTCTTTGGTATTCACTTATGTTGTGTTTTACTTCTTCAGATACTTTACATTTGAATTATATGGGAAGCAAGCTATCTCCAAGTCAGATTTGCCCCCATTCTTACGCACGTGGCGTGACTCGACATCATCTGATTGTATGTTTTCACCCACTCAATTGAAGTTTTGGCCAGTTGGCCATCTTCAACTTGGTGCGTGGTACTTGGATTGTAGCAAGGGATTTACAGCACCTGAAGAAGTGGCGCTCTTCCAAAGTATCAAGGATTCTGTTGTTGTGGTGTCGGAGGTTGATGAGTTCTCTGGATTGGAAGGTGAGGCTCGTGACAAGGCCATCAAGAAGCGGGAGTTGGAGAATAAGAAGAAAGAGGAGCAGTGGGAGGCGGCCAAGAAGAAGCTAGAAGACACCGAGGTGCGAAGGAGAGAGAAATTGTCTGAGAAAGCGAAGAGCGACACAAAGGAGAAGAGGAAGGGGAAGAAACGCAAGGCAGAGGCTACTCCTGTGGAGCATGCGACAAGTGATGGGGCCGCTAATCCCACTTCCTCGGGCTTCTCGCTTACAAAATCTCAGATGAAACAGGGCAATTTGACTTTGGCTCCGGTTGTGGTTGTGGATGCCAATGTGGATGAATGCATTCTCAATGAATCTCTCACCAATTTGCTTGGTTCAGATGATGGCCCTATCCCCGATTCTTTCACGATGGTTCTCTCCCTTCTGGAAAAGGTAATTCTCTATGTAGTCAATGCTTTGAACTATGAACATGTTGTTTCTTTATAGTATAAGGGTGAGTGTGGAAAAATTATTTGTGTTGGTCTTGAACTTGTATGAATTTATTAATAAAAATTTCCCTTGTTTTCTCTTATCTGCAGCATGCTTTGGACAAGGATCGTTTCTTCGATGGTGTTGTTACTAAGCAGGCCTTAGTTGATCTCATTGTAGTAGATGTTCCTGAGGGCTTACCTGTCCCTAACATCTCTATTCCGCCATCCTCTGTTCCAATTTGGAATAGATTTTCAGAAGAGTGGCTACAGACGATCTTTGATTTCGCAGAGAACTACCTCCATGATGGTGGTGGCCTTGTTCTCATGTACTCTCTAAGTCGTGAGATTCGATCTTATATTTTGGATTTCTCTCAGAAGTATGGATTTACATCGAAAATGGAGTGGATGGTGTGGAACAGACTACGTCTTACCAATCCACTAGACCGTTCTTCCACGGTATGTTCTTCTGGTCTTTTCAGATAGATTTTTTTTTCTTTTCCTCTTGAAAATGTTACATTGATTCTAATGTACTGGATTGGATTTGCAGACTGTGCGCTTCAAAATGAACTTGTATATGAAGTCTGAGAAGTCCCGCTTTACATTTCATGATGTTCCAGCGCACCAGGCTATCGACCTTGACATTGGCAGAGATGATCTTGTTCTAAATTGTTGTGAGAAGGAGGATTTGGCAATGAATGGTACAATTCCATGGCGTGGTTCTCGTGAAAAGGCACGATCATTCATGCAAATGATCATTGAGGGAACTACCTCGCCTGGTGACATCATCATGGATTGCACAGCCTCTACAGGTTTCATTCTTTACTGTATATCACTTGATTTAGTGTTTTAACACATGTCTTTGGGATTTGAACTTTTAACTTCATGTCTCATTTCTTTTAATGTGTTTGGGCTTTTGCAGGAGCAAGCATCTACGCTTGTCGAGCTACTGGCCGCCACATTGTAGCGTTGGAGGAGGATAAGAGCATTTTTGATGCAGTTTTAGCTCCACTCATATGCCCCATTTCAGCTCCAGAGCCAACTCCACAAAGCTCTACACCTATCCCAATTGCTGACGATGAGGACGTGGTACCAATTCGTCAGTTGCAGAAGACTTCGCGCTTCAGTAAGTAAGTTCTTTTTTTTTCAATACTTTGAGAATGTGAGTTTCCAATGTTTTGTATCTGACATTTGGTGTCATGATTTTGTAGGCAGGCAGCCGAAATGAAGATGCAGTCATCCCGACCATTCTTTGCTAAACCGACGTTTTTCCCTAGCCCTCCTAAACCTTTTTTGTTACCCGTGTATGTTGAGGCAGTAGCCACGCATTCTCAGACCATAGATTCTCAACCATCTTTTAGATCTCGTAGAACGGATCCACGAGTATCATTGTTTGTAGATGAGTTTGCTATAGAGTCAGATAGTGAGCTATCAATGAGTGGTGAGAGCTCTACATCAGGGTCTTCTAGTAGTACCTAGACATCCCTAGACTCTTTGATTTTGAACCCACTATACTCGTATATGATATTTTGTGTTGGTATCTACTTGCTTCTATCAGCCATCATTGTATTGAATGTATATCCGCTATTTTCTTACTTCTAAACCCTTTCTATGCCCTTTGTTGGACTTTGGTGTTATAAATTCATTTGTTTCCTATTTGTAAACCACCCTAAATTTTTTTCCACGGTCTTAGGCCCCCACTTTTCAAATTTCTAAAAAAAATTGAGAAATTCCTAGGCTCCTAGGCTCTTGGGCTCTTGGGCTCACGCTCCTGAGCTCGCAATATAGCAACCCCGCTTTGTATTCTTACCCATCAATTGAGGAATTAATTTATTCCTATAAAGACAATCAATTTTTCTATCTTCAAAAAGAGTTTTTGAATATCATGACAAAAAATAAAAAAATGAGACTATTGGTACCTTCTCAAAATCCAAGGTGTCTCCAAGGGACAAATGGTCCTTCAAACATTAATACTACACAAATTCTATGTTTGACTTTTGTAATACTTTAGGAGCTTATGAGGACATAGGTCATACTCTATTTTTCGTTTTCTCTTATACAACACCATCTCATGATCTCATCTAACATCTAGTGAAATAGCTTGTACAATTATAGTACAACAATATTGATTCTTTCAATTAGGCATGCACCCTTAGGCCTAAGGCCTAAACCTACATTTAGGAAAATCCTTCAAATCACTAAATATATATTTGACAATTCCATATTATAATAGAATAATATCATGACTCACATCGTTTTTAATATAGAAAGACATTACAAATGTATATGTATGAGGTCTAATAAATATTGATTAATTATTGTACATGATTAACATTGGTTATCACATTTGAAGGTCAATCTCATTTTTTACTCCCTAAACACCAATATTTTTGAAATGCAATATATTGTTGATGGCTTATAACTTACGATGTACATATAGGTGAAAGAGTATACAATAAAAACTTCAATTATATTTTGTTATATGAATGTAATATTTAACTTTGACCTATTATAGTATATAATATTAAATTACATTAAAGTATTTCAATTGTTTTCAACAACATCTTCTAATAGAATAATAAAATGATATAATAGAAATGATTTATTTATTTTTTGTAGGATGTATACTTTGGTATTTTGAATTATCAATACATTTTACAACATAAGTACAAAACCAAAAGAAACACTTCAATCTTTAGATCATATTTGAATGTTTCACTTTTGTATAGGTAGTAGTAATGTAGAATACTTCAAAGCCAAACAAAAAGTAATGCCCTAAATCCAACAAAACATTCAAAAAACAAAATAAATGAGTTAGTGAGGTCTACATATGTACTACATTTTAATAATGACATTTAAAAAGAATTGAAGGTCAAATATATTGTATACATTGCACCAATGTTTTTGGTAAGTAATATACAATTTGAAGTTTGGATAGGGTTTAGAGTTTAGGGTTTAGAGTTTAGGGTTTAGAGTGTAAATGTGTGGAGAAATAACTTGAATTACCATTTTGTGCATTCATACTATATTAGATACTTCCACCATTCAATAGCCGTCAATTAAAGAATGGAAGTGAACTAGTCTTTTTCAAAATCCAATGTTCTTGCACTCGAGGACTTTCAAAATTCTAAAACATTGAATACATAGTGAACAAACTCAACAAAGGGGCAAGCGTTTTGGCGAACGGGTGGAGGGACAGACGCGCGGAGTGGCAGACGAGTGAACATGGGAAGTGGCGGTCGGGCGGACGGGCGGACAGGCGGACAATTGGACGGACAAGATAAAGTGGAGTGCCACCCATCCGCCACACGGCGTCAATGCGGCTGAACTCACAAACCAACTACATTTTACAAGGCAAAGTTCAGACAGATGGACGGCCGAGCAGTCAATCAAACGGGCTGTCAAATACAAGCAAATAGTCAAACTTCATGTGTATTTGAGGTGTGCTTGAGATAGATCTAAAGCACACCTTAAGCACATTTTGAATCCTCTCATTGAATTTGAAGCAAAATAAATATTCAAAATGATGTTTTAAAGAAGAAAGTAAAAGTATGCTTCAAGTGTATTTGAAGTAGACCTCAAGCGGGGATTTACTCAGCTAATATGACTGGATGGGTATCATGGGCAGTAGCTCTTGCTCTTGCTCTGACCTAAACCTGGTCCGGCGGTTGCTCTTGCTAATCTTGGTACTCTGAAATTCTGTCATGTTTGCAGGGGGGAGCCATCTGCGAAGAGATTGAGGACCCCTGCAGGTACAATTTAGTGTGTTACCTAGCCTTCCGTTCCGATTGTTCCAGAGCTGGTTCTCTGTTGCTGAACTAGGTGGTCTGGGTAATGTTTACTCTTTTGTTGTTGCTAGTGTATTCTTGTTTATTCATTTGGTTAAGCCATGTTTACAAGTAAAATATGAGGAGAGTCCACCTCAAGCACATTTTTAATCTTCTCATTGAATGTAAAGTAAAATAAATTTTAAAAATAATGTGTTCAATGAAAAATGTAAAAGTGCCACACAAGCACACCTCAAGTACATTTTTAATCCTCTCATTGAATTAGAAGAAAAATAAATTTTAAAAATAGTATGTTCAATAAAGAAAGTAAAAGTGTGTGGATGTGTACTTGAGATAGACTTCAAGTAAACCTCAACACAATTTTACTTTTTTTAGGATTTAGGACCAAAACTTTGTGGGTTTCGGGTCCAAATTAGGTTAGTGCAATTAGTGACAAAGGATTTTTTTTCATAATATGAATATGTCACTAACCATACTAATCTCAATTTTGGGGCTTAGTGTGCTTAGTGACAAAGGATTTTTTTTCCCAATGTGCCATGTATTAGTAATAGTATTAACCTCGATTTTTGGGATTAGTATGCTTCGTCACAAAGGATTGTTTTTCCACAATATGAATATGTTACTAACCATACCAACCCCCAATTTTGGGGCTTAGTGTGGTTAGTGAGAAAGAATTTTTTTTCCAATGTGCCATGCATCAATAATGATACTAACCTCGATTTTAGAGATTATTGTGGTTAGCTACAAAGGAAATTGGATCCCTTCTACTATTTATTTTAGATTACGTGATTCTCCTCTAAGTGCTACACTTGGGGCCTAAAATTAATCTTGAATTTGCTTCAAGATTAACAAATTCAATCAATATACCAATTTCGTTTGTAGTACACTTGATGAAATCCTTATCTATTTGTACATCTATCCATCTTTTGAATTGAAAACATGTTTCAATCATATCTACACAACTTTTCATCTAAATTTCGTGCATTCATCTATATTTGGAAGGAAAATGAAAAATTTATTGCATAAGAAATTAAGAAGTTTTTTTTGATATGGCAAGTAGTAGCCTATTTTTTAGAAATTGTAAACTCTGGCACCATCATTCCCAAAGAAAAGGTTGGGGTGAATTAGGCCCCTCACTTTGCTACTTGAAGTCTCTAACTCTCCAAATAAGTCTAGGGATGTATGTAAAACAAAAGCCCCCTCTTTCGTACTTATCAAATTACCGCACTGCACCACCTATCTAATTTGGGGCCTCTCATTGCAAATCTGAATTCAGAATTTTTAAATTAAATTATTTACAATAATAAAAAAATTTGGCGTCTTTCTGAATGGCCAAGCAAGGATCCCAACCAAATAAAAAGTACTTGTAATATAATTTAAAAATCCCATAGACGCTTGGAGTCTCGGACAACACATTCTTAATCCGTCAGTCGTCCGCCTGTCCGCCTGTCCCCCTGACCGTTGGACGTACAAAACTACAAATGTCAAATGACGTCCAGAGAACCCCGGATGCTGCCGCGGGACGTCCGGGCATCCTGTCAACCTTGGTTGCTAGAGAAAACGCAGTTGACAACTATTCGGTCGTTGGGACCTCAGTAGACTGAATTCTGCAGTCAAACTTCTACATTTGTAGAAATGGATATGAGAAGTTATCAAATTACAGAATTTCATGAGAAAGAAGATTCTCTTACAAAGCAAGTGAATACTCTCTCTTTTCAACAAGCCTATCTATTTACCCGATTAGATGCAATAGAATCTTGGAGGAAACGTTGGAAGCCAATCTTGGAGGAAACCCTAAACGTTTGTGGTTGAGCCTTCTTCGACAAATGCCTTGTTACATTTTACAAAACTGCCCAATCTCATGAGTATTTGAAGGAAGGTGACCGTACCCTCAAGAAAGTGTGGTTGGATTCTGTGGAGGCAGCATAGTTTGCAGGTTCAGGTTCCTATTCCATGGTCATCTTTGACAAGCACATTCGCATTACTCCCATTATTCTAGAGAGGATGAAAATGTTTAAACAACTTTCAATTGTTGTTTCCAAGACAAGTGCCCACGAAACAACATATTTAAATGTTGCCTTATGTTTGGCAAAGAATGATTTTTTCAAGATTCCACTTGTTCTTGACATGTTCCAAGATTTATTTTCCTCATCCCCAAAAGACGTTGTTGAAGACTATGACAACAACCATTTGAATCCCTTTTTCCTTCAAAAGTTCAAAGTCTACTAGTAGTTTTTGCAATGGCAGAATGGATTAGTGTAGGCTTGAGTAACTTAGAAACTAGTTTCTAATGTATACTATAAGAAATCCATGTTTTAGGTGACGGATTTTAGATGACATTCAATGTAACAGCATGTATTTTTACGTCAATAACGATGTCCGCCATAACATCAAGATGTTTTGGCAGACATCATTATTTGTGTAAAAATACATGTTGCTATATTGAATGTCATTTAAAATCCGTCACCTAAAACATAGGTTTCTTATAGTGGTAGGATCATATTCTGAATCTTACTGTAACATTCCTTGTGACATAGTCAGGACTTGAACAATCATGGTGTAGAGCACCTTGTAGTATAGTGTATTGTAGAGAATGTTTTGATGTTCATTGTAATATGTTTCACTATAATAAATGTCTTGATTCAAAACTTGGGAGTGAGGGATCGTGTTTGATTAGAGCGGATTTGGCCTCTTCTCACAGTAGTAATGGCCCTTATCTGTGAATGTGCTCATAGGATTAGGACCTCAAAAGAGGAGCTATGGATGTCTGAACCAGCAATGGAGTCTTGAGGGCGCTTCAACTCCGATGAGCCTGCCCTATTTGGTTGTCAGACTCTTAGTCTGCAGTTAGGAATCAAATTCTTGTGGCAATGTGGAATTAGCAATTGATGCACAAGTATGGTTTTTTCTAGGAAAGAGGAAAATATGCTTTGAGTTTGAGTTCTAAGATCCGGTCTTGTGCAACTTCTCTGTTGGTGCAATTTGTAGTTGTCAATGTTCATCCTGCCTGTTGTTTTTACCTTCGATTTGCCACTAGAAGAAACCCGCGTTGGTCCTAGAATTCGAGCATTAGAAACATGGTTCTCAACAAATTTCAGCCCACATTTTTTGTTGAGACCAACACGAGGTTCTTCTAGTGTGCGTTAGAGAGAAGTACAGAAATGCACGCACCTTGTAATTGAAGCTCCTGCATTTTGTTTTACTCTGCATCTCGAAAATCCATTTCCCATTTTTTACTATCCTTCTCTCTGGTGATCCTCGCCGTGCTGCACTACTCTTTTTGCCGTTGCCATTCCTCTGTAGAATGTTTTGTTTATAGTTTATTCATCAAAACCATTAGAATTCTTGCTCATTTTCTAAAATCTAGAGACTTAGGGCTTAGGGTTCCGAGTTTTGTAGCAATCGGGCACACATGGTTGAAAGAGGTGGAGCTATTGACACAAGTAGATTCAAGTTGGCTGTTTGCTCTTGCTGATGGTCTCATTTCTCTGTAGAGCCTTTTTCTTTCATTCCTTCATCGAAAGCATTGAAATTCTTGCTCATTTTCTAAAATCCAAAGACTTGGGGCTTGCTTAAGGTTTGTAGTTTGTAGCAATTGAGCATTCATGATTGAAAGAGGTGCAGCTACTGACCCTAGAAGGAGGATTCACGTTGAGAGTGTCATAATTTACTCAGATAAATCTCGTCCTCCATTTTGAATTCTCATTCTTTATAGGACACAAAAGGGGTGTCGCACCTTCTTTATGGAGAAGGTCTCCTGTTAGCTCCTATTTTTTACTCCATACATTCTCATTCTTCATAGATGTTTCCGATTAGAAGTTTTATTTTCGGAGAAGGTGTGACAACCTCTAATCTAATTTATCAGTGTTTTCATATTTTTATTTTTATACTTTTGTTGTTTATGTTTTTTTTTACTTTCGATGGATTGGGAGGTTTAACCCCTAAATTACCAAGGCATTTTCTGGCTCTGAAACCACTGAAAACTGCCATTTCTGTTGCAATCACTCAAGAAACCCAAAAAAACTTTTTTCTTAAAATCTAACCGTAGGATCTTGTACTTCACTTGTCTCAAGTCATGTGGTAAGAATTTCATGAAGTTTGATCCTACAGATTGGAAGATATTAGCATTTGAAGTTGAAAAAAAAAGTTTTTCTCAATTGCGGCCTACAATTTTAGGTGACTTTGACGGCCATTTGTGGATTTTTTTTGCACTACACACCATAAAGTTAAAATTTTTTATCTTGAACATTTGAATTGAGAGTTGGGGAAAAAAATTTCAGAATGTCAAAACTTGATTTTCACATATAAAAAAATTGTTAAGTAGAAGTAGGTCCAAAGTTGAACAAAATACTAAATTGTTAATAGCCCTTAGATGGAATTAAAAAATCATAATCCCAACGGTGGGATTGTTCTTGAAAACAAACTTAACCTTGTTAAAAAAAAAATTGAAAAAAATTGAAAATTGCATTCAAAAATGAATTCTATAAGTTGTTTTTTGAAGAAGATGCTTAGATTGCACGAAAAACAAGATTGTCCATAACTTTTTCACTATTAGTCCAAATAGGATGAATCAAAGCTTCAAATGTAGACAAAAACATAATCTTTCAGAAAAAAAATTGAAAAAAAAATTTCATTTTTTTGTGGGTTTTTTTCTGCCCGCCGAACTGCTTTTTTGACTTCGGATGGCAAAACTTCTGCTCCCAAGCACCAATTGAAAAAAAATTATATTTTTAGAAAGCTGATGTGATTCCCTATTTTCAAAAAAAGTTTCAAAAAATCAGGTCAAAATTTCAGGTCACACGAGCTTGCCCGAAATCCCAAGTATCCCCCAAGGGGACTTTGGGACTTTAGGGGTTAAATGCAAAGCTTAAGAGTTGGTCATTTGGCTTGTATGGTTATCTTTCGTGACCTATTGGAGGTATTGCATATGTGTCAGGTTTGTGTCCTCGGTGTTGGTGGTTTATGTGGATTAGGTTTTCTGGGAGATTGGTACTGGATTGAATTAAGAATTGATTAGGGTTTTATGGTTGTGTACGAGCACTGGTTTTGAGTTACCTATGCCCGTATGAATTGATCTTGCGCAACTTTATTGTCGTAGTAGTTCACCGCTATAAATTTGAACTCTGAATAATGTTGTAGCTTTATTTTGATTTGGTTTTGATTTTATGATTGTTTGGAGTTACGCATTGAGAGGTAGGATCTAGAGCTTGAGAATCAATGATTCGGAATCTTGTGGTTTTCTTTCTTATTTTGTTATTGCATTCGTGTTTTCGTCTTGCTTATATGGATTACTTTTTGGGGAGATTGGTGCTGGATTGAATTTGTGAAATTAAATAGGGTTTGTGGTTTTAAGTGTGGATGGAATTTAGGGCTTACCAGCAGTGATTCTAGAACTGGCTAAATTTTGCTTGATTGCTACTTAATTTCTTCAAGCCTTTGGTGTAAATTCAAAGAAAATCTTCTAAAATGAACATTTGGCTAAAAACCTTGAACCCATTTTGAGATCACTGATCACTAGTGATTGCCTGAGTTCACGAGCTTGAGATTTTTATTTATAGCCTACGGAGAAATTTTAGTGACAGAAGAGATGCAAAATGAAAGAAGGCGAGTTTACCATCTGTCGCTCGTCCACTTGCCAGATTCTTCTTCTTTCCGCTGGCTATGGCGATTATCGTGGCACGAGTGCTCAGATTTGAAGTTTACGAATTTCACGACCATTCACTTTTCATTGTAAATGTTGCTCCTCCACGTCCGGACCAACTTGTCTTTTTGGCAGCTCTGTACTCGTTGTTCTTTCTTCGAGTTTTGTTGTCGCGTTGTCGCGTGTCTGGAGTGTGTAGCGAATGCCTTTGAATCGCACTGAAAAAAACAACGAAAAACACGGGGTTATCAAAGAACAATGCAGAGTTTTTGTAGGGAATGAAGAGCTAGGGCTGGGAGAGAATGCAGAAGAGTGCAGAGATTCGTGGATGGAGAGAGAATGGGAAGAGTTGCTAGGTCAGTGTTCCTCTGAGCTTGAAAATGCAAAGGGAATTAATGAGAAGCAAGATAATCATTCAGCTATGTTCGATCTGTGCTTCACGGAGAACGATAGAACTTTACTCTGTGTATACACAATGCGGTACACGACGGTGTGTTACCAGTTTAGGATCATTAGAATTTAGTGCGGGAAATTCCGTCACCTGCGAGAGGTAGTAGAAAGTTTCGAAAGCATGACAAAAAGGATACGCATGTTGATGAAATGGCCAAGGGGGACAAATCTCTGGCAATTTTGGAGTAGCAAGCAAAAGTTGTGTTAGAATTTTGGTGATTGTGGAGCCCAGGACGAAGGGCATAGGAGTGCAATCATGCCTTTGTTCACGGCTAAGGCGCGGCCGCGTCTGACGCGTTCGACCACATCAATTATGAAAAAGGAGCGCGAAATGTGCATGTACATGTACTTGTTGGCGCTGGCTCTTCTCCTAGTCGTTTCAGTTACTATTGTGCAATTATTATTCGGCAGAAGCTCCGCTTACCCAGCTCAAGGTAAACTCTGGATGCTTGTTTCAAGGATAGCTCTTTGTTATTGCCTCGCCAATGTTGCCTAGTCTGTCACTTCCGGTCTGTCTGCTTAATCAAGCAGAATTCTTTCCCTTGGCATTGTGTAATATGCACATGTTACGTCGAGAAGTGTTATGGAAATTGGCTAATTAGGTCAGGATTATGCGGGTAGGTTTGATCATCAGTTATTATTGATAATCAAAATAGAGTCAGGAGTCACCAGAAACTACTTCTCTTTGTAAGACAATCAGACATCCTACCCCTAAAGCGCCCTCCATGGCGTGCAAGAATTCTGATGAATTCTGATTGTTGTTTGATTGTTTCAGACGCTAAGCATGTGAGGAAAGGAGCAAGTGGAGCTGAAAAATTGCGAGTCGTTCGTCATAAGCCCGAATCCCGGATTCCTCTTTCCCGCCAAGAGAAATGCAAAGAGGCGAAGGATGCCAATAGGAAAAAACTGGCTGAAACATTCCATCTTTCGAGGGAATGGAAAACACGGAGTGCAGACAATAGGGGTGGTGGAAGTCGATGGTTCGAGGAAGGTGAAGGTGGATCTAAAGGAAAGGAAGTGCAGTACTTGTCAGACCTTGATGGACGAAAAATAAACCTCAATAATCAAGACGTGGAAGAGTTTATATCAGGTAGTGTAGAAGAGGAACTCAACGAGGTACGGCCCTACAGAGCTCGAATGTTTCAAGGACAGAAACTGGATGACATGGACAAATTCGACTCGGATGAGGTGACAGATGATGCATACAAACATCAAGGGCAGCTATTGGAGGACATGGACAGATTTGACAACCATCAAGTGGCGGTGGATACCATCAAACACTACTTCGAAGACGATGGAGGGCTTAAGTTCATGCAGGAGTTGAGTGAATTACGAGGCGTCGAACGACACAGAAAGTATCATATGGTCGGTCAAAACCGTGCTGGAAAGCAAGCGGAAGAATGAAGACGATACCCGCGGTCATGTACAAGATGGAAAGAAAGAGTCTCGGAAGTTCGGTTTCAGGGGAGACTGTTAAGGATGAGCTTCATAAAGAGAGGGAAGACGAAGAACAGGAACGCTTTGATAAGATCGTTGGTTCTGATGCTGGTCAGTTGGGCTCAGAAAACAGAAGTCTGACTGGCGACACAATCAAGCGGACCTATGAAGCTGCTAGAGGATCTATTCGGGCTGCTATAGAGCAAGAAATGAAGAAGAAAAATGGTGTTTTTTGGAGGGAAAATTCTATGGGTGTCAGACAAGGATCCAACGAGCAAGCAGGTGACGCTGCTAGACTGAATTTTGGAGAAACGAATCCTGAACCCTCTTTCTCGTATGTGAAGAATAGTGCAGAGAAAGAAAGTCTGGTGAAAAGTGTTGAAATTGGTATACCTCCTCTTCGAGAATTCAGAGAGTTCTCTGACAATATGAAGATCAGTCTTAACAATCCTGGGGATAATCAGAAGAGAGAGGCTGATACTGTGGATTTGTTGAACTTACCGAATGTCAAAGAGAACACCGTAGATATTATGCTGTCATCTAGGGCAGCTCAAGAATTAGCTGATGTCCGCAATGTGAACCCTACGAATGCTCTGGCTATGGGGGAGAAAGCATCTCTGAGTAAGCAATTTGACCATGGTGAAAAATCTAGAGTGAATGTTGAGGAATCCCCATCAGAGAGTCACTTGACAAGTGCGGATGTGATGCAGTCAGATAAGCAGCTGATCGAGGACTTAAACAGTGTTGAAGTTATCCAAGATAAGGTTGAGGGAAAAATGGAATCGAATGGATCCAATGAAGGCGATTCAACTTTGGAAGAGAATGGGATCGAGGAAGAAGTGAAATCAAAGAAAACCAACGAAGAAGATTCTGCTGTGGAAGAGAAAGAAGACGATGATCATGATAACACGATCCAATGGGGTTTTTATCCAACGATAAGTTCAAATCTTAAATTCTCAAAGTTTCTGTCTGCATTCTTCAAACAAGGGAGCTGTTCCTTGCGAATCTTTATGGCGTGGACTACTGCCCCCTGGGCATATACACCTCGCCACCAGCGTACTATCGAAAGCATACTCCATTTTCACCCTCAGGCATGTATTGTGGAATTCACAGAAACCACCGACTTCCAGTTTTTTGAAAGCTGGGTTAAGGACGGGTGAGCGAGTTTCTATCTTCTGTTAAGATTACATTTTCATTACAAAGCTGTGGTGCCAGCAAGGTGTACTATTCTGCGCTTCATGCTATCGTGCTAGTGCTTTTTGAGTTTGCTGCCTCTAGACCTTCACAGTATGCCATGATGTATGAGATGAGAGTAGACTGGAATTTAGAATTCCATACACATCAGTCATCTCATTTCTCTGCGTCATGGATGCCGGAGTGCACACTGTTTCCTTTTTTAATGTGTGATCTTGACGTGATAATACCTCATCTTGAGGATTTCGTCAAAGACAATGCTTGATATTTGAGACTCTGGTGGTGATTGAATCTGCATCTTATTGAAAACCAAGACATCTCCGAGATCTAGTTTATGAACTCCTCGTACTTAGGCTTCTAGTCTCAGCTAATTTTGTCAAGTTCATGTAGGTACAAGATTGCAGTGGCGAGACCAAATCTGGAAGAACTTCTTGGGCAGACTCCAGCTATTGACTTTGCATACGTCTGGTATGAATGGCGGAACATGAACTTATTTTACATTCATTACACAGAGCTGCTGCGTATTGCGGCACTACACAAGTAATTCCTTCACTCTGATTGAATTACTATGGTACTGTGCTCATTTTTTGCCACAATTCTGTGGTAGCACCCTTCATATTGAGCTTGCCTTAGATAATGATCTGGTGTATACAACTCTGGGCTGGCATCGTTTACTAGACAGCTAACATCACGTGCAGGTTTGCAAATAATTACGATTTTTTCATTGAGTGCTGAGAAGGAACTTGCTGCTTGACCAGACACACTTTGCTCGTTCCAGGTATGGAGGAGTTTGGCTTGACATGGATGTGATCTTGGTCAGACCCCTACCCAAACTCCACAACGTTCTCGGTTCAACAGTTTCTGAGAGTGGCGAGTGGGTCTTGAATGGAGCATTTATGTCCTTCGACAAATCCAGGTGAGTTTAATAGAATCGTTTTGGTGTACTATGGAATTATTCTGATTACTTGAGTACTAAAGTTTCGATAGTCTTCTTGTGTCCTTTAGTTGTTGGTGAGACATCAGTCTCCTTGGCCGTCTTCTTTCTTCATGTGTGACGAAGCACAAATTGTCGTGTATATTGCAGTCCTTTTTTGAAGGCATATATTGAAGAATTCGTTGCAACGTACGATGAGACGTCACTAGGGTGGAATGGCGCTGATTTACTGAATCGTGTAGCTGCAAATGCCACAAGGAAGGGTGGGAAAGAGTGGTTGGAGGAGTCAGAACATCTGCAGATCTTCGAACCAATTGCGTTCTTCCCACACAGCCGGCATAATATTTTAAGGTACTGCTCCTACTTATCTATCTTCGCGGGTAGGATGAACATTTGTGGTCCGTCCAACTGGTCTTAGTTTGTTCAGCGTATCTGCTTCTCAGGTCATGACCATAATAAACGTGAACGTCTTGTCGAGGTTATCATTATTGAAACTTAATTTGCATATTCAAGATGACTTCTGAAGCTTGGGCCTCATATGTTATTACAAGGTGTAAAGCACATTAGAAACATCAGCACAATAGAAACTAACTACTTTCAACAGCTTTCGTTAAGCTTTCAAAACACCTTCTCTCTCCTTACCTATTCCAGGAATATAAAACGTCAAGTGAAAACGACGAGTCATCCACGACCTCTTGCAGTAATCATACCTGCATGATCTGCAATCCCAGGCACTACAAAAGAAATCAACCGCACACATCCAAGGCATCTTAATTACTGGAAAACGGGATACTCCAAAGAGGAGAATACGAATGTTCCCTTTACCGTCACGAACTGACATGAGATCCTCAACAGACAGAAATCAATTAATCAATTAAGAGAACACCAAAAAACATGGAGTGCAAATTCCACCACGCCCTCCTGCAATAGCCATTATTGCCTGATTTGCGATCCCAGACACAGTAAAAGAAATCAACCGCACACATCCAAAGTATCTGAAGTACAGAAAAACAGACTGCCTCGCCCTTCTCGTAAGAATTCCGTTTTCCCGTACCAAAGCGACATGAGATAGACTTTACATCAGCAGCGGACAGAAATCAAAATCAATTAACAAAAAAAAAAAAAACATGGAGTGCGAATCCATCCACGCCCTCCCGCAACAATCATACCTGCATAATCTGCAATCTCTGACACTACAACAGAAATAAACCTTACACACATCCACGATTTACGGGAACGCGGGATATTACAAAAGAGGACAAGATGATTCCGTTCTCCCGTACGAAGCGAAATGAGATCTCCACATCTTCAACAGACACAAATCAAATAATCAATTCAGATAGAGTGAGTCAGGGCGAATTACTTCCACAAGTGCTGACGCCAGCCGGAATGACGCCGCATTTCTTCGGGAGCATGAGGGCCGCTTCCCGATTGAGGTCTTCAATGTGGTCTGCTTGGAGAATGGCATTGCACAGACAGGGGAGGTCGGCCTTCTTGATGGCGGCGCAGCAGCTTGTGGACGGCAGGGCGGGCACCGCACTCGTAACCGCAGGCGTGCAAGCGTCGTACTGGGAGAGGTCCATGCTGCTGCAGTCGCCTTGAGCTGACGACGCCATAGCCAACAGCAGCACGAAGCTCTTCATGGCGCGCTCAAATCTCAATTGAGCGGGCAAGAAAACTGTCTTCGTCTCTAGAATGCATAACATTCAGGAGCAAGGTTGGCATTGCGTTGGCGCTACAGTGATGGTGCGGAATATGCCACACCCAACAGTGTTCATCAATAACTAATTCGTTGGGTGTGGAATATGCTTCACCATCACTGTAGAGGCATGGCATGCTACAGTACTGAATGGTATGTGATTAGTAATTTAAGTAGGGATTTAGTTTGTTATTGAGATTGTAAAGTGGGACTGCACATTAACCTGGGATTGTTGAAATCACCTATTTTCGTACAGTATGAATCATTTGCTTTAAAAAAAAATCAAGAGCACTCAATGGAGGTCAATCTACTTTGCAAGACCTCTCTTTTTTGCACAAAATATTAAAGATGAGCATCTACACTTCAAAGGATTCATTGTCATTGTCATCCATCATATTCTTGTAGGCTACCTCATCATGACACTATTAATGACAATCATGCACAAGAGAGTTCATGAAATAAGGTAAATATGATGAGAGTTGTAAAATAAATTTGATTTAACATCACATCTAAATTAAAGCTTAAGTTAATCTTGTGAGATTTACACATGAACTATGAAAATTTAGTGTCTAATGTGTAATCTTGCAACTTGAGTTGGCCACATTGACATTGTGTTAGGCAATGCCAATTTATTCAAAGACCATAAAAAATAACCCCAAGGAAAACACTTCTCTTCAATACTATTTGCTATTAATTAGTTTATCTTTAGATGTAATGATTAGACTATCAAATCACTTCAAATCCTTGACAATGTTGAGATCAAAACCCAACTAGTGAAGGTGTAGCAATTTAATTCTTGATGAACAAGAATTAAGTTTTCATGCATTCATCCAATCTTTGCTAATTTTTTGTATTAGTTATGCATGCTTGAATCAACATTAATTTCATTTTGAAATTCTTTTTTGTAGTTACTTTCAAAATCAAAATGTCATTAGTAAACTAACACACCTACACACACAAAAAGAGATTCTAAGATTTCAAATTCATTCCAAGAAAGTCATGTATTAATCAAATAAATTTCATTTGAAATTAGTTTTGAAACTAATTTCATTTGATAATGAAAATATTTAAAAGAAATTGATAGATTCATAAATTGTAGTACACACGTTTTGTTTTTACGATTCATTTCTTCCAAGTATTACTTTACAACACTAACATCTTTATGTTTATTCAAATTTGTTGAATATTTGAATGCATCAAGATTTTTTATTAAGTAGGTAAGCCCAAGCATTTTCTTTTGACTTATAAAGATTAGAAGGTATGAAGGTGAGGGTAATGTGGATGTAGATTTTGAATGGTTTTGGCAAAATATATTATGATATAAATAGAATTTAAATATCAAATCTTCATTTTTGCAATTTATCATTTTTTTCCCTTCTCTACATAAACTCATTTTTATAAACCTTCAATTGCACAATAATCATGCAGTTCCAAGTGACCACCTAGTCACATTGTCAAAAACTAAACAAAATTTCCTTCTTCAACTTACTTGGATGTAAAGTAGATGTACCCATAACCAATAAAATAAGCACATCTAGGCGTCATGTACGATAGTGCAAGGCAGAAAAAATATTTTTAGAAGTGCATTAACAAATATGATGGAGATTGCAAAAAAATTCATAATTTTATCTCTTGAATTGAAATTACTATGAATTTTGAACAGCAAAAGTTGGACTTGATCCATGGCCAATGTCTAAAGTCATCGAATTCCAATCATTCAAGAACTACTATCCCACCTATTGCTTCCTTCTTTTGTGTTAACTTATGTGTTCACTTATGTGTCATTAACTTATTGGTCCACACCTTCAAAATATACAAAGACACACATTTCAAGGAGAAAACGGAAATCCATTCCAATTTTGCTTCTAGATAGGGTACCCAATTTATTGTCGATGGGGTGCCAATTTGCAATGGATACATCTACTTTACTTCAATCAACCGTTTTTAGAGCTTTTGAAAACATTTATAGGAGAGGGCTCGAAAACGGTTCAAGCATATAGGCTATGAAATAGACATGAGATGGTTCTTTTATTGACTTCTCTAATCATTGAATGAATAAATAAATAAACATTATTAATTGCAAGAGCCAATCAATCTCTTTCCTTTCTCCATTTTTCTTAAAAGTTGAAAGTGAACAGTTTATGGAAGACCTAGAGTCATAAATAGAGACCTATCGCACAACTTGTTTGAAAATTCCCAACTAATTCAACAATGCTTCAAAAAATATGAAACGACTTGTGTTACATTCCTCACCTATTTCTCTTTGACTGAAAAATGAGCTAAAAATATTCCCAACTAAAGGAAATACTTGAAAAAGGCGGATCAGCCCTTAAATGAGCGATTTCTGAGCCTCTTCCCTTGCAGAGTATAATTTAGATATATCGACGCCCCCTCTCTTAGAGATAAAAATACCTTTTGGGGGGGCAGAGAGAATGGGAATTCAAAGTCAGATACTGATGAACTGCAAGTCCTGTACAGTTTCTAGTGTCGGATATTTACCGGTGACTGTCCATCGCTGGTGGCGGTCTTGACTGGTATTTACCGGTTGTTGTTGTTGAAGTCTGCAGTGTAACTTTTGCCGTGCGGCTGTTGTGGCGTTGGAGCAATTGATGTGAGACTCTGATGGTTACCAATGAAAGGACACATCATTCAGTGGCTACCAGCCCCTTTTCTTTTTAGTTTTTGAGAAAGTGCCAAGATGGTGATCACATTAGAGGGGATTCGAGGCCAACAGGAGACTGTGAGTTCCCAACGTTGTGAACGCAGGATTCTGTCGCAGAAATGCAGAACTGGCCTTTGTTGACGTGGTCGAGAGTGTGCCACGTCACCGACTTTTTTTTGGGCTTCTTTTTACATTTCAAGACAATTTTTAGCACCAAATCGCCCCCCCCCCCCCCCCTCCGGGTTGGTGGCACCCTTGTACTTGACTTTGCTCAATTCTAGGCTGTAAAGAAGAAGTTTTGCATCAATGAACAGGAATACCAGCATTTAGTTATAAATTAGTTGGTTGAAATCTAGAATTTCAAATTCAAATTCACAATTTTAAGAAAAAAATGATCATTTTAGAGGGGAAAAAAAGAGAATATTTTTTATTTCTGTAAGGACTAATTGAGAATATATATATACTCTAGACAATTGGTTAGTCCAAGAAAATATAGGATTTTAGCTAGTGAAGTTAAAATTTCTTCTTAGACTATGCTTTGAATTAACAAAGAGTTAACTTTCGATTAAGGTACATATTTACACGTAAAATTGATTGAACAAGAAATCCATCATGGTTACCATTACTATATTGATTTTTTTGTGGAATCTTGTTGGTAGTTTTAAGGAGATTCTACATTCTTTTCAAATGTAATTTTTGTTCAACGTATGCATAAACTATAAGAATTTAAAGTGCTAAAATTTGGAGTTTTTGAAATGAATTCTAGGCTTTTATGAATGATGGAAATACATTTCAATCAAGAATGAGTATGGGTTGGTTTTAGAAAAGGGATTGAAATTAGGTGTATTTTTCTTATGTAAGAAACATTTTAGGCTTGAAAAGAGAGTCAAGGTTGTAGATAAAACTAGAGTTTCAAGTAACATAGGTACTTGTTTTAATACTCAAGAAGTGCGAATTTTTTTCCCCTTCAAGTTGAAATGTGGTATTAGATGTAATTTTTTGGGTGAATCTAATACAATTAGATCTCCTACAGTACATTGACAACAATAGATAACATTTTAATCCTAGGTAGGATAAATTGGCTTGTTTTATTTATGCTTTTCTAAAAAATTGATAACATAGCTAGAAATGTAGTCAATGAATTGGTTTACTAGATGCAAAATCACCAAATGAATAAAAAATTTAACAATAAGAAGATAAAATTTGTGATAAAAAAATTATCATTTCTAAGCTTAGATTGTCTCATATTAGAAAATCTTGATACCTAGAAAAAGTTGAAATGACCACACCTAATCATGAAGTCAGAGTAACTTTAGTACAATAGAATAACTTACAAGTAATAGTTTGCTTTCATTGTCAAAAGTAAATTTATTACAAAAGTGCATACCATTTCTACACACAATTAACATGATGAAAAGTTATCATATAGCCATGATGTAATATCAATTTTCTTTCTTTTCAAATCTAACAAAATTCACAAATTTTGGAAATGCTATGAACTATTTAAAGCAACTCCATCTAGTTGTGATTTCTTTCTAAAATCAATTGGCCTATACATTCTTGCCTAAAATGTACAACCTCTATAGATGAGAGTCTAGGATTCTTGTACTTTGAAAATTCATAGTTTATTCATATGGTAATTCTAAAGTGCATAAAAAGATAGAAAAATATTCATTTGACTCACATTAAAGATCTTTTCAAAAAATTTATGCACTTCATTTTTTAAAAAATAGCTTCATAATAGCTATTATGAAGTTTAAAAAAAAATTTATGCACTTCACTTTATTTGAAATTTGAAATTTTACACTTATTTAGGTGAAAGGCATGTACACCTACAATGACCCTTGTCGAAAATCCCATGCCTATAGTGGACCAATATGCGGCTTTTTTAGATATTAATGAAAAAAGATGCACACAATGTCAAAATAATAGTCTATCAAAGTCCAAAGTTGTTTTTTGAGAGCACTTGTAATCTATAGACAATATTATTAGTATTTAGAACTAATTCATACAATGTTTAAATAATGCATACTAAGCTACATTAGAATCCTCTTTTAGTTATCATCAAGGTTTGATTAACCCCTAAAGGTTTTTGACTACGTTTTCACCAAACTTGCTCCAAAACTGTCATTTTTAGGATAACTATCAAATTTTAGAAAAAAAACATTTTTAGAATAATGTAACCGTAGGATCTTAGAGTACACTAGTTTGAGAGCATGTACAAAAAATTTCAGAAAATTCCGCCATGTAGATTGTAAGATAATAGTGTTTGAAGTTACAAAAATCCCTTTTTTATCACTGCGGAAATCCGGGCAGCTGCACTTTAGAAGGTCACATCTGTATGAAAAAATATTCAAAATGGTTGTTATTCTTTGGATTCATTCTTCAATTCAAGTTGTCTACATGCTCAAAAAATTTCAAATCATTTCAAATTGTACAACATGTACAAAAATAATAATAAGTAGAAAGAAGTAGATAATTATTCAAAACACTAAATGTTTAACAATTTATTTATTGAATTGAAAAATTCCAATCTCAATGGTTCAAATGTTGTAATAATCATTCTACACCCAATGTTTTTTGTTTTTTTCAAAAATATTGAAAATTGAGTAAAATAAAGGACTTCAAAGTTTATTTTGGAGTAGAGAATCCATAACTACCCGCAAACTAAAATTCTTCATAACTTTTGACTCATTAATCCAAATGGAATGATTCAAAGATTTCCACATATATATAAATCTATAAAACCAATTTCAAATTTTAGTTTCCAAAAAAAGTGATTTTTTCTGATCTGCCCGAACTGCCCGAGTTGAGAAACAAACAACATATTATGCAATAACTTTTCAACCATGTAGTCAAAAGTCATGAAAATTGTTGGGCTTGAAAGATACTCCTCGTCCACACCTTCTATTAAATTTTGGTTCCAAAATATAGAAATCTCTAGTCATATGTACCTGCCCAAAATCGCTATGTTGCCAAAAAAGCACTTTGGTCCTTTAGGGGTTAAAAAAATCCAATTTTGTTTTAATAATAGTAATTGTGCTAAATTGTAATTAGAATCCATTGTGAGTGTACATATCTACCTTATAATAAATAGTGAAATTAGATTGTCCATTACTAATTTCTTGACATTTTGCATTATATAAATATTTATTGTTATTATACATAGATGCAATAATTTCTATCGACCTAGAATTATGTGTGTGGAATGGATTGGTACACAAGTTTAGGGTTTAGTCAAGAGAATCGCATGCACTTCTATATAGACCAGTTGTGAATCATAAGGTTGCTTTTGGAGATATGACAAACTAAGATGGTACCTTCTAAACCATCCTTTTTTTTCTATGCCTATATACTATTATTAAACTACTTCAATATGCATATTTTATTATTGGCAACTAAAAAAAGGTTTGACACTCTAAAAACACGACATTTACATATTGTATCCAAAAATTATATTATATGTATGATAGATAAGAGAGAAATATTTTGTATGGGCTAGAAGTGTAACTATTCATCCTTGGAAATTTTACATCGAAAGGAGAGATATTCTTTACTAGTTTGATTTCCAATGAGTGCTTTTAAATATTTTTTTAAACAAAAAATTCCCACAAATACTAATTCATCATTTAAGGATTAATTTTTTAGCCAACCTAGTTTCACTATTCTACATAGTATGCCTTAGAACATCCTCATGGCTAACACATGATAGAGGTGTAGAATTGGGCACTTCAAAGTACTCTTCAGATGTCGTGAGCCTAAGTGGTAGTCTTTTGTCCCATTGCAAAATGGGGAATGCAACACTCCAAGAGGGATAGGTACTATGACTAAGAAATCTAGTTTATTTTGGTTTTAAATTATACAAAAAATAATTTGATTTTCAATTCATTGAAAATTGCCTCATTTTCCACTTCTTTCATAATGAAAAATTATGGACTACCTCACCTAACCTTACTTGTATTAACACAATGGTTTGACAAGCTTTCTAAATCCACATGAATTAGAGGACCTCCTACCACCCCATTAGGATACAAGGATCTTTACTTTCTCCTTGAAAACTTAAATCAAATTGAAAGTTCTCTTCATTAGAAGAAAACTACACTATTCATGCCAAAAACTACGTTAAACTTGCCAAACCTGTGTTTTACTTAACAAATACTGCGTTGGACTGCGTTGTGTTCAACGTAACGTGTGGAGTGGATTGTGTTGAGTTCTCCCTTCGTGTCAATACAAAATTGAACAAGGAAAACATAGAATTTTGTGTTAGAATGAAAAATTCTGCATAACAAAGCAGGACTTCAACACAATCCACTCCACGCGTTACGTTGAATGTAACACAATTTCAACACAGTTTTTGTCAAATACAACATGGTTTTCTTCTAGTACTTTCATCTTCATCTTTTTGACACAAGTAAAAAAAACTTAATTATAAATGTAAATGTAATGCTTTTGAGCATTCCATGTACTACAATTTTTTTTTAAAGAATAGGAATTCAATTTATTTAATGGCTAGTTTGGGGTTAGTTCTTTGAAATTAGGGTCCAAAGGACAATCAACCCCATATTGAGCCATGGTCAAGAGACTTCATTTGGTTGTTTGCTCTTCAATTTTAGCTATGCATGTCGTAGAGCAATGACTTGACACGGCCCAACCAACTATCCAACTTGTGCCTCCACTAGTATTGTAGTGGGGATGCTCTTAGAAGGAAGGGTAACAGAAGAGGCTCAAAAACTGCTCATGCTCTAAAACTACCTCTAAAACATGCTCTAAAAATTCATGGTACCTTCTCACATGTACATTGTTTGTACATGCTATTTTTTTCATATTTACAAGAATTTACAAATAGTGTATATCTGACAAGATGGGCGGTTTTAGAGCCCTACTCCATTTCAACTTCAAAATTTCATAACTAATTCCATAGAGCTCCATAAAATATAAACAACTTGTGTTAGATGCTAGTTCTTCTTGTCTTTCAAGGAAATTTTACTGAAAAATAATTCAAGAAGTTTCACTTCCCTAAAATTCATTTTCGACTCTTCAATGGGCACTTTGTGGACCTAACTTACTCCCTTAACCCCTAAACGACGTGCAGGCCATATTTTGGTCGATGAACAAGTCAGAATCTTTCTGTGTAGGACAGAAATGCAATTATTTATCCTCAGAATTAGGGGTGGAAAGGAAAGATCTTCTGCAGTGCTTTGACTTCCAACGAGAGCTTTTGATTTTTTTGGAACCAATGATTCCCACGGTATCAAAATTCATGATTTCCACGGCCATCGGCTCATTGTTTAGGTTAAGGTAGGTACACCCAAAATGGCACCTGACCTTAAAGTTCCATCTACAATGTGCATACATTTCCAAAATCAGTCATGTACCCAGACTGTAGATGGCACTTTCAGAAACAGACTTTGACTGTTAATAACTTTTGCATACGATATCCAAATCCTCTGTTCTGTGGTGCATTGGAACACGCTTTCACTTGCCAACAAGACTGTATAAAAATCTGAACAGCATGATAACAGGACCTACACACAGTAAGAATAAGTGGCGCTTTTGGGTGTATCCACCTTAAGTCTTCCCAATCCCTCAGGCAGGTCCGAACTCTGCATGGAGTTTCATCAGACAGTTTGTCTACCTTCGAACTGGAAGAGCCAATGTGAATAGGTCCTTGCGTGAGATCTGCAAGTCAGACCCCCAAATCCAAGTTCCGTGTGGCCAAGCAAAAGCGCATTCTTTCGTCCCACTCATGAAGAATGCGTTCAGTTGCTGAGGATCAACTCAACCGTCTGGCGACCCCACCAACACCTTCAAGTAGAACTGACCTTTTAACTTATATTATCATGATTATACCGAAAGCTTGGAGGGAGCACGCGTGGCAGGCAGCGTCTGGTTGCCCATGGAGGACGTCAAATCCTACCATTGAAGGTGGGCCCAGCAGGCTGGATTTACACTGAAATTTTTATTTTTTGCACAAATTTTTTTTTTCAAATTCTGAATTCATATTTGCAATCAGAGACCCCACCTTCCGTGACATGCAGAAGGCAACGGGCTGACTACCTTTTGCTCTCCCGGAAGTTCATTGAAGAATTCCGTCCCTGACAAGTTTGGTTTGAAATTTCAGTTTCACTAAAGCCCTGACAGCATGCTGAATATTAGTTCACTGAACTGAATTAACTCACCTCATAGACAATTAACATCCAATTAGGCATGCCCAACTGAATTTCAAAACCTGCATACCCTGACAAGCCTGCCTGGGCAAATGAGAATGCAAATAAGTAGTTACTAATTGTGACGGAATGATGTGAAATATTCCACATCATTCCATCGAGAATAAGGCAGTTTGCTCTCGTGCTACTGAATGTTATGTTTACTCAGTGTAGTGAAGAATATAACCAGAAACACAGCCCAAAATAGGGGGCTTTTTTATTTTTATCCCTTGGTAATACAAATTTTACCTTGTTGGGCCTCCCTTCGGTGGTAGGATTTAACGTCTTGCGTTTCCCATATCGAGTCAAACTACTGAATGTGAAATGCAGGCATGACGCTAAATCCTCCGGGATTAGTAGGGTGAATTTTTGCTAGAAAAAACAAAGGGATTTTTTATTTGCCACACATGTTAAAGTTTAGGATTCATATTTGCAATCCAAGACCCCAAATTAGCTAGAAGATGTACAGAACATACTGTAATCGAACATGGCACAAAATAGAGAGGGCTCTTTCTTTTACTTTAACCCCGGAGAATCCAAAATTTACCATGCTACTCCCAACCTATTATTTTTTTTTTGACACAAGCGTGTTGAAGAACACATAACATTCAGTAGCAGCCTGTCACACTACCTCCCAACAGATGAAATGGTGTGGAATATTCCACACTATTCAATAACTAAAGTTGCAAACTTCAAGAAATGTCAAATGAAATTAGGTGATGGGGACTAAAGGCAATCCTTCTATGGGCTACTAAATGTTATGCACACTGCAAAGGTTTCCATCCAGAAGAAAGGCTGTTTTCACGCCAGGTAAACCATTTGGCACAGCCAGGTATCAAACCCGCAACCTCTCCATTTCAGTTTGGGTACCTTTCCGCCTTCATCTGGTTGTTTAGGTCATCTCAGACCAGCTCCCGGCCTCCTTTGAATGGAGGATTTGGCATCCTGCCAATGAAATTCCGTTTCATTTGTTTCCAATTTTTTTTAAGAAAACCTGCTGTGCTGCTGCAACTCGTCTCCGTTAGTCCGTCGGTCGGTTCCTTCCTCCAGGTTCAGTCCAGAGGCATCTTCCATTGGGATCCACAAGCAACTCCTAATATATACTCCGTAATAAATTAAATGATGCTGCAGTTTCGTCCCGCCGGCCGGCTCTGGGGTCTGGTCTGCTTTTCGATAAGGAGCCCTAATTGCTCAACTGTTCAACTGGGTGGGTCGGTGGAGGGCTTTTGGTCTTCATTATTTACAGTGGAAACACCCAAAACCGTGCAAATAAGGAATTCAGCTTAGTTGGAGGCAGCGTTTTCTAAAAATGGCATTTTCTAGTATTAGCGAGTGAAAATCATGAATATTCAAAAAATATATATTTTTACGATATAGGCCTAGTATGTAATTTCTACAAATTTTCAAAGTGTTGGCTCCCTAGACCTATAGAATTATCCTATAGGTGCCCCCAATACTGAACCTTGCGAAAATCAGCACTCAGCCAACCAGATTCTCCTATGTGTCCTTCAACTGTGTCAGCTAATTATAATTACACATGTGGCAAACACATTAAGGAAAGTCTACTAACACAATTGGGTGAATCTATGGTCCATTCCAAAGAATAGGTGCGGGAATGGGTGTTTTGCCCTTATGAAGTGCCAAACTAGCGATATCAAATGTTCAATTATAGTGGTGCTCCAAATTTCAACATTCATGCACATTTTAGATAGAAAATATCACAATACGGTGGAAACATCCAAAATCGTCTGAATAAGGAATTCAGCATAGTTGGAGGTAGCTTTTTCTATAAATGATATTTTTCTTGTATTAGCGAGTGTAAAATAATGAATATTAAAAATAAAATAGATTTTTCGGATGCCATATTTAATTTCCATGATTTTCCAAAGTAGTTGGCCCCCTAGACCACTAGAACTATTCAATAGATGCTCCCAAATCTAAATACTACTAAAATCAGCATTGAGCCAATCACATTTTGGTATGAGTCTTTAATATACGTCAACGAATTAAAATCATGCAATTAACAAACACATTAAGTGTATTCTAGGGACAACTTTGGATGAGTTTAGGATCCATTGCAAAGTACAGGGACGATTTTGGGTGTTTCTCCCTTATCACATTATCAAAGAAATAACCAGCATTGAAATAGTATTGTTTTAGTATTCATACAATATAGTATTGAGAGTATATTGTTGCAATATAGCAACACTATTGCAACAACATTGTTTCAATAAAAACACCATGTTTCCATTGAGATAGATATATTGCAATATTGTTTTTGCTTTGTAATAGTATACTTTTAGTGTTATATTGCGCAAACATTGAAGCAATATTGCAACAATATTGAGGCATTAGAAGGGGTACTTCCCAATGTGATGTCACATATGTATAATTCTATTGTCATTCACGATTTGGCAATTTTATTTAGGAAATTTTCTTCACCCCTAAAGCAATAAACTATGTGTTTTTTTGCAACAATAGCAATTTTGAGCAACTCCCTAAAAATGGAGTTTTTATTTTTTTTCTTTAAAATTTTTACACAACATTTTACTGAGGAACACCTTTAAGGCTCAATAATTTTCATAACTTTTGACTACATAATAAAAAAGTTTATTGTATCAAATGTAGTTTGTTTTACTTGGTAGGTAGTTGGAACAACAAAAAGAACTTCTTTAAAAAGTACTTTAAGAAAAAAAATTTAATGTTTTTTCCTAGATTCATATTTAAGTAGAAAGATTTTAATCATTTTGTTTTGATGAATGATTTAAAAGTTATGAGGAGTTTCAGGTTGTCGTAGTTTGTGGGTAGTTATAGAATCTCTATTATACAAAAATCTTGAAATCCTTCAATTAATTCAATTTTTAATGTTTAAAACTAAAAACTAAGAACATTAGGTGTAGGTTGTTTATTACAAAATTGCAACCATTGAATTTGGCATTTTTCAATTCCTTAAATATATTGTTAATAGTTAGTATTTTAGATCATACTCTATTTTTTTCTACTTATTATTTTTTCCTATATGTTGTACAATTCCATATGATCTAAAAATTCCAAGCATATAGCAGATTTTCTTTGAAGAACAAATCCAAAGCATTAGATGAAATTTGAAGGCATTAGAAGACTATGGGTTCCCAAACTACAAGAACGCAGTTTCTGCCCTATGAACTTGAATCCTATGTGGTCGCGACCTTGCCACCTAATTTTTTGGGGGAATTTTTTTGGACTTATTTTCATATTTCAAGAACCAATTTTTTATTTATTTTTTATTAAAGCTAGCCTGACAGCAGCCATTGGCATTAGGAGCCGTTTCGGGAACAGACCCAAAACGGCCCTATAATGCCCTCAGATTTCTTCTAATGTATAAATACTATTTTGGACATAATTTCAACAAATGTGACCAACTGAAGAACAATTTTCCAAGTTTTGGGAGACTTAAAAAAAATTGTCAATCTAAATGCTTATATCTTGCAATTTATACATTAAAAAAATTTGGAATTTTTTCTACATCTTTTCAAACTAGTTCACTGCAAGCCCCTATGGTTACATGTGTCCAAGAATGTTGTTTTTTCTTCTAAAAGTTGGTACTTACACTAGAAATGATAGTTTGGAACATTTTTGGTGAAAAACAAAGTCAAAGACCTTAAGGGTTAATTTGAAGTTTTTTGGTGAAAGACTTCATGGTTTTAGCCAAATTTTATTGGTATAATTTGCCACACTAACAATTAGAAAAGAAGTTGTAGATGAATGTTTGGAGAAGTGCATGCACTTGGCATCCAATTGGACTATCTAGGGTGTAGTAGCTGTCACCCCTAGTTTGTATTAGTTGCATGCACTTGGACAATTCATTTCATCGAAGTAGCTTTGAGAAACTTATTAACAATGTTAGGGGAGAATTATCAATTATAGTAACTCTTCTATTTAAAATTGCACACATCTCAAAACAAACAACAGTCAATGGCATGACCATTCACTAAACAATTACCGCATGATTTTCAACTACCAATTCAATTGCAATGGAAACAAAATCTTGTATCACATGAGCTTATTGTCCAATGACCTTGCACACTATGCATTAAAAGATTGCAAGAAAATTTTAACTACATTTCAGCTTAACGGGCATCTTAATTGCCTTTAGATTGCAATAAAGTTTTAGGAAGATTTTTTTTGTATTTTGTTTTTTGAAGGTGAATCTTGACATGACATTTAATAATCAAGCCAAATTTCAAATCATACACATCCCTCTCTTTGGGTGGAGAAAACTTTGAATTTTGTGTGTGCGGTGATTTGAAGGTTTATTTTAGTTCATTGTTAGTAAGTGGAACAATGACACTAGTATGTAAGCCTAAAATGCAAGCCTATGAGCCTTGAGCTCATATATAAGTAAGTACTCAACAACCAATGAAGGTGTTTCAATTGTATGGTCACATGGTCAAAGCTATTGAGGACTAAAGTGATGTTGAATGGATTTGAAGGGCTAGTGAGAATATTAGCATGAGTATAAAATCTATGAGCCTATGAGTTTAGGAGTCTACATTATAGAAACCTATGATTATAGGTTTGTATATTATAAGTTTTTACGTAATAGATTCTTTTCATGTTATAGTCTGTCTATATCATAGGCTAATAGGTATATACCTACAATTAGATTTAAGGCTACTAATGCTATGAGAAAAAGTAGTGTTTAAACCAATGTAAAAATTAATTGATACAATTATGTTGATTAGAACAACTGATTAGGGAATTTTGATTTGGGCAATAATCAATGCAATTATGTTGATTTTTGTTTGTAATTTGATCAAATTTTTATTGTTTGAAAATTATTCATTAGAAGAAATTTGAGGACAAGAAAAGCCCATTTCAAGGCTATTCCCTTGCATGTTTCCTATGCTATCCAAAAATTGCAAACCAATCCTATTGGTTGAATTTTTTGAATTTTTGCAAAAAATAAAATAAAATATTTCTTTTCAAAAATTCTAAAAGGTTTCAAGATGCCTAAAATTGAATTAATTTTTTTTTATAAATATATAATTAAAAATAATTAAAAATTAAAGAATTTAATATTTTCTCACATGGTAGTTTCTTGACCATGTTAAACTATTGATGTGACACGCTCCCTTAGTTTGGGAATTGGGAGTCCGATAGTTGTCATCCAAGCCTCGGATTTTTCTTTTTTTCGCTTATTGCTCATATTTAGGGTTATTATGGTTAAAAATCAACTAAAAAGAGTGTTCAAAGTAGGATTGATACAATTCCCTATAATTATAAGGAATTGGTTATAATTATTCCAGAGTACCTTAAAAGACTCCTTAGAGCCAATTTCTATGTCCTAATAGGTGAATAACCGTGATTTAAGTAGTTACAAAGAGGTTGCATTAATTAGTATTTGGGAGATGAATTAGTGCAAAAGCATCAAGACAGGCCTAATCGGAATTCTTAAGAAAGGTCTTGGCAAGATTGGGCTCCAACTGGAAACCGACAGGCTTCTAAGAGCGTCACAGCGAAGCTAACTCGTGGAGATCCTCTTGTACGGGAATGATTCCTCCCCGAAGGAATTAATTCCGCTATTGTACAATTTCTATTTTATTTAGACAATGTGAGTTTTTAGCGAAAATTTGCACTTGACTTTAGAAGGCTTTCTAAAAGATTCCCTAAAAGTTTCGTAATTTTTTGAATTGCAAAAATGACTCCATGGGAAGTCAACTACTTTTACCAACAATTGGAAATTTGTATAGAATTCCATGGTGATGGTAAAATCCCATTAAAAATTAGGATAGTGTGTTTTAGCATAAATAAGCTCTACGCCAAATTTCAAGACATTTTGACTTCAACAAGTACCTGAACCGGCGGCGGCAACAAGTTTTAATGGTTTTACCAAATTCCTTGCGAGTTGACCGGCGTATAGGGAGCATACGGGGTCCGATTTGGGTCAACTTAGAATCTTTTCTAACATTCTTGGACATTCCCGACAACCCTAGATAGTCAAAACTTTTGGAAAAAAATCAATTCCAAAAGATAGATTTTCTACCCTTTTCACTGGATTGTAATTGTTAGCTTTTGAGTGCAATTAGGCTCCAAGAGTAAGGGTTAGAGATTTCTTTAGGCTAATTTGGGTCTTTTGAAGTTATTGGCGTTGTTCGTTTGGCAATCAGACCATTTCTCCAAAAGTTAAAGTAGTCACAACAGTAGTGTAGAATTTTAGAGGTTAAATTTGACTTTTTAGGTAGTTTAGCAAGTAATTTGAGGGGGAAGAGGCCTTGGAAATGTATAAAAGGCCTCCCCCTCCCTTCACTTCAAAATCATTACAACCATTTTCATAACCATCATATCATTCTTCAATATCATTCTCCAATCATTCCTACACCATTCTATACAATTCAATCATCTTTATACCTATTTGGCACTCATTTCAAGTTTGGCAACACCTCCTACTTCAACTTGTTGGTACACTCTCAAGACTTTACATTCTTGCACTTGTCTTGAGTTGAAGTGTTTTAAACATTGTTGTATGTTTATTGCAGGCATTGATACATTATTCTAACTATTCACGTGAACATTGTGTTTTGTTTGCAATTTATTATAATTCTTTGTGACTAGTCTCTTCGGGTGGATTCACAACCTGGACTGGTTTATCGGAATCCCCCTCAAGCCTAGCCATTGAATTGTAATTCCAATGGGGAAATTGGAGTTGAATCCAATCTCTAACAGAGCTCTTGCAAATTATTGCGAAGATTTGAGGCTAACCCCTTTAATATGGCGAAGCTTTTGCTCTGGGATTCATTTTGGAAGGAAAATTGTAAGAGGCCTAAATCCCCACTTTTGTTATTCCAATTTGGTTTCTGATCAAAGGGTCCCTCAAGGAGACCATGGTGTGGTTAAATTAACCATTGACAACAACCACCAAGTATTTAAAATTGTGTTTGGATTTAGTTTCGAACCTCAGTAGCAGCTAGCCCAGCCAACCCCTCCAGCCAATCAAGAACCGCCAGAAGGCATTGGCCAAGTAAGTAGCCCAATCGGTAGTCTAATTCAGAGCGTGGCTCATTGGCAGTCCAGAAGCTTGGTGCTCCCATACCTAAACTCATCCTTATTAAACACACACACGGGAATGATACCCACGAGGGCCCCCATTCTCCCAATTTTTTGAGAAATTTGAACACCGAGAGTGACTTTGGAAGAATAAAGTGTAAGAATACTAGGTTGTGTTGAGTTCCCCTTAACAAAATTAGAAGCTTAGAGCTAAGGAAGAGGTGGGAGAGAAGATAGAGATTTCCCCGAAAATATGATATTTCGCTTTTCTCCTTGAAAACTCAATTTCCGCTCAAGTTAGGAATTAAGAGTATTGAGTAGTCCTAAATTTATGATTTGGTGCATACACGGGCCCCAAAAACCAAACTAAGCCTTTAGTTCAAGAAAATAGAATACGAAACCAGATTATAGTTAAGTTAAAATTAAAAAGGTATTAAATGTAGAGTGAAAGTAGAGATAAAAGTAATAGTAGAAAATATTACCAATCAAATAGAAGGTAATCTAATTTCGAAAACATTACCAATCAAAGGTTAAACTTTGGGAAGGTATTTTCTAAGATTATATTAGTATTAAAACTAGAATAGAGTACAATCATCCAAAAGAACTCCAACATTAGAATCAAGTTTAGAAAAGGAAATTAGAACATAGTTCGGAACCTAGCATTCACATGTCAATTATTGCTTAAAGAATTTCTAGACAAAATCATAACAAACGCAAGTAGGAAAAGTAGGAGTAGAGGTAGAAAGATCCATTGCTTGGAAGGCAGAACTGAATTACATGTAGGTAGACATCCACTAGGAATTAGATTTCACATAGTTGAATCCGGTTGTGTACACTTTATTCCAAGGGTGGGAATAAAGTACCCACAGGAATTCAAAATAACTCATGGTCTCCCAATGCCCTCAAATTTCATCTAATGGCATAGATTGCTATATAGGCAAAATGTCATGCAAGCAAGGTTGCCATGTCAACAAACTAGCTACATGGATGGGACTATAAAATTAAATTTTGATTATAATTAAATTAAATCAAATTTTGATGAAATTGAAATTAAACCAAAATTTAATTGAAATTAAATTAAAAAATCTTCACACTATATTTAAAATAATTCAATACATATTTGACATTTGGATTGTAAGTGCTACTTACCTTAGTGTTAAAAGCAAGGAGAAGACAAGTTCTTTATACTAGTGGGGTGGTAGGAGGTAGAGTAAATTGTGTGCAATATGTTTAATGAGGATGAATAGGAACTCAACTACTCATAGTTAAGTCAAAATTAGTAAACATACTTGATTTAAGCATAGTAGATCAATTTTTTTCGAAAAACTTTAAACTATAAAAAGGTGGGAAATAAAAACAAGTTTTATCTTTAGAAATCCATTTGACATTTTGATCCCCCAATCGAAAGCTAAGGACAAATTTCAAAGAAGAAGTTTTAAATTGTCAAAAAAATGTCCCTTCTAGCCCTTCTTTGAAATTTGCCTATAACTTTTGATTGAAGGCTTGAAATCTCAAATAAATATTTGGATATGAAATTTGGTTTGATACCCTATTTTTTTAGTTAAAAGTAAAAAAAAAAATTCTACTACACTTAAATGAGGTTTGAAATTTCAATTAAATTTAATACCTAAGTGCTTTAAAGTATATTGATATCTTTACAAATAACCTTCATATATAGTTGTTTTTTTGAAATATTTTTCATTTACAAGTGTTTTTTAGAAGAAAAAAATTTAAAATTGAGAAGGATTGAGACATTGAAGTGAAGTTTGAAAATGGCATTTGAAAAATGCATGCAAAATTAATAATATGATGCCAAAGTTCTAATCGTAGATTATCCAAATCCATTGTCAATATCTTGATATTGAACATGTTGCAATGAATATCCCTACTTTGATCTTTAAAAGAATAGGACTAGTTTTTTTTAGCCTTGGACATGTTTCAATATTAAAAAAGTTTATCATATAGCATAAACAATTCCAAAAAAAATTGTCCTATATAATTCATGAAGCCTTTACTCCTAGGTCCTCAAACTACTTTTGATTAGGCATTTTCTCAATTAGGAGGCAAGATCTCCCTTGTTATGACTCCAAAATCTTTGAAATTTTTTATTTTTGTATTGAACATATGTCTTTGAACCTCTTAGATTTCAAAATTTTCAAACATTTTTAAGTGCAATATTCAAAAATGTTTAAAACAATTCTATTTTGGGTAGTTCATTATGAGAATTTTGATCAACTATGATCATTATAATCTTGACATTGCACCATTAGACTCTATAGCTCTTTGCAAGCCAAAATGAATTTTGAAAAGTTAGGGCCCCAAAATTGAAGTATCAAATTCTGTTTTATATTCTTTCATTTTTTCCATGAGACTAGTAAAACAAAATTGGTAGAGATTGGTAGTTTAGGGAGTGTCTACCAATTTTTGATATTTCTTTGTAATTCAAGACTTTACTCAAATTTGAAGTCCTTAGATCTTCCTTGCACATGAAATTTGAGTTATGGGTCTTGAAAGCCTAGCAATGCTTCATTGTCAAAAGCTTAGGTTGTCTAGAAAAAAAATTGATTTGTTTCACAAACTTTATTTTTTCACATGTATTAGAATAGATTAGAGGCCTCTGAGAGATTGTGAGTTTCCAGACTGTGGGAATGTAATTTTTGCTATAAGAACGCAAAAACACTCTGAGTTGACGTAGGTGAGAGAGTGCTATGTCATTAGTTTATTTGTTTATTGAAATAAACAAATAAAATTTGGATTTTTTTGCATTTCAGGATTCAAAATTATTTAATTTAATTTAATTTAATTTTTTAGATTGTCTGATAACTGTTAGTTTGACAATCGCTAGTAGTTTTAGGAATTGTTTTGGAAATAGACCTGAAACGGGCTTTTGGAGGCCTTAAATCTCTCCTAATGATTACATTGCCCTAATACCCCAAATTTTATATATTTGATACTAGTTTAGAATAAAAATCTTCAATTATAAAATATAAAAATGATAAAAAATGATAAATTTCCTTGAAATGTGTTATTTTCTTGTAGTTTTGGGAATATCTATCAATTATTAATACTTATATCAATAGGAGGTAAAAGCTTCATGAGTAATGCACAATTGCCAATTTCTTTCACAATCCTATAATTGCATTGTTGAATTATGTAATAACAAAAGAATTTTGAATGAGTTTGTGTGCACAATTTATTTTTCTCTCTCTTATGGATGGTCCCAAATACTTAAGGGCCTAGCTAAGGTAAGTAAATCCATTGTAGGCAAAAATAGAAACATTCCCATCATGAACAAAATTCTATTAGAGGCATACATTTCAAAATTGAATGTACACTTCTAATAGAACTTAGTCCACAATGGACTCACTTATTTTAATCCTATACCTCTATTAGTGTCTAATGGATGACTTCACTTGGAATTGTAGGATGGAATTTTTTTCATCCAATTTATTTATTTGTAGGACATTTGAGTATATTTTCAATTAAAAATATTACAAAGTCCTTCAATATAGGCTTATTGATTTTTCAAAAGAAAGAAATGCCCACTCCACGGATCACCCTTATAGTGTCTTTTGTCCATTTCTTGCTATTTTTTCTTATAGGAATTCTACTCTAATTGAATTTTTTTTAAATTCATAAACTTTAGTATTTTTTAGCAATATGAACTTTTGGTTTGTAACCATGGTTCATTGATTTTCTAATTTTAAAGTGACATGATAACTCTAGTCTACACCATGATATATGCACTATGATAAACATCTATAGTGAGAATTTCATATTTTTTGAGTATATTTTCATTTGATACTAATTTATTTCATTTTCTTCTTAAAAAATATCATATTAGTCTCAAATTTTTTCCAATTTTTTTTGAAAATTTCAAAACTTGCAATAAACATATGACTTCATCTCTGAAAAATAAATATAAAAGTTTTCATTCATGTCCAATTGCAAAATGGCAGCAAACAAAGTGATGATAGTTGAGGTTGAGGCTTGAAATTAAGGAGAAAACACCCATTAACGAACGTGTTCCTTGCACTGGACTGTAGACTCATTCAATTGCGTCAGTAGAGTTCCCTTAATGTGTTTGCTACATACTTGATTCTAATTGGCTAACGCATTTCAAGGACGCATATAAATATCTAATTGGCTCACTGCTGATTTTAGCAAGGTTTAGTTTTGGGTGCACCTATTGCACAATTTTAGTGGTATAGGGAGCCAACACTTTGAGAAATCAGAGAAATTACACACAACATCCGAAAAATCTAATTTTTTTTTGAATATTCATAATTTTCACTTGCTAATACTAGAAAGATATCATTTAAAGAAAAAGCTGCCTCCAACTATGCTGAAGTCCTTATTTGGACGGTTTTGGGTGCTTCCACCATAGTGGTTAACCCCAACTCGGTTTAAAAAGGAAGAAAAAAAAAATCTCACATTTCCGTTCTGCAACAGCAAATGGATTGGCCCTCCAGTCCAGGATAACAACTGCTGACTGGGTTGGCCACGACCGGGCGTCCCTCCGAAGCCACATGGGTCTCACCCAATGAGGAATTGCCACGAGGGACCGGAAACGACGCCGAGGTGGACGTCCGGTTTCCGGGGGGGTCAGGCCCCTGTTTGAGCCTTGGGCGGTCTTGCTGTTCTGTTTCGGCGAGTCTTGTACTCCGTCGTCCACGATGCTCCCCTCGTGAATTTTGCTTCTCTTGATCCTAACCTAGGGTTTGCTCGCGTCGTTGCGCTTCGCTTCTCCCTCCACCCCGGCCTGGCGTGCTTCTCTCGTGGTCCCCATGTTGCCATGAAACTCTCCCACTGACTTTTCGGGACCACCCATCTGCGTTTCTGGTGCGCACACAGATGCTTCGTTAGGGTCTCGGGAGGCAAACATTTCAAGCCAGGGAGAGGCTAGCAACAAACTCGGAGGACGCAAGCCACGGGACGAGCTGTTTTGCGTTTTTTTCTGAAGCTTCCTCTGGTTTCGCACGAGGTTGCGGGTTTCTGGTAATGCGGGGAATTTGGAATTGGTGGTTGGTAAGGGTGCTTTATTAGGGTCAGGGAGGAGGGAAGGGCAAAGAGGAAGACGAGGGAGCGTTGCTTGTGCGAGACGGAGTGGCAAGTGGTCACGATGATGACAGGGGTGTGAGTTTAGGTTTTTGAGTGTGAGTGTGTGTGTGTGTGTGCTTCGAATTTTTGGAGGGTATGCGGAAGAGAATTTGGTGGAAGAGGGAGGGAGTGTTTGGGCGGAGGATCATGTGTGACGGAGGGGAGGCGTGTGTTGGACGACTCTGTATTGATATTGCAATGTGATGCTCGCCCTAACGGGAGATGGTGAGTTTATATTAGGGCGAGCGACAGAGCTAGGGTTTGTAAGGAGTGTGTTGGCAGGGGAGGGCTCGGTGTAAGGGGTAGGGAAATGGGTGACGCGGACGTAGGAGCGAGCTCGCTGGACTCTGCGGACGCGGGCGGGTTGGCTGCATCCCGGGCTTTGATGGAAGGAGGGTCGCTTCCACCGAGGAAGCGATTGCTGGCAGGGTTGAAGCAGAACGGATGGCTGTCGACTTCGCCTCCTCCGGCAGAGGAGTCTCCCACTGCGGGTGGTTATGCGAGTGCTCCGGCGAGTGTGGGAGGGGTGGTCCGGTCCGGGTCGGGCAAGTATGAGGACGGGTGCATGGGGTGTAATGCCGTGGAGAGCAACGGATTGCGCAGAATTAAGCGAGGGGGCGTTTCCTTGCGTCTTTGCGGTGCCTGTACCCTACTTTACTCGAAGAGCATGTTCTGTCCTCATTGTTTGGATATGTACCACGACGCGACTCTGTTAGGAGACCCGTCGATGTGGCTGGTGTGCACGCGATGCAGACGGTCGGTGCATCCCGAGTGCGAGCAGAAGCATTCGGGGAGCAATCCGGACGCCGCGTCGTACGTTTGCTTGGATTGTTCGAACTCGGACAGACGGCAGAGAGAGATCAATGGAGTGACTGGGATGAGGAGCAAGCACAGTTCGGGAAGACCAGTCCCGAACTTCCACGGCGAGACGGGCTCGGGAGCGTCTCCTATCGATTTCGTGAGCCCGGCTCTCAAGAAGGCACGTTTGCATAGAGAGCGCACCGGCAGGCCGGGAGATCACGAGCGTAGCGGCGATGGTTCAAGATTCGAGAGGCGCAGGCCGAGCCCGGACGCAACAGGAGGCACGAAAGCTACGAGCCTAGGGCCTCCAAGGAAGGTGTCGTCCCAAGCGCCACCGTCAGGGGCTACAGTGTCGCCTCAAGAAGCAGCGGTGACGGCGAAGAACGCCGCAACAGCTGCAGCCAAAGTGGCCGCGGCAGCGAAAGCGAACGCTGCTGTCAAGGCGGGTGCCGCCGTGAAAGCAGCTGCTGCGGCGAAGGCCGCTCTGGAAGCTGCAGCCCTCGCTGCCAAGGCAGAAGCTGCGTGTCGAGCTGAACTTCGAAGGAAAATCGGAAACTCCGAGACCAGGTTGGCAGCTGGAGGTGGCGCCATGAGGCTCGAAATCAACGTGCACTCGGAGCCTCGGCGAGAGAGAAGCTCCAAAGGCGAGATGAAATACGAGGGGGACGAGGGGTACCCAGCGCGACGTGCTGGCGCGGGTTCGGTGGACGACGAGGAGCTCGCTCGGCAGCTGCACCGGGTGATCAACAGCTCCCCTCGAATCTCTCGAAGCATGACTCCCATGCGTCGGAAAAACCCGTCCGTGAAGCCGGAGACGCCGTCCAGCGGGGTGAGCAACAGCAGCGCTGAAACAGTTAGGGCTCGTCCTCGGACGACCCCATCTCCAGTAGAACCCGAGACTCGTGTCCTTGAGCCCGAGCAGCAGCACCATCAATTCAGGCATCAGCAGACGAGGCCGCGGTCGATAACTCACAAGGAGTTTCGACGCATCGAGAGTAGGGTTTCCAGGCAGGAGGGGAAGCCAGCGAACGAGGGGAATGGGCAAGGCGTGGCCGGGTTAGAGCCTTCGAGTCAACAGGAGCCTGCCTTGAGCCACATGGGCGATGGGCAGCCAGCAGAGGAGCCAGCGGTGAAGAGCGAGGCCATGGATGGCGTGATGTTCACCCCCGTGGGTGTGCACGACGAGACCAGCATCTTGTTCGACGCCTTGGTGGAGGTGGACGGCGAGGGCATGCAGGCAGCGGGTGGGGGCCAGGCGAGCCATGATCGACGGCCGGACTATTTGCAGGAGATTCTCGAGGCCGCAGTGCTGTCGGACGCTGGTATGTTCAATGATGGCGCAACCCACGTTGTCTCTGATCTGGACACCGTAAGGCCGGAGCCTGGAACTCCAGAGCAAGGGCAGGAGCCTCTTGAGACGTCCGGCTTGCAGAGCGAGGCTGTGATGAAGGACGTGGATGGTGAGTCAGGGGATGCAATGGCGGGGGACGCCACGAAAGGAATGGCCGAGGAGGTAACGGTTGCATTGGCCGGCGACTCAGTGCCCATAGAGGCAGGTGATGCAATGGCTGGAGAGGCAGCTGTTACAATGGCTGGGGAAGCAGCTGACACAATGGCTGAGGAGGCAGGTGTTACCGTGGCTGCGGAGGTAGTTGTTACCATGGCTGCAGAGCTGATGCCTTCGGGACAAGATGAAGGGAACAATACAGCAGTTGTACATGATGTAGAGATGCAAGATGTAGGCAGTGTTGATGAGACCTCAGCCGGTGGGGCAGATAGGATTTCGTCTGAACCTTCAAGTACAAGCGGAGCTGGGATGGAGGAGAGATCAGGTGGCGAAGCTGCTGTTGAAGAGATGAGAATTGAAGCGAATGCGAGCACGCCCAGCGCGGTGGTAGCTGGAGTGCCTCCGGAGGAGCCCAAATCGAATGTACCTGAAAGTGGAGCTCAAGTGGCTTCAGAGGTGGCGGCAACGGGGTCAGCATCTCAGCAGAGTAAGCTGGAGTATTCCCTGGTTGTTTCGAGTAGTGAATGTAAAGTGAAGGTTAGGTACTGGGCAATACCATAGGGCTCATGTATGGTCACTTTGTGGAGGAGTCTTTCGTACAGGTTTTGAATTTGAGACCCATCTCGTAGTGAAGTTCTCTGATGCTCGTCTGATGGCAACCTTGAAGGGCAGACGTAGGCAACGGGAGTTGCAGTTACAGTAGCTACGGATAATCTCTAAGAGTTTGGTTTGTACGGTGCTGGTGTGCAGGTGGTTGATCATGTTATCTGTTTGAAGGATGGCGTTTGCCCTTTCCCGTTTTGCATGGTCGTGCAATCTTCAAACCTCTTTCGAGATGCTCCAGGAGCCTGACTTCGATGGTAGCTGGCATTCTGACGAACAGTGTTGCCCAGGCATGCGGTTCCAATTCCAGACGGGCGTCCATGGTCCCGGATGTGTAGTAGAGGTGCCTGGTCCAGTTGGGGCAGAAGGTGTGCAAGTCGAGATCGCCTGTTGGGAGGAGGAAGTGTGCCTTCGTCAGGTTTGACTGAATATTTGAGATCCAGTATCGCTAGTAAGGCTGAGGGTTTTCTCTTTTCCTGGTTTATGTCTATGCAACAGCCTAGAAACTGGTCCAAAGCATTCAGAGCTGTCTGCTGAGGAGAGAGGATGGTGGTTTCCTGATCAATTTGTATCTTACTGTGTAGAAGCAGGCTCAAGCTATGTCAGGTGGTTGTTGACAGGTAGGACAGATTTTTATCTGCTCTAGAGAACGGAACCAATGGATGGTGGATGTCGGGTGGGGTGAGGTGAGGCTGGACGAATCGTCAGAGCAAGTTTGTTTAGAGTTGTAAATATCTACAGTAGTGTAGTGTACCATGGAGTCTGCCTAGCACGTCAACTTGACGAGGCACCTAGGCTTACATTTATTTCTGTTCTTTGAACCACAAAATACCATCACGCATCAAATTTAGAGTGTGGAAGGGTGTGCACAATGGATCATGTCATGTTTCTGCTTATAAAAATTTGAGGGTGGACTCCACTTCTTTTTGTGTGATATTCCCTTTGGGTTCATGTTGTGTGGAGCAATCACTCTTGTGGAATGTTGTTGATTTTCTGAACTATCTCACGGAGGGGTGGTGAGGGTGGTGAATCATGTTCATTTTTTTACCTGCACAGGATGGGTTTTAGTAATCAGTTTTGAGGGGGGGTTGTGTGTGGGGTAATTATTTGGGAGGAATGTATCTGTTTGGCGGGTTGTGTAAATGGATTTGACTCATTTCGTGGAGTTCGGAATGCGGTTTTGAATTTTTCGGACATAAGGTGGGAGCACCCATTACTGCCAATTTAAGCAATTTAAGCATAGTTGGAGGTACCTTTTCCTAAAAAGAATATTTTTGTGGTATTGGCAACTGAAAATCATGAATTTTCAAAAGAAAAATAGAATTTTTGGATAAGGCATCTAGTTTCTATGAATTTTCAAAGTAGGACTCACAAGAGCACCTAAATCTACACTCCTAGTAAATCTACATTGCCTTGATTTTCACACAAAAATTTGGAAAATCAAAGCCCACCAACCACAACTAAGGTTTCAAGGTACTTTTGGGGATACTTTCAAAGGAACTCTAGTGTTGAACAATGGACACATTGAAATTAATGGATGCTCCTATCTTGTTTTATGTTTTAGTTGAGCTAAATTGTCAAAGTTTTCAACTTATGTGATGACTTTAAGTTAGAAGTCAAACAAGGGAGCCAACCCTTTTCCAACTTCTTGAGCAATTGAGCATATCTAAAGCATGGATATGTTGAGTAGAATTTTTTTCCATTTCTAACAATAGATTTCCATAGGATCCCACAATTTTTCTCAATTTTAATTCCTAAAACAAAAATATTATGAATTTTTTAGGTTAAGACTTTATTTATCCCATACTAGTCATATAGGTTGTCCTATTTTCAACCAAGGATTGGATGCAAAAGCAAGAATTCTATAGTCAATCTTAAGGTACCATTTGTGTACCATAATTGATTAGTAACTTATTTCTTTCTACATGGAAAGTAAGCACTCTATATTGCCCAAATGGAGAGGATCAATGATGGATTGGCTACCATATGTTTGAATCAAATTACAAACTGCCACATCTTGGAAAAGACTTATAGAAAATAAAAGTGGTGTAAGTTGATTTGATATTTTTTAGGATTTCATGCAATGTCAATCTATTAATATTTAAAGGTGTTTACAAAAATTTTAACCTTTAAATTTTTTGACTATTTTCAAGGTATTTCTAAATCTTGATTTTGTAAATTAGAATTGAAGTTCAAAGTAAGGCGAGTCATCTTTTGGCAAAATTAAGTGTAGGATCTCGTAGAAAGCCAAGTCCTTATCATCTCTACAATGCATGTTTGGTTTCAATCCAAGTAATAAATTAGAGGATTATAATATAAAAGTAAAAGGTATTACCAAAAAAATCTATATTTTTGGTTAGCCAAAATTGTACTTTAATTGACTCTTTTGGACACATGACATTTTAGAAAGTTGGCATCCTACGCTCATTCTTAAGGTAATCAAATTCGACATGCATGGAAACAAGTCTTATATTTTTAAAGTTGAAAATGAGTGAGAAAATGGTCTTGCAAAAGGACCATTTCATTGTTAAATTTTAGAAACTAAAAAATCTAAGTAGAAAATTTCCAACAAATTTGGTGCCAAAATTCAAGATAAAAAAATGGTAGAATGAAAGAATACAAGAAAAGACATACAATAGTATGTTTTTTGAAAAACAACTCAAATCCAAGATTAAGATGTGTATTCTAGTAGTTGTTGCTAAACAGAGACTAAGAAGACGTTAAAACACATCCCTCCACCTCATTGGCTAGAGTTGTAGCCTATCTTATGACTCTTTGATTCAATATCCTTTAACTACACACGCTTTGGAAATTTTTGGAAATTCAATTGTGAATCTTCTTTTTTAACTAACTTTATTCTCTTTAAAATGAGCCTACATTCACGTGACTCTTTTCATTTCTAAGTTTCGAAATGGCTATTTTGAAAATGGATTGCTCCATTAAAGGTTGCCAAAAAATTGAAGGATTAAAACCAAGTCAAGTTCCTAAGAATACATACCCAAATACAAATGAAAGGTAATACATGTTCCTTTTAAAATTGGCAACAAATTTGATTAGTTTAAGAGTAGGTACCATCTCTATATGAAAAAGGGTGTTTTAACTATCGTCTTAGTAGTATCACTCTTTAGTTTATGATTTGAAAAAGGTGTTTCTAGTAAAATTTTACTAAATTTAAATGTGTTTTCAACAAAATTTATTAGATGAGATTTGACTATAAACAACTATAAGGACTTGTAGAGTGGAGAACTCTAGGAATTGTACCAAATGAAAATTTGATGTAGTTAGGAGACCACCATGTTAGATATTTATTATAATAAAATAATTTGAAAAAAAAAATTGAAAATTTTTTAGTTTCGAAATAATTTTTTAAAATTATTAATATTTTTAATATTGAGAGCAATTAGCTACTCCTTCACTACTTTGGGAATAGCAAGTGAAATAAGCTTGAAACAACCCTCTATTTCTTCAAATCTCCTCTAATGTTTCTAAAAACCCTCCTTTTAGATCAAAATTTATACAACTATATTATTTGGTCTATACTTAAAATATCTTGTAGTGCATGTAGACTTTGTTGCCTTTGTTCTAAAATTAAAAAGGCTTTGCATTAGAGGAAGGTACATTTGAGGGAGATTTATAAGGGCTTTACTCATAAAATGAGCTTAGTTTTGTATATTGCTAAATTTGCTTTGTATTGATTATGATAACTCTATTAGTTCTACAATCTCAATTTGTTGAGCTTCTCAAATCATATTTTCTTGTTCAAACTATGATAGCTTACTAGTTCTACATTCTTAATTATGCGGATTCAACTTTTTGAATTTGTGAAGCTTCAATGTTTAAATAAATTTTTGAGTCCCATTTAACTAATAAGTAGGTTTAGAAGGCTTTAATTGGGCTACCATTTTGGTTCAATATATCAATATGTAGTTATAGAAGGTTTTATTTGGAATGCCATTTTCTTGAGAAAGAGAATCTTGATAACCTCTATACATCTTAAATGATCCATTTCTATCTTGGTCCTTTGATGCAAAAGCACCCAAAGTTGGACTTGAATCACTTTGCTCTTGCCTACTTTGTAGAATGGTAGTTAGTGACATCAAAATGTATTTTTTATAAATTAACAAGATTTTAAAGATTTCCTTGTAAGAATATAAGTTGGTGTTGTAAAATCATAGTTGGTACATCAAAAAACTATTCAAAGGTAAGATTTCTTCTTAAGAATATTTGATACCACTAAACTACTATAATGTTGGTAGTGATTGCCTAAATGATCAAAAGTTGTTAAAATCTTAGCTTTGGACTAAAATGAAAAGTAATATGGATGATTGTAGAAGATGACTTGAATATTCTTGGAAAATGCACAATTTCTATATCATCATAGGGTTTGATCACTTCAACAATAATTTTTAGTTTTTTTAAGATAGTGATTAAAAATTTCATCTTTGGACTTATCCAAAATACAAAGATTGTCATATATTATAGACAACATAAGGTTTATCTATAAAATTTGAGTTGGGGTACAATGCAAGTAGCATAGAAGCTCTTTTTTTTTTTTTTGGTCTAAATCCCTTTTCATTTCAATATCACCTACACCTAATTTACATGCTTTAAAATATATTGCATTTTTTTATGAATTATGTATATTTTTGTTTAAAAAAATTTAGCATTCAAATTACTGATAATTTTGGACCACACATATAACTTCAACATATCCAACTCCTCAAGTACAAATAATACATAATATATTAAAGTATAGCAGTAGATACACCATTGGATTGGTGTCAAAATTAGCATTTTTAATTTGGAATTCATTTTAACATCTAAATCTAATCATGGTCATACAAATCTCTATATAAATAGAATATGCCATGATATACAAGTGCAATAAGCATAAATTAGGAGGGACATATATATGAAAAATAAAAGAAGTCCCTAATCCAATGAATATATTTTGTTAAACTTTTCCTAATTTATCTTACATTCAATGATTGATAGAAATAGTAAGATGCAATAGACTTTTCATTTCCAAAACAAAGTAGTTGTAATTTCTACAAACTTCAAACTTTAACCTACAATGAATATTAGTAATGTTCTCAATGAAAATGTCAGAAATTTAGTTCACTTCTCAATCCAAAATCCCTTATAATTTAACCATATAAATGTGTTGTAGATACTAATTGTTGATTTAGATGACTTCAAGGTGATTGCAAGAAACACTTGTACTATTTGTTGCATTTTGCAACAGTATTTATGAATTTTTTTGGAGTACTTTAAAATTAGAAAACTAATTAATTTTTTTAATTTTAAAATATGACTTTTGTATACACCTTTAAGACAAAGATACCCATGGAAGGAATTGCATGGACAAATTCTCTAAGTAGGAGAACTTGAAAAGTTCCCCACCCGAGAAAATACATACTATCATATTATAATTAGGAAAAAATAGTAAAAATAAGAAATTACAAAAAATAGAAAGGGCCCATTTGCAACAATTCTATAGGGATGGTCATTCACCAAAGAAACCACCAAAATAATATTTTATATGTTTCAAAATACAAACAAAAAGAAGCTCACTTTGTAGACTTCCATAGTCCACACCACATAAAACTAACTATTTAAAAAAAAAACTTTATTAGAGAGCTAGAAGTCTACTAGAAGACCATTTCATCCACATTTCATCTTAAAATCATTAAAAAAGGTACTCCTTAGTACTAAAAAATCCTAAACTACAAAGTGTGACATTCAATTGGGGTCTAATTTTTGATAGTAAATTAATTTTGAAAATTATGAAAAGAATTAGGGAATGTGTACTATAGTCATGAGTACCTTTCCGATAAATCTTGAGGAATTTGAAGCCAAATCACATAAGTTATGGCCAAAAAAACAAATGAGTACACACCGTGTGATACAAAATAGGACAAGTGTTTCTTGCAATTACCCTTCACTTGGGGGTGTAGGATTGAGAAAATCTATTACATCCAATTTAAGAAAAGAATTTTCTTGAATATATTTTCAATGAAAAATATTGCAAATTCCCTCTATATGGTATTATTGACTTTTCTAAGGAGGAAGGAGTGACTATGGAAATCATCAATTTTGATAACATGGGAATCGTTGGTTTAAGAAAAATCCAAAAGCATATATTGAGGGTCTTAATGTAGAAGATCTTTCCTTTCCACCCCTAATTCTAAGGATAAATAGTTGCACTTTTGTCTTACTTGCAAGATACCTTATCATTCATTGACTAGAAAATAGCCTTAGTATCATTTATGGGTTAATCCAAAAATAACCCTAGTAGTGTATTTTGGCCATTTCTTGCTATTAATCGTTGATGTGAATTTTAACTATGAAAATGATATTTTATTGAATTTGAGATCAACTAATGGCATGACACTTATCAAGTGTAGTTTCTATCCTAATTGAAAATTTTGAAAAAAATTAAAATTAAAATATTTTATAAAAATATAAACTTTGATTTATAACCATTGGTAGTTTGTTGATTTTTTAATTTTAGAGTGACATGGTAACTATGGTTTATATCATGATGTTATTCATTATTGTATATATATATCTATAGTGAAACTTCCATATTTTACAAATATTTTGTATTTGGTATAAAAAATTAATCTTTTTTTAGTAGAAATATGAGTTCATTGCTATAAAATAAATAAAAGTTCTTTCATGCATATCTTCTTGCCAAGTGGTAGAAAAAAAAGTGATGGACAATGAGCCTTGAAATTAATGGTCGTGTGCTTTTCCTTTCCAAGTTAAACCTTTAAGGAAAACTTTCAATTCAACATGGAAATAGGAGACACATTTTCATTAGTTTTAGGAGAAAACCATTCAACATAAAGGAGCTTATTATTCTTGAATATTTAATAGTATTTTGACCTTTTAGAGACCATTTATATTATGATACAAGTCATACAATAAAATATCTTTTTGTAGCTATTGAAATTGAGAGAATAGTAAAGAAGATGGTGGAAAAATGAGATTACTAGAAGAACCAAAAATAAATCTTTATTTGAAAAGTTTAAATATGATAATGAGATAAAACAATTTTTACAAGAATCAACTAATAGTCAACTTGAGAATGTTAATATTTTGTAGTATTAGCGAGTGAAAATCATGAATATTAAAAAAAAAATTTAGATGTCATATGTATTTCCTATGATTTTTCAAAGCTTTGGTTGCCTAGAAAAGTGAAATCATCATACAAGTGCACCCAAATCTAAACTTTGCAAACATTAACAATTAACAAAGACAAGTTATATATGTGTCCTTCAAATGTGTCAACAAATTAAAAAATATATATTTGGAGGACACATGAAGCAAAGTCTAGGGGCACAATTAGGTACAATCTATAGTATAAGAATGGAAACAAGTACACTAATGGAGGTTTCTACCTTACAATATAGACTAGTGATCGTAAAAATCATCTCTTTTAGCAATGTAAATAGTTGGTTTAAAATATTCCAAAAGCACTAATTAGAAATCAAACTATAGTACCTTTAGGTATGATTCGGCAACTTGTTGTCAAAATAATTTAATTCACATTTCGACAATTTAGCAACCTATTTTGATTTCCTTGGTTTTCTCTTATTTTAAAAAATAGTTGAAATTTTCTCAAATTTTCCCTTGAAATTTCATTAGATCTTCTCTTGAAATTTTTTCACATTTACAAAAATAGTTGTAGAATTATTTTAAAATTTCAGACACAATCCAAAATTTGCCTAGTTATTTACAAAATTGACCTACACATATGGTATTGTACAAGACATCCCATTTTCCCACTAGATTCTAACAATGAATAGTTGCACTTTTGTCCTCATTCAATAGGCTATACAAAAGAATTTTCTGTCATTCATTGACCAAATAATCACTATGCATTTATCAACTAAATGATGGTTGTGGCTGTGACATCATTTATGGATTAACCTTGTAAGAGCATCCCCATGCCTACACACCAAGGGGTTGAAAAATGATAATGTGGCGTGTTTGGCCTGTGGCACTACCCCATGCCAGACACGCCAAACATAAAATTTAGCTAGCAAACACTTCAAAGTAACAATGGCATTGAACTATTGTGCGTCTTCCCTGTGGCTCACTATACCTTGATTTGCTCAATTATGGCACACTCTTAGGGAATAATTAGCCATTCGGAGCTCGAAGGCCCAACACTTAGCTTGATTATTTCACCTGGCTTCATAAAAGTGGTTCTGAGACTTGGGAGACGTGTTAAGTGAGTGAATTAACAATGTAAGCATCGGTGATCTCAGAATAGATTCAGGAGTTTTTTAGGATCACTGGTAAGCATGGGGCGTGAAGAACCTTCACTAGTCATCAACCCATGCCAAACCCCACGTGACCCCCTGCTTGAGGGGTCTAGCAGGATGCTCTAAAGACAGACTAAGGTAGAAGGCTCTTAAATGAAGCGGGTTCTAAAATAGTGCCCTATCTTAAAAGTACAATACTTGTCCATGTTGCTTTTTCATAGCCTTCAGCAATGTATTGACAATGTACATTTTAGCTAGGGCACCATTTTAGAGTACTATGTCCTTTCAAATTCAAAATTTGATAACTAATTCAAAAAAGCTCAGAAAAATATGAAACAAATTGTGTTAAATATCAATTCTAGTTGTCTTTCAAGGAAAATTTACTGAAAAATATTTTTAGAACTTTTACCGCCCTAAAATTCTGTTTCAGCCCTTAGGGGCGGTTTATACTTGGGGCCGGATTGAAGGCCGGCCGGAACACTCCAAGTTTGAACCAATAGGATCACTCAATTTCTCCAAATCCGGCCCAAGGGGTTTATACTTGGGGTCGGCCGGAACTATGATTCATCCTACGTGTCATCTTAGGTGGCATGGTTTTGGCGCCAAACCATCCGGCCCCAAGGGAGTAATCGGGACGAGGTTTTGGGTGGCCGGAACTCCCATCTAGGGCCGGATTGGGCTCTTCCGTTGGATCAAAGAAATCTCTACCTTCAATTTTTTAAACTTCACTTTTGTTTTCTTAAAATCTCTATTTTTTTTCTTCCTTGTTTGTCTTCAAGTGGCTTTTTGTTTCTGCAATATGTTTTTGCTTGGTTCATGACATCCTGTGCAGTTACACGCCAGTTGTGATGATCAATCACTGGTTCTGTTTGGTAGGTTAGTAATACAAGGAGTATGAATTTTTATTCAAATAATTATTAATTTAAATAATTGTTAATATAATTTTAGTTTAAATGATTATTAGTATAATTTTAGTTTAAATGATTATTAGTATAATTTTAGTTTAAATGATTATTTAAATGATTTTAATTCAAATAATTATTCAAATATTTATGGTTCAAATAATAATTTTAATCTTCATAATAATAGCATAATAATTTTTAAAAAATGAAAAATAAATTAACCTCAAATGGTTAAATTTTTTAAAAAAATATTATTTTTAACAATTTGAATAAATTTAATTGTTTACTTGCTAAAAGTTACCATTAAAAATAGTTCATATTTCTCTATTTCATTGTTGGGATGTGAAAGGAATTTCCTATAGATCAAAAATGCAACATTTGGATAATGTATTATATTTTTATATTTCAAAATAGTTTTAGCAAAATATGGTAGTCTACTTTTCAAGCTACCATTTAAGATCTTATTGACTTTTCAAAGAAGTTGAGCTCCTTCAAACAATTTTCAAAAAATTGTAGGAAGAATAAAGTTGAATTTGGCATTTAATTCAAGTTTTAGCGTAAATCAATTTTGTAAATTAGTAGCACATCAAATCCTCCATCTTCCTTTTAAACATCTGAAACGTCTTTCTATAGCCATTCTAGTGCTAAATTGTATGAAATTTCAATGAATTTTTTTCCTTGATAGTCCATCTTATATATCTTTGAATGGTCTCATTAGATTTGCACCACCTCCCACTAATTTGTAAGGTAAAAAAATTTGTAGAAAAATAATGTTTTTATTTTGGAAGTAAAATAAATAAGAAGAAAAGAGAGAAACAAAAACAAATGTTTTTTTGTTTATTTTTCAATAAAAATTAGAGGAAGAGAAAAGATAAACACACATATTTTTAAGTTTTTTTTTAATTTTTTAATTGATTTTATTGGACATTGAGAAAATCTAAGAGCACATGAATTAGAGATTGGGCCCTAGAATCCAGCCCAAGGGGTTTATATTAACAAGGGCCGGATGGGAAAATTGGGGCCGGATGGGAAAATTGGGGCCAGATTGAAGGCCGGATTGAAGGCAAATCCGGCCGACCTTCCATCCGGCCCCAGGCCCAATATAAACCGGCCCTTAGATGGTCCATTATAGGACCTCTTACCTTAGTTTCCATTGAAATTATGCTTTTTGAAATCGTGTGAATCTATTTTAAAAATTCAAAAGTATTCATTGGAGACCAAACTACTATTCATGACCTCCCCTTTTTGCACAAAATCCCAGGGATGAACAATTACAATTTTGTTTTACAAGCGAGAATTCTTTGTCATCCATTGGACCTCTCTGGTCCACTGCGGCGTTCCACAATGGAATAAATGTCCAGTTGCATGCACGTCAAAAACAAAAAGCAGAAAAACAATATCTACAAGCGCCAAGTCCATAGCCATTTGATTTGTTCCAAAACACGTCCAAAGACCTCTAAAAGAAGCCATTCGGAATTTAGGATTATGAACCCAAAGTCTTGCAGCAGAGCGTGGCAGAATACTGTAAGCACAAAGATGTATCTCCTGTTACCATCCAGCCACGCGTCTCACACTAATATCAACACATAAACAGTCACGTCTTTACAGTCTTTTCCATGAAAAAAAGTAGGGACTTCTGAAGGCATAGCTGCTGGTCCATCAGTTTTACTTCAAGCGGATGACTGGAGACCAATGATTCCTGCAACAATGCACAAAATATAATCGACATAATCAGCAAACACAATCAGCAAAGAATTTGAAGTTTTAATAGGATATGTCAGCAATATGTTTAAGCTCTCCACAGACAGCTTCATGGTAACCGAGTGATACGATGTTCTATTGCATCTCAAAAACAGGGACAAGGCCCACTGATCAAATCAAAACTCAAAAAACATTCTAATGATGGAAACCACTCAAAACAGATGTCTGAAAGGCACCATAATAATCAAGTCCTATTGAATCTCAAGCAGTTTATATCAGACGAACTTGTTTAAACGATCATATGTACTCAGAGTAGCCTGAACTACTCACCGCAAGCAATTCGGCCACCAGCATTTCCAGTAGACTTGCTCAACTCGTGTCCACCTACAAGTCGTTAAACCAACAGAGATGAGCACTGGAAAATCTGCCTTCACGATCTCAACAGAAACTCCAACATAAAACTTGGAGTTCCAAAATAAAACTTGGCACTGAAGTTCTACTGAAACAACGAAAAGGCTTCTGACTCACCTTTGCCAAGGTCATCAATGTCAGCATGGACAACCACAGCACGGCCAATGATTGAATTCGCACCCGACAAGGGAATCTACACAAACAACCACATTTGCAGGTTATTAATACGGTACGAAATTTTCAAGCAATGTGAAATGAATTGCAGCGTACAAACTAACATCCCGGTTTCAAAACTACGAATCTAAAAGGCATGATAGATAACCAAGAAAAGTGGTATAGAAAAAGTAGTACCTGAACGTCCTTCAAGGAAACCTTCGCAACGCCTGCCAACAATTCAGAACTTCCAGTCAAATCTACCACTCAATATCTACATGCTCTAGACACAAACAGTGTGAACGCTCCAGCAGTAAGTTGATAGAAGAAATACGATGCAATTTGTAAAGAGTCAACCGCACAAAGCATGAAAACAAGCAGGAGTTGTTCATCTAAATTTTCTTTCTCCAACCACACCACACTGCACTCAATGGGTATTTATTTTTTAGGTACCATCATCCCCGGCGATGATATTTCCCAAGTCCCCTGCATGACGAATCTCATCTTCAGGAGCGCCATGCTCCAAATTCTTTGGGTTGAAATGAGGACCTGAAATGCATCAACGAGCGTTAAAAAAAAGGATCAAACAAATGAGTCTCACACAAAATGTCCATAACAAAATCGAATGACTCACACCCCTAAAACAAGGTATTCAATAAAATTTAACGAAATTTACCATGTGATGATATATAAAAGCTCTCGAAACAGTCCAATTTCACTAAAAAGAACCCTGTTCTAAGAGCACAAGCATTCACAAAAGCTTCCGGGACAGGGGTCGTACCAGTGGACAAGCAGCCATTGGTGGTATCCCCCAGCGCATGCACGTGAAAACCGTGCTTACCCGGGATCAAGCCCTTGACTTCTCCCTCTACAAATGTGGGACCTGTAAACACATATCCTCACCATGAGCCCAGTGGTATAAAATCACAAAAATCCACAACAGTGACAAGTCCCTTAGAATTCATACGTGTCCCAGTAACACATCCAACCATATCAATCCCCCTCGCCATGCTGCAGATTCAAAAACAAGCGGACCACTCCTCAGAAGACACCCAGTGTATATTCTGTGAAGAGAAAAGCTCTCCATTTTCGTCATTAGTCTCCCCCCACCCCACCCCCACCACCACCACCCAACTAGCCTCCTTCAAACGATGTATCACAACCATCACATGGACCAAAGTCCTCAGAGCCAACGACGAGGGATGAACGAGGGATGCATGGTAATCAGACAACCATTCTGATTGACCATATTGTGGAAAGTACAATTTAAATGCGGGGAAAATGCACATCATAAGATTGAGCGAAGAACATTGCATATGTTGGTCCAGAAAAGCATTTTGTTGAACATATAAATATCTTGATAAAAACTCTTAAAAACTGCTTAAAAATATGGTGCCGAAAAAAGGTCTTCCTCATCCTTGAAGGGTTAATCATGACGGCATCTCTTTCAAACTTGAAACAACATGAACTGGTTAACGTTCCCACCCCAACATCGGTACCACAGTAAATCTCCAATCACTACCTCCATGAAGCCAAAAAAATGTCCCTCCAATATCTCCCAAACCCACCATCTCAAGTGTCAACCGAGGCCAATTCCGCCCACAGAACAAGAAATACGAGGCGAGAGGCAAAGATCTGCAAGGAGGGCCTGTTCCCCCCCAATCTCCCCTCCTTCAAATAGTCCTCTGATAATCAATCAACATCCTGAGAGCCAACAAGCTAAGTAACGCTCTTAATCGCATGAGAGTATTATCTTTCAAACCGAAAGAACGGTAAGTCCTCCCAGGCTCCCACCTCAGTCAATTCATCAACGAGGAGGGTGTCTTGACTGACCTGATCCGTGCTGCTGGAAGAAGATGACTCCGGTGACGCCGTCGGAGGGGCCGGAGAGCACGACCACGGCTTTGAGGTGAGACATGATGGTTGGAATTGCTGCTGCGTGGGGGGTGGAGGAATTGTGGGAGACGGGTGTTCAAGGGAAACAGAGGATGCGGAAGAGAGAAAGAGAGAGAGAGCCTTGTGAAAGAGCTGCTGGGGAGTGACAAGAGGCATGAGAGGAAGCTCGCCAGGAAGGCCGCCAATGATCAGCTTGCACGGATACATTCACTGACGGCTACTGTGCGTCACAGGAGGATACGGTTGCAACCCTAGGAGCATCCCCACCGGCACTCACCACACCTGGCCGGGGTGGGTTTGGTATGCAGGGACCAGCGCAACCCCACTGTGGCACTGGGAGCTGAATTCGTAACAAAGGTCCAATTTTGCCTGGGGTACCCCAGCTTGGAGTGGGGTTTGAGCAAGTCCACATTAGAAGAGATTGGAGGCCTCTAAGAGCTTGCGAGTTCCCGCAATCTAGGAACGTAGAAATTATAGAGTCATGGGAACTTGACGTGGTCGCAATAGTGCCATGTCATTATATTAATTTTTTTTTGGGACTTCTTTTTGCATTTTAGGACCCCCCATTTTTTATTTTTTTAGTAAAGGTCAGGTTGATAGCAACTGGCTATTTTGGGGACTATTTTCGGAAGAGACCTAAAGCAACCCTTTGGAGGCCTCAAATTTCATTTAATGGTGTTGACTAATTTTAGCAATTTCAATGCAATTTTGATTGTGTTCTTTTTATATATCCAACTTGGATTTAAATGGGGGCATTCAATGTTGGTCTACATTGATTTAGCTCCTTTCGTTGTTGACTAGGTCAAGGTCCCACCCTATACTACGGGGCTCTAGACTTGCCAAACAAAGTTGAATTGGCATTGTTGCATTTCCATCGGATTTCACCACCCCAATGTCATAATGTTCTAAGAACATCTACATTGTTTGACAAAATAAAGAGCATGATCATCTAAAATTGGAGTTGGGCTAACTTAGTTACCCCAATGTGAATATTGGTACCAATAAAATAGGGGAGCCACCAAGCTCTTCTAAATCCAACCTTTGGATATGAATATGGTATAACCTTGCAAATGTTTAGTGACAACAAAGGCAAAGCCGTTTTCGTTAGAGAGCTCATTGATTGAGTTTTTGGTAAGGATTTTGGTGTTAACGGGGAGATGTAAGCATGGTAGAGTAGTAACGCAAGGTAGTTTGAGTTAACCCCTAAAGTTCTTTGACTATGTTTCCACTAAAAACTCTCCAAAACTGTCATTTTTAGTGCAAGTACCAAGTTTTAGAAAAAAAATATTTTTGGACAAATGTAACCGTAGGATCTTGTAGTAAAGTAGATAGAAATGATGTGGAAAAAATTTCAGAAGAATCTACCGTGTGGATTGCAAGATATTAGCGTTTGAATTTGAAATTTTCATTTTTTTAACCCTGCTGAAAATTGGGCAGCTGCGGTTCAGAAGGTCTGATTTGTATGAAAAAATGGTCAAAATGGTTGTGCTTCTTTGGATTCTTTAGTAAGAACAAGTTGGCTACGTGCTCAAAAAATTTCAAATCATTTGGAATTGTACAACATATAGAAAAAAAATAGTAAGTAGAAAGAAGTAGTGAATCATGTAATATACTAAATTGTTAAGAATTTAATTATAGAATAAAAAAATGACAATCCCAATAGTTGTGACATTATAATAAAATATCTACATCTAATGTTTTTATTTTTTTTCAAAAATATTGAAAATTGAGTAAGATAAACGATTTCAAAGTTTATTTCAAAGTAAAGAATCCATAACTGCCCACAAACTAACAAACTTCATAACTTTCATCTCATTGATCAAATTAGAATGATTTAAAGCTTTCCATGTATATATAAGTTTGACAAACCAATTTCAAATTTCAAATTTTCAAAAAAGTGATTTTTTCAGATCTGCCCGAACTGCCCGAGTTGAGAAAAAAGCAACATATTATGCAATAACTTTTTGACAATGTAGTCAAAAGTTATGAAAATTGTTGGGCCTTAAAGATATTCCTAGATCCCATGTTATGTAAAAATTTCAAAGAAAAATATTAAAAACTCCATTCACAGGTACCTACCCAAAAAAGTTATGTTGCCAAAAACAAAGGGTTGGTCCTTTAGGGGTTAAGTTGGCTAGGTGCATTCAAAGGGTTGCTCGATCAAATGCCTATAAAAAAGAAGCTTTTCGGTGTTGTTGGATAGTATAAGGGCCAAGTCAATGAAGCTCACAAAAGATCACTTCCAACACTTACCTATGATTTTTAAGGTGCCTTTTATTCTATTGAAGAGTGTAGATGCTCTATGATTGAACTTCCATGTGACCAAAATTAGAAATTTTTAACTAAGACAGAAATGTATCAATTCCAGTACATAGAAGAGGTTATAAATTAGGCTCTTGGAATTAGTTAACTTAGCTAATGTAGGTTGAGTTGTGAATCAATACCAATTGCTAATATTAGAAAATGAGATATCAATGACTAATTACATCTCATTGTTAAATTACTTGAAACAATTCTAAAATTTCTATTGCATTTTCTATCATTAGAAGACATTTGGGGGCTACAAAAGACTATGAGTTTCCAAATTGCAGAAACACAAAATTTATCGTGGAAACAAGAATCTGACGTGGTTGAGAGAGTGACACCTCATCAATTTTTTTTTGCAATAAATAAATAAACCTTTGAACTTTTTTTCACATTTTTGCTAGCCTAACATCGACTAGTAGTTAGAGGATTAATCCCGAAACAAGCTTTAGGAGCCCTCAAATCTCCTCTAATGAAGATAAAGTACTTGCATATAGATCTTATGACAAAATTTTCTTGTTTATATAATGGAGGGAGCTTTTGCAAATAAGATGTCATGCAATTAAATGGACCTCACACAATATGTCTTACTGAATTAAAATCAAGATTTCAACAGTTTTGGATGAATATAGAATTAAATTTTGGTATTTCTATATTTATAAAAGTAGAAATAAATTTAATGATTTAAAAACTAAAACTAAACATAAACTAACATAATGATATACATAAAATATTTATTTATTTATTTGCTTACAAATTGATACATGTCCATTTTTCTAAATTTATACTTCATTCTATAATGGTTCTTTTTTAGGTTCATGCAACCATATATAAAATTTAAAATCTCACCTTTATACTTGAAAATACTTTTTCAATAGTGTAGAGACAATATCATTCCTAATTTTACCTTAGAAAAGAACAATGACATCCTTAGATTATTTTTTATATCTTAGAGATTACAAACAAAAATTTGACAATTCAATAATATGAAAAATGTTCATTCGCATATTGGAATACATTTGGTTGGAGTTACTTCTTCTAAATTTGGTCACAATGATTGAAACAATCAATACGTCAAAAAAAATAATCACAATGAAGAAACTATAGAGAATGACTCTTTCTTGAGGGTCTTTCTATACTAAGGACCTTTAAGTTTGACATATATTGTTTATTATTCACCTTCTTTAACCAAAGAAAGTTAGAATTTGGCATTGAAGTGGGATGTAGAGAAATGGAATGTAGGAGTTAGTAAGAAATTTTGGCCCTCAATTTCAGACCAAATTTTAAGTCCAACTCCTAGAAATGTTTGCATGGCAATACTTTTTGGAGGTTTGGAGTATTGGAAATAGGACTTGGGTACAAGAATTGAATCTAGCAAATATGAAGATCCAACTTGAACCCAATTCCCAACAATTTTTTTGCAAAATACAATTATGATGTAGATCCATTGACTGAAAGTTTATCTTTTGTAAAAAAAATTGATTGGCATTTTGGAATAAAGTAGAAACAAATTTGTATTTGAATGAAGGATTTGAATGTTTTTTTTACAAAATTAGAAGAGAAATAAATATACTAAAATGGACTAAAATTTTCTTACCCATATTTTAAAAGATATTTGCTTCCAAAATCCATCTAAGGCCTGATAGGGAAGAAAGAAATGCAAACAAGGAGGTGCTTGATGCAATTCCAAAATGTTCATAACATCCATTTACAATGCAATTTGTACTTTTCTAGACAAAGAGACAAAGACATTCATTTGTCATTAATGAAACTTGTTTCCATGTTGAATCTATTTTGATTTAATTGTATTCAATTTTGGTCATATTCAAAACACATAATTTTCATTGTTGAATGTGATTGTAGTACTTTTAGAAGATAAGGTATTATTCATTCAAAAGATCTTTTTAGTAGCTTTTCAACAACCCTTTAATTGAAGAGCTCAAATTCTTCCTAATATGAGTTTTTTGAAGTGCAAAAAACCCGAGCCCTCATCTGAAGAAATTGAGGAGATCCCCGTTTCTAAAACTAGAAAGCTGATATAGGCACACTCCATAATACAGACAGGACCGGTACTTACAGGAGTTGAGCAAAACGACGTACTGTAATAGACAGGACATCACACCTACCACTGGAGTTGTCCATAGGAAAGCTAAACGTTGATGGTTCTCTTATTCTTTTCACAGACCAAAAGTCATAGCTTTAGCAGAGATTTGTGACTTGAGGACACCAAGGTAGAACACCGTGAGCTTTCTTTACCAAAAAAGAACCCGGTGTGAAGGACAGGTGCAGTTGCAGACGGATCAATCGATGTGCTATCGAAGCCTCACCATAATGCACTAATAGCAAAACTTCTCAGGGATTACTTTGCCTGGGTTCATTAGATTGCTCGGATCTAACGCTCGCTTGATGGTGCCCATCATCGTCATTGCCTCTGGTCCAAGCTCTTTCTCCAGATACTGCACAATTCAGGAGAATTTCGATTTATTATTCCACACAGACTTGAAAAGTGTTGCTATGACTACTGAAAAGAACCACAAAATATAAAAAGAAGAAAAGTGAATGCTGTAAATCTCGAAAACAGGATTAAAAAGTAAATGTCTGGCACCCAAACAATAATACCTTCATTTTCCCAACTCCAACTCCATGCTCTCCAGTGCAGGTTCCTGTCCCAAGAATTCAACATTTGAAAAAGTCGACTTTTAGAAAGAAGGCCTCGCCAACGTCAGCGAGTCTCAATTTATCTATTACATTGGCTGCCAAAATAAGCATGATTGAGAGGTAAGCTTGTCGTTATGTAGAGAATCTAGTATTGATTACACGTGTCGAAACAAATGACATACTTTGACAAGGGAATGAATCACATATAAAAGCAGAAAGCCAGACACCTCTGACAATTCACAACAGGATCGAATTTGACACTTGCGAAGGTAATGGCAGACTAACCTTCCATGGAGAGCGACGCATGCACCATCTCGTTAGATAGTGCCAGGGCCTCTTCCACCTCTTCTTTATTTTTTGGGTCAAACAAAATAATTGCGTGAAAATTCCCATCCCCTGCATGTGATAGGATTGTACTGCCAAGAAAGTGCGGTCCTTGTCAAACAAAGCAAGGACAATAAACGAAAGTTCATATCATTCTCCATTTATAAGTCGTACGTCTGAGAAAAGACCTTGCTTCAACTCAAATCGAACTTCTTTGCTTTGACACTTAATCAGGACGTCGGTATGATTAACACAAAATTATCCAAAACAATCGAAGTGACTGGGTAAGAGAGTACTTGGGTAGAGAAGACGCAAGTAGCCTTGTTTTAGTACTGGAGATGCATTCTGCAAGTCTCGAGAGAGGCACGCAAACATCCTGTAAATAGACACCATTGCGCTATGAGATACTCATCTGTAAACTCCTCCATAAAAATATCTTCGTACGGTCACGATATTATTAAAGAGCCTCACAACTTTAAAAGTAGGGCGACTATAGTGTAATGATTGTGTGCATGTAAATTTGAGAAAGTGATTCACAGAAGGTCCTCCAAGTCAATCATAACACGATAACAAATGTACGCAGACTGCAGATTTTGTAAGACCTATTACTACTGTATTATTTATAATGCAGATATCGGTTCCCGTTATGCAATGATTACATACGGGATTACATAAGGAATAAGGCAACACTAAAGTCTGACCTTCAAAGTCAGTCATGCACTTGACGGTGAAAGAAGACTCTCACATCATGACAATACTGAAAATTTCAATTTCATCATTAGAGTTCACAACTTACAGTCACCATAGCTTCAGCGCCTGGTCGAAGAACGAAAGTAGACCAAAATGCCTCTTTCCTGATCTGTTCAATCAGAAGTTTAACATCACCCGCAGGCACATGTCCAAAGAAAGCTTTCTCATAACTCATCCGTAAAGTTAGTGCATTCTACAATACATATCACCAAACCTTTATGAATGAGAGCTAGAATTAAAAATAAATGAGAGTTATAAATACCTTCCAGAGTTCCTCCTTCTCTACCGGTGTATCGGCGAATACAAAGTCTGATCCATTATGTTCCTCAACAATTTTTTTGACTCGTGCAGTTTGCTCCAACGCATAGGCTTCTGTAAACACAAATTCAACTTCCATGGATTCAAGCTCTCAGGAAAGAATTCTTAGAAGAATCTAAACATCAAAATTACACAAAAAACCGCTGGCATTATTCATCTCGAGTTTTTCAAGTCCATATGACTCCATATGAATAAACTATGAATTTTAATATGCTTAGATTGTCACTTTTACATTCTATTCATTTTCACTTTAAATATGCTTAGAATGCAGGAACATCAATCTCCAATAGCATCTGAACCCCCAAATCAACAACCAACGCAGACAAAAATCCCCATTAAAAGAGGAACTAACCTGTGCCGATCAATTCGAACATAAGCGTCGCCTCTTCAGGATAGTCCTTGTCGTTGGCCATATTAATCGCCTTCATCATCACCTCATCCAGCAGCTCAACTCGCGAGACCTGCCCTGAACCGATGCCACTTCAGCAGTCAGATCAGAACATTTTACTAGTAACTTCCGATAAGCATACTCCAAAAATTACAGAGTCTAGGAGGCCTGGTTCGATGCAAAGAATTCGGGTTTAGAGTACGACACGTCAATAAGTCCACAAGGGTGTGGTAATGATTATACCCGGGCAAGATCACATAAAATAGGAATCTATAAGAACAGGTAAATATAATTAAGCTAAGCCCATTAAACTGTGTTATACGTCTAACCAACAACACGGCGGGAGTAAAAGCTATGCTTATTGTCAAGAATTAGAAACCTGAATGCCCGAGTGCATGGTGGCAATTGCTACAGCAGCTGCGTCTCCAACACTCTTGAAGTTGCACATGGCTACCTGCAAGCAGATCTCCAAGATTACGAAGACAAAGCAACGAGTGGGAGCGGAATCATTTTCAGCACATTTTAGAAATAATATCCCCATCACTTTTACCGAATAAGGGCTTCTCTTTCAGAGAATTCAAACTCGTACTACGAAGCGAAAACAACTGACACCGAACGGACAACCAGGTCAAATAGAGTCAAAATACTTCAGTATTCACCAAAATGCTCGGACACAGTGAAATCGTCGCATCACTTGACAGCTTGTCAAAGAATGATTAAAAACATCACCTGAAAACGGGCTAATAATAAGCCACAGCACTCAGGAACTCAACCAAGACTGAAAAAACCTACCTGAATTTCCAAGATACATTTCTATAGCGTCAAATAAAAGTTGGAAGGGACAATAAAATCAAAGGAAGGATAAACGTGTACGCAAATCACGACTTCACAAGTAGCATGAACTTACAACAGTAGCTTCAGGAATTTTTTGAAGACGAAGAGTGACCTCTGTGATAACTCCTAGAGTACCTTCACTCCCAATCAGCAATCTTGTCAAGTCATATCTGCCCATTATAACACAAATCAAAATTCATCGACGGAAATCGAGTCTGAACAAGATCAAAATAAAACAAACGATTTGAGATTCTAACAGAAAGAGATGAAATGAAATACAGACTTCATGTCCATATTTTCTCACTGGACAAGAAACTGCAGCCATAAAGGCAGGATAATAACGGGAATAGACCTACCCCGCAGCACTTTTTCGGGAACGAGCTCCTGTTTTGACAAGATCCCCATTTGCCACAACAGCCTGCCAAGAAAGATCTCATAGGTTACAAAAGTGTCTCGTAGCGATGAACTGAAGAACACAATGAGAGGAGCTCGAGAACCACGAGAATTTGTAGAAGCACCAATTTAATGGATCCTAAGTTCAATATTGAAACGGTCAAGAAAATAATCTTTGATATCAGTTACTGGTCACCATTATACCCGCAGAATTGTTTTCAAGAAATCCTCTTAAGACAGTCTAATCTGAAAACGCTGTACCTAAATAATGGTAACCAAGATCCAAGACAATTTTGTATTGATGATGCTAAATTTATCGCTCTGAAGGTCGAATGTTAGTACAGCACCTTCAAAGAAATGACATTGTCTCGCATTGTGCCATATCTGCCATGCACGAACAAAGAATCACGCCGTTAGTGTTACTGCTTCATAACAGGATCACGTTCAACCTTCGAATCGTACACAACCAGAAAAATTGCTCTTCACCTGACTCATTTACCGTCCAGGTCAAACAACAAATTCAAACTTGAGCTGTCGATTAGTATTGGCTAGTGCAATTGGTAGGTCGAGTTGTAAGGATGTGATCTACGAGTCATAGTATACAATTTTTCTTTGAAAGTCGTCCCTACGCTATTCTTCTAGAGTTGTAAGTTGTACTTTAGCACACGTCTCACATTTCTGTCATATTTCCAGGAAACTTTAGGGGTTAACCCTGAAACGTCTCAATCCTTTTTTGAATTTTTGCACATTTTCGCTTAAAGCTTTGTACAGATATATCATTTACCAGAATTTAATGAATTTGGTCATTAAGGAAGGTTGTCTTTTCTAGATTCAGGTGTTACATTTGATAAATAAGAAGTTAATTGGATGAAACAGTGCCTTGAAGGCCTATGTTCATCGTCCAGAATATGGACGTCGGAGCGCTTCAGGGTTAATGACTCCCTAACACGACGACTGCCGAATAGAATCTCGAGGTTCATTTCCTGTCTACGAAGCGGTCAAAAACGGCGTACCTCACAGCCATAGAACCTGAACATCGAGTTGCACACATTCCTCCAATTGTAGCGCCAGGGCCTGCACAAAGTCATGGATGAGAAAAATAAATATTAACACAACAGGCAGACGTACTAGAAAAATGATGCAGTGTTGACTCAGTGCAGTAGCATGTCGCAGTTTAGGGAACGTCTGAGCACATAAACTTGGTCTTTGAAACTTGCATTTAACCCTTAAATTCCTTACTTGATTCGAGAATAACTTGTGACTAAAGATTTCAAGCGACGTGTATGACGCATCACAAAATTTCAAAAATACAAAATAAATTTATCAACCACAGCAAAGTAAGCCTGGCTAGCATGCAAAACTCGTCGCGGAAATGCTATGCCAACATACTAGCACGGCATCTCCATCGCCCATTTCGTATACCAGACAGACATACCATACTCTGGTTCCACTTGGGAACTCCACCCCTCCTGAGATATTCAGCTTCAGCAGCGGCATAGAAAGATTCTTGATAGATTAGATGCGAAGTATTACCAGGATCTAGAGGAAAGAAGAGGCCATGGGGCTTTAAATATTCATTCAGCTCGATCCAGCCAATTCCTGGCTCCACGATTACATCCATGTCTTCCAGATGCAATTCCTTGACTTTCTGCACACCTCCAGCTCAGCACAAGATCGTTCATAACATCATTCCTCATTCCTCTCCTCAATTACAAAGTGACTGGACCATCCAATTAACAATCATGTGGCCTACAGAAGTATATTAGATCCTAGAGGAATATATCTAAAACTTATGGAAAAAAACACTAGCCAGTGCGTTTTTTCCATTATTGAAAGAAACAAAACGCAAGGAGAAGACTACAATTGCTCAAATATACTGCCGAGAGCCAGAAGTATACCTTCATTGAATTCATATCAATGCTTACTCCTCTTTGAAGCGTCATGGTGTGTCCTTCAAGAGACGTTCCTCCTGCAAATGGCGTTACAGGGACCTGAACACAGCAAACAATCACATATCAGCTAAAGTAATACCGAAGCTCAAGAAAAACACTACAATAATCAACGCAACCATCGAGCCATTCAGTTGTATTCGACTAATATTTTGTCGACAAATGTTTGGAAGACGCTGAACACCTTGAATTTTGCACAAGCTCTTACGATTGCGACCACCTCCTCCTGAGACCTGAATAATAAGAAAATAGCAAACACAAATTACAAAAAAATACTCGACGCAAGACCAGAGATCATGATCCCTATGTCGATTGTCACACGCAACGGAAAAAAAATTCATGCCGAGACCACCATAAGAAGTCTTATAGCCCACTTCACAATCCTTGTATGTAACAGCATGCAATCTTCAAGTCCCTCAAACCTAGCGATAAATTCGGCTTGGTAGTACCACATGACAACAATGTAAAATTTCATGTTCGATGACACCGGCCGAAAAATCTTCAACTTACTCTGGGTGTACTACAATATCTGGGATGGCGTCGACGGAGTGATATGTGTTCCACGGTTTTCCGTGAAATTCTCTTTCGTCCTCATCTACAACAACTCGATCTTCCTGAATTCCAACCTTGGCTCTCATTAATAGTTTCACAATTGAAGAGAAGAATGAGCTAAGGGCGGAAAAGAAAACCCTAAAAGTCAAGGATCAAGCGCTAGTAATAGCACGGAAAGAATCACCACAACTTTAAGAAAAACACAGAACAGATTACCACTGAGTCCAATCATATTAGAATAGCTGAACTAGTAAGAGCAGTTCCAGGCATCCATTACCAATTACTTAGAAGTTCAAGACAAACTCAAAAAAAAGCCAGAAAGAAGACTTTGTCGGCACGAAGACCGACATATAAGCGGCTACGATAATACTTACATCACAGATAGCTCTCAATTCCGCAAGAAGCTGTGTTACTGTGTCAGCACTGAGGATTCGAGGCGCGTCCCTGCTGCCATTAATTTACCAATTCAGTATGGTCCGATTAAGAGCAACTACGTCAAATTTATATATACAAGTCAAGAGATCTAGATACACGAACTTAATCTGGTGAGTCAATCCTCTAAATCATTTCGTACCATGGCCTAGGTAAATATGGCAAAGACATCAAAGCGTGTCGACTCAACAGCAATTAGCTCTTGAATGCCGACGCCAAATCGGTCAAGAACTTCCGGACAACTCTCATTCTATGCCACAGCAGGGAAGGGTAACATTTAGAGTCCGAGCAGGAGTACCGGAAACTAAATTGATCCGCATTTTTCCATTTGTACTTGAGTTTTTGATTGCCTAAGACCGAGTTCATTTTTCGACTCTGCTTTTAAGTCTCGTACACAAACGGAGGCGATTATTAAACAATCATGATCACTTACCTCACTCATTTCCAAGTGTTAGTTCAGCAACGGAACTGCATCTCTCACACAAAAATTCTTGAATTACACCACAAAACTTCAATTCTGAATTCCAAAAACTCCGTCAAAAAGAACCATATCGTTCCAACACGACGCCAATTGACAATGGAAATTCAAAAGAGTCTCAAATTAGAAGAGTCCAAATTAGAACCGACTAGCTCGACACTTTACTTTCCATCAAGCGCCTCCGTCGCAACAAGAGCTTCAGCAGACTGTTGGACGCTCTCACTCCCTTCAATCTGTTGGAGAGCCTCACAGCACGTCACAGCCGGATGAAGCAAGCTCATGAGCCCCGTCACCGCAGCCACAGCAGTCCCCCCTACCACCGCCCCCGCGCGCACTTTCCATCGCGGTCGTTCCCTCGAACCCGTCGTCCGCTCCTTGGTGAAGCTCACAAGACTCAACGACGCCAAGCCACGAGCTCGGTTCGCCGGGGGAGCGACAATACAATCCGCTGCAAGGAAGCTGCAGCGGCGAAGAAGCAGAGCACCCGCACGTCGAGCCTGCGCCATAGCTAGCTCCTGCTCCGATCCACACCCTAAGTGATGGCCGAATGGAATCTAACACCAAATTGATCTCGCAATTCGATAGAATTCTAATGACCTGTCCTTCCGTTGACGACGTGACTACAGGGATCTCTTTCAATTCTAATGCAACAAGCTTGGTACTTCAATTTCAGTGTTCCTGGACATTCTGACAATTGCTTGCTAGGGGTTGCGTTTTGTCGACAATGGCTTGAATGAGTCCCAAATGGAATGTTAAGCTGGGAAGGTTGCAGATGGGGAGGAAATCGAAGCATTCTACAAGTGGCAACATAACATTCTATTGGCCTTGTAAGCCTATAATGGTAACACCATCTAACCAATGTGTGATTTTAGTGATATTTTGCTCAAAAGTTATACAATTTTTTTAAGGGAATATTAGGTGATATATTCCTCCATTTTTAGTATGTGATACTCCCTCTATCTCCAAATAATACTGGTATTTATTTTGTATTTTACAAAAGAAATGGTAGTATTATTTGGAGATAGAAGGGAATATTACTCATTTGCTACATATTTTTAAGATAAATGTCACTTTAATTTAGAGAAATGTACACTCTTTTGGATGAATAATTTAACTTTCATCCCTATTTAGCGCTTCATCAATTTATAAAGATGTAATGAATTGCATCACTTCAATAAAAATTGTTTTATACACCATTTGAAATAAATGTAAAAAATTCTTGCACTCAACATTGAAAAAAAATGGTGTGCTAAAGGTAGAGGTCTACTCAAAAGCCAACCTAATAGGGCATGTTTATACTAGCAACTAAAGGTTGTAACTTGGCCAAAGCGTTTGGAGCATTGAAATTGAAAGAAAAGAAGGGGATGGTTAAAGCAGCTTTATATTAGCCTTATAAATGAAAACTGACTAATGCTTAAAAAACATGATAAAATGACATGGAATCATACATGTACTAAATAGATAAGGTTTCATAGACATCCAAATTTTGTAGAACGACAACTTTAAGAGGTTTCATTGCCAAATTTTTAGGATAACCAATCATGTCAAGAAAGTTGATTGATGGCAAATTTGAGCATTGAAATGGTGAAATTCCATTACTTTGATATTTTTATAGTTAAGACTACACAGTCTCAAATCTAAACCTCTCATAGATTTTCGAAATCTATATGTGTCTTAGATGTTTGAAAATCTATACCTATCCTAGATGTCAATTTTAGTTCAGATTGCCTGATCTAAAAAATGGCATATGGAATATTGCCATTTTAACAAAATTTGCCACATTGGTCTACATTTATCAATCTTTAGTCCTTCAAGGACCAAATAATTGTTCAAATACTTAAGAAATCTCCAATAGTTGCAAATAAAGTCAATTTTGGTTTCATGTTTACAAAATTTTGACATAGGGTGCAATCATCTCCCCCCTTGGTTGGAATATAATTATTTTTTCTAATCAAGTGCCAAAATCAAAAGTTATGTTGCCAAGAATTTTTCATACAACTTAAGTAGTCTATAAAAAAGGCTCATCATCTACTTTTGAAATTTGACAAGGATGTCACTAATATGAAATAGGATACAATTGTCCAAAAAACCATAAGTAGTACAAAAATCTTAGAGTTTATTTTTGTTAACTTTGTTGGGTGAGAGCAAAAAATGATTAACTTTGAACTTTGAACATTTTAGTCTTTGAATTTGTTTGATTAAAATTTCTATTTTAATTTTTTTTCATTGCCCTAAAATGTGGTGATTTTTGCCTAAAATGTGCCTTGGTCTTCAAGATTTAAGGTTGATTTATTATTGTCTTGATGGACAAATGCACACTACACTAAATCAATATGTATTGTCACAGTCCTTAATTTAGTGGCATTTTTTGAAATTCTTATAATTTCAAATAGATACAAATTGTAAGACATATCATCAATTTTTTTGAAAAAGTTTGTTGTTGTTATATATTTATTATGAACATAAGGTATACAAAAATAGTACAAGAATTTTTTTTAAATGAAATATAGGATATATGAAATAAGAAGAATTTAAAAATTAAGGTTAATATAGCCTTATAGAAATCAAAATTTTTTAATCTACATAGAACCCATGTAATAGGGGCTTGAACACATGTTACCAAGAAACACCCTATATAGTGCCCTCTTAGTTCCAAAACTTCCCATTAGAGAATTTTTTGATTCTCTATACAATTATTAACATTTGGCAAGCAGGTCTATTTTTGGAGTCTATTGATCTACTTTGAAAAAGGAATCTCTAACAAAATAAAGAATAGCCTTGTGTGAATATCATGACTTTAAATAAATGTATTTCTGTTCACTATTCAACAATTGTAAGAAGAAGGTGCTTTAGGTGTACTTTTAAATATAATACAATACCTGCTACAACCTTCCTCCATTTAACTACTAGTTTTTAAGAATGAATGCTATGACATTTGGAAGTTTGACGAAGTGTAGAAATAGGGGAAAAGTTCCTCCTTTAGGCAAAATAAATGTAATGCAAGGGTCCTTTTCAGTACTTCTAGGTATCTCTAAATTGTAGGGAGTTCATAATTTTTCTAGTGCCTTCACTCTCGGAATGATTCCAAATTGTTGTTTGTTCTCCTTAGAAGCTCAAGTCTAGTGACAATTTCTCATAAAAGCTTTCTAATTTCTACTCCATATATTTTGGCACTATCTTATGTGTAAAGGTTAGGTTTGGGATAAATGACGATTTTTCTTTTTGTTAAAAAAGCATCACACATCATCTTGTGGATGGTGTGAGGTGACATAAATGCCTAAAAATATAAAGTAGAAATTTAATTTCAATACCTAAGTACAAGAATAAACCTTCACAATTTTACATATGCTTTATAGTTGTAAGATTTTGTAATTAGTTGGCATAATAAATACCACTCCTTAACTCCTAAGGTCCCAAGGCCTTTTTTCCATCAAAAAACACTCAAAACTCCCATCTCTATAGTAAAGAGAAAAAAAATTTGAGTGTTTCTTTTGCACGTCTAACAAAAAGACATTAGATGTATTTTGAGGCCTCCAAAAGATTGTGAGTTTCTAGATTGTAAGAATATATAAACTATTGTAGATATGCAAAAACGTAGGAACCTGATACAATCGAGATTGTGCCATGTCATTAAATTCTTTTTTAAAATTGGATATTTTTTTCCATTATACGACCAAATAATTTCATTTAAAAAAAAAATTTGACTTGACAACAACCAGTAGTTTTAAGAACAAACCTGAAATAGTCCTCTGGAGGCGTCAAATCTCCCCTAATGATCTTATACTATACTAGAGTTAAAATGTGTGGAAAAAACTTCTAAAACTTCAACTATGTAGATTGTAAGATGTTTGCATTTAAAGTACATGAAACAAGTTTTTTGGTATCTTGCTTAACTACATGTTTTGGCTTTAATTGAACCTTTCTAACTTAAAATTTTTTCAAACCTAAATTTGAATTTCTAATTTTACATGATGAAAAATTGGATTAAGACTCTAGAAAAAAATTATTAAATGTAATTGTTGTTGTTCATTAAAAAATTGCTAAGTAGAAGTAGGTTCAAGATTGAGAGGAAAACTAAATTGTTAATAGTTCTAAGATGGGATTTAAACACACTAATTTCATCAGTGAGATTATTCTAGCAAGAAATGCTAACCTTGCAAAACTTCTTTTTGGAAAAACTATCAAAATTGAATTCAGAAATCTATGAACCCTACAAATTAGTTTTAAAAAAGATGCTCTTAATTGCCCCAAAAAATATGATTGCCTATCACTATGGCACAACAAATCTAATTGGAATTAATCAAAGCTTTCCAAGTACATAAAAACACAATCTATATGAATCAAATTTTCAAGAAAATTTATGTTAGGTTTTTTCAAGTTTGTTTTCCTACCCCCAAAACTAAAATTTTGGCTTTTTGTGCCATAACTTTCACTCCCAAGCATCATTTGAAATAAAAATTATATTTTTGAAAAGCTAATTTATTTCCTATCTTCTCAAAGAAATTTAGAAAATCATGACAAATATTGAGACCATTGAAACATATCCAAAATCCATTTTGTCCCCTATGGAGACAATGAGACTTTAGAGGTTAATTGTGGAAGGATATGGTAGACTCTAAATCTAAGTGACCAATGAATGATTCCACTTGAGATTGTAAGATAGAAAAAAAGTATTTTCATCTAGTATTTTTTTGGAAGTTCTTTAAGTAAGGTAGCTAATCCATTTCTAATCACCCCCTATTTCCAATCTCTCTCCATTTCTAATCTAAAGGCTCTCTTTCAGTGAAGTTGTGATACATTGTGATTGGTTGCAAAGCTCTCAATATTACAATAAACCCTTGGTTAATATTTCAATTAGCTTATGGTCACAAATAGAAAGGTCTAAATTACCTTTGGGGGGTACTTCATCTTATATTTTGCCAATGCTTGCAATAATGACCTATTTAAAGGAGGGCTATTTACCGTATAAAATTGATTAAAAGACATAGTATATTTCAAAATAAAATAAAATGTTGGTAATTAAAGGTGATTGCATGAAACACCTATACTATTTGTGCATTTTGCAATAGTACTCCTGACTTTTTTTTAAGTACTATTAAATTAGAAAATTACTTTTTAAAATTTAAAGAAAAAATGACTTATATATAGACCTTTAAGAAAAAGGTATCCACAAAAGGAATTGTATAGAAAAAATTTCTAAGTAGGAAAACTTAAAAAGTGTCAAACCTTAAGAAAATACATACCTTCATGTTTTAATTAGGGAAAAATAGTATAAATAAATATTAAAAATAAAAAGAATCCATTTGCAACAACTTTATGGAGATGGTCATTCACCAAAAAACCCACCAAAATAATATTTTATATGTTTCAAAATACAAGCAGAAAGAAGCTCACTTTGTAGACTTCCACACCACATAAAATAACTATTTTCAAAAATTATTCCTTGAAGAGCTAGAAGTCTATTAGAAGGCCATCTAATCTAAATGTCATCTTAAAATCATTAAAAAAAGGTACTCCTTAGAACTAAAAACCTCCAAATTGTCATTTGTGACATTCAATCACTAGTACTATGTTAGTATTAAACTATTTTTGAAAATTATGAAAAATTATGGTAGGTGTGTGATAGTCATGAGTACCTTCTCTATAAATCTTGAGTCATTTGGAGCAAAAATGCAAAAGTTATGGTCAAAAAATAGATCAGCATGAGACATGTGACGGAAAATAGTACAAGTGTTTTGTGCAATCACCCTTAAATGCATCATATTGGTACTTATAAATTTTCCAAGGGGAAATTTTAAATTGGGGGTATATTACTTGTACCTCATTTTTTTTCATATACACCATTTTTTCCCTATATTAATTTTTTCCCCTTACACCCCATTTTTTTTATAGACCCTTCAATGACAACACTAATACCATAAAATCTATGGACTTGAAGTTTAAGAACTAAAGGCAACAACATACACAATGGCCATGGTAAATTGAATTCAAAAAAGCACATTCATTCCTATTTCACTCATGAATTGCATATTGTAACCTTTAGATCGTGAACTTCAAACTAGACATTGAATATATACTACCATTGGATACCATAAGTGTCCATGATGTTGAACCTACCTTGCTACTCATTCATCTATATAATATGGATGTAAAATAATCACTTTTCATTTATGGATAGTTCTTGAGAGCCAATTGAGTTATTTGTAAAGTCCCCACTTTGGGCATGACTTTTTTTGAAGTTGAAAAGGCAACTATAGTTGAAGCGTCAAACTTTTTTGCAAGATACTTATGCCGCACGACTTCAAAAGTGGGGGCCAAACTTTTTTAGGCACCATTTTGATGGAAAAATAAGTTTCATACCCATTTTTATTTCAACTTTTTTAACTCAACTGGATTTTTCACAAAACTCATGGGTTAAAACCCAGTTTAGGATACTTTGCAAATAACTCAAATATCCCTCTACAATCTACAATTCCCCTAAGGTAGGGGGTTGTAATTACAACCCTATCTCTAAAAGCGATTTGGTAGATTTTGCCTCTAACATGTACCAAGAGTGTACATTTGAGGAGGGGGTCGCTTTTACAAACTATTGTGTTTTCAACTTCAAAAATTCATAAATAATTTCATGAAGGTCTAAAAAATATGAAATGGCTTGGGTTAGATGCCAATTCCATTTTTCTTACCACGAAAATTTACTAAAAATTGTTTTAAGGAGTTTAGCTTCCCCAAAATACAAATCAACTAGTAAAGGGTTGCTTTTATAGCCCCCTACCTTATACCATTTTTAGAGCATCGTAGTTGATATGTAATGATTGCATAATTCTTTGATATTAAATTGAATGCTATATTACTTACAATGATGCTTTACAATTTTAGAGCAATGTATATTATATGTACTTTCCTTACAAAATTTATCTACAACAAATATATTGGACTCTACTTTTTTTTATCACATGTAGTTTCTACAATTTTTGCCAATGCCCCCCATTTCAAGAAATCACCATTACAAGTTGAAGAGAATCTTCTACTAAAAAAATCATAGTAATTACATTTTTTGAAATAAAATTCTCAAAAAATATGAAAATTTTCTAAATTCTATTTTAGTATATGATAAAAAAATTCCACATTCAAAAAACTTGCACTCTAAATATGCATAATTGCTTAAGTGGTTGAAAATGGGCCAACTACCTTACATTTTTAGGGAATAATATTGCAAATTTTCTTCTCATGATAATATAGATTTTAGAAGAAAAAAATATTCTTGATATGTAGGTCATCATTATTGTGTATTTTGGCCATTATTTTCTATTTTCTATTTTCTATGTACTCTTGATATGAACTTTAACTACAAAAATGATGTTAACTTTGGCCATAAAAATGATGTTTTTTGAATTTGAGGCCAATGAAATTTTATGATTTGTATTATACATATGAATTCATTTCTAAGAAATAAATACAATTTTTTTTCTTTTATATCTAGATGCAAAATAATAGAAAATATAGTAATGCATAGTCAAGTGATTGTAAGAAACACTTGTCTTGTTTTTTGTCCCCTTAACCCTTACCAAGTAGTTTTTTGCTCATAAATTTTCATTTTTTGTTTTTTTGACTTGAAATTTGTAATGAAGTTGCACACAAAAGTTTTACATCTTGTGTAATTTTTTCAATTTAAAAAAAATTATTTTATTATTTTAAAACTGCCCCTGATTAGGTGTCTACTTTGGCCATTTTGGGGGGTTTTTAGTCCTATTTTTGGCCCAAAACAGAAAACTTTGAGCTGAAAATTGTCATGCATTGACCTTTAGTATAGTTACACAATATCTAAAAATACTTTTTGAAAATATTAAATTGTTCAACTTCTACATGTGCTCAAAGTGCAATACCAAGGTACACTTGTACAAAACACAAAATATTTTTTTTGAAGATGAAATTTATTTGAGAAGAAAAATCTTGAAGTTAGAAAAAACGATTTTTGAATTTTATCTTTTTGAATTTTTTACTATTTTTAAAAAATTAAAGAAAAAAGTGTCTATTTTCATTGTATTTTCCATTGTCCTTTTTTTGTGCATAACTTTTAGAGGTAAATTTTCTTAAGTTTGAATTTTAAGAGACATAATATTCTCATTGCTCTTCAAATTATCCATATTCTATTTTATTTTTAAAAAATTATTCCAAAAGTCATAGGACTCATGGAAATAGGCCATTTTGAGACAAAACCAATAAGTGTTTCTTGCAACGACCCAATCAAGCATGATGGACAATGAGGGCTTGAAATTAATGGTTAAGGGGGGATTACTAGGATTAACAACAATCTAAATGATGGATATTAAGGCTTGAGGTCAATGGTTATTGATATCATGAACAAGGCATTTTCTAACCCTACAAGGATGTAGGATACACTTAGCCCATACACTTGCCAAGTTTTTATACCTGGTGTCAAAGGTTTTGGCCTAGCACCTAGTAGAACTAACCCAAATAGAAATGAACCTTGTCAATGCCAACACCAAGCCTCCAAGGATAATTTAGGTGGGGCTACTTGAAAATTTAAGGCTGGGTTTTCACGGTAATTTGTAAGTGCTTTTTCTTTGCGAGTACTACCCAGGGTACTCTCGGTAATTTGTCTTTCTATATGTCTCTCTAAAGGTAGTTGCTCTCCAACACATGAAATGTTTCTTTTCAGTGTCATTTCATATTGAAATGATGAAAATTAGGGAACAAAAAAAGGTTTGATGTTTTCAAATTAGTGCTCTGAAATCATATTTGTTTTCAAAGATATTTTGGTGGAATTAGTAGAAAATGAATTCAATATAAATTTAATTCATGCATACTAAATAATACTTTGGAGTTGCTATTGATTTCTTACATTACAGGAGTTTGTTTATGGATTCCATACTATTGAAGTTTATGAATAATATTGCTTTGGTGCAATGGTTAGGAAATGAATTAGATACTAAATTGATGTATGTTGGGAAATGAATGACAACCTACTTGGCTTCATGTTTGGATATGATCATGATTGGATATGCTATTATGTTCAATCTTCTTCTATATAAGGTAGGAAATTCCATTGTGAGATTACTCTAATTGATTCTGGAAAACAATTTGCATAAGAGGATTTCTGGGCCCCTAGGAGACTGTTTTAGGGGTGTTCCCCGAAATTGTTCCCACTGCTGCAAACCAGCACCCTGCTGGTCTGAATTTTTGAATTTTGAAAAATTAAAATTAAAATTTTTTTTTCCAAAAAACTTCAGAATGTATTAAAGAGAAAAAAAATGATTTCAAAAAATATTTTTTTTTTCAAAAAAATATTTTAAAATATTTAATATTTAATTAAAATTAATAAAAATTTATTATTTTCTGACGTGGCAATCGCTCGACCACATCAGCATTGCGTTCCCAGCATTCCCAATGCGTTCCCAGCGTCTGGGAACTCGCAGTCTCTTACAGGAGTTGAAAATCCTCTTATGTTTGGATGTCACATACGGCTTTAAGGCCCAACAAAGTTCATGTTGCCTCAAAGAATAAGTTTAAAGAGTAACCACCAATTTGAACTTTTTTTCATAGAAGTGTGACTTTGTGAAGTGTAGTTGCTTAGTTTTTTGTAAGGCATCAAAAATGTTTTTAATCAAATCAAATGCCAATATCTTGCAATCTACATGGTTAGAAACTTTAAAATTTTTGTATGTCTTTTCAAACTAGTATAGTACAAGATTCTCCAGTTACATGTGTCAAAAATTGTTTTTTTTCAAAAATTTGGTACTTGCATTAGAAATGATAGTTTTGGAGTGTATTTGGTGAAAATATAGTCTAAACCATTTAGGGATTAAGATGCCTTCTCCCAAAGAATAGGGAACCTCGATATAATTTTCAACCAAGACCTTGAGACAACTTGAACTTTGTTGGGCCTTAAAAGTACCCCTCAAGTACATATTGTTTGAAAACTTCAAAGAATAAATAAAAGTTCCATTTGTTGTCAGTTGTCCAAAATCAATATGTTGCCAAAAAACGCAATTTGAGCATTTAGGCATTAAATTCATAAGAATATATTGTAATTTATGCAAGAATTTTTTTGTAAAGGTGCAACTGTTTTCCATAGAAGGGCTAGTAATCAAAAGACACATTCATTTGTCCATGTGTTTTTAAGAAAAACAACAAAACACATTCATGTTAGGAAAGGGTTTTTTTTCATTGTTGTTTAGGGGACACATAAAAGCTAGTTTAGTTTGTTTTTTAGCTACCATTTAAGGTCCAATTTATTTTTTGGGAAAGCTAAATTGTTTCAATCAATTTAAGTAGATTTTTCTAGAAAGTAAAATAAAATTGACATCAAATCTAATTTATTTCGTATTTTTTGGACCTTCACAAAATTAATTTTGATTTTTTGAAGTTGAAACACAATGCCTTTTTAACCCCTAAACGACGCACAAACTATGTTCTGATCAATGAACAAGAGAAAATCTTTCTGTATAGGACAAAAATACAATTATTCATCCTCGATATTGGAGGTGGAAAGGCAAGATCTTCAATAAGGCTTTGACTTCCAACAAGAGCTTTTGAATTTTTTCAAATCAATGATTCCCACGATATCAAAATTCAAGATTTTCACAACCACCAACTCATCATTTAGGGTTAAAAAAATGTCACTTGGTCTAGGAGGGCATGGTAGATATGGCATGTACTCAAGAGGTTGAAATTCCAAACATGACTCTGAAAGTTAGCCACTCATGCCCCCACCACCTATTTTGGTAGATGGTGGATGGCGGGTGGAATTTCCAGACATTGTGCATTGGCTCTCTAAGTGTCTTGATGGATGATAAAAGAATCCTTCTATATAAGATAGAAGTGTAGATGTTCATCTTTAGAATGTTGTGTGAAAAGAGAAGATCTTGTTGTAGTTTAATCTCTAAAGGGCTAGGGATGTTTGAGTATATCTACAATAGTATATTCTTGACTAACTCTTGTAACAAGTATAATTCATTATTTGTATAGAATAGTTTTGATGGATACCACCATTGAAATGAAAGATTTATATAGCTTTTCTATAAGAAAAGGATTGACAATATCATGCAATTTTTGAGAAAATGCCACTATTGACAAGGTTGATGAAAGATGTTTGATTAGGCAATGCATTAAATATGCATTAAAATGGAATTGAAATCAATAATGCTCAAGAGTATACATCATATATAAGATACATATCATCATATCATCATTTTCTAAGATACATTTCATCATGATATGTGCAATTATTTTCAAATCATTTTGAGGTGTGGAAAAAAAAATATGAAGAAGTGAATTGATATCATAGAGCACATTCTATTTTCTCAAAAACTTCACCAAAAATTGCACACTAAATCATCTCTTGATCTCTAGTCCCTTTTGTCATCATGATCAGTTAACATTCTGAATTTTCTACAATTGTAGTTGCAAAAGCCACGTGGTGTAGACTTGGGGTTCTTTAAACAAATGACTCACTCAGTGCCAAAAAAGATAATTTCCAGTTCAACCCGTCCCTTCGGGGCCAAGCATATCCTGCACACTTGTCAAGCTATATGTGCCCATCATAAACTATATGTCACAGCTAATCATAAACTATATGTCACAGCCCATCATAAACTATGTGTCAAGCTATATGTCACAGACTCAGACTACATCACAAATTCTTTCTTAGGAATCCAGACAGTCAGGTTGAAGGAACTCAGTTTGTGCATTCACGAGAGCATTTGCAATGAATACTCACACTAAAAACTCACACGGAGATAAACTGGCTGCAATGTCACAGAAATGCTGCTCAAGTTCCCAGCTCTCCCGATAAGATCAACGACACAAACTTTGCACTACGTTAGTTGGCATGGAAAACTGCACAGCGAAAATTTTGCATCGTGACAGTATCGGTATATTAAATAATTTACAGAGTTGGGCGTTTCGCTCCAACAATTTTTTGCAGTCACTGGATTAGTTCAAGGCTCCAGTGAAGCTCTCAAATGTGTGTGCACAATCAACCGTACTACACTGAATAGAGACCCAAGTGGCAACGGAATGACAGGTAAATGAAATATTCTGCAAGGAATGCAAAATGTAAGATCCTGCAACCTAAATACTGCACTCTTAAGAGCAAGTCCTGCAATGACTGTAATCAGATCGCTCGCACAAAGCTAGTCCAGTGCAGGGGCTTCAGTTGCTGCAGGACTTGCTCCAAATTTACAAAACCACATTGATCACGGTCTGCGCAATCCGCCATGTGCCTCGCAACAATAAGAACCAAATGACAGCAGAGACGACTCCCAACAAGAACACAAACGCAAACCCACTCCAAGAGCCTTTAGCCACCTTCCGTTGGAGCTGCTGCTGTTGCGATCTCCGCAAACAGCATTCTTGCTTGCAGTTTTCGGCGGTGCACGGCTTCCATGACATGACCTCCTGCTGCAACTTCCCGCCCCCGTAATTCACCACAGCGGCCTGCACAGTCTTGGCACCATTTTCAGAGCTTGAACAGGTGATGGTAAACGTAGTCACATGCGTGTCAGAAGCTTTTACAAAAGTCCTGCTGAAGCTAGGCATTTCAGCAGCAGAAGCAGGGAGAATCGGCAGCAGTTTATCTAGTGCTGCCGACAATTTCCCAGGGGACGGTTGTTTACTGTCAGGAGGAGCTGGAGGTACAAAGTCAGGCATCTGCCAGTAATACGAAGCGGGAAAATCCAACTCTGCAGCAGGAGATGACACATCCACTTCTGATGTCAAACTTCCATCCACAGTACGTTGTGGATCTTCTCTGCTTGATGTGGAAGGCGGCATACCTTCATAATTCGAGAAGAAATCTGCACACAGGGACAATTCCCATCAAAACCCGCTGCAACGAAGGTCTTCTTCACATACGGCCGCATGATACCAAAACTCCATCACTGGCCTTACCTTCATTCCGACCTGATATTCACATGATCCTACAACCACTTCTCCTTGTCCTCGAGTCTACCAGGCCTCCATCTCTGTAACTATTCTGAAGTTAGTTCGATTCGTAACTATCCTGTAGTTAGTTTCATGTACACAAAAGGGGTCTGCCGAAGCTCGTGCAGCCCGAAAATTTCAAAAAGGCAAAGTCTATAATGACTCAGAATCTCTCAGTACCTTCACGTCTCAACCGTGTCGAAGAATCGTCTAAAAGCTCTCCATCAATGAGCCATCTGTCGGAAGGTCTTTGAAACTCCAGGCTCGATGATGCAAGATCAGCAAACTGTGACAAATCCCGGGAGGAAGCACTACTGTGGAGCATCCTCGGGATGAAACTGTCCGCCTGGTTGAAAGCTTGGTTATTGGGACGCATCAAAAGCATGCGCCGAGCCGTATCGCCCTGGGAATCGAACTGCATCGGCATGACATTTAAGCTTCGCGGAGGCCGCAATTGAATCTCCGAGCCCACGGGCATGTATCCATCCTGATCTCCAAGCTCCGACGTCAGATCATTGATTTCCAAGTAGTCATCAGTCCCTACAGGCATCCCGAAATCAAGCGAATCGCCATTGAAAGCAAGCACATCGCTGGCCAGGCCTTCATCGCCATTCAGAAAACCTTCACTGAACATAAGGTCATTGTCAATGACAGTTTCCTTCCATGACTCTTCCTGAGGCTGAGTTTGCACCGCATCTAGAACCTCCTGAAACGAGATCACGTCGTTGTTGCCCGGTCTCAAATCTTCAGGAACTTCAGGGAAATCTACCCAAGATTCGTCTACGGTCGTTTCCCCTGCCATGAACGCTTCCATGGCAGCCTCAGGGAAGAAAAACGGAGCATCGTTTGCTTGATCTTCTGTTACAGACTCTGGCTCCACCTTCACTTCTGCAACTACTTCTGCTACTGCTTCAGCCGGAGCCTCATCCTCATCGGGAAGAAGTGGACTGGAAGGCTCCTCAAACGGAGCACCGTACTGTTCCCCATTCTTCGGGCCCGCGCCACTCTTCTTGAAAACGCGCGCAAGAACATACGCCTCCTGCCGTCCTGTCAAATTTTCATACACCTTATCGTCCATACGATACTCGTGCATCACCCAGTCGGTTCGCTCCCCTCGGGGAGCCCGCCCCATGTAGTAAACGAGCGTCTTCTTCATGCCCGTCGACCTCGTGCATCGCACCGTGCGGTCCTTACCCGTCGATTTCCAGTAGCCAAATTCCGTATCGCGGTTCGTGCGGGAGCCATTCGGGTACTTCCGGTCCCGAGCGCTATAGAAGTACCACTCCTGGTCGTTACTCCCAAGTGACGATAGGCTAGGTAAGTCCCAGGGCTCCACCTTGTAGAGATCCACCACGTTAATCGGGTTCATCTCAATTTGACTTCTATTGATCTTCTTCTTCAAGTAGTACGCAACAAGCTCCTCATCCGTCGGGTGGAAGCGAAAACCAGGGGGCAGTCGCTGCGCCATGGCTCCAAATCTCCTCACTCGTACTTACTCACTCACTCACACTTCAATTTTTTTTCAAATTTTCTCGTCTCTCAACTTCGACAAATGCTTCTAGTCCTGGGGTTTTGCCACTACCAAAACCCCAAAGAAACAATTCACAAACTAGAAGAAGAAACCCTCGCAACACAAAGACGATACAAACACAGCAACAAACACAAGAAACGCAGATGAAAAAAGAGAAACAAGCTAGAAATTGGGAGGAGGGGGAGGGGCTGGGGGCAACTCGAAGGGAGTGATGACTCTCATGGGGGTACCACGAGAAGCACCGAAGCGCAGGCGCTCTCTCACAAACTCAAGAACAGAGGAAAAAAGTGGGCACTCTTGTGGGGTTTGGGCGGACCTTGAAGCAGAGGTGCGAGACGGGTTTTTTTTTCTCGGGCAGAGGCCATCCTGCCCGAGGCTAATGCTTGGGTAGCAAGGCAAGCCTCTGCCCCTTCTCGTCGCTTCTCCGACGCGCTCTGTTCCGATTGACCCGCCAGCTACCGTCCTCGGACTTTTCTTCAGCAGCTTCCACGGACCCCACAGTCATTTGTCTGCACAGTTTCATTGATACCCGGATTTCTTCTGCAGACATATGATGCCCGTCTTCCCTCTCCCCACATACCCGCAGGATTTTACAGACAGCGAATACCGCTGATACCCGACATGAAGGAAGGCGCTAAACACCCATACCTGATGCCCTCCATTCGGGAACTCGTGCATCCCCCCTTCCATACCCTATCTATTACCACTTCCGAATGATACCCGATACCGTTACCCACCATGGTTTATACTCCTATTTATACTCCTTATTCGCAGTAGCAGGTTCTCAGCATGGAGCAGTGTTTTCTTACGGGAGATGATTCGCGATGTGCGAGACGACATCGGTTTCGAGTGGAAAATGTGCAGCTATAGCGAAGCATGAAGCTCCTGCTTAGCAAGTCGCAACTTGCCTGCCGTGCAATGATGCGGGAATCAAATTCTACCGCCGCGTCGCACGTGAGCTCGGGCTTTCCCCGGGATGCCTGGGAAAAAAGCAAGGTGGTGGTGGCCGCCGTGAAGAGCTCGTGTCTGGAATGTGTTTGCATTGAGATTCGACCTTTGACATTGTGTGTGACATACTTACCGATAAAGACAAATTATTTAGCCGTTACATTAGCATTCCCAGTGGAGACCGTCTTCTTAGCATCATCTCTGATTTTGAAGAAGTCACAGGATTGCCCAACATTTGTGGAGCTATCGATGGGACTCATATACCGTTAGCAGAGAATCCTAGTAAAAGTGGTCACATTAGCGGCAAGTGATTTTTTCAATAGGAAAAAATTCCATTCCATTGTTCTACAAGGCGTTTGTAATTCAAGGAAGATCTTCTGGAATGTTTGTGCGGGCCAACCTGGAGGGGTGCACGATGGTGGCCAATTTAAAGTTTCTAGCTTGTACAAGAGTTTGAGGAGAAGAGAGATTCTACAGGAACCCGTGGTTGTTGTTGGAGGAATTCATTGTACTCCTTATTTGATTGGAGATTCTGCCTATCCAATTCGCACCTACTTGATGAAGAATTGGAAGGCTCCTAACGATATGCAGAAAAAAAGATTTGATAGGTCCATGAATTCAGGAAGAGTTGTAATAGAGCAAGTATTTGGTACATTGAAGAACCGGTGGAGGATTTTGAAGAATTTCAATTCTAGAGTGGATAGGGCTGCTAGAATTACAATAGCTTGTTGTTGGTTGCACAATTATTGTGAGATGTTGAACCAACCTGAGCCTCATGTGGCTAATGTTGGTTTGCAAAGAGATCCGTTAGTAGGATTTGGAAATGCAAGGCTACCGGTGAATTTAGAAGGAGATCGTGCAAAACGACAAGGAGAAATACTTAGGCAACAATTGTTCAGGCAATGGGTTTTGGAAAACCCTAATAATGAATGATAGCATTTGTGACATTGCATTTGCATTTGGTGTAAGTATTGAGTTCAAAAGCATTCATGTATACTACTATAGTGCTTGAGAAAGAAAATCTTTTATTTAATGTAATGGAATTTGGTACAAGTCCAATCAAAATTAAAGTCAAATCAAATCAAATTCCATACATGTCGGGCAATACCACTCCAATGCCCTGAATCCTTCAAAGTCAATAACACAAAACAAAGCTCTACTACTTAGAACTCCCTGAAGAGTCCTTTGCTTTTAGAATCTCAGCAAATATTGCTGCCATCTGCAGTTGTCCCTGTAATGCTTGCTCCCTACCCTTCCTGTCATTCTCAATCATCTTCATCTCATTCTCAACCATCTTCTCCGCCAACTGCAACTTCATCTTCTCCACCTCCAACATATTCTTTGAGAAATTGTTAATTGCGGAGACAATGGATTCATCTCCCATAACCAACTTCCTCTTCCTCTTCCCTGCACTTCGGTTAACTTGCCCTTCACACCCCGGTTGATTAACCGCCTCCGTGTGTGGAGAATGTGAAGAAGCAGTACCGGTAGCGGAAGGAGGATGAGGAGGAGTGGTAGGCAATGTGTCCTCCTCATCATCACTCAAAACATGGGTCTCAACATGTTGCATACGAACACCCTGATCAACACCATGAGGCACACCATTGATCTTTGCAGTACCACCAAAAATATTGTCAAAGATTTCATACCATGGAGTCCAAGTAGAAGGTGGCGCTCCGGTTTCTTCTTGCTTTGCCTTCTCCTCTTGGTAAGCTGATCTCATCTTGTTCCACTTGTCACGCGTTTGTTGCCAAGTTCGTTGAGGCTCCTCCGGGAATTGAGCATTCACTTGCCTCGCAAATGACTCCCAATTCGATTTCTTGAACGGCTTGCGGTTGTACTCCCAATACTTCTCCTCACAAATGTCCACAAGAAACCTCAAAGTATCCTCCGTCCACTCACTCTTCAAATTCAAAGTCCCACGAGAATCCCCCCCTTGAGCCCTTTGAGAACTATCACCCCCCTCCTCATGAAACATGAGAGCTAGTAGCCCCCCCTTTGGAACCTCCATAATGTCACCCACAAATAAAAAACCCTAAGTCACTCACAAAGCCAAAACTCTCTGCCAAAAAAACTTCAGTCTCTGTGCCGCAGTCTCTGTGCCGCAGGGAGAGACGAAGGAGAGAGACGAAGGGACAGTTGCCTGGTGCCTTCCGACGTCTGACAAGCCTTTTTTTGGCCCCCATCGATTCACCTTCATTCACCTGCGCGGGCAAAAATCTGCGGTAAACCGACGGTGAGGGCTCAGACCCCACGTTCCGTTAGCTCTGCGGCGTGAGGGCTGGCTTGGGCTAACCCGCACTTCCGCGCCCTCACGTTCGACGTCGCACGGCCTGTATTTGCCTCATGTGCGCGGGCCTATTAATCCTTTCTCTCGAAGGAAATCGAATGTTAGCTTGAAGAGTTCGAAGTGTTATCAGAATTTGATTTCACGTTGTGCAAATCTTTCAAGTAGAGGTAATTCCGTGCTCTGATTTTTTTTTCGGGTTCCGTGGTCGGTAGGAAGTGCTGGTGTGTGTAAATTGTATGCAATGAGATTCGCCCTCCGCCAGTGATTTTTTCTCTAAGGGAACCGAAAGTTGAAGTGTTCGCAGAATTTGGTTTCGCGTTGTGCAAATCTGACAAGTTAAGGTGATTACGTCGTCTGATATCCTTTCATTCGGCTTCCGTAGCAGAGATCTCTGGCTATGGCGGACTCGCAGACAGTCGCAATCCGTGGCAGGTTGCTGTCATTCCTGCGCGCCCCGACGGGCGCCGGCGACACCGGCAGCTATCTTTACCTCCGCGACGGCTTGCTCGTAATCACAGATGGCAAGGTTGTTGCAATCGGCCCATCCTCGTCGCTTCAGCCCACATTGCCCTCCCAAACCCCCATCACGCATTACCCCAAGGACCTCATCCTCCCCGGTTTCATCGACACGCACATCCACTTCCCTCAGACGCAAGTAATCGCTTCCTACGGCACGCAGCTCCTCGACTGGCTCACCCGCTACACTTTTGTGGAGGAGCAGAAGTACCACGACCCCGCCCACTGCCAGTCCAAGGCGACGTTCTTCCTCGATGAGCTTCTCCGGAATGGCACCACGACGGCGGTCGCCTATGCGTCCGTGCACCCGCAGTCCGTGGAGGCTTTCTTCACGGAGTCGGAGAAGCGCGGCACTTGCATGATCGCAGGGAAGGTGATGATGGATCGCAATGCTCCACCAGGGCTCACAGACACCGCAGAAAGCTCCTACGAAGACAGCAAGGCGCTCATCAGGCGATGGCACAACAAGGGGCGCCAACGCTACGCCGTTACGCCGCGGTTCGCCATCACGTCCACTCCACCGCAATTGGAAGCCGCGGGGCGGCTGCTTAAAGAGTTTCCCGATGTGTACATGCAAACACACTTAAGCGAGAATCTCAATGAGATTCAGTCTGTTCTTCAGCTCTTTCCAGACGCCAAGAACTATACGGATGTGTACGAGAAAGCGGGGCTGCTCACCCCGAGGTCGATCTTCGGACATTGCATCCACTTATCGGAAGGTGAGCTTCAGCGATTAGCAGACACGGGATCCGTTGCTGTCTTTTGTCCAACTTCGAATCTCTTCATTGGGAGTGGTCTCTTCAACCTCGCGAACACGAAGAACGCCAAAGTGAAAGTTGGCCTTGCGACGGACGTCGGGGGAGGGACGAGCTACTCCATGCTGCAGACGGCCGCGGAAGCGTATAAGGTGTTGCAGCTTAAGGAGCAGAATTTTCCTGCAATCACAGCGTTTTATATGATGACGCGCGGAAATGCCGAGGCGGTGAGCATGAGTGGGGAGATTGGAGGGTTGGAAGTTGGTTGCTTCGCGGATTTCGTGGTGCTGGATTCGAAAGCAACCGCGGCTATGGCGCATCGCATGGAGACGATTGGGGATTCGGTGGAGGAGGAGTTGTTTGTGTTGATGACTCTCGGGGATGATCGCGCGGTGAAAGCGACGTACGTGCAAGGAAGGGTGGTGCATGAGCGCCAGAGCGTGAATTAGGGTTTGGGGGTGATGGAGTTTCAGCTACTGGTTTGTATAGTGATCCTATGATTCTATGTGCTTGTGAGGTTACTGTGAAGCTGGATTTTCCGAGGAGTTGTTTGTGTTGGCGACGCTGGGGGGTGATCGCGCATTGAAAGCGACGTATAGTATATGCAAGGACGTCATTGCTCAGGATTGGGGTTTAGGGTTTGGAAATCCTTCGGCAAGCAAACGTGATGGAGTGTCAGGTACTGTTTTATGTAGTAACCGGGGTTCTGGGTTGGTGATTCTGTATGCTTGTGTGGTTTCTGTGAAGATGGGGTTTTAGGAGTTTGCCTGGTTTGAGGAGGGCAAACCCTGGAGATTTCACGTAAATCAACGAAGGTGGCAAGATTTGGGGTCTCCGGATTTGCCAACTTTTTTTGTGAGTCTCTCTCCGCTTTCTTCTCTTCCCCTTTCCCAGTGCTTCTTACAATTGAGCCTTCTGCTGATGTCAAAAGCCCTCAAAACGGTACTGGTGGAAGCACTAAAAACCGTCAATATAAGCAATATTTTTGTAGTATTAGCAATTGAAATTCATAAATATTGAAAAAAAAAATTAGATTTTTCGGATGTGATATTTAATTTTTATGATTTTTCAAAGTGCTAACTCCTTAGACCATTGAAACCATCACATAGGTGAACCTTGAACCAAAATCTGCAAAAATCAGTAGTCAGTGAATCAAACTTAAATATGTGTCCTTCAAATGTGTTACCAAGTCAGAGTTAAGCATTTGGGGGCACATTAAGGAAAGTTTAGGGACACGATTAGGTATAGTCTAGGGTACAAAAATGGGAACATGTTTAATTTTGTCTTAATGAGACCTTGTCTGAAAAAACAAGTTTTACATAATCCTCCTATGTGGTTAAGATTTGGAGCATCTTCTTGGATATTATCAGCTCCCCTTCTTTCACTTTCTTCTTGTGCAACTTGAGCCTTGAGTGTTTTGGAATGTCAAAGCTCCAACTTGGCTTGCCCTTTAGAAGAAACTTGTGTCAAAAGTAGAATTTCACTCAAATATCCATTCTTGACGCCACAGTACAGTAGTGATGTGGAACAACTGTTGCTGTCTTTGCACTTTTATGTAACGTTTACATTCTTCATATTGATTTTCAGTAAATACACTCAGACCTCTTTAGCCGTCTTTGGAATTTTCCGCAAACTTGTGACTCTATCATTGACTGTAGAACCCTTGTGAATGATTTAACGAAGTCATAGTCAATTTTGGGGGGACGCCAGGGAGTGAGAGGTCATTAACTTAGCGTATATGGACGTGACTGTAGTCTGCAATTCTGCATGCCGTGCAAAGTGGCGCTCCAAATGTTACGGCTTAGATGCTGCGTGTAAAAGCGATCTTATCTGCAAGGGTCCAAACCAAATATAGAAAGCCGATTTGGTTTGAAATTAATATGGCCGATGATAAAGAATGTGATTTTAAGGAAGTTTGGGTGTAGTATTGAAAAACATGCCAAATTTTAAGTCTGTACTACGTATGTCTGTACTACAGTACTATGGGAATGACTACTTTATATAGATTCGATTTTATATGGATGGCGTGGGGACTACGCTTACTGTTATTATTATTGCCATCCCAGCTGTATCTTCCCAGACATAAATTCGTCACTGCCCAGTTGAGGGATCCAGACAGTATGTTCAGTCAGACTTACTTTCAAGTAACATATTTTATGCTGCAATCTAGATTCTTCATTTGAGGTGAAAAACATGTCTGTGCCCTTGCCTTACTACTGTACTGACGCAGCTTTGAATTTGGTGACAAGTGCAGCTACTGTAGGTACCGAGATATGAAGTCCGGCAGTTTCTGACTGACCCTTGTGTTGGGTTTTCAGTGAAAATATTTCACTGGATCCGGAGTACGGTGCTGTCTGGGCTGAAATTGCGTGGAGCTTATTGTGCGTTGATAGCTTAATACTATGTAAGTGAAGCTTTTGTTAAACTCAGATCTCTTTAATATGACCTCTGAAAACTACTTCATGGAATGTCTTGCGACTGTAGCACACTTGTCACACATTCAAATTTTGTCAACGCCACTTTTATTGCCATTGCCATTAAATTGTGATTTGTGGGTCTTTCTTGATGCTGTACATCTCATGATTGAATCATGTCACACTACCATTGATTAAAGAGAGTTGTTATTGAGGGTCTTATGAACAAATATAGACTTGCTTCTGGATTAGTTTCACACTGTGGATGTTCTCTAATACTCCATACTATGTGTACACATGCAAATTATATTGGTCAATTTCTTTGGACTTTAGGTTGTCAATTATCATTAATCCTTTCACTTTTGGGGGGACCATTGTCCCCTTGTTGGCCTCATCACATGGGCCAATATTTGGAGGGACAATTGATCAGTGGACAAATCTTTGACTTATCTCACCAAAAATGAAGCTCAAAGTGTCAAGTGAAGGGATTTATTAGGTTGTACTAATATAGACATTGATAGGGTGGTTTTTAGATCTTTGTGGAATTTGTGCATGTTGTCGAGAGAGGCATTTTGGATTAAGATATAGACTAGAGCTCTACTTTGGAAAGGAAAAGAGGTTCTACAAAGTAGCATTTGCTACTAGGCCCCAATTCATTATTTGTGCTAACCTTGAATTGGAGTCCTTTTTTTCCTTATAAAATGTGTTTTGTTTTAGAATTAAATGTCATTCATTTGTAGTGTTGGTGTTTGATGTTGCATTGCATTTAGAGATATAGCTTTTGATGTATTGTACAATCCTTTACCAAAGGTTTTGTAATTGTCTCTTTGCACTCTATACCACCAAAATCCTAAATCGAAAAACTAATTTCTTGAATAGAATACAACCACTTTCAATTTGAAATTATTATGCAAGGTGTAGATTGCATAGAACTAAATTTGTACAAAATCTTACACCAAACTATTTGGTAATTCTTCTTGAAATGCATGACTACTATTAGGTTGATCCATCGTCTTCCTTCATCATAACCATGTATTATGGTATACATTTTATTAATGGAGCAAAGGTAGTGTGTTCAATGGCATCTTAGATCTCTTGTAATGCCACTTTCATTTCTTTGACATTGTTTGGTACAATTGGACACTTTTGTATTGCCAATTTCATCTTGAACCATAGGTTTTCAATGGGGTTTAAATCTAGTGATTGTATTGGATAGTCAAGCTTCTCCAATTAATGATCTTCACACCATTTTTAGAGGGGGAAATTGTGATGAACAAGAGCTCCATCTTCTATGAGGATTGCTTAGTATTTGTGGAAAAAACTCAGTTAACAACCCTTCATATACAATTTCAAAAAAATTTGGGAGGCATTAAACCAAGCTTTGACTTTAAAGAATTGCAAAAAGATCCCCAAATCTTCTCAAAAGCTCTTTTGCTCTTGAAAGTTGGTGCAAGATAGCTTTCTAAGTATTCTTTAGCAAAATTTTGTCAAACCTAATTTGGCATGAGTTCTTTCTAATTTCAATGCTAGATTCATTAATCCAAATTACCTTGTTATATTATTCAATTGTCTACTTCTTGTGCTCTTTTGCAAATTGAAGATGAGCCTTACAATGCCTCTCAATAAAAAATGACTTCTTTGAGGCAATACAATTGTGAATTTTGACTTTTTTAAATGCATATTGAACTATTGAAGTATGAACTTTGGTTGGACTTACATTTGTAATATTCTAAATTGTTGCACATCAATTTAGCTTTGCTTCTTTTGTCAAACACCTTACATATCTATCTATAAGTTTTTAGGGCCTACTAGACCGCAAGGATGTAATTATTGTCCCAGTTGCTACGTGCTTATGAACAATGGAGTTCATAGTTGACCATCACAGCTCCATTGTTTTTACAATTTATGCCGTTTTTTCACCAACTTGATGCCTCTCAACAACTAGGGTTTTGACCTCAATATTAAGGTGCATTACCACAAAATTTTCAAACACTTAAAAGGTTGTATATTTGTTGATAAGAGATTTAGATATTTAGTTGTTCAAAAAGTAGTAGTAGTGACAACAAGAAAATCACAAAAACTTTTGGTAAGGGACTATATAGTAGAGGACAAAAACATATGTAATTAGGATATGTATCATTCAAAGAATTTTGCATTGGGAATTATATTTAACATTTTTGGCATGCATAATAATCATTACATTCTTACACAATCTCAATCAAGGCTAGCAAATTTTAACTTCAAAAACAAAAAATTTATTTCAGTGAATTTTTAACCCTTAAATTTCTAGATGGGCATTTTGTGTATGATAGATGATAAAGAATATTTTTGTGTGGGATAGAAGTGCAACTATTCATTTTAGGAATTTTGTATCAAAAGGAAGATCTCCTATTGTAGTTTGGTTTCTAGTGAATGCATTTGGATTTCTTGAAAACAATGATTCCTTTGGTACCAAAACAAATGATTTCTATAGGCACCAATCTATCTTTTATGGATTAAATTTAATTTTCATGGTTTTACATGATAATTTATTGAAAACAAATGGTGAAGAATTTTTAGAACTTGAAAGATATTGAGAGATGTAGGAAACACTTTTATGTATATTCTTATTTCAATGAGCACCTTTAAGAAAGTTTCAAATTTTTTTAATAGAAATATTAATGTTGGGATGATAATACAAAATTTTGTAAAATAGATCATTTTAATTGCAATTTTCGTTTTTTCCTCACATTGCATTGTAACTATTTTTATAGATTCAATAGTGACGATATAATTTCTTTGCTATAAATTTGCTAAAATAAAGAGATATCTAAACTGATTTTTTACAAAACTTAGGCTTTGTCATCTTAACATTGAAATCTTTATAGAAAGATTCTAAAACTTTCTTGGAGATTCTTGTTGAAGGAGAGATGTGTATATGAATGTTTCCTTTATACTTCCGTAATTGAATTAAGAAAATTCATCACTCTATGTTTTTCAATGAATTATGATGCAAACCATGAATATTAAATGAAACAATTGACAAAAAGAAAGCCTTTATTTTTTTGAAACTAAAATTTGGTATACTTGATTGGGATTGCATTAGAATTGAATGTTAATTATTCAAAGCCAAAAATGTGAATTATATTCTATATTTTGCAAAGAACATTGAATGGCATTATTAGGCATGTTGTATTATATTCTCCCCCACTTTACAATATATATATATTCTTCTTATAAAGAGAATCAAGACATTTTGACTTCTCACTAAAAGTGTTTTTTTTTCCTAAAAATTTCATTCAAATAATAATAGGTTTAGAAATAGTTCATTTAAAGTGAAACTATGCATGAAAGTAGGTTCCTTTGTGTATGACATGTCCAAATTTCACTCTAGAATTTAAATTTTCTAATTTATGAGAGTGATTTATATAGTAGCCAACAACTTTTGTAAGTCACAATAGTTATTAATATTCAATTTTGTCAATGTAACTTCTTCAAATTATTTTAAATTTTATTGTGACTTTTTCAAAAATAGTTAAAATTTAGTTTTTGAGGCTCTTGTAATTTAATATCTTTAAAGATTGAAAATCCTCATTTTTGAATCTTTTTTCTAGCTCTCAAGATCAAGCTTACCTTTAAAGGGTCACATTATTCTTGTACTTTAATTTGAGCTCAAGCAAGAAGCGCATTGATTATTTCACCATATTTATAACTACTATCTCTACTTTGCTTAAAATCTCATACTATTTTATCATTTATATAATTATTTTGATAATTATCTACAAAGAATTGTTTTATTAAACCTTATAAATCTCATTTTTATGTTTTTGGTTATGAAAAAATGCATATGAATCTAAAATGATGATGATTACCAATTAGATAAATCATAACATTGTGTAACAAGCAAAAGCATACAACCATAATCAAATACAAGAGATACAATCTAAATAACAAAAAACAAAAAAAAGTTACAAAGATGTGATTGGAATGGAGATCTAATCAAGTAGACATCAAAGTTGAAAGACTAGTCACAAAATGTAGCAAAATATAAGAGCCCTAACCACTTCAAAGGTTATTAGGTAGCTATACCTAAAATTGCACAAATACATTAGGAGGGATTTGAGGGCTCCAAAGGGCCGTTTTGGGATTGTTCCCAAAATTGGTTTGGGGAACAGATGGCCACTATCAGGCTAGCATTTATCAATTCTTTTTTTGGGTCCTGAAATATGAAAAAAGTCCAAAAAAAAAATTTAAGAAAAGAAAAGTTAATGACGTGGCAGTTGCTCGACTATGTAGGATTCCTACATAACTACGTTCCCACGGCAAATTATGCGATTTCGGGTTGTGGGAACTCGCGAGCTCCTAGAGCCCTCAAATAGTCAAATCTCTCCTAATGAGCTTTCTAGCATAACCAATGTGCTCTAGAAAATGAACAACAATTTTTGTATATAGATGGAGGAGTATGAATCAAAATGCAAGTGGGTCCATAATTTTAGGATGCATTGTGACTTAGTCACAAATTTTTAAAGATGCAAGGTAAAAGGTGCTAAAAGTATTATGCAAGTGATGCTAAAAGTCATTTGATACACATGAAGAAATGACACTAATAGTATCACAACATCATACTACTAAAATCACAAGGACCTCTATAATATCACATTTTCAAATTCTATATTATTACAATAATAAAATATTCTGTGTAATGTGACATTTTCAAAATCTATATTATTAGAATGGCATTGCAATATCACATCTTACAAATTATTGAACACTATGATGTTACAAAAATACAATGGTTGTTCAAGAGAATTGATATTTGAGTGGATTCATATAGTGACATTAGAGAGGTGGCACTTTGATTGTTTATTTTGGCTTCAAACTTCATCCACATATTATATCTATAGGAATCTAATGTGTAGTAGATTACTACGGGAATGTGTGGAAAATTTTCAAAAACTTTGACTTCATAGATTGAAAGATTACAATGTTTGAAGTTAGAAGGAAAAATAGTTTTTTAATCTTGCTTGAAAGAAATAGCAATTGTAATTCCTTAAAAAGTGAGATTTTTATGGTATAGTAGCTTTCCTTTCTAGCAATTTTGTCTTGTATTATGTAAGTTACATACTTGCCAAGTTTCAAAATTTTAGAAAGAGTTTTGTATATGCTACCCAACTAGCTTGAAAATTTTAGGACAACATAACTTTTGATCTCGCCTTTGATTGGAAAAACATTATATTATCTTTAAGGATGTGTATGTTCAAATCTTGTATCAGAATTTCAAGAATATTTGTTGAAAAATGATATCATATGCACCTATTCGAGATCAACTCCATATGTTCAATAGTCATTCAATCCTTTAGGGATTAATTCTAGAAGGATGTCATCCACACCAAGTGTCCAATGGATGATAAAGAATTCTTCTATACAGGACAAGGATAGATGTTCATCTTTGGAATTTGATGTAACAAGGGGAGGTCTTGCACAATATTTTGACCTCTTGTGAATGCTCTTAGATTGATTCAATCTAAGCAAATGCTTCACATTGTACCAAAAATAAATGATTTTGACTTTGACCAATCCATCCTTTTGGAGTTAAAATGTAGACTTCACTTTGACAATAGTCACATGCAAGTATGTCATAGAATATTTTTTTCTTATATCAATTTGTAAAAAAAATGGTTAATTTTTAAAATCAAATTGAATAACATTCTTTTTTTTTTCTTTTTTTTTTGTAATGAGGTTATTAATTTTCTAACTTTGATCCTAAAGGATTGTATGTCTTAAAGTTCAAAAACTACTTCAAAATATTCATATCTAAAACAAGGATAAAATCTTCATTTACATTTATTCATTAACAAATCCAATTGAAGGATCCTTTAGTTAACTTGTTAGAGTACATCCTCTTAAAATTTCAAAGTAAGAAACTTCATAATTGCAAGATCATAATGTTTAAATTTTTAAAAAGTGTTTTCAACTCTTTCCAAATAATTAAGTTTCATCCCTTCATAGTATTTCCTCTAAAATGCATACAACCTACAACTTGTACAATTGTATCCCTCCATAGTGCATTGAAGAAATAAGATGAAAATATATAAAAAATATTCAACAAAAATATTTCAAGTTTGTACTTGAAAAAATTGTAAGTAGAGAGAGGTAAAATATGATTGACAATACTAAACTATTAAGATTTTGATTACACAATCGGAGTTTTTTAATTCCAAATTTTCAATCTAAGAAACAAAAACAGTTTAGGTTTTTTTTTCCAAAATATTGAAAATTGAGTTCAGAATAAAATTTCAAAGTTTATTTTTGAAAAGAGCATGGAAAAGAGACATTGTAACTACTTGAAAACTAAATCTCATTTATTGATACAAAATTACTAAAAGATTTTCAATTATATCATCATACTACTAAAATCACAAGGACCTCTGTAATATCACATTTTCAAAATCTATATTATTACATTGATAGAATGGCATGTGCAACATCACATCTTACAAATTATCGAACTCTATGATGTTACAAAAATACAATGGTTGTTCAAGAAAATTGATATTTGAGTGGATTCATATAGTGACATTAGAGAGGTGGCATTTTGATTGTTTATTTTGGCTTCAAACTTCATCCACATATTATATCTATACATACAAGAAATCAATAAAAGATAAAATTTTACTTTATTTTTGGTAGTGAATGAAAAAAAATTCTTTGTTTTTACTTTAAATTATAAATTTTACTTTTGATAGTAAATGAAAACTTTTAGTTTAGTTATCTTTTAATGAATTATTACTTTTATTTTTTCATATTGATGAATTACTTTATTTTTTATTATAAATGTAAACAACCCTAAGAAGAGGAAGCATTGCAAATATATAATTCTTCTATTTTTATTTTTGTAAATTCTTTTATCATCTTCATTTAAATACATTAGACTCTAGCATAAATATTGTTAGTTGAATTCTTACATATAGAAAAATATGGCAAGCATCAATGCAAAGATAAAATTATTATATCATAATACATTCCACCAAAAAACAATGAGTACAACAACTAGAATATTAGAAGATGAAACTTTAGAACAAACATATCAACAACCAATAAAAGAACCTAATGCAACAACGAAAGGATGGAAGATGACACTTGCAACCAAGATCTAGCAAAGCACAAAACATTCACAGCAAATGCACCTTGCCTACCTTCAAAGTGTGATGCAATTCTCCATTCTTTTGTTAAGCAAAAGAAGATAGTGGCCAAAAATAATGGAGCCGAGGAGTATGCAAATCTTTTATTCAAATTAGATTTTCTTACATTTTAAAAATCATAAAAATAGATTAGGTGAACATATTGTAATTTGTAGAGAGACTTTTCTAGATTTGGATAGAGGAATTTTCTTACTTGAACCTATCAATAGGATATTCAAATCATTATTTGAAATATGCAACTCATACTTGATAAATCATTAAGGAAATAAACTAAAATTGAGGTTTATATATTATTGACCTATTTCATTATCTTCTATGATTATGTATTATTTATTAATAAATTTCTGAAATTTGTGAATATCTTCTAGAGTTAATTAGTCCTTTGTATTTCTAAGTTATTGTTGCGTAAAAAGTCTACATTCTTAAATTAGATTGAAATTATCAAATCTCCTTCTAAAAAATACTACAATATTCAAAAGAATCATTTGGTTGTTTGAATGGTGACTATGCCTATAGACTAATATCTTCATTTTTGCTCCATAACCTATGAATTTTCCTCATCTTTATATACATATAAAATTTTAAATGTCAATCTAATACATTAGAAGAAATCTGAGGGCATTACAGGGCCGTTTCAAGTCTATTCCCGAAACAGCTCCCAATGCCGCCGTCAGGTGTCAAGCCGGCTTTAATCCAAAAAAAATTTAAATTTAAAAAATAAAATAAATAAATAAAAATATTTTAAAAAAAATAAAAAATTAAAAAAAAAAAAAAAAAATATATATATATATATATATATATATATATATATATATATATATATATATAAATTTTGGGTTCTAAAATATGAAAATAAGTCCCAAAAAAATTGAATTTTTCTTTATTACGTGGTAGGGTCACAACCCATAGGATTCAAGTTCAGAGGGTAGAAATAGTGTTCTCGCAGTCCGGGAACCCACAATCTCCTAATGCCCTCTAATTTCATCTAATGAATATCCCATAGTTATTATAGAATTTTTAATTAAAATAGTGTTAAAATAATATAAATATTGTTCAATACATACAACTATAGATTTAAAGCATTTATATGGTTGTATGATTGTCACTTCTAAAATAATTGAGTCATTATCACATTAGTTTGGGATTCTATATTATATCTTTTATAATGTCCCATTCAATGAACTCTGTTATTTTTAATCTTCTAATGGCTAGTGTCATATAAAAGAAGTTAAAATAGGCTGAAAGCATATCCAAAATTGACCACTTGTAAAATTGCCATGTCTATAGAGCTATAAATAGAATTGCACACTATTCAAAATGACTCCCTACTCTACTTTACACTTATACTCATAATATTGACCATTTTGAATATCTTCCCTAGACGATTTTCTTTCAAAAACAATAGATGCTGATTTTACAAAGTGGTCCATTTTAAATGTAAGTACTATAATTCCTATATCTATAATCTAAGTTGGTTGAAAATGGGTGCCAAAGTTTGATTTGTTTAACCCTTTCTGAATACCACAACCATTATTTGGGCTAAGAGGAACTAACCTTACTTGACCCCAAAGAAAAATACAATTTAAAAAAAAATTCAACACATCATAAAATTTGCAAATTTTGAATTCATATTTACAATTAGAAACCCCAAATTAGCTAGGAGAAGTCTAGAACATACCTTAGATACAACACAAATAGGAGGGCTGGTTTTTATTTGCACCCAACAAATGGTTTGGGATGCACCCAATAAATGGGTTTTTTAGGGGGGAACAAGCAAGGGGGCAATTCACCCTTGATTGATGACTGATAAAGAATCCTTCTATGTAGGATTAGTTGTAGTGCAACTATATATCCTCAAAATTATGTGAAAAGGGAAGATCTTCTACAATACATTGACTTCTAATGAGTGCTTTTCAGCTATCCTACAACTGGCTAAATTTCACTTGGTTGCTCCTTAATTTCTTTGTGCCCTTGGTGTAAATTCAAAAAAAAATTCAAAAATGAACATCTGGCTAAAAACTCTGAACTCGTTCTGAGATCACTGGTGCTTTTAGTATTTTTGTACACTACTTAATGATTCACGTAGTTCCGAAGGGATGATTTCCAGTCACCAGCCGCGTCTTCCAAGGGAGGAAACGAACTCAGTTCTGTTCGTAACTGTGCCGTGCTACTATTCTTCAGTAAAAGATGGTACCTTCTCTTAAGCCCCGTTCCCTTTAAAGTTTAGAGCGCAAAACTTGTCACTCACATTACCGTATTTGACCAATAAACCAAGCCATTGGGAGAATTTTTTTTTCATTTTATTTGGTACATGGTGCCACTTCAATAATGACACCGTTTCAATCACCACAAGAAGAGCTCCTTGTCATAAGACTAAAAACTAGCAGCTACCAAGGACGCTACCAATATGAAAGGAAAACAATAGCAGCTATCAAAAACACCAACCTTGATGGTATGCTTGTAACGACTTACTACCAAGTGTTAGTTCCGGTGCTTGTCAATGAAAATAAATGAAATCAAATGAAATCAAATGAAATAATGACTAAAGTTTCCAAGTTCATGTGGACTTGAAAGTGCATGTCCTGCTCATGTCAAAGCAATAGAAATGTAGTGTGGTAAGGCAGAGGGTGCATAAACCATCCCTCCCAGTTGTACCTACATGATCGTAGATAGTACACTCCACAATGTCCCCCCTCGGGACATCTTCGTGTACAGTACAGAGAGAGGAGGCGGGGTTTAGCACCCTCGGCGCCTTATTCGTGCCCAGCTGTGTCCAAGGGAGCCTCTGCATCCGTAGGCGTCTCCATAGCCTGCTCAGGCTCACGCTCAGGCTCAGGCTCGTTTGCAGCCGCTTGTTGACGGTTCTGCTTCTTCTTCTTCGATCTGCTACCCGGCTTGCAGCGCAGCTTGTCGAGGTGATGGTCGCACAACTGGTACCCGGGCTTGGCCAACAACGGGCAAACCCATCCCTTCCCATCAGTCCTGTTGCACTGCTTGCCCAGCTCTCCAACATTCTCTTGCTTCATGTATTTCAGCTTCTTCGGACGCCCACTTCGCCCTGGCTTGCTGCTTTTGGCTTCACTTTCGGGGGGGTCCTGGGCTTTTTTTTCTTCACGCACAACATCACTCCCAATCGGCCTCCGCTTCTGGTGGATGGACATCAGGGTTAATAGATAAGTTACCACCTAATTTGTCGGCATTTATAATATTCTTGCAATCCCAGGCCCCTTTCCATTTCAAGATGTAAGTTGGAAATGAGAGCAAGAAATCTTTGAATTGATTAAATGATCCTCAGAGGTAATATTGGTATAATGTTCTTTCCACAGTTTTACTGTAGAAGAAACCATTGCAGAGGGTACAAGAACGTGCAAATTAAGTTACCCATAGGCCACTCCTATGGATTCTAGCATAAAATGTACACAAAATTGACCGTGAATCTTGCCTGGTATTCAATTTGGGGGCACTGATACTTAGTCCTTTTCAAATTCATAATATACTGAAGCGGCAACCAAAACCTACACGCAATCAATTGCTAACAAAACCAAACGAAAATCAGGTCCGGAGCCATGCTGAGATGCGAATTTCGACGCTTTAAGGTGTGCATACCTGACTGACATCCGCTGTGCTGAACTCCAAAGCTTTTCCCGAGTCATGCTCCTCTTGCAAGCTGGGTTGGGATATTTCCCCTGTGTTAATCACTGCACTGCAGAGAGCGAACTTTCCCGCCCCAAGCTCCATATAGTAAGGCGAGCTCCGGAGCAGCTTCGCCGTGCGTCGGCTAGATTGAACTGCACCTTGCTCCTCCAGACCAGGTAGCCCTTGTTGCAGAATGTCGGACATGGCTTCCCTCGCTGTGAGCCCGGTATTGCCGGACCCGAGAAAGACCGTGTACAGTGAGAACACGAGGCTGTCTTTCGACTGCAGTGCTGGATGGTCTGCTGACAACGCAGAAGCAGAATTTTCGGCTATTGCTGCGTCATGTGGATCATGGCTTGTTTCTGCATCTGAATTTCAACAGAAACATGAATATTATCAGGTAAAGCTGCTGTTCGTGAAGGCTGTGAGCATAACATCCTTGAAAGGAGAAGCACAGTCCTTGGGTCCAACTGAGTTCAAGGAAAAATAAGGATATCCTCTCGAATTGGAATCAAATTTTGAATGTTCATAAGGAGCCAACTATCATGGGCCAGTGTGGTTACTGCCAACCACAATGAAGCTACAACGGAAAGGATGGGTGGTCAAATACCATCCTCAAGGCAAAGACACATACTGACAAGTGGATCCTACCAGTGAACGAGGGGATCTTCCTGTTTCTGTGAGAACTGCGCAAAACCAGAGACATAAATCATCAAACCAGGTAAATTGGATCAAGATAGAGTGAACAATCAGACAGTACTGCAGTCGCATTTGCGAATAGTGTCTAAACAAAAAGAGTAATAGACTCCAACAAAACCGTGTGCAAACCGAGACACCGTATCACGTCTCAAAAGATTCTCTATTAGATTCACAATGTTATTAATGGTTAATACTGTTCATCTGGTTAAGAATCTTAAAGATGGTGTTAAATTAGCTTCCATTCATTGTTGACTTAATGTTAACTTAATAGTTGCCAGTAGACTACCAATTTATTGCCAAGGACACTGATACTACATTAACATTAAATTTACAAGATTTGCAAAACACTACATCACTAATAATAACTTGGTGTTAACGCAACATGAGGATCACTATCTATACCAATTATCTTGAAATAAAAACCAATGCCAACCTTACAGTGGATCTTGCATAATGCATGTCCCAATTAGAGGGGGGAAGAAAAAAACCTTCGTTGCGCTGTTTCGGTAGGACCGTGAACTTGATCGCTTCGTCGGCGAGTTTCAAATCTTGTCCCTGTAGGCTCAGCGATCTGAAGAGAAAACGATTCAGAGTGTCAGTTCAAGAATTCGGGACTAAACGTAAGGATTCAAAATCCTCAAGTCTCTCATGGTTATAAAGCCTTTGGTTTATAAGCTTCCTTGTAAGGAATAGTTAAATGTCACGCCAGATCCAAGTTGAGCCGCATCCCATAGCATCACAGCTGGTAAGTCTGGAGAAAATGGTTGCGTCTTACCGGATCTGTATGTTTATGCTAAGGAAACTGCGGCACAATTCTCAAGGGCTAGTTCCAAAAATACAGTCAGCATGAACAAGGGTCTCATGCCCAGATTTTTCTCCTGCAAGGCATGCCAGAAAGAGAATCTCCCCTCCAGGGTACGTGTCTCTGCATACAGAATTCTAGCCAAAGATTAATAATGCTGTTTCCTGGCACGGCATTGAGACTCTGCAACTTATACAAGAGTCTCAATTACAGGCTCGCCCTCATGGCCTCATCTGACTGCATCCTTTACAAGCTCTACGAAGGCATGTCCAGCAACTTCCTTCGGTCTTGTACTGAGGTAATCCCCTAAAACCGACGCAGTAAGTTACGATCATCATTTCAGTTTTCAATTTGGCGACTGTAAACTAAACCCGAGTGCCCATATAGCCAAAAGTGTCCGCTTCCGTACATGTAGTAGCTATAATAAGCCATTCAGGAAGCTTCAAGAAAGGTGAGCAAATGTATTGATAGAAACAAGAAATCGTACCCTACATTTTTGAAGGATAGAATTATGTTTTGAAAGTTATTTCAATCGAATATTAGCTTCCAAATTCCAATCCAATCATCAGCAATCATTAGCGTGTCAGTCGGATTCATCACCTTCAATCTTCTATTTTACACAACAAGCATATCATATTTGTAGAAAGGAGGAACCAGTTCATACACACAGATTGCAATACTTACTGAGCTACCTGGACCCTGCATTAATCCAGCTTCAACGGTGGCAAGCTGGCTGCGTGAAATATCAGTAAATGGACCCTTCATTGTCCCACTCTTAATTTCATCATGCATTGGTTTCTCAGAACTTGTCCCTGCATACAATAATTATTATTAATTATTGTAATCTGTTGTATTGTATACCAAATACGCAAATTACAGAAACAATTATTGCCAAAAAATTTCCACAATTCACGATGCAGAGGAAAACGCTGAAAGTTAGGAACCAGCGTCGGTAGTATTACCTCCATAGCCTTTCCTAATTGTCTTTGAAGTCTGTCCCTCTCCTTTCTGCTTATCTTTCTTCTTCGCTAACGCAGGTTCCAGACTCAGAGACTCCTTGATGGCATTATGAACTGGCATGCGAGAAGCATGGGAGAGCTTGAATGCACTCGGAAGGCTTGCATCACTACGTAGCTGGTGACCTTGGGCGAGCGCGGCCGACACAGAACTATCATCACACGAGGCTAAAGCAGGACTAAGAGTCCCCTCTGGACCAACACCGCTCGCTTGCTTTGAACTCAATTCGGAGTTGATTGAGTTGTATCTCGCCAACAGCTGAGCATTCCAACGGCTCTGGTCACTCTCTTCCACCACGTCATCCTGGCTTCCAGTTCTTCCTTTTGATGAGCTCCCACCATCCTTTGACAGAGAAGTTATGAAATCCTCTAAACTCGAGTACGGTTCTTTTTCAGTGAAACCTTTCGAATACCGCAGCTTGTCTAGCCATGTGAAAGTAAAGCGAGAAGTCGAACCCACTCTTTCAATTGCCACTTGACCCTGTCTCCTACTACCTTCATCTAACCCTGTTTCTATCACCCCCTCCGAGTTCAACATTTGCACTTCGTCTCCAGGTTTATCTTTCACTCCTCTGGAACTTTGCGCGAGCTCATGCTCTTGGCTTCTGGGACCAGGAGTCGCACCCGACGATTCCCCTCCTGCACTTCCCCTCGCCAGCTGCTTCCGAATACGCATCTTCTGAAATCACTCAAATTGTCGCCACAAAATCGGATGTCTCCGATTGCCACAATAATATCCTGTCCACCAAATTCGAGAGTAGATCAGAATGCCAAGCTCTGAAGCCCCAAAGTTACTTGAATCTTCCGAATTCTACATTATGGTTGCTTGTACGTTCAGCTACATAAGGCTAAGCTATAGACATAGCATAAACCAAATCAGAAACACAGAGGTAGAGGATACTTGAGCCGTTAGGGACCTGATCCCGTCTCCTATACTGACTATAGCAACTCATCTTCTCACATAATCAGTTGACCTTCACTTAAAAAAGTGGTGTAAAGATAACGTGGCTGTATATCAAAGGTGACTGATCTTTGAATGGAAGTGATTGTCCAGTGTCACTTCAATTGCGGCCTACAACCTCCTACTTTGAATGACTGCATACGAAATCCATTCATGGTGATACTGCAGAGAAAATGGCTCTTGTACCGGAAGTGATCCCTCCAGTGAGCATCATAACGATCTCCCAATGAAATCATACTCCTACATACTGCTTACAATGCTTAAAATCACGACAAGTGTATGCTCTTACTCACACGACGATCTTGGGTCCCTCACCGATCAGGATCTCCAACACGTATGTCACCGACATTTGGGTCCTACCACCAAACGAACGGAATCACAATAATAGCATATACGACGACTCAATACCCGAGACACTCTCGTCTTATACTATCACGGCATCTAAGTACACAAAAAGTACTGGCAGTCGCGAAGATATCATTGCCACCACAGTCCTAGCAACTGTTAGACAGTCTCCCTCAGCAGCTACAAGAAAGTCTAAAAGCATATGGAGAGCAAAGTGGATACGAAACTCACCTTAAAGAAAGAATAGGTTTAACTTAGTGTCAAGCAGCAGCTCAAATTCTTCACCAGCAGCTGGACTAAGATCTGTTCTCACAAAGCATGACAGCGTGGTCCAAACGAACGCAATCATAAAAACGCTCCAGGGAAGGTGACCGTGGCAATCTGATGATGTCCGCTAGATCGCACAACTGATAGAATTTTTTTTAAGAAAGAGACGGAGAAGTGAACTGAGCTCGGTGAGGCTCCATGGCTTTGGCTTTTCAGCAGTGCCTGAAACTATCTAACAAGTGGCCCATCCACGTGTCCAGTTGGGGTTCCAGTGTGGGGCACGCTTATCACACTTTTGCGCTTTCTCCACTTTTACCCTTTCACATGTGGCTGATTAAACATCTTGCTGGCTAGAGGTTTGATTGTGGCTATAGTTTTGCCCTTGTACTCAACATCACAAACTATAACTAACTAAGCGTTTTGCATCGTAAAATATAAAAGTCGTAAGACTTTCAAGTACCCTTCGGATTTCTTCATACTTCAGACGACGAAACTCACGCCTTCCACTGCTCTAAACTAAGCTCAATGCAAGGAAATGTTCGAGAATCACTCCGCAAGTAATAAAAATATCTCCCCAGCATTGAGAATATTCCGTCTACCCGGTCTGTCAACGGTGTACAAACTTCTCAGACTTCTAGACTAAGTTAAGCGACAGTACTACGTTAAAGCCCAAACCCAGCTCTTTTCCTTTTGGCCTTTCGCACGTGTCTGAATCTCCAGTCATTCCTGGTCAAAACGCTACACCACAACGTAACTGGCATTGTAAAATGTGACCAACGTTCACTGTCATCTGATTTGCAAGTAGCGTTTGCTGAACACTTCGTGTGAACTCGTCCCTCCTGCAACTATGTCAGCTGGCCAAAACGTGAACATAGAATTAAAATATCTCTGCCACATAGGGAATATTCCCTCAACGACGACATGGACTATGTCAAAGAGGGGACCCTGTTCGATGCCTTGAAACTAACATGATGAAGCGAATCCTCATCTAAAGCTCAATGACAACACGTTTGGGAGTCGGCTCCGGGGGTTTGTCCCACCGCAATCCCATCCCATAGCCATAGCCATAGCCTACCCCCACCCCACACCCGGCACCAACACCAAAAACAAGCCTAAGAGAGCTCCACGGGGTCGCCCCAATCCCAGCTCCGCCTGAACGGAACCAACAACAAGGCCACCTCGTCAGTCAAACTGCTTAAAGACGCACTGACGCACCCGAAAAGAAAGACTCACAGCATACTGAGGGTTAGGGTTAGATACCCGTGAGGCCAACACCAATTCCGACACCACATCCGATCCCAAGTGCTCCGCCTGGACCCCAATCAATGGACGATTGCTTCTTCTTCCCGCCAAACAAGCTAAAGCTAGGCTTCTCCTTCTCCTTCTTCCCAGAAGTGGCGGTATCCCACAAATCCGGAATCAGACTTCCGCTTTTCTCTCGCCGTCGCTGCCCGTCGCCCTTCTTCCCAGTTGCTTGCTCCCACAGTCCCGACATCAAGCCTCCCTTCCCACTCGCCGGCTCGTGGTGCTCCAGCAACTGAGAAGCAGGCAGACTCCCTCCAGACATGGTTTCTCTTTCTCTCTCTCTATCTCTCCACGCAAAACCCTAATCCGGTAATGACAAATTTGGCGAATTCAAATCCTGCAACGGCAGACTGACTCCGCTCCTGCATCTGCGCCAAAAGGTGCCAGCAATTTAGGGTTCAACGACTACGATTTTATCAATTGCTTCCACAATGCCGCCAATGCTCGAATGTGCTCTGAGAGCAATCCAAAAAATAGCAAATCCTGCACAGAATTGGAGTCAACGAGATTGATGCGCGCGACGCATTAATCAAACTAGTCGTGATTGACAAAAATCTGTGCAGTAGGCTTAACTTCAGGACTGGTGAAGTCATTGATTGGGGAACCTCTGCCGGGCCGAAGACAGTGGAGATACCCGGATTAGTGTGGGGATTGATATTCTGGTCTACCAAAGATAGGGTTGAGATACCCTGATAGGGTTTGTGCAGGGTGTGCAGTTTCCCTCCACGTGACGGTCAGATACTGGGGTTAGGGGATCATGGGATCAGATATTTTGTGGGAACGACATCTGGCTTTGATACTTTTTTGGTTTATTTTATTTGTAAAAACAGGACAAATATGCTGTGACACGTCATCGTAGTTAGACTTTTTTTTCGGGCCTCTAAATATGTCGGGGGCCCTGAAGCGCTCCGAGCCTCCAATTTCTGGATGATGAATAACGTTAATCCCTCAATGCCCAAGGACCCAAAAGTGGCCGCGCACAGTCTAGAGGTCCAATTCAAAGTGTTGGTAACTTTTGCATCCAATGTTCAAATCCAATCAAACTTATTGGGAAAATTGTGCATCTTAGTCTAGTTTGTGAGGCCAAATTTTGAGATCAATCCAAGATGTACAGTTTTTTTGCAAGCCAATCAAAGTTCACAAGTTCAATTTAAGTTCACAACTTCAAGGGCTTGTATCTCCGTCATCCAATATTTGTTTTCAATAAAATTTGTTGGGTTATTTTCTTTTAAAATTCTAGTTATTGCAGTCAAATTTTGGAGGCAATCTGAGTTTTTTTAAGTATTTGGAACAATTCAAAGTTCATAAACCAGACATTTTTGGATAACAATGAACTTTGGTGGCTTGTTTCTTCTTTATATAGTGTCCATTTCTAATAAAACATACTACTAAAATCGTAACTCCCTCTCTAATGTCACAAATGCTACCATTAATACTAGGGGTTGGTGCTTGGTATGCTATGCATTCACTATATCACATATTAATAAAAAAAATTATATATTTGAACAGAATGCATGATATTTGAGTTATTCGTAAAGTACCCTAAACTGGGGTTTAAACCCATGAGTTTTGTGAAAAAGCTAGTTGAGTTCAAAAAGTCGAAATAAAAGTGGGTATGAAACTTATTTTTCCATCAAAATGGTGCCTAAAAAAGTTTGGTCCCCACTTTTGAAGTCGTGTGACATAAGTATTTTGCAAAAAAGTTTGATGCTTCAACTATAGTTGCCTTCTCAACTTCAAAAAAAGTCATGCCCAAAGTGGGGGGGACTTTACAAATAACTCAATTGATTTCAATAAGTCCTTACGATAATTATTTTAAGTATTTTATAAGAATGTTTTCAATCATGAATACATGAAAATCTTATTGTCACACAATGTGATATTATAGAAAAGGAGTAGCAATTTGCAATCACTTTTGTAATATCACTTTTTACAAGGAGTGATATTATAAAAATAATGTAGTTGTTGCAATGAAGGTGATATTAAAGAAGATCTACAAGAAGATATAATAGAGGTAGCAAATCCATTGGTTTTCTTGGCTTAATGCTTCATTGCGCTTCTATGATTTAGTGCTTTTGTGAGATTTGAGCTTTCATGATATCAATTTTCTAAATTCTCATGATGATTGCATAGCATAGCAAGCACCAACTGCTAGTTTCTAATAAAAAATTTTGGAAAAGTTGCACATTCTAGTCTACTTTGTGTGGCTAAAATTTCATATCAATCGAAGAAGTTATGAGTGATTGAGAAGCATTTTAGTAGAAGGAAGTGCAATCATAGATGTGTTTTTTGCACCTTCTTTTTGCTATTTTTTTGACATTTCAAAGTCATTTTGCAAGCAATTCAAAGCATTTGAATGACATTTTTTTCACCATTGTATTTGTATGTTGGCTTTGAAGAATTTTCTAGCTTAAAGTTTTTCATTTGAATAGGTTTAGAAATCAAATTTCACCTCCAAATGTATTTTTAGGAAAATTTTAGTATCTTTTTTCAACACTAAAACACTATAATCTTTTAATCTGTGTGACCAAATGACTCCAAATTTGATCCACATCATCTACAACATACACATTTGAAGATTGTATCATTGAAATTTTCATACTTCAGTGATATGTAGACTTATAAGGCTTGAAAGCAATGATGTTTTTAAATCCAAAGGGCCTTGGGCCTTGAGGGATTAAATCCTACCATTGAATGTGGGCCCAATGGGTAGATTTACCTTGGGACAAAATATGGAAGTTTTCTATTTATTGCTAAATTTTCTTTTTGCAAATTTTTGAATTTATATTTGCAATTAGGGACTTCAAATAAGTTATAGAAGTTGTAAAGCATACCCTAGACATTACCCAAAATAGAGGACTTTTTTTCACTTTTATCTCCAAAAGTAAAAAATCTATCCTTCTAAGCCTACCTTCAATGGTAGGATTTAACATACGGCAATAGATTGCAAATTACTTTTCTTTTTCATTATTGCTTACAATGATTTTAGTCATTCTAATTCATAAGAGGTTTTTTCAGAGTATTGAGAGACTGTTTCAACCTTTCCCCATTTTGTGAACCAGCTACTGCTGGTCAGAATAAAAAATATTAAAAAAATATTATAATTTTTTTAATTTAACAAAATATTATTATCTGATGTGGCAGTCTCTGTGCCACATCAGATTAGCTGCAGGGACAGTTTTCAACAAGTTCCCACAGTCCGGGAACTTGTAGTCTCCCAATATGGTAAGAAAACCTCTTATGATATATTTTTGTAGTTGTTGTCTTATCCAAGGGATGGATTTTGTGTTATTAGAGAACATATATTTCCAAAACTAAAAAATATAGAAGTATATCAAGTAGTTGCCTGAGCCAAAATTGCATAAACTATAATTCAAAACAAAAAAATTTAAAACTAAGTCATAGATTTAAGGAGCACAAAAACTTCAAAAATCACCATAATTCATTCCTAAGAAAATTTACTCATATACAAATAATAATTTGATTGTCATTGAATTTTGAAGGAACTTTCAAATTTTCCTTTCAAAATTTATTGAAAAATATTAGTAATAGAATTTTGGTCAATGTAACTATACAAATGGAATCTAGAATCCAAACTCTAAAATGTACATATGTATATCAATTCCAAAATATTCTTCTAATTAGTGTTTTATGATGATTTTTTTCAAATCACCAATTTTGAAGAAGACTTTGGATCATAAGAGGTTTTTTCAGGGGTCTAAGGGACTATTTCAGCCGTGTTTCCCAGTTTGTGAACCCGTCAGATTAAATAATAATTAAAAAAATTTAAATTTTAAATTTTAAATTTTTAAAAATTTAAAAATTTTTAATTTATTTTTTAAAAATTAATTAAATATTAATATCCGATGTGGCAGTCTCTTGGCTACATTAGATCACCTGTGAAGGCAGCTTTCAGCGAGTTCCCACAGTCCGGGAACTTGCAGTCTTCTAGAGAAGCTAAAAAACCTCTTATGGTTTTTATACATAGGGATTAAGTTAGGTCGTTTGTTTGTTTGTTATATTTGGACCACATTTAGGTGTTGTTTCAATAAACTAACAAATAATCCTTGAAGGATTGATAGATCATTTTGAAATATATTAGGAGAGATTTGAGGGCTCTAGGAGCCCGCAAGTTCCCACAACCCGAAATTGTGTAATCTACCGCGGGAACGCAATTCTGCAGGAATCCTACATGGTCGAGCGACTGCGACATCATTAACTTCTTTTTTTTTAAATTAAAAAATAAGAAATAGGACTTTTTTTCATATTTTAGGACCCAAAAAAAATTTAGAAATGTTGGCCTAATAGTGGCCAGCCGTTCCCTAGACTAGTTTCGGGAATAGTCCCGAAATGGCCCTTTGGAGCCCTCAAATCCCTCCTAATGATTTAGATGTTGAATGTTCATTTTAATTTAATATGACAATCATATAAGATAACTTATGCAATAATCTATATGAAGTTAGACAATAAATCACTCTATCAAATATAATAGGGGAGATTTTAGGGCAATGAAAGATCTTGAGTTATTTTCAGTATTTGGATTGTAGGAATGTACTACATTTGCAGTCTAACGTAGTTGAGAGATTGTTATGTCAAAAAATAATAATTAAAAAAGAAATTGATTTTTTAAAATTCAATTTAAGGTTTTTTAACACTTTTTGAATTTTTGAAAATAAAATTAATTTCATTTTTTAAAATTTGAGAATTCAATCATTACGGTTTGATTTATTGTTTCTAGGACATTTTCTTGGACATTGAAATGTAGTATAGAAAATACATGCACTAATGTTTTAATTTGTAAAAAATAGGTAAACCAATTTTGAACAAAACAAAAAATTGGACATTTGAGAAGACTTTTTGATGATGAGGTTCAACAAAAAAAATGAGTTCAAAACCATTTTTAATGTTTAGAAGTGTGCGTGCAAGGGATACCTGTTTGCACTAATGTAGAGGTCATAAAATTATGTTTTTTTAGATTTTATTTGGTAGGGACATGTCTATCTACTATAAAAACATACCACAAAAATTTCAACTAAAAATCATTAATATAAACTACTCAATAGTATAAAAACCCTCCAATCTTGAAAGTGTGACAAATTAACAAAAATAACTTATAAATACGAAATCATTTTTAAATTTTTTTTTGAAAAATATGGAATATAAATGAAATCAAAAACTCTAGAAGTAGTTTTTTTGTTTTGGGCATTGGATTCATCAATGAAAAGTTATGGCTTTGGACAAGAGCCAATCTTGGAAAGCGCTACGAAAGTGGTTGCCCTTTCTTGCAATGACCTTTTTGTATGCTTTTTTTTGTTTAATTTTGTAGGAAAATCAGAAAAAAAGTGGAGATGAATTGGGGGCTGAAAAGGCAATGCAAGAAGAGGTTTCAATGGTTCTAGAGGATCCGTTGGATTTTCTTCTACTAGGAATGATGAATCTTTTTTTTCATGGAAATTCATTAATTCCTATTTAGGGACCTAGAGGAATTTATTGAAAAATGTTAGGAATGACAAGCCTTCTAGTAGAACTTACACTGTAGGTAGGATTTTTTTACCATTTAGTTTATTTAGTAATCTTGAACTCAAAAAATCTCTAAAGAAAATTTTCTAGGGGAGATTTTATTCAATTGGGATTGAGATTCTTATTAAGGGATTATTTGTTATCTTCTAATCTGAAATTGTCTACTATTGATGTTCATTGAGGAGATTGACTAGGAGTATTTAATTTAGATAAATAAATTTCTTCACAATGTATGAAGGCTTTATCAAAACTAGATTCAGAATGTGAATCAAATTCTTGGATTGATACTACTTCACTTTTTCCTTTCATTGAGTACTTTGTTTGGGAACTTTGAATTAAGCCCCTAGGAAGATTTCCTTCTTTCTATCCACATGTCCATTTATTGAATGAATACACTAAATCTCTCCATTAGAAGATTTTTAGCTATTTTAGAAGATTGCAAGTTCCCAAACATTGCAAACACTATGAATGGTGACACATTAGTATGTTGACATGGTTGAACAACTAAACATCAAAAATATTAATTAATTAATTAATTAATTAAATTAATCATAAAATGATTTTAAAATATTTTTTTGAAAAAATAAAGTCTTAAATCATTTCTTTTCTTTTTAATACATTCTAAAAACTTTGTATTAAATTTTTTTTAATCAAAATTGGAATATTAGACCAGCAAGGGTTGGTCTGCAACAATGGAAACAATTTTAAGGAACAACCCTGAAATAGTCTTCCAAAGGCCCAAAACCCCTTTAATGTTTGATATTATTGGCTTAGTAAATGAATTAGTAGCATTCAAGTTGTCTTTTTTCAACACTCTCTTCTTTGTTCTTTCGTCTTCAGCATTTCTATTAGGATTGGCCAAACTAGAATGCCATTCATTAGAAAGAAATATTTTTTTATACCAATTTAAAAAAGAGCAAGGTTTGCAATGAATCTATTTGGTTTTCTCTTAGCATTGCCAAATGTAGATTTCAAAGAGAATTATAATATAAACAATATATTCTAGGAAGAATTTCAAATAGGAATTTTGCAAAAAAAACCTTGTATTAATATGACTAATATATATACTTCTTAAGATGAAGAAAAACAGTGAAGGAAATTGTTTAAAAAATCTCTAAGTACCAGAACTAGAAAACCGCCAAATCTCAAGAAAATAAATACTTTGATGTTTTAATCAAGATAAAATAGTAAAACTTTTAATAAAATAAAACAAAAAATTTGTGCATTAGAAACAACTTTATGGAGATGGTCATTCACTAAAAAAAATCACCAAAATCATTTTTTACAAGTTTCAAAATGCCCCCAAAAAGAGGCTCACTTTGTGGGCTTCTACACCACATAAAAATAATAATATTTGAAATTGCATAGGCCATCAACTACAAGTCTACTAAAAACCATCTCATCCAAATTTTAGCTCAAAATTCATTTTTTGGGTGCTAAATAGTTTTTAAAACCTCCAAATTGGCAAGTGTGATATTAAATTGGGGTCTATTCTTAAATAGTTCATTATTTTTAAAAATTATGAAAAAATTAGAGCAAGGTGTATAATAGTCATGAGTATCTTTTTTATAAATCTTGAGTCCTTTAGAGTCAAAACAGAAAAAGTTATGGCCAAAAAATTGATCAGCACATATCTTGTGACGCAAAATAATACAAGTGTTTCTTGCAATCACCATTTACAAGCTAGTGAATTCCTAATCCAACAAGATAAGCTTAACTTAAATCTTTTAAATCAAACTTCTTACAACTAGGCCTAATTGGCTAATTTGAATATATGCTCTTCTTTTAATACCCACAAAGGTTAGATTTAACTTTGTCTCTTAATATAATTTTTTTTCTACTATGTTATCATTCCAACTTGTAAGTCTTTTACCCCAATTGATTGATCCAGCTTCATAGCTTTACAAGGTCAATCTTACTCCAATTTGGCCTTGACTTTTATCGCCATAGTCTTAGATCTTGTAATTTCTTCCTTTGTAAAATTTACAATTACAATATACCAATGCAATTTGAGTTCAATTCCACTTAGCATTATTAGAGCACTTCAAATTTGACTTAGTATGGAACTTTTACAATAGCTTAATCAACAACCTTTCAATTCTTGCATGCATGTGTTAAAACTTTACCACCTTAGCTCTTTCTTCAATTCTATTCTTTTCCACACATTTACTATTATTCACTTCTTGCTCACTCTAAAAATAATCTTTCAATCAATACTTGACCAAAAAAACTCACTTTAATACTCCAATTTGGACTTCCTACTTCGCTCATTTAAATACACATATTTTGACATGAAAATTGCTCACTTTCCAAATAGCACAAACTTCCTTTCAATTCTATATTAATTTGATAGACTGTCATTCATAGAGTACACTTGACCAAATCCAACTTGAGAATTCACTAGAAGAAAAGTATGTTGTAGTGAACAAAACAATGTTGAGTTGTTTTTGTTCACTATGTTACTGAAGATGTAGATTTTTGTGTTTTCAATAACATAGTCTACAAAAAAAAAAAAAACATTGTCTTGTTCACTACAACATACTTTTCTTCTAGTGATTCAATAATTCAACTTGTAACAAGATGTGTAGGGCCCAAAGAAACACCTAAACAACAATTCTAGATGTTTTAAACTATGATGTAAACAACTTAAATAATACCTTCTAAGCCCAAATATTTAAATTTAGAATCTTTACAAGGATTCCCTTTTGTTATGTTTTGGCCAATCTCAAAATTTAGTGATTGGAGAGGATCCACTTTGGTCTTTTAGAATTTGTTCAATTAGGGTTTCTAACAATGCCCCTAGTGAAGTGAAAGAAACACAAGAACAATAACCCTGTCTAAGGTAAAACCACCCATAAGCGATCAACACCCCATCTCCAATATGTAGACTTCATTTATTTCCAGTAAGGCTAGAATAGATTTCCAACTAGAACTTGGAATATGTGTTTTCTTCTTTATCAAGGTTGGGACTAATAAATTCATAACACATGTCCCAAAGCTAATGAATAAATAAGAAAGAAGTAATGTATAGGAATGGAGTTCTTCATGGTTGTAATTGAAAGAGTCTACATATTGGCTATAGGTCTGCAACACTTTTGGCCTTTCAAAATTCTTAGTAATTTCAGTTCATGTGATAAAATTACCAAAATTTTTTGCAATCCCCGTCATTTTTATCTTTGCACCTCTAAAAATATTTGTTTTGCCTTATACTGGACCAAATCATGTCTCCAATATCTTAAATGATCGGTTACAGGTGGTTCTAAATCATTTACAGCGCAAATGCCATTGACAACTACCAAGTTCCCAAGAGCTCTGACCCTTTTTGGATCAGTAATCTAATCAGTAGTCCCTCCAAGATCACCAATAAGCCCCAGAAAGTCGTCCTTGATAGTGCTAATGCAGAACTGCACAAAAAAGAACAAGTTTGAATCCAGTATAGAGAAAGAAGTGAAGTATACAGCATTGTGCATAGTAAAAATTTCCCCCTCAAAAGTTCCAAATCTTGTCATACTAAATAGGAAATAAATACGGCACCCATTGGTCAGATGTTGCATCGCCACTGACGGCAATGGAAAACAACTTACAATCTCCGTTACGTCAACTCAAGTACCCACAATTTTGAGACGTACTTCACTGTCTTTTTGTTTTCTTACATGCACGACGAAGAATGGCAAACAAGCACGAATGTAAAGCACAACACTTTGACATTTTCTGAGTGTCCTGAAATGCAAGCACACAACTAGCAAGGCACAGGATGCTTCTGAGTCGTGCATAATTGCTACAAACTTCATTATATCAACATCAATAATATTCTTTTTGAAAACGTAACCCTGTAAAAGAGGATTCTTTCATACTGAGCCATCTGAAGTTTCATGACTCGGAACATCTCCTAAGTGAAAAACCATATCATCTGGTATCAACTGTCAAAACAAGAGGTAAACATGAGAAATTGATAATTGAAATATTATCATCCTGACTGGGTTAGTAAAAACGTAGATATGATGATTGCATAGTTCAAGTGTGCAAAGCTTCTTCAAAGGTTTGATAGAATCTAGCACAAGAAATGTTCAGACCAAGTGACATCTGAATAGTTGCCAATGACCGAATCACAAAGGAAAGAAGTCTACCAAATGATCAATGTCTCAGCAAAAACGGCGAGAAGCTCACTGTACAACAGATAGAAAAGTCTGCAGGCTTACGTGATTCGATACGAAGATCTGTACAGGGCCAGCTTCGGCGAAGAAATCCATCTGCATAAGTGGAAGCAAGTTTTAGATGGTTGTGTCATTGAGATATCATTCCTGAGTTGCTTCGACTTTCTATTGAACATGTACCTCATCTGAAGTGAGGGGCACAAGTTCGATACAACAAGAAACCCTACACCAATTCTCAATTAAATATTTTAGCTCTTATCTTATTGGAAAGCTACTGAGAGGTGCACTGCTGACAAACCATTGCCCAATGAGTATTTGAACCACATCAACCAACCGTTTACATATCTGGCTAGGCATTAACCCTTTAACGCCTGAAATTTTTTCAATTTCTGCACATTTTGGCTTATATCTTTGTACGAATATATCATGTACCTCAATTGCATCCAATTGGTCAAAAAGGAAGGTTTACGTTTGAAGATTCAAATATTTCCCCTAACACAACAACGAAGCCCTTTTTAATCCCCAAATCCTTTCTGCAAATTTTGCGCATTATTGCTTATATCATTGAACATTTATGCTCTTGACCTAAATTTCATCGAATTGGTTTAGTTGTAGAGGAAGATTATTTCCCAAGATTTCAGCATTACTTTGGCTAAATGAGAGAAAATTTGAACAAAACATAGCCCTTCTCATGATCATCCCGAATATGGACTTCGGCACGCTTCAGCACTGTCACTACAGAGACCTGCTAGCCGGAGCAATGTGGTGCATTCCCGATTTGGATGATTCAAACCCTAACCCTAAAAACCTTCCACAAGCTCACCAACTGACCAGGTAGTCTTCCAGTGCCATTTACGAATATTTCGATCTGAAACAAAATAAATAAGCAACATTGATCGACAAATATGCCAATTTAGAACTTCGGATCTTCATAGTGACACCAAAGTTGTGCAAGCGAAGGAGGCAAGAAGTTGTGCAAGTGCCTTGAACGTCCTGAATGAGCTTAGCGGTGAGCTTGTTTCGCAGATTCGGTCCGAAATGACGAGGGTGCAACTGCATATTTCGATCCAAATAGATGGGGAAAGACATTCTGCTCGTTCTCGAAAAGTACTCACGAATGCTTCAATTACGACCTCTGATATGTGTCGAACACCACGCGAAACGAAGTGTGTGTTGGGCTGAAAGGCCACTCGCCAACTCGGGTCCCTCGCTATCGCCCAATATTCTCAATGTTCCCATGTTCCACTCCAAGGTGCACGCCAAAGTTCCCGTTCAAGGGAGCGTTCGGGTCCCCTGAAGGGACCCTTAAAAAATTAGGCTACATGAATTGCAAACATTATACATTTAGTACTTGACAAATCACAATAACAAATTTTCATTCATCTTAATAACTTAAACTACACATAAATTCACATTCAAGTGAATTCAGTTTGATCCTATAAGGCAAATTCTTTCATCACACATCAAAACACAACAATTACTCTTACTAAAACAACACCAAACAACAAGACATTCAAACTCACCAATTGCAATACTTTCGATTAAATGCACACCAACTCATTGAATTCAATCACAAAACGATTTTCAACTAGACCACACATGCAACCACAATCAATTGTCATTCCAAATACAATACAATTTAATTTCACAACATCCAATACAACACAACATCCATTAATTCAAATACACTTGCTCATTTTATACAAGCATCATTTTACACATCCAATTAAGCAATATAGCATCTATACTAATCACAAAGAGAACTACAAACAATTTAGGTGGCCAAACTCACATACTCTCTCTCTTTAGCAATAAATAAATAACAACTAAATTAAAGCCATCTACATACCACCTTGACATATGTTGAATTCCCTATTCAATAGAAAGAACCACATCATTTAGAATCCTATTCATGTGACATCACTTAATTAGTAACTTGGACAACTTACAAACTAATAATTCCAAATTGGTTTCCAATAACACCCATTTACCATACTATTATGCATCCAAGTAGCTAAAACCTTGAAATTATCATTCCAAAATTGCAAATAGATCATCCGCAAAAATGCATTAAAAATCTCTACATTCCATACTAAGCAACTCCTACATGTATGTCTATGTGCCAGTTCCATGATCAACTTTGTCACATGGTGACCAACATAGGTCAAATAGTCATGTAAAGAACAATTAGAACCCTTCCCTTTTGATCAAGTCAAATATTCTCAAACCTTCAATTATGTTATAGTTATTTAACTATAGAATTAGTTGAGTTGAATTCCCTTATATAAACCGTCTAATAGAATCTAAGATGAATTATTTGTACAAGCTAGAAACAAGAAATGACAAGATATGTTCACCTCATTGTTTCTTTCCATTAATTGGAAGGATTTAGAACGTTGTAGAAAAAAAAATCAAATGTAGAATTGTAAGTTATTTAAGTTTTTTAAATCTCTAATTCAAATTGATCATTTCAATTGTGATTTAACTTTAGGGTATTTTTTTCTACAACCATAAGGCTTGTTGTACACTCTCATAGGTTGGTTTGCATAGTCTTAGATCATATTGTATAGTCATAGGATACAATATTTGTATCTATGATTTGTGAGTCCCCAATTTGTCAACTAGGACTCATTAGATTTTTGTTTTTATTTTTGCAAAACATAGTGTGAAAAATAGTATAAAAAGTTCAAAAAAGAGTGCAAAATCAAATAGATATGTTACATGACAATATTATATTTGATCATATTTTAAAATTTTTTATCCAATTAGATTGAAATCATACTTGTAAATAGGTTAGAAACCACCAAAATCCAAATAATTATCATCCTTAGTAGATTTACTTGAAATATCTTCAACTATTGTGCACATGATGAATTTGGTTAAAATAGGTTTGAGAGAACTTGGTGAGAATCATAGAACCCAATTTCATGGTTAGGTTTCAAATTTCTAATTAAATTCTATTTTTCGTAGAAACCCTAATTGTTAGCCTATAAGTTGGAAAATATGGCAACTGACTAATGAAGTGAATCTATAGCTAAAGGATAGTGTTATATATATTTGAAATTACATGAGTAATTCAACAATGAAGTGACTTTGCTACGATTCCTCTTTGTGTGAAAGATTCCCCAAAATCCAATAATTGAAGGATGGTGCACGATTTTATTCTCCTTTGGTGCTTGTGTATAGTCTACATTTGGGCTTACAAATATTTTGTGATATTATATAGGAAGTCTCTCAAAAAGTTTCGGAATTTTTTGATACCCAAAAGATGCTTTTCCGAATAGTCAACCGCTTTAACCTTCAATGAAAAATTCCTATAAATTATTTAAATTGCAATAAAATCTCACTAAAAATTAAAGTAGATTCTTTTATGTTAATAAAAGACTTCAACAAGTTTCAAGACATTTCAATAGTCATGAGTATCCAAACTAACAAGATCCTTCCTGAATAGGCAAAATTTAAGATTATAGTGGAATTTAATCGGCGTTGCGGATGCTCACAAAATTGGAATGAGGTTCAAGTTAGGTCTTTTCTTAATCCCTTATATCTCTTAAAAATCTTAAAATAATTACTTTTCTCGAAAATGTCAAATTCTAAAAGTTGGATTTTCATCTTTTTTCATTATCAAATTGGCGCTAATGAAGCATTGTAGAAAGGAAAAAATAGTTAGATTAGGGTGAAAATCTTAAGTGATGGGTTGTAATAGAAGTGATTTTGTTTGCACTTAGGCATTTCAATACCGCATGTGCCACCATATTTTAGAACCAAGATTCAAAGGTGAGCAAATCTCAATGTATCATTTTCTTCTATTACAAAAGGTTGGCTATGATAGTAGTTTGTGAAGCTCGTGTTTGATGAAATATTTTTAGATTTTGGAGTACATTTGGGCTTGTGTGTGGATGTAATATATTGTATTGTGTCTTCTAACATTGAAATGTTCAAACATAGAAGGGGAGTCAATTACAATGCCATTTTTGCAACACAACAGTTGTGCTTATACTGTTTAATTTTTAATGCCTAAACTCTTCAGTGTATGATCTTCTAAGTTCAAGTAAGGTCTTCTTTTGTTGTATCGTGTCCTTTGCTACTTTGAATGCAGTTTTACATTTTTCTTGTCAACCTTCTTTGTGGTCACAACCATTTGAAGGTTTTGAAAGTGATTTTTATTTGACATCCTATGCTTCATGTTCTAAGGCAATGTATGTGTTCAATATGTTGTAGGCTTGCACTGTAAGTTGTTTTCAACTGTGGTTAGCAATAGAAATTCCTTTGTGAGATCTGGTGCTTTTAGAATTTGTAGAAGGATCGCACCATGAATAGAGTAGTTGGAACAAAGTTAGCAACGATGCCTTCACCAACGCTAAAGCACAGACCATAATGGCAAATTTTGATTGTCCTTGCCGAACTTGTTACACCTGGGAGGACTTTATTGACCACACAGTCAAAGGTACATCTCATTGGCTAGCAATGTGGGAGTTTTCTTTACTTGTGAAGCCATGGATTTCTGAAAAAGCCATCATCAAGTCTTCTTTTGACCACAACTATTACTTGTTTGCAAATTCTTGGTTATTACATCAACTGCTATTGAATTAGGAGATTTGCCTAGCGCCGTTGGAATGTTTGAGTGATGTCCACCTTACAAAGCTGCATAAAATTCTAGAGGCGCCTATGACTATGTGCTTCTCAAGGGCGGATTTAGAGAATTGTCAAGCAATCCAAAAAACTCAGATATCTCTAGTACATCAACCAAGACGTTGGTGAGTTCTTCTTGAATCCATCTCTTTTGTTTCAATGCAAGATTTCTAGTTGTGGATGGAGAGCACATTAGGTTGTCCATGTTGCATTCATGTTGTTTGTTCACGATTGGATTTTGTAGTTTGCTTACAGTTTGGATTCCATAGTTTCAATCACTGAAAGTTGCGTCAGAATCTTTTTGGAGTTTATATAGAGGACTAATAATACCTAGTTTATTGTGGTTGCAGATTTTGGAAGTTCTATGGGCACTTTAAGCTGCAACTAGCAAATCTTAGAAGAAATAGGGTTGTAACCATTTCAACATCCAACATCACCTGCATGCATTTTTTTGGGGTGTGTGTCATTTCTTGGATTTGTAAATCTTGTAGCTTACTTGAGATTTAGTCTCTATATAGTTTTGTAATGTAGCAGATTGTGTCTGCTAAGAACTACAACTTCAGTGTTATAGAGACTATGAGACATTCAAAATGTCAAAATTCCAAACTTTTAGAATATGTTATTGAATACAGATTTTGAACTCTTGTATTATTCACATTTTTTTTTGGCGTTGATCATGTTGTTTTTGCTGTACTTTTCTTCAACACATCAATTTGAACATTGCCTAAATATTGATGAGCAATTTTGCAATTATAGTGACATAAAAAAGAATGGAGTGTATTGAACAAAATGGAATTTCAGAAAATACATAGAGATTTGAGAACAAGAAACTGAAATGTATTTTAAAAATACTCGGAGTTTGGGACATCTTAAGAAAATGGGGTGCCAAAATCATAAATGGGGTTTAAGAATATACAAATGAGGTTGAGAATAGACATGGGGGCCAAGATGGAGGCATCCAAAAAAAATGGGTTGGTAGAATCATAATAGGGGACAAGAAAAAAAATAGGGTGCAAAAAAAATTATGTTGTAAGAATTATAACAGGGGACAAGATAAAAAATGAGGTGCAAGAATCATAATGGGGGATAACAAAATATAATGGAGAATAAAAACAATAGTCATAGTTATTGGAAAAAAATAGGGAACAACAACAATAATGGGTGTTAAAGGAAAAAAAATGGGAATAAGAACAATGATAGGACTTCATGGAAAAAAATTGGGTATAAGTAAATACCCCATTTTAAAATTTTCCTTTGAAAAAATTATAAATACCAATACAATGCTATTAATTATTAACATTTACCTTTATTTTTAAAAATACCATGCCTTTTAATTAATTTTTCAAGGTAAATAGCCTCCCTTTAAAAAAAAGATTGTCATAGGTATATACGAAATATGAGAGGGAGTGACCCCCTTGAGATTATGATCAACCAAATTCTGAAATTCTAGAACATTAATATGCACAAGGCAAGTTTTGTTTCTAGCATAGAAAGCACAAGATGCCACACACAATTGAAGGAGTAGTTGGTTTAATAAAAAAATGCTTGAAAAGATCAAAGAGGAAGGACTGTCAACTCGTTGTACTTAGGGTTTCAACCTCTTGTACATCCAAACCCAATTAAAAAAGATTTCTCACATTACATTTGCTAGGAAGTCCTTGCCCACTTGGCTTGGCAAATTCAGACTTAATATATTTCACTCACCCTCTCGAACTCCATAGGTACTGCTTGAAGGCAACAATTATGTCTTTAAGGACTATCAAAATTGGAGGTTACTTTGTAGGTTCAAAACAGCTCTAATGTAAAAGTTGATAGGATTTAGAAGGAAATCTTAGAGAAGTGTTTCAAGCCATTAACCACTTGAATAGAATAATAATTGAAATAGGACACAAGATAGGAAATCAAAGGTCAATTATTATAAACAATTATTCAAGCCATTTTAAAGTTAAAGGGATCAAATAATGGAGGTCAAATAGTTGAATGAAAAGAAAGAATAAAAAAGAAAAGAAATAGTTAGGAGTTTCACTTCCAAAACTTGTATTAAATCCATACTTTCAAGTAGTGAGAAAAAATACAACACAACATCAAACATGGCCAACAATAGAGAATTTGAAGACATATTCAACAATCTCATAGATGACATTCAAAATGAAGTAAGTGCCTAATTACTCTACTCCCACTTGAATTTCTTAGATAGGCGTTTCAAATGCCTAGCCAAATTAGAAGTCTAAGTCAAAGTATCTAGAAGTTTTCTTAAATTTTAGACCTAATACTTGTAGATTTAGCCTAAAGGTTTCTTAAAACATCTTAGACTTAGAAATTAGACTTTAAAATAGTGAAATAAAAGCAAATGAAATTTAGAGTTTAGATAAGATGAAAAATAATTAGAATTTAAAACTTTGGAACAAGTTGAGGGATTGAAAAGAAGTCAAAATTAAGAGTTCTCAAGTGAAATTAAACTTAAATTTGAATTGCAATTTGTTTTTAAAACATAGATGAAGTTTTATGAACCAATTAGTGGTCAAATTTTATTTGTTTATAACTTCTAGTAGAAAAATCCAATCAGAAATTATTATATCAACTTCAAAACCTAGAATTACAGCCTGGAAGAAAAGAAATGAAATTATTAAAAATAATAAATTGAAAGTACTCATATTGATACCTACGAATTGAGATATCCTAAAGTCTAAGTACTTGTAAAATAGATTTGAAAGGGGAGTTAAGATCATGGGCTTGTAGAACAAGTCAAGTAGAATCCATAGCCGTCTTCCACTTTTAAAAAGACTAAAAATAATAAAAAATCTAGAAAGATGAAGTCTTAAGCCAAATTTGGATGAAAGATAAGATAAATGACTTTCTCTAGATCAAACTTAGATTATCAATAGAAGTTAACATCTATAACCTTCACTCAAAATTTGGAATCATTTTGAATTGGAGAGCTAGTAGAAATCCATGGATGAAGGATCAACCCTTTCAAGGATGAAACTTCATCCACCCATAACTTAGGCTAGAATAGTTGAATTGGGTCAAGTATTATGTTTTTAGAAAGGGCAAGAAATCATCTACGAGACGGTGATGTTAGTTTTTGTCTAACTATTTTAGTATTAAAAACCATAGTAGGTTAGATATTTGATTAAACCTATAAAGCACATAATAAACTCACATTATGACTATGAGCCATTTTCTGCGATTTTGAGTTAATTTAGACACAAAGAATGATCCATTGCTTAGAAGGTACAATAGACCAACGCCTAGGCACTCATTAGCAAAATAAAATAAAATAGAATAAAAAACTTGATTGTGTTAAATTATTTACAATAGGCGAGTAAGTAATTGCTCACACTATCCTTTGACAAAAGTTTCAAAAAATCACAACCAAAATTAAGTCTACAAAGCCTACCCAAAATTCATTTTGTTCTTGATAGGGATAGTAGGACTTTTAGGGTTTAACCTTTAAAGGATCATAACAACTCATGAACGACATAGAGCCTCTAGTGATTTTTTCCTATAAATTCATTGGTGCAATTTGATTGAGAAATGATCAAGTGTCTAAATTTTGGTGAATTTTTGGAATATGGAAAATATACTTTGGGCCATTACTTCACATCCTCATATCTCTTTTTTCTACACCTAATTAATTTTTTCTTAAAATTATACATTGACATTGTGATTATGTATACATGTAGAAAAAATCAAAGTTTTTGGAGTACTTTTGGCCATTATTATTTCAACATTACCATTTTAGTGTATGTACAAAGTACTTCCTAATAACAAAACATATTTCATCAATCCTGTCAATAATGGCATTTTCTCATAAACTATATAGTTTTATTGATCTTATTTTCACAAGAAAGCTACATAAGTCTTCTTTCATTTCAATGGTGGTAAGCATCAAAATTATTCCACACAAATAAATAATTATGCTTGTTATAAGAACTAGTAAGGATACAAGAAGTCAAACACTCCTAGTCATTTAGGGGTTAATCCTTCATTACCTAACGTCCAAACCTATCTAAAAGCATCCTTGTTTTTCAAGCCTTATAAGCCTAAATGTCACTAAGGGATAAAAATATCAATCACACAATCTTATAGTATGCATGTTGTAGATGATGTGGATCAAATGTAGAGTCTTTTGGTTGCATAGATTGCAAGATTACAATGTTTTTGGTGTTGGTAAGAGATGTTGAAATTTTCCTAAAAACACATTTGGAGGTGATATTCAATTTCTAAAACTACTCAAATGAAAAAACTTTAGAATATAAAGTGCTTCAAAACCAATATACAAACACATTGGTGAAAAAAAACGTCATTCAATTGACTCTTTGTGTTTGCAAAATGACCTTGAAATAGCAAAAAAATAACAAAAAAAAGGTGCAAAAAACACATCTATAATTATACCTCCTTCTACTAAAATGCTTCTCAATCACTCATAATTTTTTAGATTGATATAAAATTCTAGCCACACAAATTATACTAATATATACAAATTCAAAACAAACACTATACAAAGACAAAATAATCTGCTAAAGTTTACAATGGTCCAAAAATGTCTGGATTTTGAACTTTGAATTGCTTCCAAACAATTAAAAAAAACTTGGATTAACATGGAAAATTTACCACAATAATTAGACTTTAAAAGAATATAAGCCAATAAATTTCGTTGGAAACAAACATTGGACAAATAATATATGAGCCCCCAAACTTGCAACCATCAAAATGCAATTTGGTAAAGTCAAAGTGAACCTACAAACTTTGAATGGCTTTCAAATAATCAATACATCTTGGATTGATCTAAAATTTTTTACCATACAAACTAGATTAGTATGTGCAACTTTTTTTTGAACAAGTTTTTATTGAATTTGAACATTGAATGCAAAAGTTAAAACATTTTGAATTGGATTGTCAAACTATCTAAGGATACTTTTAGTCCGTTTAGGCAATGAAGGGCTAAAGATGTACTATATAATATCAAAAATGCTCAAACATCTCTTATTGCACTACATAAAAAAGATTGATTTTTTAATAATAAAAGCTAGGGAGTTGTGAGAGCATGTCCATGCCTAAGCACCAAGAGGGGTAGACTCATTGAGTTGGCAAAGTAGGGTAGATTTATTGCCCAACAACAAATTTTGCTAAGTGCCAAAAAATGCCCGACCACTTCAAATTACAACAAGGGCACTAGAAATTAGTGTATCTTCCACGTGCCACCCAATATTGTCTATATGTCCTTTTGTCCCATTTTTGAGGTATGGACTGCATTTAAACAACTCAAAAATGACAACTCAAGTTCTCTTGGTTATCATTGATGAAGCAAGCATCCTTTGATATCTCCCTAGTTAGCCTTCATATAAGGTAACTAGTCATTGAGGTGCAAGACTAAAGGCTATGTTTGGTGCATTCAAGCATAGGGAAGTGTAAGACCACATAGGCTAGTAAGAGTGCACAAATACTCCACGCCAAAAACCTTCTAGTACCCCTCATTGAAAAGCTAGGAATGTGGATGCTCTAAGAACATAGTGAAATATAAGTAACCATGTCACCCTACAAATACAAAATGTTTAATACTTGCCGATAAAACCTTGATCTTTATCAAAATTAATTCCCTCCATATTATCACTTGTATGTTGCTAATTCCTAAGCTAGTTTAATATTATGATGTGGGAGGCATGATAGACCAAACCCTACGGCAGTTGGGAGTGTGAACATTTGTTCCCAAGGCTCCCATGCTGCCATGGAATTGAGCTAACTTAAAAACAGAGTGCCTGTGTAATTAGGGAGTTCAGACATCACTTGCATGGATGTTTGTTGTGTGCACTCCATGCATTGAACATGGACTGAGTTTGCTAAAGATGTCTAGAAGGGCTGAACAAGACCATTTCACATGCTTTGTCCTTTCATATGGGAAGCAAGTCAAGCAACTCACTGAATGCAACAGATTAAGTTACCCCTGAATGCTTTTACAAAGGAGGTTAGTTACTCCCCATCTCTACTTTTACAACAAATTTCCTTTGTCCTTGCTCTTCCAAAAAATGGAACACAGATTTCAGGCATACAGGAGAGGCACCCAATGGCGCACCTGCACCCAATGCTGTCCATTTCTAAGTCAGTCGTTCATTCTAGAACAGAAATCTAGTGGAATTGTAGACTACTTACTGTTTTAGGTCAAAAGAAATAAGCCATGTACTGCCTACCTACATTTACAGCTTGAAATGATTGTGTGCTGTAGAAACGGACGGCATTGGGTACAGGTGTGCCATTAGGTGCCTCTCCCTTACTAGTGGAGAGAAACATGAAACTAGTCCTGTGCTTGGAAACATATGTCAGAGAAAGTTTTAGCTTAGAATAGTACAAAAGAAACACAACACCAAACTCTGGTGGACCTTAGGTTTTGGTACTCCAAGGACCAGGGCTTTTTTTTTTGGCGAAATTTCGCCAGTTTGTCAGAAATCTGACCACTGTTGGGTCGTCCCTCCAAAATCTGGCCTCTGCGGTGAGGCCAGCAGGGGAGACACTGTTCCAAAAAAAAAGCCCTGTCAAGGACTTTTATCATGTAAGTTCTTTTTTCCAAACTCCAGCTCTTGGTCCCACATTGCACACACTTTACAATTAATTCTACTAAGATAGACATACCTATAATGAATAACTTAAGCATTTCAACATGTAGGATGTGGGAAATTCATTCTGAAATTGAGCTCAGTGTGTGCAAACATAAGGATGAAGAACAATGCAAAGAAAAAGGAATTTTTTTCCTTAAAAATGAATATTTCATTCAATATAAATGTAAATTTTTCATTAGAACCCATTCTAAATTCATAGATTCACTTATCACAATTAACTTTGACATTTCTCCCTATGCAAGAAAGGAAGAGAGATGATTTTATGAAAAGGCACAAACGAAGGATCTTTTTCAATAAATAAGGTAGGTACACTCAAAATGGCACCTGACCTTAAAGCGCCATCTACAATTTGCATACATTTCCAAAATCAGTCATGTACCCAGACTGTAAATGACGCTTTCAGAAAACAGACTTTAACCGTTAATAACTTTTGCATACGATATCCAAAATCCTCTGTTCTTTGGTGCGTTGGAACACACTTTCACTCACCAACAAGACTGTATCAAATCTGAACATCATGATAACAGGACCTAGACATAGTAAGAATAAGTGGCACTTATGGGTGTACCCACCTTAGTGCATCCAAGCATTGTCCACATTAGGTCAGCCTATCAAACCATTAAAAGGAGGTTGTAAAAAAAGGTACTTCTATCTTATCAGCAATGTTTTTTGCATTTTATAAAGTGTCATATTTCAGTACTCCTTCATATTCTACTTGAGATGCATGAAATTTTTGCACAGTTTGCAAGTGGCAATCAATTCAGGATATGCAATTCTGTGAAGTAGAATGGATTGTACAAGATTGTAAAATGCTTCTTTGCACCTAAAGTTATCATTTACTTGGAGTAAGCTATGAGGCTCTAGTGGCGTGAACCAACTTCCTTCATGGACACCACGGAGGCAACATGAGTGGAGCATTGCCATGATGCAATGCTGTATGGGACAGTACTCGACACTGTTTGTGTACCCATGCTTTTCAAAGTAGATGTCGAGGTAAAGTAGAAGCCCCTGTTTCCAACTTATATAAAATTGGTGCAATTATTCTTTGTAGGCATGTGGCAAACTTCTAGTGTCAGAATCAATATGGGAGGAGGTCCAGAAACCGACCATCTAAGGGCTGGAACAGAATTTTGGGCAGGTCAAACATCTTGAAATATTTTTCAGAGAATTTTCCTTGAAAGACAGCTTGAATAGGCATCTAACCCAAGTCGTTTCATATTTTTTGGAGCTCTCTAGAATTAGTTATCAAATTCTGAAGTTGAAAGGGCATAGGGCTCTAAAATGGTGCCCTAGCTAAAATGTACACTGTTAGTACACTGCTGAAGGCTATGAAAATGCAACATGTACAAGTACTGTACATTTCAGATAGGGCACCATTTTAGAACCCGCTCCATTCAAGAGCCTCCTCCCATAGAGTGCAGGAGTTCAGGTGAATCCCAACTTTCCAGTTGCAAGGGGAACCAAGCTCAAGGAGAAAGAAGGTGTAAGCTTACAAGCCTACGGTGGAAGCACCCAAAACCGTCCAAATAAGGAATTCAGCATAGTTGGAGGCATCTTTTTCTAAAAATGATATTTTCTAGTATTAGCGAGTGAAAATCATGAATATTAAAAAAGAAATTAGATTTTTCAGATGTTGTATGTAATTTCTCTTATTTTTCAAAGTGTTGGCTTCCTAAACCACTAAAACCGTGCAATAGGTATACCCCAAACTAAACCTTATTAAAATCAACAGTGAGCTAATCATATATTTATATGTGCCCTTGAAATGCATCAGCCAATTAGAATCAAGCATGTGGTGAATACATTAACCCCTAAACGACACTAGAGTCGTTTCTTGGTCGAAGAACAGGCGAGCCTTTTGCTGTACAGGATAGAAATGCAAGCATTCATCTTCGGAATTAGGGGTGGAAAAGGAAGATCTTCTACAGTTCTTTGACTTCAAATGCGCACTTTTGGATTTTTTAATTCCAATGATTCCCACGGTTTCACAAAAGATGGTTCGTTGGATGCCCCCCCCCCCCTGCGTCGTTTAAGGGTTAAGGGAACTCTACCTACGCAATTGGGTGAGTCTACAGTCCACTACAAGGGATACGTTCAGGAATATGTATTTTTCCCTTATGACAAATAGATTGCCACTAGTTAGTCCTATTGGCTTTGATGAATTTTAAAAAAAGTTCAGGTATGGTAGAAGCACCCAAAATCATCCAAATAAGGAATTTAGCATAGTTGGAGGCAACTTTTTCTAAAAACAATATCTTTTTAGTATTAGTGAGTGAAAGTCATGAATATTAAAAATATATATATATATTTGGATGTTGTATGTAATTTCTATGATTTTTCAAAGAGTTGGCTTCCTAGATCATTGAAACTATTCTATAGATGCCCCAAAATCTATACCCTGCTAAAATCAGCAGTGAGGTCTTTAATTTACGTCAATGAATTAGAGTCAAGCATTTGGCAAACACATTAATTGAAGTCTAGGGATGGTTTTGGATGAGTCTAGGGTCCAATGCAAGGTACAAGTGCGATATTGGGTGTTTCTCCTTTATGAAGGCAAATGTGAGGAATAGAGAGAGTATTTGAAATTTTACTTTTCTAAGATAGTATGAATTTGTTACAAATTTTTGAAGTGTGTTGCTCAATTGGTCTATAGACTACCCCAAACTATACCCCAATCTTAGCAAAAATTATATTTATAATGGTCATCTTATTCAACTAAAGTTGTAAGTCACATATTTCTTAACATGGCCACAACATGAAGGCCTTAGAAAAGTTACTTCATGTAATGAATTTACACTAAAAAGGTGGAAGTTTCTACTGCAATCATTAATTACTTCATCATCATTCAATATATTGAGTGTAGCAACTAACTCAACCTAATGTAGTCTAGATTTCATTTATTGAAAAAAGCATGTCATAGGTTGATGCAAGATTGAAATGGTCATTCCAATATTCAATTCCATCAAGAAATTTTCCAAATCTATATTATACTCTAATATTTATTGCAATTCAATTGTGAAAATATGGATGGCATAAACTAGATAAATGATTTAGAAAAAGACCTACATGCTCAATTTAACTATGGGTGGGTTTTCTAACAATTATTTTCCTAATCAACATGGTTTGTATTTTCACTAGTGTTTTCAACTACCAAAAAAAGAACAAATTATCTTCAATCAATAATTGATTAAATTCAACAAACTCAAATTCATGTTGAAGTCAAATGTCTTAGACTAGGTTGGAAAGGCAAGAAATCACAAATTAAATTAATCAATTGTAAAATAGGAAATAGTTTTTTACAATTATTTGACAAAGTGAAAAATTTAGAGAAAAATTGCCATTGCAATAAATGCTAGAGTGTTATATTAACTAAGAATCAACTTGCTCAATATACTCTAATTTACTTATCTATTGATAATTGGAGCTCAACTTCTAATATAGATCTTAGTTGGTTGTATCATCAAGATAGTTATGTGTAAATATTTCTCTCTATAAAATTTGTAAGCTTTTTGGATTGACAATCAATTTCAAGGGACTTTCTAATTTTTCCAAGAGTTATAAAAAGTTTGCACAAGCTTTTCAACACTACTTATTAATATTAAACTTGAACAAATTTTTATTTTAAGAAATGACAAAATTATTAACAATGGACAATGAATTTCTTTTAAGAAATGTCTCAATATCATAAGTGTGTCATTAAAGCAGCAACCTCAAAAAACTTTGAATAATGATAACCATAAAAAGAAATTTGAATTTTTTTTCATAACATATACTTTTTTACACTTTCTTGATGAAAACTTAGAAGTTTTGTTTATTCTTCATATATGATCATGTGGCCTACACAAGCTTTCAATAATTTCTATGCTTCTTTAGCATGGGCAATCTAAATTTGAAGATTGATCTATCTTTTGTTAACATAATTTAGAAGTGCTTTCCAAATCATTCAAATAATACAATTATTTTATTTTCATAAAATTTTCAATTATAATCTTTATTGTGAAAATAGACTTAAAAAAACACTTTTTTTCTATAAACCTTGAACACATCTCTTGAATTTCATGAGTTTAGGATCTATAAAACCTTGAAGTTGATTCCAAAAAGGATATTTGTAATATCCAAAGTTTACACTCACAATTTTTAGTAATTAAATATTTAATTATTTTTTATTGTATTAAAAATAGTACACGCTAGTCAAAATTGCAAAAAGAATTTTGATAGGAATTAAAAGTGTAAGTTTTCACTTATACCATGAAAAGATTTTAGAATCAAGTTACAAAAAATAAAGAGTGTAGTAAAGGCATTCTTACATTGTACTATAAAGTATTTTTTTTTGTAATTAGCTATTGCATCTACAAGATGTACTATTTGTAAATGGGAGTGCATACTTTGGAGTTGAAATAAATAATGTTTGAAGCTTCAAGGAAAGTAACAAACTTTGTTAGTTGTTACTAAGATTAATATATATATATATAAATAATGCCTTATGATTTTGAATAAGACAAACGTGTTATACTTGGGATTCTTTAAAAATAATGATTAGTTATATAATACTACCTTCATCCCCAAATGATCTTCCTAATAGATAAAATGTTTCATATAAAGGCTAAAAATAACATTTTAAAGACCTATTTTGCATTGTAAGTAGAGTTTGGTGTAATTTTAAAGCCCTAGAAACTTTGAGTTCTCAAAGCCCTTTTCAAAGTTTAATTTGGAAGTATTGAAAAGAGGAATCTTGTGGGCATTTTCAAATAGCACTAATGGGCATTTAATTGTTGATTGTGAGGTTTTCATTTTAAAGGTACTGAGTATGGGCCAAAGTTTACATGTGGCCATCTTTTTTGCCTCCCCAAAGTTTCATTTCCTTCAATGAGACAATACTCAAAGAGATGCAAAAAAATAAAAAAAAATAATGTTGGTTGACATCTCCAATCATTTTATTTGTCTTTTGATTGATAATTGTATAATTGAGGGAGAACCATTGCTTAGAGCTATCTTGCTGGTCCTAAACAAATTGAAAGCAAAAATTAACCAATATAGAACACCACAAGCAGATTACAACAAGAAGATTATTTTGGGATGACAAATTTAAGGCCAATAGGAAGAAAATAGCTTTTTTGAAATTGCATAGTAATTGTATATTTGTAATTCATTAATTTTAACAACTTATTCAACATTATAAATTTAACATTAGGTTTCTAGATGTATAGATTTCTTTGTTGTCAACTATTGTACTTAATACTATACTGAACGGTTAGGGTTGACAAACCTTTTTCCTTAACATAGGTTTTAAGACTTTTTGGAAAGTTGTTTTTTCAAACAAGCTTTTTGTATAAAAAAGAACAAATCTTTCTATTTTTCTAATAATTGTTGTATAACAACTCCTAACTTTAGTTTTATCTCTAGCAAGGAATGATGACCTTGAGGCACGAGGATATCATCTAGCTTCTACAACTAGGGATGAACCAATTTTATATTATCCCTTGGAAGGAGCACAATATACATGTTCATAACATTTTTGACCAACCAAAACCATTTTCCCTCAGATATTCTCCTAAAATATTGGGGAGAGCCAATAAATTGGGAAGTTGGAATGCAGAGCAACCTCTGCTCCTCATCAAAAAAGTTGGGGCAAATTGTTTTAGTGGTATTTTGACATCAAAGGTCACATTTTTGACTATAAGGTGGGTACACCCAAAAGTACCCTGTTCCTAAAAGCGCCATCTACAGTGCACATACATTTCCGAAATCAGTCATGTTCACAGACTGTAGATGGCGCTTTCAGAAACTGACTTTGACCGTTAATAACTTTTGCATACGGTATCCAAATCCTGCGTTCTTTGGTGCGTTGGAACATGCTTTCACTTGCCAACAAGACTACATAAAAATTTGAACTCATTAATAGCAGGAAGTAGGCTCAGTATGAGAAAGTGGCGCTTTTGGGTGTACCTACCTTACAGGTCATTTCAGTGTCATTTTATCTATGCTGGGTTGGTACGAAGGTATGAAGGGCACCAAATTAATTTAATTGTATTTCAATGCACCATCATGGCACCATATTTACATGCCTTGAAGTTCTTGATGCTGCTTTTTATGTGAACAGAAGGCCCCAGCATTGGTTATGAGTTTAAAACTGTTATGTTCAACTGTGTAGAATTCTAAGGATGCTTCACGCCCCTTTTCTCTTTGACACTTACGAACTCCTCGTGACATCGTGCCACCTCAGCCGAACACACAGGAATAGAGTATCCACGTCATCATCCCCCGGACCTCAATCCGGTCGTCAAGCGAGAGTTTGCATCTCATCAGCTCCTGGGCGATTCAAGAGGGCGTTTTCTCGTATGTTCTCTAACCAAAGCTTCGTAACTTATTATTATCTCTGTTTCTCTGGCGTCAGAGTTTGCGCTCTGCAGAGCAGTACATCACATCCACGATCCGGAGTGCGGACATTTATTTTCGCCAGAACGCCAAACTAATCACGCTCCCTGCACTTCCCCTCTACTTCCTCATTCTTTTGAGCCGCTCTTGGCTTCGTTCCATGCTCCGTAGTGGAAGTTCAAGACGGTTATTGTTGCAGCCTTTTTTTATTGAATCTAAGGAGATAACGTTGGAGAACACTGCGAGTTCCGTTTGAGCCTGGCACGATTTAAATTGGTAAAGGTTTGATTGATAGCCGCCGTGCATTTTTTGGAGACATTGTTGGAGTTTAATGCTTGGAATGCTCTCTGCTCGTTTTGCTGGTGTTATATTGTTGGGAAGGAGGATGGAGGTTGTGTTCCATTTTGCTTTATTCCATCCACGGTTTTAAAGCATTATTGAAGTTCTTGAAAAAAAATTAGTTTCACTGTTTTGATCAAAGCCGTCACAGCCGCCGCGTTGTTACGGCGCTTCGGAGCGCTGGATGCTAAGTTATTTGCATTTGGATTATCGTAGATCTTTATTTGTGTCCTTGTCTGTAGCCTGGGCTAGTGAGAAGCCAGATAAGAGTACCTCATGCTGATGCTCTGTGTGCTACGTAGTTGCGTGTGAAATTCGGATTGAGAGAAATCATTAACAGTTCCATAGAGAAATTCTTTTTACTCAGATTATATTCCTTAATGTAATTGATACCAGGCCGTTTAAAGAGTTAAATTTGAGTTTGCTAATAATTGAAAAATCCGGGCGAGATGTAAAGGTTGATGACCGCCGTGCATGTTTTCAAGAAATTGTTGCACTTTAGTGTATTTTCTCAGGCTGTATCGCTGGAATGCTCTCTGCCCGTATTTGCATTATCAATAAAAAGGAAAATAGAGGTGGGGTTTATGTTGTTAAAGGGTCTAAACAAGTACTGAAGTTATTGAGTCGATTTTTGTAGTTGTGATCTAAGCCGTCACAGCCGCATTTCGCATCATCTGATTGTTGGATTTTATGCGCATTCGGGAGTTTGTAGATCTTTAGTGTCTCCCTCTGTAATCTGAGCTAGAGATGTTTTGAAGAGTACCTCAAAGAGATGCTCACTGCGTGCTTTGTATTTATGTATTGACAGTACCATAGACAAACGCTCTCTATCAGGGGGAGAATTGTTAATGAAGAGGATGGAGGTTATCTTCCATGCCCTAAGACTTTAAATTTATATTGAATGTTTTGGAGAGATTTTTGGACTCGGTTGATTTGTAGCTTTGGTCAAAGTCGCCGCAGCCGCATTGTTATGCTGTTCGATGCTTCTTGCTCTCGGAGTTTTGTAGGTCTTTAGTGTCTGTTTTCATAACCTGAGCTGTAGAGAAGCCGTCTAAGAGTACCTCAAACATATATTCTTTGCTCGCTGTGCGCTTTATAATTTACGCGTGAAATTCAATTGAGAGAAATCATTCACAGTAATTTAGATGGACACTCTTTATCCTGATTGAATTTTCTTAAAACAACTGATGTCATCCTGTTTTTGGAGGTTCAATTGAGGTATGTTTGCGTAGGCCGCCATTTTATCTAGTCTGCTGAGAAAATGAGATGTGACAAGTTTATGTACATGTGCAACTTTATTTTTGACATATATATGTTTTCTGTTTGGAGATTTGCAGTCGAACTCATGATATTAATCTCTGCAGGGCAATCAGAAGGTTTGCGAGGAGAACAGGCAAGCATGGGACGCACGATGGACGTACGGGAAGAGAAATCTCAAGAGCCAGAAGCATCCAATGTTGTGACAGAGCTTTTGAAACAGGCAGGAGGATACGCAGCGACTGACGGAGGCTTTGCTACCCAGTTAGAACGTCATGGTGCAGATATTAACGATCCATTATGGAGCGCCCTGTGCCTTATCACTATGCCCGGTCTCATCCGCACGGTAATTAATTGATTGTCTTCTGACATTTTCCGGTTTGTTTGGTTCGGCTGAGACTTGGAAGTAAACTGGAAATCATAAGAATTTATGTATAGATCTATGTTACTCTCATTTCGTGAGAAAACATTCAATTTATTCTATAGAATTATGTTACTCTCAATTTGTGAGCAAACAGTGACATAGTGACCTACTTGTCAATATCCATCTCCTAGAGTGTGAAGGCTCTGTACGCTCTAGGAACATACAAGACTTGATGTCTTCAATCCTTCGCACGGAGTTGCAGTGTTATTTGCCTTCAAACGAGTACGCGATCTTCTTATGTCCTCTGTCATGGTGTTGTGGCTATTAGGTGCATAGGGAGTACCTGGAAGCAGGAGCTGCTATTATATCGACAGCTTCTTATCAGGTAACTGTTCGATAACCATCTAGGCCTCTTCCGTAGCAGCATGCGATGCGTTTCTTTGTGCAATACTTCTAGTTGCCAATAATTAAGTTGAATTGATTTTCAGTATTGAAGATGTATTATGTTATCCCGAACTATGCAGCTATGAACATGCTGGTAACCCTGCACAACTATTTTGTTTGATTGACAGGCTACAATTGAGGGGTTTCAAAGTCGAGGCCTGTCAATTGAAGAGGCTGAGGATTTGCTTCAGAAGAGTGTCCGTATCGCTCGCGAAGAGCGCGACAGGTTCTGGAAAGAATTTCAAAACCAAGTGCTTGCAGGAACTGCTAGAGCAGGTTCCCGCCAGCGTGCCCTTGTTGCCGCATCTGTTGGTAGTTATGGAGCGTATTTAGCTGACGGATCTGAGTACAGGTATGCTACTGTTATCTCAGTATTTTCGGATGTAGGTGAAATTTGGAATTAACTATGGATATTGATTGATGCATGTTGCATCTCTCACGGAATGACCTAGAGTTAAGATTGAAACTCCCTTGAGCTTGGAATCTTAGAGAGTATTCACTATGGTCAATATGTTGACGCTGCCGTTGCTTGATTTTGTATGCTGGCTTCTTCGTAACACATGTGGATTGTATGCAGTGGAGACTATGGCCCATCCATGACCGTTGAAAAGTTGAAAGATTTCCATCGTCGGCGTCTGGTGGTGCTTGCGGATGCAGGACCCGATCTATTGGCCCTAGAAACCATCCCCTGCAAGTTGGAAACGCAGGTTAGTTCTACCGAGTAGACAGAATATTGACAAAATCTGACCGGAGGTGGCCTTCGTTGGAATACGTGTTGTGTTACTGGAATTTGTTTTGTAGGCCATCTTATGATATGAAAAATGCACTTACTTTTCATTCTTAATCTGAAAGTTATCAGAATTATGCATCAGTGTAAATCGCTGATATGTTTGAAAGAAACCTTCAAAGATCCTTTTAACTGTGTGTTGTGCCTGCTTTATTGTTGATTGATTGTTCTTAGAAAGTCGTCGAGAAACCTGATGATCATTAGTGGAAGTGCATCGGTGTTTCTCACTTTTGGTTTATTATGCAGGCTCTAGTCGAGTTATTGAATGAAGAAAACTTGCGAACTCCTGCTTGGATATCATTTAATTCAAAGGATGGTGTCAATGTTGTCAAGGGAGATTCACTTACCGACTGTGTTTCCTTAGTAGACAAGTGCGCCAAAGTAGTAGCAGTTGGTATCAACTGCACGCCTCCTCGTTTCATACTCGACCTCATCTGTGCGGCGCGTGAGGTAACAAATCATTATCTACAGACCTTTTCATTGCTGTAATTGTAGAACAGCACGAGTCCTTAAGCGTCCACAAAAATGTTGCTGTGTATGTATATTGTCAATTTAGCACATATTCATATTCATGTGCGGTACTTACAATATTCTCAGAAGATTTTCTGACGATCATTAATTGGTGGTATCTACGCAGGTGACAAACAAGCCCATAGTGGTCTATCCGAATAGTGGAGAGCACTATGATGCTGTCATTAAGCAGTGGGTAGTAAGTCTCCCCTTTATTTTTGATGAAATGCCTACTATCTCCAGCAGTCGCAAAGTTTAGATTTGTTCATTAAACTTTTGACAAAAACGAGAGAAGGGGCTGTTTTCGACACTTTAGAGTCGAATGCATTGTCGAAAACAGCACCCTTTCATTGGTACTGTAACCTCCACTTATTTGGTGATTCAAACAATTATTCAGGTTGACACTGAATGGTATTGAAGTCTGGTCATCAGACTTTGAATCTTGTTTGTAGAAGGTCGTTATTTGTGCAATTGATCAGTTGAACTTCATCATTAGAAATTTTTAATGGCTATTTCTGTCCTGATCCAAATCGTTGACATTATATGTGACTAAATTTCCATGGCTGGGTGAAATTCGTTTGTTGTACGTAATTCAACGTTTCAGGCATCTAACAGTTCCCTGGTGTTCGTTTTCTTCACTATTTGTAGGAGTCCACCGGAATCAGCGATACCGATTTCGTTTCATATGTACATGAGTGGCGAAAAGCAGGAGCTCAGCTTATAGGTGGATGTTGCCGGACTACACCCAATACTATAGGAGCCATCTCGAGAAGCTTACATGAACACAATCACGAACATGTTACCAAGTGATCTGCATGCTGAGCAAGTGCATCTCCTGCTGGTATGCCACTACACCTCGTACATAGGCCGCTGAAGTTTGGTTGAAGACAAATTGCTGAGTGGCCATTTATTTCTACCATTTTTACCTGATTTAGCGGGGCTTGAAGCCTTCATTTTGGACCACATACCCTAGAAACTCACTGACTGATAAATGCCGAGTTTTGACAATAGAATGCTAGTTTATTATTCTTCCAGAAAGTTCCTCATTCCGACTCAAACCTCAACCTTGTTTTTTTGATACTAGAGTTTGTATGAACGTTATGGTCAGAAGTGAAGCTGGTTCCTGCCGTTGAGAGATACTCCAGCCTTGCATATTAGCTCAGATAATGAGGGTGCCTTCTTATACTTTCATTTTCTTTTCCTGTATTTTTGGCACAAATCGAACTTTGTTTAATTGCCGAAGTGTACTCAAACCTCTCTAACTGCACAATTTCTATATTCCGAGAATCTGTTATGTCCTGCAACTTCTAATTGAACGAGTTCCACAAGTTCTGAACACGTGGACGTGCACTTGTGTTCCCCCCAGGTGGATAGCAGTTAACTTAGGAAAGGATTGAGTGTAAGTGAGCTTTACAGACAAGCTCTGGAAGTCATTCTTTTCGTATTTATGCATTTTGAGCATGCCTTACGTGGCAGGACGTCTACTGTACCTGAAATGTGGGGGACTGAGGGCCTTCAGCCACTTGGCACTTGTTGGCACAAGCTCCTGAGCTGAAGGATTTGATTATTCTAATGTGACGGTTCCCTCGTGTGCTGGAGCATTGACATTGGTGTGCTCCTTTACAAACTAATCTTGAAATGCTCGATTTGTAGATTCTGGGTGCATTCTATCAAATCTTTAGTGCCTTGTACAGTGATTATCTAACTATCTAAGGTGATAGATGATAGACTTTGAATGCTCAATTCTGGGTGTAACAGCAGTTGATTTCTTCTGATTCCTAGTGAGGATAAAACTTTGCTTACTTTATTTTAACCCCTAAACGCTGGGCGGGTAACCGTGCCCAACAGCGGGCAGTGAACACAGTAGAGTTGAGCACAGACCAGGGAGAAGACCACCTCACCCCACCCCACCTGGCCACCTCATAATTAAAAAAAAAGTCAATGCAGCACAACTCAGAAGAAGGAAGTCTGCAATTGAAATTAATAGTGGGCAGCTTAGTTTAGATATCATGTTCAAAGAATCTGTGAGTCTCAATAAATCTGAGTTCACTAACTGAGGCTAATTTTTGCACCTCATAATGGCATATGAGTTTAACCCTTGAATGATGCTGTGGATGTTTGGCGTCCACTTTCATCTTTGGTATTAGGGGTGGAAAGGGAAGATCTTCTACAGTACTTTGACTTCCAATGCATATATTTGGCTTTTTCAAAATAGGTGACGTCATACGGTATCAAAATGCATGGTTTCTATGGCCACTGGTATGTCCTTCAAGGGTTAAGTTCACTAGAAAAAAATTTGGATGAAAAATGTTCTTTTTCTTGTTTGCTAGATTGATTTAATGTCATTCATCGACCAAGAAGTGGCATTTGTGTCGTTTGAGGGTTAAGGAAGTGCTATGGTGGATAGTCACACAGAGGTTCTAGGAGGCCAAATTTTGGAAAATAGCCATTTTAAGAAATCTCTTAAATGCATCTTTGTGGAAAAAAAATTAATTTTAAATTCCTTGAAACAAAATTTCATTGCCAGCTAAGAGCTCCAATCAAATGAAATGTCATGCCACGACTTAACAAGAAACATAAGAATTCTGCCTTAGTATCTTGTGTAAAATCAATCTCTCCCCATCTTTGGCTATAGACCTTAAAATTGGACCTTAAAATTGGAAATAGGGCAAACTAACTTGCACGCGAGCTAGCTTGACATTTCCCTTTTTTTAGAATTCAAGCCCAACAATCAATAAAGCTATGATCATTTTTTTTAAACGCAATGTGATCAATCTTAGAGCTTCGCACACTAAGTGAAAATCTTGTACACTTGAAGTAAAATTCCTGAAGGTAGACAAAATAAAGTCGTTGCCCTTAAATCTAGAATACCAAAAGCCAAAAGACGTAAAGGCCAAATAGTGCAACGGAAACATGAGAATGAGAGTAAGAATGGTTGAAACATTCTAAAAATTTCTTGTGAGGCATCTTTAGAAAAATATTCAAAAATTCCATCAACCTTAATCTAAAACAATCCAAAATCCTAATCCACCAAATTCTACCCATTATGTGAGGCACCTTCCCACCTTTTCATCAAATTAAAAAACCCTAGTATCAACAACGCCACAATATGCATAGAAATCCAAATCTAAAGATCACTAGCAAGGCTTCAAAAGTTCAATAGCCATCAACTCCAATAATTTTTATCAAATTAAGAAACCCTACTATTAGCAATGCCACAATTTGCACGGAAATCCAAATCTAAAGATCACTAGCAAGGCTTCAGAAGACTAGTAGCCATCAACCCCAACAATAGCAAAACAAATTGTTGGATGTTGGATTTGAGTTGTGTTTTAGGGTTTGAAATTGAGTGTGATCAACTAGCATGTTTTGTGAAATTTGTGATTTGGCTAAAACAACCCAAAGTGTGTACTGAAGAGAAAAAACAAGTAGAAGTTTACATATTTGCACACTTGGATCATAAAACAATGTGAGGTTGAGATCACACATACAAAAGAATTGAAGTGAAGCACCCCAACTCCAAGCTAAGGATGTCTAACCAAACCACGACACCATACTCCCTATAGAATCATCTTCAGCTCCTTTGAAAGGCTACAATAAGAGGAAGAAGACGAACGTTGGTCATTTGACTAGCGTGAATAAGTGTCTATTGGGAATAGTCCTATTAAGGTAGAACCACCTATATCCAATCACTTAAGCAATTCTAGAACAGATCATGAGGAATATGAGGCTATGCAAATTTTTCCCATATAGCAAGATAAGAAAGATGGGGATTTCAAATTTTTCATATTTTTATTCCCAAAACTGAAATTACTATGATTTTTAGAAGCCAAAAAGTACTTTGAACCCATAGCCAATGTCTAGAGTCTTCTAATTCAGATCATAGCCAAGACTCCTTTCCCAATCGGTACTTTCCACACACTTTATGACACTTTGGGACATGTGTCATGACTTTATTAGTCCCAACCTTGAAAATGGGGGAAAAGTACATTGTAATTTTTGATTGTAAATCTCTTCTAGCCTTGGTTGGAAATAGCCATTTCCAATAGGTTGAGTATGGATCCTTGATCATGAATAGGTGGTTCTACCTTATTTAAGCCATGTAGGCTTAGTTAGCGAGTGCTATCTTTGGTGCCTCCTTTTGAAGGTAAACTCTGATATGAACTTGTAACTAATAAATAGTGACCTATACCTCTTAATATGTGTAATTCTTGAGTAGTCAGTCACCCTATTGAATTAGGATATATTGCAAAAAGTGGTTCAAGAGATTGATTGTTGTATAATTGTTGATCTGGGTTCAATTCCTATTGACTTGCATCTTATTAAGTCGTGGGCGCTATCCTAATATTGAGCTAGGGTGTGGTTGAATTTTTTAAATCATATTTATATTTACATTTTGGTATTTTTCATTTTATTGTGTGTATATCAATAAAGATATAGACATAGATAAAGATGTTAAAATGAACACCATTGATGTGAACATATATTTTTATGGAGGATCAAGTGGTAGAAGTTGATGGTTTTTTATTTTGCATTTGGTGAGGATGATATGCATAAGGTATTCTATTGCATTTTGGTGAATTCTTTGGAGTGTTTTGTTTATGGAATTGATTTTAATTTGTAGATTTTGATCTTCATGTAGTAATTTTTTGTATCTTGAGTATATAGCTCCTCTAACACCAGCAATAATTGTTAGAGGTGGTGCTACATTCTATCCTTGGTGTTTGATATTGGTTAGTAGTGTATTGTATTTTGTTTCTTTGTGTGATGATATTTGGTGAAAATCTATCATAGCAATATGTAAATTCAATAAATTATATAACTAGATTAGATTGAAGGAGAATTGGAGGTGGACTATTATATAGGTGATTTAGAACTAATAGTATATCTAGTTTTTGTTTTGCTTCACAATTATAGTTATGTATTGGATCTATACAATGGTAGGTTAGTAACCAAAGGGGTACTATATTTTCTTGTAGTTTATTGTTTTTTCCTGCATTGATGAGATTAAAGCAAAGGCTATAATACTTTACATTGTTGTGGAGAGAGATTACCAATACATGCTTGTGTATGCTCTATAGGTTTTCAAGCATAAACAAGAAAAAAAAACATAGAATGATCAACAATGAGTGATCGACAATTAACAAATCCAATCAATGGTGAGTGATTGAATATCAATAAAAGCAATCAATAGTCAAGGAGGGTTTATTTTTATTTTTGAAATTGCATTGATGGCTAGTTCTTACTATTGGGGAGGGGAATTTGGGTAGGAGTGCTCTTCATCTTCTTAGGGGATAGTTGAATTTTATAGTTTCAATTGATGAACCTATTGGAAGATGGATTGGACTTGTATATATCTTTAGTTCAATACTGAGTGGAAAATCTATTTGTGCATGTAAAATTTGATGAGATGAGTGTTGGTCGAATAGAAATTGTTTGTTGTGATATATTATGGCATAAGAGTAATCCAATTTGAAAATATTAAGCTTGAATGATGTTTGTATTGATTTCCAATTTGGTTTAATTGTCTATGTATATCAATCATTAAATTTGAGAGAATTGCTTGGGTAGTTGTAAAGATATTAATTGAATCTACTTGGTAAAGTATCCAAAACACTTCTTTAAGAAAATAAAAATTTGAAACTAATTCTTTAGATTTATACATACATAAAAAAACTTTGATTCATTCCATTATTATTAATGAGATGAAAATTATGAGAAGTTTAGGTTTGCAGGTAGGTATAGACTTTTTGAAAACCATACCTACCTACAAACTTACCTTGGGAATTTTGGGCTTAAATAACATTAATCCATGAGCACCCTAGGGGCGAGAATATTGACTCCAAATTTTGAAAGATGTCCTCATTTGACTATAATAATCTTGTCAATGGTGCGGTCAAAGAATGCGTCCCTTACCATATACCTATGGGCATGTCTCTACTACCAATTGGTACATGAAATGAGTATAAAAGGGTTTGGATTTCAATGATTATGGAATGGGCATTTAAAAGTTAAAGAAATTTAAACATTTTTTTTATAGCACATTTTTACAGAATAATGCATTATTGTAGTTTCTTGTACCAATGTACCATGCATACCTTGATGTTTTGAACTATCAATGCAAGTAGCAATAAAACTTAGAAAAGCACTTCATATCATAGTTGAATGTTCTACACTTGTATGGTGCAATATTATAATTGATGTTGTTAACCCTATAAACATTGGAAACATAAATGAATAAGTCATTGAGGTCTACATATGAAGTATATTTTAACAATCACATTCAAAGGAAATTGGAGGTCAAAGATATTCTAAATGACACATTGATGTTTTGAGTATGTCATGCAAAATCCAAAGTTAATTTTAATTCAAGATTTTAGAATTTAGGGTTTAGGATTTAGGGTTTATATTTGGTTTTATTCCTAGGAAACATATGGAGGAAAAACTTGAATTATCCTTTCATATGTTAATGCTACATTGGATATTTTAGAGCATCTGTTGCATGCCACTAGCCTTGCCAATGGATTTTCAAGATGGATGGAGCAGCCACATGAAATTTAATCCCTAGTAGCATTGTAGTTGGAGATATAGAGATGTAGGGCCTGTAGAATTGGCCTCAATCCTAACAAAATTTTAGTTTGTATACACTATATAGGACTTTCACAAAATCATAGCCCTTGTCGTTGTTGGATTCCATGTTCTAACAAGTCAAAGGTCATTATAGTGATGACAATACCAATGTAGAAACTGTAATCACATTTGTAGATGATTTCAACCAAACCTCTCTCTTATCATCTTGAAGTCCCCCAGTTTTTTCCCTTGGTGTGCATGTGAAAAAAGCCCCCCTATTTTGTACTTGATTAATATATTTTTAACGTTACTCTTCCCTAATTTGGGACTTTTCATTGCCTACAATAATTCAAAATTATTGATTTTATGATGTGTGGCAAATAAGTAGCTCCTATACATTTTCTAGGGATAAAACCAAAGATGAACAAGGGGGTCAGCTCACCTAAGTCCATTTGTAAATGAAGACATAAGAATTTTGAATTATTGGACAATTTTATTAATCAAGAGGTAAAGGATGTAGAAGATTTGGTACATTGTGAATAATGCCCTACAAGCTCATTAGTCACATTAGTTACAATATACAAAATCTTCTACAATTCTAGAGTGGAAGGAAATTAGTTTTTTACAATTTGTATATATTTTTTTACAATATAAGATACCTAAGTGCAAATTTGTGGGAGCATTGTGGGAGTATTGGACAATTTCAGAATATTTTGCAATTTTTTTATTGTCTTAACTTCCAATTCAAAAAATAATAAGAATTGCTATTGATATGTCCAATTTTATATGCTCATATGCTTGTTTAGGATTCATTGAAACTATTGGGGAGTTTTTGAAAAAAATTTGAATAGAAAAGGCAAATATTTTGGAAGATTTGTTGAATTGTGACTAATGTGACTAATGGGGGCATCAGTCATATTAGTCATAGTCAAGCAAATTTGTCACAACTTTTGTGTGGACCATTGAAATTTTCTTAAATTTTTTATATATGTTCTATATTATATAAGAGACCTACTTGCAAATTTGTTGGAGCATTGGACACTTTTAGAAATTTTTGCAATATTTTGGTTGTTTTAACTTCTAATTGAGAACTAAATAAAATTGGAGCTAACTTGTCAATTTCATATGTTATCATGCCTTTTTAGGATTAGTTTCAACTTTTGGAAATGTCTTAGGCATTTTTTTTAATCAAGAGGTAGAATTGTCAAAGATATTGTATATTGTGACTAATGTGACTAATGCTTGGAAGGAACTCGCAGTCTTCTAGAGGCTACAAATCTCCTCTAATGTGTAGCTTGCTTCTCTCTAGCATCTTTACTTTCTAAATCTTCTTGTAAAGTACTTGGTGGTGCTTGTATAGGAGTAAGAGAAACATTAGCTTGGTAATCAAGATAATGACATTTACATTCTTTTCTCCTTTATATAGACTCAAATAACCTTTTTGTTGGTTTAATGTTTCTTTTTGGTCTAAAAGAACTAGGTTGAAGACTTGGCTCTCTCAATACAGAAGTGACTTCAGCTTCCTCAATAGATAAAGAATTTTCATTATTGTTATTGTGTAATGATAGTTGAAAAAAAGCTTCAACTACATCATTATGGAAAGGGCATAGTCTCTCCAAGTTTGGAAAACTATTTGAAATTGGTTGTAGATCAGATGTATATACACTAGAAGAAATCCCTGTTAATTTCAGCGCAACACATCAAGTAGATTGTGTTGAGGCCGCGTTGCTGAAAACGCGGAAAAAACACAAAAAAAACACAAAAAAACGTGTTTTCTGTGTTTTTCTGCGTTTTTTCTGCGTTTTCAGGGTTTTCCTGCGTTTCCAGCAACGCAGTCTCAACACAATCTACCTGACGTACTACGTTGAAATTAACAGGGATTTCAGTGTTTTTCTTCTAGTGATAAGTCTAAGGTTTGTTCAAGATACATACCTTGATTATCAAGCGTACTGGATGAAATTGACTTCATGGTTGTAGAAGATCTTTTAAGTAAATCCAACTCCATCGAATTATTTTCATTGTACTTGTATGAACTTCACAGCAATTAGTGCCAGAATTTCTTGATGTGTCCAATTTGGGCAACGATCCTTCCTTGCACGCTTATTGTTGTTAACATTGCTAGGAAGGGGCATGGGTGTAGATCTTGTTGCGGTGACATGGATCGGCACAATCACTGGTGGTTTGTTGTGTTGCATAGTGGCTAGTAGAATAGTACCTATATATATAATAAATGAAAAATATTAGTGCAAATCTTCTATAAAGGTAGTGAGATTGTAGGGTATGCACTTAAGAATGTAGTGATTTTATCTGTAACCACAATGATGTCAATGAAGACAACTCAAACTGAATACGGTAAGGACTTGAAACAATCATCCTTTTCTCTCCTTATAAAATCCTTTCTCATTGAAGCATTGGAATGTGTTTGTCTTGTGTGCAAATCAAAGACATTTTTTGAAAAGACAAGATAGCATTCAAGAAGACAACATTTCAAAATGATGAAATGAAAATGCGTTGGCATAAATAGGTAATAAATTCTCTTGTAACAAATTTTTTATTGAAGGAACGTACTCTTTTCAAAAAGGGATTTTTAGATTGAAAGGACAAGGGAGACCAAAAGCATACCCACTGAAGAAGTTATAAGAACTAACTAACTACTACAATGTTGAAGTATGTCACATGAAATTGATGTTAAAAAACAACTAACCAGCTAGTGGCATTCCTGCAGGTCAAAGCGGCATGGTAGTAGGACGGATTGAAGAGTTGTAGGAGTCAACATTCAATTGGTTCTCCATCCCAAGGAATCAATACAATTATGCATTGAGTCCCACCTCCAAAACAAACCAAATAGGAATTGAAATTTAGGAAAACATAAACAAGAAGAATGTAACCAACATGAAAATAAATTTATGAACATCATGTATTCAAAAGAATTTACATGCAACACAACAAATGACTTTTTCAAAGGAATGTTACAGAATAGAGAACATGCATATGAAAATGCAAGAAACGTACTTGTGGAACAACAAAGATTGTCTTCAAATCACAATTGATCACAAAGGAGAGGAGACCTCCATTTATTACCTATATATCTTAACCGCTTTGTTCATCATGTTGCCAAAATAAGCCGGTTGCTCAAAAAGCCAATCCGTCAATTTTGCCCAAAATTGAGACACCGCTTTTTGGTAAAGGGGCTTTGCAGCAAAGATTAGAAAACAACGCATTTAAAGTCACGAAATTTCTAAAATCTACTTTTTGGTGCAATTATGCCACTACTAAAAACCTGTTGGTGCCCTCTAATTTTACTCCAAAACTTTTGCATCTTTTCAATTAACACCACACTTACCACTCCTCTAGAAGGGACTCCACGTAGGTTCAGGAAATAACACCTCCAAGTGGTGTGAATATCCACGGTTGCATGCCTTGAAACCACCACTCTTCCCAAATTTGTAACATCAAGTGAGAATGTCCCTTCAAGGCCTCCCCAAAGCGGCATTGCTAGTCATACAGGGAGAAATTATCTAGGATTAGTACAAATGGTTAGTAAACTCAACAAAAATACTTCCAAATATACTAAAACTCCAACAAAACACATCAAATGTTAGCAAAACCTGAAGGGACGACAAAGTCCTTCAAAGTTTTAGTAAAGACACAAAATAGGAGCTTGAAATGCTCTAAAATACACATGTTTTAGCAACTTGGGTCAAACTTGGCCAAATATTGAAATAAATGGACAAACATGGAGGCATGCCAAAAAAAAGGTTATAAGGAGTGTTTCAAGAGAGAATCAGGTGCCGACATATACTCCTCTAAGGGCACCCACCTCTTTTCATTTTCCTGTGGTAATCTTATCACTTAAGATTTTCATCCTAATCTAACCATTATTGACTTTTTACACTAATCCATTTTTTAACTTCTGGAGATTAATTTCAAATTACAACTAAATTGCACTATTGGTTTTAAAAGGCCATTTTTTATTTGTAGGATCCCTCAACCCCTTTTTCTTATGCTAAAAACTCAATGAATCTTAGCGCTAAATTAATTACTAAAAAGGTTAAAAATCCAACTTTGGGAGTTTGACTTTTTTAAGAAAAGTAACTAGCTTAGGGTCTTCAGTAGGTACAATGGAGTAAAAATAGACCTAACTTAAACCTCAATCATTTCAATTCCATGGGCATCCAGAATGCCGGTCAAACTCTACCGTAATCTTTAATTTTGCTAGTTCGGGGAGAATCTTGTTACTTTGGATACTTTTGGCTATTGAAATGTTCTAAAATTTGTTGAAGAGTCTTATTAATATAAAATAATCTACTTTTATTTTAGTGATATTCTACCACAACCAAGGTAATTTTTAGGAATTTTTCGTTACAGGTTAAAGCGGTTGACCGTCTAGTGAGGCATCTTCTAGATATCAAAAAATTATGAAACTTTTTGAGGGACCTCCTTTGAAATCCCACTAAAGATGTGTAAGCTCAATCTAGATTCTACACAATTATCAAAGGAGAATAAAATCTCGTGCCATCCTTCAATTACTAGGGTTCAGAGAATCTCTCATATGGAGAGTCTCGGCAAAGTGATTTTGTTGTTGAATTCCTAATGCAATTTCAACCTAGAATCACCGTCCTTCATCCGTAGATTCTTTTCATTGATTTGTCGCCATATTTTTTAACCTACAAGTAAACAATTGGGATTTCTCCAAAAAGTGAAAATTGATTGGAAATTTGAAACCTATCCGTGAAATGAGGCTCTAGGAATGTCACCAAGTTTTCTCAGACTTATTTTAGCCAACTTCATCACATGTACGGTAGGTAGAGCTATTTTAGATAAATTTACCAAAGATAAATTTTATTTGGATTTTGGTGGTTTCTAACCTATTTACAAGTAGGACTTCAATCCAATTAGATTAAAAAAAACACTCAAAATATGACCAAATATTATATTGGACATATAACATACCTATTTTGGTTTTACACTCTTTTGAGAGCTTTTTGTTCTATTTTTCACACTATATTTTGCAAAATATCGAAAAATAAGAACAGTGAAGTCCATGTGACAACTTGGGGGCTCACACATGTGAACAAACATCTTGACAAAGTTGATTGATGGTTGTGAAATGAATATTGAAAGTTTGTCATTGCAAGAGACACTAGTTTTATTTTCCATCACAATGTGGGTTTCTATTCTGTTGTCCACTATAATTTTTGGGACACAAGTCCAATGAACATGAAATTCTCATCGAACATGTATAATTTTATGGTAAGTATAACCCTTATTTTTCATAAATTAAAAATTAATCATTTTGTATTTCAAAATCATTTTTGTTGAGCTGTCACAAGTTGCAGTTTACAATTACCACTACATTATGAGTGCCCAAATTTAATGATTTGTAGACAAAGCTTTCATGTTCTATTTGTATAGGTATAAAACATATATCTTCCAAATGAAATCTGAAAATACATTATTTTATATCCTCCACATGAGTACAAATATTTGAACATTGGAGATGGATCTAAGATCATTCTTTGGTGAAATCTCATCAACATCAAGTCTTCCCAAATATCCAATTTTTAATTTTCTTAAGAATTGATTTTTCTACTTTTTATATACTAAAATGTACAAATAATAATTTTCATGAGATTTTGCACTATTCTAGTTCTCCTAATTGGAGTTTTTTTTTATGTTTTCCCTTCCTCGGATACTTTTTTTAAAGGTGTATACATGAAACATATTTTTTATTTTTTATTTTTAAAAAATTTCTAATTTTAAAGTATTCTTGAAGAAAAAAAAGAATATTATAAAAATGCTATAGAAAACATGCAGTGTTTCTTACAATGACCCCACATTAGATGAAATATAAGGCCTCCAAAGGGCTATTTTAGGTCTATTCCTAAAACAGTCTGCGATACAGTTGGCTGGTGTTAGGCTAGTATTTACCGAAAAAGAATTGATGGTAAAATGCAAAAAGAAGTCCAAAAAAATTTCAAAAAAATTTCAAAAAAATTAATGACATTGTATAGTCACGACCACATCAGATTCTTGTGATTTTGCATTCCCAGACTGTGGGAACTCAGAGTCTCTTGGAGGCCTCAAATTTCATCTAATGCTATACATTAGATGATATTTGAGGGCATTGGAAGACTACTCTTTCCCAGACTACAAGAACGCAGTTTCAACTGCAAGAACAGAAATCCTACATGGTCAAGATACTACCACGTAATTTATTTATTTATTTTTGGGTTAATTTTGGCTTGATAGCAACCAACGACATCTAGAACTGACCCTAAATGGCCCTCCAGTGCCTTCAAATGTCATCTAATGACTCATATGTAAGACAACATTGTCAAAGCTACCTCTGTGAATAGTGTTCTTATCTTGACTTGCTATTTCCCTCATCGCTATTCTTTTAGCATTCAATAGATTGAATCAAAAATTGTATAATGTTCTTCTTGGTCTAAGTAGTTCTTTCACTTTATGAACAATCTTCAATAGTCTTTCAAAGGTTTGGGATCCACTCAATATTAAGTGGTGAATGCAAATTAACATGTCTGTGGCAACAAATTTGGATTAGCATATTAATAGAGTTAATGTTCTAATCTATTGATAGAAGAAGTGTTAGATCGTTTTGTATATAAGTAGCAGCTCCTACAATTTACTTGAATTGCATGGATTGTTCTTAGAAGTTAGAATGCACCTTACCTCATCCATCAATTATCTTTGTTGGTAGCTTTACCAAATGTTGTTTTGCTTACTAGTCAATCGCTTTCATATCTAGCCATTGTGAGGCAAATAATTCTCAAATGACAAATGTTACTTGTCCATTATTGATATAAATTTAAACTTTAGGCATACATCCTTAAAACCAAAGATAAATTGCATGCTAGAGGATTATCTGCAACTTACTAAAATTGTACAACACTATATTCTCTACAATTTAGTACTATTTAACTTTAAAAAAATAAAAAAATTCTTACATCACAACCTTTACTTGCCTTTCAATTGAATGAGTCCTAAGGCAACAGAGCCAATGCATCTACTTGCACTTTAAACGAATGCATGATATTCCTTCAAAATCACCTATCAAACACATTGTAGCTACTTGTAGGGTCTTTCGTCAAAAGAAACATACAACAATTTACTTACAAATAGAAAAGTTGGCTATTGAGTGCACCAAATTCAAATTCCAGACGTACTTTCTAATCTAAAGGATAGAAGTCAAGGGTGATTGCACAAAACACCTGGCAGTTTGATTGCGTTTTGATTTTGAAGCGCTATAACTTTTGATGTATGAATCCAATGCCAAAACCAAAAAACATATTTCTAAAGATCTTGACAAAAATTGTATTCCTTATTTTTCGGAAATTTTAAAAAATAATTTTATATTTAAAAGTTAATTTTGTTAATTTGTCACACTTTGACATAGTGGGGTTTTTAGTACTATTGAGCGGTGAAAATTAAATTTTTTAGATAAAATTTATATGGTATATTTTATTAGTAGATAGACATGTTCTTACCAAAGGAAATCTAAAAATACATTATTTTGTATCCTCCACATTTGTGCAAACAAGCCTTCTTTGCGTGTGCAATTCCAAACATTAGAAATGGTTTTGACCTCATTTTTTTAGTCAAATAGCATCACCAAAAAGTCTTCCCAAATGGATGATTTTTACTTTTGTTGAAAATTGTTTTTCCTATTTTCTACAAATTAAAACATTAAAGTATGTATTTTCTTATTTTCTAGAACAAAACTCTATGTCCAAAAAATGTCCTAGAAAATACATGCTTTAACGTTTTAATTTGTTAAAAATAGGAAAAACAATTTTCAACAAAAGTAAAAATTGTCCATTTGGGAAGGCTTTTTGGTGATGCTATTTGACTAAAAAAATGCAGTCAAAACCATTTTTAATGTTTGGAATTGCACGCGCAAAGAAGGCCTCATTAGAAGAAATTTGAGGGCATTAGGAGACTGTGGGTTCCCGGACTGCGGGAACGCAATTTCTGCCCTAGGAACTTGAATCCTACGTGGTCGAGATACTGCCACGTAATAATAATTTATTTTTTTTCAATTTTTTTTTGGACTTATTTTCATATTTCAGGACCCCCAAATTTTTATTTTTATTTTTATTTTTATATTTTTTGATAAAAGTCGGCTTGACAGGGGTCTGCGGCATTGGGAGCCGTTTTGGGAACAGACCTGAAACGGCCCTGTAATGCTCAGATTTCATCTAATGGTTTGCACAAATGTGGAGGATACAAAATAATGTATTTTTAGATTTCCTTTGGTAAGAACACGTCTACCTACTAGGAAAATATACCAGAGAAATTTCAGCTAAAAAAATTAGTTTTAACCGCTCAATAGTACTAAAAGTCCCACTATGTCAAAGTGTGACAAATTAACAAAATTAACTTTTAAATATAAAATTATTTTTTAAAATTTCTGAAAAATAAGGAATACAATTTTTGTCAAGATCTTTAGAAATATATTTTTTGGTTTTGGCATTGGATTCATACATTGAAAGTTATAGTGTTCCAAAATCAGAATGCAACCAAACTGCCAAGTGTTTCGTGCAATCACCCTCAAGAAAACAGCCTTTATCAAGAACATCTTCCCTCATCAAGTGATATAAGTTCTTGTAGCTCTCTTTTTTCTATCCTTCAATAAGTATGGTATTATGGTGTATTATAGCACCTTAGAGCATGCCACTTGCCTAACAAATTTTTTTTTATTTTTTAAAACAAATGGCGAACCATTGCATTAAAAAGAACCAAGTACAAGCAACCAAGCCCAAAGGCTGGACAAAAACAACAACACCCAGGACCACAAACAAATAGAGAGCCAAAACTACTAGGGAAAGATGCACAAGGGAAGGCCCTCATTGATTTAGTGAATGGAATCTCCTTCCTTGTAGGCAAGGATAGGGTGTAACCAAATGCTATAGAACTGTTGCCAAATATCATCCGCAGAACGGGGTTAAGAGTGCGCTGCTCGTTGAATTTTGAGGAGGGTAGCTCGGCCATAGTCTAAAAGGGCGTTCCATAGAGTGGATTGAAGTAGTTGAGTGGGCCATCTTTCTTGGGCAAATACTAAGTGATTTCTAGAAATTCAACATAGCCAAAGAGCTTCTTCACAAAGTAAAGTCCAAATAATACGAACTTTGCGAAATTTCTTAGACAAGGAAGAACCAAAGATGCATTGGATGACATTGAGTCTATCCAAGGGACTTTGAGGAGGGGAGGAACCTCGAAGATGATGCACAATAGATTGCACGTAGTCCCAAATATCTTGCTGGCAAAATTTGAGTTACGAAATGCAAAACGAAGCTGAAGGGAGTCACCCCATCCGGCTGGCTCGTTGGTTTGTTAACAGGCGAGGCATGCATCACTTGCCACGCAGGAGGAGAGGTGTAATCACTTGGCCCGAGCTTTGGAAAGGTCTCATTTCCTGTTGTGGAGGCTGCCTCCCGGCTGGCATAATGACCCTGACTTGCAAGCCGACGTTGACTTGCAAGCCCTCCCGCTGAACAAGTCATCCATTTTGCCAAATGGGTGGGGCAGTTTTGCAGGCGCTGATGAACAAGTCATCCATTATGCTACACGAGTGAGCATGCTCTTAGCACAGAGGCGGTCGCAAGGGAAGGAGGTCGGAGGTCGGAGATTCGGAGGGAAGGCGGTGGCAGTACGAAGAACGGACCCCCTCATCCCCCATCCATTCAAAGGCGGGGCAATATAATGGGATCAATTCGCCCTGGCCAACGCAACGCACTCTCCTTTTCGCAATAAATTCGATCCTTTCCGTCCGCCCCTCCTACTGTAGATGAATCTCGCCTCAGATTCCGTATCACTTATTACAACGTCAGTGTGAATCAGCGGGATGATTCTACAGTACTGGGCCCCAGTCCCATGCGTTTCGATCTAATCTACGGAGTACAGTACAGTATTTCTGTGCGTTCCTTTCTAGTTCAGATTCTGCAGCCAGCACCACGACCGCAGAATCATCTGATCACCCTACTGTGCGGTAATGGGCACACCGTGAAGCCGGCTTCAGATGGATCCAGATTCTCCTTCTCTTTCTTTAGGGTCGACATGGAAGCCGGGATTCAATAAGTTACGTCGAGCGAGATGGCGAGTTTGCAGCACCACGATCGCAGAATCATCAGATCAACCAAGTGGGCGCTGGGCAGTGGCACGCAGGGACTGAAGCCGGCGTCAGTGGGATCAGATTCTCTTTCTTTGGGCTCCACATTCAAGCCTGGATTCCATCTAAAGTAGATTCTACAGTGGAGAGGGCGAGTTGGATCCAGATTCAACTGCACCCACACTGTTGCAGGGCTGTACTACGGGACAGGAAAGAGAACTTCTTATCAATAATAGGCCGTGGATTCAATTCTGGGGCTCTCCACTCCGACAGGCAGGGCCGGGGAGGAATCTGAAGTTCCACAGATTATTGTATTTTATTTCAGTTTTATTGATTTTGTGGGGATTGTTTTAGTTTGTGAAATGGGTGTGTCAGACTGTCAGTGGCGAGTTGTGTACTGCAGCTTATTTCGGTGAATGTCACTCACAAGTCGCAACCGATCGATGGCAAAGGCGGTGGGTTCGGGAGGTGGAGAGGTGCAGGGAAACTGTGCAGCAAGGGATCGGAAGGTTCCGGGATTTTACACGTGAGTTTCGTCGTTGGTCATGTTGCACCAGTGTTTTTTAATTTTTTTTGTTTCGATTTAGGGCGTTCCTGGAGCTCCTCAGTTTTTTGCCAGAACAGATCATGTTGCTTTTCTGTCGGAGAGTTTGTCCCTTGAATCATGCCGACACTATCTCAAGTAGCAGCCACCATAGCCATCAATTTAACCCGGAAATGCCCGAGGCTTGTTTTGAGCTTCTTGGAATTTGCTCTAGAATGAACAAAATTGTACCTAATTTTGCTTAATTGTATGGTAGAAGTACCTACAAGTGATAAAATAAGCACATTTGAATATTATCTAGGGTAGTGCAAGGCAAAGTAAATATTTTCAGAGTTGCACTGACAAAAATAATGGAGATTACAAAAAAATTGGTAATTTTATCTCTTGAATTGAAATTAATATGAATTTTGGAAGGCAAAAGTTGGGCTTGACCTATGACCAACATCTAAAGCCATCCAATTTCAATCATTCAAGAATACTTTCCTACTAATTACTTCCTACATTTATGCTCACTTGTGTGTCATTAACTTGTTGGTCCAAACTTTGGAAAAGTACAAAGACACACATTCCATGGAAAAAACGAAAATTCATTTGAATCTTCTTTGGAATAGGGTACCCTATTTGTTGTTAACCCCTAAAGCCCTAAACTATGTTTTTTTGGCAACATAGCAATTTCAAGCAGCTCACTACGAATGAAGTTTTTATTTTTTTCTTTGAAATTTTCACACAACATGTGTCCAAGGAGTAGCTTCAAGGCCCAACAATTTTCATAACTTTTGACTACATGATTAAAAAGTTATGACATGATATGTTGTTTTGTTTGAACTATGGGTAGTTTGAGCAACAAAAAAGACTTCTTCAAAAATTTATTTTTTCTAAGAATTAAAATTTGAAACTGGTTTATTAGATTTTTATCTATGTGGAAAGCTTTGAATCATTCCATTTCAATACATGAGTCAAAGGTTATAAGGAATTCTAGTTTGGGGTAGTTCATGGGTAGTTATAGAATCTTTACTCTACAAAAAAGTTTGAAATTATTTATTTAATTCAATTTTTAATATTTTTGAAAAAAAATTAAAACATTGGGTGGAGATTGTTTATACAATATTTTAACCATTGGAATTGACATTTTTCATTTTTATAGATAAATTGTTCACAATTTAGTATTTTCAAGCATTTTCTACTTCTTTCTACTAACTATTTTTTCCTATATGTTATACAATTCCAAATGATTTGAAATATTTTTAGCATATATCTAACTTGCATTTCAAATTGAATACAAAGAGTAACTATCATTTTGAGTATTTTTTTATACAAATGTGACCTTGTGAAGTATAGCTACCCGGGTTTTTGCAGGGATAAAAAAAGGATTTTTGCTAGTTCAAATGTAAAAATCTTGCAATCTATATAGTGAAAATTTTTTAAATTTTTTCCACATCTTTTCAAACCACTTAACTATAAGATCCTGAGGTTAAATATGTCAAAAAAAATGTATTTTTCCAAAAAAATTGCACTTGTATTAGAAATCGCAGTTTTGGAGTCATCTTAGTGGAAACATAGTCAAAAAACTTTAGGGGTTAATGGAGGGGGGGTCAACCTCTACTATATCTATATAAATTCAAACCAACAAGTTAGAAATTGCATAAGAAAAGAAAACACAATATTATCACTTATGGAGTGAAAGATTGCAATGTTTGACCATGAGGGTGTTAAAATTGCAAAAGTGATGTGAATTCTTTCTATCCTCTTTTTCCCAAGTCAAATCTCAAAAGTTGATGACCAAAAAAATCTGAGATTTACAAGGCCTAACATACACAACTCCAATCAATTTGTCGCTTCTCAAAATCTATTCTAGAATTTTTGTAAATGAATTTTTTATGTGATTTTCTTCCCAAGATCTATTGTATTTGAGGCTTATTTTCAAAAACTTTCAACACTACCAAAAATCACTAGTAAAAAATCTGCCTAGTTTTGTTGTTTTGGTCACGTTGATGAACAACAAATTTCTATTAATCAAGATTGCAATGAGTATCCTTGCACAAAATCTTGAATAGAAAAATCTCTATCATTCATTTTCCAAATCAGATTTTGACACTAAATTAGACGTCTAAAATAACTTTCCAAAAATACTAAATACTAAAAATAGAAATTTTGTTAGATTTTATTTAACTTCAAAGTTTTACAAACACCAAATTTTGGTGCCTTCGGCATTTCAAGGTTAAGGGTTTTGAACATAATTTCTATCTATAGATATCCAACAAGTCATTGGACCCTATTAATAGGAGCAAAATAATTTCAATGTACTTTTAAATGTGTTATTTGGACATTGTGAGTGTAAGTTGTGAATTTTTTTTAAACCAATTATGAATGCACCTAATATCAATACCAGGGTTTGATATTCAAATGTAATACATCATTGTAATTACATCAATCCACTTTCCAAGATTTTTCAAGATTGAAGAGGAGATGGATATGGGTACAGTGAGGGTTATAGGTGTTGCTACCTTATACATTATGATAGGTTGTTTGTTTGTTTGTTTGTTTTGTTTGTTACATTGAGATCTTAAAAACTATATGTCTCCTAGTCGCATTCTTGGTATCGTTAGAAATTCCATAATATTGTTCACTAGTTCAATGACCCCCTAAAGTGAAGGTATAATCCCCTCTTAGATATATAGAGGGAATTAAGTTATAATTTGCACAATTTAATTGGCTGGCTTGCTAGATCTACAATTCCAACCCATTCATTGGCCTATTCATTCCTCCCACCTATATACTTTACAAACTTTCTTTGTTGGGGGGCTCCTACTTCCTACTCAAGCAAAAAAGGGCCCCCATGGCATAAGAGAAAATGTGAGGCCTTTGGAGGGCTGCTCCACAACCCTTAGAAGACCCCAAACTTCAATTTTTTTTAGCTTAACAAATCTTTTTTCCCCTATTCTCGCTCACCTTCTATCGAGATGTCGGACAATTGTCAAGGGCTCCAAATCCAAGTTTAAGTGTTCAATAATCAAAATTATAGTATTCTGATGGAATTTTTTAAGCTCTTGGAAACTTTAAACTTGGATGTTATTTAAGATCCATCCAAGTTGTGGAATACGAAGTGGATGTCAGTGAAGTATGTTCTCCATATTGCCATGAAGAGTTGTTGATGAGAATATATGTGGAAGACTTTCTTCGTGGGTAATTGATGAGGAAGAAAGGTGAAGAAGCTATTTTTATAGAGAAAGCCATTGTCCATCATGAATCTCAAAGAATATGGGATATTTTCAAGGTGAAAGCTTGGCCGCTCATAGTTATGAGAAAATGCAGAAAATGTCCCAAAAATGAATTTTAGGTCTACCTCATTTAGGCACAATAGATCAACTTTTTTGGAAAAACTTAGAACTACAAAAAGTTGGAAAAACAAACTAACTTTTATCTCCAAAAATAGGTTTGAAGTTTCCACACTAGACACATAAGTTATATTGATTTTGTCTATTTTGTATTCAACCTAATTGTGTTAGAAAATGCTACAACCTTCTCTCTCATATAGAACTTTGACAATTGTTTTTTTTTATCAATATAAGTTAGCCCTTATTTGCTTTGTACTTTTCATTGCAATCTTAATCATCCATCATTTATAAAATTTATGTCTTCCAAATTTGACAACTAGTACATTTGTCATTTCACATATTCTAGTTTAAAGATTTGTACAGTAGGGTACCAATCAAAATGGCGTTTTCGCATCCGTAGTGAGAAAAATTTCGGTACTGCCAACTTTGGAAGCGTCCTGCAAGCTCAAAAATTGATATTTTACCACGAAATTTTTACCACAGCATAATCTTTAAGTTAACTATATGTGTGCCAAATTTCAAGTCCAAAAAATTCACCAAAAGAAAGTTATTTAAAGTCTACCAACATGGGTAGTGGTGAGAAACATTTCACTACTTTCAACTTTGACACCTTCCTAAGGATTGCGTTCTTTTTCTTTTGCCATGAAATTTTTGTCATGAAACAATATGTTTTTTTTAATATGTATAAAAAATTTCAAGGTAAAAGAATTTTCTTTTAAGAAGATATTTGAAATCTCCCAACAAGTGTAGTTTTGAGAAAATTTTCACAATTTTCAACTTTGACACCCTCCCAAGGGCTGAAAAATTGGTTTCTTACCATGAATTTTTTTTTGTGAAGTTACATCTATGTTGATAATATGTGCTCCAAATTTCAAGTTCAAATGAATTACCAAAAAAAAGATATACATAATCTCCCAACATGCGTAGTTGTGAGAAAATTTTCACTATTGCTAACTTTGACACCCTCCCAAGGGCTGAAAATTTGTCTATTTAACATGAATTTTTTTGAATAAGATCAACTTTATGTTGATAATATATGTTCCAAATTTCAAGTTCAAAACACTTACCCAAAAAAAGATATTCAAAATCTCTCAACATGTGTAGTTGTGAGGTTGAGTTTTTAGATTCGTGTCAAACTTTGCTCCACAAAAAAACACTATACTAAGGGCTCAAAAACTCCTCCTCACAACTACAATTGTTGGGAGACTTTGTATATCTTTTTTTTGGTAATTCATTTGAACTTGAAATTTGGAGCACATATTATCAACATAGATGTAACTTCACAAAAAAAAATTCATGGTAAGAAACCAATTTTTCAGCCCTTGGGAGGGTGTCAAAGTTGAAAATTGTGAAAATTTTCTCAAAACTACACTTGTTGGGAGATTTCAAATATCTTCTTAAAAGAAAATTCTTTTACCTTGAAATTTTTTATACATATTAAAAAAAAACATATTGTTTCATGACAAAAATTTCATGGCAAAAGAAAAAGAACGCAATCCTTAGGAAGGTGTCAAAGTTGAAAGTAGTGAAATGTTTCTCACCACTACCCATGTTGGTAGACTTTAAATAACTTTCTTTTGGTGAATCTTTTGGACTTGAAATTTGGCACACATATAGTTAACTTAAAGATTATGCTGTGGTAAAAATTTCGTGGTAAAATATCAATTTTTGAGCTCGCGGGAGGCTTCCAAAGTTGGCAGTACCGAAATTTTTCTCACTACGGATGCGAAAACGCCATTTTGATTGGTACCCTACTGTACAATATTTGAAAACATTAGAGGATTTTTGACGCCATTGGAAGATTGCAAGTTCCCGGACTGCGGGAAGGCAGTTTTTGTCGTGTGAATAGAAATCCTATGTGGTCGAGAGAGTGCCACGTCATAAATTTTTATTTTTTTAGAAAAAAAAATTGGGGGGCTTTTTTTCATATTTTAGGACCCCAAATTTTTTTTTTTTTTTTTTGGGTAAATACTAGCCTCACAACGGCCAACAGTTACAGGAACAGTTTTAGGGAACAATCTCGAAACGGCCCTTTGGAGGCCTCAAATCCCCTCTAATGCATTGTAATAGTTGCCACCTAATAAAAATAAGAAATAGAACCCACAATATATATCCCACACTCCTATAGTATTTACCTCTCTATTTTTTTTCTTTAGCATTAATAAGTATATTGCCAATTTATAAAGAAGTATATTAAAACAAGGACTTTGATTAAACAAACCAAATCTATTTATACATTGCCGTTATTATTTGAGACATGTTAGAGACTCAGAGCCAACTCCAACTACATTTCACAAAGTTCACATGATTTGACCTCTTAATTCTAACATATTCCATAGCCCCCTTACCATTGTTTTAATAGATTTGTTTGTCACTCTGGAGCAGCCTTGTATTGGCCCCAAATTTTCTCTCATGGCTTGGTTATCAATGCTATGCCATCAATGAGGTTGGATATACAGACTTTGTTTTGTAGCATTTTGATTTGTATTGAGAAAGTTATTGAACTTTGAAGTTTTTATGAATTAAAAAATTAGAAAATTAATTTGAATTTGAATTTGAATGCAGCAACAACACAAGTTACACTAGTATAGTATGATATTTTCATTGAAATTAACCCTTAAAAGGATGGATTGGTGATTGTAGAAATCATCCATTTTGATATTGTAAGAATCATTGGTCTTAAAAAATCCAAAAGCACTCATTAGAAGTCAAACTATTGTAAGAAAATTTCCCTTTTGATACAAAATTCTAAAGATGAATAGTTGCACTTATATCTACATAGATTCTTTATCATCCATTGGACTCAAAACATCATCCTCAACAATTAAAGGTTTATAATATTGGTACAATTTTGGATTTGGCTTATCAAATGTATTTGTAATCTAGGATTGAAAAATGTTAAAAATTAGGCTTTTTACGGTTGACTTTGGGATTCTTCTAGGCTTTCTTATTTATGTTATTCAATATTTTGGAGGAATTCTACCTATACAATCCAAGCATCCATTACAACAATGGCAATTTTATTCAATGAGAAAATTAATCAAATGGGAAACAAAATAAAATTTAGAGGCACAAAAACCTGCACAACATACTTCTATTCCTCCTAGTGCACACTATATGGCAACTAGCACTATATACCTTGAAAACCAAACACAAGCACTCCATTGTTTTAGTTTGTACAATATTATAACAATGGATGAGAATATTTGCACAATGCATATGTATTAGCATAGTTCCTTCATATAGAAAAAATGTTGTAGCAAAGTTTTCATTAGTTAGTGACAAAGTCCCAACTGAACTCCTACACATTAGCACAAAGTTCCAACAAAATTTTACCAAGGTTCTTGCACATTAGATATAAAATTTCTTAACAATCTACCTCCCTTGAACTTCAACATTGTAGACTTACAAGCAACAAACTTTCCCTCTTCAATACCTAAGTTACAAGGAATATGTATTGAAGAAATGAAAGTATTCACAACAAACTAAAAGTTGAACAACATTTACAAGAGAAAAGCAATTTAAAATACTTCATGTACTTGCAATCTCCATTGGCACAAGTTCAGCCACAAAAGAATATGGAAAAGAATATTGCATGGGAAGCAAGAATATAGTTGGAATATGTTTTCAAACTTGTACTTGATTTGAAATATGAGCTTTGCAACCTTTTTACTCACATTGCACTACAAACAAGTTTTACACCACCAATGTACAACACTACCGCTCCAAATAAAGTGCCCAATGTTTGATAAATTGTTCAATTAGCCTCACTACTAACGTTCCATCATTGACATGGGCTTGGGTACAATCAAGTAGGAATACCTAAAACTATTCACTTAAGTTGACGTGTATAGATGGATTCAAAATTACTATGAAGTGCTATGTTTCACTTATAGAAAAATGAAAATCGTAAATTTTAAATTATAAAAAATACTCTTTGGAAAACTTTTGTATTTTTAAAGGATTTTCAAAGTAAAATTTTTAAGTGATTAATAGGTGCATGCTTAAGCACCTTCAAAAAGATCCAAAATCATTCACTTTAAAGGCTTTGTTCCTTTTCAACCATATTGTGACATGTAGAAAGTAAGAAACATCCTACATGGACATTTTAATGCCTAAAGGATTTTAGGTCTCAAATTACTTTCTAAGAAGAGTTAAACTTTATTAGCTATATCAAGCCAGTTTATATGTGAAAATATTTTCTTCTAAATTGTTAATCGTTTATTGCAGTTAATTAAGAGTGATTTTGGAAATATCTCTTGGACAATCAAAGATTGGAAATCAAGTCCTATTATCTTGCAACATAGGAGGTAAAGGTTATTGAAATTTTTCTATATATTCCAAATGTTTGTCTTTAATTTCTCTGCATTTGGACATAACCCATAAAAGACCAAGCTGCATTTTTTGGCAACATAGTGATTTTTGGTAGCTCACTACGAGTGGAGTTTTTATTTATTTTCTATGAAATTTTCGCAAAACATGCACCCAAGGAGTAGCTTTAAGGCCCAACAATTTTCATAACTTTTGACTACATTTGAGTTATTTGTAAAGTCCCCTCCACTTTGGGCATGACTTTTTTTGAAGTTGAGAAGGCAACTATAGTTGAAGTGTCAAACTTTTTTGCAAGATACTTATGTCACACGACTTCAAAAGTGGGGACCAAACTTTTTTAGGCACCATTTTGATGGAAAAATAAGTTTCATACCCACTTTTATTTCAACTTTTTAACTCAACCGGCTTTTTCACAAAACTTATGGGTTTAAACCCCAGTTTAGGGTACTTTACGAATAACTCAATTGTTAAAAAGTTATTGCATGATATGTGATTTTTCTTGATCTTTGGGCAGCTAGGGCAATTCAAAAAAATTCTTTAAAACTTACTTTTAAAAAAAATAAAAATTGAAATTGGTTCTTTAGAATTATATGTACACTGAAAGTTTTAAATCAATCCATTTGGATTCATAATGTGAAAGTTATGACGAGTTTTGGTTTGTGGATAGGTAAGGTTTTCAAAGACTCCATAGATATCCACAAACTAAAACTCCTCATAACTTTCACTTTATTAATCCAAATGGATTGATTTAAAGCTTTATGCGTACATATAATTTTAAGGAATCAATTTCAATTTTTTATTTTTTCAAAAATTGATTTTTAAAGAAGTTTTTTGAGTTGTCCTAGTTGCCTAAAAATCAAAGAAAATCACATATCATGCAATAACTTTTTAACAATGTAGTCAAAAGTTATGAAAATTGTTGGGCCTTAAAGCTACTCCTTTGGTGCATATTGTGTGCAAATTTTAAAAAATAAAATAAAAACTCCCACTTGTAGTGAGATGCCCCAAATTGCTATGTTGCCAAAAAATGTAGCTCGGCCCTTTAGGGGTTAAAATGAAAAACAATTTCCTCATTGCTCAAGAAATCATCAAAAAATGATTAGTATATTGCTTCATCTATAACATTGATTCATATATATATGAGTGTTATTTCTTTCTTTTCCTTGATATGTTATGTGAATATTTTCAAAAGTCTACCAATGAATATTATTTGGATGAAGTGCATTTTTCACAACATTCACTCATTATCTATTTAATGGATGGTTGAGCACGTGGAGTTTAAAATTCTATATAATTTCTTCCCTACTACAATCTGATTAATGCATTTAGAAATCAAGTAATGTGCATTGTATTATATTAAGTTCATTATTAATCAATGCAAAAGCCTTCTCACAATTTGTTAGAGCATCAACACTGTAAAACAAAAGAATAAGTTTAGTGGATTCACATTAGAGGAGATTTGAGGAATTAGAAGGCCGTTTCAAGCTTATTGCCTTTATTATTCTTGAAGCACCCAATGGTCACAAAATGGAACCAATGTATGTCAATACAAAAAAATCTCAAATCTTTGATCACCTTCGTGTCAATGTATTTTTGTCACTTCTTGTTCTATGTTCTAGATGTGAATTTTATCTTTAAAAAATGATATTTTGGAAACCTCTTACCAATTAATGAAATGAAGATAATAAAGATTTAGTTTTCACTCCAATCAAAAATTTGAAACATTTTTAAGATTCAATATTTTATTCCAATTTGGACTTTGGGCTTATAAATATGGTTGGTTTGTCTTGAATTTTTAATTTTCTAAAGACATTCTTAATTTATTAATTTTCTTGGTTACTTTGGTTTATAGTACATACCAATGCTAAAAATTTAGAATTTTAAGCATATTTTGTATTTGATATGAATTTTTTTCAATTTTTCTTTAAAAAATTAATTTTGAATTCTTGCAAAAGATTGAAATTTTATGACACAAAGAAGACATGTGATTTCATTGTTGATTTAAGAAAGATGCATCCATATTTAGTTGCAAAATGACTTGAAAAAGAGTGAAGGATTGTGTGCTCTAAATTTATAATCATGGACTTGTGATTTTATTGTCAAGGGCACCCTTGTCCTTGCCCTTTTCCTATGAAATCTATTCCAAAAATTTCCCTTCAAAATGACATTTCACTGTAGATTTTGTCATTTTTCAAGATGGAGAATATGAACAATTTGTTTTCCCTTTCCATCTTCTACAAAATGTAAATAAGATAATTGACATGTATAATTTAAAATTTGAATAAAAGTTATGTACAATCCAATAATTTCAAACTTTGATCATTTTACAAACCCAAAGACAATAGAAAAAACAAAACTATGGTTCCATGGGTCCCTAAGTTTAGATGGAAATTACCAATGGATGATTCTAGGTTGTCAACTCTATGAATTCAAAAGCAAGGAATTCATTGAAAGCTTTGAATTTGAAACTTATAAACATAGATGTATGGTTACTATCGAATATTTTTTTTAAATTTGGTTTCTTCTTTCTTAGAAATGACTTGGATTTTTTTAAATCCTTTTTATACATGCCTTTCACAATATTTTAAACACCAAGGATATAAAAAGGGCCTTGAAAAAGCCAAATGTATATTAAATTTAATGCTTGATTACTAATGAATGAAATTGTTGGATACAAATTTGAGCAAGAGTTTGTTCCTTGATGACAACAATGCCCTCATGTGTAGAGAAATACTCTCACACATTTATCAACCCTTAATCCCTAAAATCCATTGTCATATTGGGGAACAAAATGGATATTTAGCAAGCTCGTATGGTTTCAATATCCATCATGATTTTTTGAATTTTTTTGGAAAGATAGAAATATATAGTAGCTTACTAGAAATATACTTTTTATTATTTCAATTTGTACCCGGGAAGAAAAGTTACACTACAACAAGGCCTTTTCAATTTTAGTTTGGTACACACACCTCAACACAAAAACACTTTAAAATAAAAAAATTTGGTTAGAATTTTGTTTCTTATGTATTATAATTATATTTACATAGGAAGCTTTTACCTATTCCATTTCGACTCGTCATGTGAAAGTATGTACAATCTTGCTTTTGGAATAACCAAAGCATCTTTTTTTAAATAATTTGTAGGATTCATTTTTAAATTCAACTTTTACAATTTTATAAATAAATTTTTTTAGAAGGTTGAGTTCTACAGTTAGATTAATCTCACCATTGAAATTAGTATATTTTAATTTCATCTTAGAGCTATAAACAATTTATTTTTTCCTTCAATCTTGAACCTACTTCTACTTCACAACTTGTTATTGAGTAGAAATTAAGTGTATCTTTTAAGGATAAACTTCAAAAGTGAAAGTTTAAAATCAATAGTGCAAAATTTTTTAAGTTGATATGATTCAAAGCCAAAAAATTGTAGTTGAAATGCAAATATTTTGCAACCTATGTGGTTAAAGTTTGTGACACATATTTTTACACCACTTTAGTGCAAGATCCTATAATTTGCAAAAATATTTAAGTTTTTTGCACTTTGCAATAGAAATGGCAATTTTGAATGTTTTTTTTTAAAAAGGACCTTCGAATTTTAAGTTAAAGGACATATTTGTTCTTTGTTTTTGTTTCTTAGAAAAGAGCCTAAGGAATCTACTATATAGTTTCTAGGGGCAAGCAAATAAGAGAAGCACTTGCAAGAAATGTCTCTACCTAAAGTGGCACTCTAAACTCAACCATTCTCTCTTAGGCAACTTTGTAAAGAAGTGTCCCCTATTTGAGCACTTGTTGATCTTAAGCAATTTATTGGAAAAAATGAAGATTTCAAAGCAATTCATTTAATTTTCATTCAATGCTTGAAGGGAGGGGAAATAGACAATAGTTTTTGAAGACAATAATTCATAATAGGTCCCTCAATTCTTGATAGATTCCCTAAATAGAAGGCCTAAGGAATACCAAATGTCCTCTTAAAAGGTCCCTCTCACCCAAATTTTAAAATTTTCATATTCCCCTCCCCCTCTTGTAATTTGTATAAACCAATTTAATTGACAAATAATATGGGACAATTCATCATGTATCCAATATTCGTATATGGTATGGTATCCATATCCATATCTAGTATTGATTACATATTTGTATATGATATTGTATCCATCTAATATTCATTTCGTATCTGTCTTTATATTCATATTTGGATGGCTCAGATTAAATCTCACAAGATCAATGGCTTGTGATTTTTTTGAGAAATCAACGATGATTTCAAGGGTAAGCATTTCTTTTAAAACAATCAATGGCATGTAAATTTTTTCTTTTGGAGGGGGGACAATTAATTGACCAGGAGTGTGCAACCACTTTTTGGTACATTGTGTGGTGTGTAAGCCATGATTCCGGTTCATTTGCTTATGCTTTTCTTTAACACACACTTAGCATTTTTTGTTGAATTTGTGAATTTATTTGATTTTGTTTACTGGATTGTGGTTGACTACAATTAGGAATCCTCTGTCTGGCTGAGAGAGGAGAATCGAAGAGAATAGAATGTGCCTCTTATAATAGTGTGGGTTATGAAATTAGAAGGGGTCATGAATTCACGATGCAGGAAAGGGGGCTGAATATGCACCACTGTTTGTTTTTTGTTTTTGTTTTTTGTTTTTTTGTGTTTTTGTTTTGTCTGTTTGTTAGTTTTTGTTGCACCACTTTTCTCATGGGTGTGCGCTGTAAGTTACACATAACATTCAGTAAGGTAAGAGGCTCAAAAAGCAATCATTTAAGCACTGATGTGCCTTTTTCATGTATCTCCTGAGATGGAAATATTTTTAGTTTATTTTTCAGTCAAAGAGAAATAGATGAGGAATCTAACACAAGTCGTTTCATTTTTTTTTTAAGCATTATTGAATTAGTTATGAATTTTCAAACACAATCTCATATAGGTCCAGATTGGTGATCATAGGCCCTTGGAAATCCATCCATGCATAGTTTGAAAAAAAACCAGGGCTTGTTCAAAAAACTAGGATTGCAACATGTATTAAGCAATAGAAATGGTTTCTAAAAGCATCCCTTTCTAAATTTGAAATGAATGCTTGAATTAATCATTATTTTAGATTTTTTAATACTTCTAAGAAGATAGTTGAACAATGAATTCTTATTTTGAATTAAATTAGTAAACACTTAGCCACTTAGTTAGAAATGAATCCAATGTGGCTCTTAAGAGCATCTCCAACGCAGCTCAAAATATGACTCAAACTGGATATTTCGTCGGATCAGCCAACCATCTCTACCCCACCACACGCAAAATAGGACTCAAAATATGGCCGGGCATGGCCAAATTTACTAGGGAGACGGGAAAATTTTGAGATTAAGCCAAGGTCCGAAAGGAAGTTTGACTATACTTTTGACCCTAATATCAAGGTACATACCCTTACTGACCATCCAATTTCAATTTTTTAAAAATAAAATGCTTACAAGCAATTTCATGTACAAAAAAAACATCTCTTGTATCAAAAAAAGATGAAAAATGAAATCTATCTTGGCTTGAGTTTTCCATGAGAAATAGAGCTCATTATATCCTCTTGAAGTGGAGCGAGGTGTCCCAATCTATGTGGGACAAAAGAGAGTTTTAAGTTCATACTCTCTTTTGTCCCACATGGATTGGAACACCTCCCTACACCTCAAGAGGATATAGTAAGCTCCACTTCCCATGGAAACTCATGCCTTCCTACTTCCACTTCATATGGATGTAGGAAAAAGTGAGTTTGCAATGGGTCAAGGCTCCTTATATCCCCATGGGGTGGAGGGAAGTGCCCCAACCCATGTGGGATATAAGGAGCCTTGTTCTAATGCATTTTCAACTTATTTTGAGATCTCCTCAAGCAAGGAGAGTGAGATCTCAAAGAATTTTAAAAAAAAATGTTCTTTGGCTTCAAATTTAAGGCAAAATAAACTGAAAACTTGATTAAAAAAAATCTCTTTTATAGGGTTGCTTGCACTGTTCAGCAGTGGGGTAGATGACTAAGACCTAGCCCGGCCAGAGTTGGAGAGCCTTCAAAAAGAACCTGATTATGAGTCAAATTATGGGCCATGCGGTAGGGATGTCCTAAATCGTCCATTGAAGAAGTAAAAACAAATCTTATCAAGGTTTATTGTAATCTACAATTCATTTTCCCACAATTCAAGTGTCCATTTCACAGCCTCTACTAGATGGTTGAAAATGCTCGCTCAGTTTTAGAGCCCTCTCCTACAGCATTTAGAGAGACTACCTTTTTCTCTCCATAGTCCTCATCCACTAAGTTCATCCACGAATAATTATTGTGAGCTTCAGTACTAGGAAAGTGCAATACATTTACGGTGAGTTTTATTTTATTAGTTATTTCTAAGACCAAATATAGAAATAGTATATAGTTGAAAAGATAGATGGTTTTCTCAAAATCTTTAAATCCATAGAATATTAAATTATTGTATACTTTTGCCAATAATCCATCAATAGCTTACATTAAATGTTTATTGTAGAATAGAAACTCTATATATGCACATGGAGTGGAAGTAGAACAATCCATGTGGGGGATTGTAACTTAGAAGAAGTAGTTTTTGAAATGCTCATATTGAAGTCTAATGAAAGTAAGAATTGTGTTAAAACTAGAATTTCAAACCTCATTTACACATAGTAGAATAACTTATTGCAAAAACTTTCAACTAAAAAAAGTTGCTAATTCAAATTAAGTTTCATCTCCAAAAATTTGTTTGAGATTTCAAGCCTCCACTCAAAAGCTATGGACAAATTTCAGAGGTAGTTGGAAGGAGATTTTTCTTACATTTTCAAATATCCTCTCTAAAATTTTTCCATAACTTTTGAGTGGAGGCTTGAAATCTCAAACGAATTTATGAAAATGAAACTAAATTTGAATTAGCAACTTTTTTTAGTTCAAAGTTTTTTGCAATAAGTTATTCTATTATGTATAAATGAGGTCTAAAATTCTAGTTTTAACAAGATTCTTACTTTCATTAGACTTCACTATGAGCGGTTGAAAAACTACTACTTTTTAATTTAAATATCCCACATGGGTTGTTCTACCTCCTACCATCCTATCTGTATATATAGAACTTTTTTTTCCTTCATGAATCTACCACAAACAAAAAGCTCATGGTTTAAAGCAAGGAAAAGGGTGAGTTCTACAATCCCTAAGAAATATTTGCACAATATTTCTATCCTAAACCTTGAAGAACAAATGTTTGTCTAAATATTGTAATTAACTACTAAATTTCACAATTTCTGATACTACTCTTTGCATATACTACTGACAAAACTTGTGTAAAATGTCAGTAGTGTTTGTAGTTATTGATGCAGGTGTGGAATATAGCACACCATTTTGTTCGGGGGAAGGCAATGCCAGTGACTACTACAAAATGTTATGCAATACAATGGTGTGTTGAGAACTGAAAGAATTACATGCAGAGGGGGATCTAATATTGTCTTCATCATTTTAGGGGTTGTCACACCTTCTCCTTGAATCTAAATTCTCTCAAGAATAGAGTTAATTGTAAAGGAAACTCGGGTTTGAAACCCGGGTGTCAAAGGAAGGCATAACTGAGAACAATAGAACACAAACATGGCATCAAGGACCTCAGTTTTGGTCTTCTGTTTTTCCCAAGCTCCATCTCCTAGCCCGGTAATCCACCCACTTTATGATTAACTCTAATGAGAAGTCCAAGAGTGATTAGAGGAGCCCATTAAAAGTCTTCTTCCATGAAGAAGGTGTGACATCCCTTCAAGGTCGTGTGGAGAATGAGAATGGAGGATGGAGAATAGACAATAATTTCCAAATTAACAATAAAACCTTTGTAGCAAAGGTTCTCAAAATGTAGTGGAAAGATAAACAATCATTCTAAAAATATAAGAAAAAGAGATATGATTGTTCCTAAAATACAACTTGCAAGGAAGTGTAGAGGGGTGAAACTTTAGAAAGTTAGATGAAAGCTTCCACAAAGAAATTTTTTTCATGCCCATTTTTCATCTCCGAAAGAGAAGAATGGTCATTCTCCATATTAAAATAATGGACTTCCGTAAGCAAAAGAAAGCCAATGAAAGAGTGTCATTTCTCTACTCTTTGAAGATGGAGAATGGGATGAAGAAGGTGTAACAATTCCTAAAAATTATAGGAGACTAAGGAGCTTCATTGATAATGAACCATGCAAGAGCATTGCTATCATGGTTCAATATACCTTCCTACAACTCCACTCTCTTGGCCTAGGAAGCCAAAACAATCCCTAATGTAGATTATTTGACTAAGTTTCAAGGGCCAAATGCCACAAGTTTTGTTGTTCTTCCCTAAACTTCTAGTGCAATGTTGTTGTTTTGGTTTTTTGACCAATGGTTATGTGGCCTTTCTTTCAAGAAAGTTTGGAATTTCCTAGCTCCTTGATTTTAAAGACTTAAATTGAAAGAGGCAATATTTGAGTATGCAATTTTGATTATGAAATTTTTGTATATGTTGGCTTTATAAGATAGATGAAATGAGATTTTTGAAACATTGTGGTAATGGTATGCAAGGCCATTATTGTTGTTTGGCATTTTTTAACACATTTTTCCTTTTTCTTTCTATAGACTTGGAGCTGACCATTTTTTGGGGAGGAATTAATCATTTAAATGCATAAGAAAAAAATTGCTCTAGTATCTTTAGTGAATTTTTGGAAGAGTGTGGAGTTGATTGTTTTTTTAATTTCTTATTAAAACTAGAGTTACTTACAGCGAATCATCACTATATAATTTAGTTCCAAAAAACTCAAATATCACCATTCTAGGGCATAGATCATCAATGACTAATGTACCATTATTGTTTGGAGTACCAATTGGCTCGGCCTACATTGGAGGGTTGCTCTTCTATAGTGCATGCCACTTCCACTAGACACACCAACCAACCATTGTTGTGGGGCCTAAAAATCGACCAAATAAACAATTTAGCATAGTTCCTACAGTTATATTGAAAAACTTTTGTGGGCTCTTGTTAGTAGTCCAAATTAAGGGGATTTTAATTGAGTGCATTTTTTGGACACCAATGAATAAGAACATCCAAAGTGTTGAAAATAGGTTTTCCTAAAACCAACTTCAGACTCTTACCAATAGTTGAAGTACATTTTGGATACAGATATGTGGAGGGCAATTTAAAAAGAGGTTGATAATTGGGTGTAGATACCATAATAATGTGGTAGCCTAAAAGTATCTTATAGATGTCAAATAATACATCAATTGAATTTTTTTTTTAATTTCCTTATTCGAGCACTAGAAAAAATGGTCTTGGAACATTAAGCTTCAATATTGTAGCTACTTAACCAAATTAAAACCACCTTTCTACTAATGAAAGAGGACAAAGTCAATAAAGTTGTACAAAATAAATTTAATCAAATATGGGTCATTGTAAGAAACACCATCCTATTTCTCATCACATCATGAGTCACTTTTCTTTTGTCTACTATAACTTTTGAAGCTCAAGTCCAATGAACATGAAATTTTTATTCAAGATGTCTAACTTTATAGTAATTATATCCCTTATTTTTCATAAATTAAAAAAAAACTCTATATTTAAAAATCATTTTTATTGAGCTATCTCAAAGAGTAGGTTACAATTTTCACTACATTATGAGCGCCCAAATTTAATGATTTGAAGACAAAACTTTCATGGTCTATTTGTATAGATGTGAAACCTATAAGTTTTGAATAAATCTAAAAATATGTTATTTTATGTCTTCCGCATGAGTACAAATTTTTTCCTTGTTGCACACAATTTTTGAATGTTGATGATGGTTCTAAGATCATTCTTTTGGTCAAATCTCATCAACATCAACTCTCCTCAAATGGAAAATTTTTAGTTTTGAAAAAAAATTGATTTTCCTATTTTTTTACAAATTAAAATGTGGAAGTACCAATTTTCATGAGATTTTGCACTTTTTTGGTTTTCCAATTTAGAGATTTTTCCTATGCTTTTCCTTTCTAGAGTACCTTCTTATTAAAGGTGTATACATGAAACATATTTTTCATTTAAAAAAAAATTTCTTTTCTAATTTTAAAATACTCCCAGAAAAAAAAATACTACTGAAAACGCTACACTTCTAGCACAGTGTTTCTTGCAACGACCCATCTGTCCAAATTATTTGCTTTAACAAATGGTTGGTTGACCATTTAGAAGCCACTCTTTTGCTTGAAGTATTCTCTTAGAGTTAAATTATACTTGTATTAGATGTTTTAGGGGTCTTCAAAAGATTTTGAGTTCTTGGACTATGGAAACTTTGAGAACACTACCACGTAAGCAAGACGCGGTCAAGAGAATGTTGTATTAGATAATGGGAATCAATTTTTTATTTTAAAATTATTTTTATTTTTATTTTAAAATTTAATTTAATTTTTTAAAATATTTTAATAACTCTTGAACTTCTGAAAAAAGTAATTTTAAATTTATTAGAATATAAAAACATAGAGTCATTATAGTTGAACTTCTCAAATTGGATAGGAACAATGGAGAGTAATTATTAGCAATATATACAGTATATAGAGAAGACTAAGTGTCAATTGTCAATTACGTCAACATGCTCATGTAACACACTAATTGTATGTGATTTTCACCAAAAATGCTCCAAAACTACCATTTCTAATATAGGTACCAAAGTGTTTTTTTTAAAATTTGAACACATGTAACTATAGGATCTAGTTGTATGTTGGTTAGAAAAGATGTGTGAGAAATTTCAAAAATTTTCACCATGAAGATTGCAAGAAATTAGTGTTTGAACTTATAAATTAATTTTTTTTCCCTATAAAAAACAAAGCAACTACAATTCACAAGGGCACATTATTTTACATGAAAAGATGCCCATGTTGGTGGCACTTCTTTGGATTCATCCTTCAAAGCAAGTTGGTAACATGCTTGAAATCTTTGAAATCATTTGGAAGTAAATAGTTTATAAGAAAATAATAATAAGTAGAAAGAATAGATAATGACTCAAAATACTAAATTTTACATAATTTAGTTATAGAATTAGAAAAAAAATGCCAATCCCAATGGTTGTAATGTTTTAATGAACAATCTACAAATTTATTTTTTATTTTTTTCACAAAATATTGAAAATTGAGTTAAATAAAGGTCTTCAAATTTTATTTTAGAATAGGATAATCGCATGGACAATCATAACTTTCTACAAACTAAAGCTACTTGTAACTTTCATGTGAATAGTCAAAATGGGATGATTAACCTTGGAGCGCTCCAACGTCCAAATTCTAGACAATGTACAAATTGAAATCCAGATTTCTTTATCATTATAGCATGGATGAAAGTCATGAGAATTTTTAGAGATACTTTACAAAGTTGTGGTCCTATCCAAGGGTTGGATTTGGTGTCACTAGAACACCTATTTTTCTAAAATTACAAATGTGGAAGTATGTCAAGTAGTTGGCTTGGGTTAATTCTAGTTCAAACTTGGAATTGAAAAAATTAGGTTATAGAATCAAAGAACGTAAAAATTCCACATAAATCACTATGTCAAGAGAACTTCATTTTAAATCCTTTCCAACAAAATTTACTCAAAAATATTGGTGATAGCATTGACAAATTTAACTGTACAGATAGAATCTAAACTCAAACTCTACAACTTTTCTTTGCATCTCAATTCCAAAATATACTTTCAAATATCTCTTTATAATGATTTTTCTAAAATCATCAATTTTGAAGATGAGTCTTGATGCTTAGGGATTAAAAGCTTCCCCCCTATATATATATATATATACATAAGTCTAAAAAAAATTCCAATTTTTATTTTTGAAAAAATGTTTTTTCTAGATCTTCCCAGATTATCAATGTGGTAGAAAAAAACTACATATTATACAATAATTTCTTCTTGATCATCAAGTCAAAAGTTATGAAAATTTTTTGGCCTTAAAGATGTTGCTTGTCCACATGTTGTGCAAAAATTTCAAAGAAAATAAATAAAAACTCAATGTGTAGTGAATTACCCAAAATTTCTATATTGCCAAAAAATGTAGCTTGGTCCTTTAGGCTTTGATGTAGCAAATTTATGCACATATGGACTATGCAAATAAATAATACACTACAATCATTTATGGAAGCAAGGAATTTGCATTATGAGAGGTTTGACTATAGTTCATAGCATAAGGAATACTTTTAGGGAATGACCCTAAAACAATCTCCTAGAGACATCTAATGTTTATATTTTTCCATTGAACTTCTATTATTGTCATGATTTCTATGAATTTTGTGAACTCTTCAATTCCAAGCTTATATTTAATGATGAATGATCCTATTCATGCTATACCAATCTATAAGAGGTCCATTATAGTCATGTCAAAAGTGAATTATGGCACTACATTTAACCATAGAAGAATGTTGCAAACCGAAATGGTCCAAAAGATGACTTCACTCTTCATTGTAAAAAGAATAGAATACCCATAAACTCATTGATTAACATCAAGTACAAAGCTATTGGTGAACAAGTCGTAGGGGGGGGCAAAGAATGCTACCACATGACTATTAATAGACACTATAAGAGATCCGTGTTTTAGGTGACAAGTCCTAATTTTTTTATAACGAATTTTAGGTGATGTCAATGTTGACAACCCAAAAAATTTATGTCAATAAAAATGTCCAAGGTAACATCAATGTTGACAGTCCAATGTTTTTATGTCAATAAAAATGCCCAAGGTAACATCAATGTTGACAGTCCAATGTTTTTATGTTAACATTGATGTTACATTGGACATTTTTGTTGACACAAAAATTTTGGGTTGTCAACATTGACATCACCTAAAATCTGTCATAATAAATTAGGGCTCATCACCAAAAATGCCGGTTTCTTATAGTGAGAATGTGGAGCTTAGAGTGTAGTGTATTTGTTTATTGAGCCTAAACCTTCTTTTAAAGATGATTCTTCAATACATAGATACTCACAAGGTGTAAATAGGTATATTATAATATAAGACACCTTATAGATTATGTGATACATACCAATAATGTAGGTATCCTATAGCCACTAAAGGTTGTCTATGTTCAATAGTCTTGGTCTACATTTATAAACTAGCTTTACTTTGGAAGTGCAAGTAATAGTTTAGAAAGTGACTTAGTGACAATAATAGTTCTTTTTGTAGTTTTTGTAGTATGGATTCATCAATGAATACAACCACTTTGGGATAAGGTTTTGGATCCCAATGTTGTGGTGTTTCAAGGACAATTTTGTAGCCATTTCAGGTGAGTAAGATGACCACTATAAATGTATTTTTTGTTGCTTTCAGAGCTACCGAGTGACACATGTGTAATACAAAAAAACACTCTCCAAAAAATCACAACAAAATCATATTTGATGCTTGAATGCAGTGTTTTACTTTTGGTAGGATTTACTCTTCTAGGTGATAATTTTTCCCTCCTTTCAATCCAATGACCATCCTTTGGGTGCTACATCAAATTATATTCCTTCTTCCTTTTATTTCTTAACATCCTTTTCAAAAACCAACCAACCATAACAAAGTTATATCAATGGATTTCAATTTCTTATACATTCTCTCACACTTTTCTCAAGTCTAAAAATACCCTACTTTTTTCCAACCACCTCAAGTCAAGGGAGTACAGAAAAGAGTACAATCAGTTAGAAACTGTCCCCAATTGTAATAAGTTGGTTACCGGATTCTCCATGTCCCTTGAATCTATAAACCACTACCAGCAAATTTCCTGTTCACTTTGTGGGCGGGTTCTGATTTGCAATGAAGTCGTATACCTCACGAGTTTGACTGCATAATAAGATTACAACTGTTTCATCCAACATCCAATTTTCATCCCAAATAGTCATCCGGTTTTGTTGATTTTGTTTACATCGTGCAATGTCCTTGTCACAGGGGATTGCCCTACAGACAATCCCTACTAAGGTAGTCTACTCTTGAAGCTATATTTTAAGGGCTGATTGCATTTGGGGGAAAGCTAAATTCGTGGAAATTACTTCTAATAAATTGTTGTAGGAAGAAAAATGAAATTGGCATCTATGTCAAGTTGTTTCATATTTTTCTAAACTTTTTTGGAACTAGTTACAAATCTTCGAAGTTGAAACATTGTGGTCACAAAAAGTGACCACCTACTAAAATGTGCACTCTAAGTACATTGAAAAAAGTAAAATGTACCTTTTTGGTCACTTTTAGAGCACCCTACTGCAACTTTGTAAGGATGTTGGGACACCAAAGTGGTCCAATGGATGACTTTGTTGATAATTGTAGAAAAAGAGAGTGCACCTACTGGTCCAACAATCAAAGAATTTTGATGACTACCTTGATCATGAGGGCCACATCCTTACTTGGTTAACTTTTCCCACTCCTTGATTCAGCATCCATCTTTATACAGGTGAACATGGCCATGCAATTATTTTCTCTGTCTGGGTTCAAAATTATTGCACCCTGGTCAGAGTCAATTGTGAATCACTACAAGCACTTTTTTTTTCCTCACACAAAATCTTCAGCATAGGTACAGAATACTTTCTTCCTACAACACACTGCTGACCCACACTTAATTTTCACAAACTTGTGTAGAAATTCAGTGAGATGCAGGGCTTTTTTTTTCATATTCGAAGAAGTGCCATAGTGGCAATATAAAATGTTATAGTGGTGCTCCAAATTGCAATATTCATCCACTTATTGGATGTATAATAAGATTTTCATCCAATCAAACGATTTCATCTAATATTTTTTTTAATTTCAAAGTTGTCTGGCGATTTCATCCAAGTTTTTTGGCATATTTTGTAGTATTTTTAGACAAATTATTTTTTTGGGTGCAATCTAGCACTAGAAAGCAAAAAAAAGAAAAAGCCCTTGGTGGGATGTAGTCATTCCCAAATTGAGAATTTTAACTAGCATTTTGGTGCCTCTGTGACGATTGCTGAGGTGAATGGACCGCCTCTCTCAGTCCCTCGAGGAAATGCAGAAATTTTTTAATGCTCCATGCATGATAAAATTTGCAAAATTTGAATTCATATTTGCAATGAAAGACCCCAAATTAGCTAGGAAGGGTGTATATGGTATAGTACAAAATAGGGGGCTTTTGTTTTTAATTGCACCCTTCAAATGACTTTGAGGAGTTGGATGAGGGGGCTAGTTCACCTAGACCATGGCTACTTGTTGGCTTGTGTTAATTTGCAAGTTCAAGTTAAGTCGTGAATTTAGAATTGTAGTCTAAGAACAAAAAAAATCCAAAAGGGACTTGTTTCCTTGGCCGATTGTATTGTTTTCATCTATCAATGGGAATTGTCCACATGTTTCAAAAAAATTGTGTAGTAAGAGGCAGGTGTTGGAAGTTAAATGTTCGATGATGTCTTTCAGAGCATCTCTTGCAACCTTCCGAATATCTCAACCTCTTTCATTGAGATCTATCCAATTTAGAGGAGATGGCCATTTGTATCCCCAATAGTACAACTCACTAGAAAATACTTTCAAACAATTACAAGTCACATAACTTGTAAAAGCAAAAAGTAAGCTATCGTATATTATAATGACTTGCTAGTCTGAAAAATATATAGCTTGTAGATGAATTATTGATCCCTTCAAATATGGCTAATTTGATTGGCCAAAGTGAAGGTAGAGGTTGACACATGCTAAAATTGATTATATATCATTCAAAAACTTAGAAGAGTTGGGGTGTTTAGAGGGTTGTAGGAGATGCTTTGAAAGTAGCCCTAGAACATGGTGAAGCAAATCAATGGAGGAGATTCCTCTAACATAGAAGATTAATAGTACATACTACAAAACCTTTAGAAGGTAGTTATGGACTAGGTAACCTTCAAGCCATTGGGAAGCGTCAAGAGGGTTCTGGGACCTAACTAGCTCCATTCCTAGATGGAAATTTTTGTAAGTTACAGTGGAAGCACCCAAACCATCCAAATAAAGAATTTAGCATAGTTGGAGAGAGATTTTCCTAAAACTGATATTTTTTTAGTATTAGCAAGTGAAAATCATGAATATTCAAAAAAAGAAATAGAATTTTCAGACATTGTACGTGATTTCTATGTTTTTTTGTAGTGATGGCTCTCTAGACACTGAAAGTGTGCAATAGGTGCACCCAAAACTGAACCCTACGAAAATCAGCACTCATCCAACCAGATTTTCCTATGTATCCTTCAATTGTGTCAGCAAATTACAATCACATATGTGGCAAATACATTAACTGCACTCTAGGGACATATTTGAGTAACTCTACAGTCCAGTGCAAGGTTCATGGACGGGAATGGGCGCTTCTCCTTTAAGATAGAACCACCCATTCTCAATCAAGGACCCATACCCAACTTATAGGATTTGGCTATTTCCAACCAAGGCTAGAAGAGATTTACAATCAAAGCTTGGAATGTATTTTTCTCCCATTTTCAAGGTTGGGACTAATAAGGTCATGATACATGTCTCAAAGTGTTATAAAGTGTGTGGGAAGTACTGATTGGGAAAGTAGTCTCGGCTATGATTTGAATTAGAAGACTCTAGACATTGGCTATGGATTCAAAACACTTTTTGGCTTCTAAAAATCATAGTAATTTCAATTTTGGGAATAAAGTTATGAAAAATTTGCAATCCACATCTTTCTTATCTTGCTACATGGAAAAAAATTGCATAGCCTCATATTCCTCATGATCTATTCTAGAATTGCTTAAGTGATCAAGTAGAGGTGGTTCTCCCTTAACCCTTGAACGATAGACTGGTGACCGTGGAAATCATGCATTTTGATTCCGTGTGACATCATCTACTTTAGAAAAGCCAAATATATTCATTAGAAGTCAAAGCCCTGTAGAAGATTTCCCCTTTCCACCCCTAAAACCGAGGACCAATAGTTGCACTTCCATTCTACAAGGGAAGATTCTCTCTCATTCTACGGATGCAAAACTTCCTCTTCAACGTTTAAACCCTAAACCACGTTGGAGTCGTTTCTTGGTCGATGAACAGGCGAGCCTTTTGCTGTACAGGACAGAAATGCAAGCATTCATCCTTGGAATTAGGGGTGGAAAAGGAAGATCTTCTACAGTTCTTTGACTTCAAACGTGCACTTTTGGATTTTTTAATTCCAATGATTCCCACGGTTTCACAAAACATGGTTTTCTAGATGACCCTCCGCGTCGTTTAAGGGTTAAGGGTTAATTGTTGCCTTTACGGAAAAATAATGTGTGGTTACATTTAAGGTAGAAGGCTCTGAAATGGAGCGGGTTCTAAAATGGTGCTCTACCTTAAATGTACAGCACTTGTACATGTTGCTTTTTCATAGTCTTCAACAGTGTACAGACGGTGTACATTTTAGCTAGGGCACCATTTTAGAGCCCTATGCCTTTTCAACTTCAAAATTGGATAACTAATTCTACAAATCTCAGAAAAATATGAAACGACTTGGGTTAGATGTCAATTCTACTTGTTTTTCAAGAAAAATTTACTGAAAAGTATTTCTAGAAATTTTACCTCTCTGAAATTCTGTTTCAGCCCTTAGATGGTCCATTATAGGACCTCTTACCTTATCCCGCTCGTGAATGAAACACGTTCAAGCAGACTGACACACACAGTCAGAGCTGGTTATGGGCTTCGGCATGTTGCTGTGGGGCCAGTCTACGAGAATGATGATGTGGAGACAGGGAGAGAGATAGGGCAAGAAAGATGCACCTGGCTGGCGGCCCCGTTCTCCGAGATTCCTACCGCGGTTGACAGATTCAGTCATCTGGAAGATTCAAGTCAGGCTTTAGTGGGGCAGAGTACTAACCTTACCAAGGCAAAGCCACGTACATTCATGCACTTCACTTTAGAATCTCAACTGCAGAATTTCTACCTTACATGATCATGCTGGAGGTTGTGGCTTGTGAGCTGAACCTTCCCTCATTCATTTGTGTCCAATGGAAAAAATTAAAAAAATTGAACCTCACCTTTAGCAGGACATATCCTGGGAAGGACGCTGTTGCTGTTGTGGTGCCACCCCATGACTAAAAAACTACTCTGATTATTGAACCATTGAACAAATAGGTGCATTTCTTGTTTTTACTGTTAACTCTGGAAGGACACTGAGAACATTTAGTTGTGTGGTCAATGGATGACAGAGAATCTTTCTGTATAGGATAGAAGTGTATTTATTGATCTTTGGCATTTTGTGGAGAATCTTGCACAACCAATAAGGTAGGAGGTCCATAAAGCGACAGTCTAAGTGCTGAAGTTGAATTTTGGGGAGGGGAAACATCTTGAAATCTTTTTCAATAAAATTTCTTTGAAAGACAAGAGGAAATGACATCCAACCCAAGTTGTTTCATATTTTTTGGAGCTTCGTGGAATTAGTTATGAAAATTTGAAGTTGAAAGCCATAGGGCTCTAAAAGCGACCACTTCCTATAATGTTCATAGTTTGTACATTTTTGAATATTGCAGAAAGCAAAATGTACCTTTGAGCCATGTTTGGTTCTAAATGCCCTGTCAGAGTTCGAGCCTCCTACCTTAGTTTGAAGAAACAAGGTAAATGGTACTACAAATGGTGATTCCTACAATGATTGGCTTGGTGTTGAGGGATTAACTCAATACAATAGAACCTCTCTCACTCAATAAGGTTGGAACCAGTCTAAGATGTTAGATAAGAGAGGTCATTGCATTAGAAAAGGACGTGATCTACATACATGGTTCATACAACTAAATCGGTGACTAGCAATCAATGTTCTCTCATAGCACTTTGTTGCGTTAGAGAGGATTGAATTATGGAGGTGCTATTGTAGAAGGACATTGAAGATGTTTTGTATTCTTTTTGGATGGTCAACTAAGATTCATGTATATTGAAGAATAGATGATTTTCATCCATATTTTGTGTGTATATGTGTGCAACTTCGTTGATGCTATAGTAAAACCTCTCTAACTCACTAGGTCTGGGACTGGTTTGACAACAACTAACTATGAAAAATTATTGGCTTATAGAATGTTAGTATTAGTATTAGTCATAACCTTTGTAATGTGGGCCAATCCCAAACTACGATGACAACATTGATTTACAAAGGTTTATTGGCTTATAGAGGGCCAAGTTAGGGAGGTTCTACTAAATAGCCACATCATGGAATTATGTTCAAGATAGTTAAGTTGTTTTCTAATTTCACATGGGATTCACTTTAGGGGATGTTTTTCCATTTATTTTAGATTATGTGCAAAGTAGTCTTTGTTGGAGTGATGCAACTATTTACATCTATACAAATGGATGAAATATACTAAATGGGAGTGTATCTTATATTATACTTCTCCAAAAAAATGTACATTCATCGCAAAAGAATGATATTGTCCTTGATTTATCCCAAAATATATGATTTCATCCCAATTGAAAATAGAAAAATATTTTGTATATTATTTTGTCAAATTTTTGTATTTTTTTTAATTGAAATATTGCCCCCCAATTTTTTGTTAGTTTCACATGTGACGTATTCATTAGTTCAACTAGTAGCATGGCTACAAGACTTTTACATGTCATTTAATGTGGGTAGTGAAAAAAAAAACTTTATCAAATTAATCAAGATGTTTATGATTTAAATAATACTCCATACTTGAAAACCACGAGGTTCAAGGGCATTGTACTTGGATATAATGTCCTTATATGGTAGTTTATCAAAATTGTTCATATTATTTTGTTCATTTTGCAAATCTAGAGGTGTAGAAATAAGGGCGACACTATGAGATATAATACTTTTTTGACTATCCAATAGATTGGTTACAAATCTACCTTGAAAACTTACAACACCAGTCTTTCAAATTGGAGTTTTCTTCTTCTCTTCTTTTGAATAGTGTACTACTTCATTACAAATTTTATATAGTTATGCCTTCAGTATTAAAATTGGTACCATTTTTAGTATTCAAGAAGAAATTTGATAATTATAGCAATCATATTGTAAAGTGGTGCCCCATGACCTATTGTCTGCTAGTATACTTTCTAGTAGACTACTAAAGAGGAAGAATGTATCTCTGAGTACTTCTTCAATGATATTTTTTCACTTTTAAACAATTATTACACACACAAAAATAGAGACATTTGTGAACATACAATATACTTATACAAAATAATGAAATTACATTGCCTCAAACTAATTTTCCGACACTTGATACTATATAAATATATACTATTTACTACTACTATAAGATTGCACTACTTTTGAATTGTTGTAATTGGGACTTATGAACCTCTATATATACAAATGAAAATACTTGTAAAAGTATTTGTTGGCTTTGAAGGCTTGTAAAGCATTTTTCTTGAAGTAAAGCAACCTAATTGTTAATCCTAGACTACCACCAGAGTGACTCTATGGCATTTGAATGACAGTCCAAGGTCCTCAAAAGAGATTAAAAATAAACTGGAAGTAGTTTTTTCATCCACTTTTTTTGTTGACCTTTCATATTGAGTTACAAAGAGTACCCAATTGAATTTTGAGTCTAATTAGTGTTTGTTTTTATGTAGTTGAGAAGTAATTGAAAAAAAACGGATGGCAAAATATGCTATTTTATTTTGAGAAGTTGTTGCTCTTTGCTCTAAATCTGAAATTTCTCAAAAAGAATGATATTTTATTGAGTTTGAGTCCAACTAACGAAATGAAGGTCATCTACTCTGGTTTCTATTCCAATTGAAAATTCGGAAAAAAATTATAATATTAGATATTTTATCGTGGCTTGAACTTTGGATGTATTTTCAATGTCTATTGTATTCTAATTGTAGAATGACAAGGAAATTGAGTTTACACCATGATGTTTGTCACTACAATGTATAGACATGGTGAAACTTTCTAGATTTTTTGAAATAATTTCTATTTTATATGGTTTTTTCTTCATTTTTTCTTCAAAAAGTCTCATAAAAATCAATTTTCTTCAAAAATACCTAAATTCTTTTTTAAGTAGAGAAGACATTTAATTTCATCTTTGAAAAAAAAAATATAAACTTTCATACATTTCCATTTTCAAAATGGCAACAAATTTTTTATCTCCATCCATCCATCTTTTTGACAAAAAAACACTTTTTAGTCATATCTAAGCACTTTTTCATCTGAATTTGGAGATTTCATCTATATTTTGAATAGAAATGAAGAAATTTTGGCAAAAAAAATTACTTTTTTCTATCAAAAAGTAGACATTTATGTTGGAATGGTACAATCTAACACCAAAAAGCCCCCCCCAAAAAGATTGAATGCAATTGGGGTTGAGCCTATCTAATATAAGTCTTTAATTCTCAAAGAATTGAGACATATTTTGGACACAAATTGTAAAAGATTGCCACTTTTTAAGACGATGAGGAGAAACAATGAGATAAAGAGTTTTCTTTTTCAAAATTCAACCAAACAAATGTGTAGTAGATTACTATGGAATGTGTGGAAAATTTTCAAAAACTTTGACTTCATAGATTGAAAGATTACAGTGTTTGAAGTTAGAAGGAAAAACAATTTTTTAATCTTGCTTGAAAGAAATAGCAATTGTAATTCCTTGAAAAGTGAGATTTTTATAGTATAGTAGCTTTCTTTTCTAGCAATTTTGTCTTGTATTATGTAAGTTACATACTTGCCAAGTTTCAAAATTTTAGAAAGAATTTTGCATATGCTACTCGACTAGCTTGAAAATTTTAGGGCAACATAACTTTTGATCTTGCCTTTGATTGGAAAAACATTATATTATATTTAAGGGTGTGTATGTTCACATCTTGTATCAAAATTTCAAGAATATTTGTTGAAAAATGATATCATATGCACCTATTTGAGATCAACTCCATATGTTCAATAGTCATTCAATCTTTTAGGGATTAATTCTAGAAGGATGTCATCCACACCAAGTGTCCAATGGATGATAAAGAATTCTTCTATATAAGACAAGTATAGATGTTCATCTTTGGAATTTGATGTGACAAGGGGAGGTCTTGCACAATAGTTTGACCTCTTGTGAATGCTCTTAGATTGATTCAGTCTAAGCAAATGCTTCACATTGTACCAAAAAAAGATGATTTTGACTTTGACCAATCCGTCCTTTTGGAGTTAAAATGTAGACTTCACTTTGACAATAGTCACATGCAAGTATGTCATAGAATAATTTTTTCTTATATCAATTTGTAAAAATATGGATAATTTTAAAAATCGAATTGAATAACATTCTTTTTTTTTCTTCTTCTTTTGTAATGAAGGTTATTAATTTTCTAACTTTGACCCTAAAGGATTGTATGTTTTAAAGTTCAAAAACTACTTCAAAATATTCATATCTAAAACAAGGATAAAATCTTCATTTACATTTATTCATTAACAAATCCAATTGAGGGATCCTTTAATTAACTTATTAGAGTCAATCCTCTTAAAATTTCAAAGTAAGAAACTTCATAATTGCAAGATTATAATGTTTAGATTTTTAAAAAGTGTTTTCAACTCTTCCCAAATAATTAAGTTTCATCCCTTCATAGTATTTCCTCTAAAATGCATACAACCTACAACTTGTACAATTGTATCCCTCCATAGTGCATTGAAGAAATAAGATGAAAATAAATATAAAATATTCAACAAAAATATTTCAAGTTTGTATTTGAAAAATTGTAAGTAGAAAGAGGTAAAATATGATTAACAATACTAAACTATTAAGATTTTGATTACACAATTGGAATTTTTTAATTCCAAATTTCAATGTAAGAAACAAAAACAGTTTAGGTATTTTTTTTCCAAAATATTGAAAATTGAGTTCAGAATATAATTTCAAAGTTTATTTTTGAAAAGAGCGTGGAAAAGAGACATTGTAACTACTTGCAAACTAAATCTCATTTATTGATACAAAATTACCAAAAGATTTTCAATTCTATCATACTACTAAAATCACAAGGACCTCTGTAATATCACATTTTCAAATTCTATATTATTACAATAATAAAATATTCTGTGTAATGTGACATTTTCAAAATCTATATTATTACATTGACATTGATAGAATGGCATGTGCAATATCACATCTTACAAATTATCGAACTCTATGATGTTACAAAAATACAATGGTTGTTCAAGAGAATTGGTATTCAAGTGGATTCATATAGTGACATTAGTGAGGTGGCATTTTGATTGTTTATTTTGGCTTCAAACTTCATCCACATATTATATCTATACATACAAGAAATCAATAAAAGATAAAATTTTACTTTATTGTTGGTAGTCAATGAAAAAAAAATTCTTTTTTTTACTTTAAATTATAAATTTTACAAATAAAAACTTTTATTTTAGTTTTCTTTAATGAATTATTACTTTTATTTTTTCATATTGATGAATTACTTTATTTTTTATTATAAATGGGAACAACCCCAAGAAGAGGAAGCATTACAAATATATAATTCTTCTATTTTTATTTTTGTAAATTTTTTTATCACCTTCATTTAAATACATTAGACTCTAGCATAAATATTGTTAGTTGAATTCTTACATATAGAAAAATATGGAAGGCATCAATGCAAAGAAAAAATTATATCATAATACATTCCACCAAAAAACAATGAGTACAACAACTAGAATATTAGAAGATGAAACTTTAGAACAAACATATCAACAACCAATAAAAGAACCTAATGCAACAACGAAAGGGATGGAAGATGACACTTGCAACCAAGATCTAGCAAAGCACAAAACATTCACAGCAAATGCACCTTGCCTACCCTCAAAGTGTGATGCAACTCTCCATTCTTTTGTTAAGCAAAAGAAGATAGTAGCCAAAAATAATAGAGCCGAGGAGTATGCAAATCTTTTATTTAAATTAGATTTGTTTACATTTTAAAAATCATAAAAATAGATTAGGTGAACATATTGTAATTTGTAGAGACTTTTCTAGATTTAGATAGAGGAATTTTCTTACTTGAACCTATTTAGAAGATATTCATATCATTATTTGAAATATGCAACTCATACTTGATAAATCATTAAGGAAATAAACTAAAATTGAGGTCTATATATTATTGACCTATTTCATTATCTTCTATGATTATGTATTATTTATTAATAAATTTCTAAAACTTGTGAATATCTTCTAGAGTTAATTAGTCCTTTGTATTTCTAAGTTATTGTTGTGTAAAAAGTCTACATTCTTAAATTAGATTGAAATTGTCAAATCTCCTTCTAAAAAATGTTACAATATTCAAAAGAATCATTTGGTTGTTTGAATGGTGACTATGCCTATAGACTAATATCTTCATTTTTGCTCCATAACCTATGAATTTTCCTCATCTTTATGTACATATAAAATTTTAAGTGTCAATCTAATACATTAGAAGAAATCTAAGGGCATTACAGGGCCGTTTTGGGTCTATTCCCAAAACAACTGCCAATGCCACCGGCCATTGTCATGCTTGCTTTAATCAAAAAAAATTAAAAAAAAAAAATTGGGGTCCTGAAATATGAAAATAAGTCCAAAAAAATTTGAATTTTTTTAATTATGTGGTAGGGTCACGACCATGTAGGATTCAAGTTCACAAGGCAGAAACATCGTTTCCCTAGTTTTGAACCTGCAGTCTCCTAATGCCCTCAAATTTCATCTAATGAATATCCCATAGTTATTATAGAATTTTTAATTCAAATAGTGTTAAAATAATATAAATATTGTTCAATACACACAACTATAGATTTAAAGCATTTATATAGTTGTATGATTGTCAATTCTAAAATAAATGAGTCATTATCACATTAGTTTGGGATTCTATATTATATCTTTTATAATGTCCCATTCAATGAACTTTGTTATTTTTAATCTTCTAATGGCTAGTATAAGTATAAAAAATCAAGTTCAAATCTTTATTTCAAAAAAAATGTGATTTTTTCTAAGTGACCTTTATTGCCCGAGTTTCAAGAGAAACATGTTATACAAAAGTTTTTTTTACTATGTAATAAAATGTTATGAAAATTGTTGCACCTTCAAGCTACTCCTTGATTTATTCAAATGCTAAATTCCTACCAATGACAATGTCTCATATATATGAACTTAAAAATACTATGAATGGAAGTTGTATGAGAATTTCAAAGGAAAAAAAATAGAAATCCCATTTGAAAATGGATAATAAAAAATGCTATGTTGTCAAAAAATGTTACTTAGTCATTTAGGAGTTAAAGTAGTACAAATATTTAATTTTAAAGAATAATATCTCTACTACAATAAACGCAAGACCATTGCCCCAAAATTGCATGATTAGATTTTAGCTTCATTGCCTTTAAATTGCAATAATATTTATAGGAAGAAATTTTTGTACATTTTGTTTTTTGAAGGTAAATCTTTACTCATAAATGATGCAATGTATGTTTAGTGTCCAATGGATGACAAAAAATTCCTTCTATATAGGATAGAAGTCTAACTATTCATTTTTGGAACTTTGTGTAAAAAGATGAGGTCTTCTACAATTAATTGACTTTCAATGAGTGCTTTTGGATTTTCTTGAGTAGATGATTCACATTGTAGCAAAAACCAAATGATTTTTATAACGGTTGCTATTATGTGAGCGTAAAAGTGTGAGCCTATGACCCTAGAAGACTATACACCTATGATATAAGTATCTATATTATAATAAGTAATCTTCTATGTTAATAATGTATATATGCTATAAGTACCTATATTATAGGTGTTTATGTTCTAAATACTTTCAATGGATGTATGATTTATACTTATATATATGCCCAAGGCTCACATGCTCATATACTAGCACCATTGTGATTTCCATGATCACTTGCCTATCCTTTAGGGCTCAATAGAATGTATAATAATCACACCAAATTTCCAGACATGCAAGCGTCTATATTTTGTGGAAATGAAATTGAATTTTATTTATGTGTTGATTGGTAAATTTACTCTAATTGAAGAAATCATAAGGATTAACCTCTAAACACCATAAGGTACCAAAAGTGTCCTCATATAGTTTCAAGTCCAATTTAAAGTGTTGTAACTATTGCATACAATGTCTAAATTCAATAAAAAAAATTATTGAAGAATTTGCACTCTCTCTTCTAGTTTTTGTTGTAAGATTTTAAAATCAATCCAAGATAAAATGATATTTTGAAAGCCAATTGAAGTTTGCAATTTGAATTTGAATTCACCAAATTGCATTCGATGGTTGTAACTTTGGGCTTGTATTACCTTCATTCTATATTTGTTTTCAATAAAATTTGTTGGATTATACTTCCTATGAGGTCTAATATTGTGGTAAAATTTTCATATCAATCCAAATTGTTTTGAATGTTTGGGAGCAATTCAAAGTTCAAAATCTCAACATTTTTGGATTACAATGAACTTTGACCGCTTGTTTATTCTCCGTACAATGTTTGTTTCCAATGTATTTTATTCAAAAAGTTGTGCATACTAATCTAATTTGTATGGCTATAATTTCATAACAATCCAAGAAGTAACGAGTGATTGAGAAGCATTTTAGTAGGAATTTCAGTCTTAGATGTGTTCATTGCAACTTTTTTTTGGCTAGTTTTTGATATTTCATATCCATTTTGAAAACACAAAGTCATTTAAAAGATGTTTTTTTTTCATTAGACATTGTGTTTGTATTTTGTTTTTGAAGCACTTTAAGGTTATAATTTTTTTTCATTTGAGTAGGTTTTAGAATTCAAATTTCACCTCCAAATGTATTGCTTGAAAAATTCTAGCATCATTTTTCAACACTAAAACATTATAATCATGCAATCTATGTCTATGTGATCAAATTACTCCAAATGTAATTCATGTGTCATCTACAATACATACACTACAATATTGTACAATTGAGATTTCTATACCTAAGCAACATTTAGTTTAATACCATTTTAAAAGCAATGATATCTTTGAACTCCAAAAGGCCTTGGGCTTTTAGGGGTTATCACTTCCTAGTTATCAAGATCAAGTTTGCTTCCTCTAGTTATTAGAGGAATTAAAGTAGCTGATCAACTGATCCCTCTCCAATCACCCCCCTCTTGAAATTTTTGGACTTTGGATTGTTCTATTTATGAGCATATGAGTAGGAATAATTCGTCAATTATGATGCATTATAAGCCATTGATTTCCTCTAGATTGCTTGCCTAGTCTATAGTTGAAATCAAATATACCTACATACAAAAATAGGTTTTATTGTGTCTTGTTGATGAAAAAAATTGAAAGTAATTTTGTTTTTAGGCCAAAAAATGAAAAAAAATCAAGTCCATTTGAATCATATTTTCCCACATAGATCCCCCCCCCTAGCTAAGGGCTATGTTGAATTCCTAAACTTGTGAACATCGACATGTATGTCCAACGTCCGATGGATGATAGAGAATCTTTGTATGTAGGACAAAAAGGCACTATTCATCCTCCAAATTTTGATTGAAAAGGGAAGACCTTGTACAATGCTTTGACTTCCTATGAGTGCTTTAAATTTGTTTTTTTAAATTATTGATACCCATGATATCAAAATGGATGATTTCACAATTACCAAGGTCCATCCTTCAATTGAGAGGATACTAAATCCTCCATACAAAGTGAGCCTAATAGAGTGGATTTACCTCAAGGAAATATGCAAGATTTTTTTTTCCACATAATTCTTTTTGTAAATTTTGAATTCAAATTTGCAATTAGAGACCCCTAGTCAGCTAAGTGAGGTATAGAACATACTCTAGACCATTGCACAAAATAGGAGGCCTTTAAAGTGGAGGTATCTATTCCCAACTGGGACCCATACCCAACTTGTAGAGTGCAATTATTTCCAACCAAGGCTAGAACATATTTTTAACCAAAGCTTGAAATGCATTTTTCTTCCATATTAAGCTTGTGTCCAATAAGATCATGATACATGTCCCAAATAAGTGAGTAAGAAAGTAGTGAGTAGTGAGTGGGAAAGTACTTGGTCTATGATTGGAACTCATTGGCTATTAGTCTATACAACTTTTTCGCTTCTAAAAAGCTTGCTAATTTCAATTTTCGGAATAAAATTCTCAAAAATTTGTGGTCTCTATGTTTCCTATCTTCCTACTTGACAAAAATTTCATTTGCCTCATACTGCTTACAATTTGCCTAAAAATTGCTTAATCCCTAAGCACCCAAGTTCCCCAAATATGGCCTCTCCATTTCAAAAAAATTGCATGTTTGACTATTATAATCTTTTCAATAGTACCGTCAAAGGACATGTCTTTTTCCCCAACCTCAAGACTTGTCTCTACTACCAATCAGTACAGTCAAAGCATGTGGACCTCAATTTAGGAGACAATTTCATTGGAATGAGTTGAGAAAGGTCTCAAATTCAACAATTTGCTCTCGACACTTAGGGGTTAAGTGATCAACTATAGGTACCTCTGCCTTATATACTTTTACCCTAGAAAACCCCAAACTTACCTTTTTTGAATGGACCCACTTTGAATGGAGGATTTTGTGTCCTGCCCTCCATTGGTCGCAAATTGGTCGTAAGTTGTAAGCTACTCTCCCACGTTCATCAGCATGCCGCCCGTCGGATCCCAGAGCTCCATCTTCTTTGAATCTCTTTATTGGCCTCTCCACCAAAAGCTTGGAGTTTTGTAAGTTATCGAAGCGGCCCAAAGTGATTCCCCCTTTTGGCAGTACTACCTTCTGCGTACGCGGAGGCTGGTCCAATTTGTGGCCTCCCATTCCCCCTCATGTCTATCAATCTTCCTACACAGTGGCCAAGAGATGGGTTTGCATGGGGAACATGGGGGGAATTTGTGCATGGATCTTCATGGTGAGGACGCTGACTAGTCTTGTCTGCTGAGGTTCAAACGGCCCACGTCATTTGCGGCCTACTTTTTCCTCGGAGCTTGTGCCAGTATGGTTCACGGCTGGGGACAGAAGGGGTCTGAATCTAAATAAATTAAAAAAAATTAAAAAATTAAAAAACAAAAAACTTTGCCCTCATTTGTTCTCTTGGAATGAACTCCAAATTTCAAAAAAAAAATCTCAAGAAAAGAGGAAGAATGGCTTCCCTTGGCGGGATGTTAGCCCTTGAAGGACGGATTGGTAGCCGTGGAAATCATGTATTTTAATTTCGTGTATGACATCATGTAGTTTGAAAAAGCCTAATATATGCATTGGAAGTCAAAGAACTATTGAAGATCTTTCCTTTCCACTCCTAATACCAAAGATGAAAAGTTGCACTTCTGTCCAGTAAGAAAAGATTCTTTGTCATTCAAAAGACGCAGAACGTCCTCGATGGCATTTAAAGGTTAAACCCATCCCATGAAGTGAGATCCTCGGGTTGGACTTACCCCAAGGGTAAATGCTGAATTTTTAAAATATTATGCACAATTTTATTTTTTAAATTGCACAATTTTTTCTTTGCAAATTCTGAATTCATATTTGCAATCAAAGACCCCAAATTAGCTAGCCTGCCTCAGAATGTACCTGAAAACACGGCACAAAAATAGGGGGCTTTTTTATTTTTATCCCAGGAAACATAGGTTTTACCCTGCTGGACCCACTTCATGGGACGGATTTAACGTCCTACCTTCCCTTGACCAAGCCCCCAAGTAAGAAAATTTTATCAGCCAGTCATGTTGATGGTCATAGTGTCTGGCCAAGTGCAGATTGACATTTGTCACTACTTCCAAATTCATGGTGAGCTCCCAAAAATGCTCTCTCCCATGCCGGCATCAGAGTCTACGCTAAGTTAACTTTTGTGGACATGCTTCCACCGCATTATTGATTGTTGTTTGGGTTCTACATATATCTTTCTTACAAGTGGCAGCAAGTTGTAGGGAATAATAAAATCATAGAAAGCAACAAAATCACACTAATTTATCCTCCTTCCAACATGTACAATTTTTTTCTTAATTTTTTAACAAATGGGACAAGTCCAGTACATTAAAAATCATGTACAATTTGGTATAGCCTTTGCGATAAGGTGATAACCCCCCAAAAGTGGAAGGAAGGCCGAACCATGGTTTCTAGCTCTCGAATACATCTCATTTTGCAACTATTGTAGACACGAATAATTTTCTTTTCCATCCATCCTAAGGTCCCACTTGAAGGCATCCAAAGAACTTAGAAACATCCTCAACAAGATTTATTCTTTAGTAACCCTTGAAGGAGGGGTTGGTGACCGTTAAAATCATCCATTTTGCTATAGTGTGAATCATGTACTTAAGAAAATCTAAAGTATTCATTGGAAGTCGATCTATTGTAGAATGCCACACCTTTTCACACAAAATTTTGAAGATGAATAGTTGTACTTTTGTATGAGGTACAAGGATTCTCTTGTCATCCATAGAACAAATAACATCCACCACAATCTTTATGGGTTAAAGGATGGACTAATGACTATGAAAATCATCCATTTTGATACTATGGGAATTATTAGTTTAATCAAATCCAAAAGCACTTATTGGAAGTCAAAGTATTATAGAAGATCTCCCCTTTTGTACACAAATTCCAAGGAGGAGTACTTGCACTTCTATCTCACACAAAATATTCTTTGCCATCAATTAGACGCAAACTATTTGCCTTGACATTTAAAGGTTAAGGATTAAATTATGACCACTCATAATTAAGTATCTTTTCAAGAGTGGACAATAATAAATTTACATAATTGTGAGATGTTCATTGAACCTATAACAATTGGAATCACGATTAATAAGTTTTTACAAGTACACTACATAAAAGGTCTACTATACACCATTCTATCTACACAAAAATCATTTATTCCCTCATAACTCACCCCCCTTCTAATGGACCCGTTTGCTTCAGTAAAATATATATTGAAAATAAAGGAATTAAAGATATTGTGAATATAGCCAATAATTTCTCTTGTCATGTATAACACATGAAGTGAGTGATTTATGTCAACTACAAATAAGATAGATGCATCTATTCCCATCTCTTTAAAACTTCCATAAACCAATAGTGTACATTTTCTTTTAGAATAAACTTCTTTGGTACATAAAAACAAAATTGGGTGCATGGGTGGGAAATGGATGTAGATGTGAGAGGTTGCTAGGGAAGGCTTGGAGCACAAAAGAGGCCTTGTAGAGGTCTTTTAAAACTTGGGATTTGGCTTAGGCCTTAGCAATATCTTTTGACATCTCATTTGAGCCCTCAAAGTCAATACCTTCTATATATGTGTTTGGAGACTCATCTTTTCTAAGTTGAGTACACCTCCACATGACGAAGTGCAAGGTGATTGCCTTGAAGCTTTGTCTTAGCATCATGTGGACTTGACTTACATATTTTACAAGGTTTTGAGCTTCTAAGATAGCTTTTCTTTATTCTTTGTAGTAAAAAAGTATTGCTAAGCCGCTTTTTATATTGTGAATGCATCATATGTAGGCATTCATTTCTTCTTATTACTTTGTATGATGTCAAGGTTTAGTAGTGTTTTAGGTGTTTTTTACAATTATATCATTGTTTTATGGTCACTTCGTGGCTATAATATGTATTACAAGCCACCTAGCTTGGTTCCATCTACATATGGTATTGATTTTTGAAAAATAAATATAGAAAATGCATCCTAATATAATTTTGTCTTTGAAAAATAACCCAATGCACAAATCAAATACATTTTAAAATTCATACTCATGTAGTAAAAAGTGTAACAAGTAGGCATCATTAAAACTTCAATTGTTATATTGTATTTGAAAGGGTTGGAATTGGGTTGAAACTTTATTGGCATGGACTCCACTATGTGCTTTTTACTCATGAAAAAAGGTTATTTCATTATTTCACAATCTTGAGGAATGCTTTTGGATCACCATTGTAAACATGTTAGCAGTATAAATAATCATGTTAGCCTCAAAATGCATAAGAATATTCTCCATCTAAAGTCTACAATGAGAAACTACCCATCATGCCTTTGGCCAATTGTAATGTGTCCTTTTTTTCCTAAAAATGAATTGACCAAAATACATATGCCATGACCAATGGGATAACAAAAGGTCATTCTACCTTCATCAACTTTGAATTTGAAAGTTTTATTGTTTCAAATAGATGAAGAAAGTGTGCCTTTTTAGATTTTGTTTTTTCTTATGGAAAAGATAATTTCAATATAATCATTAGGTGAGATTTGACTTTAAAAAAGATTGTGAGTTCTTGTATAGTCAAGAACTCAAAAAATTGAACCAAATTAGTATCTTGTGTGGTTAGGAGATGGTGACATCATATATTTGGTATAATTAAAAAATGATTTTTAATTTAAAAAAAATACTATTTATTACATTGACAACAATCAACAACTCTCTCACTACTTTGGAAATAACTAAGATATTAGGACTGAAAATGGCCCTTTGTTGTCTTAAATCCACTGTAATGGATATGGTTTTGTTCTATAGAGACATAATGTGTTTTTTTACATGATAAACTCACTATTTAAAACAATGTAAATTTAGAGAGAACCACCAATTAGTTCACTATTAGCCATTGGAATTGAGTAAAAATTGAGCTATAATTTGAACTAAAGGAAAACAATTGGTAATACTCAATAATGCTAGGTTCTTTTTGAAACAAACTAGAATGGAATCTTGAAAAAAAAATTTCAACTAATGAAATAAGATTTTCTTATGCAATTCTTATATACATGATTGTTTCATCTAACTATGCATGCTCATCAACTCTTCTAAAGATGCACTAATCATTGTTGTTGTGAGGTAAGATAGGATTTGAGGTAATGTAACATAAGATTTAATCTCAAAACATGAAGCAAATTGTGCAAATTTTAACTATTTGTGCAAATCACGAGGAAAGTCAAGGGAATTTGAGAGCCCATCTATTTCCAAAAGTGAACATGGAATTTAGATGTAATTTTCTTGATCATGTGATCAAAGCTATCATAAAGGTTGTTGTCTATCTAGGAAAGTACAAGGTTCTTAGTTGTGGTAAATGTTTGTGAAAAGGTGAAGAAATGCAAGTGACTAAAAAAAACCTTGATCCACTCCTAATTTGACTACAAATGATATGAAAAAACAATTTTCCAACAATAATAGAACATTGCTATTGCTCTACCAAATCTCCTTCACCTACAAAACTTGTAAGATATAGTAGTGGTTGACTCCCTCCTAAATTTCACTACTACATTCATTCAAGTTCTCATTATATCCCTCACAACAATCACAAGAATACAAAAGTAAAAGCATCTCTTGGTAAAACACAACCACAAAATTCAATAAATATATTTTTCCTATAAAAAAGGTAAGATAAGATAAGATTTGATCACAAATAAATCTCAAAGCATTAGTGACCCTAAACCCTATAGGATGTAGAAAATTTGTTGTCAATTTGAATGCAAAAGTCATAGAAATAAAGATGCAAAAAAATACAACAAAAAGAAGACTTTTTTCCCTCAAGAATGGATAATTTATTCTATATAAATATAGATTTTTCATTTTAACCCATTCTACCCTCATAGACTCCTCTATTATAATTCAATTAGCTTTGGAACTTCTCCCTAATCAAGACAAAATGAAAGATGAGTGGACAAGAGGAAATGAACCTAAAATCTTTTCATACCTCCAAATGTTGTCCACAATAAGTCACCCTTTACAACCATCAAAGAGGGGCTGAGGGGCTGTCCAAAATAGGTCACTTACCTATCACCTGAAAAGGATTCTCTTTCATCCTTCTAGTCTATGGTTAATTTTACTCTCCATGGCAACCATGCATTGATAGCTGCTGCTTATTGATTTTATTGGGTCTAGTCTGGTCTGGCTTGCTTGCTTGATTCCACCATCAATTGTTTGGGGTTCAAGGTCCAAGATGAGACTGGCAGACAACTCCTCCAGTTGTTGAATTTTTATTTTTTTTCCCTTTCTAATGAAGTGCCAAAGTGGCAATATAAAATGTTGCAGCGGTGCTTCAACATTCATCCACATATTGAATAGGAAATAATACATTACCACATAGGATATGTCCATAATTTTGTTTTCATCCACAATCTGGCAACATCATCTGAGATATACTAGAATTTTATAACTTTTTGGCAAAAAATTTCATGTTTTTTTTGCCATTTAACCCATTAAGAACTAGTTCAATGATTAGTTGATGACTCTAGAAGAAAATGACACATTTTTATAAGTAGTCACTTCAGCTACTTATGAAAGCATGTCATTTTAAGCCAAATATTCATTTGCAGTCACTAACCTGGTCTTTAATGGATTAACCCTGGAAGGATACGGGTGGTCCCTGTAAAATTCATGATTTTTAAAACCGTGGGAATCATTGGTAATAAAACATTAAAAAAAACTCATTTGTAGTATAAAAAAACCACTATAGAAGATCTTCACTTTACACTCCTAAAACTGATCCATCGGACCTCTCTAATCTATTGCAGAGTTCTAGGGTTAAGAGCATCCCCATGCCAGACCCCTCAAGTAGGGGCGCCAAATGGGGTTTGACATGGGCTGATGGCTAATGAAGGTGCTTCATGCCCCATGCCTACACTCTTAATTCACTCACTAAACATGTCTCCCAAGCCAAAGAACTACTTTTATGAAGTCATGTGAAAGATGTCAGGCCAAGTGTTGGGCCTCCGAGCTCAGAATGGCTGAGCATTCCCTAAGAGTGTGCCAGAATTGTGAAAATCAAGATATAATGAGCCATGAAGAACAAACACAAAAGTTCAGTGCCATTGTTATTTTGAAGTGTTTGATGGCTATATTTTTTGTTTAGAGTGCCTGGCATGGGGCAGTTTCACAAGGCAAACACGCTACATTATCATTTTTCAGCCCTTTGGCGTGCAGGCATGGGGATGCTCTACATAGCCACACATTATTTTTCGAGTGCAATCTATCACTAGGAAGCCAAAAGAAAAATGCCCTGGTCGAATCTCTTGGAGCTTGGCAGCCAATGCTGCAAACCGAATGATTTTTGTCGTATAAGTTATCATAGCCTACAACTCAGGATCCAGCGATGCTGTTGTTGTAGCCGCTGTCTACGTTCCTTTGGACAGGCCTCAGGGCTGTACAGTCCACACCATGATTTTCACTCATGAGGGCAGGCACCGGGTCAACTTGGCCGTGGCCTTTTTCTCAAGCATGTGGCCTTCGCCGTTTCCCAACAAAATTGATACTCCATATTATAGAGTCCCAAGGCTCCACGCACAGGTAGCACACCAAAAAGGGCACCCCAACTGACCTCCAGAATATCACATCATTCAACTGCACCCGCCTTTCCCTGCCCCCAAGCTGAGCTGAGCCAAGCCGGGTGGAGACCTCCTCCCAAAGACCTCCTTGAGTCCGTACCCTGTGTGAAAGCGTCACATGGACAGCTTCTCAAGGTTCAGGGATTTCATATTATCAATAGAAGAACCCTATTATGGACAAAAGACCTGATTCCAGACACCTAGGGAATGACCCATTCCAATCTTTTGTTTCATTGAAAGAGATTGGGCCAAAAGCTAGATAGACACTGAAGGTGGATGTACTCCCCTAACTACCACTTTTTGTTCATGTGCCTAGTTTCTATTATTAGACTACACTAAAATTGGTAAATAGTGTTGGCAACACTAATTTGTTGAGATAACACTAATTGTGATTAGCAAGGTTAGTGGTAGAAGATTATTTACCCATTCTAACACTATTTTAGCTCTATAGTAAATTATAGTTTTTTTAGGAAAGGGACAAATTTTCGCAGTGGGAGGCAAAAATTATAGTTTTTTAAGAAAAGGACAAATTTTCACAGTGGGAGGCAAAAATTACAGTTTTGCAGGGAAGGGACAGATTTTCACAGCGGGAGGCAAAAATTACAATTTTGTAGGGAAGGGACATATTTTTTCAGCCAGGGGGGAAATTACAGTTTTGCAAAGAAGGGACAGGTTTTTATGGTAGCAATTAAGTGCCCCAACACTATTTACACATAAGTTGGTAAATAGTGTTGGGGGTAAAAAACAAGGAACAACACTAATTATCACCCAACACTATTTATCAATTTTAGTGTAGTCAACTTCTCTCGTTGGCAAGTGAAAAGAGGTTTCTAAGAGACCACAATTAAAGACATTTGAACATCGTATGCAAAAGTTATGAAGGAACAAAGTTTGGTTCTGAAACAATTTCTTTCACGTAGGCGAGTAATTAATTTTGGACATATATACAAAGTAGAGATCATGGTTTAGGGTCAGTGGCACATTTGGGAGAGGGTATCTTAATTATCATCATTTCTACCCTTGCACCTAATTGCGTGTTCACATATCGATGGATTACATTCTAAAAAGAAAGAAAGTGTGCACCACTGGTACATGAGGGAGCAATTTTCAAAATGATGGAAATGATGGGTACGTGTAGCTTGCAATTAGTTGCCTCAATGAATGTCTATTAGATGATGGTAATGGAGTGATTAGTGACTACAAAGGAGAACTTCTACCTTTTGAGCGTAAAATCATTGCAAGACATGGCTTAGGGGGGCCTATAAATTGTGACTATTTGAGGTGAGTAAGATGACTATTATGGATTCACTTTTTGTTGGTTTGGGGGGTAGTTTTGGAGTCATGATGGGCAACATACTTCCAAAATTCATTAAAAAAAATTCATATTCCATTGTAAAAATATAAGCTCAATTACTCTCGCTATTTCTCACATTTGTTTGTATGTGGAATTTTAAAAAAAAATTTCAATAATGGCATGAAGATAAACTCCTTAATTTTACCAATGATGGGTCGTTCTAGTTCATTGTATGGTTGTTGTTGATGAATATAGGCCAATTGATTTAGAAATCACCACAAAAAATTCCCAAACCATTTCATTTTAGAGGTTGCATATGAAATGTGGTCAAGCATAGCTTCCTTCATGATCCATCAACACCATCATGGAAATATTTGAAGATTATATATATGTGTATTTCTCCCTACATATATTTAAAAAATAAAATAAAAACATCTTTTTATATATGAAGACTATATCAACTCTATCATACAAACAAGCTATATTTTTAAAGGAGACCCATCATGTCTTTGACATATTGAGAGTGAAAGGTTGGCTAAGTAAATGATACTAACTAACCTTGCAAAAGATGCAACCCTGGACAATCATCGTTTTTCAAGTTTTATATTTATTGTTCTAGTATTTGGACCTTTGGAGAAGACCATCTATTGTTTTCTAATAAAGTCAAAACTATATTTTTACTATAGAAAGAGTTACAATTAGGAAATTCTCAAGTGAAATGCTATCACTTATTATAGCATCACCAATTGTCAATACATACTTTTTAATTTATAATTTCTAAACTATATTACCCTACATACTATGGTTAATGTTTTTTTCTTTTTGGTGTTTAAGTACCACATTCCAAGTTCTCTATGCTCTATTTAGCCATTGTGCTTAGATCACTTCAAATTTTCACCTCTATTGAAAGAGCACGTATAGACTCTAGTGTTGTTCTATAGTGCCAAAAGAAAAATATTGACTATGGTCAAGGTACTATAAACAAAAATTGTAATAAAAATATTTAACCTTTCAAAAATAGATTTGATAAATGATAAAAATATATTTATTTTACAAAAAAATCTTTAGTTATTGTACAAAAATAATTTTTGAAAAAATAAATTATATAAATTTGGGCACCTATTTTACAATTTTTTTCCAAATGTGCCTTAAAAATAGGGGATTGTATGTGATGCATTTTGTCATTTCACATATCCTTCAAGCATGTGAAAACAAAAAATGTAGAATGTTGAGTTACCCAAGATATTTTTCAAATGTGTGGAGTTGAAGAATAAAGAATGTTGTAGTATTATATACTCCTTCCATTTGAAAATAGAGTATCTTTTTTTAGTGGTGATTGTATAGAGGATGGATATGTATTGGAGTTTCTTTTTAGAATAGGACCTACTACTAGTCTTTGCACTACTTGCTCAATTGAGGAGGGATGAAGTTTCATTAGAGGACATTTGAAGGCAAGGGAGGGTTGTTCCCCTACTTACTCCCTATGTTGTCCTAAAACAATAAATCAGCCTCAAAATTAGCCTATAATGGTTCAATTTTCAAATTCTTGAAAAAAATTTAAATTTTAAATTAACATTTTTTCAAAAAATTCTAATGTAGAAAAAATTTGAAACTGATTTTTAAAAATTTTAAAAGTTTAAAAATTTATAAAAAATAATTAAATAATTAAAAAAAAATTCATGTAGTAGTCTCTTGACCATGTCAAATTGTTGATGTGGCATGTTCCTACAATCTAGGAACTCAAAAGAACTTGTGGTCTTCCATTGCCCTCAAATGTTCTCTAATGGATAGGCTCAAACATGTAAGTGAATGCAAAATATTACCTCTAAAACCCCCCGATATGTACACTATTTCCAAATGGAAGTAGTATATAAAATGTATGAATGTGATGTTTTGAAGATGTCTTTATCACATTTCTTTCTTTACTCAAATATGGTATGAGTTACTCAAATTTTGAAGAATCTTGTGTATGCATTTTTTTGGTAAATTGTCAATCACAACAAAGTTATTTTCATTTAGTAAAGATTATTACTAACATATCCTTTTAGAAAATGATGAAAAAATTGTCTAGAATAAATGGATGTTTTTCCATTAAGTGCCTCTTTGTGTAATGGACATGAATTTCAATAGGCATAATTTTGAGCCCATTTTTCCCTTTCTATGATTTTATTTTTAAGATGATTCTTCAATAAGAAGAAAATTATCATAGTTCACAAGGCTTTTGTATGCATCTTATTTATATTATCTCATGGTCTAAAATGGTCATTCCATAGTGAGAATTAGATTCATAAATAAAAGTAATTTCATTTTTTGATCCTATTGGATTAATGGCATTAGATATTTTTTTGCCAATTAAAAGACTACGAGTTCCCACTTGTGGGAATACTATAGGAACTCTACCACATATGCAATCTAACGTGGTATAGAGATTGCCACATTAGATAATTACATTAAACAAATTTTAAAATTATTATTTTTAGAAAAAACTTATTTTAAAAAATTACTTTATTTTATTTTATTATTCTAACAATTCATAGCATTAGAAACGGGCCTGAAACAATCTTCTAATCCTTCAAAAAACATCTAATGGCCTAATTCTACTTCCAAAAACTATAGGCTTTGGATTTAGAGCATTTATAGACCTACTTCTATATCGAATACAATCTACTTGAAGATTTCAAGTTTGTGAGTGTCCACTTTCTACAAAGACCCTCATTCATTCTATATGAATATTGAAAACCTTATTTAGATTGTTCTCCTAGCTCCCATCAAGACAAAGCTTCATAGTTCAAGTGTGCTTGCTATATCATTGTACAACTATTCTACAAAAAAAATTTGCCTTTACAATACTAATTAGCTTTTCAAATATGATCCCATTCAAAAAAATTTACATGTTGCTTTTGTCTACCTAGAGTAAAGACTAGTTTAATTTAGAGGGAATTTTGAGTGAAAAATTAAGGCAAGAAGTATTGAAGGTTTATTTTTAGAATTGACAAGCAACTACTTTCATTTGAAGCTAAAAATGCAGTTATAAATTGTTTTGATATATGATATGAGAATAATTCAATGATAGTTGGTTTAATTACACTAAGGCTAGACCCAATTGGACTTCTTGAACCATCAAAGTAGTGCTATAGTGGAGAAATAGAGGTGTTCTAAGAGCTTCTCTTGTAGCCCTCCAATTACCCAAAAGCTTCTAGTTTTTGAATGATAAGCAATCAATTATAGTATGTGTTAGCCTCTATCTTCAAAATGATACACCAAATGATCCATATTTGAAGGGGTCATTAATCCCTCTATACCCTACATATTCTCTTGGGATTAGCAAGTCACCGTAATCAAAGATGGCTTGGTACTTATTGCTTTGCAAGTTCCTTTGACTTGTAATTGGTTGGAAGTTTATTTTAGGAATTGTGTATCTTGTGATTGGTTGGAAGTATATTTTAGCGAGTTGTCTTGTTGGGGATAGAAGTGGCTAAACTGGACAAATTTCAATTGAAGGGGTTAAAAAAATTGGAGGGATGCAAGAAATGCTCTAAGTTGGGCTTACATTGTGATTGTGGCTTACACCACTTTTAAAGGATGAAAATTCTACTTGGAATCCTACATGGCCAAAATAGATGATGTATTGTTAGTTTTTAGGATTTTTTGGTGAGGCAAGTCTAACAAAATTACATGATGTGTGAAACTTTTACAACTATAGATTTAATTTATTTAATTGATCTTGCAATTTTCTATTTTGAATCTAAAAGAAAGATACAATTGAGCTATGTTTTGTCTTGGATTTATACCTAGAATATGCAAAGTGTCATTAATTGTAGAAAGATGCATCCCCCCATGGGCAAGGTAGTCACCAAAATATTGTGATGATTGGACTTGTAATTAGACGAATAGGTGCATTCTTTGTTTTAGACTTTAACAATGAAGTCATCCGGTGGACCTTCTAGGTTTGCAACGTTTTTCAAAGTTAGTTTCTTTAAGGCCTAACAACTTCTTGACAATAGAGGTTTTCAACGAATTGTCCCCAACTTTCATATGTTTTTGTTCATGGATGTGTTTGACATTTTAGATTTTAAATGCACAAAACTAAAAAACACTTTGTCTAGCATGCATAGAATTAATTGTGAAAAATATCAATCATTGGATTTTTAGATTATAACAATTTTGAATGATTGACTCATAGGCAAAGAAATAAATTTTTGGAGAAGAAAAAATGTGAGAAGATGAAATGATTTTTTTATCCCCCCTTTAAAAATTATATTAGAATTTGAAGTAAGTGTATATATTTTTAATTAAAAAAAATGAGAAATATAGATCTCTTTCAAAGTGTTGTACATTTTTAAATGAAAATAGTAGAAAGTCAAAACTAACTAGATTAGAAACTCAATTTAAATTTTTTTTTTTTGTGTGTGTCAATTTTTGAAATTTAACGAGACAAATTATTAGCACATTGTTTAGAATAGAAGGGTGCTATTATGTGAGTATAGAAGTGTGAGCATATGAGCCTAGAAGACTATATACCTATGTTATAAGTGTCTATACTATAGAATCCTTCCATGATTATAGTGTAACTATATTATAGATCCTTATATTATAGATATTTATATTATAAGCACCTTATATAGTTGTAGGATATGTAGTTACATATATACTCAAGGCTCACATGCTCACACTTTTCATATTGGTACACTATCATTGTTGGCTTAAAACATCTTCAAAAAAATTTGGAATCATTCTAATTATTTTTTATTCTTAATTACATGACATTGAACCTTGTATTTTTAATATTTTTTAAATACAACTTTGAAAGAATTCTTTCCATATCCAATTTGTGTATAGATCAAAGAATAGAAATGTCCCCATCCCTACTATTCCTTTCATAATATAAAATTAATTATATCTCCCCTATTGTATAATGCGGGGTATAATGTAAGACTACATTTGCCAAATAAATTTTTAAATAACTTCTCACACTAAAATTTTGAAAATAAAAAATATACAATGTCTTAGCATCTCACTTCCTATGGTCTCATCTATCAAAGAAGTATGTCTTGGAGTGCATGTAGAAACTACCCCTTTTAGGTGAATTATGAAATGATCTCCTACCCATACTTTAAGATAGATTATTTGTTTGTTAGCTTTTTTTTCTTTGTTTGTTTGTTGTAGTAAGATCTTCTAAACCATACATCTCTTGGTGTGTGTTTTTAGTGATGTCGGAAAGTTCTTTGCAAGGAGGGGGGATGGGCTTTATTTTGTAACATTCCATCCAAGGATATAAAAGATATTTGAATTTCAATGTTTTTTTGAACAAAAAAACTAGAAAATTATTTTTCTTTTTTCTTTTGATTGTAGCCATGTTACAAGGTATCCAACATTGAATAGGGGTGTTAAGGGGACTAGAAAATTAAAGTGACTTATTGTGAAAAATTGTGTATGTTTGAAATATGATGTATTAGCCTCGAACACTTCAGTAACTATTAATGTGCAATATATGTAAATATTTATATAGTGTGAAATGTTGATTGATTAATATGGGTCTCCTTTAAACTCCTATACACTGTGGTGAACTTTGTAAGGCCACTGTAGATACTAAGTGCGATGGGTGATAGAAAATTCTTGCATGTTAGATAGAATTGCAATTGTTTATCTTTGAAATTTTGAATATAAAGGTGGGGGTCGTGAATAATAGTTTGGTCTCTAGTTAATACTTTTGAATTTTTTAAAATAGATGATTTTCCCTGTTTCAAAAAGCATGAATTCTACAAAGACTAGCCCCAATTATTGGAAAAAAACAACTAGTTCAAAGTTAGCCGGAGGATTTGGAGAAAAATCTAATTGCAATTTGAAAACATCAATAAAAAACCAATAGAAAAATCTATAGAATTTTCATATTGAGTAAAAGATTGAAGGAATAACTAGACACCAAGCTTGAGAAATTGGTTCAATTTGAGAATTGAAGGAAATTAGCCCATAAAATTCAAAAAGTTTTCTGAACATTGACCAGCTTGTCTTCATAGGGTTAATCCCTAAATGCTTAAGGCATCAAAATTTGGTGTTTTGAAAACTTTGAAACTAAAGAAAATCTAATCAAGTTTCTATTTTTAGTAGTTCCTATTTTTGGAGAATTCTTTTTGAAGTCTAGTTTAAGCATCAAAAACCCAATCATGAAAATGATTGATTATGATTTTTCTATTCAAGATTTTGTGCAAGGTACCCATTGCAATTTTGAATTTCCATAGTCTTAACGGCTCTTGGAAATGAGCCTCAAATACATTAGATCTTGGATACAAAATCACATAAGAAATTCTTAAAAGAAAATTGTAGAATATATTTTGGAATGCTATAAATTGATTAGGGTTATTCATCTTGGTCCCTTCAACATCATATTTTTTTGGTGACCAACTTTATAGATTTGACATGTGAAAATATGAGTGAAAGACTTCAAGTTATTTTTCTAATTTAACACCTTCATGATCAAACCTTATAATCTTTCAATCTATAAGTGATAATGCTGTGTTTTCTTTATCTGAGTAATCTCTAACATGTTTAGTTTGAATTTGCACAGTTAAAACTAAAAATATTTGATTACACATATCAGAATTTTGGCTTTTTGTTCACATATAAGAGGATTTCTAACTGGTTTACAAGACTGCAAGTTTCCAAATGCTGGGAATGCATTGGGAACGCTAGGAATGCGATGCTGATGTGGTCGAGCGACTGTCTTGTCAGAAAATGCTCATTGTTTATTCATTTTAATTAATTATTAAAATTAAAATTTTTTTTTAGAATTTTTTTAAAATCATTTTTTTGTTTTTTAATACATTCTGAATTTTTTTAGAATTAAATTTTTTTTTCAAAATTCAAAAATTCAGACCAGCAGGGGGCTGGTTTGCAACAATGGGAATAGTTTCAAGAAACACCCCTGAAATGGTCTTCTAGGGGCCCAGAAATCCTCTTGTGTTAGAGCAAATTCTAAGAACCTCAGAAAAGACTTGGGCATTTAGGGGATAAGAGTATAAATTTTCCTTTGTCCCTTTTCAAAGTGCTCAAGAGAATGAACCTCGGAGATAAGCTTTGGTCAAAATCAATAAAGACGAAAAGTAAAGTTTCTTCGACTGCTGTTGCATGTCTCTTTTTCGCCAATGAAGTAAACTGAAGTTCCATGGCTATCCCCAAAATTATAATTCCCGTACATCCCGAAAAAGAATGTAGAAAAAGAAACGAGAACGAGGGGAGGTCATTGGAGGAGGACGCCCTCGGAATCCGAGCATGGCTTTTCCACCGTCCATCGGGCGACTAGGATCCAGGTAAGCTTCCACTCCTCCAAGCGAGACCCGCCACCCCTCCTTCCGAGGACGCACCTGCGCCGCCCATTCTACCGAAACTCGGTCTGTCCGTCGCCCGCCAACGGCCACCTCAACGAAAGGGGAAGGGGCGCCCATGCTCCACGGGCACCGGTCCCCGCTCCCCTCCCGCCCGGTCACCACGCCCGCCCCGCTCCGCCCTGCCACGCCCCTGCCCCGCTCCGCGGCCGGCCCCGCCAGCCTTCCTTTTATCTCCCCCGCGCTGCGTGTTTCCCTTCTTCGTCGTCGTCGTCGCGTCGTCGTCGTCATTTTCCTTGTCGCCGTTTGCCGTTGCCGTTGATGCTCCTCTCCAGGCGGCGATGCTCGCTGGTCTCCGTTGCCTGACTCCTTTCCTGGCAGAAGCCTTGCCTGGCAGAATTAGCAGCAGCGCGGGCTCATGTTCCCGACCCGGTGTCCGTCCGGCCGCACCTGTCAATTGTTTGCTTTTAATCAATTCCGCAGGTGTTCGCTCAGACTTTTCTCCTCACGCCTCTGTGGCTCTTTCTTCTGGAGGTCGCCGCATGCCACTGTAGTCCGCCGTTGCATTCTGTGCTTTTTTACCTTATGAGCTTGTTTGCCATTTTTGCAATTGGCGATGAGGGAGGAGTGTTAGGCGAGGCGGGGGGGAAGTTAGGGCGGCTCGACTTGTCCTGGTCGGTGCTGTGAGAGTTACGCATAGGCAGAGACATCGTTTTGGATTGTTTCTTTTCTTTGGTGTTTCGTGGGGCTCGTGGTGGTTGTTAGACTACTTGGGGATAGCGGGATCCCCGTATCACCGTCGAGAAGCGAATTGGAAGTGCTCTGGTAGAAGGCTGTGTGCATCTACTCTTAGAACTGCAAGCCTCGCGATGATGCGGTAGAGCGGCAGGATTATATCGGGACGGAGATGTACGTCTCTTTGATTTTATCATTTTGGATGCTCACGCTGTTATAAGTTAGCTTGTTTAAAACGTGCGCGGGGCAGCAGAGCTTTCTGCATGCTCGTGATGGAATTTTGAACTGAAATAGTGTCGATGTACTGCCTACCTTATTGTGAATATCACCTGTTGATGAAGCCTGATTTATTGAATAGGTCGCCATTTAGACAGCTACGCATTTGATTCTATGTCTTTAAATTATTTGGCTGGGATATACAAATTCTTCAAATTTCGCCACATTTGTGGTGTAGTTGAGATTTCGCGCGTCTTTCCTTTGGAAGGAAAGATTCATTTTGGTGTCGATCTTTGCTGCCCATCAACCTCGATCCTGTTGCTAGGAATCTTCTCCCCCTCGCAGAAATTTGTTTATTCAGCCTTTGCTAGTGGTTAACCGAGGCGAACGTAACAGCGTCAGGAGTTTCCATCGTTGCTAGTGCTAGCCTCCAATTAATCTGGTTGGCATTTTTAACTGCTCGGGTTGGGGAGTTTCACGTGTGAAGGTTGTTGTAGTTTAGGGGGAGAACTCCGTATCACTTTGTTAGGATATCGGATAAGTGACCCCGAGCAAGGTGTTTGTCACACAATTGTTTAGTAGTTGTCCCTCTGTTGGAGAGTTTATAGAATCTCGCTTTAGATTTTTGGGATGCTCGCCAAGGCAGGGCGATTGCTGTTATTTTTTATGGAATTGTCGTGCTTGCCTTCGAAGTCGCAGTGTCAGGCTGTGTGAAACTGGAGGTTACACGCGACATTTTCTTGTAATGTTGCATAAGCACATCCTGCGCGACCTCTGTGTTCTGCCTTTTATTTTTATCTGAAAAGACCTTCCTGCTCACAGGACTTGATTGAGGATCATTTACGAGTAGGTCTTTTTGAACTGACCTATATAGTTTCGACTGCGCAGAGTTATTGAGCTGGAATACAGCTTTTGGTTGGTTGTAATTCGAGTTTTATCGGATGGGGAAGAAGAGCGGATACAACCCGGAGACGCCTGTGTTTCTTGGCACAACCAATGTCAATTTGGCTCGACAGCAACGAGGATGGCGTCTTGCTCTGTTCATTATTTTCTTCTGCATTGACATCGTATCTGCATTGGTAGGTTATTACAGCCGTAAATTTTCACCTGCTTCTCTTTCCTTGCTATCTTGTGGAGGGCCATTAGATACACTTGGAGGTGCATTTTCAGATCGAATTGGTAGCAGCTCTTTCCATGTTGTCTGAAGCGACCTTCGAATTTGATTGCGGATCTCAATTGATATTCCTCACTGGATTATATTTTTGGTTTCGTTTTCTCTGTGTGTCTTTGGAAACGACTTGTCCTCAATGCGGAATGTTCGTTACAATTCTTCGGCCTTGTCTGTTCTGAGTGACTGGCGGCTATAAGTTGCAAACGGGAATGTTTTTTTTCACAGTGCAAGGTGGTTTTAGACTGGAAGTTTTTATTAATCTTTCCGTGGGACAGCATGAGCGACTCGGTAGGTCGTTTTTCCTTCTCGAGGTGTCTTATTTAGTTAAGAGTTAGTGGCATAACACGGGCTTTGTGGCACTTGCAGACACTATATTCCACAATACATCTTTGGAGTGAAAAGAATGATTCCTCACTGTGGAGTTCGCTGCAAGATTTTTACAATGACTCGTCGGACTTGATTGTTCTTAGCTTCGCGCGAATCGTATGTCTTTCTGGATTGGCGTACTTGGGAAGCCTTTTGGCTTGGCGTGAGGCTGTTTTTAAAGAGGAAGCGAAGTTGAAGCCGAAAACTGCAGCAAGAAAGGATGAACCGCAACTCAACGGCAAAGTTCCACATCAGGTGAATGGGAGAAGTCGGAATGGTGAAGCTAATGGTGACTTGAAAGAGCCTCTTCTGGTTAAAAAGGAAGTCAAGAATGAGAAGCCGACTACCGCTTACGAGGAATGGTTTTCTGGATCATCTAAGAAAGACGTTGTGCTCTTTGCTTCTTTCCTAGTCTGTACTGCATTTCAGGTAACTTCTCACATTAAGTTAATTTGCACCTATCTTTGTCAAGCAAATAGGTCTATCTGACGGGATATAGGCAGACCTTTGAGCCGATGCACTAGTGTCAATTTTACTCTCGAAGGTCTCTGGAAACTGTTCGGGTGCTCATTTTGTTGATGTTTCCAGGGCTTCCTGTTTGTGGCCTTTGCATTTTTGTTGCTTCTGCTGTTGACAACTTAAATGCAGTTGCGCTTTTATATAGTCATTTAATTGGGTATGTGCCGAGTAACTAAAGCAGGCAAGATGTTTGAAACTGTAATGGACCAATTATCGCATTGCCTCTGCGTGACATTTTGTTTTTGGGTGCAGGCGTATGTTGGGGCGAAATGCGTGTGCTTCTATTTTGATACCTCGCATGTGCTATTCAACGTGCGGGTTGAAATATGGCAAGGTATTTTGATGGGCACTACTGTCGTGTGGATCAATGCAGAAAGTTCCTTGTTGACAAGGGTTGTGGATTCCAATCGTGTGATGGGGCGTGCTGTATTTTTGAATTCCAAGCGTGGTCGACCTGCGTCACAGGACTCTCGCGTGGCGGTGGTGACCAATAGGTCAGCTTGATATGCCTTTTATATTACTTCATATTTTGGGATATCACATGAATTTTTCCTCTGGCTATGCGTTTCATCACATAATGTGATATCGAAGTTCATTTTTGAAAGACCATGTTCAATCTAAATGATTTTTACAAGATTCCTCATTTCCTCCGTGTTCTTGATTATACTTACCAGAAACATGAGCTCATTGGTTCTGTATGTTTCTTGAAAGCAGTGTCAACCTCGCCAGTGTAGAAGTTACTGAGGAAGGTACTTTGAGGGGTGACAAAGGTGCGAAAATGGAAGCCGACGTTGATCAGACTAACTACTTGATGCGAGCCGTCTCTCTGGCTAGAGGGGAAGCTTGTTTACTGGCCGGTGCTTTCTTGTGTCTCGTTCTCTCTTCCGCATCGAGTTTGATTCTTCCTAGTTACCAGGTTTTTTTTAAACTTATATCATCCTCTGGGGCTGCAATGTACTACAAGTGTTTTTTATTTATTTGTTCCCTTTCAACTGGTTGTTCAGGACGCGTAGGTTTGTACGAAGTTTGGTAGGTTCAATAATCTACATGGTGCATCTGACGAAATAGTCCACATATATTGGGTAAAAAGCTAATTAACACCTTGTGTGCTGTCGAAAATTGCAGGGCCGAATCCTCGATCACGTTATTCAGAGGGCAGTAGATCTATTCAGGAGGGATGTTTTACTCCTGGTTGCCTTCAGCTTTATGACGGGTCTGTTTGAGGCTGGTCGAAATCTATGTTTTGCAGTAGTTGGAAAGCGTGTTCTGAAGACTTTGCAAGACAAACTGTTTATGGGCATTGTCATTCAAGATATTGCTTATTTTGATGGCACTACATCTGGCGAGGTGGGCGTGCTACCTTCAAACTGAGACTAGTGGATGCCTGAACACAAGAAGTAACTTTCAGTACTTCTTTAAATGATGGTTTATTGCACGTATTCTTGATCGTTGAAATTTCACCAGGAAATTGCATCGGGATTAAGCGGGGTGCATTTTAGTATTACGAATATTTAAAATATTTTGGCGATAGTGATGCTATTATCGAATTGCTGACATAATTCGCACTCGTGTATTAATATAAAGGTTGTGTATCTGCATGAACAGCTCACCTCGAGACTGACAAACGATGTTTCCTCAATGGCGGAGCCGGTGAATTGGATGCTTTCTGCACTTCTGCGCAACTGTATCTCCCTTCTTGGTGGATTTGTAATGTGCTTTTTCATTAGTTGGAAGCTGAGTATGCTCGCCTTCACGACAATGGCTCCGATCATGCACATCACCGCAGTTTATTCAAGGTGTGTCTCTATTTAAGTTGTGGACTCTCTTGTACACCTTCATGATAGATTTAACCTGTTGTATGGGACTATTTTATAATGGATATTTTTCCCAGTTGGTATCAGATGACCAAATGTTAATGTTTTTTGATGGGGTTTGAGCAGATGGTCCCGGGAACTTAACCGCAAGCGTTATGCATTGCTTGCTGAGGCCAATTCCGCAGCCTCCGAAGCTATTGGAAACATCCGCACGGTGCGGGCATTCTCCACGGAAGACACTGAGCTTGAACGTTTTAAATCCAAGACTTGTGCTGCCATGCAGAAAGGTGTCAGAGACGCCTTTGCTTACGCAGGTGCTGTGGCTGTTAACGACTGGTTGGATTTAGGCGCATCTGTGTTAATCCTTTGGTAAGATTCGTATGTGATGTTTTCCTGTACTTGACGCATTTAGCTCCGTTTCTCTTTCCCTATCTTGTATATGAGGTTGGAATTCTTGCACTCCCACCGTATAGAAAGCTGGAAGTCTGGTATGTGAGTTACTGCAGATTTTTACTGAAATTCGGATTATGTACTAGAATCATTTGTATGCTGCATTTACCATGCTAGAACACCGGAAAAATGCTTTATTTATGATATTGGCTTAACGAGGAGTTTTCATTTGCAGGTATGGAGGAGTCCTGGTGATGAATGATCGTTTGTCAGCTGGGAAGCTTATTACGTTTCAGTTGTATTGGAATCAAATTCAAAGTGCATATCAGAGCATTATGTCCGTGCTGATGTCTCTAACTAGAGCAGCAGGAGCTGCACAGCGTGTGCTGTCCTTGGTGGATGCTCTACCAGATATTGATCGCAATGCAGGGACCAAGGTTTCCCATTTGGAAGGAGAAATTAAGCTTGAAAACTTATATTTCTGCTACCAGATGCGACCACAGCATCCTGTCCTGTCCGGTGTTGATCTAACAGTTGGGAAAGGAGACGTTTGTGCGTTGGTTGGACGGAGTGGTGGTGGAAAATCGACAATCGTTCATCTCCTTATGCGATATTACGACCCTTCCCAAGGACGTATTCTTTTGGATGGTTGGGACATGAGAGATCTTAATCTAAAATCCGTCCACAAGCACATGGGTTTGGTTGCGCAGGAGACGCAAATGTTTGCTTGTTCAATTGAAGAGAATATCACCTATGGATTGTCTTCTACGGATTGGCGGAGGGAGGACATGGAAGAAGCTGCAAGGTTCGCTCTCACGTTTTTTGGTCGCATGGCTCTCCTTACTCAGTGCATATTTTGATTTTCTTTGGTTTTCTCATTTCCGGTCAAGCAAACTTTAGATTTTGGATTTAGATTCAACGCATGCGAGCTGTATTAGACGAATTCTTCGCATGAAAGATTATACTGAAATAGGTGAATACCGAGTTTTGTAATTATTTTCCTGTACTTCACCTTCCGACTTAAATCGCAGGTGTAAATCTAGGGATTGTTTTCATATGCAATTATCTTATACCGCTCAATTGCATAACAGGTATGCAAACGCCCATGACTTCATTATGAAGTTTCCAGAAGGCTACGCGACTAGAGTAGGAGAGAGGGGGGTGCGTCTATCTGGCGGACAACGGCAGGTATTTTCCGCTTCTCAGAATTCCTGTTTTGAAGCTTTTTGGCAGCAGTATTAGATCATTTGGATAATGGTTTTCTCAGAGGGTCAACTGTTGGCTTCTGAGCCGTTTTCGCCTTCCCCTTCCTCTGGTCATTGCACCTTGCGAAGCACTGATTATCATTGATAGAAAGCAATGATTTTGCTAGTCACTCGTTCACCAGGACATATTTTTTTAGATTTGACGTTGATTGTTCTTGATATTTGTGTCTCCGCCCTAGGTTGTTACTTGATATTCTTCTGTGCAAAATTTTGCAGCGAATTGCCATTGCACGAATGCTGTTACGGCGACCCAAAGTTTTGCTACTGGATGAAGCGACGAGTTCATTGGACACTGAGAGTGAAGCCTTAGTGCAACAAGCTCTTGATCGACTGATTGGAGAGGGAGGTCGTACTATTGTTCTGGTTGCACATCGACTTTCTACTGTGCGGAATGCTGATAACATTGCCGTATTGGATAAAGGCCGTCTTGTCGAACAAGGAACTCACGAGGAGCTCCTGATGAAGAGTATGTCACTTCCCTCTCTGCTCTGTAATTTTACATGTCGTTCTGTTAAGCGTGCGATTGGATATTACATTCAGAACGATGAAATTGAATTTTTATACAAAGACTAAAATACCAAATGTTCATTTTACAGAAACCGGAGTTTATGAAAAGCTGGTCAGGCGGCAGCTGCACAAAGTCAGCAACCGCATCATGGAGGATCCTGAGGAGCTGGAGTCAGCTGCTGATACGATTGACGTTCTTATTGATGAGACTGCTAACGGAAAATTGTAGTTTTCCGGCAGCTCCCGCGTGTCTCGCTCCCGCAGTCTTACCTGGTCATCGCCACTGGGTCAGGACCAGATTACGTTCGCTTCTTTGCATCAATAGCAGCTCCCACATGCAGCATTGCTAAATCTTTTCTGCAAGAATTCGTTTGGTTGAGCTCCATATTATCCGTGGCGCTGAACGGGAGGGGGGTCAGGAGTATTATCAGGAATGGCGCTTCCATGAGACTGAGGAGCGTCTGCCTGATCTTCTACCCTCACATCACAAAGCAGGGGGAACGAGTTTCCACCCTTCCGAGGAGGGTACCTGCGTACTAGTTGTCAATTCTTACGGGACATGTTGGACGTACTCAATCCATTGCGCCCCTTCACTATCTACTACCCGTACGACCTTGAAGGCTGTATCTTAGAGGGGTGGGACTGATTGGGACTGGAGGTGTTGGCTTGAAGCTGCTGGTCAATTTCCCGGGGCGCAATTTTGGAACGGTCGTCCTACCAAGTTTTTGTTTCAACTTATTGGAAATTCACCACTATTTTTATTGCACAAATAGTCTTTCATGGCGGAGTTATTCTTTTTCTCTCCATTTTTTCTTAGCTCAATTGGATGTTACGGCTGGTGCAAATTGCATAGTGCAAACATCTTGCTGAATCTGTAAGCTTATGACCTTGTGATTTTGATTATCATTTGAAAAATTCGATATCTTAATGCTACTGTTGTTTACTAGTCGGTTAGATTCATGTTATCTGGTCCATTTCCGATATCAATGACTAATTCTGATTGATATGTTTCCGAGTCTTCGAACCTCTAAATCCCGTTGTATTTGGCGCGGTTTTATGTTAAAAACGAAATTTGAGGTTTTACTGTGTCCTGTATTGGGTAGGGTTACGGGAATGAGTGTAGATGGAGCATTAGTTGAGAGGTATAGAATAGTTTTGTCTTGTAAATTTATTTTACTAATCATATGTAATCTGGAGAGGGACTTTTTAACCTGTAAACAATGTTGGTTGATAAACGACACGATTGTTCTAAATAGGATAGACGTGGAACTATTCATCCTTGAAATCTTGTGTCGAAAGGAGAAGTCTTTTACAATTTTTGACTTCCAATGAGTGTCATTGGAATTATTGAACAAGTATTCACACAATGTTGAAAGGGATAATTTCTAGTCACCAACTTGTCTTTAACCCTTCATTGCTTGAGGGCCAAACATGTTTAACATCATCATTGCTTTTCAAGCTTTACAAAAGTTTAAGTTTTAACATCATCATTGCTTTTTCAAGCTTTACAAAAGTTTAAGTGTCACAATCTTGTAGTGTAGATGTTGCACTTGACATGGATCAAATTTGGCCATTTAGATTTCAAGTTTATAATGATTTAGTGATTTTTAGAGATAAAATTTTATTTCTAAACCTACTCAAATGAAAATAGTTTGAACTAAAAAGTACTACAAAACCAACATACAAACACATTCGTGAAAAAAATTTCATTCAAATGCTTTGAATTGTTTGCAAAATGATTTTGAAATGTTAAAAAAATAGCAAAAAAATGTACAAAAAACACATCTATGATTGCACCCCCTTCTACTAAAATGCTTTGTAGTCACTCATAACTTCTTCAATTGATATGAAATTTTAGCCACACAAACCAAACTAGAATGTATAACTTTTCCAAAAAGAATTATTAGAAATAGACATCATATGAGGAAGGAACAAGCCACCGAAATTCACACTGTAATCCAAAAATGTCCATTTTTGAACTTCAAATTGCTCTCAAACATTCAAAACAACTTTGATTGCTATGAAAATTTTACAACAATAACTAAACTTCTAGAGGAACATAATCCAACAAATTTTGTTAAAATCAAACATTGGATGAAGGAGATAAAAGCCTTTGAAGTTGCAACCCTTAATTGTAGTTTGGTCAATTCAAATTCAATTTGTCAACTTCGATTGGCTCCCAAAACATCTATACATTTTGGACTGATTTAATGCAAAAGTTATGATACTTTGAAGTGAATTGTGAGTACACTTTTTGTCTTCTTAGGTGATAAAGGGTTAAGGGTTCCAACTTCTAATCCCTAAATGGTTGAGGCACTAAAATTTGGTGTTTTTAATGTTTTGAAGTTAAATAAAACCTAACCTAGTTTCTATTTGTAGTAGTTTATTTATTTGAAAATTTTATTTTGAAGCTAGTTTTAGCATCTAAAATCGAATTTTGAAAATGAATGATTATGATTTTTCTTCTCAAGATTTTGTGAAAGTGTGTCCATTGCAAACTTTAATTTTCTAGTGTTGAAAGTTCTTGAAAATGAGTCTCAAATACATTAACTTTTGGAGACAAAAATGGCATTAGAATTTCAATTAAGAAAAAAATTATAGAGTAGATTTTGAGAAGTCACAAATTGATTGGGCTTATGCATATCATGTCCTTTAACATTATGTTATTTTAGTTTCCAATTTTTTAGATTTGACATGTGAAAAGAGGATTGAAAGACTTCAAATCACTTTTACTTTTTTAATTCTTTCATGGTTAAACATTATTATCTTTCAATCCATAAGTGACATTATTGTGTTTTCTTTTCCCATCTATTTTCTTACATCTCTAATTTGTAATAAAAAAAATAATCAAAATAATCAAAATTTTGGCTTTTTGTTGAATTTGGAGCAAATTCTAAGAAGCTCAAAAAAGGCCTTGGGCATTTAGGGATTAATGAAAGATAAACATAGTTGAAGTTAAATTGGCAACTCGATCCAAAGACTACCTACTCCAAGGTTTTGCCTCGAAAGGATGTCAATGACAATAAGTGTCCTTTGGTACCTACCATTGAGGTGGTGTCTTTCTATGGTAACCTTTGAAAAATGTTGAGAACCAAAGTGTTCCATGGATGACTTCATTGTTTACTATATTAACAAAGAATGCACCTACTGGTCCAATAATCAAAGTATTGTGGTGACTATCTCAATTATAGGGGGCAACATCCTTTAAAGGTTAAAGGTATTCATAGAGATAAAACATTGAAGAAACAATAGTATAATTGATAAAGTAAAAGGTTATTTTTCTAGTTCTAAAAGTTTAGCTTGACATGTGCTTTAATTTATTGATTTGTCCTACAATAAGTACCATTATATTTTCCAATTTATTAAATTAGTATAGGTTGAAAAATTTATCATATTGTACCTATTCCTAGTACAAAAATAAAGTTTGTAGTGGCACTAGGTTTGTAGATGATCCTAATATTTCAACATCACTAATTGGTCAATTTCAATGGAAATGAATTCCAATTAATATAAACTAATACATTAATGTTTAAATAAATTAAAGTGTTTAAACTTCAAATTACATAAATCCATATTCAATACCAAATATTATTTTGTTCATTCTTCTATTAGAATCGAAAGAGTTTGAAGTAAGTATATGATTCATCATTTAAACTTCACATTATGGTCTTTGTTACCCGTAAACCTACTTTGAAGTGGCACTTAACAATTCTCAATAGTGTGAAATGGATTTAATGATGGGACCAACTAATTTGAGTGTGCCACTATGCATTAATTATGGTGCCAAGATTGAGGCTATCATTGATTTTTGGCCAGGTGTGAAGTTGGTCAAATTGCATGTCAACTATGCTTTCCATCAACACATTTTGCTTGAACGAGCACTCAACATCTCATGAGTACATGTCATCATTGTCTTAAGCCATTTTTAATGCTAAACTAAAAGACCCTATTAAAACTCCAATTTTTTTCTTATGCTCTTTTGATCAAAAGATGAATTACAAAAAGATTTATTAGTGGAGGAGGATTTTGAATTAGTATACATTTGAATTTGCAAAAATGCAACTAATCTCAAGGGATAAATTCCACTTTGTTAACCTTCATTTGAAAAAGGATACTTTACATTAAGCAAAGTCCATTGTTAGGAAATTATGATAAACACCTTATTTGAAAAGTGAACCAATGCCAAAGAGCATTTCATACTAAACTAATTTTTGGTTCTTGTTGTGTATTTATGCAATGGTTTTTGTGGATTTTCCTTAAACTTTTGTTGCATTTTCTTGAGATTGGTTCTTTGCATTAATTCCTTCTATAAAAATCCAAAACTTTTGAGAATTCCCTTTAAAACCTTGATTTAAATCTCTGTCCTTCTCAGAATTCTCTTACAAATTTTGATGTGGGATATGTTCTATTTTCAAGACTAATGGTAAAGCTTTTGCTTCACTTATAATATTTTAAATATTGTTTAAGTTGTCCCTTGATTTTCCATAGTCGAATCCTATGTGATGGAAAATCTTTGATTCTATAATCAAACATCCCTTTTACTGCTAATTACTTCCTTATTTATTTTTGTTTTTCCAAAGCCCCCTACCAAAATAAATTCCAAAATATTGTTGTTTAACCCTTTAGTGACCGTGGTTGATTTGGAGGGCGGGCATAGTTCTTCAAGAAAGTGAATTTTGTGGTCACTCTAAGGATGTATCTTAGATCAAACTATACAAAGTATTGCTATATAGGAGACTCTTCAACCTAACAAAAAATCAAACTCATCCAACAGTACAAATTGCTGTAAATAAGATAGAAGGTCCATAAATCAACCTCTTAAGAGATAGAATTGAATTTTGGGGATGTAGAACATCTTTAAATATTTTTCAATAATTTTTTCTCAAGAGGCAAGTAGAATAGGCATCTAATCCAAGTTGTTTCATATTTTTTTAAAGCTTTTTAAAATTAGTTACAAATTTTTGAAGTTAAAAAAAATGGTCATCTTTGGTCATCAAAAGCAATAACCTTCTAAAATGTGCAAATTCGGTACATTGAAGAAAGAAAAATGTACCTCTAAATCATGTTTGCTTTTAGAGCCTTGTTGGAATTTGAGTTGTTTCTCTTAATCCTCAAAAATCAATGACATGAATGACCCTTTAGAATTTGCGCTACATAAATTTCAATTCATAATTTTACTTTGGGCATTCATGAGATTACAAAGCAACACTTATGCCTTGTCAAGACATCAGTGTACAAAAAAATCCCACAAATTGGTTGATATTTTTTCGTATTTTTGTTGAACACTTCCCATTTGAGGGTCCATGCCATTTGAGTTTGCAACCTCATAGCTAATGCATTAGTGCTCCAATTTTCTTGAAATTGGTTTTGTTTGAAGCACATTAAGACACTCTAATTGCATTACTCTTTGAGATTTTTGTGATCAAATGTATTCTGAACAATATTAGACCAAGAGTGCAAAAATCAACCAAAAAGTGGTCAACTAGTCACTAAAGGGTTAAAGCCATTACTTGAGAGAAAAATACTATTGTCTAAAGTTGACTAGCTAAGAGGAATCTTATTGTTTGTTGCTAGTAGTGAGAAGAAAATATTTTTATCTAGTCTAATATTGAAAGAAAGATGTTGTTTGGACAAGGATTGAGAATAAAATGCTATTATTTGAACTAGTTTCTAAAAGAAAATTCTTTTGTTGGAGTAGAGATTGGAGAAATTCTAATGTCTAGGCCAATTTTAAGAAAAAATATTGTTTAGGAGAGCTAAAAATGAGAAAAAATACCATTGTTTGGGACCAAAGCAAAGACCAAAATAAGATAAACAATCATTATTTATTTATCTTTGAACAAATGGACGAGCCATTGCATTAAAACAAAATAAAGAATAGAAAAATGCCAAGCCAGAAGGTTGGTGAGTGAAGTGAATAGAGCCAAGAAAAACAAGCCACTAGAAAAAAGAGTAGCTATGTAAAACTACAAGGAAGACAATTCTTATTGTAATATATATTGCTACCTTTTCTACTAGCTAAAACTAGGGCACTAAGCCAAATAACACTAAATTTTGTTCAAATAGTAGCAACATCAATCTTGAGGCCAATGATGGAAGCTAATTTAGGCCTTCAATTGGGTGTCCAACTAAAGTCAAGTAAAGCATTCCATAGGGTCTTGAGATCTAAAGGCTAGTGGTTGTGAGCAAAAACCTAACTATTACAAGCAATCCAAATGACCCAAAGTGAAGATCCTTGGAGCAAGTTCCAAATAATTATGAGGTTTTGGAGTTTACAAGGGATTGAAGAGCCAAATATGCATTGTTGAAAATCCAATCAAGTATAGGGGTCACTACCAGAGATGAGGGTGTTTTAAAGAAGAGACTTCAATATGGATTTACTCAAATTTGCTTTCTTGTGCTAGAAGGTCTCATGCAATAGTAGAAATTAGGAAAATGAAGAGCTGAATGCACGTTGGTCAATGGAAGTGTTGAAAATATGACATACTTGGTTGGTCTTGGAGGATTGTCTGTTTAGCTAGTTGTTGCTATAGTTTTTTAGTATAAATTCGGATGAAAGTTTTGTCACATTATGCTAGTGAAAAATTTATTTCTAAATAAAACAGAAGGTATGAGAAGTGCACCATATAGCTAGCCTACTATTGGTAGTAGGGGGAGCTTGTTCATTGGAACTTTCCTCATCATACTGTAGTAGGTTGAAGTACCTTCGGAAGTGGTTTGAGCACGGTGAACTGTAGCAAATTTATGATCGATGTAGATTGCTATAGCAAACGTCCAGATGGACTTACGTGATGGAGCAGGACTGGGGGGAATTGCCCCTTGCTCAGCTCCTCGAAAAAACATTGAAATTTTTTATAATTTTCCACACATGATAAAATTGGAAAATTTTGAATTCATATTTGCAATCAATAGTCCCAAATCACCTAGAAGAGGCAAACAAGGTAAATTAATAAGTTCAAAATAGGGATCTTTTCTTTACATGCACCCCTGGAATGATGCCTAGGGGTGGCTTTTGAGCTCATTAGGAGGGATTTGAGGGCTCCAACGGGCCGTTTCAAGACTGTTCCTGAAACTGGTCTGGGGAACGGCTGGTCGCTATCGGGCCAGAATTTCTCAAAAATAAATAAATAAATAAATAATTTTGGGTCCTGAAATATGAAAAAAAGTCAAAAAAAAAATTTCAAAAAAAGAAGAAGTTAATGACATGGCAGTCACTTGACCACTTAGGATTCCCTGCTGAACCGCGTTCCCGCAGCAGATTATAGGATTTCGGGTTGTGGGAACTCGCTGGCTCCTAAAGCCCTCAAATCTCTCCTAATGTCACTATTTCACCTTATACAACCCTCTAATTGCACATAAGAATTCAAAATTTGCAAATTTTATTTGCATAGAAAATTAAAAATTTCAGCATTTTCCCCACCTAATGCTTGAGCGACAAGGTCAATTGATTGTCAAGTGAAGGGTCCAGTTCACCCTGACTCAAAGTAGAGAGTGGCCGAGATGAATCACATAGTCTACGTTGGTCTGTCTTAGGGCCGCTTCACACTATGGCCAAAGATCGAGAGTCTATCAATTTCCACCAATCAGATTTCAGGAAACTATGGTTTTGGCCTCTTGACCCTTCACACTAGGCGGCACAATCTAAAGTCCATCGCTCTGAAAACTACCTTCGTGGCAACCAAATGATGACATGGTGACGGACTCTTGACTAGAGTTTGGGTCGCCATTTTTGGCCGACCCAAACTCTGGTCTAGAGTCCATCGAATTACCAAAACAAAAAAAATCAAAAAAATTAAAAATTGACAAGATTACGACCGTTAGATTTAGATGACTGTTTATTGCAAGGCAAAAAAGTAGGAAGCGCCTTCTTCTCTCTCGCGCACTCATCTTTGTAGGAAATGTTCTTTTTTTTGTAGCTCTTTGTTGTGGTTAAGTCTCTCAATTTTTTTGCAAGTAGAGAAGATGGACAATTTTTCTCAAAACCCTTTCTTTTGTAGCCAATAGCCTTTGGTAGGGGCGAGAATTTTTTGACTCTGAATTCTTATGGAGCATTTCAACCCTTTTCAGCTGAAGTTACAAAAAAAATAGTGGAAGAGAGGCAAGAGGCAAATGCAGAAAGGGTAGAAGAGAGGGTTGTTGAGGGAGGAGATTGTGAGATTATAGGATCCTCCAAAAAGAGAGTTGCTCCTAAGCAAAAGGCTATTCCGAAGAAAAAGACAATTCCCAAAAAGAAGGCAGTAGTGAAAATTGAAGGAGAAGCAGAAGGAGAAGACGCAAATCGAATGTGGGAGGACTCGGAAGTGCTTCAATTGATTGCATTGAAGGGGGAAATGGAGCCTGAATTTCTCAGGAATGGCAAAAAACAAGGTATGAATTTTTTATCTTGATTTTGAATTTCTACAAAAGTTATTTGGATTTTGGATTGGGAATTTGGGCCTAAAGGCCTTTGCCTTCGCCGGGCGCCCGTGCCCGGCCTCCAGGGCCCCCTTTTCCCCCATTGCATATCGAAATGGGATGTCGCCATTGAGGTTTGAGTCCTAGTCTCCACCACCACAATGAAGAGACTTCGCATTATGTGGACAAACCCTCCACCTACTTCTTTTTGATGATGAATGCTAACAACTTCTTCTATATGTACCATACATAGTCCAAGTTCCACAGTGAGAGCATGTGTTGTGATAGTTTTTTTAGTGCCATTTTTGACTCCTTTGCTATGTTTTTTGAACTTTTTGCTTGTAGGAATTGACTCTTGGGTGAGGCTTCATGCTAGAATGGTTGTCATGCTACCAAAATTCAACCGGACTGCTCTGGCATGTCGTAAGAAATTCAAGACCATTTTTGATGCTTACAAGGACAAAATGGCCAATGGTATTTCTGGCAATAACCGGCAAGAGAGAAAATTCTATGATGCTCTAGATGAGTGGTATCACCAAGCCGGGCAAGTCATGAAGCATATTTCAGCTACAACCACAGATAATGTTCAAATTCAATCGAATTCGACTCCGGAGGTAGAGAGTGCACTAACATCAACTATCGTTTCTACACCACCACCAACTACTTCTACATCAACATCTAAAGGTAAACAAAACTTTCACGATAGAGCCATAGAAATTTTTGAGAAAATGGCAGAAACTAGTACAGGTTTGATGAAATTTTTTGAGAGAACAAATGAGCTGCTAGAAAGAGTAGATTACCAATTTGATCATTTAATCAATAAGCTATAGAATACTTTATGCTACTCTTTGTCTAAGCTACAATCATCATCATTGTAGCTATAGTTTTTCCATTGAATACATGAATTTGTAGCCAAATGGTTTTTGTAAAAAGTCTCAGCTAGTAATAGATGAACACGAGTTGAATCAGCTAGCATAATCTTCATTTTCTCTTGCCGCTCTCTCTTTGTTTCTTCACATGCTGGATTTTCTTCATTCTCAATTTCTTCTTCTTCTCCTGGTTCCATGAATGGAGTCTCTTTGCTTTGTGAATTTATCTTCTGTATTTCCTTCAATGATGATACGAGAGAGTGAAACATGTTCATTTCTTTCATCCTCCCTAGAGCCATATTTGTTGCAGTCTGTAGCTCCTTTTTTGCTTCTTTTGCCCATTCCATAGAAAATTCATCATTCTCTAGAATGCACAAATTGTGGAGACACAAAGTTGTTGTAACAATATCATGTACATTTCGGAGTGGCATGTCAATCCTCTTCAATAGTTTGTACCACCTTCCTTTTAGAATTCCAAATGCTCTCTCCACAGCCATACGAGTGCTTGATTGAATAAAATTCCAATGTGCTTTTTTTCTTGGCAATCCTTCTTTTTCACCCTTGAATGGTGAGTAAAACCAAGGTCTCATTGGATAGGCAACACTAGCAATGAATTTGAAAGGTAGAAATGCCCCTCTCATAGTTTTCTTCCTAATTTCAAATTTCTGAAAGAAGGCCCAATCATGAATCCATCCAGCCCATCCAAAATCATAATCCCAGAATTTGCAATTGGAATCTACAACTCCTTGTAGTAAACATGAATAATATCCTTTTCGGCATGTAGTGCTTCAAAACCGTTTGCTATTTCTTTCATCCAAGCAAGAGTTGGTTTACTAAAAACCAATGGTCTCAAATGAATCCTAATAGCCTCACAACATTCATTTACAATAATAGAAGTTGTACTCAATCCAACACCAAATAAATCACCAACCATTTGCAATGAATTACCCGTTGCAAATCAAGAAAGAGTTATTGCAATCCTTCTCTCCACACCAATACTCTCTCTAAAATATGTATCCTTCTTCTTCAAAGCAGGCCCTAAAAGAGTACATAGATACTGAAATGTAGATCTACTCACCCTCATTCGCTTCCAAAAATCATGATCTGAAAATGACCCAAAAAGTGTATGTTCTAAGAATCCTCCATATCTGTGAAATTGCTAACATTGCCTTTGTGAATTCACCCTCCGTCTTTGGGCAATAAAAACTACCATCATCATCATTTGGCTATTTTGTTCAAAAATTGCAATTTTTTGCATCGCCAAAATGCCCACAATGACATATTTTATGGCCATGAAAACTGAAAGTAGAACAAGAATGCGTTCCTTTCAAGAATCCATGGTTAGAGGAGGCAAGAGGAAAATTTTAGAAATTCGAAAAACTATTCATGTGAAAAGAGTTGGAAACAAGGTAAAAAAATGTTATGGGTTTGGCCTTTGGAGACTTCACACTATGGCCATCCAACTTGAGAGGCCGTCGGAGTTCATTGCCAAGAATTTGGACTTTGGACTTTGGACTTTGGGGCCTTCACACTATAGCTGGCCAAAGGATTTAAATCCTATTTTTTATTGCCTTTTAATAGCCCATTTCTTTGGACTCTCGCCAAAGTTTGGGTCACTCACTCCCACGGCCTCTCGACTTGGTCGGCCATAGTGTGAAGCGGCCCTTAATTGGCATGCAATGTGTGACAAAGTACAATTCTTTTTTGGAATGACCCACCTCTCCCTCATATCATTCTTTGAGATCATAGGGATTAAAAAATACTTCTCTCACTTTACACAAAATCTAACTTAGTCCAATTATCAGCAATTGGTGCAAAGATTGATGATAGAAATTCGCCGGTTCAGATTGTCATGAAGGCGCTTCTTGAAAGTTACAAATACTTCCTACAATATTATACTAGCATAGGTTGATTTGCCACACTGCATCAATTAGACATCCACTTAACCCTTTAAGGACCATGGTTGATTTGGAGGTCGGCACAATTTCTTTACATAATTCTTGAAAAATCCCATTTTGTGACCATTCTATGAATGTAATTCTAAATCAAATTGTATGAATTGGTTCTATAGAACAAATCCTTGAATTAAACAAAAAATGGAAGCGATCCAACGGTTCACATCTTTGTAATTAATTTTCAAAGATTAATGTGTTGCAAATAGCCTCTCTCAATGGTGCTAAATAGAGTTTGCCACAATTGGGCATAAATTTCACTAAATGCTCCAAAAATTGATCCTAAACCTTCCAATTAGTTCTTTCACACATATAAGTAGTCATCTTTTACATTCATTATATATATTTTTCAATATTTCACATATGAAGGGCCAAACAATTTAAGTTCGGACAAGCGTAGCTAATGCATTTTTGCACGCATTTCCTTAAAAATGGCTTTGTTAGAAGCATACAAAGACACTCTAATTGCATTGTCCTCTAAGTTTTTAGAAATGAGATGTTCTATAATTAATAATAGACAAAAAGTGCAAAAATCAACCCAAAAAGAGGTCGACTGGTCCTTAAAGGGTTAATGCATGTTGGAAGAAAGTTGGCAATAATGGAAGACCAGAAATAAGAATGTGATTATTGAATCTAAAGCACTGTATTGTGCACGACATTAAATCTGTCCCACAAAGTCCCTGAGTTTACCATAGGGATAAACACTGAATTTTTTTTTTTTTTTTATATAGTTTTTATTTTTTTTCAAATTCTAAGTTCATGTTTGGCATTAGAGACCCCGAGTTAGCTTACAAAGGGTTAAATACAACTAAAAAATCCAACAAAAACATGCATAAACCTCAAATCTCTATCAACCCCTAGTAAAATGAGTTTTACCGCTCTAAAGCCACTTCGTGGAACCAATTTAATGTCTTGCTTGTATTTTTGAGGTGATCATCAAGGAGGTCAACAATTTTCGTACATTCACGTGATTCAACGGAATCAAATAGGAGGACAAAACTTCCAAAGGGAGCAACCAAATTTTTAATGATCATCTAATATAACCCCTAAAGCACTAAACAACGGGTTTGTTTGGCAATATAGGGATTTTAGGCAACTCATTACAAATGAATTTTTTATTTATTTTTTCTTTGAAATTTTCACACAATATTTTTTGAGAAGCACCTTTAAGGACCAACAATTTTTATTACTTTTGATAACATAGTTAAAAAAGTTATTGTATGATGTGTAGTTTTCATTGCTCGGTCAGGCAACCCAAACAACAAAAAAGACCTTTAAAAAAAACTTTTTTAACCTCTAAAGTCCCAAGACCATTTTTCTGCCAAAAACCACTCAAAATTGCCATCTTTGTTGCATTCATCTCCAAAAGCAAAAAAAACATTTTTCTTAGAATCCAACTATAAAAACTTGTAGTACACTTGTCTATAATTGTGTGGTAAAATTTTTATGAAGTTTGACCGTATAGATTGGACAATATTAGCATTCAAAGTTGGAAAAAAAATTTCAAACATTATAATACAATTTTAGATGACTATGACTATCAATTGTAAGAAGCTTTTGCACTGTAGACTTTGAATTTAAGAAAATTTATGTTGAAAAATTGAGTCAAAATTCTAGGAAAAAAATTTCAAGGAAAAATCACTTGATCTTTATTCTTCAAAAAATTGTTAAATAGAAATAGGTCTAAGATTGAACAAAAAAACAAATTTTAAGTAGCTCTAAGATGGAATTGAAATGCATAAATCCAAAAAGTGAGATCGTTCTATAAATCATATTTATCCTTGCTACACAATTTTTTTGAAAAATTGTAAGAATTACATTAAAAAATGAATCCTGTAAGTTACTTTTCAAAGAAGTAGCTTAGATTATCCAAAAAATAAGATTGTTCATAACTTTCTCATCACTTGTCCAAAAAGAATGAATCAAAACTTCACATGTATGAAAAATATAATATTTTAGGAAAAAATATTTTAAAAAATATTTTGATTTTTTGTGATTTTTTTGGATTGCCCACTGACCTCCATTTTCAGCTTATTGTGCCATATCTCTTACTCCCTTGCTTTGATTGAAATAAAAATTATATTCTTAGGAAGCTTAAGTAATTTCCTACCTTCTCAAAAAGTCTCAAAAAATTGTAATGAATATTGAGAATGTACAAGCCTACCCGAAGTTGCATTTTGGCCCCTATAGACTTTAGGGGTTAACAAATAATAATGTGAAATTGGTTTTTTAGATTTATATCTAAATGGAAAGCTTTGAATCATTCTATTTTGATTAATGAGTCAAAAGTTATGAGGAATTTTAGTTTATGAGTAGTTATAGAATCTCTATTCTACAAAAAAAAAAGGTTTGAAATCCTTTATGTAATTCAAATTTTAACATTTTTGGAAAAAAAATTAAAAATTTAGGTGTAGGTTGTTTATTACAATAGCACAACCATTGGTATTAGCATTTTTCAATTACATTAATAAATTTTTAATAATTTAGTATTTTAGATCATCCTCCACTTCTTTCTACTTATTATTTTTTTCCTATGTGTTGTACAATTCCAAATGATCTAAAATTTCTCATGCATCTAACCAACTTGCCTTGAAGAATGTATCCAAAGAGTGACCACCAATTTGAACTTTCTTTCATAAAAATGTGACCTTGTGAAATGCAAGCTGCCTAGTTTTTTTGCAAGGTTAAAAAAAGGATTTCTATCAATTCAAATGCTCATATCTTGCAATCTACATGGTAGAAATTTCTGAAATTTCTTTTACATCTTTTTAAACCAATTTACTACAAGATCCTATGGTTACATGTGTCTAAAAATGATTTTCTTTTCTAAAAATTGGTACTTGTACTAGAAATGACAATTTTGGAGTATTATTGGTGAAAATATAGTTAGGAACCTTTAGGGGATAACATGACATTAACTATTGTTGTCCATCCAACTAAAAATGACTATTTTCCACCCAAAAGTGAATTAACCATTATTCATCTGCAATTAATACTATGAGTATAAAAGATAACCAAAAACTATTTAACTATCTTCTTTGTGTCATTTGCAAGAAAATAGTGAGTTGTATCCTATATTTTGGCAACCATCAACAAAGTTTGATTGTAGAACATTCATTGCCAATCCTATAATCCATGGACATAGCTACTAGGGCCAAGAAGTTCATAGAACAAGATAAATGAAGCCATTGGTTTTCTCTTGGTACATGTGCTATAGGCACAAATCTTGTCTACCATACTCCATAGTCAAAAATATTTTTTTCATTAAATTGACAATATTCCATGCTCCATTTGACATCAACTTATAAATGAGGATGCAATCATTTTCTAGTCAATTAGTGATAGAGAATCTTTTGTGTAGGACAAAAGTGCAACTATTCATCCTCAAAATTTTGCATGAAAAGGGGAGGTCTTGTAAACCACCTTCTCAGAAATTTTTGCTAGTTACAAAAATTTCTCAGAAGGTCACTGAACAATATTTTGACTTCCAAAGGGAGCTTTTGGATTTATAGAAACCTGCCACTTACAGAATGCTGAAAGAATGATTTCCAGTCACCAGCCCATCCTTTAAGGTTTAAATCACTGTGCAAAGTATTATGCAAATCGCATTTCAACCATAGCATTGAGCACCACTAAGCTAGGACTTCCAACCCCAATACCCCATCCTCCCCCCTGCTGGCTCCCGCAACCATTTCATGTCCTTGCACATTAGAGTCCACCGCGCCATTTTCAAGAGAATTGCGACAATTTAATGAAATTGACGTCCGAAGCAGGACATTGAAATTTAACTTCTCAAGCGCTGAGACGACGAGAACAGAAGGCTGTGGACACAACCCATTTGCCCTGCGTGCGCATTTTTGAAACTCCGACCCGTCGGAAATGTAGAGTTGAAGAATTGTCCCCGATCACCCTGCAGTAATCACATAAGTGAGTTTGACAGATGCATTGTAATCTAAAGCCTGATGTCGCACTAGAAAAAAAAGGTACAAAATCCGACCCACAACTAATATCAACAAGTAACAAGAAAATACTGTTCACATTTGGGGGTGTCACCAAATAATTTAGAAGGAGCTCTGGAGCGTGACCTGAAATTTTGCCAGGGTATTCAGGGAGAGGTACATGAGGTCCACAAAGAAATTTGAGATCATGTGGCAAATGGGTTTGGTACGCCACTCCATCGAATGCTAAGACCCCATCCAAAGTCGGCACTAATCAACATTTGACTGAAGTGGTGAAGGTCGTTGGATGAAACGGACAAATTCCGATGCAGCCCGAGTACCTGCAGTCAAGTTATGACCGAACTTTTAGGCTCAACATATATTCTTCAGAGGGACAAGAATACGAAGAAGAAATATTCTTCAGAAGGACAAGAATATGAAGAAGAAAGGAGAGCTGCTAGGCAGTTTAGATAGACTATAGATGGTTTCTGGGTTAGTTTTCTTTTGTACGAAACATGGGTTTCTTGCATTAATCTCACCAGTGGAACCGGCTTTTCCTCCCAATTATACATGTCTCAACTGCCTAACTTTCATCCTAACTTGCGATTGGCTCCTGAAAAACAGTAAGTGCAGCAAGTGGGTCTTGGGCAATCGACCTCTGATTCCACTCCTCGGACAGCTTGTCGATGGCTACGCGGGCCGCCTCAAGGAACCATTCATCACTTGGCAGCACACTGCAAAATATAGGATCACAGAAAAGTTTCTCACGACGGATGCAGTTAGGGCAGACCAACGGCTGGACAACTTTCTACTCTGATAAGCCAACAGTGAGGAAGGCTTCCATTCAGTTCTCAAAAAGTTGGTACATCATCCTCGGTATTCAAATAATTAAGCTTGTCATTCAAAGGTGTATTGAAATGCAAGATGAAAACAATCATCACATGCGTGATAACATTTGGAGCATCAGAATTCATTTCAGTCTCGTATGCTAACCTCTCAGGATCAGCACCAGTTGCAGCAAATGCATGAACAGCCCGCGAAGTTAGATCCGACACCAGATAGTGCAGCGAGCGAGATCCACAGCCTCTACTTGAAGCCATTTCAATTATGAATTGCATATCTAACACAAACTGTCAAGTAGTAAATCACGTGCTAGTTGATGCATTCTGCACTCGAACCCAAGTGACTAGAAGTCACTTCGACGAAGCAGATGAGAAGACTGAAACACTCCACATATGTGCAATCTGTCAGTCATGGCTGTGGTTTAGGGTTTACAGGAACGACTTGATAGGATGTTTAGTTCATATCCTGGTGTTTTCTACTCTCATTTGCTGCGTCGTCTATCATGAAGTGCGCCGTAACTCAGAAACAAACGAAAACTGCAACCAATGAGGTCATTTTGGGCAGAACATAAATCTTGTCCATTGTTTCTTTCGAGTCTGGTGAACTGTGACACAGGGGACCTCTCACTGCACGAACAGGATAACGAGTTGTTTACACTGTCTCCTGATCCCAGAGCCTCTTGAATATTCTAGGCTAACAAGAAAAAAAAAAGGGAACGGATAATCACATTTTCCTCGAAGTTCCCGCATATAGCAGATTTTGGATAGAGACACCCTTCTCCCGAGATATCCACGTAAATCACTCGGCGAGATGAATGCTTACTTGCTTCAAACCAATAGAACCAATCCTGATGGGGCCGTCTTCGATGATGCTCCAGAAATTATCTTCATCCATGTAAGAGACAAAAACCTCTAAGAGCCGTGCAAAAAACGGCGTACATACTCCTTCGTCGCTAGATGCCATCTCCTTCCCAGCCTTACTTATGGAACTCAATCTGAAAAACAATGACTACCCAACAGAAAAAACATTGCACAGTCATTAATACAACGAAGAGGCAGAGTAAAGAAAATATGAAAACAAAAGTAAACTGTGGACACTATACCGCAATTCAATAAGATCACAAGAAGCCAACTGAAGGGACAAAAGGCTGCAATAACTCCTCCCTACATACGCAACAGAGAACCATGCAATATTGGTTGGTTCAACAAAGATTAACAATGATTCAAACATAAGCAGAGTTATATACAGACTACACAAATTTATCATTCATGAAACGGAATCTCTGCTTAAGAGATGATCAAGGTCCTGGTACACACATCTTGACGATTAATCTTTCAATCCTCAGTAAATTGGAAGACAATCGAAACTATAATGCCTCCAAACCAAAATTCAGCAAGCGAACCTGGAAAACCATAGAAGGCATATTTTCTTGTCCAGGTGAGTAGGTATTTAGTCCTTCAACATCAAGAAAGAGGTATCTTTCAGGTGTGAGCTGAAGCTCATTTTGATCCTCTGAGTACAGCAGGAGTTTGACATGGTATCCGCAAATATGATCTTGCAATCTCTTGACCGCCCTTTGCAGTTTTAGTCGCCAATCTTTCAATCCTGGGATAAATATCGATTCCGTATCTACGGCTTTGATGTAAGAGCCTTCACGAATTCCACCACATGGTTCTTTAACAACTGGTAGAAGCTTTAAAATTGAGAGTGGCAACAGCTCATGAGCAAGTGCTGTAGCATTACTCAAGAGAGCCAGCTGCTGAGTCTCGGTGCGTGCAGTTTGTTCCTAATCCAGAGGAGCTTAATTGTCAGTTATATATGGGTACAACATGAGAAGAACACTACGACTATCAAGTGCTTCAACACTGTCAAATTGAAGATTTGTTTGGTAAGGAGAATGGAGATGACGAACTAGTTATATTTGCGACAACCAGGAACTCCCAACGCTTCAAATCAGTTACGAATTTTCCGATGAGGGCAACTAGTCACGTAGAAAGATAACTCAGTCACCATGAATTTGAACATGGAAAAGTGCGATCTGAACGAATAGGACTTAAATAGGCTTAGTCAGAAGAGTAACTGGAAAGCGGTTTTATTACGGAGCCCATGATATTTCTGCTGAATCGTTTCGTATTCATCTAAATTTTCGTAAATGAAAAGTAATGCTCCTGATTCTTAGTGAGATCATTTTGCGGCAAGTGTCCATTCTGAAACGAAATGCTCACCTTTAGAACCTTTGAGGTATCAGGCACTGCTTTTATGAGCATATCCACGTAGTTATTGAACCGCAGAGCTAGACCTTCCAATGCTACTCCAGCTAATTGCATGCTTACAAGTGGAGAAACGCCTGCCATGAAGTCCTACAGAGAACTGAATATTTGCAGTCAGATGGAGTAGAAAAAAAGACATAGCATCTGATGAAGGTATGAATGCTAATCTACCAGAAAGTACACCTATTTATAAGAGACACAGTCGACCTAGAGATCTGGTACGTCAAATCTTGTGAGATTTGAGATTGGACGATAACTGAAGGTTGCTGAAAATTATGCCCACTCTAGCCTGCCAATGTAAATCCAGTAATTAAAAATGAAAGAATATAATGGTCAGCAGAGCTGCAAAAGTAACAGGATGATTTGGGAAACCTGGGCCATGGCGTTGAAACGGTGAGCGCTGAAAGATAGCTTAACATTTGCTCGACTTAGGCTTCGTCTGGAATGAAAAAGTGGTGTTTGAGGATTCAAAGTCAACATCCAATCATCCGCTGATGCCAAGGCAGCCACACTCTCCTCTATCCTCTTTAGGTTAGCCTCCATAGCCTGCTCAACACTAGATCTAAAAACCTTGACTAGCGACGGGCACAATATCAATCCTTGTGCTTCCAGCAATGAACAATGACCAAATGCGATCTGGACGCATTCAGCTGCTGCTTGAAGTCCTCCTGCTGCAGCCGCCGAAGACAGAACGTGTTGCTTGATTTGACCGGCGTACTGCTCTGCTACATGTCGAGCCCACACTACCAGCTCTGAAGCGAAAGCCGGAACTGCTCCAAAGACTGTCACTGAGTCCCTTTCAGCCTGCAAACCCAGAGAGTCGATCAACGATCGGGAATAAAATAATCAAATGATGATCAGGCTTCATTCTGCCATGGTGCTGCAATTGTAACTAACGTAATGCAATAGAAGGAAAAATTCAGATTAACCTCCCAAGAGAAATTCAAATATGTTCGATAAAGTTGGGAAAGTTTCAAAAAATCTTACTATCATTGCAGAGCCCCAAAGAAGCGGGTTTCAGACGATCAATTGTTACAAAGCTAAGAAATATTCTCTATACATGTCAGACGTGGTTAGTACATTCGAATCCCACTTCCTTTTCGTTCTTTCACATTTTCAAACAATTTCCTCAAGAGCGTTCTTCCAGGGCGCTCAAAAGCGTGAATTCAATGGCAGACTGGGAACCGCACTATTGGCATTCAACACAAATTACATTTAATTAACAGGGTCGAACCGACGAGTTTACCTGAGCGATAGCAGAGAATGTCATCTGAGACAGAGCAGCAGTAAAAGCGCCTCCATAAGAAGTTCCCCTAGGGCGAAGACCGTGAATATTGTGCTTAAGACGTCCCTGATGAGCAAGGAGAAGCAGAGTGTGGGCACGAGCTCCTTCCCCCAGTCTGTTCAGAGTAGCGATGGCAGAACGCAGCTCCACACCTCGAACCGATGGTTGCTGGCATATGTCAGTCAAATAATTCACAATTCTTGCCCTTCTCTCCGACAGTTCAATCTGGAGAAATGCTGCAGTTATTAGAGTTACTGGGCTCAAAGCACTCTCCAAATTAGTACCAGCACAACCCTTGTCTACCGTATCTTCACCTTGCTCCAACAGTGATAATACCAAATCAACCTTCCGTTCCGCGAAAAGGACGTCAAAAATATCAGGAAGAGATTTTGCATCCTCCTCAAACTCTGATACGACCAGATCGTCCCCAGTGTAGCAACCTGCGACATTTTCCGACTGTTTCGGGTCTGCTGAAGGCACTGTCCACTCAATTGTTGCTAGATTTCGGACAACAGCTGCTCTTGAACGCAGTAAGGTCCGCAATTTCAGTATATCTTGCTCCAATTCAGTTACCTCCTGAGATGTCCTGCAAGCAACACATTCAAGATGTATGCACCCGTCTAGACCGTAACCTCAAATCTTCCAAATGTCCAAACTTCCAAAATGTATGAAAACAGCGAAACTTAAACAATTAGCGAGCACCAACTTCCGATGCCCAGTGAACCTCCGAGATTCAAGAAATTGAAGTGCAATCCTAGGTGTCTTACTGAATGAAAAGGGCATAATGTGATAGCATGGATTTTATCATATCTTTGGCCGATATCCGCTGCAGACCTTTTAGCTCTGCAATCAAGACTCGAAGTTCCTGTCCATCCCGAGATTTTATTATTGAATGGAAGCCTGCGAGATCAGCTTTCACTCATACTATGAGAATAGGCATGCTGTAAATGACCACAGAAAGGCGTGGTGATAGTCACAACGATCAGACGATTACAGAGCACTAAGCATAAATGAGGTCTACCAGCACTGCAACAGTCGGAAGTCTAGAATGTGAAACTTGCAAAAAAAAAGTTCTCTACTTCTCTCACAACCGCTTTTCTAGACTCCATTTTTCATGTAAAAGTCCATTAATTGCGAATTTCACGTTATAAGCTACAGTTGCACAGAGATACCGAGACACGGCTCTGGGTTCACAAATCGTGGATCCATGGATGCATTTCTGATAGGCAGGAGTTATAAGTCGAACTCTTCTAGTCTAATTACTTTCTATTACCTGACAATGCGGAACCACATTCTCTGATCAAGTCCAATCTCATGAATCTATAAGAAGTCTTTGTGCCGGGGTCCGTATCCGAGGTTAGTTGCTTCAGCACAAGTTGCAAGGATGATGTTTGTGGGAAAGGAATAACATCTCACATTTATTGTGTTCGTCGCACTATGGTAAACTTGCCGTCTCCTTACGCAGGCGCAGAAGTTTCGATAGACAGCAGATTTCCATGGAGTCTGGGAAAAAGCAGATAACAATAGCAACCATATAGATTAATTCCCAATTAGCATGTCGGGGCAAGTTGCGGGGAGCTAGAGCAAGATAGAATATGATAATACCACCAACGATCCGTTACAATGAACAATATTTGCATAGGAACTGCTATACCTCTTCCTCCTCTTCCACAGTGCGGAGCCTGCTAAGAACATAGGACTCTGGACAAAAGTCTTCCTCTTCAAACAAAGAAAGTTCACGGCGGCGAGAGCCATCGGTAACAGCGAGCTCGTAATTAGGGTTATCACATGTCGACATTGCCAAACCCTAACTCCATGCGGGCAACCTTTTCTCTTGCATTCGTTCAATTTTTTCTAAATTCCTATTGTGACATAGAAAGCCTTTGGTCTTCATTGTGTAATGGAGATCATCAACTCGCCCCGCCATGCCAGGCGATAGCAATATTCCAAGCTAGTTATTGCTCTCACAATGTTCTCTACTGGAAACCTCTATCCTTATCCTTCACGACAAATTCATATCACCATACTTGACCTACCAGTATACTACATATACAAATCTCAATAAAATATTTCCAGAATTCTGCTTCTACATAGCCAATTTCTCTGTCGCGACAAGTAAGAACAATTTCTTCGATTCAAACCTCAAAACTAAAAAATGACAAGAAAAAGAAAACTGAGCATGAACATATGTGCAATCATCAGTAATATGATGGAAGACTTTATTGAATTTCACATAATCAGCGGACCTCACTTCCTCACAACAAACATGTCCGAATTCAAGCTCAACTACAGGACGTTTTCAACAACTAAGAGACGTAATTTAAACTCATTGAAGTGATTTTCAAGCTCCAGTAACAACACAGTCCATAGCGATCATATACACAAATATCTTCGTAAAATTAAGTAAAAATCACAAAGATTGCAACATTTCGAATTGCACTGTGCGGATGAACTCCTTGGTAGCAGCATGGTGGCTGTGACGTTTCCTCGGGCGTACCAAATGATCCCGCACTGCCTGCTCCAATTTCACCGAAAATTAATGAGGATCTCCAAGACCTTGTTGAAGCACCAAAGACAATTTCACAACATTCTCTCGCGACAACGCGAGCGGTAACTTAAGCAGTTGTGAATCCCTTTGTTCAATTGACTTGTGTGCGTATGCTGAAGTGGCAGTGAAAAAAGATGAGGTGGCAGAGAAAGACGCTGAGTTGGCATCGAGACCAGTCATAACGGACATGTACACGATGGCTAGATTTCGTGGTGGGTTCTGGAGAGTTCTGACTATTCTAGAATGTACGAGAGGCAACTGCTCTCTTCTGGAGAGCTCTGCAGAAGCTCTGTCTACGCCTAATATAAGATTGCTTCGCTCCGCCTTGCAACCCACCAAATTGTCAATCTGTTCTGCAATTATTCGAATTCGGGACGTATTCTGTGATTGAAACCAGATTGAGGGACAGGTCGTCGTTGTGCATTGAAAGCTCTGCGTTGGTGCAACAGTGTTAGTCGATTTAGCCAAGTCTAGCTGCGCGCTTGTGGAGGATTTGTAGAGGATTTTTGTTTTCGCACCCGGAGAGATGTTTGGAGGACATTTTTTCGACAATGTTTGGGATCCCTACAGCGCTGCGTATGCGTATCCCCGGCCTCGTTATTATCGCCCGCGAGATAATCAGTATGTAGCGTCAGAGGATCGCCCAAATGAGCAACCATTGAACCAGCAGACGGTGAAGAAGGTGAAGACAATCCCTGTTATGGATGGAGGTGCTCCCGATTTAAAGCCCGTGGTCAAGAAGAGTGAAGCTGCTGCCACCACGGAGATTCAAGCTTTCTACCGCGGGTATGTCGTGCGCAAGACGCAGCCTTTGCAACACTTGAAAGTGATTAAGAAGGTGAAGGAGGAGCTCGAGAGTCTGAAGTTCAAGTTGCAAGACGCAGAGCTGAAATTGAAGCTTCGCAGTGATTCGAAGGAGAGATTGAGATGGACGGAGGGCGTTATGGCGCTCTTGCTACGGTTGGATTCATTGCAAGGTGTGCACCCTGAAGTCCGACCCATACGCAAGGCAGTGACAAGGGAGCTGATAAGCTTCCAGGAGACGATTGATTCATTGTCTTCTGTATCTGCAGAATCGAATGATGTTACCTCTCACGAGATTATTGGCAGTTTTGCTGCTCCCGCTTCCGAGGTTGTGGAAGAAATGGAAATTGAGGAGAAGATGTCGAAGGGTGTAGTGCAAGATTTTGCATTTGGAGGAGTGAGTGAAAATGGCTCCGATGGTCTTGGTGTCAAGTCGAATGAGGATTTTACTTCTGAGAAGCAAGTACCTCTTGCACCTTCAGCCTCGAATGACCACGTTGTTGAATCAGTTGCTACTCATTGTGACGAGAATGGATTACTTGTGAGCGAGAGCATGGTTGAAGTAGGAGAGCCAAGCGCTTCAGAAACCGTCCCTGAGGGTCCAATGGATACGAAAAACGAGGAGCAACTGTTGATGACGTCACCTACGCATCACATGGAAGAAGCTGAAATTGAGTCCGCATCTTCTCTACGTTTACCACCTGAAATAGTCCATCAGGATGCAGAGGTGGATATGTCCCAAAGAGCCGTGAATGGAGAAAACTCTACACTTCTGGAGGAGAAAGAGACTGCGAGTTTGAATGGCTGTATGATTCCAGAGAGAATCTCCACGCAGTTCATGGCTCCGGAACCGCAATGCGAACAAGATGACAAGCAAGACAACGTGAATGGTTTGTCAAATCATTCATTTATGCTACAGGTTCAGGAGGAGAACCAGGATCAGGATGCAGAGGTGGATATGTGTCGAAGTGACGTTAATGGAGATAACCCTACACCTCTGGAGGAGAGAGAGACCGCGGGTTTGACAATTCCAGCGAGAATTTCTACGCAGTCCATGTCTCTGGAAACGCAATGCGAACAAGATGACAAGCCAGACAATGTGGATGCTTCGTCAGATCGTTCATTGATGTTGCAAGGGCAGGAGGAGAATCGGAATCAGAATACCGAGGTGGATATGTCCCAAAGTGGCATAAATGGAGATAACCCTACACTTCCGGAAGAAGAAGAGACTACGGGTTTGGATGGCTGTATAATTCCAGCGAGAATCTCCACGCAGCCCATGGCTCTGGAATCGCGATGCAAACAAGATGGCAAGCAAGACAACTTGAATGCTTTGCCAGACCGTTCATTGTTGCTACAGGTGCTGGAAGAGAATCGAAAATTGAAGGATGTGCTTGGGAAAGTGTTGGAATGGGATAAGCAGCAGAGCGATGCCATTCACAATCTAACGCATCGAATTGCACAATTGGAGGAACATCAAACCCCAATAAAATTGTTGCACGGGAAAGATAGGAAGAGAGCACGCCTAGTGGACAATATGGAAAGATCTCGTCGACGAGTAGAGAAAAATCGTAGGAATAGATGCCATCGTCGTTACGTTGATTCAGAAGATTGGCCTTCTGTAGAATCTGACGATTATTTTTAATGATTTTTCTCAAAGTCACAATGTAAATTCTCCTTCAATTTCTTCAATGTACAACGCAATCTTTACAACTTTCACTTTATTGAGTCCTCAATTATATTACTTATTGTTCTTGTTTGTTAAATCTTGCTCTCATTCTCCTTCATTTTTCCAGCGGTTAGTGTCTGTGATGACGGCGATATCTGATTCTTTGTTCAAATATGATTGACTTGAAAACTATCAGTTCTATTTGGATAAAAATATTAGAATGCTTTACCTTCATCCCATGATGAATCTCGTAGAATGAAGATCTGTTTCAGATTCAATGCAACAATTTGCAAAATTATTCTATGTGAGTACCCTTGTAGAGACAGGAATTGAACTCCAGCACCGATCACAAACATTTCGCGGGTCTTAAAGAAGTCATAAGCATTTATGAGATGCAAGTGGAATTTTATTGCCCTTGTCTGAGTAATTTGTTTCATAATTGGAAAAAAATTAAGTTGGCAATGCTTGTCTTGACCCTAGAAATTTCCGTTGGGAGGGGTCAGTCCTCCTCAGGCCAAGGCCACAGGGCTTAGAGCATCCCCACGGGCCAACTCTAGGGAATGGCCGGGCCCGGGTCAATAAATTGCCCCACAGGAGGCACGGCCAAACAAAAAAAAAGGCCGGGCCCGGCCAAATTTAAGGATGGCACAGCCAAATGGAGAAACCTTGGCCAGGCTCGGTGTGCCTTTTTTTTAAGTTAATTCCGCTTTTCGAGAAGCTTTGCCATTGACTAACGACTTCTTTTCTTGGAATCGATGGAAAAGTGCCTCGAAACCCGGAATTGATTGTTCCCCGTGTTCGTTTGGCGTGTTGGGGTGGGGGAAAATCATTTGTCCAGGCCTGGCCTTCTTCAATGGCTCGGCAAGCATCCCCTGGCCGCGCCTCTCCTGTGCGCAGCCAGTGGGGATGCTCTTATCTGCATGAGGGGTTGTCACAGCACTTATGTTTTCCCTCAGAATGTCCGCATGTCGTTTGGTGGTGGAACATGAGCGCCAGTCAAAGCTGAAATTTGTGGAGAATTTCAAGTGTTGTTTCTTCCTGTCCGGAGGAGAAAAAACGACACTTGTTCCCAACTTTCTTTAAGAAACTTTTATCTGGTGTCCCCAAATTTCACCCCACAATGCTCATAAACTTGTATCGGTTGCATGTTTCTTGTAGACTTACCAAATCCAAGTAACTCATTATCGGGTTTTGATTCTCAATGTTAGATGCACCAAAAGGGGTGTCAGGGCTCCTCCAACCTATATTGGTTTTCATTGGCTCCTACTTTATCTCACCAACTTCCCATTCCCTAACAAAGTCAATTTCTCTAAAGAGCCATGACAACCACTATGTTACCTCCAACCTATATTGGTTTTCATTGGCTCCTACTTTATCTCACCAACTTCCCATTCCCTAAGAAAGTCAGTTTCTCTAAAGAGTCATGACAACCACTATGTTAACCAACGTTTTTTTTTTAATGAATTAGCTTTTTCTAAGTAGTGATGATAATTTTAGATTAATTTGAAATGGCTACTTCTATTCATTCTAGGGAGAAAATCATTTTGCTAAACAAATGAAATGGTTACTTCTATTCATTCTAAGGAGAAAATAATTTTGCTAAGCAAATGAACATTAGTGAATTCTAGCTATTCATAAATTCTAAGCAAAAAGAAAAAGCAATAACACATTCATCTTTGTAGCTAGCAAGAACTAAAAATGTAATGTAATGGTTAACCCCTAAAGTTCTTTGACTATGTTTTCACCAAAAACCCTCCAAAACTGTCATTTCTAACACAAGTATCAAATATTTGGAAAATATTTTTTTTGGACACATATAACCATAGGATCTTGTAATATTCAGGTTTGAGAAGACGAGGAAAAAATTTCAAAATTTTTTACCACGTGGATTACAAGATATTAGTGTTTGAAGTTACAAAAATCCTTTTTTTATCATTGTAAAAATACGGGCAGCTGCACTTTACAAGCTCACATTTGCATGAAAAGAGTCCAAAATGGTAGTGCTTCTTTGGATTCATTCTCCAAGGCAAGTTGGCTACATGTTCAAAAAATTTCAAATCATTTGGAATTGGACAACATATAGAAAAAAAATAGTAAGTAAAAAGAAGTAGAGAATGATTCAAAATACTAAATTGTTAAAAAAAAATTTGTGAAATTGAAACTTGCCAATCCCAGCGGTTCAAATGTTGTAATAAACAACCTACACCAAATGTTTTTATTTTTTTCAAAATTTTTGAAAATTGAGTAAAATAAAGGACTTCAAAGTTTATTTTAGAGTAGGGAATCTATAACTACCCGTAAACTAAAACTCTTCATAACTTTTGACTCATTAGTCCAAATGGAATGATTCAAAGCTTTCCACGTATATATAAATCTATTAAACCAATTTCAATTTTTTATTTTCTAAAAAAGTGATTTTTTCTAATCTGCCCAAACTGCCCAAGTTGAGAAATAAACAACATATCATGCAATAACTTTTTAACCATACAGTCAAAAGTCACGAAAATTGTTGGGCTTTGAAGATATTCCTTGTCCACACCTCCTATTAAAATTTGGTCCTAAAATATAGAAATCTCTAGCCACACGTACCTGCCCGAAATAGTTATGTTGCCAAAAAAGGCATGTTGGTCCTTTAGGGGTTAAGATTTGGTAACTTTGTTTGGAATGTATGACCATAATGAAAGTAGTATAGGCAATTACAAACTTGTGCCTTTTGAATTTAGTGGCAATGTTAGCTTTTGGCATGAGGCTAGATGTTTAAGTACAATTTGTGGATAGTGAAATTAGGCAAAAAAAAATACAATTTCTACTCCTTAAATTCCTATAGTAAATTCAAAGTACATGAATGGTGGGTGTATTTTGGTGATTTTTAGCCAATAAAAAAACATTGATGTTAATCTTTAAGCCTTAAAAGTCTATGTATTAAAAAAGTAAATGCCCCTTGGTCAACCTTGATTATAACTTTCAATATAATCATTTTTGGTATTTGATGTAAACCAAGAAAATGAAGCTTAACAATTTTTTTTCTACTTCATCTTGAAAATTGGAAGAAATCAAAAAATTGGAAGAATTATTGCAGTTGCAAGCTCAGTGTATTAAAATCCCAAAAGCACAACATGTTGAATTTTTCATTCATATTTTTTTTGAAATTGATTTTCAATTCAATTACAAAATTAAAATTTTCATTCTAACTTTCATTTATGGTAAAAATTACTAATTATTTCAATATATATTATAATTGATATGATTTTATTTCTACATTTACCTTGAAAAGCTTACAATAATTTTAGTTTTCCATTAAATTTTTTTGAATAAAATCAAAATATATAGAAAATAATTTTTTTCACTAGAAAAAATTATCAAAATTTTATGCATCAATCAAATTAAAGGATAAATCTGATTAAATAGCCAAATTTGACTTCAAGGTCTATCTTTGTTGTGCTTGTTTTGACTGTAAAAAATAAAACAATCAATTGAGAAATTGTTACACTAATTTTTATTGCTACTTGTACCTCTTTCTAAATTTTCAAATAATTAAAAGAATTGTTATTTTTACTTATTTATTTTCAATTTTTTCAAGAAAATTGATAACAATTACAACGGTGCTATTATGTGAATATGAAGGTGTCAGCATGTGAGCCTTGAGCACACATATAAGTATGTATTATGCAACCATTGAAGGTGTTTATAATATAAACACCTATAACATAGGTACTTATAGCATATATATACTATCAGCATAGAAAATTACTATAATATAGATACTTATATAGTCTTCTATGTTCATAGGCTCACATTTTTATGCTCACATAATAGCAATCCTCATAACAATTACAAATTTTCTTAAAATAAATTGAAATTTCTTAGAGAGCTATACAATTCATACTTTAGAGTAATAAAAATATAGAATTGATAGTTGAACACAATCTAATAGGCTATTCAACTTGGATATCATATTTGATCAATTAGCAATGAATCTAGTCCTTTAGAGATTAAGCGCCTAAATCTTATCTTTCATTTTTGCATTTTTTTTTTACTATGAGTGCTTCTAACTCCACCCTTGAGCTAAAAGTTTATCACACGGGTCCTGTGTCTAATTGAGTTTTCTCTCTAGTTGGGTGTTCAAAGAGAGCCTTCCAAGCAATGAACTCTTTTAGTCACGTCTTTAAAGCGTTTTTGTTTATCTAAATTGAGTCTATGACTTTAACTATTCTATTCTAAAATTCAACTGGCTATCCTATCCTATTCTACTTTATCAAATGAAATTGTCCCAGTCTAATTCCATACATTTGGTAAAAAGAAACTTAGTAACAAAACAATGAGAATGAAAATCAAATGGGATCGATTTACCTCCTCTGCGTAAATCTCCATAGTCCCATCGTTAAACATCATCATGTGAAGATATTCTCCCACGACCTCGCCATCAAAATCATCCCGGCTCCCCATCTAATCCATAATAATTCTCACGTTTGTTGGTCAATTAAATCCATCCTGATTAAAAGAAAACTAAAGGTTATGTAGTACTAATTTGATTGCATATCTCCCATTATTCCTAATTTCCTGCAATTCTATTTAGTCTACCTATTTGGTCAAGTTCTTAGCAAATATCTATTCTAGATGATCAATAGTGATTTAATGGTTAGTCTTTGTTATTGTTAGTTTTGTTCTTTTAATCAATATTCAAATTCTAAAATGAAATTAATTATTTTGAATCAAATCTTTTCAAATCTAATTAATATTTAATTCTTGTTAATTCTTCAATAAATTGGTTGTCAATTTATCTTTTCCCTTTTGTCCTATTAATCATTTTTAAATCAAAAACTATCATCAAATCTTTTCAAATCTAATTAATTTTCGAATTGGCATTAATTTGTAAAGAAATTGGTTGGCAATTTGTTTGTTTTCTTTTGGCTTATTAGGCCTAATAAAACAAAACCAACAAAATCCAAACCTTCTAAGAATCTAATTAATGACAAACTACCAAAGAATGTAGAACATTCCTAAAGAACAAGAATATTAGTAATAGTGATATTCCTAAAGAAACTAGTTTTTTATTCCCAAGGGTCAACCTCCAAGAATAAGAATCTATTTCTATAGTGTTATTCCCAAAAAATCAATTGTTTATTCGTAATTTGCTTCACGTGTCGGATTTCGTCACCTTAATCTTCCTAACTACCTCTCCTTCTCTCTCATTCTTGCTTAGGATGTTTTGCAAGTTTTTTGTGGAGAGAGGTGGCTATGGAGTTTAGGATGTGTAGAAGATTGTGAAATATTTTGTGACTTCCAAATGTTGGATTTTAGTTTAAAAAGCAAAGGTGTGGCATCAACTACCAACCATAAGTGTGAATTAAAATCCAAGTTTTGAGAGTTTCAAACGTACTGTGCGTCCCTGGATCAGACCCCGACTCCCCTCAGCGACCTCCGGCTCCTCTCAGTACCCGGCCTGCCCGCCCAGTGGGCGTGGCTGGTCCGCCGCTGGGTTTGTTGTCCGCCCTTTAATATGAAATTTGGAATTTTGGTTTTCCAAACATGTAAATTTTTGGAAATCCCTTCTAACTTTGAGTTAAGAATTTGGGAGGTTCCTATTTGGAATATTCTAATAATAGAACCCGCGAAATGTGATTTGAAGTAATTCCTTTCCAAGGCTAGTGTGGTTTTAACAGTTGAGAGTAAAGTCCTCCCAATCTTTTAGTAAATGTTGTGGGTTCAAAGCTCCGCTGTGTCTTGATGATTATAGTATTTTGAGAATTTTTTTTGCAAAAGGAGGTACACATGACAGTGTTTGAACCAGACTTTCACTTTAAACTCTTAAAATTTCCTAGTATTTTAGGATTTTGCAACCAAAGGAGGTACACATAACAGTGTTTAAACCGAACTTTGGTGCTCAATGCTCAAAATTTCCGTGAACTAGTGGCAAAGAAAGTGTTGAGGCCTTGCCTCTTGAGTACGTGTGACAAAGGAATAAAAATTAAAGGGGCCCTAAGCCCTCAAATTCGAAGAACTAAACACAAACAAGACTTGGCCAAAAAATCTTTGGTCCAAGCGGTGCCCCAACCGTATTGGTGGCACAAGTAACAGAAGAACAAAGTGTCGGTGCAAGAAATAAGGGTACTGGCAACCTCGAGGGGGGCCTTATATACCCGTGGCCGGGCCCCTCCCGGTAATTGCCGGTGAAAACACTTTGTTACTTCTTATCCTAAACTACCCTAATGTAATTCCAAAATAATACTTATTTAATGGTGGAAATTTCTAAAAACATCCCCATTTGGCTGATGAAATCTTGACCAAATCAAATCCAAGATCTTAACCCAAGATATTTTGGAATTAATCCTAATTTACATAGATATTTTGCAAATTAACCAAAAGTCATTTTAAAAATTGTCTTTCTTTAGCCCAAAGATGGCTTTTTACGCAAGAAAGAGATCTTGACCAAATCCAATCTTTGATTTTCCAAGAGATATTTCCAAAATCACTCTTAATTAACTGCAATTAATGATTAAAAAGTCAAACTAAGAGCTAACCCTCTCTATCTTTTAGGGAACAACTTGAAACGGAAAACTGTCTGCGCCATTGTTTTTAAAAGACCCCAATTAGCCTATGGAACCCCTTACCCCTCACTCTTAGGCCGTTTGCGCACCCAAATTGGAATTACGATAACTCCAATTAAAAGTAAAAAGTTTAACTTTTAGGATTTGCACATTTTGATGAATCTGTCAGGCCAGGGTTGTTAAGAATGTCTATGAAAATAAGGAATGACTCCTTATTTGCAACAATCAAACATCATTCGCTCCTGATATGTCGGTCAACCCGCCGCCAACTTGTAAATTTCATTAAAATTCGATGTCGATGTTGGTTCTGGTAGTTGGGAATGTCGGAATGTCTTCAAACTTGACTGGGCGCTTATTAAGCACACAAAAACCTATCCTAATTTTTAGTGAGATTTTACCGCATCATACGTAATTTTTAGGAATTTACGAACATTTCTATGCGCGGTTGACTTCCCATGGAGTCAACTTGGAAGTTTGAAAAAATTCGAAATAAATTGGGTAACATTTAGGGCACTCCTAGATTCTTAGCATAAGTTCCACGCGACCTTGCACTAGTCTAATTTTAGTAATTTGGAATTACTTTGCCCAATTGGACAATTTAATTCCTGATGCTCGGGAATCTTGGACAATTGTTTAATTCTTGTTCGCTCCTGGCATGATCCTACCCTTGGAACACCTTTCTGTAGTTTTCAATCTCCAATCCTCCATCTTTCATCTTGTGAAATGCCACTTCTCTAAGTCATTTGTAATTGTTTTACTTTTAAATTCAATTTGTCCCAAATTTGAATTTAGGCCTTGGTAAATCTTCTAGGCTTGTAGTAGATTCTTTTGGCTTAGTCAGTATGTCATGTGCATCCTTTAAAGGTTGATTTTGCACAGACAAACACTAGGACTGACTAACTCTCGATTCCTCATTTCTCTTGGAACTACTAAATCTTCACACAAACTTACTTCGGAAACTTAGAATGATTCAAATTCCTAGAATTAGGAATTTTCCTTCTTCTAAGTTGGTTTTCCACCATTTTGGCATAGACTGACACTAAAACTCCTTCAACATTCTTTTTATGTCCTTTTCTTGTATATTTTAGCTAATTTTCGCTATTTAATTGCAAAAAATGGACCCAGAGTCTTGAGTGCCATCTCGAGGGCTCACATCTACTTATAACTTTATCAATATTTTTGATTTACATCAATTTCATCAAATTCATCATGTAGAAAGTATGCTCAAGTATTGGTTTGGATGATCAAAAAGTTTTGGAGTCAAAAAAGACAGTGAAAACAATTATGTATTTATTGTCTAGAATTGGGATACAATCAAAGTACTAAAGGTGTTATATTGGTATGATTCCATTCAAATAGTGAATGAAAATTCTAGCTAGTCAAAAAAGTTGTTAGAAACTCTCCATTCATTGTTCAAAATTGGGACATCAAAGTGTAAAGGGATAAATTGACACAATTCAATTAAAATAGTGAGTGAAAATTCTAGCTAAGTAGTCAACAATGTTGTGAATGAAATCAACAATTTGCATGATAATTTGCATGATATCACTCAACACAACAACGTAATCTAAATGGCAAAATGGCAAAAATAAGGTGCTCAAGGAAGGATTTTTTTGTCTCTTACAATAGACAATAGATGCAAATTATGTCAAATTTCCATTCATTGTGTACATTTTTATCGATAGACTTTTTTTTAATTCTTTGTTCTACTACAAAATAGTGAATTAGATTGCCCCACACTCATTTTTCAACATTTGATACAATATAAATATTTTCAAGTTATTGTACAAGAATGCACTACTTTTGAATTTGTTGTTGTTGGAATTGGGAGTCATGCATCTCCATGTGTACAAATGGAAACATTTAAAAAAATACTTGTTGACTTTGATGGCCAATAAAGTAATTTCGTGATGTAAGGCAACCTAATTGTTAAGGCAACCTAATTTCACTATTTTGTATACTAGTCACTTTGGAAACCTCTCCTGAAGTCCCTTAACAAATGAAAATGAATTTTTGACTAATTTTTATTGGTAGGTGTTGAAAATGCTTTATACAAGAATTCACTACTTTTGAATTAGATGTAGTGTTGTTGCAATTAGAACTTGTGAACCTCCATGTGTACAAATGTATATATTTGAAGAAACATTTGTCGACTTTGATTGCTTGTAAAGTTCTCCATAACTTTCATGATGTAAAGCAACCTAATTGTTAAGGCAACTTCATTTCACTATTTTGTGTACAATACGGTGGAAGCATCCGAAACTATCCAATATAGTTGGAAGTAGGTTTTTCTAAAAATAATATTTTTCTACTATTAGTGAGTGCAAATCATGAATATTAAAAAAAATTGATTTTTCTGGATGTCATATGTAATTTCTATGATTTTCCAAAGTATTGGCTCCTTAAACCACTAAAATTGTCATGTAGGTACACCTAAATGTGCATCCTACTAAAATCAACACTAAGCCAATTATATTTTGGTATATGTCCTTTAAATGCATCAACAAATTAGAGTCAAGCATTTGGTGAACACATTCACTGCAATCTATGGACACAATTGGATGAGTCTAGGATCCAACACTAGGACATGTGCAAATATTGAGTATTTCTCCCTTAGTCAGTTTGTTTTTGTTTTTTTGAAACAAGTAGAACCAAAATTTCATTGCCAAAAAAACAAGAATAGTGTGACCATGATGCTCTATCTTAGATGAGCAATAATATTAGTTTTATTGCAAAAAAATACTAAAATACTAAATAGAAGGAAAATTAAACAAAACTATTAAAATGAAATAAAATAGTGAACTCGACAAAGTTTGCCTAGTAAGCAACCTTCTTTTGCCAACTAGGGGTCCACCTACATCCTAGGTGACCTCTCCTTGACTAAAGAAGGATCCACCCATATAGACCCCTCCCCCTCCCCCAAGCAAATGCTTATTTATGTAATTGTGTTGCAATGTAAATATGATTATAGACAAGATTTAGAAATAGAGATCCAAAATCCACCAAGTTGATGCCATATACTTTGTCCAAAGAACATAACCAACAAAATACAAACCAACCAGCTACATAACAAATGGCTAGGACAGAACATTAAATCCTACCATCAAAAATGTGCCCAATGGGATAAAACTTGTTTTACTAGGGGTTGACAAGGGTTTAGGGTTTATTTTTGTGTTGGATATTTCGGTTTTGTTTTTTGACCATCTAGAGCTAATTTGAGGTCACTAATTACAAATTTGAATTCAAAATTCGAAAAAACTAAAAACTAAAAACTTCTAGTGTTTTTCCCTGGGATAAATCCAATGTGCACACCCACCTTCGATGGTAGGATTTCATCCCTAAAGGATAAAAGGACCATTGTTCCTTCGGGGGACAAATGCGATTTTGGGCAAGTACCTATAGGCTGAATTTTTGTCCTGATTTTTTGAAACTTTTTTTGGAGATAGGAAAATTGAATATCTTCATAGAGGTACAATTTTTTTTTCAATTGGTGCTTGGGAACAAAATTTATGCCCAAATATGCTCAAAATAGGGGATGGCAGGCAGTTTGGGCAGCAAAGAAAACTTTGAAATTTATTTTTCTGAATTTTTTTCCTTATAGATTATACTTTTTTCTATCTAGAAAGCTTTGATTCATTTCATTTGGATTTGTTATGAGAAAGTTATGGACATTCTTGTTTTTTGGGCAATTAGAGCATCTTCTTGAAAAAAATAACTTGTAGGATTCATTTCTCAATGCAATTTTTCAAATTTTTTTTCTCCTCATGGTTTAGTTTATTAGCTAGAAAAATCTCACCATTAGGATTAGTGCATTTTAATTCCATCTAAAAAATATTAATATTTGAGATTTTCCTTCTATCTCGTACCTACTTCTACTTAATGATTTCTTTAAGTATGAAAATAATTTTTTTTTGAAATTCTTTTCTTTTCCTAGATTTTCAACTAAATTCTGCACTAAAAATATTTAAAGCTCAAAACTCTGTAGTACAAAATTTTTAAGTTAAAAATGTTCAAAGTCAAAAAATCTAGTCCCGCAGTGGGCTGAAAAACTTGTTTTTTCCACTTTGTACGCAGATATCTTGCAATCTGTGCGGTCAAAAATTTTGAAATTTTTCCACACCTTTTTATACTAGAAAGGTGTAAGATCCTATGGTTAGATGTGAAAAAAAGACAATTAAAACTTTTTTTTACTCTTTGCTATGAAAATGGCAGTTTTTAGTTGTTTTTTGGTAGAAAACAAGGCTTGGTCCTTCAAGGTTAACAAATCTGGGTGGATTGGCCCCCTTGCTTGGCCTTACCATGTTTTACTAGAAGTGCAATCAAAACAAAAAGCCCCCTAGTTTGGGTTGTGATCACCCCTACTTTCCTCATCCCTAAGCTAATTTGGGGTCTCTGATCACAAATATGAATTCAAAATTTGCAAAAAAAAATTTGTGTGAAAAATAAAAAATAACAGCGTGTTACCTGAGTGGCCGAGCGAGGGGTCAGTTCTCCCTGCGCGTGGCCTGGTGGGGGCACCGACAGGACGCAGACACGGACACTCAAAGGATACAGTAGTCACTCTGGAAGTCTGTCCTGAAGTCCCTTTTCAACAGAAAATGCCAACTTCCGAAGCGAACTTCATTGCCAGGTGTTGAAAATGCTGAAATTCTTTGGAATCGTTCAGGTTGCGCGTCCCCATTTCTCTCGCTTTGCCGTGGACTGGTGGCCACTTGACTGCTGCTACCCGCCAACCAGTTTCTTCCCCGTGTATGACTGACAGGGCTTTGAAGATTTCTTCGTGTCATATTTTCCACTCTAAGACAATAGGGTAAATCATAAAGAAAATCCCAATTCGAAAAGGGGTGTCAGAGGGAGGTATAACTGAGAATAGTAGAAAAGAAACGTCACACCAAACTCCTTTGAATCTCAATTTTGGTGTTCCAAGGAGTTTTGTCCTAAGGGAGAAACACCCATTTTCATCCCTGTACCTGTTCTTGGACCCTAGAGTACCATTAAATCTGTCCATAAGCATTCATTAAAGTGTCCAACAAATGTTTAATTCTAATTTGCTAATGCAGTTGTAAGACACATGTATAGTTTTCATTCACTAACAACTGATTTCAACAGGTGTTCAGTTAAAGGTACACCTATAGGACGATTCCAGTGGTCTATGGAGCAACACTTTGGAAATTTATAGAAATTACATACTGATTCCGAAAATTTTGATTTTTTTTTAATATTCATGATTTTCACTTGCTAATACTGGAAAAATATCAGTTTTTGAAAACGTTGCCTCCAACTATGCTGAATTCCTTATTTGGACGGTTTTGGGTGTTTCCACTATATATATTTTTCAAACTTCAACTCTTGGTCCTCGACTGCACACACTTTACAATTAACTCTAAATAATATGTACTAGATGCAGAGGTGAGTTTTAAAGTTTCAGTTGTGACTCATGTTGATTCATGAGGAAAAGTGACGGTCAGTCTAATTTTTGGCATCCCCAAAGACTCAATCAATCTTAAAGAGGCACAAGAAAAAACGGGAGGAAGGGGAAGGAGATGTAGAGTGAGAGGAAGTGGTAGCCAGAGAAGAAGATAGACGGTCACAGCAAAATCTTGCCCCTCTGTCATGGAAATTTCATGAAAAAAATGTTTTTAAAGAAAGAATTGGTCCTCCTCCAAAGTAATTAGAATGTAGAGTTAAAACCAAAAATTCCGATTTTGAGATCCAATGCTTTTTCTTGAAACCCACTAAACATCAAAGTTCTTTGTTAAATTGGTGAAATTCCTCCTCTTTGGCACTTACAAGGCCTCCAACGTAAATCTATACCTTCCTAATTTTTAGAGCTTTGCGCGGATGAATGATCGATGCAATTGTAACTCCCAGAATCGCTCCAATTTTAACAATCGCTCCAATTGATGTTTATACTCTAATTACTTACTGCAGTTTGGCTCCTCAGAACTCCAAACCGATATTATGCAACGCGTTTCTCAGGAGGATTGGACAAGGCGTTTCAAAGACTTTTTGGTCCACGGACTAATCCGCTCAATTTATGTGTACAGTACGCCATTAAGCGGGTTCTGCACAGTTAGTGCAGAGTGTAACTTAGATCAAGCTTCGAGGACTTTGCTGCCACCTATTTTAGCTTGAAGGCACAGATAAGGGATAATTTGCATAAGTCAATACTGTACTAGCATATTCTATACCGTAACGTCCATAAATCTTTCACTCGCTCTAAGTTTCAGAGCTGCGTGGACTTGATCTCCCTCTGAGTGAAGAAAATCTGATAAAAAGGGTTTGACTTGCAGGTCAAATTAGCTTCACTACAATGGTTACTTAAAGTAGTTGTAATTCAAAATCTTCCACTCAATTTCGAAAACTAAACCATCCGATCGAGAGTGGCTTTGCAAGATACTCCCTCTGTTTCTGAAACCTTCCGGAACCACTTCGAATTCAATAGTGAAATGGGCTCATCAAGCATTGCATTTACCTAAGACCATTTTTAAAACATACTAAATTACAAAGAGAACTCAACACAGCTTGGCAAGATAGTGCCATCACTAATTAAATGGCCCATAACCTCATCCTCAATGTGAAGAAGGGCTGGAGGAAAGTTCCCTTCTTATTAATCAAAAAGAATAAACCACAAGCTAGATTCCAAGACGAATTGGTTACATGATTTCTCCAAATCCGATCTCAAATTCTACTTGACCTCAAACTTTCTAAGAACAATATATAATTCTTCTGAGCTTATTCCAAAGTCTACAGAGGAAAGCCTTCCCCATACCATCAATAAAAAATGTACACTGACACTGACATTCCTGCAACTACGCACTACTGCTTCAAATTGGAAGCCCACAAATGAAAAGTATCTAGAAATCGAACCAAGTCGAACCACTTCTTATAATTGCAAGTAAGGTCGACTTCAATTCATTCCACTACTTCCTGTAAGTAAGGTGGATGTCATACTGGTACACGTACAGAGACCCCACCGTCAATTCCGTGAGAGGAGTCAGAATGCCATACCCCGAGTACCCTCGCAGCGACCCTGTCCCTCCAGGAACAATGACTTCGTAAGGTGGAGTGGGTGTCTGAATGGTCCCGATCACAGTCAAGCTGCTGCCGTCGTACTTGGATCCCGCCTTGAAGATGTGCTGCGTGTTGATCTGCGAGCCGCCCGTGGCGATGCCGCCCTTGGTGGTCACGACTGCGGTGCCCGTGATGGAACCCAAGAGGAGGCTGTCGGATTTTTTGCCGGCTTTCAAGAAATTATCGACGACGAGGAAAGTGCCCCACCCGATGGCGCTGAGGTTGCCTTGGCCAGTGCCTGCGGCCGCGAGGAGGGTCGAGTTGGCGCCGCCGCGGATCTCGTGGGCGAAGTACGTGAGGTGCAGGGATTTCTTGGGAGATGTCCTGGCTGAGATACGCAACAGGGAACACAGAACATTTAATTAGAGTACGAACTTGTAACATCAACACCACAGTTTTACGATTAATTACAAATCGAAGTTGATAATTGCAGAGTTGCCTGCAACGTTAAGTTCCGGGAATTGGTGACGAATTGCACAATAATCTGGAGTTGGTCACAGGCTTGAAATCGATCAAGAGCATTAGATTTGACGCATTGACGGCGCGGTATGGCCGACAGATGGAACTACAGTAGCTCTAAGCACGCTACAAACTAAATTTCTAGCAGGGCATCTCTCTGCAGTCTGCGGAAATCGATTTTTGGCAGAGGCGCATTCTTCTGCATGAGTGTTGTCATCTAGAACGAACCCAGATCATTTGAAGTATAAAGTCGATCAAATGCCAGAGCTGTTGAAACCAACTATCGATCAATTCCTTGAAATGACCCAAACGTAAGATCATTTCTTTCATTTCATGCCGCAGGAGTTGTAAGGGGAAGTGTCGGTACCAGTGACACCTCCGTGCAGGCTGCACAGGAGAATGCACAAGGTGTAAAACGCCAGAACCCGTGTCGCCATAGTTGCCTGCTGCCTGCAAATCGATTGAAAATGCGCTCCCTCTAGCTAGCTGTGAGGCAAGCAGTGAGTACTACACAGTTGGTGGAGCTGGACACGAGAAACTTGAGACAAAGACTGATTGAGAGGAGAGGAGAAGTGGAGTGCGGTGTGCAGAAGTTCTCGCGTGCGGTTTAATTTATATGAGATCGATCGTGGAGGCCCCCACTTTCAAAAGCTAAGACTTCCTGCGCTTGGTTTAATATGTCAAAGTCAGACTAGGTAAACCGCGCTGCAAGTTCGCAAATAGTAGTTCTGGAGCAACAAAGTCAGAGTCGCAATCGCGGGGACTGCGCTTCTGCGAGGAAGGACTGAAGAACGGAAACCCATGCCGGTGTAGGAAAATTAACCGGACGCTTAATGCTGAATCATCCACTTGGTGATATGACGGTGGAGTAGTGTGCCTTTTGGCGTTGCCACAGTGAAAATCAAAGTATAAGTAATTTTCTAATTTTTAAGGATAAAAAATAACTCAAAAATTCATAATTTTCTCATAGTGAGTCGGAACACTGTGAAATCAAGCCCATGCACCTCTCCTCGCTAAGGGCTTTTTGATGGTACCAAGCACATGATTAGGGACGCATGGGGACTGTGTAGTCTTGAAATGGCTTATGGAATACTACTATTTTAATAAAAAATGTGACATCTAACCGTATACTATTTTAATAAATCCTAATGGCAGTTATGGCAACCCTAGGATTTCTCAATGAAATGAAACATCTTAGGTTGATGAAATCGTTAGGCGTTGTGCATTGCAACATATCTATACTAGTTCAAATCTATATTCATTAAAGAAGCCTAAGAAAAACCTTAAGCAATTTGCAATTTTAAAAAAAAATGCTCTTTACATATAAAGTGGTGATGAAGATGTTTTTATTTTGGATTTAGCATGATGGATTACAAGGAATAGAAATTATTGTTTACAAATTAAATGTAAAATGTCAATGTTAGTTATCCATGCCATGATGAAGGTTTGATTAGTGTAATTTTGAGAAGCTTTAAAAGGAAATTGTGTAATGTATGAAATTATGAATGGGAAGAAGGAAGAATGTTGCCTTACATAAGTTACATGAATCAATGATACTAATATTTCTAGTTAAATTGGGGTAACAAAGTAAACACTAGAGTAAACAGTTTACATGTTGAGTTACAAATTATAAAGAACAGGGACAATTTGAAACTCAATGGTGTAAGAAAGTTTATCTTGTACATATATACTCAAGATTCATAAAATGGATGATGAATATTTGTGTAATTCATCCAATGGAAATTCATCAAAGAAGCTCAAAAACAAATCATATACTATTATTGTATTGATAGAATGTAGAGAAATTGCATTTAATTGAAGCAATGGTAGAGATCTATGCCGTTTTTGGAGTTGGAGTTACAATTATTAGTAATTATTTCCTTAATCCCTACACAACCAGTCTACTAAATTTGGCAACATAGCAATTTTCGGTTAGTACATGTCACTAGAGATTTTCATACTTTGGGCCCAAAATTTAATAGAAGGTGGAGATGGGGAATATCTTTCGGATGATTGCAAGAAACACTTAAAGCTTTTGTCATACCTTAGTTTTTGAATGTTTTTGTGGCTATAATTTTTGTGTTCTACATCTAATGATTCAAAATTTATAGCGAAGCTACTCATTCCTATTATATACCTTCACTAAATTTTGATTATTTTTCAAAAATTATTTTTTATTTTTTATCAGCCCTGAAATTTTCTTATAATGGGTGATTTAGGATTTTTTGCACCATTTATCTCCAAAAAAACGAGTTCTAAGCTAAAATTTGGAGAAAATTGTCTCTTAGTAGACTTATAGCTACTGTCTAAAGGAATTATAAAAATACTTATTTTTATGTGGTGTAAGAGTCCGCAAAGAGAGCCTATTTCTGCATTTTTTTCCAAAGGTATGAAACATTATTTTGGTGAGTTTTTAGTCAAATCTAATCACAAAAAAGTTTTCTCAAATGTCCAATTTTTAAATATTAAAAAATATATATATCCTATTTTTTACAAATTAAAATTTCAAAAGATGTATTTTCTTCACTAGAATTCTATGCAAATTCTATGCCCAAAATTCCAGTGAAGAAATACATCTTCTGACATTTTTATTTGTAAGAAATTGGGTTTTCTTTTAAAAAAATATTTAAAACTTAGACATTTGAGATGTCTTTTTTGTGATTAGATTTGACCAAAAAAACTCACCAAAATAATGTTTCATACCTTTGGAAATAAAACAAAAAAACAAGCTCTCTTTGTGGACTTCTACACCACATAAAAATAAGTATTTTTAAAATTCCTTTAGGAAGTAGCTATAAATCTACTAAGAGACCATCTTCTCTAAATTTCAGCTTAAAACTCTTTCTTTTGGAGGTAAATGGTGCAAAAAAAACCCTAACTCATCCATTGTAAGAAAATTTTGGGGCTAATTAAAAATAGTTAATTATTTTTGAAAAATCCTCAAAATTTAGTATAAGTATATAATAGAAATGAGTATCTTCACTATAAATTTTGAATCATTTAGATCTAGAATACAAAAGTTATGGCCAAAAAAAATTCAAAAACTAAAGTGTGACAAAACACAATAAATAGTACAAGTGTTTCTTGCAATCACCATTTCATGTGTACTAAAAATGGGGACATTTAAAAATATGAGTCAAAAGTGATAGCCTAATATTTCATTTTTTTTTGTAAATGGAAAGTTTGGGTAAAATTTAAAAAATTATTTCTTTTGAAACCAAAATTTGAAATTATTTTTGTTCATTTTTGTATGCATGGAAAGCTTTGAATTATAGGTCCATTTTGATCAATGAACCAAAAATTACGAGATGTTTTTGTTTGTGGGTAGTTATGGATTTTGTACTCTAAAATAAACTTTGAAGTCCTTGATTTTACATTTTTACTCTATTTTTTATATTTTTTGAAAAAAAAAAAATAATGTAGATTGTTTATTACAACATTGCAACCATTAGTATTGGCCTTTTTCAATTCCATAAATAAATTCTTAACAATTTTGTATTTTGAAATCATTTTCTACTTCTTATTACTTACTATTTTTTTCAAACATATTGTACACTTCTAAATGATTTGAAAGTTCTTAGACAAGTAACTTAGTGGGCTTCAACAATGAAGCCAAAGAAGTACAACCATTTTGGACCATTTTTCATATGATTACAGTTGCCTTCTAAAGTGCAATTGCCTTGTTTTTTGCGGGGTTAAAAAAATCTTTGAACATTCACATACTAATATTTTGCAATCTACATGGTGAAAAACTCTAAAAAAAATTTCATATGTTTTCAAACTAGTTTACTACAAGATCCTATGGTTACAAATCTCAAAATGTTTAAAAAAAAATGATATTAGTACTAGAAATGACAATTTTTGACCATTTTTGGAGTAAATATAGTCAAGGAACTTAATGAGTTAAGACAATATCACTATCTTTAATTATAGCAGTTAGAAGATTACAATAAAGAAAAAAAAATACAAATCCCATATTGCTATTCAACAAAAAGCAAGTTTGAAAATGGATTAGCATTGTATAATTCTTCAAGGACGCGGCTTGCCATGACCAAACGGTAGACAAGTCACCAAAATGCTTTGAATCTTTAAGTTTTGACTCTTTAAGTGTTGACCGTATTGCTTTTTTGACACAAATGAAACAAATTTTCATTGCAATAGTAAAAAGACAAGATCCTCCCACCACAAGTGACGTTGCATTGACCTTATTGTTGACATCTAGTAATCAAAGTCATTCATCAGACACTTTTGATCCTCAATGTCTTTCAAAGAATAACTAAAGAAATACTCCCTATCGGTGTAACTTCCTTATGTTGGCCAGTAGGTATTATGCTTTGCTAGATACCTCGAAGGTGGGACTTCTTATTAATTTTAGGATTGGGGTTGGCTGAGGACGGAGCCATCAATTTCAAGACATTTTTCATTTCACCATACGAGCTTTTTCAAGGATGCAACAGGGACTCCTGTGTCATGATGAAACCATGTTATGCTGGCAATTGTTGAAAAATGTTTTTTTTTGGACTATGTGGATTGTGTGTCTGGCCCATGCAGTACATTTTCTAGAGGAAAAATGTGTGGATTTTGTATTGTACTTGCTACAATTCTGGGTTATTGGGCAGGGCTCTTTGTTTACAAGCACTATCTTTTGAGTGGATAGTCTTTTGAGTGGATAAGGTAGAAGGCTCTTAAATGGAGCGGGTTCTAAAATAGTGCCCTATATTAAATGTACAGTAGTTGTTCATGTTGCTTTTTCATAGCCTTCAGCAGTGTACTGACAGTGTACATTGTAGCTAGGGCATCATTTTATAGCCTTATGTCCTTTCAACTTCAAAATTTGATAACTAATTCAAAAAAGCTCAGAAAAATATGAAACGACTTGGGTTAGATGTCAATTCTACTTGTTTTTCAAGGAAAATTTATTGAAAAATATTTCTAGAGGTTTGACCTCCCTAAAATTCTGTTTCAACCCTTAGATGGTCCATTATAGGACCTCTTACCTTAGGGATAGTGAGCTATTGTGCCACTTCCACCCAAAAGAAAGTGCAAGTGTGCCAATTTTTTTATTTTAAATTTATCTTTTTTTTAAATTCCCCACAGAGTTCCAGACCCCCTCCTACCAAGTTTACAAAAATTAAGTAATTAAAATTATTTACACCCCAATCCTCCCTTCCCAACCCCTGTTTATAAATTTCAGAACAAGTTTTTTCCACAATCAATATGGGACAATCATGTCTCCTATATCCCATATTTTTTACTGTATCAGTTTCCATATGTTATACCATATCAGTATCCATATCCACTCATCCACACAAACTTTTATAATATCTCTACCATATATGTATCCGATACTATCTATCTATCTATCTATCTATCTATCTATCTATCTAACTACCTAACTACCTAACTATCTACCTACCTAACTAGCTATCTATCTACCTATCTATCTACCTACCTACCTAACTATCTATCTATCTATCTATCTATCTATCTATCTATCTATCTATCTATCTATCTATCTATCTATCTATCTATCTATCTATCTATCTATCTATCTATCTATCTATCTATCTATCTATCTATCTATCTATCTATCTATCTATCTATCTATCTATCTATCTATCTATCTATCTATCTATCTATCTATCTATCTATCTATCTATCTATCTATCTATCTATCTATCTATCTATCTATCTATCTATCTATCTATCTATCTATCTATCTATCTATCTATCTATCTATCTATCTATCTATCTATCTATCTATCTATCTATCTATCTATCTACCAAATTTGGATGGCTCTGATTAAATCTTAGAAAGATCAATGGTGTGTGATTTTTTTCTAGAAACCGACGACATTTGGGAGGGGAGCATTTTTCTTTTTTTTAAATCAACAGTTTGTGATTTTTTGGGGGGGTGAGGGACACACCAGGGGTGCGAAGAAGTAGTGGAGAATAGTTTTTTTTTAAAAACAAAAAACATGGGGACAGTTTGGCTTTTTTTTTTGGTGGGTGTGCTCTCTGGTGTACCAGAGAAAAATGGCTAAAATGGAAAAAAATCATGAAGTTTTTATGATTGAAGATGAAAAATAGAAGTATGTGATATGTGGGATGTGATATTTTCTGTCCAATATGTAGAGGAATGTTGAAATTTGGATCACCTTTACGGGAGAGGCACCTAATGGTGCACTTGCACCCAATGCCGTCCATTTTTAAGTCAGTCGTTCATTCTAGAATAAAAATGTAGCGGGATTATAGACTGCTTATTGTTTTAGGTCAAAAGAAATAAGCCATGTACTGCCTACCTACATTTACAGCTTGAAATGATTGTGCACTGTAGAAACACTAGAAGAAAAACGTGTCCGTTGCAACCGACTACAATGCAATTGCATATCCTATGCAACTGTTGTGCAACTATAGTCCTCTGTATTTGCACCAAATCGACATTTATATTGTTGTAGTTACAAAGTAGTTGCAAAATGAAGTTTAGAGTTTATAGGAATGAAAAAAAAGAATCGTAAGGTATTCTACATCCAATGTTTATTACAGTTGTTGACTAGTATGTGTACAATTATGCAACTATTGTACAACTACTATACATTTGTATGACTTTTTTGCAATTGTGCGACTACAGTGCAACTATGCCACTAGTTGTCAACTATTGTGCAACTAGCATTCAACTAGTTTTCAACTATCCTACAATTAGTTTTCAACTCTCATGCAACTAGAATTCAACTAGTAAACAACTACGTTACAATTAAGAAACAATTTGTATACAACTAAGAAACAACTAGGATTAAGTCTCATATCAATTATCTTATATCAATTGTTAGGAGTACCATTAGATTAAACATATAAGAATCATAAGTTATAGCATACTTGTATAATGAATTCTAATGATGAAAATCTATAATATTTCTATATTTTGTAGATTTCTACAACTTGTAGATTTCTATAGTTTATAAAAATCTATCAATTGTAAAAATCTACAAAATTGTAAAGTTTTCTAAAGTAGTAAAATCTATCAATATAAATATTTGGATTGCTAATCTAAAAAAGAAGATAGATTAAAAATTTTGAAATCTACAAATCATTGAGATTAAAATTTTGAAATCTACAAATAATCTAGTTGCAAGCTTGTTGCAAACTAGTTGTAAGTCAGTTGCAAGCTAGTTGCAAACCAATTGTAAACAAGTTGCAAGCCAATTGCAAACTAGTTGTAAGCCAATTGCAAACGAGTTGCAACAATCAAGTTCCACATCAGCAACTACATTGGAAGAGTTCATCAATGAATTTCTACAGAGGCTATTGGATGAGAAATAATTTTGTCATATTTTGCAACTAGCTTGCAACTATTGCAACTTGTCCACTGCAACTATAGTCTCTAAATTATCACCTAGTTGCAAATGCACAATGCAACTACAAAACTAGTTGCAAACTATGGTTGTAAAACCCCTTGTTTTCTTTTAGTGAAACGGACAGCATTGAGTATAGGTGCGCCATTGGGTGCCTCTCCTTTATAACATTTTGTCCTCCCACTTTGGTTCTTCATAATAAATAAAAAATTTAATTTTAAGATTTTTGAATTAAGAACTCATGCATTTAACTTATCCTTTCCTTGGAAGTTTGGAGATGCTCGCATTGCAGATTGGAAGATTTCAGTAAAACTAATGTCTGATGCCTACACAAGAAAGTGTGTTGGCAAAGTTCAATCTTATATTTTCTTGAACATTCAACATTTGAAAACATTCTTGAACTGGTTGAAAACGACATAGATTTCAATTAGAAGTTAGAACATTATGTCTAATCTACAATGTTGCATAAACAACAAGAGTAAGGTAAGAGGCTCAGAAACTGCTCATTGAAGGGTTGGTCCACCTTTATCATGTATTTTTTTAGATGGTAATAATTTTCACTTATTTTTCAGTAAAAGAGAAATAAATGAGGAATCTAACACAAGTTGTTTCATACTTTTTGGAGCATTTATGAATTACTTATGAATTTTCAAACAAAATTTGGTAGAGGTCCCTACTTGTGATTTGTAGGCCCTTGGAAACTCACACATGCTTAGTTTTTAAAAAAAATTGGTTTTGTTCAAAAACTAGCATTGTAACATGTAAAAATTAATAGAGATGGTTTTTAAATGCAACCCTTTCTAAAATTGAAATGAATGCTTGAATCAATCATTATTTCAAAAATTTTAACATTTATAAGAAGGTAGTTGGATCACTGTGAGCTCTCAAGATGGCACTCAGGACTCTGGGTCCATTTTTCGTGATTAAATAGCAAAAATTAGCCAAAATATTCAAGAAAAAGATATAAAAAGAGTGTTGAGGGAGTTTTGGTGTCGGTCTATGCCAAAATGGTGGAAAACCAACTTAGATGGTGAAAAATTCCTAATCCTAGAAATTTGAATCATTCTAAGTCTCCAAAGCAAGTTTATGTGAAGATTTAGTAATTCTGAGAGAAATAAGGAATCGAGAGTTAGTCAGTCCTAGTGATTGTCTGTGCAAAGTCAACCTTTTAAGGATGCACATGACATACTGACTAAGCTGAAAGAGTCTACTACGAGCCTAGAAGATTTACCAAGGCCTAAATTCAATATAGGAACAAATTGGATTTAAATGCAAAACCACTGCAAATGATTTGGAGAATTTGAACTTCACAAGATAAAAGACGGAGGATTGGAGATTGAAGACTATAGAGAGGTGTTCCAAGGGTAGGAGCATGCCAGGAGCGAACAAGAATCAAACAATTGTCCAAGATTCCCGGGCATCGGGAATTAAATTGTCCAATTGGGCAAAGTAATTCCAAATTACTAAAATTAGAATAGTGCAAGGTCGCGTGGGACTTGCACTAAGAATCTAGGAGTGCCCTAGATGTTACCCAAATTACTTCGGATTTTTTCGAAATTCCACGTTGACTCCATGGGAAGTCAACCGCACATAGAAATGTTCGTAAATTCATAGAAATTACGTATGATGCGATAAAATCTCACTAAAAATTAGGATAGGTTTTTGTGTGCTTAATAAGCGCCCGGTCAAGTTTGAAGACATTCCGACATTCCCAACTACCAAAACCGGCATCGACATCGAATTTCACTAGAAGTTACAAGTTGGCGGCGGGTTGACCGACATATCAGGAGCGAATGATGTCTGATTGTCGCAAATAAGGAGTCATTACTTACTCTCATGGACATTCCTAACAACCTTGGCCTGACAGATTCATCAAAATGCGCAAATCATAAAAGTTAGATTTTTGACTTTTAATTGGAGTTACCGTAATTCCAATATGGGCGCGCAAACGGCCTAGGAGTGAGGGGTGAGAAGTCCCATAGGCTAATTGGGGTCTTCTGAAGACAATGGCATAGACGGTTTTCCATTTCGAGTTGTTCCCTCAAAGATAGAGAGGGTCAGCTCTTAGTTTGACTTTTTAATCGTTAATTGCAGTTAATTAGAAGTGATTTTGGAAATATCTCTTGGAAAATCAAAGATTGGATTTGGTCAAGATCTCTTTCTTGCGTAAAAATCCATCTTTGGGCTAAAGAAAGACAATTTTCAAAACGACTTTTGGTTAGTTTGCAAACTATCTACATAAATTAGGGTTAATTCCAAAATATTTTGGGTTAAGATCTTGGATTTGATTTGGCCAAGATTTCGTTAGCCAAATGGGGATGTTTTTAGAAATTTTCACCATTAAACAACTAATATTTTGGAATTACATTAGGGTTGTTTAGAGTAGGAAGTAACAAAGTGTTTTCATTGGCAATTATCGAGAGGGGCCCGGCCACGGGTATATAAGGGCCCCCCTCGAGGTTGCCAGTACCCTTTTCTTTCGTGCACCGACACTTTGTTTCTTCACTCTTGTGCTACCGACTTGGTCGGAGCACCCCTTGGACCAAAGGTCTTGGCCAAGTTTTTTATTTCTAGTTTGATTATTGAATCTTTGAAGGCTTAGGGCCCCTTCAACTTGTTTTCATTATTGTAGGTTGGATCACACAACTTTTGAACACTAATTTGTTAAGACACTAGATACTGGACATTCCTAAATTGAGTACCAAAGTTCAGTTAAACATTGTCATGTGTACCTCCTTTGGCAACAAAATTCTGGAATACTAAGAAATTTTGGAATTTAAAGTGTGAAAGTTCGGTTAAACACTGTCATGTGTACCTCCTTTTGCGAATAAAATTCTCAAAATACGATAATCTTGAAGATACGGCAGAGCTTTGAACCCACAACATTTGGAAAGACCTTCTCTTTAAAATTATACTTGCCTGAGAAAGGAATTGCTCCAAATATCTCATTGGATCCATTGTTAGATTATTACCAAATTAGAACTTCCCAAATTCTTACTCCAAGTTATAAGGAATTTCCAATTAAATTGCATGTCCAAAATAAGCCAAAATTCCAACTCAAATTTGGTTAAAAAACCCAGACCAGCACACCACTGAGCGGACCAGCCACACCGCTAGGCGGACCAACCGGGTACGGGAAGCCAGCAGGTACGGAAGCCGGGGGTCGCTGGGAAAGTCAGGAGGTCGCTGGGGAGAGCTAGGGGGTCACTGGGGAGAGTCGGGAGGTCTGGAGAGAGCCGGGAGCATTCCAGGGACTCATAGTACGTTTGAAACTCCAAAAACTTGGATTTTAATCACACTTATGGTTGGCAGTTGACGCCACACCTTTGTTTTTTAAACTAAAATCCAACATTTGGGAGTCACAAAATATTTCACCATCTTCTACACATCCTAAACTCCATAGCCATATCTCTCCACAAAAAACTTGCAAAACATACTAAGCAAGAATGAGAGAGAAGAAGATGTAGTTAGGAAGATTAAGGTGACAAAATCCAACACGTGAAGCAAATTACAATAAACAATTGATTTTCTTTTGGAATAACACTATAGAAATAGATTCTTATTTTTGGGGGTTGACCCTTGGGAATAAAAAACTAGTTTCTTTAGGAATAACACTATTACTAATATTCTCGTTCTTTAGGAATGTTCCACATTCTTTGGTAGTTAGTCATTAAATAGATTCTTAGAAGGTTTGGATTTTGTTGGTTTTGTTTTATTAGGCCTAATAAGCCAAAAAGGAAACAAACAAATTGACAATCCATTTCTTTACAAATTAACGCAAATTCAAAATTAATTAGATATTGAAAAGATTTGATGATAGTTTTGAATTAAAATATTTTAATAAGACAAAAGGAAAAGGACAAATTGACAACTTATTTCTTTAAGGAATTAACGCAATTTCAAAATGAATTAGATTTGAAAAGATTTGACAATAATTTCCGATTCAAAATAATTAAATTCAACTTGGATGAATTTGAATTTTGAATATTAATTTAGAACCAAAAGAAAAGCTAAAACAACAAACTAACCACCCTACTTCCATTGATTTCTTTAGAATAGATTATTTGCTCAAAAACTAATAGAGAGACTACATTTAATTGCAGTATTTTCTAATTACCGGAGATTAGGAATTAAAAGAATTACGCAATTGAATTAGTACTACATAACCTTTAGTTTCCTCTTAATTAGGGTGGATTTAATTAACCAACAACGTGAGAATTACTATGAATTAGATGGGGAGCCGGGATGATTTCGATGGCGAGGTCGTAGGAGAGTATTTACACATGATGATGTTTGACGACGGAACTATGGAGATTTACGCAGAAGAGGTAAACCGCTCTCATTTGATTTTCATTATTATGGTTTTACTGTTGAGCTTCTTTTTACCAAATGTTTGGAATTAGAACTAGGTAAAATTTCAATTGACAAAGTAGAATAGGATAGAGTAGATTAGTTGAACTTTGACCATAACATTATATTAGAAACACTCAAAACATGACTAAAAGAGTTCATTGCTTGGAAGGCTTTCTTTTAAAACCCAATTAGAAAGAAAACTCAATTAGACACAGGACCCGTGTCATAAACTTTTAGCTTTAGGGTGGAGTTAGGAGTGCTCACAATCACTAATTCTTATTTTGAATAAAATTAGTAGACACCTATCCACTTAGTTAGGAAAGAGCCATTGTGGCTCTTAAACCATCCATTGAAGAAGTATAAACCAAATCTTATCATGTTCTAATGTAATCAAGAGTACATTTTCCCACAATCCAGTATCCACTTCACAACCTCTTAATGGATAGTTCTAAATGCCCGCATTATTTTTGAGCCCTTTCCTATAGTACAAATTACACATATCCTATCAATAGAATTTCTCAATGTTCTTACGTACTAACTTTGTGGGCAAGAAGAGTACTTAGTCAAGCAATAAGACAAAAGAGACTCTACCAATTGTTTTGCAAGGGTAGGCAAGTAGGAATGAAGAAGGAGAAGTTTCACCAATTCTAGTGGACAATCTCATTGGTGATGGGTTGCCAAGTTTGAGGGAATCTAATATGTGTATTTTTTATTGTATCCTTTCCCACCCACTAGGTTGACATGAAAGTGCAAAGACTATTTTGTCCTATAGTACATATCCTTGCCCACCCAGACATGTAAGATGGACCTTAACCCTATCAGAATAGGCTAATCTTTGTGGAAATCATCCTTTTTGCAGCAATGCAAATCATCTATTGGAATCAATGGAACGCCACAATGGAGTTCCATACAAAAAACAGTTGGATTCAAAATGCCAGACTATTGGTTCAGTTGAACTTCAACAATTGCAACTTCGAAAAACCGAGAAGAAAGAAATTGCATATTCAATTGCAAACTTGATTCAATGTGTCACAAGATGGATGCAAAACTAGATTTGTATCATAGTGAGTCAATAGACTAATAGAGAGCCCCCCCAAAACAAATAGAAAAAAACCCACAAATAACTTCCTTGCACTTGTAGCAACAACAACCTTCTATCTACAAAATTCACAACAAAATACTATGCACACAGGGACACAAATACAACACAAAATGCGATGACACAAAGTGCCACATCAAGACACCATTTACAGTCCAAATGCCATTGATATAATCCATATACTATTTTGAATGAACAATTCAATTTTGGTGTTGACTCTCTTGCTAAAACACAACACATTCCTCAATTACAATTTCACTCTTTGAAAGTCAACATACACTAAACCACAATAGATATGAAAACAATGTTCAATACAACTATATGCCACCAACATCGCAAAATGGATCTTAAAGCACTCTAACCACAATCCTTGTGTATGCCCCACCTTATTGAATTGACATTCACAATTCATCACATCCTACATCCTTTGACATGCCCATGAGTCACAATCCAATGTAATGAAACCTCACTTGCAAATATCAAGTAAGGCATGCCAATAGTCAAATTGGAAAGTGGGCATGTATAATGAAGATACCAAAAATACATTTGGCATAATTCTCACATTACAAGTTTATAGTGCATGATAGAATTAAAAAATATCCCTAATTGTCCCTAATTGACACAGTTCTTACTATCACAACAAATGTACATCTTCCTTAAAGAAAAACATTACAACTAAACATAATAAAAACCCACTTCATCCCATAGTAGTCTTGACTCATGAGGTCTATTGTAGCATGTATTGTAAGCCCTTTAGATGGCATTTGGAAATTTGGATACATTTTTTGCAAGTGTTTTAAAGATTTAGGCTTAATTTATACTAAAAAGACATAAAAAAATATTATAGAGAGTTTTGGTAGAAGTCCCTACCAAAGTAGTGAAGAATATTTCTAAAATTGTAGAATGCACAAAATATCATGTTTTCTTAATTCTAAAAACTAATCTTGAGCTTCAAAGATTAGTTAGCAAGTTCGAGAGAAGTGAGGATGTGAGAGTTAGCCATTTCTAGTGTCTTGTCAATGCAAAACTTGAACTTTGAAATGCATTTGAGAAACTAGTTAATTATTTGTGTCTATTTAAGGTCTAGAAAGTTGATATAGTCAAAATCCAATTCATAGAGAATTTGGGTTTGATTATCGAAGATATTACAAGAACTTAGAGATTCAAAGTATAAATTTGGCAAAGATGGAAAAACAGGTATTGGAACATGCAAAAAAGTGCTTTTAGGATGAAAGTATGCTAGGAGATTAAAAAAACATTAATTGACCACGATTCTTGGATATTGGGAACTAAATTGTCTTTTGAACAAATGATATTCTAAAATTATTAAAATTAGACAAGTGCAAGTGAGTGTGGAACTTATACTTAGATTCTAGGAGTGTGAGTCCTAGAACTTATCCAAATTCTTTCTTATTTTAAAAAAATTCCACGTTGATTCAAGAAAGTTAAATTGTTTATTTAACATCTTTGTAAATTCTTAGAAATTATGTATGTTGTAGTGAAATCTCACTAAAAATTAGGGTAGTATTTTGTTTGTTGATAAAGCAACATGTCTAATTTGAAGACATTCCAACATTCCGACATTCCAACATTCCAACATTCCCAACTACTAGAATCAACACCAACATCGAATTTCAAAAAAACTTATAAAATGGAGGCAGATTGACTGGCATATTAGGTGCTAACAATGTCCAAATAGGGAAAATGAGGAGACATTCCTAACTACCACAAACATTTCTTACAACTTGGGCTTAAGGGTGAATGCAAGAAAGACTTGTACTATATGGCATCACACTTTGAGTGACGGAGTTGTCATGAGCTATAACTTTTGAAGCATTAACTCTTTGAACTTGAAATTTTTATTGAAGATGACTGACTTGATATTTATCAAAACCATTATTTTTCAAAAAAATTCAAAAATCATTTTATATTTAAATTCTAATTTCTCTAATTTGTCACACTTTGAGGTTTAAGGGTTTTTAGTACTGGGGAGTACTTTAAATTAATAATTTAGAGCTGAGATTTCTAGGGTCTACTCCTACACTAAGTAGGCATGTTTCCACCGAAGGAAATTTAAAAAATTATTATTCTCTTTCCTCTACATGTGTGCTAACAAGCCTCCCTTGCGCACACATTTTTGAACAATCAAGATAGTTTTTGGATCATTATTTTGGTGAAATACCTTTACCATAAAGTCTTCCCAAATGTAAAATTTTTAGTTTTAATAGAAATTACTTCCCCTATTTTTTACAAATTAAAATGTGAAAATATAGTGAAAGTTACAATTTTCACGAAATTCAGCACTTTTCTAGTTCTCCTACTTAGAGAATTTTTCTATGCTTTTCCTTCCTAGGGTATCTTCTTCTTAAAGGTATATACATCAAACATATTTTTCACTTTTAAAAAAATTTGATTTACTATTTATACAGTACTCCCAAAGAAAAAAATGAGTACTGTGCAAAACGCATTAGAAGAAATTTGAGGGCATTAGGAGACTGCAAGTTCCCGGACTGCGGGAACGCAGTTTTTGCCCTGTGAACCCGAATCCTACGTGGTCGAGACACCGCCACGTAATTTTATTTTATTTTTTTCAAAATTTATTTTTTGGACTTATTTTCATATTTCAGGACCCAAATTTTTATTTATTTATTTATTTATTTCCGATAAAAATCGGCCTGACAAGGGGCTGTGGCATTGGGAGCCGTTTTGGGAACAGACCCGAAACGGTCCTATAATGCCCTCAAATTTCATCTAATGCTACGCTTTGCCGCAGGTCTTTCTTGCAATGACCCTTAACAGATTCTTTGAAAGATGCTAATTCCAAAAGTTGGAGTTTTGATTTTTCTTTGGAGTTACCGTAAGTAGATTTTACACTCACAAATGGCCTAGGATTTAAGGATTGATGGTTCTCCAAACTAATTTAGGTCTTTTGAATGCAATGATATAGATAGTTTTTAATTTTGAGTTGTTTACCAAAAGATAGAGAGGGTCAACTCTTAGTTTGATTTTTTTAATCATAATTAGTGTTAATCCTAAGCTAATTTCACAAATATATTTTGAAAAATTAAAGATCAAATTTGATCAAGATCTCTTTTCTTGCGTAACAAGCCATCTATAGGTGAAATAAGTACATTTTAGAAATGACTTTGGATTAAAACACTAAATATGTAAGTTAATTAGGGTTAATTTCAAAGTATCTTTGGAAAAAGATCTTGGATTTGATTTGGCTAAGATCTATTTGCTAAATAGAGAGGCTTCTAGATTTTTCTTTCATTAAACAAAGATTATTTTGCAATTACATTAGGATAGTTTAGCAAATATCTAAAAGTTGAAAGCAAAATGTAATTCCCTAACAATTTACGAAGGGAGGCCTAGAATGAATATAAAAGGCCTATCTTCAAGGTTGTTGATACCCTCATTCTTATGCAACATTTTGCTCTCATTTTCATTATAATGTACTACAAATATAAGTTGGAGTACCATTTCTCTTGCTTTGTATCATTGGCTAAGCCAAGACACCATATATTTGTTATTTGTATACTTTGAAAGAGTAGAGGGTCCCTTCAAGGCATTTCTATTTGCTTTTGCTTAAAGAATTAGAGGCCAACCATCAAACTTGTGAATTTCATAGAGTTTAGAAGAGGTAAACCTTCAAGACTCTAATTTGCTCTAAATCTCTTAAAAACTGGTATTTTGAAGCACTTGTAATAGCATTTAGTACTAACACACTTATAGCAGCAAGGCTTGATCTTGCCAAAAATATTTTAGGCTAATTTTCTAGCTTAGAGTTTGTTATATAATGAAATTTGAGTTTTAGATACCAAAGTTTGGTTAAACACTATTGTCTGTACCTCGTTTGGTGTTTAATTTGCTATTGTCTTCTTGGAGAGATCACCAGCAAAAAATGTAGAAACTACATGCAATAAAATATAGGGTCTATTATATTTGTTTGGAATAATATTTGTATAAAAATTAAATGTAATTTGGGGTGATTTTATAGTGAAAGAGCATGTTATATGTAATATAGCATAGCCAAAAAAAAATGGATTTATGTAAGTGACACATGTAAGGTAGCATGGCATAAAATCTTAGTTGTTAAAAAATTTGGTAGGGTGCTATACTTTACTACCAATGGATCAACACTAAGGGACATGGATGGAAATTTGTCTTTTTAGTGGACAATATGACAAAGATGCGTATGCCAATATACTATCTAGCGTCCTTTAACTTAATGTATATAATATACGTGTCTTCGATCCAAAGCAAAATTTATAAATCTATACATCAAGATTTCTAATGTGGTTTGTGAGGAAAAACACCTTGTGATTTTGCAGTGCGAGGGTTCAAAATCTATCTTCTTGCTTTTGTATACAGATGTGGTCTATGATTTTAGGTGAATTTAGTTTAGAATTTTACAACCTACACGCTTTCACTTCACAAGGTATATTCATTTTGATTTATGGGTACCATCTTGAACTTCAGGGTTTAGGGTATTGTGAGCCCTCAAGATGGCACTTGAAACTCTGGATCCATTTTTCACGAATAATTTGCGAAATTTAGTCAAAAATACAAGGAAAAGACATTAAAAAGAGTGTTGGAAGAGTCTTGATAGTAATCTCTACCAAAATGGTGCAAAACCATCTTAGAAGGTGAAAAATTCCTAATTCTAGGAATTTTCATCATTCTACGTCTTAAAAGTAAGATTGATAGAATATTTAGTAATTCTAAGAGAAGTGAGGGAATGGGAGTTAGTCAGTCCTAGTATCTGTTTGTGAAAAATCAACCTTTTAACAATGCACACGGCATACTGACTAAGCCAAAAGAGTCTGCTATGAGCCTAGAAGGTTTACCAAGGCCTAAATTCGATTTTAGAATAAATTGAATTTAGAAGTAAAACAATTACGTGTGACTTGGAGAATTGGAATTTCAAGATATGGAAGATGGAGGAATTGGAGATTAAAGACTATAGAAAGGTGTTCCAAGGGTAGGAACATGCCAGGAGCGAATGAGAATCAAACAATTATCCACAATTCCCGGGTATTGGGAATTAAATTGTCCAATTGGGCAAAGTAATTCCAAATTACTAAAAATAGACAAGTGCAAGATCGTGTGGAACTTATACTAAGAATCTAGGAGTGCCCTAGATGTTACCCAAATTATTCGGATTTTTTCAAAATTCCACGTTGACTCCATGAGAAGTCAACCGCACATAAAAATATTCATAAATTTTTAGAAATTACATATGATTTGGTAAAATCTCACTAAAAATTAGGATAGGTTTTTGTGTGCTTAATAAGTGCCCAATCAAGTTTGAAGACATTCCGACATTTTCAACTACCAGAATTGGCATCGACATCGAATTCCAATGGAATTTACAATTTGGCATCGGGTTGACCGGCATATCAGGAGTGAATGATGTCCAATTGACGCAAATAAGGAGACATTCCTTGCTCTCAGAGACTTTCCTAACGACCGTGGCCTGACAGATTCATCAAAATGCGCAAATCATAAAAGTTAGATTTTTGACTTTTAATTGAAGTTACCGTAATTCCAATTTGGGCACGCAAACGGCCTAGGAGTGAGGGGCAAGGGGTCCCATAGGCTAATTGGGGTCTTTTGAAGACAATGGTGCAAATGGATTTCCGTTTCAAATTGTTCCTTAAAAGATAGAGGGGGTCAGCTCTTAATTTGACTTTTTAATCGTTAATTGTGGTTAATTAGAAGTGATTTTGGAAATATCTCTTAGAAATATCTCTTGGAAAATCAAAGATTGGATTTGGTCAAGATCTCTTTCTTCGTAAAAAGCCATCTTTGGGCTAAATAAAGACAATTTTCAAAATAACTTTTGATAAATTTGCAAAATATCTAGGTAGATTAGGGTTAATTTCAAAAGATCTTGGGTTAAGATCTTGGATTTGATTTGGCCAGGATTTGATTAGCTAAATGGGGATGTTTCTAGAAATTTTCACCATTAAACAAGTATTATTTTGAAATTACATTAGGGTAGTTAGGGAGAAAAGTAACGAAGTATTTTCATTAGCAATTTACTGGGGAGGGTCCGGCCACGGGTATATAAGGGCCCCCTTGAGGTTGCCAGTACCCTTATTTCTCGCACCAACACTTCATTCCTCTTCTCTTATTTGTACTACCGATGTGGTCGGAGCACTACTTGGACAAAAAATCTTGTTCAAGCTGTATTGTTTCTTTTCAAATTTGAAGGCATAGGGCCCCTTCAGGTGATTTTCATTCATACTTTTGCACTAGAGGTTGATTCTCACCTTCGGGTTGGCTAGTGATCCGTGGAAATTTCAAGCATTGAATGCCAAAGTTCGGTTCAAACACTGTCATGTGTACCTCCTTTGAATGCAAAATCTTGAAATACTAAGACATTTTAAGTATTTAAAGTGAAAGTTCGATTCAAACAGTGTCATGTGTACCTCCTTTTGCAAATAAAATTCTTAAAATACTATTGCAGAAACTCGAAACGGCAAAGCTTTGAACTTTCCTTAAACAAATTTGCTTAAAGTCTTCAAAGCCAAGGGCTACATACCCACTTTTTATCGTGTTTAAATGCACAAACACTTTGAATTTAAACACTCTCGCATTGAAAAATCGCATGTGTTCAACAAAATCTCAAATTATTAGAATACTAATGCTTGAGTGTTGTTGGAATTTGATAACACTAGTGATACCCATCCTTAGTTAGTAGTAGAACTTACTCCAATCTAAAATATTAGAAAACAAAAACCAAAAATACAAAACCAAAAATCCAGCCCAGCCCAGAGGCAAACCACCGTTGGGACCAGCCAAAGCCGGAGGTAGACCAGCCCGGAGGCAGACCCAGCAAGGTAGCCACAACAAAGGGCAATCAAATCCCTCCGCCCGACCAATCACGCCCCGCCACATGGTGGGCGCTGATGGGGCTAGGTTGGGGGTCCGACCACTTGAAAACTGCCACATGGCATCGAGCGGTGGGTAGTGAACCTGAGATCCAACAAGGTAGCCACAGAGCAAGGGAGCTAGAGCGCGGGAGTCCAGGGAGTGTGGGCAACTGTGGGTGCTTTATTCCCACCCTTGAAATCAAGCGATCACAACTAGGCTCTGGTCCTAATGATTCTACTACCTATGGGTGTCTAAGTGTCAATCTATTGTGCCTTCTAAGCAATGGATCTTCTTTACTAACCTACCTATTCTGATGTGTGTTTTGTTTCTACTTGAGGCGTGGTTCCCTTCTTGCCCAAGTGATCTTGGTTCCCTTTCTATGTTATGCTTTCCTACCTCTACTTGTGGTATTTCTCTACACTACTTTATGCATTGTGGGTTTGATTAATCTAATCTACGTCTTATATGGGTCTAGTCTACCTCTACGTGTCGTACGGGGTTACTCTTATTTCTATGTATCGTATCTCTTTAGTCTATTCTACGTATAGTATGCGCTTTCTCGTATTTTGGATTGGATTACTCTACTCTACATATTTTGGATTGGACTAATCTACTTTACGTATTTTGGATTGGATTTTTCTATTCTACGTATTTTGGATTGGACTAATCTACTCTATGTATTTAGATTGGATTCTTCTACTCTACGTATTTGGATTGGATTATCCTATTCTATGTATTTTATTTATCCTAGCCTATGTATTGCGTTCCTTTTCACTTGTCCCCTTTAACTTATGATTGCTCCTTTGTTTCATTCCATACTTGTTAATCACGGGTTCCTAATTGTAATTAGTTCGTGGCCTTCAATTTTAACCGCTTGTTTGTTCTAACATTTGCATCAAGGAGAGATGGATTTGAGTTAAGGTTTAGAAGCCCACCTCTAGCGTGTATGTGGTGGCCTCCTCCAGCTCCGCTGCGCCCCATGCCATGTCCACCATAGCCATCCTTCGGCTTCAATTGGCCCTTTGTGAGTCCCTGATTTGTCACCGGGGACTCACGGGTTCTTTTTTCAAATTTATACATAAACTAAGGCGTATTTAGGCTCATAACACCCACAAAAGGGCATTAAACCTATATTGGCATTACACAAACCAATGTGCCATTTGGTCATTAGGTGGGATTTAGGATAGTTTACATCCAAAACGGGCCTGGTCTTAGCTAAATAGACGCCAAATTGATAGAGACATGCAGGATTAGGGTAAGAAGCCTAAAAAGGCCCTGTCTAGGCTAGGAAGTCCTCATAGGGGGATCTAGGAGGAATCCCCCACTCCCCATAGCATCGAAGAGAATACGGATAAAATACTAACCTTGAAATGCAAGTACCGGGCGATTTCCTAATTCTAGGAGTACACAGTGGGGATGAAGATTTGCATCCAAGTGGGGGGATCCCATGGGTGGTCCCCTCTAAAGTTTGGAAATTTTCCGACATCGTTTGGATATTTTCCCAGACGATCAACCGCGGTGGACTTTGGGTGGGAATTCGAAAGAATATCCCAAAGTGCGGTAAAATCACACTAAAAATCCGGCGAGGCGGTCTCACACCAACGGAGCGCTTCCCCAAGTTTCAAGACGAAACGATAGTTGGAAGATCTCGAATCGACGACATTCCTCCCCAACTAACAAATTAAATGACGAAGGCGGCGGTTGACCGGCGTACCGGGGCCATACGACATCGGAACGGAGCCTATCTTGGGTCTATTCCTACCCCCTTCCATCTACTTGGAAGATTGGTGAAGGTTTGGGGTCCAAAATTGCTAAACTCCAAAAGTTGGGAATTTATCCCAACTTGGATCCCAGCTTACGCTAAGATTCCTCGAGAATTTGGACATAGTTTAAGGGGTAAGGGGTTCTCTTTAGGCTAATTATGGCCTTCCGAAGCCAATGGCGCAATCCGTTTGTCATTTGGAGCTAAACTCCAAAAGTTAGCCTTTTGGGGACAGCACATGGAGAAGAAATGGGGGTTTTAGGCCCCCCAATGCATTTTTGGGGAGTTTGGGCCCCATTAGCCGTGGGGAACGCATAGGGAACGTATGGGGAACTCCGGGCACATGTGGGAGCAAGTACCACCTCAAAAAGTTAGTGGAGGTGGCTCATGTGCTTTGGTGTAAGTAATTTCAAATTAAGTAGGTGGGAACACATGGGAACTTCTCCCATGTGAGAACTTGTAGATTTTGGGGAAGGTAAATTAGACGGTTTTGCAAGTTCTTGTAAGGTTAGGTAAGATTTGAATTTCTCAATTCAAATTGTGTAGATTTTAGGTGGATAATTAGATTTGGGAGGGGTAAACATGTACGGACCTTCTAAATTCCCTCATCTAGTTATTCTTAGTAGATTAAGGGGGGGTGTTGCTCCCTTTTGGGTATAAAAGGGGCGGCATTCTTTTCTGATTCTCTCTTTTTTCTCACTCCTACCCATTGAAGGGAGGAGGACTATTGGGCCCGGGTTATGCCGGATTTCCTTTGGCTTTTGATGCCAAGGGAGCCTTTGATGGTCTTTTGGGGGTTTTACACCCTTTGGTAAGTGTGATTTTTACTTGGGGACTTGAGACCCCCCCAAGTGGTGAAACTTGTTGCAATCTAAGCTTGATTACTCATTGTATTGTGCACTATTGAGAGTTGTTGTGGGAGAGTCTTGTGAGGAACCGAGGGGTAACTTGGGAGGTGACTTCGAGTGTATGTTTGCACTTTGTACTACTCTCTTCTCCCTCTTCTCTTAGTCACGGGGTTAATTTAGTCCCATAGGGGACGGCAAAGCTTTGAACTATAGTATTAGATAGGTTGTGTGGACACTCTCTTCTCCCTCTTCTCTTAGTCACGGGGTTAATTTAGTCCCATAGGGGACGGCGAAGCTTTGACTATTAGTGTCTTAGGAGTTGTGATCACCTTCTTCTCCCCCTTCTCTTATGCACAAGGCTAAGCTAGTCCCATAGGGGATGGCGAAGCTTTGACTATTAGTGTTCTAGGAGTTGTGTTCACCCTCTCCTCCCTCTTCTCTTGTTCACGGTATTGAGTTAAGTCCCATAGGGACGGCGAAGCTTTGAACCCCCTAAGGGTCAAAGCAATTAAACTTTTTCTTCTCCCTCTTCTTTTGTTCACGGTATTAAATTAGGTCCCGTAGGGACGGCGAAGCTTTGAACCCCTCAAGGGTTAGAAACTTTATAGTGTGAGTAAGACATCAAAAATTAGAGAGATATTGGTAGGGGAAGTCTAGTAAAAAAGCAACAACAAGGAAAGAACCCTCCCGGCCCAAACCAGCCCGCCGCAGTCCCTGGACAGCCCCCAGTCCGCGGAGCCCGGCCGGGGTCAGCCCACCCGAAGGGCGCCACGTGGCAGTCTCGGATCCCTGGATTATTTGTACTCGATTTTACCGGCGCGCTGCCGCTGACACCGAATCCGGCGTCCTTTCTTCATTTCGAGTTACTTTTTAGGACAGAGCCTATTTTGTGCACCGGAGTCGTCACCGCGTTCGCCACGTCGCCTGCGCAGTCAGCAGCTGCAGGGGTCGGACGAACCGGGAGGCGCCACGTGGGTATCTCGGAACATGGTCTTATTTGTACTCATTTCAGTTGGCACAGTGCCTTTGAGCCTAAAAATAGACTTTTTTTTTTCTGTTTGGACTCATAGTATAGGACTGATGTGATGCTTTGATTGCTGGCCGATTGCAAACTCTTAGAATAGGGGATAGAATAGAGGTAGAAACTAGTTTAAGGGATAGTTTAGAAGTAGAAGGTAATTAGAGGAATAGTGTAGAAATAGTTTAGGAGATTAGCGTAGAAATAGTTTAGGAGTGAGACTCAAGTCAAGAACAATCATAAAAGGTAGTCTAGGAGCACAATTGTAAAAGGAAGGGAAACAAATTGAGAATAAAGGGCTAACTATCGCACACGGAACAGCGGAGGTTATGGAGGTGGCATGGAACAAGGAGGCCCGGCATGGGGCACACACGGAAAGGAGGTGGGCCTCTAAAACTCTCTTTTGATTTAATTTGTTAATGCAATTAGGAATTAATTAGTAGGAAAGGATTAGCAACCCCGGTGAGGTTAAGGTCCGGTAATTAGCAAATACAAATAGGAAGACAACCACAACTAGAATAGAAATAAGAAGAATGAATACGCAAACATAGAATAGAATACGGAGAAGTAAAATAGAAGGAACAAGGACAAATACGTAGAGTACGACGAAAGAATACAAATACATAGAATAGATTAAAAAGAATATAAATACGTAGAGTAGATTAAAACCAAGACGAATACGTAGAGTACACTAAGACAAAGACAAATACGTAGAAGTAGATTAAGATAAATACAAATACGTAGAATAGGATAAAAATACAAGAACGTAGAGTAGGCCCAAACAAATACGAAGACGTAGTGTAGATTAAAAGAATAGCAATACGTAGAGGTAGACTAGACAAATACAAAGACGTAGAAGTAGGTTAAGATAAATACCAATACGTAGAATAGGATAAAAATACAAAGATGTAGAGATGGGGTAGGAAATACCATACGTAAAGTGGGCTAAAACAAATCCAAACACGTAGAAGTAGGATAAACAAGAACAAAACATAGAAGTAGAATAGGAGAATGAAACACATAAAGTAAGGAAGTAGTTAGAAGTAGGACAAGAGAACGAAACAAGTACACACCTAGGATAATTAGGGTAGCAAAAGATCCATTGCTTGGAAGGCACAATGGGTTTGACGCTTAGACACCCGTAGGAGTAGATTGGTAAATAAGAGTCTGGTTGTGATCGCTTAATTCCAAGGGTGGGAATGAAGCGCCCACACCCTTGGTCCCGCTTCTTTTAATTATCCCCTTTTGGGTGGTTTTACAAATAGACTTCCTCCTAATTGTCCTAAACTATTTTCTAACCCCACTATTTCCTAGACTGTTTTCTAACTCCACTATTTCCTAAGCTATTTTCTAGCCCAACTAGTTCCTAAACTATTTTCTAACCCAACTAGTTCCTAAACTAATTTCTGACCCAAGGACCCTCGAATCCCAAGGCCCCTGGACCCCAAGGCCCCCCGACCCCAAGGCCCCCCGTTCCCCTGAGCTAGCTGCTGGCTTGGCTGCGGTACCCAGCTGGCTGGCTGGCTCCAGCGCTGGGGTTGGAGTCCCAAAAACAATATTTGGCTTTCATTGTCACAATCCGAAAATGTCCAAAATATAGTGTTATATTATATCTTGCTAGAATAATCCGATTCTTTGATTTTTTTGAAGCTTAAACGTAGGAGTAGGACAAATTAGAGCATTTTATTGTTTAAGGGGTTCCGAAACTAGAAATTCCGGAACTATGATCCATATTCCGGAAAAATCCGGAAACAATCCGAAAACAATCCGGAAAGAATCTGGATCCGGATTTCTAGGGATCCGGAAATTTAGGGATTCCGGAAATTTAGGACTTCTGACTGTGAATGTTCTAGATATGGATTAGCAAACCATAGGGTCTCTTTATTGAGACAAAATGGTTAAGGAGGAAGATTACATTCTTTGTCCTTACCGGAAACTAGAACCCAGATAGTAGTCCAAAAGTATTTTGGTACTATCGGCACTGGATCCGGAAATATTTAGGAACATAAATGTTCCGTAAATATTGAAGATTCGGATCTAGAATGGATCCGAAATAGATCCAGATTAAGAGACCTGGAATCCGGAAATCGACCCGGAACGAGAGATTTTGACCCAAGCGGCAATCAAGACTACCCTAGTTCACGAAGGCTTTTGCGAAGGCACTAGGGAGTCAAAGTGGGAGCAGTTTGAAGATGGCGCATTGGGAGAGGTAGCTAAAGGCTATTTCCACTTAGTTAAATTTTATTTCTAGAATCTGAATCCGATTTTCCAAATGCGGATCTGGATTCCGGATTTCTAAGAGTTCCGGATTTTTAGGGATAGCTGGTTGTGACCATTCCGGATATCTTGGGGTGTTCACTGATTGGTTTGCCTGATTTCCGTAGTGCCTTTTTGGCTTATTAGGGCTTTGACTTTTGTTTTGATTTGGGCTTTTAAGGGGCAGGCAAGTTAGTTGGCCTGTCATTCCTTCCTAGTGCATATTCCATTGTATTTCATTCCCTTCTTTAATCTGAGTCGGCGGATGGACATTCCAGCTCTAACTTATGTTTGAGTCTCTCTTGGTGTGTTTGTTGGAGCGTTGAGAGTCAAGAAGGACGGGTGAGGAGGAATCTGGATATTTAGGCAACTGAGGTCTGAACTGAGTGACCAGTTTCTTAGAACTTGGGTGTAGAGTTGTGCGTTTGTGCATGGAGTCTTTAATTTGCCGGAACGGCGATCCGGTGTGAGCGTAGAGGAGGTTCCGGAACCACGGGGGTAGATCCGTGCGAAGCTAAGCAGCCGCCAAGAGGAAAGTTTCCGTCCACCGGAAGGTCTGCCAACCACTAAGTCGATCCACCGATCTAGGGAAGTACGTCCTTTTGGGCTTCAATGTCTTTGGATCTGTCGTTGTAGTAAGGGTGAGTGAAAGTAGTCCTGAGTGATCTGCTAATCGGATTGGCCAAGATCCATCCGGGAAGTTGTGAGGATCCAGATCCGCCCCTAATGCAACATCAAATATATTTGGGTGTCTTTGTGTGTTTTGTTTGAGAGGAGAGAGCGTGAGGTTTACGAGTGGTAAGTCCCTACTCCTCTAAAGATCAAGAGAGGACCTCCTGAGGATAAAACATGGGTATCTAAAACCGATTATTGAGTGACAGAACCGGAATCTGGATTGAGACGGATCTGAGAAAGGTGTAATCCGGATCCGAAGCGGATCCGAAAAGAGTGGAGAGACGGATTTGGATTGGAATCCGGATACAAGGTTGTGTTCTGGAAGAAAGTAATAACTTGGGGGTTTTGGGCTGGAAAACCTAGAAACCGGAAAACGCAACTATTAATAACGTCTAGGATCTCCTGGGACGATATTCCGTGTCATATTATCACGTCTGGATGTGATAAAGGTGCTTTCTGCTAGACTGCGCGTACGACATTCATTGCTCTAGTAGAACTAAGAGTTTCTTAAGTAAAACAAGTTAATGGTTGCCCAAGAGGTTTACCCAATGGTTGCTCCCCCCAAAGGCTCACCAATGCTAGTTGTTGGATGCTAAACGTTGACTTAGTGCCAACCGTGTTGGACACTAAACGTTGATGCTAACTCAAGGGGAAGGTTATTTGACACTCCGCTAAGACTTGGGGAGTTCAAAGCTTCGCCGTGAGGGTAAAAAATTTTGACACGTGGCTAAGGCTTTTAGTTTCTAAGGACGTTGGGGGGCCATATCCCTCATGGTGTTGATTTCATCCCGTGAACAAGAGAAGAGGGAGGAGAAGGTGGACACACAACTCTTTTAATACTAATAATCAAAGCTCCGCCGTCCCCTATAGGACTAGCTTAACCCCGTGAAGAAGGAGAAGAAGGTGGACACAAAGTGCAACATACTTTCAAAGTCACCTCACTAGTAACCCCTCGGTTCCTCCCAAGTTCTCTCCCACAACACTTTTCAATAGCTTCACAACACAAAGAGTGGATCAACATCAATTTGTATAAGTTCCAACCAAACTTGGAGGGGTCTCAAGTCCCTAAGTGCAAACCACAAATACCAAGGATGTAACAACCCCCAAAAAACTATTAAAGGCTTCTTTAGCATAACAAGCCAAAGGAAATCCGGCATAACCCGGGCCCAATAGTCCTCCTCTCTTAAATGGTGAGGAGTGAGAAAGAGAGAATGAGAGGAGAATGCCGCCCCTTTTATACTCAAAAGGGAGCAACACCCTCCGCTTAATCTAATAAGAAAATCTAGATAAGGGAATTTAGGCGGTCCGTACATGTTTACCAATCCCAAATCTAACTATCCACTTAAGATCTACGTAATTTGAATTGAGTAATTCAAATCTTACCTAACCTTACAAAAACTTGCAAATCCACCTAATTTACCTTCCCCAAAATCTACAAGTTCCCACATGGGAGTGGTTCCCATGTATTCCCATGTACTTAATTTGAAATTACTTACACCAAGCACTTGGAGCCACCTCCACTAACTTTTTGAGGTGGTACTTGCTCCCACATGTGCCCAGAGTTCCCCACGCGTTCCCTACACGTTCTCCACAGCCATTGGGGCCCAAACTCTCCAAATTGGCATTGGAAAGCCTTAAACCCCATTTTCTCCTCCATGTGTTGTCCCCAAAAGGCTAACTTTTGGAATTTAGCTCCGAATGGCAAATGGATTGCGCCATTGGGTCCAGAAGGCCATAATTAGTTTCAAGGGAATCCCTTTCCTCTTAAACTATGCCCTAAATCTTAAAGAATCTTAGTGTAAGTTGGGTCAAAGTTGGGATAAATTCTCAACTTTTGGAGTTTGACTTTTTTGGACCCCAAACCTTCACCAAGCTCTTAAGTAGATAGAGGGGGGGGGGGGGGTAGGAATAGATCCAAAGTAGGCTCTGGTACGGTGTCGTATGCCCCCGGTACGCCGGTCAACTGCAAATATCGTCGTTTGAATTGTTATTTGTGGAGGGATGTCGCTGATTCGGGGTCTTCCACCTATCGATTTGTCTTGAAACTTGGGGAAGCACTTCGTTGGTTTGAAACCGCCTTGCCAAATTTTTAGTGGGATTTTACTGCACTTTGGGATATTCTTTCAAATTCCCACCCAAAGACTGCTGCGGTTGACCGTCTGGGAAAATATCCAAACTATCTTGGAAAATTACCAAACTTTGGAGGGGACCACCCATGGGATCTCCCCACATGGATGCAAACCTGCATACTCACTGCGTGCTCCTAGAATTAGGAAACCGTCTGGTACCTACATTTCAAGGTTAATATTCCGCTCGTATTCTCTTCGATGCTATGGGGAGTAGGGGATTCCTCCTAGATTCTTGCATGAGGACTTCCTAACCTAGATAGGGCCTTTTTAGGCTTCTTACCCTAATCCTGCACATCACTATTAATTGACGTTTATTTAGCCAAGACAAGACCCTTTTTGGATGCAAACTATCTTAAACCCCTTCTAATGACCAAATGGCATATTGGTATGTGTAATGCCAATACTAGTTTAATACTCTTTTGCAGGTTTTATGGGCCTAATTATGCCTTAGATTGTGTAGGAATCTGAAAAAAGAACCCGTGAGTCCCTGGTGATGAATCAGGGGCTCACAGCAACCTAACCCACCCATACAAACATTTTCAACACACACAAACAAACATTTTCAACTCACCTAAACAAACATTTTCCAACAACTAACAAACTCACAAGTAAGTGTACCTTCATTGAGAATTTGTCATTATGATTATTTGATTTTTGGTCAAATTAAACAAGAGTTGCCAAAGAAACTTACAACTCCTAAATTTAATTTTCCACCAAAAATTTAACAATTGCAACGTCAAGAAATCTTAGTCCGGTTCCTACCAACTCAAACTCCATAGCCATCACCTTCCTCATCAAGATTGCAAAACATCTTGGAAGCAAAATGAAGAAGGAAGGGATGAATTGAGAGAATAAAGAGAATTAAGATCACGGGATATATACAAGCGAAGGAATTAGGATTAAAATACTAATATTCAAAGAATCTTACTATTGAATAAGGTTCTTTATTCCATAGCTTTGACCCTTGATATTAAAGAATTGTTTTCCAAAGAATCTTACTATTGAATTGGTTCTTGATCTTTAGGAATGTTCTACATTCTTTAGTAGTTAGTTATTAATTAGATTCTTAAAAGGTTTGGATTTTGTTGGTTTTGTTTTATTAGGCCTAATAAGCCAAAAAGGAAAAAACAAATTGACAACCAATTTCTTTAGGATTTCGAAGAAATTAAAAAACTAATTAGATTTGAAAAGATTTGGTTAGAATTTTAGATTCTTCCCTAATTAAATACCTTCAAATTCAGAATATTAAATTAAAACAAAAGAAAAACAAACAATAACAAAAAACTAACAATTCAATTAAACTTTTCCATTGGTTTTTTGCGTTAGAATAGATTTATTTGCTAGGAAATTAACCAAGTAGGTAGACTAAGTTAATTTGTGGTATTTTCCAATCACCAAAAAATTAGGAATAAAAGGAAATACGCAAATAATTTAGGGGTCATTGCAAGAAACACATGTACTATTTTGTGTGACACGTTGCATGCTGATCAGTTTTTTGGCCATAACTTTTGTGTTTTAGCTCCAAATGATTCAAGATTTATAGGAAAGGTACTCATAACTATTATACACCTTCTTTGATTTTTTCATAATTTTCAAAAATAGTTTACTATCCAAAAATAGACCCCAATTGGATGTCACACTTAGTAGTTTAGGGATTTTTAGTACCTGAATTATACCTTTTCTTAATGATTTTGAGATAAAATTTGGATGAGATGGTCTTCTAGTAGATTTCTAGCTCTTCAGGGAAGGATTTTAAAAAAAGGTTAATTTTGTGAGGTGTGGAGGTCTACAAAGTGAGCTCCTTTCTGCTTATATTTTGAAACATATAAAATATTATTTTGGTGGATTTTTTTGTGAATGACCATCTCCATAAAGTTGTTGCAAATGGTCACTTTTTATTTTTTGAAAATACTTATTTTTACTATTTTTCCCTAATTTTTGAATCAAAGTACCTATTTTCTTGAGATTTGGCACTTTTCAAGTTCTCCTACTTAATATCATATTCATTAATTTGGTAGATCAAGGACCTCCCAAAATAATATTATCTATTAGTAGGGCCAAAAAATCATCTGTAGTTTTATTAAATTTAGTTCGAATGGATCTCATTTCATTAGTTAGAAATTGTAATTTCCATTAAAATGATAGTTTAAAGTCGTGGAAATACAGCATTTCCAATCTGAATTTCATGTTTCTATTCAAAGGTACAATATTTCATACAAACTGGTACCTAGTGAATGTTGCACTTTACCTATTAATATGTGAATCTTTCCTTTTGGTAGTCACCTATTCAGTTAGGGTATATTGCGGGAAGCAATGCAAGAGACTGACTGTTGTGTGATTGGAGGTTCGGGTTCGAATCATGTTGACCTCCTACTAATTAAGTCGTAGGCGCTACCCTGATACTGAGCTAGACTAAGGTTGTATTTAGAACTCAAACACAATTTTTTGTAATTTTTTATATCCTAAGTGAATGTATGTAGACATGACAATTGACTTCTGCAAATTACAATTGACACTAATACTTTATAAAACAAGGCTTCAAAGGTTTTATAAATAGAAAGTAGAAATTTCATTATTATATAGAGTGAAAATAGTATTTTCTTCTGAAATTCAAAAACTACACTCTAAAACCTATGTTAATAGCACAGAAAACATCTATCACAATTATTTGAAAATAAATAAAATAATTATCTCAAAAATTCAAAAACATTAAATCAATATTAGAAAAGGATATGCCCATAAAAAAAAGCTTATTCAAGATCCAAACTTGATATTAATGAAATTCAAAGCGTTTTCATAGAATTGTAGAATACCTAAAACTATTATAATTATTTGTCAAAGCCAATTACAACAAAATCAATTTGAGATTAGGGCTTTATTCACTAAAACATCATTTAACAAAGATTCTATACCATTTTGACTTCCTTAGTACAAAATTTCCATTAGAATTGCTTTGCTAGAATTCAATCTATTTCAAATATAATATTTTTGATATAATTGAATTTAGTAGTTCTTACAATTCAGTCATTTTTTTGAAGAAGTACTTATATAAACACTAATACAAACCTAAATTTTTTTTACTGTGAACATAGTAGAATTGTCATTATCGTCTTGAAATTAGAATATAAAATTTCTAAGAATGGATACATCCAAACTAAATTCTCTTGATTAAATATGAAGCCCTCCAAAGTGTAAAACGAGCACACTGTTATGCAATAGAGGTTGTAAATCTTCATTTCATTAATGAAAGACTGAAACATTCAGGACAGCTGAACCTAAATTGCAAAGATGAAGAAACACAATCCATTGTAGCGAAATGTACTCAAAAGAATAAAATAATTCTATTCTAAAAACTAACTCCCATTAATCAATTACTGTGGACAAAACGATGGCGGCTCCATGAAACAGAAACTAGCACTGAAATAGCCATTTAGGTCGAGTCAACCTAAATCACATCCTCTTCCACAAGAGGACCAACTAATGTACTGTTGTTTAGGTCGAATCAACCTAACTTGATTCCACCTCTAAGAAACAAGTGCATAGAAGTTGTAATTTAGGTCGACTCAACCTGAATCGTAAATCTTCACTAAATAAACCAATGAATCCATTAATTCATGGATTTATTCAAAAACAACCTCTCCACCAAACACTCATACATGGAATGTGTCGAGCCAAAAAAAATAACAAACCGGATAGGATTGTCCATTTTTCTTGTAGTATAGTAGCAAAGGTTCATTCACTAGGAATTTTGTAATCAAATGGGAAAATTTATCAATAAAATATATATAATATAAACTAATCATTAGATTTGACACATTGTCCATTGCAAATTGTCAAAGAATATGAAACAAAACACAAATAAAAAACAACCACTAGAATAATAAATTTTATTACAAGTTCTAACAATCAATTTCTTAGCTCCAAAAACAAATCAAGAGAGAAGGTTAGGAGAATGTCAATTTGTCTTACCTATATATCTAAACAATAAGACAACTATTTGCCTTGAAAGGACTCCAAGAGAATTTGCCACCTTTCTAATCTAGTCTTTATAGAGCTTTCTATATCTAAGACATGTAAAATGACAATTAGCCAATTATCCTCTATAAATGTGAAAACAATTTGATAATTGGTCTCATTTTATATAGAAAATGACAAGTAGTCAAAAACAAAAAAATCTACTTGACTACAGAATGCAAGAACACGTTGAAAGTACCTAGAAGTCAAATAGAACTTGCAATAAAGATTGCATTTGCTACAAAAGTATTTTTTTATTAAAAGTAATTAGAGAAATCAAAGCTAACAAACTAACACCTTATGCAATGGTTTGATAGAAACCAATATGCAACGTAAGACAATTTATAACAGAGACAAATCAACACCAAATCCAATCCAAACCAACTGCTATTATAATAACATTCAACAACGTACATGATGCAACTTCAATACTACCATATGAAGTAGATCTTCATAACTATAACACCTCAAGTGAACATTTCAAGGCTCCGGTTTATCACTTCGATTTGAACAGCCGGAATCTTCAACAAGCACTGCCAAGTATCTTTCTTGATTTGAGACTTCCATGTTGTCATCAAAGCATTAGTATGCTCCCAAATTGGAGGATCATTTATATCCACCTTCCAATGCAGACCTCTTGCACTATCCCAACTAGTATAGTAGTCTCGCACATCCTGGTCTCTTGATGTCGGACGAAAGTACTGGATCAATATACAATTTGGATGCTCCGGATTGCAATCCAGATTAGACAATGCCCTTGCAATCCAAACTGGCCATGTATCACCATCTGCACGACGAACTGCTACAAAATAACCTTCAAAGAGATCACGACCAACCCTGAAAGATGGTTGTGGACGACCACGCAAAGGCCCTACATAAGCATCGTCCTCCCCGAACTCCTCAAGTTCATCACCATCTTCTCCTAATTGATCGGCTTCAATGGCTTCAACTCTAGTACTTGGCCAGAAACCATCCTTCAAAACCATGGATGGATGTAGTGGTTCTTGCAAAGCATTCTTTACATCACGCCAATAGTATACTACATGCTCAAAACGCCTTCGACACTCTCTTGTGACATCTGCATTACACAAGTTCTCCCAATACTTCACAAAGCCTCCAATGCCTTTTTCAATGTCTTCCACCCCTCTCATTGGTTTAGGGTGAACTGGCAATGGCACTCCATGAGGCCACAAACTACGTCCCTCAGAATCTTCCTTCCACAACTTGATACCTCTACCATCCTCCCCTAACCATTCAAGATCAGTGCAAAGCAATTTGTACTTCATGACTGGAACTCCATTTGAATCCAAGTAGAACTTCACTTGTTGTGGCTTTGTATGTCCAACAAGGATCTCATCACCATCAACAAACGAACTTGCTATAAATCCCTTAAAGTCTGGCACCTCCTCAATGAGGTGGGGAATAGTTGGAATGGATCCCACATCCATGAACGACTTCATGAGTGCCGGAACTGTTGGGAAGTTCTCCTTCTTCAATAGCATGCTCCATCTCCCAAACAATGCATCGATGTCATTGTGCGGTGGCCAACTATCATGAAGTTCATGTAAACCTCTTGAAAAATCTTGTTGGCCACCAAAAGAGACCAGAAACAAAAAACATATCAATTCTTGTTGTCACCAGTGGCATTGTCCATTTGCACATTAAGAATCGGAGGCAATGGTGTTCCAAAAACAAAGGTTTGTGGTGGCAGCGGTAGTGCTGCTTCACACATTTTTGCACCCTTCAAAACCTTTTGAAATAAGTTGGTAGACCCTGACCCCACAAGCAACATTCTTAAAGAAGACTTTGGTGGTTCCTCTAAGTCTCGTAACAACCTCGCCATGGAACCAATAGTGTAGTTCGAATCATGGGGGAAGATATCCAAGCCATAATGGGCATATCGAACATCACCATGACCGTGGGCAATCATGCCCATGACAGAAATTGGCAACTTCACTAAGCCGTCGGTGTCCTTGCTCTTGTGTGAGAAGACCGAGCAAGCCATCTTGGCATGATCCATCTTGTCGTGCATGATCGTGAGGCACTCATGTAGAGAATTGAAAGAGCGGTACCAATTGGCGTAGTAGTACTCTCTATGAGCATGAGTGATAGCCAGATGTTTGTCCAACCTTCGTGACCACTTCAATGCGCTGACAGATCTAGCAAATGCGCTCTTCTTCAATTCCTGCAATTGATCACAAGTGGCACACCGAGCAAAATTGTCCCCCGGTTTTTTTACTTCAAATTCAAAGAACTTCTTTGACCTTATTTTGCTCAAATTAGAGAGGGAGATCTCTCTTAAGCCTAAGGTAGCGTTTGTTTCATTGAAAGGTAGATGGCAAAATCATAGAGACCACCTTCTCTCCAGACTTCATACTCCGTGTTTTAAGTGGCATGTGGTCTGCCTCCTTCTCGAGGATGCACTTCAGCGTAGCAATTGCTTGTTCAGTGTGTTGCCTTGGCTTTAGCAAACCGAAGTTGCCATGGTCCCTTGCTTCTCGATTGTTGTTTGCATATCTTTGGTAGCGGTAGAATGTAGCCTCTGGGACTCCAGAAATGAGCATCCACGCCCACATGCACACACTGATCCCCTCCACGACAACCATTTTCCTCCCACTCAAGTCACGGTGAATGGACCTATGAACTTTTGTCTTCATATGGGCCCTGAACTTGAACGTCGAGCGTTGGTACATGCGTTCCCGAAATGCTCATATCTTCTCCCTCGGAAATGGCTGAATGCAATTTTTGGCACATCAAATTTTGCTGGAGACAGAGTTGATAGATTCTTGCGCCAGAAGTTCCTTTGTTCTCAACCCAACTTCGCGTGGTGGATTTCGAATGACACTCGTGTACGGTCGAGCAAATGTCAATGATGGTGGGTTTAAAAGACTTGCTTGGAGTCGGTTGAAATTATCCCGGGCTTCGTGGTCGCGAAGACTAGCACCTCGACAGTGGACGTAATCAATTGGCCAGGCCATCAATGAATAGACCCGCTCCTGTGGGATGTCCTCAACAGAGTGTGTCTTTGAGATGTGAATTGCAACATGGGTGTCCTCAAGAGGGCCATTTGCTCCCAAGACAAGGTCCGAGGATATGCTATGACAAGTTCCCTCCCCTACGAGCGTTCCCTAAATGTTGTAGAGTGTAACACACATTGTATTCCAAAGTCGGCGCAGCAGCCATTAGAGGAGATTCGAGGGCAACAGGAGACTGCAAAAGCCCTGTTCCCCGAATTGTTCCCGATCAGTAATTAATTAATTAATTTTTTTCAAAAAAGAAAAGAAAAGAAGTTCGTCCTGAAATGCAAAAAAAAGTCCAAAAAAAAAATTCAAAAAAATATTGGTGACGTGGCACACTCTCGACCACGTCAACACAGGCCAGTTCCGCATTCCTGCGGCAGATTCCTGCGTTCACAGCTTCGGGAACTCAGAGTCTCCCATTGCCCTCGAATCTCCTCTAATACCTTCGCACTCAGGAATGCCGATATTCATTCCCTCGAGAACCTGGAATTCATCGTCTGACGAGTCCATAGAACCTCCTTGAATGAGCAAAGAAGACATGGTAGCTGAATCTGAACATAAGACAAACAAGTTAGTTATCATTGAAAAGAAAACAGAACACAGAGGAAGTCATCTCCTAATAACCATTTAGGTCGACTCGACCTAATTCAACATTACCATTTAGGTCAATTATTCGATGGAGTTGGTAATGATTCAATTCAAATTAATTTAAGTAGATACCACTATGACCCCGAGAATGACGAAGATATCTTTGAGTTGAAATAAGACAACTGTAGGCCTCAAATTAGGTCGAATCGACCTAAATAGTGAAATTGAAATCACTAATCACTTTTATTTATACGTTGCAAATGACCTTATTATTTAATAAAATAACACCAAGGAAATTCATGTTGAAGGTAACGTTTTTCTCATTTAGTTATTGAATACAATTAACCAGAATTAGATAGATATATGTTTTAGGTCGACTCGACCTAAACTGTTCAGCCTTCCTTCTTCGACATTCATTTATAATCAGATCTGAATATCATTAGATTCGTAATCGTAGAATGAAGACATGTGATTGAGTTGGGAATGTACTCAGTTTAGCTCGACTTGACCTAAACTATAGTCGATATAAGTACATTGAAAATGTAGGGTTAATTTAGGTCGACTCGAGCTAAATGATTCCCTCTGACATTAACCAGGACAAAATATTTCATCATATTTAGGTCGAGTCAAGCTAAATTGCTCCGGATTTCGCGGAAGCCCTGTTTTGTAATATAACACTTCTATAATTACCCGGGTTTTACGGCATGAAAATAGAAGTCCTCTCACTGTTGGAGCCACTGTCGATAGCACAATCAAAACACACAATGATGAATCGCAACATCCAGCACTGGAGTGTGGGAAGCAAGAATAAACGATCAACAAGCAAATGCATTTGTCGACAAGGATTGCTGTGCAACTCCAATATTCGACAACAAAGATGTTAGGAATGAACTACACAGAATACCCTGTAGAGCCTACAAAAATTGTGTATGCCATACCCAAGTCACCGAAGCTTTCCGCCACGACCTTCGACACTGCGGTACTCTACGACGTACTACAAAAAGCCTTCAAAATGCACAGAACACCTAACATTCGAAGAACACGCAGCGTGCAAACGAAAGAGCAACAAAAGACCTCAAGAATGTGTCACCGAGAATGAGAGTAAGCTGACCCTCCGGAAGGCGTTGGAACGTAGGTCGAATGACGACGATTTCTTGGCGGGAGGCACAAAGGCGGCAAGTACAATGGAGACGTTTGAATTAGGAAGTAGCCGCTGCAATTTCTTAGTCACTGATCGGAATCTGCTGACTTCCTTTTCCTGTTATTGGAAAAGGGCAGACGCGGCATAGTGACATTGAATGATTCCGGCCCGTTTCTAAAATTGTGAGACACTTCATGGCTACACTCAAACAGTAATAGTATTCTTTCTTTCCGTGCAGTAAAGGTATTCCTTTTCTTGTATTTTGAAAAAAAAACCAATAATAGTATTCCGTTTCATTTGTGTCCCAAAAAAAATATTGATAGTATCTTGAAGTTACAGTATTTTTGAACAAGTACTTCTAAAACAACATTCTATTGTAAAGAAGAGGGCACACATCCAATTTGCTGCTCGTAGCCAAGGGCAAAATTCCACTCTTTTTTTGGCCATCATATGAGGGTATGGAGGAGCATTTTTGTTGACCTCAGCTTCACTATCACTCCTTTAAATTCTGTATCCAAATTTTAATCTTCGCTTTATTCCCTCCTTTCTAACAGGCTTTTACTTTTCTCCGTTATCATTATGGCATAAAATTCTCTCAAGAATTTCATTTCATGTTCCATACTATAATTGGAATAAAGCACAGTTATTCTTTCTACTGTATCTTGCCTTCCCACTCAATTCAAGAAAAAGTCCATGATCCTAGATTTTAAAATAGACAGTACTTTAAATTTCGGAAAAAATCTTCTAAGTACATTTTGAGGCTCCATATTCTTTGTGACTTGAAAAGGACATTTCAAATCCTTCTACCTTGGAGTAAATATTATAGTTTTTGCGTGGTAATGGCAAATAATTAGGGGAAATATGACTCCTCTTCTTATTAAACTATTGGATTAAGGATTCAAAATTTATGATTTTCGAATCAAGGTTTTCTGGGTCTAAGCTTTAGGGTTCAAGATTCAAAGGTTAAATTTTTAGGGTTAAAATTCTTGAGATTTTTAGTTTGCACATATTTACTAGACTCTCTTGCAATTGTAAGGTCTACAACTAGTCAACTTTAAGGCATAGAGTTTCACAAGGAAAAAACTTTTAACGCATAGAATGTAGATGTTGTTTCAAATTTAATTTTGCCTTGGAATTTTTAAGTTCTCAATTCAACATCTTCAGACCTTTGTTTAAAAAGAATATGAACCCAAATGAAGAGAAATTGTAGGGCTCATTATTTTCTTCTACGCCTACATTTATATCATCCAGAAAGAATGGGACATTGTATTTTATTACCAAAAATCCAGTAAAGGACATTTTTGTCAATGTGAAAGCATAGGGAAAAAAAACGTACGATTTAAAAGTATTTGTATACCTCCTACAAGAAGCACAAAGAAATTATAATTTGTACATCATGCCCCTTGAAAATTATTCATGAACAATTGAAATGAAACTTCAAGTGCTTTTTCATTAGTGAAACTTGATTATTCAAGTGCTTTGATTAGTATGATTAATATGCTTAAAGTAATTATAGAAGTTGCTAATGTTTAATGGAATTCAAATGCATAGGAAATTCAAAATTGTAGGCCTCCTAAACATTGAGCTATTAAGGCTCATTCAATTTCCCTAAACATCCTAAATATTAAGACAAAATTAAATTCAAATTCAAATTATTTGATTGGAACAATATAACATGGAATTTTCATGAAATATTCTTATATATACATAATTTCTACAAGTTGGTTCTTTATTGGATTTAATCTTTTTACAATATACAATTAAAATGAAGACCAAACTCTAGTGATTACTTTCTAGAATATCCTATCCATTTAATCAAGTTCTCCAAAAAAAAGCAATATGGTTAAATATACATTATGGAATGGGAATGTACGCTCTTGCATATAAAAAATTAGTACCATTATTTAATCCTTCGATTTGTTTATCATCTAATATACCTAGGATTTAGATGAAGTTCTCTTAAATTTTTAAAAAATGAAACTTACTCTAACAAAAGAAAAGAAAATGCAAACGGGCTACGAAAAAATAATTGAAACTCCTATGCATGATTCATATAAGAAATAGTTGCCTCTAATACTTTTTTGTTTCATAATTGGGTTATTTTAAAAACAACAAGAATGAAGATGAAAGTCTCATTCATTTCTAAATACCTTACTTACCTTGCTATGACGATAAAAGTAAATAATTTCTATGTAACTTTTTTACATTCAAATAAAGACAATTACTACCTAGTCTTTAGGCATGACTCACTCCTGAAACTATAAGGAATAAGATCACAGTTATGAGTTTTTCTTTAAAAGAATCCAGCACACTTGAACAAGTTTCAAAAGTAGGCAAATGAATTTGAGAGAAAAAAATAGAACTCAGGCTGTATATAATTTTTACTCATATTAGTACACTATTACTAATTACTTAAACTATGACCATTATTTTCTTAAGTGCAAAAAGAATATAAATGAATCTTTCATTATCTTCTTGAACCTACAATATGATTCAATAAATTCAAAAAACATTGCAATAGGCAATTGGGCATAGGAAAATAGTTGAATTTGTATATATGATTTAGGATTGCAAATACGGTCCACTAGTTCTTAGTAATTAGACAATAGGATATTGAAAATTTTAATTTTAATATAAAACATTCATATTATAACATTCAATACGTACTACACTCATTGAAGGTACTACATGATTCGACATCTACATTTGAAGTATTCAATAGAAATGAGGCACTTAGAAAGTATAAAATTTAAAATGGGTTTAAATAGGAAATGAAAGTTAAATGGCATTGCAACTTAAACATCTTATTTCTTGGCTTCCATGCACGTGAATTTTGACACATTTGCATGCTCTTGCAGTTTCCTTCAAAAATGGCAAGGCTGCCCTTTGTGTTGCATTAAATGAGAATGGAGCAATAAGATCAAAAAAATTTAATATGGGTTTTAGAAAATGAAAGTTCAATGGCATTCCAACTTACACATTTTATTTTTTGGCTTCCATGCACGTGAATTTTGACACATTTGCATGCTCTTGCAGTTTCCTTCAAAAATGGCAAGGCTGCCCTTTGTGTTGCATTAAATGAGAATGGAGCAATAAGATCAAAAAAATTTAAAGTGGGTTTAAGAAAATGAAATTTCAGTGGCATTCCAACTTATACATTTCATTTTTTGGCTTCCATGCACGTGAATTTTGAAACACTTGCATGCTTTTGCGGTTTCCTGAAAAAATGGCAAGGCTGCCCTTTGTATTGCATTAAATGAGAATGGAGCAATAAGATCAAAAAAATTTTAAATGGGTTTTAGAAAATTAAAGTTCAATGGCATTCCAACTTACACATTTTATTTTTTGGCTTCCATGCACTTGAATTTTAAAACATTTGCATGCTTTTGCAGTTTTCTTAAAAAATGGCAGGGCTGCCCTTTGTGTTGCATTAAATGAGAATAGAGCAATAAGACCAAAAACATTTAAAATGGTTTTAGGGGTTAGAAAGTTCAAAGGCATTCCAACTTACACTTTCTTTTTTGGCTTCTATGCACGTGAATTTTAATACATTTGCATGCTAACCCTTCTGCAATATACTAGAAAGTGGCACAAATTAAAGTGCATACTTCTGGATCAAATACTTAGGGCTTAAACAATTAGATTGCATGAAGATAAAATTGGTCATAGAATATGAATGTTTCATAGCATTGCAACTTCAATATTTCACTTGTTGACTTTCTTGCATATAAATTTCAAAACATTAACAAGCCTTTGAAATTATCTAGGAAGAAAGGGCTCTATATTAAATAGGAAGTGCTGTTCTTTGTAATTAAATACCAATGCTTGAATTTTAAACAAGTCATTCAACATGAGTTCATTCCATCATTTTTTATTCCTAATTTTTTCTGGGCTTCTATGCAAATTAATTTGAGAGAATAATAGCCACGCAATTTATTTTTTTGAATTAGGCAGAGATTATAAATTATTTGACATTAAATTGAAATTGATTACAAAATATTATTCTTCATAGAGAAACAGACATTGCAATTTATTTTTTTATGTTTAGGGTTTTCTTGGTGGTGAAAACAAGAGCAATTGTGCATTTGTAATTAATGTATTAACTGATTTTGTGGGATTGCATGCCTTTTCACTATGACGCACAAACAATGATTTTAAGAAAAGTCGTTATTTTCTTCAAAGAAGTAGCTCCAATAGGTTCAAAATTGTTTATGAAGAAGCTTCTTACACAAGAACATTTACAAGTTCCAGGTCATATAAATCTCATTTTAGATTAATATCAAAGTTCTTTTTCAAGCACTTCAATATGACCTCTTAGTGCATCATCAACTTCAAACAAAAAATTAGGCATTGTACTTTGAACTGAGATTAAATTTGTTTACCTACTGGTTTCATATTCAAAAGTACTCTTGCCCTAAAGCTTTGATGACATTAAAAAACTTTTAAAATAAAAATGAGGTACTATAATTTAAAAGCGTGTAAGTCATGTTTGAAGTAATGAATACAATCCATTTGACAACTAAGAACCTTATGATGGCATGCATCATGAGGCCATTACTCTTGTAAGGAAAGGCATTGATGTATCTTGTATCATATAATTAACCCAAACCATCCATTCCAGAGATATCAATGGAAAGGCCACTACTTTCAGAACTAATTATGTTTTCATTTTTCTTCTAATTCTATATAGTCCAATTGACAAATGTCTCAAAAAATTCTAAACTCTTCAAGATGATAAATAACTCAAACGGTTATTTTATAATTTTTTACATTTCAAAAATTCTAAAAGAACTACCAATTACTTTTAAATTATAGTACTTTCTATTTTCATGTGTTCAGGGTATAGGATTTTAGAATTATGATTATTCAATTACAGGTCTTGATTTTACTAAATATAGCAATAATTATCATTAAAGGCTCCTTATCTTCTAAAATACCCTATGTACTAGGGATTAGGCTTAAAAAGAATCTAACGAGTTTAGAACCCTAAACAAATATACCATGGAACTTCTTAGGTGATAGTTATTTTCCATCACAAATTTTTTTTCTATTGTTATCTTCCTATTTACTTGCCTATTTATGGAAAATCTTAAATGACAATTGTAACAACCATTTTCAAATGAAATGTAGCTTGGTGTTTAAAACTTTTTCATTGTATAGAATTCTGAAAAAAAAAAATTTACAAAACTACACGTGGTTTGCAATTCTATTTTGGAAAGCAACAAGATATTCTGAATATTAGTGGTCTAAGCTTTGACTTCACAAAACAAAATTTAAAGATGTACTCTGTGAAAAGTAAGGCACATCTAGAATGTGACTTTCACTGATAATTATCTCCCCAAACAAAAGTCTTAATACTTGCATAGACAATACAGATTATTCATACAACACTTTATAGACATATGTTGATGCATTTCTTTAACTAAGATTATTTATGGTATCCTATGGTAAATATATAGGAAATTGAACTCTTCCAAGTAGGTTACTGCATTCAACCAAATCATTTAACTAAAGAAACTAAACGCAACTTACATGGTAAAGACTAAACTCTATGAAGTTAATCCAATCCAAATCCATTGAAATAATTAGGTACCTAGCATCCAAAAGCACTAAATTTTTTCAAATAAAACCAACTCAAACAAGGATTTATATTCAAAAAACAAAAAATGGACAGGCTCCGTGAAATTCTACTTTGGTCCCCCTTCACGTCAAATTTCAATTCTATGCCGATTTGGAAAAAAATTCCAAAAAATGGTAGGGTAGCCTATTTTTTGAAATTCAACAGAAAATAGACAATTGTAAGTTTGACATGGGAATTTGTCATAGGACATGAATGTTCTATAACATTAAAAATTCTCCCTATTTTTTGTTGCCCCTTTTACATTGATTTCCAATTCTATAGGCCATTTTCAATTTAACCCAACAAATGACAAGGTAGCCTTATTTTTGAAATTCAACCCAAAATAGACGATTTCAAGTTTAACATGGAATTTGACATAGAACATGAATGTTCTATGACATTTAAACTTCTCCCTATTTCTTTTGGTCCCCCCTTTACGTTGATTTTCAATTTTATAGGCCATTTTCAATTTAGCCCAAGAAATGGCAGGGTAGCCTATTTATTGAAATTCAACCAAAAAAAGACAATTTCAAGTTTGACACGGGAATTTGTCATAGAACATGAATGTTCTATGACATTTAAACTTCTCCCTATTTCTTTTAATCCCCCCTTTACGTTGATTTTCAATTGTATAGGCCATTTTCAATTTAACCCAAGAAATGACAGGGTAGCCTATTTTTTGAAATTCAACAAAACATAGTCAATTTCAAATTTGGAATGGGAACTTGTAATAGAACATGAATATTCTATGACATTCAAATTTCTCTCTATTTTTTTTGTTCCCGCCCTTACGTTGATTTTCAATTGTATAGGCGATTTTGAATTTAACCCAAGAAATGGCAGGGTAGCCTATTTTTTGAAATTCAACAAAACATAGTCAATTTCAAATTTGGAATGGAAACTTGTTATAGAACATGAATGTTCTATGACATTCGAACTTCTCTTTATTTTTTTCGTTCCCCCCTTTACGTTGATTTTCAATTTTATAGGCCATTTTCAATTTAGCCCAAGAAATGGCAGGGTAGCCTATTTATTGAAATTCAACAAAACATAGTCAATTTCAAATTTGGAATGGAAACTTGTTATAGAACACGAATATTCTATGACATTCAAACTTCTCTTTATTTTTTTTGTTCCCCCCTTTACGTTGATTTTCAATTGTATAGGCGATTTTGAATTTAACCCAAGAAATGGCAGGGTAGCCTATTTTTTGAAATTCAACAAAACATAGTCAATTTCAAATTTGGAATGGAAACTTGTTATAGAACATGAATGTTCTATGACATTCGAACTTCTCTTTATTTTTTTCGTTCCCCCCTTTACGTTGATTTTCAATTGTATAGGCGATTTTGAATTTAACCCAAGAAATGGCAGGGTAGCCTATTTTTTGAAATTCAACAAAACATAGTCAATTTCAAATTTGGAATGGGAACTTGTTATAGAACATGAATATTCTATGACATTCGAATTTCTCTCTATTTTTTTTGTTCCCGCCCTTACGTTGATTTTCAATTGTATAGGCGATTTTGAATTTAACCCAAGAAATGGCAGGGTAGCCTATTTTTTGAAATTCAACAAAACATAGTCAATTTCAAATTTGGAATGGAAACTTGTTATAGAACATGAATGTTCTATGACATTCGAACTTCTCTTTATTTTTTTCGTTCCCCCCTTTACGTTGATTTTCAATTGTATAGGCGATTTTGAATTTAACCCAAGAAATGGCAGGGTAGCCTATTTTTTGAAATTCAACAAAACATAGTCAATTTCAAATTTGGAATGGGAACTTGTTATAGAATATGAATATTCTATGACATTCAAATTTCTCTCTATTTTTTTTGTTCCCGCCCTTACGTTGATTTTCAATTGTATAGGCGATTTTGAATTTAACCCAAGAAATGGCAGGGTAGCCTATTTTTTGAAATTCAACAAAACATAGTCAATTTCAAATTTGGAATGGAAACTTGTTATAGAACATGAATGTTCTATGACATTCAAACTTCTCACTATTTTTTTTGTTCCCCCCTTTATGTTGATTTTCAATTGTATAGGCCATTTTGAATTTAACCCAAGAAATGGCAGGGTACCCTATTTTTTGACATTCAATGAAAAATAGAGAATTTCAAATTTGGAATGGGAATTTGTCATAGAAACGAATGTTCTATGACATTCGAACTTCTCTCAATTTTTTTTGTTCCCCCATTTACATTGATTTCCAATTGTATAGGCCATTCAGAAATTTAGCCAAGAAATGGTAGGGTAGCCTATTTTTTGAAATTCACCCAAAAATAAAGAATTTCGAGTTTGACATGGGAATATGTCACAGAACATGAATGTTCTTTGACATTCAAACTTCTCCCTTTTTTTTTAGTTCTCCATTCAAATTGATTTTCACTTTTATTGGACATTCGGAAATTAACTGATAAGGTCGTCTCAACAAGTATCTGACAAAGCATTATATCTTCATTTATCAACATAGGCTAAAAAAACATTGTTTGGTTATACAATGTCCTGTGCGAGGTGATTTTTTAAATGAAATTATAAAATGAAGTGGAATTCATGTGAACTCTTGTCTTTTATTTGTCCCCCTCTTCCTTATGTTTTCACCTAGCAAAAAAATTCCAAAATCTGACCTCAATGCCACCAAATAGTAGACAAAATTTTTAACAAGGAAGAATACAAATTTTATAATTAATTTTTTTTATAAAAAGTATATAGTGAAAAATACTATGTAACTGGCCATGCCTTTATTTTGAAATATTCTTATACAATGGCATAAATGATTTTTGTAAAGTAAACATGTAACACTGAAATTCATTTTTCTAAGAGAAAAGTTCTATATAAAATTATTTGCATTTAATGAGACTACGAGTGTTATGGCCAATATAAAGGTATTAGCAAAATTAAACAACAATTTAGAGATACAAAAAATTCTAGCAACAATTTAGCATTCAAATAATGAAATAGTATTAAAGTATAAGAAAAAATAGATTGATCATCTTTTGTAGGATGCTTAATCACCTTAAATATCCAATGATAGATTCTTGAGCCTGTATTTGACAATAAAATTTAAGTGACTATAAAACTTTGTCTATTTCAAAATATTTGAGAACCCTTGTCGTTTGTGCTACCCTGTCCATTACTTGATTGAAGTTGTTAAATTAGTTTTTGTAACTCCGTTCCAGAGTTTGTTTCACTGTGGCTTTTCATTTATGAATTACAAATGAATCTAAGAAATTATTAGAAAATGTATTTAAATTTATTTATTTATTTCTGATATTTTGATGACCAATGCAAGTAATTTATAAGTTATAACTTCATATGTAAATTCTAACCTTAAATTCATTTTTTTGAAATCATCTTATCCAATCAAAAGAACAACTATGTCAAAAATGAATTTAGAATTTAAGATTTTCTTTAATATCATATTTCAAATTTTTAAAAAGGAATTGTAAATTAATACGTAGGACCTAATAAACTATGCTAGGAAGAGGTAGGATAGTCTTTTTTAGAGAATCAAACAAATTGGACAGTTTTTAGTTTGAAATCATCTTTTTTACCATGAACTTGAATTTCTATGCCATTTAAACTTCTCCCTAGTAGTTTCAATGAAAATCTTAATACTATCTAAATAAAAAAAATTTCAATACTACTACTTTTTTTACAAATTTTGAACATTTTGAAAAACTAAAGGCTTTTGTTCATTGACAACTTGTTGTTATTTACTAAAACCTATAAGTCTACCTAGGATAATATTGAAGAATAAAGATTATTTTAAAATCATCATCTTGTGATCTACAAGTGAATGGAAGAAGACAATAAGTTTAACATTGTACCCAAATTTTGGATTGTTAGATATGATAATGAAATATCAAAGTGACTCACTATTCGTATTACAAAATAGGAATGATAACTTATAGAATTTTAATTGCATGGTATTAATTAATGTACATTGTAAAGGTAATTTGATGACTTCTTGCAACAAATGATCTTCTTAGGCATTTTAAGGCAATTAAAATTTTTGAGAAGGGGATTAATGAAAAATCTAGGTCAAGTGACGGATTTTGTTAGAGTTTCAAAGAATTGCACACCCATTCAACTTTCTCAAAAAAGAAAATTTGAATTTATAAATTGAGTACTAGTCTAAGTAGGATATCAACATGCGTACGAGCCTCAGTTTTGCCGGATATGGGAGACGGGGGACAATCGGGTACCAGCCACGGTTTTCCCCGGATGTCAGGCCGGGTAAGCGAGACAGGGTTCGAGGAGTTAGGGTTTAGCGCTCTCCACCAGCGCATTCCTGTGCTTTCGTCTGTGTTTCTGGGCTCGTATTTGTGTTCGTATTGTGCAGTTGTTTTCATTGCTTGTGATCTCGTACGACCTCATACGAGAAGCTGTTTAGGGTGGAAGAGGTCGCGTGTTTTGTGAGCTGGTTTAAGCTTGAGTTCCGGCAGTGTCAAGCGCGTTGTATGATTTCCAAGAGCGGTCGGAGCTTGATCAGGGGAGTGGTGCGGCGTGGCGTAGTCTGGCAATTTGAATCAAATTTGATTCTTGGAGCGACACGGAGAAAAAGAAGTACTGTGGATTGCATTGTGAGCACCCTAAACTCTGATTTGGAGTTTCTGTGACGTTGGGGTTTGGCAAGGTTTAGGGTTTTGAGAGTGTGGTTTGGTTCAAAGATAGAGAGGGTCTGACGACATTAATTTTTTTCTTTGACTGTTCTTTGAATCTTCAGCATTGTACTCTACAGTTTTTGTTTTTGTCAAATATTTCCTGTTGTTTTCATTTTTCTCCAAACTATGACACCACCATTGGGAGTGGTGATTCATGGCCACAGTTTAGGAGGCTAAAGACTGTCTTGGAGTTTCTGTATGACGTCGGGGTTTTGGCAGGGTTTAGGGTTTTGAGGGTGTGGATTGGTTCAACGACAGAGAGGGTGTCATAACATCAATTTTTTTCTTCGACCAAATTCATCTACAGTTTTTGTTTTTGTCCAAAATTGTGACGTTTTGTGTCATACTTTACTGACTTGTTTCATGATTTGCAAGCCACTGTAACCCACAATCCATAATGACTTGTTTCATTTCTATAGGTGTGAAATCGCTTCTGTGGCCGGGAGACGGATACGGGAAATTGGGCAGAAGCAGGAATTGGAAACTACATCGGCATTGGTACTTCTCTTTCAATTTATTTGTTGAGTACATGTCATGTATAGATTATATAGTAGATCCTCAAACTTGGTTGGTCTGTATAGTGGATGTTGATCTTTACCGAAAAAACTATTTTCTATTGTTTTCATTTTTCTCCAAACTGTGAGACCAGCATTTGGAGTGGTGATTCATGGCCTCGGTAATGTGGAGTATGCGGAGGCAGTTATAAGTAGCTGTTGTTGAGGAGGTGTAATTTTGTGCAGGTCTTGCAGACATAGCGTTCTTTTGTGAAGTAGAAGTTGTTTGTAGTGATGTAGTGGAGGGACTTTGGGGTCATTGCAAGAAAGACCGACCGATTTATGTAGCGTTTTCCACAATACTGCTGAAATTTTCGGGAGTACTGTATAATTAGAAAAACAATTTTTAAAAAATGTAAAAAATATGTTTTAGGTATATACCTCTAAGAAGAAGGTACCCTAGGAAGGAAATGTGTAGAAAAATTCTCTAAGTAGGAGAACTAGAAAAGTGCAAATTTTCATGAAAATAGGTACTTTTACATTTTAATCTGTAAAAAATAGGGAAAAGAATTTTTTTTAAAACTAAAAATTGGCAATTGGGGAAAACTTTATGATGAAGAGATTTCACCAAAAGAATGATCTCAAAATCATCTTAAATGTTCAAAAGTATGCGCGCAAGGGAGGCCTGTTCGCGCACATGTAGAGGAAAGAGAATAATGATTTTTAAGATTTCCTTTGGTAGAAACATGCCTATCTAGTATGGGAATAGGCAACAAAAATTTCAGCTTTAGATCATTAATTTGGGATGTTCCCCAGTACTAAAAACCCCTAAACCACAAAGTGTGACAAATTAGCTTAATTGAAATTTAATTATAAAATGATTTTTGAAAATTTCTGAAGAATAAGGAATTTGATTGTTGTCATGTCAGACATCTTTAGTCAAAATTTCAAGTTAATACAATTCATACTTTAAAAGTTATAATCAATAACAACTCCGTCATTCAAAGTGTGACGCAAAATAGTACCGGTCTTTCTTGCAATCACCCTTTGTGGAAGCGATTTGCATTTGCTTCTGCCAGACACGTACGGGTGATCGCAATTTAGTTTGTGTTTGAAATGTATAAGCAGCATTTGCATTTGTATTGTAGGGCTACTTAGGAATTTGAACAGTGGCTTCAGTTGGGAAGCAATACATGTCATTAGGCTACAATTTCAAGTTTGAGTGTTTTCAATCTTCTGTCTTCCCATGCTTATTGCAGTAGTTCGAGTTATTGTGAGGTTTAGTACTTTAAGTGATTCTAATGCTAGCAATTATCACATTATACTAGCAATCTTTGCAATGAAGGTTTAGTAAACAAATGTAAACCCAATGTAGGACATAAACGTCAGTGAGTTGTCTTTGAGTTTAGGTTTCAAAATCTGGTTTACTGTAATGCAGATAGCGCTTCCCAGAAAGGAAGCACGCTGTACATTACATCGATGAGTGCAGTTTAGGTCGATGTCAATTTAGGTCGATGACTCTTTAGATCGACTGTAATATAGGAAAGACCTACGAGGTTAGTAAACCTGATATCGACAAGTCAATTTAGCTCAACTCGACCTAAACTAGCATGATCAACGTAGAGACAGAGAAGGAAAACAAAGTAATAACGAATATATTCAAACTGTATACGATGAATGATTACCCGTTTATAATGATCTAGTAATATATATAATGTATTTGAAAACAATTAACCAGCAGTACAAATGCAGATTAGCTCGAGTTGAGCTAAAAGATCAAAATCTCCAGATTCAAATTTCGATGTTAAACGTCGTCAACAATGCAGTATTGCAGTTTCCTGGAAATGCTCGTTTAGGTCGACCCGACCTAAATGTGATAGCTCTCAAAGTACTCCTGATGAAATGAAGTACAAGACTGACGAGAGGGGTTAGTCCGATATTTACTGAAATAGTAGCCGTAACATAGAATCAATTCCAAGGAAACCCATACTCAAATTAGGTCGAGTCGACCTAATTAAGCTCACAGTTTATGAAATCCTGTAAAATGCAGGATGAAAGAATACGTCCCCAAACTGGAGCAGTTCTTCAAACGCGTTGACATTCTCCCAGATGAGGAAGATGGTGACGATTTTAACAACGAGGGCGAGTACTGGGAACTCATTGACCCGATCGTTGTCAAATGCTGGAGTCTCAAAATGATTCCGATGACACACAAGATCTGCTTCTGCAGACAGTATAAAGAGCAAAACATTTTCCACCCAATCTCGTATGAAGAACAGATCAAGGAAGTCTCACCTGACCTTGGGACGATGATAAAAATCCATTGTGTAACGGCGATAATCGGGAAGAAGGCAGAGGAGCAGTATCATTTTACTCTCGTGATCGACTCGCTCGAGATCCCATTTTACATCAGCCATTTCCTGGACAGTCTCCAGGATACAGAGTACGCCGCCGAGATTCCTGAGTTGGAGAAAAAACTAGACAAGGGATATTGGAAGACTAAGAAAGGATCCCAGGTTACAGGGAAGAACTTGTGCGACAGGCTGCGACAGTTATTTGTCGACTTCGCAGTTCTAAAAGGAAAGCTTAACTTGAAGAAAGCACAGACTGCTGGAAGATCTATATCCCATGACCCACCAAGTCATATTGAAGGGCAAAGCTTGCAAAGAACGCCCGGAACGCAACAAAGTCATGGTACGAGGCGAACCAAAACATCAGGGACGCCTCCAACTGCGACGAGGAAGAGCAATCTCGCATCCTCCTCTGCCAAAGAGGCTCCCGAGACAGATGAAGCCGGACCCGTCGAAGCCAAGTCTAAGCTTCACATTAGCTGTAACTCAGGTTCTAGCAGCTTATGACCCGAAGCGCTCCGTTGACTACAAGGAGTCCACGGAGGCTTATAAGAACTACTGGGCTACATGCAGTGATGCCTACGTCTTTGACATCGAGGAGAAGAAGAAGATAAGCATAGACCAGCTCAAATCAGCACCAGCAGATGTCAATATCCAAAGCCATGAGGAACGGCTGGTTGTCGACATATTTCACCATCTCATGCACATGCTGGACAAAACAGGCAAGCAAACTCTTTGCGTAATGCCTAAGGATCAGGAAACGAAGCTGGGTCCAGAGGATTGGGAACGACTGAAAACTGGCAAGTTTTACATTGTGAACGGGCAGCACAGTGTCTTCGCCAGTAAGATGATGGTTGAAAAGAATGTCGATGAAACCATCTTGAAGCATTTCCACGAGTGGGACTGCTATATTGTGTGGGCTAAATCCAACGAGATATTGAGGACAATATTGGCTTACTACAATCGAGTAAACCATTTTGTAGCTCTGAAGCCGTCGTAGTCCACTAATATTCTTGGAGCAAGAACCTGCTGGATCAATATGGGAAGCCCCAGGAATCCGAAAGATGCAGCTCCAGTTGGGACACTGTCCGTTGCAAGGCGCAACATAGAGACCAAAAAGAATGCCAAGAAATTCAAGGTAAGGTAGATTAGGTCGACTCGACCTAAACTGATCATTTCTCGTCTTTTCATTTCTCCATTTTCGTGACAATTTAGGTCGGCTCGACCTAAAGTTGTACCCATGTTTCGTTACTGATGTGTCATCAACTACAGGAATTCACAAAGGCCATGAACATTTGCTTTGCAATGTTGGATGTGGTTAAAGCCCAAAAGGCTTCAAGAAGGAAGGGCAAAGAAGAAAACCTCAAAATTACAAACGAATTGAAGATCATCACAGTCCCTAATGATGTTTTCAAGATTTGGAGTGAGGTTATTTCATGCGCGGCTCACGGGGAGCTCATGGACTCGGACACCCTCATGAAATTCAATGACAAGCCCAGCTGGAAGTCCGAGAACGGGAACGTGACTCACGAGTTTTTCAAGTGGTTAGGGAACCTCTCGTACGAAGACTTGAAGAAGCTTGCCCAACATATACTACATATCAATCCGAAGAGGCAGAACGCAGCGTATCCTAAGGTGACGGTGAAGATGATATCCTCTGTCCTAGAAAGCTGCTATACAGCAAAGGACTAGGTTGAGCGATGTAAGAGGAAATACCTTGTGAAGCGGGGGTGGCACAACATTGACCCCTCTCTCGGCTTGCTTAATGCATTCAATGAATTGAATGCAACAAAATGGAGAGAATTCAAGAGCACCTGCAGTATCACAAGCGCCACCATGAACGTCCTTCTCGAGCAGCCTAGCGACGACTACTGGAAGGAGGCAAAGCAGACAAAGTCAAAGAACAAGACTGTTGCTGATTTGTCACCCTTTGCAGCGGAATTCTTCAAGGTGTTTCTCGAGCGCCGGAGCAACTTCGTCAAGCCGAAGGCAACAACTCATTACCGGACGTACAACATAAGTGAAGACAAGCACTATGAGTGGCCAACTGATGCTTGGCGAGCAAATACTCTAGAGAACATCAAGTTTGGAGTAATTGATTTTCGGTACGTGAGAAAGTCTACCTCACGTTCTTGCAGGATAAATTGAGGGTGGATTGGATGCTCCCCAGGCTTGCGTATCGGGCCCCTGACACTGATGTCTTCAATAAGCCGTGTCTCTACAATGAGACCATGTACAGGATCCATAACACGGAGCTACGGATGGAATTTTACCTTGAGATTATGAGGAAATTTGCTCTGGGATCAAGAAATGTGCTACTCCTTTTCACCGGCTCAAAGCTCACCTGCGCAGCAATGGTGAGTATCTTTTAGATCAAGTCGACCTGATTTGCTCTTGTACCAAAAGATTTGAATTGCTACTCCATTTAGGTCGAGCCGACCTAATTTGGATCATGACAACTGCAACTTTGTTTTTCTGAATGATATTCGGGTTACACCTCTAATGACCTGAATGTGCTTGTTTTATTGTAGATGATGAATACCAACGTCTACGCAGTCGGTACATCTGACGAGTCAAAAGATTGGACGCAAATCGTGAAGCTTAGGAAGTCTCTTGACAAGAACGACTTTCTTCCGAAGGGGTACTTCGTGAATGAAGAGTTCTATCCGTGCAGACCCACTGAGGAGTACACGCCGCCTTCGAGGCGGAAGAAGACTTCCACTGGATTGCCAAGGACACCGTCTTCTAGGTCAAAGAAGCCGGTTGTAGAGACGGAGGTGGAGGAACTATCAGACGACTACAGTTCAGAGGACGACACGAATTACTCTGACCCTCCTACCATGAATGAGGAGCACTGCACTCCTCCGATTACTCTATCATAGAGTGTAAGGGGTTCATCAGCCTCTTCAAGGCAACCACTTGAGACTCCAAATTTGGGAACCCTGGCTCCAAGGGCGGCGTCAAAGAAGCAGAAAAGACACGAAGAGGATGAAGAAGAGGAGGACATGTAGACACAGCTTCCAGGCTCAAGGAGAGCCGTAAGAAGGATTGAGAGCAGAATTTAGCCTTGCATGAATAGACGAGCGAGACACTCGACGAAATCAAGAGCTTTATGGTAAACAGTGATGCCCAGAAAAGGTCATTTTAGTAGGCAGTTGTGAACCACCTCACATGCGTTAAGCCTATTTCCTGGAGTTTTCATGTTGTAGCTGCAGGGCCGATGGCAATCCATAGCGCGGGCTTTGGATCAATGAGCGACCTCGCCTTCAGTCTCCCATCCTAAGAGCCTGCTAATTTAATGCCGCAGGATTTTTTCGTGCCTGTATCCGTTCCTGTGGTTGCAGTGGAGCAGGCTCTTCCTCTTGTTCCCTCAGTAGATGCTCCTCCGCCTCCTCCCTCGTCTTCTGAAGTGGCTGCTCCACTACCTCCTCCCGAAGCCGAGATCGAGGCTAGGGTAATGGATGTCGAACATTCTCCACCAAAGGTCGACGTAGCCGTGGATAACGAAATGGTTGATGTTGTCCCTCAACTGATAGTTGATGACGCAGCTATCAAGGATTCCACGGATGCGTCCACAGGTGCATCCAGTTGACACTCTACTATGCTTCAATGTGTTTTAGGTCGACTCGACCTGATGTGTATTCTAGTTTGTAATATAGTGATAGTCGTTGAGAGGAGTTGTTCATCTCAGGTTATACAGATGTCCAAGTGGACCGAAACCATCGAGATCATAATTTTGATTTTTGAAAATAAATTTTGTATTATACAACTCTTCTTGAGTGATTAATATACGGCCTTCTTACAAATATGTGTCGTGGAATAATTGAAATTGCAGAACATGTACGTGCTTTGAATAATCCGTATTCTATGCATTCTCCATCTACGATGAACGAATCTCCAGAGCTTGTAACTCCTATAGCACTGGAACATGATACGTCTGCAAACGAAGACGATCTTGCATTTCCAAATGAGGTTGTTGCTTTGGATGAGCCATCTCTAGTAATGGGTGAAGGAGTTATCCAAGACTCTGCCTTGATAGAGTTGGTGATTCCAAACCCAACGACGCTGGGTGGAGATCATGTCATAATAGACCCAAAAATGCAAGTATGTGACATGGTTGTATGACTTCTCTTTTCTCAGCTGATTTCTGATGTTTTTTTTTTCTCTTTTTATAACTTCTTATTTCTGCTTATTCTTGCGCCATAATGTCATGAGGGTCGGATAGTGACGAGCTTTGGATTTTTCCGTTTCATAGCAAGGATCAAACCCTGCATGTCATCTTGGAGGAACGTCGGAGAGTGTCCCGGTCCCATTAAGTTCCAGGCTACCGGACAAGTGGTTGAACGTCATCCTGGACCTGAATGGGATCCTTTGTGTCACGGAAGACGCAAAGTCCAAGGGTTGGTCAAAGTCCCAACGTGATGTTAGCTAGCCGCACTCGGCTATTCATCCCGCATTTGTGGGACCCAAGCTAGTGTACGTCCGCCCAAACTACGCAGAGTTCTTGCGCAAATTATCTACCTTTGCACACGTCTCGGTGTGGAGCTCAATGAAAAAGCCCACAGCTGAAGAAATCTGCCTTTACCTTTTCGAGGGTTTAGAATTCCCAGATTTTGTATTTGGGCAGAACTCCTGCACCACGTTGAAGTGTCAGGAGAACACAAGCTACCTCACGACGTTCAAGGAACCAGGAACAACGAAGGAGCTGTTCTTGAAGGACCTCAATCAATTTTTTAATAGCCATCAAGGAAAATTCACAAGTGCTAACACAATCATGGTTGACGACAGTCCGGTGAAACACATCTTAAACAAGCCAAAGAATATTGTTCTCCCGGACACTTGGACCAACAAGGGCAACGGTCTGAGGGATGCGTTTATCTTGGAGAACCTCCTTCCCTAGCTAGAGCGCCTCCATCTCGCTTAAGATGAGGGCATTAAATTTTTCCGAGAGAATAGTAAGGGGAAGATAGGGCGCCAAATGCTCTGTGATGAGCGGAACTGCAAGGAATACAATAGATTAATGGATGTAGTTACACAATCACGCTCCTTGAGATAGGGCTTCCATGCGATGGATATATTTTAGCGATTTCTCTGTGGTCCATGTAGTCTTTTTAGCTTGAGGCAACCTTAATTGTAAATAGGCTTCTAGTTTGTGCTTTGCCTTTGTATTTCTGGACCCACATCTTAATAAATCGTGTATGAAACATATTGTCTTTATTATAGGGTTCACCTTTTTAGCTCGGTTGGACCTATTTTGTTCTTTATTTCACGTTGTTTATATGTATTTGCTTGCTCATCCATTTGAATTGAAATTGTGTAAATGCTGTTGCCAACTTTTGATCTTTTCTCTTTTTACCTCCAGACTGTACTTCCACCTGCTATAGTGGTCCAAGGGGGCGTCCTCCCGTGCTCTGCGTCCGTCGACTCCTTCCTTGAGTACGGACAAAATGCAATCTTGAGTACTGGGAACTTTCTGTGCTCCGTGGCCGCGGCCAACTCTACAATGGACTTCTCAGTGATGCCCGTGGACGACGGTGTCGTCGACAGTCCACCAAGTCGGTTGCCTTTGCTGGTGAAGTCGTCCTCGCCTTCACCTCTTCGGTCGAGGGATCCTTCCACCTCACGCATGTCACCTTCTACGTCCGAGAAACTGATACAGAGGAAACTGTTTGACAAATTCCGTGACCTTGAATCCGCTGGTCATTGTCAAGATCAAAGACCTACTCTGTTAAGGGAGACCAAGTGCCAAGTGCGCTCTCATGGTGTTTTCCAACATCGCATGCGAGCTGCATCACTAAATGTAAGAAGGACGAAGACACATGATGGCCTTCTTCAAAGTTGGGCCACTTATCTATGGCAGGATGTGTGGGATCAGAATTTCATTCAGCAATAGAGGCTACGAGAGCTACGAGAGTATAAGAAAATTGACAATGGTTATAGTCGTGGGCCAGAGATTTTGAAGGCGATTGCGACTCTTCATAGCTAGACCAATATGTAGCAAATTTGGATATGTAGCAATGACTATATTGTATAGCTCAGCAGTAGTCCAAGTATATAATCGCATTGTCCAAGCCTCTTATAGTATACATTGCATGAGTGAATCACACTCAGTACATAAATATACACAATCATGACAATCATTACAAATACAGAATCACATATGTTGGATACTTGTTGGAATTATCCGGCTAACTATAAATACAAGAGTTCTTGTTCATGGTGTTCTTTTGTCTACATCTATATTTTTTCACGATCAATTTATGACTGTATATTCTTCCAAATTGCTTGTTTGTTAATAGATAAGTTAATAAGTACTCTATTTTAGTCTCTCGTTTCAATGGAAAACTCTCATTTTAATGAATATAGTGTTACTTAGAGAATTTTATCTATCAATTTTCTTCGGTGAAAACCTTCATTTTAGAGGTATATACATTATTCCTATTTTTCAAATTTAAAAAAAATTAGTTTTCTAATTTTATAGTACTCCTGAAAAATTCATGAGTACTGTTGCAAAACACAACAAATAGGACAGGTGTTTCTTGCAATGACCCTTAGAGCTATATCACCATTAGTCTTTTCTTTTAACCAAGATAGATTTAATTCACCAACAACTTGAGAATTATTATGGATTAGATGGAGAGCCGTGATGATTTCAATGGCAAAGTCGTGGGAGACTATCTTCATATGATGATGTTTGACGACGGGACTATGGAGATTTATGCGGAAGAGGTAAACCGATCCCATTTGATTTTTATTCTCATTGTTTTACTATTAAGTTTCTTTTTACTGAATGCTTGGAATTAGGATTATCTAGTATATATTAGAGTCAATTGTAAAGTATGTGCATTCGAGGACCAAGAGCTAGAGTTTGAAAAAAACACAGAACAAAACTTCTTGGAGCACCAAAATTGGGATTCAAAGGAGTTTAGTGCCACATTTCTTTTCTACTATTTTCAATCATACCTTCTTCTGACACCCTTTTCAAATTGAGGTTTCCTTTATGATTAACTCTAAGGTAGGGGGCTGTAAAAGTGACCCTTTACCAGCTGATTTGCATTTTGGGGAAGCTAAACTTCTTAAAAGAATTTTTAGTAAATTTTTGTGGTAAGAAAAATGGAGTTGGCATCTAATCCAAGTCGTTTTATATTTTTTGGACCTAAGTTATGGAATTAGTTATGAATTTTTGAAGTTAAAAACATAGTGGTTTCTAAAAGTGCCCCCTTCCTAAAATGTACACTTCTGGTACATGTTAGAGGCAAAACCTACCAGATTGCTTTTAGATACATGGTCACAATTACAGCCCCCTACCTTATTGTCATAAAGCATCTTGCCACAGTGGGTTCTCAAATTTCAGTTGTGACTTATGTTAATTCACGTGAAAAAGTCAGTCAGTCTAATTTTTGATATCCCCAAGAGACTCGATCAATCTTAAACGTGCACAAGAAGAAAGGTGAGGAGCAGTGATAGGAAGTGGCAGCCAGAGAAGAAGAAAGACGGTCACCACAAAATCTTGCCCTTCAGTCTGTCATGGAATTTTCATGAAAAAAAATGTTTTTGAAGAGTTGTAAAGTAATTAGAATGTAGATTTAAAACCAAAATTCAAAATTCAAAATTCAATGTCCTTTCTTGGAACCCACTAAACATCAAAGTTCTTTGTTAAATTGGTAAAATTTCTCGTGATTTTGGGCAGGTACATGTGACTAGAGATTTCCATATTTTGAAACCAAACTTTAATAGAAGGTATGGACAAGGAGTATCTTTAAAGACCAACAATTTTTGTGACTTTTGACTACATGGTTGAGAAGTAATCACATAATATGTTATTTGTTTCTCAACTTGGGCAGTTTGGGCAAATTAGAAAAAATAATTCTTTTTGGAAACGAAAATTTGAAATTGGTTATATAAATTCATATATACGTGGAAAGCTTTGAATCATTTCACTTGGATTAATGAGTCAAAAGTTATGAAGAATTTTAGTATGTAGGTAGTTATGGATTCTCTACTCTAAAATAAACTTTGAAGTCCTTTATTTTAAATGTTTTAAATATTTTTGAAAAAAATAAAAACATTGGGTGTATATTGTTTATTATAAAATTTGAGGATTGACATTTTTCAATTCAATAAATAAATTGTCAACAATTTAGTATTTTGAATCATTATCTACTTCTTTCAATTTACTATTTCTTTTGTACATGTTGTTCAATTTCAAATGATTTGAAAATTTTCAAACATGTAGAAAACTTGAATTGGAGAATGAATCCAAAGATTAACAACCATTTTGAACATTTTTTCATACAAATGTGACCTTCTAAAGTGCAACTGTCCGGATTTTTGCAGTGGTAAAAAAAGGATTTTTGTAACTTCAAACACTAATATCTTGCAATCTACATGGAGAAACTTTCTGAAATTTTTTCTACATCTTCTCAAACTAGTGCACTAAAAGATCCTATTGTTACATTATTCCATAAATGTTTTTTTTTCTAAAATTTGGTAGTTGTCCTAGAAATGACAGTTTTGATGAAAACATAGTCAAAAACCTTTAGGGGTGAAATTGGTGAAATTCCTCCTCTTTGGTACTTACAAGGCCTCCAACATAAATCTATACCTTCCTAATTTTTAGAGGTTTGCACAGATGAATGATCAATGCAATTGTGACGCTCCAATTTTAACAATCGCTCCAATTGATGTTACTCTAACTACTTACTGCAGTCTCGCTCCTCATAAACTCCAAACCGATATTATGCAACGCGTTCTGGAGGATTGGACAAGGGGTTTCAAAGGCTTTTGGTCCACCGACTAACCCGCTCAATTTATGTGGGTTCTGCACAGTTAGTGCAGAGTGCAACTTAGATCAAGCTTCGTGGAATTTGCTGCCACCTAGCTAGAAAGCACAGGTAAGGGATAATTTGCATAGGTCAATACTGTACTAGCATATTCTATACCGTAACGTCAATAAATCTTTCACCCGCTCTAAGTTTCAGAGCTGCGTGCACTCGATCTCCCTCTGAGTGAGAAAGTCCAATAAAAGGGTTTGATTTGCAGGTCAAATTAGCTTCATTACATTGGTTACTTAAAGCAGTGTAATTCATAATCTTCCACTGGATTTCGAAAATTAAACCATCCGATCAAGAGTGGCTTCGCATAATTATACTCCCTTTGTTTCTGAAACCTTCCGGAACCACTTCAATAGTGAAATGGGCTCATCAAGCATTGCATTTAGGATTCAAAGTTGACCACCATTCAGTGTTTACTTTGGTCTGTCTTAATCCTTTGGAACTCATTCTATTCAAATTATCACCAAAAACAAGATCTATAAAAAGTGACAATATTGATTGTTAGTAGAGATAGGGTTGGAGCTATAGATGATAGGACAAATGATTCGAGTGTATTGTTGAAAAGATTTTAGGAGTCAAATAGGAAAATCTTTAACTTTGGAGAGGCCACGTTTGAGATACTCAAGGCTGAACTGTACTAATTGTGGGCAAGCAATAAGTTTGAGTACTCTACTTGAAGGAGGCTTTTTCATGATTTTAATTTGGAGTGCCCTCTATCCAAGTGAATGTCACTTGAGGGTTAAGATGAAGACTAAATTTTTACACATAAGGTAGATATAATTATGGTTGGTGGAAACCAAAATTCATGTATATAAGTACAATAGCAATTGAAAATAGAACTTTTCAAAATTAAAATCAATCAAATCATGAATGATCTTAGTTAACTAGGAGTTTCATTTAACATTGAAGTTGGAGCTAAGTTGATATAGCCAAAAAATTAGTATCACCACTAATTCTAAAAACTCCAAAAACATCTTAGCCAAATTCTACTACAAATCTACCTAATACCATTTTAAAAACATACTAAATTACAAAGAGAATTCAACACAGCTTGGCAAGATAGTGCCATCACTAATTAAATGGCCCATAACCTCATCTTCAATGTGAAGAAGGGCTGGAGGAAAAGTCCCTTCTTATTAATCAAAAAGAATAAACCACAATCTAGGTTCCAAGACGAATTGGTTCCATGGTTTCTCCAAATCCGATCTCAAATTCTACTTGATCTCAACCTTACTAGGAACAATATATAATTCTTCTGAGCTTTGTTCCAAAGTTTACAGAAGAAAGCCTTTCCCATGCCATCAATAAAAATTCACCACTGACACTGACATTCCTGCAACTGAGATCTCGCACTACTGCTTCAAATTGGAAGCCCACAAATGAAAGATATCTAGAAATCGGAACCGAGTCGAACCACTTCTTACAATTGCAAGTAATGTCGACTTCAATTCATTCCACTAAGGGAGGAGGTCCATAAACCGACCATCTAAGGGCTGGAACAGAATTTTGAGCAGGTCAAACATCTTGAAGTATTTTCCAGTGAATTTTTCTTGAAAGACAGCTTGAATATGCATCTAACCCAAGTCGTTTCATATTTTTTGGAGCTGTCTAGAGTTAGTTATGAATTTCTGAAGTCAATATGGCATAGGGCTCCAAAACCGCCCACCCCCCTAAAATGTTCACTGTTTGTACATTACTGTAAAGATCAAAAAGCATCATGTACCAGATATATACATTTCAGAAGGTGAGCGGTTTTGGAGCCTGAGCGGTTTTCGAGCCTCCTCCCTTACTTCCTGTAAGTAAGGTGGATATCCCACTGGTACACGTACAGAGACCCCACCGTCAATTCCAGGAGAGGAGTCAGAATCCCATACCCCGAGTACCCTCGCAGCTTCCCTGTCCCTCCAGGAACAATGACCTCGTAAGGTGGAGTGGGTGTCTGAATGGTCCCGATCACAGTCAAGCTGCTGCCGTCGTACTTGGATCCCGTCTTGAAGATGTGCTGCGTGTTGATCTGCGCGCCGCCCGTGGCGATGCCGCCCTTGGTGGTCACGTCTGCGGTGCCCGTGATGGAACCCAAGAGGAGGCTGTCGGAGGTGTTGCCGGCTTTCAAGAAATTGTCGACGACGGTGAAAGTGCCCCACCCGATGGCGCTAAAGTTGCCTTGGCCAGTGCCTGCGGCCGCGAGGAGGGTCGAGTTGGCGCCGCCGCGGATCTCGTGGGCGAAGTACGTAAGGTGCAGGGATTTCTTGGGAGATGTCTTGGCTGAAAAACGCAACAGGGAACGCCCAATATTTAATCGAATGAAACACGAACTTGTAACATCAACACCACAGTTTAATTTTACGATTAATTACGAATCGAAGTTGATAATTGCAGAGCTGCCTGCAACGTTAAGTTCCGGGAATTGGTGACAAAAGTGCACAATAATCTGGAGTTGGTCACAGGCTTGAAATCGATCAAGAGCATTAGATTTGACGCATTGACGGCGCGGTATGGCCGACAGATGGAACTACAGTAGCTCTAAGCACACTAGAAACTAAGTTTCCAGCAGGGCATCTATCTGCAGCTGCAATCGATCAGTGGAAAGCGATTATTGGCAGAGGCGCATTCTTCTGCATGAGTGTTGTGATCAAGCTAGAACCCAAATCATTTGAAGCATGAAATCGATCAAATGCTATAGCTATTGAAACCAACTATCGATCAACTCCTTGAAATGACCCAAACGTAAGATCATTTCTTTCATTTCATGCCGGAGGAGTTGCAAGGGGAAGTGTCGGTACCAGTGACACCTCCCTGCAGGCTGCACAGGAGAATGCACAAGGTGTAAAACGCCAGAACCCGTGTCGCCATAGTTGCCTGCTGCCTGCAAATCGATTGAAAATGCGCTCCCTCTAGCTAGCTGTGAGGCAAGCAGTGAGTACTATACACTTGGTGGAGCTGGACACGAGAAACTTGAGACAAAGACTGATTGAGAGGAGAAGTGGAGTGAGGTGTGCAGAAGTTCTCGCGTGCGGTTTAATTTATATGAGATCGATCGTGGAGGCCCCCACTTTCAAAAGCCTAGACTTCCTGCGCTTGGTTTAGTACGTCAGAGTCAGACTGGGTAAACCGCCAAGTAGCTGCAAGTTCGCAAATAGAAGTTCTGCACAACAAAATGAGAGTCGCATTCGCGGGGTCTGTGCTCATCTGCGAGGAAGGACTGAAGAACGGAAACCCATGCCGGTGAAGGAAAATTAACCGGCCGCTTAATGCTGAATCATCCACTTGGTGATATAATGGAGTAGTGTGCCTTCTGGCGTTGCCACAGTGAAAATCAAAGTATAAGTAATTTTCTAATTTTTTAGAATAGAAAATAACTCACAGTGAGTCGGAACACTGTGAAATCACGCCCATGCACCCCTCCTTGTTGAGGGCTTTTTGATGGTACCAAGCACATGACTAGGGACGCATGGGGACTTTGTAGTCTCGAAATGGCTTATGGAATACTACTATTTTAATGAAATATGCCATCTAACCGTATACTATTTTAATGGCACCCCTAGGACTTCTCAATGAAATGAAACATCATAGGTTGATGAAATCTTTAGGTGTTGTGCATTGCAACATATCTATACTAGTTCAAATTAGTATTCATTAAAGAAGCTTAAAAAAAACCTCAAGCGATTTGCAATTATTAAAAAAATGCTCTCTACATATGAAGTGGTGATGAAGATGTTTTTACTTTGGATTTAGCATGATGGATTACAAGGAATAGAAATTATTGCTTACAAATTAAATGTAAAATGCCAATGTTAGTTATCCATGCCATGATGAAGGTTTGATTAGTGTAATTTTGAGAAGCTTTAAAAGGAAATTGTGTAATGTATGAAATTATGAATGAAAAGAAGGAAGAATGTTGCCTTACATAAGTTACATGAATCAATGATACTAATATTTCTAGTTAAATTGGGGTAACAAAGTCTAGAGTTCACATATTGAGTTGCAAATTACAAAGAATAGGGACAATTTGAAACTCAATGGTGTAAGAAAGTTTATCTTGTACATATATACTCAAGATTCATAAAATAGAAGATAAACATTTGTGTAATTCATCCAATGGAAATTCATCAAAAAAGCTCAAAAATAAATCATATACTAGTATTGTATTGATAGAATGTAGAGAAATTGCGTTTAATTGAAGCAATGATAGAGATCTATGTTGTTTTTGGAGTTGGAGTTACAATTATTAGTGATTATTTCCTTAACCCCTACATGACCACTCTACTAAATTTGGCAACATAGCAATTTTGAGTTAGTACAAGTCACTAGAGATTTTCATACTTTAGACCCAAAATTTAATAGAAGGTTGAAATGGGGAATATCTTTGGGGTGATTGCAAGAAACACTTAAAGCCTTTTGTCACACCTTAGTTTTTGAATGTTCTTTTGGCTTTAACTTTTGTGTTCTAGATCTAAATGACTCAAAATTTATAATGAAGCCCAGGGAGGACACTCCCCACGTTTTAGCAACCTACGTGCGGCAGAAAAAGTAATACAAGTAATACACCTTAAAATTTAAATTTTTTTTCAAAAAAAAATTATGGATAGATTTTACTACTTTAGAAGTTTATGTTTTGAATTATCGGTATTTTTTTTATGCTAATAGTAATTAGTTATAAATTTTTGAAGAAAAAAGATACACTGTAAAGCTGAAAATAACTTTCACACCTCTATATTATATAAGAAAAAAAAATTGAAAAATGAAAAAAAAATTCTATAGAATAGCTTTCTATTGAAAGTCTAGCTTGGTTGAATATTTGATGCAATAGTCGTCTTCATGTGAGCTATATAAATATTTTAGTTGGAAAACATGCCATTTTAGTTCATTTTTCAACCCTTTGTAGACAATATATCTTATGTTATTTGGAATTGAAATTTTTGTCAATAGAAACCTTTAGTAATTGTTAAACAAAACTCAAAATTTTAAGATGAAATTATAGTTTATTCAAGGTGTATTACATATTTTACTTTTTCTACCGCCACACGTGGGTAACCCAAATGTAGTGAGAGTGTCCTCCCCTAGTAATGAAGCTACTCTTTACTATTATATACCTTCACTAAATTTTGAGGATTTTTCAAAATTTATTTTTTATTTTTTATTAGCCCTGAAAATTTCTTACAATGGGTGATTGAGGGGGTTTGCACCATTTATCTCCAAAAAAACAAGTTTTAAGCTGAAATTTGGAGAAGATTGTCTCTTAGTAGACTTATAGCTACTATTTAAAGGAATTTTAAAAATAATTATTTTTATGTGGTGTAGAAGTCCACAAAGAAAGCCTATTTTTGCATTTTTTCCCAAAGGTATGAAATATTATTTTGGTAATTTTTTGGTCAAATTTCATCACAAATGTTTTTTCTCAAAATTCTAATTTTTAAATATTTAAAAATATATATATCCTATTTTTTACAAATCAAAATGTCAAAAGATGTATTGTCTTCACTAGAATTCTATGCAAATTCTATGCCCAAAGTTCTAGTGACAAAAATACATCTTCTGACATTTTAATTTGTAAAAAATAGTATTTATTTTTTTTAAATATTTAAGACTTGGACATTTGAGAAAACTTTTTGGTAATTAGATTTGACCAAAAAACTCACCAATATAATGTTTCATACCTTCAGAAAAGAATGAAGAAACAAGCTCTCTTTGTAGACTTCTACACTACATAAAAATAAGTATTTTTAAAATTCCTTTGGGAAGTAGCTATATTTCTACTAAGAGACCATCCTCTCCAAATTTCAGCTTAAAACTAGTTTTTTTGGAGATAAATGGTGCCAAAAAACCCCTAAATCACCCATTGTAAGAAAATTTTGGGGCTAATTAAAAATAATTAGTTATTTTTGAAAAATCCTCAAAATTTAGTGAAGGTATATAATAGAAATGAGTATCTTCACTATAAATTTTGAATCATTTAGATCTAGGATACAAAAGTTATGGCCAAAAAAAATTCAAAAACTAAAGTGTGACGAAACACAATAAATAGTACAAGTGTTTCTTGCAATCACCCTTTCACGTGTACTAAAAATGGGGACATTTAAAAATACAAGTCAAAAGTGATAGCCTAATATGTCATTTTCTTTTGTATATGGGAAGTTTGGGTAGATTGAAAAAAATCATTTCTTTTGAAACCAAAATTTGAAATTATTTTTGTTCATTTTTGTATGCATGGAAAGCTTTGAATTACAGTTCCATTTTTATCAATGAACCAAAAGTTATGAGATGTTTTTGTTTGTGGGTAGTTATGGATTCTTTACTCTTAAATAAACTTTGAAGTCCTTGATTTTACATTTTTACTCTATTTTTTATATTTTTTGAAAAAAGAAAATAATATAATGTAGATTGTTTATTACAACATTGCAACCATTAGTATTGGCCTTTTTCAATTCCATAAATAAATTCTTAACAATTTTGTATTTTGAAATCATTTTCTACTTCTTATTACTTACTATTTTTTTCAAACATGTTGTACACTTCTAAATGATTTGAAAGTTTTTAGACAAGTAACTTACTGGGCTTCAACAATGAAGCCAAAGAAGTACAACCATTTTGGACTATTTGCATATGATTACAATTGCCTTCTAAAGTGCAATTGCCTTGTTTTTTGTGGGGTTAAAAAAATCTTTTTTGAGCATTCATGTACTAATATCTTGCAATATACATGATGAAATTTTTTGCACATGTTTTCAAACTAGTTTACTACAAGATCCTATGGTTACAAATCTCAAGAATGTTTTAAAAAAATGATATTATTACTAGAAATGACAATTTTTGACCATTTTTGGAGAAAATATAGTCAAAGAACTTAAAGAGTTAAGACAATATCACTATCTTTAATTATAGCAGTTAGAAGATTACAATAAAGAAAAAATAATACAAAACCCATATTGCTATTCAACAAAAAGCAAATTTGAAAATGGTTTAGCATTATATAATTCTTCAAAGACGCAGCTTGCCATGACCAAACGGTAGACAAGTCACCAAAATGCTTTGAATCTTTAACCCTTTAGGGCCTAGCAAACCAATTTTGCTTCTTTTAAATTGAATTTTGGGAATTGGAACACTCTCTTGGCCTTAGTTCTTCTTGGGGTATGAACAAGATGTGAGGGCACGGGTATTCTGCTTCCAATGAGCCATTGGCCATCAAATTTGGAGCAATGATGATTTGTCTATTGCAATTTGAAGTTGGGAATTTTAGAGTTTCGAAATGCATTGTGGAACGTGTTTCTCTATTGAATTTATTTGTGTATAACTAAAGAAAGCATGCCAAATTCACCATAGTGTTCAGTATAATGAATTCTATTTTCAATAAAAATTTCATGGGAAATTGAGCTTTTTTGTAATTGCTATGATTTTTCAAAGGCATAAACTTTAAAAAATCATATAAGTTTCATTTTTTTCCAAAAATAAATTTAAAATCACATTAGATAGAAGATATGAATTCTTATTTGTAGAAAAAAAATAATTTAAATTAAATTATAAAATTTTAATATGAAAATTTGATTATAGGATAATTCAAAAGGTTGCTTGAGGCTCCTTAGGCCCTAAAGGGTTAAGTTCTGACTCTTTAAGTGTTGACCATATTGTTTTTTTGACACAAATGAAACAAATTTTCATTGCAAAAGTAAAAATACAAGATCCTCCCGCCATAAGTGACCTGGCGTTGACCTTATTGTTGACAACTAGTAATCGAAGTCATTCATCGGACACTTTTGATCGTCAATGTCCTTCAAAGAGTAACCATGGAAATAATGGTGTAACTTCCTTATGTTCGCCAGTAGGTATTATGCTTTCCTAGATACCTCGAAGGTGGGACTTATTAATTAATTTTAGGATTGGGGTTGGCTGAGGAAGGAGCCATCAATTACAAGACATTTTTTATTTCCCCGTTCGAGCTTTTTCAAGGATGCAACAGGGACTCGTGTGTCATGATGAAACCATGTTATGCTGGCAATTGTTGCAAAATGTTTTTTTGGACTGTGTGGATTGTGTGTCTGGTCCATGCAGTACATTTTCTAGAGGAAAAATGTGTGGATTTGGTATTGTACTTGCTACAATTCTGGGCTATTGGGCAGGGCTCTTTGTTTACAAGCACTGTCTTTTGAGTGGATAGGGATAGTGAGCTGCTGTGCCACTTCCACCCAAAAGAAAGTGCAAGTGTGCCAAAAAAATTTTTAAATTTACCCCTTTTTAAAATTCCTCGCAGAGTTCCAGACCTCCTCCCACCATGTTTACAAAAATTAATAAATTAAAATTAAGTAATTAATTACTACTTTTCAAAAATCAAACATTAAACTATCTATTTTCATGGTATTTTCCATCACTCTTTGAGTGTGCATAACTTTTAGAGATAAATTTTTTTAGACTTGAATTTTCACACACCATAGTTTTTTAATGCTTTACAAATTATTCGTATTTCATTTATTTTTTAAATATTCTAAAAGTCATAGTACTCTAGTACTAAGGCCACTTTGAGCCAAAAATGGGAAATTTCGTTAAAATGGCGCCATTTCGTTAAATTGGTACTTTTGAGCAGTTTAGACTGCGTGGTTTGAACCGTTTTTTCTATCCTAGGATCTACATCTGTACTAGATTTTGTAAATCTACAACTCTCCTAGATTTCTGAAATCTATACCAATCCTAGATTTTTTAGATTGTTTGGTCTAATATCTATGCTTGTCATAGATTTCAGAAATCTAAAAGTGTCCTAGATATTAGCAATGTATACTTGTCCTAGATGTCAAGGTGTGAAAATGGCATGTGGAATACCGCCATTTTAACGAAATTCCCCATAAAACCAATAAGTGTTTCTTGCAATGACCCATATTTCCAATACCCTATAGTTTTTGTAAATTCATTCTTGTGGGGTTTTATTTTATTTTATTTTATTTTTTTGAACAAATGGGAGAACTCACTGCATTAAGAAAAAAAAACCAGGAAATGAGACCGGAGTTACAATTGCCAAGCCAGAGGCTGGTCAATGAAGAGAGAAAGAGCGCGGGAACATAAACAAAACCTGAAAGCTAAACAAAATGACACACTGGCGGACCTTGTCTATTCCGCCTAATGAGATCGTTCCGTCTAAATGCCAGCAAAGGGGGATGGAGCCAAATTTTGTCGAAAAGGTCCCAAATTGCATTGGCTTTGTGCAGGCTATGAGAAGCTCCAACTTGGGCTTTTAATTGGGCAGTATGTCCTGAGTCTACCAAAGCATCCCATAAGAGCTGATGAAGCATACCTAGGGGCCACAGAACTTGGGAGAAGACTTTCTCATTCGGAGCGATCCAGATCAGCCATAGCAAGGAACCACGAAGGAGCAACCAAATAGCTCTGAATTCGTGGAGGCGTCGTGGCAAGGATCCACCAAAAATACACAAAGTAGAGTCGAAGCGAGTGTAAGGGCCTAGAATTGGTTGCTAACCCCAAAGGTGGTAGAGGATTGATTGAGATTGTGGGGTTTTAAATAGGATTATGTTACATTTAAAATTTAAGTGTCCATTTTTTTCCTACCTCTACCTTTCTTTACAAAATTTTCTTTCCACTTACTATGTAAATGTATAAGATATATATGATGAAACCAACAACAATCAATTCAATTCAAAGTGCCATTGATGAAGTGGTAGTTTTTAACTTCCAAAGACAAATTGTTCATTGAATAGACAATTGAAAATCTAGGTACTAAGTTGAATAGGTTCCTATGAAGTGAATTTTGATTGGATGTTCATAAAATTTTGACATAAGATGTGAGCATGTATGTCTTTAAGTAAATATATAATTTTTTCAATTAGGGATTCAAATTAAAGTTCTGCTTCCTATGGGCGATTCTAACTCTATTTTTAAGCTAGAACCTTATACATGGATTTTTGATGTCAAATTTAAATAAGGATTGTTAGGGTGATCAAAGTAAGCGCCTTCCAAGAAATGGATATTCAAATGATGTAATTTGTTCTTACAAAAGTTTAAAAAATAGCTAAATATTGTAAAGGTTTGTACAATTTAAAGATTATTGATCAACTAGTCAAATGTTAAGAGGTATGGATTTAAATCAAAGTTTTTCTAATCTTATCTTTAGATATTATTTATAGGGTTCTAAAATGATATAGTAGATTGAATTTGGAATTTCCCTTCAAAAGTTATGAAAGGATGAAAAATAGTGTCTAATAAGCTTTAAAAAATTCATTTTTTGTTTAAAAATAGAACATTAGCTCTTTCTTTTTTTCAATTTTAATTGTTGACCTTCTAATGATTTTTAGTTTTAGATTTTATTTTATTGTCTATTTTGGGTTAATTTTGAAAAAGTCCATCCAAATAGATTCTAAACTTCATTCATTAATATTTCACTCAAAAATGATTGATTTTTAAAATAAAAAATTATTTTAGAATCCTTTTTAGATTTTTAAAAGCATCCCAAATAAGGTATCCTTTATATATTTCTCCAAAATTCTTGGTTAAAAGGTTGTTTGATGTAATCTGATTATAGATTTGAATCTTAAACTACTATTCTATCTTTTGACAGAAAAGTTATTAATGGATGAAGTTTTGTCAAATTTTAAAAGAATAACTTTCATCAACAAATTACTTTTAATCTAAATGAGTGTTTTCAAATTCCTAATGAATTTAAAAATTCTAACTTCTATCGAGATTCTAAGATTATTTTATTTGATATTTTTGGATGAAATTATCAATTTATTATCCAAATTCCAAACATTGTTCATCCAACTTAAGTATTTAATTTTGATTAGGTGTTCACATTTGAAAGTTAATTTTTCATTTTTCTATAGATATTGTTTTATCTATCCTATCTTAAACGTTGGTTTAAATGTTAGCTTTAATTTTAAATGAAAAGTTTTAATTTGAAAAATCAAATGAAAGTAGAAATCAAAGAAATTAAAAGTTGTTAGCATACCTTCTCTATGAGTGACTTCACTGTGCTGTCATCGAAAAGCATCATGTGAATTTGTTCATTCTAAATTTCCCCCTCCATTTGGCTAAATCATTATAAATTTGGGATTAATTTTAGTGGTTTGGTTGTTTTTTTGGTCCTTATTTAAATTCCTACTTAATAGTTATGGGATTTTTATTTAGTTTAGATGTATTTTGGATAATTTTCAAAAAAATTTAGAACTATTTTAATACCTAAAACTATTAAATTCACTAAATACAATCAAATCTAATAAAATTTTAATTATTTTTTAATTCCCATTAACTCTAGGATAATTAGTTGGCATTTTTGTTTTTCTTAGTAGGCCTAATAAAACAAAAATCAACTAAAGGCCAAACACTAATTCCAAGAGAATAATAAAATATGATTAAACAATATTTAATGGCAATAGTAACGGAATCAAATCAATTATGGGTTCCTACCTTATTAAATGCAATTATTCTTTGGTCAGGCCAACTTTTTGGCCTTGCAAGACTCTTTAATTATTTTCCCAAAATCTCTCCTTCATTTTGAAGAACTTTGAGAGTTTTGGTGAAAGTTTAGCAACTTTTTCTTGGTGTTAAATTTGTAATTATCAAAAATGGAAGGAAGACATGTGTTTTTAGAATTAAATTTCTTTTTAGTGGCAACACTTTGAATGTGGATGTAAACAAAATCAATTAAATAAAGATGAATTCATTATCTAATTCATATGTTCAAATTCTTCCATACATGGCTTTAGTCTCATCAAGCCCTAGTTGCTTCAATCTCACCAAACCCTAGCTTCTTAGTCTCACTACGCCTATGTTGCTTATTCTCACTAGCTTTTGGCAATTGCCACGTGATAGGCTAGGCTTGGTTGCTAGTACATCCATTGGACCAACTCCATCATTGGTTTGACTCCATTCGTTGGTCCAACTCCTAACTAGTTCTATATTGGTAGGTCCCTTTTGAATTGAACTAACTATCTTTAGGTCGACAAACCTGTATTTTGGAGTCTTAGATTGTAAATAAAGCTAACTAATTTTTGTTTTTTTGTGAAATAATGAAGGAAAAAAATTACTAATCTAATTGTTGGAGATTCAATAGAAGACTAGCTAAACTAATGTTTTGGATTTTAAAAGTTTTTTTCTTGAACTATCCTATTTAATTAAAACAATTCTATCTAATCATGGATATTCTCACTCAAACAAGCACAACAAAGAAGATGGAAGAAAGAGCACTAATTTGGAGAGAGAAAGGAAATGATGACCAAATACCATGGCTTAAAAGCCTTATGTATGTCAAATCTCTACCTATCCAAATTACACCTATAGTCAAGTGATTTGATGGGATAATTGGTTAAATTATCATATAAAATTGGCTTTAGGCTTAAATGGATGTGGCAATTCAAGAACTAATCACTTAATTCATAGCTTTTGATTTTTATGGGAAATTTAAAAGAGGTTCAAAGCTTTGCCATGTGGGGGCAACCCCACGTTTATACGAATTATTTTTTAAAAATCAAATAGTTATAGAACTATAGCTTTACTATAGCAATCCTAGGCATTAGTTGTGTCAAATGACGGAATTAGTGTTTTAAGGGTCTTAAATATTGCAGGAAGTATATATGGCAGTGTTTAAACTGAACTTCAACTTAAATTCTCCAAATTTCAAAGGAAGTAGCTAATTAAATGCCAAAGGAGGTACACATAATAGTATTTAATTGAACTTTAACATTTAAAATTCAAATATCTATTATACAACAAATTTTGAGTTAGAGAATTAGTCTAAAATACTTTTGGCAAAATCAAGTTTTGTTACTTTAAGTGAATTAGTACTACATGTTGATATAAGTATTACAAGATGTTAGTTTTGAAAATCTTTTAGCAATTTTGAGTCTAGAGGTTTATTCCTTCCCAATTCCTTAAAAATTCAAAAGATCAAGGCTTAGCCTCTAAAACCTAAACAAAAGCAAATAGAAATACATTAAAAGGACCGTTCAATCCTTCAAAGTAGACAATTAGCAAATAAATGGTGTTCACGCTTAGCCAATAACATAAAGTAAGAAAATTGGTGCTTTGATCTGTATCGGTAGTACAACACAATAAAAATGAGAGCATAATGTTGTTGTATAAGAATGAAGGTATCAACAACCTTGAAGAAGGGATTTTTTTATACCTATTTCTAGTAAGTTGTCAATGAATTACATTTTATTTTCAATCTTTGAATATTTGCTTAACTACCCTAATGTAATTGCAAAATAATCTTTGTTTTATATTAAAAAAAAAACTATAAAAAATTCTCCATTTACCTAATAGATCTCGGTCACATCAAATTCAAAATCTTTTCTCAAAGATATTTTGAAATTAATCCTAATTAATTTAGATGTTTAGTATTTTAATCCAAAGATATTTTTAAATTGACTTTTTTTAGTTCAAAGTTGGCTTAGTATGTAATAAATAAGATCTTGAACAAATTCAATTTTTGATTTTTTAAAAGATATTTATGAAATTAACTTTGAATTACCATTCATTACAATAAAAAATTCAAATTAAGAACTGACCCTCTCTATCTTTTGGGGGAACATCTACGCCATTGCGTTTAGAAGACTCCAATCTATGTAGAAGATCCTAGATTCTATTTCCTAAACTGTTTTTAAGTGTGAAATCCACTCACAGTAATTCCAAAGAAAAGTTAAAGAAAATTCAAACTTTCGAAATTAGCATCTTTCAAACAATCTGTTAGGCTAGGCTTGTCAGAAATGTTTGTAGGGGTAGGAAATGTCTCCTCATTCATTCCCTTTGGATACCATGAGCTCCTACTTTGTTAGTCAACTTGCCGTCTATGAGCCCTCAAATTGGCAGTTTGGCACTTGGAACTCTAGGTCTAATTTTTGCAAATCTTTTATAGATATCAGTCAAATTATTGAAGGAAAACATATAAAGAAAGAGTTAAGAGGATTTTGGTAGAAATCTCTACCAAAGTGGTGAAAAAACATCTTAAAAGGTGGAAAATTCCTAAATCTAGTGATTTTCATCAATTCTAAGTCTTAGAAGTGAGTTTGAGAAAATAGTTAGCAATTTTGAGAGATGTAGAGACATGAGAGTTAACCAATTCTAGTGTCTGTTTGTGCAAAATCAACATTTTAAAAATGCATATGACATACTGGCTAAGCCAACAAAGTCTATTTTAGGTCTAAGAAGTTTACAAGAGTCTAAACTCAATTTCAATGAATTAGGTTTAAAAGTAAAAAACCATATAGGTAACTTTGAGAGTTGAAGTATCAAAACAATAAAGATGGTGAAATTGACAATTGGAGCCTATAGAGAGGTGTTTCAAGGGTAGAAGCATGTCAAGAGCTAAGAATAATCACCAATTGTCCAAGATTTCCGGGTATCAGGAATTAAATTGTCCAATTGGGCAAAATAATTCCAAATTAATAAAAATAGACAAATGCAAGTGAGCATGGAGCTTACACTTAGAATTTAGAAGTGCCTTGGATGTTATCGGATTTATTTTGGATGTTTTTGAAATTCCATGTTGACTCTATGGGAAGTCAACCGCAGACAAACATATTTGTAAATTCTTAAAAATTACATATATTGCAATAAAATCTCACTAAAATCTAAATTGGGTTTTTTGTACTAAATAAGTACCTAGTCAAGTTTGAAGACATTCTGACATTCTCAACTACTAAAACCAACATCGACATCGAATTTCACAAGAATTTATAACATGGTACCATGATGGTGAGTTGACTGGCGTACTAGGAGCTAATGGTGTCCGATTGAAGCAAATGAGGAGACATTTCTTGCTCTCACAAACATTCCTAACAACTTTGGCCTAAAAGATTCACCAAAAAGCACAAATTCCAAAAAGTTTGATTTTTAACTTTTAATTGGAGTTACTATAATTTCAATTTGCACTCACATATGGCCTAAGAGTGAGGAGTAAGGGGTTCTATAGACTAATTGGGGTATTCTAAAGACAATGGCGTAGACAACTTTTTGTTTTGAGTTGTTCCCTAAAAGATAGAGAAGGTCAGCCTTAGTTTGATTTTTTAATCGTTAATTGCAGTTAATTAGAAGTGAATTTGAAAATATCTTTTGGAAAATCAAAGATTGAATTTGGTCAAGATCTCTTTTTTGTGCAAAAAATCATCTTTGGACTAAAGAAAGACAATTTTCAAAATGACTTTTGGTTCATTTGCAAAATATCTAGATAGATTAGCATTAATTTCAAAATATCTTGAATTAAAGATCTTGGATTTGATTTGGCCAAGATTTATTAGCTAAATGGAGAAAGTTCTAGAGTGTTTTTTCATCATCAAACAAGTATTATTTTGAAATTACAATTAGGGTAAATTAAAAAATATCTAGGGAAAAATAAAAAAATGTTTTTACTAACAATTTATTGTGGAGGGCCCGGAAACGAGTATATAAAGGCCCCCCCTTGAGGTTTCCAGTACCCTTATTTTCCTACTTACTAACACTTTGTTCTCTTTCTCTTATTTTGTGCTACCGGTGTGGTCGGAGCATTTTTTGCACCAAAGATCTTGGCCAAGTTTTTTTTGTTTTTTTTGTGATCTTTGAAGGCTTACGGTCCTTTCAATTGATTCCTATTTCCTTTGTTTTGTATTAGAGGCTTGATCTCAAATTCTTAATTGGCTACTACTTGTGAAAATTTGAATATTTAGTACCAAAGTTTGGTTAAATATTGTCATGTGTACCTCTTTTAGTTTCTAAACTTTAAAATACTAAGTATTTGTGAAAATTTTAGGCATCTAACACCAAAATTCAGTTAAACATTGTCATGTATACCTCCTTCTATGCCTAAAATTTTGGAATAATCAATTGAGACCATTGTACTAGAAATTGCCTCTATATGGCGGAATGATAGTTTTCCTCCTCTTTGAAATTTGAAAAATTGTTGGAGGGCCTTTTTCCAACACTTCATTTCATTGTAGAAGGAATTATCACTACCAAAAGAAGAACCTTATCATTGCCCAAACATAAATTAGGACTAACATTGTTAGCTCCTTTCAAACTACACCATTAAGTTAGTTAATCTCAGATACAAAAAGATTCTAGAATTATTCCATCAATGGGATATGAAACCAAAATTCCAAAACCAAAGGACCATCCAATTAGCTAACATTCAATTAGACTACCTAGTGGACAGAGCCAAGTGGACGGAGAACCAAAGACGAGCGACCAGCCACTCGTGCCTTGCCACGTGGCGCGGACGCGTCGTCAGTAGGGGTTGGACGGGCTTCAGACTAGGGGCTCAAGGATCTGGCTAAAGGGGATTCTAGGGAGTCTGGAGAGTTTGGAAGGGAGTCCAGCGTCCAAGCTCACATTCTATATACCCATTCAATACTCACAAGAACATTCAAATAAGTAGTCTAATACTAATTCTTATGTCAACTATTTAACTTAAAGCCACACATTGATAAATTGATACTTCAAAAATTAGATTTTTCATCAAAATCAAAAGGGTTGGTGTTGGAATCTTTACCCCATAACTTTGATTTTCTATCAAAAATCTAACATTTGAAGCTTCAAAGATTCCTTCACAACATTAGCCTCTTCACTCAAACTACCATAGCCAAACTTGGACCACTCCAAATTGCAATGCAAGAATGACAAGGATGAAGAAAGAATGAGGGAATAATAGCATGGGGAAGAAAGCTACGTCAAAGAATTAACATTACAAAACTAATTCCTACAGAATATTACTATTGAAATTGGTTCTTTATTCTTTGGATTGGTTCTTTAACATTTTAAAACTAATTTCTATAGAATCTTACTATTGAAATTTGTTCTCATTCTTTGGGTTTGTTCTTTATTCTTTGGTAGTTAGTTATTAATTAGATTCTTAGAAGGTTTGTATTTTGTTGGTTTTGTTTTATTAGGCCACATAAGCCGAAAAAAAAAAGACAAAATCAACAACCAATTTCTTTAGGAATTAGGAAAAATTTAAAACTAATTAGATTTGAAAAGATTTGATTAGATTTTTAGATTCTAAACTAATTAATTGTCATTTGAATTTTGTCCAAATAAACAAAAAGGGAAAAACAAAAACAAAATTCAACTATTCATTTAGAATTAACAATTGATTTTTAATTTTATTTGCTCAGGATTTTGTTTAGTTGCTTTGAAAGGTTTATTTGTTCACTTTGGGGAATGTGATTAACATTGCGGTGTTTCAATAATTACCAAGGAATAGGAATTATTCAAAAATACGCAAAATAGTTAAAATCCATAAACATTTGTGTACTTTGAATTAGAAATTACTATTTACCGATAAATTGGGGATCTTGTCATAGATTAGCTAAATGGATGGACACAAAGAGTTCAATGAAGAAATTGTTGGGGAATATGTCCACATAATGATGTTTGACAACGGGACCATGGAGATTTATGTTGAGGAAGTAAGTTGACCTTATTTGATTTTTATTCTCCTTATTTTATTGTTTAGCTTTATCTTGCCAAGTTCTTAAATTAGTTAGAGAAGTAGTTTAGATTCTTTACTTTAAATCATTTGAAAAAACTTAGAATTAGATAGAATAGAGTAATTGATTGTTAAGATAGATTTAGACTTAGAAGTTCATTCAAAATCCTAAAATTATTAATTATTACCACAATTAGTGAAATTAGTAATCTTAGGATTAAAAAGACATTATTAAAGAGTCCATTGCTTGGAAGGCACTCTTTGAACACCCGCACGGACTTATTACTTGATTAGATATAGAACCCGTGTGTTAGATTCTCGCTCAATGGTGGAGTTAGAATTGCTTAAACCGTCATCTTATAAATTCTTTTGAAATTTGATGTTAGTATCGATTCTAGTAGTTGAGAATCTTGGAATGTCTTTGAACTAAACATGGCACTTTATTAGGACACAAAACATTATCCTAATTTTTAGTGAGATTTTACTATAACATATAAAATTTCGAAGAATTTACAAAGATATTAATATGCAATTGACTTCCCATGGAGTCAATGTGAAATTCTAAAAAAATCCAAAATAATATGGATAAGCTCTAGAACACTCACGAATTCTAGGTGTAAATTCTATGTTCACTTACATTGGTCTAATTTAATTATTTTTGGAATATTTAGCTATTTAGAGAGTCAATAAAGTTAATTCTTGATATCCATGAATCTTGATTAATTGGCATTTCTTTTGATCTCTTGGCATGCTTTCACCCTAAAAACACCTCTCTTTATGCTCCAATATCTCTTCCGCTATCTTTGCTAGATTTATACTTTGAATCTCAAAGTTCTTATAAGGTTTTTGTTTATTAAATCCAAATTTTTTGATAGCTAAATTTAACTTTATTGATTCTCTAAATCTAAAATATACTCAAATATTTAGCCAGTTTGTCATATGCACTTCAACAATCTTAGTTTTGCATTGACAAAACACTAAGATTGACTAATTCTCACATTTTTACTTCTCTTGAATTTGCTACCTATTCTCGTAGACTCACAATTAAACCCTAGAATTAAAAGTACATGATATTTTGTGCATTTTGCAATTTTAGAGGTATTCCTCAATACTCTAGTAGATCTTCTACTAACCCCCCCCCCCCCCCCAACAAGTCCCTTCTTATGTCTATTTTTATAAAATAAAACTAAAAGATTTAAAAGTTCACAAAATTATATTTGAAGTTCCAAGTGCCCTCTCAAGGGCTTACACTCCCCTAAATTTTCTTGATAAGGTAGTGTGGGCGATTCTAACTCCTCCTTTGAGTTAAAACCAAACACACAGGTTCTGTGTCTAATCAAGTATTATTTCTTTAGTGGGTGTTCAAAGAGTGCCTTCTAAGCAATGAACTCTTTTAATAATGCCTTTTTAATCCTAACAATCACTAAGTTCACTAATTATAGGTATGGTTATTTTGCTAAATCTAACTCTTAATCTTTTCTCTATTCTATTTTATCTAAGTCTAAGGTTTTTCCTAACTCTTCTAAATGAAAATCTAAAGCTATGTATCAATTTTTTAAGAGCTCGGCAAGGTAAAACTGAGCAATAAAAAGAGTAAAATGAAAATTAGGTAAGGACAACTCACTTCCTCGGCATAAGTCTCTATGGTGCCATCGTCAAACATCATCACATGCACATATTCGCCAATGATTTCTCCATTAAAATCCTCTTGTCTGTCCATTGAACTAATCCATGATCAATTTCAATTTGTTGGTAAGATTGATTATTCCTAATTCCAATTGCACTAAAGGTTATGGGAATTTAAATTAATTGTGTATTTTTCAGCAATTTCTAATTTCTCAATAATTAAAAAATACCACAAATTTAATTTAATCCACTAAATTAAAACAAATAAGTTTCTAAGTAATTTGGGCAATTAAATTCCTAGAAAATAAATCTCTTCTAAATGAAAATCAATTCTAACTAATTTGTTAATTTTTTGTTATTGTTTTTTTTTCTTTTGGAATTTCTAACCTAAATTCAAATGGCAAATTTAAAATTTAAAATCTTACCAAATCTTTACAAATCCAATTACTTCTTTTAATTTCTCTAATTCTTAAAGAAATTGATTGTTAATTTTGTCTTTTGCTTTTTGGCTTATTAGGCCTAATAAAACAAAGCTAACAAAATCTAAACTTTCTAAGATATAATTAATAACTAACTACCAAAGAATAAAGAACATCCTCAAAGAATAAGAACAATTTCAATAGTAAGATCCTAAAGGAATCGTAAGAGGATTTCTGGCCCCCAAGAAGACTGTTTCAGGGATGTTCCTAGAAACTGTTCCCACTTCTGCAGACCAGCCCCTTGCTGATCTGAATTTTTGAATTTTGAAAAAGAATTAAAATTTTAAAAAATAAATCAGAATGTTAAAAAAAATGATTTAAAATAATAATTTTTTTCAAGAAAATATTTTTAAAATATTAAATAATTAATTAAAATAATTAATTAATTAATTAGTATTTTATGACGTGGCAAACACTCGATCACATCAACACTGCGTTCCGAGCATTCCCAATGCGTTTCCAACATTTGGGAGCTCGCAGTCTTATAAACCAGCTAAAAATCCCCTAATGTAGTTTTTTAATATCAAAGTTCAAAGCCAAGGAATCACAAACCTAATTCAATAGTGAGATTCTTTAGGAATTATTTTTTTAATACTAATTTCTTCACGTGAGCCTTTCCTCCCCGTGCCTTAATCCTATCAAGTCTTTCATTCTCCCTTCATTTTTACAAGTTGTTTATGTTGCAATTTTCTTAGAGAGAGACAATGGCTATAGAGGTTGAGGTTTTGGTGATTTGGTGAAGAATTGTTGAAACTCCAAGATTTAGATTTAGATTTAACATCAAAGAAAAGTGGGTTGTGGCTCCAACTGTCAACCCGAGATTTTGATTTAAAATTAAACTTTTGAGTTTCAACAATTCTTCTAAAATAAACTTTAAAGTCCTTTATTTTATTCAAATTTCAATATTTTTGAAATAAAAATAAAAATATGGGTGTAGATTGTTTATTACAACATTTGAGGATTGGCATTTTTCAATTTAATAAATAAATTGTTAACAATTTAGTATTTTGAATCATTCTCTACTTCTTTCTATTTACTATTTTTTTGTACATGTTGTTCAATTTCAAATAATTTGAAAATTTTCAAGCATGTATCCAACTTAATTTGGAGAATGAATCCAAAAATTAACAACCATTTTGAACATTTTTTCATACAAATGTGGCCTTCTGAAGTGCAGCTGCCCTGATTTTTGCGTGGTGAAAAAAGGATTTTTGTAACTTCAAACACTAATATCTTGCAATGTACATGGTGAAACTTTTTGAAATTTTTTCTACATCTTCTCAAACTAGTGCACTAAGAGATCCTATAGTTACATTATTCCAGAAATTTGTTTTTTTCTAAAATTTGATAGTTGTCCTAGAAATGACATTTTTGAAGTAATTTTGGTGAAAACATAGTTAAGAACCTTTAGGGGTTAAATTGGTGAAATTCTTCCTCTTTGGTACTTACAAGGCTTCCAACGTAAATCTATACCTTCCTAATTTAAAGAGTTTTGCACATATGAATGATCAATGCAATTGAGACTCCCAGAATCGCTCCAATTTTAACAATCACTCCAATTGATGTAACTACTCTAATTTACTTACTGTAGTCTGGCTCCTCAGAACTCTAAGAGCATCCCCATGCCAACACGCTAAACAAGCAAAACACGCTCATTGGGCAAGGTAAGGCAATGGGAGAGCCCCATGTTAGACTCGCTAAATGGAAAAAAAAATGTCAACTCCATACTTTGATGGGGGCACGGCCAAATTGTGTGCAAAGTGTGGCACGCTATGTAATCTGATTCAGTTTTTGAGGTACTGTCTGCAGATTAGTTCTTGGTCTTTGGGCTTGTAAATGCAAAAAAGTGAGTATTGTGTGCAAAGTCACTCATAAGATGCACCTCATTAGTAGAATGAAGCTTTTTTGTTTTGGGTACTTGTGCTAAATTGATGAACTCTTGTCTTGGCGTATCAAATAAAGTTTCAAAAATGGGGCAAGGAAAAACCACAAGGCTTGGGCTAATTGACTAAGCACTCCAAATTAGGCTTTGGCGCCCCTCTTTGCTGTGTATGGCATGGGGATGCTCTAAACCGATATTATGCAATGCGTTTTGGAGAATTGGACAAGGCATTTCAAAGGCTTTTTGGTCCACTGACTAATCTGCTCAATTTATGTGTACAGTATGCTATTGAGTGGGTTCTGCACAGTTAGTGCAGAGTGTAACACTGTAACTTAGATCAAGCTTCGTAGAATTTGCTACCACCTAGCTGGAAGGCATAGACAAGGGATAATTTGCATAAGTCAATACTGTAATAGCATATTCTACACAGTCCGGGGAGTTTTGTAGAAATTTTGGAGAATTTCCTAGCTTCTAGAAGGTACCTCGGATTTTTTAAAGTTTATCTGGAAGTAAGCCTATAAAGTGCATATTTAGTTGGTTGACATCCCCCATTTCCTAATGTAATTCGGCTATTAGCTGACCTTTTCTTTTTCCAATTGGCATCTATCCTAAATTTAAAAAATGGGGCTGGTTTTTTTGTTTTTTTTGGTGAATTTGTATTCAATCTCCATTTTTTTTCCTATCATTTCTTTTTAAGGTATCTTTAACATGTACTAATTATATTCCCCATTTTTTTCCTATTGTTTTTTTTAAGGTATCTTTGACATTTACTAATTATACTCTTCATTTTTTTGTTATTGTTTCCTTTTAAGGTATCCTTGGCATTTATTAATTATACTCCCCATTTTTTTTCCTATTGTTTTCTTTTAAGGTATTTAGATTTTGAAAACTAAAAACAAAGTTTTTTCTTATTATGACTTTGCAAATGCAAAGTTCATTTTCTTAAAAAAATTATAACAAAATTTTATATATCCCACAACTTCCTCAAATTTGTTATTTGTTTTATAATTTGGCTTTGGATTCTACAAGAGATTTCAAGTATACAATCTTCTTGTTGCCCTTGCTTATACCTATTGACAGAAAATATTAACCTAGACATCTTTTTATAACTATTGATTCTTAGTCTATGAAATTTATCTTCCATTCAAAGCAATCATTGTATGTATATATAAGAAAAAAATATAATAGGAATATAAAAAAAATTCCATCACAATTGTTTGTTAAAAAAATCAAAGTCCAAAATAGGCCCTAAATTCTTGAAAGGCTTAGCCCCTAAAGGCCTATGGCCATTTTTTTGGTCAAAAACCACTCAAAGCTACCATTTTTATTGCACTCATCCAAAACTAGTATAAGACCATAAGAGCCAAATTCATAGAATGTCTTAGTCTTCCTATTACTTTTGATGTTTATAGACAAAGGTATGACATTACTATAGACCAATACTCCAAATCTCCAATTCATTGTTCAAAATTTAGTATACTAATAAAATTTTCTATATTTATATCTAAAAAATTTCCTAGAAATTCTATGCCTAGTTGACTGCCCAACGTAAAAAGGGCATGCAAAACGGTATTTTTGCTAAATACTCCAAAGGTGGACGATCTTATTGCCGAGAATTTTTTTTCCTACCCGGTCCATTTTTGAAAATCTCCTTTTTTCATTCGGAACCACTTCCTACACTTTTCTATTTCGTTCGGAAATTCTCAAAATCAACCAGCCAACTTGCTACTAATTGCCGGCACTCCCTGTACATTAATATTCTATACCGTAACGTCAATAAATCTTTCACTCGCTCTAAGTTTCAGAGCTGCATGGACTCGATCTCCCTCTAAATGAGGAAAGGTCCAATAAAAGGGTTTGATTTGCAAGTCAAATTAGCTTCACTACAATGGTTACTTAAAGTAGTTGTAATTCATAATCTTCCACTCGATTTCAAAAACAAAAACTAAACCATCCGATCAAGAGTGGCTTTGCATAATACTCCCTCTATTTCTAAAACCTTCTAGAACCACTTCAATAGTAAAATGGGCTCATCAAGCATTGCATTTAGGATACAAAGTCAAGTACCATTCAGTGTTTACTTTAATATATGGGAAAATTTTGTCAAAATGGCAGTATTCCTTAGAGCATCCCCAATGCATGGCTCAAAATCTGACTCATAATCGGGTCTTTGGAGGGCTCTCCAACTCTAGCAGGGCTGGGTGTTATTCATCTGCCCCATTGCTGAACAATGCAAGCAGCCCTCCAAAAGAGAATTTTTTTTAAAATCAAGTTTTCCAATTTTTTTTGCTTTCATTTTGAAGCCAAAGAACATTGACTTTTTTTTAAAGTTCTTTGAGATCTCACTCTCCTTGCTTGAGGAGATCTCTAAGTAATTTGGAAATGCATTAGAACAAGGCTCCTTATATCCCCATGGCGTGGAGGGAGGTGCTCCAACCCATGTGGGATATAAGGATTTGAACTAGTTTAAACTAGGAATTAAAATTTTTAATTTTGAAAAATTTTAATTTTAATTTTCAAAATTTTAATTTTTAATTCTTAGTTCAAATTAGTTCAAATCCTTACATCCCATATGGGTTGGAACACCTCCCTCCACCCCATGGGGATATAAGGAGCCTTGTTCCATTGTAAACTCACTTCTTCTTACAACCACATGAAGTGGAAGTAGGAAGGCATGAGTTTCCATGGGAAGTGGAGCTCACTACATCCTCTTGAGGTGTAGGGAGGAGTCCCAATCCATGTGGGACAAAAGAGAGTTTCAGCTTGAAACTCTCTTTTGTCCCACATGGATTGGGACTCCTCCCTACACCTCAAGAGGATATAGTGAGCTCTATTTTTTGTGAAAAACTCAAGTCAAGATGGAAAATGAATTCCATGAAATTATTTGTAAACATTTCATATTTTTTTTTAAATTGAAATTGGATGGTCAGCTGGGGTCTGTACCTCGACATCGGGGCCAAAAGTATAGTCAAACTCTCTTCCGGGCCCTAGCTTGAATCCACAAATTTCCCGTCTACTTAGTAAATTAGGCCGTGCCCAGCCATATTTTGAGTTTTATTTTGCGTCCGGTGGGGTACAGACAGTTGGTTGACCCGGCGAAATGCCCAATTTGAGTCATATTTTGAGCTGCGTTGGAGATGCTCTTATGCATTAGAAGGGATTTGAGGGCTCCAACGGGCCGTTTCAGGACTGTTCCCGAAACTGGTCTAGGGAACGGTTGGCCGCTGTCGGGCCAGAATTTTTGGAAAAAAATTTAAAAAAAAAATTGGGGGTCCTGAAATATTAAAAAAAGTCCATTTTTGTTTTCAAAAAAAGAGAAGTTAATGATGTGGCAGTCGCTCGACCATGTAGGATTCCTTGTTGAACTGCGTTCCCACGGCAGATTACATGATTTCGGGCTGTGGGAACTCGCGGGCTCCTAGAGCCTTCAAATCTCTCCTAATGCCATTTTTAGACCGCACGGTCTAAACTGAAAACCAACATCTAGCAAGGGTATAGATTTCAAACATCTAGGATCCATGTAGATTTCAAAATCTATGACAATTTTAGATTTTAGACCGTACAGTCTGCAACATCTTGGGCAAGAGTAGATTTCAAACATGTACAACACACGTAGATTTCAAAAATCTATGACAGTTTTAGATTTCAAACCGCATGGTCTGAACTATCAAAAGTGCCAAACTAATGGAATACCGCCATTTTAATGAAATTCGCCATGTATGTCTTAATCCTTTGGAATTCATTCTAATCAAAATTGTCACCAAAAACAAGATCTATAAAAAGTGACAATATTGATTGTTAGTAGAGATAGGGTTGGAGCTATAGATGATAGGACAAACAATTTGAGTGTATTGTTGAAAAGATTTTAAGAGTCAAATAGGAAAATCTTTCACTTTGGAGAGGCCACATTTGAGACACTCAAGGCTTAATTGTACTAATTGTGGGCAAGCAATAAGTTTGAGTACTCTACTTGAAGGAGGCTTTTTCATGATTTTAATTTGAAGTGCCCTCTATCCAAGTGAATGTCATTTGAGGATTAAGATGAAGACTAAGTTCTTACACATAAGGTAGATATAATTATAGTTGGTGGACACCAAAATTCATGTATATAAAGACAATACCAACTAAAAATATAACTTTTCGAAATTGAAATCAATCAAATCATGAATAGTCTTAGTTAACTAGGAGTTTCATTTAACATTGAAGTTGGAGCCAAGTTGATCTAGGCTACCAATTCAATATCATCACTACTTCTAAAAACTCCAAAAAATTCTTAGCCAAATTCTACTACAAATCTATCTAAAACCATATCTAAAACATACTAAATTACAAAGGAAATTCAATACAGCTTGGAAAGATAGTGCCATCACTAATTAACCCCTGAGGGCCTAAGGCCATTTTTCTGTCAAAAACCACTCAAAACTGCCATTTTTGTTGCATTCATCTAAAAGAACAAAAAAAAGTGTTTTTATAGAATCTGACGGTAGGATCTTTTACTTTGTTTCTTTGAAATCATGTGGTAAGAATTTCATGAAGTTTGACTGTATAGATTGGAAGATATGAGCATTCAAAGTTGGAAAACATAGTTTTTTTAAACACTATCCTGCAATTTCAAATGACTTTGATTTCCATTTGTTTAATTTTTTTACACTATGGAATTTGAATTTTTAAAAAAATTATTTAAGAATTGAGTTGAAATTTTAGGAAAAAAATTTCAAAAAAAAATTGCTTGATTTTCATTCCTTAAAAAAATATATTGTTGAAGTAGGTCCAAGATTGAAAGAAAAATTAAATCATTAATAGCTCTAAGATGGATTTGAAACCCAACAATTCAAATGATGAGATTGTTTTAGAAAGCAATTTAACCTTGTCAAGGAATTTCTTTTTAAAAGTTGTGAAAATTGCATTCAAAAATGAATTCTATAAGTTATTTTTTCAAAAACTGCCCGAAAACAAGATTGTTCATAACTTTCACATAACTAATCCAAATGGAATGAATTAAAGCTTCAAATGTAGGCAAAAATATAATCTATAAGATTATTTAAAAAAAATTAATTTAATTTCAAGTTTTTGTGGATTTATTTTTCTACCCTCCGAGTTAAAATCTGCGCTTTTTGTGGTATAACTTTTGTTCCCACACACCAATAGAAATAAAAATCATATTCCCACATAGCTAATCAGTTTTCCTATCTCATGAGAAAGTTTCAAAAAGATTCATTCAAAATTGAGGTCTATGGAACCTACCCGAACTCCAAATTGTCCCCTGAGGGGACAATGGACTTTTAGGGGTTGAATGGCCAGTAACCTCATCTTCAATGTGAAGAAGGGCTGGAGGAAAAGTCCCTTCTTATTAATCAAAAAGAGTAATCCACAAGCTAGATTCCAAGACGAATTGGTTCCATGGTTTCTCCAAATCCGATCTCAAATTCTACTTGATCTCAACCTTACTAGGAACAATATATAATTCTTCTGAGCTTTGTTCCAAAGTTTACAGAAGAAAGCCTTTCCCATGTCATCAATAAAAAATGTACCACTGACACTGACATTCCTGCAACTGAGATCTCGCACTACTGCTTCAAATTGGAAGCCCACAAATGAAAGATATCTAGAAATCGGAACCGAGTCGAACCATTTCTTTCAATTGCAAGTAATGGTCGACTTCAATTCATTCCACTACTTCTTGTAAGTAAGGTGGATATCCCACCGGTACACGTACAGAGGCCCCACGGTCGCTGCCGGAAGAGGAGTCAGAATCCCATACCCCGAGTACCCTCGCAGCTTCCCTGTCCCTCCAGGAACAATGACTTCGTAAGGTGGAGTGGGTGTCTGAATGGTCCCGATCACAGTCAAGCTGCTGCCGTCGTACTTGGATCCCGTCTTGAAGATGTGCTGCGTGTTGATCTGCGAGCCGCCCGTGGCGATGCCTGCCTTGGTGGTCACGACTGCGGTGCCCGTGATGGAACCCAAGAGGAGGCTGTCGGATTTTTTGCTGGCTTTCAAGAAATTGTCGACGACGAGGAAAGTGCCCCACCCGATGGCGCTGAAGTTGCCTTGGCCAGTGCCTGCGGCCGCGAGGAGGGTCGAGTTGGGGCCGCCGCGGATCTCGTGGGCGAAGTACTTGAGGTGCAGGGACTTCTTGGGAGATGTCTTGGCTGAGAAACGCAACAGGGAACACCCAACAAATATTTAATTGAATGAAACACGAACTTGTAACATCAACACCACAGTTTTACGATTAATTACGAATCGAAGTTGATAATTGTAGAGCTGCCTGCAACGTTAAGTTCCGGGAATTGGTGACAAAGAGCTAGCACAATAATCTGGAGTTGGTCACAGGCTTGAAATCGATCAAGAGCATTAGATTCGACGCATTGACGGCGCGGTATGATCCAAAGGTGGAACTACAGTAGCTCTAAGCACACTAGAAACTAAGTTTCCAGCAGGGCATCTGTCTGCAGCTGCAATCGATCAGTGGAAAGCGATTTTTGGCAGAGGCGCATTCTTCTGCATGAGTGTTGTGATCAAGCTAGGACCCAAATCATTTGAAGCATGAAATCGATCAAATTCTAGAGCTAAATAAAACCAACTACCGATCGACTCCATGAAATGACCCAAACGTAAGATCATTTCTTTCATTTCATGCCGCAGGAGTTGCAAGGGGAAGTGTCGGTACCAGTGACACCTCCGTGCAGGCTGCACAGGAGAATGCACAAGGTGTAAAACGCCAAAACCCTTGTCGCCATAGTTGCCTGCTGCCTGCAAATCGATTGAAAATGCGCTCGCTCTCGCTAGCTGTGAGGCAAGCAGTGCGTACTACACAGCTAGTGGAGCTGGACACGAGAAACTTGAGACAAAGACTGATTGAGATAAGATGAGATGTGGAGCGTGCGGTTTGATTTATATGAGATCGTCGAGGCCCCCACTTTCAAAAGCTAAGACTTCCTGCGCTTGGTTTAGTACGTCAGAGTCAGACTGGGTAAACCGCCAAGTAGCTGCAAGTTCGCAAATAGAAGTTCTGCAGCAACAAAGTCAGAGTCGCATTCGCGGGGTCTGCGCTCATCTGCGAGGAAGGACCGGCCGCTTAGAGCATCCCCACTGCATGGGTCAGAATTTGAGTCAAAATCAGGCCCTTTGCAAGGCAGATGATTATGACCCATCCGGGTCAGAGTTGGAGAGCCCCTCTGCTGAACAGTGCAATCAACCCTCTAAATGATATTTTTATTTTTTAAAACAAGTTTTTCAGTTTATTTTGGCTTGAATTAGAACCCAAAAACATTGGCTTTTTTTTTTTTTCCTTTGGGGTCTCTCTCCTTGCTTGAGGAGATCTCAAAATATTTTGAGTTTGCAATGGAGCAAGACTCCTTATATTCCCATGGGGTGGAGGGAGGTACTCCACCCATGTGGGATATATAAATTGCAACTTGTTGAAACAAAAAATTTGAATTTTGAATTTTCAAAATCCAAAAAAATTAGGATTTTCAAAATTCAAAATTCAAAATTCTAGTCCCAACAAGTTGCAATTCATATATCCCACATGGGTGGAGTACCTCCCTCCATCCCATGGGAATATAAGGAGTCTTGCTCCATTGCAAACTCACTTCTTCTTACATTCACATGAAGTGGATGTAGAGAGGCTTGAGTTTCCATGAGAAGTGGAGCTCCCTACATCCTCTTGGGGCGGAGGGAGGAGTCCCAATCCATGTGAGACAAAAGAGAGTTTCAACTTTATACTCTCTTTTGTCCCACAAGGATTGGGACTCCTCCCTCCACCCCAAAAAGATATAGAGAGCTCCACTTCTCTTAGAAAATTCAAGCCAAGATGGATTTCATTTTCTATCTTTTGGAGGACAAGAAATGTCTCATTTTTTGTACATGAAATTGCTTATAAGCATTTCATTTTTAAAAAAAAATTGAAATTGGATGGTCAGCAGGGGTTTGTACCTTGATATCGGGGTCAAAAGTATAGTCAAACTCCCTTTCGGACCTTGGCTAAAACTCAACATTTTCTCGTTTGCCCAATAAATTTGGTTGTGCCTGACCATATTTTAAGTCCTCTTTTGCATGCGGTGGAGTACAGATGGTTTGCTGACCCAGCCAAATACCCAATTTGAGTAATATTTTGAGCTACAATGGGGATGCTATTAATCCAATGAAAATCAAAGTAAAAGTAATTTTTTAATTTTTTAAAATAAAAAACAACTCAAAAATCCATAAATTTCTCACAATGAGTTGAAACACCATGAAACCAAGTCCATGCACCCCTCCTTGTCAAGGGCTTTTTAATGGTACCAAGCACATGACTAGAGACACATGGGTTGAGAGATCTCAACAAGACAAACAAACAAACAAACAAACGCTTTAAGGTATAGATGGTAAATGTCTTGAAATGATCTCCTCAGTACTATAAGCGAACTTAGTCACGATTTTATCTACATGGTGAATTTCATTTAAATGGTAGTCATTCCACAATTTTGTGACTTTTATTGTTTAATTTAGGTGGTCTAGTATTTTTACCTATCCTAGATGGTTTAGACTATGTAGTCTTGAAATGGCATATGGAATACTTTTATTTTAATGAAATATGCCAACTAATTGTATACTACATTACTAAATACTAATGGCACCCTTAGGACTTCTCAATGAAATGAAACATCAGTCTTAGGTTGATAAAATCTTTAGGTGTTGTGCATTGCAATATATCTATACTAGTTCAAATTTGTATTCATTAAAGAAGCCTCAAAAAAAAACTTGAGTGATTTGCAATTATTAAAAAAAATGCTCTATATATATGGTGAATTTTGTTAAAATGGTGGTATTCCTTATGCCATTTTTCAAACCACACGGTCCGAACTGAAAACTAACATCTAGAAATGGTATAGATTTCAAACATTTAGGACATATGTAGATTTTCAAAATCTATGATAAGTTTAGATTTCAAACCGTGCGGTCTAAAACATCTTGGATAGGTGTAGATTTCAGTCATCTACAACACATGTAGATTTCAAAAATCTATAATAGTTTTAGATTTCAGACCATGCGGTCTAAACTGTCAAAAATGTCAAACTAATAGAATACCGCCATTTTAACAAAATTTGCCATATATGAAGTAGTGATGAAGATGTTTTTATTTTGGATTTAGCATGATGGATTACAAGGAATAGAAATATTGTTTACAAATTAAATGTAAAATGCCAAAATTAGTTATCCATGCCATGTTGAAGGTTTGATTAGTGTAATTTTGAAAAGCTCTGGAAGAAAATTGTGTAATGTATGAAATTATGAATGGGAAGAAGGAAGAATGCTGCCTTATATAAGTTACATGAATCAATGATACTAATATTTCTAGTTAAATTGGAGTAATAAAGTCGAGTTCACATGTTGAGTTACAAATTACAAGGAACAGGGACAATTTGAAACTCAATGGTGTAAGAAAGTTTATCTTGTACGTACATGCTCAAGATTCATAAAATGGATGATGAACATTTGTGTAGTATATCCAATGGAAATTCATCAAAAGAAGTTAAAAAATAAATCATATACCAATATTGTATTGATGGAAAGTAGAAAAATTGCATTTACTTAAAGCAATGGTAGAATTCTATGCCCTTTTTTGAGTTGGAGTTATAATTATTAGTAATTATTTCCTTAACTCCTATATGACCACTCTACTAAATTTGGCAATATAGCAATTTAGGGCAAGTACATGTCATTAGAGATTTTTATACTTTGGGCCCAAATTTTAATAGAAGGTGGGGATGGGGAATATCTTTCATGTGTACTAAAAATTGGGACATTTGAAAATATGAGTCAAAAGTGATGGCCTAATATGTCATTTTTTTTGTAAATAGGAAGTTTGTATAGATTGGAAAAAATCGTTTCTTTTGAAACCAAAATTTGAAACTATTTTTGTCCATTTTTATATGCATGGAAAGCTTTGAATTATTCCATTTTGATCAATGAGTCAAAAGTTATGAGATGTTTTTGTTTGTGGGTAGTAATAGATTCTCTACTCAAAAATAAAATTTGAAGTCCTTAATTTTACTCTGTTTTTTATATTTTTTGAAAAAAATGAAATCATATAATGTAGACTGTTTATTACAACATCGCAATCATTGGTATTGGCCTTTTTCAATTCCATAAATAAATTCTTAACAATTTCGTATTTTAAAATCATTTGCTACTTCTTACTACTTACTATTTCTTTCAAGAATGTTGTACACTTCTAAATGATTTAAAAGTTTTTGAACAAGTAACTTATTGGGCTTCAACAATGAATCCAAAGAAGTACAACCATTTTGGACCATTTTTTATTTGATTGTTGCCTTGTTTTTTGCAAGGTGAAAAAATTCTTTTTTTGAGCATTCATGCATTTTTATCTTGCAATCTACATGGTGGAAAATTGTGAAATTTTTTGCACTTGTTCTCAAACTAGTGTACTACAAGATCCTATGCTTACAAATCTCAAAAAATGTTTAAAAAATAAAATTGGTATTAGTACTAGAAATGACAATTTTTGATCCTTTTTTGGAGTAAATATAATCAAGGAACTTAACTACTTAAGGAATTAAGACAATATCACTATCTTTAATTATAGCAGTTACAGGATTACAATAAAGGAAAAATAATACAAACCCATATTGCTATTCAATAAAAAAGAAAGTTTGAAAATGGGTTAGCATTATATAATTCTTGAAGTACACGGCCAAGCATGAACAAACAATAGAGAAGTCACCAAAATGCATTGAATCTTTAAATTTTTGACTCTTTAAGTATTGACCATATTGTTTTTTTGACACAAATGAAATGGAATTTCATTGCAAAAGTAAAAATACAAGACCCTCTAGCTACAAGTCGCTTGGCGTTGAGCCGTTGACCTTATTGTTGACAACTAGTAATCAAAGTCATTCATCAGACGCTTTTGATCCTCAATGTCCTTCAAAGAGTAACTATAGAAATAATGGTGTAACTTCCTTATGTTGGCCAGTACGTATTATGCTTTGCTAGATACCTCAAACGTGGGACTTATTAATTAATTTTAGGATTGGGGTAATGGGGTTGGCTGAGGACGGAGCCATCAATTACAAGACATTTCACAGTACGAGCTATTTCAAGGATGCAACAGGGACTCCTGCGTCATGATGGAACCATGTTATGCTGGCAATTGTTGAAAGATGTTTTTTTTGGACTGTGTGGATTGTGTGTCTGGAACAGGCAGTACATTTTCTAGAGGAAAAATGCGTGGATTTGGTATGGTACAGTTCCTACAATTCTGGGCTACTGGGCGGGGGCTCTTTGTTAAATGAAACATAAATAGCATGCATCACTGAATGATTGGGGATGATCACGTGGGACAAAGTTGAATTATAGTATTGTCGAATGGTTTTAGAATGTATCTTTTTGTTTTTTTTAGTGCAAATTAGAGTGTTCTTTTCAAGTCTGCACATAACTCAATATAGTTGGAAGAAGAAACATGTGGAGAATAGTGTTTCAAAAACAAAAACATGTGGAGGGTTTGGCTTTTCTCTTTGGGTCGGTGTGTTCTCTGGTGCACCAGAGAAAAATGGTTAAAATGGCAGAAAATCATGAAGCTTTTCATGATAGCATAGTTTGGACAAGACATGGACCTAATCCTTGTCTCTTTATGTAGTTTCTCTCCTCATTTTGTCCTTGTCTCTTTGGCTTCTCTCTCTCCTCCTCATTTTGTCCAGCCTGTTAGGCTTGGCTGCGTTGTACTCGGTGTTTTGCAATGGAATTCCATTTGATCTGCAAAAAAAAAAAAAACTTTTCATGATTGAAGATGAAAAAATAGAAGTATGTGATATGTGGGATGTGATATTTTCTGTCCAATATGTAGAGGAATGTTGAAATTTGGAACACCACTATAACATTTTGTACGACTATTTTGGTTCTTCATAATAAATAAAAATTTTAACTTAAAAAGTCTTAAATTTTAAAATTCAAAACTGGTGGACTTAACTTATCCTTCCCTCTTGGAGGTTTGGAGATGCCGGCATTGGGGAATGGAAGATTTCAGTAAAATTAATGTCTGTTGCCTACACAACAAAGGGTGTTGGCAAAGTTCAATCTTGTATTTTCTTGAACATTCAACATTTAAAAAACATTCTTGAACTGGTTGAAAATGACATGGATTTCAGTTAGAACATTATGTTAGATCTACAGTGTTGCAAAAACAACAAGACTAAGGTAAGAGGCTCAGAAACTGCTCATTTAACCCCTAAAGGCCCAAGGCCATTTTTTGGTCAAAAATCACTCTAAACTATCATTTTTGCTATATTCATCCAAAAGAACAAAAAAAAAGTTTTTTTGGTAGAATCTAACCGTAGGATCTTCTACTTTGTTTGTGTGAGATCATGTGGTAAAAATTTCATGAAGTTTGACCGTATAGATTGGAAGATATGAGCATTCAAAGTTTAAAAACATAGTTTTCTTAAATATTGTCTTGCAATTTCAGATGACTTTGATTGCCATTTGTTGAATTTTTTACACTATGGACTTTGAATTAAAAGAATTTTGTGTTTGAGAATTGAGTGAAAGTCTAGGAAAAAAATTTCAAAAAAAAAAAATGCTTGATTTTCATTCCTTAAAAAATTATTAAATAGAGATAGGTCCAAGATTGAAAGAAAAATTAAATCGTTAATAGCTCTAAGATGGAATTGAAACACAATAATCCCAATGATGAGGTTGTTCTAGCAAGAAAATATAACCTTGTCAAACAATTTTTTTTGAAAAATTGTCGAAATTGCATTAAAAAATGAATCTTATAAGTTATTTTTTCAAAAACTATCCAAAAACAAGATTGTTCATAACTTTCACATAACTAATCCAAATGGAATGAATAAAAGCTTCACACGTAGACAAAAATATAATTTATAAGATTAAAAAATAACAAATAAAAATTTCAAGTTTTTGTGGATTTATTTTTCTGCTCGCCAAGTTAAAATTCACGCTTTTTGTGGTATAACTTTTGCTCCCGGGCACCAATTGAAATAAAAATTATATTCCGACCAAGCTAATTAGTTTTCCTATCTTATGAGAAAGTTTCGAGAAGATTCATCAAAAATTGAGGTCTACGGAACCTACTTGAACTCCAAATTGTCCCCCAAGGGAACAATGGGCTTTTAGGGGTTAAGGGCTGGTCGACCTTTATCATGTATTCTTTTAGATGGTAATATTTTTCACTCATTATTCAGTCAAAGAGAAATAAATGAGAAATCTAACACAAATTGTTTCATACTTTTCGGAGCATTTATGAATTACTCATGAATTTTTCAAAGGAAATCTAGCATAGGTCCCTATTTGTGATTCGTAGGCCTTGGAAACTCACACATGCTTAGTTTTAAGAAAAAATATGGTTTTGTTCAAAAACTAGCATTGCTACATGTAAAAATTAATAGAGATGGTTTCTAAATGCAACCCTTTCTAAAACTAAAATGAATGCTTGAATCAATCATTATTTCAAATTTTTTAACATTTATAAAAAGGTAGTTGGACCACCAATTCTTATTTTGAATAAAATTAGTAGACACTTATCCACTTAGTTAGGAAAGAGCTATTGTGGCTCTTAAATCATCCATTGAAGAAGTACAAACCAAATCTTATCATGCTTTGATGAAATCAAGAGTTCATTTTCCTACAATCAGGTATCCACTTCACAACCTCTTAATGGATAGTTCTAAATGCCCGCATCATTTTCGAGCCTTCTCCTATAGTACAAATCACACATAGTGTATCAATAGAATTTGCTAATGTCCTTATGTACTAGTTTAGTGGGTAAGAAGAGTGTTTGGGCAAACAATAAGACAAAAGAGACTCCACCAATTATTTTGCTAGAGTAGGCAAGCGGGATTGGAGGAAAAAAAATTTAACCGATTCCAATGGACAATCTCATTGGTGGATGGTTGCAAAGTTTGAGAGAATCTAATATATGTGTATTGTTTTATTGTATCCTTCTCCACCCACCAAGTTGACATGAAAGTGTAAAGACTATTTTTCCTTATAGCACATATCCTTGCCTACCTAGATATGTAAGGAGGACCTTAACCCTATAGGAACAAGCTAGTTTTTGTGGAAATCATCTTTTTTGCAACAATGCAAATTATCATCTACTTTAAAAATTCAAAAGTATTCATTGGAGACCATACACTTCTTTATCACCTCCTCCTTTTTGCACAAAATTTCAAGGATGAACAATTAGACTTCTATCTTACATATATGTAAGAATTCCTTGTCATCTATTGGACCATTTTGGTGCACAATATCTTTACAAGGTTAAACAATTGTATTTTTTGTAATTCTAGTAGTTCAATTGTTGCAACATTTGTAAAAATATTTGATGATTGTATAAAAAAAACAAAGTATTTTATAGTTTTCTTTGATTGAATTTGACTCTTGAAAGATGTTGAAGACCTAAAGTATCTCATAGATGATTCCAATTAAGGTAGAAAGAGAGAATGCACATGTGTGGGCGTTTTATTCCCACCCTTGGAATCAAGCAATTACAACCAGGCTCTGGTCCTAATGATTCTTACTACCTACGGGTGTCTAAGCGTCAATCCATTGTGCCTTCCAAGCAATGGATCTTTTTAGTAACCTACCTATCCTAATGTGTGTGTTGTTTCTACCTGGGATGTGGTTCCCTTCTTGCCCAAGCGAATTGAGTTCCCTTTCTATGTCATGCTTTCCTATTTCTGCTTGTGGTGTTTTCCTACACTACTCTACACATTGTGGATTTGATTAATCTACTCTTTGCCTCGTATGTCTCTAATCTACCTCTACATGTTGTATGGGGTTACTCTACGTCTACGTATTTGGATTCAATTAATCTAATCTACGTCTTTGTATTGGTGTTAGTCTACATTATGTATTGTATCCTTTTAGTCTATTCTACGTATGGTATGTGCTTCTTTTACTCTACATATTTTGGGTTGGATTAATCTACTCTACGTATTTTGGATTTGGCTAATCTAGTCTACCTACGGTATTTTCTTACTCTACTCTACGTATTTTGGATTTTTGCTCTAATGGTTTATATTTATTCTAGCCTATGTATTGCATTCCTTTGCACTTGTCCCCTTTAACTCATGACTGTTCCTTTGTTTCACCTCATACTTTGCTAATCACGGTTCCCTAATTACAATTAGCTTATGGCCCTTCATTCTAATTACTTGCTTGGTCTAACAATTGCATCAAGAAAAGGAGGATATGAGTTTAAAGTTAGACACCCACCTCTAACGTGTGTGTGATGGCCTCCTCTGGTTCCGCCGTGCCCCACGCCATGTCCACCATAGCCATCTTTTGACCTCAATTGGTTCCCAGTCTCGCTTCTTTTAATTATCCCCTTTTGGGTGGTTTACAAATCGACGATCTCCTAAACTATTTTCTAACCCCACTATCTCCTAAACTATTTCCTAACCCCACTATTTCCTAAACTATTTCCTAACCCCACTATTTCCTAAACTATTTCCTAACCCCACTATTTCCTAAACTATTTTCTAACCCCACTATCTCCTAACTATTTTCTAAACCCAAGGACCCCCAATCCCCAAGGCCCTTGGACCCCCCGAGACCCCTGGACCCCAAGGCCCCCGAACCCCCAGGCTCCCCGCTCTCCCAAACTGGCTGCGGACCCAGCTGTGGTACCCGCCTGGCTAGCTGCAGACCCTAGCTGGCTAGCTGACTCTGGCGCTGGGACTAGAGTCCCAAAAGCAATATTTGGTTTTTGTTGCTCAAGTAGAACTAAGAGCTATCTAAGTAAAATAAGTTAATGGTTGCCCAAGAGGTTAACCCAATGGTTGTTCCCTCCCAAAAGACCCACCAATGCTAGTTGTTGGATGCTAAACGTTGACTTAAAGCCAATCGTATTGGACACTGAACGTTGATGCTAACTCAAGAGGAAGGATATTTGACACCCCGCTAAGACTTGGGGGGTTCAAAGCTTCGCCGTGAGGGTGAGGAGTTTTGACACGTGGCTAAGACTTCTAGTTTCTAAGGACGTTGGGGAGCGCAGCTATAGCTCCACCGTCCCTCATGGGGTTGATTTAATCCCGTGAACAAGAGAAGAGGGTGGACACACAACTCTTTTAAAACTAACAATCAAAGCTCCGTTGTCCCCTATAGGACTAGCTTAACCCCGTGAACAAGAGAAGAGAGAAAAAAGGGTGGACACAAAGTGCAACATACTTTCAAAGTCACCTCACTGGTAACCCCTAGGTTCCTCCTAATTTCTCTCTTACAACAACTTTCAATAGGTTCACAACACAAAAAGTGGACCAACATTAATTTGTATAAGTTCCAACCAAACTTTGGGGGGGTCTCAAGTCCCCAAGTTCAAACCACAAGTACCAAGGGTGTAAGAAACACCAAAAAATTATCAAAGGCTCCTTTGGCATAACAAGCCAAAGGAAATCCGACATAACCCGGTCCCAATAGTGCTCCTCCCTTAAATGGTGAGGAGTGAGAGAGAGAGAGAAAATGAAAGGAGAATGCCGCCCCTTTTATACTCAAAAGGGAGCAACCCCCCCTTAATCTACTAAGAAAATTTAGATAAGGGAATTTAGGCGGTCTGTACATGTTTACCAATTCCAAATCTAACTATCCACCTAAGATCTATGTAATTTGAATTGAGTAATTTAAATCTCACCTAAACCTTACAAGAACTTGCAAATCCACCTAATTTACTTTCCCCAAAATCTACAAGTTCCCACATGGGAGTGGTTCCCATGTGTTCCCACCTACTTTTAGTTTAAATTTTGAAATTACTTACACCAAGCACTTGGAGCCACCTCTACTAACTTTTTGAGGTGGTACTTGCTCCCACATGTGCCCGGAGTTCTCCATGCGTTCCCTACACGTTCCCCACAGCCATTGAGGCCCAAACTCTCCAAATTGGCATTGAAGAGCCTTAAACCCCATTTTCTCCTCCATGTGTTGTCCCCAATAGGCTAACTTTTGGAGTTTAGCTTTGATTGGCAAACGGATTATGCCATTGGATCAGGGAGGCCGTAATTAGTCTAGAAGAATCCCCAAACCCTTACAATATGCCCTAAATCTCAAAGAAACTTAGTGTAAGTTGGGATCAAAGTTAGGATAAATTCCCAACTTTTGGAGTTTGGCTTTTTTGGACCCCAAACCTTCACCAAGATCTTAAGTAGATAGAAAGGGGGTAGGAATAGACCCAAAGTAGGCCTCAATACAATGCCGTATGCCCCCAATACGCCGGTCAACTCCCAATACTGTCATTTAAATTGTCATTTGTAGAAGGATGTCGCCGATTCGGGGTCTTCCACCTATCGATTTGTCTTGAAACTTGGGGAAGCGCTCTGTTGGTGTGAGACCGCCTCGCTGGATTTTTAGTGGGATTTTGACGCACTTTGGGATATTCTTTTGAATTCCCACTCAAAGATTGTTGCGGTTGACCGTCTGGGAAAATATCTAAACTATCTTGGAAAATTTCCAAAATTTGGAGGGGACCAACCATGGGATACCCCTACATGGATGCAAACTCGCATCCCCACTGCGTGATCTGGAATTAAGAAATCGTTTGGTACCTGCATTTAAAGGTTAGTATTTTGCCTGTATTCTCTTTGATGCTATGGGGAGTGGGGGATTCCTTCTAGATTCCCCCATGAGGACTTCCTAACCTAGCTAGGGCCTTTTTAGGCTTCTTACCCTAATTCTGCACATCACTATCAGTTTGACGTCTATTTGACCAAGACAAGATCCGTTTTGGATACAAACTATCCTAAACCCCTTCTAATGACCAAATGGCATATTGCTATATGTAATGCCAATACCAGTTTAATACTCTTTTGTGGGTGTTACGAGCCTAATTATGCCTTGGATTGTGTAGGAATCTGAAAAAAGAACCCGTGAGTCCCCGGTGACGAATCGGGGGCTCACACGGACCTATCTAGGACAATGCGGAGGGACCCTAGACCTAGCCGACCGCCCAAGCCGACCACGTTCGGCCCGCAATCCGCCCGTCCGTCTGTCCGCGTGTCACTTCCACCATCTACCTATCCGCTCGTCCGTTGAGCAGTTTGTCATTGTTCAAAAATTTTGCAATCTTCACTGTCCAAGAAAACATTAGATTCTCAAGTGTATAACAGCTGCCACATTCAATGGGTCAGTATCCAATGTGAGTATTCCAATTCTATGACCTGTAATTTCAGTTCCTCTTCTTTACATGTAAATTCTAAATCCTATACCCTAAATCCTAAACATGAACCCTAAGAAGTACAAATTTTACATTCTTCATGGAAAAGACGTTGAAACTTTGCATGCCATATAGAAAATATAATTCTATTCTGTAAATCATAAAACATATTTGCCCTTCAATATAATAATTGCAATGTACCTAATGTATAAACTTTAATCCCTAATTATCCAAGGCCTATTTTGAGTTTCTTGGAATTTTTCACAAAGTTGAACAAAATGCCAACATTTTCATAAGGTGTATCAAATTTTTTTAAATTTAAAGCGTACAAATTCAAACTATATATGTTAGAGATTGCATAGGAAAAAAAAACACAACAATAGCACTTATGGAGTGAAAGATTATAATCTTAGTCTATGAGGCATGAGGGTGTCAATTTGTCAAAAGTGATGTAAAGTGTTTCTATCCTCTTTTTAGAAGTTAAAGCCAAGAAGTTGGTGACCAAAAAAATGAGATGAAAAGGCCTAGTTCACATGCATAACTCCAATCAATTTACATCACCTAGAAATGTACTTTACAATTTTGGTAAATGAATTTTTAATGCAATTTTTTCTCCAACATCTATAATACTCCGTATTCGAGGCTCATTTTTAAGAGCTCTCAACATTATGGAAACTCAAGATTGAAAGGGGTATGCTTGCACAAAATCTTGCATAGAAAATCATTGTCATTCATTTTCCAGATTAGATTTGTGACAGTAAATGTATCCTTCTAGAAAAACTTTTCTAGAATTGCAAACTACAAAAAATAGCTACTTGGTTAGGATTAATTTAGCTTCAAAGTTTTTTTAACACCATATTCTCGTGACTTGGGTAGTTAGGGGTTAATCTTTATATTTTTTTATATTTCTGATGTTAGTAGAGATATTGGAATCATTTATAATGTTGTACAAAATAGGTACTGAATATTAAGTATGGGCAAGTATTATTGATTGTCACATATAAAGCTTTTCAATTTCAATTTTTGGACATTACAAACCATAGGATGTCTTGAATTAGTACTTAGTACTTTAGTAGTACACCAATGTAGCAAAGTATACTTTGAAATTTTTTAAATGCCATTCTTAGGATTTAGAGTAGTTCAGAATTTGAATTGAAAATGAAGAAAGCAAATAGGCAAATACTTAGTGTGCCCCTTTAGTAACTACAAGAATCCATCAAGTGACTTTGGAGTTTTTTTCTACAAGACATTGGCAAAAGGCCAATAGGGACTTAGAGAGTCACAGATTTAAAATTTAGAAATGCTATTAATCACAGTAATTTGAATGCATGATATTGTTCTATCAAGAGAATATAACCCTATGTAGCATAGTTTTATTTGTAGTTATTGAAATAGCATTCAAAAATGGTTATTAATACAACAAGAATGGAAGAGAGCTTTACAATCCACATGTGAATAAAATTCTAATCTTTGTTCTGTACTATAAACAGAAAATTATTTTAACTTGGTTTGATTTTTTGGATGATGCAGGGTTGTGCGGACTTTACGAATTTTGTAAAACTACATCTAAAATCTGGACAACTGGACGCAGCGGGCGCAGCGGACGTTGGGTAAAAACGGCGGACGACCTAATTACCATGGTGGACGGCGAGTTTACTGGCAGGTGGGGAAGCAGGACGGACGGGGGGGTGGATGGATTTGCGTTGACGGCGGGTAGACGGTGGGTATTTTGGCAAATGCAGTGAAGATGGGGCGTGCGTAGACGAACGGGCGGTCTGTTGGCGAACATGACGGTGGAATGCGTAGACGGCGGACGGCAAACAACGGACACCTTTTTATTTTTTAGGCCTCAACCTCGGGTCCTAGGGGGGCTCATAGAGTCCTTGAATATTCACATTTTTTTTTATTCAAGTTCGTGTACCTACAACGCCCTAAGCGAATCTGAGAGATATGTTCAATTGTGACTAATGCCCTTTGGGGCATTAGTCACATTAGTCACAACTTAGTATATTCGCCACAACTTTTGCATGGGCAACTAAAATTTTCTAATTTTTTTTATACATGCTTGGAATGATGTGGGACACCTACTTGCAAATTTTCAAATGCAAAGGACACTTTTAGAATTTTGTGCAATTTTTTGATGATTTTGACTTACAACCCAAAAAGAAATAAAATTCGAGGTCACTTGTCCAACTTCAAATGTCAATATACTCCATTCGGATGCATTGGAAGTATTTGGGGATTTTCAGAAAAAATTGAAATTGAGAAGGATAGGAATTTGGGGGATATCTTCAATTGTGACTAATGTGACTAATGCCCTTTGGGACATTAGTCACATTAGTCACAATTTAGTATATTCGCCACAACTTTTGCATGGGCAACTAAAATTTTCTAAATTTTTTTATACATGCTTGGCATGATGTGGGACACCTACTTGCACATTTTCAAAAGAAAAAGACACTTTTAGAATTTTGTGCATTTTTTGGATGGTTTTGACTTACAACCCAAAAAGAAATAAAATTCAAGGTCACTTTTCCAACTTCTAATGTCAATATGCTTCATGCCTTCATTAGGATGCATTTGAAGTATTTGGAGATTTTCAAAAAAAATTGAAACTCAGAAGGCTAGGAATTTGGGAGATATGTTCAATTGTGACTAATGTGACTAATGCTCTTTGGGGCATTAGTCACATTAGTCATAATTTAGTATATTCACCACAACTTTTGCATGGGCAACTTAAATTTTCTAAATTTTTTTATACATGCTTGGCATGATGTAGGACACGTACTTGAAAATTTTCAAAATCAAAAGACACTTTTAGAATTTTATTCAATTTTTTGATGGATTTCACTTACAACCCAAAATGAAATAAAATTCGAGGTCACTTTTCCAACTTCAAATGTCAATATACTTATATACTCCGTTCAGATGCATCGGAAGTATTTGGGGATTTTCAGAAAAAATTGAAATTGAGTAGGATAGGAATTTGGGAGATATGTTCAATTGCCGGACCTCTGGCGTCCACCTCGGGTCTTTCGACGATAGGCCCGTCCGCCTCGGAAATCGTCGGTTGGACCTGTCGTCCGACAGCCGTGCCGTCCATCTGCCCTGCCCACTTCGCTGTCCGCCCTTCTAACCACCCAACGTCCGCCCTTCGTCCCTACCCGTCCGCCCTGACGACCGAGTAGGCGTTCAACAAAGGCGTCCACCCTGCCGGCCGACTAACCTCCACCAAAGACCGCTCAGATTTCAAGTCCAAACTCAACATTGGATTCTACAAGTGAAAACTCGACATTGGATTTCACAAGTCCAAACTCAACATTGGATTCCACAAGTGAAAACTTGACATTGGATTTCACAAGTCCAAACTCAACATTGGGTTCCCCAGAAGTCATATTTAAAGCTTTAACCCTTAAAGGACCGTCAATATACTTTCACCAAAAGCGCTCCAAAAGACCAAAATTGCCATTTCTAGTACAAGTACCAAAATTTTCAGAAAAAAACTTTTTTTGACATATCTGACTGTAGGATATTGTATTATATAGTATCAAAAGCATGTGGTAAAAATTTCAAACATTTTCACCGAGTGGATTGCAAGATATAAGCATTCAAATTAACTAAAATCATTTTTTTGACCCTACGAAAAGCAAGGCAGGTGCACTTCACAAGCTCACATTTCTATGAAAAAATGACCTAAATGGTGGTGCTTCTTTGGATTTGTTTTCCTAGACAAGTTGGGCACATGTTTGAAAATTTTCAAATCATTTGGAATAGTACAATATATAGGAAAAAAATAGTAAGTACGTAGTAGTAGAGAATGATTAAACATACTAAATTATTTACAGTTGAAATATGGAATTGAAAATTTCCAATCCCAAATTCCCAATGGTCGAAAATTTGAAATGTTGTAATAATGTATCTACATCCTACGATTTTATTTTTGTCCAAAAATATTGGAAATTGGGTAAGATAAAGGATTTCAAAGTTTGTTTTAAAGTAGGAAATCCAAAACTGCCCGAAAACAAAAAGTCCACATAACTTTTGACTCATTCATCAAAATGGAATGATTCAAAACTTCACGCGTATACAAAACTCTAGAAAATCAATTTGTGGAATTCTTGTTTATGAAAAAAGTGATTTTCATTGATTTGCATGAAATGCCCAGTTACGAAAAAAAGTAACATATATATTAGGCTATAACTTCTTACTTGTATTTTCAAATGTCATGAAAATTTGGTGCATATGATAGATCTTCCTTGCCCCACATTCTATTCAAATTTCAGCCTCAGATCTAAAAATCCCCGCTCGTAGGTACCTACCCAAAATTTCTATACATCCCAAAAAAACAGTGTGGGCTTTTAGGGGTTAAAATGGGAAGCGTTGGAAAAAGCATCCAATGTTCAATGTATGTGTGAAATTGAGTTTCATTCCGCACATTTAAAGAAAGTAAGTCCTAAATCCTACACCCTATCCGAATAGCATTGACATCCACTTCTGTAGAGTGTAGACAAGCCCAAACTCTAAACCCTAAATCCTAAATCCTAAATCCTAAACCCTAAAGCCAAGCTTCTTCATCATTTTTGCATTATAGGTGTTATATAAAATAATAAATAGTGACAGTAAATTGATGAATGATTCAAGGATTCAACACATTATTAATTAAAAAAATGCATGCACCCTACTTTAATAGAGAAAACATATACTCTTTACATATTTCTAAATGCAAACCAATAAGGGATAAAATTATTTGAAGTACACTCCTTCATATTCACATTCACTTACATTCAATGAAAGATTCTATAATTTTTCACATTTTCAAATCTTTTTTCAAGTATAATTGCATCATTTTCAAATTTGACTCATCCTCTTATGCAATCATGAATGTCATCATCTTCCAACTGTAGAATTGTAGAAAGTATGGTGATACATTTTTCTAATTTGTTTAGAAATTGAAATATTAGGCCCTTACAAGTTACAACTTGAGAGTTGAGAATGTCTTGCAATAAAACATGGTTATAAATCTCTCCCTTTATTGTTAACCCCTAAAGGACCAAGGCCATTTTTTTGTTACAAACCACTCAGAACTGCCATTTTTGCTGCATTCACTATAAGAAAACCAAGAAAATACTTTTCTTGGGATTTAACCGTAGGATCTTGTACTTTACGTATCTAAGATAATGTGGTAAAAATATCAGATGACTTTGACCGCCATTCGTGGAATTTTTTGGAACTATAGAGTATGGACCTTGAATTAAAATTTTTGAAGGAATTTGAAGAACTTAGAACTGAGTTGAAAGTCTAAGACAAAAATTTCAAGAAAAATAGGGTTCAATTTTTTAATTCAAAAAATTGTTAAGTACAAGTAAGTCCAAGATTGAAAGAAAAACCAAATCATTAATAGTTCTAACATGGGATTGAAACACAATAATCTCAATGGTGAGATTGTTCTAGCTATTTTCAACCCCCTGTCCCTTGTTTTCAATATTTTGAGTTCATTAGATCATAACTGTTGTTCTTGGGCATCAATTGTGAAAAAAATTACATTCCATGGAAGTTAATCAACTTTTTTATCTTCTGAAAAAGGACCCTTTAGACATTTAAGGTTTAAAAATTCACTTTGTTAGGATAAAGTATAAAAGTCTATGATTACACAATCAATTATCAAAAACATTTTTACACATTATATTTTATTTCTTTACTATATAAGAATAATGTTTTTTTTATAGATGAAAGCTTTTTTTTGTGGAAGTCAGAAAAATAGATATATTGGTGAAAAAAGAATTTATGTGATTATTGAAGAGAAATAAAAAAAATTCATATTTTGAACAAAATTTTTTTAAAAAAAAAATTCTTGATTCCAAAGAATTTTGATTTTTTTAAATACATTATAGAGAGAAATATATAACATCAACCAAAATTTGTGTCAATCTACAAGCTAAAAAATAAAAGACTATAGTAATACATCCAATGTTCAAGTTGCAATAAAGGATTTCAAATTGTATCAAATTTTTAAATGGGAGTAGAAACATGTCTTCATCAAGTTTACTTCATTGATTTGGATTCAAATTCCACAAAAAAACATTGCAATTGTTGCAACAACATATTTTTGTATATTTCTAGTTTGTTTGGTACAATCCAGATTTTATGATAAGAATAATTCTAAATATTGGAATGGAATAGACAAGATGGAGAATGTCACTTGCATTTGGAATGAAAATATGAAATTCTTTTTTAACATTGCACACTTAATACAACATAATATATTTGACTACATAAGGACCTTGTTGTCTATCAATATGGAAATTTGAAGAGCTCAAAATGAAAATAAATTGGTTAAGATATAACAAAAAATTAGTTGAAATTCTCTTATTACTTAAGTGCAAGTAGAAATGTAGAATTGAAGAATAGTGTTGGAAAATGTCAAGTAATTTTTTCTAAAGTACACTTCTACAAATGACAATTTCAAATACTTTCAAACTTTCTAATGGCAATATAGTGAAGGAGTTTAAATGTTTTATGACATGTATCTCTTCCATAGAAGTAATATTTGTATATAACAAGGGAAAAAAATACAATTTATAGGTTGAGTACTTCTAATTTGGATCTTACAAGTTTTATCATAAGACTAGCAAATTAATTAAGTAATCAACCATTATTTTATAAATGTATGTACAAAAGAATTAGATAAGAATTAAATTTGTTCAAAAATTGAAAAGGATCAATGGTATGATTGAAGGATACATTGAGAATTCTTTTGTACATGTGATCATAGTTTTTGAAGTTTCTTAAAAAAAGGACAAAAAATCAAAGTGTCAAGTCATTTTTCTCAAAGAGCTGTGAAGAGGGAAAGTCATTGGATTTTTAGGAATTTGGTTAGGCTCCAATCGCCCTAGATGGCAAAACGCCCTAAATCTATTGTTTTCCCCCTCTACGCCTAAGAATTTGACTTGACACTTTCTCTTAGGGGTGGGGGTGGGGGTGGGGGTGGGGGAAAGGTTGACTATCACAACCAACCTACATCATGCCGTGGGGGATTGAACCGTAGACCTTTTAGTTTCTAAAGGAGCCAGATTGCCTCTAGAGGAATTGACAACTCCCCATTCCCATTCAAGGAACCCCAACTTCGGTGATTGAGGATTACTTTATTGCCTTCTTCACACAACCCATCAACCACCTTCCACCACTACCACCCACCAACCCTTTTTTTTTAGTTTTTGAAAAAGTGCCAAGATGGCAACTACTTAAAATTTGGTGAAACATTGTATATCTTCATCCATCCATCTTTTTGACCAATAAACACATTTCAATCATATCCATGCACTTCTTCATCCAAATTTGGCGATTTCATCTATGTTTTGAATAAAAATGAAGAATTTTTGGTGAAAAAAGATTACTTTTATCTAGCAAAAAGTAGACATTTATCTTGGAATGGTGCAATCTAGCACCGTATTGCCCCCAAAAAAGGACTGCCACCCATCCACCCACCCATTGAGGTGTCCGCCCGATCAGACAGTCTAGATCGGGTGGACACATCACACGTGGCCGTCCGCCTGATCTAGAATTGTGGACCGTCCGACTAGGCAAACACGAGGCGTTCGCTGGGACTCGAGCATCCACGTGGTTGAACGATCCTGATTAGGTGGACGATCTCGCGTCCTTTCGATCAAACAGTCGGCGTCGAGTAGACTATCACGCGTTCGTCTGTCCACCCGTGCAGGCATGGTACAAGCCATCCGCCAAGCATAAGAGCGGATGCCAAGGCGCCTGCCTCCCATTTTTGCCTTCCCCTTGCATTGCACGAGCGAAGCGGAGAGCTTGGTGGTTTACCCTCTATTGGCTCCTCTCTTTAGAAGGCAGGAGTCAAATTATTGGGGCCCCCTTGTTGCCAATTTTTTTGGCAGTGGTAAACTTTTATTTGAAATTGGATTGTGCCACATCTTATCATAGAAGAGTTGAAGTGTTTGTAAATACTCCAAATTATTCAAGATGCCAAAATTGAAGAAAGGTAGGAAGGGAAAACAAGTGGTGCAAAGGGTAATTGCACGAAACACTTGTACTATTTGTTGCGTTTTGCAATAGTACTCCTGACTTTTTTTGGAGTACTATTTAATTAGAAAAATAATTTTTAAATTTAAAAAAAAATATGACTTATGTATACACCTTTAAGACAAAGGTACCTACAAAAGGAATTGTATAGGAAAATTTTCTAAGTAGGAGAACTAGAAAAGTGCCAAACCTCAAGAAAATACATACCTTCATGTTTTAATTAGGTAAAAATAGTAAAAATAAGTAAATACAAAGAATAAAAAGTGTCCATTTGCAACAACTTTATGGAGATGGTCATTCACCAAAGAACCTACCAAAATAATATTTTATATGTTTCAAAATACAAGTAGAATGAAGCTCTCTTTGTAGACCTCCACATGACATAAAATTAACTATTTTTGAAAATCCTTTGGTGGAAAGCTAGAAGTCTATTAGAAGACCATCTCAGCAAAATTTCATCTCAAAATCATTAAAAAAAGGTATTCCATAGTACTAAAAACCTCCAAATTGTCATATGTGACATTCAATCACTAGTACTATTTTTATATCAAAACATTTTTTTAAATTATCAAAAATTCATGTAAGCTGTATGATAGTTATGAGTACCTTCTCTAAAAATCTTTAGCCATTTGGAGCAAAAATGCAAAAGTTATGGTCTAAAAACAGAGCAGCATGAGACGTGTGACGGAAAATAGTACAAGTGTTTCATGCAATTGCCCCAAAACACTCGGTCTCTCAAAGACATGCCTTTGGAAGACTGTAAGAATTTTGTAATTGAATGTATTGTGAAGTTCTATGAGTATGAAACCACCACATCCTTAGATAGAAAATACGTTAAATATCAAGAAGAGTGCATAGAGAAATTTCAACTAGACATGAGGCAAAGATTGTTGAATGCCCTTCGTGTTCTATAGATGGTTTGATGAAACGGAGAAATATGGCTTCTCTCGTTTCTTGGAGAGTAAGGTGCACGATGCCTTGTGGAATGTGAAATCACTTTTACAAAAATATGGCAAGAACCGTCATGCAATGGATGAAGGCTTTTAAGAAGTCATCATGAGAGACGACTTATTCAATTGTCGATGCTCTCCATTTGCCAAAAAGTGGAATAGGCAAGGATCAGTGGGTTGGTGGAATAGCAAGGAAGGACATGTTTAAATAATTCAAAACATGCAACATCTCATAGCGCTTCTTGAGACGGCATCTATCATTTCCGTTGATGGGGTGATTACAAGAAACACTTGTCCTTTCATTAGATGAAATTTGAGGGCATTACAAGGCCGTTTCGGGTCTATTCCCAAAACGGCTCCCAATGCCACTCAGGCGCTGACCGCTGTCAGGCCGACTTTTATCAAACAAATAAATAAATAAATAAATTTTGGGTCCTGAAATATGAAAATAAGTCCAAAAAAAAATTTGAATTTTTTTTTTAATTACGTGGCAGTGTCCCGACCACATAGGATTCGAGTTCACAAGGCAAAAACTACGTTCCCGCAATCCGGGAACCTATAGTCTACTAATGCCCTCAAATTGTCCCCTTGACCTTTAGTACGTAGTTTTTTGCTCATAACTTTTGCATCTTTTGTTCATTTCACTTGAAACTTGAAATAAAGGTGCCTACAAGAGTTTTACATTTTGTGTAATTTTTTCAATATTTTCAAAATTAGTTTACTATTTTTAAACTGCCCCCAATTGGATTCTACTTTGGCCATTTCGAGGATTTTTAGTCCTATTTTTGATCCAAAAATGCAAATTTTGAGCTGAAAAATGGCATGCAAGGACCTCATCTAAAGTTACACAAGACCGCGAAGAGATTTTTTGAAAATACTATACTATTCAACTTCCACATGTCGTCAAAGTGGTTGACTTTGCGCAACTGTAGAGAATAGAATTAATTTTTTTCGAAGATGAAATTTAGTGGAAAAGAAAGACCTTTACTTGGAAAAAATATAGATTTTCATTTTTATTTTTTGAATTTTTGAATTATTTTTATCAAACTAGTGAAAAAAGAGCTATTTTCATTGTATTTTCCATTGTCTATAACATTTAGAGAAAAAAATTCTTAGGTTTGAATTTCAAGAGACATAATATTCTCATTGCTCTTCAAATTATCCATTTTTTTTTTAATTAAAATTTTTAATTTCAAAGGGTCATAGGACTCATAAGACTCACTAATTTTGAGCCATTTTGAGCCAAAATCGGTAAGTGTTTCTTGCATTGACTTGATGACAAAATTATGAGGGGAAGGGATGCAACAATTCGGAAAGTCTGAATTCAAGGTTATTTAGAGATATCAGAATTCTGGAAGTTTGCAGCCAAGAAATCCCTCCAACAAGGCATACGACCTAAACTCGCATAGATGGAACTCCAGAATGAATCAATGGCTATAAGGATTGGACATCTTGGAGTGATACAATTCATTACAGTCCATGCAAAGGTGAATGAAGGATATTTGTACTAGTAGAATAGCTAAACACTTCAGCAGATGTTGACTATGGATGATGATTATCCAGACAACATTGAAGTTCAATTGATGTGGGACTGTGTACCAAAAAAGAGTAGATTTGGGCATACCGGGTTGGTCAATGGAAGAAGAAATACATTGAGCTTGTATAGGCATTGCTACACATCATGAATGCGGTGCATCTTGCTGGACATCTACATAATGATATTTTTCCAGACAACATCATGTTTCATTTTCCCCAAGACGAGTCACGCGTTTACATTGGAGTTTGCAATTGGGGCATGACTACCATAGCTTTTGAACAAATGCAATCCTTATACACGTTTACATCTGAAAAAGAGAAGGACGAGGTGTTGACAAATAGGTGGTGGGTGGATCCAAGCATTGCATATGTGCACAAAAGAAATGTGGATGTGCAAATTATTCCGAATTTATCACGTGTGTCAGAGGAATATGTGATTGGCAAAATTGTTCAAAAGATCAATAAGGGATGCATGTCAATGTAGTACCACAAAATGCAATGAAAAAAATGCAAGAACAACCATATTCAGTCATGAAGACCTTATACGGGTGTTTCACGTGTATTGTGAGCGGCTTGTGGAAAAGGAGATTGATGGGTTACCTCATGTGATCAATTGATTTTACAGTGCCCACAATTGGCCTATATCATATGAACACTTCCAACATTCCTATAACTAGCTTAGTATAGTACTATAGTATATAAATAAACATCTACAATGTATTGCAATATATGTGAAATTGAATACATATTTTGAATTGTTGGATGTTTTTTAATTGCTACAACTTACAAGTCTTGGTCATGTTTATGATTTATTTTATTTGGATGAAAAGAGCATAATGTTGTGACTTGAGAATGGATGTTGGATTGGCAAAATTGTCTCACAAATTGTATGCTCTATCATGTATGAATGTAATATGACATCATAAATTGACTACATTTTATGAAGCTTCTCATTTAAATGGAATATGCCAAAATGTTCAAATTTTGTTGTAACTAGTAACAAATATGATTCCATTAGCAAATGATTTGTTTAAACCCATGAAGCCTTTAATTACATTTTTGGCAAAAGAGTAATTTCAAGCAAGTCATGACAAGTGGATTTTTTTTTTTTTTGAAATTTTCACATAACATTTTCTTAAGAAGTAGCTCTAAGGGCCAACAATTTTCATTACATTTGATTGCATAATGAAGAATGATGACATAGTATGTTGTTTTCTTTACTCAGCAAGCAACCCAAGCAACTCAAAATATTTCTTTCAAAATATTTTCTTATTTGAAAAAAATATGAAATTGGTTCATTAAATTTGTATCTATGTGTTAGGCTTTGAGTCAGTTTATTTTTATGAATGAGAGTAAAGTCATGAAGAATTTAATTTAAGGTAGTTTGTGGGTAGTCATACAATCTTTATTGTACTGAAATGTTTGAAACTTTCCTCATAATTTGGTTTTTAATATTTTCAAAACTAAAATTAAAATTTTGGTTGAAGATAGTTTAATACTTTAATAAAATAATTGAACCATTGGAATTGCCTTTTTTCATTTCCATAAAAGAATTCTTCACAATTCATTGTTTGCAAGTAGTTTGTAGTCTATACTTGTTTGTACATAATATTTTTTCCTATATGTTGTATAATTCCAAATGATTTGAAATTTTTTGAGCATGCATCCAATTTGCATTGAAGAATAAGTTCAAAGAGTATCACTATTTTGAACTTTCTTTAATACAAATGTGACCTTGTGAAGTACAACTACCTGATTTTTGGTTTGGATAAAAAAAATATTTATGCCAATTCAAATGTTAATTTCTTGCTATCTACATGGTGGAAATGTATGATATTTTTCTAGCATTTTTTTAAAACACCTCACTACAAGACCCTATAGTTGCATGTGTCAAAATTTATCTTTTCTTTCTAAAAATTGCACTTATATGAGAAATTGCAATTCAAGAGCGTTCTTGATGAAAACATAGTCCTCAACTTGTAGTGGTTAAAGCTTTCTATGAATTTGCTTCAAGATTAATAAATTCAATCATTATACCAATTTTTCTTGTAGTACATTTGATGAAATCCTTCTTTATTTGTACATCTATCCATCTTTTGAACTGAAAACATGTTTCAATCATATCCACATAGCTTTTCATCTAAAGCTTGTGCATTCATCTATATTTGGAAGGAAAATGAAAAATTTATTGCATAGGAAATTAAGAAGGTTCTTTTGATATGGCGAGTAGTAGCCTATTTTTTAGAAATTGTGAATACTGGCACCATCATTCCCAAAGACAAGGTCGGGGTGAACTAATCCCCTCACTCCGCTACTTGAATCTTCAACTCTCCAAATAATTCTAGAAGTGTAAATAAAACAAAAAGCCCCCCTCTTTTGTACTTATCAAATTACTGCACTGCACCTCCTACCTAATTTGGGGCCTCTCATTGCAAATATGAATTCAAAATTTCCAAATTAAATTATTTAAAATAATAAAAAATTTCAACATTTTCCCAAATGGCCGAGCAAGGGGTCAGTTCATATCCACCAAATAAAAAGGACTTGTGTGGGCGCTTCATTCCCACCCTTGGAATTAAGCGATCACAACCAGGCTCTTGTTTACAAAACTACTCCTATGGGTGTCTAAGCGTCAAACCCACTGTGCCTTCCAAGCAATGGATCTTTTGCTACTCTAATTATCCTAACGCATGAGTTGGTTACTCCTAACTACCCTAGGTGGGTACTTGTTTCATTCCCTTGTCCTACCTCTAGTTGCTTCCTTTCTTTATATGTTTCGTTCTCTTGTCCTACTTCTAACCACCTCTTCTTTATGTGTTTTGTTCTCTTGTCCTACTCTACGTGTTTGCTTTAGACTACTCGATGTATTCGCGTTAATCTATTCTATGTAATCATATTCCTTTTATCTACTTCTACGTATTTATATTTGTCTTAGTTCGGTCTACGTCTTCTTCTACTCTATGTATTCTTCTATTCTATGTATTTGTATTTGTCTTGGTCTATTCTACATCTTCTTCTACTCTATGTATTTGTATTTGTCTTGGTCTAATCTACGTCTTCTTCTACTCTATGTATTCTTCTACTCTACGTATTTGTATTTGTCTTGGTCTAATCTACGTCTTCTTCTACTCTATGCATTCTTCTACTCTATGTATTCTTCTACTCTACGTATTTGTATTTGTCTACTCTATGTAGTTCACTCTATATTCGTGTATTCATTATTTTCCTTCTCTTTATGGTTGTCCTCCTATTCGTGATTGCTAATCACCAGACCTTAATCTTACTTGGGATGTTAACCTTTTCCTACTAACTAATTCCCTATTGCATCAATTAATTCAAATCAAAGGAAGGTTTAGAGGCCCACCTCCGTTCCGTGCATCCGGTCCTCTTCACTCCATGCCACGTCCATCATTGCCATGTCTTGGCCCTGGCTCTTTTAATTATCCCCTTCTGGGTGTTTCTTACAAGTAGGTCTTTTTTGCAACTACTTCCCCACCCTACTAGTGTTTACTATTTCCTAGCTCAACTAATCTCTAGACTATCCCCTAAACCAACTAACTTCTAAACTACCCCCTAACCCAACTAATTTCTAAACTACCCCCTAACCCAACTAATTTCTATACTACCCCCTAACCCAACTAATTTCTACTAATTTTTTGCCTAAGGGCCCCCTGGACCCTTGGACCCCCGAACCCCCTGGACCCCCGAACCCCAAGCGGACCGGCTGCTGGCCCGACTGCTGTACCCGCTGCGGACCGGCTGCGGTACCCGGCTGCAGACCCGGCTAGCTGGCTGGGCGCTCCAGCTGGTTGTGGACCCTGGCTGGCTCTAGCGCTTGGAACAACTTTTGGTTCTTTTTTGGTTTCCAAGTGAACTAGGAACCTTTTAACAAAGAAAACAAGCTAATGTGGCCCAAGGGTTGTAACCCAATAGATGTTGGATGCTAAACGTTGACTTAGTGCCAACCGTGTTGAACACTAAACATTGATTCTAATCCAAGGAGAAGGTTATTTGACACCCCACTAAAACTTAGGGGGTTCAAAGCTTCGCCGTGAGAGTGAGGCGTTTTGACACGTGGTTAAGACCTTTAGTTTCTAGGGAAGGTGGGGGTTCATAGCTTCGCCGTCCCCTATGAGACTAGATTAACCCCGTAACCAAGAAAAGAGGGAGAAGAGGGTGACCACACAATGCAGTATACTCTCGAAGTCACCTCCCTAGTAACCCCTCGGTTCCTCCCAAGTTCTCTCCCACAACACCTCTCAATAATGGCACAATACAAGAGTGAACCAAGATTAAATTGCATAAAGTTCCACCAACTTGGGGGGGTCTCAAGTCCCCAAGTACAAACCACACTTACCAAAGGGTGTAAAAACCCCAAAAGACCATCAAAGGCTCCCTTGGCATCAAAAGCCAAAGGAAATCCGGCATAACCCGGGCCCAATAGTTCTCCTCCCTTAAATGGGTAGGAGTGAGAAAAGAGAGAGAATGAGAGGAGAATGCAGGCCCTTTTATATCCAAAAGGGAGCAACACCCCCCCCCCTTAATCTACTAAGAATAACTAGATGAGGGAATTTAGGAGGTCCGTACATGTTTACCCCTCCCAAATCTAATTATCCACCTAAAATCTACACAATTTGAATTGAGAAATTCAAATCTTACCTAACCTCACAAGAACTTGCAAAACCACCTAATTTACCTTCCCCAAAATCTACAAGTTCTCACATGGGAGAAGTTCCCATGTGTTCCCACCTACTTAATTTGAAATTACTTACACCAAGCACTTGGAGCCACCTCCACTAACTTTTTGAGGTGGTACTTGCTCCCACATGTGCTCGGAGTTCCCGAAGCGTTCCCTACACGTTCCCCACGGCCATTGGGGCCCAAACTCCCCAAAAAAGCATTGGGGGGACTTAAACCCCCATTTCTCCTCCATATGCTGTCCCCAAAAGGCTAACTTTTGGAGTTTAGCTCCAAATGGCAAACGGATTGCGCCATTGGCTCCGGAAGGCCATAATTAGCCAAGAAGGGAGCCCTTCACCCCTTAAACTATGTCCAAATTCTCAAGGAATCTTAGTGTAAGCTGGGGTCAAAGTTGAGATAAATTCCCAACTTTTGGAGTTTGGCAATTTTGGACCCCAAACCTTCATCAATCTTCTAAGTAGATGGAAGGGGTAGGAATAGACCCAAGATAGGCTTCGTTCCGATGTCATATGGCCCCGGTACACCGGTCAACTGCAGCTTCCGTCATTTAATTTGTCAGTTGGGGAGGAATGTCGCCGATTCGGGATCTTCCAACTATCGATTTGTCTTGAAACTTGGGGAAGCGCTCCGTTGGTGTGAGACCGCCTCGCTGGATTTTTAGTGGGATTTTACCGCACTTTGGGATATTCTCTCGAATTCCCACCCAAAGTCCACCGCGGTTGACCGTCTGGGAAAATATCCAAACAATGTCAGAAAATTCTCAAACTTTAGAGGGGACCACCCATGGGATCTCCCCACTTGGATGCAAATCTGCATCTCCACTGCGTGCTCCTAGAATTAGGAAATCGCCCGGTATCTGCATTTCAAGATTAATATTTCGCCCGTATTCTCTTCGATGCTATGGGGAGTGGGGGATTCCTGCTAGATCCCCCTATGAGGACTTCCTAGCCTAGACAGGGCCTTTTTAGGCTTCTTACCCTAATCCTGCACATGTCTATCAGTTTGGCGTCTATTTAGCTAAGACAAGGCTCGTTTTGGATGTAAACTATTTTAAATCCCACCTAACGACCAAATGGCGTATTGGTATGTGTAACGCCAATACCGGTTTAATGCCCTTTTGTGGGTTTTATAAGCCTAATTACGCCTTAGTTTATGTAGGAATTCGAAAAAAGAACCCATGAGTCCCTAGTGACGAATCGGGGACTCACAACTTGTGATCTAATCCTAAGATTCAATGGACACTCAAACGGCACATCGTCCGCTCGTTCGCCCATTTGCCCGACTGCCTGTCCCCCCCCCTCTGACCACTGGATGTACAATAGTGCAAATGTCAAATGACGTCCAGGCGTCCTGTCAACCTTGCTGACGTTGCTGTAAAGGACCATTTTTGTTCAATTTTCCTTATTGTTCCCACAGTAGTAAAGGAATGGCAACCTATTGTAAGCCTTCGTAATTACAAACAAAAAATTATTTTAAAATTTTAATTTTAGGTCTCTGAAATTGAAAATGAAAATCGAATTGAAAAAAAAATTTAATTTAAATTTTAAAAAATTGATGTGGTCATTGCCCAACTACATTAACTTTCTGCAGTTTTGTAGTTCCCGTAGTTCACCATTGCATGGGAACTTGCAGTCTTCTATCCACCCAAATCTCATTCAATGATTCCAATTTCTTTTTCTAATTTTATTAAATTTGAATTTCAAATGAAAATTTTCTTCATTGCACAAGAAAACATCAAAAAATGACTAGTGAATTGCCAATGCATTTAACCTCCTTTCATTGTAGGTTGATTTTGAATAAGCAAAATTCCATATTCACTTTTGAAATTTTCATGAATAACCTTAACATCATGTACTCATGAATGGTCAGAAAATTTTACTCTAAAAGGTCTTAAAGCTCATTACCCTTGTTTTGTAAGAATAAAAGAAAATTCTCACCTCAAACATTGTAATCTTTCAATTCACAAGGTCAAATGGGTTGAATGCTTTTCTAGGCATTGCCTTACTTCTTCAATAATTTTTTTGTATAATTGAATTTTTTTTAAAAATTTGACAATGCATCTTAAATTGGCTCTTTGGACTTCTTTTTTTTCAAAATATACATTGTATAGTAGAGAAGAAGAAGTTTAATACTATATACTTCTAGAATCTCTATTGAAACTATCCTACAAACATTCTATTCAATATGATTGTGTATAACATATATGGCTTCAAAGATTGAAGTTAAATGGACAATAAATTTTATCCTCGTATTGTACAATTTTTAGTTTGTTGAATTCACTAAGGTAAACTCCCTATTCACGTTGAATGAGGCAATTTTTATCATTTATGGTCAATGTCTTAATACACTTATACTTATTTTTAATTATGTACACTATTGATACCATGACAAAATTTTAGTGAACTACCCTTCATTGTTGATTCCTTAAGCTTAATTGTGTTCACTTTTGTCATTTATATAAAATTATCTATCCACATCTATACTCATTGTACAATGAAAAATTTGTACAACTTCTATTTGTTAAGGTTAACTTATTAATAAAAATTCCTACTACATGATGTTTTTTCATAGCCTAATTTATATATAATAGAGTGCATAGCAATTCATAGACCCTATAGTAGTAGTCCTACATAGTATATAAATGTTTTCCTCTTTGAATTAAATGGACCCTATCTTTTAATTCATATAGTTTTCTAAAAAACCAAAAATGATCTCTCCGGGATAGTCAATCATGATGTAGAGGTGGATATGTCCCAAAGTGGCGTAAATAGTGGTAACCCTACACTTTTGGAGGAGAAATAGACTATTGGTTTGAATGATTGTAGGATTCTAGCAAGAATCTCTACATAGTTCATCGTTCTAGGATCGCAATGCAAACAAGATGACAAGCTAGACAATGTGGATGCTTCATCAGATCATTTGTTGATGCTACAAGTGCTCGAAGAATATCAAAATTTGAATACCAAGGTGGATGTGTTCCAAAGTCCTATGAATGGAGATAACCCTACATGTCCGAAGGAAGAAGAGACTATAGGTTCAGATGGCTATATAATTCCACCAACAATCTCTACATAGTCCATGGCTCTAGAACCACAATGCAAATAAGATGACAAGCAAGACAACTTGAATACTTTTGTCATACCATTTATTGTTGCTATAGGTGCTAGAAGAGAATCAAAAACTTAAGGATGTGCTTGGGAAGTACTGGAATGGGGTAAGCAATAGAGTGATGCCATTCACAATATAATGCATTGAATTGCACAATTAGAAGAACATCAACCTCCAACAAAATTGTTGCATAAGAAAGATAAGAAAAGAAGACACCTAGTGGACAATATGGAAAGATCTTATTTATAATTAGAAAGGGTTGTAGGAATAGATGCCACCACGGTTATGTTGATTTAGAGGATTGGCCTTCTAAGGATTTTAATGATTTTTTTTTAATGATTTTTCAAAAAGTGACAATGCATATTCTTTGTCAATTTCTTCAATGCACAATGCAATCTTTGCAAGTTTCACTATATTGAGTCCTCTAAGATACTCCGTATAACTTATTGTTCTTCTTTTCATTCTTCATTTTTCCAACACTCTCTATCTTTGATGATGGTGATATTTGATTCTTTGTTTGAATATGATTGACCTAAAAATTGTCAATTCCATTTAGAAAAAAATATTGGAATTATTGACCTCAAATTATTGGAATTATTTACCTTGAAATATTGGAATTATTTCTCATGAATCTACATTTCAATAAACTTTTTTGGAGTGAAGATAAGTTTCAGATTCAATGCAACAATTTGCAAAATTATTTTTATGTGAGTACCCTTGTAGAGACAGGAAATGAACTCCAGCAATGACTACAAACAATCTGTGGGTCTTAAAGAGGTCATAAACATTTGTGAGATTCAAGTGGAATTTTATTGCCCTTGTCTAATTAATTTGTTTCATATGTGGAAAAAAATGAAGTTAAAGGTCATATTTGTTGTATTGAGACATTTTGTAATCTCATTTTTATCCTTGACATGACTCGAGGATAAACCGCTTTATTCCTTTACTAGTATTTGAAAAAAAATAGGTAACAACACCAACTTTTAGGATTTCATTATATAGAATCACTATTTGAGCATTATTTATTTTCGGTTTCAATTACTATTTATGAAAATGAATTTTTGAGTAACTAGCATTCCGTCTCAAAATTTGCAAAAAGTCTCAATAAGTCAATATAACAAATATGACCTTAGTTGGCAATGCTTGTCTTGGCCGTGGTAAGGAGAGCCATCCATTAAGTTAGGATTTAGGAGGGGTTGCTCCCCCTCAAGCCAAGGCCACAAGGCTTATTTGCACTTTATGGACAATGGCTATGTTAACGAGCGAGTTCTTTTTTAATGATTTAGCTTTTTCTAAGTAGTAGTGATAATTTTAGATTAACTTGAAATGGCTACTTCTACTCATTTTAGAGAGAAAATAATTTTGCTAAACAAATGAACATTAGTGAATTCTAGCTATTCATAAATTCTAAGCAAATAAAATAAAATAATAACACATTCATCTTTGTAGTAATGTAAACTAGTAAGAATTGAAAATGTGATCTAATGGCTAAGATTTGGTAACTTTGTTTGGAATGTATGACCATAATGAAAGTAGTATAGGCGATTACAAACTTGTGCTTATTGAATTTAGTGGCAATGTTAGCTTTTGGCACAAGGCTAGATGTTTAACTACAATTTGGAGATAGTGAAATTAGGTAAAAAAAATACAATTTCTAATCCTTAAATTCCTATAGTAAAATTAAAGTACATAGTTGGTGGGTGAATTTTGGTGATTTTTAGCTAATATAAAAAACATTGATGTTAATCCTTTGTCACGGACGTGCCATACCGGACTTCATCCACACTCTACAGATTCCCGTAAGACCTATAATGGTATAGTTTAGTGGTTAATAGTTTAGAGTAACTTCTAGAAGGTTCTAGAACCTTCAACTAGTATCTAGAACTTTCCACTAGTTTTCGGAAGCTTCCACTAGTTTTCGGAAGCTTCCACAAGCTTCCGTATAGTTCTTGTAATTTCCGAAAGCTTCCTCAAACTTCTGGAAGCTTCCATAAGCTTCTGGAAGGTCCCATAGGTGCTTCCTAAGGTCTCTAGGACCTTACTCCAGAAGTTTCCAGAAGTCTAGTATAAGTAGAGAGTTAAGGGCCGTTGCTCCTCACTCTCTTTAACACCAGTTGTACCCCAGTCTTGTATTAACTTCATGTTATCAATACATCTTCAGGTTCTCTCACTTTGAGTTGTAGTTTGAGTCACTTGTAAGGAATCCCCTCATTTCTAGTCCAATCTTGTCCTTGTTTGAGGCTTCCCCTCAATTCTGATCTTGGTTCCGTCCAAGAGCTGTTGTCTGCAACATCCTTAAGCCTTAAATGTCTATACATCTAAAAAGTAGATGCACTTGGTATGCGCACTTCTAACTCCAGCCTTGAGCTAAAAGTTTATCAAATGGGTCATGTATCTAATTGAGTTTTCTCTCTAATTGGGTGTTTAAAGAGAGCCTTCCAAGCAATGAACTCTTTTAGTCACGTCTTTTAAGTGTTTCTAGTCTAATTTGAGTCTGCAATTTTGGCTATTCTATTCTATCCTATCCTAATTTAGTAGTTAAAATTCTATCAATCTCTAATTCCACACATTTGGTAAAAAGAAACTTAACAGTAAAACAACAAAAATAAAAATCAAATGGAATCGGTTTACTTCTTCTGCGTAGATCTCCATAGTCTCGTCATTAAACATCATCATATGAAGGTACTCTCCCACGACCTCGCCATTGAAATCATCACAACTCTCCATCTAATTCATGATAATTCTCACGTCGTTGGTAAATAAATTTTAACCTGGCTAAAAAAACTAATGATAATATAGTTCTAAATTAATTGCATATTTTTCTTTTATTCCTAATTTCCCAGTAATGGAAAAATACCACGAATTAATCTAGCCTATCTAATGGATTAATGAACCTATTCTAAAATTCAATGGAAATTTAATTGTTAGTTTTTCTTTTGGTTCTAAATTAATATTCAAATTTCAATATGAAATTAACTATTTGGTATTGGAAATTATCAACAAATCTTTTCAAATCTAATTAATTTTTGAATTCTTGTTAATTCTTAAAGAAATTAGTTGTCAATTTGTCTTTTCCTTTTGTCTTATTAAAATATTTTAAATCGAAAATTGTCATCAAATCTTTTCAAATCTAATTAATTTTTGAATTTGTGTTAATTTTTAAAGAAATTGGTTGTCAATTTGTTTGTTTCCTTTTGGCTTATTAGGCCTAATAAAACAAAACCAACAAAATCCAAACCTTCTAAGAATCTAATTAACTAACTACCAAAGAATGTAGAACATTCCTAAAGAACGAGAATAATCGTAATAGTAATATTCTAAAGAAATTGGTTTTTTATTTCCAAGGGTCAACCCCAAAGAATAACAATCAATTTCAATAGTGTTATTTCATGGAAATGAGTTTTTTAATGTGAATTGCTTCTCATGTTAGAATTCCCTCACCTTAATCTCTCCTAATTTTCTCTTTTCTCTCTCATTCTTGTTTTGCGACGGTTTGTAATGTTTTGAGAAAGATATGGCTATGGCGGAAGAATGTGAAGGGAGTTTTAGTGAAGAATTTATGAAATTTCAAAAATTAGATTTGTGTGAAAATCAAGGGAAAAATGCGGGGTTGTGGCTCCAACTGCCAATCCAATGATTTTCTAAGAAATCAAGTTTTTTTGATATCATGTGGTTTTGAGTTTGCACTCACCAACTCCGGCTTGGACTCCCTGGACTCTGAACTCCCAGCCCCAGACTTCGAACTCCCCCCTAGACTGCCCTCGCTCACAGACCCCCGGACTGCCCACACTCATGGACCCCTAGACTGCCCCGCTCACAACCCCTTGGGCGTGCCATGTGGCGGGGCGCGATTGGCCCGCCCCTGTCCGCTGGCCCTTCGTTCTAGTCCTCCGTTCTGGTCTTGGCTGGTCCGAAGGGGGTTGGCCTCTAGCTGATCGGGATTTTTGGTGGGTTTTTTTTTAAATTGGACTAAATTCTATAACTATTAAGGAGGGGTGTTACTAATATGACCAAATTCCAACAACGCTCAAGCATTAGCAGTCCAATAACTTGAGAATTTGTTGAACAACTATGATCTTTTACTACAGAAATGTTTCAAACCACATGCATATGATAGTGATGGTAGATGGCCCTTAGCTTTAAGACTTTACGCAATTGTATTTGGGGAAAGTTCAAAGCTTCGCCGTCTTGAGCTCTTGTAATAGGATTTTAAGGATTTTATTTGCAAAAAGAGGTACACATGACAATGTTTGAACCGAACTTTCACTTTAAATACTTAAAATGTCATAGTATTTCAAGATTTCGCGTCCAAAGGAGGTACTCATGATAGTGTTTGAACCGAACTTTGGCGTTTAATACTCAAAATGTCCACGCATCGATTGACTAACAAGAAGGTGAGGATAAGCTTTTATAACAAAAGTATGAACGAAAATCACTCAAAGGGGCCCTAAGCCTTCAAATTTGAAAAGAAACAATTCAACTTGGCCAAGTTTTTTGGTCCAAGCAGTGCTCCGACTACATCGGTAGCACAAATGAAGAGAATGGAAACGAAGTGTTAGTGCGAGAAATAAGGGTACTGGCAACCTCGAGGGGGGGCCCTTATATATCCGTGGCTAAGTCCCTCTTGGTAATTGCCAATGAAAATACTTTGTTACTAATACCCTAAACTACCCTAATGTAATTTCAAAATAATACTTGTTTAATGGTGAAAATTTCTAAAAACATCCCCATTTAGCTAATGAAATCTTGGCCAAATCAAATCCAAGATCTTAACCACAAATATTTTGAAATTAACCCTAATTTACATAGATATTTTGCAAATTAACCAAAAGTTATTTTGGAAATTGTCTTTCTTTAGCCCAAAGATGGCTTTTTACGCAAGAAAGAGATCTTGACCAAATCCAATCTTTGATTTTCCAAGAGATATTTCCAAAATCACTTCTAATTAACCGCAATTAACGATTAAAAAGTCAAACTAAGAGCTGACCCTCTCTATCTTTTAGGAAACAACTCGAAATGGAAAACCGTCTGTACCACTGTCTTCAAAAGACCCCAATTTTTTTGTATTCACCTTAAAAAACTTATAGTAATTTTATTTCTCCATTCTGTTTTTTGAGAAAAATCAAAATATATAGGAAATAGCTTTTTTCAATAGCCAAAAATATCAAAATTTTATACATCATTAAAGATTAATTTGATTAAATAGCCAAACTTGACTTCAAAGTCTTTGTTGTGCTTGTTTTGGGTGTGAAAAATGAAAGAATGAATTGAGAATTGTTACAATAATTTCTATAGCTAATTGTATCTCTTTCTAAAATTTCAAATATTAAAAAAAAATTGTTATTTTTACTTAATAATTTTCAATTTTTGCAAGAAAATTGATAATTATTATAAATTTTCACAAAACAAATTGAAATTTTTGAGAAAGCTACACAATTCATAATTAAGAGTAATAAAAATATAGGATAGATAGTTGAACACAATCTAATAGGCTACATTCAACTTAGATATAATGTTTGACCAATTGGTATTAGTTCTAGTCCTTTAGGGGTTAAGCACCTAAATCCTTTTTTGCATTTTTGCATTTTTTTATCGCTTATAGCTATATCAGTATGTGCAATTTACATCAATTTCATCAAATTCATCATGCAAAAAGTATGGTTAAGTATCGGTTTGAATGATCAAGAAATTTTGGAGTCAAAAAAGCCACTAAAAGTAGCTCTTTATTTATTGTCTAGAAGTGGGATGTTAAAGTGCTAAGGCGTTATATTAGTATTATTCCATTCAAATAGTGATTGAAAATTCTAGATAGTCAAAAGAGCCCTTAGAAACTCTCTATTCATTGTCCAAAATTGGGACATCAAAGCACTAACCCAGGTACTAACCTAGGGGATAAATTAGCATAATTCCATTAACCCCTAAACGCCCAAATTGCGTTTTTTGGCAACATAGAAATTTTGGGCAAATTACTACAAATGAAGATTTTAAATTTTTTTCTATGAAATTTTCATACAACATGAGCCCAAGGAATAGCTTCAAGGACTAATAATTCTATAGATTTTCACTACATGGTTAAGAAGTTATTATAAAATACGTAGTTTTCTTTGCTTGACAAGCAATTTGGGTAGCAAGAAAAACTTCTTTCAATTTTTTTTTAAAAGAAATTGAAAATTTGAAATTGGTAGACTGAATTTTTATCTCTATGGAAAAATCTTTGAGTCATTCCATTTTGATCAATGAATCTAAAGTTATAAGAAGTTTTAGTTTGGGGTAGTTTGCAGGTAGTTATAGAATGTCTACAATACAAAAAAAAGTTTTAAATCCTTTATTTAATTCAATTTTTAATATTTTTGAAAAAAAAATGAAAAAGATTTGGTGTAGATTTGTTATTACAACATTTTAAGCATTAGGATAGGCATTTTTCAATTCTATAAATAAATTTTTTACAATGTAGTATTTTGGCTCATTTTCTACTTCTTTCTACTTACTATTTTTTCCCTATATGTTGTACAATTTTCAATGTTTTGTAGTTTTTTAACCATATAGCCAACTTGACTTTAAGAGTGAATTGAAAGAGTAATCACCAATTTGAATTTTTTTTCATACAAATGTGACCTTGTAAAGTGTAACTCCCGGTTCTTTACGGGGCCAAAAAATAATTTTTGTCAATTCAAACACTAATATTTTGCAATCTACATGGTGGAAAATTATGAAATTTTTTTACATCTTTACAAACAAGCATACTACAAGATCCTATGATTACATGTGTCAAAAAATGTTTTTTTTTAAAGTTTTGATACATATATTAGAAATGGTAGTTTTCAAACATTTTTAGTGGAAACATAGTCAAAAGCATTTAGGGGTTAAAATAGTGAGTGAAAATTCTAGTTGAATAGTCAACAATGTTGTGAATGAAGTCAACAATTTGCATGCTAATTTAACTATTACTCAACACAACAAGGTAATATAAATGTCAGAATGGCACTAGGAAGGTACTCTAGGAAGAATTCTTTTGTCTTTTACAATAGATGCAAATTGTGTCACAATTCCATCCATCATGTGTGTTCTCATCAACACAATTTTTCTAATTCTTTATTCTTACTCTTGGTTCTACTACAAAATAGTGAAATTAGGTTTTCCCACACTCATTTTTCAACCTTTGATACCATATAAATATTTTCTAGTTATTGTACAAGAATGCAGTACTCTTGAATTAGATGTTGAAATTGGGACTCATGCACCTCCATGTGTACAAATGGAAACATTAAAAGAAATCTTTGTTGACTTTGATGGCTTGTAAAGTAAATTTATGTAAGGCAACCTAATTGTTAAGGCAAACTAGTTGTTTAAAAGGCAACCTAATTTCACTATTTTGTGTACCAGTCACTTTGAAAACCTATCCTAAAGTCCTTTTGCAAATGAACTTCCAAAGCAAATTTCTAGTTTTTATTGGCAAGTGTTGAAAATGCTTTGTACAAGAATGCATTACTTTTCAATTAAGTGTTGTTGTAATTGGGACTCATGAACCTCCATGTGTACAAATGAAAACATTTGAAGAAATATTTGTTGACTTTCATGGCTTGTGAAGTTCTCCATAACTTTCATGATGTAAGTCAATCTAATTGTTAAGGCAACTTCATTTCACTATTTTGTGTGTGGTAGTCACTTTGAAACTCTATCATGAAGTCCCTTTACAAATGAAAATGAACCTCCAATGCAAATTTCTGATTTTCATTAGTAGGTGTTGAAAATGCTTTGTATAAGAATGCACTACTTTTGAATTAGATATTGTTGTAATTGGAACTTATGAACCTCTATGTGTACAAATCAAAACATTTTAAGAAACATTTGTCAACTTTGATGGCTTGTGAAGTAACCTTTATGATGTAAGGCAACCTAATTGTTAAGGCAACTTCATTTCACTATCTTGTGTACAATGGAAGCCTATCATGAAGTCCCTTTATATATGAAAACAAGAACAATTTGACTATGAGGCTCTATCCTAGGTAAGTAGTAATATTAGTTTATTGATAGTAGATAGAATGGAAATTAAACTAATTTGTTTAAACAAAGAATAAATATTCACTACTAGAAAATTCAGCGTCCAAAGTCACAGAAAAGTGTTGATTTTGGTTGTTCAATTTTTTGTTGATTTGGACATGTTAACTTGGGCAGTTATCAACAAAAATTTGTTAAAAAATTAACAAAAATTTGTTATCATCAACAAACGTTAGTCAAAATTAACAAAAATTTGTTAAAATTTTTATCAAAAAGTTGTTGATTGACAACAAAAGCATGCTAATTAATTAACAAAAATTTGTTAATTTTGTCAATGTTTTTTCAAAAAAAGAACATTTCATGAACAATGCCACGTCACCCGAACGCCACGTCAGCACCGCCACCTTGCCACCAAACTGCCACGTCACCCACACATAGCTACGTCATCAAAACCACCTCCATGAAGGTTTGAACTTTGAACCTCATGGTTGAGGTCCAAGGTCCTCAACCATCACACCATCCATAGTGCACCTTGGTTATATATGACATAAGTTTAGTTTTATAAAGTTTCCTCTTATTTTTTCTTCACTATGTTAAAATCAGCAGACTTTGGTGGCCATTTAGACATAGAAAAATAATGTTTTTGAAAAAACTTCCAACTAATAAAAGTTGTCATATTTAACTAAATTTCATTTCCGAAAATCCGTTTGAGATTTAAAGTTTTTAATCAAAAGTTATGGGCAAAAATCAGAGAAGGTTTTTTAAAGTGTGAAATACATTGTTCATTCCAACCCTTCTCTGATTTTTGCCTATAACTTTTGATTGAAAACTCTAAATCTCAAACGGATTTTTGGAGATGAAAGTTAGCTGAATATGACAACTTTTTTTTAGTTGAAAGTTGTTTCGAAAAAGTTATTTTTCTATGTCTAAATGACCACCAAAGTCTGTTGATTTTAAAGAACACTAAATTTTTAATGATTGAGTTAGGAAAATTAATGTGAAACTCTTCTAAACCTAAATACATTCGAACATTATATATGGTAAAAACATTAGATTACAAAATTATATATTCTAATTTAAGAAAATTTTATTTCATATTTTCTTTGAGAAATTGAAATCTTTTCATTTATGCATGACATTTTTAGAAAAGAACATTTTAAATAAATAAAAAACATCTTTTTATAATACAATAATACGAATATTGCACTTATCAATTATATAATAAGATAATTATAATTTCACTTTAAAAATTATTTTCGAATGCATACTTTAGGTATTTTAAGTGTATGAAAAAAATATTTTGAAAATGTACACACAATCCTCATTGCTACTTTTAGTTCTTATATAAATGTAAAGATCTTTGAAATATTTACAAATACATTTTCACATTTACTCACTAAAAATAATAATGATGATATCTTTTTAAAAAAGTGAAATTTTTTATAATGACTTACAATTTTTAGTTTTAGATTGAAAACACATAAGATTAATTCTTCAAGACAATTTGAAGGAAAAATGTAGCTTGAAGTTCAAGTTTTGCCTATCTTTAAATGAATCTCCTAATTTAAAAATAGTTTAGAAACTTTTTCAATAGGGAAAAAAAAATATTTCAAACTCTTCTAAATCAAAATAGGAAATTAATAACGAGAATCTTTTTTAATTGAATGAGTCTGTTCAAATATTAAAATTAAGAAAAATATTTGGTAAGCATTTATAGATTAGTATTGAATTAACTAAAATTTACAATGAATGTAGTACCCTACTTTCAAATAAATTTGACAATTTATTATTAAATTGAACATCATTTTCAAGTAGTATGCATATATACACTTTTAGTTTACATCAAAAAAACTTTAGGGTTCAATTATATATATAATTTGGAGTTTTAATGGTGAAAATTTTAATAAAATTCAACATATTCTAAAAAATTGAAAAATATTTTGTTAGGAGGTGGATGGTCATTACTATTTTTTCAATAATTTGAGATTTAGAATCCAAAGTTTTCTCACATTTCTGGTAATATATTGCAAATGTAATTTAATTCCTATTTTCCTTTGAAATTTTTGCTGAAAATGTAGTCAAATTATATCCTATGGTCAAATTTATATAAAAAAAAGATAAAAATATAAAGATATAAAGAAATATACATAAATAATTAGCTATAGATGAATATAATTTGATTTTAGTATATTTTGAATACATAATTTAATATCTAGAAATGGTTATGACATGATTGTCAATGTATAAGAGAATTTTAAAATTTTAGTTTTATAAATTTGAATAATAATATTTATTAGTTCAATTTGACTTGAAACTATTCAAATTTCAATGCTATACAATATAAAATTCAAACATAATCAAGTTATTTACATAAAATTTGATATAGATTTTGAGTTACATTAGAATTCTAATGAAATTCAAAATGAAATTCAAAATAGTATTATATTTCATATGTGAAATATTTGAATAAAATTTGGATTTGATGTTGTATTTCTTAGTTTGTAAAAAATAGTTATAATAGACTTCATGAACTTCTAATTATAAAGCATTTCACCAAAAAAAAGTAGATTCTAATACATGTTTAGATTGAAGATTCTACTAGATTTTTAGAAGATGTTAAAAAGATTTCTAAAAGATTCCAAATCAAATTCTCAAAAGATTTTGAATCAAAACCTAAAAAGATTCTTAAAAGATTTCCAAAGATGCCCAATCAAATTCTCAGAAGATTTTGAATCAAAACCTAAAAAGATTCTTAAAAGATTCCCAAAGATGCTCAATTAGATTCTCAGAAGATTTTGAATCAAAACCTAAAAAGATTCTTAAAATATTCCCAAAGATGCTCAATTAGATTCTCAAAAGATTTTGAATCAAAACCTCAAAAGATTCTTAAAAGATTTCCAAAGATGCCAAATTAGATTCTCAAAAGATTATGAATCAAAACCTCAAAAGATTCTTTAAAGATTCTCTAAAGATTCCAAATCAGATTCTTAAAAAATTCAAATCAAAATTTTCAGAAAGATTCTCAAAAGATTTCCTAGAAGATTCTAAAAGATTCCAAATCAGATTCTCAAAAAATTCAAATCAAAAATTTCAAAAAGATTCTCAAAAGATTCCCTAAAAGATTCTAAAAGATTTCACATAAGATTCTTAAAGATTCTTTTAAAATATAACATTTTTTTGTTGATTTGGTCATTGCACTATTCATCAACAAAAACAATGACACATTTTTGTTAATATGTACAAAATGAACAAAAAGTTGTTGATGGTGTTAGTGCCAATATCAAAATCAACAAAATTTAACAGAAAATTGTTGATGTTTTGTTAATTTGGTCACTATTTTTCTAGTAGTGATTGATAAAACTAATAAACATGATTTTACTTTAGGAAATGAATATTGGAACTATTTTCTTTAATTGATTGTAAGTTGTTGGCAAAAAATCAATGAATTTTTTAAAAATGTACAATTGTACAATTTTATGTTTCTTTAAATAAAATGTGTTGAATATTTGTAGTGAAATCATGAATTTTATGCAATATTTTCTATTTTTCTATTTTATTATTGGTGAAATTATTATATATTTTATCATTTTGAAGATCACCAAAAAAATGTTGGAAAATTAAGTTTGTCTTTAAAGATGCTTTTGGACGGTATCTTCACTAGATACAACAAATAAACTATTTTTATTAGGTACAACAATCAATATTTTATCATTGTCTTGTACAATTTGAAAATCAAAAAAATTATGCACTTATAATATCCTCTTCAAAACATCATTTTCAATTTTTGTTTGCAAGATGTATGGTGAATAAACTATTCTAGAAAGAGTGAATTTGAATATGATTTAATTCACTATTCATTTCAATGGAGTAGTCAACAAATCTTTTAGTGCTGAAGGTGCATCGACAACCACAAAAACAACTTGATTGTGTGAACTACCACATCATCAAGAAGCAGATAACTAATTGACTACATCAAGTCTATCCTAGGGTTTGTGTGTTTGCAGTGTGAATGCCGATTACGTTCTACAGTATGAGCGCAAGAATAGGTAAGATTTGAAAAGTCTAATTTAGAAGTGAAATTCACTACAGAGTTGTTGCGATAGTTTGTATCTAAAGACAGAGCCAATAAATTAACTTCTGAAGTGAATTTCTAATTCTTTTATTGGAAGGTGTTAAAAATGTTGAAAATCCTTGGAATCATTCATGTTATGTGTCCTCATTTCTCTCGCTTTAGACTGGTGGCCATTTGACTGCTTTGTAAGTCATAGGTTGGCGTTGGCATCTTCCAAAGAAAAAACTCAAATAAAAACCAAACAAGCTTGTATAGAGTATATTAAAAAAATGTCAAAATTAGAAAGAAGACTTCTTTCTATCACATTTTTCACTCTAAGAGCATCCCCATGCCTAGCTTGGCCAAGGACCACTTGCCATCAATTCAATGAAGCTTGGACCTACCCAAAAAAATTTGTTCCACCCCAACGCAACCAACAAGCACGAAGGAGCAAACTTTTTCAGATTTTGAGGTGCCACTTAGCAAATTTGAACAAGGAAAACCTTTTTCAATTCTACAGTGTCTCAGAACTTGGAATTAAATACAAAAAAAAAGCATACTGAGTTGATTCTTCATTTGGTGATAACTCTCCATTTGGTCGAGCCATCATCAAATTTGACCAACCCAGCCTTTCTTTTTTTTTCCATATGTGTCGTTCAGCAATTAAAATGGCCAAGCCCGACCACTTACCCAATTTGCATCATATCTTGCATTGGCATGGAGATGAATTGAGACAATAGAGTTAATTGTGAAGGAAACTTGAGTTTGAAAAGGGGTGTCAATGAAGAAGGTATAATTGAGAATAGTAAAAAAGAAATGTGGCACCAAACTCCTTCAGATCCCAATTTTGGTGCTCCAAGAAGTCTTTGTCCTGTGTTTTTCCCAAACTCTAACTCTTGGTATGGTGAATTTCATTAAAATGACAGTATTCCATTAGTTGATAGTTCAAACCACACAGTCTGATATTTAAAACCATCATAGATTTTTGAAATCTATATGTGTTGTAGATGTCTGAAATCTACACTTGTCCAAGATGTTTCAAAGTGGACAGTTTGAAATCTAAATGGGTCATAGATTTTGGAAATCTATACCATTCCTAGATGTTAGTTTTCAATTCAGACCATGGTCTAAAAAATGACATAAGAAACACTGCCATTTTAACAAAATTCACCATTGGTCCTCGATTGCACATACTTTACGATTAACTCTAATATATATTGGATACTGGAGTGGGTTCTCAAATTTCAGTTGTGACTTCATGTTGATTCACGAGGAAAAGTCAGTCAGTCTAATTTTTGATATCCCCAAAGACTCGAACGTGCACAAGAAGAAAGGGGAGGAGTAGTGATAGGAAGTGGTAGCCGGAGAAAAAGAAAGACGGTCACAGCAAAATCTTGCCCCTCTGTCATGGAAATTTCATGAAAAAAAATGTTTTTAAAGAATTGCTAAGTAATTAGAATGAAGATTTAAAACCAAAATTCAGAATTCAAAATCCAACGACATTTCTTGGAACCCACTAAACATCAAAGTTCTTTGTTAAATTGGTGAAATTCCTCCTCTTAGGTACTTACTCGTGAGGCCTCCAACGTAAATCTATACCAGTCCTAATTTTTAGAGCTTTGTGCGGATGAATGATGCAATTGTGACTCCCAAAATCACTCCAATTTTAACAACATTGATGTTACTCTAACTACTTATTACTGCAGTCTGGCTCCTCAGAACTCCAAACCGATATTATGCAACGCGTTCTGGATAATTGGACAAGGCGTTTCAAAGACTTTCTGGTCCACCGACTAATCCGCTCCATTTATGTGTACAGTACGCCATTAAGTGGGTTCTGCACAGTGTAACTAAGATCAAGCTTAGTGGACTTTGCTGCCACCTAGAAGGCACAGCTAGAAGCCTAGTAGCAAGGGATGATTTGCGTACGTCAATACTGTACAAGCATATTCTATACCGCAACGTCGGTAATTCTTTCACCCGCTCTAAGTTTGAGAGCTCCGTGGACTCGATCTCCGTCTGAGTGAAGAAAGTCAAGTAAAGGGTTCGATTTAGCTTCATTACACTGGTTACTTAAAGCAGTTGTAATCCTTCATCTTCCACTCGATTTCCAAAACTAAACCATTCAATCGAGAGTGGCTTCACATAATACTCCACTCTACTTGAAGGAGGCTTCTGATGAAGTTAATTTGGAGTGCCTTCTCTCCAAGTGAATGTCATTTGAGGGTTAAGATGAAGACAATATTTGTACATAAAAGGCACATATAATCATAGTTGGTGGAAACCAAAATTCATGTATGTAAGTACAATAGCAATTGAAAATAGAACTTTTCAAAATTGAAATCAATCAAATGATAATCTTAGTTAACTAGGACTTTCATTTAAAATTGAAGTTGGAGCCAAGTTGGAAAACATAGCTTTTTATCAAAATTTGATCCTCTACATGAAGAAGGGCTGGATGAAAGGTCCCGTCTTATTAATCAACAAAAATAAACCACAAGCTAGATTCCAAGACGAATTGGTTACATGGTTTCTCCAAATCCGATCTCAAATTCTACTTGACCTCAACCATTCTACCTGAACAATATATAATTCTTCTGAGTTTGTTCCAAAGTTTACAGAAGGAAGCCTTCCCCATCAATCAAAAATGTCCCACTGACACTGACATTCCTGCAACTGAGATCTCGTACTACTGCTTCAAATTGGAAGCCCACAAATGAAAGATATCTAGAAATCGGAACCGAGTCGAACCATTTCTTTCAACTGCAAGTAACTTAATGTCGACTTCAATTCATTCCAGTAGAGCAGCTACTTCCTGTAAGTGAGGTAGATGTCCCACTGGTACACGTACAGAGACCCCACCGTCGCTTCCAGGAGAGGAGTCAGAATCCCATACCCTGAGTACCCTCGCAGCTTCCCTGTCCCTCCAGGAACAATGACCTCGTAAGGTGGAGTGGGTGTCTGAATGGTCCCGATCACAGTCAAGCTGCTGCCGTCGTACTTGGATCCCGCCTTGAAGATGTGCTGCGTGTTGATCTGCGAGCCGCCCGTGGCGATGCCGCTGATGGTGGTCACGACTGCGGTGCCCGTGATGGAACCCAAGAGGAGGCTGTCGGAGGTGTTGCCGGCTTTCAAGAAATTGTCGACGACGAGGAAAGTGCCCCACCCGATGGCGCTGAAGTTGCCTTGGCCAGTGCCTGCGGCCACGAGAAGGGTCGAGTTGGCGCCGCCGCGGATCTCGTGGGCGAAGTACGTAAGGTGCAGGGATTTCTTGGCTGAAAAACGCAACAGGGAACACCCAACAAATATTTAATCGAATGAAACACGAAATTGTAACATCAACACCACAGTTTAATTTTATGATTAATTACGAATCGAAGTTGATAATTGCAGAGCTGCCTGCAACGTTAAGTTCCGTGAATTCGTGACAAAGTGCACAATAATCTGGAGTTGGTCACAGGCTTGAAATCGATCAAGAGCATTAGATTTGACGCATTGACGGCGTGGTATGATCCAAAGGTGGAACTACAGTAGCTCTAAGCACACTAGAAACTAAGTTTCCAGCAGAGCATCTATCTGCAGCTGCAATCGATCGGTGGAAAGCGATTTTTGGCATAGGCGCATTCTTCTGCATGAGTGTTGTGATCAAGCTAGAACCCAAATCATTTGAAGCATGAAATCGATCAATTGCTAGAGCTAAATGAAACCAACTACCGATCAACTCCATGAAATGACCCAAACGTAAGAATAATTCTTTCATTTCATGCCGCAGGAGTTGCAAGGGGAAGTGTCGGTACCAGTGACACCTCCGTGCAGGCTGCACAGGAGAATGCACAAGGTGTAAAACGCCAGAACCCGTGTCGCCATAGTTGCCTGCTGCCTGCAAATCGATTGAAAATGCGCTCGCTCTCGCTAGCTGTGAGGCAAGCACTGAGTACTATGCACTTGCATACGAGAAACTTGAGACAAAGACTGAAGGAGAAGTGGTGTGATGTATAGGCTCGGGTGCGGCTTAATTTATATGAGATCGATCGTGGAGGCCCCCACTTTCAAAAGCCTAGACTTCCTGCGCTTGGTTTAGTACATCAAAGTCAGACTAAGTAAACCGCCAAGTCGGGAGCTTTCTGCGAGTTCGCAAATAGAAGTTCTGGAGCAACAAAGTCAGAGTCCGCATTCGCGGATACTGCTTCTGCGAAGAAGGACTGAAGAACGGAAACCCATGCTGGCGTAGGAAAATTAACCGGCCGCTTAATGCTGAGTCATCCACTTGGTGATATAATGGTGGACTACTGTACCCTCTGGCGTTGCCATAATGAAAATGAAACGGTAAAAGTAATTTTCTAAACTTTTTAGAGCCAAAAACAACTCGAAAAATCCATAACTTTTTTAGAGTGAGTCTACACATCATGAAACCAAGCTCATGCACCCACCTCACGAAGGGTTTCTTGATGGTACCAAGCATCCAACTAGGGACACATGGGCTGGAAGATCTCAACATGACAAACACACAAACATCTTAAATTGTAGATGGTGAATGTTTTGGAATGATCTCCTCAATATTATACGCAAACTTGGTCACATTTTTATCTAAAACTCTAAATATTGAATTTCATTTAAATGTTAGTCATTCCACAATTTTGCCACTTTTATTGTTTAATCTATGTGGTCTAACATTTTTACCTATCCTAGATGGTTTAAACTCTATGATTCTGAAATGGCATATGGAATACTACTATTTTAATGAAAAATGCCATTTAATTGCTTACTAATAGTTATGGATTCTCTACTAAAAAGTAAACTGTGAAGTCTATAATTAATTGAAAGAGACCAATTTTGAGTATATAATTTTGAATATGTAATTTCTGTATGCAATTTTGGCTTTGCATAACAAATCAAATGAGGTTTTAGAAGCATGTTGGTAATGGTGTAGAAGGCTATTTTTTTGGTCTGGCATTTTTTGTCACATTCATCCTCATTTTTTTCTACAGGCTTGAAGCTGGCCATTTTTTTTAAGGAAACATTAGAGAAATTTTGAATCCTCAAAGAGGCCCTTAAGAATTGATACACAAAGCTATTTATTGAAGGCTAGAGTTGATAGCCTAAGTACACAATATGTGTCACTACCTTGTGTAAATCTCATCAGGTACTTTTGAATTTGTCAATGTAAAACATTCACTTATAGTACCAAGGACTTGAATGATAAAAAATATCTATTGTTCTATTGTCCAATAAGAGGCATTTCATGGTGCAAACATCATGAACCATGAAGTGCCAATGATCTTATAAAAAAAAAGTCTCACTCATAGTACTAAAAACACATGAGCCATTAGTACTTAAATGCACGAAATTTGTCCTTCTCCAAATAAAATAATCCCTCAATGTACTTAAAATTTGAATGACAAGAACTACCTAATGTCCTATTATCATATAAAAAAAACATGTACCTTTATAAACATCATGATATTAAAATGGGTGGAAATAGGGTGGAAAAAAATTGTCCTTTCTTTGACAAGTATGCATTGAAATCCAATTGAGGACCCCAATTGAAGCCATTTTACAAGTCTCTTTGACGGTTCAAAATTTCTCTAATGTTGGACATTCAATTGCCAAAAAAAGAACGGTACTTCAGCCACAAATGACTTGCCGTTGACCTTATTGTTGACAACTAGTCTTCAAAGTCATCCATGAGACGCTTTTGATCCTCAATGTCTTTCAAAGAATAACTAAAGAAATACCGATGAAACTTCCTTATGTTGGCCAGCAGGTATTATGCCTAGGTAGATACATTGAATGAGGGACATATTAATTAATTTTAAGATTGGGGTTGGTTGAGGCATCAATTACAGTACAAGACATTTTTTATTTCACTGTACAAGCTTTTTCAAGGATGCAACAGGGCTACCATGTGTTTGTTGAAAAGTGTTGTTGGATCGTGTGCCTGTCCCATCCAGTACGTTTTCCAGTGGAAAAATGTGTGGATTTTGTATCCTACTTGCTACACAATTCTGGGCAATTTGGGGCTCTTTGTTAAATGAAACATAAATCACATGCATCACTGAATGATTGGGGATGACCACATGTGACGAAGTTGAACTATACTTAGTATTGTTGAATGGTTTTAGAATGTTTTTTTCAAGCTTGCACATAACTTAGTAGGAAGAAGAAACATGTTGAGAGTTTGGCTTTTGTGGGTGGTGCGGGTGGGGTCTTTCTCTGGTGCACCAGAACAAAAAAATTGGGCTACAGGACCAGAACAAAAAAAATTGGGCTATATGAGAGGGCTCTCAAACTGAGCGGGCATTTTCAACCATCCAGTAGGGGCTCTGAAATGGACATGTGAACTTTGGGAAAAAAAACTCTGGATTAATCTGGATTACAATGGAGCTTGATGAGATCTGTTTTAACTTCTTCAATGAATGGTTTAAGAACCACAATTGGTTCATTCTTAACTAACTGGCTAGGTGTCTACTAACATAATTCAAATTAGAATCTGTTGTTCAATTACCTTCTTACAAGTATTAAAAAATCTGAAATAATGATTAGATCAAGCATTCCTTTCAGATTTTGAAAGGGACACTTTTAGAAATCATTTCAATTATTTTACCAATCTTGCAATGCTAGTTTTGGAACAAGGACTGATTTTTTTTCAAACTATGCATGGATGGATTTCCAAGGGCCTATGATCACATATAGGGACCTATAACAAACTGTGTTTGAAAATTCATAACTAATTCAATAATGCTTCAAAAAATATAAAACGACTTGTGTTAGATTCCTCATCTATTTTTCTATCACTGAAAAATAAACTAAAAATATTCTCATATCAAGAGATACACGAAAAAGGCACATCAGTGCTTAGGTGCTTGCTTTTTGAGCCTCTTACCTTAAAATGGGCTAAAATGGCATTTTTTGGAGAATTGTTGTAGAGAGTGAAGAAAAAATCATATCAAATAGAAAATTATCTCAAAAAATCTGAAATTTTCACCATGTATGTACATTACAATGACAAACATAATGGTGTACACTCAATTTTTGTGTCCTATAATTAAAATGCACTAGACATTGAAAATACATACAAAGTTCAAGTATAAATTTTCAAAAAGGTATGCTTGATCTACAATGTTGAATAATCCTTAAAGGATGGATCTATAACCATTGATTTCAAGCTTGGTTGCTTGTCACTCCATTTGTTGCCATTTTAGAACTAGATATGTCACTACAAGAAAATGGGGGTATAAATGACTTGTCCACAATGACTACACCAACAACAATGACTGCAAAATGACTACAAAATGACTATTTTGCAGTCATTGTTGTTGGTGAAGTCATTGTGGACAAGTCATTTATACCCCCATTTTCTTGTAGTGTGTATGAAAAAAATTTAATTTATTTTTCAAAGATGAAATCCATGTTTTTTCTACTTCAAAGAAAATTCATTTTTCCGAGAATTATTGAAGAAAGAGTGAAGAAAAAGTCATATCAAATAGAAAATTATTGTCTCAAAAAATCTAAAAATTTCACCATGTGTGTACATTACAATGACAAACATAATGGTGTCAAGAATGGTGTACACTCAACTTTTGTGTCCTTCTATAATTAAAATGCACTTGACATTGAAAATACATACAAAGTTCAAACCACAATAAAATATTCAATATTACAAATTTTCACAAATTATCAATTAAAGTAGAAACTAAAGTAGAAGACCTTTATTTCATTAGATGGACTCAAACTCAAAAAATATCATTTTTGTGGAGAAATTTTAGACCTACCCAATTTCTCAAAATACACTAAAATGGCAAATTTTGCCGTCCATTTTTTTATTTACATGAGAACAAACATTATTTGGACTAAAAACTCAACTGAATATTCTTTGTAACTCAACATGAAAGGTCAAAAAAATGGATGAAAAACTGCTTCTACATTATAGTTAGGACCTTGGACTATCATCCAAAGACCACAAAATGACATCCATGGCAGTCTAGGGATAAACAATAAGAATAGTACAGAGCACACAAATCATATTGATAGAATTTTTCAATGTCTTTACATACTGGCTCAGTAAGCAAGAAGGGTGTTTAGTTAAGTAATAAAACAAAAGAGACTAAATTGATTGTTTTGTCAAGATGGACAAGTAGGAATGGAGGAAGAGAAGTTTCATTGATTTGGGTGGACAATCTCATTAGTAGAGGGTTGCTAAGTTTGAGAGAATCTAATATGTATGTTGTTTTTATTGTATCTTTTCCCACCCAATGGTACTAGTATGTGAGCATGAAAGTGTGAGCATGTGACATGGGGGGAACACTTTCCGTGTTTTAGCAACCCACATGCGACGGAATATAAGGTGAATTTAATTCATTTTGGATAACATTTATAAGTATTTATAAAAGAATTACATATAAAGTAGGGGACACGAAAAGTGGAAAGTTCATTATAATTAATGTAGGTAGCCAAAAAATATGGTCCATTAATTTTTAGGTGCATGTAATTTAGGGTCAATAGAATAAGATCCAACAAATTGTATTTAGTAAGGTCTATTTATACTATGTCAATATTACAATAGAGTACTATGTCAAATATATAGTATAGTACTTGTACATCAGAGTTACAAGATGAAACTCCAAATCAGTAGATGAAGGTGCGAATTCACAGACTTAGAGTTTTAGAGTAGCTGTTGGATGACAAATGGTAGATTGAATTTTTTTAAATGCACAAGTGTGTATCAAAAATGCAACAAGGTAATGATAGGAGCCCTTTTAATAATGCCTAGGAGGTAAATAGGCCCCCAAAAAATATCCCTCCACCGCACGTGGGTCCTCCAAATGTAGTAAGAGTGTCCCCCCGTGGCATGCGAGCTTTGAGCACATATATAAGTATGCATCATGCAACCATTGAAGGTGTTTATAACAAAAATATCTATAATATACGTATTATAGAATATATATATATATATACTATTAATATAGAAGGTTACTATAATATAAACACTTATATTATAGGTGTATAGTCTTCTAAGTTCATAGGCTCAGACTCTTGTACTCACATAATAGCAACCCTCCTTTTCCACCCACTAGATTGACATTAAAGTACAAAGACTAATTTTCCCTGTAGCGCATATCCTTGTCAACCTACATATGCAAGGAGGCCCTTCATCCCTACAGGCCCCAGGCCATTTTTCTGTCAAAAACCACTCAAAACTGCCATTTTTGTTGTGTTCATCCAAAAGAACAAAAAAAAGTGTTTTTATAGAATCTAACCATAGGATCTTTTACTTTGTTTCTTTGAAATCATGTGGTAAGAATTTCATGAAGTTTGACTGTATAGATTGGAAGATATGAGCATTCAAAGTTGGAAAACATAGTTTTTTTAAACACTGTCCTGCAATTTCAGATGACTTTGATTGTCATTTGTTTAATTTTCTTACACTATGGACTTTGAATTAAGAAAAATTTGTATTTAAGAATTGAGTTGAAAGTCTAGGAATTTTTTTAAAAAAATTGCTTGATTTTCATTCCTTAAAAAATGATTAAGTAGAGGTAGGTCCAAGATTTAAAGAAAAATTAAATTGTCAATAGCTCTAAGATGGAATTGAAACACGACAATCTCAACGGTGAGATTGTTCTAGCTAGAAAATTGAACCTTGTCAAGGAATTTTTTTTTGAAAAATTGTGAAATTTACATTAAAAAATGAACCCTATAAGTTATTTTTTCAAAAATTGCCCGAAAACAAGATTGTTCATAACTTTCACATAACTAATCCAAACGGAATGAATAAAAGCTTCACGCGTAGACAAAAATATAATCTTTAAGATTAAAAATTTAAAAATTTAATTTCAAGTTTTTGTGGATTTATTTTTCTGCCTGCCGAGTTAAAATCTACGCTTTTTGTGGTATAACTTTTGCTCCAGGGCACTAGGGGAGGACACTTCCCGTTTTTTAATAACCTACGTGTGGCGGAATATAGGGTACATTTAAATAATCTTAGGTAAAATTTATAAGAAATTTACATATAAAATAGGGGACATTAAAAAGGCAAAGTGTTTTAAAAATAAAATAGGGATGATAATATGGCTGATTTTTCCGCTTTATAGTAAAATAGGGGCTCTTTTAATGTTGCCAAGTACTGATTACAAATAATTGATAGCCCCCCTAAAAATACCCCACCGCCGTACGTGGGTCCCCCAAATATACAAGAAGTGTCAGCCGCGGGCCCGGGCACCAATTGAAATAAACATTATATTCCCACAAAGCTAATCAATTTTCCTATATTTTGAGAAAGTTTCAAGAAGATTCATTAAAAATTGAGGTCTACAAAACTTTCCCGAACTCCAAATTGCCACCCGAGGGGACAATGGGCTTTTAGGGGTTAATCCTATAGGAATAGGATAGTCTTTGTGAAAATCATCCTTTTTGCAACAATGTAAATTGTCTACTTTAAAAATTCAAAAGTATTCATTGATGACCATACTACTCTTCATGACCTCCCCTTTTTTGCACAAAATTTCAAGGATGAACAATTAGACTTCTATCTTACATGCAAGAATTCCTTCTCATCCATTAGACCATTTTGGTCCACAACATCTTTACACGGTTAAACAATTGTATGAACTGTAATTCTAGTAGTTCAATTGTTGCAACATTTGTAAAAATATTTGATGATTGTGTAAAAAAATGAAGTATTTATAGTTTGCTTTTATTGAATTTGACCCTTGAAGTAGATGTTGAAGACCTAATGTATCTTGTGGATGACTTCAATCACAATAGAAAAAAAGAATGCACATGTTTGCTTAATAATTAAAGCATTTTGATGACTACCTTGGTCAATGGTCATAGAACATAATTGGGTGAGTCAAGAGACAAAGAATGGATATTTCTATTTTAACAAAATTTTATGAATCAAAAGTAGTATAACCTTGCCATCGGAGCTCGTTTTTTTAAAGTGAATTACTGATAGTGAAGTGTGTGGACTGCTAGCTAGGGTCAGGGACTCGGGGTCAATTGGCCCCTCCTCGATCCCTCAAAGTCATTCCAGAGGTGCAAATATTAACTGAAAACAAAAAACTATTTTGTGCTTGACTAATCTACCGTGAAATGAAGACCCCTTCTAGCTAATTTGGGCTGGGTGAACTGACCCCTCACTTGGCCACTTCGGGGAAAACGCTGAAATTTCTTATTTTCCACTCATGATAAGATTTGAGTATTTTAAAGTCAAATTTGTAATTAGAGACCCCAAATTAGCTCTATGCTTGGAGTGGATTAGATAAATTAATTGAGCACAAAATAGGGGACTTTTATTTATACTTGCACCTGTGGAATGACTTGGTGTGCCCAAGAAAGGGGCCAGTGCTCCCCAACTCTAATTTTGGGCCTTTGATTGCAAATATGACTACAAAACTTGCAAGTTTTATCATGCATGGAAAATTTTTAAAATTTCAATGTTTTCCCAAGTTCTCATCCAAAGGGGGTTAGTTTCACTTTGACTGGCTCTAGCTACAGTAGTTGGTGTCAAGGCTTTTTTTTTTTCATTTTTGGAGAATAGCCACAGTGGCGACATAAAATGTTGTAAGGACGGTCCAAATTGCAACATTCATCCATTTCTTGGATGTATAGTATGATTTTCATCCAAAAATAGGTGAATTCATCTACAATTTTTCTTCATTTCAAAGTCATTAGAGGACTTTTGAGGCCTTTGGAAGGACTGCGGGTTCCCAGATTGCGGGAATGCAGTTTGTGCCGCGTGAACAGAAATCCTATGTGGTTGAGAGAATGTCATGTCATAAATTTATTTATTTTTTGAATTTTTTTTTGGGATTTTTTTCATATTCCAGGACCTTTTTTTATTTTAATTATTAAATTTATTTAAAAAAATTTTAAATTTTGGCCTGACAACGGCCAACAGTTAGGGGAACAGTTTCACAAAACAACCCCAAAACGGCCCTTTGGAGACCTCAAATCCCTTCTAATGTGTCTGGCGATTTCATCCAAATTTTCTAGCATTTTTTGAGGTGTTTTCTAGCCAGATTATTTTTTCTTGTGCAAACTGGCACCAAAAAGCCAAAAAAAAGGCCCTGGTTGGTGTTACAGTACTTTACACGGGAGGGTTGAAAGAACTCTCAAATTTGAAAAACAGATCTCCATCTAGTTACTTTTCAACCCATTTCAACAGGGAATTTGGACTAACTGATCGAAACTGAGAAACCTTCGGCTTCCTCAACTCCTGGTCAACTTGAAAGGTAGCAAGTCCACTTTTTCAAATGCTAGTGAGGACTTGAGGACACACTTTTATTTTGTTGACCTTTAGTAAGCAGAATCTTGCCGTAAGTGGAAGTACTGAACTTTCCTTCTTCTTTCTTAGTTTTTTAGTTTTTAATTTTTGAAAGAAAGAAAGTAAATTCCATGGCAATCTGTACAGTTGATAACCGCCCACTCCAATGATAGATATACGGGTCTGGAAACCCGGAACTTATTTTTTTTGCTGCCAGGTCTTGTGTGCCTGATTGGGGGTACGGCGGTGCCACAGATACTATGTTTATATTTTTAATTTTATTAATTTACTTATTTTTGACATAAGCATGACGCTGGGAAGGTGTCAGCCAGGAAGGAAGGCTGGTTTTATTGAACGTGCAACCACGCCATTCGGTTTGGATACCTCTCAACTATCTGTCAATTTAAAAAATATAAACAAAAAACAAACCATCTGTCAATAGTTTAGGGTCATCTTGAACCATATAAGATAGGAGCAGTTAAAATGGACACTTACTCTGGATCAAGAGATCCAGTAGGTGCATAGAGAGAAATACTATGTGGATTTGCTAGGAAATGGTCTACGAAACCAAAAAAATTAGGTTCATATTTTTCTAAGCTTGTATAAATATAATATGAACTTTTGAAAACAATTGTGTAGATGCACCTATTGTGGGCACTAGACTAACACCAAAGTGAGTATGGAAACATCTAAAGGTGACACACTTTAATTTTGAATCCCATGTGAGTGATTGACCATTTCTTTGAAGAATGACCATTTTTTTGAAGAATGACAACTTCTTGGAATCATACTTGTTTACTTTAGGACCCCACATGGGTTCTTTGAATCCACTTGCACTTGGATTAAGGTTCTATTCTAGGTGTTTGTAAATGACTAGTGTTCAATTTGGGTGCTTCTACCTTATTTTTATTTTCAAAACCTTATTGCTCCAATTTCAATGATGTAAATAGCAATTTCATAGTGGATGTTTGGAAATTTATATCATTGGTATTTTTCAAGGTTGGTGATTTGTAACATAAATCTATATAGATCCAAGTTACTTTCTAAAGCTTTGGGCATTCAAAAATCACAATTTTGGTACTTTGAATTGTGCTAATGTACTTAAATTGATTAAAATCTTGTGTATTAATATGTGAGGTTTGAAGTTTAACCCTTAAAGCACTAAATTGTGTTTTTTTGGCAACATAGCCATTTTTGGGCAGCTCACTACAAATGGAGTTTTGTTGAGGGGGGTTTGAAATTTTCTCACAACATTTTTTTGAGGAGTGCCTTGAAGGCTTAATAATTTTCATAATTTATGACTACATATAGTGATAAGCACAAATGTGAAACATTTTCATTCAAACAACCATACTATAAGCATCAATAGATAAATCCCAAAAGTATACACATGAAAGTTGTAGGGCACAACGTACAACACATTACTATGGAAGTTTGAAGAAAAAAATTAGTTATGATTTGAAAGAAAATTTAAAATTCCAAAGTTTGCTATGTCTAAAACTTGATTTTTGCATGTTCAACATGGTTTGGCTTTACTTTATCTTTTGTCAAAACTGACAATGATGATGGATTTTTTTTGGTATATTTTGGATGAATTAAATGCATCATGAACTTGAATTTTAAAATGCATTGTACAATTGTAAACTATAAACTGTACACATTGCTCAATTCAACAAACCTTTTAAATTACAAGGGCATTTAGATATAATAATGGTCTATTTTGCAACCTATACTCTCTTTACAATGGATAATGCAATTCCATGCTCTCAGTTCTCTCAAAAAACTCAAATTTTGTGAGAACCAACATCATTTGTATATTTGCCAAATTGTTAATATTTTTAATTCTATAAATGTGAATTTTCTTCAATTTTTGTATACAAAAATAAAAAATGATGTATATCAATATGCTAAGGCACAAAAAGATTTTTTGGAGTCTTAAAAAAAATTTGACAAAAGATAAAGTAAAGCCAAACCAAATTGAACAAAACCAAGTTTTAGACATAGCAAACTTTGGAATTAATTTTCTTTCAAATCACAACTAACTTTTATCTTCAAACTTCCGTAGTATTGTATTGTATGTTGTGCTCTACAACATTCATGTGTACACTTTTGGGTTTTTTTCATTGATGCTTATTGTATGGTTGTTTGAATGAAAACGTTATACATTTGTACTCAATTTTGTTTGTCACTATAGTTAGAAAGTTATGATATGATGTTTAATTTTTTATTTCTTGGTAGGCATTTCAAACAACAAAAAACTTCTTTAAATTTTTAAAAAATAAAATAAAATTTGAAATTGATCTTTTAGATTTATGTCTAAGTGGAAAGCTTTGAATAATCAATTTTTATCAATGAATCAAAAGTTATGAGAAGTTTTAGTTTGGGGTAGACTGTGAGTAGTTATAGAATCTCTATTCTAACTATAAAAAAATGTTTGGAATCCTTTATTTAATTCAATTTTTAATATTTTTGAAAAAAAATAAAAACATTAGGTGTAGGATGTTTATTACAACATTTCAACCATTGGGATTGGCATTTCATAAATAAATTATAAAAATTTAATATTTTGGACCATATTTTAATTCTTTCTACTTATTATTTTTTCTTGTACGTTTTACAATTCTAAATGATTTGAAAATTTTCAAGCATATAGACAACTTGCTTTGAAGAGTAAATTCAAAAAGTAACCACCATTTTGGACATTTTTTTATACAATGTCACCATTTGAAGTGCAACTTCCAAATTTTTTTGTAGAGTCAAAAAAATACATTTGTCTATTCAAATGCTCATATCTTGCAATCTAAATGGTAAAAATTTCTGAAATTCTTTCTACATCTTCTCAAATAAGTCCACTATAAGATCCTACAATTACATGTGTCTAAATTTTTTTTTCTAGAAGTTGGAAATTGTACTAGAAATGGCAATTTAAGAGTGTTTTTTTGGTGAATACCTAGTAAAAATTAGGTGGAATTTTTAACTCCTAAACATCAAGTTGGATGTTTTGTGTTTTATGGATGACAAAGACTCTTTTCAATATCAAACAATAGTGCAACTGTTCATCTTTGAAATTTTGTGTGCAGAGTGACAATCTTCTATAGTACCTTGACTGCCAAAGAGTGCTTTTGAAAAAAAAAATTGAACTACACTAAAATTGGTAAATAGTGTTGGCAACACTAATTAGCCAAGCTAACACTAATTGTGATTTGCAAGGTTAGTGTTAGATCATTATTTACTCAATCTAACACTATTTCAGCTATACAATAAAACTTTTTTGCTAAGACCTGGTTTGACTTTTGGAGAATGGTGCTCCTTTTGCCCAATTGGCTTTGGCAATGAGTGATGTGGCTTGTAAAATTTTCATAGGATTGGTGCCTCCAAAGGTAGGTAGAGTGTGGTAAAAATGCTAGAATGATAATAAAAAATATTGGAATGACAGTAAAAAAATGCGAGAATGATTTGAAAAAAATATTAGAATGACTATAAAAATGATGGAATGTCTCTTAAAAATGATGGAATGATATTAAAAAAAATGCTTCAATGGCTGGGGAAAAAGCGGTGACCATAAAAAAAAACCCAATCTTTTAGTGGAAATAGAGGAGAGAAATTGTATCATCCAATGTTAAATGCCATACCTCAAAATAGAATTTATAGGCATTGGAAGTTTGAATGGAAGTGGAGGGAACCAGGAGAGTTTGAAATCAAGGCGGAAAATGGTGGAGTATATACCCCACCCACCACCCCCATTTGAGAGCTCACAATCTTCTCCAAAGCTAGGAGCTCTCCCATTCTCAAGAAGACTTGGAGCTCTTGGAGTTCCCTCACTCCCACAAAATTTGTGGTACACCAAGGAAGAACGAGATTTTGATGGCAAGAGTTATGTGCTCCAACACTATTTAGACATAAGTTGGTAAATAATATTGGGAGTAAAAAATAGAGAACAACACTAATTATCAACTAACAATATTTATCAATTTTAGTATAGTGATTCTGCTACAAAATCAAAATGGATGATTTCCGCAATCGTCGATCTATTCTTTAAAAGTTATTTTTCCACAATCATCAATCCATCCTTTTAAAGTTAACCATTGAAGGACTAATGCCATTTTTCCATCAAAAACCTCTCAAAACTGCTATTTTTGTTGCGTTCAATCAAAAAACAAAAAAACTTTTTTCAAGAATCTAACTATAGGATCTTGTACTTAATTTGACTAGGGTCATGTGGTAAAAACTTCATAAAATTTGACTATATATAGATTGAAAGATATGAGCATTATGCATTGAAAAAATAATTCTTTTTTAACTATGGTCTATAATTTCATGTGACTTTGACCACCATTTGTGAAAAAATTTGCGCTATAGAGTTTGAGTTTATAATTTTTTGTATTAAAAAATTGAGTTGAGAGTCTAGGAAAAAATTTCACAAAAAGAACACTTGAATACCATTCTCTAAAAAAATTGTTAAGGAGAAGTAGGAGATTGAAAGAAAAACTAAATGGTTAAAAGTTTTTAGATAGGATTCAAACACGAAAATTCCAAAATCAAGATTGCTCTAGAAAGTAGACATAACCTTGTCTAACAGTTTTCTTTTGAAAATATGTGAATTTGCATTAAAAAATGAATTCCTTAAGTTATTTTTTCAAGAAGACATTTGAATTGCCCAAAAAACAAGATTGTCCATAACTTTCTCATTACTAATCCAAATAGAATGAATGAAAGCTTTATATGTAGACAAAAACATATTATTTTAGAAAAAAAGAATTTTTGCAAAAAAAAATTTGTTGCCTATTGAATGAAAATTTGAATTTATTGTGGAATAACTTTTGTTCCTAGGAACCAATTGAAATAAAAATGATATTACCACAAAGCTAATCAATTTTTCTATCTCATGAGAAAGTTTTTAAAAGTTTCATCAAAAATTGAAGTTACAGGAACCTACTGAAAATCCATTTCATCATTATTTTACATGTTTTGTCCATAGTGAGCCTTATAGCTATTTAGGCCATTTTTGGTCTTTGTGGTCTTCAACTACTTAAATTCTTTTGCTATGTTTTCACCAAAAACACCCCAAAATTGCCACTTGTAGTATAAAACCAAATTTTGAAAAAAACAAACATTTTAGACCTTAGAATCTTGTAGAATGCTAACTTGAGAACATGTGGAAAAAAGTTCAAAAGTTTCCACCATGTGGATTCTAGATATTAATGTATGAATTTACAAAAATCCTTTTTGGGGCCTTGAATAGAAGGTAGCTACACTTCACAAAACTCATATTTACATGAAAAAAAGTCCAAAATGGTGGTAATTCTTTGAATTCATTCTTCAAGGAAATTTGGCTACATGCTTGAAATTTTTTAGATCATTTGGATATGTACAATATATAGGAAAAAAAATGGTAAGTATAATGAAGTAACGGATGATTCAAAATACAAAATTGTTAAGAATTTTGATATGAAATTCAAAAATGTCAATCCTAATGGTTTCAATGTTGTAATAAACAATTTACATCCTATACTTTTATTTTTTTCAAAAAATTTAGAAAATTGACTAAAATAAAGGACTTCAAAATTTACTTTAAAGTAAGGAATCCATAGTTGCCTACAAACAAAAACTCCTCATAACTTTTTGATTGGGCTTTTGAATAATTAATAAAAATAGAATGATTCAAAGCTTTCCACATATATAATAATCTAGAGAACTAATTTCAAATTTTTGTTGGTGAAAAGAGTGATTTCTTTTAATCTACACAAACTATCCATTTAAAAAAAAGTAGGACATAAGGTCAAAATTTTAAACTTATATTTTCAAATGTCCTAATTCCTTCTCCCTACTTTCTCTTAAATTTTGGTCCCAAAAAATGGAAATCTCTAGTTAAACATACTTGCCTAAAATTGCTATATTGCTAAATTTAGTAGGATAGTCCTTTAGGGATTAACATTTGAAGTTGAACAATGATTGATATTACTAATTGAAATTCTAATGGAAGATCTAGTAAATCAACATCTAAAGAAGGTAAAATTTTATTGAATTCCAAAATGTGCGTTAAAAATTGTGATTTTTCCAAATTTGAAGTCTTTGATTGGATAACAAAATAATATAAGTTTAATTTTGAAATTTTGAAATTCAAATTGAATAAATCTGTATGGGTGATTGTAAGAATTGGTGGTTGATTTTGGTGTCAAGACATTGCAAGAAACACTAGTCCTATTTCATGTCACAATTGAAGTGACATTGTTGTTTCTAGATGTAACTTTTGATGCATGAATCCTATTAGTTTGAAATTTTTATTGGAAATGCCTAACTTGATTTTAATTAGACCCCTTTTTTTTTAATTTTAAGAAAAAAAATTTATTTTTATTTTTATTTAGCTAATTTGTCACAATTAATAATTTTAGGGGTTTTACTACATTAGGAATCCTCAAATTTAATGATCTAAAGCTCAAAATTTCATGGTCTATTTGCATAGTAGAGAATCATGTATCCACCAAAGGAAATTTGAAAATTAATTATTTTATGTCATCCACATGGGTACCTACAATACTTCCATTGTACACAATTTTTGAACATTGAAGACGTTTTTTAGATCATTTTTCTAGTAAAATCTTATCATCATCAACAATTAACAAATAGAAATTTTTTAGTTTTTCAAAAATTTCTTTTTTTGTTTTTTGCAAATCAAAATGTCAAAGTACCTATTTTCATGAGATTTTGCAATTTTCTAGTTCACCTACTTAGAGAATTTTTCTACACTTTTCTTTTTTACAGTACCTTCTTCATAAAGAAATATACATATTATTCATATTTTCTTAAAATTATTTTTTACTTTTAAAGTACTCCTAAAAAATCATGACTATTATGGCAAGTGTAAAAAAACACTTGGTGTTTCTTGCAATGATCTTATCACACATAATGTAGATAGACTAAATTCTAGTTAGAAATTTTATGGTGATAATGTTTTCAGTTTTGAAATGTTAAGTTCTCTCTTTTATCTCTTGGATGTGGCAATGGGTGATAAATGATTGTTGTAGCATGTTCAAATTGGAAAAGTAGCGCTTAGATAGAATTGTGAACCAATTGGTTTTCGAGTTGAGAATTAGTTCATTCAAATTAGATTCTAATGGTTGTGACTATTTCAACTCAATAGATATGAGCATTGAATTGGTTGGTGTGCCTTGGTTTATAGCTAGTTTCCTTGATTTGAAAGTCATCAATGGCAAAAAAATATGGAGTCCAATAAATAAGCTTGGAAGCTATTTGGAATAATCACCAAGCTAATAGTAAAAGTTCATTCCAAGGGAGGCTTTTAAAATCGGATTAGTCTAATAATTTCCTAATAGGTCTTTGCAATTAAAATCAAAGAGAAAGTGTTTCATTATAAATAAAGAAATTCCTCATGCATTGTGCTAATTACTAAATTTGCAACTCCGCTCTTAAAGGCCACAAGGATAAGAATATTCTCCCAAATTAATTATCTTCAATCTTCAATTGTTTTATCTTATTCTTTATCTTTTATCTTCTATTTTGAACTCCTTTATCTCCAATTTGGTTCTTCACAATTCGGCACTGTAGATTCAATACAGCAACTCCCAAATTGGTCTTTGAACTCAACACTTGCTACAATGGCTCTCAAACTTCCTACTTGGACTCAATTTCTTCAACATGGTACACAAGGATCTTTATAGGAGAGGGCTCTAAAACTGAGTGGGCATTTTCAACTGTCCAAGAGGGGTTGTGAAATGGACACTTGAATTGTTGGAAAATGAAGTATGGATTACAATGGACCTTGATAAGATTTGTTTTTACTTCTTCAATGGATGGTTTAAGAGCCACATTGGGTTCATATCTAACTAAGTGGCTAGGTGTTTACAAATTTAATTCAAAATAAGAATTCGCTATTCAACTACCTTCTTATAAGTATTGAAAAATCTAAAAGAATGATGAATTCAAGCATTCATTTCAGATTTATAAAGGTACGCTTTTAGAAATCATTTCTATTGCTTTATACACATTGTAATGCTATTTTTTGAACAAGCCGCATTTTTTTTTCAAACTATGCATGGATGGATTTCCAAGGGCCTATAATTACAAATATGGACTTATACTAGATTGTGTTTGAAAATTCATAATTAATTCAATAATGATTCAAAAAATATGAAACAACTTGTGTTAGATTCCTCATCTACTTTTCTTTGACTAAAAAATAAACTAAAAATATTTTCATCTCATGAGATATATGAAAAAGGCACATCAATGCTTTGATGATTGCTTTTTGAGCCTCTTACTTTACTCTTTGATTTGACTTCTTCACTCTTTCTTTTTCCAATTAGTTTTGTATAATTTTGCTTGCAGGAGAATAAAATTTGTTTAAACACCAACTTGGAATTTATCTTACACTCACCATGCTATTTATTCAACTCAAACACATACTCCAAATTAATTCAACAATTTATTCTAATCCCTCTTGTTGATTCTCTCTAATTCAACATATATCATTTACTCCTAATTGAACTCAATTTAGAAATAGTACAAACAACACTCAGTATAAAACTCCAAATGGAAAATTACTATTGCAACTAAACATCCAACCTTCCCAAATTGGATTATACATACATATTTGAATAACACATTCACATGCAAATGACAACACTTTTACTAATTAGAACTCAATAACTTTATTCATCCATTTGCATTAATATACAATTTGGATCCATAGCCATTTCAACTCAAAATCACAAACATGCATCACATCACACTCAACGTCTCAACCAATTTGGCAAGAATTGACGTTATATTTATCAACTTGATGAAAATATCACCATTACATTTAATAATTTTGCTTGACAATTGCTTACTATCTTGTTTCTTCTCAAGTATTTCAGATCTCTCTTACATTCTCTTAATCTTTTCTTGATTGGAACACCCAAAATTTACCACTCTATATCTTCACAACTTCAACTTAACACAAATTTAACTTTTCTGCCCACACTCATAAACTCTTGAATTTTGAGACATTCCAACTCAAACAAAATCAACTTTGTTTTCAAACACACAGCCATATTTAACACACACTTTGATAGAGAGGCATTTCTTATTAGAACACAAAGACATAAAGGCAAAAACAAATGCACAGTGAAACCAAAACACACACCTTGCTTGGCTTGGCTAGGACATGCATTGGCATTCTCTCAACACTTGATACTTCCAAATGATTTGGAAATCAAACTAATAGGAGACTAGAAAGATGATGGACACCAACCAACCACCAAATGACCCAACTTACTTCACTTGCAAATTCCCAAATGATAGGAGTTGGAATTCCAACATAGACACTTAACCATCCATCTCGTAATTACGCCACATTGTTCATTATTTGCTATATCTGCCTACTTGGAACACTTGTCCTATCCAACTAGGACATCCAATTAACTCTGACAAAATCACTACGAACTCGGATTCAATTGAATTGACCATCCAACTTGGTAAACTCAAAAGAGACTACAAATTGACACAACCAATTGGACAAAATGACTCAATAGGAAAAAAGAACCACCAAATAACTATACAAAAAACATCAAAATACACACAAAATGATACAAAAATCTACACAAGAAAAATCCTATTTGGTTTATCTAAAAGTCCAATCCAAGGTGGCTATAGTATTTTGTTGAGATTTTTTCTGATCAATACAATATTATTGCCTAATTTAAATGTACTTTGAATTTCATATATGAAGGATATTGATTGTTGAAATTATAGGAGTGTATCTATGATAAGTCAAAGGTCTTGTAGGGTTTGATGCAATTGATTTGAAGTTGAATAAGAGAAACTTCTAATCCTAGTCTAATATTGATTGTGTCATTGATGTCCTACTTGAATGTTTGTTGGATGATTGAGTGAATACAAAATATGGAGATACCAAGTAAATTTGTATTGAATGTTATACCAATTTATGATTGGAAATTTAATCCCTAAAGGATCAAAGTGCCTTTTTCAACAACATAGAAATTTTGGGCAAGTACAAGAGATTTCCCTCTTTCGGGCCCAAAAGTTGTTAGAAGTTTAGGATGAGGAATATCTTGATGGCCCAACAATTTTTATAACTTTTGACTACATTGTTAAAAAGTTATTGCATGATTTGTTGTTTCTTTCTCAACTTGTGGACCTCGGGCAAATTTTTAAAATCACTTTTTTTTAGAAAAAAAATTTGAAATTGGTTTTATGGATTCATATACACTTAAAAAAGCTTTGAATCATTCCATTTTGATATATGAATCAAAAGTTACAAAGAATTTTAGTTTTTTGGTAGTTTGGATTTTCTACTCTAAAATATACTTTGAAGTCCTTTATTTTTTTCAATTTCAATATTTTTTGAAAAATATAAAAACATTGAGTGTAGATTGTTTATTACAACATTTGAACCATTGGGATTGACAATTTTCAATTTTGTAAATAAATTTTTAATAATTTTAAATTTTGAATCATTCTCTACTTCTTTCTCATTTCTATTTTTTTCTATGTGTTGGGTCGTTGCAAGAAACACTTACCGGTTTTGTCTCAAAATGGCCTATTTCTATGAGTCCTGTGACTTTTGGAATAATTTTTTTCAATTAAAATAAAATATGGATAATTTGAAGAGCAATGAGAATATTATGTCTCTTAAAATTCAGACCTAAGATTATTCACCTCTAAAAGTTATGCATAGAAAAATGGATAGACAATGAAAAATACAATGAAAATAGACACTTTTTTCTTTGATTTAAAAAAAAATTAAACAAATTCAAAAAAATAAAATAAAAATTAGTTTTTTCCTAACTTAAAGATTCTTCTTCTTCAATAAACTTCATCTTGAAAAAAAACATTTTGTGCTCTGTACAAATGTACCTTGGTAGAGCACTTTGAATACATGTGGAGGTTGGATAGTTTAATATTTTCAAAAAATCTTTTTAGGGCTTGTATGAATAAACTTTTGTGTGCACCTTCATTCCAAATTTCAAGTCAAACAAATAAAAGATGATAAATTTATGAGCAGAAAACTACCCAACAAAGGTCAAGGGGACAAAAAAAAGGACAAGTGTTTCTTGCAATTATCCTATTGTACAATTGGGTACCAATCAAAATGGCGTTTTTGAATTTGTAGTGAAAGAAATTTCATTGCTACCAACTTTGATAGCCTCTTGAGACCTCAAAAATTGATATTTCATTATGAATATTTCTTTTTATAAGATCGTCTCTAAGTGAATAACATGTGGGACAAATTTCAAGGCCAAAACATTTACAAAAAATATAATATTCAAAATCTACCAACATGTGTAGTTGTGAAAAAATTTCACTACTTTCATCTTTGACACCTTCCCAAGGATTGGAATATTTTTTTGCCATGAAATTTTTGGCATGAAATAAACTCTATGTTGTTAATATATGTGAAAAATTTCTAGGTCAAAAGATTAATTCAAACAAAGATATTTGAGATCTACCAACATGTGTAGTTTTGAAAAAAATTTCATGGTTGACAACTTTGACATCCTCCCAAGGGCTAAGGAATTGTTTGTTTTTACCATGAATTTTTTTCATGAGATCACCTTTATATTGATAACATGTATTTCAAATTTAAGTTCAAAATAATTATCCAAAAAAAGATATTTGAGATCTACCAACATGTATAGCTATGAAGATGAGTTTCTTAGGCCTTGGTATAGTATCATTTTGTGGGTCAAAGTTTAACACAGATGTAAAAACTCATCTTCACAATTACACACAATCTAAGATTTTGAATATCTTTTTTGGGTAAGTTTTTTGTACTTGAAATTTAGAATACATATTATCAACATAGAGAAGGTCTCATGAGAAAAAATTCATAGTAAATAGACAATTTTCAACCCTTGGGAGGGCATCAAAGTTGGCAATAGTGAAAGTTTTCTTAGAGCTACACATATTGGGAGATTTTGAATATCTTTTTTGTGTAAGTCTTTTGAACTTGAATTTGAAACACATATTATCAACATAAAGGTGATTTCATGACAAAAAATTCATGGTAAAAACAAACAATTCCTCAGCTCTTGGAAAGATGTCAAAGTTGGCAATCATGAAAATTTTCTCAAAACTACACATGTTGATAGATCTTGGATATCTTTTTTTGTATTAATCTCTTGACCTTGAAATTTTTCTCACAGATTAAAATCATAGATTTTATTTCATGCTAAAAATTTCATGGCAAAAAAAATTTCAATCCTTGGGAAAGTGTCAAAGTTGAAAGTAGTGAAATTTTTTCAAAACTACACGTATTGGTAGATTTTGAATATCACTTTTCTTATAAATGTTTTGGCCTAGAAATTTGTCACACATATTATTAATTGAGAGGTGATCTTGTAAAAAGATATTCATGGTACAATATTAATTTTTGACGTCTCGAGACGCTATCAAAGTTAGTAGCAATGAAATTTGTTTCACTCCAAATTCGAAATTGCCATTTTGATTAGCACCCCACTATACAATTCTAAGTTATTTGAAAATTTTCAAGCATACAACCAACTTACCTTGAAAAATGAATTTAAAGAAGCATCACCATTTTGAACATTTTTTCATAGTAATATGAGCTTGTAAAGTGCAGCAGTGCATCACTGCAACTACCATTAGAAGTTTTTTGAGGGGTCAAGAAGACTGCGAGTTATCATAGCAGGGAACAGGTTCGGCGAGGTTCGGCAAAGCGGTCTGACGTGGCCGAGAGACTGCCACGTCATCGACCAAAAAAAAAAAAAAAAAAAAAAAAATTTTTTTGTATTTGAAGACTAAAAATTTTTATTTTTATTTTTATTTTTAAAAAAAAAATCTGACAGCAGGCCGCTCCCCTCGCTGCGGGGAACAGCTGCGGGGGAACAGCACTGGAACAGTCTTCTGCAGGGGTCAAAAAACATCTAATGCCGATTTCTGCAGGGCGAAATCAAGGATTTTGGTCATTTCAAACATTAATATTTTGTAATGTAAAGGCTAGAAATTCCCGAATTTTTTCCTCATCTTTTCAAACCAACATACTACAAGATCCTATGGTTTCATGTTTCTAAGAAGAATTTTTTCTAAAAATTTGGTATTTGCATTAGAAATGGCACTTTTAGAGGGTTTTTGGTAAAAACATAATTTAAGAAATTTAGGGGTTAGGATTGGTTTGAAGGTGAATAAGATTAGAACTTCTACTCTATCTTTCTACCTAAGTGTTTTTCTTGGTCTAAAAATGAATTATACTAACTATATGAGTTATAATGATGTCCTAATTAGTCATTATTTACCCCCCCACATAGTCTAATGGACACTATAACTTTCAAACTATATAGCCAAGGAACTTGAATTATTTTAATTGATGGATGTCTTAATAGTTATCAATTTCTTGATTTTTAAATTAAAATTCATTTTATATTTAAGAAGAAATTTTGTTAATTTTTCATTTTTACACTTTAGATTTAGAGGTTTTTAAGAATTATATAAGAGTCTCCAAAATTAATGATTTGGAGATAAATTTTTTGGGTTCTATTTTTGTATTAGTTAGGCATATTTTTAATAAGGGACATCCAAAAATAAATTATTTTATGTCCTACAATTTCCACAAATAGGGCTTTTTGCAAACATACTTCTGAAGATTAAAGAAGGTTTCATGATTTTTTTTTTAGTGAAATCTATTCACTACTAAATTCTTCCAAATAAACAATTTTTAGTTTCTTTATGAACTTTATCACCTTTTTTTACAAATAAAAATATCAAAGTGCTTATTTTTTAAAATTTTTGTACTTTTCTAGTTCTTCTACTTTGATAATTTTTCTATGCATTTCCTTTTTATAGTACCTCCTTCTTATAGGTAACCACATTGGCCATATTTTCAATATTTATAGAATATTTTCTTATTTTATAAGATTCTCACCCAAAATAAGGTTGGATGAAGTTTAGTTAGCAAAATGGATGAAAAGTAGTTAGAGAAAGTAAAAGTGAAACAAATTGAGTGAAATTAGGAGAGGTAAACATAACTAAGCTTTGATTAAAAGAAAATCTTAGTTTGGGATCACTAAGTGGTAGAAAACCGTAGATGAAGTTTTAAGTATTGATTAGCGGCCAAACTTCATCCACTTATAATTTTTGATAGGAAAGTTTGGTCGAGGTGAATTTTACTATTTGGGGAAGAAAAAAAAAATCTACAAGAATTTAAAGGTGGTCAATTTTGTTAAAATGGTAGTATTCCAATAAAATGGCATGATATTCCGTTAAAATGGCACATTTTCTTCCTCTACCTCTAGGCCTCTATGTCAAAATGGTACACAAAATATGTCAAAATGGCACTTAGAATACCGCCATTTTAACGAAATTGACCATAAAGTTAATTCTGGTTTGAAAACAACTTCACTCAAAATCCTCAATGGCCTTATTAAGACGCCAAAAAGGCCATTAAAACCTAATTTAGGATATCTCTAAAGTTATTTTGGGCTTGATTTACTTAAGAAACAAACAAAGTTTCATTGTTTGAAAAGCATAGTGGACTAATGTCTAGACACCCAATTCTAACAACTTAGAAAAGAACCCAGTTGTATTAATCTAGTTACTAGGGTTGGGTAACTAGGTGCTCACAACTAGCAAGGTAGCCAATAAGCCTACCAATCCGACAAACAATAATAAGTCAATACATCATTACACACAATTGGATAATTACTAACCACCCAGGCTAGTCAATTGCTTGATTAACCTTGAAGCACTCTGATGTCCATATTCTAGATGATGAACAGAGGCCTTCAAGGCACTAATTCATCCAATTAATTTCTCATTTATCAAACGTAACACTTGAATCTAAAAAAGACAACCTTCCTTAATGATCAAATTCATTAAATTTTGGTAAATGATATATCTATACAAAGCTATAAGCAAAAATGTGCAAAAATTCAAAAAAGGATTGAGATATTTTAGGGTTAAGGACTTAAGGGCTAGTCCCCATTTTTTGGAACATACATATATGTTGGGGTGATGAGTTTTCTTAGTCACAACCAAAATTTGGTTCCACAAATATTGAAATTTTGAAGAAAAAACCACACAATTGAGTAAAGAATTCATAATGTCCACCATCCAATATTTAAAGTGAAATTTTAAAACTCTAATTTGGAATTCCCAAGCCTTAGAGTGTTAGGAAGAGTAGATTGAAGGAAGTAACCCAGGGATAGAATTTGAGAAATTGGAGACCCCGTTGGAGACCCCGTTGGAGCACCTCACAATAAAATTGATAAGTTAAACAAAAAGGAAGCACCCAATGATCAAAATTTAAGAAGTTAACATATCCAATTGAGTTATTTATAAAGTCCCCCCACTTTGAGCATGACTTTTTTTGAACTTGAGAAGGAAACTATAGTTGAAGCATCAAATTTTCTTGCAAGATACTTATGTCACACGACTTCAAAAGTAGGGACCAAACTTTTTTAGGCACCGTTTTGATGGAAAAATGAGTTTCATACCCAATTTTATTTCGACTTTTTTAGCTCAAACGTCTTTTCACAAAACTCATGGGTTTAAACCTTGGTTTAGTGTACTTTACAAATAACTCAAATGCTAGGCACTTTAGCACATCAACCAAGGAAACTCAAACCACATTGACTAGTCCCCCCATGCCCTTTTCATTAGTCACACAGTCATCTGAATCAACTAGATGCTAATTGCAAACTCAAAACTTAGCTCTAGAACTTTGTGAATTGGAAGAATTGAAAACAAAGGTGCACCATTCATTAACCCCTAAACGATGCTAGAGCCGTTTTGTGGTCAATGAATGAAAGAGGCTTTTGTAGTATATGACAAAACTACAAGCATTCATCCTCGGAATTAGGGGTAGAAAAGAAAGATCTTCTATAGTTCTTTGACTTCAAATGTGTACTTTTGGATTTTTTAATACCAATGATTCCTATGATTTTAAAAAAATGGTTTCTTAAGAGCCCCTTCTCGTTGTTTAAGGATTAAAGAATAGTTTGATTTTTAAATGCATTTTTATTTTGATTAGGAGACAAAAGGAAAAAACAAATAGAGAATTGTTTGACTTTAGAGAAGCTTTAGAGGTGTGCTAAATTTAAGAAAGGTTGGATAAACTTAGTTGTAGTAGGATTTGATTTTGGAAGCTATTTAGCAAATGAATTTGGAAATTAGATTATATTAGGATTGTTTATGTTTTGACTTTTGAAGCCTATTGAAAAGATAAGAAGAAAATTAAAAAAATAAAGAAAAATCCAAAAAGAGGGTAGAAAGAAAAGAAGGGGCAACTGGAAGGAAAATATGAGATAATCAAGTCATTGCATGAGCATACCGAATACCACATTTAACCCCTAAAGGACCAAGGTCTTTTTTTTTTGTCAAAAACCTCTCAAAACTGCCATTTTTGTTGCATTCACCCAAGAAAACAAAAAAAATATTTTTTTAATAATATAACCATAGGGTCTTGTACTTAACATGATTGAAATCAAGTGATAAAAATTCCATGAAGTTTGACTGTACAGATTGGAAGATATGAGCATTCAAAGTTGGAAATACAAATTTTTTTGAATTGTGGTTTGCAATTTTAGATGACTTTGACTAGCATTTGTAAAAAGAAATTGCACTATAGACTTTGAATTTATAATTTTTTGTGTTAAAAAATTGAGTTGAGAGTCTAGGAAAAAAATTTCACACAAAAAACACTTTATTTTCATTCTTTAAAAAATTGTTATGTAGATGTAGGTCCAAGATTGAAAGAAAAACTAAATGGTTAATAACTCTAAGATGGGATTGAAATACAATAATTCCAATGGTGAGATTGTTCTAGAAAGTAAACATAATCTTGAACAACAATTTTTTTTTTAAAATTGTGAAAATTGCATTAAAAAATGAATCCTATAAGTTATTTCTTAAAGAATTTGTTTAGATTGCCTGAAAAACAAGACTGTCCATAACTTTCTCATTATAAGTCCAAATAGAGTGAATCAAAGCTTTACATGTAGGCAAAAATATAATATTTTAGAAGAAAAAAATAATTTTTTTTTTTTGACTTTTTGCAAAAGAAAAATTCTGCCCGCTAAACTAAAATCCGTACTTTTTGTGGTATAACTTTTGCTCCCGGTCACCAATTGAATTAAAAATTACATTTCCATGAAGCTAATCAATTTTCCTATCTTATGAGAAAGTTTCAAAAAGATTCATTAAAAATTGGGGTCTACGGAACCTACCCAAACTCCAAATTGTCCCCCGAGGGGACAATGGTCCTTCAGGGGTTAAATACAAAATTGTCAAAATGGAGGTAGCAATTGGACATCCCATAGATGTAATCATTATGGAGGTGAATTTGTGAATTTTCATTTCTCTTTCAATGTTCTACAATTTTATTTAAAATAGGATTAGCCATTAGTTGTTGAAATTCAATTCAAAATTAGACACTAACAACAAATAGGAAATTATAAATTAAAGATAAAAGTAGTTAATCAATTTTTTTAGCTTTCTAAAGCAATATTAAATTTGAAAACCACACAAGAATCATTGAAGTAACAACTAGATGGCATTAGCTTTAAAATTGGATGAAAAGTTCAAATTTATCTTGAAATAATTTTATAAGATTTTTGATTGAAATTAGAAGTAAAAGAGTTAAAATATAAAGTAATTCCAAGATAAAGTAATTGGCAAGTAAATTTTGATGAATCCATTGACGGTCAAAATTTACTTATAATAATTTAATTCAAGATTTAAGAAACAAAGAAAGTTAACCTTTATTAAAAGAAAAAAAAGAGGTGAAAATCCAAGTAATTTTTATAGCCAAGATAAAAAAGAGTTTGATATAGAAAATTTTGATGAAGCAGTTAATCCTTAAGTATGCTTAAGGAACACATAGGGTGTCTAGCTGCAACTAAGTTTGGCTTGAAAATTGAAGGACCCTCCTCACCACATAATTATAAGCCCTCCAAAAGTTTAGCCCTCACTGTCTATAACAATCTTGCCTCTCCCACTTCCTCAAGCATAACTTTTGCATTAAAACTTCAAATAAAGCAAGTGATAAGGTTTTGAAATCACAAAAATAAAATGAACAACCTTATAAATTTTCATTGAAAAAGTCTCCCTATACAATGCGCAATGAAAATCCCCAAAGTTCTGACTATTCCAAGTATATCAAAGGAAAGAGGAAGAAGAAGTTCCATCCTATCCACAACCTAGTTAAGTGCAGTTTGACCTCTAAAAAGTCACAAGAGCTTGAACTCATCTATTGGCCTCCGGGATTGGCCTTCTCTCCTCCCCCACAACCTTATCCTTATCTCCTACATGGACTTTTAGTCCTTTTTAAAAAACCCGAAATCAAAAGTAAAACAAACTTGACCTTTCTTTTAACCCCTAAGCGCTCAAGCGACCATTTTTTGGTCGTTGCCTGACTTCGGGCAGAATTTTCGAGCAAAAAACAAAGTGTCTAAAATTGCTTAGTGTTGAAAAACTTACTATTTGGGGGAATTACTGATGCTCTCATTAGTAAATACTTTTTATTTTTTTACAGGTCAATAAAAACCATAATTTTGACTAATAAAAAAAAATTTCAAATCATAAAAATAGAAATTGTATTTTGGTGAATTTTTGAAGTTATATCTTCAAAATTCATTTGAAGAGAATCTATAAATATTTTTAAAATTTTGATCATATGTATACTTTCTACTTTATGTGCTTTACATTATCTTCTTTGATGCTAACTTCAAAAAAGTTGTAAAGTTTATATTTTATAACACATTTGTATTTTGTCTTAATCCCTTGGGCTTTTAGAGGTTGAATATTTTGCATTTTTCTATAAATCAATAAAAAACACAATTTTGACCAATCAAAAAAAATTTCAAATCCTAAAAATAGAAATTGTATTTTTGGTGAATTTTTGAAGTTATATCTTCAAAATTCATTTAAAAATAATCTAAAAACATTTTTTTTACTTTGACTGTATGGATACTTTCTACTTGTTGTGCTTTACATTATCTTCTTTGATACTAACTTCAGAAAAGTTGTAATTCTTATATTTTATAGCACATTTGTGATTTGTCCTAACCCCTTGGGCTTTTAGGGGTTAAACAACTTTAAACTAAAACTAAAACCCTAAAATGACTTCAAATATTAAGAAAATCAAGTTAATGCTAATAGTTGTTTAATAGAGGTAAAAAAGGTAGAGTTCACTACATATGAATGGATTAGACTCTCCAAAAAACCCTCTACTTTAACAATAAACATAAAGTTCTACATAGTGAACAAATTTACAACATGACACTCGTGTCCATTTTATAGACAATGTATAGAAGTGGAGCGCTATATTTTGGAGCCAAAGCGGTCTTTTCATCCATTTTTTTTGTGGAGAGAAAAGGAGCAGTTGTGAATTGGAAATAGAGAAGTTTTCCGACAAATACAACCCGAGTATTTTTGGGAATTTAATGGAAAAGTGGATAGGTCTCAACGAATGCTAAAATTTTGTGGAAGCTCAATGCTAGAAGCAAAAAATTGACAAAAAAATTCGAACTTTCCCATTCTTATGCAATGCCAGATTTCATTGCGCTTGTATCTATATATTCGTTACAACCTTTGACATTTCCTTGCTTCATTTCTTATGATATTCAACAAATTTTGGATATAACAATATCTCAATATCGTCATTGTCCAGAGGCTGTTGACCTTCCCTTAGGAGACCTTTATAATAACAATAGAGATTTTTGGAGGTATAATTGTAGTTTTTGGAGGTGACTTTTGTCAAATTCTTCCAATTATTGTCAAAGGTTCTAGAGCCCAAATAGTAGCTACTTCACTTCAAAAATCAATTTTGTGGCCAAAAATGCATACATTGAGGTTATGGCAAAATATGCGTTTAAATACAACATCTTTGGAAAACCAAGATTTTGCAAATTGGCTCCTCTAAGTTAGAAGTGGTCAAATTCCAATTGATGAGAATGGCTTGATTGTACTACCTGAGCAAGTAGTCAATTGTCAAGGAATAGTATTCTTCATTCAAGGAATTTATGGTACTATACAAAATATTCCTATACAAAGTGATGAATATTTTAAAGAACGAACAATTTTATCAACTCAAAATGAAGTTGTTGAAGATATCAACAAACAAGTCCTTCAAATGTTTCTAGGGGAGTTACAAACATTTTTGAATGTAGACACTCCAATCTTAGAGGTTGATGCTGACAATTATAATATATATCCTATTGAATACCTCAATTCTTTAGATTTGTCTGGATTGTCACCTGCAAAGCTACAACTCAAGGTTGGATATCCTATCATGTTATTACGCAATATTGCTCCAAAACGTGGTCTTTGTAATGGCTCTCGCCTTATAGTAACACATTTAAACAATCATGTCATAGAAGCTTAAATTTTGATTGGAAGTGTGACATGTGGCGTTGCCACATACCATTGCTATAGTCAAAATAGAAATAAAGGTATTTTTTTAAATCTCTTAAACTCTAAAAAATTGAAAAATTGAAAAACTTTCACAACATTGCTCTATGTTGTTGATTCAACTTCAATCATGGTATTGTCATATTTATGTCTTTTATTTTTATATTGAAATAATTTTACTATAGCTTCATCAAAATTGACATGAAGATGGCATTCATAGTTATTTAGCATGAGTAAAAGGATGATTCAAACAAACAAAATCTCAAAAAATGATTTCAAGATAATTTTATATTAAAACTTTTGGATACACAATATTTACTGTTTTTCTTATAGGTTCAGGTAAAAGCATTTTCAATGATTGGATGGATGTTGTCTGAGAAAGCGCTACATATAATTAATTGTGAGAGAATACTAGATTCTGTAAATCTACACTTACATATTTAACAAATTGACCTTGAGATTTATTTATAGTCATAGCAAATGCCAATTTTATCGGAAATTTCCATCTTGAGAATTTGAAAGATACATCTATTGTTGTTGGTTGTAAAGTTATTCTTGGAATAAATGTTGTTTCTCCTCCATGACTTCCGGTCAAAATTTGGACTTCAATGATATGATTGCTTAAGCGTGTTACTATAAGGCGAGAGCCATTACAAAGACCACGTTTTGGAGCAATATTGCGTAGTAACATGATAGGATATCCAACCTTGAGTTGTAGCTTTGTAGGTGACAATCCAGACAAATCTAAGGAATTGAGGTATTCAATAGGATATATATTATAATTGTCAGCATCAACCTCTAAGATTGGAGTGTCTACATTCAAAAATGTTTGTAACTCCCCTAGAAACATTTGAAGGACTTGTTTGTTGATATCCTCAACTTCATTTTGAGTTGATAAAATTGTTCGTTCTTTAAAATATTCATCACTTTGTATAGGAATATTTTGTATAGTACCATAAATTCCTTGAATGAAGGATACTATTCCTTGACAGTTGACTACTTGCTCAGGTAGTACAATCAAGCCATTCTCATCAATTGGAATTTGACCACTTCTAACTTAGAAGAGCCAATTTGCAAAATCTTGGTTTTCCAAAGATGTTGTATTTAAACGCATATTTTACTATAACCTCAATATATGCATTTTTGGCCACAAAATTGATTTTTGAAGTGAAGTAGCTACTATTTGAGTTCTAGAACCTTTGACAATAATTGGAAGAATTTGACAAAAGTCACTTCTAAAAACTACAGTTATACCTCCAAAAATCTCCATTGTTGTTATAAAGGTCTTGTAAGGTACGGTCAACAACCTTTGGACAATGATGATGTTGTATGGAGACTTCATCCCAAATGATCAATGATGCTGCACGTAGAAGATCAGTTTGCTCTCATGTTTTATCAATCGCACATATTGAATCTTAATTGATCTCAATTGGAAGTACAAAAGTTGAATGGATTGTTCGTCCACCATCAAGGAGAATTGCAACAATACTAAATGATGCTACACATATTACAATCTTCCCTTCACTTTGAAGTTTTGCTGCAATTGTATTGTACAAATTTGTTTTTCCTATTCCAGCTGGTCCATCAAGAAAAAACATCCTTCCAATATGTTCATCTATTGATATCAAAACTTCTTGATATGCAATAGTTTGTTCTACAGTCAAATTAGGCACACGATCATTGATGATTGACATGAGATCATCTTGATTCCAATCATGTTGTTCATCAATCAAAAGATTGGGGCAATAAAGGTTCCAAGGGATTATTGATTGTGTCATTCACGGTATGTTGGCCAAAGATTTGTTGTAATTGTTCCTCAAAATCTCATCAATTAAAAACAATCCATAATCAAAGACTTGATCTTCACTAGGGGCCTCTAATTGTTGCATTTGTAGTCGATGTCTAAGATCATTGTACATTTGGTTCCCAAATTGGTCCCACAAATGCCCAAGCTCATTTGGTGAGCAATGAATTAATAATGTGACAAATAAAGCTAAAAGTTGTGATCTTGACTACATGATAGAAGCTTCTTCCAAACATGAAATCCATTCCCCATCATTTTCTAATAGTCCTTTTGCTAAACATGCCTCTTTAAATGTATTGTGAAGACAACCATCCATTATTCAAAGGTCTTCATATGATACTAGTCCAGATACAATTGTCAAAAGTAAATGTAAATAGTATTGTTCACCAACAGTTGGATTAGCAAAATAAAGTCTTCCCAATGCAAATTGCAAAACCGACTCGTCTATGGGTTCATTCCTTTGTAGGTTTTTTCCACACATAATATTGTGGAAACTCCAAATATGTGTATTGTTGAGCATTTATATCCCTAGCACACCTTGCAAAAAAACCAATCAATGTAGTAGTTTCACGCCCTGCTCTTTGAAGAACTTCTGCAGCATCATCCTTTTGATTAAATACCACCCTATGCATCCTTGGCAAATGCAGAGCAAGTCGCACCACATTGGGGTATTCTTCATGCATATTCATTGCAAAAAGTCGCCAAGCGACTTCATGAACACTAAGATAGCGAGCATCTAAGTATTGGTCTACTTCATTAGGCTAACAACCAAAGCACATAGTTATATGATCATGACCTTTGTAACGGGCTTTGTAAATATATTTGTGAATATATTTTACAGCTTCAACTAAAGCACAAACTTCAATATTAATGTGACAACCATATTTGCGAGACAAATATGGATTGTAAGGCACAATATCCCGATTATCCACCAAAATTCCATATGCCTTATAGCCATGACCAATGTTGTTCCTTCTACAATACAATGGATATGCATCAACATCTATAGAATTAGATTCTTGAAAAGTTTTAGGATAATGCTTTGAACAATTTCCATCTTTTATACACAATGCAATAGGGTTGCAAGCTCTACATGGACCATAAACCATTGTTCTCAATATTGTATCACATAAAATGGGGTCTTCTTTTGGATTAGGGAACTTTGCACAGACAATGCAATCTATAGCTACTACGTCAACTATTTTGTCTTCTTTTGAAAAAAATAATAAAAATGCATGTGCAGCAATCCATGCTTTTGAAATTCTATAGCATAAACATGAACTATTGTTTGATCAAGCTTATTTTTGTGTGTAACGTCTCAAAGTAGGGCTTGTGATTTGATTTTGAAAACACGGGCTACCAAATCCGGTTGATCAAATGTCTTTTGTCCTAGAAGAAATGCATTTTTAATTTCAGGCCATTCTGGATTTTTTTGTCATAGTTCCAAATATATCACGATGTTTGAGATAGTAAATAATTGCTATAGAATCTTGAAAATTTTCAAACCTGTTGTGAGTACTGTTTGAAAATGACAAAGGCAATATATGACATGTCGACCAACATTTCGAAGGTCTATTTCTTCATTGGCAAGCTCTTCAATTGTATTCGCAAGTCCTTGATATACATTTACTCTTAGTGTACCTTGATTTGTTTGTATCCATTGTAAGCACGCTTGTTTTGTCACCGCCCATGCATCAACAATGAACTCATGGAATAATTTTCCTCCATGAAGTATTGTAGAACATTCATTGTCTCTTGGAAATAATCTATATGAAAAAAATTCCATTTGAGTGACATGTGATTGTCATGCTATATGAGGTTTGTGTGGATGCCAACCATCTCTCCATAAGGAAATAATATCACGTAATTCAATGGCAAACATGTGGGATGACACTCATGAAGCACTCCTCCACGTAAACGCAAAATAATATCGCGTGTTGCATTTGGAATGTCACCATCTCCCGGCACAATCAATGCTATTTCATCATTTGAGAAAGATTATAACGCCCAGCTTGCCTTCTAGGTTCAAAATGTAGATGCATTGCTAATTTTGGGTTATTATTTTCATTTTCTTGTTCTTCATGTAGAATTTCATAGGCTTGCCTCATAAGTGGAACAAAGTTATTGTGTTCCAAAAACACTTGTTGCAATGCCAACATTGTCTCAAGACGTACTTTTTCATTTCTTTGTCTTCAAGTTTCAATTGCTTCATCAAAATCATAAATGTATAGTTGAGCAAATGTAGGAATCTCATTAGGTTGGAGAGCACCACATCAATGAGTCAATTTTCCATGGATGCAAAAACAATAGGGCCGGCGAACCAAAGTATGGTCCCTATTAACACCCACTCAGGTAAAGGCCAACGCATTATTGTACCGTCGTACGTGCTCACAAAATTCATTTGCTTCTACACTCACTACAAGAGAAAGGGGTGTTTTAAGTAGTGTCCTAGACATCACGTCTTTTAAGTAATGTCTTTTAAGTAAGGTTTTAAGTAAAATTTTACTAGAAAGACAGTCTTTTTAGTAAAATTTTACTTAAAGCCTTACTCAAAAGACATTACTTAAAAGACGTGATGTCTAAGACACTACTTAAAACACCCCTTTCTCTTGTAGTGACTATTTTCTATAAATAATAGTCGTAGTGGAGTCGGTGGATTTCAAAGCCTAGAGAGATTAATTTTGCCTTTATGACAACACGTTTCAAAAAGAAGGCTTACATTGGTACTATTATGAAGTAACACCTTAAGACAAGTAGTTTGTTTTGTTTGTTTGTTTGTCACGTTGAGATCTCTCAGAGTGTGCATTTCCCAGGGGCATGCTTGGTACTATCGAAAAGCTCTCTATAAGGAAGGGTGCATGGTTTTGGTTTTATAGCATTCCAACCTACAATGTCAAAGTTATGGATTTTTGAGTATTTTTGTTCTAAAACATTAGAAAATTACTTATACTTATATTTTGGTCATGATCTTGGTACCATCAGAAAGCTCTCAATGAGGAGGGATGCATGGGCTTGGTTTCGTGGTGTTCCAACCTATAGTTTGAAAGTTATTGAATTTGAAATTTTTTATGATTCTCAAAAATTAGAAAATTACTTTTACTTTAATTCTGAGTGTAGCATCGACACATGACACATTAGTTTATATGAAATTGGTGTTGTTGTCTTGTTATTCATGGATCATCATGCCCCTTTATTTTTGCCTTGTTGTTATCAACCAACCACTCAAGTCGAGGTCGTGGCGATGAAGATATCTAAATCACCTATCTTTTATAAAGTGCTTTTAGACAAGCAAGTGCATTGCCACTAAGTTATAGTGCCAATAAAAAAGCCCTATTGTGTGTTTTGAAGGCAGAATCTATCCATATATATTCTTGAATGCTCTTCAATGTGCCCAAAGCTTCCCAAAACCCAAAATTCTTGTTTTGGGTGTCATATTGCTTCTATTCTCAAGCTTTTTTTTGGTTTGTTTCTGGTCGCCTCATAACATGGGGATGCCCTTAGGGAGTGACATTTTGAGGGAATGACCATGCCCAATTTCAATGCTTGCCCCATAGAAGGCACTATGAGGCCAAAGAAGTTGCAGGCCACAACCAAAAATGGCCACCCAGTGGCCAAATGATAAACACAACTAATGGCTCAGTATGTCATATGGCGCAGAATTCAAGGTATGGAATACTACGAGGCCAAGGGGCTATCTCTTACTCCATTCCAAGATGACGTGATGCATGTGAGCGCTCCTAACTCCACCCTCGAGCTAAGAGTTTTTCACACGGGTCTTGTGTCTAATTGAGTTTTCTTTCTAATTGGGTGAAAAAGAAAGCCTTCTAAGCAATGAACTCTTTTAGTCACGTCTTTTAAGTATCTCTAATCTAAATGCGTGGTTATAATTCTATCCTTTTTTAGTCTAAAATTCAGCCAAGCAATCCTACTCTATTCTATCTTATAGTTTTGTCTAAATCTAATGCCAAACATTTGGTAAAAAGAAACTTAACAATAAAATAACGAGAATGAAAATCAAATGCGAGCAGTTTACCTCCTCTGCGTAAATCTCCATGGTCCCATCGTCAAACATCATCATGTGTAAATATTCCCCTACGACCTCGCCATCGAAATCATCCCAGCTCTCCATCTAATCCATAATAATTCTCACGTTGTTGATCAATTAATTCTGTCCTGAAAAAGGAAATTAAATGTTATGTAGTGCTAGTTTAATTGCGTAATTCTGTTAATTCCTAATTCCCGGTAATTAAGAAATACTGCAATTTAATTAGTCTACCTAGTGGGTCAATGTTCTATTCTAAGAAATCATCAAAAATCTAATAGCTACCTACTTTTGTTGTCTACTTTAATTCTAATTCGATATTCCACCGAATTCCAATTGAATTAAATTAATTTGAATGGAATTTCTCCTTCAAATCTTTTCCAAATCCAATTAGTTTTGAAATTATTTTAATCCTAAAGAAATTGGTTGTCAATTTGTTTGTTTCTTTTGGCTTATTAGAATATTTTAATCAAAAAACTATCATGAAATCTTTTCAAATCTAATTAATTTTAATCCTAAAGAAATTGGTTGTCAATTTGTTTGTTTCTTTTTGGCTTATTAGAATATTTTAATCAAAAACTATCATCAAATCTTTTCAAATCTAATTCATTTTTAAATTTGCGTTAATTTACGAAGAAATTAGTTGTCAATTTGTTGGTTTCCCCTTTGGCTTATTAGGCCTAATAAAACAAAACCAACAAAATCTAAATCTTCTAAGAATCTAATTAATAACTAACTACTAAAGAATGTAGAACATTCCCAAAGAACAAGAATAAATCTCAATAGTAGGATTCTTTTTAAAATGATTTTTAATTCCAAAGGTCAATTCTTACGGAATAAAGAACCTCGTGCAATAGTAATATTCCTTGGATTTGAATATTTTAATCCTAAATCCTCCACGGTTGGCCTTAATCTTCCTAATTCCTTCCCTCTTTCTTCATTTAACATCCAAGATGTTTTGCAATTTTTGTAGAAGAATGGTGGCTATGGAGTTTTGCGTTAGAAGAAGTTTGACCAAGATTCTTTATTGTTGGAATTGTTAAATTCTTGGTGGAGAATTAAAATCGGGAGTTGTGAGTTTCCTTCACAACTCTATTTTATTTGACCAAAAATTGAATGATTACAACAACAAAATTTTAGTTAGAATGTTCTTACTTGTGAGTTTTAGAATGTCGAAATTTTGTTGTAGTGTGTGGGGGTGTTGGAGTCCCCCACAGTCTGTCCACCGAACTCCCCCTAGGCTCTGTCCATCGAGCTCCCACCCGTACTGCTGGCGCCACGTGGCGGGGCGTGGTTGGGCTGACCCCCCACGATTGGACACGTCGGCGCCCGCCACGTGGCGAGGCGTGACTGGTCGGGGAGGGGGGTTCTGAACGCCCTGCCTTGACTGATCAGTATGCTGGTGCTTTAACTGGATCGGTATGCTGGTCCTTTTGTAACTAAACTTGGAACTAAATTGGGGTATTTTGGTCCTAAATAATGTGATAAACTACATTCTATTTGATCAAATAACGGGTGGGTTAGTGTTGGTACTAGGCTAATCCTTAACTGAGTTGCTTATAAGCATAGCCCAAGAGAACTGGTATGGAAGCAAGGGGGTGATGAAAACTCCTTAGGCATCAAGGATTTTGATTGCCAGCTTTTGTAAGTAGACAATTGGGAGGTTTATAGCTCCGCCGTATGCGGATTCCACAATAGTATTTTAAGAACTTTAATCGCAAAAGGAGGTACACATGACAGTGTTTAACCGAACTTTCACTTTAAATTCTTAGAATGTCTTAGTATTTCAAGATTTTGCCACCAAAGGAGGTACACATGACAGTGTTTAAACCGAACTTTAGTACTCAATACATGAAATTTCCACGAGGTAGTTGTATCCAAGGTTAAGGCTTAGCCTTTTCACAATAGAAAGAAGAGAAAGAATCACTTGAAGGGCCCTAATCCTTCAATGTTCAACAAATAAACTTAAACAAAACTTGGCCAAGAATTTTGGTCCAAGTAGTGCTCCGACTATGTCGGTAGCACAAGAGTGAGAAAACAAAGTGTCGGTGCGAGAAATAAGGGTACTGGCAACCTCGAGGGGAGCCCTTATATACCCGTGGCCGGGCCCCTCTCGGTAATTGCTAGTGAAAACACTTTGTTACTTCCTACCCTAAACTACCTTAATGTAATTCCAAAATATTAGTTGTTTAATGGTGGAAATTTCTAAAAACATCCCCATTTGGTCAAAGAAATCTTGGCCAAATCAAATCCAAGATCTTAACCCAAAATATTTTGGAATTAACCCTAATTTACGTAGATATTTTGCAAATTAACCAAAAGTTATTTCGAAAATTGTCTTTCTTTAGCCCAAAGATGGCTTTTTACGCAAGAAAGAGATCTTGACCAAATCCAATCTTTGATTTTCCAAGAGATATTTCCAAAATCACTTCTAATTAACCGCAATTAACGATTAAAAAGTCAAACTAAGAGCTGACCCTCTCTATCTTTTAGGGAACAACTCGAAACGGAAAACCGTCTGCGCCATTGTCTTCAGAAGACCCCAATTAGCCTAAGGGACCTCTTACCCCTCACTCCTAGGCCATTTGCGTGCCCAAATTGGAATTACGGTAACTCCAATTAAAAGTCAAAAATCTAACTTTTAGGATTTGTGCATTTTGATGAATCTGTCAGGCCAGGGTTGTTAGGAATGTCCGTGAGAGTAAGGAATGACTCCTTATTTGCGATAATCGGACATCATTCGCTCCTGATACGCCGGTCAACCCGCCGCCAACTTGTAACTTCTAGTGAATTTCGATGTCGATGCCGGTTTTGGTAGTTGGGAATGTCGGAATGTCTTCAAACTTTACCGGGCGCTTATTAAGCACACAAAAGCCTATCCTAATTTTTAGTGAGATTTTACCGCATCATATGTAATTTCTATGATTTTATGAACATTTCTATGTGCGGTTGACTTCCCATGGAGTCAACGTGGAATTTCGGAAAAATCCGAAATAAATTGGGTAACATCTAGGGCACTCCTAGATTCTTGGTGTAAGTCCCACGCAACCTTGCACCTTTCTAATTTTAGCAATTTGGAATTACTTTGCCCAATTGGACAATTTAATTCCCGATGCCCGGAAATCTTGGACAATTGTTTGATTCTTGTTCGCTCCTAGCATGCTCCTACCCTTGGAACACCTCTCTATAGTCTTCAATCTCCAATCCTCCATCTTGTGTCTCGTGAAGTTCGAATTCTCCAAATCCGTTGTAGTGGTTTTACCTTTAAATCCAATTTGTTTCAAAACTGAACTTAAGCCTTGGTAACTCTCCCACGCTCGTAGTAGACTCTTTTGGCTTAGGCAGTATGTCGTGTGCATCCTTAAAAGGTTGACCTTGCACAGACAATTGCTAGGACTGACTAACTCTCTATTCCTTATTTCTCTCGGAATTACTAAATCTTTGCATAAACTTGCTTTAGAGACTTAGAATGATTCAAATTTCTAGGATTAGGAATTTTTCACCTTCTAAGTTGGTTTTCCACCATTTTGGCATAGACTGACACCAAAACTCCCTCAACACTCTTTTTATGTCTTTTTCTTGAATATTTTGACTAATTTTCACTATTTAATCGCGAAAAATGGACCTAGAGTCCTGAGTGCCATCTCGAGGGCTCACATATGGCGGCCATCTTCGATATGATTGGAAATCATGAGAACCCAAACCTTGCTAATGCTTTATCCTGGGCAAACACGGTCAATCCACCCATGGTCTTGATTGAATCGGGATTCAATCGAGTGGCTTTCACATGTGAATGTACGTAACCTCCAAGTGGTACTCAAAAACCGGACCTCATAAAGTATGATTTGGAGTGAGTCAAGTAAGATGGAAATGTCACTTGTACATTTTTCAGGCATCGTTACTCAGAAGGCCAATATAACTTTTATTAAAGTCACAATTGCAGGCCCATATGGGTTTAAGAAAATCTAAGGACCCAAATTCCTGTAAAGATTTCTAGTGTAGACCCAAAAGATCTAGACCTAAATCTTTGATTGTAAGCGGGTTCATTACTTTATCTTCAATAATTTTCTTGTTATATTCCAACTCAAACGGAGTTGACTTGGAATTGTTTTGGAAGAAAAGATTCCATTGTCATTCCTGGATGAAACCAATTATACAATTGGAAAACTCATTACTCTTCCTAAACTGAGTGGGGAGAAAAGAAAAAGTTGGAGCAGGTGTCACGCCTTCAATGCTTCTGGAGCACACTTTAAAAAGTGTCTCCGGCCGTCGGCAGTCTCTTGCATGACTTCCTGCATCTTGTCACTAGCTCAGGGGCAGGTGGCGCCCCGGCGACGGCCCAAAGATCGAACCCTCGTCGCCGGTTTGAAATTATTGCGGCCGACGCCACACAGGCCATAGGCCTCCGACGGCTCAGAGATGTCCGTTGTCTCGCCGGGGCGGTATAAATACCCTTCTGCCACTGCGCGGTGATTACGCTTACCTGCACAAAATACTCCGCTAACCTATCCCAAGAAAAGAAGTGAACTGCCCCATCACTTCTAAAACGTAGGCAGGCCAACGGTGACGAGGAAGAATGCGAAGAGGGCCACGAATTGTGAACTCGTGTCTACCTTCCACCGTCCTCCGGGTGATGTTGATAACTTCGGCGAGATTCGCAAACTGGCCTTCCAACATGACGTCGTTGCCCGGCTGCAAGATCTCGTAATTCTCCAAATAGATCAATAGTGATCTGGCTCTTGGCAGCCAAGGGCCTAAATCCTCCTGTACTGAAGGGATTCTCTCCAACGGTTGCTCACGGCCGGGTTGTTCTTCCTCATCCCGTGGTCGTCTTGGAGTGTTTGGTAACTGAGATAGCTGCATTGAGCCGTCTGGTGTCTGTGACATTTCTTGCAAAGTTGGGTTGTCCGTGGGCTCTTGCATAAGCTCCTCCGTGACTGGTAACGGTGGTGAGTTGATAGTGTCGGTTCCTACTGCTACTAGTGATGAAAACGGTGTTGGTGGTGGTTCTTCCGATCTGGATTCATCCGTGGGCGTTGATATGGATTCTTCCGGGGGCTGTACTCGCTCTGTTGGGCTCTCCAGGGGCTCGGACTCTCGCTCTGCCATGGTCTCCACTCTCGGCTCCTCCGGGTTCTCTGTCATTGAACTATGTGAATAAGTAGGCATTTCTTTGCCCATCAAACTAATCTAATCTACTCCTAAATCATTTGGTGGAATGAGTGGAGCTCGCCATCCTACGTCCCTGCATCTTGGCGCACAGGTTCAGGGTAGGTCGAATTTCTCTTCCAAAGACTAATCATGGAGCTCGCCATCCTCCATCCCTGCATCTGTCTGTCGCGTAGGTTCTGGGTAGGTCGAATTTTGATAGTCCTAATATAATAGCGTCGCCATCCTACGTCCGTGCATCTTGGCGCATAGGTTCAAGGTAGGTCGATCAAATTCTAATCTAATTGGTCGACTTGGGTTCATCGGTGCACTGATCTTCGGCTCTACTGGCTTTGAACTTGGCTATCCAGTTCACGTCGCCTCTAAGCTAACAAAACCAAGGATGGAACATCCCGGCTACGACTACTAGTTGAAAGTACAAGAGCCAAGCTCTGTCTTTTATACTAGAGTTGGGCACAAACACAAGTGGAAAGGGTTAGAGTTGGTTAACACTGGATGACTAGTGTCTTTTCTTTTACGCTAATTCTAGATACAGACAAGTCCATAAAGAAACTTCTTTGAGAAGCTTGGAGCTCACGCACTTCCGGCCTTATTTTTATAAGGTTGCTTCTTCATGAAGCTTGGGCTAGTCCGTTATTTCTAAAAATCGCAACCATTGGTTGAATAAGCATCGCTGCACCGATATTTATCAACCTAACAGTGGATGAATGTCGAGGCTCGCGCACTCCCAGCCTTCATTCCGCTGTTAGTCACTAATTATATCGTTTCCTCGACATACTTAGCAACAGGGCTTGGATTAGCATTGGTGGCCCAATGCCTTTTCTTTTACGCTTCCCCACATTTAGATTTATGAATATTCCAAGTATACGATACGAATCTCGAGTCTTATACCCTACAAGGGCTCCGGAGGACCTAGTCTACTCTTAGGCGAGAATTATGTCTAGTGAAGCAATCCAGAGGCCAGGGAGGCTTCGCCATGAAGATATCCCATACTTATAATAGCACAAACTTCCATGTGAAGTTACAACCAAAGATAATTAAATTTAAATAAGTTATTGATGCACCACCGATTTCGGAATCAACATTCGTTATCATCTAGTGTACCAAGATCAAAGTTTGAAGGTTAGCCAATATTTTGACAAACCAACCATATTTGTAATTTGTTGTCTGGGTTAATATGCCCAAAATTTCAATTCCCCATGGGTAAGTTGAATATGGTGCAAATAAAGGGTTGATTAAACGTACCTGTTGATCACGAAAACACGTACCAAGAATTTTTAATTCGAGGTAATCATTAGTAAATTGGATACACCTCTATGAATAGATGTTCCAACGGTTTTGAAGGTTTTATCCTCCACAATTCGGATTTCTCCGAGCAAGAGTAATTTTTTAGGATTTTTTTTTTAGGATTTTTAACTAATAAAAGGAAATCAATTCAAAAGGAAATTTTTGCAGTGAAGGTTGTAAGAATCGAAGTCCCTCGGTCGTCCGTATGGAGGTACCGATAGAATTTTCTTAGTTTAGGCATGGTAGGCACTAAGAAGCCCTTATTTTTACATGATTTCCAAAAGTAGGCAACTTAAGTAACTTCTTGAAGAAGCTAAGTCCTTTCATATCTTTTGCCCTAAGGTTGATAGAGTCTGGTTTTAAAACTCTATTTGGGAATCACAACCAACTTTTGAAAATCAAAACCATGGCTAAGTAAGTACTTAGAACCTTCAACCTTCCAAAGCAACACTCTATTTTTGTATTTTTGGGTTTTTTGTTGTTTTTGGTTTTAGCAAATAATTGAAATCAAATAGCAAATAAAATTGAAATAACTTGAAAGCAATAAAATCAAATAGCAAAGCAAAGAAAAGCAAAACAAATAAATGGAATTCTCAAACTTTATGGGTTTGAGAGGTGGGTGGAAAATACCCGGAAGCAACCACACAGAATTTTGTTAGAGGTTCGTACCCATTTTTTGAAAACGTCGGTTTTCTTCGGTGATGCCATCGCAAATCGTTGTTGGTAGATTTCTGGGGCATTTGTAATACTACAAGGGGAGTTTACAAATACCATTTCTCCATGTGTAGATGGCACGGATTGCAAAGTTTCTTGTCTGTGTATGTGTGCACCCGGAGGTGGTACTTTCTCGGTTGCTGGGTAATCTGAGTCAGCACTGTGGCTGCTTTGTGAAGAACTACCCGCAACTGGTCTTTTATAGGTATGTCTTGGTCGTTTGAGTCGATTGTGACTGTGATAAGGGTGGTCCCGTTGCCGCCGCTTTACATTGTCAATCGTGTTTAACACTTTCGTTCGGGGATTCGCTGTCATGTTAAAAATTAAATTAAGATGTTGTTGTTGCTCTATCGGATTTGGAGCCGGGCTTGGACACTGGAGATGAGTTTGTGTATGATATCTTTCATTAGGGCATTGGAACATTCGGGGTAGATTGTGACAAGAGTCACAAGTTTCGTGGTAGGTAGCTCCATCGTGTGGTCCGAAGCGGTGGGGTAGAGTAGGAGGGTTGATCAACCTTCGTAGGTCTGCTGTCCTTCGCCGGTGTACTCGAGCTCTTGTTCTCGGCATTTGGTCATATCTTCTTCCAAGCGGCGGTCGTAATATTGGTCCGAAAACGGATTCTATTCGTAGTTGTAGCGGCTGATTGGTGCGGTCTCTTAGCGTTGACCCCTGAGTTGCCGGGTTTTCTTGTCCAGTTGGAAATTCCCGGTCCGGAGTGTAAAATTGGTCTTCTTCAGTATCTAAAGTCAGTTGAGCTTCGGGGTCATTTACTTCCCCTTGCGTTATAACAAATACTTCATCGCCCGAATAGGAATGCTCTTGGATCCATTTTGCAAAAGTTCCGTCATCTACGTAATCATATAATCCTGGACCAATGCATTTAATGGGGCCTAAATCCACTGTAGCCTCTGCCCTTCGAGATTGGATGGTAGGCAATTCATGTTTGCCTTCTAAGCCTAGAAGCGGGCCACGAGAAACTATGGCGACCATAGTTCGGGAATTTTCTGGGCCGTAGGTGAAGGTGGGTCTTTTCTCGGCCCAATTTACAATTCCCCCACATTGTCGAAGGAATCTCCTCCCTAATAGAAGCGGGTACCCTTCATTAGCCTCCTCTTTAAGTTTAATAACTTCAAAAGTGACTATATAGTCAACGCCCCCAGTTTGTATGCGAAGATCCTTGATTCGGCCTAATGACCTGACAGAACTTTGGTCAGCGCATTTTAAAGTGACATAAGATGGGTGAGTGACTTTTAGTCCCAACTTATCCATGGTAAAGGCAGGCATGATGTTCACACTGCTCCCATCGTCTACTAGAACCCTCGGGATAACTTTATCGACAATTTCTATGTCGATTTCCACTGCATCAAAAGTTTTCTTTGAGTTTCTTAGATCGGGGATTAACTCCACCTTGTTGACTTGATCCACCCTTCTCTGGTTTCGTGGCATCGTGGCTCCTTCCTTCATCTGCTTGCGCAACTGTGGGGCTAGTTGTATCAACTACCCAAATGATATGTCTGCTTTCGCCCGAGCTAAATCTTTCCATAAATCGTATGGATAAGATGGGTTGGTGGATTTTGGGGCTTTTACCCGAGTCTTGGACGCGGGTGGAGGGTAAATACCATCGTTATCGATGAATTGATATTCATCCTCATCTAAGCCCATTTGTATTGGTGGGTTTAGATCAAATTGTACCTCCTTGGCGGTTTGTTGTACGGTTTGTTGTAAATCGGAGATCCTTGGTGATTCTTCCGATGAATCTAAACTGCTTCCATCGTCTTCTTCTTCCAGGTTTTCAGTAACAGCCGGTAGAGGGGGTACCAGGGATGACGGGACGTCCGGACGTCCATGGGACGTAGACGCTACCCCTCGGACGTCCTGTGACATTTGAAATTTTTTTTGACATACGTCCAGCGGACGGGCGACCGGACAGCCATGCGGACGGCCTTTCAATAAGACAGAAGGCGGACGGGTGGTCGGTCGGACTACGGACGGAGCAGCGGACGGGAGGTCGGGGAGTGCGGACGGGCGGTCGGACGGTGCCGTCCGCAGTCTCCGACCGCCCGTCCGCACGTCTACTTCCGACGGATGCCATCCGTTGGTCGCCGAGGACTACATCCACTGCGTCCGAACGTCTGGACGTCCGGACGTCCGGATTTTGGACGTAATTTTGCCCTGGACATTGCAATTCGTCAACCCTGGGGGGTACGGTAGTCTGGGCCCCGCCCCTGGTAACCACTAAGGTTGGAAGTGTGGTCAGGGTCCCGTGTTCTATCAGCTCCACGAGAAGTGAGGTTTGATTGTTATTAGACGGTTGTCAATTTTGAAAGTCTAGGAACCTCACGTCTTGTACACTTTGCGTGTTATTGAGCGGAATAATCCCTTGAGCGGTTTGTAATGCTTCTGGGGCTGCATGAGTCTATCATTGAGTAGTGCGGTCGAAAAATAAATCTGGGGGTCCTACCTCCGGTCTTGGTTCCGTGTATCTAGCCCCTTGCTGATTATTTTGAGCTTGTCTGTTGTAGTCGGCTTATAGAAATTCAAATGGGATTATCTTGTCCCGTGCCATGCAACGAGTCGTGGGATGATGGTCTCCGCACCTCTCGCATATGATGTTGTTTTCTACCCAACAACGTCCTCGTTCATGATTCTTTTTGCAAGTATTGCATACAGGGTATCCTTGATTTTGTCTTCCAGGTGCGTTGGGATGTCGATAAGGCTCCGGTTGTTGCGGGCCCTTTGGTCGTTGTTGCCTTTGCTGTTGCAGTTGAGATTCTTTGAGTAGAGGACAGAATGGTGGTGTGTGATTTGGTTGGCCACAATGATTACACCATACCCCCGTTGTATACGACCCTGATTCATGGTGTAGTGGTGGCGCTTGCTTTCCTTGTCCTCGAACTAAGCATGACATTTGCTCTGTCAATTCTCGTACCAATTTAGTCATCTCGTTGGTGACTTGTCGCATTTCGGTACGTAATAGTTCCAGCCCATCAGTTGGTGCTGGTAAAAGTAAGGGAGGCCCTATGGGGTCCCTGACGGCTAACGGAGCAGGGTTGTGAACTACTCCCATTGAACCGTTTTGATATGTCACTGGATTAGCGACTTGTTGATGATGGACTGGTATGAATGCAGGTATAGGTTCTTCTGCTTTTCGTACCATTTGTTCGTTTTCTTTATCAATCTTTTCCACCTCCAATGCTGCTTCAATTGCGTTCTCCAAAGTCACCGGTCGTCGAGACAATATGTCTCGGATAGTTGAAGCAGAGTCAATCCCTTGGATAAAGTAATGTCGGATGGTTCCATCATTGAGGAGATTCTCCACAAAACGGGTACGCACTATTTGAAATCGCCGTACATATGCCGTAATGTCCTCCGTCGCTCCTCGTCACAAACTGTTTAATGCCGTAAGGGCTTGTTGCTGGCCAGTTTCAGGCCTGAAATAACGTAGAAAGTCTGCCTGCAATTGGAGCCATGTGGTAAAGAATCCAGCATCATGTGATCGATACCACGAATAAGCGGTTCCCACCAAAGTGTTGGGAAACCAGATCAAATAGTAGCCATGGTCAAAGACCAGGCTGGAAATAAGGATTTCCTCGAATCTTTCCACAAGTGTGGCTGGGTCATCATCTTGTAAGCCCGAGAATCGAGGTAAATGATGAAGAATGGGTATTTCCCTTAATCCTCGCGGGACCACAATGGGAAGCCCTCTTGGAAGCATCATTGGGTCGATAATTGGTACAGCGAGGTCCTCTGCCTTGTCCCCTTCAGGTGCATGCACTATAAGAAAACTGCGTTTTTGGTTATGTTAGCAGAAAAACATGTCATGTTTTTTGGGACGTCACATGTCAAATAGTGAACATGTGAAAAAGTGAAAATTTGATGTGATGTCTCAAAAAACATATTCAGCTAAATTGGAGAACAAGTAGATGTTACTATTAACAAACATGTTTATAATGATGTTAAAAAAAACAAATTCATGCTTTTTTGTGACATCCAAAAAAACATAGACTGCCACATCAGCAAAAAGTCCATTTTGATTATAGAAATTAAATTTTTTTTTTGCGGTCAGTAGTAAAATATTGCCCGTAAGTGAAAAAATTTGGAAAAAAACAGCCACATGGCATGTTTTGTCAAAAAAAAGGGAATAGATGGATGACTTGAATGTATAAGATGGATGAAAACAGCTGATCTTTATACTATTGTAGTGGTAGGAAGAGAAACAATCTATATGGGATATGAAAGTCAAGAACTGTATTTAATGTGCAATGTCAAAAAGAACATGAAGATGTTTGAAACAACATATACATGTTTAAAAAAACATGTATATGTCTGAAATGATGTCAACATGTTCAATCACTTCAATGGTCAAAGTACCGTATTTCGGAATCCCATATCTTTTGTCTTACCTAGGGCTAGGAAAGGATATAAATACAAGCACTCTCCCCTTCATTTTCATTAACTTAAAATGAAGTAATTCCTTCATTTTGCCATCAAAATTTTTCATGATGGTAGATGGTAAGTTTTCTTCAATTCTTGCTGAATTTAATAAAAAAAAAATTCATTTTTATTTTTTTATTTTTTTTATTTTTTTATTTTTTTATTTTTTATTTTTTGTTTATTTTTTCTTATGGATAAGTGTGGGCGCTTCATTCCCACCCTTGGAATTAAGTGATCACAACCAGGCTCTAACAATTCTACTACCTACGGGTGTCTAAGCGTCAATCCATTGTGCCTTCCAAGCAATGGATCTTTTTTACTATCCTACCTAAGGTTTGTTTCGTTCTCTTGTCCTACTTCTAGTTGTTGCTTACTCTATGTGTTTCGTTCTCTTGTCCTACTTTTATGCTTCGTTCCCGTTTATCCTACTCAGGGTTTTCTCTGGCGACAACGCGACATCGCGACAACGAGACGTCACGCGACGTCTAGTGGATACCCCGCAACGTCCAATAGAGTCAAAGTTACCTTTGACTTTTAAAAAGTTTACCCCCCTTTTACCAAGGCCACCTGGATGCCATGTGGCGTCCGCGTGGCAAATTCGGAGGCGTATGCGGGTCCAACGGAGGCGACCGCGTAAGAAGGCGACCGCGCGTGGGGGTGACCGCGGGAGAGGGCGACCGCGCTTTGCACAGGGACGACCCGAAGTCGCCTCTTCCTACCCGTGGTCGCCTCCAACATACCCGCAGTCGCCCTACCGCGACCCGCAGTCGCCCTACCAGACCCGCGGTCGCCTGCCTCTGACATCGGCATTCGCCCTGTACCCGTGGTCGCACCACCTATAAATGCAGTCGCCCTCTCATATTACCTTCATTCTCCATCGAGGCTTCTGGTCTTGCAACCTTCATTGGCTGCATGCATTAACCTTTGGATGAATATTGACTATTTTCTCTATTCGGCTACGTTTTCGTGATTCCTTGTTATCGACTGCAACAAATCCCATGGCTTCCGAAGGCAACAATCTTGTGCCACTCCCGGTTTTGACCAACACGCGCACGCCTCGTGCGGTTAGGAAGGCTGTCATCGACAAGGGTCGTAAGCGGAGAGGCAACACTCATAGAAAGCGATGGCATGTGCTGAGAAATCCAAACCACCCTGCTTTTAAAGGGTGGGATGAGGAAGAAGAACCATGGACGTTGCAGACTTGTGAAGAATACATTGAATGGTGTCACATTGATAAGTTGTTTCCACCATGGCATCATCATTTCAATCGACACACCAACAAAGCAAACTTGAAGTATTGTGAAAATGCACCTTACGTTCAAAGGTGCATCGAATTGTGGCAAGTCCTCTACAAAACCCCTTTTGTAGAGAGGAATGAGGTGACTCTTTTCATTGCCCGAGGAGCATATGCTGAGCTTGTTTTGAAGAAAGAAGTGGATTGGTCCACTATCAAAGAAATTGCCTACGTGGAACGTCCAGAGACTGGATTAATACCAAGAGGGGTATTGAAATTTCCAGAAGGTGGACTTGGACCAATTCGAAGTAATCCTCAGAACAAGGTAACAGAACCTGAAACTGAAGAATCTGAAGAGGACAATGACTCTGATGGCACACGACCTCCAAGAAAAGAGCGAGTCAAGCAACAAATTGTCACTCCCATTCAAGTGCAAGTTCTGAATGTTGAGGGGGCTTCTGCATCACGAGGATCGAGACCAAAACGTCCTACCAAGGTTCGACGTTCGACCATTCAAATCGGACCTTCATCAAACTCAACAACACTTCCCACGCGCCCGTTGCCAACTGGTAACACAATCGATGTCTTCGAGTTTGGTGCGGCTGATGATCCCCCCGTGGAAGTTTCCCCGAATGTTTCTATTCACATTCCTCCATCTCAAGAAAATTCAACTATGGCTCTATCTGAGGCTCTGGACCTCTTGAAGACCAAAGACGCCACAATCGCTTCAATGCAATTGGACCTGAAGAAATTGCAGTCTGATTTGGACCATAAAAACGCTCTTCTTTCACAGCAGTCCAAAGATCTTCAACGCCTTCGACAAAAAGAGCGTGAGACGATCACTTTGTCGGATATGGATGATGGCTTTGTTGAACAGGATCCACATCATTTGGACAAGGTTGTGGCAGATGTCACTAGCGGTCTCCTCCATTGTTCTCCACCTGTTGCTAAGCGTACAAAGCGTTCTTCAATTATTCCAACCATGTTTCTTCCTACCATCATGGAAAAACATACCGTCGACCCCAACGATGTCGAGGAAACCCAAGATTCTCTTTCATTTCCTGCGCCTACGCATCTCTTATCTTCAACAAAGAAATTGGATCTTCGAGAAGAAAAAAACATACTGCGAGCACAGTTGGCTCAATTGGCAGCCACATACTATCATTAGAAAGTTGCTTGTATTCTCACCGTGGATAGATCACAACAAATAGCTCAAGAATTGGACAAAGTTGCGAAGAACTTCGTTGCAAAGGCCCCAAAACGTGAGAATGGAATGACATCGTGGCCATTGTTGGAGGACATGTTTCCTGAAAACCTACCCATGGTGAACGCAGAAAATGGAGGAATCAATTGGGCACAACTTGGTTGGGACTACCAAAAACAGATGTCGTGCCACTTGGATGAGAAAGGACGACAACTTTTGTGGCCAAAGCCAGCAACCTTTGTTTTGGACCATACAAAATGTCCTATCTGTCTGGAATCCTTTGGCCCTGAAGGAGGGTGGGCATTGGGATCATGCACGCACGTTTACCATCCTCAATGTCTCATTGTGCAATGCCTAATAAGGCGACGTTGCGTGATTTGTTCGGCACCATTTCATGATCGTTTGTATGCCATGTTCAACCTAATAACATACATGCCACCTTCTTGGGAACACAATGGTGAAACAACTATAAATACAAGATTTTGGGGGCGAGATTTGCTGTGGAGCTGGCGTGAAGGCCAACATGATCAAGAAAAAGGACCTGCTAGTTCTCAGTTGAATTGGGAAACTGATCCTGATGAAATTCTTCGAGTTGCACCTCGGCTCATGGGAGCAGGCCCACGTAACGAGGGGAGGAGGGCATTTTTTTTTCAATGTCTCGGTGGATATTTTGATAAGACCTTTGCAACCTTCAAGTGGGGCCCTCACCCACTGAAACATCGTTGGGATTTAGAAGGGAATAGAGTGGCCAACCAAGACTCAAATGCCTCTCTTGAAGACTTAACTAGTATGGCGTACCTTGACTCTACATATGGGCCATATTACACAAGTCAAGCCCTCGACTATCTATTGGAACAGCACTCTCCACAAACTGCAAGGACCCTTGAAGCTTTGAAGGATTCCAATGTTTTAGAGTCCATTTTGAGTGCAGATGGTCCAACTTCTCGTACTCGTGCGAAGCGTAAGCTTGACGTTGAGGAATCATCCAATTATGAGTATGGTGAGGCAAGTGGTGCCCAAGATAATGCACATGTTGTCACCTAAATATTAGCACTATTTTGTGACATCAACTTCACTTTTGTAATGGTATAAATAGCAAAAGGCCCATAGCACGCACTTATATGATATCCATAGTGAATACTCCTCACTTGCATTGTGGATCAATAGAATTTGCTTTGGAGAATTTGATTCTACAACTTTGCTTTTTGTTAATATAAAGCAATTTCATATTGCTTATATTTTTAATATAAACCACCTTTGCCTTTCTACAAGAAAACTGTATTCTTTCCTAGTTTCCTTGTTTCCATAAAAAATATCATTGTCATGGATTTTGTTTACTCTCAAAGGCCTATGGCCATTTTTCCATCAAGAACCACTAAGAACTGCCATTTTGGTTGCATTTATCCAAAAGACCAAAAAAATGTATTTTTATAAAATTTAACCATACGATCTTGTATTTTGTTTGTCTGAGATCATGTGGTCAAAATTTCATGAAGTTTAACCGTATACATTAGAAGATTTAAGCATTGAAAGTTGGAAAACATAGTCTTCTTAAACACTATCCTGCATTCCTACAATTCCAAATGACTTTGATTGCCATTTGCTGAATTTTTTTCTACTATGGACTTTAAATTTAAATTTGTATGTATTTAAGAATTGAGTAGAAAGTCTAATAAAAGAATTCCCAAAAAAGAATGCTTGTTTTTCTTTCTTTACAAAAATATAAAATAAAAATAGGTCCAAGATTGAAAAATTATAAAGTAAAAGTAGGTCCAAGATTTTTTCAAATACTTCACTGTAGGATGTTCTACTTAGGTGGCTTGAAAATATGTGGACAAAAATTCAGAAATTTTCACCGTGTACATTACAAGATTTGAATATTTGAACTACCAAAAATCTTTTTTTATTCCTCTTAAAATTTGAGCTAATGTTCTTGGTAAGGTCACATTTGTATGAAAAAATACTGAAGATGATGGTAAGTCTTTGAATTCATTTTCCAATGCAAATTGACTATATATTCAAAACATTTGAAATCATTTGGGATAGTAAAACATAGAGAAAAAAAATAGTTAGTACTTAGTAGTTAGTAGAGAGAAGTAGAAAATGCTTGAATATACTATAGTGTGAATGATTTCTTTTTAAAAATGAAAAATGCTAACCGTACATGGCTACACCTTCAAATATAGTTATAAACTGTAAACAATCTTCACCCAATAATTGATTTTTTTCTTCAAAAATATTAAAAATTGAATTAAGTAAATCATTTCAGCCTTTTTTTATAATCTATAGTATACAAATTCGATATCTACCCACAAACTACCCCAAACTACAATTCATCATAACTTTTGCAGGTTTGAAATGGAATGATTCCAAGCTTTCGACATAAATAGAACTCTAATAAACAAAGGTTACTTATTTACTTCCACTTCCTAATTGTTCCGGAGATGGAAATGTCTAGATTTAGACTGGCAACAAGTAGGAACATTAGTATACACCACTTATAGAATCGTATAATTTTCTGAAATTGTTGTTCAAAGATTGTTGTACATTAAAAAAAAATTTAAGACATATGAAGTGAAGAATAAATTATTGTGGAGAAATGTTTAACCATGAGAATTTTACAAATATAATTACATAAATATTAATATATTCTAATTATTGAGTCACAAGAATTTGGACATAATTATGCAACAATTTATTGATTTTAGAAACCAAAAAATGTAACAATTATTCTAAATTTGTTATAAAATCATCATATTAAAATATTAAAAAAATGTGCTCACTTCAGTCACTTGATAATGGATTCTCATTTTTCAATTTACGGTTAGGGTTCAAGTATAATCTACATAAGAAAATTTTATCAATTTTAATCCCTAAAGGACCAAGTTGCATCTTCTATCAATCACAAAATTTCAGACATTCATGGTTCATGAGAAAACTTTTTGATTTTGTATTTTTTAGAAAAAAATATTTATTGCTAATAAATTCTCTTTAAAGTTTTAACATTTTTTTAAATTAATGGACAAATGGTCAACTACAAAAAAATTGGGAGTATCTTGAGTATAAAAATAGATTGGAAATTTGACATTAAGTCATTTGCATTTTGCAATACACCTAGTCAAGCGGCCAACAAAGGTTTTGCACATTTAACCTTTTGAAGATAATTTAAAACCATATCTTAAATATTTAAATTTTTTTGAAGGGGGACATAAAATGTTTTAATGTAATAATCGAAAGGAAGGGTGCTCAAGGTCTTATTAGATAATGATAGAACCTTATAAGGGAAGAGTTTAGGAATTACCGAAATACGATTTTCCAACAAAAGTTTCAACTTCCAATACTAGTTTAAGAAAATAACATGTAAAATGAATTTAGATTTCTTGTAATATTAAAATTGAATGACTTTCAATAAATAATAAGAACTATTTTGAATTTTATGAACACTACATTTGACAAGATTAAGAAAATTAAACAAAGGTGGATGCAATAAATTCATTTGCTATTTTGTCTCATTTGGCATGTGATGATCTATCCCTTGGCAATTACTTTTGTGTTTTAACCCTTTAGGGCCTAGCATGCCAATTTTGGTTCTTTTAAATTGAATTTTGGGAATTCGAACACTCTATTGGCCTTAGATGTGAGGGCACGGGTATTCCACTTCCAATGAGCCATTGGCCATCAAATTTGGAGCAATGATGATTTGTCTATTGCAACCTGAAGTTGGAAATTTTAGAGTTTCAAAATGCACTATGGAACATATTTCTCTATTGAATTTATTTGTATATAACTAAAGAGAGCATGCCAACTTTACTATAGTGTTCAATATAATGAATTCTATTTTCAATAAAAATTTCATGGGAAATTGAGCTTTTTTGTAATTACTATGATTTTTCAAAGGTATAAACTTTAAAGAATCATATAAATTTCATTTTTTTCCCAAAAATAAATTAAAAATCACATTAGATAGAAGATATGAATTATTATTTGTAGAAAAATAATAATTTTAATTAAATTATAAAATTTTAATATGAAAATTTGATTCTAGAAGAATTGAAGAGGTTGCTTGGGGCTCCTTAGGCCCTAAAGGGTTAATTTTAAATGACGCAAAAATTTTAGAGAACGTGCTCATCACTATTATACAATTTGTCTAATTTTTAAATTACTTTTAAAAATATTTCACTATTTCAAAATAGACCCGAACTAAAAGTCCAAAATGCCATTTTGGAGGTTTTCAGTACTATTGAGTCCCTTTTTTAATGATTTTGAGCTCAAATTTGGATAAAATGGTCTTCTAGTAGACTTGTAGCTATATAGAGAAGGAATTTAGGATAAATTATTTTTATGTGATGTAGTGGTGTACAAGTCCATACAGCGAACCTCCTTCTATGTCTTTTGGAAAACATGTGAAAAATGATTTTGGTGATTATATTAATGAATAACCACCTCCATAAAGTTTTTGAAAATTATAAAAAAGTTGTTTTTTTATAAATTTAATTTTCTATATTTTACTAATTAGAACAATGAGACATATATTTCCATGAGGTTTGGTACTTCTTAAATTCTCCTACTTAGAGATTTCCTTAACAAATATCCTTTCATGTTTTTTTTCATCTTCAAGGTGTTTACAATAGTTATATTTTTTTTTTAATTCAAAATTATTTTAATAATTTTAACCCCTAAAGGACCAACCCTTTGTTTTTGGCAACATAACTTTTTTGGGCAGGTACCTGTGAATGGAGTTTTTAATATTTTTCTTTGAAATTTTTACACAACATGGGATCTAGGAATATCTTTAAGGCCCAACAATTTTCATAACTTTTGACTACATTGTCAAAAAGTTATTGCATAATATGTTGCTTTTTTCTCAACTCGGGCAGTTTGGGCAGATCTGAAAAAATAACTTTTTTTTAAAATTGAAATTTGAAATTGGTTTGTCAAACTTATATATACATGGAAAGCTTTAAATCATTCTAATTTGATCAATGAGATGAAAGTTATGAAGTTTTTTAGTTTGTGGGCAGTTATGGATTCTTTACTTTGAAATAAACTTTGAAATCGTTTATCTAACTCAATTTTCAATATTTTTGAAAAACAATAAAAACATTAGATGTAGATATTTTATTATAATGTCACAACCGTTGGGATTGTCATTTTTTAATTCTATAATTAAATTCTTAACAATTTAGTATATTACATGATTCACTACTTCTTTCTACTTACTATTTTTTTTCTATATGTTGTACAATTCCAAATGATTTGAAATTTTTTGAGCACGTAGCCAACTTGTTCTTACTAAAGAATCCAAAGAAGCACAACCGTTTTGACCATTTTTTCATACAAATCAGACCTTCTGAACCGCAGCTGCCCAATTTTCAGCAGGGTTAAAAAAATGAATTTTTCAAATTCAAACGCTAATATGTTGCAATCCACACGGTGGATTCTTCTGAAATTTTTTCCACATCATTTCTATCTACCTTAATACAAGATCCTACGGTTACATTTGTCCAAAAATATTTTTTTTCTAAAACTTGGTACTTGCACTAAAAATGACAGTTTTGGAGAGTTTTTAGTGGAAACATAGTCAAAGAACTTTAGGGGTTAAAGTACTCCACTACTCCCCAAAAAAGAAACCAGATGCAACAAATGGTTCAAAGGTTTAAGGTATTTGCCCACATCTCTTTCCATTCTCATACCAAAATTAGTCGATGATATTAAATTGTGAGTGCTTACTCATATTTTAAAATACTATACTCTATGAGCCCATTAAAACTCTTGTTTTGTTCTCTCACTTTGAAAATGAATTTCAAACTTTTAACTTCCGCAATTTATAGTGAAGTACCATAGAAATAGAATTTACATGTGAAATTGTGAATAATAAGGAGTAGCACTTTCGCTGTCATATGATGGTACAACATTCTTGTAGAAATTTTTAATTCCAATTCATGATGTCCATTGGTCAAACAATAATTATTATAAACATTCAAGTTTGCTTATGGGTGCTTTAGTATGTTACACAATGTTTATAATTTAAAATATATCTTCACTTTATTATAAACATTTTGTTTCAAATTTCTAACTATTATAGGAAATTGAAATCATCCATTCTTTGAAGTTGGAAATAGCGCACAACCTTGGTATTCAACAATTTTTCCACATCTTTACAAAAGACTCATGCACATTGAAATGAAAAAACTCAATATTTTCTATTCATTTGAAGGAAGTGACATCTCAAAAAGTAGGCCTACAAGGCTACAACCAAAAACCGCCAAGAAGGGTTTTTTTAGTAGTTTAATAGGTGCTTCCTCTATTGCTCAAAAAAATCACTCTCTTTGGGTTCTGGCCCCATCTTCTGTATATCTACACGTTTAGCGCCTTTAGCTGTAGTACGTAGGTTCCAATGCCGCCATGCACTCTCAAAACGGATTTCTGACTGCAATTTTGACGACTCTTGTTGTAAGACAAGAGTTTTCTATTCGTGCAGTTTAACAAGCTTTAGAAGTGTTGATAACTCTTCTGGTGTGTTGCCATATTCAGGAGCTATAGCTGAGACATCTAATGTCGAGGCACATTGTATTGCAGCATTGTAGTACACTCTTTCTTTTGCATCTACTTGCAAATTGACCCCTCTCCTTTCATTCTACACCCGCCCACGTTCACGTTCCAAAATCTTCATTTTCTGTTGAAGAACAACACACTCATCCATTGGATACAAACGACCCTCTGCTTTCTTTTTCCAGTAATTATCTCTGCTTCTCTTCAAAGTAGCAAAGCGCGAGTCGTTTTCCGAGATGCCGTTTTGTAATATCTTCAACTCTTCTCTCAACCCATGTACCGCAGCTGCATCTGATGAAGTTGATAAACGATAGTTTCGTATTTTTTGGAGAGCTTCAATTTCCCCCTTTGTTTCTTGCAAACCAAAAATTGCACTTTGTATTTTAGCGAACAATACATCTACATCGTCTTCAAAGTCGCTTCCACTTCCACCACAGTGACCTACCAAAACATTGTGGTCTACTTCCATAGGTTGTACTGCCTGTGTACGTTGTGTGCCTTCATTGTGGATATTTTCACCAACTACAAATTCTTCAACCTTCTCTTTTCCCTTGTTGGCAATTTCCACTTCCAAGGCCACCTTTCTTTCTTCCATAACATCATCTTCAGTGTCGCTTTGGAAATCATATCCATCATATTCGTGGGTATGCTTATCTGAGCTAGAATTTGGCGACCACGCAATTTCGGCATTAGAAACGGCCAACCTTCCCAATTTCATAGGCATTAGTGTGTTCTTGACATCTGCTAATGCAACTTCATTCACAATCGATGTTTCTTCAGGACGATCTCCGATGGGGTGCCCCTTCAAGGTACTCCAGTCCACGTTCTTCTTGAGTATGCATTCAGCATATACCATTTGGACAAGATACAAAGCGAAATTGTCATTTCGATAAGGCTTAGGCTCATCATACAACCTCGTCCATACAGCTAGACATCTTTGCTTGAAAGCCTCGTTGGTGCAATATCCAAGATTTGCCTTGTTTTGCGCCAAGTGTATCTTGTGATGCCATAGCGGAAACAACTTATCAATGTGGCACCAATCCACGTATTTGTTTACCGTTTCGTAACTCCAAGGCTTAGGTTCTGCTCTCCAGCCTAAAAAAGCCTTTATCTTTGGATGCAAAAGCAAAGACACACGCTTCTTGCGACTTTTTCCACCCCTCTTACGACTCTTGTCACGAACCGCCTTCTTCTTCAATGCAAGTGCTAGTTTACTTGGGGCAGGTGGAGGCTGGACATCCATAATGATCAATCTGTACATAGAATGCTGAACTATGTACTTTCTCTAAACTTCTAAGAGTGTAAGACTAAGCTAGTACTATAAAAGTGTAAAATCCTAGAATCGTTGTACTTCACATTTACAGAAGTCTTTCCATTACAAAAGATGTACCTTAAACTATTCACATTTACAAAAATGTTTACATTTACAAAAAATCAATCTTCTATAGTACTGGTGATGTAGTGTGGGCGAACAGAGCAATACGGAAGACCAAAAGTTCAAAACGAACCAAAACTCCTAACTCATGGGCACGCAATCAGCCACGTCTAGGTGGGTGATTCTCAATGCGCTGAGAAGGAGTGGCGACTGCGGGTAAGGCGACTGCGGTATATACCCGCAGTCGCTTAGGGGCGCGTGCGGGTAGGGGCGAGTGCGGGTCCACCTGAGAGGCGACCGCGGGTACAACCACGAGGGGCAACCGCGGGACTGGCGACCACGGGTCCTGGAAGAGCAGGCGAGCTCGGCAGTGGCGACCGCGGGTCCTGCAAGGGAGGGCGACTGCGGGTCCAAAAGAAGTAGCGACCGCGGGTCCTGGAAGAGAGGGCGACTTCGGGTCCCAAAAGACTGGCGACCGCGGCTCTGGCCTTCGTGGCTTTCTTACTTTTATCATACCCCTAAATGCCCAAGGCACCCTAATGTGGTGTCAAAGACACTTTGAAGTTCATGAAAACCTTACCAAAAGTTCATTTTCAGTGGTTTATGTTTTTGGAAGGCTTTTTTCGAAGTCTAGTTTTACCATCAATAATCCAATTTTGAAAATGAATGATTATGATTTTTCTATTCAAAAATTAGTTCAAGGGTATCCATTGCAATCTTGACTTTCCATAGTATTAAAGACTCCTAGAAATACACTAGATCTTAGTGAAAAACTCACACAAGAAATTCATTTAAAAAAATTATAGAGTACATTTTGAGAAGCCATAAATTGATTGTGATTATGCTTGTTAGGCCCCTACACCTAGTATTTTTTTGGTGACCACCTTTTTAGATTTGACATGCAAAAAGAAAGCTCAAAGATTTTCATAGTTTCTACACCCTCATGATCAAACATTACAATCTTTCAATCCATAAGTGATATACTTGTGTTTTCTTTTTCTATGTGATCTTTAACATGTCTACTTCAAATTTCTAAAGTTTCAATTAACCCCTAAAGGTTTTTGACTATGTTTCCACCAAAATCACTCTAGAACTATAATTTCTAATACGAGTGCAATTTTTTTGAAAAAAAAGGTTTTTGACATATTCCACCGTGGGCTCTTGTAGTTAGGTGGTTGGAAAAGATACGCAAAAACATTCAGAAATTTCCACCATGTAGACTGCAAGACATTAACCTTTGAAGTAGCAAAAATCTTTTTTTTAACCCTGCAAAAAAACAGGGATTATGCTCTGTACAAGGTAACATTTGTATGAAAAAATACTCAAAATGATGGTCACTCTGTGAATTCATTTTAAAATTCAAGTTGGCTATATGTTAAAAAAAATTCAAATCATTTGGAATTGTATAACACATATGAAAAAAATAGTTAGTAGAAAGAAGTAGGAAATGCTTGAAAATATTAAATTGTGAACTATTTATTTCAAAAATTAAAAATGTCAATTCCAATTGTTGAAATATTGTAATAAAAAATCTTCACCCAATGTTTTAGTTTTTTTCCAAAAATATTAAAAATTGAATTAAATACAAAACTTCAACTTCTTTGTAGAGTAAAGATTTTATATTTACCCACAAACTAGCCAAAACTAAAATTCCTCATTACTTTTGACTCATTTATCAAAATGGATCGAATCAAAGCTTTCTACATAGGAAAAAACATAGTACACCATATTCAAAAATTTTATTTTAGATAAAATTAATTTTCAAGAAGTTTTTTTTGCTGCCTAGGCTGCCCGTATTTCAAGCAAAAAAACATATCATGCCATAACTCTTTAACTGTGTAGTCCAAAGTTATAAAAATTGTTGGGCCTTGAAGCTACTGCTCGGACACATGTTTTGTGAAAATTTTGAAGAAAAACAAACAAACTCCATTTGTAGTGAGCTACCCGAAATTTCTATTTTGCGAAAAAAACGCAGTTGAAGGCTTTAGGTGTTAAAAGAAAATTTATTCAAATTATGAAGAATGTTGTATCTTGTTCCAATTTAGAGCAAATTCTAAGAAGTTTGAAACAAGCTTTAGTCATTGAGGGGTTAAGCTTGGATGGAAGTCGTTGTACTTCTCAAGCATACTTATTGAAGTTCTTATATTCAAGGATTACATTTTGTGGTATTAGGGTACATATTTTTAAATTAGAAATGCAAAACTTTGTTAATTGTTTGACCAACCAAAAATTGCATTCAAATTTGGAATAGAAAAATGAAGTCCTAGAATAAAATAACACCAAACTCCCAAAGAAAAATAGCAACATCCTATTCAATCCAATTTGAAGAAATTAAGAAAATTTATTTTTTATTCCAATTTGAAAGTTTATCCTAATTTCAATAATTTAGGAAATTTACATCATTGAGTATTTAATCACCATTTGAACTTTGGATCTATTAGTATTTAGTATGGTCTATTGAATTTTCTATCATAGAATAACATAAAAATTCATCCCATAATATATGCATATAAGGAATTATCACATTCTCAGAGTTTCTTTTTTATTTGAAAAAAATTCACAAAAAATTCGAAAATCCTTATGAGAAAAAAAATACTTTTGAAAAAATATGTGTATAATACTTGATACAATTGTAATTGCAATAATTCACTAAACAATGTGAAGAATATTGAAGTTTGATCAAATAGTCATGATAGTATTTGTTCATTTATCCTGAAATGCCCACTGAACTTAGAAAATTTACTATGATTTATTTTAAAACTAAGTGATAAAAAAGAAAGGGTCTGTTTAGTTTTTTTTAAATTATATCATATGCACGGCTTCTATATGGCCCATCAAATGCTACATATCATTTTTAATATTAATTAGGTTGTAGTGAGGAGAGGTTCCTATCTATCTAAAGGTATTACTAAGAAATAAATTAAAAAATTGATTAAAGCCCAACCTCCCAACCATGACTTCTTCAGTAAGCTCCAAAAAATAAGTTAAATTCATTTGATCACTCACCCTCCCTACACCCCTATTTGAATTTTCAAGTGCATGGTATGGCATTTGGCATTTGATATGGGAGATATGCCAAAGTCTATATACATATCCATGTAGTATAATATGCCATATTTGTACCCAAATTTATATTTCTATCATAAGTAATTGTATAATAATGAAAATGGCATTCCATTTCTTTGTATATCCCCTATATGTGTACATAGTAGAAGAAAGGAATTTTTTTTGAAGAATGGCATGAATACATTGAGAACAAATTAGAGACTTAAATTTCATATATAAGATAGCCTTATTTTTTAAATGTGGATGGATTTATAAAAAGCCATAGGAATTTGAATAGACGCTCTTCATAGCTTTTAAAAAGAAATAAAGTCATCTTAAATACAATAATTAAAGTTAAAAGCCTCACATCACAAGACATCTTAACTTAGGTCTATACCTTAAATGAAAAAGAGTGATCCCATTAAGGCAATCAACCAATTTATCGGAATTGTCCAAATGTATGGTCTATTTAGATCTAAATAAATAGGCAATTTTATGTTCATTTGATGTATTATATGAAGTTGTCTTTTCATAGCTAAACAAAAGGTCTTGATTTAGACAAAAATATAAACCTTGGATGACTTTTCAAAACCAAGCAATTGCAAAAATGCTCAATGCAAAATTGGAGAGAGAAAATTAGCCAATCAATAACCACTTTATAAAAAACAATATCCTTGATTAGTAAGCAGCAAGAGGCCAATAGTGATTAGTTGAAGTATATAGTGAATGGGCATAGCCAAGTGAAAATTATGTTTTTCCAATATACGTCACTGAATTGCAAGGCTTTGAAATCACTCTTTCATTGATCCCATCCTTATCAAAATTCACGCATATATTATAAATTATTTATAATTGCACTTGGCAAAAATTGAGAAATTCATCTTCTGTGAAAGTTTGAGATATGGTCTCAAAAATCTTTCTGTCTACGGAAAAAAAGAACTTCTAATCTTTTATGTATGGTATCTCAAAATTTACATTGTCAAAATCTAAAAATATTGGAAAGACTAGTAGACTAATTTAGTAATGATGATGGTAGGATTTTTCAATTGATTCTGCAAAAAATTTAATATAATTTCAATTTTAATATGGCAATTTGGAGGTAGTTTTGGAAAAAGGACCCTTTAGACATTTAGGATTTAAAGATTCACCTTGTTAGGATAAAATATAAAAGTCTATGATTATACCACCAATTGTCAAAACCCTTTTTAAACATTATGTTTCATTTCCCTACTACTCAAGAGAAAAAAAAATTGATGATTTTTTGTTTTCGAAGTCAAAAAAATAAAAAGCCAGAAAAGCCAGCTCAATCCATTGCTTCAGTCCGTCTAGCCTTGTTCTATATAGATGGCGACGGTCCTATTGCCACGCGAGATTTTTCCGAGGGTTGTGTGAGATTGTCGAGGAAAGTCACGAAGAACCCCACAAGGCTACAACCAGCGGGAACTCTTGAGGGAGAGGCAACTTCAGACCCTAATGGAGCGGGAGCTTATGAGGTAGATGGAGAACTACCAAGAGATTTTGACCAGGTCAGTGTCAGGGATCAATTTTTGCAGCGGCGTACGCTGTACTCCCGGATCTTACAGCATTATCAAAAACTCAAGAAGAGGGGTCAGTTGCTTGGTAATCAACCTGACTTGCAGGCAATGAAGCAGATGAATGAAGAAGGAAAATCTAATGAGTTTCAAAAGTTTGGTCACGTTCCCGGAATTGTAGTCGGTGATCAATTTGAATTTTGGTCCGAAATGTTTGCCGTTGGGTTGCACCGGCAAGTGCAAGGAGGGATTGCATGGGTTGAAGATCTAGGGGAGAAGGTGGCTTGCAGCGTGGTGATCTCAGGTGGTTACCGAGATGATGATGACCATGGGGAGACAGTCAAATACACTGGCCATGAAACCAAGAAATCAAAAATCAATAAATCATAGTGACGTTTCCAACATGCGCATGAAAACTTGTATTACTTTCAAAGGTTCAAACAAACCATTTCCATTACAAGCTCCATGTACCATGAATATCTAAACACCTAAGTCTACATTCCTTTAATTTCTAAGGCTTGTAATCAACGTCTCCTCTCACCTCAGCTCCACTACTATGACCTCTTGAATCCCATTCCAAGTCTTCTTCATTACTTGTGGTGTCCATACTATCGGATGAAGACTGTAAAGCTCGCTCTTTTCTTCCGGATATTTGCTTTGATGCAAGCGATCTCTTGCGTCTACCCTTCTTTTTCTCTTTCACCATGTCTCTACCTCCTAGTGTAGACTTCCCAATCCCTTGTTCAAGACCATTAACCGGTTGCACTTTGCTTTGTGAGAAAGGTTCACATACATCAAGGGGGGTTCGACCTAGACTTTGCCGCTTCGATGGTGATCTTGCAAAGGCCTCCAGTATTCTTTTATTTCTAGCTTTCTTGGACTCTTTCATTGCTGGTTGTCTTGCTTTTGATCCGTTTGGAATGATGATCTCATTTGCGCCCAAAAAAAGAGATTGATCCGATGACTTCACCGAACGTAGACCAAACATGGACTCCAACGTTTCATCTTCTTGTGGATCCTTATTTCCGTTGCGTAAACTACCGAGACCACCTAAACTTGCATTGCCGAAGTCAGAAAAATAAAAAATTCATTTCTTAAACTAAAATATCCTATTTAAAAAGATTTGTGATTCAAAAGTATTTTGTTTTTTTCGAATAAAATTTTTAAATAAAATTTTATAATGCAAAAGAAAACAAAAGATTAGTTTCTAATCTATTTGACAATTCCTAACTCTTTTTTTCTATGCCCAGACGCGGTCGCCCCTAGAGGCGCGATCGGTCCCCCCCCTATCCGCGGTCGCCCTCCACCTACCCGTTGTCGCCCCTCCACAGAGCCGCAGTCGCCCTAAACCTACCCGCTGTTGCCCCTCCACCAAGCCGCGATCGCCCTAAACCTACCCGCAGTCGCCTCCATGCCGACCCGAAGTTGCCCCTCTCGATCCGCGGTCGCCTCGCACCCACTGTCCGATACTTAAGCGTTCTCCATTACCCGCAGTCGCCACTCTTGGCCATGCGCACTGTCTTTCACCCACCTCTGAGTGGCTGAATGCGTGCCCGTTAGTCCAGGTTTATTTTCTTGGGGGCGGACTTTTTGCATTTTTCTCCTACGAAATTAGAAGTTGGTGTTATTTCTTTGAAGGAGCACCATGTCCAATCCACGTGAAGGCACTAGCACGAGGCGGAGGTCAATTTGGGATCTAGATGATCCTAAGCATTTTGAAGTCCCTATAGCTACAGGCGTGACAACTGGGAGTGCAATCGAAACCAAGCCAAAGAAGCCTAGGACAGCTAATGAGAAGGACCCGACGTACCCACCTCCAAGTTATACAAAGTTTGCATATGAGGTGTCCTTACAATGGTATGCAAGAAAAAGTGTGCAATTTCTGGAGGCAAGCTATTTCAGAGATCCCTCGACAGGTGCTCTAAAATTGGTGGATGATTTGGAGGCTAGGATTTTAAGCAAGTGCTATGAATCTGATGATTTCAAAGACGTGGATTTGACATACAATTCAAGCCTTCAACGTTGGCTTACCGACACTGTTCAGTCTATAATTTTTAATACCAAGAGATTGATGACTGATCTTCGACCACAAGTGGCAGGGCAACCACTAGATGATGAAGCAAAGGAGTTTCGTGAGAAGATGGAATGGTGGCAAACAACTGTGAAGAAATGATCAAAGTCTGGATCAAGGGGTTTCAAGTGGAAAAATGATGCTGTGAAGGCTGCATTTGCAAAAGATGGTGGACTATGTATTACTTGGATACCACCTTCAGCAAAGGTGGAGCCCCTTAGTGGATTCTGTCGTGAAGGTGGGCATGGCAAGGTGCGCAAAGTGCGTATTTTAGGGTTGGATACGTTCTCTGAATATATCACTTTAGCTGGGAAAATGCCAAAAACCAAGAACTTGCACGATGCAAGGGTGGAACGATCCGTAGAAGCCTTGGTATGTCCCCTAAATCATGCTGGCATAATAAAGTTTTGTGCCATGAATTCGAAAACCATGGAGGCGTATACTCTATGGTGGAATGGAGGTCATTTGGGTGAATTGCTCGATTTGAACAAGAAGGTGTCACCAACCGTGGAATGGCACAAGGTGAATCAGATCAGACAATTGCCTGAGGAGAAACAAAAAGAAGTCAGCCTTTTTCGAAGGCACAAGGCCAAATTAGCATGGGCTCTTGTGTACGTGACTCATCTTATGCATCAGTCATTGGTGTTGCACAACGACTTGTCTCCAAGGAATATATTGTTGCATTTTCCTGATTATTCCAACGAGATCATCAACATCGGTATTTGTGATTGGGGAATTGCAAGTCATATGGATGAGAAAGCCCCATCGCACTATGGATACCGTACCAATGAAGAGATGGAGAGACAACAACTAGGGCGTTGGTGGGTGGCTCCAGAGTTGTTCTACACATTTGGGCCACAAAATTCCGATACAAGCCTATCCATTATGCAAGCAACGCATCGATATACTGTGCAATCGGATTCATATTCTATTGGAAAATTGGCAGAAAGCATGAAGATTGAGTGGACTGGCGACTTTGATGAAGACATCTTCAAAAATTGAGATGCATGTAGGTACTTTGCCTTGAAGTTGGATCAATTGACTAGAAAAGATCCAAAGGACAGACCAACGTGTACGGAGGTCGTAAGTTTGCTCATAGGGCCTCCATGGTGCATGAAACCCCCCGAATTAGTTTTCCGTGACTCACCTCTGTAGTAGTGAGTGTATGAGGGAGTATGATTTAGTAGAGAGTATTTTAGTACAAGGAAGCTAATGGCCACATTGTGTGCCTTTCATTTTGTAATAGGATTTATGTGTATATAAAAATATTTTATATTATGAACAATGTGTTCACAACACTAAATCAAACATATTGAAAGTTGAATGAAAAAATATTTGATTACTTGGATGAATTTCCAAATGTTTGAAATTCATATGTAATTTGAGTTATTGAGTATTAGACATGCGGGCTATCAAATTATTTTATGGTGAGAATTAACCAAGTAAAATTTGTAGTTTAAGATAGTAAATGATGTAGCATTGATTGCATTTGTCATTTACGATTTGATACAAAAATTTGAAAATCAAATCATCGAAGTCAAATCTTTCACTGAAATAATGAATATACTTTTGTGTCCACTGAATTATTCAAACAATTGATTTTCTGTGCCACATTTTCGTAGACAATATCAATTTTGATTTCTCTTAAGAGACTTCTAAACAAAAAATTTCACCTCACACAACTATTTCACTTTCTAATGTTCATTGAATTATGGAAGAAATCCTCTTCTTCCAATGTACTAGTAGGTCGTGGAAGTCTCTTATAAGTCTTTAATCAATAAATTACTAAATGCCCAAGGCACCTAACTTTGGTGTTTGCATAATTTTGAAGTTAAATTAAAACTAACAAAGTTGTTATTTTTAGTGGTTCTTATTTTTTGGAAAGTCTTCTAAGAAGTCTTATTTTAATGTCAACAATCCAATTTAGAAAATGATTGACAGTGATTTTTCTATTCAAGATTTTGTGCAAGGTTAATCAACTATCCATTACATTCTTCACTTTACGTAGTGTTGAGAGTTTTTGAAAATGAGCCTCAAATACGCTTATATGCTCAATTTAGGAGAAAAATGCACGTTCAAAATTCATTTAAACAAATTGTAGATTAGATTTTGAAAAGGCATAAATTGATTGGAATCATGCATGTTAAGCCCTTTAACCTCGTATTTCTTTGGTCACCAACTTTTCAAATTTTACTTGTGAAAACAGAATACAAAGACTTCACATCACTTTTTATTTATGTCTATTGTTGAAAAATGTACTTGAATTACAAACTTCAATTGTATAGGAATTTATAGACTTCAATAAGGCTACTAATTTTAAATTAGAAGTATATTTGAGTCATTTTCATCTAATACTATTTCATCCTTGGTAGATGACTTTTTTCAATTTTTGCTTTAAACAAATGTTAGAATGGTATACATGCATAGACCCTTATAACCCTTTAGGGAACAACTTTTATTTTATTTTTTGGATGCTGCATCTCCAATTGTGGTGTGATGTTTTCAAATTTTGTTGAATTAAAATAAGAATGGGGTCATAGGGAGATTCATAGAAAGATTGTTAATATTAAAATGATTTTTTTCCAAATTACCAGTCCATTGATTCCAACAAACAAGAGCGGCTCTAAAGTTTGTTGCAAAGAAGTGTAAGTAATGAACAACAAATACATGCAATGATTTAATATTTGTAAGACTATTCAATCTCAAGGGCTACAGTGAGTGGAAGAAGTAGCTATATATGTATGAACAAATGTAGGATGCCAAATAATCATTTTGATAAAAATTACAATTTGATTTTAAAATTTTATATACTACAATATATAGAAAATGATATAGGGTGTTTTTAAATATTGTAGGGTACAAATTAAAGGTGTGCATTAGAAAAAAATTGACTTGGGTCTTGGGGTATCTCCTTTAATATTCCATTATTGAACCAAAACTCTTAATTAGTGTTGTTATTTTGTGAGTTGGTCTGGTGGTCGCATCATCAATTAGTCTCGTTGTTAATTACCACGTCACTAATTTGTAGATATTAGATAAGTTGTACTAGGAATGTAATACTAGTCTACCAATCCCATTCCATCTTTCCTTACAGTGAATGTGTTAATAGTCTCAAAAGTTTCATGTCATGTTTGCAATTAGTGTATTTAGAAGAGGAATGTGTATTTAGAAGAGGAATTTCTTAAATAAAAATTTTCTATATATACTTAAAGTATCCGATTCGGTGTATGTTTAAGGAGAATCTAATTAGGTGTATGTTTAAAAAGGATCTTATATTCTATAAAAATTGGAATTGGCAAAACGAGATATTATAAGAGGATCAATTTTATACAAGCTAATGAGCACAAGTGCGATACTAATTATATCAATTCCACTTCATCACAATAGATTATTTTCATCTGGCTTAGTGGTTTGAATATGTTCGAATCTTTAATTTTTTAAATGGATTAGTTGATATCATGTAATACCACATTTTATTTGGCAATATTCAAACTGAATTCAAAACATTAACTTATATAGATTTGGTACAAGGAAGTCCTTAGACCTGGAAAAACATGATGAAAAAATGAAAAGTTCATTTGCTAATTTGAAACACCTTCATCATGAAACATTTATATCTTTCAATCTATAAGAGATATCGTGTATTATGTTTTTCCTATTTGATCTAAGACATGTCTACTTTTTATTTGTTGGATGACTTATAGCAAAGCATAAGAGGGTTTTTGAAATCTATATAAGGCCCTTAGAGATAGACATGCACACCTATTTAATGAAGACAAAAACTAGTAGTTGAAATATTGTGTGAAGTAAAAGTAGAGACTACAATAACAAGGCACTATTACCAAATATTAAATTTGGATAGTATAACATTATATCGATGGTTGTAAAAGAAAATCCACTAGTGGAGTCAATGTACAATACTATATTATTATCTTAATGGTTGTACAAAATAGTGTTCCTGATTGGATAGTTTGGTGTCATCTTCATGTCCTAAACCCAAATTTTAAATGACAAAGCTTCATCATGGTCTCCGTGATCCACCCAATGAAAGCTATTGTCACATGGAAGTACACATTGGAAAAAAATCTTTTCCAATGAGCACGTATAGGGAAGTAGTCATCCTCAAGGAGAATATTTAAATACAAAAGCACCCTTCCAAACACCTCTTAGCGGCCCTCTTTAGAACTCAAAAATCCTCTAAGGCTCTAATGAATGGATTAAGGTTACCAAAGGATTGGTGTATTGTTCAATTATAACTATTTTCCTAAAACTATTAAAGAAGTACTCCGGACATTTACATGGTAACCCCTAAATGCCCAAGCCTTTTCAATTTTTATTTATTTTTTCATATTTTTCAAGTGTATTTTGAATATGAAAAAAATATATGAGCTTGTAGTCATCCCTAGTGAAGCAAATTGATTTTCTTCCCAAATTATACCACATGGATGTTTAAAGAACTTGTTTATTAGTAAGTACACAAATTTTGAGTACAAAATTGCATAGGAGTTGTGAGATTATAACAAGAGAGTAGTACATCTTTTATACTTTGTATATTGCTCTTTCCCACAAAGTTTCTCAAATTTGCATATGAATTGTGTTGGGGGTTGGAGGGGACATAATTAACTACAAAGAGTGTTAGCACACTAAAATGCATTTAAAAAAAAATCAGTTTCACATGAAAAGCTATTGAATTCATTAGACAATCCACCTTGCAATTGTTGAAATGCAATTATTTTTTTAAAGTAGAATTTGGAAATAACTCCAAGTCAATAGTTGTATGATTAAATTTTCAATGTTGAATCATGGAAACACTTTCTTCTTTCCATTCTAACCATTCTCAAAGCAAATGGATATGTACTATTTCTTAGATCTCAAATCAAGTGAAATTGCATAAATCTAGGAAATGAAGTAAAATTGGCAAGCTTTACACTTCACTTATGACACATGTATGCCTTTGAAGACCTCTCAATAATCAAATATATACTTTTTACAGTGAAAAATGAAAGTTTTCAATAGTTAACCTTTAAAAGTGTCTAATTTTTTTTTTAAGGTTCAAGGAATGTAACTGCCTATTCAGATATGGGCCTTTAATTTCAGATCGACCATATATGGTCGGTTGGGTAGGTAGGCGTTAATACCTTCAATAATCTTGGTTGGATCCAGCCGGCTGCCTCCATATTTTTAGGTGGCCAAATAATTTGGGGGGGGGGGGGGGGGGGGAATTTCAAATTAATTCCTTTCCTTACTAGTAGGCGTGGTCGCTGTTCTTCTGGAGGATTTTTAATTGTCGGACCCGCGGTTGCCCACCCGAGGTCGCACCCAAGGGCGGTCGCTGTGTCCCAGGATCCCCGCCAGGACACGAGGTCGCCTCGATGCGAAGTCGCACCCACCCGCGGTCGCTGTGTTCCATGAGAGTGGAGTTTTGAACTTCCCGCAAGGACCCGAGGTCGCCCCTACGCGCGGTCGCACCCACCCGATGTCGCACCCACCCGCGGTCGCTGTGTTCCATGAGCGTGGAGTGTTGAACTTCCCGCAAGGACCCGAGGTTGCCCCACGTGAGGTCGCACCAACCCGCTATCGCACCCACCCGCGGTCGTAGTGCCAAGATCGGGGCTTCTGAACTTCCCCGCACGACCCGCAGTCGTCACCACGCGCAGTCGCCCACCCGCGGTCGCTGTGTGCCAGGATTCGAAGGACTTGAACATGGCGCCAGGACCTGAGGTCACCCTACGCGCTGTTGCGCCAACCCGCTATCGCCCACTCGCAGGCGCGCGTTCGCAGTGCCAGAATCGGGGGTTTAGAAATTCCATGCCACACGGTCGTGCCTTTATTTTTTCTATTTTTTTTTCTTTTTGAACAAATGGAGAAAATTCCATTGGCACAGGAACCAGTACATTCAGACCAGGGGCATCAAGCCTTTTGCAGAATTAGGCAGGATTACTCGCCTACCTCAAATGGGTTGTGTTCCTATTTGGAGGTGCTAGAATATGATTTGACTTTTCATTATTTGAATAGTATTGATCTTATTCAAACAAAAAGGGGAATTTAATATTTAAAATCCTAAGGCCTAAAATTAAAATATTTAACCCTTTTTGAATTATTTGCCATGAATCATTTTTTTCCCAACTCCGTACAATTAAGACATAACTTATAAGAGACCATGTCTTCAAGTAGTGATAAACAAATGAATACAAAAGTGTTTAACCCCTGAATGCCTAAGGCTTACTTTGAATTTCTTAGAATTTGCTCTAAATTGGAACAAGATGCAAGTCATGCAACATTCTTGATAAGTTGAATAAATTTTCTTTTAATTGAAACTTTAGAAATTTGAATTAGACATGTTAAAGATCACCTAGAAAAAGAAAACACAAGTATATCACTTCTGGATTGAAAGATTGTAATGTTTGATCATGAGGGTGTAGAAAGTTTGAAAATCTTTGAGCTCTCTTTTTGCATGACAAATCTAAAAAGGTGGTCACCAAAACAATACTAGGAATTAGGGCCTAAGAAGCATAGCCACAATCAATTTATGGCTTCTCAAAATGTAGTCTAAAATTTTTTGAAATGAATTTCTTATGTGATTTTTTCTCTAAGATCTAGTGTATTTGAGGCTCATTTCCAAGAGTCTTTAACACTATGGATTGTCAAGATTGCAATGGGTACCCTTGCATTAAAATTTGAATAGAAAAATCATAATCATTCATTTTCAAAATTGGATTATTGATGGTAAATAATCATTCATTTTGGGCTTAGTGAACTATTGTTTGGACTTGGAATGGTATAACTTTTGCTTCAAAGCACCAATTGAAATAAAGATTATATTTTTGGAAAGCTAATCTGATTTCCTATCTTCAAAAGAAGTTTAAAAAAACCATAGCAAAAATCAAGTCACACAAGCCTGCCCGAAATTCCAAGTGTCCCCCGAGGGGACTTTAGTCCTTTAGGGGTTAATACAAAAGGTGATAGTGTGGATGTTCCTTACATACAATATTTAGCCTTGCAAATGAATTAAAATTAATAATCACAGATTCAAAATTTTTGATTGAAGGCCATAGGAATTAAATGAAATAAAATGATATGATATGATTTTTTTTAAACTTTGATTTAGTTAGATACTTAGATTGATTGGGTTTTTCACCAAGCATTGAGTGTTAGAAATGCAAGGTCAGGAAGACTTTTTTTTCCTGTATAATGTAACAATCTTTGAATGCCTTTATAATAGGATGACCGTTGGATTTTTTTGATCAACTTGTATTTAACCTTATAAATGCTTAAATATTAATGAAAAATATGAAATGTGATATATTGTTACTTATAAAATATAGACTATCATTCTAATTGATTGACTTTGCATTGAATAGCATGAATCATTTGTTTTTCAATTGATTACCATTATATTCATCATATACAAACTACATGGCCACAAAGGGTTTAGAGGCCCTTGTAGAATAAAAAATAGGAAATTTAAAAGTTTCTAATACTTCTTGAATATGAAATGTCCAAGCTACAAAAATCCAATGTTTGTCAAACTTTGAAGTTGAACAAAACCTAACGAAGTTGCTATTTTCAATACATTATATTTTTGAAAATTTCTTTTTGAAGTCAACTTTTAGCTTCAATTAAATAAATTTGGAAAAGATGGATTATGATTTTTCTATTCAAGATACCTTACAAGGGGGTCCACTGCAATCAAGGTCTTTTACAATGTTTAGAGCTATTGGACATGAGTTATCAATAAAATACAGACATACAATACATCGTGTAGGAAAAATCCTATTAGAAATCGATTTGAAAATACAGAAGAATACATTCCTAAGAAACAAAAATAGATTAGAATGATGTATGTAGGGCCTCTGCACTGCATTTATTTTGGCAACCAATTTGAGATTTGAGATTTCACATTTGAAAAGAGAATTAGAACCCTTCAAATTGTTTTTGCTACTTTTATGAAATCAAATATTATTATCTTTTAATCCATAAGTGATATTGTTTTTCCGAAGTTCTCTATAACATGTGTGCTTTAAATTTATTTGGTTATATCTTCCAAAAAATGGATAAATTATATCAAATTGTTTACTACTCATTATAGTTTAAAAATCTTTGTAGATGTTCAACAAAAGCTTTCATTAGGAATTCAAGGATTTTTTTACCCACTTGGGAGCTAATCAAATATTTTTGAAGCAATGAATGCCAAAGCTAAAAAAATGTGGTGTTTCAAAAAATTGGAGGAATAATCTAACCTTATAATATTGCTATTTTTAGAATTTAGAATTTCCAAATATTTATTTTTCCAAATTTACTTGAAGCATAAAAAATTTTGATATAAAAAATGATAGATTGTGATTTTTCATTGAACATTCTCTGTAAATGTGTCATTGCTTTCTTGAGTTTCTAGTTTCTATAGGTACCTTTGTGGAAATGTGGGGCTCTATTGAATGAGCATGAAATACACAATATTTTTGTTCAAAAATCCAAATTATGTTAGCTTATTTGAAAATCCAAATTTTGTTAGAATAATAAAATCTACATATGTAAAATTTGTACATGGAAATAGATAGTAGATGACTACATGTAGAGGTTCTCCAAATAAAAAAGATAAAATTGCTTATGATTAGTAGTACCTCGATAACGTGTGCATGTAACAATTGTATTATGAAATTTCATTTACATCTCATCTATTAAAAATAAATAAAATTCATTCATTATCAATAAAAAAAGAAAAGCCAAATAATGAATGTGGAGCCTTTTAGGAAAAGGTGACTCTAAATTGTAAAGAAATTGAATGTCAATTTCAAAATTGGGGAAGAATTCCAAGAATGGAGAACACATATTGTTGCTTGTTGATTTGATGTCATTGATGACCAATGTACCAAAGAAAAAATTGTATTGTACATGATGCAATAATGTAATAATTGTTTCTATCTCCAAAGTGTTTGTATAGGACAATTGTTTTTTGTGTAGTGATGAATTATAGATCAGTTTAATAATATAAAATAGATTGGAAGATAGTAAATTCATTTTGATTCTTAAATAGTTCTAAGCAAGTATTAAATGAGACACATGTGTTTAAATATCCAATTATTAAATATTTAAAACAATACATCACTTGAACTTTATCCTCAAATTTGAAGAAGTCGTAACAAATCTATCACTTCAGTAGCTGGATTGACCCTTAATGAAATAAGAAATAATTTGTTTTGTATGAGATTGTTGGAAATTCGTTTAAATAAATTGTAGAGTGTATTTTGAGAATATTGGAATTGATTGATGTTAGGCATGTTAGGCACTTGAACCCCAAATATTTTGGAGACTAAATTCTTAGATTTCTCAAGTAAAAAGAAGATTCAAAGAGTTTGACAGGCTTTTGGAATTTTAACACCTCCACAATAAAACATTATAATCTTTCAATCAATAAGTGATATTGTTGTGTTTTATTTTTCTAATTAATGTTTAACATATCTTGTTTGAATTGTTATTGTAACATTGAACAAGAGTTTGATAAGGCTTATAAAAATGTTCATTTTTTCTTCAATTTAGAATAAATTCCAAGAAGATTAAAAAAAGTCTTGGTCATGTATGGTTAACCCCTATAAGACAAGGGTACACTAATTTGGTGTTTCCAAAATCTTGAAGTTAAATAAAACCTAACCAAGTTGCTATTTTTACTGGACTACATTTTGGGAGAAAGTTTTTGAAGTATGCTTTAAGCTTATATTGAAAATAATAGACTATCATTTTTCTATCTAAGATATTCTGCTAGGGTATCCATCGAAATGATACTTGCATATACTAGATCTTGGATATAAAATTACATTAGAAATTCATTTGAAAGAATAGTCCAATAAATTTTATTGAGCCAAAACTTGATTGGGGTTATACATTTTAGGTTATTCTAGTTAATTTTTTTCCTCAAAATTTTTTAGGATTTGACTTGGGAAAAGACTATTGGAAGACTTAAACTCACTTTTACAATTTTTACACCCTCATGAGCAAACATTATAATCTTTCAATCCAAAAGTGATGATGATGTGTTGGATTTTCCTAATTGATGTCTAGTATGTCTAATTTGAATTTGTACAATTACATTTCTCAAGAAATTGATGACGCTCATAATGAAGTAGTCTTTTTGTTGACTTAGCAGAAATTCCAAATAGGTCCAAGGGCCAGATGCGTTTCTTACCCTGGAAACATTTTTTTAAACTCCAACTCGGATTTGGCATGCGCGGTCGCCCTACCTCTGGACCTGCGGTCGCCATGTTTGCGGACCCGCGGTTGCCCTCTAGACCTAGGCGAGGTCGCCTACCAGACCCGCGGTCGCCCTCCAGACCTGATGTCGCCTTACCTTTGGACCCGTTGTCGCCCCCTAAACGCGCGGTCGCCTTACCTTTGGATCCGATGTCGCCCCCCTGAACGCGCAGTCGCCTCACCGGTGGACCCGCGGTCGCGAAATTAGCCGCGGTCGCCCCTCCAAATTCCAGAGTTTGCCTTCCTTTGGCCCTTCACCCGCAGTCTCGTGTGGGGCGACCGCGGGTAAATGGAATGAGGCACTATATATGTTGGGGGAAGCAATAGTTTCTCATCTTGCTCTGGTGATTAGACTCTTGACTTGAACCTTCGAAAGAAGCTTCTTGTGGACGTTTGGATTCAACGGAGGACAACTACCTTGCTTTGAGAGGTTTTTAAAATCACTCAAAGTGGGTAGCTTTGTCATTACATCTTTTACACTATTTACTTTATTGATCCAGTGTTTTGGCGCCAAGATCACTTTTAGATTTGCACTATGGTTGGCCTTGGTGGGGGACAAGGAGCAAGCGATACACGGAGGGCCACAAAAGATTGGGATCCTTGGCTCATACCATGTACACCTAACGATAATTTGAATTATCCTCGGAAATGTCTATTTTGTGGATGGAGCAAAGTATTTGTACGGAAGAGGGCATTTAGTCACTTTGAATATGGCGGATCGACAACATCAGAGCGTTGTCCTAAAATCCCTAGGAGTGTGAAGAACAAGTTTTCAACATGTGGTGTGGCGGTTCCTAAAGCCATGAGCTTTGAAGAAATGCATGAGGCACCATTAGTTGGTGCCCCAAGCAATGTTGAGGGTGAATCCATCATTCAAGAACTAGAGCACATAGAAGCGGGAGGCCGTGGGGATCCTATTGGCTTGAACGAAAGTCAGACTATCGGCCCTGACTAAGTGGATTCTACTCCAGCTATGGTCGAGAGAACAAGGAGTGGCCCTTCAACTTCTCGTCAAAGAGGTATGGATGAATCATTACAAGTGGGCCTCAGGCAGAAGTTGGATAGGATGTGGTCCTCTTTCTTTTACGAGGCTAACATTGCGTTCAACGTTGTGCGACACCCTGCCTTCATCAAGGCTGTGAAAGAAACTGCAGCGGCTGGATTCTTGTATCACCCACCCGCAATGAACGCAATCCGCACAAAAATGATTGATGTGAAGAAGGCAGCGGTGAAGAAAGTAGTCACTGAGCGGACAAAACATTCTATTGCCCAATATGATGCAACTATTTGTACAGATGGATGGTCAGATACCAATAGACGTCCATTGATGAATATGATGCTTGTTTGTCCAGCCGGGGATACTTTTTTGGGATCAGTGGACAGTACGGGGCATAAAAAGGACCTAGGGTATACGGTTGAGATGTTGACAAAATACATAGAAGAGGTCGGTCCAGCCAACATTGTCCAAATGTGCACAGATAATGCCCCAGTAATGACGGGAGCTATGACAAGCTTGGAAGAGAAGTACCCTCACATGTATAAACAAGGATGTGCAGCTCACATTCTAGATTTACTTTTGGAGGATTGGGGAAAGGATCAAAGAGTGAAGGATTTGGTCAAGGACTGTAGGGAAATGGTAAAGTTCGTTCGAAAATACCACTTCACACTAGCTCTATTTCGGAAATGGTCACCGAAGAAGGTATTGAGACTTCCAGGAGCAACACGCTTTGCTACCAATTTTCTCATGATAGACCGATTAGTGGAATGCAAGCAAGCTTTGCACATGGTGATTGCAGACGAGGGGTATATGGCATTCAAGTTCAGTTTGAATGTCAGACAAAATGGAGGTATAATGATGCGCAGAGCAAAAGATGTTCGACTGAACATTCATTCGGAAGGGTTTTGGATAAGATGCGAGAATTTCTTGCACATGGTAGAGCCCGTGCTCATTGCTCTACGACACTTTGATGGAAAAATCCCGGCAATGCCAAAAGCTTGGATAATCATGAAAGACTTGAAAAAGCATGTATATTCTCTTAGGGAGACTCCTTTTCTTTTGACACCGGAGGTTGCAATGCGCTACGAGAAGAAGTTTGATGCTCGTTGGAAGTTAATGCTAACAGACCTCCACTATGCTGGTGCCCTATTGAATCCATTTTTGGTGGATGTAGCAGACATTCAAGATGATGGCATTGCCAAGCGAGCTTTAAATCGAGTCATTCGAAAATTGGCCCCTACATTAGGAGTGTCAGTGCTGGAGGCAATGCAGGAGTTGACGCAATTTGAGGAAAAGACAGGTCCATTCGACCCTTTAGAAGAGGCTCCTGATATTACTCAATGCAACTTATTGCCTCATCAATGGTGGAATCGAGTAGGTGGTAATACTCTTCCGAAGATTGCAAAGAGAATTCTAGGCTTGACGTGCTCAACATCTTTATGCGAAAGGAATTGGAGCATGTATTCGTTTGTGCACAGCAAAGTGCGGAACCGCCTAACCACATCCAAGGCAGAAGATTTGGTCTATATCTACACCAACAGTAAATTGGAACGTGAAAAACGTGGACACAACCCTGCCCTCTTTTACGAGAAGTATCTTGATGGAGGAGATAGTAAGGAAGAGGACGATGAGCCCTTGCATTCTGCATCAGATGAAGAGATTGGTTTTGATTATTATGAAGCCAATGTAATCCGTAGAGAAGAAGAGGATCGCTTGCGTAATAATCCTTGGAATGCAATGATCCCCCCTCGACCGAGTTCGCCTGAATACCCTACTCGAGATACATATGCGGGTGGCGATGATCGGAACAATTCCATTGATGAAGAACTTTTTCGTTCTCCAGAGGCTGACCGTGTCCATGTGTGGAATGGAGTGTGGTCACCAAATGCACCATCAAATGTGGGGGAAATTCCTATTGATAACAACGAAAACGTGGCTCATCCAATGCCACCATCACATTCTCAAGAGAGATCTCCAGTACCAACACGTATTCCTTTGAGTGATTCAAGGAATCCTTTGAATGTTAGACAAGCTAGCGTGGGAAGTGAACAAGAAGAAGAAGAAGCTCCCGTCTAGCAGGGAGATGTCACGGGGATTCCAATTTCCAGAACGATGAATCCATCAACCACCCAAACTACAACAGCTTTGGAATATGATTCAGATGTGCCATTGAACAGTGTCATATATCGCAATCCTCGCAGGAACTCAACTCCAGCTACAGTGAGAAGGTCGGTTCCAAGTCCTTTAAGAAGGGTGCATCCAATAGCATCCACTACGAAAGTAGTACCACAATCTGCTCCACAACCTACCCAAGTGACATCAATGTCACTCCCCGGACAATCATCATTGGAAGCGCATACACGCAATACCGGAGGGAAAAGACGACGTATTAGAAGGGTTGATGAAAGGACACAAGGGAATCCAAAACGTGCTAACCATGTTGTTCACAAATATAACATGGCGGTGGAGGGCTCTACACAAAGAGTTGGACAATCAAGTACTGGAGGTCGGCCTCCTTTATCTATTATTGATGGCACTACAAATGCAACGAGGCCTACAAAACGGTTAGTACGAGTTGAAAAGGTAGGAGGTATAAATGTTCAGGTGCGAAATTTGCACTCAGAGGTAGAACGTGAAATACAAGCTGAGCCAATATTGAGAGAGGATGACGAGAACAAAAGCTCAGATGGCAATAGAGGCAGTGGCGAGTCAAATGGAGAATCAGACCCTAATGTCGATGAAGTTGAGGGTGATTCGGATTTTTCACCAAGTGATTAAATGTGCAACTAGCAGTCTTGAGAAAAAAAAGTATTATAAAGATCTTCGACAAATGTTTTGTATTGAAGATTAGAAGTAGAAGTTTATAGGCTAGTACCTTATGTGTGAGCATTTTGTAGTGCTTCATTAGATAATTATACATGTTATAGTGAGACTCACATAAATCCATATTATTATTTGTGTTCGAAAGTAATTAGTTGATGGTAGTAGGCAATTTCAAAATAGCAACGCAGACAAATCTTTTTTTGTAGACTCTTCGAAGTATAATGATAATACATAAGTTATGAGTTTATTATCACTATTTTGATTTTGAGTACTACTGATTTGTATTTCATTAATGTAAAGTCCTTAGACATCCGTTTTTGAATTGGAGAAGAAGAAATGAGCTACAAAATTCTCATCCTTCATTATTTATAATTATGTAGTAGGGAACTCATTATGATTTTGTAGCACTTCCAATGGTTTCGAACGGGGTTTAGAAGTACATAAGTGTAAATCCTTGAGAATCATTTGGGATCTTTCAAATCAAGAGTGGATTAATAGATAGGGCCAATTAATCTCTACACACTCAAACGCCATTTTTTAGCAACATGGCAATTTTGGGCAATTCACTATGAATGGAGATTTTATTATATTTTTTTGAAATTTTCAAACAATATGTGTCCAATGAGTAGCTTTGAGGCCCAACAATGTTCATAGCTTTTGACAACATATTTTAAAAGTTATGGCATAATATGTCACTTCCTTAATTCATTTAATTGGTGGGTAGTACGGGTAGAAACAAAAAATTCTTTAAAAATAATTTTTATAAGAAGTAAAACATTGATATTGGTTTATTAGATTTCTACCTAAGTGCAAAGCTTTGAATCATTTGATTTTGATCAATGAGTCAAAAGTTATGTCAAGTTTTAGTTAGGAGTATTTTGTGACTAGTTATAGAATCTCTACACTACAAAAGAAGCAGTTCCTGATCCTTTATTAAATTTAATTTTTTACATTTGGAATAATAAAGAAATAGTAGGTGTAGATTGTTTATTATAATATTTTAACCATTGGGATTGGCATTTTCCAATTCTATGAATCAATTGTTCACAATTTGGTATTTTAGCTCTTTTCTACTTCTTTCTAGTTATTATAATTTTTTATATGTTGTACAATTCCAAATGATTTGAAATTTTTTGAGCACGTAGCCAACTTGCCTTTAAGGATGAATTCAAGAGTATCAAGCAATTTGAACTTTTTTTTCATACAAGTGTAACCTTGTGAAGTGTAGCAGCCAGTATTTTAGCATTGTTTAAAAAAAAAATTTGTAACTTGAAACAAAAATATGTTGCAATCTGTATGGTGGAAAATTCTGAAAGTTTTTCTAAACCTTTTCAAACAAGATTACTATAAGATCCTATGGTTGCATGTATTAAAAAAATGTTTTTTCCCCTAAGTCTTGGTGCATGAAGTAGAAATCTCATTGCCACCCTAAACCCGCAGTCGCCCCTCACCCGAGTTCGCAGTCCTCTAGGACCCACGGTCGCTGGAACCCGCGGTCGCCCACTGGAACCCGCACCCGAGGTCGCCTACGGGAACCCGCACCCGAGGTCGCCCTAAAGCCGCAGGCGCCCTGCATTTGGTACCCGCGGTCGCCCTATCTTCACCCGCAGGCGCCTTACCGGCTTTCCACGTCATTGTCCAAAGCCTGCCACGTATGCCAAATCCATTTATCATAGGGTAAAATTTTTTTACCTTACTCGACAGGTTGCGACAGGGTAGCGACATGTTGTCACCTGCGACATGTGACGTCAGACGTCCTACACGACACCAAAACCCAAAAATATGTCCGACAAGAAAACCCTGATCCTACTTCTACGTGTTTGGGTTTGTTTTAGCCCGCTCTACTTATGGTAGTTCCTACCCCGTCTCTACATCCTTGTACTTTTATCCTATTCTACGTATTTGTCTTGGTTTTGGTCTATTCTACGTATTTGTGTTCTTTTGCCCTACTCTATGTATTGGTATGGTTCGACTTCTACTTTACGTATTTTAATTGAGTACCCCTATTTTACGTATTTGTCTTCTATACATACTGGTATTTGGCTTAGTCTAATCTACATCCTCTTCTACTCTATGTATCCTTCCACTATACGTACGTGTATTTGGCTTAGTCTAATCTACGTCTTCTTTTACTCTATGTATTCCTCTACTATACGTACTTGTATTTGGCTTAGTCTAATCTACGTCTTCTTCTACTCTATGTGTTCTTCTACTATACGTATTCTTTTACTCCTACGTTTGGGTATTCATTATTTTCCCTCTCTTTGTGGTTGTCTTCCTATTTGCGATTGCTAATCACCGGACCTTAATCCTACTTGGGATGTAGACTTTTCCACTAACTAACTCCCTACTACGTCAATTACTTCAAATCAAAAGAAGGGTTAGAGGCCCACCTCCGTTCCGTGGATCCGGTCCTCTTCACTTCACGCCACGTCCATCATCGCCATGTCTTGGCCCCGGCTCTTTTAATTATTCCCTTCCGGGTGCTTCTTACAATTAGGTCCTTTTTTGCAATGACTTCCTAGCTCAAGTAATTCCTATACTACCCCTAATCCCAACTAATTTCTATACTACCCCTAGTCCCAACTAATTTCTATACTACCCCTAGTCCCAACTAGTTTCTATACTACCCCTAGTCCCAACTAGTTTCTAATTATTTTGTGCAAGAACCCTTGGCTCCCCGAACCCCTAGCTCCCCGAACCCTGGCCCCTCCCCGGCTGCGGTACCCGGCTGCGGCCTGGCTGCGGGACCCGGCTGGCTGGGCTGCGGGCTCTGGCTGGCTGGCTGGGGCTGGTCCAGCACTTGGAGACTTGCAATTTCTGGCTTTTTGAGTGGAACTAGGAACCTCCTAACAAAAGAACAATTGATGTGGCTCAAGGGTTTTAACCCTATGAATGTTGGATGCTAAACGTTGATTTAGTGCCAACCATGTTGGACACTAAACGTTGATTTTAACTCAAGGGGAAGGTTATTTGACACCCCGCTAAGACTTAGGGGGTTCAAAGCTTCGCCGTGAGAGTGAGGCGTTTTGACACGTGGCTAAGACTTTGGTTTCTTAGGAAGGATGGGGGTTCATAGCTTCGCCGTCCCTTATGGGACTAAATTAACCCCGTGACTAAGAGAAGAGGGAGAAGAGAGTGTCTACACAACCTATCTAATACTATAGTTCAAAGCTTAGCCATCCCCTATGGGACTAAATTAACCTCGTGACTAAGAGAAGAGGGAGAAGAGAGTGTCCACACAACCTATCTAATACTATAGTTCAAAGCTTTGCCGTCCCCTATGGGATTAAATTAACCCCGTGACTAAGAGAAGAGGGAGAAGAGAGTAGTACAAAGTGCAAACATACGCTCTAAGTCACCTCCCAAGTTACCCCTCAGTTCCTCAGAAGACTCTCCCACAACAACTCTCAATAGTGCACAATACAATGAGTAATCAAGCTTAGATTGCAACAAATTTCATCACTTGGGGGGGTCTCAAGTCCCCAAGTAAAAATCACACTTACCAAAGGGTGTAAAAACCCCAAAAGACCATCAAAGGCTCCCTTGGCATCAAAAGCCAAAGGAAATCCAACATAACCCGGGCCCAATAGTCCTCCTCCCTTAAATGGGTAGGAGTGAGAAAAGAGAGAGAATGAGAGGAGAATGCCGCCCCTTTTATACCCAAAAGGGAGCAACCCCCCCCCTTAATCTACTAAGAATAACTAGATGAGGGAATTTAGGAGGTCCGTACATGTTTACCCCTCCCAAATCTAATTATCCACCTAAAATCTACACAATTTGAATTGTGAAATTCAAATCTTACCTAACCTTACAAGAACTTGCAAAACCGTCTAATTTACCTTCCCCAAAATCTACAAGTTCTCACATGGGAGAAGTTCCCATGTGTTCCCACCTACTTAATTTGAAATTACTTACACCAAAGCACATGAGCCACCTCCACTAACTTTTTGAGGTGGTACTTGCTCCCACATGTGCCTGGAGTTCCCCACACGTTCCCTACGCGTTCCCCACGGCTAATGGGGCCCAAACTCCCCAAAAATGCATTGGGGGGCCTAAAACCCCCATTTCTTCTCCATGTGCTGTCCCCAAAAGGCTAACTTTTGGAGTTTAGCTCCAAATGGCAAACGGATTGCGCCATTGACTCCGGAAGGCCATAATTAGCCTAAAGAAAACCCTTAACCCCTTAAACTATGTCCAAATTCCCAAGGAATCTTAGCGTAAGTTGGGATCAAAGTTGGGATAAATTCCCAACTTTTGGAGTTTAGCAATTTTGGACCCCAAACCTTCACCAATTTTCTAAGTAGATGGAAGGGGTAGGAATAGACCCAAGATAGGCTCCGTTCCGATGTCGTATGGCCCCGGTACGCTGGTCAACCGCCGCCTTTGTCATTTAATTTGTCAGTTGGGGAGGAATGTCGCCGATTCGGGATCTTCCAACTATCGTTTCGTCTTGAAACTTGGGGAAGCGCTCCGTTGGTGTGAGACCGCCTCGCCGGATTTTTAGTGGGATTTTATCGCACTTTGGGATATTCTCTCGAATTCCCACTCAAAGTCCACTGCGGTTGACCGTCTGGGAAAATATCCAAACGATATCGGAAAATTCCCAAACTTTAGAGGGAACCACCCATGGGATCCCCCCACTTGGATGCAAATCTGCATCCCCACTGTATGCTCCTAGAATTAGGAAATCGCCCGGTACCTGCATTTCAAGGTTAGTATTTTATCTGTATTCTCTTCGATGCTATGGGGAGTGGGGGATTCCTCCTAGATCCCCCTATGAGGACTTCCTAGCCTAGACAGGGCCTTTTTAGGCTTCTTACCCTAATCCTGCATGTCTCTATCAATTTGGCGTCTATTTAGCTAAGACCAGGCCCGTTTTGGATGTAAACTATCCTAAATCCCACCTAATGACCAAATGGCACATTGGTATGTGTAGTGTCAATACAGGTTTAATGCCCTTTTGTGGGTGTTATGAGCCTAAATACGCCTTAGTTAATGTATAAATTCGAAAAAAGAACCCGTGAGTCCCCGATGACGAATCGGGGACTCACAATAAGGTATGTAATAATTGATGTTTCAAAGAACATCTAATTTGATGTCTTAAAAAACATGATTTAAAATTTTAAAATTTTAAAAATATGTTGACAAAGCATGCCACGTCAGCATAATTTGGGTCCACGTCAACATAATTTGGAGGTCCACGTCAGCATAATTTGGGGTCCACGTCAGCTTAATTTGGGGTCCACGTCACTTTTTTTCAAGTCCACGTCACAACCTTGGTCAAAATGGTGTTGGATGAAAAATTGTCCCATGTAGCACTGCCCATCCTAAAAAGAGCTTGTGTGGCACTTTAGACCCCTCCACATGTAACCTTTGCAAAGCTTGCAAGACCTTGTTTTATTTGATGTCAAAAAGAAAACAAGCCAAATTTTCACGCGTCAAAAGAAATTTTGGCATGTTTTTTGCTTGTCTTTTATAATGGATTTTAGGGGACATCAACGTTGATCGAAATCTTGTCAACAATGACGTATTTCCTTGTTTTTTATAATGTTCCAAAAAACACCTGTTTCTTATAGTGATGCGGCCTCGGTGGTTGTACTGGATTAGTATCCATAGTTGGTGTTGTTGGAGATGGTCCTCTTCCCTCTCCTGTTGATGTTGTAGCTTGGTCTTGTGGTGTAGTGTTTGTTGATGTTGTTTGTGATCGTAATACGCGAGTAGATTTAGCTGTAGTGGGTTTTGGTGGCATTTAAGACATATGTGAGTCTTGGTTCACACAAATCCAATCCAATCATATAGCATCATATGAACATACACGCAAATCCTCGCCGATTCGTGTGGGCCTCGCCTCGGAGTCTTGTCGGAAGAAGTTGTGTCGCAGAAATGTTCTTACGATTGTCTTCATTTTATCACCGCTCCTATTGAAGTCGATGTTTCTTTGGATGTAGATAGTGAACTAATCTGAAAATTAGTCACTCCTGGCAGACGCACCAAAAATGTGAGCGCTCCTAACTCCACCCTCGAGCTAAGAGTTTTTCACACGGGTCCTGTGTCTAATTGAGTTTTCTTTCTAATTGGGTGAAAAAGAAAGCCTTCCAAGCAATGAACTCTTTTAGTCACGTCTTTTAAGTGTCTCTAATCTAAATGCGTGGTTATAATTCTATCCTTTTTTAGTCTAAAATTCAGCCAAGCAATCCTACTCTATTCTATCTTATAGTTTTGTCTAAATCTAATGCCAAGCATTTGGTAAAAAGAAACTTAACAATAAAATAACGAGAATGAAAATCAAATGCGAGCGGTTTACCTCCTCTGCGTAAATCTCCATGGTCCCATCGTCAAACATCATCATGTATAAATATTCCCCTACGACCTCGCCATCGAAATCATCCCAGCTCTCCATCTAATCCATAATAATTCTCACGTTGTTGATCAATTAATTCTGTCCTGAAAAAGGAAATTAAATGTTATGTAGTGCTAGTTTAATTGCGTAATTCTGTTAATTCCTAATTCCCGGTAATTAAGAAATACTGCAATTTAATTAGTCTACCTAGTGGGTCAATGTTCTATTCTAAGAAATCATCGAAAATCTAATAGCTACCTACTTTTGTTGTCTACTTTAATTCTAATTCGATATTCCACCGAATTCCAATTGAATTAAATTAATTTGAATGGAATTTCTCCTTCAAATCTTTTCCAAATCCAATTAGTTTTTAAAATTATTTTAATCCTAAAGAAATTGGTTGTCAATTTGTTTGTTTCTTTTGGCTTATTAGAATATTTTAATAAAAAAACTATCATGAAGTCTTTTCAAATCTAATTAATTTTAATCCTAAAGAAATTGGTTGTCAATTTGTTTGTTTCTTTTTGGCTTATTAGAATATTTTAATCAAAAGCTATCATCAAATCTTTTCAAATCTAATTCATTTTTAAATTTGCGTTAATTTACGAAGAAATTAGTTGTCAATTTGTTGGTTTACTCTTTGGCTTATTAGGCCTAATAAAACAAAACCAATAAAATCCAAATCTTCTAAGAATCTAATTAATAACTAACTACTAAAGAATGTAGAACATTCCCAAAGAACAAGAATAAATCTCAATAGTAGGATTCTTTTTAAATGATTTTTAATTCCAAAGGTCAATTCTTACGAAATAAAGAACCTCGTGCAATAGTAATATTCCTTGGATTTGAATATTTTAATCCTAAATCCTCCACGGTTGGCCTTAATCTTCCTAATTCCTTCCCTCTTTCTTCATTTAACATCCAAGATGTTTTGCAATTTTTGTAGAAGAATGGTGGCTATGGAGTTTTGCGTTAGAAGAAGTTTGACCAAGATTCTTTATTGTTGGAATTGTTAAATTCTTGGTGGAGAATTAAAATCGGGAGTTGTGAGTTTCCTTCACAACTCTATTTTATTTGACCAAAAATTGAATGATTACAACAACAAAATTTTAGTTAGAATGTTCTTACTTGTGAGTTTTAGAATGTCGAAATTTTGTTGTAGTGTGTGGGGGTGTTGGAGTCCCCCACAGTCTGTCCACCGAACTCCCCCTAGGCTCTGTCCACCGAGCTCCCACCCGTACTGCCAGCGCCACGTGGTGGGGCGTGGTTGGGCTGACCCCCCACGACTGGACACGTCGGCGCCCGCCACGTGGCGAGGCGTGACTGGTCGGGGAGGGGGGTTCTGAACGCCCTGCCTTGACTGATCGGTACGCTGGTGCCTTACTAGATCGGTATGCTAGTGCCTTAACTGGATCGGTATGCTGGTCCTTTTGTAACTAAACTTGGAACTAAATTGGGGTATTTTGGTCCTAAATAATGTGATAAACTACATTCTATTTGATCAAATAACGGGTGGGTTAGTGTTGGTACTAGGCTAATCCTTAACTGAGTTGCTTATAAGCATAGCCCAAGAGAACTGGTATGGAAGCAAGGGGGTGATGAAAACTCCTTAGGCATCAAGGATTTTGATTGCCAGCTTTTGTAAGTAGACAATTGGGAGGTTTATAGCTCCGCCGTATGCGGATTCCACAATAGTATTTTAAGAACTTTAATCGCAAAAGGAGGTACACATGACAGTGTTTAACCGAACTTTCACTTTAAATTCTTAGAATGTCTTAGTATTTCAAGATTTTGCCACCAAAGGAGGTACACATGACAGTGTTTAAACTGAACTTTAATACTCAATACATGAAATTTCCACGAGGTAGTTGTATCCAAGGTTAAGGCTTAGCCTTTTCACAATAGAAAGAAGAGAAAGAATCACTTGAAGGGCCCTAATCCTTCAATGTTCAACAAATAAACTTAAACAAAACTTGGCCAAGAATTTTGGTCCAAGTAGTGCTCTGACTATGTCGGTAGCACAAGAGTGAGAAAACAAAGTGTCGGTGCGAGAAATAAGGGTACTGGCAACCTCGAGGGGGGCCCTTATATACCCGTGGCCGGGCCCCTCTCGGTAATTGCTAGTGAAAACACTTTGTTACTTCCTACCTTAAACTACCTTAATGTAATTCCAAAATATTAGTTGTTTAATGGTGGAAATTTCTAAAAACATCCCCATTTGGTCAAAGAAATCTTGGCCAAATCAAATCCAAGATCTTAACCCAAAATATTTTGGAATTAACCCTAATTTACGTAGATATTTTGCAAATTAACCAAAAGTTATTTCGAAAATTGTCTTTCTTTAGCCCAAAGATGGCTTTTTACGCAAGAAAGAGATCTTGACCAAATCCAATCTTTGATTTTCCAAGAGATATTTCCAAAATCACTTCTAATTAACCGCAATTAACGATTAAAAAGTCAAACTAAGAGCTGACCCTCTCTATCTTTTAGGGAACAACTCGAAACGGAAAACCGTCTGCGCCATTGTCTTCAGAAGACCCCAATTAGCCTAAGGGACCTCTTACCCCTCACTCCTAGGCCATTTGCGTGCCCAAATTGGAATTACGGTAACTCCAATTAAAAGTCAAAAATCTAACTTTTAGGATTTGCGCATTTTGATGAATCTGTCAGGCCAAGGTTGTTAGGAATGTCCGTGAGAGTAAGGAATGACTCCTTATTTGCGACAATTGGACATCATTCGCTCCTGATACGCCGGTCAACCCGCCGCCAACTTATAACTTCCAGTGAATTTCGATGTCGATGCCGGTTTTGGTAATTGGGAATGTCGGAATGTCTTCAAACTTGACCGGGCGCTTATTTAGCACACAAAAACCTATCCTAATTTTTAGTGAGATTTTACCGCATCATATGTAATTTCTATGATTTTATGAACATTTCTATGTGCGGTTGACTTCCCATGGAGTCAACGTGGAATTTCGGAAAAATCCGAAATAAATTGGGTAACATCTAGGGCACTCCTAGATTCTTGGTGTAAGTCCCACGCAACCTTGTACCTTTCTAATTTTAGCAATTTGGAATTACTTTGCCCAATTGGACAATTTAATTCCCGATGCCCGGGAATCTTGGACAATTGTTTGATTCTTGTTCGCTCCTAGCATGCTCCTACCCTTGGAACACCTCTCTATAGTCTTCAATCTCCAATCCTCCATCTTGTGTCTCGTGAAGTTCGAATTCTCCAAATCCGTTGTAGTGGTTTTATCTTTAAATCCAATTTGTTTCAAAACTGAACTTAAGCCTTGGTAACTCTCCCACGCTCGTAGTAGACTCTTTTGGCTTAGTCAGTATGTCGTGTGCATCCTTAAAAGGTTGACCTTGCACAGACAATTGCTAGGACTGACTAACTCTCTATTCCTTATTTCTCTCGGAATTACTAAATCTTTGCATAAACTTACTTTGGAGACTTAGAATGATTCAAATTTCTAGGATTAGGAATTTTTCACCTTCTAAGTTGGTTTTCCACCATTTTGGCATAGACTGACACCAAAACTCCCTCAACACTCTTTTTATGTCTTTTTCTTGAATATTTTGACTAATTTTCACTATTTAATCGCGAAAAATGGACCCAGAGTCCTGAGTGCCATCTCGAGGGCTCACAATGCACTAACAATCTCATTTGACATGCTTGATTTCCTTGGCCATATGTGGTGCTTGTCTTCCCATGGGCCATTGGGCCAAATAAGCAGCCAATGGCCGGCTAAACAATTTCAACATAGCAAGCATCCCTTGGTTGTGCCTCTCCTATGCATAGCCCATGAGGATGTTGTTAAGTGCTAACATAGGAGACAAAACTTGAATTAACATAAGAGATAAAGCTTGATTAGACATTGGAGATAGAGCCTTGAGCAAAGCACATTGGAAGTTCAGGCCATCAAAATTACAATAAGCAACCAACTCTACTCACACCATTTGAAAAATCCACATGTTGGAAAACTAAAATATAGAATTTTTATTCACAAAATTCTAAAGGTTAGCCATTGCTCGCTACTCCTGCAACTTTAATTTTTTGACAAAATTTTCTTCTTTACAAGCCATCCTAGATTCTAGTTTTCTATTAGTCCTCCACTTTTGTCTCTCAACTAGTGCAAAACTCACAACTCCCAAAACTCTTTAAAAAAAATGAGAAGAATTTAGAGAGGGATAAGATTTAGAAGGAAATAGAATACGAGAAGAATTGTACTTGTGCCAAGGAATTAATGATTAAAAAACACTTTTAAAAAGAATCCCACTATTGCATTGGTATTCTTTTGTTCCATTCATTCTTTGTTGGTTAGTTAGTTAATTCATTAGAGGGGATTTGAGGGCAACAAGAGACTGCGAGAGCCGTGTTCCCAAAATCGTTCCCGATACTGTTAGGTTAGCAATTAAAAATAAATAAAAATTTTAAGTTCATCCTAGGTGAGGTATGTTTTGATTTTCAAACTCATTTGATTTTAGATAAAAAATTTCCATATAAATTTACTTTTAGAAACCACTTGAGATTAGGATAGAAAAATCAATAAATTTAACTTTTAGATACAGAAATCTAATCAAAATTAAATTTTTTAAGTTGGATGAACTTTATTGGTATTTGGATGAAATTGATGATTTCATCTAAAAACATCAAATAAAATAATTTTAGACTTTCAATAGAATTTATAATTTTTAGATAGTAAGGAATTTAGAACATTCACCTATATTAAGAGTAATTTGTGGATGCAAGTTTATTTGCTAAACTTTGAACAAAACTTCATCCATTAATAATTTGACCGTTTGGAAGTTAGAACTTCCATATTTTACCTCATTAGGAAGCTAATATCTATCTTTTCACATAAATCCTTTGAAATCCTAAAAATAGTAAATTAGATCAAAATCCATCGTTAAATTAGATTAAACAACCTTTTAACTAAGAATTTTGAAGAAATATTGAAAGGATATTCCATTTAAAAATCTTTTAGAGAATCTAAATAGGATTTTAAAAACATTTTCTATTTTTAAAATCATTCATTTTTGAATGAGATAGCAGTGGATGAAGTTTGGAGCTCATTTGAATGAATTTTTTCAAAATTAAATAAAAATAAAAAATAAAAAAATCATTAGAAAGTTAGGAATAAATTTGAAACAAAATCAACCTAATTTTCTACTTTTAACCAATGGATGAAGTTTCAAAGGCTTATTAAAGGCTATTTTTCATCCTTTCATAACTTTTGAAGGAAATTTTTTAATCCAATATACTTTACCATTCTAAAAACCTAAGAACAAGATTTAGAGGGGTGATTGCAAGAAAGGGCTGTCCTTTTGGCGTCACAATGGAAGTGACATTTGTGCCATTGGTTATAACTTTTGGGGTATTGATCCAATGTACTTGAAACTTTTATTGAAGATGGCCAACTTGATAGTAAAGAAATTCCTTATTTTTCAGAAATTTCCAAAAAATATTTTCTAATTAAATTTTAATTTACCTAATTTGTCACACTTTGCAATTTAGGATTTTTTAGTACTGTGGAGTATCCAAAATTAATGATGTAGACTTGAAATTTGTATGGTATATTTATACACTAAAGATTTATGAGTTGACCAAAAACATTTTTAAGAAACATTATTTTATGTCCTCTACATTGATGCAAATAGAGGCCCCTTGCACATACAATTCTGAACATCAAAAATGGTTTCAAAATAATTCTTTTGGTGAAATCTCATCATCATCAATCCTTCCCAAATTTTCAATTTTTTGTTTTTTTAAAAATTTCTTTTCCTATTTTTTACAAATTATAATGTGAAAGTACTAATTTTCATGAGATTTTGCACTTTTCTAGTTCTCCTAGTTAGAGAATTTTCCTAAACTTTTCCTTCCTACGGTACCTTCTTCTTAAAGGTATATTCATGAAAATTATTTTTCACATTTTTAAAAAATTGTTTTTCTAATTAAATAATACTCTTGAAAAAATTATGGATACTATTCAAAACGAGACAAAAAATGGGAGGCCTTTCTTGCAATCACCCAGAGATAGAATTAGAGAAAACTTAGATAAAAATCCATAACCCTTAGATTTGATTAGTTAACTAATAATCCTTAAATCATACTAACATTTATAATATTCAACTATTTTTCAAACTTGTGTAGGAACAAATTACATCATTTGAGTGTCTATAGCTTAAAAGCGGTGCTTACTTTGATCACCCTAAAATTTTCTACTTAAAATTGCCATCAAAACCCATGTGGTGGATTCTAGCTCAAGGGTGGAGTTAGAATCACCTTTAATAGGCAATAATGGCCCAAAACACCATCAAAGGTTTCTTGGTTTAAAGTGCTAAGAATTTCAATGTTAATTAGACCCAATGATCTCACATATATAAATGTAGATAAAAGAGAGAGAGAGAGAGAGAGAGAGAGAGAGAGAGTTGCCGACACAATGAAGTAGAGGTAAAAAGAGAAAGTTTGAGGGAAAAATGAGTGTTTTTTTTATTTGCCTAAGGTACTTATATCCTCTTTTTTTTTCTTAAAAAACCTAAATTTCACCTTAGCTCTTTGAGCTTATATCTATTGACTTGAATTCTACATTCCTAGATTGTAAAATTTACATCTATTGACTTGATTTTTGTATCCTAGATTGTCAAACTTACATCTATTGACTTGGCTCCTAAACCCTAGATTGTAGGTCTTACATCTATTGACTCGGTTCTTACACTTGTCCTTTGAACTCATTCAAATCCATCGGTTTCCAATCAATACCATAGGTTTCCACCCAATTTCAAACTAAAGACCTCTATAACCAAATTTTTATATTCTATATTGTCTGGACTTAAATATTAACTTTTGGAGATTAATTCCAAATCATAGATGAATAGTACCATTGGATCTAGAAGGCTATTTATAGACAAGATTAAATTTCCATACCTTTTTCCAAGTTCAAAATCTCCACGAATGGCACGAAACCTAGCATAAATTTGAAAACCAAGACAAATGAAGATCCAACTTTTGGAAACCAACTTTTTTGCACAAAACAATTAGACTAAGCTCATAAGTACATATGGAGGAGTAGAAAAAGACCTTTCATTGACCTCCTTCCAATTCCGTATGCTCTTGGTTTGCTAGTCAACTTTGCTACAACTTTTTAACCCTATAACATTGCGACGGACCACTTTGGTCCGATGGATGACAAGGAATTCTTGCATATAGGATAGAATTGCAATCATTCATCCTCGGTTTTAGGAGTGGAAAGTCGAGATCTTCTATAGTTCTTTGACTTCAAATGAGTTTTTTTGAATATTTTATTATCAATGATTCCTACGGTTTTAGAAATCATGAATTTTATAGAGACTCCCCACATCCTTTTAAGGTTTATATATTAGTTGTTTGAGAATCTTGCTAGTTTAGGTACTTCTCACTATCGGAATGTGTCGAAACTTGTTGGGGTGTTTTATTAGCATAAAAAATCTATCCTAATTTTTAATGAGATTTCACAACACCTTTGAAAATTTATAGGATTTTCTCACTAAAGATTTCAATAGTTGACCGCCTGGAAAAATATTCTCTGACTATCAAAAAAATTTGAGACTTTCTGTAGAACATCTCATGGAATCCTACAAAATAGGTGTAGGGCTCACATCATTTTATTACACCTTTGAATAGGGAGGATAAAATCCCAATCCCCTCAATTGGTCACATCAATTATAAAATCTTAGGAAATTGATCCCACTACTAGGCTTTTAGTGCAACTTCAACCTTGGACTACCATACGCAATGACTGAATTCTATCTGTTAGCATGTCTTATAGTTTACACCTACATGTCTACGATTGGAATTCCTTCTATTTCATTGATGCTATGGAGAAATTGAAATTTCTTTGGAGAACCCTATTTTAACAACCTCACTAGGGTTCTTATGGACCAATTAGCAAAACTTAGTCTTATGCAAAGCTAATTATTTGAATACCCTAACTTCCACCCTAATTCTTGATTTCTAATCTATTTAAGAGTGCTTTTGGATTGGAACTACATGTAATAATCTAATCTATTATATTGTCATGTATCATGCCTATTTTGATTTTACACTTTTTTAGGACTTTCTATATATTTTTCTCTGTTTAATTTTGTAGGAAATTGAAAAAAAGAATCAATGAGTCCCAAGTGATGAATGAAGGACTCACAAATGACACTTGTCATAAAATTCTATTTTTTTTACCTCTATTAAACAACTAATTGATCCTAGTTCTTCTATTTTTATATGTACTTGAAGATATTTTAAACTCTATTTTGTGTTTTTGATGTTGTTGAAATGAAAGGTGAAGCTTGTTTTACCTTGCTTTTGGATTTAAGAATTAAAACTCTATATAGGAGATATAGGTTGAATTATAGGGAGTAAAAAAATGGCCTATGGATGAAATATAGTTTGTGGCATACTGGCATTTTATAGGATGAAATGCACTTGCTTAAGTAGATGAGGTGAAGACTCTTCCGATCTTCCTTCTTATCGTTGGTTTGAAGAAAGTTGTACATTTGAAAAGCCATAGTTTTGTATGTATTATATTTTTTGCAATGAACTTTTGAGAGGATATTCACCTCTTTCTTGAAATTTTAAAAATCCGTCTTTTATTCTATTTGGAGTTTATGTGTGATTTATACTTAATGGAGTGACAGAAGGTCATTTGCAATAGAATTTGAAGGTAAAGTTTTCAAGTACCTATAATTATTTGATGATTATTCTGTTTTAAAATTTTGTATTAAAATTTTGTATGCCTTTGTATCAAGTTATTATCTTTCCAAAGAGCTATTACACTCTTGGTTTGAAGTTAGAGAGTGAAAGTTATAAACTTAGAAGTAAAGTAGTAATGAGTTGCATTTGAATTAACAAGGAGGAACTTTGAATGACTATAAATGTTGAGAAGTATGATCTTCTAGCTTGAGGTTTGAAAAATTTATAGGTACTCCTTTTGTCCCAAAATGATTGTCCACAATTTTGTTAATATTTTTTTGAGCAAGTTTTGTTGATCATATTGTAAGAGAATTTCCAAATTTTATATTATAAGAATCAATAAAGAAGTTTTCATGTGTTCATTGCAACCTAAATAAAATTATCTATAAGAAAGATTATTTGGACCTATCCAAAATAATTGTAAAAAACATAACATTCAAAGTAGCCAATCATTTTAGAAATTAGAATGAAGGAGGTATTTGATTTGTGTAAGATTTTCAAAAGAGTTATTACACTTTTAGTCTGGAGTTACAAAGTAAAGATATAGTTGGGAGGTATAGATTTGGAAGTAGAGTTGTATCAAGCTACCTTTGAATTGAAAAGTAGAAACTTTGATTGATTAATTATAAAAGTTGGAAAGTATGATCTTTTAGCTTGAAATTTAAAAAGCTTATATTTTTTTTGTTAGATTTATAAAGAACTATCACACTCTCAATTTGAAGTAGTTGTAGCATTCATCTAAGTGTTAGAGACATCTTCAAAGAATTTTATGCAATTTGTGTTCATCTTATTCAACTTTATACAAACTTGAGGTATTTTATTTTATTTACACAATGCTATACAAGGTTTATATGAGTGTATATATGAACATTTGTATGAATATGTTTGTGTCATTATAGAACCTTTTATATTTTGAACCAAAACTAGTTGTAGCAAAAACCCTAGCTTTTTTCCAAGGCAAACCTTCTTTATTCAACAATGTTGTAGTGCCTTCTAAGCAAAGATTGACACATTAAACTTTCATAAATATTTTTAGAATTTGAAAGTTTTCATCTACTTGAGAATAAAGAGGAAGATAATAAAAGAAGATAGGAATTTGTGAACAAGATAAGTCTAGATATACTATAGAAAAATGAATCCTTTTAACATTAGGCATAGTAGATTAACTTTTTTCAAAAATCTTCAAATTAAGAAAAGTTGAGAAATGAAGCTTAGTTTCATTTCTAAAAATCTTTATATGATTTCAATCCTTATATCAAAAGTTATGAACAAATTTTAGAGAATCATTGGAATGAAATTTTTTTTTGATGTTTTCTATGACATTTCTTGAACATTATCTAGCATACTCTAAATGTTTTATCCATTCTTGTTGTGTATGGCATATATAAAAATGAGTTGTAAAGGAAATGAATGTATTCAAGTGTATTAAATGTCAATTGAAATGTTTATTTCTATTAGCTTCAAAAGCACTGAAGTTGCATGGCAATGTTATAAAATACATGCTATTCTTTATTATCATACCATACAAGATATCCCAAGAGACATGTTGATGTTGTTCATTCAAAGACATTTTAAGAAAGACATATGTGTTAACAAAGTTATGTGGAACTTGATTATAGCCTATGTCTACTAAATTAAAGCAAGGTGTAGAGTTGTTTCTTAATTGTCAAGCACTATCATACAAAAAGTGCTTCTTTTACTTTTAACTAATACTCTAGTTTTGTTTTGTTTTTATGCAAACATTAATGGTGGTTGTTTGATGCATCTTGAACAAAAATGTATAGTACTTAAGTTGGATATTATTAAAATGACTCAAGTTTTTCAAAGATGATGTAAGGATGAAATTAAAGATTTTAACAATTGTAAGTTGATGAAATGTGATTGGAACAACATCTCTACTAGAAAAATAGTTTCCAACAATGTTTTTCAAAACTATGACCATCCACCGATGCATCTTGTTGACCAATTATTTTTATGTAGGCTAGAAGTTAGAGAAGGTGATAAAGATGACCTTGTGTGCAATGTCATCATGACATCCTTGCAATGTGTCTAGATTTTTATATCACAGTCTAATTTTTGTGTGGCTAGTAGGACATTTTTAGACTTGTTATATTTAAATTTGTATTTCTTTAATATTATGGAAAAATAGAATTGCAACTCCTTTCTTTGGAGGAAGGCTTGTAGGAGACTTTCAAAATAAACAAACATTTCAAATTTTTTTATAATAGCAAAGTAGAAATCATTATCAATCCTTTTTCTTTTGAGTTTTAAATTATTTGAAGAAGTTTGATTCATAATGGTTTATCTTATGTCAATTAAGACAATGTCATAGCAAAGTAAAGCTCATCTTCATTCATGGTACACAATCCATTGAATTTAGAAACAAAAACAATTTATTCTCTTGAGACTTGTAGATCCTAAATGAAACTTCTTAACCCCTTATGGCTGAATGACTTTTTCATAATGAAGGTTTTCAATGAATTATACAACTTTGATATTTTCTTGCACATAGATGTGCTTGAAATTTTTAATTTCAACCAAACAAAACTAAAGAATGTTTTATCTTCTATTCATAGAATAGTAAAATTGTGAAAGATTTTGACAGTTGGATTTTTAGATTGTAACAATTTTGGATAAGCAAAATATGCAAATTTTAGAGATTTTTTTTATAAGAGATGAATAATGTTTTTCTGCCCCTTATAAAAAATTGTCTTAAAACATCTTCACAAAATTTGGAATTATGTAATTATTTTCTATTCATAATCATAGTAGATTGAATCTTTTATTTTTTAAAGTGCTAAAAATAAAATTTTGAAAAAAATTTCTTCAAATCTTGATTATTTGTATAGAGGTTAGAATAGAGGAATATATATATATATATTTTTTTTCCATCTCTAATACTCCTTTCATTGAAAAAACATCATATTTGTTCCTTTTTTCTATTAGAATATATATCCTACATAAATTTTTAAATACTTCTCACATTCAAATTTTGAAAATCAAAGAAAGAAACAAATATATAAACTTGTTACCGTACAAGATCCTACTTTACAAAATATTGAGATTTTTTCACTCTACTTCAAATTTTCCATTTGAAAATTTGAAGATGACATAATATGTTCCCTTGGTCCTTGAGGGGTCAAATAAAATTCTAGTAGTGTTCAATAGGACATGAACATGTGTAAGTGGAAGCATTGTGAAAAACACTTTTGGCCTTTACAAACTAAAAAATGAATATTAAATTCTTTTTCTTTGTAGGAGATTTATTTAATGGATAGGTAACAAAATTTAAAGAAGTAGAGGTCATTTATAAGAAAAAATTCATCACAATCAAAGATTTGAAAGAATTATTATTAGAATTTTTAATTTGAAGAGTAAGTTGTACCCTACGAATATAGAATCCTTGGTAACAATCATTTAGAATATTTTTATTTTTATTTTAATATCATTTTTGGATATGACTTACATTTAATGGTCCAATGCATAAAATTTTAATTTTATCAATAATGATTTAATAAATTGTGCACTATAATGCCTACTAATTCCAAAATTTTGTGATATTTTCCACCTTTATCAATATATTAAGAAATTCAAATTCTGTGAAGATACACTTGTAAAATATATACATCTTAATTCTAATTGAGGTGTAATAAATTTTTTTTCATTTTTAGTATCTTTTTCTTTAGTCAAAATATATAAATTAGACAAATTTTGGAGGTTTAAAACAAAAATCACCTAATTAGTGTGTCCAAAAAGTGATCCCTCAAGCAAACCATTTCTCTCATATAAACAAAATAAATTTATGAATTCAATGTATTTTTAAGGGATAAAATAGGGAGCTATTTTTTATTCTTTTATTTTGACTTTCTCATTTAATTACCTATAGGAAAAAAATGAGATTCAAAATTGACCCCTATATACTTATAAAGATAGGCCAATGTTATCTACACTATACACACTAAACATAAAATGTTGGAATTGATCACAACAACAAGAATTCAATTGCAAATTTTTGAAATATATTTAGAATGGGTAGCAAATTTTTATACTGTGGGGAGTGATTTTAGAGAATGGAGAACAAATGAAGAACACATTCTATTACTTTTTCACTCAATTACCAAGGTACACAAGAAAAAATTATATTCTAAATGATGCAATTTTGTAATCATTGTTTCTATCTCTAATATATTTGTTTTGGACAATTTTTTTCTAAAATTTAAAATTTTCTTTGAAAAATGATTTGCAAATTTTTGAAATATATTTATTAATGAATAGATCATTACAATAATATAGGATGGATTGAATGAAAATAAATTCATTTTGATTCTTCTATGCTAATAATAATTTAGACATGTTTGAAAATCCAATCACTAAGTGTTTCAAACAATATATCATTTGATTCAAAATTTTAGGATAAAATTTGAAAAAATTGCGACAAATCTATTACTTAACACCTAAGTAGGTTAGAGGCAAACATAGGGCATTGTATAGTATTCCAAAGACCCTAAATATGGTTCAGTTGTTGAATGATAGGGACTTTGAAGGACTACAACCTGTGCAACGAGTCATAGACCCGATGTGGCTTTCTATAAACAATGGTGGATACTATGTTTCTATAGTGATTAGTGACATTGCTTCTGAGGATGAAACATAGGACATTTACATGAAGCTCATATTCTTAGTTGTAGAAGCATTGTAATGTCAAATAGGATGTTTAAAAGATACAACATCTTCTACACATTTATGTCTTCTAAGTGAATCCGTTGCCTTTGAAACATGCATTTTTTTTTATAGAAGTTGTAACTTTTGATGTTTTGTGTAACATCATGTGAACAAGGTGGATTAATCTTTTGAAAATCTATGAATTATTTTTTGAATTGTTTTGATTGTGTTCTTAGGAGGACATTATCATTACCACAAAAATATACATATTGCTTCGGTCATGTCATACAATTATAATAATGTTGACATCAAAGAAGAAGTCTAAAATGGCTTTTACAACATATAGAAGTCCAGTCAGATATACTAAATAGCATAGTAGACACCATGTGCTTTGAAGTCACATTATTAGTAAGTTAACAAAGATGAAGCCAAAAATAATATTACAAGATAAATTAGTATGTCCTACATGACGTCCACAAAAACATCAAGGTTTGAAACCTAGGGCGACAATATTTGCTGGCATGGCATGCCACATCGGCAAATTATGTCTATGTCACATAATTTCCACGTCAAAATCTATGTCAGGTGTGACGTCAGCGTTTTTTCCTACACCACCTGTCCCTTTTGATTTTTTTCACCCAGGGCAATTACTTCATCCTTGCCCGCAATAATTTTCTATTGCTTATTCTAAGTTAAGTTTGACCGAGGATGCTGATGTGGTTATGATTGTTTTCCTTGATGATCTTGAAAACATCTTTATGCTTACATCAATGTCTTAATATATGTCATTGTTTTTTAGAACACCAATTTGTTACGATAGTAATTTAGGAATGATTTTTGGAACATCTAACCAAATTTCATACTTTTTTAGCCTTTGTTCACTAGACATTGCAATGTTTTAAAGGATGTATTATGTTTTCTATTGCACGCTACGTTTTTGGCCGGATATCCAAAAAAACACGGTTTTCTTCTAGTGTACCCTTGATTCTAACCCTAGAATGACTTTGAAAGGGATTTTTGTAGAGACCCATGTGGTACTAAGACTGCAATTTTAATGAATTTATAACCCTGAAACAACTAAGTTTTTTCATAGCCTGAGGTCTTTCATATCATATATTACCTTTTTGTGATTGGTGCTATAGTTACACACCCTCATATGGCAATTTGGTACTGAGATAAATTTGAGGTTGTTCTTTTTTCTTAGCAAACCTAAATATTTTTTTCTTCAAGAGATTGAATAATAGGAGTAGATTGATTTTCCTAATGAATAACCAATAATAAGAATGGAGCCTCTTTATTATGAATATGTAGATTCCTTCAATGACAAATGATTTCCAATGATAGTAGGCAAGGGATTTAGACTTTAGAATCTAGACACCTAATGTTACATCATTCAAAATATTACACGTCATATTTTGATACTAAATTAATTTCATTTATGTGGATTAAACCCTTCAAATATTATAGATCTTGGTACTAAAATTAGTTTTGAAAATTCATAGTTCTATAAAATACATATGATAATGATTATTTTCATGAAAGTCATACAAGTTGCAGAATCAGATAGTCAATCATATTCTAACCCATTCATTCGTCCATTGTAGTAAGACAATGACAACTTTTCTATGGTAATAGGTCCACATTTTCATGTTCAGCTATTTAAAATGTCTAGATTTTCTTTAAAACATTGGAAAACTTGCAACTTTTTTATAGCACATGTTTGGGCTCACAAAAGATACACTCACAGCTCTTGAGCTCATGCTTTTAGGCTCACAAACTAGCATTGTTGATTTTGAGCCTCCAACCAAAAGTTATGCTTAAAATTCAAAGCAGATGTTTGAAAATGTCAAAAAAAATTCCCTTCCATCCTCTATCTGAACTTTTTCCATAACTTTTGATTAGAGGCTTAAACTCTAAAACAGATTTTTGAAGATGAAAGTTAACTTGATTCTCTAACTTTTCTTTGTTTAAATTTTCTTGAAAAAAATTATTTTACTTTGACCAAATGACCACCAAGGCACCAAAGTTTGCTGAACTAAAAAATCACTGAATTATAAATGATTAAGCTGAAAAAATATCTTGTCATTGGAATAGGATTTCAAATTTGTTGTTTTAATCTAAACATTGCTCAAATGGGGAAATATTATTCAAATTCTTGTAAGATAAAGTTCTATGCTTGTATGTGTATCAAATTCTAGGCTTATAATAATAATCTAGTTCAAAGTATATAGTATGTAGTATGAAGGATTTTAGACCCAGGGAGATTACTCTTGGTTTTCTAGAAAGCTACGTGAGTTAAAAGATAGTGTCCATTTAATTCAAGGGAGAAAAAATTTGTATAATATGTAGGACTACTATAGGGTTTATGAAATGCTACACACTCTATTGAATATAAATTATGATGTATAAAAATATCATGTAATAAGAATTTTTATTAATAAGTTAGCCTTGACAGATACAAGTTGTACAAACTTCTCATTGTATAGTGAGTATAGATGTAGATAGATAATTTCATATAGATGACAAAAATGAACACAATCAAGCTTAATAAGTGTGCAATGAAGGGTAGTACCTTAAAATTTTCCCATGATACTAATAGTATACATAATTAAAATTAATTAAGTATAAAAGTAAGACATGACCATAATTGAAAGAAATTACTTCATTTGGCATCAATAGGGGATTTACCTTAGTAGATTTAACAAACTAAAAATTGTACTAGATGAGAACAAAATTTATTGTCCAATTAACTTCAATCTTTGAAGCCATATATGTTATACACAATCATATTGAATAGAATGCTTATAGGATAGTTTCAATGGAGATTCTAGAAGTATTTAGTATTAAACTTCTTATTCTTTAAATCACAAAGGGTGTTTTAGGAGAAAAAAAGTCCAAATAGCCAATTTTAGATGCACTGTCCAATTTATTTAAAAAATTTCAATCACACAAATTTTTTATTGAACTAGTAAGGAAATGTCTAAGAAAACATTTGTCCCATTTGTCCTTGTGGATTGAAAGATTACAATCTTTGAAGTGAGAACTTTCTTTTATTCCTATAAAACAAAAGGCAATGAACTTTAAGCCTTTTCAGGGTAAAATTTTGTGACCATTCATGAGTATATGATGTTAGGTTCATTCATGAAAATTTTCAAAAGAAAATGTGGAATTTTGCTTATTCCAAATCAATCTACAATGAAAGGAAGTTAAATGCATTGGCAATACACTAGTCATCTTTTGATGTTTTCTTATACAATGAAGAAATTTTCATTTGAAATTCAAATTTAATAAAATAAAATAAAAACATTTGGAATATGTGGAAAAAATTTCAAGAACTTTGACTTCATAGGTTGCAAAATAATAAAACTTGAAGTTAGAAAAACTTGTTTCTTTTTTAAGTTGCTCCAATATAGCTAATGAATTTTGACTTCTCTTAGAATGTGAATTGAGGACTAAAATTTTTTAGGACACTTGAATTCCATATTTTATTAGTTCTATACATGCCAAATTTCAAAAGTTGATGAGAATTTGTGCAAAAGATGTACCAAAGATGCCTAAATTGCCCAGCTTACCAAGAAAATTTAGAAGAGCATAACTTTGATTTGGATACTTAGTTAGAAAAAATTATATTTTTACTTAAAGACATACATGTTCACATCTTTAATGAAAATTTTATGAACATCCAATTATAATTCACTTCATAGGAACCTACCTAGATTTTTAATTGTCTATTCAATGAACAATCAGCCTTTAGAGGTTAAAAACTACCACTTTGTTGATGGCACTTGAATTGAATTAATTGTTATTAGTTTCATGATGCATATCCTATGCATGTATATAGTAAAAAGAAAGAAAATTTTGTAAAGAAAGGTGGAGGTAGCAAAAAATAAGACACTTGATTTTTAAATGTAAGATAGCCCTACTTTAAAACCCACAAGAATGAATTTACAAAAACTATAGGGTATTAAAAATATGCCCTTCATAGATTTTTATGTAAAATATGGTCATCTTAAAAACTAAAATTAAAGTAAATAGCCCCACATCAAATACTCTCTTCACTCACATATACACCTTAAATTACAAGGAGTGATCTCCCCAAGATTTTTGACCAATTAATTGAATCTACTAATTATAGTTATCTAAACTACTTATAGACTCAAAAGAAAAGACATTTTAAGATTAAAAAATTCAATTAATTGGATTGAATTTTTGGGGCATTGTATTTGAAGTGAACACAACTTTGGTAAAAATTTCACAAAAGATATATTTAACAAAAATTGCACCAAAAAGGACCAACCCCAAAGTTGAAAATAGCTTGAAATAATATTTACAAATTTTCAGGTCTATTAATTAATCAACATCAATGTGCCAACCTTGCCCTTTTGCTACATTATTAGAATATTCCAAATTATTCTAAAATTACTGTCAATGTGATAAGTAGAATTCAAAGATTCCAAAAAATTATTAAAAAATTTAGAAGATGCAATAAACTTTCATTCCATCACATTCCTTTAGATTCCCAAAGATTCCAAAAAGATTCTAAAAACAACAAAATTCTATTGATTTGGTCATTGCACTACTCCAATCAATAGAAAGTAAACAGTTGTTTTGTTGATGTTTACAAACAGTCATTGCAATGCTCCATGCAACAGAAAACAACTAAAATCAATTGGTTTTCTCTTGATTTAGACACGATTTTCTATTAGTGTATTGCCTATAATAAAGTTGCAAAATTTCCAAATTACTTGTCCCCACTATAGTCACTCACATGTAAAGATTTTGGAGTCATGTTAAAGCTATTATAGGTGGTTTATAGCCAATTTTGCCCAAATAGTTCTTTCCCTTGTAGTATTGTAAAAAAAATTTGAAAGTAGTAGACAATCTAGTTTGGATTGCGGGTTGCAATAATGCATTTTTGCAATTGAAAACCAAGTTTGAAACAACCCTAGGATTAATCTCCTTTAATTGGAATAAGCCTTTCCATATATATGTTGATGCTAGTAGTATTGCAATAGAATACATGTTTAGTCCAAACGATGATGGCAATAGAGATCATCCTATTTATTATGCCAATACTAGGAAAAAAAATTTACGACTACTAAGAAAAAAGTATTGGTCATGGTATATGTTGTAAAAAAATTTAAGCATTACCTAATACCTATTAGGATATAGGCGGCAAGCATCCCAGGATGGGCAACTAGAAACATCACACTAATATTTTCTTAGCATCACAATCTTTTGAATTACCATAGGAATTGGTTGCCCATGGATTTTTTTAATATCATAGTTGAAGGTATTTCCAACACCATTGTATTTGACATAGAACTAGTAGTAATTTAACTAGCTTCTCCATTTGACTTGGAATAGGACAATTGATGTTGAATTCAAGGAAAGTCATATTGTTATGAACCATATCAAGGAGTGGCATTAGAAATTACATTATTTTTATAGTGTAAACTTCAATGATTTTTGAGGGGTGACAAATCATGCAAAAAATATGACTCATGTGGTTGCAAGAGGATACAACAATGTCATTGCAATAAAAGCCTTCACCATACAATGGACAATCCACAATATAAACTAAAGTATTTTTTTCCAATGTCCTTTGGCATGTGAATTGGTGTGGGACTCAAGGAATCTATAACGCTAGTCTTTATTCTTCTCAAGTATTATTTGACTAGATTACAAAATGATTCACTGTATAACTCACTCTTGGCTAAAGAAGCATAGCACTTTTCACAAGTGGTTGTGATCTCCATACACTTCTTATACTCTACCTCAATTTCTTGTAGCTTCAATTAGGTTTTTCTAATGTTTCTTTCCTCTACTTGCAATTGTTGCTATAAATTGAAAATTTACCCTAAAATTGTTCTTTGGACAAATCACCAATGTCCTAAAATATTTGTGACATTTTCAAATCAAACTTTTTCGCAACAATCCGACTCGGGAACGAGGTAACTACCTTGAACTCCAAACAGATGATCGTAGGGTAGGCTAGCCAGGCCACATATTCATTGGTAGCAGGATTCTCCAAAAAGCGAAAGCACGGTGATAAATTCTTGTGATATGCTTACTTGGAGACTCATAACTTTGAAAAAAACTGGGTGTTCTGGGTAAAAACTATATATATATATTTTTTTAAGTGTGGATGTAGTCCACCTATCAATATAATTTTGAGCTTGCTCTGATTCAATCTTTACCTTCTCCACTTCTACTAAAGCATCTTCATAGACGCTCATTTTGTCATCATGATTTAATGTCATTCTTTTCAACACTAACTCCATCCCTTCCCTTTCTTGCATCAAGGTCCTAAGACGATCTTTGGCCCCTAAAAATGAACTTTGGCTTTCAAGAAAAAGTTTTAGTACCCTAGCAATAGTTTTGGAAATGGCCTCATTTTGGCACTCAATACCTAAATTGGACACACTTCTTTGTACATTGAGCTTAGCACTTTGTTTGCTTGACAAAGTGCATTCTATTTTTGACCTTTGTGAAATCTACTTTGTGGCTTTCGCTTGTTGGGCACTCCACCTTTGCAACCAAAGAGTGATTTGGGTGAGATAATGACTACTAGATGGGGGCTAACTCCCAAAAGACTGAACCATCTTCACTAAAATTGCTTTGAAATGACAATAGATATAGGATTTGCTTCCATTCCTAGTGCATTGAGATCTAGAGAAGGATGCCAAACATTGTTGGTAAAGGAACATTACCAGAAATCCAGAATTTGTAGGAATTCTAGATGGTGGCCCAAGAAGAATCATTTTTTGAAGAAAGTCTAGTTGCCATGATCTATTCCTATGGGATACTTCAATATTACATCTCTTTAAATCCACATATACAAGATACTCTACCCAATTGACTTTTGTGTCATTCACCTCTACAACAATGCTAAATGCTTCTAGCAAATTCAAAGAAAATTGTGTCATTGCAAATGTTGCCCCTTTTAAAATATATGTTAATAGAATTTGCACCTTAGAATTCACTTGTAGTGACAAGATTTTCCACCTATTCTTGTTGAATTTGGCATCAAAGTAGTTAGCATTCAACAATCTATTTGATAGCTCAAATGTCATTTTTGTGAAGGCCCCTCAAAGTCAAACATGAACTTTGCAAGCCTAACTGAAGTAATTAAGTTTGTAAGTCATGTTTGAGTTTGTCTCCACTAAAAATGCAATGCAAGAAAGAACTCAGCCTTGAATGGTAATTAGAAACAATGTAAATAATTGATCAAATAAGTACTAAACCAAATATGTGAGTACTCCTTACCAAAGTTATGTTGTACAAACAAAAGAAATTTGCAATTGCCTAGCTACAACATCAAACATCTTAAAAAGAAGAAAGAATGTTACAAATTGATTGTTACCTTGAAGGACCTTAAATAATTTCCTTCTAGGAGGCATTGCACGAAATTCTTGGAGAAACAAGCTATGCAAGTAGAGAGACAATGCACGACAATAGCCAAAGAGGCAAGCAGAGAGATGATGCATGACAGTAGGTGGAGAGATAGGTAATGAATTGATGCACAACAACATGCAACAAACTTTACTAGCGTGAACAAATGAGAGAAAGGAAGGAGAGAAGGAAATATGCCCTATACAACAAGTAGTCAAATAACATGACTGTTTCCTTCTATTCCTAGTCAATTACTTAAGTTACATTTTCAAGTAACTGAAAATTCAAACTATTAAGCCAATGGTATATTGGTTCTTAGTTCTTTGGTTCCTAGTGGCTATCAAAGGATGCTTGCTTCCTATAAGTCTATATTTTATATAAATCATGATGCTGTAAAGTATATAATTAATAACCTCCAATTGAATGAATCATGATGCTGTAAAGCATATAATTAATAACCTCCAATTGAATGGTTAGTTAGTATTGTTGCCAATTTTTTTAATTTTTATATCTATTTAGTTGTTGATGTGTGAATAGGGTTAACAAATTGACTTATATCCATTGCCATGTGCTTAGTGATTGTAAATATTCTACAAGAGAAAAACTAGTAATTACTTAACAATGATGCAGACTAATTAGTAAGATTGAAAGGAGACACGTTGACTTTGCAACCTTTTCTATAAAGACTTGAAGAGTTGTCTTGACAATTTTGGAACTATATGTCCAAATGTTTATTAATTAGTTTAGTTTTCAAATCATATAGTTGGTATAACTTGTTTGTAAAAACTTGTCCTCAATTTATGAAGATATTTAACCCCTAAAGCCCTAAAGTGCATTTTTTGGCATTATAAATTTTTTGGGCAGCTCACTACGAATGTGGTTTTTATTTTTTTTCGCTGAAATTTTTACACAAGATGTGCCCAAGGAGTAGCTTTAAGGCCCAACAATTTTTGTAACTTTTGACTTGGTGGTTAAAAAGTTATGGTATGACATGTCGTTTTCTTTACTTGGAGGGCAGCCCGGGCAGCTGAAAAAACTTCTTTAAAAAACTTTTTTTCAAAAGTGAAATTTCAAATTGATTATTTAGGTTTTTATAGACTTGTGAAGCTTTGTTTCATCCCATTAGGATTGAGGAGTCAAAAGTTATGAGCAATTTTAGTTTGCTGATAGGTATGGAATTTTTGAAAACCATACCTACCCACAAACTAAAATTGCTCATAACTTTTGACTCCTTAATCCAAATGGGATGAAACAAAGCTTCTCAAGTCTGTAAAAACCTAAAGAATCAATTTGAAATTTCACTTTTGAAAAAAAAGTTTTTTTGAAGAAGTTTTTTCAGCTGCTTGGGCTGCCCTCCGAGTAAAGAAAACAACATATCATGCCATAACTTTTTAACCACAAAGTCAAAAGTTACGAAAATTATTGAGCCTTAAAGCTACTCCTTGGGCACATCTTGTGTAAAAATTTCAGTGAAAAAAAATAAAAACCTCATTCGTAGTGAACTGCCCAAAAAATTTATAATGCGAAAAAATGAACCTCAAGGCTTTAGGGATTAATTCAAACTAACATTTTGTAAATTGATTGTGCTTACTATGTGTTGCATTCGTCAATTCAATTGTATTGTATCAAGAAAGTCATATGATGAGTGGTTCAATTGCTCAAGTGGATGAGGGTGATTGTAAAAAACACTTGTCCTTTTTTTTGTCCCCTTGACCTCCAACAAGAAGTTTTTTGCTCATAACTTTTCATCTTTTCTTCGTTTGGCTTGAAATTTGAAATGGAGGTGCAAACAAAAGTTTTAGATGTTGAGTAATTTTTTCAGAACTCTTAAAATTAGTTTACTATTTTTAAACTACCCCCAATTGAGTGTCTACCTTGGCTATTTTGGAGGTTTTTAGTCCTATTTTTGACTCAAAAATCCAAATTTGAAGCCACAAATTGGACAAGTTGGAGGTCTACTAACATCACAAGGAGTGATGATGAGTTTTTACGAAATTAGCAACATGTCTATTGCACACATGGGGTTAAAGTGACCTTCCTAGGTACAAAGGCTGTGAAGAGGGAAAAAATTTCTTAGAGGAATTTTTTATTACAATGTGAGTACAATTTTTTTTAAATAATTTTTTGAATTTTTTTGAATCACTAAAAATGAAAAGGTCCACAGACCCCTTTTCTGCTATTTTTTGCTTCCAATGGCTTAAGTAGTACTTTGTAGCACTCTGTATTATTGCATAGTACTACATGGTACTAAATCAACGGCCCAGATTTATAGGCGCCCAAAATCAATGGTTGACATTGACAGGTGCAGTGGAGATGCATTGTATTGGTAGAATCACACAGGACTGCCAGTCCTACACCAAAAACCTGTGTTTTTAAGACAAAAACATGAAGTGTTTCTTGTAGTGACTGGTGATCAAATAGTTGAGAGTTAGATCCTATAGATGATTTGCATTGTGTGCATGTGCATGTAAAATTGCTTGAAATTTCTAGTGCTCAACTTGGTTGTGTTGTATTGTGCATGTAAAGTGACAAATTGTAAAATCATGTAAGAGATCAAATTATTAAGTTTAAATATAGAAATGCCCTTAGTTCAAGATTGTTTTTGCTTAACATTGTGTATGCATGTAAGCATTTGTTGAATTACTAGAGCTTGAATGTGTTAAATTGGCAATATTGGCATGTAAATTGCAATGAGCTAATGAATTGGAAGAGATTAGTTGAGCATGTGGATTTTATGGAATAATTAGAATGTAGTTGTGAGTTTTTAATTGTATTAACTTAAGTAATCTTGAATGAAAATATCTCCGAAAAAAAGACAAGTTGAAAATATGGTAGTCTTAAATAAATTGTGCATATGAACTGCAGAGTGATTAAATACACTGGATGTTGAGGATATTAATCTAGTAAGTGTTTGTGTCAATGACAAATTGAAATGTGTGCCATCATATCTAAGTAATTCAATCATGGTCCATTTGATTGCATAAATCTAGTAGACCTTGGCAAAATTGTAGAGCGAATTGCATATTCTACTTGATTAAGTTTTATGAAAACAATGAAAAGTCCATTTGCCAAGTGAGATTAAGTTCTCTATAAAAGAAAAACATCACAAATTATTTGAATAGAATCATCATATAGAAATTATTGTATCCCAAGTGAATGCATCAACCCCTAAATATTTTAGACTATGTTTTCACCAAAAATGCTCCATAATTGTCATTTCTAGTACAAATATCAAATTTTTAGAGGAAATTTTTGGACACATAAAACTATAGGATCTTATATTAGGGGTAGTCATGGCTTCTTCTAACACCTAGATTTTGGAGAAGAATGAGGGAAAACAGGATCTAATCAGGAGTCAATTAGTGCATTGGAGCTATGACACTCCTTTCAAGTGCAGTGAGTGTGCAAAATTCGAATCTTGCGAATGGATTTATCGGCTTTCACTTCATTGGTGAGATCGGCAGCTCCAATGGTGCAATCAACAACTTTCGGAGTAGAAAATTAGAGTTGTAGTAACAACTTTGCTTGCGAACGCTTCTACACACGACTTATTCACCTCCAAAGTAGAATAAATGATGCAAGGAAGTCTTTGCTGTAGAAGAAAATTCCATCACCAAGTACCTCACGAAAGCCAACCTTTAGCCGCCACAAGGCTTCACGATGGAGAAGTTCGACTCTTTGGAAGAGCTGTGACTACCCTTATTATAATGATTTAAAAAAATTTAGAAAAAATTCCAAAAATTCCAAAAATTTTCACCATATAGATCACAAGATATTAGTATTTGAATTGACAAGAATTCTTTTTTTGGCCCTACTCCAAAAAGGCAACTACACTTCACAAGATCAAATTTGTATGAAAAAAAGATCAAAATGTTGATAATTTCTTGGATTCATTTTTCAAGGCAAGTTGGCTACATGTCTAAAAATTTCAAATCATTTGGAAGTGTACAACATATAGGAAAAAAATAGTAAGTAGAAAGTAGAGAATGATTCAAAATTGCCAAAAATTACTTTGACTTTCCTAAAATTTTAAGTTTTTTGGTGAAATAGAGAATAATGATTTAAATTTATTGGGGTGTTCTAGATCAATAACTTTCTTAATGAACTTGAGTCTTCATACAAAAAAATTGCATCTAAAATTGTATTATACAATTATAAAACATAAATCAAATACATTGTCTTGTTTAATAAATATTTCAAATATAAGGGCATTAATATGTAAAGAATTTCTACATTTCAAACTATACTCTATATAATGGAAAATGCAGTCTTATGCTTTCAATTCCAAAAAGAAATTCAAATATTGTGAGAACTAAGAACCAACATCATTTGCATACTTGTCAAATTCTTCATATTTTAACCTCTGCAAAGGTCAACTTCCTTAATGTTTTTGTGTACAACAATTTGAGATGATGTATATCAATGTGCTAAGGCATAAAAAGGTTTTTGAAAGTACTAAGAAAAAATTGATAAAAGATAAAGTAATTCCAATGCTTAGTAAATAAAAATGAGTTTTAGACATGGCTAATTTTGAAATCAATTTTCTTTCAAATTACAACTAATTTTTTCTTGAAAGTTCCATGGTACTTTGGAGTAAGTTGCACACTACAACTTTTGCAAATCTACCTTTTGACTTTGTTCATTGATGCTTATGGTACAATTATTTGAATTAAATACATTTTAGATTTTTACTCAATTTTATTAGTTACTATAAATTGTCCTATAATTCATTTTCATTTCAAATATATAACTTTCTAACTAATTATGTTGGATAAAGCATGTATATTGCATGACAAATCAATCTTAATGTGAGGATTTGACTATAGATTTGACATGAGCCAAATGTCAATTTAGGATTAGAATTGCATTCATTACATCTATTATCATTTATAAATAGGATATGAACTGGAGTGTGCCAAATCGACCTATGATTGAATTCTTAATTTACTCCCGAAATGTTACGAACCCGTTCGTAACAAGGGAACGGTTGTAACGGTTGGGTTAGTTGGCCTCTTCCCTTCCCTTTAATAGTCAAGTGAGGAGGCTTGTTCCTCACTTGACATTTTGTGTAATAAAGATGATATGAATTTAATACAATGTGTAAGTGTGATTCTCATTGTCATTATTGTAACTTGGTAGTGATTTAGTGTTGGTTTGCTTCGAATGCGATTTAAGTAGAGCATCGACTTATTGGTCAAGTCGATCCGTAACATAATGTCAAGTCATGCAAAGTCCATGCTCTAATTCGGATTCCCAAGTTGAAGGTGCATTGATGGCTTTGGACAACGGCCTTTACCATGAGGGATGTTGTAGGATTATTTGATTCGGAAACCTAATCTCCTTCGATGGATCAAGGACCACCGGTGGTCCAACCGGGGGAAGAATTGATGCCGGATGGGGTGGGGTCGGAGTGGGCGGCCTTCATCCAACAACAAATCCAAAGTGTATTCCAAGCTACAATTCCTCAATTGATACAAGAAATTTCGAATCGAGCGGCGCAAGGACCACGACCGGTTGTCTCTGCCATCTCTAATAGCGGAGGGGTGGTAGGAGGGAGGTGTGCGGAATCAAATGTGGAACTCAAAGAATCGAAGGTAGCGGAACCGGAAAGATTTTCCGGAAAGAAGGGAAATGAAGTTTACCGATGGTTTGCACAACTCCATCTTGTATTTCGAGGTAAACCGCGCACTTATAGCTCTGATGCAGATAAAGTAGCTTATGCACTTTCGTATATGACTGGAGCGGCACAAAATTGGGCTATGCCTCTTCTCCAAGCTTTGGACGAGGAGCGTGATCACGAGTTATTGGGAGATTACCGCGCTTTTCGGGAGTCCATGATTGCCGTGTATGGGGATATTGACTGTCGGAGCAATGCGGAGGATCGCATTGGAAAGCTTCGACAAACTGGATCAGTAGTGAGTTATATTTCTATGTTTAATGAATGTGCAGCGCTACTCGATTGGAATGAATCCAGTTTGGTAGCTCGCTTTCGTGGAGGACTCAAGGACGAGATTTTGGATTCGGTGGCAACGGCGGAGACTCAACCACGCCGGCTACAAGATTGGATGGCAATGTCATCCCGAATCGATGAGAGATTATGGGATCGGAGTCAAAACCGTTGTTCACCATTTGAGACTCCAAATTTCCGATCTCCAACAACATTGCCACAAGATGCAGTGGGCAAGGTATCATCTAATTCGAATACCTCCGGGCCAGTGCCGATGGAGCTTGGAGCGGTGCGTACTCCCTCTACAGCCTTGGCAAAAACGGCGGTGGAATGGCAAGAATATCAACGCCAAGGACGTTGTTGGGGTTGTGGTAGAGTAGGTCATATTCGATCGCGTTGCCCCACGAATCCCTCGAAGCCCTTGTCGATCTCTGCCACCATTGAAGTGGAAGGCACCTCTTCGGGAAAAGAGAAAGCCCGGGACTGAAGGGAAATTTTCAGTACCCGGGCACTGTGCAAACTGCCGCTGCCATCATTCACAAGACACCCACGTTGGACGCAACAAGGAAGGTGGGCAATATGGTGGAGCGGCCTCTTGAGTCGGCCGCTTGGGAGAATTTACAATGGAGTAATATATGGTCGAAGACGGATGTCGAGGTTTCAAAGGAGGTAAATTGCGGATTAGATCCATTGTGCTTACGTGCCACTATTGACCCTAGTGCACATGTGACGTTGGATGCACAACTCAATTCCGTCCCAGGTCTCACGTTAGTGGATTCGGGAGCCACAGGAATATTCATGCATCCCAAGTTTGCGGAACAATGTAATGCGGAGTTGTAACTAAAGCCGGTGCCGCGTGAAGTTAGGGTGATTGATGGCCGAATGATTAGCTCCGGGCTTATAACCCACGAGGCTATTGTGGAGGTTATCATTGGAGATTATCGTGAAAGATTGGTAGCAGATGTCACGAATACAGGCAAGTATCCATGTATTTTAGGCATTCCATGGTTAATCCGTCATGACCCGACTATTCGGTGGTCTCAACGAAGTGTGGTATTTGATTCCCCATATTGTCAGGCTTGGTGCATGGGGCATGGGGTGCAAGGAGAAAAAGGAAATTGCAAAGCTATGGAGTGCCACGGAAGTTCCCAATTCACAAATTCGGAGGAAAATCCATTTGGAGGAAATTCCTCCAAGGCTGGGCCAGCATCCCAGCCTACCAGACCGGGCGCGGCACTGGCACTAGCATGCCTGCGGCCTGCGCAGGCTGGCGCAGCGCCTGCTAGGGCCAAGGCCGGCCCGGCGCCCCAGCCTGCCAGGGCGTGCCCGATTCTGGCCGCCGTAGGCAACGCCGGGGCTGGCGGGGCCTAGCCGGCTCCGACAGCTGTGGGTGGCACCGGGGCTGGCGGGGCCTGGCTGACTCATCCACCTGCCGAGGCGGCCCCGACTGGCACCGCCGTGGGCGCCGGCCTTGGCGGGGCCTGGCCGGCTCTCCCGCCTGTCGGGCCGGGCCAACGGCCAGGGGCTGAGCCTGGCAGAGCCGGCTTCCCCCTTGCCGGGGCCAGCTCGCCCATGGGCAAAGGGCCCCCCCCAAAGGCAAAACAAAAATTGTTTTTTGGAAAAAAATATGGAGGTTTCGGGCACGGGAGATTCCAATCAAGGACGGAATTTTTTGGTGCTGGCTCAAGGACAACAGAAGTTAAAATTCAAGGCAGAAAAACAAATTTCAAAATTAATTGCTCCAAAGCATGCATTGGTTTCTGAGGCAGCTTTTCGTCTTTCGGCAAAGGAGGCAGAAATTTATGCACTCGAGATTTCCGAGGTGGATACTCCACTATCTTCTTCTATTCCAGAAGAATATCATGATTTAAAAGCAACTTTCAGTGAGATGGCATCCAATGAGTTGCCAGCCCATAGGACTTGCGATATGAAGATTGAATTTAAAGAAGGACAAGAGCCCCGTAACACTGGGCTACGGCCAATGTCCCCGGTGGAGCTGGAGGAGCTACGGAGGTATTTAGACGAGAATTTAGGCAAGGGCTGGATTCGAAGATCCAAGTCTCCTGTTTCAGCACCTATTGTGTTCGCTCGGAAAAAGGACGGTTCAATTCGGGTTTGTGTAGATTATCGGAATCTCAACAAGATTACCGTGCGGAACCGCTATCCCCTACCCCTTATCCCAGAGCTCACTGACCGATTGGTAGGGGCTACGATTTTCTCAAAATTAGACATTCGACAAGCCTATCATCGACTTCGTATGGTTGCGGGCCACGAATTCAAAACGGCTTTCAAAACACGGTACGGATTATTTGAATATTTAGTTATGCCGTTTGGGTTGACTAATGCCCCTGCACAATTTCAATCATTAATGCAAGATATTTTTAAGGACCTTTTGGACATATCCGTGGTTATATATTTGGATGACATCTTAATTTTTTCAAAGAATCTTTAAGAGCATCGGCAAGTGGTAAGGGACGTATTACAAAGATTACAGAAACATGGACTATATGCTAAAGAATCTAAATGTCAATTCCATCAGCATTCCGTTGAACTTTTGGGAATGATTGTATCGGCTAAAGGACTTGAAATGTGTCCAAACAGGGTGCAAACTATTAAAAATTGGCCCGTTCCAACCTCGGTTAAGGAAATTCAAGCATTTCTTGGATTTGCGAATTTTTACCGCCGGTTTATATGTGATTATTCCAAGATCACTGTTCCTCTCACTATTTTAACTCAAAAGAATAAACAATTTGAATGGGACCCACAAGCAAGTCAAGCATTCATTGACCTACGATCAAGATTTCTTCAAGCACCGGTACTACTCCATCCTGACTTTGCATGGCCTTTTATAGTTGAAACGGATGCGTCAGACATGGCAACAGGTGCAATTCTGTCGCAACACGGGGATGACGGTCACTTACATCCGTGTGCGTACAGGAGTTCTAAAATGTCTCCTGCTGAACAGAACTACGACATTTATGACAAAGAACTTCTAAGTATTATTTTAGCTTTCCAGGATTGGCGGGTATATTTAGAGGGGTCACCTCATCAAGTCCGTGTAATTTCGGATCATAAAAATTTGGAGTACTTTATGACTACGAAGCAATTAAATAGGAGACAAGCTCGATGGTCAGAATTCTTATCCGCGTTTGACTTTGATATCCAACATCGGCCGGGTTCATTAAATGGGCATGCAGATGCCCTCTCAAGAAGAGTTGATCTCATGGAAGGCCGACATGAAGAGAATCGCCCCCTTCTACGTCTGGCATCATTGGAGGACTGTGACCCCGTTTGGAGCAATGCTCAAATTCTAGAACAAATAAAACTATGCATTGACGAAGACCCCGCATTGCAACCAGTATTGGCAATTCTAAAAGGGGGATTAAAAAAGAGCCCGCATGACATCCGTCGACGGTTTCAAGAGTATAACTTGACAGATGGGATTCTTCGGTTCAAAGACATGATCTACGTGCCAAACGATGACGAACTTCGGCGACAAATACTACGATCGAGGCATGACGCTCCCGCCGCGGGACATCAAGGCCGGGCTAAGACTTTAGAATTGGTAACTAGAATTTTTTTATTGGCCTACGGTTGGTCGTTATGTGCATCGATATGTGGATGGGTGCGATCTGTGCTAGAGGTCAAAATCAACACGTCATCCTCGATATGGCCTACTACAACCGATTCCAGCCGCTCATGCTCCATGGAAGCGGGTTTCCATGGACTTCATCGTCAAACTACCCCAAAGCAAAGGGTATGACTCTATTCTAGTGGTTGTTGATAAGAATACTAAACTAGCTCATTTTGTACCTACAAAGGAGACCATTGACTCCAATGACACTGTATCGTTATATTTAAATAATGTATGGAAATATCATGGCATGCCGAAGGAGGTCATATCAGACAGGGGCTCCGTTTTTGTGTCAAAATTTATGCGTAGACTATGTGAACTTCTTAAGATCCAACCATCACCAACGACGGCTTTTCATCCCCAAGGGGATGGCCAAACGGAGAGGGTGAATCAAGTAATTGAACAATTTCTTCAAATGTTCATGACAAAGCGTCAAGATAATTGGACAGATCTACTGCCATTAGCAGAATTTGCCTACAACAACGCATGCCATTCGGCAACAAGGTTCTCTCCGTTTTATGCCACGTACGGTTACCACCCGGCATTATCGTTTTCTATACCTACAACATCTATTGTTCCAGCGGCCGAGGATCGTGTTCGACATCTACAACAAGTTCATGAGGAACTCAAGACTATGATTATGATTGTGGGGGAACAAGCTAAGCGAAATTACGACCGAGGGGTACAACTACAACCGACCTTTCAACTAGGTGACAAAGTCCTCTTGCGCCATGAAAATATTGCAACTACAGAGCCCTCTCATAAATTAGCTTCTAAGTTTCTCGGACCGTTTCTAATAATAGATAAACTCTCCGATCTCGTTTACCGGTTAAAACTACCTAAGACATTACGTATTCACAACGTTTTCCATGTTTCTCTATTTGAAAAATACCGTGAGGATACCATTCCCGGACGTCGCCGCATACCACCTCCGCCAATTATTACCCCAATTGGAGATGTGGAGTGGGAGGTGCACAAGGTTATTGATTCATGTTTATTCGGTCGTTGGAAAAAACTCCACTACTTGGTGTCATGGGAGGGCTATGGGCCGGAGGAGAATTCGTGGGAGCCGGCGGACAATCTTGAAAACGCACTGGAGGCAATTGCGGATTTCTATAAACTCCATCCAACGGCACCAGGGCCCCAACCTAGAAGGGGGGGTAATGTTACGAACCCGTTCGTAACAAGGGAACGGTTGTAACGGTTGGGTTAGTTGGCCTCTTCCCTTCCCTTTAATAGTCAAGTGAGGAGGCTTGTTCCTTACTTGACATTTTGTGTAATAAAGATGATATGAATTTAATACAATGTATAAGTGTGATTCTCATTGTCATTATTGTAACTTGGTGGTGATTTAGTGTTGGTTTGCTTTGAATGCGATTTAAGTAGAGCATCGACTTATTGGTCAAGTCGATCCGTAATACGAAACCAACCTTACATTGAATTAGATAAATATGCAAAATACAAACAAGTAACCTTAGTTACAATACAATAGACTAATTGACCTTTCCTAATGGAATTTTCCTTTATACTAGTTGTCCTTGAATTTTGTTGAATAGAATAAACTTCATATTATATTTAACTTAGTGGGGCTTTTAATTGCAAGAACTTCATTTTGACATTGTTATGGGACTTGGGCAACAACATACTAATAGAGACCATTTATCTACTAGGAATTTTTTTTGACATCTAACTTATCTATTGTAGATGATGGCAAATCTAATGCTCAATTATTTAAAGTAGATGCTATTTATACAAAATATATTGATACATAAAATTATTTGTCTACAAATTCATTTTCAAAAGATTACAAATTAAAGTAGAAATAAACTTCAATAAAAAGAAGTGTACTTCACATCTTATTTATGGATGCTCTATATAAATTAATCCAAGATGGGTTATTATGGAGATGTATTCATCAAAGTGAAGTTAAGGATGGATTGGAAAGGTATCATTTAGACATTTGTGGTAGTCACCAACCCCTTTTTTTTTGCTTTTTGAGAAAGTGCCAACATGGCGATCATTTAAAATTTGGTGAAGCATTGTATTTCTACATTCATCCAACTTTTGCACTAAGAAATACTTTATAGTTATATTCATACACTTTATCATCTAAATTTGGCGATTTCATCCACGGTTTTCATAAAAATGGTAAATTTCTGGCGAAAAAAGGTTACTTTTTTCGATACTTTTCTGGCGAAAAAAAGATTTTTTTTTTAAATGGTGCTTTCTGGCACCATATCGCCCAAAAAAAGGGTTGGTAGTCACTTTGCTAGTATGTTTACAATTCAAAAAATCATTTTGGCAAGATATTAATGGTTGCTTTTAATTGTTTAAGGACACTCATACATTGTTAGGTGTTGCAATCCATACCAATTCTTTGTAGGCACTTACTCCTAATGTGTATATGTAGTTGTGCTAATTATGGAAAACCTAGGCAATAAAGAACATTTTTGAGACTCATTGTCTCATTACCTATTATAGCAAAGTTCTAAAATATTGTCTACCACTTACAAAATCTTTCAAAGTGAACTAGTAGAAAACGGTGTTAGTCTTTATCTACATTCCCATCATTGAAAAGTTAAACTCTAGGCATACAACATTAACAATCATCCTAGGGTAGCCATATAGTATTGATTAAAAACCTCTTCAAAACTACATTATTTACAAAAATAATTTTTTGTCTTATTTACTATTCATAGGTCCAAGATCTTCAAGTCAAAAAATTCATAACTATTACTTTCAAGAATCTATTTGTGATTTGGATCCCTCAATCATATATTATGAATAAGGTTTTGAGCATAGAAAAAAACCATTGGCATAGTTGTCACTATACATGTCTAATAACTTTTGTTTAAGGACTTAAAATCACAAACATTTTCTTGAAGGAAAAATTTCATTTGATCATACACATTCTTCAAGATATCAATATTTTTTTTAAAGTTGATTTACATTGATTAAACAAGGTCAAAAGTTGTATTGGGAACACAATTTTTGCATTTTTTCTTTCAACATTCAAAGCTCCCACATTGCTTCAATTTATCTCATACCTTCAATTGAGGATTGATGAAGAACAATAGACTTTTTTATAATGACTTTTGCACCTTTCTTACAACTTAGAAAAGAAAAGGATAACTTTCATTACACCATACAAAGTCACCTTGATATTTGAGCGTCCTTGTTATACTTTACTCAATGGTATTAAATTTTCAACATCATTATCAATGCAACGTTCATTTTATTTTTCGACTATTACTTTTTAAAATTATATTCTATCAACCGTATTGATTAACCCCTAAAGATTTTTGACTATATTTTCACCAAGAACACTCTAAAATTGTCATTTCTAATATAAGTGCAAATTTTTTTTTAAACCTTTTTTTTTTAAAGATGTAATTGTAGGATCTTGAAGTAAGGTGGTTTGAAAAGATGTGGAAAAAATTTCAGAAATTTCCAATGCGTAGATTGGAAGATATTAACATTTGAATTGACAACAATCATTTTTTGTCCCTACAAAAACCTGGGCAATTGCACTTCACAAGGTCAAATTTGTATGAAAAAATGTTCAAAATGGTGGTTATTCTTTGAATTCATCCTTCAATGTAAGTTGGCTACAAGTTCAAAAAATTCAAATCATTTGGAATTGTACAACATATAGGAAAAAAAGAGTAAGTAGAAAGAAGTAGAAAATGATTCAAAATACTAAATTGTGAACAGTTTATTTATGGAAATGAAAAATGCCAATCTCAATGGTTGTATTTTAAGAAACAATCTTCACCCAATGTTTTAAGTTTTTTTTCAAAAATATTAAAAATTGAATTACATAAAGGATTTCAAACTTTTTGTAGAGTAAAGATTCCATAACTACCCGCAAAGTACCCCAAATTAAAACTCCTTATAACTTTTGACTCATTAATTAAAATGGAATGATTCAGATCTTTCCACATAGATTAAAATATAATAAATCAATTTCAAATTTTATTTATTAAAAAAATAAATTTAAGAATTTATTTTTCTACCTAGGCTGCCCATTGATAAAAAAACAACATATCATGCCATAAATTTTTAACCATGTAGTCAAAAGTTATGAAAATTGTTGGGCCTCAAAACTACTCTTTGGGCATATGTTGTGTGAAAATTTCAAAGAACAAAAACAAAACTCCATTCATAGTGAGCTACCTAAAATTGCTATATTGCCCTAAAAATGGAGTTTAGGGCTTTAGGGGTTAAGGTAAAACCATCCATAATTGATCATTTAAGGTATTTTAGACATGATTTAGTGTTGTACAAGGCAAAGAAAATATTTTTAGAGGTGAACTGATAGAAATGATGGAGATTGCAAAAATTTTGGTAGTTTTATTGTACAAATTGAAATTACTAAGAATTTTGAAAGGCAAAAAGTGCATTTGACTTATAGCTAATTTGTGGACTTTTAATTTTGATCATTCAAAAAACTATTTTTCACTGCTTTCTACTTTCTTCCATGCTACTTTGGAACAAGTGCCATGAACTTTTAGTTTCAACATTGAAAAGGAGAAAAAAAAGCATTCAAGCTTTAGTTGGAAATATGTCCATCTACAAGTTGGCTATATATGGGGTGCTAGTTGATTATAGATGGTTCAACCTTAGCTATAATAGGCAAAAAGACACTTTTGGGCCATTTGAAGAATATACTTCAAAAATTCTTAACAAATTCATATTATGCCAAAAAAATATCCATTGGAAAGAAATGGTGAATTTCATTAAAATGGTGACATTCCATTACTTTGACACTTTTTATAGTTCAAACCATGCAGTCTGAAATCTAAATATGTCATAGATTTATGAAATTTATACGTGTTGTAGATGTCCAAAATCTATACTTGTCCAAGATGTTTTAGACCATATTGTGTGAAATCTATAAGATGCCTAGATGTTTGAAAATCTATAATTGTCCTAGATGTTAGTTTTTAGTTTTGTCCTTGTGGTTCGAAAAATGGCATATGGAATACTACCATTTTCATAAAATTCACCATAGAAGCAATTCATATGCCTATAGTGGAATAATTACCTTAATGCAAGGGACTTTTGCAAATTCAACTCAATTATTTTTGAATGTTGGATTTCAAATCTATAGTTTATTTAGATCTCTCACTTTCACTTTCAATCCAATCTTAATCCCTAAAGATCCAAGGCCTTTTCTAGATTAAAATGTTATTGTTTTTGAAGAATTGAAGTGATATAGGTGTAAATGTCATTAAAGTATGTAGATCTAAAATTTACAATCTTGTGGTATGTATGTTGAAGATGACGTGTATCAAATTTGGAGTCATTTGGTCACATAAATTGAGTGATTATAATGTTTTAGTGTTGAAAAAAGATGCCAAAATTTTCCCAAAAATACAATTAGAGGTCAAATTTGGTTTCTAAACCTACTCAAATGAAAAACTTTGAACTACAAAAGTACATCAAAATTAGCATACAAACATTTGTGGTAGAAAATATCATTCAATTGAGTCATTGTGTTTGCAAAATGAGTATAAAATGTCAAAAAATAGTTACAAAAAACACACCTAGTGCTAAACATCCTTCTACTAAAATGCTTCTTAGTCTCTCATAACTTCTTAGATTCTAGGCTAATATGTGCAACTTTTCAAACAAAAAATATTCAAAATAGACACTATATAAAGAATAAAAAAGCCACAAAAATTCACTGTAATCCAAAAATGTTTGGTTTTAGAACTTTAAATTGCTCCCAAACATTCAAAACAACTTAGATTGACTTGAAAAATTGACCTCAATAACTAGACTTCTAGAAGAATATAACCCAACAAATTTTATTGAAATCAAACATTATATATATGAAGGATATATAAGCCCTGAAGTTGTTGTCATCAAATGTAGTTTGGTAAATACAAATTGAACCTGAGAACTTTAATTGGCTTCCCAAAACTTTGCATATTTTAGAATTATCTCAAAATTTTATCAAGTGTAAACTAAAGGAAAAAGTGCAAATTTTCCAACAAGTTTTGTTGAATATGAACATCAACTAAAAAAGTTATAGAACTCTAAATTGGACTTCTAGACTGTGAGGATACTTTTGGGCCCTAAGGGGGTTTAGGGGTTACATATATAACTAGTGGGTGCAGTGAGCCTATTTTAACCATAAAAGTATGATCCACACCCACTGATTCAAGCCCCACTATCCATTATTTTGTTTGTTGTCAACTTTGTTTGCTATTAGAGTTTGCAGCTAGAAAGTCTTGCATTGACCAATCACCCATATGAGATTCAAGCTAACAATGTGTTGTTTTTGGAATTTTCTGTGCCCACTTTGGTATTAGTATAGTGTTTCAAAAAATTCATATTATAATCATACAAACTCAAAAAATTACAAAATCAATTTTCTTAGTTCCTAATCCATTTCTTAACAAGTGCACATCATTTTATGCCATAGCTACCTTCCAGATCTGTAAATTTAGGTGTCACATTTAGATGCATTTACCTTCTATACTGCAGGAGACTTTCTCCTCATAGAAAAGCTCACCTTTTAAGGAAGGTCCTACTCAAACTTCCCTCATGAGCTATGGCAAAGCTATGGCAAAGCTATGTTTGTAGATAAGAGCCAATAAACAAATACATCAACACATAAGCTGAACAGTAAGTACCAACATCACAATCCAAACCGATCGACATCTTTCCCTTGTAAGTGAAATAGGTAAGAAATCACACCTTCCAAGAGGGACGATATTTACAGAACATAATAATTCACAAAGTGCGTCAACCTGAAAGGCATGGAAACTACCCCAAGTCTTTATAAGCAGAAACATGACAATATCCATTTTACACACCGTTCCACACTCTACAATTGCTGCGCGGCAGTACTTGTGGCAAAGAGCAGAAATAAATGTTAACCAGTCGCCTCGTCGAGTTGTCCTCACAGCGCGCTAGCCAGACCCATGGTACACTACTGTAGTTATATACAATTCTACGCAAACTTGCTCTGAGGTTCTTCCCAGCCTCACCCGACATCCACCGTCCGTTGATTCCATTCTCTAGAGCAGATAAAAATCTGTCCTACCTGTCAACAACAACCTGACATAGCTTGAGCCTGTTTCTACACAGTAAGATACAAATTAATCAGGAACGATCATCCTATCTCTCCCCAGCAGGCAGCTCGCAATACTTTGAACCAGTTTCTAGGCTGTTAACGTACACATAGACCAAGAAAGGATAAAAACCCTCATGCCTACTAGTGATACTGGTTCTCAAATATTCAGTCAAACCCAACAAAGGAACTTCTTCACAACAGGCGATCTCGACTTGCAAACCTTCTGTCCTGTCAATGCCAGGCACCCCTACTACACATCCGCAACCACAAACGACCAGTCTCGAAATGAACCACGTGCCGAAGCACTGTTTGTCGGACTTGACAGCTACCAATGAAGCCAGGTTCCTGGATAATCTCGAAAGAGATTTGAAGATTGCACAACGGTGCGTGACGGAAAAAGGAAAAAGCCATCCTTCAAACAGAAAACATGATCAACCACCTGCACACCAACACGTAGAAACCGATTTTCAGAAATTAGCCATAGCTACTGCAACTGCAACTCCGATTGACTCGGTCCCGACCTTCAAGATTGCCATCTAACAATCATCAGAATCCAAACACAAACACAGAGAACCACTAAAAGCTGATACCAAAAATTCAAAACCAGCCACAGAATACCCACGAGAGACCCCAATACGAAGTGACGACATATAAATCATTCGGTAACCAAGTAACCGATCTAGCAACCCTTCATTTACACTTGTTCCCAGTGCAAAAGCCTCACTACTAGCAAACAACTAGGGATTTCCTTCAGCTTACTCTGCTGAGATGCCGACCCCATTGCCGTCACCCCTGACGCTGCTTGCGCTTCACTTTCAGACGCATCTGGCTTGAGCTTCTCGGAGGGCACTGCAACCCCCCCCACCGGGCTGGGCGAGATTGCGTCCGCTTCAATTCTCATCTCTTCCGCTGCTGCTTCGCCACCTGAGCTCTCCTCCCCCCTGGCCCCGCTTGCACTCAACGGTTCAGGCATAGTTCCATCTTCCTCACCCATTGGGGTTGCACCAACACTGCCTACCTCATGCATCTCTACATCATGCACAACAGCTGAACCGTTCCCTTCATTCTGCCCCGAAGGCATCACCTCCGCGGCCATTGGGCCAGCTGCTTCCCCAGCCATTGAGTCAGCTACCTCCGCAGCCATCGTAACAGCTGCCTCCACAACCATTGGGCTAGCTGCTTCTCCAGCCATTGAGTCAGCTACCTCCGCAGCCATTGTAACAGCTGCCTCCCCAGCCATTGAGTCAGTCGCTTCCCTACTCATTGTGTCAGTTGTTTCTCCAGCCATTGCATCAACTACCTCTGTGACCACTGCATCGCCGGCCACTGCAACCGTTACCTCCTCGGCCATTTCTTTCATTGCATCCCCTGACTCCCCCTCCACGACCTTTGTCACAGCCTCGCTCTGCAAGCCGGACGTCTCGAGAGGCTCCTGCCCTTGCTCTGGAGTTCCAGGCTCTGGCCTTACGATGTCCAGATCAGAGGCAGCATGGGTTGTGCCATCATTGAACATGCCAGCGTCCGACAGCACTGCGGCCTCGAGAATCTCCTGTAAATAGTCCGGCCTTCGATCGTGGCTCGCCTGGCCCCCACCCGCTGCCTGCATGCCCTCGCCGTCGACTTCTACCAAGGCGTCGAACAAGATGCTGGCGTCGTCGTGCACACTCACGGGGGTGAACATCACGCCGTCGATGGACTCGTTTTTCACTGCTGGCTGAGCCTCACCCATGTGACTCAACGCAGCCTCCTGCTCACTCGAAGGCTCCAGCCTGCGCACGCCTTCCCCATTCCCCTCATCGGCTGTTTTCACCTCGTGCCTGGAAACCCTACTCTCGATGCGTCGAAACTCCTTGTGAGTTATCGACCGCGGTCTTGTCTGCTGATGCCTGAATTGATGGTGCTGCTGCTCGGGCTCGTGGGGGGCCTCGGGCTCTACTGGAGATGGGTTTGTTCGAGGCCGAGCCCTAACAGTCTCAGCGCTGCTGTTGCTTACTCCGCTGGACGGTGTCTCGGGCTTCACGGACGGGTTTTTCCGGCGCATTGGAGTCATGCTTCGAGAGATTCGAGGGGAGCTGTTGATCACCCGGTGCAGCTGTCGAGCGAGCTCCTCGTCGTCAACCGATGGGCGTCTTCCTCCGTACCCATCGTCTCGCTCGTGTTTCATCGAGGCTGACCTTTCTCTTCGCGGCTCCGAGTGCACGTTGATTTGGAGCCTCACGGGGGCACCCAACTTGGTCTCGGAATTTCCGAGTTTCCTTCTGAGCTCAGACCGACACGCAGCTTCTGCCTTGCAAGCGAGCGCCGCAGCTTCAAGAGCGGCCTTTGCTGCTGCAGCTGCTTTCACAGCGGCACCCGCCTTGGCAGCGGCGTTCGCCTTCGCTGCCGCGGCCACCTTCGCCGCAGCTGTTGCAGCGTTCCGCGCAGTCACGGCTGCGTCTTGGGGCGATGCTGCTGCTGCTGCTCCTGCAGCCTCCCCCAACGGTGGTGCTTGTGACGACACCACCTTCCTTGGCGGCCCTAAGCTTGAAGCTTTCACGACGCCCGCTGCGTCCGGACTCGGCCTGTGCCGCTCGAATCTTGAACCGTCTCCGTGATGATCTCTGCGCTCTCTGTGCATGCGCGGCTTCTTGAGTGCTGCGCTCACGAAATCGACAGGGCTGGAGCCCGTCTCGTTCGGCCTCCCCGAACTGGACTTGCTCCGCATCCCAGTTACTCCATTGGCCTCTCTCGGGCGTTTCACACAATCCAAGCAAATGTACGACGCGGTGTCCGGCTTGCTCCCCGAATGCTTCTGCTCGCACTCAAGATGCACCGACCGCCTGCATCGCGTGCACACCAGCCACTTCGACGGGTCTCCTAACAGAGTCGCGTCGTGGTACATAACCAAACAATGAGGACAGAACATGCTCTTCGAGTAAAGTAGGGTACAGGCACTGCAAAGACGCAAGGAAACGCCCCCTCGCTTGATTCTGCGCAAGCTGTTGCTATCCACAGTACTACAACCCATGCACCCCTCCTCGCCCTTGGGCACTCCTGATTCCACAGAGGGAGACACCACCGGGGGGGGCGACGTCGGCAGCAACCCATTCAGCTTCAACCCTGCCAGCAATCGCTTCCGCGGGGGAAGCGAGCCTCCTTCCATTTGCAGCGCCCGAGACGCTGCTGCATCCCCCGTGTCCATCGCTCCTACATCCGCGTCACCCATACCGCTGCCCTTAACAACGAACTCTCCTCTCCCAGCACTCCCCTTACAAACCCTAGTCCTGTCACCCGCCCTAATATACACTCATCATCTCCCGTTAGGGCGAGCATCACATTGCAATATGAATACAGACTCCTCCACCACCCCCACCCCCCACCCCCAACACTCCTACACACAATCTCTCTCTTACTCCCAACCCTACCAACCCGCGACCTTCACATTCCTTGACTCATGGCCCCAAAATTACACTCTCCCACTCAAACACTCTCTCCCACTTACGCACTCAAAACCTAAAACTCAAAACCTGTTATCATCGTCACCACTAGCCACTCCGTCCCACACTCACAACATTCCCCCCGCTTCTTCCTCTCCGCTCTCCTACCTTCTCCCTGGCCCTAACAACTCTCCTAACAACTCTTCCTCACCAACCACAAATTCCAAATTCCCCGCATTACCAGAAAACCGCAACCTCATGCCAAAATCAAAAGAGGAAAAAACAGCACGCAAGAGCTCGCTCTCTCCAAGCTTGTCGTGCTCCTCTCCTTGGCGCGTTTTCTCCCGAGACCCTAACGTTGCAACCTGTGGGACGCCAGCAAACAGAAGCAGTAGGTGGGTTGTTCCAGCAAGTGTGAGGGTTTAGGTGGTGAGCATGATCACGAACGACAGGACGGGATTGTGGAAACCCTAGGTGAGGAATTTGGGCAACTCACGAAGCTTACATCGTGGAGGACGAAGGGAGCACAAGACTCGCAGCAACAGGGGCGCAAGCCCAGGAAGAGCCTGCGGGGGGCAGGGAAGGGAGGGGTGGGGACTGGGGCAGGGCAGGGCAGGCCGTCACGGTCGTAGGGGGGATCAGCACGGTCGTAGAGGTGGGTTGTTGGGCATGGTCGTAGGGGGGACCCGACGTGGTGGAGATAGGGTTAGACCGCGGTTTACGTGAGCCGACTGCGTCGTCACGCGGGAAGGGGAGAAGGTTATCCGGGTGGGGCCGGAATGGGTGGCGTGCGCATCAGTGGCTGGATTTTCGTCCTGCTACAGTAACTGCAGTTTGACTAACTGAAGGTAACTACACCGCAGGAGGTTAAAGTGGTCATTTGAAGTCTTCGTTTTTACCTTTGGGAAAACACAGGAATTTTTTAGTTGCCACCCATAATAAAATTTGGAAATTTGGAATTCAAATTTGGAATCAAAGGCCCCATACTTTCCTTCCATTTGGATAGAAATAGCGAAGACTAGTAGGAAAGGTGAAGAATACATGATACTAAACAACTACAAAATAAAGAGAATTATTTTCATTTATCCTTGGCCAAGGGAAGATAGAAAGAGGATACATTAGATGTTTTTTGAAGAATTAGAAGAGTGTTTTAGGCATGTTCCCAATGTTGTGAACACTCAGAATTAAAAAATATTTAAATTTTTTATTTATTTTTAAAGTATTTTTTTAAATACTTTAAAAAATAATTTGAATATTATTATCTAATGTAGTAGTCTCTATGCAATTTCAAATTGCATTTGTGGTAGAGTTCCGACGACATTTCTATATTTGAGAATTCGCAATCTTCTAATTGGCAGAAAAAACATCTAATGTATCCTTTGAGTGACCATTTTAACATCTTGCATCTACACCAAATTTTTTATTACATGCTTCCTAATTTTTGTGGTTGAATTATATTGAAAGTTAAAAGGATATACATCCAAAAATTAGAAGTATTCTTGAATTTAATATTTAACTAAGATAACTCTAAAGAAATTAGTATATTTCTTACCATTCAAAGGATGTGTTGTAATAAATGTTGCAATAGTTGCAATACAAAGGTAATTAATTAGATTTATTTGTTGCCCCTTTAGAACTAAAATCTATCCTTATAAATTCTTGCCTACAATATTTTGGATCTATGATGCTTTAAAAATATGTATAAAGAAAAAATCTAGGAGACTTTTTTGAATTCCTCCAAGATTTTATCTCTAAAGGACCAAGTGACCATTCAACATATACAAATAATCTTAGGTAGTTGTCTACAAAGTCTATTTTCACTAGATGCTTGTGAAATTTTGAGATTTTGAAATGTACCTTTGTCTTTTTAGGAGTAACAAATATTAAAGAAATTCAATAATCAACATTTCTTCTTTGTACACAATTATATGTAAAATAACTGAACCTAAATTGACCACTTGTAAAAACAATCCTTACTATTGAAGGGGAATAAGACAAGGAAGATATCTAAATGTTGAGCATTATAAAGATATATATGTAAGGTGGATTTTGGAGTCATTTTTGGTAGTGAACAACTCCAATTATAATATTTTGGGGTGGCAACCTTACAAATGGTCAATTTGGGAGATACTTTCTTTTGTTTTAATTTCTTCACTAGGACATAATTCGATACTATAAGTACCATTTGTTAATGTGTCTCAAATAGATTTTGGCATCACCTACATTACACTATTAGCCCCCTACACCTTGCATCTTCAAAAAATTTGAATCTAATTTACAATACTTCCAATAATTCACAATACTTCCAAAAACTATAAAAACCACTTGCATTTTGATTCATTATTCTACACTAATGTGCAAAAATTGTTGTTTATTCTCTAGAATATTCCAGCTAAACCACAAATCTTCTTTGTGCAATTTTAGATGTGATTACCTTAGGTACCTTAAATGAAATTTTAGCTAGAACATATAATATAATAAACAATAAATAATTGTACGATAACAAGAAGTTTGTCAAGTGTGAAAAGGGTTTGCGACCTCCTGAGGTTTCCCAGTGCTTGCCAGTGCCTGACCCCTCTCCTCTAAAGATTATCGAGGGTTTCACGCAACTGCAAGTCCGCAACATCCGTGCCGCTCATGTGTTTCGGAGGATTGCCCTTCCTTCCTCAGCTCCGAAATATCTTCACTCCACTCAACGAAGGTGACGAAATCCTTTCTTCACGAACCAATGTTTGCGCACTTTCGGGAATTTCTTCGAGATTTTTCTCTTCTTTCTGTGCGGTGCAAATTTGTCCTTGCGTCAGACGAAGTTACTTTAGGAGGAACGGCGCCTTGCACTGTGGCCAGAGCTTCGTCTGCTGTCGAAGCGACTGACGTTGGCTTGGTCAGTGTTGTCAGGTACCCCTGAAACCCTAAACCCTAAAACCTTGGAACGTTTGAATTAATTCTCAAAGTTTATGTGAAATTCGAATCTGCTTGTTTGGAATTAAGTAGTTTTGAGGTGAATATTCTTTGAGTAATATATTTAGTGTAGGTGAGGGATTGTGAGGACGTTGGTTCCTGGTGTCTGTGTGTTCATGGAGTCAGTAACTTTCCCTTGCTCCCCTTGGTTATATGGCTCGAGTACAATGTCCTGTTTTATACTCCTCCTTTCGAGCCCGTTGTTTGGACGGCTCTTTGAGGATGACTTCCTACTGTCAAATTTTCTTTTTGAATTTTGTTTTTAATTGTTTTCGACCAATGTATACTTTGTGTCTTCATTAATTCTGGATACGTAAAATTTGGTCCCATATAAATTGTATTTTCACAATGTGATCAACTGAATTGATCAGTTTAATAACGTGGATTGCAATAAAGCTTTCCATTTCTGTGGGCTGAGAATGGTAATCTTTTCTGAAGTCATTAAGCTGAACCGTAGAAATACTGAAATTTATCAGCGTAGAGTTGTTTGATTTTCACAAATCATGGGAAAGATGCTACCTCTTGTGATTGGCTACTTCTCTAGCGGATACACGCGAGTCTATCCGGTTGTTCACCCTAAGGGTTTCACTGATTCTTAGTGGTCAAATTTACTCGTTTTTGGAGAGGGTCCTCTCGACGATTACAGTTCACAGTTGGTAGTAACTGGAAATTGTAGCATTATGATTGAAAACATGAAATGCGTTCCCTGGATGTGGTTTGTTGTGAAAAGTGTAGTGAAAATTGTTAACTAATGTAGTTAACAAATTGTTAACAATCTCTTTAGATGTCAACTCTAAATATTGATAGTTCATGTTCAAACTGATTCATGCAATGGGGCTCTAAAGCTAACCAATTCAATGCACGCGATGTCTCTGTCTCTGATGATTTTCATTTTTAAGACTAGTTCTTAGTATAATTTATGCAATTTCTTTGGAATAGGCGATTAATAGAAATCTAATTGAAATCTAAACCTCCAACCTGGAACTCGACTTCCATTTGCAGCGTGCAAACCACTTTTGCTATACTTTTAGAGCAACTCCACCAGGAGTTTGTTGCTAGATTCCAGTATGAATTAGGAGGACGTTTATTTCCTTTGGATCTGGATTCTCATCCTCTGTTGCAATTCATATATGTTTGTTTAATGTTGCCAGATTCCAGTTCCCACGTGAATTGGAATAAGATTTTGTGCTTGGTGGATAGTCCTATCTGGTCTTTTTGATAGCAAGTGTCAATTAGTAATTGGTCGATTGGTCCTTGTAGATGCAGGCAGACAGTAGAGGGATCGCCCTTCCAGGTGTTCACCGTATTGATCAATTTGGAAGGGATCATCCGCGGTGCCAAAAAGCTTCAGGTATGCATCAAATGCCAGTTGTCATGTAAAGATGTTGTTGTGCAATTTGTCCTTAGTCCCGGAGAGGATGTGACTGACATAGATGGTCTGAGCATTTGTGCACAACTTTTACTAGTGCAATTTTAGGAACCAACTGTTTGTACTTTAATGCACTTGGTGATTATTGTGTCCTTTTTTGATCCAGGACGGAGTCTGAATTTTTTGGAAGATGCCTAGTCCTTCGAAACCCAAACGGCAACGTGTAGACCTCACCTGGGATGAGAAGAGGAAAATTTGTGAAGTTCAGAACCAGAAATCTACTTTAACGCATTCGGAACTTGCCAAGTACATGGTTGAACATCATGGTTTCAGACTTGTGAACCGATCAACCATCTCCAAAATCCTTGAGGAATCAGAAAGGTGGCTTGTAGTTCAACCAAATGTTCGCGAGGGGAAAACCAGGAGGGTGAGGGATGCAAAATGGCCGCAAGTAGACAAAGCTCTTATGTTATGGGTGGGTCAAATTCGGGCACGACGAGGGTTTATTAGTGATGCAATGCTTGTCGAGAAAGCAACGGAATTCAGAGATGCTTTTGGCATCTCTAAGAACGACTTCAAGCTTTCTCATGGCTGGCTGGAGAAGTTTAAGTCCAGACATGGAGTTTCATGTCAGAACCTCCATGGTGATTCCGCTGATATAGATGTTCATGGAGGGGGGGTTGCTCATGCCAAATTGCTTGAAATCATCGCAACGTACGACCCTCACGATGTTTTCAATTTCGATGAGACAGGCTTGTACTACAGGGCACCTCCTTCTAAATCTCTAAATGTAGGTGGTTCGAGGGAAATGGAGAAAGATCGCGTTACTTTGGGGCTCTGTGCGAACATCTCTGGGAAGGAGCATCTAAAGATGATTTTTATCCACAAAACGGCCCGACCAAAATGCTTTCCTGAAGCTTTTGATCCCAATATTTTTGTGCATTATTATTCAAATAGCAATGCATGGATGAGTGCAGATATTTTCTCAGATTGGGTGACAGGTGAAAATAAGAGGATGGCTGAGAAGGGGAGGAGAATTCTTATTTTGTTGGACAACGCTGCGAGCCATAACATTGAGGGCATGCAGAAGACTCAGATTGGTGAATTTGACGCCCTTGTTCTGTCAAACATCACCCTCTTATTCTTTCCTGCAAATGCGACCTTGGTTGTTCAACCTTTGGATCAAGGTGTCTTTGCCTCTTTGAAATTGCGTTACAAGCGCAAATTGGTCGCCTGGACTTTGGCTCAATGCGTTGCTTCTGAGAATGTTCAGGATTTGAACTTGCTGCAATGTTTGATTTGGCTGGTGGCAACTTGGAATGACCTTGATGCTGAGATCGTCCGAAATGCCTGGAGAGTAGCGGATATGTTTCCTCGCAACTGGACTACAGACATTATAAGTCTTCAAGAACGTGCCAAAGTGCGAACGGATGAAGAAATTACAGAGCTTGAGAAACTTATTGCTGCTTTGGATCTTGGGAAAACAGCAGATGGCGATCCCATTGAGAAACTCTCAGCTTCAGAATATATTAGTATGGTTGATGAGGCCAACGTTGAGGCAGAATATTCAACCCAACAGATAGCTGACTTGGTGGAAAATGGTCAAATGTTGGTTGATACTCTTACTGATACTGATAGGGTTGAAGTGGAACAGGATGTGTCAATTGACAAGAATGATACTGAACGTGTTGCTATTCACATGGTAGAAGCACATGTTTGTGGCCAGAAGTTGTTGCATTTTATGTTAGGTGAAGGCTCTGATAGTTTTGAATGTTCGGAATTGTTGCAGATGGAGAGAATTTGTGATAAGCTTAGTAGAATGAGCGTGGCTCATGTAACTGCCACTCCGTTGTCTGATATCAAGAGTTTCGTGTTGGGTGATTGAAGGATATCATTTCAGTATATAGAAAATTCCAATTTGGATTCCATCAAAGCACTTGTTTTTCAGCATATTGCAGAGGTTTTCAGTGTTTTGCAGCATTTACGTGAATTTTCCAGCTCTCAAATGCACTTTTCAGTATTTAATGTGACGGAATTAAATCTGGAAGGATGAAGGATGTTGAGGCCCAAAAGTGGCCAATGGATGCCTTTCTAAATTATTGTAGAAATGATGAATGCTCGTATTGATCTAAAAATTGGATTATTTTTAGCAAAGTACTTTGGTAATAAGGTAGACAAGCATGTTCCCCTTTTAGAAGATGGCAACCCATTTCTAATCAGCCCCCATTTCCAATCCATAGGTTGTTTTCTTTTCGTTAATGTAGGGTGTAGTTCCCAAAGCAATTGTGGCACATTATAATTGGTTGCAAGGCTCTCATAAATGGAACTAGTCCTTGGTTGGTTTTACAATCAGCCTACATCACCATTATAGGTCTCAAAGAATCTTCTACTAAAAAATTCATAGTAATTACAATTTGTGTAGTAAAATTCTGAAAAAATATGACATCCTTCCAAATTCTATTTCTGTACATGAAAAAAAAATTGCATTCAATAAAGTTGCACACTACATATGTGTAATTGCATAAGTGGTTGAAAATGGATAAAATACTCTAGGTGAAGATTTTGTTCATCCTATGTTAGTCATACAAGTTGTTCTATGCTAACCAAGGGAGCCTTGTACCCAATCATAATGCATCGAATGTGTGTGATGAAAAATCAATTACTAATCTTTCTATGCACAAAGAGAGAGTACCCTATATTGTGAAAATGGAGAGGTGTATTGCCAAAATGGAGAGGTGATCATAAGTGGGTTGACTCTTATAGTATGACAAAATTAGGCAATGAATAGAAATGGACTTGTCTACCTTAGCTCTTATCCTTTCAAAATTAAGTTATATCAAGTTCTCCATTCAAGTACTTTATTGTCACTATCAATGTAGTGACTTTGGTGTGTGCAATAAGATGTAATCAATTATTAGTGAAAGGTTGTAGTTTAGACTATTAACTTTGAAAAGACAAGATTTAGTATCAAATAGTCAACTAAGAATGATCCTATTTATGATTGGATAAATCTATTCTATATTTTTGTCATCCATTAGACTGAAGACATCATGGTCTTTTTGAATAAGAAATCTTTTAGGCAAAATGATCATTATAGATAAGGATTATTTTCAAGTCTTAACATGGCATTTGCTAAAATACTGTACTTTTCCATGTTGAAGGGTTTTAGAAAGTACAAAAGACATTTTAGGATTTTTACAATTTGGCTTCTACATTTTTTGGTTTTCTTTTACCACTATTGTTCTTGTTTTAGTGATTATTGCTATTCTTATATTTTTATTAGCTATGACTTTTTTGAACTAAAACAAATATATTTTATTCCCATATCTTTTCTTGATTGTTTTGTCTTTCTAAATTAGTGATAATCATGAAGTTATAGAATTACATACCAAAAATAATAATTTGTTGTAATTTCTTTTAAAATTTTGAAATATTGTTCAAATTAGGCAATATAGAAGAAATATTCTTCAATCTCTTAGACTTTTTTTTTTGAAACCCAAGTTTTCTTCAATCTTTTAGACATTTCATTTACAACATTAGATGCTTCACGAGATGCTTTTTCTACCAGTTAGAGGACTATGAGTTCCCAATTGTAGGAATGTTGTCGGGAACTGCCACATACAGTGGAAACACCCAAAACCGTCCAAATAGGGAATTCAGCATGGTTGGAGGCATCTTTTTCTAAAACTGATATTTTTCTAGTATTAGCAAGAGAAAATAATGAATATTAAAAATAAATTAAAAATTCGGAATTAGTATGTAATTTCTACAAATTTTCAAAGAGTTGGCTCCCTAGACCATTGGAACCATCCTATAGGTGTACCCTAAACTGAACTCTGCTGAAATCAGTTGTCAGTGAATGAAAATTATACATATGTCTTACAACTGCGTCAGCAAATTAGAGTTAAACATTTGTCAGACACTTTAATGAACACTTATGGACAGATTTAGTGACACTCTAGGGACTAGGAATAGGTACAGGGATGGAAATGGGTGTTTCTCCCTTATGCAATCTAACGTGGACGAGAGACTTCCATGTCAGATAAAAATATTTAAAAATATTTAAAAATATTTATTTCCAAAACAAATTATTATTTAAATTTTATTATTTCCAAAAATTATTATTATTTAAAAATTATTATTATTATTCTGATTGTTTATAACATTGGAAACAGGCCTGAAATAGTCTTCTAATCCCTCAAAAAACATCTAATGTATTTCAAATTTATAAAAATTTCACAAAATACTTAATCTATCTATACCTTTTATAAGATATTTGAGAATATTCAAGTGTAGTTTGATAGAAATAGTTAGAAATTATGATTACCAAGACAACATATCCATTGGTGATTGTCTAAAATAAGATGTAGGATATGAACATTATGTAGTTGTAATAACAATTCATATAACTTCTCTAGTTTGCAAATGTATAATTTCAAGAAGATTATAATCTAACAGTGATTTCACATAGGAAGAATATATGTTAAAATTTGAATTTCAAGATTTTAAAAAAAAATTACTAATTATTTTTAAAAAACTTAAACAATTTCAATCAACAAACAAATATATGATAAATGTTTATAATTATTTTATGTAATGATTGATTAAAAAATGATTGATTTAGGATTTTAAAGTTTTGAATGTAAAATTATGTAGGAAATATTCATATATACTTGTTTTTTTGAATCCCTAAAGTCTTAAGGCCATTATTATGTGAAAAACACTCATATTATCTTTTTTAATGCAAACTATAAAAATCTAAAGATTTTTCTTTTGGTTTTGTATATTTAACTATAGGATTTTGCATTAAACTTGTATGAAAATGCCTCAAAGAAATTTCAAATTTTTTTTATCATATTAATTGCAAGATACAAACGCTAAAAGCACAAAAAAAACATTATTTCTTTGTTTCTAACTTCTTTAAATTACCGTAGAACCTCTCTAACTTTACCTTCCATATGCCAATAAACCTTTGTAAACCAATAGGCCCAAGTACTCTTGGCTTCAAGTATAAAATATGTAGAAGTACCAAATGAGAACCCAACAATAAAATTGTAGTAGACTTGGACCCTATCAAAAAAGGTTCAATATTTTTTTGAACAAGCTTCTTGGTCATCATGTGTGATGTTCTTTTCCTAAAAATATGGCATGTGTCTCCTTGCAACAACTTCTTGTAAAATTTGAACCCTCTCTTACTTAGAGAATGTCCCTAAACTTATATTGTTAGACAATCCCAATCCTACCAAGTTAGAGAGGTTCTACCATATAAGACTTTGAATCTTTTTAGTTTACATTTTTGTATTACAAATTATAAATTTTTATTTTTTTCAAGTTAAAGAATTGGATAGAGGGTTGTGTAATAAAATTCAAAAGCACACTTTCTAGTTTTGATTCCTTGAAAAATTGTTGATTTGAAGTAGGTGCAATATAGAAAGAAAACTAAATTGTAGCTAGCTTGAAGATGGAATTGGAAGGCACTAATCCCAATGGTAAGATTGTTCTAAAAAGAAACCAAACCACATGCAATTTTTTCTATAATTTTTTATAAATGAGTTGAAAAATAGATCTAATACATTGTTGCTACCCACCATCCCTTGTTTTGGGGTTATTGTGGCATAATTTTTGTTCTTAGGCACTAATTGAAATAAAATTATATTCCTAAAAAAATCAATTTTCCTATCTTAAAAAACTTTCAAAAAATCTTGCCAAAAATTGAGATCATAGGTACTTGCTAAACCCTTAAAGAATCCTTGAAGGAGACTTCTAGGACTTTAAGGGTTAAAAAATACAAAGTTATAAAGAAAAATGTAAATCTATAGATAATTCATTGTTAAGGTCTTGCCTTAAATTTTTTAATAATACCAACATATCTAAAATACATTTGGATGGGCCCAAATGGTACTTTGGTTCCATAGCTAATTAATATAATATTGTTTCTAAAGACTATCCACCAACTGGATCAAGAATTGATGCAAAGGTATATACAACCAAAATCTCCACTTGAAATGAATATAAAATGATTTCACATTACACATTTCAACTCCTTATGATATGAAATACCTTATGACACTTACGACTTATGCCAATGCAAAAATGTTCTAATAGTGAAGGCTCAATAATTTGATAAACACTTAAAATAAAATAATCTAATTCCACCTTCTTCTAAAAGCAATTGTGTATAGAAATATTTTCACATACTTTATAGCCTACCTACAATATTATCTATTTAGTTGAAAGCTATACAATACTATAATATTCTATCTTCTACTAACTTTAAAATATTGTGATTTTGATAAGTTATTAGGACACATACATTTGTATGATAAGCCAATATTTCAATGTACAAGTAAACTATTCTATTTGTGCTAGCCTATTTGTGCCACATTTGAGTTATTTGTAAAGTACCCTAAATCAGGGTTTAAACCCATGAGTTTTGTGAAAAAGCCAGTTGAATTAAAAGAGTCAAAATAAAAGTGGATATGAAACTTATTTTTCCATCAAAATGGTGCCTAAAACAGTTTGGTCCCGACTTTTGAAGTCATGTGACGTAAGTATCTTGCAAAAAAGTTTGATGGTTCAACTATAGTTGCCTTCTCAACTTCAAAAAAAGTCATGCCGAAAGTGGGGGGAAATTTTACAAATACATGAATTGTATTACTAATATACAATTCAAATTTTGAAATGCATAATGTTAGTACATGAAAAATGTAAGACATCACAAATGACATGTTCAAGTAACTTAGGCACAAATTGGCTAGTGGTGAACCAAGTCCACATGAAAGTTCACATGAAAGTCACTACATGAATTAGAACCAAAATACAATAGAACTTCTACTAAAATTCACTCTTTAAAGTAATAAACCTCTCTACAGTAATTTGTCAAACTAGTCCTAGTCCATAGACAAAGGTCATAAATGCAAATAACCCTCCTTTAGTATAATAAGTTCTTTATAATAATGTGTCAAAGCAATCCCAAATTCATAACGTTCAATAGCATATTGCCAAATTGCCTCCTAGTCGATGGAATGATGTGAAATATTCTACATCATTTTATCCAATAGATAAAATGGTGTAGAATATTTCACACTATTCAGTAACTAAAGTTACAAGCTTCATGAAATGTCAGACCAAGCTGATGGGGCAAAAGGTACTTTGTTGTAGGATCCAAATTAATAAATAACTTTGTTATGTCAGGAAAGGAACTAATGCATCATTCTCTATGTAGCATGGCAAACTACCAACAAACAACTAGCTATTAATTATATGATGTGAATTTTAATTCAAACATAAATCTTGCTTTTGATGTTATTTTTATTTGGGCCCGACAAGTTAATATAAGTACCCCAGAGATGTCATTGATGAAATTAAGAGATGAGGATTTCACAAAGCAAAAGGAGCCCTTCTATGGACTACTGAATGTTATGCTAGATTTCATAAAAGTCCTACTCTATATGGATGTTTTAATTAAAACTTTAGATTGGTACCATAGCTATCTTCCAATTAAAACACTCCATTTCTTTGGGCCCCAACCCAAGGGGCTTAAGTTAAACCCCAAATTCAAACGATAAGCCCAGTTTAGTTCGCGAGAGCACTCAGAATCCCTGCACCTCGTGATTCCCGGCCTCGCAGTGTGTTGATGAGGGCCTCTGCTTCATTGCAATGGCGATGGCGGACAAGGCGTCGAGACTTCTATTAGAGGAAATCCATAATAGCTGGTGAGTGCCTGACTGCTTGCCTGAGCCAAGTTGAGAGATGGTACCGTTTGTTTTTCCTTTTTTTATGAAAACGAGTTTAACTTATTGAGGAGTGATTTTTCTTAGAGTGGACGGAACGATCATCATCTCGGGAACTCATCATCAGCATCAACATCTGTCCTTCAGTCTTTCTCCCGCTGTATATTTCGGTCCTAATACGGCGAGCGAGATTCTGCGTTTCTTCACTTTGACATGCTGATTCCTGTCGACGAGAGCCCTGTTCTGACTTTGTCGGAATGGGAGGTGTTTCGGCGCTGAAGGGGGCAGGGTAGGGTATATTCGAGATTCGCTACTGTAGTGGAGAGCACTGTGTCTCTTGTGATGTGACGCGATTCTGTGTTTTGTGAGGCTTGATGAGAGTGTGAATTTGTGGTTCAAGTTTGGGATGAGGACGTTGAGAGCTTGTTTTGGTGGAATGGTGGCTGCGGGGAGTGTGATTTTCGGGGTTAGAAAGGGTTGGTGTGTGGTGGTGGAGTGTAGGAAGTCTTTTGGGAAAGAGATGAGGCGTGTTGGCGATTTTTAGTCGTGGGGTTCGCAGGTGTGGAGTGCAACCCTAGGTAGTATGGGAGTGTAGGAAAGAGTTTCGGAGGCGGGGTGAGGGAGGGAAGGGAAGGGCAGGGGATGGGAGCGTAATGGCTTAAGAGCTGGACAGGATGCCGCCGGCGTGCTCCACTCCGGGACTTCTAGGGGAGCATGGAAGCACTGTGGAAGACCGATTGCTCGGTGTAAGGTAATAAGGATCTGACCTATATGCGCTTGATGAGAATTGATTTTGAAACTTTTTGGTTGTCGCGAAGAGCAAATGGAATGTACTACAAATAGTTTCGTAATTTTTGGAGGTGCATTGAATTTGCGAGGTCAGTATGGTGTCATGCAGTAGACAATGCTTTTTTGACTTTCCTAACTTCTTCATGCTTTGCATGGGAACTTTAAATCCAATGCACTGTCCACCAAGGGGTTCTTAGTATGCTATAGTAGTCACTGGTTTCTGAGTTTTCGAAGACATTACGGTGTGCTTCTTAAGAGTGTGTAGTTGTGCTTATTCTGACGTTCCTAACTCAAAGCTTTTTATGAGGTATAAACAGACGCGCTTCGACTAATGAAACTTAAGTTTTTAATTGGTGTAAGGTTTCCATTTTAATGAAATTGAGTGACATTATAGACGGCTTAAGGACATCTAACTCAAAGGTCGTCCGGGTGCATTTCAGGATTAAGGGCTCCTCTTCCAAGGAGTCCTCGACCCTGCCCTTCGACGTGGACGAAGAGGCGAGTGGAGCTCCGGAGCGAGAGATCCCCAAGGTGGTCGCTGTTCTTGCTTCAGTTCTGGATCGCCTTGTTGCCAGAAACGAGCAGTGTGTGAACCAGGCTGCCGTTTTCAATCCGAAAAAGCTGACGATCTTCCACGGCCTGCGTGCACCGAACATCAGCATTGTGAAATACTTGGAGCGTATCTTCAAGTACACGAGTTGCAGTCCATCATGCTTTGTAGTTGGATATATCTTCATCGACCGTCTCATTCACCGGCAGCCGGACTTGCTTGTCACTTCCCTGAACGTGCATCGCCTGTTGATTACAAGTGTTATGGTGGCCACCAAAACTCTCGATGATGTGTAAGTTTCACGTTACACTCAAACCTCTTAATTATGACGTCTAGAATGTCATTATTGAATATGCTGCTCACATGCCACACTGTCACTGACTGTAGCACACTTGTCACAGAGTCCAACTGAAAAGTTGGGACTCCAACTGGTCAGGTTTATGAGGTTTGAGTGTACTTGAAAATTGTCTGGCATTTGTTGGTGAACCGTCTAACTACCCGAGCCCTTTCTCCTTATTTCTGGAATTTTCTCACTTCTGTTATCCTAGCGAGAAAACTTTGCAGATGACTAGTGGGTTTATCATAGCTTGTACCGCGGTAGGTGACTTTTCTGATATCAACCTGTGACACTATTAATACTTTCTTTGGTACGCTCACTTTGCAGGCACTTCAACAATGCTTTTTTTGCTCGAGTGGGAGGTGTCAGTGTGCTCGAGTTAAATCGACTAGAACTTGAGTTTCTTTTTCGCCTTGACTTTAGGCTAACTGTGACCACCAGCGTCTTTGACAGCTACTGCTCCTACTTTGAAAAAGAGGTGATATCTTCTGAGAAGAAGACGGAACGGAGTCTCCCCGCATTCGGTAGTAGTGCCTCCACAAGCCCGGTCGAGAAATCATCTAGCCTCTGGAATAGAGCATCTCCTGGACCGCAAGGGCAGCCACTAGATCAAGAGCAACTTCATGCAGAATACCAACGAACACTTGCCAGGATTGTCAACAGGGAATCATCGTCTCCAAGTAATTGATACGCTCTTTCTCATGTAGTTCTACTGGGGGGTGGCGTGGAGGTGGAAATAGTACGTGGCGGGATCATGGTGCGTCGAAAAGCTCTGCTCGGTGGAGCCGTTACTCCTCGATAGTGACTTCCTGGATACTGCAGCTACGTTTTGGTAACTGACTGTTTCTTGCACAAAGACGAACCGGATTGGAGTGCTGCTCAGGAGCCACTCATCGTGAGTTCTATGAAGAGGATGTTCTAGTTGTGTACAATTCAGGGGATGGCGACGCCCGCTTCTGGTGTTTTTCAATTGTTATTGAGCTTAAGAAGTTACAAGCACTCTTTGTGCAGGAAGTGCAACATGGTGTGGTATCTGCAAAAATGGTGACTCTTGCTATAAATTTGTCAATCTTTCCGACCTCCCAACTCTAACTGATGCATTTGGATCGAGTTGAGTTTAAGCTTTGACTGCACTTTATCTCGCCATTTCCTCTTGTGGCCTAAGAAACAATAGTGGATTGTCAGCATCAGATTTTACATACAGAAGAGACAAGGTGGGATTACTGAGTTTCTGATCATGTAATGTAATTGTGACTAATGTCGTGATATTCGGGATGTAGCCAGAATGAATTTGGGGCGTTAGGTCTTTTGGTTCCATAAAATCTCTGGCGGCTTCAGCAGTAGAATTTTAAGAACAAAGTTGGTTGTGACGGAGAGACCTCAAAAGAAAGCTATTTCTATAAACCATCTGCCAGTGAGTCCTGGTTAGACCCTCTAAACGCGTGGAGTGCCGACATGCAGCAGCACACAATTTTGGTTACTCGTTACAGTGCTCTAGACTGCAGCAAAATTGCCTCTCCAGGAGTTGAAGGCCATTGATTCTGGTGGCACGAAGACGGATGGAATGTCGATCTGCAGGATTTAGTCTTCTTTTATATCAGTGAGTTGACTCCTTTAATCACTTTGCTAGTTTTAAACTTTTTGCCAGGGTTGGTATCTGCTTGAGACAAGTAGGAAAAGCATCATTATTTAGGAATTCGAGAGCTATTGAGGACAGGGTTTTAGTTCTGCTGCCAGTGTTGTCGAGAGGGGCGGAATGCTGGCCCTCCTGCATTACGTACGAATAGATTGGAAGCATCCATCTATTTTGTTTACTGTTGACATTGTAGATACTGATCGCTTGCAAAAAGTATCTGTATTTATAGCTGAAATTTGTGTTTTTATTGTATTTTTGAACTGATTGTTTGCAGCATACCCATCTATTCTGCCTCATGAGTTCGGTTTCTGTGTTTTATTGTTATGTTAAGTTGTCGCTGAAAATTTGGGAATTGAGAGCACTGGTTACGTGCAAATGCTGTACTGTACTGTCCAGATTGAGTTTCAGAAAATAGAATGAAACGGATTATCATTTCTGTTGTTTAATTGAAGTCATATCTGTCTCTAATCTCTACAGGATACAGTAAGGTGATCGATGCACAATACGGAAGCATATGTTAATGGGAGTACCTGTGGAGCTATTGTTTAACTTTAAATGTTCCGGAACCTGTGTCATTAGTCACCCCTAGTAAGGTACTAATTATGGCCCCTCTCTGAATTGCGTCCCTTATCTACCCCTATTATCTGCACCTATCCGAGATTTGTGGGTTGGAATTTTGGACTAACGCAGGTTAGGATTTTAAGTTGATTGGGAGAAACAGGGACCGTATTGGGTATGCTTACCTTGTTTCCTCACAAATATTTGACAAAAGCTCCGCTTGTATGCTCGCATTTATACTTTATCTGCCTATAGAATAGGCCTGTAGAAAGTAGAAAGGGTGTCATTGAAACAACAATCAAAATCTCTAAATCAGAGCACGTGTTTTGTGAGTCTTTCTTCTGGGTTGAACCCAAATCAAATTTTTGGCCATTTTTGTATTACTTATTCTACATTTCCTTTGCCTGCATGGATTTGTTATATGTAATTTTACTCCCTAAATAGTGTTGGAAGGTGAAGATCATAGGATTTGTACCTAGTGATCAGTGGGGTGGGGTGAACCAACGCCTTTGCTATCCTCCCAAAGTTCCTGAAATTTTTCCCCAAGGGTGCATGTTAAAAAACAACCTCCTATTTTGTACTTGATTAATCTAAGGTAGAACCACCTATATTGGATCACTTGAGCAATTCTGGAATAGATCATGAGGAGTATGAGGCTATGCAAATTTTTCTCATGTAGATAGATAGGAAATATTGGGATTGCAAATTTTTTGTAATTTTATTCCCAAAATTGAAATTACTATGATTTTTGGAAGCTAAAGAGTGCATTGAATTGATGGCCAATGTCTAAAGTCTTCCAATTCATATCATAGTTGAGACTACTTTCCTACTTGGTACTTTCCAATTTTTGACTATATTATCAGCAAAACTACTCCAAAACTATTATTTCTGGGACAACTACCAAATTTTAAGGAAAAAAAATCTTTGGAATAATGTAACCATAGGATCTTATAGTGCATTGGTTTGAGAAGATGTAGAAAAAATTTCAAAAATTTTCACCTTGTAGATTGCAAGATATTAGTGTTTGAAGTTACAAAAATCACTTTTTTACCATTGCAAAAATCCGGGTAGCTTCACTTTAGAAGGCCACATTTGTATGAAAAAAATGTCCAAAATGGTTGTAACTCTTTGGATTATTTTTCAATTCAAGTTGGCTATATGCTTGAAAATTTTCAAATCATTTGGAATTGGACAACATATTAAAAAAAATAGTAAGTAGAAAGAAATAGAGAATGATTAAAAATACTAAATTGTTAACAATTTATCTATTGAATTGAAAAATGTCAATTCCAATGGTTGTAATGTTGTAATAAACAATATACACTTTAAATTTTTATTCTTTTTCAAAAATATTATAATTGAATTTAATAAAGGACTTCAAAGTTTTATTTAGAATAGACAATCTATAACTTCCTACAAGCTACCCACAATCTAAAACTTCCAAAACTTTCATCTCATTAATCAAAATGAAATGATTCAAAGCTTTCTAAGTATACATAAATCTAAAAAACTAATTTCAAATTTTTATTTTTTTAAAATATGATTTTCAAAGAAGTTTTTTTAGTTGCCCAATCTACCCACCAAGTAATGAAAACTACATATCATACAATAACTTTTGAACCATGTAGTCAAAAGTTATTGAAATTGTTTGGCCTTTAAGCTACTCCTTGGGTTCATGTTGTGTGAAAATTTCAAAGTTAAAAAGAAAAAACTCCATCCGTAGTGAGCTGCCCAAAATTGCTATATTACCAAAAACACAATTTGATCCTTTAGGTGTTAATTAATATATCGTGTGCACCACTCTTTGCTAATTTGTGGCCTATAATTACAAATATGAATTTAAAAATTAATTAATTTTTTAATACATACTAGGTAAAAAGGTCATGTATTTTCCCCAAGAAGAAAATTGGAGACAAGTGAACAAGCCAATTTATTCCAACCTAGATAGGATAGACAAAAAATAATTTAAAAATAGATGTACAAAAATTTGGAAATCTGAATTATTTTTTGGTATGGAGAATGAAAGAAAAATGAAAAAATTGACCAAATATTTGTAGTTTTTTGTAGATTAGCCTTGAAAGTCTCAAAGTTTATGTGGGGGATGATGGATTTCATGTAGGCTTGTGTGACCTCAATTTTTGACATGCTTTTTTTTAATGCTTTTTTGGAGATAGGAAATCATATTAGCTTTTGGGGGAATACAATTTTTATTGCAATTGGTGCCTAGGACCAAAAAAGACAAAAAAAAAAAATTCAAGGAGTACCAAAAAAATCACTAGAGACTGAATATTTTAATTTTTAATTTTTAAATCTTTTCTCAAAGATTTTACTTTTGTCTACATGTGAAGCTTTGATTCATTCTATGTAGAGGATTAATGAAAAAGTTATGGATGATCTTATTTTGGAAGCAATCTAAAGACCTTCTTATAGAAATCATTCATAGAAATCATTTTTTAATTCAATTTTCACTATTTTCCAAAAACAATCATTAAAAAGTATTAAGTTTGTTTGCTAGAACAATCTCACTCTTGATACTAGTATGTTTCAATTCCATCTAACAACTTTTAACAATTTAGTTTTCATTCAATCTTTCACCTACCTTTGTTCATCAATTTTTTTAGGAATGAAAATAAATTGTGTGTTTTTTGAATTTTTTTCCCAATATTCAACATCAAAAAATTGGAAAACCAAAAGCAATAGTGTAAAAATTTGTAAGTAAAAAGATTCAAAACCAAAAAATCTTGTCAAGCAAGGTGCAAAATACTTGTAATTTTCACTGTAAATGAAAATATCTTGCAATCTACATGATCAAAGTCTTTGATATTTCTTTTGATAGATTTTCATAGTATTCTAGTGCAAGATTCTATAGTTAGATACGAAATTTTTCTTTTAAATGCAATTGGTAGTTTTGAGTGTTTTTGATGAAAATGGGCCTCAAGACTTCAAGAATTAAATGAATATTCCACAAAAATTAATGAACTTGCCTTTTAAGTACAATATCCATACATAATGTAGTTTTCAAATGAAAGTAAAACAGTTCTACTCTCAAAGTAGTTTCATAAAATATTAAGCAATGGTTGCCATGAATTTGAATGAGGAGTTCACAAAGAGAAAAAAGTTTCTTTGCTAGTATGGAAGAAATAACACATGCAAAAGATCATTTGTATTCATAACATATTCATTCATTCAGAAGAGTAATTCTAGTTATATGACCAATGTGACTAAAGAATCTGTTGGGGATAGTTCTACTATCTAAACCATGCATATTCTTTCATTGTAGAAACTTGTTTATACGCTTTTCATCTATGCAATCTTGATGTACCTCCATCATTTTACCTAAGGTATCTTTCACATATTTGCAATACCATCTAGTTTTTTTATAAGCACTCATTGATTCAAATATGACAACATTTGCTCAAACCCAACACTAATTTCAAAAAAAGAACCAATTGCGGTTAAAGAATTATTTGAAGCTATCAATGGGAGTTTGAGTACTTTGTACAAGGCTTTGTACTTCAAGATAGTCTAGTGTCATTAATAGTTGCTCATATGACCTCAACTTTGAAAATTTGTATTATATTAATCATATACTAAAAAAATTTAAGCTAATTGCATTCACTTTTGCTTTCATTTGGTAACATTGTAATATAATTTTTTCTTTTTATTATATCAAAAATTGTTTCTTTGAAAGAAAAAAAAAACATATGTTTTAGGTGCAAATACCTTATTTGTTGAATTTACAACATTTTACTTCCCTTTTTATTTAACTCCAAAAAAATTGTTGTCCCCTCGGGAGACAAAATGGATTTTTGGTAGGTTCCTATGACCTCAATTTTGGTAAGCCTTTTTGAAACGTTATCACAAGATAGTAAAACTAATTATCTTTGTGGGAATATAACTTTTATTTCAACTGGTGCCGAAGAGCAAAAGTTATAACACAAAAAGTCCAAAATTCAACTTAGTGGGCACCAAATTTTCTTTCGCAAAAATTAAAAATTAAAATTAAAATTATTTTCCCTAAAATCATATATTTTTGTTTACATTTGAAGCTTTTGTTCATTCTATTTGGGCTAGTAATGAGAAAGTTATAGACAACTATATTATTTTTTGAACAATTTTAGCACCTTCTTGAAAACATAACTTTTCAAATTGCTCATATCTTTCATTCAATACAATCAAACTTCATGAAATTCTTACAACATAATTTCAAGAAAGTTAAGTACAAGATCCTTTGATTAGATTCCTAAAATATATATTTTTTATTTTCATGGATGAACGCAACAAAAATGGAAGTTTTGAGTGGTTTTGATAGAAAAATGGCTTTAGTCTTTTAGGGGTTAAGAGGGGATTTTTGCCATACTAATTAATGTTAACTCCTAAAGGTTTTTGACTATGTTGTTACCAAAAACGCTCAAAAAATGTCATTTCTAGGACAACTACCAAATTTTTTTAATTTAAAAAAAAATAATGTAACCATGGGATCTTTAAGTGCACTATTTTGAAAAGATGTACAAAAAAATTTCAGAAATTTTCACCATGTAGATTGCAAGATATTAATGTTTGAAGTTACAAAAAGGAAATTTTACCACTGCAAAAATCCGGAGAGCTGCACTTTAGAAGGCCATATTTGTATGAAAAATGTCCAAAATGGTTGTAACTCTTTGGATTCATTCTTCAATTCCAGTTTGATACATGCTTGAAAATTTCAAATCATTTGGAATTGTACAACATGTACAAAAAAAATAGTAAGTAGAAAGAAGCAGAGAATGATTCAAAATACTAAATTGTTAAGAATTTATTTGTGGAATCAAAAACTTGTCAATCCCAACAGTTCAAATGTTTTAATAAACAATTTACACCCTATGCGTTGTTTTTTATCCATAAATATTGAAAATTGAGTAAAATAAAGGACTTCAAAGTTTATTTTAGAGTAGAAAATCTTTAACTACCCCACAAACTAAAACTCTTCATAACTTTTGACTCATTCATCCAAATGGAATGATTCAAAGTTTTCCATGTATATATAAATCTATAAAACCAATTTCAAATTTTTATTTCCAAAAAAAGTGAATTTTTTTAATTTGCCCAAAGTGCCCGATATGAGAAAGAAACAATATATCATGCAATAACTTTTTAACCATGTAGTCAAAAGTCTCGAAAATTATTGGACTTTAAAGATATTCCTTGTCCACACCTTCTATTAAAGTTTGGTCCTAAAGCATGGAAATCTCTAGTCATATGTACCTACCCAAAATTTCTATGTTGACAAAAAAGGTACTTTGGTCCTTTAGGGATTAAGATGGATGGCAATGCCTTGATGGATATACTTCATATAGATATGAATGCTTAGTCTTTGCTTATAGATGTTATAGATTTATACCATTCTATATCATTTTTAACTCACATTGCAAAAGAAAATTATAATCCTATTTTATTCTTTCTACCTTCTACAAATTTAAGCTGCCCGGGCAGCAAAAAAAAACCTCTTCAAAAATTACTTTTTTAAGAAATTAAAATTTGAAATTCGTTTCTTTGATTTTTATCAATGTGGAAACCTTTGAATCATTCCATTTTGATGAATGAGTCAAAAGTTATGAGGATTTTTAGTTTGAGGTAGTTTCGGCTAGTTATAAAATCTCTACACTACAAAACAAGTTTGAAATTCTTTATTTAATTCAATTTTTAATATTTTTGAAAAAAAATAAGAACATTGGGTGTATATTGTTTAACACAACAATACAACCATTGGGATTGTCTTTTTTTTAACTCTATAAATAAATTGTTAATAATTTAGTGTTTTGGCTCATCTTCTACTTCTTTGTACTTACTATTTTTTTCCTATATGTTGTACAATTTCAAATGATCTGAAAATTTTCAAGCATGTAGCCAACTTCACTTGAAAAATGAATCCAAAGAGTTACAATCATTTTGGACATTTTTCCACACAGATATGGTCTTCTGAAGTGCAGCTGCCCGGATTTCCGCAGTGGTAAAAAAATGATTTTTGTCACTTTAAACACCAATATCTTGCAATCTACTTGGCGGAAATTGCTGAAATTTTTTCCACATATTTTTAAACTTGTTTTCTAACAGATCCTATGGTTATTTTTTTGTCAAAAAATGTTTTTTTCTAAAAATTTGATAGTTGTCTAAAAAATGACAGTTTTGAAGCGGTTTTGGTGAAAACATAGTCAAAAAACTTTTAAGGGTTAAAATACAACCATGATATGTACAAGATGTAGGCATTTAAGGTAAGCCAACACATTTTTTCCATCTACCTTATTCTACCACATTTGATTCTATCCAAAAACTCATTCAAATCCATTCATTTTCACAAAAAGTCATTGCATTAATGCTAACAAGGGATAATGTGTCATTCCTTCAATGTTGAACACTAAAGTACCATTGGATACACATAGAGGAGTAGGTATGTGTTGTTTATTGGATGTCCATGACTCAATGCTATAGATGGTTTTGTAATTTGTGGACAAACCACTTTGTAAGTTTACAAAAATTATAATTTTGATTGGAAAATTATAATTCTACTTGGGTTTATTTTGTGAAACAAACACACACCATTGAAAATACATGTGGCCTTCTTTGAGTTGGACTCAAGATATTCATATTGCTAATCAAGGTGGTAATAGGTTTGTCTACCTTAAGGATTAAGTTTCAAGTACATTTACACCTAGACTTAGCAAGCGTTCTTTGCTAGAATGGTATATGACATTTCAAGTAGGAATTCTAAAAAACCTTAGTAATTTTATAGATTCTTAGGCACTAACAACAAGCTTTCATAATGCAAGAAGACATAGGCAATAATACAAAATTCAGCTGACGTTGCAAGTTCTTCCATCAACATATTGAGCAACATGTGAGAGTAATGATTTCAATAAGTATCTTTCTTTGCTTTGAAAACCATTCAAAATTTAGATTAAAATTTGGAAAAACAAGCTCTTTATGTACATATGACATAGTAGGAAGTATAACAATCCATGTGAAATATGTAAATTAGAAGTAGAAGGAGCTCAAAGGTACATAATTAAAGTAGAATTTCAAACCTCATTTAGCCATAGTGGAATAATTTTTTATAGAAAACTTTGAACTTTAAAAAATGGTTAACCAAGATCAATGTTGTTTCCAAAAATCTATTTTTTATTTTGAGTCTCCAGTTCAAAAGTTATAGACAAATTATAGAGACAAGTTGAAAGGAAATAAGATTTTTGACATTTTCAAACATCTCTAACTTTTGAATTTCATCTATAAATTTTGATTGAAGGCTCAAAATTAAAAATGGATTTTTAGAGATGAAATTTATCTTGATCTACCAACTTTTCTTGGTTCAAAGTTTTTGTTGAAATTTATTCTACTATGCCTACAAGAAGTTTGAAATTCTACTTCATGCATAATTTTGACATTTTGACAATGAGTGGTCTCATCTTTGAGTCATCCTATACCCCTTGAAAATTTGTCATGGAGAATAGATTGCATAATAAAAATGATGTCTCCATCCTTCATTCTCATAAATGTCAATGAAGTAATTCTTTCATTTTTCCATCAAAATTCTTTTATGGTAGATGGTCAAATGACATTGGTATTGAAGCTTACTTTAATTCAATAGAACATTTCTAACTCAATAGGTCAACGACCAGTCTAATAGCAATGAATTATGAAGGTTTATTAGTTTATAGAGGGTCAATTTTAGTCATAACCTTTGCAATGTGGCCTAGTCCAAGACCCATCTAACAACTTTGATTTACAAAGGTTAATCGGCTTTACCCCTAAGCCTCTAAATTCATCTCCAAAATTGATGATTTTGGAAAAAATTGTGACAAAATACTATTTGGAAGAATATATTGGATTTGAAATACAAATAAAAGTTGTAGAGTTTGAATTTTAAATTCTATCTACATGGGTAGATTCACCAATACTACCACCAATATTTTCTATAAATTTTAAAAGGAATGAATCTAAATTCTTCTAAATTCAATTACAACCAAAATATTGTCATTTTTTGAATAAATCTTATTGAAATAGATTTGAAATGAAGTTCTCTTGACATGGAGTTTTCCTTAAATTTTTGTAATTCTTGATTTTATAATCTAATTTTTGCAATCATTTGGGGGATTTTAGACCTTTGGACAGCTGTTTTGGAACTGTTTTCGTAACTATTGGTCACTAATAGGCCAACAATTATCAAAAATTTTAAAATAAATAAATAAAAATAAAATTAAGGGGGCCCTGAAACGTGAAAAAAGTCAAATATATATATATATATATATATATATATATATATATATATAATTTTAAAAATAAATGATGTGGCACTCTCTCACCCATATAGGATTCTTGCGATTCTATGTTCTTGTGGTAGTTTCTACGTTTTTAACCCCTAAACCCCTCACAACGTTTTCACCCAAAAGAATGCTCCAAAACTGCCATTTCTAATACAAGAGCAATTTTTTTTTAAAACACATTTTTGACTTATGTAACCGTAGGATCTTGTAGTAAGGTGGTTTGTAAACATGTGAAAAAAATTTCAGAAACTTCCACCATGTAGATTGCAAGATATAAGCATTTGAATTGACAAAAACTATTTTTTTATCCCTCCAAAAATCCGGGCAGATGCACTTCACAAGGTCACATTTGTGTGAAAAAAAAATCAAAATGGTGGTTACTCTTTGAATTCATACTTCAATGCAAGTTGGCTACATTCTCAAAAAAATTCAAACCATTTGGAATTGTACAACATATAGGAAAAAATAAGTAAGTAGAAAGAAGTAAAAAATGAGCCAAAATACTAAATTGTGAACATTTTATTCATGGAATTGAAAATTTTCAATCCCAATGGTTAAAATGTTGAAATAAACAATCTACACCTTTTGCTTTTATTTTTTTCCAAAAATATGAAAAATTGAATTAAATGAAGAATTTCAAACTTTTTTTGTACTGTAGAGATTCTGTAACTGGCCACAAACTACCCCAAACTCAAAATCTTCATAACTTTTGACTCATTGATCGGAATGGATTGATTCAAAGCTTCACATGTCTTTATAAACCTAAAGAATCAATTTGAAATTTCACTTTTCAAAAAAAGTTTTTTTGAAAAAGTTTTTTCAGCTGCCCGGGTTGCCCGCCGAGCAAACAAAGTGACATATCATGCCATAACTTTTTATCCACAAAGTCAAAAGTTATGAAAATTGTTGGGCCTTAAAGCTACTCCTTGGACAAACATTGTGTCAAAATTTCAAAGAAAACAAATAAAAACTCCATCCGTAATGAGCTGCCCAAAAAATCTATAATCTCAAAAAACGTTGTTTAGGGGTTTAGGGGTTAAATTGCGGAAACTCGTAGTCTTCTGGAGGCCTCAAATCTCTCCTAATGTCTAGGTTTAAATTAGAGTCAATACAAATTTGGCTTGGTCAACTACTTGACATACTTCCACATTAGTAATTTTAGAATAATATATATTCTAGTAACACCAAGTCCAAACCTTGGATAGGACAACAACTTCATAAAGTATTTGTAAAAATTAGGATGACTTTCATTGAAGTTGTAATGGAAAAGACATCTGATTTTTAATTTGTACATAATTTTTCAAAAATTAGACATTAGAGCACTTCAAGGTTAAAGAAGGTTGATTAAGAAAGGTTCTATTATTCTCTATGATGCATGGATGAGTTTTGTAGATGAGAACTCCAAAGAAGAAAAGGCAACATTATAAAAACTATTGCCCTAAGTTTTAATGATTGCACTATACGAGACCTATATTTTGAATGACAAATCTAAATTTTTATAAATAGGTTTTAGTAGATATCAAATATAGCAACCCGTGTTTTTATTTCAATATTCATATCATGTTGGACATTTTCTTGACATAAAAACATAGGTTATTAAATTTGATGTCTACTAAAATATGTCTTTAAAAATTTAGACTCATCACTTAAAATGTTTTTTTTAAAAGTGTTGACAATATATAAAATGATTCTAATTAAGGTAGACATGCCTATTACCACCTTGATTTTCAATTTTTGTCTATGTTGGGGCCAATTCCTAAAGGAGCATATAGTTTTTAGAGGTGTGTGCATGTTTCATGAATCAAACCCAAATGGAATTATAATTTTTTAATCAAAACTGTGATTTTCATGAATTTTTGAAGTGATCAGCCTTAAAATTACAAAACTGCCTTTAGACTAGGGTCTTGAACAAATCCTAAATATCCTATAACCACCTAATCAAGCACGAAATATTCTATGTGAAAGAAATGACATGGGTCCCCAACTTGTCACAAAACCCCTATTTTGTCATAGAAAACCTTGATTTAAAAAATAGGTTGGTGGAATTGGTGGAATTGGGTTGCAAACGGAAATGGATTGGTTTACCTTATGCCAAACCAACTCAAAACAAATGTTTTGATATAAAGGAGGAGGCTCAAAAATTGCTCAAGCTCTAAAACTGCCCACCTTCCAAAATGTACATTTTTTGTACATGTCCTTTTTTCATTTTTACAACAATGTATAAACAATGTACATTTGAGGAGGTGGGTGGTTTTAGAGCCTCATGCCATTTCAACTTCAAAAATCCATAACTAATTCCCCAAAGCTCCAAAAAATATTAAACAACTTGGGTTAGATGTCAATTCTACTTGAGTTTCAAGGAAACTATACTGAAAAATAATTCAAGAAGTTTCACCTCCCCTAAATTCAATTTCAGCTTTTATAGTAGAGGGACCTATAACAGATAAATTGATAAGCACATTTGGATATGATCTTAGGTAGTGCAAAGCAAAGCAAATATTTTAAGAGGTGCATTGACAAAAATGATGGGGCACTACTAGAATATGAGCATTTAATGACTGCAAAAATATGACTGGGGATGACTAGTGATTGCTCACAGTCATATTTTGGTAATTGAAAACTTTGGGAAAAAAAATGACTACAAATATCACTGTCAGTCACATTTTTGTTTTATACTTCATGGCCGTATAGTATATATCCATTGAGAATGGCAAAACACTTCATAGGGAACTTTTGGGAACGTGTTTTGGGAACGCCCAGTCATATGTGCCAGTCATATTTTTCTCCAGTCATATTTTGTAGTCATATTTGTACAATTATTACAATTTTTTTTGGGGGGGCAGCCTAAGTGCAATTTGGGCCCCAAAAGTACCCAGTCGTATTTTTTCCTCAATCACATTCTGTAGTCATATTTTTTAAATAGTCATATTTTGTAGTCATATTTATACAATTATTACAATTATTTTTTGGGGGATAACCCAAGTGCAATTTGGGCCCCAAAAGTACTTAGTCGTATTTTTTTCTCAGTCACATTATGCAGTCATATTTTCAATCACCCTTTCTTGATAGTAAAGAATTTTCAGTTTTTGGGCCACACATGGAAGATATGCTCAAATGTAGGTAAACCTTTTGTATTTTAGCCATAAGGATCATTTCTTTGGATGTAGATATGACTTCATTTCTTGCATGCACTCAATTTTTTTTAAGCTTCATCTATTATAAAATATGTGCGAAACAATTAGGCTAGGGTGGCCACATATTTGTATTCGAATTCCTTAAATTACATATTTCAATGTACTAATGAGGCAAGGTTGATCCTAAAGGGAGAAGGCATTGCAAATATGACTTTGCAAATGGACTTTTTTCTTGCCTACTCCATTGGAAGGGGTGGTGGACATTGAAAAGCTATTGAATACTTTGAATGTCTCTTAACCCTTGCAATATGGTTTCGTTCCTCACAACAGTTTCATTTTGAAGTTCATTAACATATACATTTGCTGAAGACACATACAAAACAAAAAGTGCTTCACACATGAAGGCAATAATTTTTTTTTTACACATTAAGATGGTTCTCTAATTTGCTTCGAGAACAACTGAAGCTAAAAGGATGTGATATCATCTCTTCTTTATATGTAGAAAGATTGTACAAGAAGTATAGTATATTGCAATGGCGCCATTCATCCAAGATAAACATACTTACATTCTTTCCTTTTGCGTTATACACCAAAAACATTGTTGCATAGAATCCTCTATATGAAATATTGAAGACCATTTTGGATGTATTCTTCTTTGTCATACAAAAAAACTCATTCTGAATCAGCTTTGTTATACTATAAGTCATTCACAATTATGTCATCTTGCTTGAGACGTTGTAATGTAGTTGCAACCACATCGGCTTCTACTTCCACTGCTTCATACAAGGGTATCTTTGGAAGAAGATCTTTGTACAAGTTTGTGGCTCCCAATCCATGAAAATTTGTTGTCTTTCCCAAGGATATGCATTGCACTTCAGGTGTTGCTTGATGTGTAGAGAATAATTGAACACCTCTTGGTTCCTTTTGAAGTACAACTTTCCATCTACTCTTGCCCTTGTCTAGTATAAAGAATATGTGTTCAATGTGTAGAGGAAAAGCAAATGACTATGTCAAGTAAGGGATCAATTTTTGAAAATTCACACTAGTGAATCCATACTCATCACACTTTATAGTAGCCCCATCCTCCTTTGTATTTGCAACCACCCAATTGCAATATAGCACTACTACCTCAAAGTTTGCGTAATTTACAAATAAGATCTCTTCCACCCCCCCCCAAACTCCAATTCTAAAGCCTTCGTGTTCCTATCCTTTACATTTGCTCGACACAATTGTCGAAAAGTTTTAGCTACTCTTGAATCCATTCTTGTCAATTGTTTCTCACGATTTTGAATACAAATGTGATTTTTAAATGCATACATAGAACGATATGACTTGGCTTGATCTGATGGAGATAACATCAAAATTCCCACATCCTCTTCCATTTCTTCAATCCCGTCTTTCATAGCACAAAACACTGTCTTTGAAAACCAAATGTGGAACTCCTCATCATACAGTTTCGTTAAATATTGTATCTGTTTTTTTTGTTTTTTACGCCTATATTGTCGACGTTCATATTCACAAACTGACATATCATCTTCATATTTTTTATATTATACAACCATGAAGCATGTGAGTTCATCAAAAATATGCAAAACAACGCACTACATGGAGTCATATTTCAGTGCTAATCATTATATTCAATCTTTTTTGCAATAATATAATTACATGTAGTTGTATAGGCAATTGTATAATAAGATTCAATCATATATTAAATTACATTACTCTAAGTAGTCATATATGTAATTATATTACTAGTTTTAGTCACATATGACATCACATTATAATATACAGTCATATATACAATTGTATTACTAAATTCAGTCATATATTAAATTACATTATTATAGGTAGTCACAAATGCAATTGTATCACTAGTTTTAGTCATCATTTTTAGGGTTTTAAAACCCTAACTGCCATTTTTTAGGGTTTTAAAACCCTAGCCGTCACTTTTTTAGGGCTTTGAAACCCTAGCCGCCACTTCATGTACTTCATCTTTTTTCTTCTTTGTAGTTTTCTAACTCTTGTTTCTTGAAGTTTTAGTAGTAGTTGTTTGTTGGTGGTTGGTGGTGGTGGTGATGATGGTGAGTTGTTGCTTTCTAACTCTTGTTTCTTCTTCCTTCTTTTGTTTTGTGAAGTTTTAGTAGTGATTGTTTGTTGTTGTTGGTGAGTTGTTGCTTTCTACTCTTGTTTCTTCTTCTTTCTTATATTGTTGTTGTTGTTGTTGGTGAGTTGTTGTTGGTGGTGAGTTGTTGTTGGTGGTGAGTTGTTGCTTTCTAACTCTTGTTTCTTCTTCCTTATTTTGATTTTTGAAGTTTTAGTAGTAGTTGTTTGTTGTTATTGTTGGTGGTGAGTTGTTGTTTTTTAATTCTTGTTTCTTCTTCCTTCTTTTGTTTTTTGAAGTTTTAGTAATAGTTGTTTGTTGTTGTTGTTGGTGATGATGATGATGAGTTGTTGCTTTCTAACTCTCACTTCTTCTTCCTTCTTTTGTTTTTTGAAGTTTTAGTAGTAGTTGTTTGTTGTTTGTTGTTGTTGTTGGTGAGTTGTTGCTTTCTAACTCTTGTTTCTTTTTCCTTCTTTTGTTTTTTGAGGTTTTAGTAGTAGTTGTTTGGTGGTGGTGGTGAGTTGTTGCTTTCTAACTCTTGTTCCTTCCTCCTTGTGTTTTTTGAAGGTTTGGTGATGGTGGTGAGTTGTTGCTTCCTAACTCTTGTTTTTTGTTTTTTTTTGTTTTTTTTGAAGATCTAATTGTTATGTTGTTGTGTTTTAGTTGTTGTTAAGTTGTTGCTTTCTAAGTTTTGTTTCTTCTTTTTTGTTTTGTTTTTTAAAGTTTTAATTATTATATTGTTATATTTGTGTTGTTGTTCTTCTAATACTAACTTGAACAATAGAGTGACTCATTACAGTCATATTCTATATAAGCCAAAATATGACTCATTGTAGTCATATCCGATATTACTCAAAATATGACTTGTTGCAATCATATTTCATCATTCAAAATATGACTCATTATAGTCATATTCCATATCACTTAAAATATGACTCAAATATGACTCATTGCAATCATATTCCAAATCACTTAAAATATGATTGAAAATATTACTCACTACAGTCATATTCCATATCATTAAAAAAAATGACTTAGAATATGACTTGCTACAGTCATATATCATATCACTCAAAAAATGACTCACTATAGTTATATTCCATATCACTAAGAATATGACTTGTTGTAGTCATATTCCATATCACTCAAATTATGACTCACCGCAGTCACAATCCACGTCATCAAAAATATAACTAGGCTGAGTCACATTCCATGTAGGATTTTTTTATTTTGCCCGGGCAGCTAATGAAAATGTCAAACCTCCAAGGAAAGTCAACATATACGCCATGTTGGCAAAATACGTCTAAATATGGTTTATTATACTCTCAAATCCATATGACTGCAAATATGACTCACCAGTCATATGACTGAAAGTGAATGACTCGACCATGACTCATCTTAGTCACATCCCGCTCATCTACAGTGATTTTTGCTTGAGTCACATTCTTGAATTTTGTGACTCACTGCAATCATATTTTGCAGTCATAAAACACTCATTTTCTTGTAGTGGGGATTTCCAAAAAAAATTAATTTTATCTCTTGAATTGAAATTACTATGAATTTTGAAAGGCAAAAGTTGGACTTGACCATTGACCAACACCTAAAGTCATCCAATTTCAATTATTCAAGAACTATCTTTCCACTCATTGATACCTAATTTCTTACTCACTTATGTATTATACATTTATTAGTCCAAACCTTGAAAAACACAAAAACACACACTCCAAGGAGAGAATGGAAACTTGGTTGGAATTCCAGTACCCTATTGATTGCCAATAGGATGTTGGTTAGGAATGGGTTCGTCTACTATAGATGGGTGCTTTATGGACCTCATCCCTTAATCCTTGAACATCAATGCGGACACCAAACGTGCAATGAATGACAAAGAATCTTTCATTGTAGGATGAAAGAGAAACTATTCATCTTAAAATTTTTATTTGAAAATGGGAGATCATCTACAGTACTTTGACTTGCAATGAGTACTTCTCAATTTGTTTGAATGAGTGATTCTCATAGTATTAAAATGCATTATTTCACGGTAACTAAGGTTCGTCCTTCACCTCTAAAGTCCCAAGGTATTTTTGAGTTCAAAAACATCATCCCTTTGAAGCTTTATAGATCTAAATGTCTTGAAGTTATACAAATCTCAACCATACAATCTTCTAGAGTACATGTTGTAGATGACTTGCACAAAATTTGGAGTCATTTGGCCGCATAGATTGCAAGATCGTAATGTTTTAGTGTTGAAAATGGATGCTGATGTTTTCCTAAAAATACATTTGGAGGTGAGATTTGATTTTTGAACCTACTCAAATGAAAAACTTTACACTATGAAGTGATTCAAAAATAGTATAAAAATAGAACGGTGAAAAAAAATGTACTCAATTGACTCATTGTGTATACGAAACTGTTTTGAAATGTTAAAAAAATAGCAAGAAAAGTTGAGAAAAACACATCTAAGGCTAAACCTCCTTCTACTAAAATGCTTCTCAGTCACTCATTTCTTCTTGGATTGATATAAAATTTCAGCCACATGTACTAGACTAGTAAGTGCAACTCTTCCAAAAAATATATTTGAAAACGAACTTTGTATGAAGAAGATATAACCCCTAAAGGATTGTTGTCTCCTCAAGGGACAAAATGGATTTTGGGTAGGTTCCTATGACCTCAATTTTTGGTAAAACTTTCTGAAACTTTCTCATAAGATAGAAAAATTGATTACCTTTGTGGAAATATAATATTTATTTCAATTGGTGCCTAGGAGCAAAAGTTATACTACAAAAATCCAAAACTGAACTCAACGGACAGCTAAGAATGTTTTTCAAAAAGACAAAATTTAAAATTAAATTCTTTTTCCTAAAATAGTATATTTTTGTCTACATGTAAAGCTTTGATTCATGCTATTTGGACTAGTTATGAGAAAGTTATGGACAATATTGTTTTTCAGGCAATTTCAACACCTTTTAAAAAAATTGCTTGTAGGATTCATTTCTGAATGCAATTTTTACAATTTTTCAAAAAAAATTGTTGTAAATGGTTTCATTTACTTGCTAGAACAATCTCACCATTGGGATTATTGTGTTTCGATCCCATATTAGAGCTATTAACCATTTAGTTTTCCTTTCAATTTTGGACCTACTTATACTTAAACAATTTCTTAAAGAATGTTAATCAAGTGTTTTTTTTGTGAATTTTTTTCCCTAGAGTCTCAACTCAATTATTTAACACATAAAATTTTTAATTCAAAATCCATAGTGCAAAATTTTTCCAAAAATGGTGGTTGAAGTCATCTGAAATTATAGACTACAGCTTAAAAAAATCGTTTTTTTCAACTTTGAAAGCTCATATCTTCCAATCTATACGGTCAAACTTTATGAAAATTTAACCACATAATCTCAAATAAGTTAAGTACAAGATCATACATCTATATTCTTCTTAATGTTTTTCTTGGTTTTTTAGATGAACACAGCAGAAATGACAACTTTGAGTGTTTTTTGACAGAAAAATGGTCACAGTCCTTTAGAGGATAAGCAAGCAAAGTTCACTATAGTTCACAAATACCAAGATGTTGAACTTTGAATTGCACACAAACCTTCAAAACAACTTGGATTGATATGAAAATTTTACTACAATAAGTAAACTTTTAGGGGAACAAAACCCAACAAATTTTATTGAAAAAACAACATTAGATGAAGGAGAGAAAAGCCCCTGAAGTTGCAGCCCTAACTATGCAGTTTGGTGAACTCCAATTGAGCTGTGAACTTCGATTGGCCTCCAAAAATTCAGTATATCTTCTATTGATTTGAAAATTTTACCACACAAACTAGAAGAGATTTTGCAACTTTTCCAACAAGTTTTATTGAATTTGGACCTTGGATGCAAAAGTTACAACACTTTAAGCTGGACTTGAAACTATGTGAGGACACTTTTGATCCTCTTGGGCGTTTCAAGGGGTTAACTCTCCCCTTTCCGGCTTTGTCAGAGGTCCTATGATTTGATTACTGATGTTATCAAATGCCAAGTGTGAGTGTACCTTCACTGATTACCCCAAATTTGAGTTTACTTAGTTTAAGAGTTCTTTTGAGTTGGGAACCAAGATTCAATTGCCGGCATGTCAAGTCATGTCCCTGGCTCCTTTACTTTTGATGGCAGTGCTGCAAACATTCACATGAACATGGCTGCTTTCCAGTACGCCTCCCTTAACTGCATGGGCATTTTTGTTTTTGTTTTTCATTTCTTGTGAAGTGCCAAAGTGGCAATATTTCATTTTATTGTGGAGCTTCAAATCTCAACACTCATGCATAAGGGAGAGGCACCCAATGGCACACCTGTACCCAATGCCCTCCATTTTTACAGCACACAATCATTTCAGGCTATAAATGTAGGTAGGCAGTACATGGCTTATTTCTTTTGACCTAAAACAATAAGCAGTCTACAGTCCCGCTACATTTCTGTTCTAAAATGAACGACTGACTTAGAAATGGACGGCATTGGGTGCAGGTGCGCCATTGGGTGCCTCTCCCGTACATTGGATAGAAAATATCATATACGCACATAATACATATCTATCATTCTATTTTCATCCATTATTTGGCAGTTTCATCCACTGTTTTTTAAAAATTGAAGTTTATTGGCGATTTCATCCAACATTTTACTGTTTTTTTCTCTATTGGCTTGGTGCGAGGCCAAAAAATTTGGTGCAATTTTACACCAAATCGCCAGAAAAAAACACCCTGCCTTGGGGGGGCCGGCAGACTTTTGAAGTTCAGTTCCACCCTCGCTGCCACTGTGAAGCCACACACACTCCCTGGCTTTTGCCTTTCGGAAATGGGTCCGTCCGTCGGTCAGGGCCTCCCTCCCTGTGGGAATCTCACTGTGAGTCGGTTTCTGAACAGCCAGGGACGGAGGGAGGGAGCCCAACCAACCCTGACTTCAGCTTAGAAAGCATTTCCAAGGGACTGAGGAGACAGACAGAGCGGCCGGCCTTGCCTGCCTGCCTGCCTGGTCCGATGTATGGGGAGAACGGACCTTTAATGAAAAGGAGGCCAAAAGTCTGCTCTCAAAAGCGACCTTTTGTAGAGCTGAGGGTGTTCCTAGCCTTTGGGGCCCTTCTGGGGACGGGGAAGGTACTGAGGCCCTGTTTACACCAAAAAACTTTGGGTTGGGGCCTAAAAGAATGGAGTATCTTGATTGGAAGATAGCTATGGTACCAATCCAAAGTTCCAATCAGAAAATCCATTCCTCTAGGCCCCAACCCAAAGTTTTTTGGTGTAAACAGGCCTTGAGCAGGGCTTTTTTTTGGCTTTTTGGTGCCAATTTGCACCATTAAAAAAAATTTGGCTAAAAAACACCCCAAAAAATGTCGGAATACTTGGATGAAATCGCTAGACAACTTTGAAATAAATAAAAAATTAGATGAATTCACCTAATTTTGGATGAAAACCATACTATACATCCAATAAATGGATGAATGTTGCAATTTGGAGCATCCCTATAACATTTTATGTCGCCACTATGGCTATCTACCGAAAATGAAAAAAAAAGCCTTGGTACTAAGGGAATTGAACCCTCGCTCGGAGTAATGCTGAATTTTTGATTATTTATTTTCCATGCATGATAAAATTTGCAAATTCTAAATTCATATTTGCAATCAATGACCTCTACTCAGCTTGGAGTAGAAAAATAGGTCAATCACTCGAGCACAAATTAGGGTTTTTTTAATTTGTATGTGCACCTTTGGAATGACTTCGCATGGCTAAGCAAGGGTAACGTCAATTCACTTGGACCCTAAGGAATGGACGAAACTAAGAGGTCGTTTCCATTGGGGGTCTAGACATCTAATCCCTTGCCATTGATCGCTAGGAGGACCTAGACATCTAATTAGACCTCTAGGCCAAACTCCAACCTCCAAGCCATGTTTGGTGAAAACGGAGACTTGGAGGGGTTGGAGGGCAGACTAGACCTCCCAATCCGAGGAAACGGTGAAATTTTCTACACCCTAGGATAGGAAGACTTATTGCATTGGGACTACTACTTTTCTAGGTTTTGGACCTCAGGGCCACCCAATGAAAAGTTGGATTCCGTTATGTCCTCCAAGCTGCTATCCAATCCTTCAACATCAAGGTCCTAATGAAAACTGGCCCTAAATCCTCCATATGAAGTGGGCCTAGCAAGGTGGATTTACCTTGGGAAAAAACACAAAAAAAAATTTTGGTATATAATTTCTTATGTAAAATTTGAATTTTGGAAATATACCCTAGGTACAATACAAAAATAGGGGGCTTTTTTTTTACTTTTACCCTCCAAAATCCAAAATTTATCCTATTGGGCCCACTTCATATATAGGATATAGTGTCTTACTTGATTGATAGAAACCTCCTCAAACCAATTCTTTTTTGAAAAAAGAATAGGAAAAAAAATAGAATCTATACCTTTAAGGGATAGCCTGTTTTATTTGTAACATTGAGATCTCCTAACTTACACTTTACTTCATCGCATTTTTTGTACCATTGGAAAGCCCTTGGCGAAAAGGATTGCATAGGCTTGGTGTTCCAACCTATAATGGGAAAGTTATTGGATTCCAAAGTTTTTATGAACTAAAAAATTAGAAAATTACTTCTACTTTGATTTTGATTGTGGCAACAACATTGGACACACTAGTTGGCATGTGTAGGAGGCAACCCATTCCTAATCAAACACCACCCCTACCACCCCATTTTGGCATTGTGAGGATGTTGGCTCTTTCTACAATAAAGATGAATAGTCATTAATTAAAGTGTAGTTCTCAACATATTTGTGGCATATTACAAATGGTTATTAGACTCTTGATATTGCAATTAAATTTTGGTTGATTTTGCAACTAACCTTTAGTTGGAATTTTAAAAAACCTATATGATTATAGTGGTACAATCTTTAGCTAAAAAATTTGTGATAATTTTGTTTTAAGAAATAAAATTATGAAAAAAAAATTATGGAATCCTTTTCAAAGTTCAAAATTTAAACCTATTTCTGCACATGGAGAATTTTTTCTCTCAACATACACGCACTCCACACATGCTCAATTGCTTGATTTGGTTACAAGTGGGTTGCTTCCTTTAATTCAAGTTGTTTCATATTTTGGAGATCTTCAAAGAAATAAATACAAATTTTTGAAGTTAAATGAGGTGGTCACTCAAATGAATCTATCCATCTCCTAAAAATTGTATACCATTGGTACATTGAAGAAAGTAAAGTCAACTTTTGTATTAGTGATCACTTTTATAACAAGCTTAGGTTACTTTTAGAAAATCCTACCTTATAGGTAAGCCAATTTCTTTGACAATTATCTAAACAAAATGAAAAATAGTGGGTGCACTTTTCACTATTGAAAAGATATTGGGGGTAGTAGTGGATTGAGTAGGGCACATTATTAATTGTTTAGAATGTTGTATCCTTTGCAAGGGTTGGTGACAATGTAATTGGATATACCCTAAGTTAGAAGGTCCGTGAAGTGATCAATCTATAAAAGCGTTTTCTAAGGTACATTAAATGCACATGTTTCTTTCTTCAATGTACCAATAGGAATTGTCTATGCATGAATAATGAATGTATCAAGTGTGGATACTTTAGAGCATAATGCATTTCCAAATTCTAAATTCATAACTAATTTTACAAAACGCCAAAAAATTATGAAACAACTTAGATTAGATGTCAAATTCATTTACTTATAATAAAATAGTTCTAAATAAATTTTCAGGAAATCAAATTGTTTAAGATTTCAAATCCAATGGTAAATGTTCCTTTATGAACCTCCTATTTTAGAATCTATCAATAGTCACTCATTCTCTTTAAAACTCAAAGGATGTTTGCACAATGTTTTTTCACTAAGACGGGCAGTTCCTCCTCCAAAATTTAGAACTAACTTTGCAATGGATGGTAAAAACTACATCCATTCCCACAAATGTAAAATTTTGTAGTGAAACTCATATTCTAGGTGACTCCCCTCCCCCCTTACTATCACGAGGACAAATTAGTGTAGTATTTAATGTAAGTTCAATTCCTAAATGCTTCATTCAAAACCAATACTTTATACATATCATTCAACAATATTTCAAAGTAAATGAAGAAATCAAAAGGAAAATCAAAAGATATCAATAAGGAACCAACTATAATAGAAAACTATAGATAGATTGATTTTGTTTCAATTTCTTTCTTAACACAAAGACATTGCATATATGAACTCCAACATTATATTCACAATGAACCAAAAATATTACCGCAAACTTTTGTCTTTACAGTGCATGGAATCAAAAGACACTTTGCATCAACAAAGGTTACTCCTACAATGAATATGATGAAGTTTGAAGGTGTTGTTGCTTGAAGAGAAAGTTTGGGCTATAATAGAGTATAATTCAAGTAATGTTCATAAACAGACAAAAAAAATGGTTTTAATAAAGAATATAAACACTAAAACTATTCTATCCACTTGTAATTTTACCCACAATTAACTTCTATGGTGAATTTTATTAAAATGGCCGTATTCCATTTGTCATTTTTTAGACCACACTGTCTAAATTGAAAATTGACATCTAGGACTCATATATTTTCAGACATCTAGGACACATGTAGATTTCAAAAATCTACAATAGATTTAGATTTCAAATTGCACGGTTTGAAACATTTTAGGAAGGTATAGATTTTAGAAATCTACGACACATATAGATTTCAAAAATCAATGATAGGTTTAGATTTTAGACTAAGTGGGCTGAAGTTTAAAAAGTGTCAAAGTAATGGAATTTTTCCATTTTAATGAAATTTGCCATCTTTAAAGGTAATTGCAAACAAGTGGGTTCCTCGATGACAAATTGAAAACAATTCAATCATCATTTTAGTTATCAAAGACCCTAGAAGATGTAGTTTGCAAGTAGTGATTCAATGCCATTGATTATATTTGATTGAATTCTTTTGTTTGGATAAATGTACAATCTTTTGAACTTTCACTATTGTGCAAACATAGTAACGTTGAATTTATTTCTACACAATAATAAATGCAATGTTTGGAGATAGAGAATAAACTTTTGGTTGTGTAATAGAATTTGCAAAAAAAATTGTTGGTAAAGAACTAGATGTTTTACCAAAAATCATGTTATGAAATTTTAGTAATCACTTTTTATTTTGAGGGCTATTTACCTATTATTTTTCAATAGATATGCCCCTATTTTTTTTGTCTCCTTTCACTTTTTGACCATTTTCTTTTATCCTATAGTAGTTTAAAATGAATTTGAGGCATTTAAACATATTTCTAAAGTAATTAAAAAAATTTATATATTTTTCTTAGATTGATTACCGGTAGTACACCATGTATACTCTAACCATTGTTGAAAAAAATATACACAAATAGTACATATATAGACATCATATATCAAACAATTCATGCAAATAAATCATAGTGCATAATAGAAGAAAAAACCATGAAAATTAAAAATCCCACAAGTAGTATTATATTGACTAACTCTAATCAATGCAATGCATCCTTGAAAACCACCACTACCAAAGAAAGGGGTGTTTTAAGTGATTATTTAAGTCTATAGTCCTATACATCAAATTATAAATAATGACCTTTAAAGCAATTTTTAACAAAATTTATTAGAAATACATGTATTTTTAATAAACTTTGCTAAAAATCACCTTGAAGGTCATTACTTATAATTTGATGTATAGGACTATACTTAAAAATTTATTTAAAACACCCCTTTCTCTTGTAGTGCATCCATCACTTATCTAAGTTGGAGCAAACAAATAGATAACAACCCAAAATGAGAGGTTACATTACTTGTCTATTTTCAAATAAAAAATGCCGAAAGCTCCTTATAAATGCAAATTCTTTGTATACTGGAAAACTACCTCTTGGAGTCTTGGGTGGATTCACAAATTATATTTTATACCATGCATAATGCTACACAACTATTATCATGAACATATTATCATTTTTATTATCATTTTTTACTATGCATTATTAATAGTTGTAATATAAGATACTATAAAAATAATGCTATCATAACTTGAATATTTTTTCAATTTGTCAATGGAAACATTTAAAATGTATCATATAGTAGGTCTCATGTTTTTTCTAAAGTAATTGCCAATAATTGAAAGTACCACGGTTACATTGTATTAAGAAACTATAATCATAGGATCTTTTAGTGCACTAGTTAAGGAAGATGTGGAGAAAATTTCAGAAACTTTTGCCATGTAGATTGCAAGATATTAGTGTTTGAAGTGACAAAAATCATTTTTTTACCACTGCAAAAATCTGGGCAGCTGCAGTTCAGAGGGCCACATTTATATGAAAAAATGTCCAAAATGATTGTAATTCTTTGGATTCATTCTTCAATTCAAGTTGGCTACATGCTTAAAAATTTCCAAATCATTTGAAATTGTACAATATGTAGGAAAAAAATAGTAAGTAGAAAGAAGTAGAGAACAATCCAAAATACTAAATTGTTAACAATTTATTTATAGATTTAAAAAAGACAATCCCAATGTTTCTAATGTTGTATTAAACAATCTATACTGAATGTTTTTATTTTTTTTCAAAAATATTAAAAATTGAATTAAATAAAGAATTTCAAACTTTTTTTTGTAGTGTAGAGATTCTATAACTAGCTACAAACTACTCAAAACTAGAAATCCTCATAACTTTTGACTTATTGATCAAAATGGAATGATTCAAAGCTTTTCACTTAGATAAAAATCTAATTAACTAATTTCAAATTTTTATTTATTAAAAAAATAATTTTTGAACAAATTCTTTTCTACTCAAATTGTGTGCCGAGCAATGAAAACTATATATCATACAATAACTTTTGAACCATGTAGTCAAAAGTTATGAAAGTTGTTGAACCTTAAAGCTACACTCCAAAAAAAATTTGCATGGAAATTTCAAAAAAAACAAAACTCCATTAATGGGAACTTACCAAAAATTGCTAAATTGACAAAAAAAAAAATACTTTAGCCCTTTAGGGGTTAAGATACACTAGGACTACTTTTCTATCTTTATCTTTCTATCTTTGGTTCTATCTAGAACCATCCATTGAAGTAAAAATCCTAATTACACTTTTCCAATTATATTTTATTATACACTAATTACCAAAACTAAATATGAAATTGAAATGATTTCATTCAAACAACCATACTATGAGCATCAATGGACAAAGTCTAAAATTTTATACACAAAAGTTGTAGTGTGCATCATACTCCACATTACCATACAAGATTGCAAGTTTGACAAAAAAATTGGTTGTCATTTGAAAGAAAATTAGTTTCAAAGTTAGCCATCCCTAAAACTTGGTTTTGATCACCTTGATTTGAAATTACTTTATTTTTTATCAATTCTTTTTTAAAACTCCAAAAATATTCTTTTTGCCTTGGCATGGTGGTATACATCACTTCAAATTTTTGTACACAAAAATTGAAGGAAATTCACATTTATAGAATTGAAAGGATCAACAATTTGACGAATATGCAAATGATATTGGTTCTCACAATATTTGAATTTTTTTTTGAATTAAGAGCATGAAATTGCATTAGCCATTGTTGAAAGAATAAAGATTACAATACAGACCATTGTTATATCTTAATGCCCTTGCATTTGAAATATTTGTTGAATTGGGCAATGAGTTCAATACATATTTTATAATTATATAATACAATTTTAGGTTCAACTTCTTTATACAGACACTAGGATTTATGCTACACATAATTAATCTAAAAAAATTTTAAAAATTTGAACCATCATAGGGTGAATGCAAGAAACACTTGTATTATTTTCCATCACAACTTAAGTGTTGATCTATTTTTTGGTCATAACTTTTGCATTTTTTCTCGAAATGACTCAAGATTTTTGGAGAAGGTACTCATAACTATCATACACCCTACATCATTTTTTCATAATTTTCAAAAATAGTTTGATACTAAAATAGTATTAATGAATAAATGTCACAAATGACAATTTGGAGGTTTTTAGTACTAAGGAGTACCTTTTTTTTTTAATGATTGTGAGATGAATTTGGATGAGATGGTCTTCTAGAAGACTTCTAGCTTTACAAAGAAGGATTTTTGAAAATAAGTAATTTTATGTGGTGTGGAAGTCTACAAGGTGAGCTTCTTTGTGCTTGAATTTTGAAATATATAAAATATTATTTTGGTGTTTTTTTTAGTGAATGACCATCTCCACAGAGTTTTTGCAAATGGACACTTTTTATTTTTTGTGTTTACTTTTTTTAATATTTTTTTCGAATTAAAACATGAAGGTATGTATTTTTTTTGAGGTTTGGCACTTTTTAAGTTCTCCTATTTAGAGAATTTTCCTATACACAATTCCTTCGGTGGGTACCTTTGTCTTAAAGGTATATACTTAAGTTATATATATATATATATATATATATATATATATATTTTTTTTTATTTTTATTTTTTATTTTTTATTTTTTTTTTAAATTGAAAATTAATTTTCTAACTTTATAGTACTCCAAAAAAAGTCACGAGTACTATAGTAAAATGCAACAAATAGTACAAGTGTTTTTTGCATTTATCCCATAAGCAAATTCATCAAAAAAACTCCCAATAGCCAAAAATAACATTAACGTTCATAATATATATATATATATATATATATATATATATATATATATATATATATATAAAATGGAAATCTTTGAATTATTCTATTTTGATTAATGAAACAAAAGTTATTAGTTTATGGATAGTTTGCAAGTAATTTTGGAATTTCTTCTCTAAGATAGACTTTGAAGTCTTTTATTTATTCAATTTTAAATATTTTTGAAAAAAATTTAAAAAAATTAGGTGTAGGCTGATCATTACAACATTAGAACAATTGAGATCAGCATTTTTCAATTCCATAAATAAATTGTTAATAATTTAATATTTTGACTCATTCTTTACTTCTTTCTACTTACTATTTTTTTTTGTATGTTGTACAATTCCAAATGATCTAAAACTTTTCAAGTATATAGCGGACTTGATTTGATGAACAAATTCAAAGGGTAGTTCACCATTTTAAACATTTTTCATATAGTTATGACCATCTAAAGTGCAGCTGCCAAGGTAGAAATTTCTGAAATTTTTTCTACATCTTTTCAAACTAGCTTATTACAAGATGCTACAATTATATGAATCCAAAAAAAAATGGCTAGAAGATAGTACTTGTATTAGAAATGGCAATTTTTGAGCATTTTTGGTAAAACTTAGTCAAAAATCTTTAGGAGATAACTTTGACTTTCATTTTGTATAGGTCTCAAATTTTGGTGATAAATTTCTTTTGGTATCATACTAATTTTTTACATTTATTTTTGTTTGTAAATATTTTTCTTAAAGATCATAGCATACTTAGTTGTATAGCCAATACAAATCCAAATGCTACAAAAAAAATCACTCTTTCTTGCAACTATCCGTTAGCCAATTTTAAAGCAATGTGAAGATGATGTGAAGGATTTTTTCTTGATGCCAAACATCAATACTTTAAGTAAATTTATTGCTCAAGTTTTTGCATCTAATAATAGGTTATTTGATGAGTCAATAGAAAATTGAATTAGATACAATGGTGTATCTCAATATGTTGTACAAGGGTCGCTATTATGTAAGCTTAGAAGTGTGAGCCTATGAGCCTAAAAGATTATACACATATAGTATAAGTGTCTTTATTAAAAAACTTTGTATATTGTAGTATATTTAAATTACAAATACCTATACTATGGATGTTTATGTTATAAGCACCTTCAATGATGGTAGTATATCTATTTATCTATATACTCAAGATTCACATACTCACATTATCATGCTCATATACTAGCACTATTGTATGTTGTACCACCTAAAAATAACCATGTACAAAAACCAAGATGATCCAATGCAAATTAATTTGGCTTGATTCAAGACCTTAATACCATAAGAGAAATACAAATAATGAACCAATAGATTATGTACGTAGTATGGTGCAAACCATGTCACATAGCACAAAATTGTCACAACAAAAGAAGATTCAAGACTAGAAATACTTTGTCAAATAATGGAATTGCATTGTTGAAAAATGGAGTCAATTATTTACATCAGAGACCAATTGGCTAGACAAGACTAACATGTTATTTTAAGTTTTTTTTCTTTTTATTGTTCAATTTTGCATCTTGCTTTATCATCTCCATTAAAATATGTAATTGATATATCTTTGTAGTAGCTCTTTTTAATACTATGGCGTTAACAAGTTTCATCGGTATCAATTTTGTCAATGGCCAAGGCTTGGCTTTTTATAAGAAGACTTCTCTCGAACCTATTGAAGTTATTGATAGACAACTTCTTGCATCTAGAAATGTTGTTGAATATTGAAATTAAAGCTTTGAAAGTAATTATAGAAGACCAAGTATCAAATAGTGCCTTCGACCAATATCATCCTATTACCAACAATTTCATTGCTTTGGGGACTTCCATGGATTAAGTTGCACATTCCAAGTATAAATGAGTATTCAAGAAAAATATCTTTCAAATCCTAGCTTTTGGGAACAAAAATATAAACTCAATATATTTGGTAGCTTGGGACTTTTGTGAGTTGCAAATTAGAATGTAGCCTTTGCTACTTATGCTAGTCTAGTGAATAATTGTTGAAGAATACTTCTAAGGAACTTCCTACTCAATACCATAAATTTTCAAGATGTGTTTGAGAAAAAAAATGGATATATACTACTAAGACATTGATATTGCAACCAACTTCAACAATTAAGGACAACAACCATTTAGACCAATTCATTGCAAACAAAGTTAGCTACCATGCAAAAATATATTGATGAGAATTTATCTAATAATTTCTTGACGCATTAATAATTGTCCATTAGAGTACCTACTTTGTTTGTCAAAAAAGGAAGTGGTGATTACAAATATGCATATACTATTGTGGATTGTACAAATTGATAGTAAAGATCCAATATCTATTATCCTTGATTGCATGATTACTTCATTAACTTATTGCATAAAGATTTTTATGAAAATTCACCTAAGGGAATTTACAATCTAATTAGAGTTACAAAAGGAGACCAATGGAAAATAATGTAGAAGATACAAACATTTTCAACACAATATCATCTTTTTTTTACTACAATTCATAGTAGAACAAAAAAATTAGCTTCTTTTTCATTACATACAAATAATGTGGCCTTTAAAAAAACTAGGTTATCAAAGACTTTGACTATTTCCAATTACACATCAAACAAATTATTTGAATAATTTTTACCTTATAATTGATAAACAAAGATACATTATAAATATGAAAAATTAGATATTTTCATAGATTAAATTTTTAAAGATCTAAAAATAAATAAAAATTGTATGATATAGACTTTGAAAATTTTGCTTTACAAATATTCAATGATCTAAAGGGTGTTCCAAGTAGTTTGGGCCTCAAAACATCATTTTTTAGTTTAAAAAATGACCCTTTAAAGACAAATTGTATTTAAAAACAAGAATCTTCAAAAATTAGTATACTTAGAATTGAGATGAATTGAAATGAAAAAAATTCTTATGAAAAAAAATGAAAATTCAATCTATAATTTATTTTAGAAAGAGTCTTTAATTTTTTACTTCATTAGATAGTCTAGATTTTCAAACTTGTAAAGATGTGTTTATAAAATGAACTTAGAATAAGAATTTGATAATAACTCTTAAATGATAGTTGTAAAATATAATCTATAAATCTTATCCAAAGAAATAGATCAACTACTTGCACTACCTCATATTTTTCAATAAATATATTTAAAGAAGGGAGTGCCACCATGGAATTTCAAAATATATAAATTGTTATTTAGAGTTGTATCACATTTTTGCGTTTAATTTTGGTTCAATTTTGAGACTTTTTTTTCTAGTATGGCTAATTGAAGGTTTTTTTTAAAAGGAATGTTAAGATAATCATAGAAAAAACCGTTGCAACTTGCAACCTTCAAATTCTCTACCATCGTACCTTCAAGACAAAAGTGAACCTTCTATTTAACAAAAAAATCTCACATTGATAAGTCCTAATATAATAACATACAATTTGACACATGAGTCTTAGTGATCTTATTATAAGGTGAAAGTCTTGAATCTGATGGACTAAAAATTGCCTTCTAAGTATGCTCAATTTGAAGGTTTGAACATCAAGCATTAGTTTGGAGTTCATCTTGCATATACATAGAATCCATGGTTACAATTATTGGTCAAGTCATTCTATACATCCTTTGCGAAGAAATTAATAGGGAGACAATCTACATTGTAGAAATTGTTTGTTGTATCTTTGATTTCTTGACAATGTGAAATAAGGATTATCCTCTTCTTAGAACTCATTGCCCCTAGGGGAGGTGATGTACCAAACATTCAAAAACTTTATGGATACATTTATATATAATCTTCATAATACATAGTAGAATCTTTGATAGTATTCTAAAACCTTTTCAAATTTCCATATGACTTACAAAGACTTCTAAAAGCTTTCCCAAGGTCTCCAACTAGGAAGTGAGTCAAACAATTATTTATTCTGATTAACACAAGTTTTGGAGTAGTCTTTTATATTACTTTGTCTTGTATCTTGTGTAGTTGTCAATCAAGTTCAATTTTAACTTCTTGAGTATTTTTACACTTTTTGATGTTTAGTTTTTGAGTGCTTGACAAAATAAACCTCTATACTTAGAAATATGATAAATTGGATTGACTACCCTTGTAATAAGGTTGCATTCTTGCAAGATTAACCCTTAATGGATCAAAGTGAACCATATATACATAGACCATTTTTCTTAGAATATGATATATAAAATAATATATAAAAGTATATAGGTTTGGATTGATAATTAAACAATTAGTATTTTAGGAATGTTATATTAAAATCTTATCTTTAAAATATGACACCAATCTATTAAAATACCGCACTACATTGTAAACAATATATGATTATTTATAACTTCCTCAAATGAAGACAACTTTTGTTAGCAATATTTTTATTCAATTATAGAAATTCTATATATAGAAAATGTAGATAATCATCTAGAAATTTGGTAACTATTAGTTACCTTTGTAATATAGTTGTGCCCTTACATGGTTAACAATTAAAGGTTTGTTAAGAAAAATGTTAGCAATTATGTCACTGCCTAATTAGGACAAAAATCAATATTGTTATGAAATTGGTTTAGTCTACATTACATTCAAACAATGTTAGCACAAAATCAATGCAAAAGTGACCATTGTAATAACATTTTGATACATATGTATGATAAATAGAATATAAGACCATCTTATGGCTTTTGAAAAATGATTTTAGGAGGTGCAATAATGATCTAAATTGAAATTGGTATAAATCATTGGATCCAACTCAATATGACTACATAAACATACGTGATCATTGTAAAAGGTAAACTACCCCATTATAGGCCAAAAAGAAATGAGCCCAATGTGGGCCAAATTCTATTAGTAGTATACATTCAAGTTCTAAAATATACACCACTAATACAACTTTTCTCACAATGGGCTTGCTTCCATTTGGCATGGATTATAATAGTTTACCTTAAATACTACTATCCATATACTTTTGATATATCAAATATACATAAACCACCTCCCACAAACTACCCATGATTTTGTGGGTAGGTTTTTGCTTGCAATCAAGTTGTAATGCCCAATTATGTCGTTTTGCTTGCATAATTGGGCCTTACGACTTTTTAATTCTACATCCAACTTTCATCCCAAATGTTTATAATCTTGTCCTATTGATTTCCTAATAGTAGTTTACGTTGGACAACATAGCATTGTATATTGCCTTTACGGCTTCCCCAATATGGAAGGTATAGCTTTTTGAAGATACCTTCTTGCTCTGACTTTAGTTCTATTGTGATGATGGAGATTGGTTGAAGTTCATATTCTATAGTAATTTCTAAGAGACATCCAAGTGCTATACTAGAGGACTCCCTCGATTTGAGGAAGCACAAGGGGCCCCCAACACTGCATAAGGTAGAAGGCTATTAAATAGAGCGGGTTCTAAAATGTGCCCTACCTTAAATGTACAATATTTGAACATGTTTCTTTTTCATAGCCTTCAGCAATGTACTAACAATGTACATATTAGCTAGGGCACCATTTTCAAGCCCTATGTCCTTTCAACTTCAAAATTTGATAACTAATTCCACAAAGCTCCCAAAAATATGAAACGACTTGGATTAGATGTCAATTTCACTTGTCTTTCAAGGAAAATATACTGAAAAATATTTCAAGATGTTTCACCTCCCCAAAATTAAGTTTCAGCGCTTAGATGGGCGATTATTGAGCCTTCTACCTTAATAATGTTATGAATATCCTTGTCTTTGAGAATTGCAGGAAAAAATACACCTTATTGTTGGATTCTGCCCTCTTTGTTCGATGCAATTTTTCCCACAATCCCCTCCTGCTCACTCATTGCCCTCATGCCCTATGCAAAAAGCACCATGTTGGGACCAAAAGCGGTTTTCCCATATCTTTAAGGCTTAATGGAATGGCCGTGAATGAAGCCAAGAGACGGCAGCAGTGGCTTTGGGAGGAGGCTTCTTTCGGGCAGAGTGTCCGGCAGCCGGCCGCTCTGGAGCTGCAGACCCTAGGGTCCGCTTATATGGAGCCAGCGTGCTCCGCGACCAGTAGAGCTTCAATTCAGAAGCCCGAGGGGCGAGGGCTCGGCCGTCAGTCAGTGTTGCTCCAGAAGCTCTGCCACCATCGCCATCATCATTGTTGCGCTCATCTGTCATTTGCGCTCTCCCGAGTCCCGATCGACCGACATCTTTAATTTCCTCCACTGTTTATTCCAATTTCTAGCTGTTGTCCGGTCCCGTCGTCGAGCGGACTCGTGATGTGCTGTACAATGGTTTCGATTTCCCAGTCCGAGGAAGATTTTCGTGATTTCTGTCAGTTTTCTGGAGTGTTCGATGTTGATAAAATTTCTTTAGCAATAATTGGCTAATTCGTTCGATTATAGATCAAGTTTTGGGGAGCGCGCGCGCATGGAGCAGTCCAATTTGCATTTCATGGAGCTTCAACTTGATTAACTATTTGTTAATCGTTGCTAATTAAACTCCAGCCGCTCAATTGCACTGCAGTACATTTCGTGCCTCGATCCGTCAGTTTCCAGAGTATTCCGCGATGATAAATGTATCTTTGTTGCAAATTGCAACAATTGGCAAATTCGTTCAATTTCATTTCATTTACTGTTTTGGAACACTTTGGATGCATTGCAACGAGATTCAGCTTGATTACCTGTCTGTTAGTCCTCACTAAACTCCAGCGTCATCACTTGCACTGCATTATTGAGCCTTTCTTGCATTGTCAGACATGAATGGACATCACAACTACTGTACAGTACGCTGTGGTGACGGTGATGTTTGCTCAAAGCTTTTCAGCCGCAGTAACATCAAGAAAAGAACGTAGGTTATACGTTCACTTTCTGGAACAAGTTCCATCACAATATTTTATATTGTAATGTGAAAAAGAGTTTTCCGCGAATGGAAGTGGATTTCTTTGCAAAAGTGCTCATCGTAACGTTTCTGCAACGCTGCAACTCGCAGGGCCTTGCTTTTTGTTTGTTGTCGTGTCCACAGTTTACCCGTGTGGAAGGATTTCAGCCAGTGATCTTTTCTCGTTGCAGCAACTTTCACGTTGTATTTAATTTCACTTTCTATTATTGTCCTCTGCCGGCCTCTGTCAGCTTTCTCGAGGACGATTCGTGTGCCTCAGGGAGGATCGAGTTACCGAACGTTTTGATGCCATTGTTTGCTTCTCTGTGATTTAATTTCTCTTTCTGCGTAATTAAAAATTTGAAGGCATAGGGGAAGATATGATAATCTGCTCGGACCTGCAGACAGGTGTTTGCCAACAACTCAAATTACTGAACCTCCGAGTCTGGAATTCGGGGTCAAGAGCTCGCCCTGCGCAACCCGTCATCAGCGCGTTAAAATTGTTTGGATTCCATCGAATGCGCTATGCTTTTCCAGCGAGCCAGGGCGGGAGGGCAGATCGTTATCCTGATCGCAAGGCGGGCGGTGAAAGGCGGACCTTGCGGAATGGCTGTGATCTTCGTCCGTCGCCTGCTTGATGTTTACCTTTACCTTTTACGCGATCTTTGGTTTTTAGGCTGTCCATCCTGATATCTTTACTGTTGCAGTTCTGCCAGTGCTCAGCCACGCCAGGCACCAGCTGACTAACTTTTCTATGGTAACAACTACCGGTAACCAGTTTCCTTTGGCTTCCATGTTTCACTTTCTGGATGACAAGACAACAACTCTAATATTCTCTGTTGGTTGTCGCCCGTCAGCTCTCACTTTTGTCACACCTAGTCCGCCTCCCTCTATCTCATTGTTTCAAAAAAATTGGCTTTAGCGACCTACTTTTTCGTGTTTCCAGCGCGCAATTCGGTGTGTTCTCAAACTGGTTTGGGACGGATCGGAACTGTCCGCTGCTGAGTGCGTCTTCGTCTTCGATATTCTGAAGAAGAGTAAGAAAGATTGTATGGTGTGATTATGAGGATATGCCGTTTTGTCGCATGGTTATGCGAGCTTGGTGGAGATGGGGAGGTAATGAAATCGGAAATCTTCGCGCATTGAGGATCATGGAGAATGATGGACAGGTACCGTGCGTGGTCATGAGCAGAGTATGAGGACTCCTAAGCTAGGTAGGACTAGAGCACCCTGGACGGAGACTGGAAACAGGGTGAGAGGGCGTACAAGTCAAGGAGGATGCCGCCCGAGGGCAGAACGCTAGGGTACAACGGAAAGACAATAGCACATGAGGACGATGATGTAGAGGCCTTGCGGATGCAGTTGATTGTGAGCACTGTGAAGAGCTCTGAGGGCTCGTCCTTCGGAGCCCCCGACGAAGCAGCTTCGGAGAGAGAGACTCCCAAGGTTTTGAGTGTACTGGCGGCTGTGCTGGACCGCCTCGTCGCCAGGAATGAGCAATTGTCCAGCGCGCCGTCTCAGCGGGGGAAGAAGCTGACGATATTTCACGGATTGAGGGCTCCTAATATTAGTATTGCGAAATATTTGGAGCGTATTTTTAAGTACACTAGTTGCAGTCCGTCATGCTTTGTTGTGGGGTACGTTTTCCTTGATCGCCTCATCCATCGGCAACCCGATTTGCTCGTCACTTCTCTCAACGTGCACAGGCTGCTGGTGACAAGCATCCTCGTGGCCACTAAAATGCTTGATGATGTGTAAGTCCACACTAACCAGAGTGGAATCATTGCAGCGAGGGATTTAATTGGGCTTTTCCGTATATTATATTCTTCTATATTCTTCCTTATATCCTGGGGTTGAGGGGAAGTTACATTCTAGAACAGTGGGGAAGTTGCGCATTTCTAACGCTTCTCGGTATCAAGTATTTTTTTGTCCATAGACCAAGACCTTGATAAACACTGTAGAATACATGGGTAAATAAGGCTGAATAGAGTAATAGAAGTGCAGATGCTGGCAATGCTGTCCGTCTTGAGCTTGAGGTCTTGCGCAAAAAGATATTTATTTTTTGCAAGGGTGTTTGGTAGATTTTCAAGACGTGTCGTGTGTGGAATATAGGTTTCCTGAGAGTGCGTGAGAACTGTGGTTATACCAATCAGCTGTCCTTTCCATATCTTCTTGAATGGACAGCATTGGTATTGTGGTTGATGGGACCTTTTCTTCGTGCATGGGATACTGTTCCGAATTTGAGGCCGTAGCTCCAGCTCATTGTCACTTTTAAGAATTAATACGATCTGGTAAATGCGTTCTAGAATGATGACGTCCTTTCGAGATTCTGCTTCAGAACAATCGGTACTCTTAATAGTGTGGAAATTCTCTCGATCTTTCTGAAGTTATAGTTCTGCTCTGTAAGGTACACGGTTATGTTTGCGTCACTGTAGGCATTTAAACCAATATGTAGAAGTGTGCTTTCACTTGGAGATCACTTTGGGCACAAAAGCCAAATTCTCTTTGGATCGAGTTTTTTATCACTATGTAAAAATTTCTGTGGAGGTTGTAGATTACTATTGAAATAATAGTAGACAACCCCATTTCCATTCAAAGACCAGTAATCGTATACATCTAGGCAATCATGCTTTCTCCACTTGCTAATTGAAGGCTTACCTAGTGCATGAATTGAGTTCTTGCTGTTGGTAATAGGGTTCGATTAGTTCAGGAGACAGGATGAGGTTCCTTGCAGTTTTGGAATCTTCTACCTCATAATTACAGATTTTGATTGCAGTAATTAAGCTAGTATATTGTCATTGTTTTGTGCTTGTGAAAAATTGCTGTATGTTCGTGTTAATGGTTGCTTCAATACAAAACGCTTCTTGTGTTCGTATTTCTGATAGTCGAATTTGTGGAATCTACTTTTGAGCTCTTATGTTAACAGCCTCGGTCTTGACTTGCAATTTCTTGTCTGCAGTCACTTCAACAACGCATTCTTCGCAAGAGTTGGAGGTGTGAGTGTGATCGAGTTGAATCGCCTGGAGCTCGAATTCTTGTTCCGGCTGGATTTCAAGTTGTGTGTCACGATCAGTGTGTTCGAAAGCTACTGTGCTTATCTTGAGAGGGACATACCTGCTCTTGAGAGAAAGCCAGAACGCATAGAACGAAGCTTGCCTGCATTTGGCAATACACTCAGAACTCCTCGCGGGACTGCTCCCTCGACTCCTCAAGAGATGTCCCCCAGGTTTAAGTCGAAACGACCTCCGCCTGGACCCCAAGTGTCGTATATGGGCAGAAATTCAACTTCTCTACAGTACCAAAGGCCTCTATCTCAATATTTTGCCAGGGATTCTCCACCTAGTCGTTGAAGTCCATTTGGATTGGCTGTGATGCAACTCAAGGCAGAGGATCTTGGCAGGGTATGTCTATCAACAGCATCATTTCTACATCTTTCGTAGTGTCAGTTCTGGTGCCGTGAGTTAATATAGGGTTTGGCAATCAACTGTTTTCGCTAGAATTCGGTGTCGAGAATGCTGGTTGTGAATATCTCGGACACGTTTTGTCCATATTCGCCGCAGTGTGTGCTGTCCCAGACCGTGATATGGTGGCCCTGCTCTCTTAAGAAACCTGCCAAAATTGGAGGTGGTTTTGACACATGACGTACAACAGAAATTGGAAGGAGTTGAGTGTACGAAGCAAAGATGACTGTACGACGCATATATCATTCGAGAGCAGTGTTGCCCGCCCACTCTTTCGCTGTTGCTGCAATCAACTGTTTTCAGAGAATTGGAGCATCTTGGATTAGCAGTTGGGTCCAAGGCGGTCGGCTGCTCCTTTCAAGAATATTAGACTCTCTGCACTCTTGCATCCATATTTGAATCGCTTGGCAAGTTTCAAATGGCTTGCTTTGAGCAAAGACTAAGCGGGCATGATGTTAACAATACCTCGTTGGTAAACGTCAAGCTAGTTGTCAAGTGAGGTCCTTGGCAGGGATGCAAGGTTGGAGTTGATTCTAGGGTCAGGCAATCTGCAGAGCTTTTAAGCACTGCTGCAGATAGAAGTGAGTAAATTCTGTTTGAGAGCTTGGAGGCTTGAGAGCGTTATCAGACAATGCCTAGTCTTTCTGTGTTTGTATTTGTACTTTTTGCTTCATCTTAGGGCTTAGAATGAGGAGAAGGATTATAGGTAGATTGAAGGGTTTAAATTGAGAAGGATGATTGGTTATAATTGCCTTCTTATACACCAATGAAACAATGCAATTGAAATTTTGACATGTGCATTATGCTTGATGTAGAGTGTGGGACCTCATGTGCATGGCTATTCTTTGGTTCTTATGGTGTGAAGAAACTTTTGGCAACTCCACAATCTTTGAAGGCACCATTCTTTTTTATGCTTGGCATTGTAACATTTGATTTGGTTATGAAGCTTGGTTTTCAATTTTTGAGCACAATCACCCTACCACTATATTAGATACTTTGATTTCCTCATTCAAGATGGTTTGGATGTTGGACATCTTCTATTCTAAATTGAACAATAGCATTGATTGGTGTTACACTCTCCCAATGGTCCTCCTATCACATCCCTTCTCCCTCATCACCACATTCTTCTCATCTCCTTTCACATTATTTAGCTATCATTTTTCCCTCTTGTTTTTTCATCATCTTTGCTTACTTTAGAGCATAGCTACAAGTGTGCTTTAACCCCCAATCACAGTTACCCTTTGTGCTTTTTCTTACTTCTTGTTTATTATTACAATTGTTCTTGCACCGTATATTGTTCTTTTCGTCATTGGCCATATATTTTCTACTTCAATTTTAATACATAATCCAATACCTATCATAAATTTTGAAAGGAGATGTTGATGTTTTGTGATTCAAGATGTACTCTTGTAAACAACCATTATATAGGTGCTGAGAATTCTAAGTAGTGATTTTCTTTATAAATTCTAAATTTAAACTAAATTGTGTTTTTTTATTGTTAGAATTTCATCATCTATCCATTTTTCATCTATTTTGAACTTTTTCAACTAAAGAACAATATTCTAGTTAGATTCCAAATTGTGTAGAAATGATCTTGATACCAAATAAGAATGTTGTGTTGCCACACTTTTCATGACATCTTTCATTTAATATATATTTTAACATCTCAAAATATTGTGATATATTTTTTGATACTCAAGTGTTGCAGACAGTGTTATGTCATCCTTGTCATGAACATGTTGCAAAGAGTGTCAAGATTATAAAATTGAAAAAAGAATAAAAAATTGTTGAAAGGGTTTCAAGCAAAATTCAAAACTCAAAGAGCTTGATATTTTTTTTTATAATTGTATCAAACAATTATACTATTAAAGGATTTGGCATTAAAATTAAAATGTCAAGTAATTGAATGATAAAATTATTTTGGAATGAAATATTTTTTGAGAATAGAAAAGGCAATGTGGGTCATCACTTCACAACTTCATGTCTCTTTTTCCACATCTTATAAATTTCCTTTCATTTTAATTGTGGCAATCATCAAAATAATTCCAAACAAATGATAGATTATGCTTGTTACAAGAGCTAGTTAAGAAAACAAGAGCAATGCTTACATAATCCAAGTCCTTTAGGGGTTAAAAATGCACACATAGTACGCCATAATATTGCAATATTATTGGTACAAGGCTAAATAATAACAATTGTATATGAATTCTCTACACTACTTATCATAATGCCAAGTATTCATCAAGGCATAAAAAAATTAAAGGTATGTGTCAAATGGTAACAAAAGTTGGTAGAGCAATTTAGTAATGACAAGACTACTTGAATATGGATGACACTTTACATCAAAACACATCATATTTTTATAAAATTCTAGAATAAACTCTCAAATATGTTCAAATATACATTTACAACATTCACAAGTTGTACTCAATCAAAACACATCATATTTTTATAAAATTCTAGAATAAACTCTCAAATATGTTCAAATATACATTTACAACATTCACAAGTTGTACTCAGATACTATACGTTGAAGTTTGCTAAGATACACACCATACAAAATCATTTCTTCCTACATTGAATTTTTTTTGTTAATTAGATTTAGAATTATCATAATTTCATTTGACAAGATTTGGAATATATTGCTAAACTTTAGTAGAAGACTTGGGCTTTATTAAAACTAGAGCACATTAATGTGATTAGCATTTCAATGGGCTAAGGTAACTTAGATGACAACTTGAATGACGAGCCTAAGGTTACCTCTAATGTTTTAGATTATTTTTAATTTATATTATATATATATTTTATAAACACATGGACAATTTGTGTCTTGACTTTTTAATCTATATGTCCATGTTTTCTATATTAATTTGAATGACTTAGTCTTACACTTAAACAACATATTAGTGGCTAAGAAAATCATGCATTTTGATATCATGTAACATATCTACTTTGATTAAGACAAATATATTCATTGGAAGTCAAAGGTCTCTCCTTTCCACTCATAATACTAAAGTTCTATCCTACAAGAAAAGATTCTTTATCATTCATCAAACTCAAAACATCCATCTCAACATTCAAGGGTAAAGCAAGGACTTCCATGCTTTACCAAGACTTCATTGTAGTACTCTAGGCTTTATCGACAATTACAAGAAGCAATATTCTTTTTCATTTTTCATTTTTCATTAGTTTTTTTTTTAGGATTCAAATTATTTTCATTAATATTTTTACACTTTTCAAATTTTCCACGTTATAATTAATAAAATTTCATTACATGCCATATTTATTTATATTTTGGATAATTTTTTACGAATCTGACCCGAGCGTAGGGTATTGGTACAGTTGGAATTCCATCCAGAAGAATCCCCAGAGAGACAACCATGCAAAACACCGCAACCGACCCAAAGCGCAGGGACATAAATGGCGAAGAGACCAGTGGATCAAATATCTGAACCATTAGATATGACGAGCAATATACAAGAAAACAGCAGAACCTGGTGGCCGCCCGAATAGGGCAACCCAGGCTGTTCGGAGCAGCAGAAATAATATTCAAATAATGCACGCCATTACAAGGGAGGTCGATTTACAGGACAGAAATAGTGAGACTCGTCCACCTGTCCCCACAAGAGAATTGCAAGTGCCACGCTTAGCGGTACTCGTCCTCAAGGTTCCTGAAGCCGGCTGACAAGTCATCATACAGCTTCTTGTACCTCCCAGTCAACTCTTCCTCCCCATCCGAAGGGTCCTCAAACTTCATCGACCTGAGCGAGCACCCACAATAAATTGTGTCAGCATAGCAATACCATATCTAGCGGAGTTGTAGAAAAAAGTCATGTAAATAAGCGACAGTCGTGTAAATGTTCACCACTACAGAATATTCGCTAACCCACCAAATTGTCACAATAGCAGAACAGTGGTAAAGATGATTGCGTTCTGTCTCTGTAGTCAAACTATGAATTATTAAGGGTAAGAGACATACACAAGGCGATAGATGATATCGCTCAAACGCTGCTTGATGATGTTGTACGTGATCTTCTGCCCCTCTGAACCAGCAGCTCGCTCAACAGCCTGCAGACACGGTTTCATTAATGAAGGGGAGAGACCAAGCAATGGATTCAAAATGGAGAACGTTCGTGAGATGTGAAAAAGCAAGAGAAGCATGTTGGAGGTCATCATTTAAAAGAATTGAGTTCCTTCAGTTCCTTGTGTCGAACAGAAAGAATGATGTTCTATTTGAAGCAAACCTGATTGGCAAGAGTGCTGAAGTGGACTATATTGCGCATCATCCACACAGACTTGTAAAACGGGCAGAACTTATCATAACTGCCACCACATGAGACGCACACGTAAGGCATAGACAAACCATCAATCATTGATCACGCAGACCAGCTCCTATGTATTCAAGACCATGTCTAAGCATATACTTTCAACAATGCGAGCTAACTCTAAATTATTGAAGGCCTTGTCAATTCTAAGAAAATTAACTACGTTTAATATCCCAAGTGACAGTATAGTGCATTGGCTAACAGATTCCGAACTTGCGACCAAGTCCTAATGATTTATGCAAAAAACACGACCAATACAGAAGGACTAATAACAAGAAAGATTCAATCTCCATACGAAATTCCTTGGCACCAATGCATATCTGACAAGCAAGGAATACCTACCCAATCCAAAGATACTAAATTACTGGTAAGAGCCAAAATAGTATCGTTGAAGCTGTACCTGCTAAAAGCATTCTGTGCCAAATAGTCCTCACGCAAAAGCTTTGCAACTTCCAACGTAATCTTATCAGTTTCTGCCAAAGCATCCTTTCCAACAAGCTGCAACCCAAGGAGAATATTCGTGAATTAGCAACAACAGGAGACACCAAGTGGTCAACGACTTATAGGATATACAATGCAAAGGACCTAAGTAAGATATAAGAACACAATACGATCATCCTGACACAAAGCATTGTAGATCTAGCAAAGCACACTAACAAGATGCCTTACCTGCACAATCTCATTCAGATCGTCCTCTCGCTGCAAGACCTCACGGGCCTTCGTTCTGATCCCAATAAAATCGGAATCAAAGTTTTCATAAAAACCCTCAAGTGCCTGACAGGATACGAGAAATATTAAAATTATGCGAAAAAATGAACGAATTGAGCAATATTTCCAATTTAAGACATTGCAGCGCTACCTAATACGATCTGATAACAATTAAAAAACAAAACAAGACTATTTTCATGTTACAATTTGCAAAACCAGTAAGTGAACTAGCGTAACAGGCCGAGCTTAGCTTGTACAAAGATTATCACACCTGGGCGTACTTGGAGTAAGAAATAAGCCAATTCACAGCAGGAAAATGTTTCCGTTGAGCAAGCTTCTTGTCGAGTCCCCAAAAGACCTGCGCCACAAGCATTTTACCATCCAAACAATTACACTCGAGCAACATCAATTGCTTCTTCCATTAAACTAGAAACTAAATAATGATATAAATGGATGTGAAAAGAACACAAGTATCCAGTAAATGGGTTTACGAATTCTAACCTGAACAATACCAAGAGTAGCTGCTGTTACAGGATCTGAGAAGTCTCCACCAGGAGGAGAAACTGCTCCAACAATAGTAACGCTTCCAGTACGGTTCGGGCTTCCCAGACACTTCACTTTCCCAGCTCTTTCGTAGAAAGAGGCTAGCCTTGCGGCAAGGTAAGCTGGGTAACCACTGTCAGCAGGCATCTCGGCCTACAGCCCCACAGATGAGCGAATCTCAGAAAAAACAATATGAAAAGAAGTTTCAACAAGGTGCTCTAAATAAAAGTAGATCAATGAATTTTTGACATACTTGAGAGCGATCAAATACAGTAGCTGGTTAAAATTCTGATCAAAGTTTAGAAGGAGAACACAAATAGTTGGGCTTGATTACATACAAGTCGTCCAGAAATTTCACGAAGGGCCTCCGCCCAGCGGGATGTAGAGTCTGCCATCATACTGACATTGTATCCCATATCTCTGAAATACTCAGCCAAAGTAATTCCTGCACTTGAAGACAAATATAAGAACAGGTGGAGAAGAATGTAAGTTAATACGAAAAAGATGAAAACCGACAGAGAGGACAATAATGCTAGAAAATTTACAAAATAATATAGTACAGCTCTAGAACAATGAAAGGATAACAACCTGTGTAGATGGATGCTTCACGAGCAGCCACCGGCATGTTCGAGGTATTAGCCACGAGAGTGGTACGCTTCATAACAGATTCCTCCCGACCATCAGGTAAGGTCATTGTCAGTTGCGGGAAATCCATCAGCACCTACAAGCACCACAGCTCAAATTAAGCAAATGCATCCACACAACCGTTTTCATTTTCTTTAGAAATGCAATTGCAAACAATGGAAATGCATACAATTTTACGAACATTGAAAAATGAAAAACACTTTTATACTCATAAGGGAGACATAAGTGGCAAGGTCACACCTCAGCCATTTCATTCCCGCGCTCTCCACAACCAACGTAGACAACAGCATTGGAGTTGGAATACTGCACGTAAAAATTACACAAAATGAGTATAAACCCGAATTTCATGAAAAATCAGAACCATAGCAACTGCATCTAATCGTCACAACATTCCAGGAACCCCGATTGGACCAAAGGAATAAGGCGGAGCTAATCACCTTTGAAAGAGCCTGACTAATGACAGTCTTTCCGCAACCAAAAGCACCAGGAATTGCGCAGGTGCCTCCAAGAACAGAAGGAAAAAGAGCATCCAGAATACGCTGCAAAGCGAAATCAAAAAGAAAAATGATTAGACCACAATGATGAGAAAGCATATAGAACTATAGTCGCAATTAGAAATTTGAAAAACAGATTGATAACCTATGAAGGATATGAGGTACATCTTTATACTGTCTGCGAGAATGCTAAAATATGACCAAGACTAGCTAGTGTCAGATTGGACAAACCTGGCCAGTGAGTAGAGGAGTGTCAGCTGCAAGCTTCTCGGCAACAGGTCTCGGTGTACGGACAGGCCATGCCTAAATCCAGAGCAGAATCAACCACAATCACCAAGTGACTGGTAAATAATCAAACAAAATGTTCCACCAGGCATCCTCCTAGTGCAACAAGGCAAAGAATTGGAAAATACTGGCTCTCAATAAGCATTTAGCAATTGGAGCCACAAGAATCCATCTCCAAGTAAGACACACAGAAGTTCGAGATACTCAATCATCGATATAATCACCAGTACCTCACCGACATTGAACATACAGGCAATAGTCCCAAAACCATGTTACTTGAGAGCAAACCAGAATTGGGACAATTTGACCTGATTTCTTCACAAGCAGTAAATAGAATAGGAGCTCAAATAAATTCCGCAAAGCTTTACCTGAAGCATGGTAAACTTTTTCTTCTCTCCTTGAAACTCCAGTTCGATAACTTCATCCTTTTCAAATATCAGTATTGCCAGTTCAGTCTCAAGACATCTCGACAGCACCCAACGTTAATTTGGAAAAAGACTACCCAAGCATTCTTTCGGAAGAAATTATTTCAGAGACAAAATAGATTTTCAACTTCTCAACCCAAAGACACTAATATTGGAATTCAAAGCTGGCATATTGATCGACACTTATAAACTACGTTGAACAAAATCACAAAATACAAACCTCTATCGAATACTCGCCCTCTTCGGCAATGAAAGTAATTTTTCCCATGGCTCCAGGTGGCAATCCGAGGTGGTGCTCAATCAAACTGTTCTCATAAACCGTCTGCAAATCCAATTCAAATGAAGTCAGATTGTATCCGCTGTATCGTATTCACACTTTAGTACTCATAAGTGGATAAATCGACAGACTGATAAATTACAAGTAAAATATTTCCAAGATTAAAACAGAATCGTCCCAAAGTTGAAACGAAGTAATTCTTCTAGCTTGAAGCTACAAAGCTGTGGTCGCTAACACTAGCAGAATCTAGCGCGTAAATGCAATAGAACTCACCCCATACAAATCACCTCCCGTAATAGCATCGCCAATACCTGGCACGAAAGGGAAAGTGATAGAGGAATGATTAAAGAAATACACGGGTAACAAAAGGGCTTGAAACGAACTTCAAATAATAGTTTCCACATCGAATGTATTGGTATGTGCACTTCACTAGTGCATTGTCAGTATTGTGAAACCGTGACAGTAAAGGAATCTTCCCCCTTAAAATGGAGCATGTCATGTGTAGAACTAAAGGACTACATCATAGTGAACAAACACCGATAGGAAACACAGTCTTCACAAGGAAAATCGTACGGAACTCACTTAAGCCTTTGGGTTTGAATTCCCATCCTCTCTTTCTATCAAGAGCAGGTACAGCAACTCCACGGGGGATGTACACATCCTGACACTGACGTGCAATAGCTTTCAAAGGTCGCTGAGGATCCCACACAAAGAAACCATGTTAGAGATAAGATTTTCATTCCGAAATTGCTAAGAAAAAAAAAATCGAACAAACATTGCATACCCTAAAGGATTTAGATGTCTCTTCATCATGACTTAAGTTCTACCTTTGAGGAATCCACACAACTATGAGCAAATTGATTTATTATTGACAAGAAAATGATCACAAAAACGTTAAAATATACATATGATCTCAATTTTGATGAGAATATCGATTAACAGTCACAATGCTATTCTTTCATAATATTTATTGCAATTGGCAGACAACAGCAAACGAAGTAACTACCAAATGGAGTATAAACCATACCTGGATTCCATCAAATATATTCTCCAAAATACCAGGACCTAGCTCAACAGAGAGAGGCTGCGACATTCAAGAAAAATCTGTAAGGATCATTTCGAGTCGGGGCACGATGTGTCCATGTCGATAGCAAAACTCTTTTACAATAATGGGTATGACAGGTGAAACATTGACCTTCAGAACGCAAGAGAATATGAATTAAGGCAATCAATACCTTGTGTGTCCTCAAAACTGGGTCATTGACCATCAATCCAGCTGTCTCTTCGTAGACTGCATCAAAATCTCATTATTCATTAGTTCTGGAAAATACAGCTAAGTAACACTTAGCGTACACTAATCAAGCCCTTACATTTTAAATGACCTTGTCAATATCCAGATCTGTACAACTAGTTCAGATTAAAAGTTTTAAAATTCTTGCAAGAACTAAAAGAACCAAATTAAACTCACCCATTCATTCACGACATTCCATGAACCGACAGGACGGCATCAAATCCTATGGTCGTATTTCCGTACCTTGAATGGTAGCCGAATCACCCTCAAGACGAATAATTTCTCCTATCAACTTATCATGTCCCACACGAACCAACTCGTACATGGCTGCTCCTCCCATTCCATCAGCAACCACCACTGGCCCGGACACCTAACACAATTGAAGACGATAATAAGAATCAATCTGGAAAGTCGAACCCATCGGAGAAACTTCCACAACGAACTGAAGCGTTCAGAAGAACTGTTCAATGCAGCCCAAATATTCCAACAAATCTTTCGAGGAGGTGGCCGCATTATGCTATGCACCATCGAATGGATCATCATCCTGTTCCTATCCGGAAGTGGCCCAAACCAGAATTGAAATATCAGCAAGTTTAGTAACAAATCCCATCCCGAGCTTCTGCCTTTAGCACAATTCGATTTACAAGTAAAATTCGGAATCCGTTAAATATACTCGAACTTCCAATCTCGAAGGTGACACCATCTGCTCTCAAATAACTAACCGCCGTAAGTAATCAAGACTAAAAGTTGACATCCTGACCACGAAGAACAGATCCTGCTTGCACATTGGAGAGTACATGAAGCTCATAAGCGGGAAGACAAACTCAGCGAGAATGACACACATTTGTGAAGGGGACCTACAATCCGACATACCCCATGCAACTCTAGGCAAGTGCATTTGTTGTTTCCAACGATGAAGATGATGTGCACTGAGAGACATTATCTACTAGAACAACTACACTTCAACGTTCCATCGAATTCTGGTACCCTCAGTAGTACCCCGGAACGCGTAATTAAAGAAACTTTGCAACGCCATGGATTCTAGAAACACTGCCGTAACGCTCAGGTAACCAATCATTCAGTTGGAGTAAGTGCTTCCACAAGCTTCAAGTTGGTGCTCATGCACCTTTCACTAAATAGAAACAGAGAGGTGCGGTTGGATTCTTGATCGCGGGGAATCCTAATTGAGAAGAGAGCTGATTCAAAAGAACTAATGACACAAGCAGCAAGCATACGAAAAAAACTACGAAATAATAGGATGCCAGCAGCTCCCCGAGATGGAATGCAAAAGATGTGAGTAAGAACACTTGCTATCCTCCTCAGACCTAATATCATCTCGAAAACTCGACTAGAAAATTACATTTCATACTCGATCCATGTACCCTAATTTTAAAAGCTGAAAACTCTCTATATCCCAACCTACAAACTGTCGATCAAACGAGTCCTCAACAAAAACCTAAGGTGGCCAAATCATGCAATTCGTACATTTCCGTGCTCAAAATCACCGAACAAAAGTACAAATCCTGGATACAGAGACCTCCGATCCAAATGCAATGCGTCCCTGAAAACGGTCAGCTAAAACAAAATTCCTTCGTCATCTACACTACCGTGCTCCGCCACACTGCCTTCCATTGCTATATATAGAAACACCTCGCCATCGCCATCTCAACCTCCGCCTTCACTTTCAAACTATCAGTCAAACGACTCCTCCACAAAAACCTAAGGCTTGAACTGAGGCAATAAATCACTAAATTCCATACCTTCGTACACAAAATTTCAGAACAAACGACCATATCCACAATCCATAGGCCTCCGATTCAAGTGTAATACGTAGTTGAAAACGGTCAACTAAAACAAATTCCCCCTAGCCAGCACTACACTACCTTGATCCACCGCACTCTCGCATCAATTTCCGCACATCCAAAAATCTCACCACAAACTACACACCACAGCGCAACAAAACAGACACGACGCTCCCGTCACATCCTCACACCGAAACAAAAGCCACTCCATCCTTCTAAGAGGACAAACCACAGATCTCGCCACTCCATGCATCCCGAGATTCAACACATCTACGCCACTATCGAAGGAATCGATCGATCAGAGCGGAAGAAGAAGACGATACCTTGCGGATGTAGCCATACTCGTTTTCCGCCTCGCCCTCCTCGAAGGTGACGAGACGCTCTCCATCGATAGCCGGCATGGTGACAAGTGCAGGTGACGACGACGCCGATCTGATGCGTGAGTTCGTAGAGGAAAGCTTTGGGACGAAGCTCTGGCTATGGAGCAGGAGCGCAACTACTCCTCAGGGTTAGCTGCAAACCAGGTGCGTTAGAGAAAGGGGCCGGAGGGCGACGGGATTTTACTGTAGCGATGCTTGAATGTTGGAAAGGGATGCTCGCTTTGCTTTGCCAGATGGGATGTTTGGAGGGTCCCTCCAAACCGAGCAGCGTGGAGGGCACCCTGTAACCGGGCTTTCTCGTGGCCTTGTTCACATCACCGGGGTACGTGGCGACTTGGGTATTTTTTAGCATCTTCTGGCTATTTTTCATTTATTTTTTCATTTTTAATATTATTTCAAAGTTTTCATGGGGCCCCTTTACACAAGGCAGTAAACAAAATAGTGAAATTGGGTTGCCTTAACAGTTAAATTAGTTTGCCTTTCATCAAGAAAGTTACTTTGAAAGTAACTTTAAGGGTTTGAGTAGAAACAATAGAATGTACATGATCATTCAAATATTAAAATAGGGGAGTAATTACCTTAATTCAATAATTCCTAAAGGACCAAGTGTCCATTCAATGTATGCAAGAAATCTTGATTAGATTCCTATAAAGTCAATTTTTTATCAAATGTTCTTGAAATTTGGACACAATGTATAAACATGTGCCCCTTTAGTGGAAATCTAATCTTTTTTTCGATTAGGAACTTAGTCAAAAGTTATTTTGCCTTGAATTTTTAGGTAGTTAAGGGAACTTTTAGGTAGTTAAGGCAACTTTTACTGAACTCCCTATTTACTTTTGAAATTTGGCAAGTATGTAGCTTACATGACATAAGATGCAAATGACAAAAAATAACCACATGCAGTGTAAAAATCTCACCCTAGAAGGAGTTGAAGGCTGTTAGCCTTGATGGGCAAGGTTAAAAAAATTATTTTAACTTTGAACACTATAAACTTATAATCTTTTAATCCATGTGGTCAAAGTTTTTGGGATTTTTTCCACATATTCCTATAGTAGTCTAGTTTAAATATATATAGTTGAATTTTGAAGAAAAAAAATCTTTTTCATTTTTTTTCACTACCCTAGAAAATGGTAGTTTTTCACAATTTCTACCCAAAATGTGCCTTGGTCCTTTAGGGGTTAATATTTGTTTATTCTAATGCACCACTCATACGTTTTAGAGAGTCTATCTAATCACAAGATAATACATGGCAATATATTATGAAAATAATTCAATGTTTTGTGCCAAAGCTACTAGTATGGTGTAGTATGAGTCCCCAAAAGATATATTTGGCCCTACCGTGCGTCAATAAAATAAACATATCAATCTATAAAAAAAATTTAGGATGAACAAGAAGTTTAAAGTTTCAAACCCTTGATACATGTTTTATTTTTCATTCATCATCTACTTTGAACAACGATGCTAGTATGTGAGCATGAACATGCAAACATGTGAGCTTCTAATATGTATATAAGTAGATATACTACCACTTTTGAAAGTGTTCATAGTAAAAATACCTATAATATAGATATCTATAGTATAAATACACTCTTATCATAGAAGGTTTCTATAATATAAGCACCTATACTATAGGTGCATCATCTTTGAGGCTCACAAGCTCACACTTCTATGCTCACATACTAGCAACCGTGCTACTTTGAATTATACATAGGAAAAAGTTTGTAATATACATAGTTTTGTGTTTCACAAATCGCAAAGGGATTATTATATGAATTTGCCTCTTTGAAGCCCACATTAGATTGTTGTGAAATTAATGCATTTGGTGAAAAGAATTAAAGTGAAATCAATTATGTTTATTGCAATAATTTTATAAAATATAGCACTACACTTTCTTTTGTAGGTCGATGGTTGTAAAACTGACTAAATGAAAGACAAAAGAAATACAATAAAAGAAACCTAGCTATACAATAGAAATTGATAGTATAGAAGTTTGAAAAATATGTATGTAAAGTTTGCAATAATATGCATATACATTTACAAATTCTAAAACCAATAACTAATGGGATAAGTGAATAATAGAGTGAATACAGCCATTGTTTATCAATATAATAAATTAAATAATTTAGATCATTATAAAATTAATGAATAGATACAAAAAATTAACCTTGGCACAAAATCAATATAGATGATCTTGAAGTATCAATCTTGTACTACCATCTTTAAATATTTAATAAAATGGTGATGATGATTTTACCAATGTAGTAGATTTTTTCACACTTTAGACACCAAGAGTTCAAAGTTTAAACAATGGATGAAAGCAAACATGTCCCAAGCACATAGGATCTTGGTTGAATCATCCATCTAAATGTTTGCAAATTTTAATAACAATTCTTAAGCACTTGTATAAATCACAAGGAGTACACTCTTAGTACATTTGGGGTACCCATTTGCGGCGAAGTGATTTTTTGACCTTCTATTTACTTTGGAATAAACCATAATTCCATCCTATAATTTTGAGCTTTGTTTAACAATGACTAAAGGTTTCTTTTGAAAAAAAATTCAATTTCAAATAACAGATATGTTGTCTAGAAAGGATTGAAAAATGAACTAAAATGACATGTTTTTCAACTAAAATATTTGTAGAAATCAAATGAAGATGACTATTGCATCAATATTTAACCAAAATAAACTTTCAATAGGGCTATTCTATAAAGTCTTTTTTCATTTTTCAAATTTTTTTTTTTATATAATATAGGGTGTGAGAATTATTTTCAACTTTACAATGTATCTCTTTTCTTTAAAAATCTATAACTAGTTACTATTAGTATAAAAAAATACCAATAATTCAAAACATAAAATTTTAAAGCAGTACAATCTATTCATAAATTTTTTTTGGAAAAAAAATATAAATTTTAAAGTGTATTACATATATTACATATTCCGCCGCACGTGGGTATCCAAATGCAAGGAGTGTCCCCCTCGTGGTATAAATTCTCATATAAATTATATATTTTTGAAATATTTCTTTTGAAAATTTTCTATTGTTCAAAGGTACAAGTATGTTTCACCACCAAAAATTAATTTTTTGTTTTTAGAACATGAATCCTTTAAAAAACTTTAATACAATCTATATTTACTTCTAAAGGACCAATTGCTTATTCAATAAGCACTTAAAACCTTGGATAGGGTCATACAAAGTCAATTTTTAATGGATTTTCTCAAATTTTTGATACAAGATAAAAACATTCACCGTCTTTGTATAAATTTTAAATTATTCCAATTTGATCAATGCTTGAATCAAAAGTTATACTATCCTAAAGAATTTCAACAACACTAGTATGTAAGCATGAAAATACGAGCTTGTGAACCTTCAACATATATATAGGTAGATATTCTACAACCATGAAAGGTATTTATAATATAAACACTTAAGTATGGTATAGGTATTTATAACATTATTTACTATAATCATATGAGGTTTTTGCAATATAGACACCTATAATATAGGTGTATTGCCTTCTAGGCTCATCAACTCACAATCCTAAGTTCACATAATAGCATGCCTTCATCTCTAATCAAATTTTTAATAGATTTCAAAAAATTAAATATATTTAAGTATTCAATTATCCTACAGTTTAGTAGAAATTTTAATTCTTAAAACTTTCATCAATCATAATATAGTTGATTCATTTTTTGAAAGGCCATTTCTAAACTTAGACATATAAAAAGTCACTTATTTTTAGGCTCATTTTCAAGAAAACAAAGTTAAATATGAAGCAATGTATTCAAATTTAGAAGAAGGTGCGCTATTAAATTTATAAAAATTTCCAAATCAAACATCCGTGGTTTAGAGGTAAAGAGTCAAAGAGCCATTGAATAGAGAAATTTGGCCAACAGGCATGTGTTCATGCATTTGGATTTGAAACATTTTAAAAATATAATTCAAATCTTTCATTTATCTCATATTTTTTCGAAATTTAATTATGAAGTAATGACTTCTACAAGACCATTTTCTCATTGATTTGTATTTTCAAAAATATAAGACTTGTTTCCATGCATGTTGAACTTAATTACCTTAAGAATGAACATAGGAAGCAACTTTCCTAAATGTTATGTGTCCAAACGACCCACTTAAAGTACAATTTTTGTTATGCTAAAACATAAATTTCTTTGAAATAGCCTTCATTTTTATGTTATAATCTTACAATTTATGATTTGGATTGAAACCAAAATGTATAGAGATAATATGAAATAAATCTGAAATTAGTTCTTGAAAATGACATTTTTTGAGTTTAAGTGTAATTAACAAAATGAAGGTCATCTACTCTAGTTTCTACTCCAATTTGTAATATTGAATATTTTATTGCAATTTGAACTTTGGATGTATTTTCAATGTTCATTGTATTCTAATTATAGGTTCGTCCTTTAAGGGTTAAGGCTTAACTTAAATGGCGTACTTACTCTCCTAAGGTGGGAACACCCATTCCCGTCCATGTATTCATTCCCGTCCATATGTAGCAGGGGTGCACATTTTTCTTTGAAAAATGTGCACCCCTGCTACATATGGACGGGAATGAATACATGGATGGGAATGGGTGTTTTGCCCTTATTCCTTAATAAGGAATGAAAAAAATTCAGATGGATGAGCTTGTACTCCAACATAAAATGGCGGGGCCTCAATGTGACCAGTAACTAATAAGCTTAGTCATCCTTGCTGCCGCTGGCGTGCGCGCTTCAATTCATCGTATGGCCGCGCTGCATTCTTGCTCCGTTGCCTGCCAATCCTTGACGATGCTTGTAAGAATTGATGTGTACAAGGAGGCCACAAGCATTTCATGTACTCTAGCTGATTGAGTGCGGGATTGAGTGTGAAGGAATCGCCGCTGCATGAGATCGAAGCAAGCAAGGAATAAATTAGGATGCCGTGCTGGGAGGAGATCGAACTTCATTGAACCGATTATTTTCGCTTGGCAATCCGTGCGTCTTTCAAGAAGGTGAGTAGCGGTGCGTTTCCATGAAATTGAAAGGATTTGCGTGGCGTATGTTATGCAATTTTAGTTTCATTCTGCAAAGAAATTCTGCAGCTATAGATGTTGTGACCTGCTTTGATCTAGTAATAGAAAACTAAGCTTAAGTAATTTAGGATCCCGTTTTAATAGGAGAAATGCAATCATGGATCAATTATTCCTGATTAGTGTTTATTGCAAGAAGGTGAGCAACTTTGGCGTTTTCTTGAAATTAAAGGAATTGCGTGACGGTGTTGAGAATGTCATTCCGTGAAGAAATTCGCTGAGCTGCATGTAGCACTGTGACATGATGCATTTATCTTTTGACCGCCAATTAAGTAGGTGCGAGCTAGGGAGTTAGTTGCGAAGGAGAGGCAGAGCAATAGGATTAGTGCATTATGAAGGAATTACATGTGCTCTGGCTGTTTCTGTGTGTGAGTGTCGTTGCTGCTTAAGAATAAAGGGATCGGATTAATTAGGATGCCTTTCTAATTGGAGAAGTGCAATGTATAGATTGTTACTGCTTTGTGATTAGTGTGTCTTGCGAGAAGGTGTAGTGCTTCCTGATTAGTGTGTATTGCAAGAACTCGAGGTGAGTAGCTTTGCGTTTTTTTACATGAAACGGTATTATGGAATTTTTTCTCACTGCGGGGGTTTGTTTCTGCAATACAGTGACCATATAGCAGACGAGGAGTTCGGTTTTTCGTGGCGAGGTCGATAGTTCATCCAAACTTCGGAGAGTTCGTGGCGATTTGTTAAGGTATGGAATTCAACACGGTATACATAAATTGGTCCTGTGCAGGGTATTAGTTCACATCGGCATGATTCATGTTCGTTGTGATACTCAATTTGTACACAGATCTCGCGCTCGATGGGGAAACCGGACTTAGATGCCTTCGTATCAGACGAACCTCGTCTTAAACGGCGAAAAATCAAGACCACACGAAGAAACACAACACCTGCAGCAATACAGGTTGAGGAGGAGCCGGTCACTCCTGCGGGCAGAGTGTTCATGCAACCGGATCTCGACTGCTACATCATATGCACCTTGGGATTTCAGAGACTAATCAACGTTACAGAATTTAAGAAGACTTTGTCCGAAACACTGGTCAATCACAAACGCTTTCACAGCGTTCTGGTGAGTTGAGACTTCGTACTATCTTGCACAGTTGTTTGATTCTGAAGGCTTAAGTCACTGATACTGGATGCGCATTTCTACTTTCCACGATGCTAGAGTTTTAATTCTCACTTCTTCAGGTCGATTTTGAACTTCACAAGATGTTCAACAGTGATGACTCTTCTCTAACTAGCAAACAACTTGATAAAAGATGCAAGGTATACTCTAAAGTCATTCAGCTGAGGCTAGCTTGGTCTGAGCGCCTATTTTCAAAGATATGCCATGATTTGTATGTCTGACTTAGATATATTATTTGGCGTGTAGAAAAAGAACAAAAGGGGCCGGGACATCTGGGTTCCAGTTCAGGTTGACATTGATGCCCATGTCTCCGAATCGACTGGATTTACTGACAGAGAAAAAGCTGCTCCACAATTTATCCAGAGCTACGTTAGCCATCTCCAAAATTCTCCCCCGATGGATTCATCACGTCCTCTATGGCACTGTCACATTGTGAACGGGACATCTGGAATTGCTGCTTCGCACATGGTTATCCGTGTACATCATGCTTTTGGAGACGGGACATCTCTAATGTCGCTACTGTTGGCATGTACCAGACGTCTGGGCAGCCCTGACCAGCTTCCCTCGATCCCAGTTGCTTCAAAGAAAAGGAATGAAAAGTCCCTTTTTTCTCGGTGGTTCTTGTCTCCAATCCTCCTTCTGTGGAACACAATCGTGGGTGTTATTCATTTCATCTATACCATGCTGTGGTATAGGGACAGTGATAGTCCCATCAAAGGCCATGGTGGTGTTGAGGATGCAAAGAAGAGGATTGTATATTCAGTCATTGACATCGAGGACATGATTGTCGTGAAAGATGCCGTGAAGGGGGTAAGTCCTAACTTGATTACTTGCACTTTCAGAGCGTGTCTTCTGAGCATACAGTTATTAACGGTTGCAATGGAGATCATCAATCTTAGTAAGAACTGAAGAAATTGTCTGATGACACTGGAAATCTGTCGGCTACGCTTTTGGCACCATGACAATTACATAAAAACAAGTTACTCGATTTATAAGTTGTGGCGTCAAGAAAGAAGACTTAGCTGATCAAATCGAGTTCAATGAGTAACTGAGTAGCTCATGAAGCATTGATTGTGTTTGTGGCAGACGGTTAACGATGTGCTCATGGGCATGGTAGCAGCAGGCCTTCAAAAATATTTGGAGAGTCGGTACCTACAGAATTTTTGTGAGTGAGGAGGCATACGCTTACCACGAATTTTCAAGATTTTCCGCTAAACATGAACGTATGACTTGCTTCATTTTTATGCTCGCGTTTCTACACACGAGTTTTTGCAGGTGTCGATAGAGATTTTTAGTTTATCATTACCTGAAGGCTCTAATTTGAATGAATTGAACTTACTATGTCTTGTTGCACGTGGAGGTCTTTTCGAAGGCGGATTTCTGAATAGCACGATCGACCCTAAAAATCTCAAGGGTAAGAGGGTAAGGATTTCTAATTTGTCAAAACTACGAGTACGGGCAGCGGCCCTTGTGAATACAAGAGGATCACCAGGTCTCCAGGTACTAATTCAGACCTTAGTCTTTTGGTTTCAGGGTTCTCATGATATATGCAAGTCTATTCTATGGGTTAATATTCTGAACGAAACAAAATTCGTGTTTTCGTATATAAACATAAGTTCGTGCTCACAATCAGCTTTTTTCCAGCATTAGTTATCCGAGATGTTCGACAAATTTGATAAGCACATCAGTAAGATTCTGTTGCAGCTGATTCTAAAATTAGTTGTATTATCTTGTAACGCAGGAGCTCGCATCGATGTTGAAGGGAGGCTCGCAAAATCGTTGGGGAAACAATGTTGGTTATGTGCTTTTTCCAATTCCTCTGAACTACTTTGTAGATCCCCTTGATCATGTAAGGGCAGCTAAGACAATCGGCGACAAGAAGAAACTGTCCCTCGAGGCATACTTCACATATTGGGCTGCATCAACCCTCATGTATCTTGCTGGCCCGAAGGTACGAGTGTATTACAAACTGCTCAATGCAGTCTATTACGATATTGATTGGTACACTTTTGGTCCGAGCATCGCATAATTTGCAAGAGAAAGTATTCACTGTGATTATTGAAGTTTCAGAAAATTATCGAGTCTCTGTCGACACCCACTCCCTTAAGCAATTGCTGACGACAAATGTATGGTGTGATGTGCGAAGCTACCAGCAAAGCTCACTCGCAGAGTAGTATTGCAAACCACATTGACGATTTCAAACATGCCAGGCCCAACCGAGCCCGTGACATTTAGTGGGAATCCTATTGTGCAAATGTTCCCTATTGTCACTAAAATTCCTCAGGTGAACTTCCAATGCATTGCCCTTATAGTATGCATTTTATTCCCGGTTTCATTTCTAATTTTGTTACCGGTTTTATTTCCTGTTCAAACCTCCTTGCACCAAACCGGGAACTGTTTCGATCAATTTAGAAGTTGATAAAGCTTTATTTCAGTAGCATTTAATCGACCAGTAGATTATGGTTCATCTCAATTCTTAAGCGTATTTTCCGGATCTTCTCGTTTCAAAGTAGTACGAATTTAAGCTTTGTCACTTGCTGTGAAAGTACGGGGGAATTCACTAGTATGTCGATTACTTTCACGATGAAATTCAACTTAGCAAGGAATTGAGAGTTCGATCTGAAATTGTTGCAAAACAAGACTTAATTACCGAACTGAATTTTGGAAATTCGATACGAACTTTTGATCCCTTCGTAGAAGCTCAATCGTCTGATATCTACTTTGTCGTTGAGGTTCAGGCAGTAAGCATTTTCCTCCAGAGTTACATGGGGAAGGCAACGCTGGTTGTCATGGCAGCTGAAGATATTGTTCCAGACCCAGAGGTACTCTGTGAATGTTGTGTCACCTCCCTTCAGCAAATGCGGAAATCGGCCTCCTTTTGGGCACGTCGCGAGGCTGTCTTGGACTAAATGGATCACCGTAAAGAACCTTACTGAGAGATTCGAGTTCAAGTTCTTAAAGATCGATCTCATCCAATTGAATTTCCCGGATTTTTAAATGATCAAAATTCCTTCAGCGAGACTCTTTCCGTAGGCTGATTTGAAATACATCTAGTCATTCACGAATTGATCCCTCTTAGTAACGTAGAATTTGTTGTTTGGTTCTCATTTTCGTACATGGGGAGCACACACAGAAGTGGTTGTTCAAGCAATACATGCTCGCAGCCGACAAATTAGTGAGTAATCCAAATCAGATGGACTTCTTAGGTCCGATTGCAGAGACAATCAGAACAGGTCAGTAAACTTGAAATACCAGCTGCCTGCGTGGACGAGATATTGACGTTCCAAATTAGGGTTTTGTCACACCCAAATTAAAGCTCACCGATTGCAAATCTGAATAAGGTAAGTACCACCAATTGTGACTCGTCCAGAGTAACTCTAGTCTTGAGTACCGGTACGAGACTCCAGTGTCCATTTCAGGTACATCCATACTCAAAGTCTTTAGTTCATTTCTTCGTCGTCCACGAACATGCTAAGTTCATGAGAATTCTCTTTCAATTCCTTACTGTAACACACAAGGAGAATCACTTCAATTAGTCTAAGTTAATGCCGTAGTGATTATATTCAGATGCTTATTTGGATTGTAAGAAGACTCCGAAGAGCCATATTCAGCTTTGTCAAATACGAGTTCCTTGAGTAAGTAGTACTTGCTGGTGAGAGTGATAGAACTTGCTAGCTGTCCAATCTTAGCAAGAATCTGGTTTTCATAAAGTCTTGTGAGGCAACTTGGTCGGCTTTTTGGAGAAATCTCTCCAGAAATCTGACCTTCCAGCCACGTTAGGTTCGATCGCTTAAATTGATGCAACTTATTCCCGGGTGCTCATTGTATTTTGGTTCCGATTTTGGTACAAATCATTTATCTGAACATAGATCATCAATAGGAACAGGAATATGGAAATCCACAGAGATTATTCTTCCAAGGAGTGTACAATGAGTTTTACATTCTAAATCTTTTGACAGTGTGATGGCAATGGAGGGTAAGGATATCAAAACGAGTGAGGGAAGGAAGCAGTTTGACCGTTTACATCCCAGTCAAAGTTTTTTGAAAACGTAGTTTTCAGTACCTACTTGCAATAAAACTACTGCTCTTATGAAAAAACTCAATCATCTTGACACCCACCTCTATGCACCAAATGTCTGTAGTGATTTTGATGAGTGGAATGTACAATATTAAGAAATAGTCAACTAAAAATAGATTTAGCAAGTTTAATCTGGACACAATGGAACATTTGGGGTGTTAGGAGAATATTTGGAGAGGCTCAAAGCACTTTTCATTCACTTTGGTTGTGTGGCTCTCCTTAACCATGTAAAGGTGGGGTCACAAGGGTACTCTAAGAGTATGTTTCCATTGATACATTGGAGGAGGGCTTTTGTTTTAGCTTTTTGGTGCCAACTAAAAATAGATTTAGCAAGTTTTATCTTGACAAAATGGAACATTTGGGATGTTAGGAGAATATTTGGAGAGGCTCATAGCACTTTTCATTCACTTTGGTGATGTGCCTCTCCTTAACCATGTGAAGGTGGGGTCACAAGGGTGCTCTAAGAGTATGTTTCCATTGATACATTGGAGGAAGGCTTTTCTTTTGGCTTTCTGGTACCAAATTGCACTAGAAAAAGTAATGTGGCTAAAAAAACACCCAATAAAATGCCCCAAAACTTGGATGAAATTGTCAAACAACTTCAAAATTTAAAAAAAAAGTTAGATGAAATTGCCTAATTGTGGATGAAAACAATACTATACATTCAATAAGTGGATGAATGTTGTAATTTGGAGCACTACTATAACATTTCATATTGCCACTACGGTGCTTCTTCAAAAATGAAAAAAAAGCCTTGCATTGGAGCTCTAAACTTGAACCCAATAAGTGCTTTCCATTGCAATAGATAGAGATTTAGGGCCTCTAGCATCCTTCTTGCTTTTTCAATAATAATAGACTTAGAGGATGTGGAGTGTCAACTAGATGATATCATTTTTAAAAAGCCAATACAAAAAACGAGTTAGGGTGCCTACACTTTTCATGGGTAGATCATATATTTTAGGTAAAAAATACATAATTACAAATTGCAGGTGTAATTGTTGAACAAGCCAAATGATAATTGATATGCATGTTAAGGCAAATGGTAATTTATAAAGTATGGAGCCTCTCATTAATTCATTAAACAAATGTGGAAAAATCCAACAAATTTAGAGAGGTAGGATTTGAGCTATGAGCCTAGAAGACTATACACCTATAATATAAGTATCTTTATTGAAGAAACCTTCTATGATTATAGTGTATTTGTATTATAGATACCTATATTATGGATGTTTATGTTATATGCACCTTCAATGGTATTAGTATATCTATTTATATATATATATATAGTCAACGCTCACATACTCACATTCTAACACTGTTGAAGCACTACTGCCAACTTATATTACATGTATACAATTTATTATATTATTGGTTAGTTTTGTTAATCCCTAAGGACAAAGGTGCATTTCAAACAAAAATTATAAAAAAAACTTCTACTTTTTATGAATGTGAGGGAAAAAAATGAAAAATTCAAAGTTTTTCCTAAATTCAATTGTAGTGATTGTACTAGACTCTTATAGAAAGGTGTAGATAAAATTTCAAAAACCTTAAATGTAAGGATTTTGAAAGATTATAACATTCAAAGTTAGAAGAAAAGCTAGAAGATAAAGTTTTATTTTGCCCTCATGTGTTAAGTCAAGAAAAATTTAAACTCCTCATAAAATGAGATTTTTGCATTACACATGGTTATTTTTTTGACATTTCCATCTTCTACTATATAAGTTATATACATACCAAGTTTCAAAAGTAGAAGAGTATTGCAAATACTATCATAAGTTGCCGAAAAGTTCAAAGTAACAAAAAATTTGATTGAGGTGCCCAAATTTGTAAAAGAAATTGCATTTCCACTATAGAAATATATATTCACAGTTTGTAACAGAATTTTGTGAACATCTAAACCAAATTGATTTTAGAAGTAACTACCTAAGATCTCTTGGTCCTTTAAGAGTTAATAATAACTCTATTATTATCTTTTAATCTTTAAAAAAAAAGTTTTACTACAAGACAAATTTTTAGATATATATACATGAAAAATTTGAGGTATAGAGTTTATGATTTAATGCAACAAGAAAAAATTGTATTCAAACAAACATAAAAATGAATATATTTATATATATATATAGAGAGAGAGAGATATATATCTATATATAGATATATAGATATATATTTATATAGATATAGATATAGATATATTGATGATTTATATTGGTTAAGACATCTTGATTTGGACAATAATCAACACAACTATTCATGTTGATTTTATTTTAAGTTTTAATCAAATTTTTACTATTAAAAAATTCTTGAAATTCTAGGAATTTTTTCATTTCATAAAATGTGAACTAAAAGTAGGCATAAGATGGAAAAGATAATTATACAATTAATAGTCATAAAATAGAACCAAAACATATTAATCCTAATGTCTTGCCTAATAGTTATAGTTTTATGTCAAGTAATCTACATTTCATAAATATTTTAATTTTGAAAAGTTGTGAAAATTGAATTTAGAAACAAATCCAATACATTATATTTTCAAACAATGCTTTGACTGTCCTCAAAATAGGCCTTTGAACAACTTTAACATCACTTATCAATATTGAATGAATAAAAACCTTGCAAAAAGATATTAATATAATTTATAAGAAATAGTTTAAATTTTTTTAATTTCAAATCTAGTTGGACATTTTTAATGCCCAAAGATTAAGTATATTGTAGTTAGGAGTGCATAATTTTTTGAATTACAATGAATCACAAATCAAAAAAAAAAAAAAAAATTTATTTCAAAAGTTATGCATGACATCTAAAGTTTCATCTCCTAACCCTATACTTTTAAGGCAATTTCATCATTCTATGACTCCTAAATAGAATGGATACTTCAGGTGTTTAAGTTTTATCAAAAATTTCATTTGGATGTGTGTGTATACAATTTATACATCCTATATAAACTTCAAAATATGTTGTCTAAATTGCACTACAAAATGTTGTTTTAGTAGCACTCTAAAAAAAATTTGTTCAATTTTTTGTGATTTGTGTTTAGGAATTTGTGTTTTTTGTTTGTAGCTTGTAATAAGTGGTTTATGTCTTGGATTGAAAAGACAACCACATGGGGTGGTAGGAAGTGACACAAACAATGTAGGATATATAAAGTAGATTAGAGTTTTTAAAAACTCTAGAGTCTTAATCCACCACCCTAAACTCTACACCCACTACCTTGTACAAGATGATGGTAGTGATCATCCAATACAATTTCAACATGATCAATGTCTTGCAACATCACAATTTTGTGCATTTGATGTCTTACAAGGTTGTGGACTTGCAAGGGATGCGATTAATCAAGTTCCATGATTTAGGTCAAGTCTTGTCAAGACATATGAATAGGGTCCACTTTGGAGTTTGGAATGCATAATTTAGTGTTCTATGTCTCAAGTTTTTTATCTAGCACTGAAATTTAATTTAATCTTTGTAGCCAGTGGTTTATATTTTTTTTTCCCAACAAATCTCATTTCATTTGTGTAAAAAAAACTTAACTTAATTTGTTTTCAATACTAAAACTAAAAAAAAGAGCATTGTTATTTTGATTCTAATGAAGTTTTTTGGTAAGTTGTTCTAAGAATTAGATTGTTGCACTAATCAGAGAATTAACTAGGCAGGACATTAACCCCTAAATGCTCAAATTGTGTTTTTTGGCAACATAGCAATTTTGGGCAGCTCACTACAAATGGAGTTTTTGTTTTTTTTCTTTGAAATTTTCACACAACGTGTGGCTAAGGAGTAGCTTTAAGGCCCAATAATTTTTGTAACTTTTGACAATATGGATAAAAAGTTATTGCATGATATGTGATTTCTCTTACTTGGCGGGCAGCCCGGGCAGCTGAAAAAACTTCTTAAAAAATCACTTTTTTTAGAATTTGAAATTTGAAATTTGTTATTTAGATTTTTATCTACTTAGAAAGCTTTTAATTATTCCATTTTGATTTATGAGATGAAAGTTATGGGAGTTTTAGTTTGAAGGTAGTTTGTGGGAAATTATGGAATCTCTACTCCAAAATAAACTTTGAAGTCCATTATTTTATTCAATTTTATTCAATTTTTGAAAAATAATAAAAAACATTAGGTGAAGATTGTCTATTACAACATTACAACTATTGAGATTAGAAATTTTGAATTTCAAAAATTAATTATTACTATTTTAGTATTTTGAATCATTTTCTACTTCTTTCTACTTACTAATTGTTTTCTACATGTTGTACAACTCCAAATGATTTGAAATTTTTTAGGCATGTAGCTAACTTGACTAAAAGAATGAATCTGAAGAGTAACAACCATTTTGGACTTTTTTTCATACAAAAGTGAGCTATTGAAGTACAACTGCCCGGATTTTTGCAGGGACAGAAAATGCATTTTTGACAATTTAAACACTATTATCTTGCAATCTACATGGTGGAAATTTCTGAAATTTTTTCCACATATTCTCAAAATAGTTTACTATAAGGTCCTACAATTACATTTGTCTTAAGGCGTTCTTTTTTAAAAAGATTTTGGTCTTGTACTAGAAGTGGCAGTTTTGGAGAGTTTTTGGCAAAACATAGTCAAATACATTTAGGGGTTAAACCTATCATCAAGGTAGGCGCAACAAGTGAATTTACCTTGGGAAAAAACGAAGGAATTTTTTTTTCATTTTTTTTTACAAGTTCTGAATTCATATTTGCAATCAAAGCTATCGGAGATTTCACTAATACACATTTTAAGCATGACACAAAAATATTATTTTTTTGGGTTTTTTGGGCACAAATGATTGGCACAAATGAAGTAGGTTTTGTTTTGTTTTTTTAAACAAATGAAACAGAATTTCATTGCCAGAAATAATGGTACAAGGCACCAGCCACAAGTGACCTGGTGACACAAAGAGACACGGGGACCGACAACAGAAACAAAGACCAGGACCAGACGTAGGTTTTTTTTTTGGTTTTTTTTTCAATCTTACCCGGAGAACCCCAAATTTACCCAGCTGAACCCCCCTTCGATGGTAGGATTTTAACGTCCTGCATTAACTAAAATTTGCAGAGAGTACACTAATCAGAGAATTAACTGTGGCACTAATCAGAGAATTACTGTAACTATGGTACTAAGCAGATAATTAACTACAGTTAGCAGGGGCAGGGAGAACTGACCCCCTTATTGCCCCAGTCAACAGCAGGTTGACTAAATTGCCCCCTATTTTTTTTTTTAAAACAAATGAAACGGAATTTCATTGCAAAGCGTCAGAATACAACCTGCCCAGCCAGAGGTGGCCTGGGAGGAAGAGGACTTGCCCCCTATTTTGTGCTGTATATTTCGGATTTCCTTCATGCCTCCTAGCCAGGGTGTTTTTTTTGGTTTTTGGGCAAATGGTAATGTGGCCTTCCTTTCAAGAAGGTATGAAGTTGACTGGCTCCTTAATTTAGGGGGCTTGAATTGAAGGAGGCCAATTTTAAGTATATAATTTTGAATATGGAATTTTTGTATGGAATTTTGGCTTTGAATGATAGATGAAATGAGGTTTTAGAAGCATGTTGGCAATGGTATAGAGGGCTATTATTTCTGTCTGGCATTTGTTTGTCACATTTACCCCCATTTTTTTCTATAGGCTTGAAGTTGCCCAATTTGCTTTTGAGGAAATTGGGCATTTAAATGCCTAAAAAGAAAACCCCGCTTTTAGCGAATTGAGGGCCTCTGATTCCATATATAAAATCAGAATTTGAAAAAAATAAAATTTGAAAAAAATAAAAAAATTCCAGGGTTTGCCCCGGCGGGGCAATAAGGGGGTCAATTCACCCTGGCCCAGTCAGACCTATCAATACAAGAAATCAAAAATCATCGTTATGGGTACAGGAAAAGGACATCGTTGGTTAATGAGAACCAATATTAACCCCTAAATGCAAGGCCCTTTTTTTTTCGGGAAACAAATGAAATTCAAGGCCTTTTCAGAGCTTCCAGGAATTTGCCCCAAATTCGGTAAACTTTATCAAAAGTCAACATTTCAGTAAACTTTATCAATTTTTATTTTTATTTTATTTTTGGCACAAATGAATCAGCTTTATCAAAATTTTAAAGTATATCCATAGGAATTCAATCCATACATGTTAAAAATCACTTAGGGAAAGAAAACACACATAACATTCAGTAGCACTCTGCAGGACTGCCTTCCCAAGGACGGAATCATGTGGAATATCCCACATCATTCCATCCAAAAGGATGAAATGGTGTCAAATATTCCACACCAAATCAGTAACTTTTATTCAGTAGCAAGGCAAAAAAGCAATGCGTCAAAGTTTCAGCTTGGAATTCGTGGATGACTCTGCTTGCTTGGAAAAGGCAGAGTCTCTTCTTGCTACTAAATGTTATACAGCAATAGTACTTATGGATAGAAGAATTATAATGTTTGATCACGAAGGTATTAAAATTACTAAAAAGACTTAAACTCTTTTAATCTGCTTTTTTACATGTCAAATCTAAAAAGTTGGGCACCAAAAAAATTTGAAGTTAAAGGGCCTAAGTAAACATGCATAATTCCAATCAATTTATGGGTTCTCAAAAAATTATTCTACAATTTTTTTGAACAAATTTGTAATGTATTTTTATCTCCAAAATCTAGTATATTTGAGGCTATTTTCTAAAAACCCTCAACTCTATAGAATGTCAAGATTGCAATGGATACCTTTGTACAAAATCTTCAATAGAAAAATCATAATCAATCATTTTGAAGATTAGATTTTTGATGCTTAAATTTAACTTAAAAAATAATTAAGTTTTCTAAAATAGGAACTTGATTAAGTTTTATTTAACTTCAAAGTTTTGCAAACATCAGATTTGGGTGCCTTTGGCATTTAGGGGTTAATAATGGACCAACACTAATTTCACCTCTAACTACCCAATCGACCATATATGGTCGAGTAAAATTCCTTTCACCGTTTTAATTTTTTTTTGGGCAATTTTAAGGGTTAACTATTGAAAACTTTTATTTTTCACTCAAAAAAGTATATATTTGATTATTGAGAGGTCTTCAAAGGCATACATGTTCCATGAATGAAGTGTAAAACTCCCCAATTTTACTTCATTTCTTAGCTTTATGCAATTTCACTTGATTTGAAATCTAAAAAATTGTACATATCCACTTGCTTTGAGAATGGTTCCAATGGAAAGAAGAAAGTATTTTCATGATATTCACCATTGAAAATTTAACATGCAAATATTGATTTGGAGTTATTTGCAATTTCTACTTATAAAAAATAATTGCATTTCAACAATTGCAAGGTAGATTGTGTAATGAATTTAATAGCTTTTCATGTGAAATTGAGTTTTTTAGAAGTGCATTTTAGTGTGATAATACTCTTTGTAGTTGTTCATGTCACCTCCAATCCCCCCAAAAATTTATATGCAAATTTGAGAAACATTGTGGGAAAAGACAACATACTAAATATAGGGAATGTACTCTTTTCTTGTTAAAATCTCACAACTCCTATGCAATTTTGTGCTGAAAATTTGTATACTTACTAATAAACAAGCTCTTTAAACATCTATGCAGTTAGATTTTGAAAAAAAATCAATTTACTTCACTAGGGATGACTACAAGCCCATGCACTTTTTTCATAGTCAAAACATACCTGAAAAGGCTTGGACATTTAGGGGTTAAGGTCTAAGAACATGGCCATAGCCACATTGCCAAAGACACAAACTAGATATTTGACTGGGTTGGGTCACTATCAATGCCCTATGGCTCATGCAATCAAGGCAAAAAACAAGTTGGCCATTACCAAACTTGATGAACAAACGACTAAATATAGAACCTTGACCTTCTCTCGACAAGGGTTTTGACTATACTTTGAATCCCATTATTGAGGTAAAGACCCCCAATTGACCCCTCAAATTTCAAATTTTCTTTAAATGAAATGTTTGGGAGCAATTTCATCTATAGAGAATGAGACTTTATTTGTTTCAAAAATGAAGGTGATAAATTAATTTCATCTTGGTTTGAGTTTTCAACTGAGTAGTCAAGCTTACTACATCCCTTTGGTGTTGGGGAAGGTGTCCCAACCGATGCAGGATTTATGAATTTGAACTATAAAAAATCCCTACTAATTCAAATTCATATATCCTACATGGATTGGAACACCTCCCTCCACCCTATGTGGATATAATGAGCCTTTCCCCTTTGCAAACACAATGTAATTTGAGAACTCCTTTTATAAGAAGAGTTATATTTTAAAGAAAATAAAATTGAACTTGATTTTGGTTTGAATTTATAGAAAAATATATTGCAATCCTTATTAATATATTTTTTCTCTACTAGAGAGTTGCCCACATTGTATTGTAGTGGAGTAGAGGATTGCCATATATATTGCTCAACCAGAGTTGAAGAGGACTACAAAGAGCCTACATTGAGTCTCAATTATGTGCCAAGATAGACGTAATAATTAGAGGACATTTGAAGGCAAGGGAGGGCCATTTTAGGGTTGTTTCCTTTCATCTTCCTTAAAATAGTAAATCAACCTATAATCCTTGAATTTTCAAATTTTTTGGGAAAAATTCAAAAAATTCAATTTTTTTAAAGAAACCTTTAATTGAATTAAAAAAATATTTCAAAATATTAAAATAACAATTAAAATAATAATAATTTAATAATGTGGCAACTTCTCGACCATGTCAAACTACTTATGTGGTACATTCCCACACTTCGGGAACTCAAAAGAACTTGCGGTCTCCCATTGCCCTCAAATGTCTTTTAAAGCTAAGCATTAACAAAATGTATAGCAACTGAGGATACATTTGAAACTATAATATTACCAATTTTGATTTGAGCAATATAAGGTAGGAGGTTTAGAAAGCACCCATTTCAAAGCTAAAAATAAATTTTCAAAGAGGTTAGACTTCTTGAAACTTTTTTCAATAAATTGTCTTCAAAAAACAAATAGAATTGGTATCTAACCCAAGTTGTTTCATATGTTTTGAGATTTTGTGGAATTAGTTATGAATTCTTAAAGTTGGAATGCAATGGTCAATAAAAGTGTCATATACTCATTGAAATATATGCTATTAGATTATTGCTATTCCAATAAGAAAGAAAAATGTTCCTATTTCTTAATCCCTTAAGTCCTTAATTCTATTTTCAATGAAAATACTCAAAATTGCTATTTCTTGTAAAACTACCAAGTTAATTAATTTTTTTTAAATTTAGACACGTGTACCATAGGATTTTGGATATAGTATGTTGGTTTGGAAAGGTGTTCCAAAAAGAGTTTCAGAAATTTCCATTGTGTAGATTGTAGAATTAAATTATCTACATTGGTATTTCAAATGAATTTTATAAATTCAATTGATTTTTGTTTTCAACCCCTAAGGGTTTTTGACTATGTTTTCACCAAAAATGCTCTAAAATTGCCATTTTTAGTACAAGTACAAAATTATAAAAAAAACATTCTTTGGTTCAAGTAATTATAGGATCTTGTAGTAAGCTAGTTTGAAAAGATGTGGGAAAAAAATCCAAAAATCTTCACCTTGTAGATTGCATGCGAGATATCAACATTTGAATGGACAAAATTACCTTTCTTGACCCTAGAAAAAACCAGGCACTTGTACTTCACAAGCTAACATTTGCATGAAAAAATCTCCAAAATGGTTGTAACTCTATGGATTTATTCTTGAAGGCAAATTGGCTACTCGCTTTGAATATTTTAGATCATTCAAAGTTGTACAACATATAGGAAAAAAATAGTAAATACAAAAAGAAGAGAATGATTCAAAATACAAAATTGTTAATGATTCATTTATAAAATTAAAAAATTCCAATCCCAATGGTTTAAATGTTGTAATAAATAATCTACATCCAATGTTTATTTTTTTTTCAAAAATGTTGAAAATTGAGTAAAACAAAAGACTTCATTTGAAGTTCATTTTAGAGTAGTGAATCCATAACTGCTTGCTAACTAAAACTCCTTAAAGCTTTTGTTTTTTTAATCAAATGGAATGATTCAAAGCTTTCTATATATATATATATAAATCTAGAATACTAATTTCAAATTTTTATTCCTTAAGAAAGTGATTTAAAAAAAAATTGGATTGCCTAGGCTACCTACTAAGTATTAAAAATTACATATTAAACAATAACTTTTTAATCATGTAGTCAGAAGTTATGAATTTTTTGAGACTTAAAGCTATTCCCCAAGATAAATTGTATGAAAATTTTGAAGAAAAAAAATAACAAATTCCATTTGTAGTCAATTGTCTAAAATTGCTATATTGCCAAAAAAACCAATTTAGTCCATCAAAGGTTAACTCCTAAAGCCCTGAACAACGTTTTTTGAGATTATAAATTTTTTGGGTAGCTCACTACGGTTGGAGTTTTTATTTTTTTTCTTTGAAATTTTGATACAATGTGTGCCCAATGAGTAGCTTCAAGGCCCGACAATTTTCATAACTTTTGACTTCATGGTTAAAAAGTTATGGCAGGATATGTTGTTTTCTTTACTCAGTGGGCAGCCTAGGCAGCTGAAAAAACTTCTTCAAAAAAACTTTTTTCTTAAAAGTGAAATTTCAAATTGGTTCTTTAGGTTTATACAAACATGGAAAGCTTTGAATCAATCCATTCCGATCAATGAATCAAAAGTTATGAAGATTTTGAGTTTGGGGTAGTTCGCGGCCAGTTACAGAATCTCTACAGTACAAAACAAGTTTGAAATTCTTCATTTAATTCAATTTTTCATATTTTTGGAAAAAAATTTAAAAAAGGCGTTGATTGTTTATTACAACATTTTAACCATTGGGATTAAAAAATTTCAATTCCGTGAATAAATTGTTCACAATTTAGTATTTTGGCTCATTTTTTACTTCTTTCTACTTACTTATTTTTTCCTATATGTTGTACAATTCCAAATGATTTGAAATTTTTTGAGTATGTAGCCAACTTTCACTGAAGTATGTGTTCAAAGAGTAACCACCATTTTGAATTTTTTTTCACACAAATGTGACCTTGTGAAGTGCAGCTGCCTGGATTTTTGCATGGATAAAATTTTTTTTTGGTCAATTCAAATGCTTATATCTTGCAATCTACATGGTGGAAATTTCTGAAATTTTTTCCACATGTTGACAAACCACCTTACTACAAGATCCTACGGTTACATAAGTCAAAAATGTGTTTTAAAAAAAATTGCACTTGTATTAGAAATGGCAGTTTTGGAGTATTTTTGGTGAAAACATAGTCAAAAACCTTTAGGAGTTAATGGTGGTGTACATTGAAGTCAAGTGAGTGGACATTAAGTATTTTTTGACCATAACCAATATTAACTTTGTTGAATGCCTATTTTTAGTACAATTGTAACTCACTTCTTTTGTTGGTGTTTATTAGTGAAATAATGTTCCCTACACCTAATAGTAATGGATTGACAATTATACACAAAATTGCCATCTCTTGTGTTTTTTTTTAATTACAACCTTGGTAGTGAATTAGTCTAGGAATAAGTTGTATATTGGTATTTCATTAAGTATAGCCTTGATAGTAGAATTGAGTGCATAGGCTTATATTAATCATACTACTATGTCTAAGACATACTTTCTCTTGTTCCTTGTTTAGTCTAAAGTAATACTAGCAATTTACCCTACTAGTGTATGTGACAATATTTAAAAAGGTCATATTTTTTTAAAGAGTCTAAAGTTAAGCCTTGCTAGCTAGGTATTGTCTAACCTGCCTTCATATTGCTAGCCACCCTTGTGGTTTGCTAAGCAAACTAATTGCTTTTGCGTAAGTCTAAAGCACTTGCATCTCATGTGCTAATTAATGCCACAATGACTCCTCAAGACGTCAATGACAAACATGGCAAACATGGTGGATTGTGCCACCTAATACACATCAACTTCCAATAAGATGAGATCTTGGGAGGAGGAATTTCTATATAGGAAGCGCATATTACAAACTTAAGTACAAATCCCCTTTGCATGATTTTGGAAGTGATTGTTCACTATATAGCATTTAATTCTCCAACTCTTATTAATCTTCACTTGTCAAGTTGCACTTTATTCTCCAACTCTTGTTAGTCCTCACTTATCAAGAGTTGGGATTCCAAAGTTGGGACATTCATCATCAATGACTATCAAAGACTTTGAGAATGGGCACATTGTCTTGTCTCAATACAAGGAAATAATGATGAAGCCACTAGATTGAAATTTGCTAAGGTGATATATTATCATTAGTTCTTGGCTAAGTTAGAGATTAAATTCTTCACTAGTAGTTGCGATAGTAGCTAGAAGGTACTATATGCAATGGTAGTCCCATGCCTTTAGAACTAAGATTGCATTTTTGGTGAGCATTTTGCAAATAATGATCAAAATGATTAATTAAATGATTGTTTAAAATAAATACTGCAATAAAATTTTCTAAAACAAAGAAAATCAATGTAGCATGAAATAGGATGCAATTTTTTAAATTTACCCTTGGTTAAAGGAATGAAGGGTTCAATTCACTTTGGCCATTGTACCCCTTGTGAAACACAATACAATATGTTCAAGTTAGTTTCATGAATATTTAGAGAAAAATTAGAACACTTTTAAAATATGAAAACTATACAACTATTTTTTAAAATTTGAGAGAAAAATTAGAACACTTTTAAAATATGAAAACTATACAACTATTTTTTAAAATTTGAGAAAATTTCACTAATGCCAAGCTTGAGTATCCAAAAAATTATTTTCTTGAGAAAATTTGCAAAAAAGGAACAGATTTTCGAATGAATAGAAAAACTCACTCAATCCAAAGTGAATTCAAAAGCTCAAAAAGTTCAAAAAAGTTCAAGAAAATTTGGAGGACATTGACGTGCTGAAACTGAAGCCACGAAAATCAATTCAAGGGTTCATTTGTGTCAAAAAAAAATCAATTCAAGGTCTCGAACAGTGATCTCAAAATAGGTTCAGGGTTTTTAGCCAAATGTTCATTTTTGGAAGATTTTTTTTGAATTTACACTGAGGACATGAAGAAATTATGTAGCAATTGAGCAAAATTTAGCCAGTTTTGGGATCACTGGTCTCGAATTGTCGAAATCCCAAAATTAAAATGATTTCGGTACCGAATCTGACTTGAACGTATGCAGCAAGTGAATACTCAGCCACTGTAGAACGTGCAGGACGGTAACTTAAATCCTACGGGCCCAACAGGGTAAATTTTGGGTTCTCACTGCAGTGAAAAAAGCTCCCTATTTTGTGCCGTGGCTAGGGTACGTTCTAGGTACAGTACTCCACAGTTCATTTGGGGTCACTAATTACAAACATGAATTCAGACTGAATTTGCAAAAAAGAATTGTTTGAAAAAAAATTAAAAAAAGTCCTGCGTTTTCCCCTGAGGTAAATCCTCCCTGTTGGGCCCACCTTCGATGGTAGGATCTACCGTCCTGCGTAGAACGTGATAACTTATACAATAATAATAACATTAGTCAGTGCGGCAGCGACTTGCTCGCTGGTGCCTGGCTGCCTGCCTGGTGGTAAGGCGTGCCCCCTTTCTCGGTCTTTGGGTTCCCGATTGTCTGTAAGCTTCAAGACTTTGTCAGCTTCACAGTCCCACGCGGCTTCCTGCACTATTCTTTAACTTAAATTTCTTTTCCCCTGCGATGCGCCCATCAACTGGTGGTTTCGTTCTTGCACCACAGCTTCGTGCGCGCCGGCTTCTTCCTTCTTGTAACTTAGTCTAGCTTAGCTTGCGCACTTGGTCTACACCGACAATCGCTTGAATCGCGTTCGCTGCCGCTGCTGCTTCTTGTGTGTTGGATGTGAGGCCCACGCTCTCTCGTTGCCGCGGGTGGTGATTTCGATCGGTGGGGTCGACTCGACTCGGATTTATGGTGGAAGACAATTATCGGTGAAGATTCCTTCTCCGGGTTCAATCGTGGTTGTCATGTTGCAGGGCTAGCTGCAGCTCGGTTGTCTTGTGCTTTGTGGGTTGAAAATGGCTGTGAGTTGGCGTCTCGCTCGCGGTCGTTTCTGTGGCAGTGGTCTATTTTTTTCTTTGCTTTTCTTTGCTTTGCTTGGAGCTGTGATGGATAGAATACAAAAGCGTCGTCTGCAAAGCGGACATGGTGGTTAGTTGGTTGTCGCCCGTTGTTGTTGTGACTAGAAACCACGAACTGGTGAGGCTAGAAAGCAGTTGTGAACGAAGGCTAGAAAGTCAGCTGTGAATGATTCAAGGAGTGGCAGAGTAGTGGAAATTTTTTTACTTACTTAGTGGAGTTCGTTGCGTGTTTTTCAGCTTCTAAGTGGAGGAAGGAGGTCAACATGGGCGGTGATTTGGATAGTAACCTGGAGATGCGATGTAGTGCGGACGAAGCTTGGTACGACGGGACGTTGAGTTTTGCGCCGGATTCGAAAGAGGTTATCGTGGTCCACTTCAATGATTTCGGCAAGGAGGAAGATGAGAGATTTCCCACCTCCGATTTGCTGGACCCGAAGAAGCTCAAATCGCGCGTACGGGTGAGGTCGGAGCAACTGCAGGATTGGCAGTGCAAACTCGTTAGTGAGGGTCAAGCGATATGTGGCTGCCTAGACGATGGCGAGGACCGGAGATATTACGACGCAAAGGTTGTTTTGGTAAGTTTTTTTTTTTTTTTTTTAACAAATAAAACTCGGTAAGAGTTTCAGACACCTCAAGATCTAAGAAGTGTTCAGAGATTTTATCTACTCTTTTTTAGTCACATTCCACGACTTGGGGTAACGTGTTGTATAATTAACGAGGTTCATCGTGATGATGTGTGGTGTGTGCGACTAGATTGTTGACAAAAAACACTTGAATAGTGACGATGGTGAGGAGTGTAAGTGCGAGTTCAAACTTCTCTGGAATGATGGACCGAAGAAAGGAAAGCAAACCCTAGTCGGATGTGCGGAGGTCTGCTTCCTGTCGACGGATAATCCTGAAGAGGATCCGATGGTGAAGAATTTGGTGAAGAGATTGGCAGGGAGTGGGGAACAGCTGCGGAAATTAGCAGCGCCCAAGCGTCTTATGACCAAAGATCTTTCGTCGCCGAGGCCGAGGGCTCCCTCACCGACCCTCGACGTCGCTCCGTCGAAGAAACAAGCCTCCAAGGAACCTTCCTCGCCAAACCTTGAGCACCCTCGGTCGAAGAAACAATCCCCCAAGGAACCTTCCCCATTAAGCCCGGCGCCCGGTTCTCTGAAGAAGCAACCCAGCTCCAAAGATCATTCCCCATCAACTTTGCCGAATCATAGGGTTCAGCTCGGGCAGCAAGCGAGTGCAAAGTCTCAAGGGTCGAAGAAGAAGCGAATCATGGAAGCGAAGATTATGGAGCAGCCAGACCTTGCCAGTGACAACGACGCTTTGAACAATTTGGATGCGAATGCCAGGCCAACTATTAACCCTAGAGACCGTCGTCAGGAAGGCCCCGAAGATGCCCCAGGCCATGGCAATGAAAGCGATGATGCAGAACGGAGTGGCGGTGGAGGTGAGAGTACTAAGAAAGGGTCAGTTGGAAGAAGAAGACTCGTCAAAGCAAAATCCTCGAAGGCAGTAGCAGGCTCCACTCCCGAGGGTCCAGTCAGAGCGGTCGACAAGTCTATATCCTTCAAAGAGAAGGTGAAATTAAACGCAAAGAAGGCGGCAACAGAAGACGCTGCTGCTCGTAACGAGGCCACAGCAATTAGAGAGGAGGATGACATCCGACGTCCCGTCAAAAAGCGCGTGAAATCAAACCCAAAGAAGCCGACAACCCCCGAAGTCACTGCTCCTCGTGACGAGGCTCCTTCAGTCGGAGAGGATGACGACGTCAGGCGACGACCTATCAAAATGCGGGTGAAATTCAATCCTTCGGGAAAGGAAGCAAACCCAATTGTCGCTGCCGCTCCTAAAGAGGCTGCTGCTGTCAGAGAGGATGACGTCCCGCGTTCCAGCTTCAACGAGGGGGGGAAATCAAGTACAATGAAGAAGGCAACTCCCAACGTCCCTGCTGTTCGTGACGGGCCCGTCTCACTAACGTTAGGGGAGCGGGTGAAATTGAAGTCATTGGAGAAGTCTAGGTCTGTGGACGCTAGTCCTCCGAAGAAGTCCGGTGAAACTCAGAAAAAGAAGAAGCCCGAGGTTAGTCCGCAGAAGAAGGCCGACGTTAGTCCTCAGAAGAAGCTAGAGGTTAGTCCACAGAAGAAGCCAGAGGTCAGTCCACAGAAAAAAAGAAAAGCTGCTCTGGAGAAAGTTGGAATGCAAATCGTTGGGAAACAAATGCAGAAGCAGGTGCAACTTGAATCTCGCTTGCGCTCAAATCCCGATGAAGCAACAAGGCCGGACGCTCCATCAAGGTCAAACGATGTCGCAGCGCTAGCGCCAAAGGAACAGCAGAAACGGAAGCCGGGTAGACCAAGGAAGAATCCTATCCCCGAACCTGTATCAGAGAGCCTCACAGCCAAGAAGCAGACTGTCCTAGGATTGAGTAAAGCACAGCGGCAGAGTTCACAACAAGAAGAGATTATCGACGCTGCCATTGTCCAGAAGCAGGCATCCGATCCCGCTATCAAGAAAACAACCAAGACGAAGCGACCACGGGCAGCCATGCCTGGCGCGGACGACATCTGCTCCGATAAATCCACACAAGAAGAGGACGAGACCCGAGACGAACCGCAGCGAATCACGACGCAAGCTCACAACAACGAGGACAGAAAAACAAGAGGAACGACGGAGCGAGAGCAACAACCACCTCAAATCGATGAAGCTCTCTCTGACAAGTCCAGAGATGACGACGAAGATCACACTCCGCTCGTCAAGAAGACCAAACGACCTTCGCAATCCCCTCAAATCAACGGCGATAAAACCACGAAATCGCACACCAACAACGACGAAGGTCGTACTCCTCCATTTCCACTCTTCAACGTCAATGGCGAAAAGAAATCCTTAGCTGATACAATCAACAGCATTGAGGAGAAATACCGTTCAAATCGTCCGCAATTACGAGAGCCAAGCCATGAGAAAATCCCGGATGCTCAAGAAGTGCTGACGCCTGGATCATCCGAGGAGCTCACCGGAACGCCTCCTCGAGCTTCGAACCAAGTCCAAGAACCCGCTCGTAATTCTGATTTCCGAAGACCAGAGACTCCAGCAACAGAAGTGAAAGCAAATGGAAAACGACGGCGAAGGCATATGGTGCTGACAGATGAGGAGGAAGACGAGGTCGAAGCTGTTGCGAAGAAAAGCAAGAACGGCAAGGAGCATCTTCACGGGAGTGTGGACAGCTCCGCGAATGGCCAAGACGACTGCAATGATCCGAAGACAACCTCCACTTCGGCGTTGGACGAAGAAGCCGTGGTCCAGGACGGCGGGAAGAAGGCCACCAGCAGGTTGTTGTTGATTAGTAACATGGAAACGAACGTCTCTGCACATGATGCGTTGCAGCTGCTGCAGGAGCACACGGAGGGCGTTTGCGCAGTGCATGTGTTGCCCGTGGGCGAGTCGCAGACCGCAGCGGTCGGATATGCTTTGTATAGAGATAATGAATCTGCGCTCAAGGCGTTGGAACACCTCGCGGCGTCTGCTCGCTTCGTCGTCTCTCCCAATGGAAGGTATGGAGTTCTCTTGCTTCGCCGTTGCAACCTTAAACACCTTCTGGAAACACAAGCCCTTTCTATAAGGAAGATATGGAGTTCTCTTGCTTCGCCGCTGCAACCCTAAAACACCTTCTAAAACCACAAGTCCTATATATATGGAATATGGAGTTTTGTTTTGTTTTCATTTTAAGAGATCTTGTTTGTAATACAATTGGGAAGCCACTTGATTTGTGCCACTATGTATCAATAGGGTACATTTTAAATTTTCAAATGTACTCCATTAATACAAAGTGGCTATACAATAGTCATATGGAACAATAAGATTTTTTTACTTGTGTAGTAACCGAGCATAGGCTGTGAACTAAAGTAGAGGAAACTATTTTTCGAGGACTAGTTTGGACAAGCCTATTGCATTCAACTTTCTTTCAGCGAAGTACATGCAATAGGCTAGTTGGAACTTATATCTAGAATGGGCTATTCTATATTATTGAGAGAATCTTTGACCTCTTTTTGGAGATTAATGGAAATTAAGAGTTTGTACATCTTAAATATGGTGTCATATATGAACTACACTTTGTGAAGTTGTAAACTACATTAGACACTATCTTGTGAAAGGGATGAACCAACTATGCAATGGGGGAGTTCAATTATCTTTTTAAGAGACCTTTATTAGTATAGACTATTTAATTATAGATGAAAATATTCATTTTGTTCGTGAATGATCATTTTTATGTGGTCTTTGGATTGATAGATGATTGATGGGCTATTGAAAGTGTGGTTATATTTGGTGAACTTGTCATGCAGCATTGTGGATTAGGTTATAGGGAAATAAAACTTAGATATTTTATAATAATATGAAAAATATGAACACAATGAGGGATGTGATAATGAGCCTTATTTTTGAATATAGCATTAGTAGTTGGACCTTGTACAATCATATTAAATCAAAAATCTCAAAAATTATATTATTAAGATTATAAGAATAAGATTATGGAAAATCTATGCATTTCATATTAAATTGTTTAAACATTTGATTGTCATTGTTGAGGATTAGAAAGAAGTCTAGGTTATAGATGTTAAATTTGTAAAGTTGGCTTTAAATATTTTAGTAAATCAGTAAATATTCTTCAAACTTTAGATTGAAATTAAATATGAAGCTTGATTCAAACAAACTAGAGAAACTCAATTAGTAGTTAATGGGATTGGATGGCATATCATTTTTGGATTAAATTCAAAAGTTTTTTGTTAATAGATGAGGGTTTTCGATATTTAGAACTTTTCTTTCAAGTCACAATCAATTTTCAATGAATAATAACATGACATGATCAATGAGCTTTGCTAAGGTACATTTTTGATTGTATGTAGGCCATGGATCATCTCTCAATCAACAAATGTTTATGGACCTCACTTGTGTGGTTTTGCGGCACACACTGCTTTTAAGGTACTATCAAATTCTTTGTTTTTGTTTCATTAAAAATTCCTTATTGATTTATTGATATTTCATTTCAACTTTGTGATTTCTATATAGTGATTTATTTAGTGTATATTTTCTTTCGATAATCATAATATGAAGTGTAGGTTTGAAATCATTTCTACTTTTATTTATTTCAAAGAAAGAAGGGAATTGTATGTAATGTCTCCATTATCATATTAATTCAAGATTATGAACTTTCTTGATTCTCCAACCTACTTCTTGTAGGTTATCGTGTCTAAAATGATGGATTTGACTTTGTAATATAGTTAGTAAACTCTATAATAGATTTGGTGGGGTAGGAGGTTCAAGAAAGTAAAAGACATAATAGTAAGTTATAAAATTGAATTATGAGTATCTAAGCATATACATTTTGGTGAATTGTATAATAGTATTGAAAGAGTAAGAGGTCTAAGATGGTATTGGATATAATTCTAAGTCGTATTCTTGAATCAAGAGCATCTAATAGTATACATTTTGGTTTGTTAAAAAATTCACATTTGTGAGTATAAGTGTTGGTGAATGGTTCTTTAGTTGCTTAAGATGAATATTTGACGCTATTGGTCACATTTTCATATACTATTGACTACTAGCAACAAGCGGTTTGTGATTGTTGATTGAAAGATGTGGTCTCATCTCCCTTGTTTGGGGTTTTTTTCTCCAACTTTCATTAATGAAGAATTCTCTTGTTACATATTGTTTCTATGTTTTTTGATGCAATTTTGTTTACAAATTTAGTAAATTAGGTTTAAATTTTAAAATGACTAAAAAATTGGTTTTGATTTGCAATTTTCTTTTAATCCTTATACAACTAAAAAGCCCCAAATATGCCCAATGATTTTTAAGCAATGTTGAGAAGGTCACAGAATTCTATTCCATATATTTATTTTTCTCACAATACATTCAATGAAATTGGTTATTTAAAAAACTATACTTTGTGAGTCCTTTACAATGAGTGTATGTAAGATCTAATAAGTCATTTACTTAAAAGTCATGTAATTTTGACAATCATTTTAAAGTGCTTGAAGATTTCATTTAAAAGAAAGTTGTAGTCCAAGAATGACATTTGAATATAGTATGTAGAATTTCTAAGATTACGTGGTTATGGGGTTTAGGATTCAAGATAGTTGATTCTTTAAAAATCAAGGCTAAATTTCATCATCCTAATGTTGAACATTGTGCAACAAGCACCTATTTCTTGTTTTGATTCTTAAACATGTTTTGGGAACATGTACAATATTCAATGGTCCTACTCCATTGAACAATTATAACTCTCCTTCTCTCCCCTAACCAACAAATGTATGTTGATTTGTCATTTATTTCAATATTTATAATTGTGGGTGACTGGATTGATTGGTGTAGAGTGACGACCCTGGAGTATGTGGTATTATATCTGATCAATCGCCAATTCAACAATTACTTATGGTCTCGAATGAAAGAGATAGCAAAGCATATTCTCAAGCTCTTCAGAGGAGTAAAACATATGCTGAACATCAAAAGTGGCGTAAGGAGCTCTATGATCGGATTGTCAAAGATGAAATGAAGGGCTTAACAATCTTGGAATAGTCGATGGGCATTGTACATAATGTTATACGAGGAGAATTATGGTTTTCAATCTTTCTTCCTCTCACTAGCCAATCAATGAGACAATGAAGCGGTTGTTTGGATATTGGACTTGGTATTATGGGGGATGTAGTTGTGGGTGTACATTGCTCTGGAGAAGATTGTGCCCTTGTATTTGGGATGGTGGCCTTCGAAATTCCATTCCATTGCCAATTATAACCCTTGTAAACCTCAATGCATTTGACAAGTACTCATTCACTTGCAATTGAAGGTAAACCTTGGTGTTGTGAAGTGGTGATGTGTGACTATTTCATGGTAGGGATCGTGTTTTTAACCAAGGATGGAGATGCTCCCTTGGTTTGGTATCGATGTCATCGGTGATGACAAAGGGATGGACCTCAAGACGGGCTATCTCTAGTGATTGTGAGGAGGTTTGAATAGGTTACCTCTTCAAAAGCAAAAGTGGAAAGCCAACAATGTTAGTTATGGGTTGAAAATATGGATTGAGGTTTGATATAAGGATATAAGGGCTGTGTTTGTTCACTCAATTGGAATCATGTGGCATGATTGTATTTAATCATTTTAGATAAATTAGTAGCTTTCACTTCTGGATATACTTCTTTTTTAGCTTTAGAGGTGTTGAATGAGGTTCAAAGGAGTGAATGGATTTCATTGGGATACAAGGTGATGATAATTGGACATTTTCAATGATGGTATTGTCTCAGACAATATTTGTAATTATTTCCAACCTTTGTTTTTAGAGAAGCATTCTACTTGTTTTGGAGGTATTTAAAGAGTTATCGCCACCTTGATGTTCATTACTTGCAGAAGTGGTATGGGATTGTATTGCACTTGGCATTATTTGGAACAATGGGGGGCAATTAAAAATCAGTTTTTTTGAGAACTGGTCAATTGATGAAGGCTTTCAATATGGACTATGGACATGTTGGGACTTTGGCAATAGTAGATGGAAATGTTGGCATGGCAAAGAAGAAGATGCATTTGGGGGTGGCAAAATGGAAGAATGGGAATTTTCAAGAGGCAAAATTGAAAATGGATATGCTTGGTTGCATCAAAATCTTCTTCTATTGATTTCTTTCTAATCTTTATTTGGAGATGGATGGTGTCATTTTGGATTTTGGAGATGTATCAAGTGTCACTTGCAATTGAAGTGGACAAGATATAAACATTGTGTTGCAAGGAGGAAGGGGTCCCTTTTGCATTCTTGAAAGAGGGCCTACTACAGGGAACAAAATTGTCTTATTGGTGGCTTCTTAGCCAAACCTCAATCCTTGCATTATTCGAAAGTCCCTTGTGGGCATTTGGGGATGTATAATACCTTTGTAGCATAGGGAGGCTATTGGTTATACAATGCTATGGAGTAGACTATTAATTAGTGTGTTAAAAGATAAGTATGGCATAGAGTTTCCGAAGTTATAGTGCTTTTAGATGTCATGATTGGTTATTTGGCAACCGCATCTTTATGATTCTTTTAGTGAGAAATCATTAAATGAGTAATTTAATTATCAAATGAAAAGTTGGTGTTGAAGTTTACAATTTAGGATTTAGACTTTGAAACCTTAAGGTCTTTATATTTTGTTAAGAGTCAAAATGTGTATATACATTCTAAATAAGCAATTGAAGGTTAGAAGATTGAAGATGAGTATAGGAATTTGAATCTATGTCACAAATCAAATCTATGTTTCTATATATAGAAATTTATCATTGAGTGTGGAATAAACTAGTAAAAAGATTATTGACATAGTTTGAGGGACTAAGTAAAACTACTGAAATACACAAATAGTTGAAAAATCCTTATTTGGTCATAGGAATTACTCAAGATTTCACACAATTCAAAGTCTTCCTTGCATTTAAACTTTCCAATGAATTTGGAACATTGATCATTTGTAAAGTGTTGGATGGGTAAAAAATAGCCAAGTAAGCATATCAATAGAAGACAAAAATACCCTCTTTGTCATTGATAGTGTTGACTAGCTATGGGTTATATATTTTGAATAGAAGCAGAAGAGTATTGCAAATTTAAATACATTGCTCATAAGTGGTAGGATAAATAGTGATAACATGAAACTTTCTCTATTCATAGGATGGAATATATTAAAATAATGAGAAAATATGTGATACAAAAATATTTGAAGGAATCCTATAGGTAATTTCATAGTTTGGAAGCTATATACCTTACTATAAGCTTGCCCTCTTACACCGGCCAAGTGTGGGCTATCATTTGAAGGCTATCCAAACTCAAAATCAACATATTTCTTAGCTTTATTACTTCACTAGCTTTGTTCTTGCAAACTAAATTTTTACATTATAAAAGAGTGAAGATATGGTGAGAGTATATAGTGACACTTGGGCAACCAAGGATCTCGTGGTGTTTGGGGAATTGTGCTCTTTCCTTTCTATCCTAATGGTTGAATGCATATTTTGAAGTGATTTGAGGTTGGAGATTGTCGGCACGCTACGAATGTAATAGTGCAAAGATTGAAGTCATTCCAAGAGAGATGACAAGAATTATATTGCTCCAAATGGCAATGTTTTAAATATGAGGTAAGTGGTTATGGATTGAATTAGGCAATAGCTTTTTCCAGCATATGTATTCTACCCCTTTAGATACTAGAAAGAAGAATATTCTTTTTTAGAATGATTTAATTATAAATCATTTTTACCTTATTACAATTGCTTTTTCAATGGGGCCATTCCATGTAGTAGGTAAAGGATTAATTAGGAACAACAACAAGGATTAAAAATATCCAATGAATGATTTTTTGTTGGGACACTCTAGAGAGAAAGAATCCCCTAAATATTCATCCAAGAATGTGATAATTTTTTATTGACCACCTTGTTGATAGCTAGGATTGCATCCTTCTATAGTCCATCCCTTTAAATTAAGATGTTTGTTTTCTTTTGTCCATTTTGTTTGTTATATTGTATCTCAAAGACTATACATTCTCCAATTACTTTCTTGGTACTATTGGCAAGCCCTTCGTGAAGAAGGGAGCATAGGCATCCTTTTATGGTGTTTTGACCTACTGTATGTGTAAGTAAGCTTCATAAATAACTAAAGAAAATTTGGAAGATGTCAGAATTTAGGAAATTATCTACAACTATTTCTAAAAATTTGAAAAAATTATTTTTGAGAAAAACTAGAAAAAAGAATACATTTATGCACGAATAGAAAGAATCAATCCAAGATTAGGAGTATCCTCACAAAGTGCCGAAGATTAAAAAAATTCCTATATATTTGCTGAATTGTCGAATTGCATAAAGTAAAATATTTTGGCATGAATCTGCTAAAACGGACCCATATGTACAATATTTTGTGCAAGTATGAGTTTATGAATTTCAAAGTTTACATGGAATCAAAAATTAGAAAATCATTTCCACTTTTATTTTGATTGTGACATTGACACATGACACACAAGTAGGTGTTAGTGCAATACTCCCTTTATCCCACTAAAAGCTTTCCAAATTCTTCTTGTAAAGAGTGTAAATCAACCTAATTAGGCACCTTTTAGTAGATTGGGGTGAATTGGCCCCCTTCCTTGGCCACTCCAAGTAAGGTAGGTACACCCAAAAGCGCCACTTATTCATACTAAGCCTAGTTCCTACTATTAATTAGTTCAAATTTTTATGTAGTCTTGTTGGCAAGTGAAAGCATGTTCCAACGCACCAAAGAACGCAGGATTTGGATACCATATGCAGAAGTTATTAACAATCAAAGTCTATTTCTGAAAGCGCCATCTACAGTCTGTGAACATGACTGATTTCAGAAATGTATGTGCACTATAGATGGCGCTTTTAGGAACAGGGTGCTTTTGGGTGTACCTACCTTAATTCAAGGGATGCAAGCAAAACAAAAAGCCCCCTCCTTTGTGCTTAACTAATTTACCTTGTACACTCCTCCTTGCTAATTTGGGGCCTCTGACTGCAAATATGAATTCAAAAAAAGCTATTTGCAAAAAATAAAAAATTCCAGCGTTTTCCCAAGTGGCCGAGCAGGGGGGCAGTTCACCCCTTTTAGTGGGACAGAAGGAGTAAAATATTTTCCTTAGTGAAGACAGCAAACTTTGGGTAAAATGTTACCACTGGCTGACACATACTCTCAAGTAATTCTTATTATTTTATGTTACAAAATCAGAGCAAGTGGTCCTCGTGCTCTACAGTTTTAGTATTGGAGGACTCGCCGAGCCAGTCACGGCAGTCACTACCATATGATGATCCTCCCATATTTCCGGTATATACTCCGGAGTACATTTCTATTTATTCCGATGCTTGAACCCTACAGTAATGCTTCTCCACCAGAAATCAGGCAACGCGGGCCGACCCGATCACATGCGGTCCAATAAGAGATGCTCCAGCAACAGTAACACGCCGAGCATTGACGGTCGCAAAGTCAGCAGCTTCGATGAAACGCAGCGTATCCCGTTGGAGGTGGCACCCATCTGCCACCCATTGTTGAACGGGGTCAAGGAGATTTTGCCAGAATCTCAGGCTGTCCCCCTCTGCAATTTCAGCCAGGCAAACCCCAACCAGGAAAAAGAAAGATTCAAATTATAATGATGTATTGATCCTTGGAAGAGGTCTCCATTCTGTTTCAGACAATGCCGGCTCTGCCCCTTGCGATGAACTGAAATTCCGTTTCATTTGTTTCAAGAGCAAACAAAAACAAAAACAAACAGAGAACAAAACAAAAAGCCCATCACAACCAAGGCGAATATTCAGCACAGTACAAGAAAAGGATACTGAACGCACTTCATACTTGTCTCTTGTCTACAAAGAGATGCTCATGAGAAGGCGAAGGCGCCTTTTATTAGGTGCACTATTGAAAGGACTGGCTAAAGATACTATGACGTGTTCAGAGCCTTACCTGGCGCAGCAACGTGTTCTACAAACAAAAACATGCCTCCTGGCCTCAACACCCTTTGAATTTCTGCACAACCAAGAGTTTCGCAGATCTCCACGTTAGATATCAGAAAAGTTATTGTACAATTCATCAAAGTCAACAAACATATCTAAAAATATTTCCATATGTGCACATGACGGTTCATGAGTCCCAATTACAACAATACCCAATTCAAAAGTAGTGCATCCTTTCACAATAACTGAAAGTGTCAAATCTCAAGAAATTACTGTGGGGTAACTTAATTTCACTATTTTGTGATGAGTTCTTCAGGATCTATCGCTCATATAATCAGGATACAGAGTAACTCGAAAATGGTGCATACTGCAACATCCTCTGTGCCTCAGAAGAGGATAGAACTGACTGTTCCGACAGCATGAAGTGTATGAGGAAACTCTGTTTACGGGGCAGAAAGAATTATGCATCACCTTTCAGTGTCGAGGATACATCGGAAACCGAGCATAGTACGAGAGTGCAGATTACTGCGTCTACACTTGCACTAGGCAAAGGTAGTCCCTCACCAACCTGTCAATAAAATAGCTTTAGTAAATTAAATGAGAATGATATAGAGGGGCAGTGGCTTTCAAGCATGTGCTCGGAGCTAAAGTAGACGACACTAAAGTCTAAAACTATTACGGACAGTAGCTTTCAAGCATGTACAAAGTTAGAGGGCTAAAAACCCATTAGAAACCTTATATTGTCACCTATACGGACCCCTATAACCAACAAAAATTCCTCTATTAATATACTACGTATTTGGTTGTACTGAGAAAAAAAGCCGAGTGAGTATGACATGGACACTGATCTTTGAACGGAACTGGGGTTACCAGCCTACGGTCATAGTGATCTACAACCTCCCACTTTGAAATAGCACAAGAAATTCATACATGGTGAGAATTTTTTTAAATCTAAGATCTCTTCACAGCTCTACAGTGATCTCCCAAAATCAAACTCTTCCGTATTGGTCACAATCCGTGAAGTGATGGAAAGAAAATCACCTAACTTACTGCCAGCATCAATTTAACAAAATATACTTCGCAGATTACAGAATTGTGCTGACACTCTCACAGAACCAAAAATAATCACCATACAACAGAGTCTCTGCCCTGTTAACCAAGGCCTAAAAGTGTCTGAAGAACGATTATCAAGGAAACAAAGAAACAAAGAATGCACCTATTCATCCAAGAATCTGACTTCTTCTATCTCAAAATAAGACCGGCGTTTCTTTCGTAAAATACAAAGGAAACACTGGTCTTATTTTGAGACATAGGGAGGATAATTTTTGGCTAACTACCTTGGTGATAAGGTTACCTCCTTCTGGGGTTAAATGATTATCAAACAATTCAGAAGAGGAGAATGGAAAAAGGTACCGCATGCACGAATTGGAATTGCTCCGGAGAGAGACCAGCTGCCACGGCAGCTCCTTCAGCATAGCGAGCCATCTTTTCATTCGGGTCCACTCCTATGACATTGGCGATGGAGAGCCTTCCCCCGTAATAGGCCAAGTTCGGCCCCGTTCCAACGCCCAACTCCATCACTGTCTTTACGTTGTCGTCGAGACGAGAAAACAGCTCCCTCTTATAGCCTGCAACCTTTTCCCCTGTCAAGACTCTCATTAGACTCTCGAACATCCTAATCAAGTGCACAATTCTTCCTTCAAATAAGGTAACAGCACCTTATTATGACACCAGGGTTTTTCCCCTGTCAAGACTCTCATTAGACTCTCGAACATCCTAATCAAGTGCACAATTCTTCCTTCAAATAAGGTAACAGCACCTTATTATGACACCAGGGTTTTTCCCCTGTCAAGACTCTCATTAGACTCTCGAACATCCTAATCAAGTGCACAATTCTTCCTTCAAATAAGGTAACAGCACCTTATTATGACACCAGGGTTTTTTTTTCTGGCGATTTATCGCCAGCTTCCCGCTCTGGCTCACCAGTGTGTGTGGCTCCCTCCCAATATTGGCCTCTGGTGGGAGGCCACAGAGGGCTTTACTGGAGATGAACAGTACCAAAAAAAAACACCTGTATGACACTATAGTTGACAGCTATGTTTGCAGGATGAATGGATGAAGAAGATGCAAATGCCCATTTGGATTTCACACGTACCAATAAGGGTGTAATGAAAGTTGCAGTAAGTTAAATGCTGTAATGACTTTGGATAATCTTAATATTACATTAAGTGGCATTTACAGGCGACTCTATTCATGAATGAACAATTGTCCATTTATGGAGTAATTTTGGAGATGGTGCTTGTTTCATTTCATGAATTGCATTACTCGAATAGTAATTGTGTTTGTCTATTGGTAATTTTTTGCTCATCTAGCTAAGTGGCCAAAGTAGGTGTCTACAAACGAAACACTTTGGTTGTAAATATTTCACTCAATATGGATCAAAATCAACTGTTTTTAATCCAATACTCAATTCATTAATGAATTCTCAATTTCACATTCAAGTGAATTCAACCCGAATCGCACACAGAGCATAAATTGACACATTTAGGTGAGATTATCTGAGAGAATTAGCTTCAGCGAAGTAAGAAATCTGCACTCACCTGAGTCTCGTATGAGCGCATCGTGGTGTTCATGACGGTTGCATAAAATTCTTCATACCATCCTGGACGTGCTGGATGCACTGCTTCCCGTATCATCTGCAGAATGAGGAACGGTTTTGCGCAAATTAACACCGCCACGGAAACAGAGTTTACAATAATCAAACCATGATGCCAATGAAACTGATATGTTAAACCTCAATGTTTAAGAGAAGTAGGATTAGAACACTTAACGATAAATCCTTCTAAATAGCACTGCAACCTAATCCTCAAGAATTTTGAAGCCTGAAACTTTGACTACCGGCATTGTGATCTTATAGCAACTGAAAATTTGGAGGTAGGACAAACACAATTTGTGGTTTTCGAAGTCCTGCAGCTAAATACCAAACATGAATTTGGGAGCATCATATTGTAGTTGCAGATTCAAAATGCCATGAACATTGGCATTATGTTCGATCCTTACATCAGCGCTCGAGCGAAAACCCTCGACGGCTTGCGAGATGTTCTCAGCCGGTATATTTGCGATGATTGCACCTCCGAAGGAAGTGAGCAAGGTTCGCCGGGTGCAGCACTTGCATAGTGACCGACTCCTCCATGACTGCTCCGCTGCCAAAATTGAATAGAGCGACACACTCTTTTGTAAATATCAGTCATTCTTCTTGGGCTAAATATCGCCAGATTTCCACAATTTGGGGGGTTAGCTCTTCCAATAGAGACACTTGGGAAGAAAATGTGATAATTGAACTTGAATTTAAAAACAGTTGTTATGAATCGATTAAAATTGTATTATAGCTGCCGAAATATAGAAACGTGATGCAAATTTCGTCGGAATTCGTAACCTCAACCGAATTCTTGGACCACCCCAGCGAAAAACGAAAAATGAGGTTCACGACGTCTGGCACTCTTTAATTGCCAAAAACTAGGATCTGAAAATTTTCAAATATCAACAAGGATTTACGCTGGAAACTCAAGCCCTTTGACCTACTCAATCCAAATCCCCTTGGAAACACTATTTCACTCATTCCTTTTCCATTTCTGAATACAAAGAGCAATTTCAACATTCTCAATAAAATGCCACATCTTCTAGCCCTTCACACTTATCTCCTGAATCACTTCCAATTGGTAATAATCCGCAAAGACTTCCAATCGATGGTGCCTTATAATGGTAATTCCAGTTCAGAGAAAATTTGGTTCCTATAGAAAAGACTGCACCTAATTGAAACGGATGACTGTCCGGTGGAATTGAAGCGCAGTGAGGTGCAATCCACCGTCACTTGTTCATTTTTGAACTTTCAGATCTCGGTTGTTGCAACTTATTACAATCCGACCTAAAAACTCAAAATCTTCGAACTCCAACATCCAATTTCTTCTGGAAACACTTTTCTACTCATTCCTCTTCCATTTTTTTGGGTACAAAGTGTAAATTCAATATTTTCAATAAAATGACGGATTTTCTATCCCTTCACAGAGGAATTCATCTCCTAAATCAATTCTAATTCGTAAAAACCCGCAAAGACTTTCCATCGATGCTGCCTTTCAATGCAAATTCAAGCTCAGAAGAAATTTCGGGATAATACAAAAGAAATTACCTAATTGAAACGGAGAGTTATCGTGTGGAATTGAAGCGCACCGAGGTGCAATCCGCGGAGCTGCACTTATAATGTTCCCGCTCGTGAAGAATTGTCGAGTAAAGTCGAGCCTGGGCAAGGCAGCGAGGTTCTGCAGCAGCAAGACATTCTTGGAGATGGTGGAAGAGGATTGCGACTTGGGATTGTTGGGCGACGTGAGGGCGTGGGGGATGGAGAATGGCAAAGACGCCATAGCTGCCAAATCGAAGCAATGAGCTTCAGCTGTGCCTCCGCGCAAGCATGGCGAGGTCACAAGCAAAAAGCTTGAGAACAAGAAATCCTCAACATGATGGATGGATGAATGGATGAATGGATGATAAATGTTGTGAAAACTGAACTTCATCCAATTACTAGTCATTGAGGATGCTTCAAGAAAAGTCATGTAACATTTTCAATTAAAAGCAGAGAAAGGATGCTCTACTTGAATCAAAGATACAGATTTAAGTTTATTGGAGGAATTTCAACAATTTATTCTAACTTGTTAAAAACAATCTCTCGATAGTTGAGGTCAAGCAATTAGGAATTAAGATATGATCACTTGATTTTCAAGTATGTTTCCAAAAGCAAGCCTCAAACATTCTTGAGGATAAGTAGATGTTTGTTGTATTATTTTAAAACCAAAGTCTGGATATAGGAATACAAGCATATTGTACATTGCAAGCTTTGTAAATGCTTAATAAAGAAATATTATTTAATATCCATTTGGAGCTTTTCAAGTGAAATGATCCTTTTATATTGAATACCATTGGTTCCATTTTGTCTTATGTATTGCTTGATTGTCCAAAGGCATGAATTTCATTTCTTGATTGGCTAGTGCCTATTAGCGTTAATTGCAAGAATTTTCTCATATAAGACCCTTTATTCCTAATTATTGAACCTCCATATGGACTGTAGTAGGACTTATAATGAAGCATATTGCAAGGCATGTTCTGAAGCTACTTGTTAAAATAAATGGTAGAATATAAAGATAAGTTTTGCCATGTCATTTGCCTATAGTTTTCTTCCTTAATGGGGGCTATTTTGGTAGCTCAAAGTCTAAATTCAAACTTTCTTAAGCCTTTGTAAGTAAATTTTTGATGTGCTTCCAATGGTAGTATTCATAAATTCTAATTCCAAATCAGTCATTAAAAAATTATTTAATTTTTAGTCTAGTTTATCAAGATGAATTGTATTTATTTCTACAATTTTAGTTTATTGTGATACTAATTTTGCACCCTCACTAAGATGATTATCAATGCAACTTCTTCCAGTTTGATGGATCTTAGAATTCACCCAAAATTTCTTTAGTGTGGAATTATATTAAATTATCTTGTTACACAAAGCATTGAATCAATGTCATCTATTAAACAAATAAAGTAAAAAATTATTGACTTTTGTGATGCATTAGAGGATTTTTGAGGCCATTGGAAGATTGCGGGTTCTCGGACTGCGGGAATGCAGTTTCTGCCACGTGAACAAAAATCCTACATGGTCGAGAGAGTGCCATGTCATAATTTAAAAAATAAATAAATTTGGGATTTTTTTTCATATTTCAGGACCCCCAATTTCTTTTTTTAATTTTAATTTTTTTTTGGGTAAATGCTCGCCTGACAGCGGCTAGCAATTACGAGAATAGTTTCGGGGATCAACCCCGAAACGGCCCTTTGGAGGCCTCAAATCCCCTCTAATGAATGGCACTCCCTTAATTTATCATTAAATGATCTTTCTATTGACCTCAAAAATTGTCCCCAAATGATCTTCCCATAGTGACATGAAAAAAGGTTGTGTACAATGAAGCTTTCGAGTGTGTACATTGGCTTTTTAAAATCCCTTCTTCCATGACAAATTTGCAAATTTGTTTGTTTAACAATAATAGACCATTTAGTGCATACTTTTGTGAGGCAATCAATGCTCTTTTTGAGTATTAAAATCAATGAACAACAAGGAAGCTTGTATAGTATTTACTTCATTGTTTCTTTATTTACTTCATTGCATGAACCCTAGTCCAAACTTCAAGGAGTATAAGTTTAGGGGCATTCTTTTTTGGGGTTACATTGATCGCCTTTGTCAAATGTTGAAAGCTTGTATAGTATTTACTTAGTGCTTCATTGACAACTAACTCATTGCTTGCAACAAATTTCCAATAAAGCTTGAAAGTACTCTTAGGACATGATGATGCCAGATTGAAGTTTTACCGTGGGCCACAAACTAACTCCAATGTAGAGAATCATAGCATAGGAATTGTAGAAAGCTATAGTAGAAAGAGAGAAAGATACGCAAGCTAAGTAGAAACAAAGAGATCTAATGGCTAGTGGTGCTCCTTAAAAAAGCTCCCAAAATCCAATTTTTGAGTGCTCCAAAATCACACTTCTAAAACTAATTTGAAACTCAAATATAGAAGACCATAGGAGTGCATCAAATTTTAAGCACAAATAAAAAAATTTAACCTTATTTTGGAACATTTTGTCTAAGAAGAAGATCATTTGGGGATGGAGGGAGTACACTACAATAACATTTCAAAGTATTCTACCATGTATAAAAGTTACATTTAATGACAATGTGCCAAAATTAAATTTCCACATTTACTTAGATTTTGAAATGTCCACATTACTAAAAACAATCACATAAGATATTGTTTTTTCACAAATTTATGTAGAATCTGATCTCATATAGGATGATTGTATATAGTTTAATCCATAAACAATGCAATGGATATTTTTTGTCCCATGGATGATTGAGAATCCTTATATACATAGGATAGAAGTGCAACCAATGATCCTTGAAATTTTGTGTAAGGAGGTGAGGGCTTTTAGTTTAACGCCTAAAGGACCAAACTGCGTTTTTTTGGCAATATAGCAATTTTGGGCAGCTCACTACAGATGGAGTTTTTATTTATTTTCATTAAAATTTTCACACAACATGTGCCCAAGGAGTAGCTTTGAGGCCTAACAATTTTCATAACTTTTGACTACATGGTCAAAAAGTTAGTGCATTATATGTAGTTTTCATTTGTCGGCGGGCAGCCCAAAAATTTCTTATAAAAACTTTTTTTCAAAATTAAAAATTTGAAATTGGTTTTATAGATGTACGTATATGCAAAAAGCTTTGAATCACTCCATTTTGATTTATGAGATGAAAGTTATAGAGAGATTTAGTTTGCGGGTGGTTATGGATTCTCTACTCTAAAATAAACCTTGAAAGCCTTTATTTTCTTCAATTTTAAATATTTTTGAAAAAAAATTAAAACTTTGAATGTCCATTCTTTGTCACAACATTACAACCATTGGGATTGACATTTTTTTAATTCTATAAATAAAATTTTAACAATTTAGTATTTTGAATCACTCTCTACTTCTTTCTACTTATTAATTTTTTTCTATATGTTGTACAATTCCAAATGATGCAAATTTTTTTGAGCATATAGACAACTTGCTGTGAAGAATGAATCCAAAGAAGCACCACCATTTTGGACATTTTTTCATAGAAATGTGACCTTGTGAAGTGCAGCTGCCCGCTTTTTTGCAGGGACAAAAAAAGGGTTTTTGTCAATTCAAATGCTAATATCTTGCAATCTATACGGTGAAAAATTCTGAAATTTTTTCCACATCTTTTCACACAAGTGTACTATAAGATCTTACAATTACATGTGTCTAAAAATGTTTTTTTTCAAAAATTTGGTGCTTGAAGTAGAAATGGCAGTTTTGGTATGTTTTTGGTGAAGACATAGTCTCTGACCTTTAGGGGTTAAAATAAATTGACTTTCAATATATACTTTTGGAGTTTTTTAAGTATATGATTCACTTCGTAGCAAAAGGGATCATTTCCATGGTGACTAGCCCCTCCTTTAAGGTAGGCACTTCCAAAAAGTCACTAACTCTAAACCACCATCTACAATATTTGTACTTTTTAAAAATGAGTTATGTATCTACATGGAAGAAATACTCTTAGAATCAAACTTTGTTCCTTTATAAATTTTGCAAAGAGTACCTAAATGTTGCGTTGTTTCATCGGTTGGAACCTCCTTTCACTTGCTAATAAGAAAATAAAAAATTTGAATAGTCTAATAACAATGATCAGATATAGTAGCAATTAGTAGCGCTTTCGAGTTTAACCCCAAAGCACTTAGATGTTCATTTCTTAGATGATGTACAAATTGAATGTTAGATTCTCATTAAAGCTTGGATGAAAGTAATCCTAATTTTTAGATATATGAAGTTGTTGTCCTATCCAAGGGTTAGATTTGTTGTTACTAGAATACACATTTTTTTGAAATTACAAATCTGGAAGTATATCAAGTGGTTGACTAAGCCAAAATTGCATTGACTTTAGGTCAAACCTAGAATTGCAAAAATGAGGTAATAGAATCAAAGAACACAAATTCTAAAAAATCACCATGTCAAGAAAACCTCATTTCAAGTTGTGTCCTACAAAGTTCACTCAAAAAATGACAATATTTTGCTTGTAATTGAATTTAGAAGGAATTTAGAAATTTTCCTTTCAAAAATTATAGAAAAATGTTGGTGATAGCATTGGTGAATCTAACGGCTTACAGATAGAATCTAAAACTCAAACCCTACAACTTTTATTTGCATCTCATTACCAAAATATTCTTCCAAATAGTACTTTATGATGATTTTTTTGAAATCGTCATTTTTGGAGACGAGTCAAGACATATAGGGATTAAATAGTGGAACTTTGATAAATTAGCATTACATAAACCAATATAAGGTAGCCAACCCATTTCCGATCACCCCCCATTTTGAATCTATAACTTAGTTTGTTTCCTTTCTGTGAAGTTGTGGAATAGTTCCCAAAGCAATTGTGGCACATTAGGATTGGTTGTAAGGCTCTCATAAATGCAATTAGCCCTTGATCAATTTTGCAACCAACATATGGTTAAAAATAGTAAGGTCTATATTACCATTATAGTTAAAAAAGAATCTTCTACTAAAAAATTCGTAATAATTATACTTTGTGTAATAAAATTCTAGAAAAATATGCTATCCTTCCAAACTCTATGGAAAAATTTTGCAATAAAAAAAACTGCACTCTAACTATGCGTAATTGCTTAAGTGATTGGAAATAGGTCGGCTACGTTAGGGCAAATCAATGTATGTCAGTACTTTTGATCCGCGGTCTTCAATCCGGCCTCGAATTCTCTCGGAACTTGAGCACGACCACAGATGCTTGCTGCAGCTTCGCGATTGCCGGATTACAGAATTGCCGAAGAATTTCTCACTCGCAAGACATACAACAATCTCACTCTTGCTGCAGACAAGAGTGAGTTTCACAACAATCTCAGTCTTGTGAAAGCTACTTACGTAGAAACTGAGAAGTCCCTGTGATCACTCGGTTCCGTCGGTGCTTCAATTCGGTTTCCCAGCGTGGATGGATATCAGCGCAGGATCAGGATGGGCGCAGATGTCTTGAAATTGCATGAGTAAGCATTCTATGAGTAAGCATTGGTAAGTAAAACCCTGAAGTAGTGAAATTTAGCTTTTAGGGTTTTGAATTTGGCTTCTCAACGTGGATGAAGACCAATTGCCGTAACGCTCGAGGGAGCGCACCGTCAGAATCGGTGTCGGTGTCGAGAAATTGCAAGTTTATGAATTCTCGGTCGCAATACACGTGTGATTGCGAAATGAGTTTTTAGGGTTTTTTGAATTTGGCTTCTCAAGGTGGATGGATAATTGTTACTGTGGTGCTCAAGGGAGCATGGAATGGACCCAAACGTCGTGAATTTGCATGAATGAGAAGTCTTGGTCGCAATACCCTGGTGTAGTGAGATTTAGGGTTTAGGGTTTTATGGTCTCACTGCGTTTCTCCAACTGTGTAAGCAGGGAGCATTGAATTACGACACTCAGGAGATTACGAGATTTAGAGCTAAAGAATGTGAACGAATGTTATAGTATTGTGAAAGGTTGTTGGGAACATTTAGTGTAGCTGTTCGTTGTTCGTTGTTCGTTGGCGTCTTTGCGGTTACGTAGGATATTGAGGTTTGCAATTGACCTCTATTATGTTGTGTATTTTTATATTTTAATTTTTTGAATGTGCAGATTTTACCCTTGGTGAGGAACACATTGTTGCTTCAGTATGGACGAGGCGCTTCCTATGGGCGTATACCTTGGAGAAGGATCGTCTTCTCCGATGGCCCTCGATACCAGTCCCGGCGAGCGCAATTTGCCGCATCGCAAGCGCAGCTTCGTACAGATGCTCATGATGGACAACCAGAGAGATGGCCTGGACTCTGCCGACCTTGACGAGATGGGTGCAGTGTATGTGTCAACTTTGTTGTCCTTGAAATTTTGTCATGTCTTGGCCATGTCACCTAGTCCCTGCTATTATAAGTGCTCGACTTTTGAGAAGTGCGCATTAAGCGAAAATTCTTATGAAGTAGCTCTTGCCCGAAAATATTTATTAAAGATATTGCGAAAGGGGCCGGATAGCTATCTACCCGGTGTAGCTTTAATTACTACGTTGGAAGCACAAGGATGTAATTCTGAAGTTTGTATAGGTGGAATGGGATAATAAAGTACGCATGCTTTGTGCACTTCTGAAAAATGTCAGATGATTCGCAGAATTTACTAAAGAAGCATGTAGTTTTCATGTGCACGATCGTCACCTAATTTCAATATGTGCAGTGATGATATGGATCACGACGAAGAATACGAAGTAGGAATGCAGGAGTTCGAAGACGGGGATGGCGAGAATTTAGGGGTCAGCGAGAGGGAGGAGGAAGACGAGCAGGGGCTGCAATTACTGGAGGTGGGAGGAGAAGCGGAAGCGGAAGTTGAAGGAGATGCAGAAGACGAGGACGAATACAGTCTTTTGTTTGAAGGGGAGATGGATCCATTGAGATTTGCAGAGGAGGACGAGAATGGGAAACTGCCTTACGAGCAATTTCAGCGACTCGAATATGAAGCTCTTGCTGCGCGCAAGCGGAAAACTCTAGCTATAAGACGGTTAGTTTGTGTTTCAGTTTTCCTATTCTCTTTGGTGATTCTCTCTTCGGTAATGACTGCGTGCCGTGATTAATTTAACAGAGTTTTCAGTACACTAGACTTTTCTCCGAATTTAGAACATCAATCATAGGGTGGTTTGCAATGGAAAGAGGGCAATGAAGTAGTGGAATTATGGTGAGCCACCCACATCCATCTCATTGTTGGAAAGTTGTGAATTCGATATTTTAGATAGTGACATAATCACTTTATAAATAGATACACGTGGGTGACTACAGGGAGGTGTCCGTATGGACTGTGGGAAAGTCTCCCTATGAATAGCATCATGCTCATCTTGCCCCCCCGTGACCAATCTTCCTGTGATGTTATCTACTTTTACTGAGAACCTTGTTTTTAGTGGTTTTCGATTCAAGTAAGACTCTTCATAATTGTGGCTTAGTTATGATACTTGTCTCGGAGAGAGTAATTCGTCACTGAGAGATGCTTACCTCGTTGGCAGGGGCTTCGCCAAGATGGTGTACTTTTTAGTTACTGGATCATATATAGAGAGAGAATACAAACCTTGTGGCGGTCGCTCTAGTAGATGTGGTTCTATTCTTTCGTTGCATTCACAAGTGATGCTACGCACTCCATTATTGGATGCATGCAACTCCGTCAGTGGACAATCTTGAAGTGTTATATTAACCAATAGGTGACATTTAAATGCTTTATGGTCTGCTTGTTTTATCAGGACAGAGACTGCACAGGCAAAGATAACGAAGCCACAAGATATATTTGGTGCCAGTGTCGATGAAATCTGGGACGCTGCAGGGTTTGGAGCACCTGGCCGACGACGTCGAAAAGGGGTATGTAAAGGGGATACAGATTGCAATTACTTGAGACGTTGAGCGTAAACTTAGAGAGGTTACCCCTGAATCTAGCGTTATAAACCGGGTTGAGTTAAACTATTGCTATTGGAGAACTGGTTGGGATTGACGGACAGGTCCCGAGATGGAGTATGTGGAGTCTAATGGTAGCATTGTGGGTTGCAGCCTAAGAAGAAGGGCCGAAGGAAGAAGGCACCTGGAGGACTCACTCCAGAGATCAACAAGAAGCTTGGAGAAGCTAATCTTCTTTACGCCTCTGGTCAGTTTGACAAGGTAAGGCCGAGGATATTGTTTGCGTCACTTTATGCATTTCAATATATGAAGTAGTGCGGTTTGGGGAGATGTTCAGAGCTAAGAAGTGATCTTCGGGTAATGAATGATATCTTTTGAGATCAATTTTGAACCCAGTGTATGTATTCCTTATGAAATTTCAAAGTGGGAGGTTGTAGACCACCTAGTGAAAACCCTATTTTCCATTTGAAGATCAGTTTCCCTAGCCATTTATCTAAGTTACTCTTACACTACTTTCTGATAAGTCCAATCAAGTGTATGAATGAATTAGTTGCAGTTGGTTCATTATAGGAGACGGGATCGGGTCCCTACATGGTTATTGTATCCTCTACTTCAATCCATGTTTGATGTAGTGGAAGTTCGATTTCCAGTGATGTGGAAGCTGCTTGTTCGACCTCTTGATTTGATATTTCATCACTTGTGGCAACTCACAGGCAGTGGAGATACTCAAGGAGGTTGTCCGGATCGCACCCAATGTTGCAGATTCGTATCACACTCTGGGTCTTCTTTATGATGCCAAAGGTGATCGGAGAAGGGCACTGAACTTCTACATGATTGCTGCCCATCTGACTCCCAAAGATATTGTTCTATGGAAGCGACTGGCATCGTGGTCAATGTACGCAATCCTTCCACTTTACTTCCTGCATTTATTGGAGCTTCTAACTTTGTCATCTCAAATCTGTTGGGGTTTTCGGTTTCATTGAGTGTCTTAGGGAAGGAAAGCCCTCTAGTTAATTTGTCTGTTGTGTGTCACTTGATGATGTTTTGGGAACAAAATCGCATTTTCTTGTTAAATTGAGCCCTCCGGATTTCCAAATTAGTTAATGGCTTATCCTTTTGAGGTTGCTTGTCTTGTGATTGCTGATTTTGTTAGACAAATTTCAAGTTGTACAAATTGACTTCACCTGGGATGTCAAAGTAACGTTCGTCTTGCTGATCATCGTTTGAGAGATAGTTTTGCTTTGCCAATCGAGCGCGGGCGTTACTCACGGAGATTTTTTTACTGTCTTTTCTCTAGGGAGCTCGGAAATTCAGGTCAAGTTATCTATTGTCTGCAGAAGGCAATGAGAGCAGATCCTACGGATGTCGATGCCAAATGGGACTGTGCGTCCATTTACGCTGAGCTAAATGACTTCCAAAAAGCTATAGATTGTTTGGAACAGCTTCTTGTTGTGCGTCCAAGTGATGTCGAAGTCTGCAAAATGGTTGCTAAGGTTCGTCTGCATCTTATCTGGAGTTATTTTCTGAGTACCGGTACATAATACTCTTGACTGTGTGGAGAGCTGGCAGGGTCAAACTTGCTTCCTATTTTCCAGCGGACATATTTGTTGAATTTGAGCTCTCTTTATATTGTTCAATTTGACAGGATTTTTATGAACAGTCATCGATCGTCTTTTTATTCATTACCCAACCTTGCACTCATCATGCGATGCTAATTTGTGCTTGGTATGACAGATGAGACAAAAAAATGGGCAGTCTGAACAAGCTACGCAGGTGTTAGAGAAGTTGATTGAGGAATATCCACATGAAGCAGATTTGTCGGCTGTGAATTTGTTAGCTGAATTACACATGGCGAACGGTGCTTTTGCTACAACTATTTCTTGGGTTGATCAAGCCCGTGCCCTTTATTCGCCTGATCAACCTCTCCCCCTAGATCTTTCTGTCAAAGCTGGAATCTGCCATGCCTACTTGGGGGATTTGGAAGCCGCAGAGGTATGCATATTCATGTTATTTTCTTTCCATTAGTCAAGCGACTTTCAGTGTATTTAAGGTGTATGGTGGTTTGTGAATTGTTACTACGTTCTCGACGCTGGAGCTTATACTTGTCCTGACAATTAAGTGCATGACGCATTTTGTAGAGTAATTTTAAAGGCTTGAGGACAGAGCGGGTAGAAGATTGTGCCGATTTGATCTTGGAAGTTGGGGATGCGTATTTGGCCCTTGGTGAACACCGTTGTGCTCTGCGCTACTATGACTTGCTTGATGGCAACAGCGCCTTCGATAATGTGCGGTTTGTCCTGCAAGTTGTATTTGTAAACCTCATTCAAGGATTTTGTTTTCATTTTATCGTACCCCGTTTTTATCTTCTTTGAAGTAGTGCGAGATAATTGTGCTGGAGATGCCTTTGAGGTTGAGAAAATGGGGTAGAATAATTCCTCATAGGTATATTTTCAAAGCTGGAACCCGTCTACTTCATGAGCTTAGTATGATAACTTTTGTTTCCTCTGTCAGGCTACTCCTTGATTTAACACTGATGTATTTTCAATCTAGATGGCATAGGAAATAATTGAAGGAGTCACGCCAGGGTCATTATTCTAGCTGTGGATTTGGCAATGCTGTACTAACCTCTTGTGCAGAATTTAGTCCTCTCTAATAATATGGAAGTCTTTGTTCTTATGAAAAGAACAAGGCATTGATTTTTGGTTCTATTTTGGAACAGGTTGTTTTGTGGCTCAAATTGGCTCAGTGCCATACAGCCGTCAAATCGAATGTTGATGCAATCCGTGTCTACCAGAAAGGTGTGTCTAGCATGTCTGAGCAGCCTTCAGAAGCTGTTTTTGTTGTGTTTTCTTTGAGTTTGAATTTGTATCATCATCCCAGCCTTGCTTTTTTTGGAAGCATTTGAATATATGACGCTTCTGGCATGGGTTTTTGGGTTAACAGTTATAAAGGAGATGCCCCAGAACGTAGACACACGACTGAAACTTGCTTCATTACTCTGTGATAGTGGAAATCTGAATGATGCAATAGCCTTGCTCATTCCCCCTGATTCAGGTTCGTCAAGAACTTTCTGAAGTTTTGCTGCATGAATATGGCTTAGATTTCCCGAGACTCAAATGCTTCAAATACGTCAATAACGTACTTTTGGACTGAAAATAAGCGTATAAGGGTTGCATCATGGGTTGCTACCTTGATGCTTATTTCTGGTGCTTTACTGGGAAGGGGACACTTCAAATACGCAAAACAGCAATGTGCTTCTGGTTCATCTTTAGGAGCGCTTTTTCTTGTTATTCGTGTTCAGTATAGTGCGTGATGTTTTGTTGACTTGGATGATTGTAGATGCGACAGAGGACATTACAAATGCTTCTGATACACAAACGAAGGACCAGCAGCAGCCCTGGTGGAAACATGGTCAGGTGGTAACGAAATTAGCCAGCATATACTTGTCTCAGAGTCGCCTCAAGGACTTTGTGGAGACGCTCTTGCCTGCAATACATGAGTCTCTGTATGTGGAGTCTCTTAATCAGAAGGTGTTTCAGAAGGTATGAACAACAGTCAATTCCTTACAACCTGTCTCCCTGCAGTTTAAGTACATGGATCTGTTGAAATTTTCCCACGATGAGTCTGCTGTACGCTATAGTTGGAGTTTTTGATACTGTGTTGTCATCTGGTTTGATAAAGATCTTACTTAAATTAGGATTGCAGGGAAAGAGTAAAAAATTTCGGTTGAATAAAACCATTCTGGTCGAGAGAGTGCAATGGTTGGAGCAGCAGCTTGATGAACAAGTGTTTCAGGGTTTTCGACCTGTCCTATCACGGAATGATATGTATGTGTCTGCAGCTGTTGCTTACTTTCATCTGCATTCTTGAATACTAGTTCTTTACCTCTTAGTGGTTGAATTAAAAACCGTAAGTCCACTTCGGAAATTCCTACTTAATTGTAGTAGCATCCAAATTTTATTGTTATTGTCAAAGAATATAGGCCTTTCTTCCTTCCTTCTATTTTACGACCTTCCCAAATGATTCATTTCAACTCCTGTAGGGAAGGAATTAGTCACTTGTGATCGTATAGGCATTTAGGGGATAAAGGACTTGGGTTCGAGAGGTTGTTGAACTATGGTATTGAATTTTTAAGGCGGTGTTTATGTGAAGGACGAAAGCATCTAGAGCAAGGAGGATGCTTGCTAAATGGGCTGCTGAGAAGGAGGAAAAGAAAGCTGCTGCTCTGGCTGCTGGTGTAGAGTGGGATAGTGATGCTGAAGAACATGAAGAGTCAGAACCTGTAGAGGTGATCTGATGTTGCATAATCTTGTTGAAGGTATTTCAGATGCACTGGTTGGAACAGTACAATAGCTTCGTTTTGGATTAATTTGAATGTTCTTAGAATCTTTGTTTCTTGAAAGTAGGAGGTGGAAAGCAAGGTGTCTCCTCTTCCAAATCTACTCAAAGATGAAGAGCACTACCAGCTTATACTACAGGTATACACCTTAACCTCGGATGCACATCGTTTTTCTTTCCGAGTTTTTATCATGGAACAAATTTCACTAGGGAATTGACAAACTGGTGATCTACTGGTCTAAAGTCCGTGTTTTGAGAGGGTTCTACTAGGTATGACACCTGGCACTGTCTACTTAGGGCTGATTATGTTTAGGAAAATTTAAACTAGATGCCTTTCTAATCAAAATGTTTTCTTGGGGTTGGGAAACAATCTAATAGATTTGTAAGGCACTTCTTCTACTAAAAAGATATTGGGAAGCGCTGGAAGTAGTTCATCATGTTCTACGAATTGGCAGCCACCTTGGAAAGGTGAAATGTGATGAGCTTCGAGCCCTTGGAGCACGTATGTTTATCTTCGTTAACCTTGTATTGATGTTGCAAAATTTCTGTTATTGTGTCCCAGATAGCGTATACTTGGTACTGGTAATTTCCTTGTACATGTGCTCAGACGATCTGCACTCTTTCCCTCTCACATAGTAATGCCTATGTTCTATTTGTTGCATATATATTCGATTTCCCTATTAGCTGGACGTGACGGGTATGTTATTGAGCTCCTGTGTGTTTGCCATTCTATGTCGAACCACCTCCTGTTCTTTCTTCACGTGTCCCACATGTTGGTAGTAAGTTTACGCCAGCTGCCTCTTGCAAGTCCAAAGCTTTTGGACCTCACTTTATATTCTTATCAGGATCCATTGATATCAGTCTCTCAGCTCTTCTAAGATCTCTTCTTGGTGTTGACAGAGATAGCATACAAGACCAAGGATGTCAAGTACGGATATGATTGTGTGCGATATATGGTACAACAACGGCCTTTCAGCTTCAGTATGTGGAACGCCTATTATCAAGTGGTTTCAAGGTGAGTTACCACTATTTTGCCTTCCTCGGAGTGACGTAGCAGTTCCCGTAAGATCGATAGAAAATGCAACTTGGTTGACATTGAAATTGTCGACAATGAAACCAAGCCTCGATATCTAGAGGAAGGCAAGAGATTGAGCAGCGATTTTAGAATCTTCAAAAATATTGCATATTTTCTGCTACTGCTAAAACTACTTAGACTACCTCCTATTCCCCCCTAAGAAGTATTCTAAAAAGCCTAGCCAGGAAAAAACTTGCCCGGTGTAGGACACCATGTGGCAGTTTCTAAAATAATCTCTGCCAGTTGTAATGTGTAGAGATTTTTTACAATGCCTCGGGTGGATTCTACTAGTGTTACTACTATTGACTCCCAATCTGAAGCCTTAAAGTTTTGCATGTGAGATTTATATGTAGAAAGACGATGTTTCATAAAAAAATGATTCAAAAGCAATGTTTTTTATGTTGTTTGTAGGTCAGAAGTTAGGTTACCAAAGCACAGCAAGTACATGCTTTCTGTGCGAGGAAAATATCCAAATTGCGTACCTGCGATGGTTATATGTGGACACCAGTATGCTATGATAAGCCAGCCTCAAGGTGCTCTTCGAGAGTATTTACAAGCGTATCGAGTTCAGCCAGAAGATCCTTTCATTAATCTCTGCATTGGTATTGCTTTTTGCTTCCCTCTGTATTCAGTCTTTGCTGCTTATAGGATTTTTGAGTGTAAAATGCATATTCTTCGGATGTATAGTGGAAACACCCAAAACCGTCAGTTTAAGCAATTCAGCATAGTTCGAGGCATTTTTTTGTAAAAATAATATTTTTATAGTATTGGCGAGTGAAAATCATGAATATTCAAAAAGCAAATTAAAATTTTCAGATGCAGTATGTAATTTCTATAAATTTTCTAAGTGTTGGCTCCCTAGACCACTGGAACCGTCCTATAGGTGTACCCTGAACTGAACTCTGCTGAAATCAGCTGTCACTGAATGAAAATTATACATGTGTCTTACAACTGCGTCAACAAATTATAATTAAACATTTGTAAGACACTTTAATGAATGCTTATGGACAGATTTAGTGATACTCGAGGGTTCAGGGATGGGTACAGGGACGGAAATGGGTGTTTCTACCTTATGCTATGCTTGAGTGTGTCACTTTAGCTACCAGACTTTACTGGACGCTTCCTGTCTTGATAGTAATATGGTCTATTTTGCATTTTTTATCAGATCAACTTCACCTTTAGTGTGCAACATTTACAGATTGCACCTGAAACTGCTCCCCGTAACAATATGTTTTTATTTTGATATTTACAAATTGTTTGTATGCTTTATCTTGAGGCAGTTTAGATTTTACCAATTGCTGTTGATCTATGCCAGGCGTTTCTTTTATCAATCTATCTCTCGGCTTCCGCTTAAGCAACCGTAACCAAACCATTCTGCAAGGATTTGCATTTCTTTACAATTACCAGCGATTATGCAAGTTCAATCAGGTATGTTTCTTCTCATCTGCTGATAACGTTCAGTCGCGTGCCGTCAATCTTCCTATCGTAACAAACATTTTTAAATGAAGAACTCATTTTTATCAATTCAAAGCTCATTTTTCCTGGTCGCATAAAAAGTACGGAGGACTCATAATTATGTCACTATCATTAAAAATTAGGATTTGAGTATGATGTTCAAAATCTACAATCAACCATAGACCTTAGTCTTACAAGTATGCAGATTTTACCTAGTCCCTCAATTCTTCTATACAAGGATTCTTAGAACTGTCATCCACAAGATGTTGCATGAGTACAAGATGTTATATCAGTGCTCTTAAGTTAAGAGTAGAGAGTGTTGGTCTTTTTTAGGTGACCTCCCCTAAATGATTCAGCTACTTACACGAATTTCCTTCACAATTTTTACAAAACAAAATCTTATTTTCTTACAAATGCTGCATTCATTCATATCCCGATAAAATTTCGTTTCTTAAATTCCAAAGAATTTTTTCTACTAGTGGATTTTCCAACTTCTCAAAGGGTACAAAGATTGATGTCCGTGTCATGCAAGTGAAGACATATGTATATGTGGATAAGGGGATGTAAAGCGTTGCGTAATCTTGAGGAAATGATATTAATTGTCGTGAAGAGATCGAATCAAAGACTCGTACATTCTTTTCCTCTCTACTATGACATGTATGACGTGTTTAAGAGACCCTGGCGTAAAGGTGTCATAATCATTTGTCATATGATGTTGTGTCGCATTAGTGGGACGTCAGAGCTGCACACTTCAGAGCTGGAAGTTTAACAGTTAAACTGTTGGGTTTTTGAGTGCAGGAATCCCATTACAACCTGGCTCGGGCATTTCACCATGTGGGGCTCGTCCAATTAGCCGTTAATTATTACGAGAAAGTGTTGGTGATGAGGCAGAAGGACTGTCCCCTGATGCTGCTACCTAATGAAGGCACCGGGTTTCTACCCGTGGAAAGTGATCAAACCCTGACGCATGTTGGTCACTGTGATCTGCGGAGAGAGGCTGCTCACAATCTGCACCTCATCTACAAGAAAAGTGGGGCTCCGGATCTGGCTCGCCAAGTCCTGCGGGACCATTGTACTTTCTGAACAGTAAGTAACCCCATCTGTGCTTGGAATTCCGTTTCGTGCATTTGCTCCAAGTTTTGACAAATTTTGACAAATTTTTAATTTTAATTTTGAAGGGTCCGAAGACGCTCCCAATGAGGGGAACGTGGGGAACGTCGGGGTCGGGGAACTCGGGGAACCCATCATAAGGCACAAACGAAAAAAGCGAAAGCTGGAAGCTGGGACGATGGTTGAGAGATTCTTCGTGAGGCCTATTGTGCTGTGTGAATTCATCGCCATCGCGATACGACGAGGAAACCGGCGATCAAGCGCACTCTCCAGTTGCCGGCGCACAATCCAAGCGCTTGTCATTTTCTCGATTGTCACTGCTCACAAATTCTCCATCCCCTCTCCTCCTCCGATTTCCGCGATTTATTTTTAGAGTTTCACAATTGCTCAACTGCCCAGAGAATCCGAATTCAATTTGGTTCTGTGATCACGTTGCTGTGATTCTCCATCAGCGCCATGCTGATGTGCACGCTGAGATCGTTTTGAATTCCGATATGGTGGAGAGGTGGTGGTGGTCTTAGGTTTGGGGTTTGGGGATTAGGATTAGGGTTTGTGCAGGGGAGTCGACATTTTGAATTCCGATTTGGTGGAGAGGTGGTGGGGGTCTTAGGTTTGGGGTTTGGGGATTAGGGTTAGGGTTTGTGCAGGGGAGTCGTCGACATGGAGGGAGCATTGGGCAGCACGCGAATGGGCAGCCGCTCGTCCACGCGCCATGGCCCAGCTTCCGTGTTCCAAGGTCGGGTGCGACGATGGAAGAAGTCGTGGGCGCCTGTGGCGCCATCACTCCCTCCCTCCGCTGCCGCTTGCCGAGTTCTTCTGTACAAGTGGACGCCGGTGGCGCTGCCCACCGCCAATGGTGCGTTTTCAATATTTCTGTGTGCAAACCCTTGTTCTTCGAATTGAAACAATGTTGAGATGATCGGCGTATGATTGAATGAGTGACCTTATAGTTTGTATATCTTTAAGTTGTATACACCTCAATCGGCCATTTTGAAGTGTAGTGATAGTTATTGTAATGGACTGTTTTTAAAATAGACTTGTTGGCAAATTTTAGAGGATTCCAACGCACCCGGGAATGCATTAGTTAGGAACCGTATGCATTGCAAGGGTTCGAAGTTTTCTTGCTAGATGACCTAGAATCAATACGTTTCATTGTGCAAGATTTTGTGGTTTAGGGATTAGGCTGGTGTTGCCATGAGGTCCTCTACTTTAAGTCACAAGCGGCTTCTCCTGTCGGTATTGAAACAATAAGTTGACTTGAACCATTGTCTCTTTCCAGGTACCAAAGAATCCACCCCGGAAGAGCTCGTGCCAGTTAAACCCGTGCGATTTTTGCCTGTAAATTTCTCTCCTAGACAATGCACTCTTCGTAGAATTTGATCCGTTTAGTTTCATGAGCATTAGATTGGCGACCTGTAATGATTCTGTTCGGTGTGTAACTTGAACACACTCTAGAGACACTCTAATGGCTAGCTACAATGTTGCCTTGCCGGGCACAGGTTTCCGTATTGCTGCAACAGAGGAAAGAAGAAGCTCAGAAAGCTGCTGAAGAATCTGAAGCCCTAGCAAGGTTGAAACAAGAGGCAGAGGCTGCCACAAATCCAACTGAGGGAACGGATGGAGCTGAAGCGACAGAAGCAAAGCAGGTTATGTTTTGAACTGAAGTGGCCCATATAGTTCAAGCTCAACTGTATTGCATTTTGATCTTGATTTTCTACACTCTATCGTTAAGATTGGTCTACTTTTGAACTCGTATTTGCTTGCGCTATCTGGGTATTTGTCGATTATTTGGATGCTCATGTAGGCGGGTATGTTTTTCCTGTTTGTATCGAGAGAAAGTTTCTTGTTTTTGTTGCCTGTGTTTGGTGAACCTCAAGGTGAGTTTGCTCTTCTTTGGAAAAGTCTTGAGAACAAGCGAAAAGTTGAGGCTATGACATGCTAGTCGAGTTCAAGCGAGGCGTTAAATATGTGATTAGGTTAAGTGGTCCTGTCCTGCGGACTGTTTTCTAGGCTGATAGATTTTGAAGCACTTCCAGAAGGTCAATGGGCCCAGACCTTCTTGAAAATAGCCATTTTGACGGTATGTCATGTTCTTAATCCATTTCCAAATTTCTTTTCCCATGAGGTACAGGACCAGTTGTAGAGCCTAAGGATAGCTTTTCAGCTTGACCAATCACATTCTTGGATGTCTTAGAATTTGGACAAAATGTCTTGTTCAGTCATACTTTTTGGAGGTAAATTTTGATATTCTTTTGGTACAGCTACAAGCTTACAGAAAACGTAAGGAAAAAAATCTGAACATGTTGGGATTGTCAGAAAGTGCATTGTATGTTCCAAAATAATGAAAATTCTATGCAGAATTTACCAGGGTTGGTAGCCTCGACCAAATTCTTGGAGCCACTTCAGCTAGTAGCACAAAATGTCAAAGGAGTCACTCCTTAGTGTGCATAGTGTAGTATTAAATTTTTAATTCATGGTATTTTGCAGGACACAAGCATGGGTGATACGCAATTGGAAGAAACAGCAAGTGCAAAGGTCACCGAATCCGCAGACGAAGGGGTTGAGGGTGATGCACAGGCAAATCGAACGGAACCTATTACATCATCTCAGGTAAAGAGCTCGCTCCATCTTGCTATTTTCTTCATTTTTTTTTATCGTAGTTACTGCCTTCCTTGGTTTACGAATCATAATACTCGCTGTCCGTGCTTATGAACAGAACGAGAGCACTGCTGCACCTAAAGAAGCAGAGGCTGCTTCCATGGACGTGGACCAATCAAAATGATGGACCATCAATCGCTTGCACCACAAGCTCATACAAATATCCAACGCATTGTTGCAACGACACATTGTGCAGCCTTTGTCAGGAGACACGAGAGACAGAAGCTTTTACTTGTAGAATGTTTTCCTCGTGAATGCAGTGTCTTTTCTGCTGGTGATTTGAAAGCCAGAAATGAAATTTTTTCTCTTCTCTGTGAGAAAGCTAGTGATGCTGAGCACGTAGATCTGATGGGGTGGATATATTACTTACAGATTGTTAGTTGACTGGGACATGGAGATTGATTGAGCTGTACTCCTGTTCTTCTTGATACTGTGAAACAATGCTTTACATGTTCCAGAGGAAAAATTAGATGAAGGGCTGAACTCATCATTGTCTTTTGAGTTTTCAGGCAATTTGAAAATGTCATAGATTGAGGTGACGGATGACAGTGAAGTGTCTTCCGAGTTGAAGGAGCTAACTCTAACTCGGACAGATGGCTCTGGGAAGTCTGGAAACTCTGTTGAATACCGGTCCTGTTCTTGTTTTCTAGTCTCAGGTCAGAGAGGTCTTCAAGATTTTACAGACAATGTATTTTTGCTGAATCTCTGGAGAATTCAGTGACATCATGGTCAGAAATTGAAATGAAGCTGATGTTGATGAAAACTGAATCATGCTGCTGGTGTCTTCTCTTCTCATTTGATAAAATCAATGGTATGGAATCTAGATCTCATTACAGTTTTTAGCAATTGGGAGAACTTGATGCAACGAATTTGGCTTCATTGTTGTGAGCGTGGAGCTTTGTGAGTTGCTACTCATTATTGAATCAGTAGTTGAGTGCATTTTGTGATTGAGAGCATCACCACCCGCCTGGCATAATTTGGCTTGCAAAATGGAGGCCTATCCATTTTGCAAGCCAAGCTCAAAGGAGTTGCCCCACCTTGCCACCCATCTCATGGATGAATTATCAAGCTAAGCATGCATGACCTAGTAATAAGAAATGAGGTACAGTGAGGTACGCTAATAGAATCGGAGAGCAGTCTTGAGTGAGATGATTAGCATAAAATTTTGAGCCATTGTTTGGATTTTATTTCCAACTGTTATGTCTATCAATTGTATTGTATTTTGCTTAGGATCACAAAAAGTAGTGATTTGTGCAAGCGGTAATTTTCCTGAAATCCAATTTGCATGAAACTTACTCAGGGATTCAAATGCATCATTCAAAAGCAAGAAATAATGCAACAATTGTGACTTGCATAATCAAATTTGGCATAATTGAATTTGTATTATCTAATCATTCAAAAGTAGGAAATAATGCAACAGTTGTGACTTGCATAATCCAATTTGGCATAATTGAAATTTGTATCATAAAAAAAAAATTGGAATTGGAAGAAATCAAATTAGGTAGTTTAAATCAAAATTGGCAGCATAAATGAGTTCTCTTGATTCTCTATCATAATTGATAGAACTATAAGAGAATTGAAACTGGTAGAAATCAAGAGTGGCAAAAATTTGAATTGGCAATTTGAATCTAAATTGGCAACAAACATCAAATTTGGCAACATAATTGAAGTCACAAACAACACTGCAAAGGTGAAATGGAATTTGGAGAAATTGAAACAAATTGCAAGAAGATGAAAAGCATCGTACCGGCAAGAGTAATTGAAATTACGAGGTGAAATCGCTTGGCTGGAGCTTCTGGTGGAGGTTTAGAAAGCTCCATCTTCACAATTGAACTTCTCTTTTCCTACTTTGCAGGCAGAGCAGCTGTCACAAATTCAAAATGATCCTGATTTGTAGGCCAACATTGACTTGCAAGCCCTCCTGCTTAAGAGCATCACCACCTGTGGCACGTCAAATGACTATTGTATCAAGAATTGGGGAGGGTTATGGAGTCCCTTTAGATGTGGCGTTGTTGTGACCACATATTGATCTCCACCAACAACTCACTAAAATTGGATTGATAATACTTTTTCCACTACCACCAAGGTACCATATCACATGGAATGCCACAAAGGTGATCCTATTATAGCCTCACTTGATGGGTGGTGAAGTCAACTTTTTAAGGGTCCTTCTAGGAAACGCTAATGCTCCCAATGAGTGGAACTTCAAGGAACTTTGGGAACATTGGGGCACACCAGGAGAACTCGTCTTTGTTGTTCAAGGTACAGGAGCTCTACTAGTTGTTGGCTTCCAAGGGAAGAATTGTGTGTGGTGAGTTTGCAATTGACCACGAGAAGAATCGCAAATCGATGTTTGGCATTAGATTTTTCACTCCAAGTTTGCATCGCAGATGTGCATTCTTCTAATGTAATTTCTTCTTAAACAAAAGGGTACCATCGCTTATCATCAAGTTTATGGAATTAATGTGCTATTGCTGTTAGCACTGAGAATTGTCACATCTTCTTAAGGAAAATTTGCTCCTCTCCTCATTGAAAGGAAGCAGTGATATGACTAAATTACATCCTCAGCAAGAGTTTTGCATAGTGATTGTCAAACCTTTGTGTCCGAATAAATCTTTGTTGGTGAAAATATAATCTAGTTTGAAGCAAGTATCCAATCAGGAGCAACGATCATTCCTGGAGAATATCTTCATAGAATGTAAGCCAAGGCTGCACTGCACAGCTAGAATATTGGAATGTCAAGATTTCGTAACAAATCCTGTACTTTGATAGGTTCTTTGTATTTTTTCAACCTCTCAGTTGAAACTGTGTGTAATAACTTGTAAACTTTATGATTAAAGTTTGCATCAACCTAAGGCTTCGGTGATTGTATTGGCTATTTGGCTTACTATCTAAGTATTGATCAATTCATATTTAATCAATGCCTTAATTGAAGACTCAATGTCATCACCTAATTTGATTCGGTTTTCTATTTGCTTTGATGACATAAGACTGCCAACTAAGTCGTGTATTTCTGGCTTAGCCAAGATAATTTCAATATTTGGCCACAAAGATGTGATTTGGTTTGATGGTCATAGTCCACTAGTTCTCTTTAGGCGAAGTATACTCTATATTTTAGGTGGGATCCTATACTTGGGTAGCAAGTTCGGCACTTTAGTGATGAATATTTATTTTAAGTCCAAATCAAATTTCGGCACTTTCAAATGTCTATTTTCATAAATTTAGGCAATAAAAATATAGAATATATAAATCTATAGTATTCTGATTGACCTTTTAATTGCTCGAGTTGGAGGTTTTTCACTTCAAGTCAAGCCTCAATTACAATTTGGGCTTGAGCTCTTGCAAACCTAAGACCATCCTTTCCAAGTTAAAATAAATACTAGTGAGCACCATCTTCAAAACAATGCAAATGAAAGTAACTCAGAATAACTCTCTTAAATCTCACTAAATTATTTTACAGGATGTATCGTATTTGCAATTACCAAGACTTTCCTGCAACCATCTCATTTGAGCTTGTTGCTGAATGACTAGATCTTCACAGGAATCAAGTTGTGCACTTTCATCCCGTCTTTGATTCATGAGCTCCTTCTACTAGCTTGGTTGCATAGGAATCTTGATCTACTTCACATTTAGAGAGCACAAGGGTGATTGCAAGAAACACTTCATGTTTTTTGGCTCAAAAACGCTATTTTTGGGCTTAGTACTGGCAATACTACGCTATCCTGACAGTACAGTGCGTCCGACACGTGCCTACAAATTTTCGGGCACCTGCAGATCTGGGCCGTTAATTTAATACTATTCAATACTATTTAGTACTATTTAGTACTATAGACTACTACAAAGTACTTCACAGGCCACAGGGAGTGAAAAATAGCAAAAAAAGGGTCTGTGGACATTTTTATTTTTAATAATTAAAAAAAAATCAAAAAAATATTCTTTTTAAATCCATTTTTTGAAACAAAATTGTGCATTCATTGCAACAAAAAAATTCTCTAACTTTCTTTTTCCCTCTTCATAGTGTTTGTACAAAGGAAGGTCACTTTGACCCCATGTGGACAATAGACATTTTACTATTTTCATAAAAACTCATCGTCAATCCTTGAAATGTTAGTAGACCTTCAACTTGTCTAATTTGTGGCTTCAAATTTGGATTTTGAGTTAAAAATAGGACTAAAAAACCCCAAAATGGCCAATGTAGATAGCCAATTGGGGGCAGTTTTAAAATAGTAAACTAATTTTAAGAGAATTGAAAAAATTATGTGACATATAAAACTTTTTTGTGCACCTTCATTCCAAATTTCAAGTTGATAGGGCAAAAGATGCAAAACTTATGAACAAAAAACTACCTAGTAGAGGTCAAGGGGACAAAAGAAAGGACAAGTGTTTCTTGCAATCACCCACAAGGTGATTCTAATAATTGCATTCTTCTGTATTTATCATTGATCTTTACATGGATCGACAAGCAGCCAAGTCTATGACCACGATTTCTCTCTCTGCACCAATTTTTTTGAGGTTGGATTTCAGAATTATAGTGACCTTTAGACTATAGGATTTTGAAGTTTAATGGTACATGGTTTTACATTCTTTCCATTACATGTTTAACCTCTTAGTGTTCAAATTCATCTCATAAATTGATGAATTTGGAAAATTCATCATAAGGTACTAATTGGAAAAATATTTTGGAATTGAAATACAAATAAAAGTTGTCAAGTTTGAGTTTTAGATTCTATTGATATAGTAGATTCACCAATGCTATCACCTATATTTTTCTATAAATTTTGAAAGTTGAAATTCAAAATTCTTTATAAAGTCAATTACAAGCAAAATAATATCATTTTTTGAATAAATTTTATTGGGATGTATTTGAAATGACGTTCTTTTGACATGATTGATTTTTGAAATTTTTGTGTTGTTTGATTCTATAACCTCATTTTTGCAATTCTAGGTTTGAAATAGAGTCAATGCAATTTTGGCTTGGTCAATGACTTGAGACACTTCTATGTTTGTAATTTTAGAAAATTATGTACTCTAGTATTATCAAATCCAACCCTTAGATAAGACAAATCTATACATTGTCTTAAAAATCGGATGTTGTAGCACTCCAAAGTTAATCTTGTAAATGCATGGAGACTTAAAAGTAAGTGAGCAATAGATGTTTTTCCATATTGCTATATGAATGAAGAATGCACCTAATCATCCAAAAATCATATTGGAAACAAGGACTCCAATATCCTATGTTTTGAATGAAAAATAAAAATTCTAAATTGCCTTGAATTCAACTACACGTAGAATATTTTCATTTTTTCAGTAAGTTTTGTTAGGATGGTAGTGACGCAAGGTTTTTTCACAAGGTTTATTCCATCTTGTCTTGTTGCCCTTGAATTTGGAAAAGATCCAATGAAGTACTTCCTTGCACATTGAGCTTAAGAGAAACCAACCTAAAACAATCCAACCAACCATCAATTAACTATTCATTGCAATTTTCTATCTAACCATGACAAATTCTTTCTACAAATTGGAAATAAAACTATGTGAGGTTAATTTGTTATCATATTCATTACCTATAGAGATGATTATTGAGTTATTAGTCTCTATTATAGGACCCTTACACCTTTCTAGTATAACTTTGTCCTAAAACATTATTTCTTTATTCTTTCATGTCATGGCCATGTTAGGAAATCATGTAGCCATGTTAAAAAATGTTGTAACTACTTTAGGTTGTAAAATGACTATTATAAAAATTATCTTTGCTAATTTGGGATTGTTACAAATTCCTTTGGGCCAATTGGTAGTATACTTTGAAAATTCATAAAAAAATGAAGACAAAACTTTCATGGTTTATTTGCATAAGTGTAAAATACATAAATTCCAAAGGAAATCTAAAAATTTATACTTTGTCAAAAAAAATATAAGAATTAGGTGCTCTCATCATTCTCTACATTTGTTTTTGTACGGAAAAAAATTGAATTTTTTTGCAAGTTCTAATAAGTCAAAACATCCAATATGCCTATTATAAGCTAATTTACCTTTATATAGGTGTGATTTTCCAACCTTAGAAAGAAACACTCAATATGAATGTGACACAATTGAATTAAATACAATTAAATCACTCCAAACCTTAGGGAAAAATGGCTATGACATAACAAAATAAAAATTTCTTATAAAGATTAAAATTTAAAAATTTATACTCAAAAGCTATTATTTAGGATGTTTATGTCATAATTCAAATATGTTGAATTATTATTTAGGTGATTCTTAAGGGCCCACACGTCTTGTTTCTTATTGGCAAGTGAAAGAAGATTCCAACGTACTTTAGTGGTATTTAGACTCCGTATGAATAATTTTCGAAGTGCTAAATATTGATGTTCTCTAAATTGTTACTAGGCTCTGGTATTCAAGTAGTGTACATTTGCAGAATTGATATCTTCATTCTAGGCAAAGAATCTTGACGAGATCATTTCTAAGCAGTGATGATTTTTAGGTGTATTTTCCTTATATGATTGTAGTTTGGATCCTCCTTGTGTTGTCTATCATTTGAACAGTTCAATGGTGTTAAGGGAAGAGGCTCGAAAACCGCTCAGGCTCCAAAACCGCTCACCTTTTGAAACGTATATTTCTAGTACATGATGCTTTTTGATCTTTATAGTAATGTATAAGCAGTGAACATTGGAAGGGGTGGACGGTTTTGGAGCCCTATGTTATATTGACTTCAGAAATTCATAACTAATTCTAACGAGCTCCAAAAAATATGAAACGACTTGGGTTGGATGCCTATTAAAGCTGTCTTTCTAGAAAAATTCACTGAAAAACATTTCAAGATGTTTCACCTGCCCAAAATTCTGTTCCAGCCCTTAGATGGTCGGTTTATGGACCTCCTCCCTTAACAGGCACTGCTTGAAGTTAGCTCCTTGATTGATAGATTCCATGAAGAAATGGGCAGTTGGGTTTGTGAAGCTTATTTATGAGCTGCTTAGCGTTTGGGTTAGTTTTTACTGAGGAGGTTCCGGAGGAAATCCAGCATACAGATGAAGACCCTTTAATCTTGGCTTTAGGGTGTTTTTTGAAGGCCCTGGTAAATCACTAATTTTAACCTTGAAATGCATGAGACATAAGAGGATTTTTGGCCCTTCTACAAGAATGTTCTCCATGGATTCAGAAATCATGTGAGTGCTATACTATATAAGTGTCAATCCTCCAATGGACATTAGCCTTGAAGTGGTACTAAAGATTGAAAGTGGTTGATTGATGAATTTCAATGGTAGATAAGTTATAAAAAAAACATTACAATTGAGAAAGTCATTTATGGACTTCGTGTGATTTCTTAAAAATTTATAGGAAGATGTTGCTTTGAAGCATCTCATTTCAACCCATAGACATGTATGTGAGCTTCAAAAAAATAGCTCAAGATTCTATCAACTAAAGTCCTATCTAGTATATAATGACCTCAAATTCCAACTACTAGCTCCTTTAGTTAGATATGCATTGATTTGTACTATTGGTTTGAGACAAAATAAGAGTGAATCTATAAGATGGTGTAATTAAGGTGTAAATTTTGTCCATTCCATCTAGAAACATGTTATTCTCACCTTGTACAATCAACTCTCTAAAATAAGCAAATAACTCCTTTACTTGTATTTTTGTTTTTCATTACAACTACAACTTAGAATGGAGCTTTTCTTAGATGACTAGAATAAAAGTTTGGACTAGAATGGAAGTGTGGACTAGAATGAAGAAGTTTACCTTATCACCAAGTAGCAATATGGCTAAGAGGGCCTACACATTGGCAATATAGATTTTGTTTGGTTCACAATGAATCCATGATGTGGCATCGCATTTGGAATAGAAGAATATGATGACTTGCAATCACAAAAGTTATAAAGTAGACAAGCGTATTGCCATACAAACTAGCAATTCAAATATCTTGAAGCCAATTCTAAGAAGTGAACATATTTTTCTAAGGTGTATACTTGTTTCACAAATCAATCAAAAGTAGATTGATAGTTTTCCTATTAACATCATAATTTTTGTAAATATTTGAAGTAGTTTGCCTTAAACCCAAGCTTAACCGTTAAATGTCTAGATTTGTCTCTAAAATTTTTAGTTTTAGAAAAATCATTATAAAGTACTATTTAGAAGAATATTTCTGTATTGAGATGTCAACAAAATTGGTAGGGTTTGAATACTAGATTCTATTTATATGGTTTAATTCACCAATTGTATCACCAATATTTTCTACACATATTGAAAGAAAAATTTCAAAATTCATTCAAAATTCAATTACAAGCAAAATATTTTCATTTTTTGAGTACATTTTGTTGGAATGGTTTTGAAATGAGGTTCTCTTGACATGGCAATTTTTTGGAGTTTTTGTGTTCTTTGATTCTATGACCTCATTTTTTCAATTCTAGATTTGAATAAAAGTCAATGCAATTTTGGCTTGGTCAACTAGTTGACATACGTCCACATTTGTAATTTCAAAAAAACATGTATTCTAGTAATAACAAATCCTTGGTCAACTAGTTGACAAACTTCCACATTTGTATGTAGTTTCAAAAAAAATGTACTCTAGTAACAACAAATCCAATCGTTGGATAGGACAACAACTTCATAATGTATCCCTAAAAATTAGGATGAATTTCATCCAAGTTGTATTTAGAAAGAAATCTAACATTCAATCCATACATCGTCTAGAATATGGACGTTGGAGCGCTAAGGGGTTAATGTAAAATTGTTGTCACTATCTAATGACTAATAGAAAAATTTGTATCACTATCTAATGACTAATAGAAAAATTTGTATCCATTTTCATAAAGACTTTGTATACTTCCATTGTTCAACATAGTTGATTAAAACAACTTCATTATAATACTTTCAAGTGTATATATATGTTGATTTTTGCCACATAGAATGATTTTCTTATTACATTGTCATTACAAATGTATTTAAGTATGTAGTCATTACAATGATTTATTTCAAAAAATGAATGGATTTACAAAAGAATTGTATAAATATAGATACATAAATGTATGTTGTACTAAATAACATTAGGATGCAAATATTTCAAACTTCCAAAAGGGAGACTACCAATATATTTTTTGAATAGTTAATATGGAAAGATTATAATTATATGTTATTGATAGTAGAAACTATCTAACCTTTCAACTTGACGATAAGAATCATCATAATTGAAAATATTTCAGATGGTTTTAATTGTAAATTATGGTCTTTAAAATTTTAAGCTACGATTTAAAGTGTATTTTATTTTATCTTTAAATTATCCTCAATTTTTGTCAAATTACTAATACCTTATTTCTTAAAAACCACTTGGAAATCAATTAAGGCTTTAAGACTTAAATAAACACCATTAGTTTGTGAGCTAGTATAATTTACAATCTCTTAACTATTAGATTTGTGAATTGAAAATGACAACATTTTTTTATTCAAAGGGTTCAAATTTATCTACTTACAATCTTGCAAACCAAAGATAGGAAAACTTTTAACTTATGGATAAAAAAATATTTCTCTAAAATATATATTATTGTATTTGCAAACTTATAAGCTTCTATGCTCTTGGTTGGTAATTTTTGAGGTTAGAGTCAACCTCAAAAGTTTCTTGTTAGAATTGACTTCCAATACTAAGTCTTTAATTGTAGTCTAGCTTCAAAAAACATTGTGAAGAAATGAAATTATACTTTACAACTTGATAATTTGTAAACTTGTAAATTTTGGATTGATGTATTCATTAAATTTTTAAGTTGTTTTTAGTTCTTTTAAATCATTTGAACTTTTTAATATATTGCATGTCCTTAATTTCAAGTAAACTTGGCATTCACGTAGTCTTTAATGTAGAGTGTGATGAAATCATATAAAAATCTTTACAAATCTTTTAGTCTCTAGGGATTTTGAATATCTTAACTCATTTGTAAAATGACATATTTGTAAATATCTAAATTTCTAAAACCTTAAATTTTAATTCTTACAAGACTCAAAACTTCTAAATTTGCAAATGGTGATTTATAAAGAAATGGTTATAAAGGTGAATTATGGCTTTGATGAAGATGGTGTCTAACTATTTGTACAATTTTACTTTAACAAAAAAATGATGTATAAAAAACATGACTAGTCATCTTGTACACTCAAAAAACATTTCATCCTCTCACTAAAAAATCTACATTGTCTATTTCTAAAGCAAAGCAAAGCAAACTCTTGTAATAAGCATGGGAGTTTTTTGCCCAAATTTAGAAGGATTGTAATGCATTTTTCAAGTTGTCTATTCTAATCAACTACCAAAATAGTTGCTAACTACAAACAATTTACAACAAATCCTCATCAACAACATATCATAGTTTTGCAAAAAGCATCTATATAGTTTAGGGGAGCTTTGGCACCACTCAAATTAGCTAATAAGTTTGACCTTGACAAATTTTGAGGTAGCAATTCATTGCACAACCTTATCTATCCACTTGTAGGTTATTGTATAAAACACTTGTAGTATTTTTTGTCACATGCCTCTAGTTGATTAGATTTTTAGCCATAACTTTTACATTTTGTCTTCAAATGACTCAAAGTTTATAGACAAGATACTTGTGACTAATATACACCTCACCTAATTTTTCAAAAGTTTTCAAAAGTTTTACTATCTAAAAATATCCTCCAATTATATGTCACTTGCCAATTTTTGGATTTTTAGTACTATTGAGTACCCAAATTAATTAATTTAAAGCTGAAATTTAGATGAGATGGTCCTCTAATAGACCTGTAGACATCATGTGAAGGATTTCTAGAAACAAGTAATTATATATTACGTAGATCCACAAAGTGAGCCTCTTTCTACTTGCATTTTGAAACATATAAAATATATTTGGTGTCTTTTAGATAGATGACCATCTCAATAAAATTCTTGAAAGTATCTAATTTTAATTTTAATTGTTTTCCCCTATTTTTTATGAATTAAAACATCAAAGTATCCATTTTCTTGAGATTTGGCAATTTTCTAGTTCTTGTACTTAGAAAAAAATTCTATGCTTTTCCTTTGGTGGTTACTTTCATCTTACAAGTGTATACATTGGCCATATTTCTTTTTAAATTTAAAGTTATTTTTTGAATTTCAAAGTTCTTGAGAAAAAAATGCATGACTATTGTAAAAATGCAACAAAATTGATAGGTGTTTTTTGCACTCACTCTTGCCTACTTCCTAAAGGTAAACCAGTATGTGGCATGCAAATTGACTTGTTTTCTTTGTTGACAAGTTTGAAACATTTTAATTTTTTTTCCATGTAAAGGCAAACATGAGAAATGGAGAGAGCCACTAAAATTCTTTATTTTTGACAAAGTATGTTTTGAGCAATCACTCTTGCCTACTCCCTAAAGGTAAACCAGCCTATGATAGGTAGATTGACTTGTTTTTTTTGTTGACATGTTTGAAACATTTTAATTTTTTTTCTATGTAAAGGAAAACATGAAAAACGGAGAAAGCCAGTAAACTTATTTATTTTTGACAAAATATGAAATTGTTACAAATTTCTAAAGTGAACTAGACAAATGGCTCAAAACAGTCTCTAGACTACTCCAAAGCCATCAAAAACTATACTGAAGGTGGTCATCAAATCACCTAATAAATGCCGTTACAAAATTACCTAACATGGTTGAAATATTTTCTAACATGGACATGATATAAAAGAATAAAAAAAAGCTAGTTCATGTAATGAATTACACTAGAGAGGTAAAAGTTTCTAACATGGTTGAAATATTTTCTAATATGGACATGACATAAAGGAGTAAAAAAAGTTATTTCATGTAATGAATTACACTAGAAAAGTACAGGTTCCTAAAGCAGTCTCTAGTATCTCCATCACCATCACTCAAAACATTGATGTAAGCCATTCACCTACCTCAAACAGGGAGTTGGCCTGTCATTGGATGGTTCACCTTAAGGTAGGTACACCCAAAATGGCACCTGACCTTAAATCCCCCTGTACAATGTGCATACATTTTCAAAATCAGTCATGTACCCAGACTGTAAATGGCACTTTCGGAAACACACTTTGACTGTTAATAACTTTTGCATACGGTATCCAAATCCACTGTTTTTTGGTGCGTTGGAACATGCTTTCGCTCACCAATAAGACTGTAAAAAATCTGAACAACATAATAACAGGAACTAAGCACAGTATGAAAAACTGGCGCTTTTGGGTGTACCTACCTTAGATCAATACCTTCCACTTAGGATTCACTTTCAAGATCTCCACCAAATGAAGGTACAATTTTCACATTCCTCAATGGAGCACTAGGGCGGAGAGGTGTAGAATCATTGCTTGATTTGGAACTTGATCCACTTTCACATCCATAAACGGGAATGATGCTGCGACTTCCCACTAAGGTAGGTACACCCAAAAGCGCCACTTATTCATACTGAGCCTAGTTCCTGCTATTAATTAGTTCAAATTTTTATGTAGTCTTGTTGGCAAGTGAAAGCATGTTCCAACGCACCAAAGAACGTAGGATTTGGATACCATATGCAAAAGTTATTAATAGTCAAAGTCTGTTTCTGAAAGCGCCATCTACAGTCTGTGAACATGTCTGATTTCGGAAATGTATGTGTGCTGTAGATGACGCTTTTAGGAACAGGGTGCTTTTGGATGTACCCACCTTATGAGCTTGCACACCGGGCAACGCTTCTCCTTGTTTTGTAGCCATTTGTAAAGGCATGACCAACAAAACAAGTGACGACATGTTGTGAGCACTGGATTTGTTGGGTGTTCCTTACATATGCTACAATAGAACACATGTTGCTTGGCCGTTGCTTGGGCATCATTCATGACCTTCTCCAAACGCAAACCCACAAAATTCATGACTTTGCACACGGGGCATGGCTTCACCTTGTTCCCTAACCATCGGTAAATGCATGACCAACAAAACAAATGGCCGCAATGGGTGAGGATTGCATTTCCAAGCAAATGTTGCAATGGAACACATCTTTCTCCTCCATTGCTTGGGCACCAACAATAACCTTCTCATTGTCCATGCTCATGGATATCATTGGGCTTACATTTCCGAAATCTACAGTGCACATACATTTCCGAAATCAGTCATGTTCATAGACTGTAGATGGTGCTTTCAGAAACAGACTTTGACTGTTAATAACTTTTGCATACGGTATCCAAATCCTGCGTTCTTTGGTGCGTTGGAACATGATTTCACCTGCCAACAAGACTACATAAAAATTTGAACTAATTAATAGCAGGAACTAGGCTCAATATGAATAAGTGGCGCTTTTGGGTGTACCCACCTTAGATATCATTGGGCTTAGATCCTCCATAGTTGCAAATCTGACAATGTCCAAATTTAAGATTAATTACTCGATGAGCACTGCACTTGAAGCTCACTGTTGGTGCAAACTTGCACCTAGTGTCAAGAAATTGGAGCACTTCCTGGCATCAAATCATCAATTGGGGTGACTAATACATCACTTCGATGTTACTTGAACTACCCCAGGCCCACTCTAAATAATAGCACCTCCACTTTCCTAAATTGGTCATACACTCCTACTTTTTTTACACGCTCATAGAGGGACTAACTATCTTGTAGTAAAAGCAAATAATTGTGTTCTAAGATGATGCAAATGGTCCCCTTTATAGATTGAGATGAAGGATGGCACCTTGTTAGAAGGATGCATGGTTGCAAGTCACATGCACTAGGGCGCATGCCTTGAGCATCAAATGCAAACATGAAAGCCTCGTTGATGTGGAGGTGAAGAAATACAAGACCATGGTTATTGGTTGGGTGTCTCGTTAGTGAGCATATTTCTTGATCTCTCAACTTTTCTATCTGAAAATGTCCAATTTTAAAGAATTTTAAAATGCAAAACAAATGTAACTAAAAATAAATAAAGTTAGAGTTTGAAGATTTATAAATTTGTAAAATAAGTATTTTAGGATTTGTAAGCCATAATATCTTTGTTGTGTCAATCTTTTTTTGTTCTAACCTCAAACATTCAATCAACATCTCCTTGTCTTTTTCTAGCTTCATAAATCACTACTACCTTCAAAATAATTAAACTTGTAAATACTTAGAATTAGGTTTATAGATTATAAAACCATCAACTTTTTTTTCTTAAGAAATTTTGGTTTAAACTCTAGGACTCATTCTAAAACTCATTCTATTCCTTATTGACATTATCTACCTTCTTAAACCTTGACTACTATCAAAGTAACTAAGCTTGCCAATTTGTAAAATGTGTATTAAAATATTTGCTCACTTTTCAACCTTTTAATTCTTATTTTTTATGTAAATTCTTTGTTCCAACCTCAAATTTTCTTTTTACATGTCCTTGTCAAAGTAAATATAGAATTTAGCATATTCTTAGTGAGGTACATTTTACAATAGTAGATATCCAATTTGTGTATTATTGTCTAGAGTATTTGCCTATTTGGCATTCTAGTTGGTACTTCAAGCGTGTTGTTTATATAGTAAATTAGACCGTAAAAATGAATTGAACTCCAACTAATGAAACATGTGGAAAATTTCAAGTATCTCCTCCACACAAATATGTGGTACTTTTGTATGCTACTTTTAAAAATGATCTTAACTACAATCTTCCATTTGATTATTGTGTAAAAGTTTCTACATGAAATTCTTTGAATGCTACTACTTTTAAATATGATACATATGTTACAATTATTCTAGATATAAGGGTTGATTTCTTAAAAATGATGGGCCCCAATAAACCACTTTTATTTTTTTTAGCACTTGTTTCATTGTTATTTGTTAATACAATTTTAGCAATTTTGAACCGTAAGATTGTACTCTATTGCTATAGTTCTCTTGTGGTTAAAGATAACAAAATTATTAAATTGTGGTTTCTATTCCAATTTAAAAATTTGATTGCAATTTGAACTTTGGTCCTATCTTTGTAATGTCTTGATTTTCTAATAATAGAAAAGATACAATAAATTTTTATTTTAATGATATTCTACATTGTCATATATATATATATATATATATATATATATATATATATATATATATATATATATATATACTTAATTTGACTTAATTTTCAATTGATATGAATATTCTTCACTTTTTTTAAAAATCCACAATAATTGCAAAATTCATATGAAATCTAAATTTGTTATACCTTTCAAGAGACATGTGATCTTATTTTGATTCTAAAAAAGAAATGGCATAAAAAATTATTGCAAGTGAGCATAAGAATAGATTACTCAATATATGGATAAGATAAAAGTATGGAATTTCTTTTTAGAAAGCATACAAGGCCAAAAAAATATAATAAAACTTATTTAGGACATTAAGAAAATATTATTGTTTGTCTAGAGTGATCTCATCACATGTAGAGTATTCATATATTGGAGAAAAGCCTAAAAGATGGAAATAGACATTTCATCAATATCATTATTTTGAAACAATATAGCAATTTGAAATTATTTGAATTAAAAATTGTTGGATTTTGCCACCGTGAGTCATTCTTTGACTTTCCTATGTGAGAAAAAGGACAAATATGTGCATCATTGTGTATTGAATTTTGGCAAATCATTTTTTAAAATTTGAATTATAGTCATGAAAACAAACTTTAAAGGAACTAGAGTCCAATCCAAAAAAAATAGAATTCATTACTTGAGAATAGTCCATAGTTTTAGTTGAAACTTGAAAGTTCAAGAAATTCCTAGTTTTGAGTATTTTATTGCAATTTGATCTTCTAAAAAATTTACAACTTCACTAAGAATTGTTCTTTTTCTAATTTTAAAATGCCACAATAAGAAAATTTCACTATAATGTTTTCCACTATGACATGATACACCTATGAAGACATTTACAAAGCTTTCAACATACTTTGTATTTTACATGTTTTTCTATTACTTTAAATCCAAAATGATAGCCTATGTCTTTAAAACTTTCATTGACATCTCATAAATTTTGATTGATTTATAGGAAACATGTGATTCCATCTCAATTGATAGGTACACAAGTTTCATTATGATGGATTTTCAAAATAAGGGCTTTTATAGAGACTAAAGAAGTTTGAAGTTTGAAAAAGCCGTTATAGTTCGATCTTTTGACCCTTTAATGCCAATTGTTTGTTGAATAAACAATTGAATATTTGGGTAGGTTTTTGTGAAGTCAATTTCAGTCTAGAATTTATGAAATTTTTACACAACATGTAAACATGGCCCACCTTAGTGAGAATGTGATTTTTTTTTTATCAATTGCCAGAATCAAAAGCAATGTTGCCTTGAACCATTTTAGCAACCTAGACCATTTGTGCATCTTTTGAGCATCTTTTACAAAATTCTCATCAACTTTTGAAATTTGACATGTATGTAACTAATCAAAGATGGCATACAATTATCTTAAAGAAAAACTATTGGATCTCAAATCACATTCAAAGAGGAATCAAATTTTGTTATTTCTTTCTTGAGGGGTGCACTATATAGGGTGTTTGTTGGTACCATGCGTTCAAGCCCCTATTCTATAGGGGCTATGTAGGTAAATTTATTGAATTTCTATAGGGCTACATTTACCTAAATTTCTAAATTTGGGCCATTTTGTACACCCTATCTTTCAATTAAAAATTTTGAGGGCACTACTTAAATATATCCTATATTCATTATAAATTCCAAATTTTTTTCCAACCAATTCATTGCTTCATACTCCACATCATTGAAAAATTTAAGTATTCAAAACTATATACAAAACAAGTGAACTCTATAACCTACATGGCGAATTTTGTTAAAATGGTGGTATTCCATTAGTTTGATACTTTTGATAGTTTAGACTGTGTGGTCTAAAATCTAAAACTATCATAGATTTTTAAAATCTATTTGTATTGTAGATGCCTAAAATCTATACTAATCCAAGATGTTTTAAACCTTGTGGTCTCAAATCTAAATGCATCATAGATTTAGAACATCTACATGTGTTCTAGATGTTTGAAATCTATACTTGTTCTGGATGTTAGTTTTCAATTTAGACTGTGTAGTTTGAAAAATGGCATAAGGAATGTCGACATTTTCACGAAATTTGCAATACCTACATTAAGAACTTTACTTATAGAAATTATTAAAAAAATAGTATAGTTCATGAACTTCTTTGAAAGCTTCAATAACTATGAATTCAAATTACATTCAAATTGAAGGTTACTTTCAAAGTTCCATAAGAAGATTTTCAGCTGGTGTAGAAGACCGCAAGTTCCCAGACTGTAGGAACTCGTTGAAAGTTGCCACAAAGGCGATTTGATGTGGCTAAGAGACTGCCACATCAGATAATAATATTTAATTGATATTTAAATAAAAAATTCAAAAAAAAAAATTTTAATAATTTTTTTAAATTTTATTTTATTTTTTATTTTATTATTATTAAATTTGATTGGTTCACATATTAGGGAACAGGGCTACAACCGTCTCTCAGAGCCCTAAAAAAATCCTCTTCCAATCATTCAATGATTTGGAATCTAATTTTAAATTCAATTGTAGACTCTTTCTAAAGTTTGAATATTAAATGCAATGACTAACTACATTCACTGAGACAACTAGGTATTCCAATTTGTTTTCATCCATTGCTTTCTTCACCCATCAAGACTTCAACAACTACCTTCAACATATAGTATTCCATAATTGTAAAGGCCTTAACCCCTAAAGGACCAATATGCATTTTTTGGCCATATAGAAATTTTGGGCAGGTATGTGTGATTGGAAATTTGAATATTTTGGGCTGAAATTTTAATAGAAGGTGGGGGCAAGGAATATCTTCATGTGTACCAAATTTCATGACATTTGGAAATATGAGTCAAAAGTTATGGCCTAATATGTTACTTTTTTTCATAATTGGGTAGTTCGGGCAAATCAGAAAAAATCACTTTTTTCAAAAATAAAAATTTTAAACTGGTTTTCTACATTTATATATAAGTGGAAAGCTTAGAATCATTCCATTTCAATCAAAGAGTCAAAAGTTATGAGGTTTTTTTGTTTGCGGGCAGTAATGGATTCTCCACTATTAAAGAATCTTTGAAGTCGTTTATTTCACTCAATTTTCAATATTTTTGGAAAAAAATAAAACCCTAGGATGTAGATTGATTATTACAACATTACAACCATTGGATTGTCATTTTTTAATTCTATAATTAAATTCTTAACAATTTAGTATTATGAATCATTCTCTACTTCTTTTTACTTACTATTTTTTTCCTATATGTTGTACAATTTCAAATGACATGAAAATTTTTGAGCATATCTCCATCTTGTTTAGGAAAGTGAATTCAAAGAAGCACTACTATTTTCAACATTTTTTCCTTGAAAAGTGAGCTTGTGAAGTGCAGCTGCCTGATTTTTTGCAAGATTGAAAAAATGGTTTTGGTAAATTTGAATGCTTATACCTTTTGATCCACATGGTGGAATTTTCTGAAATTTTTACCACATGTTTTTTAAACATTATACTACAAAATCCTACGGTCATATGACTATATCAAAAAAAAAAATTCAAGAAAATTGGTAGTTGTACTAGAAATGGCAGTTTTCGAGCATTTTTGGTGAATATATAGTCATGGAACTTTAGGGGTTAATATACTAGACATTGGATTGAGGGCTTCGGATACTTTATACAGAGTTACACTTTAGACTACTAGTAGTCTAGTACTGGTATTATAGTTTACAAAAGTTTCAATTTTCTTCATTTCTTTTAGAAAATCCTATTGTAAATCTAAAAATAACTTTAAAATTGTTAGTTTTGCCAACCCTTCATTATTTATACAGATCTTCTATATATAATAATGATGCTAATTTTTTTCTAAGTCGTTTCTAAAATTTATCTCCACCCTAATTAAAATGACCCTTCATTTGATCACACGTCACCATCTAAATAAATGGGGGTACACCCCCCAAGAGTTATATCAAGGAGATTTCAACAAAATACATTTTCTTTGAACTTCAAGTACTATTATCTTGTTATTAATAGTCAAAGTTCTAAAAAGAAGTGGCAAGTGTACTTCCAATGCATATGACCTCTTTGCATTGGAGGGTGATTTAGAGTAAGCTACGTTCTTTAATTGCTTCTATAAATTTTTCATGAACAAATCTAATATCATATAGTACTTATGAAAGGAAAGAATTCATGCTTTTAAGTAGAGCAAAAACTATTTGACTTTAACAAGGCTTAAAGTCTATTGACCTTGTTTTGCAAAAATAAAAAAAAGTTTTTTCTTCAATTCCAACATCATAAAATTTTAATCCTCGGTAGTTAAATGGTTTGGAATGATTTCCACACATTGTCCTTATTGATTCAAACACTTTGTATGTTTGGAATTCAATGAAAGTATTTAATTTTTAATTTTGGACAATGCATCAAAAATGAATAATTTTGGAATTTTTCACTTCCAAAATATCATGTACCCTTAAAGTAAATAGAGGCAAGTGAAGGTGGTTTTAGGACATTAGATGAGTAGTGTTTAGGGTTTAGGATAAGCCAAACTTCAATAATTCAAACATGTAGAAGCCAAAAATTAGCTTGGAAATTTCAATTCTTCCAATATTCATTTACTATAAAGATAAGTATCTCACTTCTCCTTTCTTTTTTCATCAATATCTATGCATAGCCATAATTCACTAATGTTCAATTGTTCATTTACATAGCAAAACAACTAGCTCACAATGGTATATAGAAGTAGACACCTCATTAGAAGTTCATCCAAAATTATCACCATTACTTCAATAAATAACCTAAGAAAAAGACATTAATACAAAGCACACCAATCACCATCCATAGGTTCTATTCTAGAAGTTTTACCTTCATTAGTCTTTGTTTGAACATCCACCACAATTGACATGTTCATGATAGGATTCCAAGCATGAAATAATACACTTCAAACCACCTTCTAAGGTAGGGGCTCTTAATGCATCCCTACTCTAAAAATGACCACTAACAAAGAAATGCATTTTGCTTTCTCCAATGCACCAGTAGCATACATTTCAAATTTTCAGTCACATTAAGTAACCATTGCATTTCAAAAACTCATAACTAACTCCACAAAGGTCCAAAAAACATGAAATGACTTGGATTGGATGCCAATTTTATTCTCCTTTCTACAAAAATCTACTGAAAATGAACTCAAGGAGTTGAGAAAACTACAAAAGTTGCTTCAAGTGCAAACTACCTAAGTAGACATTGGTTTCCACGGCATTTCATCTCGTGTTCTACGCTTAATATAGTGTCCCACAATACGCCCATGTTGACATTTTCCCATTTCCTATTAGCGGCACTACAATTGGGTTCTTGTTTTCAAGTAACTAATCACGATGTCTGAACCGCTTTAGTCTAGACTAGCCAACCTCTGCTTTTCACCTATTCTCAACTTGGAAGCCACTCAAGGTGAACTGACCCCCTCGCTTGGCCACTTGGAAAAACGTTGGAGGTTTTTATTTTTTGCAAATAATTCTTTTTGCAAATTCTGAATTCATATTTGCAGTCAGAGGCACTAAATTAACTAAGAAGAGTGTACAAGGTTAATTAAATAAGGACAAAATAGGGAATTTTTAGCTTGCACCATCGCTAGAGCAAGTGTTTACCAAAATCCAAACCCTTCTGAGCTCATTCCAATCGAACTGTCACCCAAAACAGTATCCACAAAGTAATGACCGTAGTCATGATACCAAATCGGTAGTGGAGACAAACTTCGAGCTGCGGAGAAATGGATAAAGGATTTGACCGTACTAAGCTTATTGAAAAGACTCTAAGTGTCAAATAGAACAATCTTTCAATTCCGAATTTGAGGCGAGATTTGAGGTGCTAGCTAGGTTAGTGGTGCTGAAGGTTTAATTTAGAAGTCACTCAAGCCAGTCTACTTACAGTAAGGTAGAAGGCTCTTAAATGGAGTGAGTTCTAAAATGGTGCCCTATCTTAAATGTAGAGTACTTGTACATGTTGCTTTTTCATAACCTTCAGCAGTGTACTCACAGTGTACATTTTAGCTAGGGCACCATTCTAGAGCCTATGCCCTTTCAACTTCAAAATTTGATAACTAATTCAAATAAGCTCAGAAAAATATGAAACGACTTGGGTTAGATGTCAATTCTACTTGTCTGTCAAGGAAAATTTACTGAAAAATATTTCTAGAAGTTTTACCTCCCTGAAATTCCAGCCTTTAGATGGTCCATTATAGGACCTCTTACCTTAGATGGAGGAGAAGCCCACTGAGAAAACTGCACCTATGACGGCAGCAACTCCTCCGTCTCGATCCTTCACCACCAGCTGGGCTTTCAGTTGTCGGTAAGTCCTTCATCTGTTGGAAGAGGAACCCATCGACCGTTTTAGGGTTTACGGTTGTGGTGTTCTATTCCGACTATTGAACTTGTTGTACATTGAAGCAAGCTAGCTGATGTTCTCAGACTTTTTCCTAATTTCTGATCCCATTCTTTTTGAGTGGAAAGACAAGATCCGGACTTCAGGTGCACGGTATGAATCGTAGAACTTGATGCTTGTGAAATATATTAGTTTGTGATTTTCAAACTTGAAAATCAAGTAAGAGTGTTCTCAATCATTTCGTACTGAGAAATATGCATTCAATTGCTTTACAGTAAAATAAAACTTCAGTTTTGATCGACCCTTGTGTTCGATTATCTAGGGGATACAGTACACGTTTTGAACAGGGATCATTTTCAAGCATCCTTAAACTATGTATTCTTCAAATCCAACACTTTCCTATTACGATGCTGAGCATAGTATGTATTTTCAGAATAATCAAATTCTTATATATTCTTGTTAGCAAATCAAGGACGGTTCCAAGGCATTGAAGAATACATTCAATTGGATACTATAAGCAAAACTCTTATGGTTCAGAGTCTTGTTGCTAGGTGACCTAAAATTGACAGTAGATCATATGTTGAGGTTTGGTACGCCTGTTGACCCAGACAAAGAGGAATTGGTCCGCCTAAAGCGATTCTTTTATCGGCCATGGTTCTCCCGCGCATGAATATTGCAAGAGGTCGGGCTCAGGGCTTTTTTTTTGGACCAGTGTCCCCCTTGCTCGCTTCATTGCAGAGGCTAGATTTTGGAGGGACGAACCAGGAGAGGTCAGAATTCCGACAAACTGGCATAATTTTGCCAGAAAAAAAAAGCCTTGGTTGGGCTTGCTTCGAACGCCTTTTGTGTAGTGGGGCGGTCTTGCTATGGAATGGCACCCCATTGGCATAATCACCTTGTTCTTGATGCGCTATTGCAAGGCACTCATGGAACAGCTTGGTCTTGCAGCCAAGGTGAACAAAGTATACCATCTCTATACCGCTTTCTTACCCTTCATATCCAAGGCCTTGTTTTTCCATATTTTGGACAAAGCAAGGCGTTTTGAGACGACGAAACCGCGGCATAAGATCTTTGCCCTACTCTAACATCCTACCTCCGGAATGATAAGCCCGTCTACAGTACAGCTAGATAATGTGGCTAGTTTTGAACGATATCAAGAGTTGGCCATCCATTTTCTACCTTTCGTACATGATCAATTTAGGGTGCGAAATTCAAGCAATCACCCTTCACCATTGGCAAGGAAATTCCAAGCACCGTTCTTTGAAGCAAACTACAATATCTTCATAGAAGAAGTCTACTGCTCCTTTGCCCTCGATCACATCACGTACACCTTGTCCTTGGAGATTTTGACTGCTGTCCAACACAACCCCACATCCATGTCTCTTACCGATTCCTTCTGCCCGATTTAGGCCCCACGTTGGGACCAATTTCGCGATACGCCAATCTTAGGTCTTTACAACTCCAAATACATCGTGTTTGCCAATAGAGACACCATCTTCAACTCAAGCGCCTCGTCCCCCCTGGATGAATGTTGTAGTTTGGAGCACCACTATAACATTTTATATCACCACTATGACACTTCTTCAAATATGAAAAAAAATTCCATCATGGATGATTCTAATTTTCCAAATTCTCTCTATTTTGAATAAGTGCAGATTGTAGTATCATAATATAGTACTAATTTTATTCCACAGAATTTTTACTAATTTTCCGTAGCACTATTCAGACCTGTAGGAGCCCACATGTCGACACATGTCAGTTGTCTGTGCTTTCGCATTTCGGATGACGTATATCGAAGCCCAGAACCGTATGTAGGAAAAATCGTATTTGAGGCCATCGTATAAACTAAATTATACGTAGGCTTCCGTTCGGAGTCTTCACCGTGAAGCTAGCTTCGAACATTCAATGAGCATCAATCGAAATTTGAACTCCCAGAAATTCCCGCGGAACCATTTGCAGGAAATCCTGCCCGCAGTGGCGACGCATTGTTGATTCACTCATTTCAGCACTGCGGGAAGAGTTGGATTTGTAGTTGCCATATGATTGTGTTGCGCTCAGGCGCGGTCAGAAAGTAGAATTGAATGTCGGCGTTGAAATTTTTGGGGTGAAGGCTGTCGATGGAGGATGCGCCTTTGGGATGTGATGCAATTTGCTTCTTAGGGTTTTCTTTTCGATGTCTACCTCTGTATGCCTTCTCTATTGTTCCTTTTTCTTCCGAGGTTACTGGCTTAAGACGCAGGGGATTGCTTTCTTTTTAATTGGAGATCTTTGTTACGTGATGCTTCCTTGCGCGATGGTTGTCGCTATGGAAGAGCTTAACCAGAGGTATGGGTAAATGGAATGAACTTGTTAGTAATTTGATCGATTTTAAACTTTTTAAGGATGCAGGGGTTTACATTCTTCATAGGAAATCTTTGTTGTGTAATGCTTCATCGTGCGATGGTTGTCACTTGGGAGAGAGTAACCAGGGTTAAGGGAAAACGGAATTGAATCGCTAAGAATTTGTCCATATGTAAACGTTTTTCAATCTTGAAACATTGCATTCAAGCTTCAGAACAGAGTATTTGAGGAGTGAATCGAAGAAACCACAGTCTGAGGCAATCAGAAACGAAATTAGCGAGTGCGTATTTGGATTCGTAGTTTAGTGATTGATCTTGGTTGGTGTTTTGGCAGAGTTAAATTAGTTGGTGGTCTAGGGCGAAGATTTTGGTGATGTGCCTGGGGGTCGATTTCGGGATACGTCGATGCGATGAGGAGGTCGGCGGCTCCGAGCGTGATAGCGAAGAAGCGTCAGGATCAGGGGAAAGAGAATGTTGCAGAGTCGAAATCGGATGTGTGCGGGAAGGTCTCGATCGGCAGGAAAAAATTCAAGTCGCCTGTGGCTAATTCGATGGGGCTGGTACTTGATCCGTCTGCGCTGACGCCGCGCTCCAAAGGTGAATTGGGAAGCTGCAGATCGCAAGGATTTGTGGTGAAGGATGCTCCTTTTGTGGTAAGGAATTCATCGCAGGTGCTTAAGCTGATCAACTCGGGAAGAGTAAGGACGGAGGGCCACAAAGCAACGACAGCTTCTGACAATGTTATTAATGGATTCGCGAATTGTGTTCCTCCTTCTGGTCTTGATTTCATGCCTGATTGCGAAGCAAAGAAGAAGACCGAAGCAGAGAATTTGGAATCGTCTTGCGTGGCAAATGTCGAATTCAATTCATCTTTGTCTGAAAGTTCATCTACAGTTGGGGTCAAACGGAGCTTTCCTGAAGACGGCGGATTGGGGAATCAAATCCTGGATATTGCGAGGAAGATGCATCACTCAGAGGGAGAGTCTCTGCCAGAAGGAAAACGCATATGCATTGTGGAAGTACCAGCAATCTCGAAAGAGACAATCGATACTGGAGAGCTAGAAAGCCTACACTTGAACGTACCTTGCAGTGGCTCAGAGAGAGATGACCCTATTGCAATGTTGTCCGAAAGTTCACCTTCGTTTGGTGTCAAATGGAGCTCTCCTGAAGAGGGTGGAGTGGAGAACAGGAACGAGGTTATTACGAGGAAGGACTGCTTAGCGAAGGATCAGGGAGAGTCTCCGCTAGACGGGAATATTGTTTGCGTTAAGGAGGTACCAACAATCTTAGAAGAGATAATCGATAATGGAGAACCAGAAATCGGCCATTTGAACGTGAGTCCAGATACGGATGACCTGTACGGAAGGTTACAGTCTACAAGCAGCGAAGTGAAGGGGGGGTCGCATTTGTATGTTAAAGAAGAGCACGATAATGGAGTAATCTCTAAGCCTAAGAAGTCGGGAACTGTATTGCACGGTTCTCAACGCCAGCGTCCATCACTTCATGAGATAAATCCGAAAGTGGCACCGAATCCCTGTCAAGAGATGGCTTCAGCAGAGTACTACACAGTTATGTACTGCCCGCGGAAACCGAATACGAAGCGAAAGGGTCCTTGGTCCGATGGCTTCATCGTTTGTCAAGGGCGATCCTGTACGCTTCAGGACTTGGATGGGAAAGCTGTTACTAAGTCGATTGTCCAAGGACTGAAGGATATGCCAGAAGGAGCGACCCTCGAGGTGACCTTTTCGGACCCTTTCCCTCAACTTGAGTGCATTTCCAGTGCAAGTTAATGAGACTTCTGAGTGATAATAAACGCGAAGTTCAATCCTGAGAAACATGTTCGTGTCAAGTGTGATAGTCTGTATTTTCTCGAACTTTGAAGATGTCTGAACTCTTCAGGCTGTCGAAATGAGTTTAGATTGAGATTACTTTATTGTTACGATGATGCATTGATACTCCTCATAGATTGGCCATGGAAGTTTTGACTCATAGGGAACTAAGGCAGATTGTGGGATCCCTTCATTCTGTGTCGAATTAGGCAAGTCTCGTTGTGTGCAGGTGGGCAAATTCGAGATAGAAGTAATGAGAAAAGCTTCTAGTGAAGAGGTTCTTAGTGGTACATTGTATCTAGTGGACAAGACTCCTCAGCCAATTCCGAAGGAACTTCAGGCTCCGACAACGAAGAAACAGGCGTTCAAAAGTTTCAAGTTGCAACAGTCCAGGTGAAGTAGCTCCCTGTAACATGTGCATCTTCATGTTGCTTCCCTTACTGTCTGTTTTGTTTGTATGGAGTCGGGCTGCATTACTTTACAAATTTGCCAAAGATGTCTGATGATGAAAGACTTTAACATCAGTGCAAAGTTCAGTCCGTACTCGATCACATTATTCATGCACGGGATTCTGCAAACACAAGTTGGTGGACCCTAAGGATTTCTCGTTACTTTTTTGGATAACTCTGACATGATTTTGACTTCATATAGCAACTCTGAACGAAATGGTCGTTGCCAGGCCGATTTTGCGGTGGTGGTATTGAAATATGATTTTCGGGGGTTAACAGATGACTCTAACTGTATTATCCATTTGTTTGATTAAACCGCAGGGACAAGGGACCATTTATTACACAAATGGTACTTACATATTTCCATTTCGTTTTCTACTATAGTTATAGACTTCTAATTAGTAGTCACGAGTGACAGCATGATTGGTTCTCAACCAAACAAGCATTACTCTTCAGCGCCTTGACTTGGTTTCATATCATGTCTGTAAGTTAGAGTAACATTTTCCTACATTTTGCTAAACGATCGGTGTTGCTCAAGTAGACTGCCTGAACGCGATTGTGTGGTAACATGACTCTGGTGTTTTTTGATTTATTTGAAGGACGCTTTGAAGGTCAATGGAGACTCACCTACAGAGGTTCCCGTCGTAGACCCGGTTGGTGTACTTGCCTGCCTTTTTGAGAGTTAGTGGAGTTGTCATTGAGAGTGCGAGCATTTTCCTATGCTTAGATTGTGATACTCGGTACAACAAGAGGACAGCAATATTGTTAGTAAGCAATTTTTGAATGAAGTTGCACGTGCTGCCCTTATTTTTAACCATCCCTGAGTTCTGCAGTTTATTGCTTCGAAATTGAGGCCACATCAAAAAGATGGAGTGAAGTTCATGTACGAGTGTATCATGGGGATGAGATCGAAGTCCTACCACGGCTGTTTGCTAGCTGATGAAATGGGTATCAATGCTCCTGTTTTATACGACTTTTCTTTGAGCAATTATTACAGTATGGGTTGTTGCTTTTCAAGTTACTCTCAATATTATGATTTTGCCTGAAGTACTGAATTCTGAATCACTGACATCCGTACATGCAATCACAAGTTTACATGATCTCTTTTGTCATTTTTCGGATGTGCATCTTCCTCGCAATAGCAACGAATCTTTTTCTGGGTTGTCAAAATTTTGGCTCACTAACATAATACTCTTATAATTCCAGGCCTTGGCAAGACTCTGCAAGTCATCACCTTAATATGGACGATTGTGAAGCTGGTATGAGCACTTGAAGTATGCGATGTAATTCAGATTCTTAGTCGCACATCACTTTGTGAATTTCGGTATAAGTTCTGTCAGCCAATTATCAAACAATGTAGTCAATGGTGATCTCTAAGCTGTTTTAAAATTGTGGTGCACATTGCCATTCACAGGGCACTGCTAGTTTTCCATCTGTCAAGCGCGTCTTGGTGGTTTGCCCATCTTCACTGGTTCAAAACTGGGGCAACGAAGTAAGATGCAGAGTCTGGGATACTTGCATTTCAGACAATTTCCCTTTTCTTCTGCCTTTCTGAAAACTGAATTGAACTCATATTATAGTAAAATGCCTCTGATACAGGTGCACAAGTGGCTTGGGAGGACGAGGTTGAGGTTTACGATGGTGCATGCAGGAACTGCGCACAGAGAGGTGAGACCTTATGATGTTTGTTCGTGGAATTTGTTATCTATGAGTACCTTTGAACACTCTTCAAGTTGTCTAAATTTTCAGCTTCTCTCTAAACTTAATTTCATAAACTCATGATTGCAGGCAGTCCAGAAGTTTGCAAATTTCAAAACTGGACAAGTTAATCCGCTTTTGATAACATCCTATGAAATCATGCGCAAGCACGTCGACATAATTGCATCCGCGAAACCAGGACTGCTGGTTTGTGATGAGGCCCATCGCCTCAAGAATTGGTGATTATTCTTCAGAATCCCACCATCTGCATCTGCTTGAATATAAGGGAGACCATCCTCATTATCCCTCTCTTTGGTGTAAGGGCGAAATGGTGTGTAGTCAAAGTCCACCTTCTGAGCTCTTCATTTTTCTCTTGCTCAATTTGCCCTTGATCCAGTAACTAAACTGACTCTTCTCTTCGCAGTGCTGGTAACAAGACTATCGATGCTCTCGTTCAGCTTCAGTGTCCTCGTAAAATTCTTTTGGTAGGTAGCTCGGATGGCCGAGTTTGGTTATATCTGCTAGAAAGAGTTTTTATCAGCCGCTTCATGTGAGATTGTTGCATGCGGTTATTGATTTTTTCCACCATGAATGCTTGGTTATCGTAGTGCAGCCTTATCCCAGCTCAAACCCTGACGTTGATTCGAACATCGTTTTTGCAGACTGGGACCCCGGTGCAGAACGATCTGAACGAGTTTTATGCCATGATTGATTTTGCCAATCCTGGACTTTTAGGCCCGCTGTCTGCATTCAAGCGGATTTTTGCAGAGCCTATTGAATTCAGTCAGGATCGCACTGCAAGGTGGGCCGTGACTATCCCTGCATCATGCACTTGGATCGAGTTGATTTGCTTGACTTTCGTTTTTTGAAGTTATTTCTTATCTTTGTCAGCGACATCATTGACTCAGAATTTTGTTTCAGTTTAGAGGAGCAGAGGTTAGGAAAAGCAAGGTCTCTTGAACTACAATCGAGGACCGAATTCTGCATTCTTCGGAGGACAGCAGATATCAACAAACAATATTTACCAACCAAAGCAGAGTAAGTGAATTCTTCACATTTCATCTTGCCAGGACCAAGGGACTTCGAATTCTTTTGTGAGGTAGAATGAGTATTTCATGAGAAGGATCTAAACGCTGAGTTCCTTACAATCGTTGCACAGTTTGGACATTGCTACAGGTAGTTAGGTCGGTGGTGGTCAAACAATAGAATTTTAGAAATAAGATCTCTGAAGGAGTAGAGTTTTACAACTGTAAGGTTGTCAGATTTATATTTTATCTTGCCTAAATACCTGATATTGTGATTGCCATATCTCTGTATTGTTATGTTTTTCTCCATGGACAAACTGAAATACGTTCTGTGCTAAATGGAGCATGACGACAATTTGACGACTACGTTTACTGATTTCTAATATTGAGTTGGCTCGCTTGATGTTCGCTGGGGCAGGCTTTTTGTATTCTGCAGATTACAACCACTTCAGATCTCTCTTTATGGAATCATCACTGCCAAAGTTAGTCCTAATTCACTCCGTTTTGTATTTCTATTTCCCTATTGTAGACTGGTAACAAATTTCTGATCTTGGAATTAAAGCATGTAGACTTTTCATCTTTAAAAAATAATGATCAGAGGGGCGGATTCAACGATGGTTATTTGCAGGCATTAAGGTCACTATTATTTTGCGAGAATGCGTCAGCTACGATCTTGTCCTCAATAACCTCTTTACGGAAGTTGTGTAGTCACCCTCAACTTTGTTACAACGATATTGCGGAAGAAAAAAACTTGGGACCGGAATTGAAATCTCAGATTGATGCTCTTGAATGGAGCAGATTTGGTGAGGTCCTCCAATCAAGGTAAAGGACTAGCTAGATGCTGTGATGTCTCTTCTGGTTCACTGGCGTCTGTCCTGTGTGTTGCAATAGTCATCAGTGTCCAGTTTTGCTTAACATTACACTGCGGTGTTTGCATCTGAGATTCTCATTTTGATGTCGGTGGATGGAGGCAGGGCTACGTTATCGAATGAGGGATGGAATTTTTCGGGGAAAATGTTATGTTTGTACTGGCTTCTCCAGACAATTGATACAGACTCTTCAACTGGCTGTAAGGACAGAGTGGTCGTTGTTTCCAATTTCACTCGGACTCTGGACTTAATTCAGGTGGCGATGTCGACCTTGACAACATGTTTTGGGGGAGCATATATCGTACCTCTGCGCAGCGTTCATTTAGCGACCAGTATAACCTGTGGCTTCAGCTTGTTTGTGGCAGATTCGTTATCTGACACTTGATCCGTCACTCTGCTTCCAGGATATGTGCACAAGTCAGGGTTGGAAGTGGTTACGATTGGACGGTTCAACAGAGTCTTCAAAACGACAGTCACTTGTTGATCAATTAAATAGTGGGTTCGGAGAGGTGTTTGTTTTCCTCTTGTCATCCAAGGCGGGTGGAACTGGTCTCAACCTCATCGGAGCCAATAGGTAAGGCTTAAGGCGTCTTGCCTGTAGTCGTGAGTGCATTGTATACACAGAGCCTTTGCTTTTCTAAGGACGTTCCTACATCCGAGAAAACATGAAAACGCTACATGCATGGCCTTAACCTGTCCTCTTCGGTACTTTCTACAGACTTGTACTGTTTGATCCTGATTGGAATCCAGCTACCGATTCTCAGGTACGGTCATCTTGTCATTTGTTATTTGATGCTCGAATGTATTTTACCTTCAACTCTGCCGCAGTTGTTTCAGAAAGCAAGATGCTCTGACAAACCTCTATTGTTAAAGATTTTTTTTTATAATTCATAGTTATGTTCCCAAACTAATTTCAATAAGTTATGCACTCAGTCAGACTTCCTATTTTGCTGACCTCACGCGCTCTGTCAGGCGATTGCGCGCGTGTGGAGAGAGGGACAGTTAAAACCGGTTCTGATTTATAGGCTTCTCTCTACGGGCAGGTTTGAGTACAGATCCTTTCTTTGAAAGACGGCTTATTCATGACAAACCGTTTATCTTCTGTTGTGAATTTGACAGTAAGGCTTGACGGTTTAATCCTATGAAGATTTGGACGACAGTCACTCGGACCAGCCATACTAAACAGAGTGCAGACTGATATCATGAAGAGATGTAAATTCATTACAATCTTTTGATAAGAAAATTGCTCACTACCTTATTTTTGTGCTGCTTAACAGCATTGAAGAAAAAATATACCAGCGTCAGATTATGAAAGGAGGAATGTCTGCAGCTGTGGAAGGAGATGTAGATGGCCAAACCAAAAAGAGCAGCATAGGTCGCCACTTCTCCAAGGAGGAACTTCGAGAACTTTTCACTTTATATCTGGTGAGTGGTGGACATAAATACTAAATCCATTTCTCTTTGTAGCGAAATTAACTCCTTAGTTGCCGAACTAAAATTATAGAGTTCACTACGGAAGTTTACACTCAATCATAGCAACATTCAAAACGTGTTTCTATTATTCAAAATATGTATAGTATGATTTCGCCTTTTCTGCTGGGACGTTGTTACCCTACATAAAGCCTCCTAAATCGTTTATATCAACTCCCATAGATATGGAAATGGCCACTTTCGTCCATTTGGGCACTTAATATAACAAAGCATGCATTGTAAACTGATAGTGAGTTTTCAGGCATTTATTTATGTTCCGTTTCAATGTCAATGTAGGAGACGAGTTGTGACACCTTCGACCTTATTTCTCGGACAAAAACAGCTCCCGGCAAGGCCTGGAAGGATCACTCCAAAGATGTTGATGATCCTGCGCTTCAAAGTGCGATCAAGTCTGGAGTCGTTTCTTTCGTGTATCACGACAGAGACTCAGGCTCAGTCGTACACCCTAGCGACAAATACAGTAGCTCTGAAGTGATTATATCAGACACTGAAGAAGAGCTCCAGCTATAACTAAGTTTCTCTTGTGCATTTTTTCTCCTTTCCAATCTCACATTAGAGTTGCGGGAGGTGACTGGTTAAGTCATGGTCGAAGAGTTTGATCAGGTTACCATAAACCATTCGGAGTGTTGGAGGTTGCTGATTGTATTCATCATGGGAGGTAAAATTCACTTCATATTGCGGCAAATTATTTCGACATACCAGGATGAAACGTTGTCTCTTTGTAGACAACAGAGTTACCAGTATTCAAAAAGTGATCGCTTGTTTTTCGAACTTGTGTTTTTCTTGCCTTAAAATGTGTGTTTGAAATAGAATGGAATGTTTATACTTTCATAGAATAATTGCACCTCTACAAATCTTCAATCCAAAACTAATAAGTCCACCCTCAATTATGTATTTATGCAAAAATCAGACATCAAGGGTCTCTACATACTTGGGTGACCATGCTTTGGGAGTCCCAATCTAACCATCTAAAGAACGATGTACAAGCTGTTTTCAATCTCTTAACCCTGAAGCGTCTCAATCCTTTTTTGAATTTTTGCACATTTTTGCTTAAAGCTTTGTATAGATATATCATTTACCAAAATTTAATGAATTTGGTCATTAAGGAAGGTTGTATTTTCTAGATTCAAGTGTTACATTTGATAAATGAAAAGTTAATTGGATGAAACAAGGCCTTGAAGCCCTTTGTTCATCGTCCATAATATGGACGTCAGAGTGCTTCATGGTTAAAACATGAAGATGATCAAGTGTGAGTAGCTTCTACTTTCCAAACTTTGAGGATTGGTAGCTAAGGGAACATCACACCACATGTCACCGTTTGTGAAGAGGTGTGCAAGACAAAAGTTTTGAAAGGAGTTGAAAGGAGAAAAGCACAAGCAGGTGTCCTTCAGAAAGGGGACATTTTTGTAGATTGAAAGCCTTTGAGGTGAGAATTGAGTATGAATCAAGGCTTTTTTTTTGGACCAGTGTCCCCCATGTTGGCCTCATTGTAAAGGCCAGAATTTGGAGGGACAAACTAGTAGAGGTTAGATTTCTGATAAATTGGCAAAATTTTGCCAAAAAAAAAGCCCTGGTATGAATGTAATAAAATGTACAAATTGTCATGCAATCCAATCTTTTCACTTTATCACTCTTCTTGTTTTACATTTTCTTAAAACATTTATTAGGTGCAACTATTTATATGTTGATAATTTTCTATTGATAAATCTTTTCAAAATTGTGTATTGAAAGCTTCAAATTAATTATGGCCTTTGTCTTTGTCACAAGGGCTTTAGAAGATTTGATTAACATATTATTTCGGGTTTTATTTGTTGCCAATCTCTTGCGTAATTTTTGTAATTGGAAAATGCCTTATCATAATGTACTCATGCCAATTTTTTTATATTTAATTTGTATATTATAATGACAATAATGGAAGCTTATATATTGGGCATTTTTTTGGTCTCAAACACAAAGGGCTACAAATATGAAAAGATTTTTGTAAAAAAAAAGCGGTCTAGCACTTGATGCTTGACTTTCTTAGTATGAATTAGGTTAATAATTAAACTAAATTGTTACTTTGGTTGCAAAAAGATTATGGGTGTAACAATGCATTTCAGTATTAGATTTGTTAACAATACAATGCACAATTCACTTCCTAGGCTTCATTCTAAGTTATAAATTGGCCCTCAAATGTAATTCATTATTGTCATTCTTGAGTTTTGGACTTTGCCCTCCACCGTAAATTTATTTGACATTTGATTACATCTTTGAACCAAGATATAACCCTAAACATTTCAAATCTATTCACTTGCAAAATTCTAAATCTAACTAATACATAGCCTATTGCAAATACACTACTACCAAAAAATATTACTATGTAAGGTGCAAGTTTTTTTTTGAGAAGATGTTTGGATATCAATGTAACTTAGCATGAACAAATTAATGAAAAACCATGTAAATGAAAGTGTAATGGATCAACAAGTATGTGGCACAATTTGCATTTAATAAAGGGAGTTATAATAGCTTTAGTGACTTTAGTAGTAAATTGAAGAAAGCTTTACTCACCCCTTTAGATAATTGCAACATTCTTCAAAGATTTTACCAAAAGCCTGATGAGTTATCTACTCATCTTTTTTCAAGTGGGTTCCTTTACTGAATGAAGTAGAGGCACCAATTGTCAACCATGCCCAACACTTAACTTGTAGGAGTGCAATAATTCCAACCAAAGCTAGAAGAGCTTTTCATCTAAAATTTGGAATGTGTTTTTTTTGGTCATTTTTAAAATTGGGATTAATAAGGTTATGACACATGTCCCATAGTAGTGAGGAAGAAAGTAATTCTAAAATAATTGGAAGACACTAGACATTGGCAATGTATGAAACGCATTATTTGGCTCCCAAAATTCACAATAATTTCAATTTTGGATATAAATTCTTTTAAAATTTTCTATCCCTATATTTCCTATCTTCCTTCATAGGAAAAAATTCCATGAACCTCATACTGGTCACAATCTGCTCCAAAATTACTTAAATGAGCGGCTACTAGTGCCTCTACCTTGACGAAGAAGCTCCCTATTCTATACAGAGATTTGAAATTGATATCCGGGAATTCCAGCCCAGTACGGGTATCACAAGATAGGTATATGTCCCCTTGTCATCCCCCATTCAAAGCCATTGTCTCCCGCAGTCCCGAAGCAAATGCCAGCACATTAGGCTCGAGCTTCTCTCCACTTCGTTGCTCAATTGCTCAAGTTTCCATCTGCGCCATCTCTCTTTTGCAGATTGTCATTCCAAGGAAGCTCTTCACTCACGTACACCAATTTGAAATGAACTTTGGCAGTCATTCTTGCACGCAATCTCGACCTTCAAAGGATTTGCGAGCAGGAGAATCGATTTTGTAGGTGGAGAATTGGGAGTAAGTTACGAGGTGGTGGATTGCGGTCTTCAAAGGCGGTGGCGATGGCAGGCGCAGCTCCGTTTCTGAGCAATTTGCCGTCCAGGGGTTGCTTTTCGCAACCTGCAACGTCGACGTCGGTGCGTTTCTCACTTTTTCTGGCGAAAATTAGGTTTCGAGCTTTTTTTAATTTAGGTTTACGGGAATTGAAGCTGCGAGGGTGACTGTATCATGGTCTTCTTTCTCTTAGTAAACAATGTGAGATGTTTGTAATTGGATTTGTGAATGGTGGTGTTTGCAGGGTCAGTTGACGGTTTATGTGTGCCAACATGACACGGCGCCTCCTGGTGAGTTCAAATTTCTCGTAGGGTTGAATCCTTACGAAGTCGATGTGTGTGTGTGTGTGTTTGAGAAGTGTATATGTTGTAGTAGGTCAAGCGCTGCTTTTAGGTATTGAGAGTCTTTCCGTCACCAGTATGTGGGAGAGTACTTTCATTGTGGGATCACTTTGGGTTTAAGAGCCAAGAAAATTTTATTACTATGTATAAGTTTCTTGTGCAATCTTTTGAAGTAGGAGGGCATAGACTACTACTGAACTAATTGAAGGGATAGTAGAAAAATCCATGTTTATTTTAAGATTAGTGGTTAGAGAGATTTAGCCAAGATATGAGAACGACCAATTTTTTGATTGAAGATCAACGAGTTGATGAATAGATGAGTTGCTTTTGTACCAGGGGATAGTACAAGAAACGGGATGGTGGTCTAGCATCCTCTACCTTAGGTCATGTCTTCGTTTGAGTTCTTTTTTTTAATTGGATTGGATGGTGCGAATTTGGCATATGCGCTTTTAATCAGAGGAACAGTTAATCAAGACCGACTCTACGAACATTCTGATTCGTGCTCTTACGCTTAATAAGAAGAAAGGGAAGGCTGAACCGAAGTCAGCAGCGAAAGATAACAAGGGCAAGGTACCTGCAGCTGAGGAAAGCAAAGGCAAAAGGTGCTCCCTCCTCCTGCCTTGATGATTCTTTACCCCAAATCCTAAAAGACCAAGAAACGCAAATTGGGCTTCATTTTTTATTAGCAGTTTTGACGGACCTTTTTTGTCCAATTTTATTTATTAATGACCAACACATGCAATGTTCTTCACTGATTCTGGTGATGCAGAATTTGGTCCCTTCCGAATTGTATTATTCTCACAATATGATCATTTCTAAGTACGTCGCTTTTGCAGCGCAATTAAGTACTTGAATGTATTTTTCATTCCTCGGAGGATTGTCCTGTAGTGAGAACCATTTCTACGATACTCATGAAATGCTCTGTAACGCGTATGGGGTTGCTTTACTAAATTTTGTATCTTTGCTGAAGATTATACTTAATGAGCTGATTTTTGTGTGGTGTAGGCCAGCAGAGCGGGTCTCTGAAGACAAACCAGTTGCGAAGAGGGCGAATACTGGCAGCGGCAGCACAGCAGGTGAGTTAGGCATGGACGGCAGAATTTAAGTCATATGGGATGAGGTAGTGGATACTATTCGTGTCTCTTCAAGCATTTTGGGTGGGTGATTTTGGGAGATCACTTTGGAGCTATGGAGATTTCACTTTGGGTACAAGATGCAAACTCTTTTGGGATCAAATGTTAATCACCACGTTTGAATTTCTTTTACAATTTCCAGTTGGGTTGTGGACCACTATAAATGACAGTAGACTACTCTTTTTTCATTCAAGGATTAGGGACTATAAACATTTAGCGAAGTCATACTCTCAGAACTTCTTAATTGAAGCCCAACCAAGTGCATGAATAGATGAGCTGCTATTTGGAACAGAGGGCAGTATGGGAGATGGGATCGGGTTCCTAGCGGTTTTAGTATTCTGGGCCACTTCCTGTGATTGTGCTCACCGTTGCTTAATCTGTCTTTTGGCACAGAAGGTGGATCTAATCGACTTGTGGAAAAGGACCTTCAAATTCTGACGGTGCAAAAGCTGAAGGCCATGCTTAAAGAGAAAGGTCTTCCCTTGAAGGGCATCAAGGTATTGTATAGTTTCTGAGTACCGTTATTGTTAGGCGAGCGGTAGACGTATGATAGGACTAAGATAGCTGTAAGCCCAAGTGGCTAAACCTGTAGTGCATGCACAATAAACCTAGTAAGTCCCTGTATATTCTATATTATGTAGAAAAGACTAGTAAGTACCTACATGTTCTATGGTTTGGGGGTGGAGATATACTTGATCATATCGTTGAACATCTTGATATATCCCATGTTTTAGGTTAAAAATGCCCTTGAATAGAGGGGACCGTCCCGTATTGCTGTCGTTGTATTTGCTCTTGACGCTGGCCCGTGTGGTGTCTTTGCAGGATGAATTGATTGCTCGGTTGATGAACCAGAAGAAATGAGAGATCAACGAGCCATAGCACGGATGATTGTCGGGGTAATGCTACTCCCTTGGTTTTGAGTGGCCCTTTTGTTTGTGAGTGCCGACTTTTGAAGACACTGAAAACACTCCCGAGGGTTCTGTCTTGTACTGTAAGACTTGTATGTAGAGTAAGTGGAGGTTGGAGGAACTGTAAGGCAGCCGTCTTCAAAACAGGTTCAGGTATGATAGTTGGGCTCTTCACAAGCCTTGGATGAGGTGCACATGTGTTATTGATACACATCATCTCAACAATTTATTCCAGGTGTGTCGAAGAATACTGTCGTTGATTTGTTCACGAACGTGTTCTTTTGGTTACGCCTTGGTTTTACATCTTTGACTTGAGGATATTTATTCAAGGTTTTGTTGAAGGATAATAAATAGTATTGTCTTACGGAGGTGTACTCAGCACTAACTGAGTTTGCAGCAAGTGTGGAACTTCATTGTTTTTGTAGTCCTGTCTGATTGAAATAGTGTTTCTTTTTTGGCTTTACAATCTGCTTGGATATTGATCGACCAATGTAAGCTTAAATGGATTCTCCTCTATTATTAGACTGACTCGTAATGCTGAATCTTCTTGGTAATTATTCAGATAGTTGAGTTATTCGTAAAGTACCCTAAACCGGGGTTTAAACCCATGAGTTTTGTGAAAAAGTCGGTTGACTTAAAAAAGTCAAAATAAGAGTGGGTATGAAACTTATTTTTCCATCAAAATGGTGCCTAAAAAAGTTTGGTCCCCACTTTTGAAGTCATGTGACATAAGTATCTTGCAAAAAAGTTTGAAGCTTCAACTATAGTTGCCTTCTCAACTTCAAAAAAGTCATGCCCAAAGTGGGGGGGGACTTTACAAATAACTCAAGTGTATGAGGATTATATTTATTATTTCTAGATAACTTTGACTATTATCTACTACTGTAAAATTCTTTTCCACTTTGACTATTATCATCTACTGGAGTTTCTCTTTTAGTGTTAAATATATTTGAACAAATCTTGATAAATTCTACTTCTCATTTCACTTTTTTGATTGGAAATCACATGTATCAATTCAAACATGGGCTTGGAATACTAACCAAATGACCAACATGCTTCTCAATGTACCTTATGGTCAAATAGATCGTAAGGTTATAGTTATCTCTAATGAAAGCAAAGACTATTTTTATTTTTAATCAAAATCTAATGAAATTCATGTTTAAAGAACTTGCTTTTTAGTGTGCATTCTAGTTTTGAGTGTAAAATTGCATAGGAGTTGTAAAATTAGAAAAAGAGAAAAATACATATCCTATATTTAGTATGTGTCTTCTCCTTACAATGTTTGACAAATTTGTATATAATAATTTGTTGGGATTTGGAGTGATAAGAATTATAAATTGTGTTAGTACAAGAAATTGTACTTTCAAAATCCTAAAATACAAATGAAGAACTATGAAACTCATTACACCATCAACCTTGCAATTGTTGAAATGTAATTTTCTTAAAACAAAAATAAAAAATAATTCCAAATCAACAATGAAAATCATAAAAATGTTATACACTTTCTATTAAGACCATTTTCAAAGTATATGGGTAAGTATGATTTTTTAAATCTCATTAAGACCATTTTCAAAGTAAATGGATAAATATAATTTTTCAAATCTCAATTTAAGTGAAATTAGTAAGCTTTACACGTCTACAAATGATGTATATATATGCCTTAAGGGATCTCTCAAAAATCAAATACTTGATCAAAGGAATTTAATTGCCTACATACAAATAAGCCCAAAATTTTAAATTAACCACATATGGTCAATTAGGCAATCAAGGGTTAAATATACACTTAAATTTATTTGTTTATTTATTTTTGAACAAGATGGACCAGTCCATTGCATTAAAAAGAAACAAGAACACAAGGCTAGGCTAGAAGCCAGCCACAAAATACACTTAAATTTAAGTCATGAACAAATGTCATTGATAGGCCAAAAACGATCATTGTTTTTTGGATATCTCATGAGTTGTATTTAATCATGTTTTAAGTCATGAAAATCATTGATGAGTCAAGTCAATAGAGAGAAAGTGACCATCTTTTGTAGGATGCTTCACGATTTATATATAACTTTGTTTAAATGATGATTTATATTAAATCTCATTAAGTCATGAATGTCATCATAGGTCAACAAAGCCAAAGAAATTGTCCTTTCCAAAATACCTCATGACTTTTGCTTAATCCCATTGAAGTCATAAATATCATTGATAGGTTAATAGGGCCAAAAAGATCTTCCTTCTCATGACTCAATTAAACATAAGTCATGAATGTCATTGATAAACCAATGAGATTATCCTACTTGGGATTCATTTAAGTACAAGTCATAAGCCAAATGGATCATCCTTCTTGGAATTCACTTAAGTTTAAATTATGAGTGTCATAAGCCAACATGATTGTTCTACCTAAGATTCATTTTAATACAAGTCATAAGTCATTATCATTGATAAGCCAAAGGAATCATCCTTGTTATAATTCGTTTAAATCCAAGTCGTGAATGTTACATTAGAAAGTTCATGAAGTCTTTAGAAGGCCCTTCAAGATATTCACACATAGTATAAACATATTTTTTTTCATGGCCAGGTATATTCATACCAAGCATATGAATCAACCCAAGTAGTAATAAATGCCATAGTGTACCTATAAATGTGTACTTAGATGACCAATGTGGTGCCTTATTGGCAATGAAAGTAGCAAACACATGAAGGCATTTCAATCTAACTTGTTCCATTATTCATTGAAAATTGTTGAATTGTCTATATAATACCAAATTGATTATTTTTTTTGGTGTTGAGTTGTCCTTTCAATAAGCGATTGTTTATTCTTTTGCACCATTAGCATTGATTCCTCTCAATGTGTCAACAAGTGAATTTGTCAACTTTAATATTGGACTTGAACAATTAGAAATAAATTGTTTGTTATACAAGTATACAATGGAAGTGGATGGTACATTAACATCAATGTCTCAAACTCATAGTAATTCATATTATAATATTCACGCCTAGCTAATACATTTATTATACCCTTGATCTCATTGGCAACATCCAAGATGATCCTATACATCATGCATATTGCACCAATGATAACACTTGGGTTCATGCATTTTAATCATCCTTGGACTTGATATATAATTCATTTGCTTTAGAAGGGCCTTCCATAGAGCCCAAATTGTTTCTAATGTTGATGAGCCAATGGATTCATTCAAATTTAATCTATGAGTGTCATTGATAGGCCAACATGATCATCTTACTTGGGATTCATGTAAATATGAGGGCCTTTTGCCATGCTCCATTGATGGGCAAAGTTTATACTAACATGTGGATTTGATGGGTGGGGAGGGATCAAGTAAAAATTCTACAAGTATTGATTTTAATAAGATTGATTAATCTCGACCCAATGGGCTTGTCCACTAATTTCAGTGAAATATGAAATCTTCCTTTTTTGCTCACCTACACCGGAAAGACAATTGGTGGGATCTTCTTGTCTTCTATTGTTTTTTACCTATTGATTTAGCATTTAAGCACAGGAGAAAGCCCTAAGCCATGAGATATTGTCATTGACAAGCCAAAAGAATCATCATTCTTAAGATTCATTTAAATATGAGTCATGAGTGTAATTGATAGGCCAAGGAGATCATCTTGCTTGGAATTCATTTAAGTATAAGTCATGAATCATTATCATTGACAAACCAATTAACCAAAGAGGTCATCTTTTTGAAGATGCATTTAAGTATAAGCCATAAGCCACTATCATTGACAAGCCAAAGGAATGCACCTTCTTTTGAATACTATACATCTATGGCAACTTCAACACTAATTAACTTTAAGATCAAATTAAGCTAAAAAATATTTAAATTATAGATTTGGTTAGCAAAGTTTCAAGATAATTAATAAATGTCAAGCTATGGATTATAAACAATACTCAAATAATTAAAAAAAATAAGCCTAAAATAATGTAGTTGAGATGTCACCCAATTGCTTAGATGTTGCAAAATTTCCATATCTAATTCCTTATTCAACTATTTTTATTAATTAGAGCATCTTAAAGTTTATCATATTAATTTAATATTAATTCAATATTTCCAAATCTCATTTTAAATTTTTTTTAAACTTAAATAAATGTAAGGCACTCATTTGCCAAAGCTACTATTAATGCATGTATGGTACTTGACATATACTTAAGTATAACTCATGATCCACTATCATTATCTCTATCATTGGAATCATCCCTTGTGAGATACTTGAAATTCACTTGATTTTAAGTCATGAGTTAATGTCATCTTCCTAGCTTCTTGGAATACATAGGATTCACTTAAATTTAAGTCTTATCATTGGCATCATCATTTGCAAAATACCTAGGATTCATTTAAGTCTAAGTCATGTCATCTTCCAACAATACCTATGAGTCACCTAAGTTTAAATTACTAGCCACCATCATTGGCCTTGTCAAAAATCATTCACTTAATTTTAAGTCATAAGCCCCAATCACTAATCTTGTCATAGGCCTTTAAGTTATGAGCAACTAACATAGGCACTATCAAGAATCATTTTGTTGGTGGTAGGTAGAGTAAATGGGAGCCCCCCTAGCATTGGTCAAGAAGCTTGTTCTTAAGACCTATTGTAAGTTGTCTTTTTAGTCAAGTTTGCCACATGTCATAACTATTTACAAATTAAAAGGTTGATGAATTTTTATTTTAATAATTTTATGTTTCTATTAAAAAAAAAGGGGGATTAAATTTTTGACAACAAATCAAAGCCTACAATTGTCTCCATAAAAATGAATATCTATTGCACCTAGTGGTATACTAATGTGACGTATAAAACTAGTAGATGGTTTTGAATTCACACCTTCTAACATGTGTTGAGGCCATTTGCTAGTATTGAGACACTTGATTCTTTACAAGTATAAAACCTTGACAATTTAATTTAGTAATAATTGTCATTCTATCTATATATTTGAACTAATATATGAGTTGTAAAGTTGTGGAAGCCATGCAAGCTATAAATGACTACACAAATTTGAAAAAGTAGCATTTGAAAAACTTTGAATTATGTTGAAAACATTACCAAGAGCAAGCCATAACATCCAAGAAGCCATACAAATAATTGAATCCAAAATTTTTAGCCCACCCTAATCCCAAATTGGGCTTGACTTCAAACAAACAAGTTCAACACTAAGTACAAAGTTTAAATTTGAGACTTGATTCTTGAAAATTATTGTAGGGACCAAATTCATTGGTTTCAAGTAGAATTTTTGTCTACTATATTGGCTATTGCTCTAGCCATAGTCGTAATTACTATTACAATCTTTTTAGTGAAATTTTACTAAAAACTTTACTTAAAGGTCATTATTTAAAGTACTATACTACTAGGACCATACTTAAAACACCCTTTTCTCTTGTAGAGTAAGGTCTCACTATGTACCAAATGCTCTACTAGTAGAACCATTTGCACATATCACTGAGTAAATTATTGTAGAAAAGGTCTAGGATGAAAGAGTTGTCTCCTTTGTAAAAAATTTTGTACTAAAGGAGAAAAAAATTTCTTTGCATCCTAATATATAGAACCACTTGCATATTTCACTTAGTAAAGTTCTTATGAATTAGATTAGAAGAGATTTGCTAAAAAGTCTAATGCATGTTTGACTTCCAAAACGTCAACGTTGTTAATCTCTAAAGTCCCATTGTTCCTACAAAGAACAAATAGATTTTAACCCCTAAAGGACCATTGTCCCCTCAGGGGACAATCTGGAGTTCGGGCAGGTTCCGTAGACCTCAATTTTTAATGAATCTTTTTGAAACTTTCTCATAAGATAGGAAAACTGATTAGCTTCATGGGAATGTAATTTTTATTTCAATTGGTGACCAAGAGCAAAAGTTATACCACAAAAAGCCCAAATTTTCATTCGGCGGGCAGAATTTTTTTTTTGCAAAAATTCAAAAAAAATTAAATTTTTTTTTTTTCTAAAATGATATATTTTTTCCTACATGTGAAGCTTTGATTCACTCTATTTGGACTTATAATGAGAAAGTTATGGACAATCTTGTTTTTCGGGCAATCTAAACAATTTCTTGAAAAAATAACTTATAGGATTCATTTTTTAATGAAATTTTCACAATTTTTCAAAAAAGATTGTTGGACAAGGTTATGTTTACTTTCTAGAACAATCTCACCATTGGGATTATTGTATTTCAATCCCATCTTAGAGTTATTAACCATTTAGTTTTTCTTTCAATCTTGGACCTATATCTACTTAACAATTTTTTAAAGAATGAAAATCAAGTGTTTTTTGTGTGAAATTTTTTTCCTAGACTCTCAACTCAATTTATTAATACAAAAAATTATAAATTCAAAGTCTACAGTGCAATTTTTTAATACAAATTCCAGTCAAAGTCATCTGAAATTGCAAACCACAGTTCAAAAAAACTTGTATTTCCAACTTTGAATGCTCATATCTTCCAATCTGTACGGTCAAACTTCATGAAATTTTTACCACTTGATCTCAATCAAGTTAAGTACAAGATCCTACGGTTAGATTATTAAAAAAAATACATTTTTTGTTTTCTTGGATGAATGCAACAAAAATGGCAGTTTTGAGAGGTTTTTGACAAAAAAAAGGCCTTGGTCCTTTAGGAGTTAAGTAGGCTCATAATAATTTTTAATTCAATTGGTGCTTGGGACCAAAAGTTATTTTGTGATTAGCTCAAAAGATAGGAGAATAGGCAACCAAAAAAATCTACAAAACATTCAAATTGATATAAATTTTTTATTTTTCATACATCATATTTTTCATACAAAAATAATTTATTCATATCATTTGAATTAGTGATGTGAATTACGGAACCTCCTATTTTATGGGTAATCATAAAAATTTCTTGAAAAAATGAGTAATTGGTTTCATTTCTTTTAGTCAATTTCCAAAAATTTGAAAATAAGAAGTTTCAATATGTTAAATACACTTGTTAAAAAAATCTAAGCATTGTAATTAGTGTGTTTTAATTCCATCTAAGAAAAATTAATGATTTAGTTTTCTGGTCAATTATGTTAAAAAAATTTATTAAACTTTTTTTAAGGACTCTATATCACATATTTTATTTAAATATTTTATCCTAGACTTCCAACTTGTCTTCAACACATAAATTTTAAAGATCAAATGGTTGGCATAAAAATTTTAAGTCAAGATGATTCAAAGTGAAATAATCTAGTCAAAGAATGTTGTCAATAAATCATTTTCTTCACTTTAAATGCAACTATCTTATAATCTATAAGGTGAAATCTACTTTTTAGGAAGAAAATTTTCATATTTATATTTCTTTAGTACAAGATCTTAGTCAAATGTGGAAAAAAGAAGTTTGTAAGTATCTTTTGCTAATTGCAATAGAAATGAAAGTTTAGACTGTTTTTTGATGAGATATGGGCTTAGAACTTTAGGGGGTAAGTTATACTTGTGTGAAATGCACAAGCATTTGTGTATGTTGAGTTCCAATTATATTTTAGTAGAACCAATAAGAAATTATGAAGACTTTGAGAATAATGTTATGTAATTTATAAAGCCTTAACCTTTGATGCATTTAAGCATGTCAAGATCTTTCCATTTATTGCGAACATTGGCTATGTAAATAGAATTAGGCCCAAAGAGGACCCTTCCTTCCCACTAATTTGGAAATCTTCATGAGTAATATTTCAAGTGCATTTTTTAACATTTTAGTGCAAATAAATAAATAAATAATATATATATATATATATATATATATATATATATATATATATATATATATATATATATATATATATATATATATATTTATTTATTTATTTTTCCTTTCTTTCTTTGTTTTTTTCAATATATTTGAACCTTACTTGACTATAGTGAAACAATGGGTGAGTGTTAGGATCCACAATCATCTTTGTTTAATGCTTAATTTCCTTGGAATAAAATATAATATATTCTTTGAATAGAATTATTTCATAGCATTCCAAGTTTTTTTAACATTTTTTTGTTTGGAAGAACAATTGCCCACAAACTTTGGCATCTACTATAGACTTTGGAATTATGTTCTACCAATCATGTTTTCCATCTACGGCAATTGTACTTCATTGAGGAAACATTCAATACTTCTAAATATTTCATAATACACGAGCACAATTGGATGTATTTACCTTATAGACTTTGGCTAGTTTCATTAATATATGAAGATGTTCTTTTATAGGATTGTTTGATATTTGGATGTCCAACATCAAAGGTAGTAGAACCTTATTATAATTTGAAGCCCAATTATTAACATGAAAAAGTCTACTGAAATATCTCTTTGAGATTCTTTCCAATTAATAATCCAAAAACATTGTTTTGGGGTCTAAGTGACACACCCCACAAAGCTTAATTGACATAGGTGATTATGTTTATCAATTCAAGAATTAAGAAAAAAAAAAAAGTATATATATGCTACAAGGATAATTCTACACATAGACATCACAATATACTCCTTCTATCTTGAAATAAATATGGGATTTTCAAATAGATTGTACTTGTCTCAAATTCAATTCAAAATTGACTCTTTGCAACTAGATGGACAACAAATGAAGCTAGTTTGAACACCTTGGAGCAAAAGCATCACCTAATATTACACTCTAAAGACTATATAGCAATTCAATCCTTACAAAGGGATTTGAAATGCAACCTTTAACCAACTGAAGGCAAAGAATTCAACCCACAATTATATCAAAACCACTTAAGGTAGGTACACCCAAAAGTGCCACTTATTCATACCGAGCCTAGTTCCTGCTATTAATTAGTTCAAATTTTTATGTAGTCTTGTTGGCAAGTGAAAGCATGTTCCAATGCACCAAAGAATGCAGGATTTGGATATCATATGCAAAAGTTATTAACAGTCAAAGTCTGTTTCTGAAAGCGCCATCTACAGTCTGTGAACATGACTGATTTTGGAAATGTATGCGCACTGTAGATGGCGCTTTTAGGAACAAGGCGCTTTTGGGTGTACCTACCTTATAACAGTTTTTTTGTTGAGAATTTCCTAAAGTTGAATTATAGGACATTGTTTGAAGTTGCAATGGCATAGAGCTCTAAAACCATCCACTTGATTATACATTCCTGTAAAGATGAAAGAAAAACATGTACAAAGGCTGCACATTTGAAAAGTCCAACAGTTTTAATGCCCAAACTGTTCTCAAGCCCTCTACCTTGGTGTGAAATTGCAATTCAACATCATAAATCTCAGCTCAAGCATACATTACTCAGCATTCTGAACGCAAAGATTCACAAGTATCCTAATTACAAAATGGACTATGAGTAATTACAGTTGAACAATGTAAAGTAAAATTGCATCACGATCAATGTTCGGGGAGAACTGCCGGTTAGTTCATTGTTAGCCGGTGGAATTGGAAAAAAACCCAGAAAAAACAATAAAAATTTATAGAATTCCAATCTGTAGCGATTGGACAGAAACGTTCAACCATAGAACAATTAAGTTAGTTCAGATTCTTTTAGAAGCAGGTGCTTTACAATGCTGCATTAGAGTAAAATGTAGAGAAACAACCGAACTCGGTTCTTGAGAAAACGGTTCAATGCGGGAATTAAAGGGAAATAGCTTGTAAAACTAAAAAAAACTAAAAAAACTCTAATCACAATATCATATACATCTCAGCTAAAAGACTCATTACACAACACTGCCTTCATTGAGGATGTCGCTGGGAGTAATATACTAATGCAAAAACAGGTACTAGAGTACTGTTTTTGTTTACTGGGAACCCCACTTCCAGTAGTGCCCAAATCGATAGCACAGCCTATGCACAGATTCAATGTCGACCATAATCACATCTGCTAAACAATTGCTAAACTAAAACTCAACAAGGTGAAATGAAATTATGCGATCATACATCTCACTTATAGCATTCATTACATAACACTGCCTCCATTTGTGGATATTGCTGAGAGCAAGATGTTCATTCAAAGGAGGGACTACTGCTTTTGTGAATTGGGATCTGCGCTTCCAGCAGAGACCAAATTAAAGCACAGCTATTGCAAAAATTCACGAGCGTTCTAATTACAAATGCACTTTGCAAAAATCAATGTCGACCATAATAATAACATCAAAACTATACCTGAAATACAAGTGAACAATTTAAAATAAAATTGCGTCACGGTATCATACATCTCACCTAAAGCATGCACTACACTCCATCGCCTTCATTGCGGACGCCGAGAGAAACGACGCTATAGCTCGTCCCGGAATGACGCCGTGCTTGCGATCTCAAAAAATGATCTCACACGAAGGAATTGCTGATCCTCGTGATAACAGCTTGTGAGCAGATTATTGTGAGCAGATCGTGTGCAGATTCTGAGCAGATTTGCGAGGCACAAAGTTTTGACTGAAGTGCGTAACTGATACTTCGAATAGGATCATCTTCCAGATTTTGATCAGCATTGGCGAGTTTCCCAGACCTCGATGCCCTGGAAGTCCTTGCGAGCAATGAAGAGTCGGTCGCCTCCCGCCACCATCTGCGTCACCTCCTGGCCGGCATGGCGACGATGCTCCAAAGCGTTTCTTCGAAACGAGGTCTCCCAAAACTCCTTCTCCTCCTTCTGTCGAAAGCTCTCGGCCAACGGAACCTCCGACCAGGCCTCTACATCCGCCCCTCGCGACAAGAACACCTGGACAGAACGAGCTTGTTAAAAACGCATATGAGATATGAGAACTCCACGTTAAGCGAATTCTTGGATCAAGGAACTCTTGAAGAAAAATACCATCAAAGATCTTGAGAGAGGGGTCGCGCTACACATAAAGGTTGAAGGCGAAGTAGAAGGAATGCTATGACTAGAAGGCAGAAAGAAGAAGCGAACAAGCCATTCTTGAACAAAACACATCATCAAGGATATTGACAGAAGGTTGCACAGTAAATGTAATATTGAAGACGGATCGGTAGATGGAATACGACGATTGTGACACGTCATCAAAGATACTGAGAGAGGTTGCACAATAAATGGAAGGTTACAGATTGTGTAGATGGAATGCGATGGAAAATACGAGAAAGGTAGAAAACAAGGAGCGAACAAGCAATTCTTGAACAAGACATATCATCAAAGCTCTTGAGAGTGGTTGCACAATAGATGTAAGCTTGCAGGTTGCGTGGATGGAATGCGCTCAAAACCAAAAACACAAAAAAAAAGTGCACATGATGCTCCTATCACACACCTGCTGGTTATATGCGATCAGCTTCTTATTCCCCCCGGTCCCCTCCCCCTTCTCCGGCACCCCGGTGTCCACGAGCTCCAGCCACGGATCCGCCACATCCAGGTTCCTCAGATCCGCTAAAGAAAGCGCCCCCGACTGCACTCCGACTTTGAACACCACGCCCTGCTCTTCATCCACGGTCATGTCTGCGAAGCAGTCCTGCTCGCCGCCTCGCGTCACTTTCTGGAAGTTGGGCTCTTTCCAGTCCCACACGGTCTTGTTGGAGCGGAGGTCCCAGAGACGCATGTAGCCGCTGAAGCCGAAAGAGCCGCCTTGCACGGAGCCCACAAAGAGGAGGTTCTTGGAAGGGAGCCACTGGAGCTTCGTGGCAGACTTCGTGTGGGCGGCTTGGCCGTTTTGGCGACCGATCTCACGGACCACCTGAGGAGATGACAAGTTCGTAACAAACTCAAAGCAAATTCAAAGCGAATTTTCAACAAATTGTTCAAAAGGAGAAGAAGGTGAGGATGTTTTGAGAACTGCAGAAACTGAATTGTAGCTGCCGAAAAACAAAAATGCTATAAAAAAGTTTCCAGGGTTGGTTTTAAGTTAGCTAGAATCTGGTTTGAAATTGAACGAGAAGAAGTTAAAGATCTTTTGCGAATGGCCAGTAACCACATTTCGTAGCTACCGAAAAACAAAAATGGTATGCAAAACTTTCCAGGATTGGTTTTGGGTCTAGCTAGAAGCTGGTTTGAAATTGAAGGAGAAGAAAGCGAGGATGTTATTTGAATGGTCAGAAATTGCATTGTAACTACCGAAAAACAAATGTTATGCAACTTTTGCAAGAATTGATGGCCTCAACCTAATTCTTGGAGCCATGTAGGAGAAATCATGCCCTCCATATAGAGTTCTTTGGGTGAACCACACGTTCAAACACACCGAATTGCGCAGAAATGTGGCTCAATCCAAAGATTGTCCAAAATTGTTTCCACAATGATGTTCATAACCTCTCTATCATGAGCCTCAAGGCCCCACAAAAGTTTGGAAATAGCGAGTACAGAGCACTACAATAGCAATCTCCACAAAAATTCTGTATGAGACCAGTGTGTGACAAGGTGAAATATATTCTAAAATGCCATTTAGTGAAGTCACAATAAGGAGGTTAATACGTATTTGTGGAAATTCCTAGTTCATAAGTCTCGATATTGGTCGCGTCCACCTTGAGACACAATCTCGTGGCTCCTTGAGGTTCGCACTAATGCTCTCCCCACATTGAATGTCAAACTTTCGTCTGTTGTTTATTGGTGGAGTAGGGTATGATCTCACAAGTGCTCATGAATGTTATGGAGCAAATTAGAAATGAGAAAAAAAAACAAAAAAAACCATTCCCATACTCTCTTTCGTCAATATGGAACGTTATGGAAAAATTCAATATTAGAAACCACTGACCTGTGACGTCGCTTTGTCCACCATGAGGACGCTGTTGTCCAGCTGCTGGCCGCTCTCGAAGCTCGCAAACACATTTTCAGAGTTGGACGTGACGGCCTGCACGACGGCGTTATATACCCTAGGGTCGTTCGCATCGGTCCACATTGTCGTCTTTGTATGAAGACCCTGCGTTCACAATGGTTCAAATCATCGCCAAATTTCCACAAAATTCTGGGTCTAGTAACAAGCGTACACGAAATTGAAGAAAAAGAAAATTCGTAGAAAATTCGTTTAACTTGTGAATTATTTGTGAATTTGTTGCGAATTGATGTAATTTGTGTTGGAGCTACCAAACTGACAGAATTGTCAGCCAAATTCGCCAGAATTGGTAGCCAAATTAGGTAGTAAATTCGTTATGAGTTTGTTGTGAATTTGATGTAAATTCATTGTGAATTTGCTGCCAATTGTTAGACTTTCTGCTGGAGCTACCAAACTACCTCACTCACTCTTAACCAAAATCGTAACCAAATTCGCCACATTTCGTAGCCAAACAGGAAAACGAAGCGACAAAACCCTACCAGCACGACGTGTGCAGGTGCTTACACGAAATTGAAGTAGTAAAACAAAAATTCGTTGTGCTTTTTTTAAAACTCGCCGCAAATAAGTTTGTGTATTAGTTGTGAGTTTGTTGCAAATTGATGGACTGCCTGCTGGAGCTACCAAACCACCTCATTGTTGAGTAAAACCGTAATCAAGCAATTTGCCAGAATTCGTCGCCAAACAGGAAAAACGACCTCCCAAACCCTACCTGCACAACGTCGTAAATGTGCAACCCCGGCAAATCCGACGCCCCGCACGCAACCAACCGCTCATCCAGTCGATGCATCACCTCCACCGCTCCCAGCTCCGTCACCGTCGTCTTCCTTTTCCTCATTGCCCAGTCATACACCGTGACTTTACACCCATGCCCTACCCAAACGGATCCATCTTCCCCAGCAGCAAGCGCTCGGGGCACATCCACACCACTTGGAATAATTGGTTTCATCTTCTCCAGGTCGACTCCGTTCAGGGGAGCCTTGCCCTGCGCAGCTGGAAGGGAGTGTTCGACGCCGTAGAAGAGAGCCTCCTCAATTACGCGGTCGAAGGCGGCAGGGGTTTCAGGTTTGGGGTAGAGGACGCCTGTGCGGAGAACGTTGAGTAAAGAGGAGAAGAACTCTGGGTCGCGGTCGAACCAACCTTGGCCCGTGGGGCTGACGGTTTGGTATAGGTGGGAGTTTTTGCCGGCTTTTTCTAAGGTTTGCATTGTGGTGACGAAGACGCGGCCGCCGACTTCGATACGGGCGCGACCCTGGGTCGCCATCGTGGGCGTCTGAATCTTCCTATCCCTTGTTGAGGGAACCTGAAGAGCAACTTTGTCAGAAGCAACGGAAAAGCGGAATCAAAAGACGAGAAATCGGAGGGATTCGGAGGTTGTGAGCGATTGGAGATGAGCACGAGGACAGGATCACTGAGAAGAGGGGGATTAAACTACACGGAAGCAATAGACGTTTGTCTGTTTCTATGTCCTTCCCGCGAAATTCAAAGCCCACGGCTACGACTGAAATTTGTCAAAAGCACCGTAAAACCACAACTAAAAGACGGGAAATCAGAGGAATTCGGACGGTGTGGGTGATCGAAGCGGAGAACGATTACAAGCTCACTTCCAATGGCAAGCTCAAGCAGTGACACAGCGACATATCGACGTGTCCTCTCGACGAAAACCCAAGTCCGACTGTGACTGAAACCACCCCCAACTACCCTAAACTCAAAATCAGAAGTCAGAAAATGCGAGTACTGAACGCGATCAAAGCTGAGAACGACTATACGCTCACAGCTAATAGCAAGCTCAAGCAATGAAACAGCGATATCTCTACGTCCTCTCGACGAAACCCCAAGTCCGACTGCAAGCTCAAGCAGTGACACAGCGACATATCGACGTGTCCTCTCAACGAAAACCCAAGTCCGACTGTGACTGAAACCACCCCCAACTACCCTAAACTCAAAATCAGAAGTCGGAAAATGCGAGTACTGAACGCGATCAAAGCTGAGAACGACTATACGCTCACAGCTAATAGCAAGCTCAAGCAATGACACAGACGTCCTCTCGACGAAACCCCAAGTCCGACTGTGACTGAAACCACCCCCAACTACCCACAATCCAAAGGCGTCAAAAATCGGACGAATTCGAATTATTGAAATCGATCGAAGCTGGGTACAACTAGCTAAAAGAAGATCACAGAGAATTACAGATCAAGCAATCAAATAGCGACGTACCTACGTCCGCTCGACGAAACCCCAAGTCCGGCTATGACTGAAACCACCCCCAACTACCCTAAACTCACAATCCAAAGGCGTCAAAAATCGGACGAACTCGAATTATTGAAATCGATCGAAGCTGGGTACAACAAGCTACACGCTCACAGAGAATCACAGATCAAGCAATGAAATAGCGACGTACCTACGTCCTCTCGACGAAACCCCAAGTCCGGCTATGGCTGAAATCCCCCCAACCACTCTCCAATCACAAACAAAAGTCGTCAAACTTCGGAAAAATCCGACCGCGCTCCCTCAGACTGGCTTGATGAAACAATGGAAAGAATTGATGACACCATATAGGATCGGTCCACTGCAGGAGAGCATCGGAAGTAGTGATAACGCCATCGCTGGCTGGCTGACTGGCAGGACGACTGAATTGAATTCGGCAGATGTGGCAAACGTGGTGACTGGTGAGCTTCTAGAAGCTTTGTCCATGGAAAGGGTGGATGCGGTCAACGACTCAGACGAGGATTCAACGTTTGGTGTCGTCGTCGTCGTCGTCGTCTGCTTCGTGGAAACTTCGATTCTTCGCCTTCGTGGAATCTGCGAGTCGTTGGTCTTTGACTTTTCGACAGTCACTGAAACGCAGAACGTTAAATCCCACCATCGAAGGTGGGCCCACCAGGGTAAAACTTGTTTTACTAGGGGTTGACAAGGGTTTAGGGTTTATTTTTGTGTTGGATTTTTTGGTTTGTCTAGTCCTTCCCAGCTAATATGGGGTCTCCGAATACGAATATGAATTCAGAATTAAAAATAAATTAAAAATTAAAAAAATTAAAACTTTCAATGTTTTTCTCTGGGATAAATCCAACGTGTGGGCCCACCTTCAATGGTAGGATTTAGGGTTGCACCATTGGAACAACATTTGGGAAGGGTTCTTTTTAGTTTTACCGGCTATTTTCCCCCAATTTCCAAATTGAATTGGTTTTTTAAGCTTAGAGTTCAGTTATTTCTACTATTTTATACTCGAAATAAAAAATTTATAGATTTTTTCATGAGTTCTTTTTGTTGATGTTTCCAAATTGCAACCAATTTTTTTCCCAATTCCACGAGCTAACTTTGAACTAATTGCCAGTTTTTCTCAAACATTGCTCTGGAAATGCTCAATTGCTACAAAATCTAGAAACAATTGAATTATTGTATTATGGATGGATTTATACACTCTTCAATGAATATGTGTATTTTACATTCATATTTTGTATGTTTCATGATGCCAATGGATGTAAACATATCTATGTTATCCACTAATAGAGATTAATTTTTTATGGTATCCAAAATAATTGAAATCAAAATTTGTAGGGAAGGTAGGAACAATGGGAATCCAAATATTTTGAACAATGGGGAAACTATATAGTATTTGGTAGAGTGATGAAGTTATTGTACAATATTTATGCCTATTATGTAATAACACTTCATAGGGCTCCACAACCTCAAAAGTGAAATGACCAAAACAATTGATGTTCTTTTTCTTAGATTTAAGATAAATGCAATTCAAGTATTTCTGTAATTTTTTGATGTTTTAGTAATATTTTGTAATTTTTTGGAAGTTGAGAATATAGGGTAGCCGTACATAAAACTAAATTCACCTTGATTGGACATTATTGAAGCACAAAATGTCTCAACCTTTCATTGGCTCCTATTGAATAATTATTGTCATAGTTTTGAATCATTGAAGTCTTTGTTGAAGTCCACTATTTAAACATCACAAAACAAAAGGTGTTGCAATTAATAGGTGTTCCTAATTTGTAGATGCCATATGTAAAATATAGATGAAATATTGAAATTTGTTGAATATTTAGTCCAAAGTGTGTACACTCATCTTGTAAATAATACTACATCCTCCCATAAGTTTGTATTAATTCAATAAATTCATCCACTAAGAAAGTAAGAATATGTTGTCAAATATTTGTAAGGGAAAATTTTTTGTGTCTCTTTTGAGAAAAATATCATCCATAAAACACACTAGGAAGGAGTTGTATAACTGCATGCAATGACCATTTGATCTTGTAATAAAGCTAAGGACTAAAAATGTCTAGTAAATGACTTCTTAGAGCATGTACAAGAGTCAAAAGAACTATAGTAGTGTGAAGCATTAGAGGAGATTTGAGGGCCCCAAAAGAATATGAGTTCCCAAGCTACAAGGACATAGAAACTACCGTAGGAACAAGAATTCAACATGGTCATGAGAGTGCCACATCATTGATTTTTTTTCTGAAAAATAAAAATAAAAATTTGGGACTTTTTTTTCACATTTCAGGATCCCCCAATTTTTAAATTTTAATTTTTTGGTAATTGCTGGCCTGACAACAGTGAGCAATTACGGGAAGAACTTTAGAAATAGTCCCGAAATGGGCTTCTAGACTCTAGAGCCGTCCGCGTAAGAGGATTTCTGGACCTCCGAGAGACTGTTTCAAGGTTGTTCCCTAAAATTGTTCCCACTGCTACAAACAAGCCCCTATTGGTGTAAATTTTTGAATTTCGAAAAAAAATTTAATTTAATTTTTTTGAAACTTTCAAAATGTATCAGAAAGGAAAAAAATGATTTAGAAAATATATAAAATATATTTAATAATAATTTAATATTATATGACGTGGCAATCACTTGATCGCATCAATATAGGGTTCCCAGAGTTTCCACTGTGTTCCCAACGCTTGGGAACTTGCAGTCTTATAGAAGGGCCATAAATCCTCTTACGAGAAGTCTTTTTATAATAGAGGTTTAGTAGTTCTAGAAAGTATAAGTAATAGACTACCAATAAAGACTAGTAAATCTAAAATAGCCCCTTCAAATTGTATTAATGAATATTAAAAAAAACTTACAGTAGAGTATCTTTAGTTATTTTGTAAGTATCCAAAATTTGTAGAATATTTATAGAATTGTGGTAAGAAAATTTCATTCCTCACTTGAACCTTTTCCACAAAGCTGACCAAATTTTAAAATGACTACACATATTAAAGTTCACAAAAACAAATAATCTATATAAAAACTTAGAGAATAGCCAAATGGTCTACATGTAGTCCTATTAATCCTCGCCAAATTTTAGACCTAAAATTCTAAACAAATGTTCCATGCTCATCAACATCCACTGATACTAATTCAACTTTAGCCTACTTCTAAGATCCTAAAATTGCCTCAATCAAACAAATGTCTTGTAGATTGAAAACAAATTAGTGTTAAATTGGTAGTAGATTGATAGTAGATTTAATAAAACTTCTAAAGTCTTGCAACCATTATTTTTATTTTTATTTTTAAATTATTTTATTACTATTTTTTCTTGTTTATTAGACCTCAATATTTAACACCTTTCGATTCTCATTTTTTGGCTTTCAAAATATGTAGACAACATGAAAAATTGATGAGGAATTAATAATAGGGAAAATGATCCTAATTAAGAATGGACTTTTTTATCCCCATCATTAGAGAAGAAAAATGTATTGTCACAAGCAATTAAACAATGACGAAGAGTCCTATATAATTGTCCTACTGAATTGCACTCCATTAAGGTAGAACCATCTATAACCAATCATTTAAGGTATTGTAGATATGATCTAGTGTAATATAAGGCAAAGCAAATATTTTCAAAGGTGCAATGCTAGAAATGATGGAAATTGCAAAATCTTTGGTAATTCTATTACATGAATTGAAATTATTGTAAATCTTGAAAGACAAAAAGTGCATTAGATCCATTACCAATCTATGGACTCTTCTAATTTTGATTATATAGAAAAATATTTTTTATTTACTCTTTCCTACTTTCTTGCAAACTACTTTGGGACTTGTGCCATAAACTTTTAGTCCCAACTTTGAAAAGGAGAAAAAAAGACATTCTAGCCTCGGTTGGAAATACGTCTACTTCTAGGTTAGCTATAGGGCATTGGTTGGTTATGGGTGGTTCTACCTTATTATTAGTACCAAATCTTAACTATACATTGTTTTAGTCATAAAGTAGTTGTAGAGCAATGTATAGGATTATAGGAATATAATAAAGTTCAAATCCAAAACTAATTTGACATTCGTACCATCTAGCTTTCTGTACAATTGTTGATATAAACAAGTCTATATTCCATGAAATTCATCGTATCAATCTATAGTCATATAAAAAAACTGAATAGAAATCAATTTAAATTGATTTTTGTTGTTGGCACATTATTTTATTTGTATTGTTCTTTTGTAGTTGACAATCAAATGAGTTTTTGTTTTTTTGTACAAAATCATTTTGGTTATTGTTACACTATGCTATTTTATATTGCTCTTCTACAAGTCATTAATAAGTTGCAAAAGACTCACAAGTGAGTCAACCTCACATGATAGGGAATGCTATATTGGCAATTATGTAAAAAGAATACATTGACAAAGTTCCAACTATAATGTTGGATTCATGATAAAGAACCCCATTGGCCTTCACAACTTCAATACCAAGGATGGTTTGTTGAAAACAAATTTGAGTCCGAAAAAATTGCACTTGTCACAAATGCCTCATTCAATTAAAAAAAAACCTAGTTGTTCTTGTAGTCAAAAAAACTTCATATTCTTCTACTTAACTTTATTATTTTATACATGTTCTCAAAATACTTTTGAAAACATGTAGATTGTAGAAAAACACTATAAGTATAGTACCCAAGATTGACTTCCAAAAAAGTTGTAAAAATTAAAGAATGAATATATTCATTATGGAGTCTTGGATAATTCTAGGCTAAATAATTTGAAATCTTTATTTTCAATATTAGATAGAAAGTTTAAAGTATTATAGATGTCAATCATTAGATGTTTTTTCAAGATTGTAAAAGACTATTTTGGGTATTTTTCCCAAAACCATTCCCTATGCAATCAACCAACCACTGCTAATTTCACTTTTTGAATTAAAAAAAAGATTAAAATTTTCTTTTTTACAGAATTTTCAGAAAGTATTAAAAGAATTGAAAATTGATTAAAAAAGAAATTTTAAAAATATTTAATAATTAATTAATATTATCTGATGTGGCAATCTCTTGGCCAAGTTAGATTGCTTACATAGTAGAGTTCCCAAAGTTCCTATAGTTTGGGAACAAGAAGTCTTCTAAATATTGCAAATACTATTGGCAATAGGGAAATGAAATGGATGACATCACTTACAAGAAAATTTACAAATAGTGCTACTTATAAAAATATGTACCCTATACTAGAGTCAAATTCATTAAAAAGTAATTTAAAATATAATGAAATTTAGCATTTAATGAAATTTTCAAAAATTTTAATATGGCATGATAGAATAGTATAGAGAATATTAATGAAAATAATCCCAATTCTCAAAAAAACTATAAAGTCAAATAGCGAGTACTAATAAAGCTACAAGTACAAATAAAGTCTTCATCACTAGTAAAGTTGTGAGTACTACTAAAGGTCACAAATTATATTATACCTGATGTTAAGAGTCATGAAATATTACAAATCTTGTAAAACAAACATTCTAAAATTATAAATCAAGTGAAAAAATAAAAATTCAACTAAAAAATAATGAATTTGAATGGGGCACGATAATTTTCATCCCAATGTATGGTAAGTTTGGTTTTTGGTAGGCTTTGGTGGTGGGACCATGTTTTCTTAGGATTAAATAATAAACAATAGACCTAAGATCATGAAGTTCAACATCAATCATTTTTACTTAGTATACTCCCTTTTTCCAAAAGCTCTTTAAGTTTATTTGTTCAAGATGTTGGTATAAATCACATAACTGAGGTATTATTGACTTCTCTACAGTAGGGGTTATGGGAAACTAAATCACAAACAATGTTTTCACAATGTATTTTGATGACTAGTACTTTCTTAGTCTAGATTTAGTACCCCACTTAAAATTTTTAGCTCAAGTCAAATGAAATGAAGGTAACAAAGAATAGTTTCTATTTAATTTGAAAGTATAGAAAATATAAGAAAATCCTAAAATTGAACTATTTATAGCAATGTAAGCTATAGGCTTATAATCATGGTCTATTAATTTTTTAATTAAAGAATGACACATAATTTTAGTTGAATTCAAAAACATCACTTTAAAAGGAACTACAAAGAGTGGTTGATGAATGATCAACTACAACTTGTTTTTACTCAAGAATATATGATTTTCTTCTACATGATTTTTATAGACTTCTTTGAGTGTATATGAAGCATTAGGGAATTGAAATCTTTTCAATGGGGAACTAATTTTTTTTCTCAAAAATGTCCTTTTAGGAAATATGGCAAAATTCACAGACCACAAAGATGTCTTTTTGGATATTTGGCCATTCCTACTTCTTTTATGAATCTTAGTCATTTAAAGTGATCTTTTTTCAAATTTGAACATGACTATTGAAATGAAGCTTTCTAAATTTAACTTTTTCTATTAGGGAAAAAATGGTTACAAATTGGACCAAAAATTATAAATTTTGACCACTTGTTTATAGGCCCTATGCTTTTAGGATGGACCTTGAAAGGATGATAAAACCTGTAAGGTCCAATAGAAGGATGCTAACTCCGCTAAGGATTCTTCAATGTTGTTTAGATGGTCAATCAAACTTTGTGCATATTAAATAATGGATGATTTTCATCCAATGTTTTCTGTGCAACTTTATTGATGCTATATCCACATTATTAGATTAAGTTCAAGACATTTTAGTTGTTCATTGATTTTGTATAGGATAATTTATCATACAAATTAGTACACTATTAATTGTTACGATTTGAATACTTTGAAATTTTTTCTATAAACTCCTAAGTGCTTTAACATTCATTTCTAGGCAATAAATAGATTTATATTCCTATTTTTAAATTTCTTTGTCATTACTACTTGTATGAAAGTCAACCTAATTTGTAGAGATACTTTATTAGCTTGTTGTCCTATCCAACGACCGGATTTGGTATTATTAGAGTACATTTTTTTTTAAACACTAATGTAGAAGTATGTCAAGTAATTGATCAAGTTAAAATTGCATTAACTCTAGTTCGAAATTGGATTTGCAAAAATGATGTCATAGATTTAACATATAAAAGAGTAAAGGACCAAGCTACATTTTTGGGCAAACTAGTAATTTTGGGTAGCTCATTATGAATGCACTTTTTTTATTATTTTTCATTGAAAATTTCACACAATACATGGATAAGAAATATCCTCATGGTTCAACAATTTTCAACACTTTTGACTCTAGGATTCAAAAGTTTTTGCAAGATATGTTGTTTCTTTTTTATCTCAGACAATCTAGGCTTATAAAAAATCACTTTTTTTAGAAACAAAAATTTGAAATTGGGTTTGTATGTGTGTGTGTGTCTCTATATATATACACATACATATCGACATATATATATATATATATATATATATATATATATATATATATATATATATATATATATATACACACACACACACACACATAAATAAAAAGCTTTGAATCATTCCATTTTGATCAATGACTCAAAAGTTATGAGGAGTTTTTATTTGTGGACAATTTTAGATTTTCCACTTTAAAATAAACTTTGAAGTCCTTTATTTAGTTCAATTTTCAATATTTTAAAAAACAAACTAAAAGCATTGGGTGTAGATTGTTCATTAAAACATTACAAAAATTGGGATTGACATTTTTCAATTTGACAACTAAATTACCAACATTTTTGTATTTTGAATCATTCTCTACTCTCTACTTACCATTTTTTTCCTATATGTTGTGCAATTCCAAATGATTTAAAATTAGTCAAACATGTATCTTACTTGCCTTGAAGAATGAATCCAAAGAAGCAACAACAATATAGACATTTTTCATACAAATTTCACCTTGTGAAAGGCAATTGCATAGTTTTTTATTGGACCAAAAAAAAGATTTTTGTCAATTCAAATGCTAATATCTTACAATTTGCATGGTAGATTTTTTCTTTGTCTATTTAATCAAATGTATTAAAAGATCCTATGATCACATGTGATTAAAAATGTTTTTTTTTCCAAAAGTCTGGTATTTGAACTAGAAATGGCAGTTTGGTAGCATTTTTGGTAAAAATATAGTCAAAGAACTTTAGAGGTTAACAAATATTCTTTAAAATCACCATATTAGGAAAACTTCATTTATAATCCATTCCAATAATTTTATTCAAAAAATGAAAATATTTTGCTTATTATTGACTTTACAAGGAATTTTGAAAATTTTCTTTCAAGGCCTTATTCATTAAAATGAGACAATTTACACATTTTGAGACTTCACCCTAAAAAAGTTTTAGTCATTTATCATCGAGCCGATGATAAAATGAGATTGTAACCTTTGGACAATTAAAGGTTTTTACATGTATTACTATATTAAAGTCTCAAATTATCAAATAGACTCAAAATTAAAAAATTATGACCATTCATCTTCGACCCTAAGATAAAATTGAGACTACACTTTGTCTCAATATAACAAATAAGGCCTTTTTCAAAAAATTTGGAAAAATATTTGAAATAACATAAGTGAATCTAACCATACAAACAGAGTCTAAAATTCAAATTCTACAATTTTTAATTTTACATCAATTCCAAAATATTCTTCCAAATAGTACTTTATGAAGATTTTTTTTCCCAAATCATCAATTTAAGAGAAGACTCTAGCTATTTAGGGGTTAAAATTTGATTTTGACAATGTAAATGATTATTTTTGCTTTTGATCAAAACTAACATAATGAAGCTTCTAAAGTACAACTATACTTTATTTAGAAATTTAGAAATATTCTTTAAGAGAAGTATTGTAGTGAAGTTTGGAGTTAAAGATCTATAATCACATTTCTAAATATGGAGTGATACAATCTTCTAGATTATGATTGACTTCTACTTTGAAAATTTTAGATTTTTTGAACATGATTTATAGTAGATAGGAATTCTCTTTACTTTTTCTTAAGAAAATCATGATAATTTGAAATTTTCACAAAAAGATTTGAAAATTTTATGACAAATATTAGGCATGTTTGTCATTAATCTTTGAAAAATAAATCCAAAAATTCTTGTTTCTTATACAAAAGAATACAAAGTGAAGAACTTTCAAATTTGACTACAAAATCATGGGATTTGTCCATAAAGGGTCAACCTTTAAGTACCCAATTAACTATATGTAATCAATCTAAAAGCTAAAGTTCATTTTGTGTGGGCAATAAAAATCCTTTGACCATTTAAAAAAAAATCACCTAGTGTTAAGGGATAACTATTGAAGTCTTTGATTTTTTGAAGAAAAAATAAATATTTGATTTTTGAGAGGTCTTCAATGGCATGTGTTCACGATTAGTGGAAGGGTAAAGCTTGCCAATTTAAATTCATTTCCTAGTTTTGAACAAAATTGGCCACTTTCACTTAATTTGAGATTTAAGAAATTCTACTAATCCATTAGCTTGAAAATGGTCCCAATGGAAAGAATAAAATGATTTCATGATTTTTACCATTGAAAATTTTATTATGCAAATGTTGACTTAGAACTATGTGCAATTTCTACTTATTAAAAAAAATGTATTTCAAGAATTGCAAGGTGGATTGTCTATTGAGGTTGATAACTTTTTATATGAGATCAAGCCTTTTTGGAAGTGCATTTTAGTTTGCTAACACTCTCTATAGTTGTTCACTATTGAAGTTCACTTTAATCCAAAAATGTTTGGTTATTGAGAGTGTAAGGACTAAAAGTAACCTCGTAGTTCAAAAATTTGTACTCTCTCTTCAAGTTTGTGTAGTAAAATTTTTAGATCAATCCAAGAAATAATGGATTTTTGGGAGCCAATCAAAGTTGACAAGTTCAATTTGACTTCACCATGCACTATGGACCATGTTTCTCTATTGAATTGATTTGTGTATAACTAAAGAGAGCATGCCAACTTCACCATAATGTTCAATATAATGAACTCTATTTTCCATAAAAATTTCATTGTAAAGTGAGTTTTTTTGTAATTACTATGATTTTTTAAAGACATAAAATTTTTAAAAATCATATAAATTTCATTTTTTGTTCCAAAAATAATTTAAAATCACATTAGATAGAAGATATAAATGCTTGTTTGTAGAAAAATAATAATTTAAATTAAATTATAAAATTTCAATATGCAAATTTGATTCTAGAAGAATTCAAGAGGTTGCTTGGGGCTCCTTAGGCCCTAAAGGGTTAAAGTGAACAATACCTTGTTTCTTATTTATACACTGTCTACTAAGAAGTATACTTTTAGTAGAAGGAGGTTAAGCCCTAGATGTATTTCTTACAACTATTTCTTGGCACTTCAAAGCCATTCTACAGACACAATAAATCAATTGAACAATGTATTTTTTACTATTGAGCTTGAATGCTAGTTTTGAAGTACTTTATACTTTACATTGGGTTCAAATTCATACGATACCATACAAAATAATTTCTTTTTGCTTGAAATTTTCTTTTATTAGTTGGGTTAAAAAATTTCAAACATTTGTTGTATAAGGTATAATATATACTTTACCTTTAGTAACAAGCTCTTCCTTTGCTAGATTTTTAGAAGCTAGGCCTTCCAACCTTACATCTTTACAAAATACTTTACAAAATACAATAAATATTGTTGTTGCTTGATTTGAACAGATGCATGTGACTATTTCACAAAATTAATTTATTGAATGAGAACTAAGGTAGGTACACCCAAAATAGCACCTGACCTTAAAGCATCCTATACAATGTGCATACATTTTCAAAATCAATCATGTACCCAGACTGTAGATGGCACTTTCAGAAACACGCTTTGACTGTTAATAACTTTTGCATACAGTATCCAAATCCATTGTTCTTTGGTGTGTTGGAACATGCTTTCATTCACCAACAAGACTATAAAAAAAATCTGAACAACATGATAACAGGAACTAAGCACAGTATGAAAAACTAACGCTTTTGGATGTACCTACCTTACTTAACAGAATTAAATGACTACTTCACAAAATTAGTTTATTGAATGAAAACTACTTAACAGAATTAAATGACTACTTCACAAAATTAGTTTATTGAATGAGAACTACTTAACAAAATTAAATGACTACTTCACAAAATTAGTTCATTGAATGAAAACTACTTAACAAAATTAAATGACTACTTCACAAAATTAGGTGACATAAACTAATTGCTTCTAATTGAGCAAATTTTGTACCTGGTGAACTAATTTTATAACCTAATGGCATGACCTGAATGTTTTTTATTTTTTATTTTTCATTGTGCTTCTTTGAGAAATATGATTATTTTCGTTAATATTTTCTAAACTATTCAATTATGCCACCTTAATTTTTAAGAATTTCATTAGATGCCATATTTAATAATAATTTGAATTACTTTTTAACAAATCTGACCCATATCAAAGGTGGTTCAAAGTTGTTCATTTGACTAGTTTTACGAATCGAATTTGATCTCCAAATGTGTTTTTAAGAAAATTTCAGCATACTTTTTCAACACTAGAACATTACAATCTCTCAATCTATGTGGCCAAATGACTCCAAATTTGATTCACATCATCTACAACACATACACTACAAGATTGTACAGTTGAAATTTCCACATCTTAATGACATTTAGACCTATAACACTTCAAAAGCAATGATGTTTTTAAGCCCCCAAACGCATTGGTCCTTCAGGGGTTAAGATAGTAAGTGCCCTACCTTGAAGGTTGAATCTTAGAGTAAGTTCCTACAAACAGTTCTCAATTACATCATTCTAAGAACCAAATTCACTATTTTGCCCCTATAATATGAAATCCGTTTCAATTGTTTCAAGAAAAAAATAAAAACATATTCACTCAAGCTTGGGAGTTGGAAACTTAAAGAACTGATTTCGGATGCACACAAATCTGCATTGCAACACTCTAGGTCTTCTGCAATGATCACCTAAACTCATTCACGCACTTACAGCACTGGATCTGTACAAGTCGCATTAATCATCTTCGAGGCATGATGTTGTACACTTTCCTTAACTCCTTAAGATCTGGGTTCGCCTTGATCCGATTGTACTTATCTCTTAAATCTCTGTAATTTTTCTCTTGCTTGTTATGAAGGTCCTCTTCCTCCCTTTCCTGCAACTGAGCACCACAAAAACAACCAATGGAACAATGAAATGAAATGAAATGAAAAGAAAAGAATAAGTGAGATATGACTGTTTCAAAGTTGTTTGTTTGTTTTCAATTTTACCTCACGAAGATACTTCGCCGCCTTCAGATGCTCCACAAGCTTCCGTCGCTTGGCTGCGTACAACTCCACGTTGTCGTCAGTCGCTTGCACAATTTTGATGGGAATGGGAGAATTTCTCCGGGTGCAAGGGTGATCCACCATCATGACGGCCTTGGCAAGCTGAGCTCGCGCGGGTCTTGGCATACCGCCCACCATCAACATGTAGTTTTGCAGTTGCGCTATCACCACGTCGGCTTTCCGCGGATCCTCCATCTCCAGTAACGCCATTCTGATCAGAAATTCCACGTTTTCTATTCAGCAAAAGAAATGTCATGAAATACGCAGCAACCAATAGAGATTGACAAGTACTCGAACCTCCTTGTAATGACTTTCTCTTGTATGACAGTCCAAAGTATCCAGCACATATTTTCAATTCAGAGAAAAAAAATTCACGATACAAAAAGCAACCAATTCATTAGTACACACTCAAACAGCTTTTATTATCATGACCTTCTCTAAAAAGACATTCAAAGTCTCCGGCGTACATTTTCTACTCAGAAAAAGAAACATAATGATATACAATGCATAGGAATACAAAACAACATCTTTACCATGACCTCCTGTAAAACGTCATTCTAAAGCATCCAGCATGCTTGCCACAATATCATTGCGTTGTCACACACTCCACTTATGTCATGTTGAGAATTTCGGACCCCGGTGGTGTGGCATATGCACCCAGAGTCACCACTTGACATGTATACAATCTCTACATTTCAGGTGCACATACCGTGAGATCAAAGAGGCTTGAAAGGACATGACTTTAAGCTCACCCTGAATAGTTTGGCAACACCCCCAATGTCACCTTCGCCTCAATGTGTGGAGGACGCAGCATCTTGATAGCCATCACGGCAGCAAATTGATCAATGGCCGCCAACAGGATTTGGGGCGTGACCAAAGGGGACAACGACTCCACAAGCACGCACCGCTTTACAAGCTCGTTGAGAAACGGTTTCATCGTGTCTTCCGGTGCATCATCAGGGAAAGATTCTCGGGAAGGACTCACCCAGTCCCACCATTTCTCTTCTGCACTCTTCACTCCTGCACCTTCGGCACTGCCCATTTCTTCTCAAGAATGTTGATTGTTCTTACAAAAAAGAAGCACCTGCATGTCCAGAATTTCAGTGCAAAAGATCGGAAAACAATTGCAAGTCTCATGTATCCCAATTATACTCCCTTCAAAACGAACCCATTTCTCATTTTACACTCATTCCGGCTTCGGTGCTAGCTACTGCATCTCTAATGTTGGTTTTTCTCACCAGAAAACAGCACCTGCACATAAAGGTTTTCAGTGCAAACAATCGAAAACAATTGCAAAAATACGTACCCAACATGTAACCCAAGCTCTAACCAACGAAAACCGACCCCATTACTTTTCACTTATTCATTCCTGCGTCGATTTTACTTCCTGCTTCCCCAATGTTGAATGTTCATACCAGAAATCAACCCCCGCACAACGAGAATTTCAATGCAAAAGATCAGAAAAAATTGCAAAAGCTACATATTTCAATAAAACCAACGAAAACCGACCCGGTTTCTTCTGTACATTCTTTCTTTCTTACTTTAGTACTACCTACTGCTTCGCTACTGTCCATTTCGTATACACCTACACATCAAGAAATTCAGTGCGAAAGATCGAAACCAATTGCAAAACCTATGTGTCCGAAACGAATTCACCGCAAACAGAGGAGAACCAATTGCAAATCCGAAGAACTAACAACCTCCACCTCCCTCAAAGCATTGGGCTCCCAACCTGCTCCAATGCAGGCGATTTTCTTCAAACTGCGGGAGCCCAGAAGCTCTCGCATCTCCGCAATTGAGTGAGCGGCGACGTGGGGATGTTGAACCTTTCCAAGGTCGATGATGTCACTTGCAACCGTCACAAAAACATTGGCAAGATCACTTTTCACCGAAAGAAATTGCAGCAGGAATTGAGGTTGGAATTGGGTTGGGATTAGGGCTCTGGGTACGTCCGATTCAGCGAGACGGGTAACTTCCTGTGCTTGCGGGATGTGGGGGTTGAAGCTTCAAGCATAAGCAAGAAGTGTAACGAACCTTCGGGACATCGAGACGTACGAAGCCCTAATGAGATCGCATGGGGTGGGGATGAATGATTTCCAGTTTTCATCCATCGGTGGTGAGAGCAAAGGCCACACTGACCAAAATTGGATCAACCCTAAGTACAACGGAACATATTAACCACTGGAGTATTACTAAAAATAAACTAATTTTATTTGGACTTGTTAGTAAATTCCAAAAGGCATTAGCATGCATTATTTAGACATTGTAAGAATCTTGACGTCACCTTGATAGACTGTGCTTAGAGTGGATAGTGTCAAAATGTTTTTTCTCATCAAATTAACCATTAAATATAAGAAGGGGTACACGTGTCATTTTTTTATTAAAATTTTTTTGGTAACAATTGTAAAATCATAAAAAATATTTGTATCATATTGCCTACATCCCATACCAAACAAGTGCATTCCTTTGAGCCTGTGCCATACATCATGTCATTAATGTACTACAATATTGGAACATTGATGTCTACCTCCTTTGGTTTTGCCAATGCTATTTTTAGGGCATTTAAAACAAATTCTTTTGTAATTGGCTCCTAAGTTCGCAATATGTTCTACTTTTGCCATGTTGCAATCTTTCCCTCCTTGAGCTACTGCTTTGAGGATCTTTGAATGGGGGTACCATGTCTACAATGCCACAACATAGTATATACGTAATGAACATCATTTGAGAACATGACAAACTCACATATACAACAATTATGAAAATATTTATATAAATGATGAATCATGATAAATAGATAACTCAATGTGTGTAGATGTTTTGTATTGCAAACACTTTGAGAATCTTTATAGCTTCACAGTTTCTTTAGTCTCAACAAAATTTCACAAACACATGTAGGAAATAAGAGCATTGGTCAAAAAGTTACAGTTTGCTATAATGTCAACATTTAAAATAAACCATCCAACTTGAATGAACCCTAAATTGTTATTGATCAAATCCTAAATAAAACTTGTCCTTACAAACAATACTAAATCCTTCATAATTGGCATCAATCACAAAATCTCAAAGCAATTCAACAAGATTTCAATGATTTTTGTATTCTTTCACAATCATAAATCATAGAAATGCCTCAACACTAGTGATGTAAGCTCACATTGACAACTCCATATATCTATCACAAACTATCAAAAATGCATGAATTTCCACAAATTCAAAATAGACTTGCTCTGAACTAGAACCAAACAAAGGACCTTGAATATATTGCTAAGATGAAAACTTCCACAACTCTCAACAATGAAGCTCCACATAGAAATGGTAAGTAAGAAAACTCGAAGATACAAGCAAGCAATAAAATAATTCCAATCTACTCACCCTATTGTGCCATTCCATATTGTGTCCTGTTACAATCTTAAACTGCCATGACTGTTTCTATCTCATCGTAGCCCTTGTCAATAGTCTTTTTTTCCCATCACTAAGAAAATCTACGATTGAAATGGACGGATTTGTAATCCATGGCTAGTATTTTATTTTCTAGAGGGAGGGGGCAATCCAGATTCATTCATCAATCACCATAGATAGTAATTTGGCAGTGGATTGGCAGTTACTGCCACTTTTTGGTACATTGTGTGAACAATGTACCAAAAAGTGGCAATAACTACCAATTCTAAAAAACTTAAAATTTTAATTTTGATTTAGTATACTTGGCATGTTTTTACACGCCAAAGAATTTAAAATTTAAAAATTTTAATTTTTTTTGGGTGCACAATCACTGTGCATTCAAAAAAAATTTAACTTTTAAACTTTTAAATCTTCATTTTCCTCCCCCCCTCTCTACTTATAATTTCTTGAAACCAACTTGATTGACAAACATTATGGGACATGTGTTCCTATATATATATTCCTATTTGTATTCGTATGTGTATGTGTATTTGTATTCATATGTGTACCGTATCTATACTATATCTATACCAAATCTATATAATTTGTATAATACATGTAGAGTATCCGTATCCGTATCCGTATCTGAACGGTTCAGATTATATCTTATATGATCAATTTTCGAGAAATCAACAGTGATTACAAAGGTAAATTTTTGGGTTTTTTTAATCAATGGCTTGTAAATTTTTTGAGAGCGGGAGGGGGGCGGGCTAATTAATTGATCTGGGTGGTACGCTACTTTTCGTCACATTGTAAGAATGAATTATGAATTTTCAAAGTATTATCTTTAGGAGTACTAAAAACTAACATCAAATTCTCATAAGCTTTCATTTCTGAATTGTGTGTATCTTGTCTAATCAATATTTAGGAAAAAAAATACTCTTTTTTGTCCAAATAAGTTAGATGTGTCATAAAACAAGGTTGATTGTAGTGAACAATATTTACCTTTGGATTAAAAAGAATCATTTGTATATAAATGCTATTGAGACAAAATGTAAACAATTTGAAAATGAAAGTCTACAAATGTTAAGTGTTGACTTTTAGTTCACCTAGACACAATACTTTGAAAATGCATAACTTATTGATACAAGGTCCAAATAATGCATGCTAAATTGCTAATGTTTGGCTGAAGCTTCTTTTAGTTCTAAATGAGGCCAAATAAAATTCATTTATATTTAAAAATAATAGACATTCTTGCTTGTAATTAAAACTGACTGTAGTTGCTTATACTTAGTCAACTAGCCCTTCAAAAAATCACCAAGACAAAACATTGCACCTGATGAGGTATGCACACCTATAATCTCTACTAATTAGTATTGAACATAGTTAAAAAAAAAACTAAAATTTCTATACGATCTTATTGGCAAGTGCAAGAAGATTCAAACACATTTTAGCATGCATCATTTGAATACCGTATAAATAAGTTATAAATTTTTAAAGTATTGTCACTAGGAATACCCTAAATGTGTCTTCTTTGCCATCTAAAAAATTCTTCCTAATTTCAAGTAAAATTTCTTATGACTCTTACACCTAATGATGAAAAAAATTATATTTTGGCATAAAGGAGATAAATTTTCACATTGAGTATGAGTTTTGAAAGGATTAATTCAAAACTAACTTTGTACAAACCTGCACTAATTTCTACTTGTCCGTTAAAGAACATAACAACTGATGCTTACAAGAGCCCCCTACCTTGGTAGCTCAAATCCCATCCAATAATTTTCCATCTGTTACTCTATAATATTTTGCAAAATGTATATTTCAAACCCACTCAATTTTTGAGGTGAATTTGTCAATTTGTACAAACTTTTGTTACAATTGTAGAGTAGTAGATTTTCCTTAAAGATTGCCTTGAAATTTAACAAAAGTTGCAATCCCCTCATATGCTTTGAGCAATTATATGTACACCTTTAAATACTTAGTGAAAGTTTATACTAAACCAACACTATATTTAAAGGGCCAACAACACAAATTACAATTGTACATTTGTTTTTCCTAAATGTACACTAACGTTTATATACAATGTTAGTTTCTTAGTTTTGTTGATTTGACAACACTTATCCTATATCTAATTTCAAATTTGTTAGAAAATTAATGAGAGCAAATTCTTTTTTACAATGTACTGATTTTAGGAATGGGCACAATGTAGGCATGTATTCAAACTAAAATTTACATTCTTAAATACCTTGCATGAGGCCTAGGGGTTCACTTGGCACATTTTAAAAACTATACTCAAACTAATATATGTAGGACTTTATTCATTTTAAATAAAATTTTACAAAAGATATACAAATAAATTAGGAACATTCATAGTAGCAAGTATAATAAATAATATAGGTAGCCTAAAAGTCAAGGCCATTCAAAATTTGTACATGTAATCAAAGGGCTACAAAATTTGATCTTTTCTATTGTAATTAGTATTTCATGTTTTATACAATTGGGTTACATGTGTTTGGATGAATGTTCCTTGTAAATTGTGTTGTTTGATGCTCTATAATGCCATATTTGTTGTGTCTTTTCAAGTTGTATGTTTCAATTGCATGATCTTTCATTTTTCCCCTTAAAATACTTTGGTTAAATAATGACCATTTCTATGGAAGGCAAATTCCTTCACTTAGATATTTGAGTTATCTACATTACAAATGTCTTGTGTTGTTTTTAGGTATATTTGTTGTTAGGTTGGAGTTGGCAAAATATTTTGACTTGTATAGCCCATTTTTTTTTGAGCAATTTGTAAAATATTTGGTGTAATATGAAGTCAGGTTCCTTAAACAAATTTGTAGTAGGTACTAGGCTTATGTATAATTCTTCTAGCAAAAGTGCAATATATCTTTTTCTAGCAAAATAATATTTTGTTGATATCAATAAGAAGAAAATTTGAATTGACATACAACCAGAGTTCCTTCATATTTTTTGGACTTTTGAGAAATTACTTATAAATTTTTAGAAGTCAATGACATTGATTATGGAACATCTCTTGTACATTGTAGAAAGCAAAATGTAACTTTGAATCATCATCACATTTGTTAGAAAACACACAACATATGTATGAAATAAATTGGATTCTATACTTGTTTTGTTTATATTTTTTCCATTATACTTTTGCTTTCACCTTGCATTATAGATTGCCTTTTTCTTTGTAAATAATATAACCTAAAAGAATTTGCATTGAAATGGGAATTATAAGTGATGATAGAGAGCTATAGTTAAATGGGTCATTTCATCAAATTAAGTATTATAGGGACCCTTAAAATGATTGAAGTTTGAACCACTATGGAGATGACTAATGTCTACACAATATTCAAAGTCTTGAGTGACAATATTATAGTAGGTTAGTGCACAAATGGAATTGGTATGTATCTTTTGGAAATAAAACCATAAAAGAAACTAAGTGTTTTAATGTGATTAGTCAATAGTAGTTGTTTTAAGAATACTTTTTGTAACCATCGATCTTAGTTCAATAATGTAACCATTAGGTATGTACTTAAATATTGGTTTTGGGATCAAATGACTCTTTCAAACTATTGGACAACACACTTCAAAAATTCATAACATATTTATTATTTGCCTCCCCAAATCATTATTTTATTTTATTTATTTATCAAGTTATTTTTAGCTTTAAATAATAAACTCATTGATCCTAGGAAGACAAAATAATTCTTTCCATACAATGAACTCATTCATTTTTATTATGAAAACCTAAAATCAATTGTCTTTTAAGTGACAAAATTACTAGATGACAATTTCTATTGAAAGAACCTCCCATGCAAAGAAGTCTTTTCTATGTGTCAATATAGAATAAAAAAAACCCTCCTTATTTTCGACTCTTAGTTTTATATCACACAAGGTCTCTTATATATTTGTTTTAAGGCAAGAATCCAAAACTTCCAAATTAAATCATCCATGATGAATAGTTTGATTCAATATTTTTTCCATCATAAAAATAAGAAGGCAAATAGGATGTGTATGAGAGTATCTATTTCCATGTATTTCTCCAGCCTTGAATTTTTGAAAGAATAGAGTCCCTTATATATTCACTTTCAAATTTCTACCTCTTGGAAATCTCCTATAGATATTCTCTTTTATTTTTTTAAACCAAATATGATGATGTCAACAAGTACTTGTCTCTCTTCTTTCAGAGCTTCTTTTCTCACAAACTCTCCAAGTTCAAAGAATCTTGAGAATTTTTTTGTTTTTTATTACTTGGTCTTGTCGACTAGTATGAATGATCATGATGGAGTTGACGGATCACAAGGAAGATACGCAGAAACTGACAAAACGAGGCTCAAAGCCTCAAACAGCCACCCAAACCCAACTTCCACGAAGTTTCCCTGTCCACAAAAAGAACCGTTCAAACTCGATGAGCCCTAGAATTCAAAAGACGATATCCCCAACATCTACGAAACAGGCTGATATCTCCCCGAAGACTAAGAGTCCAAGCCAGTCACTCTGAAATGAACGGACATCGAACATTCCAGAGCAGGGCTCTGCCTCTTCGTCTTCTTCGTCCTCTTCCTTGCTTTCTTCCTCGATGCAAGCAGACGGCGACACTACGCCTTCTTCGTCGTCCTCCTCGTAAGGGACGTCAACAGGGCGCTTCCCGGCGCTGCTTCGTGGCCGCTGCTCCTCCTCAGGTCGGTGCTTCGCGCTTGTTGCATTCTTCTCTTCTTCTTCTACTCCATCTTCGCCTTCTTATATGCTGGGACACAAATTTGGGCGCCAGTTTTGGAGCCATTTGGGGAACCATTTGGGGAATCAGTTGGGGAGTCGTTTGAAGCCTGGGATTGGGAGTTTTGGTGGAGTTTCGAGCGGTTTGGTGCGGACTAGGGTTTGGCATTCCGAAGCGATGGCGATGGAGATTTTGGAGACACAAGTGGGGATTGTAGGGTCTGGCCCTGCGGCTCACACGGCTGCCGTTTACTGTGCTCGCGCTGAGCTTCATCCGGTGTTGTTAGAAGGATGGCTGGCGAATGGAATCGCAGCGGGTGGGCAGTTGACGACAACTACCGACGTGGAGAATTTCCCAGGGTTTCCTGATGGGATTCTCGGAGCGGATCTTTGCGATCGGTTTCGTGCGCAGAGTGTGCGCTTCGGGACGAAAGTTTATTCCGAGACGGTGAACCGAGTGGACTTCTCCGTGCGCCCGTTCAAGCTTTTTACGGATAATAAAGAGATTCGTGCGCAGACTGTGATTATTGCAACTGGCGCCGTGGCGAAGCGGTTGGATTTTCCGGGGTCCGGGGAGGAGCACGGGTACTGGAACAGAGGAATCTCGGCCTGTGCTGTGTGTGATGGCGCGGCGCCGATCTTTAGGAACAAGCCGTTGGCGGTGATCGGCGGGGGCGACTCCGCCATGGAGGAGGCCAACTTTTTAACGAAGTACGGGTCGAAGGTGTACTTGATTCATCGGAGGGATACTTTTCGAGCGAGTAAGATCATGCAAGCGCGGGCAATGGCGAACCCTAAGATCGAGGTCTTGTGGAATAGCACAGTGACGGAAGCGAAAGGGAACAAGAGGGGATTGTTAGGCGAATTGACGGTGAAGAACTTGGTGAGCGGGGAGGTGAAGGCGCTGGAGGTCAGTGGACTCTTCTTCGCGATCGGGCACGAGCCGGCGTCGAAGTTCCTGGGTGGACAGATCGAGACGGACGCGGATGGTTATGTTATCACGAAGCCAGGCACGACGCTGACGAGTGTGGCAGGAGTGTTTGCTGCTGGAGATGTGCAGGACAAGAAGTACCGGCAGGCCATCACTGCGGCTGGGACGGGGTGTATGGCGGCATTGGAGGCCGAGCATTACTTGCAGGAGCATGGCGGCCAGGAGGGGAAGTCTGAGGACGAACCAGTGGATTTGAGTTCTAATGGCGACGGCACAGGGCCTTCGGCTGTGGTCGAGAAGCCTTTGGTGATGGCCAATGGGATGGTCAGCAAGGTGTAGACGCAGGTGAGTAGTGGAGTTTCACGCAATCTGTGCAATGAGGAGACTTCATGTAGAAAACCAAGCTGAAGCAGAAAACTCCTGGCGACGAGCGTTCTCTTAGCGGCAGGTTACGGCCCCAAATTAGGGTTTCTTTCTGTCACATTGCCTTCCGTGTTGGTGGAACAGGCGCAGTTTGGGTGACAGCTGATGATGGAGCAGTTTTCTGCATTCCATTTGCAGGTTGTACTCGATTTTGGTAATGGATTGTACGAGGCTATGACTGGCACCTCCTCCTCTGGCATTTTGCGAGGGGACGAGAGGAGATCCAAAGAATCTGGCGGTTGTTGGCCTCTCCACAGCAAGGGCAGGTTTCGCTGATATTTGGAAGCTTATGAACGATCTGGTCTAGGGCAAGGACCTCAGTCTTTGATATACACCGGTTTGCTAGTGGTATCGGCTGGGCCTCGTGAATAGCAGTTCCAGCCACACTGCGTAATTGATTTCACACTCATGCTGATTTGCAGGAGTGTTAGGTGACACTGTTCCAGTCCGGTTGTAAATCTTAACACCTTCCTCTGATAATGTGATTTATTGTTAATACCCCGTCGTCTAAAGATTTTTCTGATGGAAGATATGGTGGGTTGCATCTTTTTCGGTATCGTGGTTGTTTTCGACTGTTTCTTGGATGATTTTGGCGGTGCTTTGGGAAGAGGATATGGAGGTCATGAATTTTTCAGTTGTCTCTGGTGTCCGGTTTACCATTATCAAATTCTACAATGACAGGGATATCATCTTAAACGCTTGAGATATGGGGATAATCTATTCTCAGTTGCGAAGATTGGAAACATGGAGGCTGCTTGGAGTGACCCAGGTAATCAGCTGCAGAGAGTGCAAGTGCAAATGGCTTCAAAATTTGTGTAGAGTCCTGGCGCAACAGTGATCTGAAGCCTCAGTAGTAGGCAAGGTATCTAAGAAAAAGCAGTGCACTTAAGGAATGCAAACCTGATTGACACTGTAGACAGGCCCCTGGATGCATGTTGAACTACAAAGCTTTTATGGAACGATTCTAGGGTTGCTCTACTTTATTACTCAGCACGGTATCTCTGTTTTTTTCAAGGATACCCGAGGAGTATTTCTTAGGGCTTGCAAGTCTAGTCCGTAGGGTACAATGTCTAATTGCATATTCCTATTGGAGTAGTGTATGTTAGCATGAGTTGATTGATGCCAATTTGAGAGAGAAATTGGAGTTCTTTCTCTCTATGCTTTGCTAGCCATCTCTATGAAAATGGATTCTTATGGATGTTGTGACTAGCAATAGCAATCATAACCCTAGTCATCATATCAAGACAGCTTGTGAGTTATAGTTTTGTCATTGTACATCAGTCACTTTGCTAAGCCAAAGGATGTTTGGCATGTTAAAAAAGGCTGTCTTTTGTTGATCCTCAACATCTTACATTGTTACATTGTCTCCTTCTTTGCAACTTCTAAGATTAACCCCTAAACAACGAGTTGGTGGCCATGGAATTGAGGAATTTTGATACCATGGGAATCATTGGTTCAAAAAAATCTAAAAACACACATTGGAAGTCAAAGCACAATAGAAGATCTTCCTTTTCCACCCCTAATTCCGAGGATGAATGATTGCAATTCTGTCCTACATAGAAAGATTCCTTGAAGTTCATCGACCAAAAAATGGCTTCGGCGTCGTTTAAGGGTTAATACAAATTTGAAATTTTGTTATATATCCATTATAATTGAGACTCAAGTTCTTTAAGATCATTGTCTTGTGCTCTTTCAATTGGGTTTGACAAGACCAATCACAAGAAACAAGTTAGGATTACAAGAATGTTGCAAAATATAGGCTTGACTAAGAAGTAAGTAGGCTCTACATCCTAATGTCTTAGTGAATTTGGATTGATTTTTATTCAACCTAGTTACTTGAATTTTGTAGAACATGCATTGATTTAAGTAGTGGAATTGGCCTTGAGCTATTTGGCCAAGTAAGAATAGCAAATCAATGTTTTTAAAATCTAACTTCAAAATAAATGGCCAATAAGATATAATCAAACTTGAAAACTTACAAATTCACTCACCTGCCAAGTCAGGCTACTTTAGTTAGCTAAATAAGGCTTATAATCAACGTTCTTAGAACATAACTTCAAAACTATATCACCAATTAGATATGATCAAACTTACAAACTTACAAATTTGTTTGGAGTTTCCATTCCACAAATGAAGTCCACACCCCTTGTACTGGGAATGAAATACTATTGTGCCACAACTCTTTCTTTCTTCTAATGTAGATCTAAACTGTGAACTAGCTGTGCCTCTTGTAGCTTCTACAAAAGATCAACATTCTAGAGAGGCCCTTTGGGTGGATGCTACACCTTCACTTCACTTCAATGCAATTACAAGTGCAATGTATCATTGGAAAATGAATCCATGGAAACATTGATTCGAGAATTTAATGTCAAATCTTTCTACACAAATGTAGTTGGGGCCACAAGCTTATCCAATGAATTCTTAGTGTACTATAAACCCTAAACAAAGGTCCTACTTCTAAATTGAACCATACATCTCCAATGGTACAACAGTAGTAGAAGAAAGATCTAAACCACTCTCACCTTGAAACAACAGTCCATGAAGTCAAAATAATTCAAAGTACAATCAACCCTAAACATAGAATACATTGTAGAGACTTAGAAACATATCTGAATATACCGTAAACCAAAAACCAAGCCGTAGAAGACAACATTTCTTCTAAGCATTCCTATAGTAGCCCTAAATCCTAAAACGGCACACTAATTAAGCCTAATGATAGAGCTTCTCTTAAATCCTAATGCACCACTACATTAACAAAGGGAAACAATAAAGAATACTACTAAAAAATAGAATTGTAAGCCCAAAGTACTTGAAGTTCAATAAATCCCAAACCCTAGCCGCCACTTAAAACCCTAATAGCAATGTACAACAAGACAACAAAACACTATGTCCACATAGATTACGAGGACATTGTAAAGGTACAAGTGCAAAGCTTGAGGTCATGTTTGATCCCTCTTGCATCTAACATACATAGATCATGCTAACATGGGGATATGCATGATATATATTGCCACTATGTTGAAACATTACAAGTGAAATACTACATTCTTTTCCAGGTAATTTTGGACCAAGCAAAAGTCAACATTCATTGTAGGATAAATATTGGCTAGGATGTGACTTTATTGTTAAGCAAAGATCTAAATCTAAGGAGCATGTAATAGTAGGATCTAGGTTCATAAATAAGAGGGTGAAAAATAACGAACACCCGACTAACAAAGAGATGCACTTTGTTTTCTTAATTGCACCACTAATGTACATTTCAACATGGGGTTGCTTTAAAGAACCCTTTCATTTTCACTTCAAAAACTTGTCAGTCATTCCACAAATACTTCCATTTTCACTTGAAAAATTTATAAGTTATTTCACAAAGGTTAAAAGAATGACGACTGCAGTTTGTTGCCATTTCCATTTCTGTTCGTAAGAAAATTTACTGAAAATCGTTAAGAATTTCAACTTCTCCCAAATTCCAATCAGGTCTTAAGAGGACGATTCCAGAGCTTCTGCCTTATATACCACTACAATTTCCACGTGTTCTGGTAGAACTGGTGATATACGTCGATTTCTACCTTCACTATCCAAATTGGAACAAATTCTGATTCTTCAGTTTCTCTCGAAAACGAAGGTGTATATGGAGTGATGGTCGGGAATAGGGCGCATCTGACTTGTCAATGGTCATACATTATTTACGCATCTTTAAAAAGCCACGCTCACTTCAATTCTTACATTTAGATGATCACCTACACGCTTTCCAGTGAAGAGCGGTAAGCTGAGTCAGTGAAGCAACAAGAGGGTAACATTCTAAATGGAATGAACGGCGTTCCTTGAATTGCGAGAACCTAACGTCTCTTCTATTCAACAGGTTCACACCAGCGCACAGCACCAGATCGGTTTGATTTCCATGTTTCTCGCACCAACAGTGCTGAGACTGCCGTCAAGGGGTACAATCAGCATAATACCCCACTGCTATATTCAACAATACACCCTCACACTTCATCGCCGACTCCGATTCCAGAACCAGCGATGATATGCAGAAAAGGTAAGACACAAAATGAATCGAGGCTGCAGTGCGCAGAACTCTCACGGATACGACTTCAACCGGCCACGTATATATTCTTAAAAGTCTCAAACCTCTGCCATTTTCATGAATGACGGATCCCAACAGCCTCAGTGGCCACCTAATGTCCTAAAATTGACGGAAACGGTCTAGAAAAAAAATTAGGAAAAAAACTCTTCCAGTCTGCAGCATTCCAGAGCAACAGCTGTCGCACAGAAAGAATTTGGCCGACCTGCTCAGCATCTGGCCATCTATCCAACGCCATCAATCATCTAGCTGTCAAAGGTGTCCTCATCATCATCGGGTAGAGGCAGAAGCGTGGCCGCTTGAAGCTCCGCTTCGTACTGCTTAACGGCATTCAAGTCGATTTGAACCTCAGGAGGAGCCAGGGCTGGCGACTCAACGAAATGTAGGTTAACGTCACTGCAAGACAATTCAAATTTCACGTCAGTCCGGCACCCCTCAGTGGCTAGACAAATCCCCTCACATCTAGAAATGACGACCAATACTCCATTCAATATGTTCACGCATAATTCTGCCCTCGACAGATTTCGGAAGGTTCCGATTTAACTATTGAAATATCTCAGTCCTGATACATCAGCAAATCTCCTTATGCTTACCCTGCAAGCTTCCTCGCCAAATACAGGTAAGGCTTCTCGAAGTTGTAGTTCGACTTGGCCGAAATCTCGTAGTACTGCAGGTTCTTCTTCCGGTGGAATGTTACCTGCTTCGCCTTCACCTGCCGGTTCTTCACGTCCACCTTGTTGCCACACAGCACGATCGGAATGTTCTCGCACACCCTGCAAAGGTCGCGATGCCAGGTCGGAACGTTCTTATACGTCAGACGAGCCGTGACGTCGAACATGATAATGGCACACTGACCGTGGATGCTGCAGAAACAACGCACGACTACAGTCAATCCGAATGTTGCGAACACTTGTAATCGCAATCGGCACAAAATTGCAGGAGCAAAAACTACGCACTTCTGATCAAAGCGAACTAGGGCACATGGACTCACTAGTATCCATCACGCAGTCCTCCAAATTTCTCTTGACCGGCAGTATCCCAGCAGTAGAACCGAATGCGTCCACAATTTGTGAAGAAATCTAGCGGGTGCACTTCCACGCCGATAGTAGCTGCACGACAAAACCCGTTATGAGAGGCCACCCAAAACTCGGACAAACAGTAATCCGCCATCAAGTCCAAACAGACTACTAAGTCAATATAAAATACACTGAGCAATCAAGGAAAACACTTACGTTCATATTTCTTCTCGAATTCACCAGTCAAATGACGCTTCACAAAGGTCGTCTTCCCTGCACGAATAACCACATCAGTTACGAATATTGCAAAACCTAGACAATAATACCAAAAATTCGTCGTGGAGAAAATCCATTCACGTTATCACTAACAGCAAGCATCCACTACCACAGTTCAGCACCCATACCTGTTCCACCATCTCCGACGATAACGAGCTTGAAGCTGGGGCAGTTGTCGGGGGTTTGCTGCCCGGGCAAAGCCTGCATCATTTCCCACGCCATCAGAAACCCTACTTTCACAAAACTTCTTCACCAAAAGTCACATCCATCGCACAGCAACCAGAACCGAAAAATCCACACCAAAACACAGTACACTCACGATATCCTCCAAAACACCGTTGGACCTCTCAATTAACCGAACGCGAACCCCAAGAGAGAAACAAACCCTATCCAAGACCACCTCCACAAAAGCCCTACCATGCGCCGAAGCACCTCCCCACCACAAGAAATCACGAAACAACTCTCTCTCACATTTGCCCCACGGTACAACGAATTCACCAGCACGGCTCTCACCAAACTCCAATCCACAGATGACGCAAACTCCAATGACACAAACAACCTCAAATCCAAACCATGATAGCCTCAGCAAAACATCAGAGAGAGAAAGAAAAGAAGCGTTACCATAATGTGAATCTGCACAAAGGCGATCGGCGAATCCGCAGCAAAGGAGAGATCCGTGAGAGGGAGTGCACGCGCAACAAGGAGAGGCTCACGGGAAGGAGAACAATAGAGTGGGTATGAAGTTATGTGAGGGGACGGGGAGCTTCTTTACGGAAGGACGGGAAGAGGTGCCAGCAGGAAGCGCAGGGAACCTTGGGAGCCGTCGATGGGGGCGATCTGAACCGTCGGATGGGAAAGGCGGTAGGAATTGGCAGTGGCGCCCCGTGCCCTAACCCTATTCCCGGTGGTCCGTGGTCCCCCAGTCCCCACGGTCCCAGGCCACGGTCCCCAGGCTCCCTTTCTCTCTTGGCCTCCGCTTGGCGTGCGTTGATTGTAAGCTACCTGGGCAGTGGTGGCCATCAAACGGTATTCAACGGTCCCTGCTTTTTTGAATGATGGGAGGGGGCCATCTGGCCCTCTCGGATTGGGTAATCTGTAATTGCACATTCTCTGAAGATTTTTCATGTTGTGCATAATTTTGGGTGGCCTACCTTAGAAGTGGTAAAAAAACAAGCAGCTACATTCCAAGAGGCTCTGTTACATATGTCCACTGTCCAGGAGTTTTTTGGGTTTTTTAAAAATTTATTAAGGTTACAAAGGAAACACCCAAAACCGTCAGTTTAAGCAATTCAGCATAGTTGAAGGCATTTTTTGTAAAAATAATATTTTATTAATATTTGTGAGTGAAAATCATGAATATTCAAAAAAAAATTTAAATTTTTTGGATGGAGTATGTAATTTTCATAAATTTTCAAAGTATTGGCTCCCTAGACCACTAGAACCATCCTATAGGTGTACCCTAAACTCAAACTCTGTTGAAATTAGCTATCAATAAATGAAAATTATACATGTGTCTTACAATTGCATCACCAAATTAGAACTAAACATTAGTACGACACTTTAATGAATGCTTATGAATAGATTTAGTGATACCCTAGGATTTAGGAATGGGTACAAGGACAGAAATGGATACAAGGATAGGAATGGGTGATTCTTCCTTATATTCAAACTTTTGAAAATCTACATTTTGTTATTGCAAAGTTTTCTCTTCTTTAAGGTAGAAACACCTGTAACCAATTAGTTAAGGTATTCTAGTCATGCTCTAGTGCAGTGCAAGGCAAAGCAAATATTTTCATGGGTACAATGATAGAGATGATGGGGGTTGCAAAAACTTCAATAATTTTATTTCATGAACTAAAATTACTTTGAATTCTGAAAGGCAAAAAGTGTTACGAATCAATAGCCAATGTGTAGTCTCTTTCAATTACAAATCCTTGAAAAAATCCTTTCTTGTTCATTACTTCTCACTTTCTTGCTCACCAATTTGGGACATATGTTTTGAACTTATTAGTTTCTACTTTGAAAAGAAAACAAAAAAACATTCCAAGCTCTAGTAGGAAATTTGTTCTAGTGATACTAGAAATAAATATAGTCTATAGGTTGGGGATGGATTGCTAATCAATTATGGGTGTTTGTACCATACATGGGAGAAATGAATATAATATTCTATAGCAACAATCTTGACTACCCTCCCTTCATTAAAATGGTATGGAATATTCTACACCAGGGTGATTGCAAGAAACACTTCACATTTTTGGCTCAAAATGTTGTTTTTTGGCATAGGACTTGTAGTACAGTGTGTCTGACGCGCGCCTACAAATCTCAACCGTCGATTTTTGGCACTTGCAGATCTGGACCGTCAGTGTAATACTATGTAGTATCATGCAGTATTATAGACTACTACAAGTGCTTCACAGGCCACATGGAGCAGAAAATATTAGAAAAAGGGTTTGTGGACCTTTTTATTTTTTAAAATTAAAAAATATATATATATATATATTTTTAAATCCAATTTTCTAAACAAAATTGTGTACACATTGCAAGAAAAAATTCCTCTAAAAAAGTTTTTCCCTCTTCATAGAGTTTGTGCAAAGGAAGGTCACTTTGACCCCATGTGGACAATAGACATTTTACTATTTTTATAAAAACTCACCGTCAATCCTTGAAATGTTAGTAGAACTCCAACTTGTCCAATTTATGGCTTCAAATTCGGATTTTTGAGTCATAAATAGGACTAAAAACCCCCAAAATGGCCAAGGTAGATAGCCAATTGGGGGAAATTTAAAAATAGTAAAATAATTTTTTTTAAATTGAAAAAATTACACAATATATAAAACTTTTTTGTGCACCTTCACTCCAAATTTCAAGTTGATAGGACAAAAGATGCAAAAGTTATGAACAAAAAACTACCTGTTGGAGGTCAAAGGGACAAAAAATAGGACAAGTGTTTCTTGCAATCACCCACCAAATAAGTTGTTTAGAGGACACTTGTCAAAATTTGTGAAAAAACATATTGTGAAGAAGTTGTGCAACATAGGACAATAAGAAAATCTTTAATGGATATGTCAATAGTGATCCACATACAATACAATGATTGATTTTGTTCGCTGGTTCCGTTCCTTGTCCAATCTTGCCTCTGGGCGTCCTCTCTCCCTGCCCCTTGGGCGTGTACCTGCCTCCGGGCGTTTTTATCAGTAAAGCTCCACCCTTGAAGGGTTTCACCACAATGATTGATTTTGTCATTGGATCAAATTTAGTGATTTTTAACTTATTTATTACTAAGTGATCTAATTCTACTAATAAATTGTTTCATTGAAAGTATTAACTACCATCCTGCCTTTTCTTTCACATCCTATTAATAATATAGATGGATTTTGTTGATGGAGTTGCATATAGCAAAACAACCCCCAATAAGCTACTAAATGTTATGAATTGATCGTAAATTTTTAACTAGAAATCAAAGAAATGGAGACAAGAATTGTTGAATATTTGCACTCCATTTGTCCCAGTAATAGCTTTTAAAAATCTTTCATTATAGAATTTAACTATATTTTCAATCATAGTACCACCAATACATACATTTGGGGATGAGTAACCTATCCTTTAAATATATGCAAATTCTTGAGCTTAGGCACTACTATTTAGGCATTGAAAATTCATGTAGAAAGTGTGACATTTAAGCACATTTTATAAATGCTACCACCTCTATCATTTCAAATGATTTAAAAGGTGGTGCCAACAATGGGATGCTGGAAATATGTTGCACAACCTAAATACTTACAATATGGAAACTTGGCCCACTTAATGATCAAATTTTCTTAGAGCCAAAGTCATCAACACTATTATCTAAAGAAGCAATTAGTATAAGGTGCCTCATATGAGCTAGGCTAAGCTTGCAAGGCTAAAGAAATGTTCTTAGATTGTTTCACTGATCCCCATAAGGTTGTTCAATACAAAAAACACTTACTGAATGTTCAAAATCAAGGAAACCTAGCTTTTTAAAGGACATGAATTTTGCTTGATTTAGGAGATTTTAGTGGGACAAAGGGAGTCTTTTGGAAGGTGATTTGGTAGTTTGAATGCAATATAAATGGATTTAATCTCTATAGGACCATTGGTTCCTTAAGGAACAAAACAGGTTTCAAGCAAGCTCTTGTGAGTTCAATATTTGGTCAAACTTTTTAATAAGATAGAAAAAATTACTAGCTTCATGGAAACATAATTTTTATTTCAATTGATACTTGGGATCAAAATTATGCCATAATTAATCATACCCGATTTTGCAGGGTAGAAAAAAAAATTCAAAAACTTGGAATAAAACTTAAATTTTTTTTTGATAGATTTTATTCTTAAAGAATGAAAATCGCATTATTTCTTAAACCTTTATATTTCCTATATCCTCAACTTAATTCTTTATGATTAATTTTTTAATTCAAAGTCTAAAGTTCTTTATATTATAAAGATTCAAAGTCATATATAGTAGGGTGATTGCAAGAAACACTTGACCTATTTGTTGCATTTCATTGCACCCTAGTTTTTGATTTTTTTTAGCCAGAACTTTTGTATTGTAGCTCTAAATGACTCAAAATTTATAGGGAAGTTACTTATAGCTATTATGTATCTATAATGAATTTTGGGGATTTTTCAAAAATAATTTATTATTTTAAAATAGCCTTGAAAATTTCTCATAGTACTTGATTTAGGGTTTTTTTGGCACCATTTTTCTCCAAATAAAAAAATTTTGACCTAAAATTTGAAGAAAATGGTCTCTTAGTAAACTTATAGCTATTGTCCAAAGGAATTTTTAAAATACTTATTTTTATATGTTGTAAAATTTCACAAAGAGAGCTTCATTCACTACAAAAAAATGAGTGTCCACAATGACTACAAAATGACTATTGTAGTCATTTTGCAGTCATCTTGTAGTCATTGTGGACACTCATTTTTTTGTAGTGATTTTGTATTTTTTTACAAAGGTATAAAACACTATTTTGGTGATTTTTTTGGTGTAATCTCATCACCAAAAAGTTTATTCAAGTGTTATATTCTTATGTATTTTTTTAAAATCCCTATTTTCACAAATCAAAATGTCACGAGTTGTATTTTCTTCACCAAAACTTTGGACATAGAATTCCGGTGAAATAAATACAACTTATGACATTTTAATTTGTAAAAAATAGGATTTTCTTAAATACATAAAACTATGAAATCGAAATGCCATTTTAGTACAATTTTTGGTCAAATTCAATCATCTCTTTTGGTTGTTCCTCAGGCTCTTCATTTTCAATAATGTTTACATTATTATTTTAATTGTCTTTTGAATCTCATCAATTTCTTTGTCAATTTCAATAGTGGAGTTGGCAGTTACTGTTGTGTTTGGGTACAATGTATCCAGAAGTGGCAATAACTACCAACTCTAAAAAATTTAAAATTTTAACCCCTAAAGGACCAACATGCATTTTTTGGGTGTATAGAAATTTTGGGCAGGTACGTGTGATTAGAAATTTGAATATTTTGGGCTGAAATTTTAATAGAAGGTGGGGGCGAGGAATATCTTCATGTATACCAAATTTCATGACATTTGGAAATATGAGTCAAAAGTTATGGCCTAATATGTTGCTTTTTTTCGTAACTGGGCAGTCCGGGCAGATTAGAAAAAATCACTTTTTTCAAAAATAAAAATTTTAAACTAGTTTTCTACATTTATATACAAGTGGAAAGCTTTGAATCATTCCATTTCAATCAAAGAGTCAAAAGTTATGAGTTTTTTTTGTTTGCGGGCAATTATGGATTCTCTACTATTAAAAAAACTTTGAAGTCATTTATTTCACTCAATTTTCAATATTTTTGGAAAAAAATAAAATCCTAGGATTGAGATTGATTGTTACAACATTACAACCATTGGGATTGGCATTTTTTAATTCCACAATTAAATTCTTAACAATTTAGTGTTATGAATCATTCTCTACTTCTTTCTACTTACTATTTTTTTCCTATATGTTGTACAATTCCAAATGATGTGAAATTTTTTGAGCATATCCCCATCTTGTTTAGGAAACTGAATTCAAAGAAGCACCACCATTTTCAACATTTTTTCTTTGAGAAGTGAGCATGTGAAGTGCAGCTGCCCGGTTTTTTGCAGGATTGAAAAAATGGTTTTGGTGAATTTGAATGCTTATATCTTTTGATTCACATGGTGGAATTTTCTGAAATTTTTACCACATGTTGTTTAGACATTATACTACGAGATCCTACGGTTACATATGTCAAAAATTGTTTTTTTCAAGAAAATTGGTAGTTGTACTAGAAATGGCAGTTTTGGAGCATTTTTGGTGAATACATAGTCATGGAACTTTAGGGGTTAATTTGGATACAGTACACTTGGCATGTTCTTACAGGCCAAAGAATTTTAAATTTTAAATTTAAATTTTTTTTCAAGTGCATGATCATTGTGCACCAAATTTTTTTTTTAATTTTAAATCTTTAAATCTTCCTTTCCTTCCCCCCCTCTCCTCTTGTTAGTTTTTGAAACCAACTAATTGACAAACATTATGGGACAAGTGATCTTATATTGGTATTCATATTCGTATTCGTATTTTTATTTGTACTTGTACTTGTATTTGAATCTAGATCGTCTCTGGACCGTATCCATCTATATCCATATATTATATAGAGAGTATCCGTATCTATATTCGTATCTGTATTTGAACGGTTTAGATTAAATCTTACACAATCAATGGCTTGGGAATTTTTGAGAAATCAACGGTGATTACAAAGGTAAGCTTCTTCTTCTTTTTTAAATCAATAGCTTGAAGATTTTTTGAGAGAGGAAGGGGGGCTAATTAATTGACTTGGATGGTAGGCCACTTTTCGTCACATTGCACATTGTGTAGCTGTTTTGATTTAGATTGTTTTTGTTTAATAAGAATTTGTTTTGTAAATATCTCATACAAGTGAAAACTTGGGATTTGTATTCAATACCTTTGAATATATTCATAAATAATTTGTTTTCAAAGAATATTTTGAAGTAGTGTGAGTTTTGAAAATACTTGGGTGTACACTCCTTGTTTCATTGACGTCAACATGCAAACTAATGAAGAACAATTTTAATTGCCTTAGACCTAAATTTTATACAATTATTCAAACTAAATTAGCATTTGTATAATGGACTTTTAGACTTTAAAAATAATGAAGGCTATACAAAAAAACATTATTTTATCAATTTTTTAAAAAAAAAATTCCCTGCCAAAATTCCCTTCTAAAAACTTGAACTTTCCATAGTATACTTAGTATAGTATAAATCCATGAGTTGTATACTGAATTCATAGAGGTGTAAGAATTTATCATTTATTAAGGGTCAACTAAAATCCCATATGCTTGCTATATATGCAAATTGAAATTTGGATGAATGAACCCGTAAATGAATGATATTTTTACTAGCCAAGCACTTTTGTTAGTTTAGTTAGTAACTGAGTGGTGGAATAAATGGGCAATTGGGATTCAATGAAGTTTTTTGAACATTAGAGTTTTTGTTTATGGTGGCAGAGTTTTTTGTAATTTGCTTGAGAGATTTCAAATTTGTGATTGAATTTGGTTTAGAATTCACAAGGATGAAATGAATAATATAGATGTTTATTATAACTATTTACATGTCAATTGTTTGTATGACTTTCTACTATGTTGTATTTATAATGAACATAGGGTTTTAAAAAAAATTGGCACACAAAATTTTTTTAACTAAAAGATAGGGTACAAGAAATAAGCACCCTTTAGAAATTTAGGTAAAGTAACCCCCCCCATAAACTCAAAAAAATTACGTAAATAGCCCTTGAATAATGGGGGCTTGTTTGCAAGTGATCAATAACTTCCCAAATAGTGCACCCCTCGGGTGAAAATATCACAAATTATTTTGGTGTGAATCTTTTAATCAATTTTTTATTCTTATTTTATACATAATTTGTGCATTAACCTTCAAAGGTTCCAAGGCCATTTTTCATCAAAGTTCTCTCACACAACTTCCATTTCTATTTGCAAAGAGTTGAAAATTCTAAAATTTGTTTTATTTGTGTATCTTACCATAGGATTTTGTACTAGACTAGTGTAAAAATGTGTGGAAGAAATTTCAAAAACTTCAAATTCAAAGATTACGATGTATTTAAATTCAAAAAGAAAAAAAAAGACCTTACTCAATTAGAAATTTTGGGCATTAAATTTTTTTAATTTAAGGTTTTGCACATTTGCACAAATGGTTTTAAATTTCTAATTTTTTATGTTGAACAATTGAGTTGAGAATATAGGAAAAAAAGGTTCACTCACCCACCTACATTTGATTTTCACTCATTAAGAATATATTAAGCAAAAGAAGGTTCAAGATATAAGGGTAAAAATTAATTGTTCATACTGCTCAAATGGGATCAAAACACACTAATCTGAGCAATGGAATTATTATAGCAAGAATTCTTAATTTGGAAAAACTTTTTATTGAAAATTTGTAAAAATTGAGTTAAAAAAAATCCTACAAATTTGTTTTCTAGAACATGTTTGGAATGCCAAAAAAAAAGATTGTATATATTTTCATATACTAAATCCAAATGAAATAAATCAAAGTTTTCTATGCATGAATTATACAATATGTTCAAAAATAAACTCTTTTTGTACATTGTACATTAAAACATTTTTTTTAACATGTTTGTGTTCATTTATTCATTACTCTCTAATATTATATAGATCTTGTAAGAGATTTAGTTTCTATTTATTATGTTTGCATGATTGTCTTTTTGCATAAGAGGTTTTTGGCCGTGTTGGAAAACTGCGAGTTCCTGGACTGTGGAAACTTGCTGAAGCAAATCCCAGTAGTTGATCTGATGTAATCTAATGTAGCAAAGAGACTGCCACATTTGATAATAATATTTTATTATATACATATATATATACATATATATATATATATTTGAAAAAAAACTAATTTCTTAAAAAATAATTAAATTTCAAATTAAATTAAATTATTTTGAAATTTTATTTTTTATTATTAAATTTTATTTTTTATTTTCTAATTTCGTTTGAATTTTTTTTAATTTTGACCGACACGGACTGGTTTGCAGAATAGGGAATGGCACTAAAATAGTCTTTTAGTACCCTAAAAAAACCTCTTCTGGCGTATTTGAGGTTAAATATTGTTTTTAACTATTCTATACCACATTGTCATAATGCATAAAATGGAAATGAACTTTGAAACATTAGAAAGAATTTAAGGTTTTTGTGATGCAATTTAAGGTGGCATTCTTTTTTGTACTTATATCAAATTACAAAATCGAAAGGCAATCGAAAGTATATATACTAATCTTTAAATATCTAGGGGGGGAGATCACTTAGTGTATCAAAAACAAACTACATGTGTCAAAGTGATTTTTTGATCCCCTATATACTTTTCTATAAAATATGATTTCAATCTATAATTCTGAGATGTGCTTAATAATAACAATATGTTTCTATTGCCAAAAATTTTGAACTCAAATAACGTATAGAATGATTCCTAGAGTAGGTTAAAAAATGAACGAAATTGGCAGGTTTTTCAACTCAAATATTTATAAAGAATGCATTTCAATGACCACGGCATCAATATTCAAGAAAAATAAACTATCAATGAAGAACTATTTTGAACAATTTTTGGTTCATTTTCTAGACAACTATTTCTTATATAAAATAAGGGTGTAAAGGTTATTCTTAGCTCTATAAAATATATTCTTACTTCAAAAATATGTAAATATTTATAATTACCAATAAAAATATCAATAATTCAAGTTCTAAAATTTCAAAGTCAGGATAAGGTCTCCTATTTTCTTTTCTTTGTTTTATTTAAATTTCAGGACATAAAATAGGGGGTCCAAAATCTTAACACTTCTTGCGCCTAAAGATTATTCTAAGTGATTTTGAAAGAGGGCAACAATGCCGAAATATTACAACAAGTACATGTTTTTGACTATTTGACTAAATTGTATTAAAAAATTCAAATTTCATTAGTATGATGTTTTAAAAATACACACTACAAGAATCAAGAGCCATCTTTCAAATTCTATATACGCATGATAAAATTAGATTTCAAGTAATAAGCTCATTGCATCCAATGCATTTTTGCCCATTTTGTTGTAAATATTGAAAATTCTTGAAATTCTTGAATTAAATATTTTTCCTAGGAACCTACAATACTTACAAGAAGTACATTTGCAATGCTACTACTAAACTAATAGAAGGGATTGCCCAATCTTCATGTTCAAGGATATTATAGAATGAACAAAAGTGAAGACTACCAAAGAATAGAAATTGTAGTCATATTCTTATTTGAATAATTTTAGGTGAAGTTTCATTTACTTTGAATGCAAGGGCCTTGAATGAAATTATGACACCTCCATAATTTTCAATCCCTAAGTTTGAATTGCTAATCTATAACTAAATAGAAATTATTTTAACCAATATTCTACAAAAAAAAGTATATACCTAAATATCTACTACCTTAGACATGCTTGGTTTTATCATACATTTGACCATATGAATTTTTCTTTAGTCTACCTAATATTATAAAAGCCATATGTTTTTGATGACAAGACCAAATTTTTACCGACAAATTTTAGTGGACATCCAATGTAAAAAATAGTATTTTTGTGTCACCCTAAACACCCGATGTAACATCAATCTTGACATAAAAAATAGGTTGTTACATTGGATTTCCAGTAAAATCCATTCATAAAATTTTTGGATTCATCACCTAAAATGTGGGTTTCTTGTAGTGCATGTTAAAATATTATAAGAAAAAGCACTTTGGAACCTTATAACTTTCATCTCTACAAATAACATTCCATCCATTTCATCAACTTCTCAATCAATTGAATATTTTTATAGTTTAGATAAGTAGATAGTTCCTTTTTCTTTCAAGGTGATTTTTAAAAAATAATTTACATTTAATCAAACATAGACAAATAATAGACATCACAAAAGTTACAAATTTTTGTGTGAAAACTTGAAGTGTCCTTTCATTTTTTAATACAAAACATTTATAGTAGATGGATGTCATCATTCTCAAAAGACTACAAGGGAGTAATAGTATCTAAGACAAGTTGAGCAAATGGTAGGACACAATAATCATCTCTTAAGGTGAGTACAAGATTCATCAACAATTTGACAAAAGAATTTGTGGTCTCCACTCATTTCCATCCATGTTCATTTTTTCAACAAGATGAGGGATAAAAATGCTCTATTTTGCCCCTTTTTCATAATGGTAGACTAAAGCAAAAGGCATCAAGAATGTACACGAGACTAGTTAAAGTTGCATTATGTGAGAGTTCTACAAGCTATTCAATGGAAACACCCAAAACTGTCTAAATAAAGAATTTAGTATAGTTGGAGGCAAAATTTTCTAAAAATAGTATTTTACTAGTATTAGCAAGTGAAAATCGTGAATATAAAAAAAAATTTGGATGCTATATGTAATTTCTATGATTTTCCAAAGTATTTAGTGTTGGCTCCTTAGACCACTGAAATTGTTCAATAGATGCCTCCAAATCTGAACATTTCTAAAATCAACTTTGAGCCAATCAAATTTTGGTATGTGTCCTCAATATGCATTAGCAAATTAGAGTCAAGCATTTGGCAAACACATTAACTGCAATTTAGGGACAGTTTTGGATGAGTCTAGGGTCCAATGCAAAATATAGGTATTGGGTGTTTCTCCCTTATCCTTGTTACATTTTGCCTTATCAATTTTGCATTGCATTGCCAAGTGTGGGCGCTTCATTCCCACCCTTGGAATTAAGCGATCACAACCAGGCTCTAACAATTCTACTATCTACGGGTGTCTAAGCGTCAATCCATTGTGCCTTCCAAGCAATGGATCTTTTTGACTATCCTAACTATCCTACTAAGGGTTGTTTCGTTCTCTTATCCTACTTCTACTTGCTGCTCCCTCTATGTGTTTCGTTCTCTTGTCCTACTCTTCTACTTTGTTCTTGTTTATCCTACTTCTACGTGGTTGGGTTTGTTTTAATCTACTCTACGGATTGATATTGTTCTACTTCTACTTTACGTATTTTAATTGAGTACCTCTACTCTACGTGTTGGTATTGTTCTACTTCTACCTTACGTATTTGAATTGAGTACCTCTACTCTATGTATTGGTCTCCTATACGTATTTGTATTTGGCTTAGTCTAATCCACGTCTTCTTCTACGTATTCGTTTATTATACGTACGTGTATTTGGCTTAATCTAATCTACGTCTTCTCTATGTCTTCTTCTACTATACGTGCGTGTATTTGGCTTAGTCTAATCTATGTCTTCTCTACGTCTTCTTCTACTATACGTGCGTGTATTTGGCTTAGTCTAATCTACGTCTTCTCTACGGTTGGGTATTTATTATTTTCCTTCTCTTTATGGTCGCCTCTCTATTCGTGATTGCTAAACACCGGACCTTAATCCTACTTGGGGTGTAGACTTTTCTACTAACTAATTTCCTATTGCATCAATTAATTCAAATCCAAGGTAGGGTTAGATGCCCACCTCCGTTCCGTGGATCCGGTCCTCTTCACTCCACGCCATGTCCATCATTGCCATGTCTTGGTCCCGGCTCTTTTTTATTATCCTTTTCCGGGTGTTCTTACAATTAGGTCTTTTTTGCAATGGCTTCCTAGCTCAACTAGTTTCTATTCTATCCCCTTAACTACCTAATTTCTATATTTTCCTAACTACCTAATTTCTATATTTTCCCCTAACTACCTAATTTCTATCTTTCCCTAACTACCTAATTTCTATCTTTTTTTTGTAGGAACCCCTGGCTCCCCGAAACCCCTGGCTCCCCCCCGGTTGCGGTACCCGGTTGGCGGCCCGGCTGCGGACCCGGCTGGCTGGGCTGCGGGCTCTGGCTGCTGGCTGGGGGCTCTGGCTGGCTGGCTGGGGCTGGTCCAGCTCTTGGAAACTTGCAATTTCTGGCTTTTTGAGTAGAATTAGGAACCTCCTAACAGAAGAACAATTGATGTGGCCCAAGGGTTTTACCCCAGTAGATGTTGGATGCTAAACGTTGACTTAGTGCCAACCGTGTTGGACACTAAACGTTGAGTCTAACTCAAGAGGGAGGTTATTTGACACCCCGCTAAGACTTAGGGGGGTCAAAGCTCCGCCGTGAGAGTGAGGCGTTTTGACACGTGACTAAGACTTTAGTTTCTTAAGAAGGGTGGGGGTTCATAGCTTCGCCGTCCCTTATGGGACTAACTTATCCCCGTGACTTAGAGAAGAGGGAGAAGAGAATGTTTACACAACTTATCTAGTCTATAGTTCAAAGCTTCGCCGTCCCCTATGGGACTAACTTAACCCCGTGACTAAGAGAAGAGGGAGAAGAGAATGTTTACACAACTTATCTAGTCTATAGTTCAAAGCTTCGCCGTCCCCTATGGGACTAACTTAACCCCGTGCCTAAGAGAAGAGGGAGAAGAGGGTGGTACAAAGTGCAAACAAACGTTCGAAGTCACCTCCCAAGTTACCCCTCGGTTCCTCACAATACTCTCCCACAACAATTCTCAATGGTACACAATACAATGAGTAATCAAGCTTAGATTGCAACAAGTTCCACCACTTGGGGGGGTCTCAAGTCCCCAAGTAAAAAACCACACTTATCAAAGGGTGTAAAAACCTCAAAAGACCATCAAAGGCTCCCTTAGCATCAAAGGCCAAAGGAAATCCGGCATAACCCGGGCCCAATAGTCCTCCTCCCTTAAATAGGTAGGACTGAGAAAGAGAGAGAATGAGAGGAGAATGCCGCCCCTTTTATACCCAAAAGGGAGCAACACCCCCCCCTTAATCTACTAAGAATAACTAGATGAGGGAATTTAGGAGGTCCGTACATGTTTACCCCTCCCAAATCTAATTATCCACCTAAAATCTACACAATTTGAATTGGGAAATTCAAATCTTATCTAACCTTACAAGAACTTGCAAAACCGTCTATTTTACCTTCCCCAAAATCTACAAGTTCTCACATGGGAGAAGTTCCCATGTGTTCCCACCTACTTAATTTGAAATTACTTATACCAAAGCACATGAGCCACCTCCACTAACTTTTTGAGGTGGTACTTGCTCCCACATGTGCCCGAAGTTCTCCACACGTTCCCTACGCGTTCCCCACGGCTAATGGGGCCCAAACTCCCCAAAAATGCATTGGGGGGCCTAAAACCCCCATTTCTTCTCCATGTGCTGTCCCCAAAAGGCTAACTTTTGGAGTTTAGCTCCAAATGGCAAACGGATTGCGCCATTGGCTCCGGAAGGCCATAATTAGTCTAAGAGGAATCCCTCACCCCTTAAACTATGTCCAAATTCTCGAGGAATCTTAGCGTAAGCTGGGATCCAAGTTGGGATAAATTCCCAACTTTTGGAGTTTAGCAATTTTGGACCCCAAACCTTCACCAATCTTCCAAGTAGATGGAAGGGGGTAGGAATAGACCCAAGATAGGCTCCGTTCCGATGTCGTATGGCCCCGGTACGCCGGTCAACCGCCGCTTTCGTCATTTAATTTGTCAGTTGGGGAGGAATGTCGCCGACTCGGGATCTTCTGACTATCGTTTTGTCTTGAAACTTGGGGAAGCGCTCCGTTGGTGTGAGACCGCCTCGCCGGATTTTTAGTGGGATTTTACCGCACTTTGGGATATTCTGTCGAATTCCCACCCAAAGTCCACCGCGGTTGACCATCTGGGAAAATATCCAAACAATGTCGGAAAATTCCCAAACTTTAGAGGGGACCACCCATGGGATCCCCCCACTTGGATGCAAATCTGCATCCCCCTTGTGTGCTCCTAGAATTAGGAAATTGCCCGGTACCTGCATTTCAAGGTTAGTATTTTATCCGTATTCTCTTCGATGCTATGGGGAGTGGGGGATTCCTCCTAGATCCCCCTATGAGGACTTCCTAGCCTAGACAGGGCCTTTTTAGGCTTCTTACCCTAATCCTGCATATCTCTATCAATTTGGCGTCTATTTAGCTAAGACTAGGCCCGTTTTGGATGTAAACTATCCTAAATCCCACCTAATGACCAAATGGCACATTGGTATGTGTAATGCCAATATAGGTTTAATGCCCTTTTGTGGGTGTTATGAGCCTAAATAAGCCTTAGTTTATGTATAAATTCGAAAAAAGAACCCGTGAGTCCCCGGTGACGAATCGGGGACTCACACCAAGGAAGTACACAAAGGGACAATTATAGAAGATAGGGGCACAATATTTCATTGATTGCACCCTCTAGACAATAATTTATGCACTGTTATCAAATAAATATGAATACAAAATTCATTTGATGCAATGTGCTCACTTGCCAATTGTAGCATAAACTTTTCCTTGCAATTCAATTGATTTTTTCTAGAAAGTTTAAATTGCTTTGGATAAGTTTTCTCCAGCCAATATTGTAGGGTGTGACTTTTAGAATTTGAATTATTGACAGTCTTTGTACTATCATTTGGAAAAGTGTAAAGACAAAATTTATTTGGTATAGTGAGTCTACTTGCAATTGACAACTATAGCAAATACTTATGCTTACATTTCAATGGTTTCTTTCTATTTACAAAGTTTAAATTGGTCTTGGTCAATTTGTCTTGCTAATATTGTGTGGTACGGAACGTAATAATTGTATTGACTACAATTTCAAGACATAAGTAAGAATCCTCAAGGCAATTGTGTTTGCATAGATTGTGATCCTCTTGGAAGTAGGAACAAAAATTACCAAAATATACAACATGGTGATCAAAGTATTTTCCATACCCTTGCATGAGAAATTGCAAAAATTGTAAGGTCAAAATATCCAATACCATTGAAGAAAACAAATTTCCAAAAGATTTGATGAAAAACATTGTCTACTAGAAGAAACCTTTCTAAGCAATTCAAGATTCAAAGCAAAGCAATTTAACAAATTTGTGCAGTATGCAATGTATTATACATTTTGAAGTGGAATATTGTAATCTTATTATGACTTGCCCATGCACTTGCAACCAACCATACCACGAAAGCTACTCCTAGACACTTAAAAATTCCTCGTCATGCTACCCTATGAGGACAAGTACAAAACCTAAACCTCCAAAACTAAGGACATGAAGAAAAAAAACCAACCTCTAGTATTTCCCAAACACAACAATTCAATAAAACAATTGTTCAAATATCACTCATTGTTACCATCATCTAAAATTAGGTCCAACTACTCATAATATTGAAGGGCTTCAAAAACTATAGAACTCTTTTTTGTAGACTATGATGTAGTTTTCTTTATCGCAGTTTTTTCTCTCAAAAAAATACATCATCTTGAAGGAAAATTGAAAACAAGAAAATACACATTCCCTAACACTTGCAAACTAAGTGGTCTTCTTCCATTTCTTCAATACCATGGCTAAATTGTATTTCAAGTTCTTGAATGCTCATATTAATATTCCAAAAACACAAACTTCAACTCTTGGCCATGGCTCCTTCAAAATACACATCTTCAAATACATCTTGTTTTGTAGAAAAATCAACAAGAGCTATTTTGAAACCCTCTAAACACTTTGGGTACCAACTAGCTAGGAAATAGTCTACATTGCACCCATTTCCATATTGTTGGCCTTCACTTCACTCAAAGGGAGAGGACATGTGGAAGTAGGAACAAAACGCTTCCAAAACCAATGCCCCGTCCACACCGAGTCCATTTCTTCAATGGGGATGCCTTTGGTCTCCGGAATGAACCAATACGTGAAGGCCATCATCACCAACACCCATGCCGCAAAGAAAAGGAACACACCCCACTTCAACGCACACAACATGGACAAGAACACTTGCCCAATGACAAAGGTGAAGAACATGTTGGTGGACACGGTGATGGCTTGACCCGCGGATCGCACATCCAAAGGATAGATCTCACTTGGAATCAACCACCCCAAAGGCCCCCACGACCATGCAAAAGACGAAACGTACACGCAAATCAACACCACGGCAATCCACCCCAAGTAGGAAGCCATGGTAGTGCCCTTCAAGCCGAGAGCAAGAATGACACCAACTGCCATCTACACAAGAGCACAACTTACACACATGAATGTCTTGGAAGGCTTGGAATGGAAAACATAGACATCATGGAGTACATGCCTTCATTCTAATTTAGAAGTAGGACAACAAATGAAGGGGTCCATTGTGTCTTTTTGAAAAGCTAAATGAATGGAATTGGATGATAAAAACATGCATGCAAGAATAGGAAACGAAAACAATTGTGGTGGGAGTTTCATACCTGAGCCACAAACATTTGAACACAAGCTTCAAGGAGGAGCCAACGACGACCCTTGCGGTCCACCATGAAAACGGCCACCAAGGTGGACAACACATTTACGGCGCCTACAATCACAGATGAATACAACGATGCGGAGTTCCCAAACCCCACCGTTTGGAACAACACCGGTGCGTAGAACATGATGGCATTGATCCCCGTGAATTGTTGGAAGAATTGCAAGAGCATGGAGATGACAAGTTGGGGCCGGTTGCGATGCTTCATCACATTGCAAAACGCACTTTGCTCTAAAGCCGTCGCTTCATGGCTTGTGGCAACAATGTCTTGGAACTCTTGGTCCACCTCTTCTACACCACGGATGCGTTGTAGGACCTTCCTCCCATTGTCAAGTTTCCCACGTTGCACCAAGGAGTTTGGCGTGTCGGGTAAGACAAGTCCACCGATGGTAATCAAGGTCGCTGGGATTCCCGCAATGGCAAGGGAAACCCGCCACCCATTGGATTGCATCTTTTGGGTGCCATAGTTGACCAAATTGGCAAAGAGGATCCCGATGGTCACCGCAAGTTGGAAGAGGATGTTGAGAGCCCCACGCCACTTCGGGGGTGCCATCTCCGAAAGGTAGAGTGGCACAGCTTGATTGGCAAAGCCCACTCCCCATCCAAGTAGAATCCTACCAATGATGAGCATGGCAATCTTTTGTGCAGCGGATGTAAATACAACTCCAAGACAAAAGGCAACGCCGGCAATGAGCATGGTGGCCTTGCGACCCCAATGTCGTGTCGTGTAGGAGCTAACCAAAGAGGCAAGAAGGGCCGTGATGTAGAGAGAAGAAGTAAACGCTTGAAGCTTTTGGTCGTTGTATTTGCAATAAGCATTGCCAATATTGGCATGTGCATGTTTCTTTTCGAGTACATTAGGGAAGAACTTGGAAAGAAACTCGTCCATAGATGTCACACCACCTACAACAAGAATACAACAACAAACTTAGGCAATAGTGAACCAATTTGTAAATTAGATCTACAAGGGAGCAATCAAGATTAAAAGAAGAATTTGAAAAGAAACTCATCCATTCATGTGACCATACCTATGTGAGTCAAGGAATTAAGAACTAAAATCCATTTGCAAAATCTAAGACTTGGAGATATTCAAGCTATTAGAAGACAAAAAGTAACCCATCGATGAAAAGAAGTCTAGTATATAATGTTTCAAGTGTGTACCTGAGATGCCAACATCATATCCAAACATGAGACCACCCGAAGCGGCAAGGACACAAACCAACCACAAAAAGAATGTAGTTCAACCGGGGTAGTGTTTAATCTCCCCAACAGACAATGTTGCCCTGTGAACCATTTTGTTGAACAACACTCACTACAAACTAATGTGTAAGTCTACCTAATTAGAACTTCACAAACTCTACAACAATAGGATGCTGCCTCCAAAAGTAACAACAAGTTCAAGTGCAATTGTAGCCCAACTTGTCTTGGAGATGTGAGGATGGGTTGGGAGGAGTGACCTTTTATACTACTTTTTTGATCCTACTATCGAGACTTTACTTGCACAAGCTTTGTGTTTAGGTCATCCTCCTTGCGAGACTTCAATCCAAAAAATGTGCATTGTTGGTATTCATGACAATCGTTTTGAATTTATTGCTATGGATATCAAGAATAGATTTCTAGAATATAGGAAAATAACAAAGATATATACACATGTTTTTATTTTTTTAAATGAAAATAAGAGTAAAGTAAAGATTTTAAATTTTTTCTATTGATGTGAAGAATAAATTTCGATAATAAAGGAATTGGAAAATATTTTTATACATGTGTATATCCTTAGAAATAAAAGTAAGAGGGTGATTGCAAGAAACGCTTGTCCTATTTTGTGTCACACATTGCGCTGATCTTTTTTTTGGCCATAACTTTTGTGTTTTGGTTTCGTTTGACTCAAGATTTGTAAAGAAGGTTTTCATGAATATCATAAATCTTCTTTAATTGTTTCATTTTTTTCAAAAATAATTTACTACCCAAGAATATGGTAGTTTAGGGATTTTTAGTACTGTGGAGTATCTTTTCTTAATGATTTTAGCATGAAATTTGGATGAGATGGTCTTCTAGTATACTCATAGGTTTTCCAGGAAGGATTTTTAATAATAGTTAGTTTTATGTGGTGTAGAGGTCTACAAAGTGATCTCCTTTCTGCTTGTATTTTGAAATATATAAAATATTATTTTAGTGTTTCTATTGGTGAATGACCATTTCCATAAAGTTTTTGCAAACGGCCACTTTTTATTTTTTGAAAATACTTGTTTTTACTATTTTTCTCTAATTAAAACATAAAGATATGTACTTTCTTGAGGTTTGGCGCTTTTCAAGTTCTCCTATTTAGAGAATTTTTACATTGTATTTATAATTGTTTGTATTTTTATCAACAAAAGATATTGTTTGCTAATAAGTAGAAAGTTGAAGTGTTGAACAAGTTTGAGTTTTTATATTTTGTAAAAAAGTATGTTATTAATTTGAATTGTTTGTATCAATTTTTCATCAAGGTCAATGACTAAAGGATGCTTGTTTTTCCTAGACGAGGCACTCATTACAAATTGGAGATGTACATATTGGATTATTAAAAGGGAGATTTGATTTTTTTGGTTAAGCCATCACATTTCTATTGATAGATGATAATTGCATATATATAAGTTTATTTTATGAGACCCTATGTGCAATTTAAATTGTTTTGGAGAATTTTATTGAAAGTTTTTTGTTTTTTAATGCTTTTGGTAGCAAGGTGTATTTATGGTGAATTTCATTAAATAGGTGGTATCCAAAATGCCATTTTTTAGAGTGCACGGTTTGAATTGAAAATTGACACCTAAGACTAGTATAGATTTAAAAAATCTAAGACTGGTTTAAATTTCAGACCATGCAGATTGAAACATTTTGTACAGATATAGATTTCAGGCATCTATGACACATATAGATTTCAAAAATCTATAATTAGTTTAGATTTCAGATCGCATGGTTAGACTAAGACCAAATTTTTGGATAGGTTTGAGTTGTGACAACAAAGGTTAGGAAGTTCTTTAAAATTTCTAAATTGAGCTAGTTATATATATTTCAAAATTTTGAATACAGTAAAATGGCGCTAATGTACCAAAATTCAATATATATGGAGATTTATATAGGAATTTTTCTTCTTTGAAACGTAGATTAATTTTCCAATTTCTTCTTTAATATAATAATCCTATTTCAACATACTATTTGTAATGTACACAATTCATTCTTCATAGCATGGAAAATTTTTAACAGCAAGACACTAGTAGAATCCTTTGTTTATCTAAACATGGGTTGTCTAACTTGACGCTATTTACCTAGACGTTCATGTAGCAACTTCATGTTTTGTTGTCAACATTGACGTTCACTGTAACATCTTCAATGACAAAAAAAACATGAGGTTTCTACATTGAACGTCTAGGTAAACAGCGTCTAGGTAAACAACGTCAAGTTAGACAACCCATGTCTAGATAAACAAGGGATTCTTCTAGTGAGAAGGCTCTTCAAATATGTGTAATGGTGCTATACACATTGTCCCATATACCATTGCCTACTAAAAAGATATGTATGTACTCCAACAATTGTTGATGTTTATTTCTTCATCCATTCTTTTGAAGGATACAAGAGAGGACAGGGTTAGATTTATGAAAGCCTAATTTCAATATCATGACCTTAAAAATTGAGTCTATTCAAGTAATAAGCTAAAAAACATGATAATGAATGTAGAGAGTTTCAAAGAATGAGTGAAAGTAGGATCTTTTTTTTTTTTTGAAACAAATGAAACGGAATTTCATTGCAAGGGCGAAATACAACCAACACCAACCACGAGTGGCCTGGCGGGACAAACAAAGAGGATAGACAAAACATGGACAGACAAACCTAGGACAAGGAGGGGATGAGGATTAGCGGCGCAGTATAGGAGAGAGGCCGGCCTCTCACGGCTGGACAAGGAAGACAACCCGCTGGAAAGCAACTGGAGATCAGGGTGGCTCGTAGACGAAACCATCGAAAGGACCTGCACTCTTCCAACAGGGTTGCTCAGCGGTCATGGTGGCGTAGAAATCAAATTTGCATCTCCTCCTTGTGAATGCCGTCAGGAGTTTCCGTTGGGTTGTCGAAAGTAGGAAATTTTGAATGTAAAAGTTATAGAACATGAAATAAAAAACTCAAAAAAATTGAAAAGTAACATATTATCATTATAAATTTAAAATATATAATTCCAAAGTCAACTGTCTACATAGATTCAATTTTTGAAGCAATATAAACAAAGTCGTCAATATTTTGTACACTTGGCCTAGATGGCCCAAACAACTTTAATTTGATTTGGATTTTAGCATACAATCTTACACATTACTTTGTTGCAATGCCTTCAAAATTATCCTCTCCATGCTTGCATCAATATAAAAAACTAGTAGGAGTTGGATACATGTTTGAAAACTACCTAAATGTATCAATGGAATTGAAGTTTAGAGATTGGGTTAGCCACTTTGAAACAATGAACAGTTGTTCAAAAAAATATTTTTGAACAATCTTTGCTTCATGTATAGGAGCATTATATATTTAAAAATCACTTCATTAATATTGAAGTATCCCATTGTCTCTAAACTTAGATACAAGTCTCCATGAAAGAATGAAATATAGTCCTTAGTATTTATACACCCTTCCACCTCTTGCATTAGGAGGGATTTGAGGGCTCCCGAGGGCCATTTCAGGGTCTATTCTCGAAAACTGTCAAGAACTGCTATCTGCTGTCAGCCGGAAATTAACCAAAAACAATAATAAAATAAAATTGGGGGTGTGTCCTAAAATATGAAAATGAGTCCAAATTTTTTTTATGTCATGGCAGTCGCTCAACCACGTCGGATTCCTGCGAAACTGTGTTATCGCGGTCGATTCTGCATTTTCAGGTTGTAGGAATTCACAGTCTTTTGGAGGCTTCAAATCCCTCCTAATGTATAATTGTAAATGATGTAAACCTCTTATTGTCACACAAACCCCTAGCATTACAATACCTCTACCATGCTTCATTGTTTGCTTCACAACATGATCAAGTAAACTCTCCTTGTCATTGACCCAACATTGACCAAGTACATTGCATGTGGTTCTTTGAAAATGTAAGGATCTTTGAATAGCCTTATTTAGGCAATCCTATACTACTACAATGTTTTTTTTGTCACTTTATTCATTGTATTTTGCGAAAAAACAAGGGACTTTGTGACCACTCTTGTGTACTTTTACTCTTCGTCAAAAAATGGCAATGTCCATTTCTTTTATTCTTAAAGTTGACTTCATCCTACCAATTCTACTTCGTGAACTACAAGGTATGTCCTATGAGAGAAAATAGAAGCAAAATTACAAAAGATTTCAACAAAATTACAAACTCTCTAAGAAAAAATATCCTTAGGTTGACTTTTTCTTTACCATATACAATGAATAGGGATATACAAGGGACCAAATAGATTAAAGGGATTTATTGCAAAAAAAAATATAAATGTTTGAAACACAATGTACAATCTTTGGACACTCTAGTTTCTATTGATGTATACAAAAGGTAGATATTTATGTAGTATAAAATGTCAATTACCCCATAAACAACAACCATGATGTTTTTTAGTCAATGAATGAAAGAACATCTTGCTATTTAGGATAGAAGTGCAAATATTCAATTTCAAAATTAGGGGTAGAAAGGGAAGATCTTCTAAAGTAGTTTGACTTCCAATGTGTGCTTTTGGATTTTTTTTGAAATTAATGATTCCCACAATATCAAAATTGATGATATTCACGGTCACCAACCCATCATCTAAGGGTTAATTAATATAACATTAGGAATTTCAAGGCATGTGAATATAATGCCATGATGGACAAATGCATTGAAATGCAATAAAGTTAATTTAGTGCCAACCTCCATACCAATCTAGAATGGATAAAATGACACTAAAATGACCTATATTCTCAAGAACATGACCTTTGGTGTCAAAATGTGCCAAGCTCCATACCAAACCAACCAAATCTCAATAAAATGACAATAAAATGACCTATACTATCAAGAACATATCAAGAACATGACCTTTGGCCAACCAAGTATGAATAAAATGACAACAAAATGACCTATACTATCAAGAACATGACCTTTGGTGTCAAAATGGCATTTGGCCCAAATTTCTGATGTTTTTGGAAGGATACATGCATTGACTCACATTTTTGGAAGTCACTGAGTATAGGATTTGTCATGGACAATATTGGCCAAGAAATACATAGAAAACCATATAGAACCTTAATAATAGCCATTAGTTAAAGTACATATTAAGGTAGAATGCTTAGAAATGGAGCATCTAAGGGTTGATCTGCCTTTTTCATGAAATTAAACAAACGAAAATATTTCTAGCCCATTTTTCAAAGGAAGAAAAATAGATGAGGAATCTAACACAAGTGATTTCATATTTTATGGAGTTTTTTTGAATTAGTTATGAATTTTCAAACAAAATGTGTTGTAGGTCCCTATTTATGTCCCTAGATCTTCCATGAATGATTCACTTGCAACTTCAAAGAAAAGATGGAAAAGCAAGGAGAATGATTGGCTCTCACTATTCCCAATGCTTCTATCTTCATTTCATTCAATGAGTATAGAGGTTCATTTAAGAACCACATATTGTCCATTTCAATGCCTTTATAGGTTCCATTCTTAATGCCCGCTCTATTTTAGAGCCTCCTACCTTATTGTTTTTCACACAAATTTCAATGACTCAATGCTCACATATTTGAAGAGGAGAATGTGTCCATAGCCGACCTCTTAGAGGTTAAACAGAAACTAAGATACAAATCCAGAAAGGACATCATTCACATTTGAAACACATAACATTGAAGGATAAAGACACAAGGACGGAAATATCCCATTTGTGACCCCAGAAAGTTACACCGCACTGATCTTTCGGAAGAAATGCTGTCCTAATACTTGACGGCAATTCAATTTAATTCAACGGAAATCTCGTACAACTGATGAATAATGCCATGCAACATTCTACGGTACTAAAAAGTCCACGGACATGTAAAAACACAAAACTCCCTTCGTGGATATCTACAATATCTACCACAAAGACTAAAAAAAGAACGAACAAACCACAATTTGAAAGACTTCTCAAACAGATGAGATTCACTACAATCTCCAAGAGTCTCTGAACTCTCAAATATATAAGTATCTCATCAAGATCCCTGCATGTTTAATCAAAACAATCCTTATGGGCATTGCAATTTCCCGAATCCCAACCGTCCTATGTAAACAGCTGTGTATCAGAATAATTGAGGAATATGGCCGACTACCTCGGCATCTGATCTACTGTAAAAGCCACCAATCTAGCTGTCGAAGGTGTCCTCATCATCATCGGGAAGAGGAAGCAGCGACGCGGCAGCCAGCTGGGCCTCGTACTCCTGAACCGCCTGCAAGTCGATTTGAACCTCAGGAGGAGCCAGGGCTGGCGACTCCACGAAGTGCAGGTTCACGTCACTGCAGAACAACACACAAATCAAGTCAGACCCCCCCCCCTTCAGAACAACACTCTACAGGTGGGTAAGACCTCACAAGCAGAAGCAACCACACAACAACAGCAGCTTGCACTCCACAAACGCGGGCCACAGGCGACCTCCAAGCATCCAGATACATCTAACAATGCCCACTTGCTCACCCTGCAAGCTTCCTCGCCAAATACAGGTAAGGCTTCTCGAAGTTGTAGTTCGACTTGGCCGAAATCTCGTAGTACTGCAGGTTCTTCTTCCGGTGGAATGTCACCTGCTTCGCCTTCACCTGCCGGTTCTTCACGTCCACCTTGTTGCCACACAGCACGATCGGAATGTTCTCGCACACTCTGCAAAGGTCGCGATGCCAGGTCGGAACGTTCTTGTACGTCAGACGAGCCGTCACGTCGAACATGATGATGGCACACTGACCGTGGATGCTGCAAAACCAAAGCACACCTCGTCAGGCAGAATACTTGACACATGATCGCAGTGGACTGAAAATGGCTCGAATCAAATTCAATTGCTGAAGTTCTATCTGAGTAGTTCTGATCAAAGCGAACTAGAGCACAAGATTACTCACTAGTATCCATCACGCAGTCCTCCGAATTTCTCTTGGCCGGCGGTATCCCAGCAGTAGAACCGAATGCGTCCACAGTTTGTGAAGAAGTCCAGCGGGTGCACCTCCACGCCGATGGTAGCTGCATAACACAGACCACGCTCAGTTCCCACGTAAAACCCTACAATCGACTACCAATTCCACAATTCTAACAGCATGACAGGCTCAAAAACACAATCAGTAAATCAGAAAACACTCACGTTCGTATTTCTTCTCGAATTCACCGGTCAAATGACGTTTCACAAAGGTGGTCTTCCCTGCACGATCCAATCCACAACATTTTTCAGCGCCCATTCCACACCCCAATCACTTCGTGCCCGTCAAAACCTCTCCAAAGCAGCAACCAGCAGCTACTTCCACCACATCCAAACGTACACCCCCCAACAATTCCAATCCGAGCAAAATGAGCACTCACAGAGCTATGCACAAACCACGCCTAATCAATCCCAAGGCACAAATCAATACCTGTTCCACCGTCGCCAACAATAACGAGTTTAAAGCTCGGAGTGTTGTCAGGAGTTTGCTGCCCGGGCAAAGCCTGCACCAAAATCCACGTCGTCAATAACCACGAATCCGTCACAACCTACCCACGAACATGCCACCACAGTACTCTGAACCCTCACTCGATCACACAAAACCTCTCGCAACCGCCAATTACCCCTAGCGGAAAATTCAAAACACGACCTGTAATCGCAGTCACAATCACCATAACACAAACCCTACAACACTCCTCACGAAATCACGAAACAGTACTCCCTTGGAATTGAAAGTGGCAATCCACTAACACAAAAATCACGTCCACTCAAACAAACCGCAAACCAAAACAGGTACACAGTGAACCAATAATCGCAGTCACAGTTACCATTACACAAGCCCTAAAACACTCCTCACGAAACCACGAAATCACGAAACAACTCTCCCTCACAATTGAAAGCGGAAATCCACTAACACAACAATCACGTCCACTCAAACAAACCGCAATTGAAAACCAAAATTGATCCAGTGGACCAAACTCGGCACCAAAAAATTCACTGCGAAGCTGAAACGAGGCGCGTTACCATAATGTGAAGCAGGAAGAAGGCGATCGGGTAATCTCCAAGTAAGCAGACGAAAAGGAAAGCAACCAAAAAAGTCTAAGCAAGTGAAGTTCTCTGGGGAAGAAGGAGAGCACAAACAGGGAAAGCCAGTTTCTGAAAGCAGACAGAGCCCCTCGGGCCACCCCAAGGTGGCGTTGAAGAGGAAGCACGGTAATAGACGACATATCCTATTCCCGTTGAACCCCTGGCCGCGGTCCCGAGGCTCCTCCTGTCTGTCGTCGCTGGCCGGTGCGTTCTTTGTAAGCAACCTGCAGTGGTTCAAGGAGGAGGTGATGTCGGTACCCTATGACCAATCTCGGGCCTATGACCAAACCGTGGCGGGCGGACCCTGTGACCAAGGCGTTACGGAGGGTTGCATGCAGGTGCAGCTGGCGTCCAGTTGGTTGGTGAATCAGTTGGACATGTGTGGGAACAGTATTGGGTTCGTCGTTGGGAACGGGGTTGGGGAACGGGGTTGGGGAACGGATTTGGGGAACGTGGAGTGGTGGTGGTGGCTGCGTTCCTGTTACGCAGCGGCGAAGGTTGGTGCGTTTTGGAAACGCATACTGAGTTTGGCTTTGAGTTTGGGGGGCGAGGGGAGTTAGCGCTATGGATTTGCGTGAATGAATGTGTGGGGGCAAGCAACCAAGATGAGGTTTTCATTTTAGGGGGTGTTTTAGAGCTGCATTGTGGATTTTGTGTGAACAAATGTTTAGGGTAAGCAACTAAGATAAGGTTTTCGTTTTTGGGATGTCTGAGAGTGGTGCTCTGGATTTTGTGTGAATGAGCATTTAGTGTAAACAACTAGGATGATTTTAAGGGGTGTTTGGGAGTTGTGTTGTCGATTTGCGTGAATTAATGTTCAGGGTAAGCAACCAAGATGGGGTTTTCATTCTAATAGGTGTTTGGGAGTTGTGTTGTGGATTTGCGTGAATGAATGTTTAGGATAAGCAACCAAGATGAGGTTTTCATTCTAGGGGGTGTTTCAAAGTTGTGTTGTGGATTTGGATGAGTGAATGTTTAGAGTAAGCAACCAAAATGAGGTTTTTATTTTAGGGGGTATTTGAGAGTTGCAATGTAGATTTGCATATATGTATGTTCAAGGGAAGCAACCAAGATGAGGTTTTCTTGTTGGCTTTCAACTGAGGGGTAAGAAGCTTTCTGTAGATAGAAGCTATAATTTTAATTAGAAAAGTTTGAGTGGCTACTAACCTCTCTCAAAAAATGAGTATATTACAAAGAAGGGCATAACCTCTTATTGTGTAGTTACTTATTTCATTTGCTTTGGGATCTATAGAAAACATCTTTGCTAAAATAATGAAGCTATTTAACACCCTTGAACGTGGATTTAGCATGCCAATTCAAATATTAATAGAGACTTGTTCATTCATTCCAAAGTGAATAGATCCTATTTTCATCTTGAAAACTATGATTTTGTCCTAAAATTTTGTAGCAACTTTAACCATCAAGAAAGGAGAATATGTATCATTGAATATTTGTCAAAATATATTTGTAGTGCTTTTGAGAAATTTTTAGCTGAAGAATAAAAAATCCAAAAGTAAAGAGCTTTATGCAATCATTGACACCTACATCAAAAATGACATGGTAAATCATCCTATTGGTTTGTGTAACACTAATATACAAAGATTAAAGTTTGTAATTCATTTCAATTAGTGCTTATTGATCAAAGTAATTGGAAATTAAATCGATCTAAAACAATGTGAACTTTCAAAATTCAAAACTATGCATCTTGTAGATTTATATATTCCAAATTTATTTAGTGCAAAATAGTTTTAACACTTTGAGGTGCACTAATTGAATCAACTTGAACATTTTTGCTCTTGAAAAATAAATAACAAAAGTCATACATGATAATTACTAAACAATTTACTATTTGCAAGATTCAAGATTCAAGACATATCCAATTTCCACCACACCCATTAGTGTCACAACACCTAAAATCTCTCTATTGTCCTAGTGAGGTCTTGAGCAAAGGTTCTTGCTATTGAATTCAAAAAGCTTTTGTTGGTTGTTTTTAGAAATATAGATGGATTCTAGATTTTTTTAGAATGCATTTTTTGAGTTTAAAAGTATAGATTTTTCTTAAATGCATCTTTTGAGTAGAACATGGATAACTTATAAATTTCTAAGAGCCTGATACACTTAGGCTCTTATAAATAGGAGTTGTGCATTTTAGGCAAGAATTTGACTGAGGTGATTTAGACACGAGTCACAATTAAGTTTAGTTGGCATTCTTTAATTGGATAAGTAATCCCTTGCTTGGAAGATCACTCTTCTATCTTTGATTTGGAGGATGAAAAAAACATTAGATGAGATTTGAGGCCTTGCAAGGATCATTTTGGGTCTATTTCTAAAACAGTTCCTAAAATTGCTAGATACTATTAAGCCAACAATTTTTTTAAAATAAAAAATAAAAAATAATTTTTTTGGTCCTGAATGCAAAAAAGGTCCGTATTTCATTTTTTTAATTCTAAAAAAATAATGATGTGGCACAAACTTGGCCACATCAACTTCCAATATTTCTATGTTTTGCAACACTTACTACATTCTCATCGTTTGATAACTCATGGTCTTTAGAGGCCTCAAATCTCATCTAATGTGAATGGTCTTTAAAGTAGGGGGAATATTAATTTTTTCGGGGTGTATTCATCTTGTTGTAAAAACAAGTGGCTACCATAGGGATGCCATCTAGGTAATAGATATAGTACCTAGTGGTTAGAATTATTTAAAAAATGCTATAATTATTGAAGTATTGTTTTTTCACAAAAAAATTGTATTGAAATAATGATTATTTATAACTTCAGAGATTTGCCAAGTTACATTTGGCAACTTTAATTAATTATTTAATAAATATGTAGACCTTAACCATTAGGTACAATTATCTTAAAAATGATTTAATTTTTGAACCAATAGGTATATATTGTGTTTTGCAGTAATTAAGGAAGTCATTCATAGAACACTTATTAGAGTTGATTGTAAAGTGTGTGCAATGAAGGACCACTCAAGTCAGAGGTTGTAGAAAAACATTAGGACCAAACTTTTTGAGGCCCCCAAAGAGTGTGTGTGTTGGAGTTTGGTATTGTTATGATTTATTTGAACAATTTCATTGTTGTTAAACCTTCTTTTAACACCCCATCTACATACTAAGGAGACCTTTACAATTAAGAACAACCTTTGAACAACATGATCAAATAATGCTCTAAATGTTTAGATCATTGATCTTCTATACAAGAAGAATGTCCTCCGTTAATTTGCTTCACCATATTGCTTGGCCATGTTGTTGTAGTCTTGCTATAATTCTATTGTCCTTGATGTCCTCCTAAAAATAATCTATATAAGATAGTTGACCCATTTTCAACCATTTAGGTAATTACACAATTTTGGAGCATAGATTTTTTGAATCCGTATTTTCTTCCATGTACCAAAATAGAATTTGGAAAGCTTGCATATTTTTTCAAAATTTTATTATACAAAATAAAATTATTATAATTTTTTTTATGGAAGATTTTCTTTGACCTATAATGGTAATATTGACCTTTCTATTTATGACTATAGGCTAATTGCAAAATCAACCAAAGACTAGTTGTAATATTAACCCTTGAATGTCCAACTTATATTGACTAAAATCTGGACCCTCTTGCACTCATTCCTATCAAGCTATCATTAAAAACAAGATTCACAAAAACTAACTGTACTGATTGGTAGTGGAGATGACCTTAAAATAACAAAGAAATGGACAAATGATTTCATTGTATTATTGAAAAGATTAGAACATAGTCAACACAAGGCAACCTTTCAAATTGGAGAAGCCATATGTGCGACGCATGAGCACTTAGGGATTAAAAGCTTTACAACCAATTATAATTCGCCACAATTACTCTAAGCACTACCCCACAACTTCACAGAAAGAGAACAATCACTATAGATTGGAAAGGGGAGTGATTAGTAAAGGATTAGCTACCTTGCCGAACGTTAAATCCTACCATCGAAAGTGGGCCCAACAAGATAATTTTGGGTTCTTTGAGGTAAAAGTGAAAAGAGCCCCCTATTTTTTGTTGTGTCTAAGATATGATGTAGATGCCTCCCAACAAATTTGGGGTCTTTCATTGTAAATATGAATTCAGAAATTGCAAAAGAATTATTTGCAAAAAACACAAAATTCCTACATTTTCACCTAAAATAAATCCACCTTGTTGAGCCCACCTTCGATGGTAAAAATTTAGTGTCCTCTGATACCTTAACATAAATTACTTTCGAGTGAAATGCCCTACTCAAACTTCCTCACATGTAGCTTTAGACACTTCGGAAACTTTGAGAATTGCCATCCACGGGCCCAGTAGCTTACAAACAACGCACCCCTGCGACAGCCGAGAAAGAGAGCGTGGGGAGCGTGGACCCCGGAAATAGGATTAGGGTACCGTCCCCGGCCCCGTGGATAAAAGGCCTGTTCCACCCCGCCAAATTCGTAACCCCGTCCCATCTGACGGTTCAGAGCGCATCCATCGACGGCTCACGGCGCTCCCTTGCACCCTTTCCCGTGCTTCCCCTCTGGGAACCCCGTCCTCTCGTCGATTCATACCCTTTCTATTCCTCTCCCTTTCTCTTGAAGCTCAAGTGTTGTTTGTTGCGCTTCAGCCTCGGATTTGCAGATCGCCTTTGTCCAGCTTCACATTATGGTAACGTGCATCGTTTCGGTCTACCCGTGGGTTTTTTTCAGAGTACTGGATCGATTTTTAGGAGTATTTTGGTGGAATGGTAGTGATTTTTGTATTGCAGTTTGGTGGATTGCCGCAGTAGTTGTGTATCAATTGTGAGAGTAGTGTTTTGTGATTATCTGTCGTGGGTGTGTACTGTTGGATTGGATTGAGCGTGTCAGGGATTTTGTGTAAATGGTCGCGGTCTGGGCGTGGTTTTCGATCGGGTGGGATATATGATATTTTAGGGTTTTGGAACTTTTGTGGATTTGATATGAACTGGAGAGGATTGTGGTTGCATGCGATGATTGTGAGATAGTTTTGGAGTTTGCATTGGGATGTGTGGTCAGTAATGGCGTGGATATTTATGCAGGCTTTGCCCGGGCAGCAAACCCCGGAGAATTGCCCAAGCTTCAAGCTCGTCATTGTCGGAGACGGTGGAACAGGTACGCTTTTCGGCTTCGAAGTCCTCGACATTGATTTTTGTCGTAGAGTGCATGGCCACGCGAGGGTGTGCTACGCTCGCGGAATTGGCGTTTGATGTGCGATTTCACGTGATGGCGGTGGTTCTACCGTCGTTGGACAGGGTTTATTGAATCTGAGAGTCAAACGCGCTGATTCGGTTGTGACTAATGTTGTTTATTGGTTGATTCAGGGAAGACTACCTTTGTGAAACGTCATTTGACCGGTGAATTCGAGAAGAAATACGAACGTGAGTGTTTGCTGAATTACTGATTGTGTTTTTGAGCCTGTCATGCTGTTAGAATTTGTGGAATTGGTAGTCGATTGTAGGGTTTTACGTGGGAACTGATCGTGGTCTGTGTTGTGCAGCTACCATCGGCGTGGAGGTGCACCCGCTGGACTTCTTCACAAACTGTGGACGCATTCGGTTCTACTGCTGGGATACCGCCGGCCAAGAGAAATTCGGAGGACTGCGTGATGGATACTAGTGGGTTATCTTGTGCCCTAGTTCGCTTTGATCAAAACTACTGAGATAGGACTTCAGCAATTGAATTTGGATTCGAGCCATTTTTCAGTCCACTGCGATCATGTGTCAAGTATTCTGCCTGACGAGGTGTGCTTTGGTTTTGCAGCATCCACGGTCAGTGTGCCATCATCATGTTCGACGTGACGGCTCGTCTGACGTACAAGAACGTTCCGACCTGGCATCGCGACCTTTGCAGAGTGTGCGAGAACATTCCGATCGTGCTGTGTGGCAACAAGGTGGACGTGAAGAACCGGCAGGTGAAGGCGAAGCAGGTGACATTTCACCGGAAGAAGAACCTGCAGTACTACGAGATTTCGGCCAAGTCGAACTACAACTTCGAGAAGCCTTACCTGTATTTGGCGAGGAAGCTTGCAGGGTGAGCAAGTGGGCATTGTTAGATGTATCTGGATGCTTGGAGGTCGCCTGTGGTCCGCGTTTGTGGAGTGCAAGCTGCTGTTGTTGTGTGGTTGCTTCTGCTTGTGAGGTCTTAACCACCTGTAGAGTGTTGTTCTGAAGGGTGTGTGTCTGACTTGATTTGTGTGTTGTTCTGCAGTGACGTGAATCTGCACTTCGTGGAGTCGCCAGCCCTGGCTCCTCCTGAGGTTCAAATCGACTTGCAGGCGGTTCAGGAGTACGAGGCCCAGCTGGCTGCCGCGTCGCTGCTTCCTCTTCCCGATGATGATGAGGACACCTTCGACAGCTAGATTGATGGCTTTTACAGTAGATCAGATGCCGAGGTAGTCGGCCATATTCCTCAATTATTCTGATCCACGGCTGTTTCCATCGGTCGGACGGACGGTGGTCACGTCGTTGCAGTTTATGGTTCATGATCTCTTTTTTTTCAATTTTTTTCTTAAGAACGTTTCTGTCATTCCTGAACACACAACATAGCGTAGCTGTGGCTGGGGTTGGTGAACGCTGTACGTCATTCATGGGAAGTGAATGGTAGAGCGAGGCACGCGACATCGAGAATTAATGTACCTGTACAGGTGACGGACCGGTTGAAGTTGTGTTCTTTGAGATCGAGTTCTACGCCCAGCAGCCTCGTTCCATTTCATCTATTTCGGTTTGGCATCGCATCGCTGGTTCCGGGGCATGCGAGGGTGAATAGTGGAAGATAGAAGTGACTGGGGTACGTCGCTGATTGCACTCCCTTGACGACATACAGTCAGTGCGCTGTTGTAATGTGGAAGAAATTGATATGAATACGAAATCGATTTGGTGCAGTGTGTCCGCATGCCAACTCTGACTGGCGACAACTTCTGCTTGCATTTCTGTCGTTTTCGTTTGTTTGCGAAGCTTGAAATGCTCTGGGTGAGGTCTGTCCAGCTACTACTGTGGTGTGATATCTGCAATTTGTCTGGACTGTAGTTTTGGGGCATTAGCGAGAGTCGTCCCTCCAGGAGCAAACATTCTCAGCTTATAGAACACGGTGATTAATGTATTTTGCCATTTTCTTCTGGGACTCCAAATTTGTCACAAGGTTAGAAGATTCAACATTTTTCATTGATATAACTGACCTAACACTGCAAAATTTATTTTTTCCGTCTTCGAGGTCTCCTTGAATTATCTAAAGGACAAAACGCCTCTTACTACAGTTCGTGTAGGTCAGCTTCGTAACTAACTCGGGAAAACTTGAAAATTGTCACAATTTAGAAAATTATTCACAATTATCTCTAAAAGTTTGAAAAAGTGTTCTTGAGAAAAATTAGAAAAAGGAATTCATTTGTGTGCAAATACAAGGAGTCAATCTAGAATTAGTGTATCCTTGTAGAGTACTAAAAATTAAACAATCTTACATGTTTGTCCAATTGTTGAATTGCAAGAAGTAAAATATGTTGGCATAAACAACTCAAGACTAATCTAGATGTATGGTAGAGATCTACACGTGAATTGAGATATTGAAAATTTCTATAAGACTTGCCCATGCACTTGCTACCAATTGTACTATAAAATCTACTCCTAGAAATTTGACAACTCCTTACAATGCCACTCTATAAAAAAAATACAAAACAATTAAAAAACAAATCAACATGAGCATTTCACAAATGCAACAATTCAATAAAACAATTAGAAACATGTGTTCAAAAATCACTTACTGTTACCGTGGTCTACAATTAGGTGCACCCACTTCTATTATTGAAGGGCTTTAGAAATTGTAGAACTCCTTTTTGTAGACTATGATGTAGTTTTCTTTATCATAGTTTTTTCTCTCAAAAAAAATAATCATCTTGAAGGAAAATTGAAAACAAAAAAACACACATCCCCTAACACTTGCAAACTAAGTGGTTTTCTTCCATTACTTTTACCATGGCTAAGTTGTGTTTCAAGTTCTTGAATGCTCATATTAATATTTCAAAAATATAAACCTCAACACTTGTCCATGTTTCCTCCAAAATGCACATCTTCATGCAAGTACATCTTGCTCTCTAGAAAAATCAACAAGAGCTATTTTGAAACCCTCTAAACACTTTGGGTACCAACTAGCTAGGAAATAGTCTACATTGCACCCATTTCCATATTGTTGGCCTCCACTTCACTCAAGGGGGGAGGACATGTGGAAGTAGGAACAAAATGCTTCCAAAACCAATGCCCCGTCCACACCGAGTCCATTTCTTCAATGGGAATGCCCTTGGTCTCCGGAATAAACCAATACGTGAAGGCCATCATCACCAACACCCACGCCACAAAGAAAAGGAACACACCCCACTTCAACGCACACAACATGGACAAGAACACTTGCCCAATGACAAAGGTGAAGAACATGTTGGTGGACACGGTGATGGCTTGACCCGCGGATCGCACATCCAAAGGATAGATCTCACTTGGAATCAACCACCCCAAAGGCCCCCACAACCATGCAAAAGACGAAACGTACACGCAAATCAACACCACGGCAATCCACCCCAAGTAGGAGGCCATGGTGGTGCCCTTCAATCCAAGAGCAAGAATGAGACCAACCGCCACCTACACAAGAGCACAACTTACACACATGAATGTCTTGGAAGGCTTGGAATGGAAAACATAGACATCATGGAGTACATACCTTCATTCTAATTTAGAAGTAGGACAACAAATGAAGGGGTCCATTGTGTCTTTTTGAAAAGCTAAATGGATGATTAAGACACGCATGCAAGAATAGGAAAGGAAAACAATCATACAATGGTGGGAGTTTTATACCTAAGCCACAAACATTTGAACACAAGCTTCAAGGAGGAGCCAACGACGGCCCTTGCGGTCCACCATGAAAACGGCCACCAAGGTGGACAACACATTTACGGCGCCTACAATCACAGATGAATACAACGATGCGGAGTTCCCAAACCCCACCGTTTGGAACAACACCGGTGCGTAGAACATGATGGCATTGATCCCCGTGAATTGTTGGAAGAATTGCAAGAGCATGGAGATGACAAGTTGGGGCCGGTTGCAATGCTTCATCACATTGCGAAACGCACTTTGCTCCAAGGCCGCCGCTTCATGGCTTGCGGCAACAATGTCTTGGAACTCTTGGTCCACCTCTTCTATGCCACGGATGCGTTGTAGGACCTTCCTCCCATTGTCAAGTTTCCCCCGCTACACCAAGGAGTTGGGTGTGTCGGGTAAGACAAGTCCACCAATGGTAATCAAGGCCGCGGGGATTCCCGCAATGGCAAGGGAAACCCGCCACCCATTGGATTGCATCTTTTGGGTGCCATAGTTGACCAAATTGGCAAAGAGGATCCCGATGGTCACCGCAAGTTGGAAGAGGATGTTGAGAGCCCCACGCCACTTCGGGGGTGCCATCTCCGAAAGGTAGAGTGGCACAACTTGATTAGCAAAGCCCACTCCCCATCCAAGTAGAATCCTACCAATGATGAGCATGGCAATCTTTTGTGCGGTGGATGTGAATACAACTCCAAGACAAAAGGCAACACCGGCAATGAGCATGGTGGCCTTGCGGCCCCAATGTCGTGTCGTGTAGGAGCCAACCAAAGAGGCAAGAAGGGCCGTAATGTAGAGAGAAGAAGTGAACGCTTGAAGCTTTTGGTCGTTGTATTTGCAATAAGCATTGTCGATATTGGCATGTGCATGTTTCTTTTCGAGTACATTAGGGAAGAACTTGGAAAGAAACTCGTCCATAGATGTTACACCACCTACAACAAGAATACAACAACAAACTTAGGCAAGAGTGAACCGATATGTAAATTAGAACCACAAAGGAGCAATTAAGATTGAAAGGACAAAAAAGAAGAATTCGAAAAGAAATCCATCTATTCATGTCACCAAACCTATGTAACTCAAGGAACTAAAAACTAAAGTCCATTTGCAAAATCTAAGACTTGGAGATATTCAAGCTATTAGAAGACAAAAAGTAACCTATAGCCAAAAAGAAGTCTAGTATATAATGTCTTAAGTGTGTACCTGAGATGCCAACATCATATCCAAACATGAGACCACCCGAAGCAGCAAGGACATAAACCAACCACAAAAAGAATGTGGTTCGACCGGGGTAGTGTTTGATCTCCCCAACGGACATCGTTGCCCCATGGGCCATTTTGTTGAACAACACTCACTACAAACTAATGTGCAAGTCTACCCAATTGGCACTACAAAAAACTCTACAACAATAGGATGTTGCCTTCAAAAGTAACAAGTTCAAGTGCAAGTGTAGCCCAACTCGTCACAAAGATGTGAAGATGGGTTGGGAGGAGTACCCTTTTATACTACTTCTTTGATCCTACTAGCGAGACTCTAAAGAAATGTTCACTTGTAGGTCATCCTCCTTGCGAGACTTCAATCCAAGAAATGTGCATCGTTGGTATTCATGACAATAGTTTTGCATTGTCATGATTTTGTTCCTATTTTGATAAGAATAAATTTCAATAACAAAAGAATTAGCATATATATATATACATATGTGTGTATCCTCTAAAAATAGAAGTCAAAGTTAAAGTATTGAAGATGAAAGGTATTCATTTGAAAACTCATGGAGAAGGGATTCAAAAAGAAAAGTTGAGACTAAAGTGTGGAACTTTGTGATGTACCACCTTTGAAATCATTTACAAAGACCAAAAGGTCATTATCTAGACTTATTTGTAGCATGTAATAGATGTACATTAAAATTTTGAATTTTGAATTCTTATGGATTGTATATTATAGAATGCCTTGGGTTTTTTGTTAGATGAGCTACATAACTATTAGTTCTTACAAATTCAATTGTTTTTGAAATTTCATAATTTAAATTCTTTGTAGACTTGTAGTGGCAAGGTAAAGGATTTACCAAGGGTCTTTTAATTTTTGACAATTTCCTTGATAGAAATACCTACCTACCAAAATAGAGTGTAAAAATTGGGGTGATAAAAAGGAAATATGATTAATTTTTTGGGGGTCAAATTGTCACATTTCTTATATTGGATATTAGTTTTTAAAGAAACCAAAGCAATGAACTTGAAGGAAAATAAATTGGCTTTTGTTGATCTTATTGCTTGACTTGGTTACTTAAGAGGTAAGTTGAATTTGAGAATGTTTTCAAAGCCATTCCTAAACTAGTTGATTATTTTTTACATGAATCTTAAATATGATTTTTATAACACTCGGAGACAAAACTTCATCTCATGTATTTCTTAATTCATAGACAACTTGCTCATGCCTTAGTACAAATGGATGAAAATCTAATTTTCTATATTTACATGCTTTATTTTTTGTTATTATAGATGCATTATAAGAAATACCCCCCCTCCTCCTAAAAAAGAAAAGAAAAGTAGTATGCCACAATGAATCTTCTTGACTATAAATTACTAATTCATAGAGAGAAGAAGAGACATTTAGCTAAACAACTATCCAAACAAGGAATTTGTATGTTTTTTTAACATCCTACAATTTATGTAACTTCAAATAACTTGAAGATCGACAACAATAGTAGAAGGCCTACAAGAAAATTGAAGCCAAATATTTCAAGTGTAGTTTTATATAAATATTTACTTCATTGGGATTTGACATACATTTTAATTGAGCAACTTCTCCTTGAATATGTCAATCCCTAAATCTCCATAAAATATTAAATCCATCACTAGTTTGAATGACCGGTTACCTTAAAGGTGCCTTTGAATAAGTTGAAGTTGTGATGAAGTTGGCTAATACATATATTTTCTATTGTATGGGGTAGTATTGTGATCAACCTTTTCTTCCCTCTTGAAGAAACTATCAAAGAAAATACATCTTGTACTACAAAAACGCCAAAAAAATATAAAAAATAACTTCAAGGTTGAATCAAAGATAGTTATCCATTAGAATTGAGAAGAAATGACTTTACATCTTGTCATTGTAGCTCAAAAGAAAGAATCAAGCACAAACACTATTGCAATACACACTTTTCAGTAAAATTAAAAATGATAATTTCCAACTTGATTAATTATCAATCAAGAATTAAAAAATCATATATTTATATGTAACAAACTTTTTCATTCTACTATTCTAGAATTTTTCTACAAACATTGGTACTTTAACAAACTCATGATAACATTTTTTTAGCCCTTGCCTTATGGTCTTTAGCTAGTGAACCCTCACCTCCTAAGTTTGACCCTCTCATCCTTGCATAAAAAACCTCATACTATAAACCTTTCTTCAAATCCACACCTTATAAAATCTAATATAAATCTTCACTCTCTAATGTATATAATCTTCAAATCCTGATATTTTTACATTCACTTCCTAACCATTGAAATTATCACTTTTCCCTTTGAGTTGTAGAAAGAAATTGAAAATGGTGGGCCACATAATATGTGAGAAGTTGTCTCAAGCTTAGCCATATGTGCCGACTTGGACCAAAATATTGCATGGCTCTAAACTTCTAAAAGTATTGCCTAAATTCTAAGTTATTGTTGAGCAAATATTCGTAGCATATACAAAAAATTAGGAGTCTTTCTAAAGATTCCCTTTAATTTTTAGTTGGCTCAAATAGAATGTTATAGAATGAAATGTATTGATATCAAGATATTTTGGCCACTTTTACATCAAATCATGCCTCTTATGTAGTAGTAATAATTTGATGTTTATTTTGTTAAGGGATTGTTTTTATTTTTTAGGTTTTTAAATTTGGTTTGGAACTCTTTGATTCAATTTTAGGAGGCTCTTATGTTTGTATATAAATGCAGGTGATTGCAAGAAAGGCCTCCCTTTTTTGTCTTGTTTTGTTGTAGTATTCATTTTTTTCCAGGAGTACTTTAAAAATTGGAAAACAATTTTTTTTTAAATGAAAAATATGTCCAATGTATATTTCTTTAGGAAGAAGCTACCTTGTGAAGGAAAACTGTAGAAAAAGTTTCTAAGTAGGTGAACTAAAAAAGTGCAAAATCTCATGAAAATGAGTACTTTTACATTTTAATTTGTAAAAAATAGGAAAAGACATTTAAAAATAAATAAAAATTGGAAATCTTGGAAGGATTGATGATGATGAGATTTCACTAAAAGAATGATTTAAAAACCATTTTCAATGTTCAGAATTGCTTATGCAAGTGGTCCCCATTTGCATAAATGTATTATTTTTTTTAAATAATAAAATAATAAAATAATGTTTTTTTATTCTTTTTGGTGGACATATGAATCTCTAGTGTGGGAGTAGACCACATAAATTTCAATTCTACATTACTAATTTTGGATACTCCACAGTACTAAAATCCCTAAATTGCAAAGTGTGACAAATTAGCTAAATTTAAATAGAAAATGTTTTTTGAATTTTTTTGAAAAATAAGAAATCTTATTACTGTCAATTTGGTCATCTTCAATAAAAATTTCAAATGAATTGGTTTCATGCCCCCAAAGTTATTACCAATGGAATGAAAGTCACTTCAATTGTGACACCAAAAAGAACAACCCTTTCTTGCAATCACCCATGCATGTGTGTTATTAATTTATTTGTGAGATGTGCAGTTTTTGATGTTATGAGGCTTTAACTTTTCTTGAATTTTTATAGTCTTAATTTATTTGTCACTTAATGGGTTGGATTTTTTTAATTCGATTTTGGTAGAAATTTTCTTATTTTAGTTTATTACTAAACAAACATTTTATGCACCTTGTAAGGAGATGGAAGTCATTCAATAAGTGAACTATCATTTCAAGAAGTCTTTATCTCTAACCGATAAAGGCCTTTATTGGCCTTTCATGGATGATGATTTTAACTAAACAAAATTCACAACTTTGATAAAACTCAACAAAGTGACCCAAATTATAATGATAGAAACTTTGATAAGATGTATTTTGAATTTTAAAGACCTTTATAAATAAGAAATCTGAATTGAAAAATTGTAACTTTCTTTGTAATAAAGACTAGTATACCCAGTTTGCCATTGCCAAAGCCAAAATACTACTAAAAATATTTTGTTATTTTTTTATTTCAAAAACTTTGAAATTTAATACCTTTTATGTGTCAGAGAGTGAAAGGGCTTTGTTGCGGTACAAGAGGTTGCATTTTGGTATGAATAGAAAGTACTATGCACAAAGGAGTGCAAGGGCTTTGTTTTGTGATGTTTGGAGTTTGGACATGCAATGTGAAAGTTATGATTTTCCAAAATTAAAGATAATTTAATTTAATAACTTTCACATAGTAGGTCCAAACATGACAAAACAAAGTTTGAGCACCCTTCTTTGCATGAACTTTTGAATGCTTTCAAGAACATTGTTAGACACCTTGCGGTTTCTTAGAAATCAACATAACAAAACAGAACAAAATAAGCTAATTTAAAGTATAGATAATATATGATAATCAAAAGAATAAGTTGTTAAGATTTTTTGGATTTTCAAACTTTTATTGGTATAGAAATGAAGTACCTTCAAATGATGTGAATGTTTACTAGGGCCTTCACTTGAGATTTGTTGGTAGATCAATTTAATGTTTATCTTCTTCAAAGACAATAGACTAAATAAATAATACAAAGCAAGATGATATATTTAACATCTCTATTGATAAATCTATCCCAAAGATAATTAATGAAGCAATTAGTATAGTTCCTTTATTTTCCAAATACATAATTTTTTATGTTTAGAATGTACTCTCTGAAGTAAAGACCCTACTATATGTTTTACACTAAAGTTTGTCTTGCTATTGAAGGTTAAATCTTGAAATCCAATGGTTTTAAACATTTGCAATTCTACTTACTACTCAAACCTTCCTTCTAATTTTTTTCTCTCTTGTTACGTTATTCTACTATATCCAAAATAAAATAGTGTAGTATGAATGTTTGTCACAACAAGCTTTTGTTCAAGCAATGAAGCATAATTTTATTCATGTTTGGTTTAATGAAAGTGATCAAGCATGGTTTTTGCAAATAAAACTTCATTAATGCATTTTTCGTTGGCTTGAGACCAAAAGGTAGGATGTTTTGCATTGACACTCTAAACACAAGTAAAAATCTAAAGAGGGTGACCTTATTTAAAAGTATGACATTGGTACCACACTAGAAGATTCCACCTTTAAGAAGTTAAAAACCACTTCAAAAAAACAATGTTGATTCTATTAACAAAAACAAGGTAACATTCGAAATCCAATCATTTATACACAAGACGCTATAAAACACATTTTTCTATATAGAGAGTGAAGATTTGAATTAGATTTTATAAGGTGTGGATTTGAAGAAAGGTTTATAGTATGAGGTTTTTTATGCAAGGATGAGAGGGTCAAACTTAGGAGGTGAGGGTTCACTAGCTAAAGACCATAAGGCAAGGGCTAAAAAAATGTTATCATGAGTTTGTTAAAGTACCGATGTTTGTAGAAAAATTCTAGAATAGTAGAATGAAAAAGTTTGTTACATATAAATATATGATTTTTTAATTCTTGATTGATAATTAATCAAGTTGGAAATTATCATTTTTAATTTTACTGAAAAGTGTGTATTGCAATAGTGTTTGTGCTTGATTCTTTCTTTTGAGCTACAATGACAAGATGTAAAGTCATTTCTTCTCAATTCTAATGGATAACTATCTTTGATTCAACCTTGAAGTTATTTTTTATATTTTTTTGGCGTTTTTGTAGTACAAGATGTATTTTCTTTGATAGTTTCTTCAAGAGGGAAGAAAAGGTTGATCACAATACTACCCCATACAATAGAAAATATATGTATTAGCCAACTTCATCACAACTTCAACTTATTCAAAGGCACCTTTAAGGTAACCGGTCATTCAAACTAGTGATGGATTTAATATTTTATGGAGATTTAGGGATTGACATATTCAAGGAGAAGTTGCTCAATTAAAATGTATGTCAAATCCCAATGAAGTAAATATTTATATAAAACTACACTTGAAATATTTGGCTTCAATTTTCTTGTAGGCCTTCTACTATTGTTGTCGATCTTCAAGTTATTTGAAGTTACATAAATTGTAGGATGTTAAAAAAACATACAAATTCCTTGTTTGGATAGTTGTTTAGCTAAATGTCTCTTCTTCTCTCTATGAATTAGTAATTTATAGTCAAGAAGATTCATTGTGGCATACTACTTTTCTTTTCTTTTTTAGGAGGAGGGGGGGTATTTCTTATAATGCATCTATAATAACAAAAAATAAAGCATGTAAATATAGAAAATTAGATTTTCATCCATTTGTACTAAGGCATGAGCAAGTTGTCTATGAATTAAGAAATACATGAGATGAAGTTTTGTCTCCGAGTGTTATAAAAATCATATTTAAGATTCATGTAAAAAATAATCAACTAGTTTAGGAATGGCTTTGAAAACATTCTCAAATTCAACTTACCTCTTAAGTAACCAAGTCAAGCAATAAGATCAACAAAAGCCAATTTATTTTCCTTCAAGTTCATTGCTTTGGTTTCTTTAAAAACTAATATCCAATATAAGAAATGTGACAATTTGACCCCCAAAAAATTAATCATATTTCCTTTTTATCACCCCAATTTTTACACTCTATTTTGGTAGGTAGGTATTTCTATCAAGGAAATTGTCAAAAATTAAAAGACCCTTGGTAAATCCTTTACCTTGCCACTACAAGTCTACAAAGAATTTAAATTATGAAATTTCAAAAACAATTGAATTTGTAAGAACTAATAGTTATGTAGCTCATCTAACAAAAAACCCAAGGCATTCTATAATATACAATCCATAAGAATTCAAAATTCAAAATTTTAATGTACATCTATTACATGCTACAAATAAGTCTAGATAATGACCTTTTGGTCTTTGTAAATGATTTCAAAGGTGGTACATCACAAAGTTCCACACTTTAGTCTCAACTTTTCTTTTTGAATCCCTTCTCCATGAGTTTTCAAATGAATACCTTTCATCTTCAATACTTTAACTTTGACTTCTATTTTTAGAGGATACACACATATGTATATATATATATGCTAATTCTTTTGTTATTGAAATTTATTCTTATCAAAATAGGAACAAAATCATGACAATGCAAAACTATTGTCATGAATACCAACGATGCACATTTCTTGGATTGAAGTCTCGCAAGGAGGATGACCTACAAGTGAACATTTCTTTAGAGTCTCGCTAGTAGGATCAAAGAAGTAGTATAAAAGGGTACTCCTCCCAACCCATCTTCACATCTTTGTGACGAGTTGGGCTACACTTGCACTTGAACTTGTTACTTTTGAAGGCAACATCCTATTGTTGTAGAGTTTTTTGTAGTGCCAATTGGGTAGACTTGCACATTAGTTTGTAGTGAGTGTTGTTCAACAAAATGGCCCATGGGGCAACGATGTCCGTTGGGGAGATCAAACACTACCCCGGTCGAACCACATTCTTTTTGTGGTTGGTTTATGTCCTTGCTGCTTCGGGTGGTCTCATGTTTGGATATGATGTTGGCATCTCAGGTACACACTTAAGACATTATATACTAGACTTCTTTTTGGCTATAGGTTACTTTTTGTCTTCTAATAGCTTGAATATCTCCAAGTCTTAGATTTTGCAAATGGACTTTAGTTTTTAGTTCCTTGAGTTACATAGGTTTGGTGACATGAATAGATGGATTTCTTTTCGAATTCTTCTTTTTTGTCCTTTCAATCTTAATTGCTCCTTTGTGGTTCTAATTTACATATCGGTTCACTCTTGCCTAAGTTTGTTGTTGTATTCTTGTTGTAGGTGGTGTAACATCTATGGACGAGTTTCTTTCCAAGTTCTTCCCTAATGTACTCGAAAAGAAACATGCACATGCCAATATCGACAATGCTTATTGCAAATACAACGACCAAAAGCTTCAAGCGTTCACTTCTTCTCTCTACATTACGGCCCTTCTTGCCTCTTTGGTTGGCTCCTACACGACACGACATTGGGGCCGCAAGGCCACCATGCTCATTGCCGGTGTTGCCTTTTGTCTTGGAGTTGTATTCACATCCACCGCACAAAAGATTGCCATGCTCATCATTGGTAGGATTCTACTTGGATGGGGAGTGGGCTTTGCTAATCAAGTTGTGCCACTCTACCTTTCGGAGATGGCACCCCCGAAGTGGCGTGGGGCTCTCAACATCCTCTTCCAACTTGCGGTGACCATCGGGATCCTCTTTGCCAATTTGGTCAACTATGGCACCCAAAAGATGCAATCCAATGGGTGGCGGGTTTCCCTTGCCATTGCGGGAATCCCCGCGGCCTTGATTACCATTGGTGGACTTGTCTTACCCGACACACCCAACTCCTTGGTGTAGCGGGGGAAACTTGACAATGGGAGGAAGGTCCTACAACGCATCCGTGGCATAGAAGAGGTGGACCAAGAGTTCCAAGACATTGTTGCCGCAAGCCATGAAGCGGCGGCCTTGGAGCAAAGTGCGTTTCGCAATGTGATGAAGCATTGCAACCGGCCCCAACTTGTCATCTCCATGCTCTTGCAATTCTTCCAACAATTCACGGGGATCAATGCCATCATGTTCTACGCACCGGTGTTGTTCCAAACGGTGGGGTTTGGGAACTCCGCATCGTTGTATTCATCTGTGATTGTAGGCGCCGTAAATGTGTTGTCCACCTTGGTGGCCGTTTTCATGGTGGACCGCAAGGGCCGTCGTTGGCTCCTCCTTGAAGCTTGTGTTCAAATGTTTGTGGCTTAGGTATAAAACTCCCACCATTGTATGATTGTTTTCCTTTCCTATTCTTGCATGCGTGTCTTAATCATCCATTTAGCTTTTCAAAAAGACACAATGGACCCCTTCATTTGTTGTCCTACTTCTAAATTAGAATGAAGGTATGTACTCCATGATGTCTATGTTTTCCATTCCAAGCCTTCCAAGACATTCATGTGTGTAAGTTGTGCTCTTGTGTAGGTGGCGGTTGGTCTCATTCTTGCTCTTGGATTGAAGGGCACCACCATGGCCTCCTACTTGGGGTGGATTGCCGTGGTGTTGATTTGCGTGTACGTTTCGTCTTTTGCATGGTTGTGGGGGCCTTTGGGGTGGTTGATTCCAAGTGAGATCTATCCTTTGGATGTGCGATCCGCGGGTCAAGCCATCACCGTGTCCACCAACATGTTCTTCACCTTTGTCATTGGGCAAGTGTTCTTGTCCATGTTGTGTGCGTTGAAGTGGGGTGTGTTCCTTTTCTTTGTGGCGTGGGTGTTGGTGATGATGGCCTTCACGTATTGGTTTATTCCGGAGACCAAGGGCATTCCCATTGAAGAAATGGACTCGGTGTGGACGGGGCATTGGTTTTGGAAGCATTTTGTTCCTACTTCCACATGTCCTCCCCCCTTGAGTGAAGTGGAGGCCAACAATATGGAAATGGGTGCAATGTAGACTATTTCCTAGCTAGTTGGTACCCAAAGTGTTTAGAGGGTTTCAAAATAGCTCTTGTTGATTTTTCTAGAGAGCAAGATGTACTTGCATGAAGATGTGCATTTTGGAGGAAACATGGACAAGTGTTGAGGTTTATATTTTTGAAATATTAATATGAGCATTCAAGAACTTGAAACACAACTTAGCCATGGTAAAAGTAATGGAAGAAAACCACTTAGTTTGCAAGTGTTAGGGGATGTGTGTTTTTTTGTTTTCAATTTTCCTTCAAGATGATTATTTTTTTTGAGAGAAAAAACTATGATAAAGAAAACTACATCATAGTCTACAAAAAGGAGTTCTACAATTTCTAAAGCCCTTCAATAATAGAAGTGGGTGCACCTAATTGTAGACCACGGTAACAGTAAGTGATTTTTGAACACATGTTTCTAATTGTTTTATTGAATTGTTGCATTTGTGAAATGCTAATATTGATTTTGTTTTTTGATATATCTCAAATTTTAGAGGCTTAGGTTATGCACTTGTCTTCATTGGGTAGCATTGTAGGATACTTCTAGTTGTCTAGGAGTAGCTTTTGTGGTTGGTAGCAAGTGCATGGGCAAGTCTCATACAAGATTAGTTTCATTTGAAGGTGTTTCACCAAATTATTATATAGTTTTATTAATTATCCATAGGGTCATTGCAAGAAAGACCTGCGGGAAAGCGTAGCGTTTTGCACAGTATTGATTTTTTTCTTTGGGAGTACTGTATAAATAGTAACTCAATTTTAAAAATAAAAAAAAATGTTTGATGTATATACCTTTAAGAAGAAGATTCCCTAGGAAGGAAAAGCATAGAAAAATTCTCTAAGTAGGAGAACTAGAAAAGTACTGAATTTCGTGAAAATTGTAACTTTCACTATAGTTTTACATTTTAATTTGTAAAATATAGGGAAAGTAATTTTTCTTAAAACTAAAAATTTTCCATTTGGGAAGAATTTATGGTAAAGGCATTTCACCAAAATAATGATCCGAAAACTATCTTGATTGTTCAAAAATGTGCATGCAAGGGAGGCTTGTAAGCACACATGTAGAGGAAAGAGAATAATGTTTTTTTAAATTTCCTTTGGTGCAAACATGCCTACTTAGTGTAGGAATAGACCCTAGAAATCTCAGATCTAAATTATTAATTTAAAGTACTCCCCAGTAATAAAAACCCCTAAACCGCAAAGTGTGACAAATTAGAGAAATTATAATTTAAATATAAAATGATTTTTGAAAATTTATGAAAAATAAGGGTTTTGATAACTATCAAATCAGTCATCTTCAATAAAAATTTCAAGTTCAAAGAGTTAATGCTTCAAAAGTTATAGCTCATGACAACTCCGTCACTCAAAGTGTGACGTCAAATAGTACAAGTCTTTCTTGCATTCACCCCATAACACCTCTACTAAGAGAGCATTTTTTTTCCTTTAGACGATATCACGGAGGCCTCAAGGATGGGAAAAATCATTTGTGTATTCACATGTTTAGGTCAGTCATTTCAATGAAAAATGTGTAATCTTCTAACCTCATGACATTTTTTGCTGATGAATTGTTGTAAAGATAAGACAATGAAGACAATTTTTTGGGTGCTCTAGAGGTGAGAATATGTTTAATATTGAGTTTGCTGAGCGATGTGCTATTTGATTTTCCTGGCGCAACAAAGTGTGAGGTTTTTTTATGTGATTTTTGTGTAATTGCAACCAGTGTTAATCCTGTCCGTTTGGAAAAATATGCTCGATCTTCTACCTATTGTAATTGATTTAGTCTTTGCATTACAGAAAATATGGACTCTCTAGAGGGCTGCCAAGGTTTGACAATCCAGTCTATATACACAGCCCTACGGAGCTACAGAAAGGGCAGAATCTTTGACAGAGTTGTGTGACAGAGGTGTGTCAGCTTGTGTGAATATCTTAGGTATGTATGAGTGTCTTGCCTTTTTTAATTCCTGGTCTGTTAGTGAAGGGTAACTATTGCATGCTCCTCTGTTTAACTAATGGTTCTTTGTAATGCAATGCATTGACAATTGCAAAACTGACATGAGCGACAATAGGGGAAAAAAATTTGTGAAGGGGAAAAAAATGTTATCTAAAGGGTCCCCTCCGGCACTTCTTAGCGGCCCTCCAAAGAGTCCATATTTTCTCTAATGAAAAAGGTTGTTGAGCTTTACATGTAGTTTGCACGCCATTCGTCTTTCATCTGAAGCATTCTCCTCTTTTCATTTCGGTTCCTGATTCTCGTGTTTTGTGTTATTTCTTCCGACCCAAGTCAGCTCTACAGATAGTTTGCGAATGCTTGACTGTAACTTTCTTTTAGGGTTTGGGTTCTGCTGCATTTACGTTGATATCAGCTTCAGGAGCTCCGTAACGAAGTTGCGACAAGTCTGTGAAACCTCAAAGGCTCGGAGTAGTTGCAGATGAGTAGTGGGAAAGTCTTTGCACAATTAATGATCTCTTTTTAAATTTTCACATGGATATAAACGTCCTCTCTCTCGACAGTGTCTCACTTCCTAATCAACTAATATGAACTAAGAGTAGAAGGCAGCTCACTTCGAGGGCAGTACGTCGGACATTGTTTAGGAGAAGGCTAGGTTTGGGATGGCTTCTTTTAATACTGTTTGCGAGTGAAGGTTATGCAAATTGGAAGCAGATGTTGGAAGGGGTGCACCTTCCTCGGATCCTAGTTGCCATTCTTCTGAGAATGAGGTTGAAAAGGATTTCATGAGTTGGGTTTGGTCTATCAATTCTCCGAGCATAGTTTTTTTCTCTCTCTATATATATACAATCACGTTATCATCTTCAGGACTGAGCGTCTTTAATTAGGTTTAATTAAAGACCATTCTTTTATCTTGAAATCTTTAATATAAGTAAGTATTAAACCGGAAGCAAGTTATTTGTGATTCTGCAATCCATTGGCACTTTTCTGTAATGCTAAGTAGAATTGTAGACGGAGCGTTTGTAGTGATCACATGGTTGGACTTCGAATGAGAGCATGGTCAATGTCATCTATATGAAGGTTTGATTTGTCTTATGGATGATGCAAGTGAGACGGAAGGATTTGGGGATGCTTTCTTGCACGGTCACTTAGATATTACATAGATTTATTCCTCAGCTTTGTCATGAGGCAGATGGACTTAATTATTTTGCAGGTTCTTTCCTCCTTCCTATTTTGATTTCTTTCCTCTCTGCTTAAGATCTACCTTTTATTTGGGGGACTTACGCAATGCAATTGTAGGTGACAGGTCCAATTTGTTTTAATTTTGCAGGTTCTATGCTCTATATTTTGAGTTTTCTCTCTACTGAAGATTTGCCACGTTCTGTGTTTTGAACTAATGCAACGCGACTATCAGTTCGTAGAGCTCTTTTCTCATTAGGCTATTTAAGTTTGTTCTTATGAAGTTGCGCATGTGCTAATTGTGTGCCTTATTACTTGAGTACTCGTTGTAATTGGCCATTTGTTTTCCTCGTGTAAAGTTCTTTATCATACAGTTGAAGGCTGGTTGTTTTTCTGTACAGAGAGTGAAATGGTGAGTTTCATTAAAATGGCAGTGTTTTTGGAAGGTCATGTTTCCAGGTATTGTAAGCTCCAAGTGCAAACGTTTCCATTTCCTTGGCAGTCGGAATCTGAAAATAGGCAAGCCTTGAGCAACACCTGGCCTCCTTTGTTAAGACACAATACACATCTAGACAACGCACTTTTGCATGCCATGCCTGCAAAAGATAAACCGTGCGTAGCCGTCTTGTAACACGAAGAGTATGCCCAAGAGGTCCTCTTCGCCAGCCTACATGCCAAAAATAATATCAGGCTTCCGGGCTTTCCTGGGCAATTCGATCTCAGGAATTGACCTGGTGGCAGAAACTTGGGAAGCTAGAAAAGCCCAAGAGAGCCTTACCAATCGGTGGAGAGTCTTCATTCCCCTGTTGTTGCAACTTCTTGATCTTTACTGCTGGTCTGTGCGCAACAAGAGCTCCGAACCCATCCATACTCCAAATCCCCAAACCCGCATCGACTACAACATCGAGGGACTAAAACTCATGATAATGAAACACATCGAGGCCGGCAAACATCTCATCTGCCCAACGTCACTGCGGGACCCTGTGACTGGTCTTCGGAGTAGCTCACTAGTTACCGCAGCAAGAGCATTCGTCACACCGTCCCCGACACCGTCCAACAATACTCGAGCACTAATCACTTCGTGCAGCATGTCTGAGAGCGGTTCAAAATGAAAAATGTGCCTAGAGCAGGAGGCAATGGGTTGACCTTAACTTCACGGGTCGGGGTTGATTCGCTCACCACGTCGCGCTTCCAGCTCCAGATCGGGGCAGTGTCACACAAGTTCGAGATCGCACCCATGCCAGCATCAGGAAGAAGCCGCAACGTTCGTGTCGACTTTGCTGGGGGGAGCTCATCAAGCACCTGAACTTCAGTAAGACGTCTTCTCTGTCGATCTGCAATTGACAACCAGCGCCCACCACCTCAGCTTCACTTTCAATCCGCTGTCTTCCTTCACAGAAGCAAAGAAGGCCAAAATTAAGGTGCTGCAGTGGCTGGGCGAGGCTGAACATACGACTGATTCCTACCTGATTTCTTTGGAATTACGCTCTGCAAAGGGCATATGCTGCTCGCCAAGTCGCCATGGTCCTCTCTGCAGTATCTTAGTGCACTGGCACATCCCACGGGAGACAATAAAATTCCCCACCATTAGTCAGGGAACTAACCAAGCGTCCTGGGCACTGTGCAGTGTATGCATTTGACAGAGGACTCAGATGGATAGAAAGCCATGTACGGGGATTCTGGAATAATCGCATTACGCCAGTACGTCTGTTTCAATTCACCAATTCTAGATCGCAAACTCAATTACTCCATGAAGGAGATCCGCTTCAACAGGAAACCAGCCGGAGATTTTGAATCACTCGCCAATGCCCCAACGCACTGGACTTGTAATGTTCCTTAAATGTTGTTTGTCCACTGACTTTTCCAATGTCTGGTTGCGAGTCTTTGGTAAGGGTATGTTTCCAAACTAAACTTTGCTAACTCCAAGTTTATGAAAAGAAATACCCTAATCATCTCGAAAAGGTGCGGTTTCTGGGGGGAAAGACTTTGTTAACTAGGTTTGATTAAGTTGAAAAGGGGTCGTAGTCATCTATTGTTCACATCTGCAGAATAACACGAACAGTCCTATTGAAAATATTCACACCCTCAGACCTCCAATACGCACATTCAACTCTATCAATTGTGCGATCAACAAGCCAAATGACACTGAATGCGATTAGAACACATTATCCCAAGCCCAGGCAGCTCCATCGCAAGGGAATTAGAATCTACAATTTGGGTCTGAGAGCTGTCAATCTCATTGCTATATCGATCCTTAAATTCAACACTATTTCAAATTCACGAATGAAACACTGAAAAAGGCTGAAAAACTTCCTATGCAAGCCAATACTCATGAAATTCACCCCTACTTGTTCACAGAAGCAAGGTCAGCACCTTCACTTGCAAAGATTTTCAGGACAGCTCTACTATGTTTGATATTGAGGTTAGACTGTAGTATCAGCGACCCCCCCAACAGTATGCTCGTATTCAAGATGTCCCAAACATGATGCGGAGATCGCCGATGCTAAATCTAGCTGTCCCGATATTGATTCCGTAACGATCTACAGTTTACTGTTCCACTTGAAATCCGAAACCTGTGAGAGTATCACCTTATCGAAGGAACCACACTTTTGTAAAAATCGGTGTAACAATCTCAACGGAATCACGGTCTTCTATAAGATCACCCGGGTAGAGGCTAGCCGCAAAACATTTTGGCAGGGCACTGTACGTACAATCTAGCATTCCAGCTAGGTTCGAGAATTAGTGGAACGATCAGAATACGAAGTTTTTCTCTCAATTTGCATTTGGCCACGATCACCACCCTTGCATTGAGAATGAAGAGAACTTGGGAAGCAGGTGATCTCAGACAGGTAGCCTAACAATTTCCGACAAGAGGATGAGAGCTCACTTGCATGGAAAGCTAGCGCTGCAGCTCCGATCCGACGCAACCCAAAGCACATTGCGCTCTCCATACGTGCACTACTGCGGCGACACTGCTTGCGGCTCTCCGTTGCCTCAAGCTAGCGCCGCAACCTCGAAATTCAACCTCTAGCTGCAGCACATCTGAACGCACACCTTTGCATTTTGCAATGTCGACCTAACTTGCATTCCCCCAAGCCCGGGACTCCAAGACGGACCCCAGTGGAAGCGCAATCGGAGCCATGACCGCTCGCAAGTTCATCATGATCCCCAAACTCACACCGATAACGCGCATCTCAACATCCTCGCAACCACAATCTACACGAATTCCAAAATCCCAAGAGTCTCACTGCTGACAATCACAGCACTAAACCTCGTCTAGAGGTTTGGAGATTAGCAGGTGTCCATCCACCTGCTCTCCCCAACGCCATCCCCAAACCGGCATTTATACAATCCGGTTTGAAAAAATCTGATTTTGAAAAAAATTATTCATGATTTTTCTAGTGATGATTTTGTGCAAGGGGTGTCCATTGAGAATTGAAAATTCATTAAAAAAATATGTAGAGTAGATTTTGGAGAATTGTATATCAATTTATGGATATGCATATAATATTCTTGAACTCTTGTAATTTTTTCATGACCTCAATCTAAGATTTGACATGTAAAATAGATTGAAAGATATCAAATTACTTTCGTAGTTTTAACACCCTCTTATCAAACATTGTAATCCTTTCAATCTATACTTTATATTGATTTTTTTAACTCGTAAAGGTTCTTTACTATATTTTCATCAAAAACACTCATTAGGAGGGATTTGAAGCCTCTACAAGACTATGGGTTTTTGCAGTCTAGGAACACCGAAACTGCCGTGAGAACCCCAAAATGCAGGAATCCAAAGTGGCCAAAACTATGCTAGGTCAACCAAAAAGAAAAAAAATTGGACTTTTTTTCATATTTTAGGACCCCCAATTTTTTTTTTTTTTTTTTGGGTAATTGCTGGCTGACAACAACCAGCAGTTCCCTACACTATTTTGGGAACAGACCCTGAAATGGCCCTGTAGAGGCCTCCAATCCCTCCTAATGCTTAAATTGTCACTTTTGTTACAAGTACAAAATTTTAGAAAAAAAAAAGTTCTTGAAACATATAACATTAGGATTTTGTAGTTATTTAGTATAAGAAGATAAAGAAAAATTTCAAAAATTTCCTCTCTGTAGATTGCAAGATACTAGCATTTGAATTGACAAAATTTCTTTTTTTGGTCCTATAAAAAATTAGACAATTGCATTTCACAAGCTCACATTTGTATGAAAAAATGTCCAAAATAGTTGTAACCCATTGGGTTCATTCTTCAAAATAAGTTGGCGACATGCTTGAAAATTTCAAATCAATTGAAATTATACAACATATAGGGGAAAAAACAACTCAAAGAAGTAGAAAATGATTCAAAATATTAAATTCATAATAATTTATTTATGGAATTGAAAAATGCCAATTCCAATGGTTGTAATGTTATAATAAACAATCTACATCCAATATTTTTATTTTTCTAAAAATATCAAAAATTGAATTAATAAACAAACGACTTCAAAGTTTATTTTAGAGTAGTGAATCTATAACTACCCCCAAACTAAAACTACTTATAACTTTTGTTACATTGATCAAAATGGAATAATTCAAAGTTTTCCACATATATATATATATATATACATACATATATATACATATACATACATATACATACATATATATATATATATATATATATATACATATATACATTTACATACATATATATACATATATACATTTACATACATATATATACATATATACATTTACATACATATATATACATATATAGAGAGACCAAACCAACTTCAAATTTTTATTTCTCAGAAAAGTGATTTTTTAGAATTTATTTGAAGTGCCCAGATTGCACGGTGAACATTGAAAATTACATATCATATAATAAATTTTTAACCATGTAGTCAAAAGTTATAAAAATTGTTGGGCCTCAAAGCTATTTCATCCCTAGGAAAATGTTGTCTCAAAATTTCAGAGAAAATAATAAAACCTCTAGTCACAAGTATCTACCGAAAATTTCTATATTGCCAAAAAATATAGTTTGGTCCTTCAAGAGTTAAGTTCTCATATGTAATCTATAATACATCTAGTTTGAATTCATGCAGTTATAATTTGTTTTAAATTAATAAACTAGAACTTGGGCTTTTTGTTTAGTTTTCAACCCTAAAGGCAAACTATCATGGTTCAATAAAACATAGAATAATTTTAATTTTTTAAGAATAATGGAAAAATTATAGGAAATAACTAAAAATATAAAATTAACATTATTTTTATTTACTTATTTTGCAAAACCAAATATTTTTCTATAAAATGAATATAGAATTTTTTTAAAAACAACATTATATACTCAATTTAACCCTATGAAGCTCAAAAAATGTCTTGGTCATTTAGGAATTGAAGATTCAATAATCATTTGAGATGAATAAGAAGGCATTATTTTGAATTGAATCTCTATTTAAATCTTATAAAGATCAATGGATAGTCCAAATTTCTAAAATTGTGAAAATGTATTGCAATTTCCTCTTAATAATTTAATAATGATTCTCAAAAAATAATTGTAAAATATGATTCATAAATCATATCCATACAATTAGGTTAACTACTAAATCTACTACAGTAACCAATACTACTTCTTTTCCAAAACGATCTTCTTGTTGGACAAAATCAGGGGGGTTTTTTCTGGCGATTTTGTACAAAATTGCACCAAATTTTTTGGCTTGGCACCAAGCCTATAGGAAAAAAACAGTGAAATTTTGGATGAAATCGCCAATAAACTTCAATTTTTTTTAATTAGTGGATGAAATCGCCAAATAATGGATGACAATAGAATGATAGATATGTATTATGTGCTAATATGATACTTTCTATGTAATATATGGATGAATGTTGAGATTTGGAGCTCCACAATAAAATGAAATATCGCCACTTTGACACTTCACAAGAAATGAAAAAAAAAACCTTGGACAAAATGCTTTAAATTAAGGTTTAAAATAATATTTTTAAGATTAATTTTGGACTATAAATAAAATTCACTACATTCTAAGTGTCTTGGAAACTTTGAGATTTAGAACACATTTCAAAAAGTAATTTGAAGTTATTGAAAAGTAGAATTTGGGGGGCATTTTCAAAGAACAACACTAGAAATTTAATTGTTGAGTGTGAAGTTGTCATTCTATAGGAATTTAGTATGTACCAAAGACTATGTGCTCATATCTATTTCACCTCTCAAAGCTTCATCTCCCTCAATTGGACAATACTCATAGAGATGTAGAAAATTAAAATAAACAATATTGATGGACCCCTCCATTCATTTCGTTTGTTTTTTGATTGATGATTGGATGGATGGAGGAACTAGTGTTAAAAGTTGTTTTTTTGCTTCTAGGTAGTAATTGAAAGTTGAATCTGACCAATTTAAAATGTCACAAGTGTAAGAATATCATTTTGAACAATTTGAAGACAAAAATCAAGTCCAACAAGAAGATCACTATATGAGAGAGGAAGTATTTTTCAATTGAATTTTAAACCAATAATTAGAAATTTCTTCTTAAGCCAATTGTAGGTTAAATATTTATGAAGTCTACAAAAAAATTCTAAGAAAAATACTAATAAAAATAAGTTCTAATCACATTAATTCTTAATTTAAGATTTTTAAAGTATCAATTTTTGAACTAAAAAATTAATTTTTTAAGGTCTAAAACACCAACACCCTTTGAATAAGGGTGATTGCAAGAAACATTTGTCCTATTTGTTGTCACACATTGCATGCTGATCTGTTTTTTGGCCATAACTTTTGTGTTTTATCTCCGATCGACTCAAGATTTGTAGGGAAGGTACTCATAACTATTATAAAACTTCCATAATTTTTTCATGATTTTCAAAAATATTTTACTATCCAAAAACAGACCTCGATTGGATGTCATACTTGGTAGTTTAGGGATTTTTAGTACCTTTTTTTAAAATTATTTTAGCATGAAAGTGGGATGAGATGGTCTACTAGTAGACTCATAGATTTCCTAGGAAGGATTTTTAAAAATAGTTAATTTTATGTGGTGTAGAGGTCTACAAAGTGAACTCCTTTCTACTTGTATTTTGAAATATATAAAATATTATTTTAGTTTTTCTTTTGATGAATGACCATTTCCATAAAATTGTTGCAAATGGCCACTTTTTTTTTTTTTAAATACTTATTTTTACTATCTTTCCCTAATTAAAACGTAAAGATATGTATTTTCTTGAGGTTTGGCACTTTTCAAGTTCTCCTATTTTGAGAATTTTTCTATCCATTTCCTTTGGTGAAGACCTTTGTCTTAGAGGTGTATACATTATTCATATTTTTCAAATTTTTTTCAAATTAATTTTCTAATTTTAAAGTACTCTCAAAAAAATCAGCCAAACGCAACAAATAGGACAGGTGTTTCTTGCAATCACCCATAATAGAATATTTGCAAAATAAAGTACAAATGTAAAGGAACTAACCTAAGAATCTTCATTAAAAAATTGATGGATAAAAATTATATTTTTGTAAGCTTGAGATGTGCTTGCATTCATCCATTGTTCAAAATTTGAAAGTATTATCTTTAAGTGGTTAACTCTTAAAGGACCATTGTTTCTATGAGGGGCACATGAAATTTCAAGTAGGTACCTATGATTTCAATTTTTTGCATGATTCTTTGAATTCTTTTAAAATAGGAAGATATATTAGTTATACAAAAGTATAATTTTTATGTCATTGAGGTTCAAGGCCAAAAGTTATGCCACTCAAAGTGAAAGTTGTTGACTCCAAACTACAAAATAAGGAGCAAAATAAATCCAAAATAATCATTCTAGGATAGTTTATTACAGCATATATATTTGTCTAATTGAAATTTTTTGATTCATTCCATTTTAATTATTGATGTAGAAGTTATAAAGAGACTTCTTTTGCAAGCAATCAAAGCATTGTCCAAACAAAACAATACAAAGAATTTGTTTTCAAATCCAATTTTAGTACAAAAAATGTTTTATATAGTCTAGGTTTCTTTATAAATTAATTTCATTATTGTTTGGATTGAAGTGTTGTAATTGTGCTAAGAACTATGAACAAAGCATGATTTCTTTTCATTTTATATCTACTTCTACTTAATATTCTTCTCAAGAGAGAAAATCAAATTTGTTTTTAAGAAAAAATCTACTTTCAAATTCCAATATATATTTTCAATACAAACAAAATGGAAATCAAATTCTATAGTGCAAAAATTAAGATTCAAAACCCAACAAGTGATAACATAGAATGAAAAGGTGGATTTAAAAAAAATTCATGTCAAATTCTTGTTAATGTAACTAATGCAATTAATTTTTGTTCTTATATAGTTAATACTTTACTTAACACTATAATTATGCTTTTGACTAATGTAGCTAATACTTAATGTAATCAATGCTTCACTGATGTAGTTAATTAGTCAACTACATTAGTTAATTAGGTCTCTATATTTGGAAGTTTAGACTACATGTACATCATATTTTCATCATTCAACTATAAATGTGATATCAATTCTTGATTGTCAATTTGTCCATGATTAGTTAAATAAAATTTATTAATAGATAAACAAAAATGATTTCTATGCAATATATGGTGTCATCACTAAAGAGATATTCTAAAACACTAAGAGAATCATTAGTCCAAGTTGTATATTTGCCTTCCTTGATTTGTTTCTAACTTTTAACTAATATAAAATTAGAGCTTAAAGTTGCTATCATTGGATGTGCATCAAGGCTTTTTTTTTTGGCTTTCTAGTGCCAAATTGCACCCCAAAAAATATTTTGACTAAAAAACACTTCAAAAAATGCCAAAAAACTTGGATGAAATTGCCAAAAAACTTTGAAATAAAAAAAAATTGATAAAATCACCTAATTGTGGATGAAAACTTTACTATACATCCAATAAGTGGATGAATGTTGCAATTTGGAGTACCATTATAACAATTTATATTGCCACTATGGCACTTCTTCAAATATGAAAAAAACAACGTGATGTGCATCTATAAGAACTTTGAATGAAGGTAAGAAAATTTAAATTTAGACACTGGACCATCAACATAGACATGGTTGAAAGTAAGTTCAAAGATAAAATTTAGAAAGGTCTTTTCAAAAAAATTCTAAGAAAGAAAAATCAAGAAAATGGTTTTTTAGATTTAAGAAATTTAAGATTCCACTTGTTTGATTTTCCTTTCTTAACATTTTGAAGGACCAAGGCCATTTTCTATCAAAACCACTCAAAAACTACCAATTATTTTGTATTCACCTTAGAAAACAAAAAATTGTAATTTTTTTCAAATTCAACTATAGGATATAGTACTTCACTTGTTTGAGATAATGTAAAAATAATTTTATCACATTTAACTGTATAGATTGGAAGACATTAGCATTCAAAATTGAACAAAAATGATTTTTTCAAGAAGTTGTTTAGGTTGCTTGAAAAACAAGATTGTCCTTAACTAGTTCAAATAGAATAGATCAAAGCTTCACATGTAGACAAAAATAATGATATTTAAAAAAATATATTTAAAAACTATTTTGACTTTTTGTATTTGTTTTGTTTTGTCCATCAACCTCTATCATTGGCTTATAGTACTATAACTCTTGCTATCAAGCACAAATTAAAATAAAAATTATATATCCATGAAGCTCTTGTAAAAATCCCACATCTTCAAAAGTTTCAAATACATTCATTACAAATTGAGACAATAAGAACCTATTGGGCCCGAAATTGTTCCCAAAGAGTATAAGTGGTCTATTAGGGGTTAAAGTATGATTTCAAGCAACTCTCCATCCCTTCTCATCCTTTAGTTAGTTTTCAATGAGCTATAATTTGGTTCTCTAATTCCAAGTGAAATTTACATTGATTGTGTCTATTTTTCAAAAAAAAATTGATGTGTACTTCCAATGAGAGAAATCACAAAGTTTTAATTCTAGCCCAAACAAAAGATAGAAGACAATTTGAATGCCAATATACTAGTTGGACTCAAGATGTTCTAAACAAGTATATTCTCATTTTAGTGTTTATAAAGTATTGTGACTGAGAATCTTAAGAATGAATTTAGACCTACTTCTAGACCGGATTCACATTGCAAACATCAGCCCTAACAGGCAAAATAAAAATTAATGAACCGCTTGAACGATGAATGGCCGGCCCGCCACGAATGAATGCATGGCGCTGGATCAAAAAGCGCCAATGGAAAACTCGATATCGATATCTAGGCACGTGAAGGCACCCGTATACCCGCAGGAACTGTTCCCCGAGCCCTAAACCCGACCCCGGTCAGGCGGGCACCAATCCCGCCCCTCAGCATGGGCGCGTGGTGGATAACCTTTCCCCCCATCGACGGCCCAGATCGGAACATAATCCACTTTTGCCAAACGACATCAACCACGTGGACTTCCCGATCAAATCCGAGTTGGCACGGGTACCCGTGGCGGACCCGTGGAAACGGGTACAAAGCTGCCCATGCACAGTCCTCAAGAACCCGAGCACAACAATTGACTCGCCGCTTGCAGTCTCATCAAGCTTTGCATTGTAAGTTAGCATCCCCGATTTTGGCAGCTATGGCCGCGACCTCCGCTTGCTCGATTATTATGGCTCTCCCCACGGTGGCTCCGTCTTCCAAGCTGGAGAGGACGTCGTTCGCCGGGTCTGGTTTGGTCCAAGGGTTGCCTTCTTTGAGGACGATTTCCAAGGAGCGAAGCGTGCTCCGTGTGGAGGCGAGCTCCAACAGGAATAGGAAGATCAACACCAAGGAGCCTTACGGTAATTAGCCGATCGATCGGACGTGTTTAAATGCGATCGGGATCATGCACTCGATTGACTGCGTATTGTGATGGTATTTTCTTTGCTTTGATTCTGCCATGGCTAGCTAGTTTTGAGTTCTCGACTGATGTTGTACGTCCTCGACTTTCTTTGGAACCGCAGGTCCTTCCGGCGGAACGAAGTTCGCGAAGGGAGTCGACGCCAGCGGCAGAAAGGCGACGGTGAGGAAGTAACGAAAACACGAGCGGCTTTCTCGCTGTATGCATTGGAGAAGGCGCCGTTGACAGTATCTGTGCCTTCTCTCATGATCTCAGGAGTATATGCATCGGAGAGAAGTTGTAGTAGCCCTAAATTTTGCCTTCTCTTGTACAGAGTGTGTGCACTGGAGAAGTCGTGACTGGCTTAAAAGTTCGTGTTCATTTCTTTTAAGAGTGGAAGGCAGAGTTGGAGAAGTCTTGGTTGACTTTGTTGTCTCTTAGATCTTTGGATGGTGCACTGAGCTTCTATCTAATTCCTGCAGGGGAAGGGAGTTTACCAATTTGGGAAGAAGTATGGAGCAAATGTCGATGGTTACAGGTAAATCTTGTTCTAAGCGTGATTATTGATCTTCTTGGAAGTCGATCGTAACTTGCACTTGTACGGGCGTGTACTCAAGGCAATCGTGGGCTGAGATATGTGTTCATCCTATTTTTCGTGCAGTCCGATTTATGACACAGGCGAGTGGACCAAGTCCGGAGATACCTATGCTGGAGGTAGGCAACTTGCTACTTTTCCCTTCGAGTGTAGTATGATACAAAATTATCGACGGTGAAAAGATAAGCAAGAGTCTTCACGTATTGCTCGTATATAATAGCTGTGTACCTCAATATCTCAGTTACGATGAATTCAGAATTTTTCGGAGGGGATTATGTATCTGTTTGCTGTTAGTGAAATCCCTGTTGACATCTTGATTTGCTCTCTGAATTGGCAGGGCAATCCGGGCTAGCCCTGTGGGCCGCACTATTGGGAGCGCTTTTAATTGGCGGCGCAATATTAGTGTACAATACTAGCGCTTTGGCTCCGTAAGATGGGAGGCTAGCTCTACCTGTACATTTGTGCTCATTGTCGTCACGATTTGCCATGCTTGTAAAATTCGGAAAGTTCTGCATGCGTAAATTCATCCTAAATTAATGACTAGTTGCAATTATTTGAAGTCTTGCCCAGTGTATGCAATGGCACCTGTATGGTGACTTTCGATTGTTTGGAATTCTTTGTTACCCATGGTTTTGAAATAACGGCAGCCAATATACGAGAGAATCAAGACTCCCCTGCTTGCATACACTGAAATGGCTGTGTAATAAGGCATGACTTCTCTCGTGTACTAGGCTTAATAATAAGTATTTGCACTGTGTTCCTAATCGCCACTCTACAGTCATTTTCATCACACTCGGAGCATGTGCACAATTTTTCCGCACAGAATTTCTTTTTTAACAATTTATAGATCACCAACTTGCATGAGATACTGGTGATGCATACATCTTGCGTGCAATATGCGCAATTGTTCCCCAGCTTACGTTGCTTCCACTCAAATGGAGACCCAATAGGATTTATTAAACATATTACTGGCTATCTGAAAGTAACCAATTATTGCACAAAAGTATCTCATGAGTGTCCCTTCAATATATACAAGTATTCACCATTTTCATTCAATTTTATACTCCGTAGTAGATTTAAAGAAATGAGATATTTTCAATTCCTCTAGAAAATTCTTTTGGAAAACAAAATTAAGACAGGGGTGTGTGCAATTAAAACTGGAATTGAAAATGAAAATTTGCAGTGCATTTAACCCTAGGAAAATGCCATGGATTATACTGGATTGATGGTGGAGAGTAGATCACATTAGTGAAAATATAAATCCTAATGTTCACCAACTAGGATTTTAATAGGTTGGAAAATGATTTATTGAAGATTGACATGTATTTCTATATGAAAAGATGCCAATAAAGTGGTACATGACTTTTCCAATGCGGTTGTAGGGCAATTGCGACTAGCAACAAATTTATTTTAATGAGCAAAGCTACCTTTTTGACCTCATTTTGTTTTAATCGATAAAATAAATGATGGGCTAGCAGCCACTATAGAGAATGTTGTAGTTGGGTACTTTTTTGTGGATGAAATAACCGCTTGGCAATTATTTCTTCCATCACATGACACTTCAAAATCTCTCTTCCTCTACTAGCATTTTCCAACAAAGTTTGGACTACACTACTACCTAAATTTTATACAACCCCTCTCAACAATTAAGGTAGGTGCACCTAAAAGTGCCAAGAATTGAGCTCTGGATATCTTCAAGATATAATGGTGAAGATTGAATTGAAGAGGTGGAAGAAAGTTGCAAATAGGGAACGGAATCGTAGTCAATTTTTTTATTTTCCAAAATATGACACAACAATAGGGGTACAAAGTTTTGGCAGTAGAGTGTTTCAAAGCATTTGTAGGATGCACTGAAATGGAGCTATAGCATTGAAGAAGTTGGATGCCCAAGTTGATAGAAGTGACAAAGAAAAAGTTGGAAACTACTCCAAAATGTGAAGAAAGTTGTGCCATTTCTATTTAATATTTAGTATCAACTATTAGGATGGTTCTCTATGACACATGTTCATTTTAGCTCTTTTCCTATAATAATTTCATTGTCATTTTAACAATCATTAGATGTTTTTTGGGAGATTAGAAGACTGTTTCAGGCCTGTTCCCATGCTGTGAACAGTCAGAATAAAATATAATAAAATAATAAAAAATCAATTAATTAATTTTTAAATATTTTTTTTCGGAAAAAAAATTAATTTTTTAATTTTTTTAATATTATTGTTTGACGTGGCAGTCTCTCGACCACGTCAGATCGCAGATGTGGCAGTTCCCGACAGCGTTCCCACAATTGGGAACTCGCAGTCTTCTAAACTGCTGAAAAAACATCTAATGCTTCATTAAGTACATCATTGACAATTGCCTTGAACTTGTAAACATTGTATTGTAATCACTAACCGCCATGAACTAGTCACTAACAACTTCTACCCCAACTGAAAACCATTTCACAGCTTTTTTTAGGTGGTAGATTAAGACACTGAACGATTTTGGGTGTATCCACTATACAGAAAAGCATGTCTGAATAAAGTTCATTCTTTGTTGTCAACTTGTTATCTTTTATACATCTTCCTAATGCAATGGGCCACAACTCTAAAGAACCTATCTAAATCTTTCCCCTCTTTACTACATACCATAATGGTGCATGGGTGAATGCAAGAAACACTTAAAGCCAATTGTCACACCTTAGTTTTTGATTTGTTTTTTGGCCAAAATTTTTGTGTTCTAGCTCCAAATGACTCAAAATTTATAGGGAAGCTATTCATAACCATTATATACCTTTTCTTATTTTTGAGAATTTTTCAAAAATAATTTAATATTTTTAAACAGACCCAAAAATTTCTCACAATGGATGATTTTGGGGTTCTTAGCACCATTTATCTCCAAAAAAATGAGTTTTGAGTTGAATTTTGGAGAAGATTGTCTCTTAGTAGACTTATAACTACTATCTAAAAGAATTTCAAAAATACTTATTTTTATGTGGTATAGAAGTCTATAAAGAAAGCTTCTTTTTGAATTTTCTTCCAAAGGTATGAAACATTATTTTGGTGAGTTTTTTTGTTCAAATATCATCACCAAAAAGTCTTCTCAAGCGCCCAATTTTTTGATATTTTTTAAAAACAATATCCTATTTTATACAAATTAAAATATCAAAAGTTGTATTTTCTTCATCCGAATTCTATGTCCAAAGTTCTGGTGAAGAAAATACAACTTTTGACATAGTTTCAATTCATGCTAGTTCAACATCTCTTCCTATTGAAAAATCAACAATGTAGAGGAAAGTGAAAGGAGTGCTAGTCCTTTTAAAGAAACAAATCCTATAGATTTTCAATAACAAAGAAATATGTATAGGATAGATAGCACAAGTCAACTATAGGGGAATTATTTATCATTGACACAAAGCTGAAACTAGTGGCATTGTCTATTTTATTTCCTTTTTGCTAAATGTATTGCTAATTTATGGATTGCGCACTCAAATCTTAGTTTCAAATTCCTTACCAATTCTAAATCACATATTCACATCTTGCATTTCATATGTATCTAGCAAAGAAGTTAGAAATTTATAGTTAGGTAGAACAAGTTGCTATTCAATTTTTTCTCCAAGATTATGACACATTCATGGAGTGTGGCCTATAGGAAGGATTAGGAGGTTGTGCAAAATATATAATCCCAAGTGTTGTTATATGTGTCATTGATGCAATTCACAAATGTAGAATTCCTTGTTACTAGTCATGTTAGTGGAATTAGTATTTCATGCGTTGTTAAAAAGGATGTTTAAATATATATGAGTTTTGAAGTTCTTGTTTGACTTTGTAGGTGTCAATGTTGGATTCTTGTATGTTCTAACTTTGTCAAGTTCTTGTTTGCTATGAAAAATGGGAATTTAAGACTCAAAGGAAAGCCAAAATTCCTTTTCTCTTGTTTACAATTTTAGTTCAAGTAGCCCTAGAGCAAGGAGATAGTTACTAAGAAGTCAAGGTGAATAGTGCAACAATATGGTAGCAAAAATAGGTTGGTCAATTCTAGTGGTTGTTAGAAATAGACAACACTTAGTTTATACCTTCTATCCAATTTGTACCTTCTTTATTTGAAAAAAGCTTATTCTTAGCCCAAGAGTGACAATTACAAGGCATTATTGTTGCCTCCTTTCATTTAAGAGGAGTTTTATTGGGTGATTGCATAAAACACCAAGCAATTTTGTTGCATTTTTATAGTATTCATGCCTTTTTTTCTAGAGTACTTTAAAATTAGAAAAATAATTTTTAATTATTTTTAATAAATATGGCCAACGTATACACCTATAATTGAAGGTAACCATTGAAGGAAAATCATAGAAAAATTCTTTAAGTAGGAGAACTAGAAAAGTGTCAAATCTCAAGAAAATATATATTTTGATGTTTCAATTAATAAAAAATAGGATTTAAAAAGAATTGTCCATTTACAAGAACTTTATTAAGATGGTAATCCACCAAAAAAACCACCATATTTCAAAATGCAAGTAGAAAGAGGCTCAGTTTATAAACTTCTAAACAACATATTATTATTTATTTCTAGAAATTCTTCATAGGACGTCTATAAGTCTACTAGAAAACCATCTCCTCTAAATTTTAGCTTTAAATTCACTAATTTGAGTACTCATTAGTACTAAAAAATCCAAAATTGGCAAGTGTGATATATAATTGGGGGCTATTTTTGGATAATAAAACATTTTAAGAAGATTCCAAAAGATCAGATTAGTTGTATATTAGTTAGAAGTACCTTGTCTATAAATTTTAAGTCATTTGAAGACAAAATGCAAAATTTATGGCCAGAAAGGTAATTAGTTAGAGGTGTGTGATAAAAAACAGTACAAGTATTTCATACAATCATTCTATTATGTGATTCTAAGATCATGTGTACATGAACTTAGAAGACTATTTACATATGCTACAAGTGTCTATAATTCTATATTATAGAAACCATTCATGACTATAGAATACTTACGTTATAGGTGTTTATGTTATAAGTATCTTCCACTGTTGTAGGATATTTACTTGTATATAGTTATGCTCAAGACTTACATGTTCACATTCCACACTCACATGCTAGCATCGTTGTTTCAAGTGACTACAATGACATTGAACTAAGCTCTTTAGTTCCCAACTAAAGGTACAATTTCTTTTAAGGCCACTTTGCACTTAGAGGTTGGGCTAATGCCTTTCCAAGTCAATTGTACAAAATTTCAATCCCTTTTTGGGCTAGAGGCCAACCTCAACTAGTCATTATAATAAGATTATAAATAGGGCCAATTTTTTCATAATCAATTGTGTAAAGGCCTTGAGGCCAAGAAACTGGGCTGATTCTAGAAAAACTTCCAAAAAAATAAGAGAAGGGTTGAAATTTCAGGGCAACTTTACACCTAGAGGCTAGGCCAATCTACCTTGAGGCCGATTGTATAAAATCCAATAAATTTGATTTGCTGAAAAAAAATAATGTTTTATGAGATAAATTTTTTAATTGAAATTTGACTTTGGCCCCTAGGCCACAGTCATTGCAAGAAACACTTCACGTTTTTGTCTCAAAAAAACAACTTTTGGATGTAGGACTGGCAGTCTTGTGCGATCCTACTATAACTGCGCATCTACACTGCGCTTGTCAATGTCAACCATTGATTTCAGGCGCCTATAAATCTCGGCCATCGATTTAGTACTATGTAATACTACAAAGTACTATAAAGTACTACTCATGCCACTGAGAGTAGAAAATAGCAGAAAAGAGGTCTATGGACCTTTGCATTTTTAGTAATTCAAAAAAAATTCAAAATTTTATTTAAAAAAAATCCATGTTTCTAAACAAAATTGTGCTTACATTGCAACAAAAATTCCTTTAGGAAATTTTTTCCCTCTTCATAGCCATTGTACCTAGGAAGGTCATTTTGACCCCATGTGTGCAATAGACATGTTGCTAATTTCATAAAAACTCATCATCATCCCTTGTAATGTTAGTAGACCTCCAACTTGTCCAATTTGTGACTTCAAATTCGGATTTTTGGGTCAAAAATAGGACTAGAAACCTCCAAAATGGCCAAAGTTGACATCCAATTGGGGGCAATTTAAAAATAGTAAAATAATTTTGAAAATATTGAAAAATTTAATCAACATCTAAAACTTTAGTGTGCACCTTCGTTTCAAATTTTAAGACCATAAGATAAAAGATGAAAAAGTTATGAGCAAAAAACTACTTGTTGGAGGTCAAGGGGACAAAAAAAGGACAAGTGTTTCTTGTAATCACCCGCCAAGAATTGGCCTCCCATTTTCAATGCACCCAATTCAATGAGCTTGGGCCTTGCTTGGACCATGTCAAATCATCTCTTTTTAAAATACAAAATTCTAACCACCAAATTAGCTTGGCCTCTTGATGTAAAGGGTTTGGGTCTAATTTCAGCCTTTTAACCAATTACAAATGAGGATTCTTGACCTTTGACATTGCAAATTGGCCTAGCCTTTTAGTGTAAAGCAGCCCTTCATGCATGGTGTGGAGACTATGCACTAAGAGCAACCCTATGCTTGCACTTCAAAGCAACACTTTAAACATTTTGGACCACTGATCTTCCTTTGAGAAGGAAGATCACTGATCCATAATGTTTAAAATGTTGCTTCAAAGTACAAGCATGGGGATGCTTTAAAAGAGGTTTTTGCATGTCCGAGAAGTGCAATGAATGGCCATTTTCAGATGTCAACTTCCAACACTATTTTTCAAAGAATGTTCTTCAAATCAGCCCCACCTACAAACTCCACCATTGCAAGTTCTGTACAAAGAGGAGTTGCAGTATGAGAGGTTCTAAGAGTTGTACAGTGGGGTACCAATCAAAATGTCGTTTTCAAATTAGCAGTGAAAAAAATTTCAGTATTGCCAACTTTGAAAGCCTCTCAAGAGCTCAAAAATTGGTATTTTACTCCGAAATTTTTACCACAATACTATAGTTAAGTTAATTATATGTATGCCAAATTTCAAGGCCAAAAGATTTACCAAAAAAAAATTTATTCAAAATCTCCCAACAAGGATAGTAGTGAGAAACTTTTCATTACTTTCAACTTTGACACCTTCCTAAGGATTGAGTTTTTTTTCTTTTGCCATGAAATTTTTGTCACAAAACAATCTCTATGTTTTTAATAAGTGTAAGAAATTTCAAGGTAAAAAAATGTTTTTTTAAGAAGATATTTGAAATCTCCCAAGAGGTGTAGTTTTCAGAAAATTTTCACAATTTCCAACTTTGACACCCTCCCAATGGCTGTAAAATTGGTTTCTTACCATGAATGTTTTTTTTTGAAGTCATCTCTATATTGATAATATGTGCTACAAATTTCAAGTTCAAATGAATTACCAAAAAAAAGATATATAGAATCTCCCAACATGTGTAGTTGTGAGAAAATTTTCACTATTGCCGACTTTGACACCCTCCCAAGGGCTGAAAATTTGTTTATTTAACATGAATTTTTTTGAATAAGATCAAATTTATGTTGATAATATATATTCCAAATTTCAAGTTCAAAACACTTACCCAAAAAAAGATATTCAAAATCTCTCAAGATGTGTAGTTGTGAGGTTGAGTTCTTACATTCGTGTCAAACTTTACTCCACAAAATAACACTATACTAAGGGCTCAAAAACTCCTCCTCTCAACTACACATGTTGGGAGATTTTGTATATCTTTTTTTTGGTAATTCATTTGAACTTGAAATTTGTAGCACATATTATCAACATAGAGATGACTTCACGAAAACAAATTCATGGTAAGAAACCAATTTTTCAGCCATTGGGAGGGTGTCAAAGTTGGAAATTGTGAAATTTTTTTGAAAACTACACCTCTTGGGAGATTTCAAATATCTTCTTAAAAAAACATTTTTTTACCTTGAAATTTTTTACACATATTAAAAACATAGAGATTGTTTTGCAACAAAAATTTCATGGCAAAAGAAAAAAAACTCAATCCTTAGGAAGGTGTCAAAGTTGAAAGTAATGAAAAGTTTCTCACCACTACCCATGTTGGGAGATTTTGAATAACTTTTTTTTGGTGAATCTCTGGGCCTTGATATTTTGCATACATATAATTAATTTAACTATGGTGCTGTGGTAAAAATTTCGTGGTAAAATACCAATTTTTGAGCTCTCAAGAGGCTTTCAAAGATTGAAGTACTGCAATTTTTTTCACTGCGAATTCGAAAACAACATTTCGATTGGTACCCCACTGTACAACCCAGGGAAGGACGATTCAGTTTACTTTCAGGTGTCCGATTGGAGTGCAAGCCTTGTGCTGTACAACTGCTGGAAGGTGCTCCATGCCTATGTTTCCGAGGCTGGATTGTTCAAACTCCAGTTACGTTTTGGGTTATCAATTTATACCTCACTGTGTTGGTGAGCAATGGAAAGCAGGAGATTGCAGGGACCATGGAATCTTGGAAGTTCAGCATCCCTGCAATGCAAGCTCACTTCCTTCCATTTTCGGTAAATATCCATCCATCCTCAAGTTGGGATCAATGATCTCAGAACAGATTCAAGGTTTTTAGCCAAATGTTCATTTTTGGAAGATTTTTTAAAATTTATACAAAGGGCATGAAAAAATTAAGTAGAAAATGAGTGAAATGTAGTCAGTTTTGGGATCACTAGTTGGGATGCCGGCATAGATCCTGAAGAGTGTGCGTAGCTTGGAGTCCCAATTCATCCAAGCCGTTTGAGCTTCTCACGAGCTAGCAATGTACTGGCAGCAATTGATCCACTAACCGAGTTTCTCATCATCTGATCAAGAATCGATCTTCTAGAGTTTTGCTTGCTTCTTAGATAGCTGACCGAGTTTTTCATCATCTGATCAAGAATCGATCTCCTAGAGGTTCTGCTTGCTTCTATAGCTGACCGAGTTTTTCATCATCTGATCAAGAATCGATCTCTTAGAGGTTCTGCTTGCTTCTATAGCTGACCGAATTTCTCATCATCTGATCAAGGATCGATCTCCTAGAGGTTCTGCTTGCTTCTATAGCTGACCGAGTTTTTCATCATCTGATCAAGAATCGATCTCCTAGAGGTTCTGCTTGCTTCTATAGCTGACCGAGTTTTTCATCATCTGATCAAGAATCGATCTCTTAGAGGTTCTGCTTGCTTCTATAGCTGACCGAATTTCTCATCATCTGATCAAGGATCGATCTCCTAGAGGTTCTGCTTGCTTCTATAGCTGACCGAGTTTCTCATGATTTGATCAAGATTCGATCTCCTAGAGGTTTTGCTTGTACTAGAGAATGGGTAGCTCCCTGCACATTCAGCCATGCAAGTGGATGTAGGGCAAGCCCAATAGGGTGAGACCTATAGCTACGTGCGTGGCAAAGTGTGCAGGGAGCTCTCCGCTCTCAAGCGTTAAAAGCAAGCCTCACCACCTCCACCAAAATGAACACAACAATTGACAGAATCAACAAATATGGCAAATTTTGTCAAAATGGCGTTATTTTATGTGACATTTTTTAGATAGCAGAATTTGAATTGAAAGATGACATCTAGGATAGGTATAGATTTTGAGACATCTAAGACTCATATAGATTTCAAAAGTCTACGACACATTCTGATTTCAAATCGTGCAATTTGAACAATAAAAAGTGGCAAAGTAATGAAATTTTTGCCATTTTGATGAAATTTGCATTAGGCTCGACAAACTCGACAAAATCGGCCTCTCACCATCTAGACGCAAATTCTGCACCCTAACTTAACCCCTTAGTGACGCCATTCAGAAACAAGGGTCCGGAAAGCAGGTTTAGAGGCGAATCTTGTCGATGCTTTTTCATGAAAATGAAGAGTGCGGCAAACAATTTAGCCGTTTGATCTTCAATGGTTGCATCATTGCTCCCCCTGGAAGCAACGATTTCTACAATTGCTGTCCTAGATCTTAATATTATGAGGTTTGACTGCACTTTTGAGCTAGTTGACTTTGCCGGGTAGAGTCTGCCCCTTCAATTTGCCTCCGATTACATGGTCTTCCTTTGCTCTCTAAAATTAGCAAAAATGTAGAGCATGTACCCCAGAAATTGAGGAAGCTACAACAATTGATCAATCATAGAAAGCTCTGTTATCATTTCAGCAATACACCTTGCATTGAGGAGTCCCTTTTGTTGTTTGCAAAAAACAATGAGTCGGGCACGCTTCACATAAAGAGTGCTGACATACAGGTCAGCGGAAACGGAACGCCGGTTAGATTGAACGTCTCGCTCGGTCACCTTTCAATCGCTACCCGATATCATTGTAGGCTTCTAGCTTACATCAGCTAATTCGGCTCTTGCTCCTATTTAATTAATTGTTTTATCGACTGGATCTCAGTCGGGAATGAGCCCGGACATGGGGAATGTCAAACGACATTTGAGGTTCTCATTTCCTAAAATTCTCTCTTTCTATCTATCGCACCTCCTCACGCACAAACCTTGATTGAACTCAAATTCCGGCATTCCCTACCACCCTTCCCTCGAATCAGTGATTTCAGACTCGATCGAACTGGACTCTAATCGAATTGGACTCCGCTCCACAAGGCCTGCAGTCTGGTCGAACTGATCTCTGCTCGCCTTCAAGTCTAGTCGGCCTGCTCCGCCCTCCCTAAGCTCCTCCCGAACTAGACTCCGCCCTACTCCTCCCGTGTTGCACCTCTCCGACCTGCCTCCGCCCGTCGATTGCTTCAGGGGGGGCTTATACTCGATTTCGACGAACACCATGGTCGCGACGGTAATCAGTGTGGGACAATTGCTGATTCATTCAAGACGGAATGCACATGAGAGCTAACAGATGCTTTTTATTCCACATTCAAAACTCTGCGCTCTATATTTTTTTTTGGTTTTTCTATAAGTTGCATATTCTCCGACTCTATCAATTCTGTACTCAAAAACTAAAAACATTTCTCTTGAAGTCCATGTCCGGACTTGTACACTATTTACATGATCCCAAGTCGCCTACTCACCACTATAATCCGCAATCACTGTACAAATGGTTCTTCTTAACGTCGTAGCACATAATGACTTCGTTGAAAGCAGTCGCCTGGATGCAGATACACACCACCGCATTGAGGACATACCAGATTAGTTCTCTTTGCGCCTCGGCAAAAGCGGCACTTCTTCCGCCTGTCACTGCGAACCAGCCCATGGACTCTAGGAACCGCCAGGCGAAACTGCGAAATCGCTCCACGCTGAGCTCTCCAAAGACGGCTCAATTCGTCCGCTAAGGCCAACCGAAATTGCAAATGCGTAACCGGATCTTTGCCAAGTTGTTGTAACGTTGATTTGTGCAAAATGTAGCAATTCACAAGAGCCGTATCAAGTAGATAGAAAAAAAATTTATGCCACCACTTGTGGCTGCGCATTTGACAGGTATAACTGCCTCGTAGGTGATTAGCGACATCCACACCTCTTATGAAATCGCAATATCCTTTGTGTACTAGAGAGGTTGCCAAATCTATCACAAGACCTCGCACTCGACGAGGCACCGTCGGCCACTCTTGTCCGGTCTCTGGAATGGGTGGATAAAAAGACGACAAAAGTAGAATTGCTTTCCTATCTACGAATACTACAGCTGCTATGCCACTTTCACGATGCATTCTCCAGAGGAGGGAACCCTACGGCAACTATGAGAAGGTTTTCAGATCTAACAAAGGCGACGGTAGTCCTAGTTTGTTGCGTCGCACTGTGCCTACGCCAAATGTACCTTGTTTGCGCAGATCAACAAGCAGTTTGACAGATGTGAAATAATTGTCAGTGCAAACAACATGGGCCAATCCCTGCAATCCATTCATAAGGTGCATGACGACCTCATGAGGCATTTTCGCATCGCCACTAATAACTGCAGACGCTGCGTCACAGGAAGTGTCAGCTCTTGAACCTGCATTTGCATTAGAACTAGGAACTCTTGCACCAGCGCTCGTGTTCGAATTGTTAACTGGAGGACCTGATGACGCTCTGGTACTTGTAACTCTAGCCGCCGCTGCCGCACTGGATCAAGAAGCTCTGGCTACTGTCTCTCTCGAAGTCGAACCCCTATAAATTTGGAAATCGTAAAGGTACTTATGACGAGCATCAGCCAAGTACCAAACCTTCACTCCCCATCGAGTTGGCTTCCTAGGAAGATATTGTCTAACAGGACAATACTTTCCTTTATAGGGTATGATAGTCTCGTCAACAGTGACTTTCTAGTGTAGGTGCCAGTTCAATTTAAATCTCTCTTGCATCTCTGCTATCAACCAGCGCATTTTCCGCAAGCGGTCAAGCTCCCCGTCCTCTCCGGCTACACTAGCTATGGAATCATCGGCAATATGCAGACATTGAGTAATGTCTTCATATCGTCTATTCGTCAAGATGCTTGAAATACTTGGGCAGTACAGAAACTCATTACCTCGATTCCAATAGCTGCGGTGGTTCGGTAAGTGCTTGATGCCCATCAACATGTTCACAGCAAAAAACGCTTTCAACTCCGCTTTTGTGAGTGGCCACCACTGCGGTCCACCCTGTAGAACGTGTCTTCAAGGATGCATCTCACTGGCGTACCGGTTAGTATCAAAACAAATTCTCTCCAAGGTTTGCTCGCTCCAGAAACGAGCAAACAAAGCAGCTTTCTGAGGCATTCTGTGTATTGGGAAACTTGGACCTCCAGTCGGACCACTGAACGGTGGGACAGGCATGTCAAAAGAAGACCGTTCCATAGTCCAAGTATTTTCAGCAAAACGTACCAAAAAAGCTCGACGTTCAGCAGCTGCTGATAGTCGACCGTTCTGTCCCGTTGATCTCTGACGTCGTCGTTGTCTGCTTCCCTCTGCATGGGATCTAGAGGGATCCGGTGGAATGCCTCTGCTGTCTCCATCACGTGCAGTGGGAGATGACGAGTTCAGTCCTTGAAGACGTGTAGTGTCTGTATCAAATTCACTGCCAATCGTTTCTGCAGCAGCGATTGAATTCTCCAGTGATGTTGAATTCAATGTTCTCACAGCCGTCGCTTGCAAATGTACTGGTGGCCCCGCCTCCGGCTGTTGAAGTATCCAACGTTCATCTTAGCAACTTTCATGAACCGCCGGCAAATAGCAATTGTTAAGCGCTGCAGTGCTGACATAACAGGTGTTGGCAGGGATTTGATGACTGATGTCGTGCAACGGTCTTTGACGTTCTTGAACTGCGACATTGATTTAATTAGACTCCGCCAACATTGTTAGTGTCAAAGCTGGCAATGGCACGATCTCATGCTGAGTTCCGAGAGAGAGCGCTATCGATGTGTCCAGATCGGTTGCATGTTCATCTGCCATGGAAGATGCAAAGGACGTGACACAAGGCGGACAGGGCAGGAGTGCATCATCTTCACAATCAGAGGCATCGGGAGAACGAAGCAGACTTGAGTAAAAACTACTGGAAGGTGAGTCGTTCCCAGCATCGATCTCTTCAGAAGAAGCATGACCTCCTCGTAGCTCGGAGACTGAGTTCCATGAGTGGAGAAGCGACAAGTTGTCGGAGTGACATTGTTGTACCAGCCGGATATGTTCAGTCGCTCCGCAAGGGAGGTGAACTTCACTGCCGTCATCTAGTAATATGACATACATCAGTTCGGATGTTGTGCTCTGCATGTAGGAATGAATCACAAGTCCCATAAGCCAATGCAGCTCATTAGGTGTCTGAATACTTGGGTCAATCGACGAAGCATTTGTAGAAAGGAAGCGAACTGGAATAGGAGTAGAGATGGGTGTTGCATGTTCTTCATCTTGTAAATGATCGACCATCCATAGATCGCCTTGCCAACGCATGAGCAAGTCTCGTGGGCTGATCTAAAAGTGCAATTCAGTTTCTTGATCGACGCATGTCGCAGTAGTTTCAGCATGCGTTGAGAACGTGGAGCACAAAGCAGGTTCGTCCTCTTCAAGAATAGGTTGCTTTCCTCTCTTGACCTCCTACCTGTCGAATCCGCTACTAGATGTATCGTTCTCTCTTTTGCGACTGCAATGGGCTCCACCACCTAATGACGTCGTTGGCATGTCTTGGCTTGTAGCAAGTTGAAGCCCGTCTTGGGAAGTCGAGGGTAACTCTGCGTCACTAGGAGCAGGTGATGAAAAACTCTCCAACGCCATGCGGCCTGGGCGTGCAGTTTGGAAAGAGTGCAGTCGTCTTCAATAGGATAAAAATTCTATCGCGGCAACGTAGAGTGCAGGCAGAGTTGGCAAACACAAGGAGGACTGGAGGCGTCCGGCCACAATATGAAACGTAGGGTGTGATTCAAATCATCACTGAAGCCGTCCCGATGGCCTTCGAGAAGTCTCTCAGTCCACCGAAGAATGCGAACACAATGATGTCGAAACAAGAATCTGAGGCCGCATGGGGTGTCTCTCCTCTTGATGCCTCGCTTCACTGGTTTTCTCAGAAGGTACTGTCGGTCCAAGAGTGCAAGAATTTGTTGTGTCTGGGTATGTGTTGCGCCCACGAAGGAAGTCCACTGCCGAATGGTTTCACGAATCACTGGCAGCCTCGGATGATGCTGCTGAGAGGATGTCGATTCGTCGGCCATGAAACGGTACAAACATACTTGTGTTTCTTCGATGTCGTTTTCAATGCAAGCCGTCCGTGCAGTATGAATTAGGCTATTGTTGTTGTCAAGAAGGACACAAACATATAAAACATAAGATAGGTGAAGTAGAAAGGAAAACTTAAAAGAATAAATCAAGTTTAGAGAAGAGTTTCACAATGTGAGCTACAATTGAAAGTGAAGGCGTTTAATTCAAAAGCTATGAAAAGAAAATGCAAACCTTCTGAGTATTGCCCTTGTTGTAAAAGTGTTTGCAGCTAGCTAGCAACTGAATGTCGTGAAATTCTCTTTGAAGTCCTAAAGTGCTAAGAAAACGCTTAGTGCATAGTACTCCCGAACACTATGGTAGCATTAGACAAAAGTTCATGAAACTATTGCTCTGTAATTTCAGATGGTGCACGACACAAGGAGATTTGACAGAGATGATGGACTGAAGTATAAAACTGTGACAGTGTCCACTAAGAAAGAAGTCTAGATTGAACTTTCAACAAAACTGATGTGAGAAATGAAGCTAAATCGTCATAGGGAAGCATAGTAAAAACAGTAGTTTGACTGCAATCGAAGAGCGCATTTGGGAACTCTAGCTCATGTCGATTTGTATTGTCAGAATGAGTGCTGATCAAATTCCGCCTCACGTCCTCAATGACTACATGTAGCGATGTCAAGGAAGCGCTGTCGTAAATCATGATTGGATAGGGAGACTGAGTGCTTCGCAAGTTTTATTTTCAATTTCAAACCTTTATTTTCTACTTCTACCTAAATTTCAATAGGTGGAAGGGATAATAGAATTCCAAAAAACAAGTAGCATTCAATGTACAGAGCAGTGCAAGATGGCCTTCTAGAATGTACTACAATGTGTGCAACTTTCTTTCATAGTTTTATATTACTCAACATCTACCTCATGCCTTCAGCAAGGAAGAAAATTCAAAAAAATCAAAGAACAAGCATTCATGGTTTAGGCGGTGCTTTGTTTGAAAAAGAATTTCAATAGCTGAGCATGAACTGAAGGAATGACAGCTACCACTCTGGTTTTTGATTTTAGCATTATAAAATTCTTTTCAGTAGAACTATGGGTACGGTAGCTGCCGTTCACGAGGCACGTTGGGCAGCTCATTATAGTTTTGTACGACATAGTGACATCATCAAGTTCAGCACTGGCAGAGTGCCCAACATAAAAAAAAATTGGCAAAATTTCTCTCTGCTTCTTGTCCAGTCTTCAATGGGCAAGGCAAAATTACTTGATTCTAAGACACTACATCACCTTCTCATTTTTCAAAAAAAGTGGAAGACATTTCAAAGCAATTGATTCTTCACTGAGAGTACTAAACAATTGCAGCTTCCACTAGAAAAAAATTTGGATGAAAAACTGATGTTTTCTAGACATAATAGAACTTCTTGTCTGTGCGTCGTCCAAAAAATGGACGCTCCCACGCTTAGGGGTTAAACAAGAAAATGGCCAAATAAGCCTGGCCTGCTTGTAACCCTTTTATAGCTGCCCCGCATCGACCCTCGACAATGAAGCCAAGCTAACGTACAAACGGAACAATACTCCCCTTGAAGGTGAAGAAAACGTATTGTAACATATCCGGCCTTTGATCAAGTCTTCGATTGCTACTCCGGAATCGAGATCTTGGTTCTTTGAGTTGGCACAGTCAAAGCCCAAATGAGGTAAGATTCTTGTGAAAGTTTGCCAATATGGCAAATTTCGTTAAAATGGCAGTATTCCAAATGCCATTTTTCAAACCGCGCGGTCTGAATTGAAAATTGACATATACGACAGGTATAGAATTTTAGAAATCTAGGTTTCATTTAGATTTACAAAATCTATGACAGTTTTACATTTCAGATTGTGCGGTTTGAAACATCTTGGACAGATATAGATTTCAGATATCTACAACATATGTAAATTTCAAAAATCTATGACAGATGTAGATTTCAGATTGCGCAGTCTGAACTGTCAAAAGTGTCAAACTAATGGAATACCACCAATTTAACAAAATTCACCACCAATTCTTTCAAGGACTAGTTTCAAGGCAACGCTAAGGACAAGACAAATCTTACCTGCCACACACAAGCTTCAATATTTGAATTGCATAGCATTGAATGTGCAGTGGTCATCCATCTTTCCTTCAAATGTAAATTTGTTGCCTGTTTTCCATTATATATTGATATCATTCAATTCGGTTATATTGCCCTCTGCATTTGAAGCTTGATAATTTGGAAGTTGGTGTCAATGCTTCGGATTTCATAATGTAATTCAAGGAGCATTGATAATTGATGTAGCTATGATGCTTAGAATACAGACAATGCTAGATGATGGTCTCTGCATTCAGGTGTGGAAGTTTAGTAGGTTAAGCAAGTCCCAACAAATCGCAGTATGAACTTCAACAAATCCCAACAATGTTGTGAACTTATTGTGTTGCATCTTAGTTGCTTAGTTGAGTTAAACAACACATAAATTTTAGTATTTTATTTTTTTCTTAGGATGTGTGTCACTGTTGAAATCATCTTCAAGAGAACACCAACACATAGCTGCACAAATCTTAAGTCAAATTTGGGTACATCTGTAATCAATCAATGGTCTTAATCTATCCATACAAGTGTCCTAAATTCCTCTCTACAAACAATTAGAATCTTTGTCCAACTACTAAAAAACACCCATTCAACAAAAACTAAGTTAGAATTTTAATAATCGCGTGCTTATTTGCTTATTTGGACGATTCTAACTTCGATGCAATCACCAAACTCACTTGAGATTCTCTTCACAATTTATCAAATATTATGAAGCTTGGAAGACTTCCAATATTATGCACACTCTCAATGCCTTGATTGTAGGAAATAACTACCTGTTGGCACCTATTTCTCTTCAAGTCCAATACTCCAAGTTGATGGAATTAGATCTCATATTCATTGTCCACCTTGCTCTAACACCATTAAGCATTGGATGAGGGTGTTACCCATCTTTCAAAATTGCAAGATTCATTGGCCTCTTCGATTTGGAAGGTTGCCATGTGTGGACTCTTAAAATCTTCTCAATAGTACAGTAAAAGCATTTGTCCATTTCTCTGTTGCTCTACGGCTATTCTCACTACCAATCAATATAGTTAGTTTTTGTGAATCTTGTTTTTAATGATAGTTTGATTGGAATGAATGCAAGAGGGTCTAGATTTTGGTAAACATAAGCTAGGCGCTCAACGGTTAAGATAAAAGTTCATGCCAATTTGAAAGTAGAAGGCAATGCCCTGCAAATTGGGCATCATTTATCAACACTTGCATCCTTCACTATCCACCGAAAAGACGGCACCCACCTCCCATTGAGTATCAGCTGTTGATTTGAGGAGAAAATAAATGAAGCCCCTCCCCCAATGTTGATCTGCTTAGGAGGGTAAAAACAGAAGCCATCAATGTGTGAATGTTGATTGATGGTAATAGATGTGGGACAAATATGGAAATTGTCCCATATTGTTTGTATTAACATTGGTTTCTGAAAAGTAGAAGAGGAGGGGGAGGGGTGGGGCAAGGATATGAAAATTTTTAAATTTTTAAAATTAATTTTTTTGAGAGGCGGGAGGGGGCTGAATTTATAAAAAAAATTTAATAATCATTTGAGTGGATGGTGAGGCGGAACCTCACCTCCCTACCCACTTGCATCCTTCACATCTTTATAATTTACTTGGAGGGGCATTTGCTTTGCTTTGCAATGCAGATTATTTACTCAATTCTGTCCTTGATTATCACTATATTGGTATCAGGAATATAAAGAAGTCATCATAAGTATTGGCTTCAAGCTTGCTCTTGAAAATTTTCATAGGAAGGAAAATGAAATTGGCATCCAACACAAATCATTTCATATTTTTTGAACTTTATCGCAATTAATTATGAATTTCTAAAGTTGAAACGCAGTGGTATCTAAAAGCAGTCCCCTCCTAAAATGTACACTTTCAATACATTGAAGAAAGAAAAATTTACCTCTGCATTAGAGGTCTCTTTTAAAGCACCCTCCCTTAGGTTTAGGTGAGAATTCAATGAGCTACTGCTACCAGAGCCCTTGCTATTCACACATAAATCAGGTTCATAATTCATAAGTAATTGAACAAATTAAGATGGTCTTCAATGTAGATGCCGGAACCTTTCTCTACACTGATTTTACTGGACCTGAATGTTTAAATAGCTCTAATAAGCTCTATACTGTTCTCTCTCTTGGAGCACATGTACATGAACTGTTCACAAAATCAATAGTGATGAGACTTGAATGAATGATGTGCAACAAGTATTGAAATATTAAAATCATTGTAGATCAAAAAAGAGACGTAGGCAATCTTTGCAGCGCTTATGAAAACCAGTGAAAAAATTCAATCCGTAGGTGATTAGCTTTGGAATTCATGGTAAGTTTTTTGGTTTTTGCTCATTTGGATATTCACTCATTTTCAACACATGGGACAGGTAGTGAAATTGAACAAAACATAGAGTCTATTCGTGAAATCACTGTAGCCATCTTTTATTTTGTAGCCACCTATCACTGTGACTCTCACTTCAGTGAGCTGGGTGTTTAGGTTAGGACTTAGGACTGCCTGCCTAATTCTCTTCCCACTCCCTGTCGACACACAAGCTAAAAGAAAACGTACGGTGAAACCGGCACACAAAAAGCTAAAACAGAATGTAACAGCCGAAACCAATAGCGCAACAAAAACAAAGCTGATACCGTAGTGTACGATGCACTCAATGAGTTCACATGAAAAACTTTTGAACATCCGCTCTTTCAAGGAACGTTCACTTGCAATCAACACGCCAAATTCTCCTTGAAATATGAAACTGTACTTCACAACAGGGACCCGCACCTTTGAGTGCAACTTCCGTTCTACTCATTGCACCGAACCAGCTCTGTAAAGTACGCATAATTATAAACAGTGTCACTGATCTGCCTTCTCTGGCTCCAGTTGCTTCCACACTGCGAATCCTCAGTTCCTTCAGATTGTATAATGTCATTCTCCCAGCAACACCCATCTCATGTTACCAGCGTGCTCCAAGTTCCCCACGAATCCTCGGCCTGCACAAAACATTTACGTTAACCACAACTGATTGTCACACTTAAATAAATGCAACACTTCAAGTCTTGCACAATGAGCACATATTAAAAAGTAAGATTATGTCATAATTTGCTTGAAACCTCTATCTATTTTTATATGCCTCTAATGCTTCATTTGATTGAAAAATTGGGTCTGAAGGTGTGCAAGTAGGCTGGAATGGTAGACTGTACTTCATTGATTATTAATTACACTTATTTATTGAAGGTCAAAGAAAAAACACAACACACATCGTTGAGTTGGACTTACAAGGATAACTCCTGTGGATTTCAAGAACATACGCCACTTCAAAGTCAAAACTTATGAAGGTTTTAGATCATCTACCAAAAAGACTTCAAACTCTCCTAACCTTCGCATGTGGTACACTAATCACGCATTCAAACCCTTATGACTTTTGCATGTTGGTAGAAGAGTCACACATTCAAACCCTCACAACTTTTGCATATGGTAGATGGATCATGCGTTAAAAGCCTTACAACTTCTGCATATGGTGGAAGAGTCACACATTAAAACCCTTATAACTTTGGCAAACCTTTATAACTGAACTTTTGCATAAGTTAGACAGATAACGCATTCTTTGGTGCATTGGAATTCTCTTTCAATTGCTACCATAAATATTAAAATTCTGAACCATTTTAGTAATAGAAAATATGAAAAGCGAGAAATTAGGGGAAGTTACCCCGTGATTTAAGAAGCTGGATGTGCAGCTCCAGCACCCGTAGCGGCCACTTTGGCGACCTCTACCGTAGGAATCTCCGCGTCCTTGTCCGCCTGTTCATCCTCCGGATCGACGAAGTTCGGGTCACGCTCATCCAGTGCTGCGGGAATGTGCTCCGAGTAATCAGCGTCGGTGTACGGCCCATCGATGGTGAACTTCCCGCCATGGCCGTGCTTCTTGACCGCATTCTTGTCTGGATGATTGGAACGGCGATCCAGACGCTCTGTTCCTGCCTTGAGATTCTTCTGATGCTCGTAGTCGTCCCATCCCTTTCCTTCCTTCGGAAACAACTCGGGATTCTCCTCTCTCACTGTGTTAGTGTCCGCCATTGTGTAATCGTCTCGGTAATAGCACAAACTTCGTAATACAGAAAACTCAACAAAGCCTGGAAATGCAGACACATGAAATTAGCACGTCACGTAAAACACATGAGCACCGCTACACCTGATTACAATACCCACACAACTGCAACACTCCAAAATCTCGCACAGTAAGAACACATCAGCTTTAAAAACATAAACTTCCTCAGTTACTTTAAATCCTTGTAACTTTAGCATACGATATCCAAATTGATATCGAAGAAACTATCCAAATCCTGCATCCCTTGAAGGATTGAAATCCTCTTTACATATTCAAACAGGAATCTATTTAAAAAACGACAATTCTAATTGTAAAAAATACGACCAGGGCTGAAAGTGTCACAGTAATATGCGGTCACCTTTATCGCACCCAAACCTAATACACAAAACATGAATAGCAACAATGTCGTAACCTAAATAATGCACAAAGCATGCACACCAAGTTCAACCAAACCCTAAAAATTTCAGATTCAGAAGAAACAACCATCTTCACTACCATACCAGAGACTCTATCCAATTAGCATTGACCCGCTATTCAAGTACGTAAGGTAGCTACTCAAACTTCAATCTACAAATTCAGGGTAGCTTCTGACATTGCAATGCTTACTCCCCGCTTTGCTCCAGAGCTAATAAAATTAGGGTACAGTGAAAAAACTCCAAACCCTGAATCAAACCCTTAATCAGAAACTCTGCAACAAACTTGCTGCGAAAAAGAATGATTGAAAGATAGAAGCTCAACTTACCGGGAATCGATTGACGAAGCACTAGCGAATTCTGTAAATCTCGTGATTCTTGAGAACAGTGACGACTTTGGAAGGTTACGGAGGTGTAAAACAAATTTGTGGACGCAGAATCTCTTGGGGAAGGGCCACCGAGACAGCGAGGACAGGAGAGGGGGCTGGGCATTGGAAGGGGGAGCGGGGGTGGAGACTGGACACTTGGCTCTATGGGGTTTTGACACTTGGCTTGCATGCTGGTGGAGGTTCCAAAATCCTATCCATGTGTCATTGGGAAGAGTATTTTGGGGGTTTTTTCAAGTTTAACTTGTTAGTTCACTGTCATCTGTTGGGGTTATAATTGAAGGGCACTAGGAGCTTAAAAAAACAAGGCCCCTATGACCAAGGTAGTCACCAAACTATTTCAATTATTGAACTAGGAGGTATATTCTTTGTTTTGAGAGTGAACAATGAAGTCATTTATAGATCACTTTTCGGCCTCACTATCCTTTTAGAATTAAGGTAAAGAGACCCATCATGTACTGAACCCCAAATTTGAAGTTCTATTTTTGAATCCAAATAGTTACACTACAGTCTAATATAGGTCTTATTGTATTCATTATATATTTTTTAAAGTTTAACTTGTTAGTTCACTGTCATCTGTTGGTGTTATAATTGACGAGCACTAAATGCTTAAAAAACAAGGCCCCTATGACCAAGGTAGTCACCAAACTATTCCAATTATTGGAATAGTATTATAAGCGTGTTCTTTGTTTCAAGAGTGAACAATGAAGTCATCCATAGATCACTTTTCAACTTCACTGTCCTTTTAGAGTTAAGGTAAGGAGACCTTGAAGCTCTATTTTTGAATCCAAATAGTTATACTATAGTATAATGTAGTTTTTATTGAATTCAATATATAATTTGAAATTGGAGATGAAAAAGTTGGATTTGGCTTCGAAAATCACTATTTTTTTAATTCAATGAATTCACCTATCTAACATATGAGTTGATTAGATTGCTTGACATGTGAAATAAGCCCTATTTTTGGTTGGTTTGCAAAATAAAATTGTATTAGTATATTTTGAGAAGATTGTGACAAACCCACTCATTTGTAAAATGAAATAATCAATAACCTACCTCCTATATATATTAATAATTTTTTAAGATGTTCTACTTACAATTAGTATGGGATATTAATGTAGTACATGTATCTATAGATTGTTAATATTTCATATACATATCCAAACATTGCATATCCTATAAAAATACCCATATCCATATATTTTACTATATTAATATTTTATATAAAATGTCCTTTTCTATTTGGTATACAAAATTCCATATCATTATTAGATCACTATATAAATATAGATATCTTTATTAACATTTGATTTTTTGTTTTTGAAAATCACTAGAAGAAGAAGGCATTAGGAGGGATTTGAGGGCTTCCAAGGGCCGTTTCAGAGTCTGTTCACAAAACTATTCAAAGAACTGTTGGCTGCTATCAATCAACATTTACCAAAAAAAATAAAAATTTGGGTCCTGAAATATGAAAAAAAGTTCAATTTTTTTTAAAAGAATTTAATGACCTAGCATGGTCTTGACCTCACTAGAATCCTATGTTTTGGGGTTCTTGTGGCAGTTTTTGTGTTCCTAGATTACAAGAACTCATAGTCTTCCAAGAGCCCTCAAATCCCTCCTAATGAATCTTGAATTTGTCACCTTTTCAATCAATGGTTAAGGTTCAAAGTTGTAGAGGTTTTAAAAAAAATCAATAATTGAAGTTTTTTTATGGAGAGTTTTTTCCTCCCAAATTGATGGTTGTAGATTTTTAATGAGCAAGAGGACCAAACACATAGCTATAAGGACTTCCTACCTTGTCTATACACAGTGACCAACAATCCATAATGGACTTCCTACCTTGAATAAAGTCCAATCCAAAAGTTTGGCATTTCTAAGGTCAAAAACATTCCCAAAATTTGTTCTTCAAAATTTCTATCAAATATAAATAAGTTGATAGTATTGTCATATGTAAAGTATAACTTGAATATCATGACATTCAATTCAATATTTGAAACTTCATTTTGGACTTCATTCCACTCTCTACAAGATAATAAGGTAGCCAACCCATTTCCGATCACCCCCCCATTTCCAATCTATATGTTGCTTCCTTTCCATGAAGTTGTGGTGCAACTCCTATAGCAATTGTGGTACACTAGCATTGGTTGTAAGGCTCTCATAAATGCAATCATCCCTTGGTCAATTTTGCAATCAGCCTATGGTCAGAAATACTAAAGTCTATATTACCATTATAGGTCAAAAAAGAATCTTCTACTAAAAAATTCATAATAATTACACTTTGTGTAATAAAATTCTAAAAAATATGGTATCCTTGTAAATTCTATTTCTGTACATAGGAAAAAATTTGCAATAAAAAAAATTGCTTTCTAACTATGCATAATTGCTTAAGTGATTGAAAATAGGTCATCTACCTTAGAGGGAAAAGTATACTTTTGCTCTATGATTCTATTATCACTAAATTCTTAGCCAAACATATTAAAACTTTGACCATCAAGATTTTGAAAAATCATATATTCTCTATCATCCTTTATATCCTTTCGAATACAAATGTTTAGTTTGAATATAAGTCTAGAACATCTACACCTTTCAAAAGAATTACAACACTATTGATGGTGCACTTATTTGTCCTTAACCCAATTTTTTAATTATGCACTTGACAGACTTGGAAATCCTTCAACTATTTGACTTTGGACAAAAAACAAAAAATGGCAAAAAATGAAAGGACCATCATATATTTTAGCAACCATTGAAAGTCTTCTTGGCCCTTTTTTGGCCTTGGATTTGCAAGGGTGGGATTAATATTCCAATTTTGAGAAAGCAATAACTAAATTTAAGCCACAATCAGACAATGAGTTGATGTCATTCCAAAATTATAGCACAAAGTTGAACAAAAATTCAAATGCACGCTAAAATGAATTGGAATACTTTCAAAGTAGGGCCAAAAAAGGATTACAAACTTGAATACAATATGACTTTCTAGATACCTTAGCAAACCTTGCCTTTAATGCAATGAATATTGAAGAAACATTTGTCCTGGTCAATTGTTTTTTCTTCAAACTCAAAATAAAAGAAATTTACCCCTAAAATCCCAACGATGTGTTTTAAAGAGAAATTGACGAAAGTTGCCATTTTTTAGTGTATAGCCAAAAATTGAGAATATAAATTTCTTTTGAACTTCAACAATATTAAAAATAGTACAAACTATAAAATTATATTGAAAAATTGCAACCCATATGAATGCATGGATTAAAAGATTACAACGTTTCAAGTGACATGAAAAATACTTTTGTTTATTCCTACAAAACAAGATCAATTGACTTTGATCTTCTTAGAGCAAATTTTTTATTCTTAATGAATTTGCATCTCTCTGCCATTGAATTATAAATCTTGTTATTTAAATTTAGAAGCAATTGTAGACTCTAGCTAACTCTAAAGCACCATTCAATGCAAAGTAGTTAAGAGGATTAGTAATACACTAGTCAGTTCATGAGCAATGAGTAAATTCTTTATTTTAAGATTCCAACAATTAAGATCTAGAAACAAAAATCCAAAATATATAGAAATTTTTTCAAGAAATTTGATTTCACATATTGCAAAATGATAGGGCTTTAAGTTAAAAAAAATGCTCGAAAAAATGTTTTATTTCAAAAAGACTCTAAGATAGCTAACAAAGTTTGCCTCTCTTATAGTTACGATTTGATTTAAGAACTAATTTCTTTTTAAATTTTATGCCAAAATTTATTGGTTATATGCATGCAAAATTCCAAAAGTTAATGAGATTTTTACCAAAAGATGTCCCCCAAATGCCCAAATTCCTCCAATTTTTGTAGACAACATACTAAAGGGAGTGTATAATCTCACCTTGTATCAAAATTTCATGTAACCAAAATCGACTTCGTAGAATTCTACTCAAGTTTTCAAGTATTTGTTGAATAGACATATGGTCCTTTATAGTTTAAAAAATCACTTTATGCAATGTAGAGTTAGATCCATCATTTGGATATTAGCAGTAGTTATGTATTATGTATGATAGACATTTACCTTGTAGCACTAGAAGTAATTAGCATAGAATGACAAGAAAAGAATAATAGCCTTTCTTGAGGGGGATTGATTTATGTTTTTTTAATGTCTCAATTTTCAAATAAAATAGTGCTCCTACTTTCCTACAATAGCTTCTATCGAGGCAAAGCTTCCTCTCTTTCATTTAGAATCAACAAAAACAAATTGTCTAGTATATTAAAGTATATTTCACAATGTTGAAGTTGTATTGGTAGTCAAATATCAAATTCTTCTATTCTAAACGCTTCATTTTTCCATCAAAAAATTAAAGTATTTATACTTTTTATCTTTCAAAAATAAAATAATATGTCTGATATAAGACTTAAGAAAGTAACCTAGATTTCTTTGTAAAGGTATGAAATTACTGTGAATTTTTGAATAAGAGTGAAAAAAATCATACCAAATACAATATAAAAAATTTGGATTTTTTTCTATATGTATAAATTATAGTTTAGAACATTATGATGCAAATTTTTTACCATATCATTCTAATATTAGTAAATTAGTGTTCCATAGTCATAAATTCAAAGTTCAAATTTTAATGAAACTTTGAATTATAAAATAGGAACTATTCAAAATTTGACATTGCAATAAAAACTAGATTAGATAAACTTCATCTCAAATGTTGGTCTCAAATTCAAAAAGATCATTTTATGGCCTAAACTTAAATCCAAAAGAAATGCCAAAAATTGCCAAAATATCATACTCAATTATCCATATTTTGGAAGTCAACAATTTTCTTAAAACATTTCTCTATCATCATTCACTAAGTTTTTGGTGAACACAACAAAACATATCACTCCTTCCAATATGCACCACAAATTTTGGATGAGAAATTGTCCCCTATAAAGCTTGTGATTCCTCAAAACTTAAAGTGTTTTCATCTTTGTTAGCAATACTCAGTGAATCCTTAAAGGATATTCTATGTTTTTAATTTGGTCAAAATTTGAGTTTTTCTTAAAGTAATTTCTTTGTAAAAATCATAGTAATTATGAACATGCTTAAAACAATACAAATTTTCAGAAAAATTGGAGATGATAGTAATAAACATCATGTTGTAATTGGTGTCTACTTGAACTCATACAAAGAGAAATCCAACTCAGAAGTCCAAAAGCATTGTTAGTATTTAAGCTTCAAATATGCTACGTTCTAAACATCACAAAACTAATAATTTCAAGAACTTTTAAAAAAAATTTAAGAAAAGAATAAAAAATATATGATTAGAACTTTTTTTAAGTCAAGCTCCAAGAAATTTAAAACCAAAAACTAATAAGTGAAAATCAAGTTTGACCGTAAAACTATACAATTGAAGGTGGGGTGAATTGATCCCTTGCTTGGCCCTTCCAAATAATTCTAGGGGTGCAAATAAAAGAAAATTATCCTATTTTGTACTTGATACATTTACCTTCTACACCCCTCCTAGCTAAGTTGGGACCTTTCATTGCAAATATGGATTCAAAATTCGCAAATTTTATTTTGGGTGAAAAACTAAAAAATTCAATGTTTTTCCAAAGGGCCAATTCTCCTTAGCCACCACTGGAGCAAGTTTGTTCTTTTTAAGACTTAACCCTTAAACGCCTAGGAGCCGGAAAGTGTTCACACAGTCTAGTAGTCCAATTCAAAGTGTTGTAACTTTTGCCTCCAATGTTGGAATTCAATAAAACCTCTTTAGAAAACTTGTGCTCTTTCTTCTAGTTTGTGTGATAAAATTTTCAAATTGATCAAATGTATACTGATTTTTGAGAGTCAATCAGAGTTCATAGATTCAATTTAGGTTCAACAAATTGCATTTGATGGCTGCAACTTCACGGGCTTGTTTTTCCTTTGTCCAATGATTATTTTAACAAATATTTATTAGGTTATGTTTCCCTTGAAGTCTACTCGTTGTAGTAAAATTTTCATGTCAATCTAAATTGTTTTGAATGTGTGGGAGCATTTCAAAATTCGTAAACTATATATTTTTTGTTTAACCCCTAAAGCCCTGACTATGTTTTCACCAAAAAATGCTCCAAAACTGCCATTTCTAATACAAGTGCAATTTTTTTTTTAAAACACATTTTTGACTCATGTAACCATAGGATCTTGTAGTAAGGTGGTTTGTAAACATATGGAAAAAATTTCAGAAATTTCCACCGTGTAGATTGCAAGATATAAGCATTTGAATTGACAAAAATTATTTTTTTATCCCTGCGAAAATCCGGGCAGCTGCACTTCACGAGGTCACATTTGTGTGAAAAAAACTTCAAAATGGTGGTTACTCTTTGAATTCATACTTCAATGCAAGTTGGCTACATTCTCAAAAAATTTCAAACCATTTGGAATTGTACAACATATAGGAAAAAATAAGTAAGTAGAAAGAAGTAAAAAATGAGCCAAAATACTAAATTGAGAACATTTTATTCATGGAATTGAAAATTTTCAATCCCAATGGTTAAGATGTTGTAATAAACAATCTACACCTTATATTTTTATTTTTTTCCAAAAATATGAAAAATTGAATTAAATGAAGAATTTCAAACTTTTTTTGGACTATAGAGATTCTGTAACTGGCCACAAACCACCCCAAACTCAAAATCTTCATAACTTTTGACTCATTGATCGGAATGGATTGATTTGAAGCTTCCCATGTTTGTATAAACCTAAAGAACCAATTTGAAATTTCACTTTTAAGAAAAAAGTTTTTTTGAAGAAGTTTTCTCAGCTGCCCGTGTTGCCCGCCGAGTAAAGGAAACAACATATCCTGCTATAACTTTTTAACCGGGAAGTCAAAAGTTATGAAAATTGTCAGGCCTTAAAGCTACTCCTCGGGCACACATTGTATCAAAATTTCAAAGAAAAAAAATAAAAACTCCATCCGTAGTGAGCTGCCCAAAAAATTTATAATCTCAAAAAACAGGGTTCAGGGCTTTAGGGGTTAAAGTGAACTTTGGTGGCTTATTTCTTCTTCATTTGGAACCCATTTATGGTAAAAGAAAATTGAAAAAGTTGCACATACTAGTCTAGTTTGTGTATTTAAAAATTCATATCAATTCAAGAATTTTTGAATGATTGAGAAGCAATTTAGTAGAAGGAGGTGCAACAATGGATGTATTTTTTGCAACTCTATTTTTTGACATTTCAAATCCATTTTGCAGACAAAGTGATTCTATTGAATGATATTTCTTTCACCAAGGTGTTTGTATGCTACTTTTGAAGCACTTCATAGTTCGCAATTTTTCATTTGAGAATAGGTCTAGTATTCTAATTTGATCTCCAAATGGATTTCTACGAAAATTTGAGCATCCTTTTCTATGCTACAACATTAAAATCTTATAATCTTTGTGGCCAAATGACTCCAGTTTTAATCACATCATCTACATCACATACACTCCAAAATTGTACCGTTGAGATTTCTATACCCTAGCAACATTATGACAAATAACACTTCAAAAGCAACAATGTTTTTAAACCCAAAAAGGCCTTGAGCCTGGAGTCTAGACCAATTCAACATGATCATCTTTCTTGCACTCATTTGAAAACAAAACTGCCTCCCAAATGAATTTCCTTTTTTCGAAAAGATAAAGATAGCTGCTTCAGAAATGCCTGAATTCCCTGCAACATCAAAAAGAAAAAGAAAAAGAAAGGTGCTTATTGGATGGGGTCTTCCTAAATGCATGAGTTTCTTGTGGTTCAAGCTTTTATGGGAGGTCGGTTCAAATTGTGTGCCCCACAGATTTCTTGTGCTGCACACTCTCACACATGGTTTCAACAGTTTGTGCAGAGATGACTTTGTACACTACAGTGGAAACACCCAAAACCGTCCAAATAAGGAATTCAGCATAGTTGGAGGCATATTTTTTTAATGATATTTTTCTAGTATTAAAGAGTGAAAATTATAAATATTTTTTAAAAAATCAAAATTTTTGGAATCAGTATGTAATTTCTATAAATTTTTAAAGTATTGGCTCCCTAGATCACTGGAATTGTCCTATAGTTGTACCCTAAACTGAACTCTGCTGAAATCAGTTGTCAGTGACTGAAAATTATACATGTGTCTTACAATTGCGTCATCAAATTAGAATTAAACATTTGTCAAACACTTTAATGATCGCTTATGGACAGATTTAGTGATACTCTAGGACCCAGGAATAGGTATAGGGACAGAAGTGGGTGTTTCTCCCTTAATAAATAGTGAAACTAGATTGCCCTGCACCAATGGGGTCTTTTTTTCTTCATTATAGTGGTATTGCACTAAGGAAAAAATAATTTGTCTTATAAAAAATGCCAACAAATCATAAAGTTCTGTGGTAGAAAAATTTGGATGAAATCGTTAGATGTGGATAAAAACACAATTATGGACATGTAATGTGCACTAGTGTGATATTCTTTATCCAATATCCATACCTTAAGACAAGTAGTTTGTTTTGTTTTGTTTGTTTGTCACGTTGAGATCTCTTGGACTACACATTCTCCGGTCATGTGTTTGGTACCATCGGAAAGCTCTCAGCGAAGAGGGGTGCATGGGCTTGCTTTCATGGCATTCCAACTTTTGTAGAGAAAGTTATGGATTTTTGAATTATTTTTTGTTCAAAAATATTTTTAAAATATTTTTACTCATAACTTGGTCGCAATCTTGGTACCGTCAAAAAGCCCTTGGCAAGGAAGGGTGCACAGGCTTTGTTTCATGGCATTTGGACCTATAGTGTGAGAATTATTGAATTTCAAAGTTATTATGCATTCAAAAATTTCTTCTATTTGACTTTGACGGTGGCAACAGCACTTGGCACACTAGGTAGATTTTGATTGTAGCATTCCAACCTACAGTGTAAAAGTTATAGATTTTTGAGTTATTTTTGGTTCTAAACAATTACAATAATACTTCTACTTTGATTTTGGTCGCAATCTTAGTACCATCAGAAAGCTCTCAACGAGGAGGGATACATGGGCTTTGTTTTGTGGTGTTTGGACCTATAGTGTAAGAGTTATTGAATTTCAAAGTTTTGTATGCATTCAAAAATTAGATTTGACTGTGGCAACAACATAAGGCACACTAGTTTAGATGAATGTTCAAATTTGAAGCACAACTATCAATACATGTTTTATATTTTCCATTTTGGCACTTTGTAAAAAGTGAAAACAAAAGCCTTGTTCCACTTTAATTTCTTGACATTTGGCACTATACAAATATTAATCATTGTATAAGAATGGACTACTTTGAATTAGATATTGTTGTAATTGGGACTCACGAGACTCTATGAGTACAAATCAAAATACATGTAGAAATATCTATTGACTTTGATGGCTTGTAAGGTATCATAATTTTCTTGAAGTAAGTTAACTTGATCATGTAATCTAATTTCACTATCCAAGTGTCAAAGACACATAAATTCATCTCTGAAAATCATATAAAAGTTTTCATTTATATGTAGTTGCAATCTAACCAACAAATAAAGTGATGTGATGGATAGGGAGGGCTTGAAATTAGTTGGCATGGGCCTCCTTCTAGAGTTAACATTGCAATTTAGATTCACCACCTATGGGTCCTTTAATAGGCTTACTCAGAGGGTGTTCTTTAAATTTACATTACTACATTTTCACTAGAGAAATAAAGGGGGTTTTTTTGGGGTTTTTTTTTACACAAGCGTGTTGAGGAAACACACTGCGAGGGGTCCGTCAGGAGGAGAGGCTGATTTCACGCTAGGTAGAGATCCTGCTGCCACCAGGAATCGAACCCGCAACCACGGCATTCGCTTTGGATACCTCACGACCATCATCCGGTAGTTTGGGGTCATTGCGGACAAAGAAATAAAGTTTCAATTGGTATTGCATGGATATTGGTGAAGGATAATTTATTAAATCTACATTTGATAGATTATAGAATAGGATTCTAACAATTCAAATTTTATAGGCACCTATATTAAATTCTAAAATGTAGCCCCCGTGCATGGTATACAATTCTAGTATTATATGGCCTTGATTATAATCATTTTAACAAGGAATCTATAGATGAACTTGTATATATGAAATGAATATTCTTCAAGGACAATAATTGCATTAGGAACCTAATTATATGAATTTTTGAATACATGTATTGTAGGGCAAGTTACCCAACTTTGAGGGCTTTCTTATATAAATTTTAAAAAATTAAATTAAAAATTGAAATATTAATTTCATTTTAAATAGAGGAAACTTTTTGTATGGATTTTTGAAAACTATGTATCAATGTTTTAGTTCTTTTTATGTATTGTAAGTTTTTACCTTTAAAAGGTATATATACAATCCAACATTTTATACATCTCAATTTTATTTTATTTGATAATCACCTAACAAAGTGCCTTCCAAATTGAAGAGCCTTCTAATTGAAGGCACCATTTTATAGTGCTCTTCAAATTGAAGCCCATTTTATTGAATTTGATCTTCACTTAATATTATTGCTAATAGAATTAATTATAGAATGTAAACAATGAAAGATTGTCAGGAGTTGGGGTTTGAAAAAAATACAAGATAAAACTCCACTTGAAGCTTCCAAACTAAGGTCTGATGGAGTTTGGTGTTGTATTTCTTTTATACTGTTCATAGTTAAAACCTTCCTCTGATACACCTTCTACCCAAAACTAAGGTTTACCTTACAAATGATTCCTATAATCACTTGCAATCTTAACTTTAATTTGTACTTAAGGGAGGAGGTCCAAAAAGTGCCCATCTAAGAGTTGAAACTAAATTTTGGGGAGGTGAAACTTCTAAAATTATTTTCAATAAATATTCATTGAAAGACAAGTGGAATTGGCATCTAACCCAAATTGTTTCATATTTTTGGAGCTTTGAAGAATTAGTGATGAAATTTTGAAGTCAAAATGGCATAGGGCTCTAAAACTACCCACCCCCTTATATAAACATTGTTTGTATATTCATGTAAAGATGAAAAAGGAGCATGTACAAACAATGTACATTTGAGAAGGTCGAAGAGTTTTTGAGCCACCTCCTCCTTTATATATCCTACCATATATGAAGGTTTGATTCAACACCTTTAGTGTTGAAATTGAGTTTCTACATGAGATTTTCATAGGTCCACATTACATCAAAACATTCAAAAGGTGTCTCTCTTTTTCAAAATTTATTTATCTTTTTTGCCAAACTTGACCTTTGCATAGAGTATTCCATACATTAAGGAAGCTTGATATATTTTCTTTTGCTCTATTTTGTTTGCCATATGGGGATCTCTTGGACCATGCGTCCTCCAGTGGCATACTTGATACTATTAAAAAGCTCTCAGCGAGGAGGGGTGCATGGGCTTTGTTTTGTGGCATTCCAACCTATGATGTGAAAGTTATGAGTTTTTGAGTTATTTTTTGTGTGAAAAAATTGTTTTGTTTTGTTTGTTTGTCATCTTGAGATCTCTTGGATTGTGCATCTTGGCAAGGAGGGGTGCACGGGCTTTGTTGTGTGGCATTCCAACCTACGATGTGATAGTCATAGATTTTTGGGTTATTTTTGGACCTAAAAAACTAAAAAATTACTTCTACTTTGACCATGGTTGCAGTCTTCGTACCATCGGAAAGCCCTCGATGAAGAGAGGTGCACAGGCTTCATTTTCAAGACATTTTGACCTATAGTGTGAGAATTATTGAATTTCAAAGTTTTTATGCATTCAAAAACTAGGAAATTACTTCACTTTGATTTTGGATGTGGCAAAAACAAAGGGCACACTAGTCTATACCTTAAGACAGGTAGTTTGTTTTGTTTTGTTTTGTTTGTCACATTGAGATCTCCCAGCTTATAGGTCCCTTGGTTGCATGCTTGGTACCGTTGGAAAGGTCTAGGCAAGGAGGGGTACACAAGCTTTTTTTTCATGGCGTTTCAACTTATGATGTGAAAGTTAAAGATTTTTGAGTTATTTTTGGTTCTAAATTTTTTTTTAAAACTTCTACTTTGATTTTGGTGACAATTTTGGTACCATCGGAAAGCTCTCGGCAAGCAGGGGGTACACAAGCTTTTTTCTCATAGTGTTCCAACCTACAATGTGAAAGTTAAAGATTTTTGAGTTATTTTTGGTTCTAAATTAATTTTTTTTAAACTTCTACTTTGATTTTGGTGACAATCTTGGTACCATCGGAAAGCTCTCGACAAAGAGGAGTGCACATGCTTTGTTTCATAACATTTAAACCTATGGTGTGAGAATTATTGAATTTCAAAGTTTTGATACATTCAAAACTTACATTTGACTGTGGCAACGGCACAGGGCACACTCTACCTCCACCTGATTACTACGTGCCCGTGGTCGGCACGGGTTCAAACTAGTCTAATACATGAACCTGCCCAATCGGACAATTCTAACTTACTAGTGAGAAGAATGATGCATCTTTATCCGGTAGCACTTCATAAGAAATTTCAAAATTTCAAAAATAAATAAATAAAATTTTACTAGCACCCCACTTGCTTTTTCTTTTCTTTTAAAATTTTATAATAAATTTTACAAAACACGACAAAAGAATTCCTTGCTGTTGTTTCTTAGTTCTTTTATTTTTATTTTGCCAGGGCTCACCTACACCCCTTGCAGGGCCCGTCACTTGAGAGAACCCAGGACGGGAATTTCGTGGAAGATTCCTCGTCCCTAGATCCCTGGGCCAGGCTCTGATTGGATGATCTTTAGCTTGGAGCTCACTGGATGAAACTGGGGAGACCGACGATGACGGACGGAAGGACTGCCGTACGGCAACGGCAACGTCTACAGTACAGCGCCATCGCTGGGCTGTGTACGGTAGGTGAGGAGGGGCCTGAATATGCTCCAGGCTTCTCGTCGGATATACCGGCGCCTGCAATTTGGATATACCTGCGGCCTCTACCCCTTTCAGGGCCAAATGGGCCAAAAGTTGCCCCACTCTTCTTTGGGCTCTCCATAAGGGGAGTTGGTAGAAATCACCATAAGACAATTGGAAGGGGTTGGTATGGAGTATAAATCAATAAGGAAGTTTCAAGGAATTTGTGTAAAACGGCAAGGGAGTTGTTGGGAATTTGGATAAAATCATCAAGGAAGATTTGAAGGAGTTGGTATGAATCGTTCAAAAGATTTTAGAGTAGTTGGTATAAATCATCTGGGAAATTTCTAGGAATTTGTATAAAATCATCAGGGTAGATTTTAAGGGGTTGGTATAAATCATCAAGGAAGTTTTTAAGTTTCTAAAGGGTTGGTATAAATCATTAAGAAAATTTTAGAGTGGTTGGTGTAAATCATCAAGGAAATTTTTAGGAATTTGTATGAAAATCATCAAAATAGATTTTAAGGGGTTGGTATAAATCATCAATGAAGTTTTTAAGTTTCTAAGGAGTTGGTATAAATAATTAAGAAAATTTTTAGGGGGTCGGTATAAATCATTAAGAAAATTTTAGAGTGGTTGGTGTAAATCATCAAGGAATTTTTTAGGAATTTGAATGAAAATCATCAAAATAGATTTTAAGGGGTTGGTATAAATCATCAATGAAGTTTTTAAGTTTCTAAGGAGTTGGTATAAATAATTAAGAAAAAATTTAGGTGGTTGGTGTAAATCATCAAGGAAATTTCTAGGATTTTGTAAAAAATCATCAATTGAAGGTAGATTTTAAGGGATTAGTATAAATCATCAAGGAAGTTTTTAAGTTTCTAAAAGGTTGGTGTAAATCATCAAGGAAATTTATAGGAATTTATATTAAATCATCAAGGTAGATTTTTAAGGATTGGTATAAATAATCAAGGAAGTTTCTAAGTTTCTAAGGAGTTGGTATAAATGACCAATTGCAAAAGTTTGAAGGGAGAGAATGCATTATGTTTAATACTTAGATGAAGGTATGAATAAAAAGATATTGAAATGTAATTGTTTTTTCCATCCCTAGTTTGCATCTATTTTAGATTGTATTTGAATGTTTAATTATTTTGTAATATTTTTGAAATGACAAAAATTAATGATTATATGTGTATGAACAAAAAACAAACTTGGGACGAAATAGATGGTAAATATTATAACTTTTAGGATATTATTTTTATATAATTGACTTTTAAGCAAATATTATGTTTCTTATTTAGCTTGTCAAGATTAAAAGACACCTTACAACACTTTGAATAAGAGTTCAAGGTGTAAATTCATAAATTTCTTTCCGTCTAAGAAGATGGGATAAGTTTCTAGCCAAAATTGTCAATTTTAGGCCATTAAGCAAAATATGAGAAATATGAACAAAGTCTTGAAATATAGGTGTAGAAAATTATACAAGATCATACATAAAAAAAATTTGGAAATTTTTGTCACATCGATTGTAAGATTATTGTCAAAAATTTTAATAAAAGAGAAGGTAAGCACGAGCTACTTACCATGCTTGTAACTAGAGAAGATCACTTTTAATCTAACTTTTGACAAGGAATAAAAGCTATTTAATCTTTAGGAGAAAAATGTCCATGGCTAGCCAAAAATTTGAAAATGTTCTTTCCAAATTGATTTTTGAGGAATTTGAATTTTGTTAGACCATTTATGAGCCAAAAATAATTTTAAGTTGTTAACTTCATCCAAGATTTAACCATATTTTTAGAAAAACTGTAAAAACTAAAATAAATTTTTTAAAAATAATACAATGTAAATTTAGATAAATGGAATTTATCTTATTTGATTGTGAGCCCATGAGCTAGGTATGCAAGTTTCAATTTTTGGGATGTTTAGAATAGTAGAAATAGATTTCCTGATGATTACATGTCAAATCTATAGTAGCCATATATAAATCACACCCATGTGATGTTAACATCTAAATGACCAAAATTAATGTCTACTCAAGAGTCATTTGGAATTTCAACAGTTGATGATGAAATAAAAAATAAACTAACATTTCTAAATGTTTGATGCAAGATGGAGACATTCATCTCCTTTGTGGGAATGAAAGCTTTTTTTTTGATGGGATGCCTAATGAAAAAATGATGTTGCTCAATAAAATTTAGGCAATATTGACATCTTTTGCTAAATTCCTCATTTACATCTAAAATTTGACATGTATGTAACTAAAATGAAGTAATTTTTAATTTTCAATTTTCAATAAAATATTCTTTTAGAGTACAAATCTCATAAAAAGATAAGTTTTCACCATTTGGATTTTAGAAAGGAAATTCCCTCATTTCTTGAGAAATCATTCAAAAAGGACTAAAATATTGCTAGTTCATTTCACTTCCTTACATCGCATGGTGATTTAAAGCAAGGGTCAAGACCCCTTGTTTGCTCTTAAAATTTTCTATATATGTTTTTTACAAGATGTAGTACTCAATGGTGTAAAGGAACAATTTTGTATAGAACATAAATTTTAGTCAAAGAAGACTCAAAGTTTACTAACTTAGTTTTATATGAATGAATTTTTTTACTTGCTTTAAATATTACTAGTGTGCCTTGTACCATTGTTACAATATAAAATTAAATTAAAATAAAAGATTTTTTTTAATCACAAAAACATCAAAATTCTATTAATTCTATTGTAAATTAGAATGCCATAAAACAAAGTCCTTGCACCCCTCTACATTGAGGGCTTTCCAATAGTACCATAAACATAATTGAACAATACATTGTTCAAATTTAATCGCAAGTTACAAAGAAATGAAAACCAATAAATAACCTAATTTAAGGTATAAATAATCTTTCATTCTATATAGTCAAGTAGGCTAGAAGTATTTTCATAGGTTTTTATACTAGTCTAATATACTTTAGTATAGTTGAAGTCCACAAAAATTGTTTTATTTTCAATTTTGACCAATGCTCCAAAAAATTGACAATTTTTGACAATTTTTCCTAGAAGACATCCAATTCTTTAAGTGTTAGCTTCAACTATTGGATGCAAGGTACTATCAACTAGAATATATGATAACTTCCAAACATCATAATCAATAAACTATCATTCTACAAAACTTCCAAACACTTATAAAACATTTTCGAAAACATGTTCATTAAATAATGCTTATATATTAAATTCAAAAAGTCAATAAATATAATAATATAATAATTAAATGTCATTTTTGACATCATATGATATCTACATGTGTATTTAAAAACACCTAAAATTATCTACCTCAATATAAATCTATTAATTCTTATCAATTCGAGTAGTAAATATATACATCAAGAATGATGTAATTTGAACATGGAATTTTCTAGGAAGGTAATGATCAACACACATCAAAATTTATTAGATACCCAAATTTTGTATCATTTTGGGTCTTTATAATTTTAGGCCTTCACCAAAGAGGTTAATTATGTGATATTGCTTTCTACAATCATTTGTGATTGTTGAATGGTTTTAAGGGAATGTTTCATTGAAAATAAGTGTATGAAAGAAAGAATCTGTAGAAAACAAAAGTCATGTGATTTCAACTCATGAAGCAAAAGACATAAAATAATTTTCAATGTTTAAAATTTTTAAGAAACAAAACAAATTAAAAAAATATCTATAAATTTTTTCTAGAAGTTTTCAATAAAAATTGTATATTTCTCAAATAACAATGGAAGAAAGCAATGAAGTTTTTATAAATTAATTGATAATCAAACCCTTTTGTAGAATTTCACTACTTAAACAAAATTCATAAGTTAAAATAAAATTCTATACAAAAACTATAAGAGAAGTTATTTTCAATAATTTAGAGAAGCCTAGATGAAGATTGATCTAGGAGGTCTATGATATGAAGATATTCAAGTAGAAAACATTCTATATAAGTGTGTTTGAATGTTGAAAGACTTGAAAGAGCTTTTCATTCTTTCTTTAGCAAAAAATGTTGTTTGAAATTCTTTTACAAGACCAAATATAAATATAAAATTTAATTCTATAGAAAATCCTAAATGATGGTTAGATATTGAAACATAAAATGAATAAAATGAGTATGTAAAAATATTTTCATCTATACAAAAATTGTTTGTACAAAAATATTTTTAGAAAAATATAATAAAATTCACCAATGCAATAGGCTTTACATCAATAATTTGTTCACTTTTCATTTACATTATTGTGAATGAAGGGACTTTATAATGTTTCTTTCCACTTTTCATTCATGACTCTAATATAGAAATACATAAGGTTGATAGTTATAATAAATAAACTCATATCTATTCAAATATATTAAGGTGTAAATAATCTTGTAAAAATTGCAATATTCAATCTACAATAAATTTAAGAATAAATTATCAATTTTTGGTTAAATTCAGTATATACATATTAAGGCTTTGTTACTCTCCATCCTATTAGTGACGACCAACTAAATTTTTGGATTTTTTCAGTTTGACTATAGAGGATTTGATAATGGAAATTCAAACTTTTAAATGGATATCAAATCCTCCAAAAGAAATGGTTATCATAGATTGACTTCAAAGAATTGTATAATTGTTTCATCATTAATGCATTCCAAAGTCTATTATAGTATAGGTACCCATGACCAATAAAATAAGCACATTTACACATGATTTAAGACAATGTAAGGCAAAACAAATATTTTCATAGGTACATTGATAGAAATGTTGGGAATTGCAAAATTATGGTAATTTTATCTTTTGAATTGAAATAACTATGAATTTTGAAAGGTAGAAGTCAGACTTGACCCCTGACCAACACCTAAAGTTATCCAATTTTAATCATTCAAGAACTATTTCCTGCTCATTGTTTCCTGCTTTCTTTCCCATTTATGTATTAATAACTTATAGATCCAAACCTCAAAAAATACAAAAACATGCATTCCAAGGAGAAAATGAAAATTTGTTCTATTCTTGGTTGGAAATAGAGTACCCTATTGTTTGTTGATGGGGCAATGGTTAGTAATGGCTAGTTCTACTATATAGTCAAAAGGGAAATATTTCAGAGTAGTCACACTAGTAAGTTGAACCACATTGAGGATGAAAGGACACGTATAAAGGGCAACAAAAGTCTTCAAAAGTCAAAGCCTCAAATGTACATGGCTTTAGTCATTTGGCTTTCTAAATTGCACCTTATGTTTGTCAATACCAAAATACATACATTCTTCAATCACTAAATACTAGTTAAATGAAATTCAATCCTAAGGTTGTTATTGGAATCTATACATTGTATACAATTAAAAGAAGTAATTGTTTGTTTGTTTGTTTGTTTATAATTATGATGTTAGGATTTCAACAATTATTGTGTTGATTAACTCTTGTTTAGTGCCATTGAAAGCCCTTGTCAACTGTATATGAACAAAAATTATTTTTATGCATTTTGAAAAATGGTGTGAAAGTATATTTAATTATTAAATTATAATTTCATTAGAAATTTAAAAATTAGGCAAAAATTAGAAAATTGGATAGAAATTAGAGAAGTGGTTGTAGAGAGCCATTGGATTATAGAATACTTTAGCCATCACAACATTGAGCTAATATCTTTACAAATATTTAAAGAAAATTATATACCAAGTTTTTACCTATACTTTTTAAATGTGAGGTACAATTTCATTTGAATGATCCAAATATTTAGTCTTGGTGCAAAACAAGCCCTACATTCAACAACTCCTATCAAATTTTTTTCCAATTATATTCATGTCTACTTTTAGAAAAAATTGAAATAAAATATAAATTATTCTACTTCATTCTTTATCTTTGCATCTTTTTTTGAATATTTTTATGATAATTATAGAAAATTGCCTAAGCAATATATGCATGTAAATTGACAAAGATGGAAAAAAATCATATTTAATTTTAGAATATTTTTGAAGCAAAAGTACAAATCTACTTTGCTAAATAAATAAGGAAATTTTAGTTCAAATTAAAAGGAAGAAGCTTGGAAAAGTAAACTCTTCAAAGCAATTTCTAACTAAATTAATAATCTTTGTATGGCATCTTTGAACTTCCTTGAAGGACCCTTAGCTTTTCATAAATTATTATTCCTATTACTTTGAAATTCTTGAATTTAATCTTACTCATGAATTCTTGATCACTACATTTAGAAGATTTCATTCCATATAAAGTGATACTTTAAAAATGTCTTCAACTTTCATATTCAAAAATATTATATATAATTATTTATAATAATGTTGTAATTACACCATAATATATGAAAAACAAACTTGAAATGATATGCAAAAAAGTTGAGTATCACTTGGATAAGAGCACAATTGGGCTTAATTAGGGTCTTCTTTACCATATGAAGATTATTTGTAGAAGTTAATTTTTAATTTTTTAATTTTTTTAATTTGTCAAAAAAGATTATGGATTTTTATAGATTCCATATGAATAGACTATAAATTCAATTTTCAAAGGCCAAATACTAGGTGTGCTTGAAATGAATCTATATCATAAGGGGAGATATGAAGGTATTAGAAGAGCCAGGGTTATCTTGAATTTCCAGATTGTGGAAACATGTAACATCAATAGTCTAATGTGTCCGAGGTACTACCATGTTAGAAAATAGTTATTATTATTATTATTAAATATTATTTTTCAAAATTTTCAAAATTTCAAAAATTCAGCCATTATGGGCTGATTTAGTGTTTCAAGACAACATAAGGAATAGGCAAGGGAACAACCCTAAAATGGCCATCCTTTACTCTCAGATGTTGCCTAATGTCTTAGGAATAAGAAGCTATATTTTTCAGAGAAGACACCATAGAAGTTTGTTTCTAAGAAATATGTCACAATTCACTACTTCTATATACCTAGAGTTAGCTAAACTTTGCACTTATCTTCTAAAGGACCATTGTCTATTTGGTGGGCAAATGGGATTTGGAGTATGTGTTTTTTTTTCCAAATTGATGGTTAAAAACAAAAGTCATGTCCAAATAAGTTCAAAAAGCTGGAAGCCATAGAGCAAAAAAAAATTCAAAATTTTGAATATTTTCAAGAAAATATTTTTTCTCATTGATTATATTTTGTCTACATAAAAATATTTGATTAATTTCATTTGAATAAGTTATGTGAAAGTTATGGACAACCTTGTTTTTTGGGCAAACTAAGCATCTACTTGAAAAATAACTTGTTGAATTCATTTATAAATGTAATTTTTACTATTCATAAGAGGATTTTCAACTGCAGTAAGAGACTGCGAGTTCCCAGACGCTGGGAACGCATTGGGAACGCTGGGAACGCGATGCTGATGTGGTCGAGCGACTGCCACATCAGAAAAAAATATTTTTTAATTAATTTTTATTAAATATTAAATATTTTTTTTTAAAAAATTTGAATTTTTTTTTTAAATCGTTTTTTCTCTCTTTAATACATTCTGAAGTTTTTTGGGAAAAAAAAATTTTAATTTTTTTTTTTCAAAATTCAAAAATTCAGACCAGCAGGGTGCTGGTCTGTAGCAGTGGGAACAATTTCGGGGAACACCCCTGAAACGGTCTCTTGGGGGCCCAGAAATCCTCTTATGCTTAAAAAAAGAAGTTCCACATAATTAAGTTTTGTTGCTAGAACAATTTCACCATTAGAATAAATGCATTTTAACTTCATCTTGGAGATATTAATAATCTAGAATTTCCTTCAATCTCATACTTAAGTCTATTCAACAATTTTTGTAAGAATGAAAATTAAATTTTTTTAATTCATTTTTTTCCTAAATTCTCAACTAAATTGTCTACTATAAAAAATTTAAGCCCAAAATTCTATAATGGAAAAATTTTAATTTAAGAAAATTCAAAGTCAAAAAATCCAATCTTGTAATGTCCTAATTAAAAACACTTGTTTTTTTCATTTTAAACATGAATATCTTGCAATTTGTGTAGTCAAAAAATTTGAAATTTATTCAACACAGTTTCATGCTAATTAATTGTAAGATCCGAAGGTAAGATGTCCCAAAATAATCATTTTCAAATTTTTTTACTCTTTGCAAGTGAATTGGTAGTATCAAGTGTTTTTTGGCAAAAAAGGTCTTGGTCCTTGAGGGATTAAGGCAAAAAAATTAAATGTAGAAATGTAGAAATGTATAATAGTTGCAAAAATAAAGAAAACTTGTTGGGAATAAAAATTTTATAGGAGGTTTATGGAAAGTGGAAAAAATAAGTTTTTGACTTCTTCCAATCTATTTGGCATTAGACTCTTCAATTGCTTTTAATTTGACAATAAAGCTAAGCTACTCCTAAAAATGTAGTTTCTCACTATTCATAAAAGCACTATAAAATACAATGAAGGCAACTTCAGCTTTGAGAACTCCAAAATTTATTTTTTGATTCTAAGAAAATATTTAAGTCCTTTCTCTTTACTTTTGTAGAATTTATGAGTGGAGTATGGTAGAACTATGGCCACTTCCAACATCTATTGGAGATTTCCATTTAAATCAATCATCTATCTAATACATACTACAATTCTTTTACATGATGACAATGCACTTGGGGATGGAATAGAAACATCAATGTGTGGTTTAGCATGGGTCTATCTAGTCACACTATACTAGTTTTGTTCCAACAAACTTTGAAAAAACACAAAAAATCCATTCATGTTGAATTGTCTTGATTCTACTTGCAAATGTCTTCTTTCAAACTTTTTAATCTCTAAAAAATATACAAGAGCTGACCAAAATAGTTTTCCCAAGGTACTACTATATTTGTAGATCAATTTCATAAATAACTTCAAAAAATTTGAAAATGTAGAAATTTAAAAAATTATTTATAACTATTTCTAAAAATTTGAAAAAATTATTCTTTGAGAAAAATTAGGAAACGGAATACATTTACACTTGAATAGAAAGAATCAATCCAAAATTAGGAATATTCCCATACAATGCCAAAAATAAAAAATTCATGTGAGTCTGCTAAATTGTAGAATATTAAAAAGTAGAATATTTTGGTATAACCCATCAAAACTGACCTATACATACAATACCTAGATAGCAAATGTAGGTGGTAATAAACTAATTTGCCTTTACTATAAAACTTGGAGAGTGCAGTAGAACCACCTATTGTACCTATCCGTGAAGTTAAAAAAAAATCTTTGCTAGTCCTAGGATTTTTTTTAGGCAAGTAAATGCCCAATGTCCTCAAAAAAAATGGACAACTTCAAGCCTATAGAAAAAAATGAAGGCAAATGTGTAAAAAATGTCGCATTGTAATTTTGCCTATACACATTGTTGCCACAATGCTTCCAAAACTTCATTTCAACCATCATACAAAGCCAACACATACAAAATTGCATACTCAAAAGTAGCCTCCTTCAATTAATGTCCCCCTACATGAAAGAGCCAAATAACATAAAACCTTCTTGAAAAGAAGGCCACTTAACCATTGGTTTGAAAATAAAAAAACTAAACGTTCTTCAATTTAGTTAGAAGCTCATCAACCTTGGAGCCTCCAAGCGCTTCAAATCCAATTTGAAAGGTTGCCCTATGTTGATTCTTATAATATTTTCAATAGTATAGGCAAATCTTTAGTCCATTTTTCTATTGCTTTAAGGCTATCTCTACTACCAATCAATACATTTAGTCTATATGAATCTTATTCTTAACCCCAGAATGACCTTGAAGATAGAATCTATCCTCAAGCATTTTTAGAAGTTAAATAAAACTTGCCCAAGTTATTATTTTTAGAGGTTTATATTTATGGGAGATTCCTTTATAAAGTCTTATTTTAGCATCAAAAATCTTATTTTGAAAGTGAATGATCATGATTTTTTAATTCAAAACTGTGTGCAAGGTTGTCCATTGCAATCTTGACTTTTCATAGTATTGAGGGCTCTTGGAAATGAGTCTCAAATACACTAGATCTTGGAGAAAAAATCACATTATAAATTCATTTAAAAGAATTGTAGACTACATTTTGACAAGCCATAAATTGATTGGGATTGTGCATGTTAAAGGCCATTAAACCTCATATTTTTTTGGTGACCAAATTTTTAGATTTGACATGTGAAAAGAGGATTAAAAGACTTCAAATCATTCATACAGTTTTAACAACCCTGTGATCAAACATTATAATCTTTCAATCTATAATTGATATTGTTGTATTTTCTTTTCCTATGTAATCTTTAACATGTCTAGTTTGAATTTGTACGGTTACAATTAAAAAAAAATTGGTACAACTTCTTAAAATGTTGGCAGTTTATTCAATGTAGAGTAAATTCCTTAAAGCTAAAGAAAAGTCATTCTGGGGTTAAGAACATCCTCAATCTTCCGCACGTCAAACGCCACTGCAACAAACAAGATTGTGTTCCGTTTTTCTTTTGAATCTCTTGCCATCGCAAGTGCGTCAATGCTACAACGGTACTTGGAACTCCAAACGCTCGGCTACAATTCCTTATTCTTAACATGGCGACAACAAATAGAATGCAAAGGTGCATGAAGTGAGGAGGATCTGGAATTGTCACTATTCTTGATGTTGTCAGAGAAATGCAGAAGAGTTTGGAGGGCACCGCAAATGGCCAATTTTGGCTGAGTGAGAGTCAAGAAATGCAGCAGCCTTGAAAGTTACATAAGAGGTGCCAAGTGCACTAGGGCAGGGTTTTGTCAAGCTGTGCAGAACTTGCCATTGCAGCGGGTTTATACTGGACACATTGAGGATGCTCGAATGCAGTTCGATTGGAATGACTGCAAGAGGGTCTGAATTTTTGGTGACCCTCCACAGGCTATCTTATTATTACTCCGTATAAGACTAAATTAACTAGAGCACTTTGAGGCTCCGAGAGCCAAGAAGGTGCAACGAAGCACCTGCAGACACCCGCCTGACACCGCGGAGATATCGGTACCCGCTCCCTCTGATATGCACTCGCACCCGGCCCGGCCCGGTATTTGCGGGTTGATCATTCAGGGTCGAAGCCCAGCCGGGGCCCCGGGACCCGCTGCCGTCACCAACCCCGCAACCACTTGATAAGGAACCATCCTCGCAGCTTCCCTCCCCGGCATAACGTAAGTTACGCTTTAGTTAACGCCCGCACTCGAAACGGACCGACGGAAGTCGGTGGGGTGGGAGGGGGGCAGGCCAGGCCGGCAGGAGGTGGAGTCGGGTTGCCGTTAGGGCCCGCCGCTGCTACGGCCCTACAGGTGGAGGTGCGGGAGTCGGCCAGCGCGCCGCAACCTCGTGAAACGTGCCGGGGACCAGGTACCCGGTTGCAGCCACCCGGCAACCCTGGCATGACAAGGCCACCCGGGGTTTCTCCTCGGGTTTGGATCAAGCCAAGCAAGTGCTACGGGCAGCAAAGGGAGGACGCTTTAGGGTACATTCTCGGGGACGAGGGGAAGGTAACCCTCCATCCTTGCAGGACGGACTGGTGACCGTGGAAATCATCCATTTTGATTCATGGGTAGTAAGAAAAAAAGGAATCCAAAAGCACTCTGTAGAAGTTAACCCCTAGACGTCACAGGGGATGTTTTTTGGATGTTGAGGATTTAGACATCGTGTTGATCAGATGTCATAATCCCAATATCCCCATAGTGAATTTTCTTAAAAGTTACGCGAACACATTTATCAACCAGTTGATTTCAAAATCCAATAGTAAAGTCTTAAGTAATCAAGGGAATTTCAAATTATTTCATTTTTTCTATCAAGCTTCTCACTTTTTACTATTCTTAGTATGACGTTTAGGGGTTAAAGGACCATAAAGTAGGAGGTTCGAACTCAGATAGGGCATTTTGAACCAAACATGACTCAGAGGTACATTTCGCTTTCTGCAATATACCAAAATGTACAAATTGTGTACATTCTAGGAGGTAGTCGCTTTTAGAGTCCTATGGCTTTCAACTTCAAAGTTTCATAACTAATTCTACAAAGCCCCCAAAATATGAAACAACTTGGGTTGGATGTCATTTCCTCTTGTCTTTCAAAGAAAATTTATTGAAAAATATTTCAAGATGTTTGCCCTCCCCAAAATTTAGCTTCAGCGCTTAGATGGTTGCTTTATGGACCTCCTACTTTAGAAGATCTTTCTTTTCCACCCCTTATTTGAAGGATGAATAATTACACTTTTGTCCCATACAACAAAATTCTTTGTTGTTCATATGACGTCAAATGTCTATCTCAACATTTATATAGGTTGAAGGACGGGCTAATGACTATGGAAGTCATTCTTTTAGTTACTATGTAAATCACTAACTTCGAAAATTGCAAAAAACATTTATTGGTAGTCAAACATCTATTGAAGACCTTTCCTTTTCACAATGCAATTTTGAACATGAATAGTTGCATTTTTGTCCTACTCAAAGGACTCTTTGTCATCCATTGGATGAAACATGTCTTCTTCAATTTTGAAAGATTGAAGTTTGTAGGTGTTGATAAAAGGTTGTTGTTGGGAGTAGGTTTTAGGTGGAAAAGGTTGGAAGGCCCTTTTTAGATTGTCATCAACAACAAAAAAGTGAAATTAGATTGCTCTACACTAATTTCTTGACAATTGACAATGTATAAATATTTTCAATTATTGTACAAAGATTGGCAATATTTTTGAATTGGGAGTGGTTGTAATTGGGAGTCATGAACCTTCATGTGTACACAAATGGAAATATTTTAGAAATATTTGGTGGCAATGTTAGCTTGTAAAGGAGATTTTTTTATACAAGGTAACCTAATTTTACAATTTTTTGAAATAAGACTATTTCTAAGGGCTTCTATTTATTGCTATATGAATGGACAATCTTTCTTGAAGGAGTAGTAAATATATCCTATAATTGTATTATTTTTAAAAATTATTTTATTTTCTAAGTTCAAAGTAGATCCATTTATACAAAGTGCTACTAGTGTGGCTTTCTTTTGAGCACATTGTCAATAAAATCTTTATTGAGAAAATAATGAATATAGTCTACAATTGAGTTATTTTTAATATGCTTCTACTTTCTAATTTTTGAAAGGGTTATTTGACTTATATTTGTTTTTCTCTTTTACTTTTTTCTCTCAAACCAACATAAAACATCTAGGGGAGGAAACACAAACCACACTTAGTATATATATTCATTCAAAAAATCATTAGAGAAGATTCGGGGGCAACAGGAGACTACGAAAGCCCTATTCCCAGAATTGTTCCCGATCAGTAATTAATTATTTTTTTTTTCAAAAAAAAAAGGTTCATCCTAAAATGCAAAAAGAAGTCCAAAAAAAAATTGGTAACGTGGCACACTCTCAACCACGTCAGCAGAGGCTAGTTCTGCATTCCTGCGTTCACTGCTTCAGGAACTCACAGTCTCCCGTTGCCCTCGAATCTCCTCTAATGTATTGTAGTGTTTACTTGTAGAAGAGAAGAGTTTAAGTTCTTGTTCATCTACATTTCTTGTATTCACCTATTTTTTCTTGGCACTTTCATGTTGAACCACCATTGGGAAGAATTACAAAGTCTTGCACTTATATTGCAATTGAAATATTCATTGTAATCTTTAAATTTGAAGCTTAGAAATCTTATCTTTCATTTTTGAAGGTTTGCCAATATCATTGTATCTTTAAGAATGATTTTGAATAATATGAAGTGCATTATTTGAACTTGTAATCACTTTCATTCCTATTTCTTGTTAATTTATTTGGTAGTGTACATTAATCTTCAATTTACTAATTTTTTCTTAAAAACCTTTACCACTGTGCATGTTCAACATTTTGGAGAGCTCACAGAGAGCCCTACAAGATATTAGAATGATGTGATTCTCAACCTCTCTAAAGTTCAGTACCTTTGAGACTAGGCTGGATGAACCAAGGCAAGACAATCCACTCTGTTCAAAATTCAGAGTTTGTTCTTATGCCATTGCTAATACTTTCAAGAAATTTCCCACATAAGGACAAGTGTGAGAAATAGTGAAAGCAATTGAAATTATAGTTTTTAGACAAAGTATAAATTTGTTATGAATTTTTGAAGTGATTTGCCTAATAGAGTCAATAGGCTATCCCATAACCAAAAAAAATAGTATACAATATGCTCATTTTAATCACCTAAAGCAGTTACAATAATTTATAATGTAGAAGGCTATGAAAAGTCACTTCCTACAATGATTTACATTAAATAAGTAGAATGTTCCTAATGAGGTCACTAATCACTGCATGGGTGTTGGATTAGACATTGATTGTGGCATAGAAAACCATCACAGGGTTATTAGGTGTTTACTATATGTCATTTGATTGCAATGGGATAATTTACCTTTTCCCCCTTGCTTGTCTCTAATAGAAAAAATGCTGATTAAAAAAAAAATTCCATTCATGATAAAAATTTCAAATGTTGAATTCATATTTGTAAATAAGAGAATCAAAATTGACAAGAAAAAGTGTAAAACATCAATCAATCAATCTCAAACTAGGGAGTCTTTTTGTTACTTGCACTCTTCAAATGACTTGAGGGCAAGCAAGGGGTCAAATTCATGGCCAAGGAAGATTTACCTTGTCAAAAGGTAAATATAAAAAAATGCCCTCTATTTTGTGCCGCATAAGTTTTGTATTTCTTCACTTCCGTTGGCTAGCAAAGAACATTTGATTGCCGATTAGATGAGATTTGAGGCCTCAAGAGGGCCGTTTTCGGGTTTGTTCCCGAAACAATTCTCAAAATAGTTTTCAAGATTGCCAGCCGCCATCAAGCCAACAATTTAAAAAAAAAGAATTGGTCCAGAAATGCAAAAAGAAGTCCAATTTAAAAAAAATTAAAAAAATTAGTGATGTGGCACGGTCTCGGTTCCGATGTTTCTATGTTCCCCACAATAGCTATTGCATTCTCGTAGCAGTTACTACATTCTCATAGCAGTTACCACGTTCTCACAATTTGATAACTAGCAGTCTTCCGAAGTCCTCAAACCTTATCCAATGGCAAATATGACTTCAGAATTTGCAAATTTTATCGTATGTGGCAAGTACAAAAATCAAGTGTTTTCTCCAGGGGTCAAAAAGGAGTCAATTTTCCCTGGCCATCAATTCACCCCGATTACAGTTAGTTTCATTTGTGTAAAAAAACCAGAAGTAAAAAGTTAGAAGCGCCCGACCGCAGGTAAGTTAAGGACCTGACCAGCTCAGGTTAACTGAAGGTCCCGCTCGTGGTACGATTCCGACGACGGAAGAGCCACGCAGGCAAGCCTACCTGGTTCGTAGATTCCCATGCCAGATGTCTCCTTCTTTATGGCGCCAATCGGCTTCGCTGGCAAAGGTCGGAGGGGCCCACCTTCCCTGTTCTTGTACTGGCCCACCTTCCGCGCACCTTCCGCGCCGGAGCTCATGCGCAGCGGGGCTAAGAGCAGACATTACTCGTTGGGCAGATTTGAACGTCGGCCGAAGTTCGAAGTTCCCGCACCAGGCAGGGTTGTGGCCAAACTGCGGTTGTTTGGTTCTACTTGCTTCCTTTCTCCCTTCGTTCTTCGCAGCCTTCCTTCTTCCCTTTCTTCCAGTGACGACGGAGCGCGTTCTTGTGCAATGGCGGAGAAAGATTCATGTCCTGAGTCCGTACGCTCGGGTCTGCCGTAAACAGACTTTTTTGTATCTGCGCCCCAGGCGTTGGTGGTGCGCTACCGACAGGTACTTAGTCGGAAGATCATTTTTCTCTATTTAAGTTTGTTTCAGTCGGAGATCTCCGACTATGTGTTTTGTGGACGTACTGAGACTTATCTTGTTACGGAAAGAATGAGGATGGCGACCGTTAGTGGTGAGATCTCTCCTTCTTGGAGGAGGAGGAGGAGGCAAGGGTTTCGATTTAGGAGAATTTCTTTCGTCGCCATTTCTAGTGGCTGATTAGTCTGTTAGCTTCTTAAGGTATATGGCCGTTCTGTACCTTGGAGGATTTGGATGAGGATTTTTGTGCTGCGCGGAAACCCCTGGAAGTGCTGTATGCGATTTTGTGTGACTACGAAGGGTTTTAGGTTCATCTGGCGCCAAGATGTGGCGGTAAGTGCAATACGCGATGGTGAGGGTGTGATTAGGGAGGCTTCGGACGAGTGGTGGTTATATCAGAGTTGAATGATCTCGGTGTGGCGTATTTTGGCTTCTATGGTTTAAGTTTTTGTAGTCAGTTTTGAGGAGGATTCTCGCGATGGCGTGGCGATGTGAACTATAGTATCACCTGCGGAATCTTTGGACGGGAGCTCATCAAAGTGCACTGCTCACGCTTTATTACTGCTGAAGTGATGTATATTGGTGCCCTTCCCTGGAGCTGCGTTGGCAAACGCAACAGTGCAAGCTAGTTGTGCGGCTTTTGGTGTCGTGGTTGACACTGTTCAGCATTTCTATTGTGCTCTAGCTGTTGTTTACTTTCGGGCTTCTTATCCCGTTTGCATGTGTCTTGGGTCCGTCTTAAGCTCATTCCTTGGTGAGCTTTTGGTGACGAGTTCTGTTTCGAAATATAATCGACGCCAGATTCATCTTAAAACCTTTTTAGTGGGACATTAACGAATCAATCTGATTTGCATCTCTGGACTGGTGCAGTTTGTTACCCCGCGGCATGTAGTAACAGCTGGGAAATCGTAGGACCTGGTCGTCCACGTTTAAAGGCGCCACGAAAGTTCCTTCGAAGAAAACGAGATTCGATCGCCTCGGAGTAGGATGACTTCATCTCAAGGGAATGGCGATGCCGGGGGTGCGAGCGATGACGAATATATCGACAGGAAAGATCCCTTCATCATTGAATCGAAAGGTCCCGTCGAGCGGTTGAAACAATGGAGGGTACTGATTTAACTAATACTCGCTGTATTCTTGGCAGTTGTATCTTTATTTGAGATTGTACTTTAGTAAATATTGTTCGAAGTCACTCCTGTTGTTAGTGGCAAAATTTGTGGACGTGAGCTGTCTTTAATCTCCCTTGGACTATGTTTTCCAGAATTCTGGTTATCGTTGCAATTTCGGGTTGTCAACTCGTTCTGACAATGTCCTGGAGGGACGAACTTGAGTGAATTTAGCGACATTTTCAGTTACATGTGTGGTACCTGTAATTGCTGGTATTGTTCATATTCAAGTGTCTCCGCAGTTCTGAAGGGATTTCCTAGCGTAGAGCCTACAGGCACTATTTCGGGATTGGATGTGTCGGCTCTGGTCAGCTCTATTTTAGACCTAAACACCTTATGCACCCCCAAGATTCTGCCTGGTGTTTCCGAATTATCACTCTGGGAGTCAGGGCACTTCGTGTCCAGTTGTCGACTTTGAGTACTGTTCGGGGGCGTAAACATTCATGTGGAATGTTCGATTATTTGGTGTTTACTCACTAATTTCTCACTAACTTCTTTGCTCGTTGTAGAAAGCTACTTTCACTGTAAATGCTGCTCGTCGATTTCGGTATACTCTGGATATCAAGAACTTCGAAGAACAACAGCGATTGAGAAGAGATCCTGCAGCCCGTCTTAGGGCCGGCACCCACGTCATTCGGGTATGGATTTTTCTCCTGTATTAGCGGCTGATTCGTGTTTATCTTGCGTCTCGTGTTTTGAGTCATACTGAGCGTAGCGAACTGATTGTGGTGAGGTATTTGTGAGCTACTCGAGGTGCAGCGCACTTTGATGGGTTTGAAGGTATCTGATCATTGGAGTCTTGTAGGGTACGTCGAATGGGCTTAAGTGCCATCAATTTGCGTTCATAAATCTTATCGTTTTAATAGCATCGACTTGGCACGGAAATATGCATTCATAGTTGGTGTGATATGGCACGTTGAAGCATTGTCAACCATCGAAATCTTAAAAAGAGTCTGCTTATACAGTCACTTTGGTTCGGCCAGAATCTGCTTTATGACGGGAAGATCTCTGACAGGGAGGCATATGACCACGTTTTTCAGACTTCAAACTTTCGAAGTCCCTCTCAGTTTCTGCAATTAACTTAGAATGAAAGTTTTATTATAAATTTTTCAGAGATGTGATCGTATTTCCCCTACAAGTCGTGAAAGTTTCAGATTTTACATGCAGATTTGCCATTCTCTCATGTGGGAAAGTCGGAAAATATCGCAAGGTGTGGATTTGCCATTTCCTTATGTAGGAAAGTCAAATAGGTATCGCAAGGGGAAAAAAAAAATTAATTCAAAATGGGTTCAAGAAAAACGTTCTCTCAGGCGTTTCAGGGTGAAAAAGCACTTGTTGGTAACCTTCATTTCTATCCATTATGCAGGCTGTTGAGAGGTTCAAACAAGCAGGACGAGGAGCAGAAGGTGTGCTGGTTTGAGGTCTTGTCGAGTTTTTTCTTGAGACGTATTGTACCGTTCCATCAGCAGCTAAATCAGCTAAATCAGTGGCCTTAAATCAATGCCAGCCCATTCTTTTGCATGTTGAGAACAATCATGGTCGAAAACTGGTCCTGTTATTGCGTTTGGTTTGTTCGATTTCTGTTTCGTTTCATGTCATTCATCTCGCATCCGTTGAACCTATGCAGAAGATGAACCCCCTGAAGGTTTTGGAGTGGGCCCGAAAAAATTGGTTCACTTATTGCAGGATCGTAAAACATCAGATCTCGAGAAACTCGGAGGAGTGAGTTCCACTATACTTAATCTATCTTATATGAACGTGGAATTGTCTTGTCCTATGTTCGGATAAATCCTAGACTCGAAATTATCTACGCACTGTTGAGATCGATAGTCGCTTTCTATTTTAATGGCTCGGTGTTCTGAATGGAGTGGATCGGTGAGCTGCAGATTAAAGGTCTTGAAGGGAAACTCCACACGAACTTGGAAGAGGGAATTACCGATACTCCTGAAGAGATTCAAAAGAGAAAAGATGCCTACGGGTCAAATACATATCCGAAGAAAAAACCCAAGGGTATTTGGGTAAGGATACTTGGTTCATGCTGCTGTTGGAGACATCTTAGGAACTGAATACGTGTTGATTTTTTCTTTCTACTCAATACGTGTTGCTTCGGTCGAATTGATTTATTCTGGTTGATTATCTCCAGATTGATCATTCATGTTTATTCTGATGTAGTTCGTTCTGTTTATGTTGATGGATTGCAGCACTTCGTGTGGGAGGCAGCCCAAGACACCACCCTCATCATCCTGATGGTAGCAGCTGTTGTTTCCTTGGCTGCTGAGATGTGGAGCGAGGTAATTCTTTTGAATGTGCATTCATGTATCTATTGAATCTCAAGGGCATCACTCGGGACATCCATGAGACTTGATATTGACATGTTTTAATACTTGTCTTTTGTTCAGGGTGTTAAGACGGGCTGGTACAGTGGGACTGCTATTTTGTTTGCAGTTGCTATCGTCATTATCACCACTGGTTAGTAGTACGAGTGCATAGCGACGGAGACTAATTGATCTCCCCTCCACTGAATGTCCTTCTTCCACTGGCTTAATAGACAAGACTTGTCTTCTATCCGTCCCTTTAGGACTCTTTGCACCCCAATTTTGCACCTTTCTGATCACTTTTTTGCTATTAAATACAATAGGCGCCGTCAAGTTAACATGAGTGTCCCTCGGGCTTCATTTAATTAGTCAGTGAGTTTTTTTTTGCTGCTTAGTTCGGGGGAGTTTAAGGCTTGCTAGTTTTCAGAAATTTATTCTTTGAATATCATTTGTGTAATTTTTATTTTTGATATTTTTCGGCATATCTTTCGTGGTCTTTCAAGGTGTAATTACAATTGATAACCCAGTGGAAAACATCTTTTATAATGTTCAAACTGTCGCGTAGGTTTGTGGATGAATCTGATTATCTCCTTTTACTCTTTAAACAGCTGGCAGCGACTATAAACAATCGTTGCAGTTTCAAAATCTCAATGATGAGAAAGAGAACATACATCTACCTGTGAGTCACATTCGGCTTTTGATTTGCATTAGTTAGAATTTGATCTGCAGTTATATCTTCTACGATGTGTATGCCATCAGCTACCGCTGTTTGCTCTGCGTTTCATTAACTTTAACCTTCTATTCGGGCCACTCAGGTTATAAGGGGGGGCGAAAGAAAGCAAGTATCTATTTGGGACCTGGTTGTTGGAGATGTTATTCCATTATCAATTGGTGGACAGGTATGAATCCTTTTTCGAAGCCTGAAGGTGTGAGGCCCTGAATTATGTTTGAACTGTCCATGACCAGGGTCTGGTCTTGCTGCCAGGTATTGTCGGATTAGCCAATTTTTAAAATTTTTTTGGTGCAGGTACCTGCTGATGGCGTTCTCATTGAAGGTCATTCTCTTACCATCGACGAGTCGACTATGACAGGAGAGAGTGAGCCAGTAAGTTCCTAACACTAATTCACACTTTTTCTTAGAATCTCCTATTCATTTTTGTGACTTCGACATTGATCGCTTGGTCCATGTACCAAATGATTCTTTTGTTGATATTCTTGGAAATGAAACAAGAAGGGATGTCTGCATTGTTTGACAAGACTTGGACTTGTGAAACGGGAATTGTGTTGTCTTCTTTTGGAGAAATTCACAGAATCGTTCTAATACCGCTTGTGGTAGCCATTTATTGATCTTGCTTCTGTGAAGCCTCTAAACCTTCACTCTTAGCTCACTACGTTAGCCACAAGACATATTAGCTCATAGCTCGTAGATTGCTTCTTTCACTCCTGACGACCACCCATCTGGCAGACGGTTCACCCAACCCGTCACGTCCCCAATAGGGGGTAGCTCTCTGTGTGTTTTCCTAGTTATCTGTCCGTTCACCAGAGTCCCTGCATTCGACGTGGGATCTTTATGTTGAACTGCATTTTATTACTGTAAGTCAGGAAGAATGGCCAACGTTGTATTAACAAGGGTGTCGTTCTTCTCAAATTGCTCTACACAAAGGAGTGCTTAGAGACATTTTCACGGTATTCAAATGAAATGGTTGGGAGTTGCCGAGTTTCAATGAATTTAAATCATTTGGGTCATTTAGGAACATCAGAAAAGAGTTCACTTTTCGGTTACCGGTTGTGCTGCGGAGTAGTCGCTGTTGTTGTTGTGGCAACGGCGCTTGCCAGACTACTTCCTTGTGAGTCTCTACGAGCTGGGGAAGGTTATCCGCCTCTTTGTCTACTTATCATTCATTATTCTTCTCTTCAGGTGAAGAAGGATTCTAAAAGGCCATACCTATTGTCAGGGTGCAAGGTTCAAGATGGCCAGGGCATCATGCTGGTGAGTTCATCATTCTGGTGGATTGTTTTTCGACTATTGTATGCATATATCGACACACTTATTTGTGCAGTTAAGAGAAACTTCTTTTCTTCCTGAATTTTTTTCTTTCGCAGGTTACTGGAGTGGGTATCAACACAGAGTGGGGACAGGTCATGGCATCAGTCAGCGAAGACAATGGAGAAGAAACTCCTTTGCAGGTACTGGAGTGACATAATGCAAAAAGCAATTTTGGTTTCAAATTGTGTTCGTGTTGGCTTTTTGATTCATATTTCACCAACTGAGCTTTCTTATTTTGCTTTTGCAGGTTCGTTTGAATGGGGTTGCCACTTTCATTGGCAAAGTTGGTCTAAGTGTAGCAGCGTTGGTGCTCGTCATTTTGATAGTCCGGTAAGTTGGCACTAGGCAGAGTATAACTCTTTTTGTGTCAGACTTCTTTACTTTACCCTGATGATTCTTTTCTCATTAGGCTTACTAGCTTTTTCATTGATCTCGAGGATGTGTTGATCAGAGTGTTTCCTTTTGCCATACGTGTCTTCACTGTCTCTATGATTCTAGTGTTGAATGGAATGCAAATTGAAATTCAAAACTTCTGTCTAGTTATAGTTGAGCCAGCATCTCACATCTCGTACTGCTCTAATTTAGCCTATTTTCTTGTCGCTAAGTTTTTCATGACGTGGCGTTCAGGTTCTTTGCTATCGACTACAAAAAGCCTCAGAATAAGACAGTTAAAAAGATACTTGTTAGATTAGTCGATAACTTCTCCATAGCGGTGAGTGTTTGCTCTTCATCTAGGTTAGAATGATATCGTTGATATTTAATGTAGCCAGGTGGTGTGATTTGATGCTCTGTCATTGTCACTGCCCGATTCCACTCATTTTACGGTGCCGACTCTATTCTTTCCATTTACTTCAATCTGTCTAGTATTCAGGATGAGAAAACTGACGTTAGTCAAGAAATTTCTTATGTACAGGTCACTATTGTAGTGGTGGCGGTGCCTGAGGGACTTCCACTGGCCGTCACTCTGACGTATGTAGTTTTTCTGTTTTGTTTTGTTCTTTTAAATCTTATCTTGAAGTTGAGAATTGGATGAATATCATGTTTTGAACTCGAGGATCTGTGTTTTTATATGACGTCTTGTCCCTGATTATCGATCTCTTAAATTTTTCCTCAAACAGGTTAGCTTACTCTATGCGCAAGATGATGGCAGACAAATCACTGGTATGATTTCATGCGGCACCCGTTAGTTCTAGTTTTATTGTTTACAAGTTCAGTTTTGAGGAATGTGACCTCAGGTGCTTTGAAGATAGTTTCAAGGTGATTTAAAGAGCAAGTCTTATTCGTGACGTCATGTCGGTGATTGATGTACTTGTTTTTCCAGGTACGGCATTTGGCAGCTTGTGAGACGATGGGATCGGCTACAACAATCTGCAGTGATAAAACTGGAACCCTTACTACAAATAAAGTACGTATGCAATTCGTACAGCACTTGTTGATGTCTGCAAATTGCTTATCACACTAAGACGTTTGTGGGTTGCGTTGTATTGAGAAGAATTGTCCTCATGAGAAGATCTTGTTGAACTTATTCACTCTATTTATGATAATTTCAGATGACTGTTGTAAGAGCGTGGTTAGGAAATTCCGAGTCTGATTCAATCAGTCCTGACGGAGTCCCCACCAGTTTACTGAAGACTCTGATCCACGCAATCGGCCTCAACAGTACTGGGACGATTGCTGCTGCTAAGGTCTGACCTCACGGATTGAATCATGTTTCTGTATTGTTTGTAATTCTATGAAAAAGTTTTTAATGAAATCAATACTCAGGTTTGTTTACTGGATGGTTTCACTATCTCAGAACTATTCAATATGATATGTTTCTATCAGATTTTGGTTCTGCAAATTATCACTTAATTCTTGAGTAAATTGATCTTTTCGATTGCTATATCCAGTCACTGAGGGTAGCTATGAGATTTCATGATAGTGGATGATTTGACGGACTTTTGTTTTTCAGGATGACGGGGCCGAGCCGGTTGTGTCCGGAAGTCCAACTGAGTCCGCTTGTCTTGTTTGGGGACTGAAGGTGTGTTATGTTTTCTGTGATGGGGTTTTCTATTTGCTATGTACGTTTCCAGTTAATTTATCGTCCTCGTCCTCTGCTATTGCTATGCGTTATTGTTCTTATTTAGTTTATTCTGTCAACCAGCTTGGAATGGACTTCAAGCAAACCCGTCATTCTTCTACTATTCGCCACGTGGAGACTTTCAATTCGACCAAAAAACGTGCAGGAGTCGTTTATGAGGTTCGTTCTTCTGCCCCCCCAAAAAAAAAAACCAAGTAGTTGAACTTGGTCTTTGGAAACCTCTTGGGCTGAACCATCTGAGCCATCTTTTGGGGGTTAAAGTTTTTATTTCATTTGTTAACTTCTTTAATGTCCTTAATTGATGTGTCAATAGTGACTGGTTTCTATGTCTCATGTGTATTGATGAACGAATGAGGATGGGATTATATGGATACTCACTTCTTTTATGCCCTGTTTTTTCTTTTGCTGTTTTAGGTGGATGGTTGTCTGGTAGTTTCGGTATAGACTGTTCTTTTCCAAATTATAGTTCGTTCTGATACCCTGACCATTTTCTTTGTGATTCTGTGGTTCTTTCTACTTTCCCAGAATGATGAAGGTAGTGTCGAAGCTCATTGGAAAGGGGCTGCAGAAATCATTCTTGGTTTGTGCACAAGATTTGTAAACGAACATGGAGAAGTCCAAGTTCTGACTGCAGATAAGGTATATTATATTTTCAGACGAGAATATGAAATTATGGAATATATATCTGGCTCGGTAAGTATTTGTCCATTTCCGTATGAATGCTGTTTTAATACTGATAGTATTCTTGGTGTTCGCAGAATTCCGAATTAAAGAATGTAATAGAAGGTATGGCAGCCAAGTCACTTCGATGCATTGCATTCGCATACCGACCACTTGAGGCCAACGAAGAGATTCCTACCAACGAAGAGGACAGCTCGAATTGGACACAGCCAGACGATAACCTTATTCTTCTGGGCATCTGTGGTATCAAGGTGCATCCTACTTGACGGAATGTCTACTATGCTTTGACTTTTATCTAACATTGTTGGGCGTATATTAGGTAGAGCTTGATGGGTTGTGGACAACGAGTAGTATGGGCATGTTCCTAACCGTTTCTCATCGTATTGTTGTTTGAGCAGGATCCCTGCAGACCTGGGGTGCGGGAAGCTGTTGAGCGATGTCAGCGAGCAGGAGTAAAGGTGGATTGTCTCTTAGACGTTTGGGGCATTTGTTGCTGCAATTTCTCGTTGACAGCTGGTATATTCAATGCAGAATGTGTTCTGAACTTTTTGTGCGTGCTTGGATCTTCGTTAGGTGCGTATGGTTACCGGCGACAACAAATTTACAGCGAAGGCAATCGCCCAAGAATGTGGTATTCTGCATGAAGATGGGCTAGTCGTTGAGGGCCCTGATTTTAGAACCTGGGATGAAGACCGTCTCAATCGGGATTTGGAAAGACTTGTTGTAAGGATCCTCTCAATTCCGTTGGATGGATCGCGGACTATATCAACCAGTTGACTACCATCGTTACTTTTTTGATTGCACTGGACTGCTAATCATACTGTAGTCAACTATGCTTGACATTATCCTCACAATCCGTATACTGCAGGTGATGGCTAGGTCGTCCCCTACCGATAAACTGAAACTAGTAAAAGCATTGAAGCTAAGAGGAAATGTTGTGGCTGTGACTGGTGACGGAACGAATGATGCACCGGCGTTGCATGAGGTTCAAAAGCCTTTATTCTCTGCAAGTTTCATCGATTTTTTTATTCAATTTGATTTTACTAGTGTTATATCTTGGGAGTTTTCGTTGACTGTGTCTGATGAGAAGTGTTGGCATTGCAGGCAGACATTGGTCTTTCAATGGGTATCGCAGGCACAGAAGTTGCAAAGGAGAGCTCCGACATTATTATTCTTGATGACAATTTTACTTCTGTTGTCAAGGTATGTGGATGCAACTAAATTCCTAGCAGCCCAATCATCCATTATATGGTCGATACCCCTTCTCTTTTGCGCTGCCTGTACCTTAATTTTGACTTTCCTTAAAAGTATTATCATTTTTAGATAAGAGAATATGTTCGGAAAACAGCGGTGTTATTTTCATCAATTCCGATTTAAATTCCGTCTCATAAGATTTTATGACTTTCTTGTTCAATTTGGGCATGCGTTGAATTTTTCAGCCAACCAATGAGATTGTTGCCACCTCAAAGAGGGGCAGATCCCAATGATTTTCAAGAGAAGGACAAGTGATGCCTAATTTTATGATTCTCCAAAGTTGCTCTCCTTGTTGACCACCGTGGATTGGAAGCTCTACCGTAACTCGTAGAATTTTCTGGAATGTTGTAAATACTTTATGAAAATTTCCAGTCCTCACACTCCTAACTGATTTCAAAATGGACTCAATTTTAAAATACTGTCAGAACGATATGCTTCACTAAAGTGTGCAGCCCAGTTTTTCCATTGTCCCAAATGATCTTCAAACTCAAATATCTACTGAATCATTTGACTAAATGGTTAGAGGTGCCTACAATATAAATTAAGCGATCCTAGGTTACATTCCATTTGATCTTAAAATTTTTCTTTTTGCTGAAGTTTTAACTGAACTTGAAGTTACTACCCCGTCTGGCCTTAAGGTACTACCCGAACCATACTAAGGCTTAGATATCCCCGTGTATCGCGTCAGTGGGTCTTACTGTGTTGCATCTGCACCGGCCAACTTTTGGTGATCATGTAGACGATGCGTGGTTTTAACGATCCCTGACTCTCTTTTGTCAGGTTGTACGCTGGGGACGTTCCGTCTACGCAAACATTCAGAAGTTTATACAATTTCAACTGACCGTCAATGTTACTGCTCTTACCATTAACTTCATTGCGTCTTGTGCATCTGGACATGTTCCCCTGACCGCAGTGCAGGTTCGTACCTCCCCCTTACACTCTCAGATTGAATGTAAGGAGTTCCGTTTATTCAAGCTTGGAATTTCGTGGTTTGGGTCCCGGTGGATGATGTCTGAATTTTTTTTGCCTGGGTATTGATTTTCTCTCATGTTTTGCTGGCAGCTGTTGTGGGTTAACTTGATCATGGACACTTTGGGAGCACTTGCTCTTGCCACTGAGCCACCCACAGATGAGCTTATGGATAGGACTCCGGTTGGTCGATCGTGAGTTTCTTTTCCTAGTCATGTTCCTCAGTATTTTAATGTCTGTGACCGAAGACTTCTATTGGTTGGGATACTGTTGTACTGTTTCATTCTTTCCCTCCACAAAATGTGTTTCTGTAACGTTTCTCATGTCTGTTGTGCAGTGAGCCTCTGATTACCAATGTTATGTGGCGAAATATTTTTGCTCAGGTAGTTACTTTTCTTCACCATCTTATGCGCGTTGGACGGTTCACTTCGTTTTTTTTTGTCGATTTTATTCTGTTTACTCACGTTCTTGTCTTAATATGTCTTGGCAGGCTCTTTTTCAAATTGTGGTACTGTTGGTCTTGGATTTTGGGGGAAACGAAATTCTTGGACTGAAAGGAACAAATTCTGAAAAGGAAATTATTAGAACCACAATTATCTTTAATGCCTTCGTGTTTTGCCAGGTGAGTTTGTTCAGATTCCCTATTTTTTTTCACGCTTGTCATGTTAATGCTTGTGAACCATTTTGACTGAGGAATTAGACGATTCGAGTTACAGTGCACTTGATTTTAACTGACCATACTCTGTCTATTCTTCTTCTTCTCGTCAGATTTTCAACGAAATCAATGCACGAAGACCTACCTCTTTGAACATCTTTCAAGGCATTATAAAAAATTATCTCTTTATGAGCATCATTGTAATTGAAGTCATACTCCAGGTTAGTTCTATTCTGGAAACTCTGCGGTTTGTGATGGTATATATTCGTTTTTTTTTTTTCTCAGCCAGGCTGTTTTCAAATTGCTTGTGTTGTAGTGCACGGATGATTTCAAGCGTCTGGTTTACATGTCTACTAACACCTTAGTTCTGGCGTGTTAATATATGCAGTTTATCATTGTGCAATACTTGAACAAATTCGCTCAAACCAAAAAGCTTAGTGTCAAATGGTGGGGACTTTGCGTTGCGATTGGCTTCATAAGGTAAAGTGGCGTTCATGTTTTCTTTCTATAGTGATAGTGTTGTTGGAATATGAAGCTCGATATTGACACCGATCATTTTTGGTTCTGTTACAGTTGGCCTGTAGCATTTATATTCAAGTTTGTCCCTGTTCCGAAGAAGCAATTTCAACCCAATATGAGTTGCGGGTGGTGCGGAAAGCGCAAGACACGAAAACTCAAAAAGAAAACTGAAATTGAGAACGAGCGCGAGGATAACAACCCCTCTGGTGAGTTTATATTGTGATGATATTTTCCGTTGCTCGTGGAAGTGCCATGAAGTTAATAAGACGAGGAAATATGATTATGTTCTTGGTGTTTTGTTCCCATTACGAATTGCTGGTTTTGAATGTAATGAATGTCCATGTCCGGCAGGTTCACCGGCTGTGGTCCCTAATAACGGAGAGAGTGTCAACCATGCTGTCAACCATGCCGACAAACAGCATGCACCAATAAATGGGGAAATCAGCACGGACGAGAAATCTCGTGTTGCAAATGCAGTTTGACCAACGTAGGAACAGTCCACCCTCCCTCATGTTCCCTCCTCTTGAAGTCGCAGCAATGTTTTCCACTCGTGTGCTCAAAGGTATATGTCATAGTTTTATGTCGCAAAATTCGAAGGACCTAAAAAACCTTTTCTGTACCAATTTACTTTTTGTGTACAAGTAGGTAAATGATGGCTAGTGGTAGGTGACAAACTACAGAAATGTGACATGATTGGTGAGAAATCAGTAGGATCTGTGGCGACTAGCTATCAACAAATTCCTTGAAGCAGTGTTGTGATTAACGTGGGGACGAGCCCCCATGAGTTTTAGCTGTTTTGAGTGGTTTTAGCTTGTTATGAGAGTTTTTCATTGGTACTTATTGATGTCATTTTTGAAAGCATTCTAGACATTCTATTTGGATATCATACAAAGAACTAGGTTATGAATCCTTGAATTTGCATTGTAAGAAATTATGTAATGTGCAGTTGAATACACTCCATGGAAACAATTCACTTCTTTGTTTTTTAGAGGTAGTTTCTTAATGTTTTTCCATTTTGGAGTTGTGAATGTACATGTAAACATGAAACGGAAGTTCATAAAAATGGGCTATTTCAGTAGTCAATCTTGAATTTTTTTGGTGTATCACGAAGACATATAAATTGTTATAATCTTGTGAATGTGAGATTTCAACAGAATGAAGAATGTTATGCCTTGAGTGGTATAGAATGTCTTCCATGTATGGTAGAAAATTTGATAGTAAAATATCTGATTGATGCACATCACTTAAAATTTTGTATTTGAGATAGACCTGAATTTACTTTTTCAAATTCTTCCAATTATTGGAGGTGTGTAAGAAATATGAAGTAATTGATTTCAACTTTCAATCAAATCAAGATTTCCTTTTTCAAATTCTTCCAATTATTGGAGGTGTGTAAGAAATATGAAGTAATCGATTTCAACTTTCAATCAAATCAAGATTTCCTTTTTCAAATTCTTCCAATTATTGGAGGTGTGTAAGAAATATGAAGTAATCGATTTCAACTTTCAATCAAATCAAGATTTCCTTTTTCAAATTCTTCCAATTATTGGAGGTGTGTAAAAAATACGAAGTAATCGATTTCAACTTTCAATCAAATCAAGATTTAGAGGTGTAAAAGAAGGTTCGTAGTTCTCCACTCAAGCCATGTTTAGAAATATGAAAATTTACTATTTTCAAAAGGTGAAGATTATATATATTGTATGAGTGAAGAGAATGGTTATGACAGCTAATTGGGATAAAGATTGTCTTAGAATTTTAAAGTTTTACTAGTATACCTTCTATTGTTGTTCTAATCAAAATCAAAGTAAAAGTAATTTTCTAATTTATAATTCATAAATTTTCTAAAATTTAGTATCTTGGATGGTTGTGCAATGAAATAAAGCTTATGCACTCTTCCTTATTTAGGGCTTTGTGATAGTTCAAAGTACTCTTTTGGGGGTTGTGCAATTTGGAAAATCTCAACATAATGAACAAAACAATTAGAATTAAGCTAAGAATTGAATGTGTAGAAATTTCTCTATAATGACAATTGCATGTTTGACAAAAAATTTAGTTTTGGTTCATAGAATTGAAAAATATACTTTCTTCTTCACCATTGAGTATAGTTACATCTAAAAAAGAATATAGAAGTATATTTTTAAATTTACCGCATTTGACTATTTCACCTCCTAAGAATGATTACATATGAAAATGCACTAGCATGGGTTCACTGGTGGTCCTATAGTAGAGGTACCTATAATTGATAAAATAAACACATAAAGAAATGATCTATGGTAGTGCAAGGCAAAGCAAATATTTCCTAGGTACATTTAGAGAAATGATAGGGATTGCCAAAACTTTGGTAATTTTATCTCTTGAATTGAAATTACTATAATTTTTGAAAGATAAAAGTTAGACTTGATCCATGATCAAACTATAGGATCATGTAGTTTGAATCATTCATAACTACTTTTCTAATCATTGCTTCCTACTTTCTTGTTCACTTATGTGTCATTAACTTATTGATTCCCCGGGAAGATTACTCCTTGTAATTTTAAGCATATACATGCGTGAACATAGTATTTAATATGGGGCTATTTACCTTCATTATAGTAATTAAGATGATCATATTTTTATATATAAAAAGATATCAAGGGCATATTTTTAATATTCTATGATTTTCTATAAATTCATTCATATGATTTTTATAGTTGAGCTATCATATATACAAAACTTACATGTCTAATTTTTTTATACCTATATGCAATACAAACTATAAAACTAGTGTCTAACATGTACACTTTTTTTTATATATATGCACTACTTGTATTGTAGTACAATTTCAAATGACAAATAAAAGTGTGAAATGAAACATTAGTTTTAAATATTTCTAAATTCTATACCATGTATTCTAAACAACCTAATATGGTGAATAACAAACAACATTATAAAAGCAGTAAACATAGTTATGATGCTAAAACTAAGAAAAACACCAATTCCTTGCAATATAACATCAACAACATCAGAAATTGACACTCTAAAAATAGTGTAGATTAACACTTGAATATGACCTCTACTATAATATAGAGACCATATATATATATATATATATATATATATATATATATATATATATATATATATGCGTTTACAATGGTTTGAGTTTAGAATCAAAAATTAAAAGAGTGTTCATAAAACACTAGTAAAAAGAAGATGTACCTAAACACTTACAAGCACATGTACAAGTAATTGAGGAAAATCTAGAGTTTATAGTGTCAAAGCATGGGAAAGATTCTACGCAATTGTTGTAGATCAATAAATTCTCTAGATCAATAGTTGTTGTAGATAAGTAGCTCCACCAAAAATAGCAATCACCTTACAACCTCAAACTCTCAAAACAACAAAAGAAAGTAGAAAAAATCACAGCTTAAAACCCTATCTGCCTTACACAAAAACACATCAAAGGGGTGAGACAACAATTGCAATGTTTTCAGCAATCCTAGTTGCACAAGAGTAGAGATAAGTTACCCCAAACCCTACAACTATTTTTCAACGAGTATTTCGTGTGAACACAAATCAACCCCATTGTTCAACTTCATTGAAAATTTATAGATCAATTCTTTTGTGTTGGAATGGTAGATTCTTACATCAATTAACATACATGTTGTCACATTGTTGGTATACTTATGAAAAGATTGGTATGTACAGATTAACATTATTTTACAGCTACAACAAATGTGAAGAAAGAAATCCTTAGATATACTAGATTGTATAAGTTTCATCACTCACTTAAAAAAATTTGTACACAATTATAATCATTCTCCTACAAAAAATTTGTATGGACCCTATTCAACGATGCTAGTATGTGAGCATGAAAGTGTGAGCATGTGAGCCTTGAGCATATAGATAAGTATGTATATGCAACCATTTGAAGGTGTTTATAACATAAACACCTATAATATAGGTGCTTATAGCATATATACACTATTAACATAGAAGGTTACTATAGTATAGACACTTATATCATAGATGTATAGTCTTTTAGGCTCATAGGCTCACACTTTTATGTTCACATAATAGCAACCTTCGGACCCTATTTGTAAAGGCTAGTTTATTAATAAAAAATCCTATCAAATGATGTTTTTATATAGCCTGATTTATATATAATAGGCTATGTGGCATTTCAAGGACCCTATAGTAGCCTTACATATTATATAAAATTGATCTCTTTTTGAATTAAATGAACCCTATCTTTTAACTCACGTAGTTTTCTAAAAATCGCAAGTTATCTCCCCAAGATTGATTCAAACCTTGAAAAAGTACAAAGACACACATTTAAGGAAAAAATGGAAATCCATTCCAATCTTGGTTGGAAATAGTATATTCTATTGATTGTTGATGGGGTGCTAGTTAGTATTAGATACCTCTACCATAATTGAGACAAGCTTGCATTAGAGAAATTTTGAGCTCTTAAGAAGGCCTTTAGAAATTGACATGCAAAGCTATTTATTGAAGGCTAAAGATGATAGCCTTAGTACACAATGTGTTGCTACCTTGTGTGAATATTCATCAAGTACTTATGAATTTGTTAAATAAAGAATTCACTTATTGTACCAAAGACTTGAATGACAAAAAGTACCTATTGTTCCATTGTCCAATAAGAGGTATTTCATGGTGCAAACATCATGAGCATAAAGTACCAATGATCTTATTAAAAAAAAAGTCTCACTCATTGTACTAAAAACACATGAGCCATTAGTACTTAATTGCACCAAATTTGTCCTTCTCCAAATAAAATAATCCCTCAATGTACTTAAAATTTGAATGACAAGAAGTACCTAATGTCCCATTATCCAATCAAAAAAACATGTACCTTTATAAACATCATGATGTCAAAATGGGTGGAAATAGGGGAAAAAAGTTGTCCTTTATTTGACAAGTACGCATTTAAATCCAATTGAGGACCCCAATTGAGGCCATTCTAGAGGCCTCTTCGAGAGTTCAAAATTTCTCTAATGATGGATTGTAAGTTCTTATCCATCAAGTGAAAATTATGGCTCTCAAACAATCATTGCATGGATGATTGTCCCTCATGCACTTGTTATTATCAACTAATTCCAACCCTACATATTACACCAAAAGGCAAACAATTTTTTACCTTAAATAGCAACACCTATTAAAATTAAGCCCTCTCGGCATTAGGCTTGATGCCTTTAGAATAAATGATTTTCTATTCACATAAAGTTGGAGGTCCATAAACAATTCAAGCTCTAATTGTGTTCTATCTAGCAATGAGTGACATGTTCCTTGAATTATCTATTATAGTCATTGATGAGGTAGGTAGGCATAATGGAATAGTTTATGGACATCCACCCTTTTTGATAGCACTAGTATCTGAGTTTAGAGTGGTGAGCTCATAAATCCAAATTGTAGGGCTTGTGAGCCCAAGGCCCAACGTCCTAATTGTAATACATTTATGAACTTAGTTTTGATTTTGGAAAAGGAAAATTAATATGACTATGATCATGAAAATCTTACTATAATCACAAATTTAGTTGAGGCCCTATAAATATGGAATGTAGGTTTTTAATTTGTTTTTGAAATCCTAATAATTAATTTCATTGGAAGAATTTCATAAAAGTTATACATAGGTGAGGATTTAGATTGATCTCCAAATATATTTAAAAACATGAGCACTTAGAGAAATCTACTACAATGCAATAAAATACCTTCAATACACATTGTTCACAAGAAATATTAGAAAATAACTAGCTTCTACTAAAACTAAATTGTGCCTATCCTTGTCATTTTGTAAAATTACTTGTATAGGTACTTGTTCACTATATATTGCTAATGACCTTCAATCACAAAAAAGGCCATGTTTACGAAACCAAAGTATGTGCAAGCCATAAACATATTCACTACATATAATTCAATACACATTTGTGTTTTGCTTCAACCTAGTCTTAAGAGATACTATAGATTTTGAATGAGAAAGGGAAGCAATGTCACACCTGAGATCATTCCTTTGATATAGTTTGCATTTTTTTGACTTGTTTCAATGTTCTATTGTTGAAGCATTTGCAATTTGATGGACGGTTATGTTGTTTATTACAATGTGACAAGTAACTCTTTGGGTTCAATAGTGACATTTGATCCTACAATTTTATACATTGACATTTTAATTTTTAGAAAATTGTAAAAGCACTTCTGAACAAAACTAAAAATTAGCCATTTGAGAAGACTTTTTGGTGATGAGGTATGACTAAAAAAATAAGTTCAAAATCATTGCACTAATGTAGAGGTCATAAAATAATGTGTTTTTATATGCCTTTTGGTAAGAATATGTCTACCTACTATAAGAACATACTACAAAAATTTCAACCAAAAATAATTAATTTAAACCAATCAATTGTATAAAAAATCCTAATCTTAAAAGTGTGACAAATTAACAAAAATAAATTTTAAATATAATTTTTTTTTAAATTCTAAAAAATACAGAATATGATTGCAATCAAAAACTCTAGAAACAATTTTCTTAGTTTGGGCATCGGATACATCAATAAAAAATTATAGCATTAGACAAGAACAAATTTTGTAAAGTACTAGAAAAGTGGTTGGTTTTTCTTGCAATGACCCAACTTGAAAAGTGCCAAACCTCAAGAAAATACATACCTTCATGTTTTAATTAGGAAAAAAATATTAAAAATAAGTAAATACAAAAAATAAAATGTGGCCATTTGCAACAACTTTATGGAGATGGTCATTCACCAAAAAAATCACCAAAATAATATTTTATATGTTTCAAAATACAAGCAAAATGAAGCTCACTTTGTGAACTTTTACACCACATAAAATTAACTATTTTCAAAAACCCTTCCTTGAAAAGCTAGAAGTCTATTAGAAGACCATCTCATCCAAATTTCATCTTAAAATCATTAAAAAAAAGGTACTCCTTACTCCTTAGTACTAAAAAGTAAAAACCTCCAAATTATCATTTGTGACATTCAATCACGAGTACTATTTTAATATTAAACTATTTTTAAAAATTATGAAAAAATTACGAAAGGTGTATGATAGTCATCAATACCATTTCTAGAAATCTTGAGTCATTTGGAAGGAAAATGCAAAAGTTATATTAAAAAAAAAATCAACATAAAATGTGTGACAAAAAATAGTACAAGTGTTTTATGCAATCACCCTCCACGTTTCTCAACTCCATCCAAGTTCGGACTTCTAAAGACTTTCTAAACTTGGCCTTCCATATATATTTCAAGCATTCCCATTCTCAGGGTCTTAAAATCTTGGAGAGGTATACATTTTAGACCATATGATCTAAACCTAAGAATGCTAAGTTTGTGGCATATCTCCATTTTAATGAAATATCCATTCCAAGCGAAAGCAAGCTAATAGGAGCCAACTTGGATGTAAGTATGTAACACTTCCTTATTTTTTAAGAATCTTCATTCTAATTCTTAGATATGAGTTAAAACATGAAAAAAAATTGTAGTGCATTGTTTCTTAAGACCAAAAATCAGTGTGCAGTGTATGGCTATTTGACATAAGACCAAAAAAAATTAAATATGATTACTTTTGAAGTATGAAAAGGACAAAAATGTATTTATAACGGTTGCTTATTTGGTTAAATAAGCAACCCATTATAAATGAATTAAATTTAAAAAAAATGAACAATCAACAATTTATGATAAAATATTCTAATATGAATCCATCATGAATGATTTATGAATCCAAATTGGACTATTTAGATAAATATACAATGATTTGTGAATGAAATATTTCATTAAGAACCTCCATAAACACCTCCATAAGCACCTCAATAACATCTTCAAGTGACTCCTATTAGCTTGCTTTCACCCTTCCATGTACATACCCAATTACCCATAAGTACTCAATTCACACTGGTCACTTCTTAGAACTTCTCAAATAATGTCTGATCCTATATATCAACTGTCAAGTGCAAGTTCATTGAGGATTAAATCAATTAATTTTCAGCTCAGATGGTGGTTTGATTGCACTGAGCTCATGAGACATGAGACATGGAGACTGCGAACGAATTCTAGTTCGACCACCTGAACGAGTCTGCCTGTGAAAATCGACAGGGGAATCAATTGCAACATAAATTCCGAAATTTGTAAACCTGAAGTTTGTTCAATCAAATCAATATTGTTCAGAACGATCGATCGAGAGTCTGATCTACTTTTCAAAACGGGCAACATAAATAATTCAACATGGATGTTCTTCTACTACTTCGGGTGGGAGACTGGGAGCTAGTTTTTAATTAGTCTTTTAATCACCCTCAGTTCGAAGATCCTTTTCTACAGGCGATCCGGCCTTCTTTGAGAAGTTATCACCATGGGCAAATTAAAACCTCTAATTCGGTAATTCTAGCTCCGACCATCAACAATTCTATCTCCAATTAAAACAAGAATATTCTGCAGATAACAACACGTACAAAAGACAAAAACTCCAGATATCTAGAAACAAATTTCTATCTAACAGCAATCATTTGGAGTCTCCCCCTTCTAGTAACTCCACTCCAATGTCACGTGCATCTGAATTTCTGATCAGAACAATCAGAGCTGTGGATCGATACGAAGCTTCGCTTCTCATGAACTGAGATCAGGTTTCTAATGGCATGCAGCGGCTGCTGTAAATACCCTGCAACTCTGCAAGACTCCCTGATAATAGATTCATAATCAGTGTTTATTAGAATTAGTTAAACTTACTCAGATGAAGGAATTGAAAGCAAAGAATTGATGCTATCAATGGTACTGTAATTATATATATAAACACCAATTAAGAGCTTGAATCGCTAGGGTGGAGAATACTTATCGATACGTACCTGCTGCTCGCCAGGGTACTCGGAGCTGGTCAGACCAGCTCTCCAGCTTGCGATGGTACAGTTATGGCCAGTGCCTGAAGGTGCAAATCCTCAGCATTCTCTGGGGAAGGCTCGCTGGTCCTTGGAGTCTGCACTTGTTGAATCTTGTGCTGCTTGTAATGCCACTTACTCCTGAACTGCGAGTAAGGAAATTCAGGGGTCTGTGGAAGACCTTCGGTGCGTGACTCAGGGGTCTTCGTATTCTCGACCTCAGCCGGGAGAATTTCGGCGCTAGCTGTGGTCGTGGCCTGTGCCTCAGGGTGCGAATCCTCAGCATTCTTTGGAGAAGGCTCGCTGGTCCTTGAAGTCCGCGATTGTTGTATCCTGTGCTGCTTGTAATGCCACTTACTTCTGAACTGCAAGTGAGGGAACTCAGGACTCTGCGGATGGTGCGGAAGATCTTCGTTTCCAGGCTGAAGGCTTTTCGTATTATCCACTTCTGTCGGAAGACCGTCGGGTATTATCGGAGGAGCAAGCTCACGGGACTTCGTCTGCAACTCAGGGAACTCGGGGCTCTGCGGACTGTGCGGAAGACCTTCGGTGCCTGACTCAGGGGTCTTGGTATTATCCACTTCTGTCGGAAGACCGTCGGGTATCATCGGAGGAGCAGGCTCACAGGACTTCGTCTGCAGCTCAGGGAACTCAGGGCTCTGCGGAATGTGCGGAACTGACTCAGGGGTCTTCGTATTCTCGACCACAGCGGGGAGAATTTCGGCGCTAGCTCTGGTCCCATCCAGTGCCTGAAGGTGCGAACCCTCAGCATTTGGAGAAGGCTCGCTGGTCCATGAAGTCTGCAAAATTTGTTGTGCCTTGTGCAGCTTGTTATGCCACTTACTCGTGAACTGCAACTCAGGGCTCTGCGGATTGTGCGGAAGACCTTCGTGTCCTGATTCAGGGCTCTTCGTATTATCCACTTCTGTCGGAAGACCCTCGGGTATTATCGGAGGAGAAGGCTCACGGGACTTCGTCAGCAACTCAGGGAACTCAGGGCTCTGCGGATTGAGCGAAAGACCTTCGTTTCCTGGCTCAGAGCTCTTCGTATTATCCACTTCTGTCGGAAGACCGCCGGGTATTGTCGGAGGAGCAGGCTCAGGCTCACGGGACTTCGTCTGCAACTCAGGGAACTCAGGGCTCTGCGGATTGAGCGGAAGACCTTCGTTTCCTGGCTCAGGGCTCTTCGTATTATCCACTTCTGTCGGCAGACCCTCGGGTTCTATCGGAGGAGCAGGCTCAGGGGACTTGTTGTACTCATGATCCTCGTATCGTTTCGATCTTGACCTGAAAACAACACACAATGGAAGCTAAGATCGAGCCTTCATTTCTTGAACAAGCTAGACCATGCAATTGCATGTGATGACGAGGACGACAATGATTCACGAAGCACACTACAATGTACATTCGATCAGCTAGCACTAGTGCGGCTGTACCCTTCTCAGTGGTTGCAGAAATTACCTCGTCTGACCCCAAACCAATGGAGCCGGTGCAGTGACCAAAGGCTTACGCTTTGAGGGCCCAGCCACTGGAGAACGTGGGGTCCTTGGCCCAGTAGTAACCACTATACGCTTTGAGGGCCCAGCCACTGGAGAACATGGGGTCCTTGGTCCAGTAGTAACCACTATACGCTTCCCTTCACTGCGCTTCTGCCGCTCCACTTTCAAAGCTGCAACACATTTCAATACATTGGGATTTGGGAATTTATTCTTTTCGAAAATCTAGTGAAGTCTAGATTTGAAGTATTGCAGACAGGAAATACGGAGCCTGTGGGAGACTAGGCCTAGGAAAAATAAAAACGAAAATGAAAATCACCGTGTTCCGCAGTGGGAACTGGGTCCTCCATTTCCTCATCGGAGCTCTCGGAGTCCTCACTGGACTCCTCATCAGTAGAAACTGGGTCTTCCATGTCCTCATCACGTTGCTCTCGCTTTCGAATCACGTCTTCGAGATACTGGCGAAGTGATATTATGTTCTCCTGTGGTGGAACTACAGAAGGAATGTTCCCTCGGGCCCTTTCACGGGCCATGAATTTGCGCAGGCCTGGAAACATAAGTACTCGTTAGCAAGCGAGTGTCAGAAAAGTGCGTTGTGTAATCACATCTACCTCAAAACAAATTGATTTCCTTTCATACGTACTTATGTATATAAATGTCTATTTAAGTTCACAACTTAATACTCATCGTCTAATCATGTACCCACATATCAACATATGATCATGACATGTAGCTTACATATTTTTAATAGAACTTGAATTAATGCTCCCTAGTGTCAATACATACACAATTTCAAATGAATACAGTATAACGCCAATTCATCATGTGAATGAAAGTCAGCTTACATGGAGTGGGTTCCATTTTCGTGTATTTTGGCCTGCTTTCCTTCCTGAGGAGCTCTCCGAATTCTTCACAGGTGAGCATATCCCTCTGCAATCCGAAAGCCCGTCCAGAAGGTGTAAGCATATATTTAAGAATTGAAATGTGTGAATGTGACAATGTGTCTAACAGAAGTTAGCACTGACAGAATCAGTTATCGATTCAATGCAATAAATTGGGTGTAATGTTGTTATATCAGTAATGCGTACCAGGATTTGGTCTTCGACGTAATCTTCCTCCTTGAAGTTGAGTTTGATGCTTCGAGGATCCAAGGCATGAGGCTTGTATTTGAGGGCGGCACGGTCCTGCGCCCTGCAGGGAATGCATCGTGATTGTATTTATTTATTAGCACAATATCTTCTGCAATTGCGACCTATTAGAACACATTTACAGAAAATTCACATGCACAATCCCAGGGCACAACCATGCTGACTGATTATTGAATGATGCACCAATATTCTTATTTCTCTTGCGGGAATAATTATCAGAAGTTTCTAAGATGATGCGACACTGAAAAACGGGGGAAATCATAGAATAGCAGCAACAGAGAATTGCTAATCAGTGGCACGAATTTTCCAGGACAGACTATCAGGAACCAGAGATGTTCTCGTGTATTTCTTCAGTTCGAAGATAGATAAACTAATCACCATCCCAAGTTACCTTGCGGCCAAATAGGCTGTGAGGTGACTCCCTGCACATCAGTTTCATACACAAGATGTCAATAGTTGAAGAAATGAAATTTTTCTGCAGCTAGTACCACAATACATCATGAATGGCAACTTACACAGCTACCTTCTCCCCCATTCCAACCAAAAAACAGTGTCCCTCATGCATTCACATGAGGAAAGCCGGGCGGCCGGCCGTCAATTCGTCATTTACATTGATCCATATCGATCAAGTCAAAGTGAAACAACGTTAAAATAGCGCTTAAAACATAGTTTACCAAACAAGTGGGAAAAGTTTCATGTGAAAGACGTACCAAAAAAAAGACGCATTTTCTTCCCTGGTTTTGAGGGATCACTGCGATCAATATGCTCAACACAATTAGCGCCACATACAAATTTAGTGTCACTAAAAAATTTATTTTAATTTGTTGAAATGGGTATAGCACAGTAATACTTCATCCTTAACTAATTTTACTCCCTCTGTCTCAAAATAAGACCGGTTAGTGTTTCCTTGGTTTCCTTTACTAAGCAAACCCCGATCGTCTTATGAGACAGAGGGAGTATTATTTCACAAATAGCGCAGCTTTGATAAATTAGTATCACAGTCACGCATTTACAAGCTAGTGTGGAAAGTAAAAAAGAATTAAGAATTGGCATGGTGCAACTGAATGAACTACCTGATCGAATCCAGTCAGCGTCAAGGTTTAGACAATATCCATAATTGAGAAAAAGGCATCCAAAAGTCAGCATGGAAAGTCTGTCACAAACTATGTAATTAAGTGAGAATACTCACTTGAACCAGGCACCAAAAAGCTTGGTGTTCTTGAAATGGTGCACGTGAATGTATTTCTTTGCAACTGGCGTCGGATCCTCCAAGTTCGTTAAGCTCTTCGCGCGTCGTTTAAACTCACCGGGTGTGGCAGGCAATTCGGGAGACGACGCGCTGGCGTTCATCCTCAGCGACCTCGACACCATCTGCGAGCACATTCCGAAAAGAAAAAAGAAAAAGGTAGAAGCCTGTCAGAAATATATAGTCTGGTCGATCACTCCTGCTAAAGGGAGTTTTGGTCGTAAAGCTCTGAATATGTTGAAATATACTGCTGGTTCCAAAGTTTACCTTGATCAGTGAGATCCGCACGGTACTTTTTAATTCCGGCCTTCAATCTGCACAGACAAAAAAATTTGTGTTCATGACTATTTCAACAAAGACTTAAAAGCAAGTTCTAACAAGTTCTCACACCAAACTCGAGAGCAAAGAGCATTCGTGAGGGTGAAGTTTGCAGAACCGGAAGAAAGCCCCGCACCTCCGCTGCAAAAGAAGAACAATTCAAGGCCAGACTACAATCAATTCTCTTGTGAACAGTCAAGAACGGGGTCTGAGCTTCTGCATTTATAAAGGGCTGAATACATTGCAAGGCTACCGAGGCGCACCAAGGGTCATGGGTGCTGACCAACTGACGAGACATCTATTCGACTATTCCGTTTCCGTTTCGGAGCAGTGGAAAGGAATTGGAAATTGTTCACTCTGTCCGCTGTGAACATAAAGCCAGTTCAAGCTCTACCGACACGCAGCACTGCCTTCTAGAGTTACGAATCACACAACAGATTCTTTTGACTGAAAAGATGCGACTAGGGAAAGAGGGTTAGGAAACCGCTTAAGATGCAATGAAGCAAGCCGCTCTTCTGTGGCTTTTCATAGGATTCTTCACTCTCTGTAAGCAAAATCCCCCGATCGATAGCCTTCAAACTTACTCTAGAACTTGGAGGTGCTGAAGTATAATTACCTTCGATAAATCTCAGGAATTGATTTCCCGTGAGATGAGGTACTTTCTCCTCCTGCACATCAAGCAGAAAATTGCTATCCATATTATGAAAGGAAAGTCTTGGAAAAACTTCATAACCAACAAAGCGAGCTCTGTAAAAGTTCCGTGTGTGAATGTGCCATTGCAGACATTTTCACGCGAGAATTAATTCAAGTTCCGATTAAATTCCTAAACCCACAGTTTTTCTGCGTGAAGGTCACAAATGCCGAAACTCGCAGCTCAAGCTGTGCAGAGCGATGGCGCACGTCGTCAAGCTGCAAATCCAAAGAAAAACCTGAAAGACGTACAACACAATCAAAGTCAAGCAAAGCACAGAACAAAAACACCGCAAAACTTTCAAAAGAAACCTACAGTCAGCTTGAATCCTACCTACAGTTTTCCTGCACATGAACCAAGCCACATTTCGTTCTCTAAGTTGAAATTAAATCAAGGAGCTAGAAGCGGGGCTAGAAACTGCAATGTTGGAGTGCCTGAAAAGAAATTGCAGCGGAATCCTGAAATTCGATCGAATCTTGCTCCACTACCTTAGTCCGGAAGTTGGAAATTCGATCTGGGAAGCGCAATGAGAGAAGAAGACGGACCCCACAGACAGGAGCAATGGAGAATCGAAAGAAGTCGATCGGCGTTTCTTCACCGTCGGATCCTTGCTATGGCAGCGGATGATCCGCGACGTTGCAGATACCGTCGGATCACATCTATTCGACACCGTCGGATCTGATCCGTACTCCGGGTCCAGATCAGACCGGGACCCGGAGTTCCAGTCAGCGGGGATGTGACTGGCGTGAAAGGTGGAGTCTATAGTAGTGCAACGAGCCGATTTATACGGAGGCCATTTCCCCCATTTTAATATGGGATTTCCCTTGGAAAAATGCAAATTTTTTTTTTTTTTCAAATTTTGAGTTCATAAGGCAGATGTATCCATAACCGATAAAATAAGCACATTTGGATATAATCCAAGGTAGTGCAAGGCAAAGCAAATATTTTTAGAGATGCATTGACAAAAATAATGGAGATTGCAAAAAATTTGGTAATTTTATCTCTTGAATTGAAATCACTATAAATTTTGAAAGGCAAAAGTTGGGCTTGACCTATAACCAACATCTAGAGTCATCCAATTTCCATCATTCAAGAATACTTTCCCACTAATTACTTCCTACATTTATGTTCACTTATATGTCATTAACTTATTGGTCCAAGCCTTGAAATAGTACAAAGACACACATTCCAAGGAGAAAACAAAAATCATTTCCAATCTTGTTTGGAATACCCTATTTATTGTTGATGGGGCATGTGTTAGTAATGAGTACATCTACCTTATTTGCAATGAAAGGCCCTAAATTAGTTAGGAGGGATATTTTAAATAGAATCAATACAACACAAAATAAGATGTTTTTTTACTCAACTTTCACCTTTAGCTAAGGTAGGTACACCTAAAAGTGCCACTTTTTGGTACTATGCCTAGTAACTATTATTGGTCTGATCAAATTTTCATATAGTCTTCTTGGCAAGTGAAAGTACGTTCCAATGCACCAAAAAACGCAGCATTTGGATACAATATGCAAAAGTTATTAAGGTTCAAAGTCTGTTCCTAAAAGTGCTCCAGCCAAATAGGTACATAATGGAATTCAGAGATGTACAACAACTATAGATGGTACTTTTAGGTGAGGTGCAATTTTAGGTGTACCCACCTTAGGCTTCCGCAATTAGCTCATTGTACTACTATAGACTTGACTACTCAAAAGAAGTAGGGCTTGAAAAGTCAATTAGATTAAATATGTGGCATTTTTCAACTTTGACACTTGACTTGCAATATTGTTAAGTTCTAAAGGACCACAAGGCCACCAAGTGGATTTTGTAACACATTTTTTTTACCCCAAGTCTACGAGTCCTTTAAAGTAATAAGAGTTAAAATGGAGTGTGTAAAGTCCAAATCATCAAGCACAAATATGAAATGATCCAAAGAGTCAAGAGAGGGGAATTTATAGAGCTAGGTAGAAAAGTTTGATTTTTCTAAAATTGTGTGCTAATCCCTATATTTATAGTTTGATCATTGTCTGTAACAACTACCCTACTTTTTCTATAGATCGTTTGATGGGTCTTGTGTAGGGGAACACGCAAGGAAGTGAGTGATCTTATCTTAGTTAATAAAAGGGGCTTCAAAAGTAGTACTTATTTTCAATCTAAAATAAAGCATTTTTCATTGAATGTTCATCACATGTTCATAACAATTAGAAAATTTTGAAAGTATGATAAAGGATTATTTTTAATATGCTACATGTCCACAAAATGTTTGAAAATTTTAGATATATAAAAGTTTGAGGGGATTGGACTTTGGAGGTGACATAAACAAGTAGAAATTGTATTAGGACACTTAAAATTCTTAAATGCACTTTCAAAAACCTCAATTTCAAATAAAGAGCTCTCAAACTCATTACACAATCTACCTTGTAAATATTAAAATGCAATTTTTTTTGTTTTTAGAAATTGCAAAATATAAAAAACTCCAGATCAACACTTGTATGTTTAATCCCTAAGCAGCCTAAAGTCCTAATGTCTACTTATGGAAGAAAATGAATTTTAGAATTACTCCTACAATCTCAATATTTTTCATGATTTTCTCATACTTTTTTAGAAGATAGATAAACACATTATCTTTTTGAAAATATAATTTTATTTCAATCAATGCCCAAAACTAAAAGCTATATATGACACAACAATTCTATATTTTAGTCCAACAAGAAGAAAATGATCCCTACAAAACTTGAAATCAATTTTTTTTTAATTCTTTACTTATAGATTGTATTTTTATCTACATGGAAAGCTTTCATTCATTCCATTTTGATTAGTGGTTTGAACATTATAGACAATCTTATTTTGGAGGCAATCAAAGCATCTTCTTGAAAAATTAACTTAAAGGATTCATTAAGTCTAAATTCAACTTTCACAAATTTAAAAAAAATATACAAGGATAAAATTTCTTGCTAGAGAATCTAACCATTGTAGTTAGGATGTTTATTTCCATCTTAGAGCTATTAATAGTTTAATTTCCTTTCAATCTTGAATGTGATTCTATTTAATTATTTTTTAATGTTTTCTTTAAATTAATTTCCTACACTTTTAACTCAATTCTTCAACATAAAAAATCATAAATTCAAAATCGATAGACATTGCAAAAAATTTTAAGCTAAAAATATTCAAAAGCTCATAAGAGGTGAATAAAATCTATATTATTTGCTTCAAAGGCAAATATCTTGCATTCAATAAGATCAAAGTTTCAGAAATTTTTTCCAAACATTTTCAGTTTTAAATCCTATAGTTTTAACCCCTAAATGCCCAAGGCATATTTTGAGCTTCTTGGAATTTGCTCTAAATTGAACAAAATGCCAACATTTTGATAAGTTCTATCAATTTTTTTTGAGTTGTAACCGTACAAATTCAAACTATACATGTTAGAAATTGCATAGGAAAAAAAAACAAAACAATATCACTTATGGAGTGAAAGATTATAATGTTTGACGATAAGGGTGTTAAAATTACAAAAATGATCTAAAGTTTTTCTATCCTCTTTTTGCAAGTCAAAATTTGAAAAGTGAATGACCCCAAAAAGATGAAGTTAAAGGGCCTAACATGCATAACTCTAATCAATTTGTAGCTTCTCAAAATCTACTCTATAATTTTTGTAAATGAATTTTGAAGTGAGTTTTTCTCCAAGATCTAGTGTATTTGAGGCTCATTTTCAAGAGCTCTCAATACTATGGAAAGTCAAGATTACAATGGGTACCCTGCATTCAAATTTCTCCAGAACTGTACTTGGATCTCGGTATCTTCAGAGTGCATGTCACATACTGCAATTGTCATTACCTTTTTGTACAGTGAATCGTACACATGGCACGCTATAGTGGTCCAGTCCTTCACGCGCTTTACGTGGTCAAACATCATCCACGCGTTCTGTAGATCCTCCTCAGGTTGCATACGCTTGACGAGGTCGACTCCACTTCCAGGTCCTTCGGTAAGCATTTTGAATATATACACCTTCTCCTTCCCTTGACCTAGAAATACGCTATCATGGATGAATTCAAATTTGGATTCTTTCTTCATAGTCATAATGTTGTTGCCCGGGGAGTGCACTCCCCATTTTTTAGATGTTAGCGTGCGAACAAATGAAGGGTATTTTTAATTGGGGCGACCTAAATTTTTGACAATTATTGAAAATAAATTAGCATGTCCATAAAGGGCAACTAGCCATTGTAAAAAAAGAAGGGTGCCTTATATTAGTAGATTTTTTTTTCTATTTTTTTCTAAGGTAGCCCCCCTCCAAATCCCCTTCAAAAATCTAAATTTTTTAGGACTATACTTAAGAGAGTATAAATTGGTTTTAGGATACCAAGGTGGAATCCTATGTATGACAATGGTTTACAAGAATAACTGAGGGTACGTGCAGACCAAGCAATAAGGAGCAATAACGATGAGTTATGTACAGGAGCTATTGTAGTCAACGCAGCAAGACCGGAGGTCGATGAGGGTTGGTTCCGATGCTGTGCTTTCGACTTCCGTAAGGTAGGAGATATATCTTGCTACAGTGGCGTTCTTGATGTGGCCTCACGGAGTTAAGATATGGCGAAGCTAGTCCTTGTTTGCCGGGCTGCTTAAAGCGTATACTTTGTTATTGCGTTATTGCGTTATTGTTATAGCATATACTTTGTTATTGTGTTGTTGTTATTGCATATACTTTGTTATTGCGTTATTGCGTTATTGTTATAGCATATACTTTGTTATTGTGTTGTTGTTATTGCATATACTTTGTTATTGCGTTATTGCATATTGTGAATATTATATTGAGATAAATTCAAAACAAGCTGTAAGCTTCGATTGAAGATCCATAAAATGCACTTCTAGGTCTAAATCCACTTTTGAATCTACATCCAAACATTGAAAAACTATTCGTTCTAAATTTTTTTAATATTGAGTTAAGAAATTAATCCAACAAGTAATTTCTTAAAAACAATCACATCGTAATTTGCTCCAAAACAAGATGCTCCTTAAGCTACATCACTAATTCAAATGGAATGAATGAAAGCTATGTTGAAAAAAAAAATCTTTAAGAGACTAATAAATTAATCATTCAAATATTAGAAGTTGTAAAAATTTAATTCAAAATAAAAAGTTAAACATAGAAAGTGTGCTTGAGGTGTGTTTGATGTAGACCTCAAGTACACCTCAAGTACACCTCAAGTACACTTTTATTTTTTACATTAAATTTAGTTTAAAGTACAAAAAGAAACAATCTGTTGAAGTAGACTCTTGCATTGTTTTGTCATTGCTTTTCATTAGTATTAAGGTAGGAGGTGTAGTAAGGAGTCCACTTGTTTCATGTATTGCATTCACAAAATATTTTGAATCCAATTTTCTCACACCCAAAAAGTGATATGGAATTTAATAGACGTGGTTTCATATTTTTTTAAACATTTTTGGATTACTTATGAATTTCCAAAGGCGCTAGGTTATAGGTTTGTATTTACAACTCTAGGTCTTGTATGAACCATTCACCTGCAGTTCTTGGAAAAAAATGTTGTATTTATAATAAACATAGGGTATAAAGAATGAACACCCTAAAAAATTTCAACTAAAATATAGGGTATATGAAATAGGCAAGTTTTAGAAATTTAGGTAAAAAAAGCCCCCCATAAATTACAAAAACTTACCTAAATAGCCTACACATAATAGGGGCTTGTTCGCACGTGATCAACAGAGTTCCTAAATAGTGCACCCCCCGAGTGTTGTCGATGACACCTCCTCGATTGTTTGAGCGGAAAGAAGAGATGACGTTTCGTATGCTAGGACTAATTAGAACTTGGAAGCGGTCCATGACCTCTTCCATCTCATCTCCCTTGAGCATCTCTTTTTCTCCTTTTCCATAGTGAAAAAGATGGTTTGTCAAGAAGTCTTTGCTAGTAGACAAAGCTATACCAGAGTTTGTAGCTGTCGGAGTCTTGGCCACTTGTTTTGCAATGAGATTGCTAATTTCCTTTGCAGAGTCTCTATACATGCCTTTGGCTACTAGGTGAGTATGATTTCCAAAGTGGATAGCGGCTCTAGTCATTTTTGGGTTTTCACTATGGCAGTAGTACATCCTAGCATCACACATGCGAAGGCAAGTAGGTGTACTTTTGCAGACTTTGCAAACAAGCTTACAATCTTTAGGAGGACCTTGTCCAACTGCAAAAGGGAAAATGGTAGAACCGCTCCACTCTGTTTCATTATTTCTAGAAGCCCTCTTCAAGTACTCACAGTCACTATTCTCACAAACAAGATGACCAGCGCAGTAGGACTTACGGAACTTGAGTTGATCTGAGTTGTGGATGTTTGTTGTTACGAGCTTGCACCAAGGATGTCCGTCATAACGCTTGTCCATCCCCTCTAGGTTCTTTGCTGCGGAAGAAGAGGAAGAACATTGACACAGTGGCAATTCAAAGATGGCATCCCCGTTGTATGTAGGTGGAAGAAACTCTACCTGATGATGTTTCATGCTAGCCAGATCCATAGTAGACAATTCATTCCTCGAGCGTTGAAGAGTAGAAAGCTTCTTCAAGCACTCCATTATACTCAAGCATTTGTTAGGATTTGATTGTAGCATAGGGTGACAGAATAAAGACTCTGCAATATTACTAGCTGAGGGTTCTGAGTCATTGTGAGTAGTTGGCTTCTCACTTGAAACACCCATAATAATGTAGGGTTTCTTTTCAAGAGATAAGGGTATAAAGTCTCCTTCTGAATCGCTAGATAGATCTACAATAGTGTCCATTTTTTCTATCTTCACTACAACAACATTTTCATTTCGAGAGAACATTGGCAAACGATCTTGACTATTACTTGGTGTAGGAGCCTCAACTACAAAGGGCATGTCTATTGTTGAGTTGACAGACTGGCGACTTCCTATTTCAACTGACGAAGGAAGCATTGGTAGAGGGAGACCATAGACTCTGAAATTTCCCAAACCCGAATACCAACAGTGGTTTCCATTAGAGGCTGACTTCACAAGAGGAATAGATTGCTCTAATTCACCTGACTCAGAGTTCCTCTCTTCCTCAATGTAGATAGATGATTCAATGAACTTGAACCTCACATGAAGCAAGTGGCTGAAAACTGTAGCATACCCTCTCTCATCAAGCGGGAAGACCAAGGGAACCTCTTGACCATCAACACGTATGGAAGCCATGTTTCTATCAATAGACCAATCCACCTCAATACACAAAAGAGAGACTTAGTTGGAAGTACTTAGTATTTGTAAACATGAGGTTGTACTGTAGAATTTAAGCGCCACTTACTATTATTGTCTAGTGGGACAGAAATTATGGAACTCATTATTTCCATTGATATGCTTATTGACGGTAGGTTTTATCCTTTTACTCCGTACTTTCATAACTAAGGGTGTCTCTTACAAAGATTTCAAAATGATATAGTTTTTTCGGTATTTCATTAGTCATAACTCATAAAGATAGTGCATTAAATTCTAAAACCCTGGTATCTTATAAGCGTGCTTACATTAAAGATTTAGGCTGCGTATATTACTTATTTAGTACTGTCCTTCTACTAGTAAGACATTTGGGACTTCAATTGCACATTCATATACTAATTATTTGCTTTGGATTCTATGCTCCAGAATTGATCTAAGTTGGATGTGTTCAAAAGGAGGTGGCACGCATGAAGAGGACAATGTCAGATTTCAAACGATACTATCAAATCTCCGTTGCGATCTAAATTGACGGCACATTTATAATGCCACCTAACTCAACTATTTTTGAAATATCGGGCACAGTGCCTGGCAGAGCTACGTAGTACTACATGTGAAAATGCAACGTTACAATCTAAGAAGTACTTATCTTCTTCTCCGACTAGAAGTGTTCATTTGAAGTTATCTTCTTGAGTCTCTTGGAGGTAGTTTAAGAAGGGAGGTTTAGGTATATATTCTTAGAGCTCAGACTTTTAGAAGACGAGCCTTCTTTGCTTGAAAACTCATTGCTGATTCTAGAAGACAGGAATAGTTTACTTCGTTTCTTCTTCTTATAGAGTTGTTAGTAGGTTAAGGATGAAACAAGGCAAGAGGGCTGCGTCGAAGTCGAGCGATTCTGGAGTTGCTGAAACTCGAAAGTCTCTTCGATTTGAAGAAGAAGCTAGTGGCGAGCCCATGGATGTTGAGCGCAATGAATCAGAGGGGCTGCGTAAGGATAGTCAACAACTCGCTGGCGACCACCAAGTGCCGGCTACAAATGACAATCCAAGTGTAAGCATCTTGCAGCCCATTCCAGATTGTTTACCTTATATTCAATATAAATCTTGCAGGAATGAACTTCAATTTAGGGGTAATACAAGGGCCCATGTATTCTCTCTTTCAATTTAGTTAAACTCAGTATAGTATTCATGAGTGATTACTCTATAGTGCTTAGAAAAACACAGTATGAAATCAATCGATATAGTATAGATGTAGGAGTACCCAAGGCCATTTTGAGTGTGATAAGGAGTAAATATATTACTATTTCTATATTTCAGTAGACTGTAACCACAGTCAATTGTATCTCTTCAAAATGAAGGTAACATTCAGTGCATGAATAAGGAAACATGTAGAATACTCTTCAATCCTACTCCGTTCTTATGTGCGTAGCAACAACTGCATATATTATAGAAGTGAATGGTACTGAACTTGCAAATGCAACTACAATGAGGCAGACTCTATTGTACCACCATTCAATAAGGATATTTACAAAGGAAGCTTAGGGTTTTGTTCCAAATACCTATGGGTTTATTTTAAATTCAAAACTTATGTTGGGCTTCCATTTGCAAATTTGTATGACATTGCAAAGCTTTTCCATTGAAATTTCAGTAGGAAAATAATATTTAAGATCCTTTGCCTTGCACTTTGTTGTTTCTATTATTTCATGTGTTATCAGTCTTTTAAGATAATAAAATTTAATATTCATATTTACATAGTCGTGCTTCATGCAACAAAGGCTTATAAAGTAGGGGGCTGTAATTGTGACCTTGTTTCAAAAAGGAATTTGGTAGGTTTTGCCTCTAACATGTACCAAAAGTGAACATTTCAAGAGGGGGTCACTTTTAGAAACCACTGTGTCTTGAACTTCATAAATTCAGAATAAACTCCATGAAGGTCAAAAAAGCATTGAAGGAGTTCGGTTTGAAGCCAATTCCATTTTTCTTAACTTAAAAATTCACTAAAAATAGAATCAAGAAATTTAGCTTCCCTAAGTGCAAATCAAGTAGTAATTGGTAAAGGGTCACTCTTACATCCCCCTATCTTATTTATCTCTTTTTTTTTAAACAAATAGACAATTTCACCTTATATTTTTCATAAAACTACTTGAGACTCACAACATGAAATAGAGACAAACAAAACTAAAAGGCAAAGAAGCGCAACATATGAGAAAGCAGGCGACAAATTGAAATTACTTTACCAACGTACTAGCTTCATAAGCCGAAAAGATGATGAGTGTAAGAAGAAAAGTCATACTCATCTTCTTGCAAAGTGCAAAAGCACAGTGTACTCGATTCGCCATATCTGTCATGATCTATGGCCAGCACAAGAATCGATAACCCAGAAAGTGGTCAACTTCCATAGAGCCTTGAATATAGACAGACCAGATAATCTTGGCAGTGTCAGGGACTAATCTACGTTGAACTCGGTGTCTCGGTCACTTATTTAAATCGACATGCTCTTTGTATTGCGAAATTTCCGTAACTTCACCTTATTGAATGCATGTTTGCATGCTCTGACCGTTAGTAAGCTCGAGCAAAAAGAATATCATAAATCTATATAGCGAGGAATTAGAGTCTTAATTTTTCAAGGTTAACCCCGCTCATTTCTCTGAGTTGAAAAGCAAATCAACCAATCCAAGTAAAGGCATGAGATACGCATGGACATGACTAGTGTAGACTGAAATTATTCAATATCCAAATACGGATTACGGGTGGAGATCCCAGAGGATATTACGCCAGAAAGCAAGGAAGAAGGCCTAGCGCACCGCTCTGAAGTTTGAACTCACCTGAGCGATTTCAGTGGTGGCCGATTCCTCTCGAATTTCGAGGATGAGGGGAATTTCAAGCGGACTTTCCGCTTCCCTGACAACTGATTCCTCTTGTTCTCATTCTCAAATGAGCTCGAGCGGATCTTCCCTGTGGCTCTCCGGATTTCGTGGAGGTCATCGTCTCCGTGCCGAGTTCACTCATGAGCTTCCAGCTTCTCGATCAATCAGAGGATACCTGCGCAATTCTCTTAGTATGCGCAATGAGCACATTTGATCTTCCTTTTTGTACCTGACAGTGGAAACACTTGTCCTCGTAGAGCTAGTCAAATATGGCGCGACACACGCGTGCTCGAGCAAAGGAAGCTTTGGTCGAGTCTGCTGCAGCGACATAACCTCCAGAACTGGATCAAGACACAGCAATGGAGGTTTGAATCTAAACCTCGATTCTCTTGAATTCCCTATCTAGCAAACGGAAGACCATTGCATTGTGAGAACATCAAGTTGATTTGATAGTACTTGATGTCGTCCGTTTCTTCTGGTGACGCGCGCTGGTGACACGCACGTGGCGTGGCGTAGCCAGCGCGTTTAGTTGTCTGGTGCGCTTGGCTCGGGTCGCGCGTGAGTGTTGGTGTTGAGCGTGCGGGCGTGGCGCGTCGTGTGCGTGGGGGCATGGCGCGGCGCGCGCGCTGGTGGTGTGCCTACTTCTCAACACCTCCTTTTCTGGGGTACCACGGCCGTCGCGCGCGGACTCCGTCGGATCCGATGGGGTCACCACGTTGGGCTCGTGGTACCCTCAGAAACTATATGTTGAGAATTTTTTCTCTCGATGAGATATTCTCCCACCGATTCCGCTGGTGTGGATATTGACCAAAAACTGAATGAATGGAGTTTGTTTTTGATCATTTCTCCACACATCCAGAGACCGTGGTATCATTGACTGCTAACAGTCTCTCTTTTATCAAGATTCAGTCCTCTGGAGACTGAGTTTTGGGGAGCTCTTTCGGATTACTAGGACTGTGTAAAGCATGAGAAAGTCTCGTGAAGTTATCGGAATCCCATTCGTCGAAGGTCTGTCATCCAATTTCACGCGTATGCGGTGCTTGGGAATTCTTTAGCACATGGGTTTTGGGAGTACCGTGACCTCATCCTCGGAAGGCTATCAGATCCGACGGACATTCCACGGAGGGATCACGGTACCCCAAAAAAGCACATGCCGAATTCACTTTTTCTAATTTCTCCACGCAACCAGTGACCGTAGTATCAACAGTCTCCTTTGTTGAAGTGCAGCCTTCTAAAGACTGAGTTTTGCGGAGCTCTTTCAGGTTTGTAGGATTGTATAAAGCATGAGAAAGACTCAAGAAGGTGTAGAAGCCCATTCGTCGAAGATGTGGCCCTCCAGTCGACCAGTCCTTCACGCATCTGAGTATCTTGGAATTCCTCAGCAGGTGGTTTTTTGGAGTACCGCGACCTCACCCTCCGGAGGCCGTCGAATCCGACGGACATTCCACGATGGGATCGCGGTACCCCAGAAATCCATACACTGAGGATTCCTCACTTCAATGAGCAATTTGCCTTTGTTATGAATTGATCAAAAAACTGATCTCCTTGCATATGTTCGGAAGCCAAGTTTTTTGATTTGTTGACACATCTTGTGACTCGGATCCTCCGAATTAGTCTATATAGCGGAGATTCCTGTTTGTTTTGACCTGAAGCGCTTGTTTAGGTACAAATCACTTAACTGCAAGGAAAAAACGGATCAATGTCTCACAACATGTAGGAAAATGGGGTAGCACGACTCACCCATTGGAACCCCATCGGATCCGACGGGTATTTTGCCAACAGGTCGTGCTACCCCCATTTTTACTATGTCGAGATCTCTCCTCTATGAAACTGACTTTCGTTTGAGTTTTGGTGGGAGGCAAGTGTTTGGTCTTCGTCTTCACGTTTGGAATATTAATCTTTCTTTTGAGACTTCAGATTGTGAATATGATCATCAGAATGATTTCATTCAAACGAGAAGAGTAACTTTGTTTACATTTTTAGATGATTGAACTTTTTTGTAACTTCCGAGTTTCAACGTCTGTGAGATTCAGTTTCTTGAGATTAATTAACATCCCTAAACGGGTTTTGTTTTACTTATGACGGTCCTGTCTTAAGTAGACCCTAAACTGAATGTTGGGTCCTTTTGTGTGAGCCTCTTTGATCCATACTGATATTGTTTGCTATGCTTTCAAATATTCCAGGTTTCCAACGTTCGAATTGGGTTTGTAGGAAGAGCTCAGTCAAACCTTGATGAGGTAAAGGTCATACAATGACTTCCATTTGAAATTCATCATTGAGTTTGCTTTAATTATTAGTGTTGTCACATTTCGGCATGTGGACCTCCTCATTGTTTCTTAATTGCCACATGATTTCTATTTCTTACCATAATTAACTCTCATTTATAATGAATGTCCTTTGTCATTGGTAATCATTTCCTTGCCATAATCGCTCTCAAAGATTTTGAACGTTGAAAATTTGCCTTAAGATTTTTTTAAATGTGTATTGTCTTATAAATTCTCTTGAATCTCATTGGTATTTTTCTTTCCATGAATTGATTTTAAACTTCATATTTGGGAATCATTACCTCTTTAGGATGGACGACACAAAGGCAAGCATCTTAAGATTTCTTCCTCTGAGATTCAAGCCCCAAGAGAGCAGACTTTTCCAGCTCTGGATATTGGGGGACCATTCCAGAAGAAGAAGTGGCCTCAGCTTGGCATGCCCATACCAAATGACTCTAGTGATGATGAGAGAAATTTGGTGAGTTTCAGTGATATCATGGATGCTGCAGAGCGTGCAGCAAATGACTTTGAGGGAGATAGGCTTAGTTGGAATCGTGGACCTGGTCCTTGGTTCTCATCTGAGAGCTCTAAGACGGAATACTCCTCAGTTGTAGAGCTCTCAAATGCTAGCTCTAGTCCTCCTTTTGAGGAGTTACATGAATCGTATCGTACTAGAAAAGTTTATTCTTACCAGGTTATCATATTGAGCTCAGATTCCGAGGAGGAGGATGTTGACATCATAGAGTGAGATTGATATCTCTAGAATCAAGTTTCCTAGTGATATTTCATTTTTGACTTAATACTCTAAAGCCTAAAGGGTTGATTTTGATCAACATTCTCAATGGTCTACTATTTTCCAAGTGTTATTACATATTCTAAGTAAATTTTTTCAAAGTGTATTTTGAATTCAAATTATATTTCAAGGCTCCTTGCTTATGATTGTTTTTATTGCAGATTGATGTGTCGCCTTTTAAAGAAACTCAAGAGGAGACCATCATAGAAACGCCAGGCACAGATGAGACACGTCAACCATATATTGAGGGAAGAGAAAGATTCAAATATGGAGGTCAAGTAGAGGAAGGAGATGAGGCTATGCAAATTGATATTTTTGAAGATGAAGAAAAGAAGAAAATGCTTGAGGACGAGCTCCGTCGTGTTCAAAAAGGAGACTCAGTGGATATTCTTTCCACTCTCCGTATGGAACCAGATGAGCTTTATAGGTTGAAAATTCCCCTCTGCAGACTTGTTGCTATGCCCATGGTCAGGCCTACATTGTCTTGCGATATTACCAAATTGGAGCAAGAGTTTGCTGGTGATATAGAGATGGTGCAGCATCCTTTTATGTTTCCACCACAGATGAAGAAGGATACAGCTCAGAATTCACGGAGGATGAGATGGCGAAGTGGGATCCAATTTGGAGAGAGAAGAATGATGTGTTTCTCCGGCACCTAGAGTCCAAACCCGAGTTCCGATCCTTGAAGAACTTGAAGAACTTGAAGTTCTTCATATGTGACAGAAATCATCGTCGCATTGCATGGATGAATCTTATTGACAGGTGCTATACCCTGATTCCAAAGATGCATTGTATCGTGGATTGCATTCTACTGGACACAAAAGGGCGAACAGAGCTAGTGATGCAAGTGATGCATCACATCAACAAGTGAGTTTTTTTTATTTATTTGTTTATTTGATTATAAATGTGTTGTGTTGTTTCATAAAGTATCTAATGTATGGCTAGAAGCTCATTATAATAAATGTGGTTGATGTTTTGCAGATCTATTGAGGATTCTCATGTCAAGATTAACTTGGTACACACTTTGTACCAAGTGCAAAAGTATGGACTCTTGCCCATTGAACGGTTTGCTGATTTATTAAGGCCTTCAGAGAAGAAACGGTGCCTTAAGAACAAGGTTTCAAGGAAATGGTATAGCATACCGATGGAGGTCTTCACCTCATTCATTTTCAGGGAAAGTTTCTTTGTTTTTTGAGCCTTCATCATCTTCCAAAGTAGCATCTTTTTTTAATATTGTCATGACTAATTTAAATATGTGGATGGTATTACAGCATGAGATTTTTCAAACTGCAGACTCTGCAGTGAGAAAGTATACAGATGCAACACCTGAGGATGATAGGAAGGCAGCAAAGATTGCCCATGCCATGAAATCTCGAGCAAAAGAAAAAATTAAAGTCATGATGGTGAATATGGGGAAACTCTTGGTAGTGGTTCATCCTTCTAATGGTCCAGGCTTCTTAGAAGAGGTGAGTTAAGTTCAAAGGTTTGCATGTCTATGCTTCTGGTTTTCTGTACTTTGATAATTAACTAAATTGTGGAGGATTGTTGGTTAGGTGGAGCAGCATTGGAGCACAAACGAGGTTCCGGAAATGACGTTGGAGAAGCTACAGTTGGTGGCCACGTGCAATGTGACTGCAGCACACAAGATTAAAATCTTGAAGTGGTAGAATTCGTCTCTTCCAACTCGTGAAGCACGCAAGTTTCCACCCAAGCCTGTTTCAGAACTTCTTCTTCCCCAATTTCTTGCAAAATGCGTTTGGTATGCGGAGGTGAGTGATGAATTTTACAAATTTATATTTTTTTTCCTCCTTCATTGGTATTGAATATTTCATGATGACTTTTGAAGTAAGTTTTAGAAATATTATAGTTTGAATTCTAATATTTTCCTAGGTTTTTCAGATTGAAGATGCGGCCATTGAGTACTTTGATGGAGTGGTGAAGCAAGACAACATTATGGTCAACTTGAAGCTCCCAACTAAACTTGAGTATTTGCCTGACTACATTGAGGGGTGGAGGTGCAAGATATGGGATCATGGCTTCTTGAATTATTTCAAGGGCCATAATTATTTCAAGAAGGGAGATTTTTTCATAGTGTATGAAGGTTCAGCTGCTGCAGTGCGAAGAGTTCTTTATCAGTAAGTACCATGAACTAATTGTTATAGGTAAAAAAATTCTAAAGGTTTTGTATATCTCTAATGACTTATGAATTCAATCTATAAGTTTTTATGTATACAATTATACAAATCATCACTACTTTCTGTGAGGTATTTTATATTAGGCAAAATGGACGTCCAAACACCTCTAAATCCTTACTTGTACATCATTAAGGTTTAGAAGATGTGGGCTTCAATAATCTATAGTAATGCTATTTTGGGGGAGAATTCTTTTTCCTCTTTGATATTTGTATTGCTTCTATTATTGTGAAAAGTTGTGACTAGGTAGACAATAGTAATTTTCCATTGTAATGTATTCTTGTAGTTGTATTTGCATTATGAAAATTATCCCTTATGAATTTCTATGGTTGTGTTTCAGGTATTTCAAGTTCAAGCTTGAAGGCAAAGGAGCAATAGCTAGCTTGGATCTTCCCCCATTTTTGGCATCATATCTTGATCGGGGTTCAACGGCTTGCATGTTTAGCCCGCACCAACTCCGCACTTATACCACGGCTCATCTTTCTGGTGGGGGATGGTACTTGGACTGTACACTCAATTTCACTCATCTTTCAAAGATTGAGCTTAGGAGATCTTTGGACGGCAAAGGGGTTGTCAATTGCAACATTGATGAGTTTGACGGCCTTGATCAGAATGCAAGGAAGAAGGCCATTATGAGGAGGGATGCACTTGATCGAAAGAAGGAAGCTCGAGCCCAAGTTATGTTGGAAAACAAGGAAAAGAAGGAGGCTGAGAGAGCGGCCAAGAAAGTACAGAAGGACAAGGAAGAGAAAGGTAAGGGCAAGGGCAAGAAGAAGGACACTGGTACTGGTAAGGTACCATCTTCCACTATAGATCAAGGTTCTGAGATGGAGAGCAAAATGAAACAAAAACTCACGCTATCACAACTCACTGAGGAGGTCATCTGTCACGTCACACAAGCAATGGTCTTGACCGAAGATGTTGCAGCAAAGACTGAGGATTTGATCCTCAACGTCTCCATTCAAGACATTGTGAACGACATGGAGGAAGACAAACCAACTTCTTACAATGAGGTGGTGAATTTCATGGAGAAAGTGACTATTTTCATCTTAATTGTTCTAATTTCTTTATTTGACCCTCAAATTTTGTTATCTTGTTGATGTTCATGATTAACTTTTAGTTGCATTGCATGTTTTGCAGATGTCAAATGGAAAGGCTCGCATGTTTGAGGGTGTGCTAAATGCCCGAGCAGGGGTTGATGTCATTTTCCTTGATTGCTTGGAGAACTTACCCGTGCTAGGGCTCTCTTCTTCGCCAACCGATGTACCACTCTGGAACTCAGATCCACAAGATGAGGCATTGCAATCAGCAGGTAGCTTTGTTGTAGAACATTTGCATGATGATGGTTGCATCATCATCTTTCACTCGTATAGTATGAAGACAAGGGACAACATTGTTGGAGTGTGTGAGACGTACGATTTGGTACAGAAGAAAGAGTGGATGGAGATGAATCGCATGCACCTCACCTCCGCAGTAGAGAAGACTAAGGGGTGATTGCAAGAAACACCTGTCCTATTTGTTGCGTTTTCCACAGTACTCATGAATTTCTTTAGGAGTACTATTTGAATAGAAAAATAATTTTTAAAAAATATAAAAAATATGAATTATGTATATACCTTTAAAATGAAGGTTTTCACCAAAGGAAATTCATAGAAAAATTCTCTAAGTAGGAGAACTTGAAAAGTGCCAAATCTCAAGAAAATTGGCAGTTTGATTCAAAAATTCTTTAAAAATAATAAAATAAGCAAAATTCACAAAGTGAAAACAATCCATTTGAAAGAACTTTAAGGAGAAGTTCAATCACCAAAATTTTTATGAAAATAATATTTTATATGTTTCAAAATGCAAGCAGAAGGGAGCTCACTTTGTGGACTTCCACACTACATAGAATTAATTATTTTTGAAAATACTCTTCTGAAAAGTTGTATTTCTATATAAGGAACAACTCTATATAATTTTCTTGATGTACATTTTCAAAAAAGGTACTCAATAGTACTAAAAACCTCCAAAACCGCAAGTGTGACATCCATTTCAAGCCTATTTTTGGATAGTATACTATTTTTGAAAATTACCAAAAAAATTAAAGAAGTTGTATGATAGTCATGAGTACCTTCCCTAGATATCTCAAGTCATTTGGAGTTAAAACACAAAAGTTATGGCCAAAAAACAAATCAACCTGCAACGTGTGACACAAAATAGGACAGGTGTTTCTTGCAATCACCCTAAGACGGTACATTCCTTCAAATCTTTTGGTTTTCATTATATAATTATAGTGCAATCTATTCAATGCATTTTAATGCACATTTGATGTCCATACTGCAAACACAGAAGTTTGGAGTGACTCTACTTGTGAAGGACCTTGGTTTCAAAGGAAAATCCAAATTTTCCTTCACGCGGACCAGCACTATGGCAAAGGCTGGGGTTGATGTTACAGAGGATGACATGGCAATGAATGGGGAGTGGCCTTGGAGAGGAGGACGCGAAAAAGATCCAAGGTTCTTCACCATCTTCCTCGAAGCGACTAGCATTGAAGGAGATTTGATTTTGAATTGCACCGCATCTACATGTTAGTGTTTAAATCAAATCTTTTACATTCCAATAGTATTTCAAAGTCACTCAATCACAAAATAATTAAATAAAAATTTCATTGACTTCAGGTGCATGCATTACGGCATGTCGTGGCACTGGACGCCACATTGTAGCTTTGGAGGGGCACAAAGACATTTTCAATACTATTCTGAAGCCAATGAAGAAGTCACAAGCATCTATGGTCGAAAAAACCAACGCCAGCACCTGTAGTTAAGGTTTCAGAAGACTTAGAGGATATGCCTGTGGTGCCTCGCAAATTTGTTCGCAAGGGGAAATCTAGTAAGTAAGTTGACAATAAAATAAGTTCTTTGTTTGCATTCTAATGTACATTTGTGTTTCAAAATCCTAACTTCATGTTGTTATTTTCTACAGGGATCGTGGATTGATGGCCCCTAATGCCATCATGTCAAAGCAAAGTCTTCTCATCAATCCACATAAGTCTCTTGAGCTTCCAGTTTATGCTGAGCAATTGGCAAGTGCCTTTGCGGAGTTTGGTTGTTCTAAACCAAAACACTGCAAAGACACCTATGCTTTAAATATCTTGTAGTATGTAGATGTGTCTGCATCTGAGGGTAGGAAATCCTCTGAGTCATCTATGGGTTCTGATTCCGTAACCGGGTCGACATCAACTTAGATTCATGAGATGGACGAATCTCTTGAATCAAACTATTGTGTTTTGTTTTTTTTATGATTGGATTTGTGTGTTTTATGGCTACTTTTTGGACGTCCCTTCATCTCTTTTCATTTTTGAATTGCTTAATTTCTCTCAAAAAATTGTACTTGAATTCCACCCAAAAATAAATTTAAAAAATATAAATGCACACCTCACATTTGCTAGCGAATAAACAAAAATTGAAATTAAGAAATCATATGGGTGTTACAAAGGACTATAAAAGCGCAAGTTAGAAAAAGTACCTTATTCATATTAAGCACCCTAAACCCCTCCCAAAAAATGGAGAGTGCAATTAAAATTGAGCACACCCTAAATCTTTAGGAAAATAAATGGGGACTGAATTAAAAGTTCACCACAAAAAAGGCTCTACAAAAGAAATGGGGAGTGAATTTAAAGTTCACCACCCAAAAAGTCAAACCTTAAAAAAATGGGGAGTGAAATTAAAGTTCACCTGAAAGAAAGTCTCTATGAAAAAAATGGGGAATGATTTAAAGTTCACCCAAAGAAAATACCTACTACAAAAATGGAGAATGAAATAGAAATCATTTCCTTTGAAATATTATCCCCTTGAATGTGAGAGCCAAAAAATATCACATGTAGGTCTAAAGCATAATCAATTGGCTAGCTTTGGGGTTTTAAAGATTAGTCATATGAAATTCGGAAACAAAACTTCTTACAATGAATTGAAGGTGTTCTACAACAAATTCAAAAACAATGAACAATCAAGCGGCATACAATGTATGTTTCTGTAACCACGGTCATAGGACCTTCATCGATTTTTTAGAATTTTTTTTTCCTGCTCACAAGCTCCTAGGCTTCCAAGCTCACGCTCCTACACTCGCCTGCTAGCAACCCTGCACAGAAGTCAAGCTAATGACAACATGTATTACATGCACCAAGGGAAAAAAACCATTATTTTACTTCTATACGTTGATGATTTGTTCATTACTGGTAGCTTAGATCGTCTCATCACCTGGCTGAAACAATTCCTACATAAGGAATTTGAAATGACTGATTTAGGCAAAATTCAACGTTTCATGGGTATCTCCTTCGAGTAGGTTGCAATTAGCATATTTTTATATCAACGGGATTATTCAAAATCAATTTTAACCGATTTTGGCATATCGAATGCAAGTCCACTTTTACCCCTCTTCTTGAAGGCCAACTGCTCACAACCGACATAAAATTGTCCTTCATCAACTCTATATACTATTGCCAGTTAATTGAAAAATTAATATTCCTCATTATCACTCGTCTCGACCTTGCCTACGCTATGAGTCGCCTTAGCAATTATATAGTAAATCTTCAGCAAACGCATTTTGAAGCAGCCAAGCATGTTTTGAGATACTTACAAGGCACTCTTGATCACAGGTTCCTTTTCCATGCTAACGCTCCTCTCACCATTTCTGGCTTCATAGATGCTGACCGTGGATCCTATGCAGAGACTTGCCGGAGTCGCCGCTCTATGGGCGCCTACATCTTTACACTTGTTGGTAGCCCTGTTATTTGGCAAAGCAAACGTCAATTAACAGTCTCTCATTTTTTTACAAAGTCCGAATATAGAGCTTTGAATGATAGAGTGCAAGAAGCTGTTTGACTTCACCGACTACTACAAGAACTAAAGCCACCTCTATCAACGTCACCAAGTTCTTGCCAGTCTACTCTAAATACTACTGCGCCTAGAATCACACTTTATTGCGACAATCAAGGCGCCATGAAGCTTGCCCACAACCCCGTTTTCCATGCTAAATCAAAACATATTGAAATTCATTACCATTTTATTAGAGAGAGGGTTTTAGAAGGGGAAATTTGATTACATTACATTCACACAACTGAGCAACCTAAAAATGCTCTTACAAAGCCGCTTGATCGGGTGAAATTCACTCAACATAGACTCAAATTAGGAATACATAGTCTAGCTAATTTCAAACCTACGTAGCCAACTTCACAGATTAGTAACTGCCCCAAACCCTAGAATTTTGGCGTTTGGAATAGGTATTCTTCTGCATCTACTAGAGAACTAAAGCTTCTATACTCTGCCCCTTTGAACCCTGTTACCTCTTGCGAACAATCACTCCACGAGAAGTATAGGCATGGAATTCACCCACGACGTACCACATAAAATTTTTGTTTCCCTCCTTTTACCTCGTAAAGACCTCAGCAAACTTCTCGTGCCTGCGGACCTGCCGAAGAAGCGACCTCGATTGGCTTGATCGTCGCTACATGCTTCGGAGAAAATTTTCCATACGGCAATCTCGTTTTCACGAACGTTGTCCTACTCCTCTGCACTGATGGTCTCACAACACCAACTCATCACATGCGCCACGAACGCACACCACAACCACAACAACAGTCTTACGAATCCGGAAATTGAAACTCCACCAATACTCTCTTGTAGCAGTTGTACCCTACGACTTCTCACATGTACCATCTTTTCACTCTCACAAACTTCTCATGCACTCTTTCAGAATACTCATCAATCTTTCAATTGAGGGAAGGTGTTGGCATTTTAGGATTTCATCGTGTATTATTCTACTAATTAGATATCATTCATTCTCTTAGCACTAAGTGCTCAGAGCTTAGTATTTAAGTTTAGCTTAGTTCCTGCTTTGTATCTCATTCTCTTATGATCATATTATTGATATCAACACTGTAAATTTATACTATTGTAAGTTCTAATAGCTTTGACTTCATGGGTTTTGAAGTTTTGACGACAAATCTTTGAACCTTTCTCTTTTCTTTGGTCATTTTTGTTAAGCCTTTTTGGCCTTAGTTTGGTCATATTTGGTCATATTTGGTTAAGTGTGTTAATTTTTTATTAGTTTTTTTAGGGCTGAGACCAAAAGTGAAGTCAGACTACCAAGAAGAGGTATCAGTGCAAGTTTGAGTTTATAATTTCATAGAAGAAGTCAAGAGATTTCAAAAAACATAAAATACAAAGAAATCCGAGTTAAATTGAGTAAAATATGAGCAGATGAAGTTTTAAATATCAATTAGCCAATAGAACTTCATCCATGCATAACTTTTACTAAAAAGATCTAAATTACATGTTTCACATCAATCTAAAAAGATAATCTTAATTTCGACAAGGAAAAATCACTCAAAATTTTAAAATAATAATTTATTAAAAGTCAATTGAGAGTTAGAGTGTAGATAAAACTGAGGCTAAAAACAAAGTCAAACCATTCGAAAGGGGTGATAGTATAGATTTAAGTCAAGAATATGATAATAGAAGTTGAGATCTTTCCAATGACATAAAGTTCAAAGAAAACCAAGTTGAATTGAAATATTTATAAGTGGATGAAGTTTCAATCATTAATTAGTGATCAAAACTTCATTCATGCATAACTTCTATTAGGAAAGTTCGATTTGTAAGTTCCGCATCAATTTAGAAAGCTAATTTTAGCTTTTACAAGAAAAAAATATTAAAAGTCTAAAAACAATCATCTGTCAAAAGTCAAACCAAGAGCTAAAGTACTTAAGAAGGAAGGAACAGAGAACTAGAAGTTAGGTGTAGAAAATTAGCAACTCAAAGTCTAAAAATTAGCAACTCAAAGTCTAAAAATTAGCAACTCCTCTTTTTCTCATTAGCTTATACTACAATAAATGAGGCAATTGAATTCAAAGACTCAAATTGAAGAATGATGAAACTGTAGATGGAAGTTTAGATAAAGTACAGAAATTAGTTGAAAAAGAAGGAAGAGAAGGAAATCTTAGAGATTTTCTCCCAACCATACAATAAATATTTGAGGATAGGATAGAGTAGGATAAGTCATTTCTAGTTTGTGTGTGAAGTTCGAAAAAGAATAGTTTCAATAGTGTAAAAAGAAAAAGAAAAAGAAACGATAAGGAAAAGAAATAGGAAATTGGAACCACAAATTGTGAATAAATCTTACTTTTAAGCGATGAGTAAAATTGTTAAACAACTTTCAATCATGACAAATAAGAAAGGATAAGAGCAAGTTTACAACAATCTTCAAAATGCTCTACCTATCGAGGTAAAAACCTAATTTGTTTGTAATTTAGGCAATTTCAAAGTAGGACAATTATATTAGTGAAACCAAATTAAAAGTGTGATTCAGTAGTTGAAGATAAAATCTTTTCTTCTATACAGAATAATAATAGTGTAGAATTCTCTTTTAGCTTTATAAAAACATATTAAACTTAGAATTTGGATTTAAAACAAATAAGATAAGGCTGGATGAAATTTAATCGTTAGAATGGATGAAAAGTAGTTAGAAAAAGTAAAAGAACAAAAAGTAGAATAAAATTGATAAAGAAAAAAATAACAATACTTTTAAGCAAAGAGAATTCCTAATTTTAGTTTACCAAGTGGTAGAAAACCATGGATGAAGTTTGAAATACTGATTAGAGGTCAAACTTCATCCACTTATAACTTTTGCTAGGAAAGTCCAAATAACTCGGGTCTTACTATTCTGGAACGAATAGAAAATAATCTATAACAATATGCATTGATTTTGAGTTTAATTAATATTTGACTAGATAATCATAGTGGCCTAATTCAAGGCCAAAAAAGCCACTAAAAACTTAATTTAGGGTAAATTGAGGTTATTTTAACTCCTAAACACTTACAAACTATATAAAGATCTATTGCTTGGAAGGTACAATAGACTAATCCATAAACACCCAATTCAAGAGTTTAAAAATAAGAACCCAATTATATTAGCTCGTTTGCTATGGGTGGGTAATTGAGTGCTCATAGTCTTCACTCAACTCTTTTCTTTAAAAGTTTGAAATTTCAATTAAGAATTTAGAATCTAAATACTTAGATGATGAATCAAACCCTAATACTACAATTTGAAATTTTGAAATTTGAAATTTTGAATAATAGAAATTTAAAAGTTTGAAATGATTATTAGATATGCATTTAATTAATAATGCTATTTTAGTGTAATTTGATGCTTGTTCTAAATCTAAAATTTCTACTTGAAAATGATATTATCTGAGTTTAAGCCCAATTAATGAAATGAAGGTCATCTACTCTAGTTTCTACTCCAATTGGAATTTTGAAAATTTTATATCATTGAAAAATTTATTATAGTTTGAACTTTAGATGTATTTTCAATGTCCATTGTTTTTTAATTATAGGACATGAAAATTGAGTTTACACCATGACATTTGTCATTGTAATGTACACACATGTTGAAATTTTCAAAATTTAAAAATAATTTTTTTTAGATATGATTTTTCTTCATTTTTTCTCCAAAAATTCTAATAAAAATAAATTTTTATCAGAAAAATATAATTTTTGTTGTGAAATACAAAAGATATGTAATTTCATCTTTGAAAAATAAAAATAAAAAATTATATAGAGAAATTGATAGTATACATAGCCTTTATAAATAGTTAAATATCCTAAAAGTAGTGAATGTGATAGAGCTTTCAAACATTGAATGTGAGGTCAATAGTTTGTGCATATTGCATTTATATTCCAAAGTGACCACCTTCTACCATTTTGTTGTATTTGCATTTTTAACTCAAGGATTTAATATGATAGTAGAAAAAGTTTGAGGGAGAAGAGTTCTCAAAATGTTGATGGTGGAGTTTTGTTCAAATCAAGAGTTTTAATATTTACTTCAAAAACATAATCTAACAAACAATAGGAAACTTTTAAGTATTTTTTTATAAAGGCTTGTTCAAAGAGGTGGACAACTTCTAACAAAGGACTAACACCTAGAAATGGTCAATTGGGAATTTAAAGATGAAGTGTATGAAATTAGAAAAAATGTATTTTAAGACATTATTTAGATTCTAATTTTGACATTGGATTGGTAAAATTTTGTTGACTAAATTTCAATGTTTTAAGTCACATGATTATCACTAGTACATTGCATATCCTTTAATGTGATTGTATATGATACAACTTTATGGAAGATATAAAAAATTTGATTGAGAGACAAATTTGTAAATATTTCAAAATGTCATTGAAAAAAAGGTCATATTGAATAGTCAAGTTAAATTAAGGCAAATATTCTATTCAATTAACTTCTATTAGATATTTCACTATTGAAAATTATAGGATCTAAAGTCTTTAGAAACTGGTATATTTTATTACCTTCTTTTTTAAACATCGTATATAGATCATTTAAATTCTAATATATAAATGTCTCAAAACTAAAAAAAGTAGATTCATTAGAAGAGTGAAGTTGATTACATTTATTATTTTTTTTCACATTTATAAAAGAATCCAATAATATAAATAGGAGCAACTTTTAAAGGAACTGAAAATCATGATAAACTAAAAATTAAATTAAAAAATGTAGAATTCAATTGTGAGATTATTCTATGTGAAAAATTCAATTGGTAAGACATAATTCATTAGGAATTTTTAGAAATGAATTCATATTCAAAATAAAGGAGTTGAGTTATGGAAAGAAGATCTCAATGGCCAAGAAAGAAAAGTGCCAAAGTCTTTTTGATTGTTAATCAAATCCTATGAACAAAAATTTCAATCAAGAGTATAATAACTCATACATCTATAAAACTATGTACTTATTTGTAGTAGTTTGTTGTAAGTGAGCACTTTGGACTCGGGGGGTGCACTATTTAGGAACTCTGTTGATCACGTGCGAACAAGCCCCTATTATGTGTAGGCTATTTAAGTAAGTTTTTGTAATTTATGGGGGGCTTTTTTTACCTAAATTTCTAAAACTTGCCTATTTCATATACCCTATATTTTAGTTGAAATTTTTTAGGGTGTTCATTCTTTATACCCTATGTTTATTATAAATACAACATTTTTTTCCAAGAACTGCAGGTGAATGGTTCATACAAGACCTAGAGTTGTAAATACAAACCTATAACCTAGCGCCTTTGGAAATTCATAAGTAATCCAAAAATGTTTAAAAAAATATGAAACCACGTCTATTAAATTCCATATCACTTTTTGGGTGTGAGAAAATTGGATTCAAAATATTTTGTGAATGCAATACATGAAACAAGTGGACTCCTTACTACACCTCCTACCTTAATACTAATGAAAAGCAATGACAAAACAATGCAAGAGTCTACTTCAACAGATTGTTTCTTTTTGTACTTTAAACTAAATTTAATGTAAAAAATAAAAGTGTACTTGAGGTGTACTTGAGGTGTACTTGAGGTCTACATCAAACACACCTCAAGCACACTTTCTATGTTTAACTTTTTATTTTGAATTAAATTTTTACAACTTCTAATATTTGAATGATTAATTTATTAGTCTCTTAAAGATTTTTTTTTTCAACATAGCTTTCATTCATTCCATTTGAATTAGTGATGTAGCTTAAGGAGCATCTTGTTTTGGAGCAAATTACGATGTGATTGTTTTTAAGAAATTACTTGTTGGATTAATTTCTTAACTCAATATTAAAAAAATTTAGAACGAATAGTTTTTCAATGTTTGGATGTAGATTCAAAAGTGGATTTAGACCTAGAAGTGCATTTTATGGATCTTCAATCGAAGCTTACAGCTTGTTTTGAATTTATCTCAATATAATATTCACAATATGCAATAACGCAATAACAAAGTATATGCAATAACAACAACACAATAACAAAGTATATGCTATAACAATAACGCAATAACGCAATAACAAAGTATATGCAATAACAACAACACAATAACAAAGTATATGCTATAACAATAACGCAATAACGCAATAACAAAGTATACGCTTTAAGCAGCCCGGCAAACAAGGACTAGCTTCGCCATATCTTAACTCCGTGAGGCCACATCAAGAACGCCACTGTAGCAAGATATATCTCCTACCTTACGGAAGTCGAAAGCACAGCATCGGAACCAACCCTCATCGACCTCCGGTCTTGCTGCGTTGACTACAATAGCTCCTGTACATAACTCATCGTTATTGCTCCTTATTGCTTGGTCTGCACGTACCCTCAGTTATTCTTGTAAACCATTGTCATACATAGGATTCCACCTTGGTATCCTAAAACCAATTTATACTCTCTTAAGTATAGTCCTAAAAAATTTAGATTTTTGAAGGGGATTTGGAGGGGGGCTACCTTAGAAAAAAATAGAAAAAAAATCTACTAATATAAGGCACCCTTCTTTTTTTACAATGGCTAGTTGCCCTTTATGGACATGCTAATTTATTTTCAATAATTGTCAAAAATTTAGGTCGCCCCAATTAAAAATACCCTTCATTTGTTCGCACGCTAACATCTAAAAAATGGGGAGTGCACTCCCCGGGACTTTGGATAAGCTTTTTTCTTAATGACTTTTATGTTGAAAAAGTTCTTTTATAACATAATGATTGAAATAAATACCCTAAATTGTAGAAACAACATTTTGACTTTGGATGAAGGTGGATATTTTTACAATTAAGATTGTGCAAAATATATTCAAATAAAAAGTGAAGGGCATTACTATTATGAGAAAAATGTTTCCATCTTCAAAGGATCTACTCTATTACGGACTTTAACAGAGGGGGTGTCAATGCTTATTGCATGTGCTATGGTCATAGAGGAGGTGTCAATGCCTGAAGAAATAGAGGCAATCAAAGAAAGACAAGTACAAGAATTGACACAATCATTAGAATGTGTGTTAAAAACACCAAATGTAGAAGTGTAATAAATCAAGTAAGATAGTGGTAGAAGAAACAATAGTATAGAGTCTACGGCAGTGTAAACCTAGTATATATCTTTTGAAAGAGTTTATAGGTATTAGAATGAATTTTCATTATCTTATATGAACTATAAATAAAAACTGAGAAGGCAATGGATATGGCTTCTCATTCATTATCATTCTTTAAATAAACCTTCCAATAATTACAATGATTGTCTATTGTACATGTAATATAAACATCAAAACAATATGATATTAATTTAATTGCAATTCATGGTGTTTGAAAATTCAAATAAAAAAATAATAACAATAATGAGCATCAAGAAAGTATATATTTTGAACTTGTTCTACTTAGAACTATTCAAAATTCCATCTTCATACAAAATGTGTTATGTGTATGTTCATTTAATAAGCTTTGGTGTTAAATTAAAATAAAATAAAACAAAATCCAAGGCTAATAGTGAAATTTGTTCCTAGGGAGGCTTGTTAAATAGGACTCTTCTAATTAACTCCTATTCAAAGCATTGCAATTATAGAAAATGAAGTAAATTGTTCCTTAACCCACATGCAATATGTTTTTCCTTACTTTGTAAATCTAATTGCAAACTTTTCCTCTCCACTCTTAATGGCCACAAAGGTTAGAGTATTCTCTCAAATTATTTCTTTAATCTTTTAATCTTTTAAAAAAAATCTTTTTCTTTATTCTTATTTAAATTCTTTATCTTTGATTCAATTTTACGAATGCTGCTTCAGCCTTCAAGTAGTCTTCACATTCCTTAACGGGCTTTTTCAAATCATCTCTTGAATGAAGTACAATCTAATATGGCTCTTGAATTACCAATTAGGATTAACTCATCTTAACTTGCTCTTTGTCTATACTCAAAGAAACCACAATATCTTCCTTCACCAACTTGGATCTCATTAAAATAACACTCAAGTACAATTAACCAAGTAGGATTGGTACAATTTTACATACTCCATTTTTCCAACTTGGTTCACACATCTTTACATATCATTAAATCAACACTCATCATTAAATTCCAATTACATCACTAATTCTCAAATTGAACATATCCAAAATAACATTCAATAGTATGCTCACTTTTTACTGACTTCTAATTCGGAATTAAATTAAACACACGAGAACACATCTAAACTTCTTCCAATTTGACATACAAAAATCATAATCAAGATACACATGTGATACACAACATACTTCCAATTTGATTTAATACACAAGATTCACAATTCTAGCACAAAACTCAATTTGATTTAAAATATTTCACTACATTAATTCAAATTGGTGATAAGATCACCGTTTTACAATTTCACACATTGTTCAACATCTCATGGTTCTAACACATAACAACTAGATTCATCATCTCAACTATTTCAACTTGTAATTCAACTATTTCATTCTTCTCCTAAGTGGGATTATACAAAATCAATCACTCAATATTTCTCAATTAGATCCACAAACTACACAATTTCAACATAACACCAATTTAACTTTTTTGTTCACTCACAAAATTTTGAACTTCCAAATCGTAGAGTCAGTCAGATGATTTGGATTTGGATCATCCAACTGCCTCTATGATTTGGAAACTCACATTAGATGAAATCTGAGGGCATTAGGAGACCGTTTCGGGTCTGTTCCCGAAACGGCTCCCAATGCCGCAGATCCTTGTCAGGCCGATTTTTGTGGGAAAAAAAAAAAAAAAAAAAAAATTTTTTTTTTGGGTCCTGAAATATGAAAATAAGTCCAAAAAAAATTTTTTTTTTGAAAAAAAAAATATATATATATTACGTGGCAGTGTCCCGACCACGTAGGATTCGGGTTCACAGGGCAGAAACTGCGTTCCCGCAGTCCGGGAACCCGCAGTCTCCTAATGCCCTCAAATTTCTTCTAATGCATTATTGCCACAAACCTCTATGACAATATTAAAAAAACGACTTCAAATTGATCAAAATACCACTCAAAATTACCAAATTAAGACACAAATGTACAATTAAGTTGCCAAAACCCCAAAATTAAGTTGCAAAAATCTATACAAAAGGTCAAAATTTAAATTTGACGAGGTCATCTATATTTTCCTAAAGCCTAATTTTACTAAGATATGGCAATTTTAGAGTGTTTTTGGTTAAAAGAAAGTCAACAAACTCTAGGGATTAAGAATTATTTTCTCCCCCATTCTCACTTACCATCTACTCCAATGTCAAATGCTTGTTAGTGGCTCAAAAATTATATAGAAGGTGTTAAATAATCAAGTTTTAGGTACTATAATGCACCTTAATCTTGATTATTGAATACCTTGCACTCTAATCAAGTTGTAAGGAAAAACACAAATATCCAAGTAGTCCATTGAGCATCTACTATCAAGAAAAAAATTTGGATGGTATTTGAAAGATTAACTTCATAAACATTTTATATGTTAGAAGGTGAAAAAAAAAAGCTCCTTATACAAGTGAGGTAGTAATAGGTAAAACAACCCATATGGAATATGTGAATTAAGATCAATAGGAGCTCCACTGCTCTTAGGGTGATTGCAACAAACACTTGTCCTATTTTTTGTCCCCTTGACCTCCAACATGTAGTTTTTTCCACATAACTTTTGCATATTTTGTTTGTTTGTCTTGAAATTTGGAATGAAGGCGTATAAAAAAGTTTTAGATGTTGAGTAATTTTTTCAGAATTCTTAAAATTATTTTACTATTTTTAACCTACCCCCAATTGGGTGTCTACTTTGGCCATTTGGGGGGATTTAGTCCTATATTTGACCCAAAAATCCGAATTTGAAGCCACAAATTGGACAAGTTGTAGGTCTACTAACATTACAAGGGGTGATGATGAGTTTTTACGAAATTTGCAACATGTTACATGTCTATTGCACCCATGGGGTCAAAGTGACCTTCCTAGGTATAAAGGCTATGAAGAGGAAAAAAATTCTTAGAAGGATTTTTTATTGCAATGTGAGATTGTGAGCACAATCTTATCTAGAAAAATGAATTTTTTAAATAATTATTTGAATTTTTTTTAATTACTAAAAATGAAAAGATTGATAGACCCCCTTTCTACTATTTTTTGCCATCAGTGACCTTTATAGTACTTTGTAGTAGTCTATAGTACTATATAATACTAATAGACAGTCTAGATCTACAGGCACATTGATCCAATATTTAAGATTTGCAAGTACAATGTTGACATGCAGTTGTAGTAGTATCATACAGTATAGCCAGTCTTGTGGCTAAAAATTGCGTTTTTGAAACAAAAACATGAAGTGTTTCTTGCAATCATCCCTTATTTAAGTGAAAATGAAAAATTGTGTTAAAAATAAAAGATTCATACCTCATTTAGGCACAATAGAATATCTTTTTAAAAAAACTTTGAGGAATCAAGTTGAGTTTTATCTTCAAAAATCCATTTGAGGCTTTTCGACTTCGCCTAAAAGTTATGGACAAATTTTAGAGAGTGTTTAAAAATGTCCAAAAAAATGTTAATTCAACCCCCCTCTACAATTTGTTCATAATTCTTAGGTGGAGTCTCTAAATCTCAAGTGAATTTTTGGAAATGAAATTTACCTAGATTCTACAACTTTTGTTAATTCAAAGTTTTTTGTGAATTTTTTTTTACTATGCCTAAATGAAGTATAAAATTCTACTTTTTTGCGTTTTTACTTAACTATGAGTAGTGAAGCTCTTATTAATCCTAATTCACATATCCTACATAGATTGTTTTACTTACCACTCCCTCACTTATACAAAGAGCTTCTCCATTTACCTTCTAGCTAGTACACAAAATTAAATAATTTTTTTTTTATGTGAATGACACAAGTCAAAGCTACTTAATTGTTTTGATTTGTCAATTAAATATTGTGTACTTTGCTTTGTTGTACTCTATTATATTAGATGAGATTTAGCTGTACAACAAGGTTGTGAGGTCCTCGATTGTGGCAAATGTGGTAATTGTGTCACAATAGTCAATAGTGACACATAAGCAATGTGACATGGCCAAACTTCGACCAAGTCAAATGATAATATCCAATTTTTTAATTTTTTGTGAGATTTTTTCATACTGTTATTAAACTTTGAATTTAAAAAAATATTAGTATTTATTATTTTGACAGCTAGTCACTTTTTTAGAGGAAGGCAAGTAGGCTTGAAAGTTGAAACAAACCTCTTGCTGCTTGAAAACCCATCAAATGGCCCTTGTGTTCAGTGATTAATATAGTTTAACATCTTTTGTAAAATTCAGAATGATTGACTATAGAGATTTAATACATTTGATAGGTTCTTTATTCTTTTATTAATAGTTTCATTAGAGGACATTTGAGGGCACAAAAGGGTTGTTTCAAGGTTGTTTCAAGGTTGTTTCCTTCTTGTTCATGAACTATAAGTTAGCAATACTCTTAGAATTTTTGAATTAATATTAATTTATTTTTTCAAAAATATCATAAAGTATTGAAAAACAAAAAATGATCTAAGAAATGATCTAAAAATGGATTTTTTCCAAAGTCTATATTCCAAAAAATTAAATTATTATTTAAAAAATTAAATTATTATTATCAAACGTTGCATGGTTTCAACTACGTCAAATCATTGATGTGGTACAAATCTTGAGTAGTTCCATGTTTTGCACTATGTGGAATTCATGATCTTGTTGAGGCTTCGAATATCCTCTAATGTATTAGACCATTTTTCACTTTCTACTAGCCTTCTAGAGGATTGTTTTCTTTTCTAATCCATTTTCTTACTTGGGTTCAAAATCAAAGTATATCATTTCATAGAGAAATTTCACATCTAAGGCAAGAAATAACAAATTTCCAAAGCACATTGGTGGGAAAAAAGTTTTGTCTATGTGAAACATTGCTCCAATGTCTTTTGAACACTATGTGGCACTTGTGGCATTTTAAGATAAACTTTTGAACGGCTCTTTTTAAAAAAAATCGACTTTGAAAGAAGACAAATTCCGTATTTTTTTCTCAAAATCACTATCCATAGAAGATGTGATCCAACTATACATTGAGATAAATCCTTAATTGACTTAGGATTGTACAGAAAAAAATTTACTTGTCTATACATTCAAAGAAGAGACTATCCTACTATAGAGGTTTAGAGAAGCTGTTAAACTGGAGGTCATCATCCTAGAGGGCCTTACGTTGACAACAATGAAACACACTGAACCTTCATAGCACCAACAAGTTGTTCATGGAACCAAGCATGCCAACTATAGGTCTTAAAACCTCTAAGAGTTATCTACAACTACTTGACAATTGACATTCTATGCATCAAACTTGAAGTAATAATAAATTGTGGGATTGTAATGGGGCTTGTTAATGGCAAAATGAATCCCAATGATGACCCTAGGGACATGAGGAATGTGACCACAAATCTCTTGGAAATCAATTACCGTAGTTGCAACCTCAGCACATTTGGGCCAACTAATCTCAAACCTCATGATGTCATTGATGGCAAGCACTACTTCTCACAACATTATAGACATCATACTCTATTCTATGACAAATATTTTACTACAAATTTGAAGACTCATAGCATGACTTAATTTGAACAAGGTGCATGCAATTTATATTGTAACAAAATTTGCCAAATAGTCCTTTGTGTTTTTTTTTCATAGTAGGTGCTAGAAAGCAATTGAGAGAGAACACAATGTAGTTGGTCATACCAAACATTTGAATTCATTGCTTGTCATGATTGTACATTTGTACTCTTATAACAAGAAATATAAGAACCAAGTTCTAGATCTTGGTTTCATCTAGAAACCTAAATTTTCCTCCACAACACTCAATGTATCAAGCATGCAAAAACATTGAAGAGCAACTCGTGTTGTAGCATCCAAATCACCAACCACTATATCCAATGGACGATAATTGATAGAAATTTTTTCAAGGTTGTCATCTTTAGAAGTGTCTATTATTGAAGAAGACAACTCATGGTGTGTGTTCATAGCAATAGAAGGATTATGAACATGGACACAACTTGCTTTGAGGTAGCCAAGAGATCCATCTAATCACAAAACTTTTTGGAACAAAGCTCTCCATAGAGGAAAAATTTAAGTCACTTGTAAAGACCTATGTAGTAAATAAATAAAATAATGAAAATAATTGCATTGCGATAATGATTCATTCACAACAATTATGAAGATGTCTACTACAAGACCCTTGCTAACAACATGTTCAAGATAAGAGGCAAGAAAGTCTGCATCTAGAAGGTCTATAGTTTTCTAGAGAAGAAACTTTAGAAAGAAAATAGCCCATGTATATCTCTCAAAAAATTTATACCCAACCCTTGTACAATGTTGTATTCTAGACCCCAAAGATTTTGGAAAGTTACGAGGAATCAATGCTAAGAATCTGTCAATTTAAATGCATCTTTGCATGCCACCAACACATTAGTGCTTCTACTCAAAGTTCAAGTGCGATAGAGGCTTTGGTGATTGTACTTTGATGACATTCTTGAGCCTCATGCATACTTCTCTCGTAACAAGGCAAGCATCCACTTCAACATGCACTCAACCAAGCAAAATGTGTACCAATGAATCCGACTAAAAAGTCCAAGACTATCTCCCCTCTAGAAACCCAAATTGCCACTACAACTACAACTCTCTAAAAACTCAAATAGACCCTCATGTAGTGCAAGTGTCCATCGACCCATTATTGACAAGACACCTCTCCACTTTCCTCAAACCCTAGCGTGTTGACCACACTAGCTCTATATGGCCAATGCACTTCTAATTAAGTTCTCTTCTTTGAATAGGCACCTTGAAGTACGCTACAATGCTGCCAGTGGCAACGTCACAGCTCTCCATCAATATTGACCTTGACAACATTGTTTCTGGTCCTTATTGTTTGACTAATTTCATACCTTTGCCCTAATCCTACCTAACAACAAGTGTGATTCAACCTTTAGCAATTTCTTCATCCATAAAGAATTTGCAATATCTTCATTATACTTAATACAATTGAGACACAAGTGAATTTTCTAATATGACTTTCAATCTATTGTATAGTGTATTGATTTGCATCATATTTTAACCTCTGATGACCAAATTTACTCTATGTTTTTTTATCCCAAGAATTTTTGTATTGTTTGTTTATGTAAAAAATCAGACCTCATTAACACTTACTATTAAATTTGTAACAAAATAGATAATTTAGATCTAATGATCCATTTCAAGATTGTAGGTATAAGATTGTTAAGATTTAAACTAAGGATGTAAGGTAGTTGATCCCTTTTTGATCCCTTGCCCCATTCTAGAATCTAGGTTCTTCTATTTTCAAAAATCGAGGATGGGAGTAACTACTTCATTATGATGCATTATGAGCCATTGATTTCTTTTGGATTTCCTTACTAGCCAATGGTGAAAACTAGACATACATGGCGAATTTCATTAAAACAACGGTATTCCATTAGTTTGACACTTTTGATAGTTTAGACCGCACAGCTTGAAATGTAAAATTGTTATAGATTTTTGAAATCTATAGGTGTTGTAGATGTCTAAAATCTATACTTATCCAAGATATTTCAGACCGAGCGGTTCGAAATCTAAATTTGTCATAGATTTTGAAAATCTATACATGTCCTAGATGTTAGTTTCAATTGAGACCGCGTAGTGTAAAAAATTGTAATTGGAATACCGCCATTTTAACAAAATTCGCCATATACCTATATATTAGGAAAATGTTTCATAGAATCTTAATAAAAAAATTTACAATATTTTTGTTCGATGACAAAAGAACATTAAGGAAAAATTCAAATCTATCTAAAATCTATTTCTTCTCATGCAAATTTTTTTCCCACCAAATCCAATGAGGAGCTATCCTAAATTCTTTAACTTCTAAATGACCAAGGTCTTTTTTTTGCAAAAAAATGTTCATTTATAACTACAATTTCTATAGCGAAGATTAAAAAAAATTTAATTTTTTTCAAATCTAATTGTAGGATCTTACACCTAATTAGTATAAGAATATGGTGAAATTTTTAAAAAAATTGACCACAAAAATTTGAAGATATTTACATTTTAAGTGAAAAAACAAGTTTTTCAACACATTGTGGGACTAGATTATTTGACTTCAAACCTTCTTAATTTAAATTCTTTTTACTATAGAATTTTAAGCTTTAAATATTTGTGATGTAGAATTGAATTGAGAATTTTTTTAAAGTTAAAAAAAGTTGAATATTTAAAATATATATAATAAAATAGAGGTAGGTACAATATAAAAGAAAAACCTAAATTATTGATATCCTTAAAATGGAATTAAAATGCACTAAATCCAACATTGAGATTATTCTAGCAAGCAAAAGAAACCAATTGAATTTTTTTTTTTTGAAAAATTGCAAAAACTACAATCAAAAACGAATTCTACAAATTAGTTATTTGAGAAAGATGATCAAATTGTCCCAAAAGTAAGATTGTCAATAGCTTTCTAATAACAAAACCAAATGGAAGGAATCAAGACTTTCATTTTAGACAAAAATATTTATATAGAGAAAAAAACCTTTCTTTTTTTTTAAACTCAAGGTTTTAAATTTTATATAGATATCCTCTTTTAAGCTTATTTGGACATAATTTTTTTTCTTATGCACCAATTGGAAAAAAAATTATATTCCCAGTCACGAAGCTAATTGATTTTTACATATTCAAAAAGAGTTGAAGAAAATTAAGATAGAAATTGAGACCATAGGTACTTGCCCGGGGAGGACACTTCTTGTGTATTTGGGGGACCCATGTGCGGCGGTGAGGTATTTTTAGGGGGGCTATCAATTACTTGTAATCATTACATGGCAACATTTTACCATAAAGCCCCTATTTTACCATAAAGCGGAAAAATCATCCATATTATCATCCCTATTTTATTCTTAAAACACTTTGCCTTTTTTATGTCCCCTATTTTATATATAAATTTCTTATAAATTTTACCCAAGATTATTTAAATGTACCCTATCTTCCGCCGCACGTAGGTTATTAAAAAATGGGAAGTGTCCTCCCCTAGGGTACTTGCCAAAAATCTCATTTGTCTCCAAAGGAACAATAGTCTTTCACAAGTTAAGTTGTAAACTTCTACAAAGATTAAACAACAAACTTTGAATTTCTTATAATAAGTTCCTTGATGCTTCTTTATCTACAAAATTGTATTACAACTTAGTACATGAAGTTTCATCAAACACACTTAAAATATGTAGTTTCTGAATTTTTCCCATTCAACAAGATAAACTTTTATATATATATATATATATATATATATATATATATATATATATATATATATATATATATATAATTTATTTATTTATATATTTGTAACAAACTAACAATAGGACATGATATCAACCCATACCTACAACTTTTTTTTGTCTATAAGATAACAATACTTAAATGTGCTTGAATGAACAATTCAACATGGTTCCCATTATTACATTGAACTTTTTTAGGAGGGCTTATCAATAGTCAAAAGGAAATTCCAAATTTTCTTGGAATAATATGTAGTTTTGGATATTGTATGAATAAACTATAAGTTTTCAAAGTGCTCAAAATAGGTTTATCTATATACAACCCTAAGTTCTTATAAATAGACGTTGTATATATTAGGCAAGAATGTCTAGGGGTCAATTTTAGAAATGAATTACAATTAGGTGTTTTTCTTTTAATCTTTTTAGCCTTGTAAAGTACCTTTGTAGAAAACAAATATAATATATATAGAAACATAGATGAAGCTTGTATCTTAACCCATTAAGGACGATGCAAACACTTTTTGGTTTATATGGCATTTTTTCATTGGTAGCCATTTAGCCAAAGTTTTTGAATGAATTTGGATACAAACAAAAGAGGATAAGTTAGGTGCAAAGAATGGCAAATCAAATGCATTGAGATGAAAATTACAACAATCTTTGCTAGCACGCAATTTAGAGGTTGGAAAAACTAACAAATTATGGACCAAAAATACAAAAATCTTCCAACATGAGAACTTCAATGGCCAAAAAATTTGCTGTAGAGGCTATCCATGCCAATTTCATTATTGTGGTTAAAATCTACAAAATGCATCACGATTTGGTATTTTTTTTCCATGTTCAACTTGGGGATAGAAAATATCTTGCCTACCTCCAAAATCAACCACAATCCTTAATGGGGTAATGCCCAAATTCACCAAAGATATATGCAGAAATTGATCCAATGGAGTAATAATTCAATTGTGCTAATTTTTTATCTTTCACACACTTTGGAAAATTAGTGTCACACTCTACCGGGTATATGACAAATCAATGTCGTTGCACTGCCTTCGGTGTAGTTTTCATTTTTTGGTATAGTACCTCCAAAATTAGGTTGGAGCTACAAGTTCTGGCGAATTTTGCACAATAACTTGTACGACTGTCACGGCAAGGACCCCAAACCTAGGTTGTTGATTGTTGATGAAATCCCAACATTTTCTCACATGGCAATTGTTACTTGGCAACTCCAAATGTTACTTGGCAATTGTTATTTAGACCATCTGGTGTGCACCTGCAGGCACTCCAATATTCTAAAATCACTGATGACCATGTTTGATATGCATGGCTTGGTACGATAGTTGCTACAAAGCAGTTTGCAGAGAAATTTGTTGTTTTACGAGTGGAGAGAACAGATCAAGGAGGCCAACAAACCTGGAGAAGTTCCTGTTACTGTATGCTCAACCAAGAGGAATTGCTCTTAAGACCTTCCAGTAACCTTTCTGCAAAAACCCCAGTACTCAACCGCAATTACCTACTTTAAATTGTGAATGAACCTCTGCCGCATTTGTCAGGGGATTGTCTACAGCTCACACCACGAACAGCATAGCTTCATTCCACGTAAGGTACCTTCGATTTGGATACACAAGAATCAACAGTGTCAAGAGGTCAGCCGTCTTTACCCCTGCCAAGACACAACTCAATGTTCAGAAAAAACAATCCCCCACACAGCGCGACCTTGCTGCTGCAAATCAGCTCAATCAATCGAGGAAAGTAGGAGTCGCAATTGTGATACCTGCACTTCCACTAAGAAAATGTTTTCGTCCTACTTGATATTCTTACTGGATTTACGCTTTAAAAATCTACCTGAGTGTCACTCTACCTAAGTCATGTACTTCACTATCAACTCCACATGAAACAAAGTTGATGGAAGCTCACTAAATAATGATCATCGATTCGGCGTGTCGTTACCGAGAAAAAACTTTTTGCAGCAAGATTCTCTAAGCTTCAGTAATGCGATGCGCAATAACTCTCAAAGTGTACGACAAAAGGGCTCCGTTGCTGGGAAGTAGGAGTCGTCCTTGATTTCAGTTTGCGCTTCAATTGCTGGGGAACACTTCTGTAAGTGCAATCTTACTGTCAAATGGTTTCAGGCACCAATGCATCTGACAGTACTCGTCCTGTACACTTGGCCTTGGTTCATGCTCGACGCATATCTGACCATCAAATTCACAGGTGTGAGCTGGGACGGATGTAGGAAAAGACTCTTCTGCAAAATTTACTACACCGAAGCCAGCTCAGGATAACCAGGAGCACGCAAAAAAAGATGTAAAACTGCAAGGAAGCCAGGAGATCTGGTGTTCTCAAGCTCTCCAACATCGGGTCCGACCCCTGCCAAACTTTTTCTGGTCCAAACTTTCTCTGGTCCTCGTTCGAATGGAAGTCGAATTGGTTTAAGAGCTTTGGATCTTGTATGACAAGATCGGCATCTGTGATTCGCCACCAAGGACCTCCAATTTTTCTCGGCACTCTGAAAAGAGTTGTCGGTAAGTTTGCTAGGAGAGAGAAGAAGATGGCTGACCACTTTGAAATCACCTCCTCCAGCTGATCGTGGGAAATAGGATTAAACATGCGAAAACAGTCTTCATTCGGAGCATTTTCGTCTCCAAAAATCTCCAACGTCAGTGCAATTGGTACCTTCAAAGACGATAATCACGATGAGACTATGGATAACACACAATTACCAAATTATCGGATAGAATACGTGAAAAGACAACATAATTAAACACATAATTGGAAAAATTAAGTACGGAAAGAGAAAACCCTTGAACGACCAAAGATTCGTACTTTGAAATCGCCAATTTGATTGATCATGTTGAAAAATTTATAATTCGAATTGGACCAGATTTTTTATCCCCAGGGTCAGCAAAGTTGGTCAGTGCATATATAAAGTAGACAAAAGGAAGTCCGTATATTAACTACTCCAAAATACTGGAAAAAACATGGGGTCCAACGTTTGGCGATTTTGATCACGTTGAAAATTGATCAAAATCGTAGTCCTGCTGATAAAAACTGAAGTTGAGTTGCCGATAAGAAGCGCCGCCAATGAAAGTATTGCAAGAAAAGTTCAACTTAAGATCAGGTCAAGCCTTAAAGGACCGAGATTTTATAATTTACATGCAATGACCAATTTGATTGATCATACTGCGAAATTATGATTCGAATGGGACCAAACAATGTATCTTCATAACCAGTGCAGAACATTGTATGCGTTCAACGCAGTGAAAATGTATGCTAGTTCATGCGCCTTAACAAACAAGAAAAACATGCTGAAGCAAAATCGGTTAATCAAACAATGAGATACAGTGATCAGAAAGAGCAAAGGAATGCTCACTTTCGCTACGTCGTAAATGTAGTCGGTCGCGGTGCCGTGCGAGAGATACCCAACGGAGGTGCCACCGGAACCAACAGCACAGCGCCCTTGGCAATGCTGTTCATTAAGCATTTGCAGCAGCCTCCTCACGGCCAATCCGACACTATCAGTCGGTGTCATCTTCTTATGATCATACGGCATGAACAAAGCTTCCATCCCCGAATGTACATTCACCCACACATGCGGATTGAATTCCTTAACAAGCTGCTGCAGAATCTGCGTCTCGGGTTCACTAAAAGGCGCTGTACCAGGATACTCTTCATTAGGGTCATAATCCTTCTCCTTCTTGCCCCAGTCTACTTCCCAGTTCCGGTTGGTATCCACTCCCCTGCCATTCTTCCGCTCACAGAGATCCCCTGCCTCCACTTTCACGCGCCCGTTCACATTCTCCATAGGGATCACCTTCAGGAGTGATTTCACGTGAGTTTTAGCCCGTCACACATCAAAAAAATCAAAAGAAAAAACAAAAATAATAAACTCGGCAAGTAACCAGAGTTATGAAAAGAAAGAAAGGTAGGGACTCCATGAACGATACAATACAGTAGAGACTCTATTGAACACACATGAGAGAATTAATTTGTGCTAATTGTGAAAATACTTATCTATTGACATTCAATTTTTTGCAAATTGATTTTTAGCTTGACACAGAACAAATGTGCAAAATCTGAGATGGTGCAAATCTCTAGATTTTTGTAAGAAAAGTTGCAAGGTTCAAGTATGTGGTTAATAGAACCTCTCTTACTGTATGGTAAATGGAGACTATACATTTTACATCAGATGACAAGTAAATTTTAAGAAAAACTAACCATATGAAGCTCTACTGAAGCCCTAAACCCTAACTCACCTTCAGCACGGTGTGAGGAAGCGTATGCTCAAGCCCTGCCCGATTCGTGATGTTCCGCTCCCCTCCCAGCATGCTCAAAAATCGCAACGCCAGTTCCGAGGAAACAAGCTCCCGGGCGTGTTCACCGAAATTCATCAAGACGCGCAGCTTGTTGTCCGTGCTGCCGTCCAAACCGCCAGGTGAAACTGTCACCACACGCATCGCAGTCGAGTAGCCGTCCACTGCGGCGCAGACAACCTCTCGGCGCATAATCCCCGGATGGCGATCGACCAGTGCGTCAACTTCGTGCAGGAGATCAGTCATGCGATGGTAGATCCGGTAGTCGGGAAATGTGATGTTCAAAGGGCGAGTGAACAACGGATTGCTCTGTAGATCGCATTTGCATACGCTGCACGAGAGGGCGAGCACGGCAAGCAGGAACTGAAGAAAAATCCTGCTCGCCATTCTGATAACAACAATTAGAGATTTCTGCTGCTCATTGCAGTAGAACGTGGACTGGTCCAAGTGATCATGGCGCAAACGATGAAAACACGAAATGGGACGGGAACAAGCGACATTGCCCTAGAATGTCAATGGGAATGGCTGACGCGAAATCAAAACAATAGTCACTAAATCAGGCGGATCCATTATTCTTCCAAATTTCAATGTAAAGCCAATCAACCTGAAATATTAGAGAAAATTTTGAAAAAAACAAATAAAAACGAAACAGAATCGAAACTCGAATTGCAAAGAGGAGATGCGTTTTAGGTCAAAGAAGATCAGCAAGCACGTCGCACGAGAGACAGAGGACGGGTGAAGGGCTCGCTTCCTTCGGGTACGGGTACGGGGGCCCATTCCCGGTGGAGGGCCTTATTGCCGCCCTCTTCAAGAAAGAAATTTATAAAGGTATGGAAGATTCAAGGTAAACCATGCGGTCCAAATTCAAAAATCTTTATGAATCTTTTCCATGTTACCTTAGTGGCATTGTAAATATTCATCAAAGATATTTTCATTTTTGAGCATTAGAATCTGTTGTATTTGACTAGAATTAGATTTTTTTTCAATTGAAATATTCATTAGGTCGGACCATATTAAAATGGTGAGGATAAAAGGACAAAAAGAGGTTTACAACAGTTACGGTTATGATAAGGGGGCCCATATTGACACATTTAAATCAATTTGCTACTTCAACCAATATTTTTCAGTAAACTTTGAAACTGAAAATTGGAATTTCATTCAAAAATCAATTATAGATTGAATATTTATAATTTTCACAAGAATATTTTTCCTTAAATTCAAAATATTAAGTTGTAATCATCATGATGCATGTTTTTAGATTTTCATTTGAGTGCTTCTATTATATGAGCCTCTAGAAGCATGAGTCCATGAGCCTAAAGGACTATACATATATGTTAGTTAGTGATGGATGTCTATATTATAGGAACCTTCCATAATTACAATGAAACTATGTTATAGATACCTATATTATAAACATTTATTTTACAAATACCTTCAATGGTTGTAGGATATATACTTATATATATACACGCAAGGCTTACATGCTCACATTTCCATACTCGCTCACTTACATTGTTGGAATTGTGCCCCTTAAATTGTAGAATATTTGCAAAGAAAAGTTGTGAAAATCTATACCATATAAATATAACAAAACTAATACAAGAATCTACAAACATTTACACAAATGTAAACATCAAGATTTTGTGTATTTTTGACATGTTAGCATAATTGCACTCATTCATTCTTTGAAATCTAAACATCTTGTCCATTAAGGGTTTAAGGCTAGACAACCAGTTTTGGTTGCAAAAGGAATAATTAGGAGTATGATGTGAGTTTGGTAACTTAAAGAATGGAATTGTACATAGGAATTATGCAATCAATAGGCCATTAGTTATCATTATTTGAATAAATAACTTAGAAGATAGGAAATTTAATGCAGTTCCAATAGAAAACACATACACCATTATGGTAAAAGATACAATGCCTAGAATATGAGTATGCCATTTCAAACTTACATATTAAAGACTTTGTAGCGTGTGGATAATTCCATCCCCATGATTGTTTGAAAAAAATGTCAAATGACAACCATCAATGTGTAGAAAATCAAGGGTATGCAGTGAAGTACAATTTGATATATGTAAGACTTTTTAAATGATTATTTGATCATTTAAGTAAGTGCTTGTTCACCATGTTTGCAACACCCAAATTCATCCTTGTTTAGCTAATATTCTTCAAAACAATATTATATATGAATGTAAATCCTTCATGCTTTCACCAATTTAGAAGGGCTCTAAGTTTCAATTCTTGGCCAATGCTTTTGATACCACATTTGTTGAAAGTTACCCCTTCCAATGGTCTTTCAACATACATGCCTCCTACATGAAATATGTTCAAATATGTCTTGAGTAGTCAATAATGTAGAGGTATCTTGAGTAATGTAGTGATCTCCTTGCATCTTTATGAATAAATAAGTATTCAATAATCTTCTAATTGTAATGGTAGATATTCTTCACATTATCTTCAAAGGCAAAAAACAATATTTTAAAAATATTTTGTAAAGTAAGAACGTACTATAAACTTTGCTAGTACCATAAGTGGTTTCATTGTACCTACTCTTGTCATTTCAAGTCATAAATGACAAGAGTAGGTACATTGAAACCATTTATGCAACTAACAAAATTTATTGTATTTCTACCTAATTGTACGATTGAATTCAAAGATAAAAAAATTCTTTCACTTTCTATAAGTCAATAACTTGGTTAGCCAATGTTGTTAAATTTTGTGTAAATTTATTAGAGTATAGTTTTTCAAGGATTAATAACCACCAAGTACCTAATCCTCTTCATCCAACAACCACACAACATAAAAAAAACATTTAAAGTCAAGCCACATGAAGGATGTTGGTACGTAATAAACTACATTTTCTCCAAGTACCATGAATAAACTCTTTGATCATTGGTGATTAGTCAAAATATGTAGTGAAGAATAATATGAGTGAATATGATAATTTTGAATTATTAACAAAAATTAATTCTACCCAAAGTAGTAGAGATTGCTAAATGATGGCTTTTAGATGTACACCCTTAATCCCCCGGGGAGGACACTTCTTGTGTATTTGGGGGACCCACGTGCGGCGGTGGGGTATTTTTAGGGGGGCTATCAATTACTTGTAATCATTACTTGGCAACATTAAAAGAGCCCCTATTTGACCATAAAGCGGAAAAATCAGCCATATTATCATCCCTATTTTATTTTTAAAACACTTTGCCTTTTTAATGTCTCCTAATTTGTATGTAAATGTTTTATAAATTTTACCTGAGATTATTTAAATATACCCTATATTCCGCTGCACGTAGGTTATTAAAAAACGGGAAGTGTCCTCCCCTAGCTTAATCCACAATCATTGAATAGAATTTTTGGATTGATGATTTCAAAGGTAATATAAGACTTACATGACTAACCTCCATTTTAAAGCCCTATATCATTAAAGTGAAATATTCCAATTTTTTAGCGTTGGTCATACCAGTTACAAGGTCAAACATTTGACTTCCAATTGCTAATAAAAATGGTACAAATATAACCTCCTCAACTTTGAATATTCTACATGGTCTTGCTTTTAGAATTGATACAAAAACAATCTAAAAGACTTTAAACAACTTCTAAATTCCATCCCTTGTAATCAAATAAGATAATTTTTCAATTTATGTATGACAATGTGTTTCTATTCTCTACCACACAATTCATATTACAATCAATTATAATATCCTAAATTTATAATTTGAAATTGAGTTATAAGAATTTATCAAAGCTAGTATTTTGTTCATATTTAAGAGATACTCTAAGAGGCTCAAAAAGGGCCTTGGATATTTAGGGGTTTCAAGGTTTATGGTTTTTCCTTTCAAGTTTAGAACTTGAACTTCTAATTATGATAATTTTCTAATATTTTTTTATTTCACTTCAATTTTAAAGACAATTTTAATGACCATTGCTTCAACTAGTTAGAATAGTTAGTAAGTCTTTGAGGGAACATATACTTGTGCTCTTTGAATTATAGAGTGTTAATATAGAAGAGTATTAGATTGGATTTCTTATAAACTTCATAAATCTTCCATAAAATTTGGTTTGGGGATATTTTTTGAAATAATTTTAGGATTCTTTTGTCATTAACCATAAATTCAATACTGTACTTGGCTATCAAGTTTGACAAATATTAATTTTCAAATTTTCAGAATAAATACTAGAATCTTGTGGATTTGGAAATAAATTTAAAAATTCAGTATATCAACTTTAATAAATTATTTGGCATGAATTGTCAACCTTGATAGCTTAGTATGGCATTGATTAATTATTGGCTTCTATTCAATGCTTATAACCACTTGAAGTACTAGAAATATAGTGGTGTTTTTCATTGTTTATTTTAATTTTTTTTAATGTATTGGGAGTTTTGGATGTATAGACCCAATGGACTTGATGCAAGTACATAAGTGTTTTGACTTTGGATCAAACTCAACTTAGGAAACATTTCTATTGTTGCAAAAAGGCCCTTGACTTTTTGTTTGGAATCAAATTTATAAGGGTTGGACGAAATAATAAATGTTGCAATTTAGAGGAGCCAACTAGATTGTATGCAAGTGTGAATTGCAAACTTTTCAATGAAATTTTGAAACACAAATTACATGTATTCTAATAAATGTTGGCTAGAATAGGTCAACAAACAAAAAAACACAATAACTTCTTACAAACCTCTACTATTAAGCTAAAGACAATATTGTATTTTTGAATAGATTACTTTAGAAATTTTACACAAAAAACAACTTTTGTAGGAAAAAATGTTCACCTTTATTTTTGTTACACCAAGATTTTTTGTCTATAAAAGAACACGTGTGAAAATTACTATATTTTTCAAGGTATTTGAAACTTAAATGACTAGCAATAGCAACCTTCAAACAACCTTGAAGTAGACCTTGAGGTAGTCCAAATTTCAAAAAAATAATAAAGATAGATGACAAGAAATTTTTAGATCATTAATTTAGTAATGGCTTAAGTTTCAAATAATTGTCATCAAAGATTTGCAAATCATTTGTACCCATATTCTTGGATCTACTATTGCACCATCCAACATTTGTTATTAAATTTTGAAATCAATTATCTTAAATTCCTTCTAAATGACTATTAATGATTTTTTTGGTTAAAAAATCAATTTAGTTTTTAGAAAATACCTTGATTATAGGTCTAGTCCATTTAGGATTAAACTTAGAGTGATAGAAAAAATGGTAGAAGAATCAAGTTGTCAAGAGAGTGGAAGACTTTTAGGAGCCCAAAGCATATCAAGGTAGTCACATCTAAAACCACCACTTTTTTTTGGTTCTACTATCTCCTTAGACCAAATTCTAATTTATTATTGAAGAGTTTGTTAGTGTGACTTCAATAATATTTTATAAATTTCCAAAATTGAAAACATAGAATATTTACTTTTGCCACTAGACTCACCCTTACATGGATACCTTGGAAGTATAACTCCCATTAGTTGCCTCAAAGAACTCTACTCCCCTATTGGTTGCTCTTGAGAGATTGTAATGGTTAAGGTCAATGTAAACTTTAGTGACTCTCTTCTCACTCTTTAGTGTTCTAAGTAAACCATCTCATAGGTGGATGTAAACAAGAAGTGGCAACTTTGAATGCATCTACCTTATACTCAAATAGTAGGTCCAAACTTGCCCATTTAAAAGCTTGAAATTAATTTTGGGAAGTTAAACTTTTTGAAATGTTGTTTAGTAATTTTCCTTCAAAGACAAATGCAATTGACATCTAACTAGAGACATTCCATATTTTTAAGAGCTTCATAGAATTAGTCATGAATTTTTGAAGATACAACACAATCATCACTAAAACTATCCACCTTCTAATATGGACACATTTCAAAATAGTAACTTATTCCATTCTAGGAATTATATCACCATTAACCCCTAATACAAGTTGGAACCTAAAGTATGAAGATCCAGGTGGATTGGCCCCCTCGCTCAGCCTTACCACGTTTTATCAGAGGTGCAATCAAAACAAAAAGCCCCCTCATTTGGGCCGTGACCACCCCCTGGGTAATTCGGGGTCTCTGATCACAAATATGAATTCAAAATTTGCAAAAAAAATTATGTGAAAAATAAGAAACTTCAGCATTCTACCCAAGTGGCCGAGCAAGGGGGTCAGTTCTCCCTGCCCAAGTATGAAGACCATACAAATAGAATGTAAAAATACAAGTGACATTTAGGGTAGCATAGAGTGTCTCAGAGGGCCAACCTTTTTTGTAGCCTTCCAAGATCGATAGGGCAGTGTGTTGTGACATTTGCACAATTTTTGAGAATGCGAAGAATTCTGAAAGATTTTCTTGTATTCAGCCTTGCAATGAAGGAACACAGATACAATACACAATAGACCACATTGTGGTTTGTACCTGCATTAGGGGTTAATGGCTTTCCTCTATTTGCCAGCTTCCAAAATGTTGTACTTGTATGGCAAACTTAAAATGATGTTTCCAGGTGCTCCAGCCGTAACAATATGAAACGTTAAATTCAATGACCACACTGCATCACTAAATTTTTGGGATAGTGGGATAGCAAAGAGAATGCCACACATGGACAAACCTTTACGTCACCACAAAGTTCAATTTTGATGTAAACAGCAATTATATGACTGGTTGACTAGTAGTTGAAATCTGAAACTTCTTCAAATCAATGGGTAAACACTACAAACAGCTCTTAAAAGAACCACAGAACCAATTTGCATTCAAATTGACTTGATGCTCCCATCAAGAGAAGAAAATCCTACTTCTACACTACCTCTAATGATTTCTTCCGAATTTAGACGTTGAGTGGTTCCGTTTCAGAATCGTGCAACTTCTCCTTCTCCTCCACAGACGCCAAAGCCTCTGAAAAATAGGACGAGAAAAAGAGGTCCAAGCAAAGACCAAAAATCAGTTACGAGTGACTCATTCTCAGATGCTACCACGGAGACACTACTGTAAACTTGATTCCGGAAAAGACTGTCAATGCACAGGAAGAAATGAGAACTGTCACTTACTCATCCTGTTGTGCTTCTCCGAAACAACCGCAAGCCGCCGCTGCAGCACGCCTGCCATTGCTAAAAAGATTGCACACATCCCGAACATCACACTGATAGGGAAAGCACTCACCTGCAAGAATCCGAAAAAGGTCACGACAGGCTGACGGGCATACACGTTAAAAGAACAATAAATTCGCTACTGAAAACTCGACTTGAGCTGCCATAGCTACATTAAGGAGCAGAATGTACAGATAAGGCTGCAGATTGAGTAGCTCACATTGGCCAGGACAATGCAAACGAAGATGTTGAGAGGGATTCGGAAAAAATTCATAATAGTGCTCCTGGATTCCTCTGGGATGTATTGAGACCTCATCTTCATGATGGATGGCCAGAAAATTCCCACGCACATTTCAAAAAGGCAAAAGCCAAGCAGGTTCAAGCGCCCGCCAGCAGTAATGGAATCCGACTTCTTATCAGGTAGGAAAAACTGCAATTGCCAGGTTTCCACGAGCATAAGATGACAAGAAATGATGTGCAATGTGACGACTCTACAGCAGAAAGAGACTGGTATCTTTCAGAACTTAGGTCTAGTAGTCTCTAGCATCTTGCAAACAGAACTATATACAAAGCAGATACCTGTAGCAAAAAAACTTTGAAGTTATAAAACAAAGCATTTACTGTCCTAACAGATTTAGGTGGCTTACTTGAATGACGACAGGTAGACACAGGGCGCCTGAAGAGACGGCGAAGACAACCTGCATGTAGCTCTCAACCCTCAAGTTGGGACGTGACAAAAGGCGAGATGCCAAAGAGCTACCCAACATAGAGGCAAGCATGAAAGTGGCAAAAATGAAGCCAAATGGAATCGTCTGATTATAAGGGCTCAAGGCTGGTGTCCACAGGAACACAAACGTATACATGGAACCTTCGAACAAGGACTGGATGGCACCAAGAAGCGCAATCTTCTCATCTGCATCACACACAATTGCAAATTAAGATCCAAATTCTCACATGTCACAATCTCTAGAACTCGAGAAGATAAGAAATAAATGAGGAAAGCATCAGGAGGAACTTCAAGCACGAGAACATACTATTAAATAGCCACAAGAGAAAGACAGCGCTCGGCAGAGCGATTATCACAATTCAGTTCTTACCGGAGGCAATTGCTGAAGCAGCTTTAGTAAATTGATCAACGATGCTTTTGCCCTCAGTCTGATCACCATAATTTTCAGGCCAGGTCGACAAGATTATGCTCATGCCGACTGCCAGCACACATGCTGCGGCATCGAATGGGGAGACCGGACCCAAGCCGAAGGTGCCAGCCAGAGTGTTCGCCACAAGTCCAGCAAGAATCGCTATTAAACCATTACCCAAGAAGATAGCCTTGGAAAATGTCAGCGACAACCACTGAGCCTCGAATCCTCTCTGTATCATAGAACATCCACAAGAAAATGTTAGAAAATCTAGGACTGAACAGCCACAGAATATTCTTCCAGCAACGAAGATGTCAACCTAATAATGCATTTCACATGCACTCCTCGCAGAAGTGTCCAACCTTGAAATGCTCAGCCACGAGCCACGACTCAAATGATGAGAAAAGAAGTGAAGTAGCGATGCCTCCCAAAACACGTCCCAACATTAAAACCCTGTACGCCGGAGAATGCTTCGTGAAACAGCTCAGTATGTACGTAATGCAGTACAGGACACTCATCCTCTTGCGCCCACTGTCGACAAGCATTCAACAGATTTGATAAGGAAAGTTGCTAAGTCCAAGAAACCGAACACAACAGCTGCCATGGTTGTTTCAACAGGTAATACACTCATAAGATGAACTCATCACCTTAATGCATTGCAATACTCAAGATGATTGAGGGATTCTAATCAGCAAGAAAGTTTAGGTACCAAGGTTTACATCACAACAAAACGTGCACGCTACATCAACCTAGAAGTAAAGACTCCTGCGGAGTGAACGGTTGCAAAGACTCATGGTTTTAATAGCCACAGAGAATATGAGGTTGAGGGGCCAAAACCAACTGTGTAAGACATGTTGATTAACCTTGATTTCAAAACAGGCAGTCCAAACTTACTATCGATCGGCAAGTGATCCCACGATGGTCCCGAAAAGCATCGAAGATCCAAATCCAGCGATAAACAGCTTGCCGATATCACCCTGTTTGTAGCCATAGTGAACATAGAGGGCGTACACGTATGGTCCTTGCAGCCAGTCTCCCGCTGCACACAAGGCAAGAGACCACAGAAAAAGCTGAAAATCTTGTCCAACAAATCCGACAGTAGCGTGTGAACACAGGATTTACACGAGAAAATTCACCATATCAAGAACGACTTTAAACTTCAACCCAGGGCAAAACTCTGAAGCCCGTTCCCGACAAATCAGGTTTGTAACGCAATATTGCAGGAGCATAATTTGCAGAATTTAGTTTGGCATCATCTTCAGTAGTCCAAATTTCTCGCGTACGAAGGTTCAAAACCGAACCAAATCCGAGGTGATAAGCATTAGTCCACGAAATTTTTAGAATTGAAAATATTGGAAGACCGAAACACAAATTCGTGATCTCAGATCTCAAGAATCTCGTGAATCCATTACCTCGACGTTTCAGTACTGCCCAAAATGAGACTAACCAACCGATTCGCAATTCATAAGACTTACGAAAGATTGAAGTGCCATCGTCACGAAATGACTTCCGAAATATTGTAAAATCAAGAACCAATGGAAGCTAAGGATGCCAGTAGTGCACGGAGCTTCCACCAACTAAAACCCATGCAAACTCGGACTCTGTGATGTCCATGATCTATATTTCACCCTAAAACGAATTTAAGATGTCAATGATCTGAAAGCACGAAAACACAGCTTCTAAAATATACTGAGAAGAACTTATCACGGTGAGGAAGATCTCCTAATAAGTATCGCAAACATTCCAGGCATCATCTAATACTTCGATGGCAAATCGCACCAAGGACAAGACTATCCGCCAAGCAATCAGATAGTCCGCATCTCGTAGAAAAAAACATTGTGAATCTAAAACAATGATCAATCATGACAGAAAAATCACTCGATGAGGTGCGCTCTTCCAAACAGGGTGACATAGCACAAAAGAATTTCACGCATGCATCGCTCGTCAGATCCAGAACTCAGTAGAAAAATGCTAGAGCTAAACGCTTCGCAACAAACATAAAACATCCTTAACACACAGAGAAAGGCTCCATCGACGACACCTCACACCAAGGGCAAAACGCTTCGCCAAGCGTTCAGGTAGCAAACATCTCGAAGAAACCAACAAACAACGTGCATCTAACGAATATAGAAACAACGCCAACTACAACTTACATAGAATCTCTCAATAAGGCGAACAACCTGGCATAAAGAAATTCAACTCACGCATCACTCGTCAGATCCAGAACGCAATAGAAAAATCCACGCGATAAACACTCCTCACCGGACACAGTAAACACCCTTAACCGACAGGAGAGGACCAAACGTAAGACACAGAGGAGATATTCCATTTTTTCTGCACATTGTGCCAGAGAAGAGAAGCAAGAGCCGTGCGTTACCCATCATCAGCGAGTACACAACCAGGTAGTTGTTCTTGAAGGCATTGAACACCGGCGATGTGACAATCCGATCCTTACTCGACTTCCCGAACTCCAGGGCGACCAGGACTATCACCTGGATCCCAAACACGGCATAGAAGTAAAACTCCATGGCGGAACCCTGACCGCCACTCCCTTCCTATTTCTCCGCCAAGACCGTTTCCTCTCCTCCGCTGCAAACTGCACTCCACAACCACAATGCCAGCCTCTTCGACTCCAAAATATCACTCCGCGTCGCTTGTCACCATTTCACGCGGAACAAAACCTCCCGAACTCAGATCTGTGCCAAACCTACACGGAAATGAACGCCGAGAACGCCACAGTGCACCAAATCCTGCGATTCCACTCTCAAAAGAATGCCAAGAGAAGCACGAAGAGACGAAGCGATAGCGGATCCGGTGCGGACGACGCTGAGGACCAGCCTGCAGCCGAGAAATGTGAGCTGCGGAGGCGCCAGCACGCACTGGTAGTGGCCTCGACCATTGCTAGACTAGCTTGCCTTCGAGCAAGAACCGGGCTAGAAGGGTGACCCGGTACTTCCCCGGGTTCGGTCGACCCGAGAAATGAGCGGGTTTCGCCTTTGACCCGGGGAACGGAGGGCTGGACCAGTGGACCCCGCGTTCAGGGGTCCAACGTAGAAATGGGAGATTTATCATCCAGTTATATAATATAATATTAACTTTCATCCAATTATAATATAAACTTTCATCCAAAGGCTTGTGATCTGAGCAGTTCACCGCACGATGGAATCGTGCATTATTTGGAGCTATTTTCCCAGGTGGTTGTGGACTTTTGGTTCCAGCAGTTCAGGTGAAAGGTCGGGGCTTTTCAGATGAATCTCCGAATGTAGTTAGATGGATGTAAAAATACTCAAAATGGATGAAAAACATGCAAATGTATGCAAACTTTTGGTGGTAATATGGAGTAATATTTATGTACCAAAAATTGAGAATTGTCACATGCACACTCCATTAGTGCTACTATCAAAAACCCTATTCATGTATTTCTTCCAATTATATACAATTAAGCTTTGTACAAGGCCACAATGGGGCTATTTTCAAAATGGCAAAAAATAGTGAAGTGAACAAAATTGAAAAGATTATCTTATATTTCAATTTTCCTACTCAAAGATTTCTCTAATTTTAAAATTTTTCCTATTCATAGAATATACATCTTTTAAACTTGCTTTTGAATATTGATGAAATTCTTTAAATGTGCTCATGCCAAACTCTAATTTTTTCAGCTAAATAAAATAAGGAGAAAAATTGTCTTATGCTTTAGATTTGTTAACTTTATAAATCTATTGTTTTGTTCTATTATTTATGAATGCATAATAATCTTCTTCATTCTATCACATTTTCATGTTCTAAATTTAAGATTAACAAAAAAAAATAAAAATAGTGAGAGTTTTCAAATACTTAAATCAATTAATTATATTTGCCTTATTCAATTGATTGTTGCAAACTTTAGGTGTCATAATACATAGAAGTATTAAAAAATACTCATTAAAAAAGGAACACTAAATTTTTATTTTTGTTCATTTCTTAGTTTTTGTTTTTTTAATAAAAATTTAGGATAAATACATTCATTTATTGCAAAACATATGCATGAATTCTAAAAGCAAGCTTCTCTATTTATCAATGCTGTAGTAATGACAAGCATCATAGCAAGAAAGGCTAATTTTATAACACATATCTTGTGATATTTTATGTATTATATGGGTAACATTTGGATGATATTTAGGTGATACTAGAGTGAATTACAATATTAATTTTCCATATATCCATTTGGCTATTATTTGCAAATAATAATATCACGTATCACATGTTGACAATTTACAATTTTTTAAACATAATACCTAGTATTTTTTATGCATGATATTCTACCAATTGGCAATAGCCAAAAGATGCCAGCATTGTTTTTTTGTGAAGGAAATTTTCATTTTTGCAATCATAATAGTCAAAATGCTATTGTATTTTTAGACTGATATCGACATTTCATCTAGGCATCACCATGCATTAGATGTTTTTTCAGAGATTAGAAGATTATTTCAGGGCCGTTTCCAATGCTGGGAACAGTCAGAATAAAAATTAATAAAATAATAAAATAATTTTTTTTTTTAATTTGAAAAAAAAATTAATTATTTAATTATTTAATTATTAAAATTTGATGTGGCAATCTCTTGACCACATCAGATCGCACGCGTGGCAGCGTTCCCCAGCGTTCCTACAGTCGGGAACTTGCAGTCTTGTTACTAGCAAAAAAACATCTAATGTTTTGATATAGATATCACTAAGTTTCACTCAAGTATTGCATGAATATTGAAGAAAAAATTGGCTACTTTTTGAAAATCATTAAAATAAAAATAAATATAATAAAAAGTTTTTGACAAGTTTTGTCATGACCTTTGTCACAACCTTGCATAGATAAATGAATTGATTGATGAAATCATTCATGACTTTTGTCATGACTTTTGATGGATGAAATAATTCATAATGAAATCTACACTACTAGACAAGTAAAGGTTGGTTACAAATAGATATCTTTAGATGGTGGATTTGTATACTTGAGTTGTGCAATAGATAGTGTTCATTGGAGTTAGACAACTCTCATATGAAGAAAAGTGTATTGGAGCTCGGACTTAAATGATGCAAAGTAGAAGATTAGAATTTTGGATTAGATAGGATTTGGATAAGTGTAACCAAGATTTTTAGTATAATGGATTGTTCTATATAGAACCATAAATAGAAAGCTAAAGGTACGAAAGAAGTCATACTCTATCTCAGCCTTAGACTACTACTAGCACCATTCTATGCCATTTGGATGACAACTATCTAAGCTAGATCCTCAATAGAAATGAAAAGTAGTTTTTTCATCCACTTTTGTTTGTTGACCTTTCATATTGAGTTTATGAATAGTATCCAATTGAGTTTATTTGTCTAACTAGTGTTTGGTTTCATGTAGTTGAGAAGCAAGTAAAAAAAACGGATGGCAAAATTTTCTATTTTTGTGTATTTTAAGAAGTTGTTGCTCCTTGCCCTAAATCTAAAAAATTTCCCCCAAAATGATATTTTTTGAGTTTGAGCCCAATTAACAAAATGAAGGTTATATAATTTAGTTCTACTCCAATTTGAATTCTTGTTCCTACAATTTGAACTTTGGATGTATTTTCAATGTCCATTGTATTTTAATTATTGAATGATACAGAAATTGAGTTTACACTGCACTGTGATATTTGTTTCTATTATATACACACAGAGTAAAAAAATTCTATTTGATGTGATTTTTCTTCACTTTTTTCTTCAAAAATTCTCATAAAAATCAATTTTCCTCAAAAGAATCTAAAATTTTTGTGAAGTAAAGAAAATATGTAATTCTATCTTTGAAAAATAAAAATAAAAATTTTCATACATACATAATTCCAAAGCCACAACAAACTTAGTAATGAACAACAAGACTCGAATCAATGGTTATAGGTCCATCCTTTTAGTATTAAGGATTAATAGTCTTATTGGTGGTCTCTTTTAAATAAGACAAAACCTCAGAAGGATGAAAATTCTCTTTGAGAGATTGATCCCTCTATCGTTAAGTAATTTGAGCTCCTTTTAAAATAATTTTTGGTAATACATATATTTTGTATTTATAATACAAGTCTATTGTGGGAGGTTTCGGTAATTTGTTCAAAAACTAAAACCAAGTTGGACTGCAAGAACTAGTGTAATACTGATAATTGGTATATTTTACCATGAAATTCATTTGAACAAATTGGGCACCTATTGTGAAGTGCCCCGTAGAATTCACCTACTAGATTGTAAATTTCTTCTTAAAATCTTCAATATTTTTATATAGTAATGGATATGTATTTTTGCAACCCTAGAATTAGAGTCTAACAAAAAACTTGAACTAAAGGAGGCAACCTATTTTTGACCACTTAAGCAATTGAGTATATCTAAAGTGCGGATATGTTGAGGGAAAAAATTTCCCCATATACACAAATAGGTTTGAAAAGGATTCCATATTTTTCACAATTTTATTTCTCAAAAAAAATTTACCATTAATTTTTAAAATGAAGATTGAGTTCATTCCACTTTAATCATATAGGTCTTCTTGTTTTTGACTAAGGGTTGGATGCAAAATCAACCAAGGGGTGGTTGCAATATTGAGATATTTGTAGCCAATCATGATGCCCCACAACTATATTGGGAACTATGTTCTAATTAATCATTGTTTATCTTTACTGTATGGAAAGACAACACCTTACAATGACAATGACATATTGGGGGGATGATTTGGAATGGGTGCTTCCCATATACTAAACTTGGCTATAATTGAAAAGTTGAAGCCATCCATAATGATCAAATAAACAATTATAAAGATGATCTAATGTAGTATAAGGCAAAACAAATATTTTGTAAGGTGCAATGACAAAAATGATGGGGATTTCAAGAACTTTGGTAAATTCATCACTTGACTTGAAATTACTATGAATTTTGGAAGGCAAAAAGTGCTCTTGACCCATAGCCAATCTTTAGACTCTTCCAATTTTGATCAATCAAGAACTATTTTCCCACTCACTCTTTCTTACTTTTTTACTCACAACTTTGAAACATGTATCATGAACTTATTAACCCCAACCTTGAAAATAAGAAAAAAATACATTCTAACCTTTGTTGAGAATAGCTTAGTCTACAAGTTGGCTAGGGGGGGCTAAATGAAAATTAATGGGTGGCTTGACCTTATATTGACTTGTTACATTTTGCTCCAACAACAATATGTTTTTCTATAGTAGGTTGAAATAAGAAAGAAAAAATTATTGTAATCAATGTAAAAGTGTAGACCACAAACCCTTAAAAAATCTAGTGTCCATTCAATGTATGCAAGAAATCTTCGATAGGATCCTGTGAGGTCAATTTTTGGTTGAATGTTCGCAAAATTTTGACACAAGGTGTGAACATGTACCTCTTTATTAGAAATATAAATTTTTTTAATTATGTGCCAAGATGCTACCTTGAACTTTTCAAGTAGTCCAAGCAACTTTAGATAGGATATGCAAAACTCTTCCTTTACTTCTAGAATTTAGCAAGTATGTAACTTGCATGATACAAAATCAAATGCCAAGAAAAGGGTGAAAATCTCACCCGAGGAGAAGTTAGTATCATGAGAAAGATGGGTTAGTCATTTTGGAAATCAACCTTTTGGATATTGTAAGAATCATTTGTTTATAAAAATCCAAGAACACTCATTTGTGGTCAAACTATTGTACAAGATCTCCTTTTTTGCACAAAATTCTAAAGATGAATGTCTATATTTTCTATCCTACAAAGAAAGATTTTATATCATTTATTAACCCCTAAACCCCTAATAGCGTTTTCACCAAAAAAAACTGCTCCAAAACTGCCATTTCTAATACAAGAGCAATTTTTTTTTAAAAACACATTTTTGACTCATGTAACCGTAGGATCTTATAGTAAGGTGGTTTGTAAACATGTGGTAAAAATTTCAGAAATTTCCACCATGTAGATTGCAAGATATAAGCATTTGAATTGACAAAAACTGTTTTTTTATCCCTGCGAAAATCCGGGCAGCTGCACTTCACAAGGTCACATTTGTGTGAAAAAAAATTCAAAATGGTGGTTACTCTTTGAATTCTTACTTCAATGTAAGTTGGCTACATTCTCAAAAAATTTCAAACCATTTGGAATTGTACAACATATAGGAAAAAATAAGTAAGTAGAAAGAAGTAAACAATGAGCCAAAATACTAAATTGTGAACATTTTATTCATGGAATTGAAAATTTTCAATCCCAATGGTTAAAATGTTGAAATAAACAATCTACACCTTTTGTTTTTATTTTTTTTCAAAAATATGAAAAATTGAATTAAATGAAGAATTTCAAACTTTTTTGTGCTGTGCAGATTCTGTAACTGGCTGCAAACTACCCCAAACTTAAAATCTTCATAACTTTTGACTCATTGATTGGAATGGGTTGATTCAAAGCTTCACATGTCTGTATAAACCTAAAGAACCGATTTGAAATTTCACTTTTCAAAAAAAAGTTTTTTTGAAAAAGTTTTTTCAGCTGCCCGGGCTGCCCGCCGAGCAAACAAAGTGACATATCATGCCATAACTTTTTATCTACCAAGTCAAAAGTTATGAAAATTGTTGGGCCTTAAAGGTACTCCTTGGACACACATTGTATCAAAATTTCAAAGAAAAAAAATAAAAACTCCATCCGTAGTGAGCTGCCCAAAAACTCTATAATCTCAAAAAACGTTGTTTAGGGGTTTAGGGGTTAAACACTTAGTGTTGGTAGCATCTTCTTAGGAATAAAGTCTATTGGCCTTGTCGGGCAAGGTTGGAAAAAATCCTTTATCTTCAAATTTTTTTTCTATGATTTATCAGAAAATTTTCCTATTGTCTATCTATACCTTTAGATGAGGTTGATTAATACTTTTATTTATTACTTTGAAATTTCTAAAACCACACATCCCAAAAATCACGTTCTTGGTATCGTTGAAAATTTCTTTCCAAAGAGGGGTACACGAACTTTGTTTTATGACATTCTAACCTATAACAACAAAAGATATAGAATTTGAAGTTTCTATAAAATGTAAAAAATTAGAAAATTATTATATGGGCTCCAAAACTTGCAAATTGTATAACTATACACAAAGATCTAATGAGACTATAAAGTGCCAAAATTGAACCGTCGACATCAAATTCTTAGGGGTCCACATCACCTCATACTATTCACAAGAGGCCACATGTGACACTTTCTTTTTACAAAAATGACTTGATTTCTTGGTTGAATTTGACCTTCATATAGAATAGCTTATTTTAGACATCAAACATTAGTCATTGTATATGTACAAACACCACACCAGTGGAGGTAGCAATTAAATGCCCAATTTCCTCAAAAAAAACCTGGCAGCTTCAAGCCTATAGAAGAAAAGAAGGTAAATGTATTAAAAAATGCCAAACTATAATCATGGCCTTGCATACAATTTCTACAATTTTTCTAAAATCTCATTTCATCCATTGTGCAAACATAAGCTAATACATACAAAACTTGCATACAAAAACTACATACACAAAATTGCATATTCAAAATTTGCCTCTTTCACTTAAAGCCCCCCAAATGAAGGAACCAAAAAACTTAAAACCTTCTTGAAAGAAAGGTTACATAACCCTTGGCTTACAACCATTAAAAAGAAAACTACACCACACTACCATATCCAAGTGCCTACAATTGGTCAATCCAAACCAACCCAATCTAAAAGCTTACAATCCATTTTCAACTACTTAAGGAATTCAACATAGCTCTAAACTGCATTTGGTGGGGGGATGTTTTTTTCCTGTATAGGAAAATATATTATTTTTAGACAAATTTGAAGTTTTTTCATATTCTTTTGCTCCAAAAAAAGATATTGTGAATTTCTTTTGTCAAGATTTTCTTAAACCTATTCTTGATATATAGATATGTCTAATTCCAACCATGGGTTGGTTATAAAATCGAGAAGAAATCAATGGCTCCTAATACATTAGAATGGATCAATTGCTTCATCATTCCTCCTATGTTGAGAAATAGAACAACTTAGACATTGGAAATTGAATGGGTGATCGAAAAGGGGTCAAGACATTAGACAATCCAATCCAATCCAACCCAACCTTTGTTAGATGAACTTCATTTTGTCTGCAATCCGTTTCTATCACCCTACATTTGGCCCCATTTCCACCCATTCCACCATCCAAATTTGTCCAAAAATGAGCCAAATCTACTAAGAAATCTGACAAAATCAATGTATTAATATCATTTAGAGTAATGTATCAATAGGTGATTGCAGAAAACTTAGATGTTAATAGATTATAAGAAGGTGGCTATGGGTTGCTATTAGGGTCCTCGTGACCCTAGTTATGAGTGCCTTAGTAATTCATGGCTAAATACTTCAAAAATTCACAGAAATTACAATACTAATTGGAAAATTATAATTCCACTTGGGTCCAATTCGTGAAACATGCGCACACCTTTGAAAGTATGTGCCCCTCTAAGAATTAGCCCCAACATAGTTAGGATGGTAATAGGCTTGTCTACCTTAACCCTTGAACGCCGCCGCAAACGTTTGGCGTCTTTTGAATGGCAAAGAATCTTTTCTTGTAGGACAAAAGTGCAACTTGTCATCCTCAGTATTACGGGTGAAAAGGGAAGATCTTCTATAGTACTTTGACTTCCAATGAGTATATTTGGCTCAATGTTTTCTTTTCATTTCTTGTAAAGTGCCATAGTGGCAATACTTCATTTTATTATAGTGCTCCAAATTTCAACATTCATCCATATATTGAATAGAAAATATCATATTAGCACATAACATATATCTATCATCCTATTTTCATCCATTATTTGACAATTTCATCCAATAGTTTAAAAAAAATTGAAATTTATTGGCAATTTCATCCAAAATTTTACTGTTTATTTTCTATAGGCATGGTGTTAGGTAAAAAAATTTGGTGCAATTTTGCTCCAAATTGCCACAAAAATACCCATTGATTTGGCTTATGCAAAGCAAATGATGTCATAAGGGAGGAGGCTCCAAAACCGCTCACCTTTTGAAATGTATATTTTTGATATATGATGCTTTTTGATCTTTACAGTAATGTACAAACCGTGAACATTTGAGGGGGTGGGCGGTTTTGGAGCCCTATGCCATATTGACTTTAGAAATTCATAACTAATTCTAGAGAGCTCCAAAAAATATGAAACGACTTGGGTTAGATGCCTATTCAAGCTGTCTTTCAAGAAAAATTCACTGGAAAATACTTCAAGATGTTTGATCTGCCCAAAATTCTGTTCCAGCCCTTAGATGGTCGGTTTATGGACCTCCTCCCTTACAATATCAAAATGCATGATTTCCATGGCTACCGGTCCATCCTTCACAGGTTAATTCCATAAAATGCAAAGTAACCTGAAATTCACCTGGCACCACCAACTGATTCCCGGCATCTCGGATCCCTCATCCCTGTGCCGGTTTGTTTTGCTTGTTGGGGTCAATGGCTTGCAGACAATTATTTTGGCCGTTGCCAGGTATTCATCAATTCCAGCTCTCCTTCATCAGATCCATCAACCACGGCTAAGTTAAAGGGTATGATACCCGACTCCAAGGCCATGGCAGGCATGGATAAGAATAATGAGAACACGAATAATGTTCTCCTTGCATTATTGGGGGAGTCGGTGTCCGTCTTGCAGGGATGTAGCGTAAGTTAAATGGGATGAGTTTGGGCCGATGGACTTGGTCTTTGGAGGACATGATGAGAATCGGTGAAAGAAAGAAACACAGTTGTCCCCAGTGATCCCAGAACTGTTTTTGAAATTTAGTGCAATATGCGATCTTTCAAGAGAAACAGGCATCAACTTGGCTATCATGAGAGTGAGTAGTAGAGTGAGTAGTAGTAGAACAAAATAGAAAAGAAAGGATTTTACAAGTTAACCCTTTAAAGCTTAAGGAGCCCCAAGCAACCTCTTGAATTCTTCTAGAATCAAATTTGCATATTGAAATTTTATAATTTAATTGAAATTATTATTTTTTTACAAATAAGCATTCATATCTTCTATCTAATGTGATTTTTAATTATTTTTGGAATAAAAAATGAAATTTATATGATTTTTTTAAATTTTATGTCTTTGAAAAATTATAGTAATTACAAAAAAGCTCACTTTACAATGAAATTTTTATTGAAAATAGAGTTCATTATATTGAACATTATGGTGAAGTTGGCATGCTCTCTTTAGTTATACACAAATGAATTCAATAGAGAAACATGGTCCACAGTGCATTTTGAAACTCTAAAATTCCCAACTTCAAATTGCCATAGACAAATCATCATTGCTCCAAATTTGATTGCCAATGGCTCATTAGAAGCGGAATACCCATGCCCTCACATTTTGTCCATACCTCAAGAGCAACTAAGGCCAAGAGAGTGTTCTAATTCCCAAAATTCAATTTTAAAGAACCAAAATTGGCATACTAGGCCCTAGAGGATTAAGAAGGATAATTGGGAGTATTGTAAGGCAAAACTAACTAAATATACAGTGGAAACATCCAAAAACATCCAAATAAGGAATTCAGAATAGTTGGAGGCAGCGTTTTCTAAAAATGATATTTTTCTAGTATTAGTGAGTGAAAATTCATGAATATTAAAAAAAAAATAGATTTTTTGGATATAGTATGTAATTTCTACAAATTTTCAAAGTGTTGGCTCCCTAGACCTGTGGAACTGTCTTGTACGTGCCCCCAAAATTGAACCTTGCGAAAATCAGCACTCAGCCAACCAAATTTCCTTCTATGTCCTTTAGTTGTGTCAGCAAATTACAATCATACATGTGGCAAAGTCTACTGACGCATTTGGGTGAATCTACATTCCACTACAAAGAACAGGTGTGGGAATGAGTATTTTGTCCTTATGCTAATTTTACTGTAGAAGAAGTTGCAAATTGACTATCAAATTTGATTGTTTGTTGTAATTTTGACTAAAATGGCTCCATTAAAGGCCCTTTTTTACAATGTAACAGCAACACAAGGATTTTTTGGGCAAAAGCTGAGCGAAATTTAGCCAATTTTGGGAACACTAGTTGTCTATGGACCTTGGATTTGGCCGGGGTGTTTTAACAGAGTTTCATCTACAATGCTGACGTTGGCATAAGGGAGAAACACCCATTTCCGTCCCTGTACCTATTCCAAGTCCCTAGAGTGTCACTGAATCTGTCCATGAGCGTCCATTAAAGTGTCTGACAAGTGTTTAACTTTAATTTGCTGATGCAATTTGAAGACACATGTATAATTTTCATTCATTGACAACTGATTTCAGCAGAGTTTGGTTTAGGGTACACCTATAGGATGGTTCAAGTGGTCTAGGGAGCCAATTCTTTGAAAATTTGTAGAAATTACATACTGATTCTGAAAATTTTAATTTTTTTTTGAATATTCATGATTTTCTCTCGCTAATACTAGAAAAATATCAGTTTTAGAAAAAGATGCCTCCAACCATGCTGAATTCCTTATTTGGACGGTTTTGGATGTTTCCACTGTAAGTAGGTGTAAGTATGCAAGAAGGACGGAAGACAGATGGGAGGACTGGGGTGAACTGCCCCCTCGCTCAGCCACTTGGGAAAATGATGAAATTTTTCAATTTTTTTCAATTTTTTTCAATTTCTGATTTCATATTTGCAATTGGAGGCCCCAAATTAGCTTGGAGTGATGTATTAGGGAAATGAATTGAGCACAATAGAGGGCTTTTATTTCTACTTGCACCCCTAGAATGACTTAGCATGGGTGAACAAGGGGGGTAATTCACATATCCATGGGTCTAGGTTTTTGTCAAATGGGACTACTATAGTGTGCTCTCTATTTTTGACATATTCAAAATAAAATAAAAAGTAATTTTCTGATTTTTTTGAATTCATAAAAAACTTCAAGCTTCAATAACTTTCACAACAATATAGGTTGAACCAACTGTGAAACAAAGCTTGTTCAGCCTTTTTCATAGAGAGCTTTATGACAGTACTAAAAACGCAACCACAGGATGTATAGTCTAGGAATCTCTTTGTAACAAAATAATAAACAAAATAAACAAAACAAGCAACCTAACTTAAAGATATTATGGTCTAATGTGTCTTATGTTGTTGCCACAACCAGAATAAAAGTAAAAGTAATTTTTCAAAATGTTTTTAATTCATAAAACCTTCAAAATGCAGTGACTTTCTTCCCATACATCGAAACAGCATAAAACAAAATTTGTGCATCCTTCCTCACAAAGAGCTTTCCAATAGTACAAAGAATGAGAATAGAGAACCATGGTCCCAGAGATCTCACCATAAGTTAACATACAAACCAACCAACCAACCAAAAGAAAACAAACAACCTAATTTAAAAATATAATGGTCTTATGTTGTTGCCACAACCAGAATAAAAGTAAAAGTAATTTTTCAAAATGTTTTTAATTCATAAAACCTTCAAAATGCAGTGACTTTCTTCCCATACATCCAAACACCATAAAACAAAATTTGTGCACCCTTCCTCACAAAGACAAAGAGCTTTCCAATGGTACCAAGAATGAGAATGGAGAAGCATGGTCCCACAGATCTCACCATAAGTTAACATACAAACCAACCAACCAACCAAAAGAAAACAAACAGCCTAACATAAAGGTAGGTAGGTATGGATAAAACAGAATTGTGATTTGGCAGATAGAAAAATGAGTGCGAAGTTTTCAGGTGTGGAAATAGAATCCAGATACTGTTATGGGATGTGGGAGGGTGGATATTCCCTTTAATTTATCCTTGTGATTCATTGGGATATGGATGTGGTTGTTGGAAAATGGGAGCCTCTTTACACCTGCTATGGGGCCAACTGAAGGTGAGAAACCAAAAGTTCTGAATTTAATAAGGGAGAAACACCCATTCCCGTGCATGTACCTTGCAGTGGACTGTAGAGTCACTTCACCCCTAAGCGACGCCAGCGCCATTCCGTGGTGTTTGAATGACTGCAGGGGGCTAGAAGAGGAGCTGAATAGTAGTTTTTCCATCCATATTTTTTTTAATGCCCTTCCATGTTGAGTTACGAAGAGTATCCTAAGGTAGGAGGTTCATAAACCGCTCATCTAAGAGCTAAAGCTGACTTTTGGGGAGGTAGAACTTCTTAAAATATTTTTCAGTAAATTTTCCTTGAAAGGCAAGAGAAATTGGCATCTAACCCAAGTTGTTCCATATTTTTTGAAGCTTTGTAGAATTAGTTATGAATTTATGAAGTTGCAGAAAAGTGCATTTTTGTTGGCTCTAAAACCACCCACCTCCTCAAATGCACACCACTTGTACATTCGAAAGTGCAAAATGTACCTCCAGAGCCTGATTGGTTTTAGAACTTGCTCCATTTTAGGACCTCCTACCTTAGTGAGTTTCTAATCTGACTGATGTTTGATTTCATGTGGTTGAGAAGTAATTACAAAAAACGGATGGCAGAATTTGTTGTTTTTAGTGTATTTTGAGAAATTGAGTAAATTTGAAATTTCTCCTTGAAAATGACATTTTCTGAATTTGAGCTCAACTAACAAAATGAAGGTCCTCACTTCTAGTTTCTACTCCAATTGGAATTTTGGAAAAATTCGTAAAATCGAATGTTTTATTGCAATTTGAATTCTGGCTGCATTTATAAATGTGACTATAGCCTAAAAATAGGTGTACACGGAAGTTGAGTTTACACCATAATGTTTTTCACTATAATGTACACACATGGTGAAATTTTCAGATTTTTTGAGATTATTTTCTATTTTCTATTATTTTTTCTTCACTTTTTCTTCAAAAATTGTCATGAAATCAATTTTCCTCAAAAAAATCTGAAATTTTTGTGAAGTACAGAAGAGATGTACTTTCATCTCTGAAAAATAAAAATAAAAATTTTCAAACATGACTGGTTCAAAAATGGTAACAAATTGAGTGACGGGGGAGGAGTCTTCAAACTAGTGGTCATAGGCTCGTCGTTTAGGGATTAAATATGTCCCTAGAGTGCAATTAATGTTTTTGTCACATGTGTGATTGTAATTTGCTGATACAATTGAAGGACACATAAGAAAATCTAGTTGGCTGAATGTAGATTTTTGCAGGGTTCAGTTTTGGATGCACCTATTGCATACTTTCAGTGGTCTAGGGGGTCATTACTTCAAAAAAACATAGAAATTACATACAATGTTCAAAATTTCTATTTCTTTTTTTGAATATTCATGATTTTCACTCGCTAATACTAGAAAATATCAGTTTCAAGAAAATCTCCCTCCAACTATGTTGAATTCCTTATTTGGACGTTTTTCGGTGCTTCCACCGTATTTTGTTGGTCTCAGGTAAAGGAGAGACATCCATTTAATGCACCTGATCCTTAGGTTGGACAATAGACTCATCCAAAACCATCCCTATATTACAAGTAATGTGTTTGCAAAAGGCTTGTCTCTAATTCGTTGATGCATATTAAGGACACATACCAAAATCTAATTGGTGCACTATTGATTTTAGCAACGTTCAAATTGGGGGGCATCTATTGAACAATTTAGTGGTCTAGGGAGTTAACACTTTGAAAAATTATAGAAATTACATATGACATCCAATTCTTTTTTAATATTCATGATTTTCACTCACTAATATTAGAATAATATATATATTTTTAAATTGCCTCCAATTATGTTGAATTCCTTACTTGGACGTTTTTGGGTGCTTCCGCCATAAATTAGTTTGCAACCTTGTAAGAGCTAATTGCATTTTAGGGGAAGCTAAACTCCAGTCGAAACAATTTTCACTAAATTTTTGTAAGAAGAAAAATGGAATTGGCATCTCACCTAAATTGTTTAGCATATTTTTGAAAACTTTGCAAAATTAGCTACAAATTTTAGAAGCTAAAATGGAGTGGTGACTAGAAGCAACTACCTCCTGAAATATTCACTATTGATGCGCTGAAGAAAGTAAAATGTACCTTTGTATTGGTGGTCACTTTTAAAACAAGGACACATTTATTTTATGTGTATATATGTGTATAATTATATATATAAATATATAATATAATTTCAATGTGAGTTTCCGGTTCCTCTGTAGCTTTTGCAACTGCCCATGGCCCAGCACATAGTAAAGATTGTTTCCAATTCTAAAAATTGAAACCCAATCCATCTAAGGGCAAAACATCCATTCCTACACTTGTTCCTTGGAATGGACCATAGATTCACCCAATTGTATCAATAGACTTTCCTTAATGTGTTCGCCACATGTGTAATTATAATTAGCTGACACAGTTGAAGGATACATAGGAGAATCTGGTTGGCTGAGTGCTGATTTCACAGGGTTCAGTTTTGGGGGCACCTACCAGACGGTTTCGCAGGTCTAGGGAGCCAATACTTTGAAAATTTGTAGAAATTACATACTGTATCGGAAAAATCTTTTATTTTTATTTTTTAATATTCTTGATTTTCACTCACTAATACTAGAAAAATATCATTTTTAGAAAACACTACCTCCAAGTCTCCAACTATGCTGAATTCCTTATTTGCACGGGTTTGGGTGTTTCCACTGTAATGTTTGAAAACACAACCAAAACTGGATTAGAACCACAGCACCATCAAATCCCACTTCCAATGGGAAAAATAGTAAGCCCAATATCAAATTGCTTCTCACAGGGTTTACAATTCCCTATATTTTGTGAGCATGTAGATCCCCTGCTTGCAATGACAAACCTTCTTCCACTGAACCCTAAACCCTGAAAGTAAAAAAGCGAATCTATACCCTCAAACCCTAAAAAATCCCTTGAACCCTAAAAGGAAAATAACTTAAAAGAAAGAAGCAAACAGAAAGTACAGACATCAAAGTGTTCCCCTCCCATGCTTGCTAACTTAATTTTCTTCCAAGAACCCCAGTCAGCCAGGTGCACTATTATTAAAGTGGTCAGATCTAGGAGTACATTTGTGCTTCATCCTCACTGATCTCTCCAAGAGGCTCAGAAACCGCTGATTTAAGAGCTGATCCCCCTTTTTCATGTATTTCCTTAGATGGGAATATTTTTAGCTCACTTTCGAAACAATGAGAAGCAGATGAGGAATCTAACACAAGTTGTTTTATATTTTTTGAAGCATTATTGAATTAGTTGTGAATTTTCAAACAAGTTGTGTCATAAGTCCCTATTTATTATGACCCTAAGTAGGTCTTCCATAAACCATTCACTGTGACCCTACGTAGGTCTTCCATAAATCATTCACTTGCAACTTCTAAGAAAAATGGAGAAAAAGAAAGAGATTGATTGGCTCTTGCAATTAATAATATTTTTTTCCTTTCATTCATTTGATGATTAGAGATGTTAATTAACCCTAAAGTGCTCCGACATCCATATTTTGGACAATGAACGGAGGGCTTCAAGGCACTGTTTAGTCTAAGTAACTTCTCATTCATCCAATGTAATACTTGAATCTAGAAAAGACAACCTTCCTTAAAGACCAAATTCATGATATTTTGGTAACTTGTGGTAAGGTAGAACCACCTATAATTGATCATTTAAGGTATTTTAGGCATGATCTAGTATAGTGGAAAGTAAAACAAATATTTTCAAAGGTATAAAGATAAAAGTGATGGGGATTGCAAAAACTTTGTTAGTTTTATCACATGAATTGAAATTACTATGAATTTTGGTAGGCATAAAGTGTGCTTGACCAAATGCCAATCTATGGAGTCTTCTAATTTTGATCACACAAAAAACTATATTTTTACTCACTCTTTTCTACTTTTTTGCACACTACTTTGGAACATGTGCCATGAACTTTTAGTCCCAACTTTAAAAATGAAAAAAAAACTCATTCTAGCCTTGGTTGGAAATACATCCATCATTAGGTTGGCTATGGGGGGCCGATTGGTTATAGGTGGTTCTACCTTATTCCTATACAAAGCTATAAGCGAAAATGCGCAAAAATTCAAAAAAGGATTGAGGTAGTTATGGGTTAACCCTTTAGGGCCTAAGGAGCCCCAAGCAACCTCTTCAATTCTTCTAGAATCAAATTTGCATATTAAAATTTTATAATTTAATTTAAATTATATTTTTCTACAAATAAGCATTCACATCTTCTATCTAATGTGATTTTTAATTATTTTTTTGGGAAAAAATGAAATTTATATGATTATTTAAAGTTTATGTCTTTGAAAAATCATAGTAATTACAAAAAAGCTCACTTTACCATGAAATTTTTATCGAAAATAGAGTTCATTATATTGAACATTAGGGTGAAGTTGGCATGCTCTCTTTAGTTATACACAAATAAATTCAATAGAGAAACATGTTCCACAGTGCATTTTTGAACTCTAAAATTCCCAACTTCAAATTGCCATAGACAAATCATCATTGCTTCAAATTTGATGGCCAATGGCTCATTGGAAGCAGAATACATGTGCCCTCACATCTTGTTCATACTTCAAGAGCAACTAAAGCCAAGAGAGTGTTCCAATTCCCAAAATTCAATTTAAAAGAACCAAAATTGGCATGCTAGGCCCTAAAGGGTTAAAGAACCATCTCATGTCCATTTCACAGCCATCTAAGTTATAGGACGGTCCTTAAAGCCTGAACTGTTTTTGAGCCCTCTCCCATTGCTTAGACTGGAGAAGGAGAGGGATGTTGTTGTTGTGTGTACTCCCACAATATGATGGAAGCTCCAACAAACACGTTCAGAGGGTGTGGTCCATCTGGATTGGCCACTTCAATCACTGCATCCAGCAAGGGAACAATATCTGCGGAGGCTCCACAGGGCTCACCCAGAACAAGTACCTACACAGAACCCTAGTTCAAAGTTAGCCGGTGGAATTGGCCAAAAAATCTGTTAAAAAAGGATAAAGTATTTGTTTTGAGCAAGAAAATAGAGCAAATAACATGACTCCATACTTCAAAAATTAGTTCAATTTAGGAATTGAAGGAATATAACAGAGGTACCAATTACTAACACACCTTATCAACAATAAATAGGATACCCTATTTCCAACCAAGATTGGAATGAATTTCCATTTTCTCCTTAGAATGTGTGTCTTTGTACTTTTTCAAGGTTTGGACCAATGAGTTCATGACACATATTAAGCCAACACAAAAGTAGGAAGTAATCAATGGAAAAGTAGTTCTTGAATGATTTGAATTGGATGACTCTAGATGTTGGTCATGGGTCAAGCCTAACTTTTGCCTTTCAAAATTCATTGTGGTTTCAATTCAAGAGATAAAATTATGGCAAATGTTTTGCAATCACTTTTATTTTTGCCAATGCATTTCTAAAAGTATTTGCTTTGCCTTGCACTACCTTAGATCATGATTGTCCAAATGTGCTTATTTGATTAGTTATAGGTACCTCTACCATAGTCCAGAAAACTTCAAAAACTTCCCAAACGTTGATTGTTAATCACTCAATTTGTAAAGTTAATGACCATGTTGGCTCATATCTTCTCTTTGTTAGCAAACTTCTCAAGAAGTGGATTGGATATCCGGGCATTAGTTAGCCAGTTGGCATGGTTCTATGATTTGTACCGATAGATTTTTGTGTGAAGTCAAATGTATTGTATGACATACATCTTCTGAACTTGACAAATTGGACAAAACTGGTTAGTATGAAATTTTGGACTTTGAGATCTCACTTAGACTTGGTAGAGTGGAGGAACTCACAAGAAGCTGTTAGGTTATGCAATCTTAAGTAATTTGTAAAGTGACATAGTGTTTAGAAACAAAAAAATTCTCTATCCATTAGAGAAAATTTGGACTCTCTAGATGGCCATCAAGGTTTGACAAGCCACTCTATATGGAGAGCCCTACGGAACTAGGGAAAGGGTAGCATCCCAAACAAAGATGCATTTTAGCTTGTATGAATATCATGAACATCTAACAATTTCTTTTTTTAATTTATTCTAGATTTGTCAAAGGAGAATCCTTGCAAGAGTAACTGCCCTTCCTCCATTTAACTAATGTTTCTTTGCAATTCAATGCTTTGATGATTCCGAAATTGACAATGAGTGACAATAGGGAAAAAAATACTATCAAACGAAAATAAATGTTATCCAAAGGGTCCCTTCCAGCACTTCTTAATGGCCTTCTAGAGAGTCCAGATTTTCTCTAATACTTTTATCAGAAGATGAGATCATCACAGGAATAGGATGATGTGGTGAGAACACTTACCGATCTGCCGCAGAAGGAGTAATTGCTGGCAAGAACGCTGCCGACTCCATTTCCCAAACCCAAAAGAGCAAATCCTTCGTTCTTCTTGTGGTTGAGATACTTCTTTAGACTTGTGTCCAAAACCTCATATGGAAGTGGGTATTTTAGAGCAAGCCTGGACACGCAGGGATGTCTGCATCAGTAGCTCTTCGATTTTGCTTATGAAAAATAAAGACGGAATCCAGAAGAGCGTCGCAGGTAGGAAACCAACGTGACTGAAACTCTTACCGGCTTTGGTATAATGCTGGTTTTCTGCTCGTTTTGGTAATGACCAACCTTGCTTTTTCAAACACCTGCAGGCACAAACTATCAAGTATTTGTCTAGTAGAGAGTAGGAAATTGTTTCATTAAATTACTAAGGTACTGTACAAACATGCAAAACAAGATTTTAGAGAATCTTAGTAGAAGCCGGTTTAATCAACAGGCAAGTCATGTGTCATTTACTCATATGAACTGAAGGTTTTCGTTTTAAAGGAGAAAACAGTTGCTGGAGCATGTATATCCATTGGAGGAGGTAGACCATATCTCGGCTTTGGATGTGGATTTCGTCCCTGTTGCCTTACTTTCAATCAATGCGTTACCTCTTTTCAAACGTGCTCTAGTACCATGTTTCATGATGACTACGGAAACTTGTTCACGTTTTTAATCGAGTTATGAAAGAGGATCACCAAATACATCAATCTGCGCAACGGTAGTGATCGTGTCAAGGGCGTAAAACATACTGACCTCACAAGTGCGAGCAAAACCGGCCAAATCAGAATATTCTGCAGGCGCTGTGGCGACAACAATCAACTCTGGCTGAGGCTTGCAAACCCGCAAGTTCTCATCACCCTGTTTCTTCAATCTCAATGTCTGCAGAGATGAGTCGTTTTGGTCTTCACAAGCTGCGATTACAAGCCAGCTTAAAAATGTCAATGCTGAACCTCTAGCAGAAAGAGAGAGAAATAATGTTAAATGTAGTCAATTACGCCATATGTTATATCTAATCATTTTGACTGGGCACCACTCATGATGGACAACCATCATGAGTTCAAAAGACATGGCAACTAGTCCGTATGACCTTTAGTAACAGCAGAACTGACTCGTGGGGTCAGTTGCATTTACTTTCGAAGGTTTGGGCAGATTAAAGACAGTGACTACATGGACTAAATTTTCAAGCAGAGAGATATGAATGCAGACGGGCTCAAAAACGATGCTCATCATCATCATCATCATCATCATCAATTGAATGAGTTCTACGAGAGATATAGCCGACTTCCAGTGCAGTAAGAATTTGATTAGTGATAAAATATTACAGCGATCGGAGCTGTTGCCGGGCTTTTGGAAAGGGCTCCTCGCTTGAGAATACAGCTTCTGCAAGTGACTGACAGCATCACTACAGCAAGGAGTCGAGTCAACGGACCCAGAGCTGACTGAAATCTCCGAACGAGACAGTGCCTCTGAAGACAACAGAGACTGTAAATTCTTTGAGTCGTCAAGCTTAGGTAAGGAGCCGCTGGACCTCTCCTTGCCAATGGAGATTGACAAGTTCTGAACTCTCGAAAGGTCATCTGGTGTGATAAGTTTCACTCTGAAACACTCCTCTGTTGAAACCTTCCTAGCGATCTGCCAAATAAGAGGTAAGCGATGTCATTAAAAAGCCAAGCGCATGAAATAAGTTGTGCACTAGCTTTTCCTTCAGAAATTGTGAACAGGATTAAGATTTTTGACTTCCTAACCTCGTGGGTCGAAGAAGTTGCTTACATTTAGAAAGCGAAATATCTTCCGAACTACTGCAACTGAAACTTGGTCGATTGGAACATCATTTGCCTGTAAAGGTCGGGGCAAAAAAAATTACCATTCCCTCATGTAGAGCACTCATATCTAATTTTAAAACACATTACGCAAGTATCCAGGGATATAATTATCCTCCACGCAGCCGCTGGGTACTAAAAATGAGCCAAACTTCTCGCTAGATTAACTCTGATGTATCAATTGAAACTGAAGAAGTTCTAAGGTCCTTCTTTTACCTCAGCTGTGTAATCCCATCCTTGATTACAGTAGACGCCTTGGGGTGTTGTTGCAAACACCGGGTCAAAAGTTTCCAAATATAGCTCCATTGAAGGTTTCATCCTAGCGAAGAACTCAGCAATAGAATTGGAATTTACAAATGATATCGATTTTTCTTCTTCAAACATTCGTGAGGTTTGAGAGTATTTTAATGTAAACCGCGGGGAAATAAGTTCAACCTCTGGGAGAATCGATAGTTCCCGTTTTAATCTTAACCGGACACTATAATCATATGGATGGAGACTCACCTCATGCAATCGGCGCTCGTCTCCATGTACCTTGCAAGTGATTGCAAGCAAGCCCTGTCTAAGCAGCTATGATCTGTGTTTGCACAATCAACAGGGCCAGGAGGAACCTGTTCGCTGCCAGTTATCCATCCACGCAGCATGTGGTACACGAGTACCTGACAATGGGGAAACAGGTCCAGTGGCTTCATCATTAAGGTTTCTATCTTACCTCTGAACCTCAGAATGCAATCGAAACCACAGTGATGCACACAGGCTGGTAAAATTGACATTAATAATCAGGTATTGCAAATGAAGTCTAAACCTGCCCTCACATGATTAATTATAGAGCCAAACCTGTGCTTATTCCCATAAGCGGTATCTAAACCGAGTTTGGTTAGCTTTCCATTGATCAATTTAAACAGTCTATTAAGGACAATGCTAGAGGTAAAGTTGACATTAACCTTTGAAAATCAGGTATAGCAAATCACGTCTAAACCTGCCCTCACAAGATAAATTCAAGAGCCAAACCTGGGCTCATTCCCATAAGCGGTATCTAAACCGAGTTTGGTTCTAAGCTTCAGTGAGGTGTTCAAAACAGTCTACTAAAGACAATGCTAGAGGTAAAGTTGACATTAATCTTTGAAAATCAGGTATTGCAAATCAAGTCTAAACCTGCCCTCACATGATTAATTCAAGAGCCAAACCTGGGCTCATTCCCAGGCTAAGCAGTACCTAAGCCAGGTTTGGTTAGCTTTCAGGTGATCAAATTAAACAGTCTATTAAAGACAATGCTAGAAGCCGTTTCACTATACCGTAAGGCTCCTTTTGACTCTCACTGGAGCAATATGCTTAACTAGTACGCACCTGCGTTGATGCGCTGGTTCTTAGATCATTACTCATCATGAAAGGAAAAATTGCAGGCAGCACTTGCTGTAGATGGTCCAGTTGCAAAGCTGCTGAAGTTGTGAACAGCACCACTTTGACGGCTATAGAAAGATAATATGAAAGAACCTGAAAACCATTTGCAGGTACCACATGGGAACTCGCAATCAATCTCCCGTGCGTGATGATAATGCACAGTGGTATGGAGTAACAGCCGAGAGCTATCATATTCTCCACCCTTCCAAGGAAGAAATTCACATGTACAAAAGTTATTACTCCCTCTGTCCCACTAAGAGCTTCTCAAATTCTTCCTGCAAAGATTGTAAATCAGCCTAATTAGGAAGCTTTTAGTGGGACACAGGGAGTACATGTGTGTCACTCAACATGACAAAACTGAGTTCATGCATGGTCATACTTGTTTCAGAGGGCTAATATTGAGAAGTTAACCTTGGAAAGACATAGGGGGTCCTTGTGGAAATCATCCTTTCTAAAACTGTGGGAATCATTTGTATTTAAAAAAACCAAAAAACTCATTTGAAGTGGAAGTGATGTAGAAGATCTCTACTTTCAACCACTAATTTTGAGGATGAATAGTTGTAATTCTATCCTACACAGGAGAATGCTGTATCATTCATTGGATACTAAATGTCCATAGTGTCCTTTTGGGGTTAAAGTGTTTAGAGATTTGAAGTTTAGGATTTTCAAGTGCCTGGAACTCTAGAATCGAGGAAGAGTATGGATCTTAGGTTTTAGTTGGACCAATGAAACTACACGAATTGCATTGAAATCCACCATTTTAACGAATATAAGTGGGTGATTGGAAGAAACACTTCTTGATTTTGTTGTGTTTAACAATACTTATGCTTTTTTTTGGAGTACTTTAAAATTAGAGAAATAATTTTTAAATTAAAAAAAATATGGAGGATGTATATGCTTACAAAATGAAGGTAACCATTGAAAGAAAATCATAGAAAATTTCTCTAAACAAGAGAACTAGAAAAGTGAAAAATCTCAAGAAAATACATACTTTGATGTTTCAATAAGGAAAAAATAGGGAAAAAAAATTTTAAATAAAAAAAATGGTCATTTGTAACAACTTTATGGAGATGGTCATCTACCAAAAAAACCCCACCAAACTAGTTTTTTCATGTTTCAAAATGCAAGGAGAAAGAGGCTTACTTTATAGACTTCTACACAACATATAAATAACTATTTCTAAAAATCCTTTGAGCAATAGCTAAAGTATTATACACAACCATTGCTTCCAAATTTCAGCTTCAAATTTTTTTTTTGGATACTACTTCGTTCAAAAAATCAAATTGACAAGTGTGACTTAAACTTGGGATCTATTTTTGGATAGTAAAACATTTTTTTTAATTCTAAAAAAATTAAACAAGGCATATAATACTTATGACTACCTTGCCTACAAATTTTGAATCATTTGGAGCCAAAACGCAAAAGTTATGACCAAAAAACTAATCAACACAATAGGTGACACAAAATAGTACATGTGTTTCTTGCAATCACTCAAGTTCCATCAAGGAAAGTATTTCTTCTGTAAGATGCAAGCTGTTGTGTCTATTGCACAATTTCTCATAATATGATCCAAGTCAAACAATTCAAATAGGCAAATACCTTGACAGAGAATCTGAAACCAAATAAATTAACTCACTTGTAGAGAACTAGTTTAGGCATGGACAACAATCAACTCATAGAAATGAATACCTAATAAAAATAAAGACTCGCCAAGTGCATTCGTGAATACTCATCTTGTCCCTTCATAGTGCTTACCTGGGCTTTCACACTGCGGTCATTGAGGACAGGTAGAAGGTTCTTCTCAACCTGAAAGACCAATTGATCACAGTAATAAAGAAAACCGCGATTAAATGCGTGTCTTGTATGTCTGTACAGTACATAATTCAAAAAGTTGCTGAATTGAGTATTCCGGTATTTTCTCAATTTTAACTTGGCAGCAATTCTCATATTGGAAATGCATCGAAACCTGAATATTCTGCAACTAGATCAACTGAAGCTACTTCATGCAAGATTCAGTAAAAATCTTACAAGATCAGGAAATTGAAGGAAGAGTCGAATTGCGAATGTCTCAATATAGTGGCGAGCAGATGATATGTTGTTGCTCTGAAAAAAGCACATTCAGACAGCAGAACGCCAGTCATTCAACTTCGCCTTTCGTTCTGAGCTGAACTATCATATTAGAATATGGAATCTCGCAATGACACAACTACATGGCCATTAGTTGCAGACGAGCGTCGCAGTACATGAGCGTCTGACAGAGCTAACTGTATAGAGTAAAAGAATTTATGCAAAAATATCGCACATGTTAGGTTCACTCCACTATTAAAATCATCTCAAGATTGCATATATCGCTATGAGAATGTCATTCTGAGGGCTAAAAATATAAAGGGAGCTTTCTACATCACGGGTCATTTCATAGCATTCCTAATGTCAATTGAGGAGATGATAGACACAAATGTTCACGACCCATGGTCTGTTCCTAGGGTTAATGATTTAGAGACACACCTCAATCGCAACCTCTAGTAGCGAAATTACTTGTCCTATCTCTCTTCCGCTTACAAATGGAGACAGTATGCACAGCACTTGCCAAGCTCGCAACTTTTGGCTTCGCATTTGAGAATCCTGTGTCATGGCAATCAAGTTTTAAGACACAGAGCATCAACACTCGGAAGTTGGTGATGGAGGATGTGCAAAATAATGTAATTATTAGTACTGACTGTACTGCAATGCAAGTTTGAACCGTTCAAATATCTTAATTCAATTCCTAACGCTTACTGAGTCTCCACGCGGATGAGGATCCTTGGATAGCTTTGAGTCCTCCACCTACAAAAAAGGACCAGAAACACCCTTAAGAAAAAGGACACAGAGTTGGTTATCTAGTTCATATTGAAATTCCAGACGAAAGCAGAGAGCCTATGCCCAACTTTCGATTCCATTGTCTTTCAGACCGCGCAGCAATCTAAGAATTTCCTTAAGAGACAACCATCAGCAAATAGCAATTTCAATGGATCCTCAATCACTTACCACATGTGTAAGCAAATCTAGGAGGAGTTTCCTTCCGCATTCAGCTCCTGGCTTCGCAGCTTCCAGTGTAGTATTATCCTGAAAATTCGAAGCAGCCTCAACTACTTGAGCCACAATGTGGAGCATTGTTGCAATGGTGATTCGTGCGTAGATCTCCGAGTCTAAATAGATCTGGAAACCCCACAGAAGAAGTGAACTTAGGTTATAAAGATGGTGGATTACGCCTATGTATAGTACAGAGCGGAAAGGCAAGCTCAGTTGATGGAATTGAGGAGAGTGGAATGATCGTAGATATTCCGTGACATGCTCAGTTATCGATTGTATGAAGTCAAATTAAATTCAACTCTACTGGTTGGGGAGTCGTAAACACCTCTGATCTCTCAAGCCCGGAGCCTCGCCAAAGCACTATATCCTGAATATCTTCGTACATGTGCGTACTCGCATCTCCAATCACATTGTCAACCGCCTCTGTAATACGATCCATTTCAGCATTTTTGCGGCATCAGCTTACTACAAAAATGGATGAAAAAGTTCTTGTTACTCAATATCAAGAGGGATCTAAATTTTCCTTGAAAGACAATGGAATCGAAATATTACAAACAAATGGAAGATAGATCTAGATATAAAATAATATATACTGCTACATACCTTCGCCATGCAGAATGAGAGTCTCTAACTCATCAATGTAGCAGGTCAATGTGGCTGGGAACTGAAGCCAAAGGCCAGTCATGTGGGTTGCCGTTAAACGGATAGCCCTTGGGGTGCTATCTCCTTTTGTAATTAACCTACATATTAGCTGTAGTCCAGCATGAGCAGGCAAGCAAGGTTTCTCTTCTGCTCGAGTTTTTTCCTTAAGTTTTTTCATTTCTTTTCTTTTCCTTTAGCAATTGAGAAGATGTAAGCTGATGCTTTCCTGAAAATCATGAACAGGATTTCACGACCATTGACATACCCATTTCAGAGGTCCATCGTCCTCATGAATTCCGGCTTCATGCATTTCTTTGTCCCCAAAAATAGTTGGGTGGAGTATTGCACTTAGAAAAGCTCTCCAAACAGCTACTCTCGGTTGATAGCAGTACTTGGCCATGGCCGCCCATCCAGACTGGACGAGTAACCACATTATCTGTTTCCAGCAGCACGGACAAAAAAAAAGCATTCAAGAAAAGCAGAATTTCCGAACGATAAGTGAAATCGGCTTAATACAAGACCAAGAAGTACTGCTATCAGGATATGACCGAACATTGAAAGGGCTTACAACCTGGAAAGATTTATCTTGAGCTTCCTCCGACGAATCGACAGGCAGAAAGACATCCCACTGCATTAGCCAACGGATAGAGTGTAAAAGAGGAACGATCCACTCATCACCTGCACTTTCCAAACTTTGCCAACGCACAGAATCGATTCTGATCAGCAATTCGACGTCTATAAACCTCCCCGTTACACTCAGGGCAGCACTTCGCGTCAGTACCACCACCCGGCCCTATTAGATTTCCATCATCTATTCTGAAGGAAGGAGGAACATAGAAACAACATTTTCCGGACACAACCCCATATAAACTAATGCCGTGCTTTCTAGCAGCTCTTAAAAGATTCGAATGAAGTGAACATGAAATACAGTAGCCATTAACCAGATCGACAGATCGTTACCTGCCAATAGCTTCCTGGAGAGTGTTTTGAAGGACAGACATGCTGATAGAGCTTCCAAATTGGTTGACTGTTTCATTAGCTCCTTTCAGTCTCGCTACAGCAGCTTTTGGAATTGAGAGTAGATATTCCAAGCTACTCCACTGAGTGCATCGAATGAGATCACTATTTTAGTAGAATACCTAGGAACCACTTATAATTACAAATTCATGGAAGTGATTGAGCTGTTACTAGTGAATATAATTACGAAATTTGCAATTTATACATAATACGTAAAATGTTATCGCAATCCCATTCATATCAAAACGTCAATATTGTTATACTGGAACGATTTACAGCATCAAAATTGCACCGCTCAATGGCACAAATTAAAGCTTTAAGAACTAGGATTGGTACACATTTGGGTTTCAAAGCGCCAAAGTCGCGAATATCCACCAATGTAATGGAATTGGAGTTCACACATAACCATATCAATCCCACCTTTAATAAATTATTCAAATTTTTACAATCCCTCGAAGTGTCAATACAATACACCCCTTTGACACAAAAGCCGCGACTACATCCTAATATCTCACATACCTTGAAACATATGAGAGCATCGCATTCATTTTTCGATAGCAATCCTGTGCTTAGCAAGCCGTCCACATTTCTGCGTAACCCAGTCACCAGATTATCTACCACTGTTGCAGATCTCAGTGCGACAAATGGTTCCTTTTCCAAAACTTGTGCCATGGGCTTCGACACCACAAGTGGAGACACTGTGGCAGCCCATGCACCACAGACAGTGACCAATGCTTCGTACGATCCGAGTTGAACTTGTGCCCCTGTCTGATTAATATCATGCAAAACAGTTCTCAATTTCATTAGTTACCAGAATTTCTATTCGCTAAGACTTCAGAAGTAAAAAATCCTAAGACTTGCATACTATATATTGATATACTGTAATTCAGGTTCACAAAGGTTTCTCTTAAAACAATCCAGATGTTTGCAGTCGTCCAATAGTTTACCACACAATGATCTTCAAATTAAGAGTACCTGATTGAAAGATCTAATCTTAAAAATAAAAGGAAAAAAATGCATCGAAGGTAAAAAAAATTCAAAATTCCAGAACTTCATCAACTTACTGTCCCGATGTTGACAAACTTGGGACCCACTAAGAAATCGTATTTTTACAACTAAAACTTCAACTAGTATTGCACGGTTCCTCAACAACACTGTAGGACGGTGTGACAGTCATGATTTGAGCGTAAGATTAGCACTGTAATTTTCCCTAATTATAATAGGCGGCTACATGCAAAGCTTCAATGTGGCACAATTCATTTCAATCTTCATACCACGGTTTTAGCAGCTGGTTGGATAGCCGCATTCCAAGCGAAGTCCCAGAAAAAGTTGATGACACCTTCAGGTATTTCAGCGGCACTTCTCAAACGGCAGTACCAGATGCAGGTCTCTGCCAGCGTTGTCACAGCAAGTACCTGGGTTGCATTGTTGCAAACATGACACAAGTTTGATATATAATTTGAGATTCTGAAACATCTGTAATATGGAGCGAAGACGTTCTCTGAGAGGGTTATTCCACATCGTGGATCACCAGGACCCATCCGGGGACCCATCCTTTAAAACTTGTATTACACTGATGCAGCTTCCAGCAGCTCACACCACGAAGGTATATATATCATTCGATTTTCATTTTATTAAACCTGACTCAAACCTGTCAGAATATTCACACCATTGATTAAAATTCAGAATAACTAAGTTCGACTTACTCCTTGCATAACATTAGACGCTATGGCCGGCTGGTCTTCATTGAGTTTCATTTCTTGTGATCTTGATTCTGTCGGATGTGGCACTCCAAATACGCTCGATTCATGGTATTCCCAGAAAGATCCAGCTGACTTTTTCGCGATTTGTACTAGTACATCCTGCAAGATGAAGAACTTCATCAAGCACGGGAGTTCGGTAAGCAGGGACACGCATTTCTTAATTTCTCAGACCGATTATCTCTTGCGGAGTATTTCATCTCAAACTTGAGGAGCTGCCTCAGCATCCTTGGGAACTGATCATGTAAAGTAATCTGGCTTGAGCTCATGTCGGCCCTTGCAAAGCCACGTTTCAATTTTAAAGAATTTTTAAACCTCCATGTGATAGTTCTCTACAATGGGGAAGGGTGAGTAGTCCTGAATGCTTTCGAGTGTTGTATTCTCTGGACAGTCATTTATAAATCGAACAGGAGAGTGACCTAACCAAAGTGTTCAGCAGAGAATCTGCGGCATATTGTGCAAGCCTTGAGCCCCTGAAATAGTCTCGCTCATCATTCTCTGTGATTGATCTGGGTAAAAATTGAGCTGGATATTCCGGACACGCGCATGTCTCACACTCTTTCAAAAGGCACCGGAACAAAATTAATGTTTTTTCTGCTACACAAGGCACCATGTACGCACGCTGATATATCTCCGTCAAATGACGCTCCACCAACTGAAAAAAAACACGATCGGCCTTTAATTGTTTTGTTTAAGGTTGAGGTCAAAAATTTGCGAGCGTTTGAGATTTCACGAATTTCAGATGTGGCGTGGTTACCAGGACAAGTTGTCGCTGAGTTTCGTTGCTAACCATGTCGATTGCTACAAGCCTAGTCCAGCTCTGAGCAGTCTCTTCCCAATCCCTTAAGTCCTCCTTGCAAAGAGATGATTCAGTACTGGGTTTGCCCGATCTCAAATACTCTTCCATCATGATAGTCAAGCCTCTTTTCAGCCACTTCTCAGACTCGGGTCCAGGAGATACGCTGCTATGTTCGTTTCGTGAGGGATGCAGCCACTTCAGTAGGCTATCACGCAAGCGCCCTGTACAACAGCAGTTTCCTTGGGACTGAACAGATTGTTGTCACTTTTTACGTAAGGAATTCTCACACCAGACAGGACACCCCAAGTGTCACCTCAACCGCACATGAATTTCATGCAAAAAAGAAAATGTGCCTCATAAAATCCTATTAGAATACCCTCCAAAAAGTTTCTGTAAGCATCTTAGAAGCAGAAAATTCTTCTAAGCTTCCCAGTTTCACCAGTCCGGAAATCAAGTCTTCCAAAGAGAAGTTCGAAGTAACGAGACATTATTTGTCGTACATGAGGACAATACTTCACAAAATCCAAGCACCTCAAAAGAGCATTGAACCATGGGCTAAGATTCTGAATACCTCCATGTTGAAGAGTTTCTCGAGGAAAAGATGATATAAACTTTGCCAACCTACTGACCAGCAAAAACGGCACTTGATTGATAGCAGAAGCTGCTGCGAGAATGTGCTCAAATACTGCAGAAATATATTGGCAAACTGACATAAGTTGAGCATCAACAAAAAGACGAGCAATGCTATTGACTGCAGTTAATCGGAAATGTGCCCATCGAAAGATACGCTATTCACAAAGACTCACCGATATACACAATTATCGACGTAATTCAGGCTAGCATATATACTCAGTCAGATATCTAAGGAAAGCTAACAGTTGCAGGTATATCGTTGCTACAGTACCCACCTTTAGCCCTGCAATCTTCATCAAAGAGACCCTTGCTCTTCTCCAAAACTAGCTGGAGGCTTTCGAGTACATCGCCGCCAATTTCATTTGATTTTGATGGATTATAATCAAGGTCCAGAAATTGGTCATCCTTTGAAGCTACAGTTGAACTGATAGAGCTTCCTGCTTTACTAGAATTAGAGAATTCTGATTCCATCTGGATGAGTCCTACTGTTGCAGCCTCGATGCAGACAGCAAAACACATCAATCCTGCACCGCAAGGAGTTTTTGCAGTGAATGCTTTTGCAAAGCGCTGTGTAAACAATTCTCGATTCCTGCAGCGATTTGTAAGCTTGCTCAGTATGGCAGATAGCTATCTGAGTTAGCTCTCAGGTAAGCACATCCAATGCTCAGCCTATCACCCAGGGCACGACTAACAGAAAAAAGGAGTGTTTGGTGCATCTTTTTAGCAATGTATTTAGGTCAGAGGCTATCACAAGAAATTATGAAATATAGTTATTAATTCTGACTACCTTTCAGAGAGGGAGGCACTATAGTAACGGATGAATTTAGCTGCCAAAGTCGATGCGTCCGAACGTCCTTGATCTGCGCAAGAAGAAGATGGATTTATATTCTCATAAAGATTTTTCAACTGCCTTAATGCTTCTCTCTTTATTTTCTCCTTTAGGAGAGCCTACAATCAAACATCGAGGCACATCCGATGACACTTGCATCAGCTCTGCAGACACACTTCTCCAGTCGTTGTAACACACTTCAAATGACCATCAAGTAGTTAATTGCAATGAATCCACCCTTGGCATGATGAATTGCCTAACGTACCAATCTCATGATGGTGCACAGGATCATCCAATGCTGAAAGAAAAGGTCCAAGAATAAATTCCTCCGGGACAAAGGCTTTGACCTTAGGCGCCCGTTCCCAGTCCAGCTCCAGAAAAGATCGAAATACCATCTGTCTCACTGCAGCATACTCGTTCAATCAGAAACAATAATCCAAAATTTTAATAAAATATTCTCCTCGGCAGACTCGTAGATGATTCCCTTAAAAAAACTGATAAATTATTCCTGTGTTAGATTGATTCAGGTCACATCTGGTTGTTATAACAGAACCATCACACACTCTGTTATTTTCATGGAAGTACAAACTTGTTTCCATAGGGGTTCAGGCTTCAATTCAGGCACCGGATGCGGAAGAAAGCTACCAGGTTGTACCTTACACCTGGATTCTTGACGAGAGGAATTCCTAGGTTCCATAACATCATCAGGGCTCACGTAGGGTACCTTGAACAATTTCATGACGGAAACCACGTTGAAAAAGAATGGACATCCACTTGAAGTCCACATCAAAACCTTCAGTATTAATTCGAACTCCTGGATTTGCCCAAGGTCTTTTCTCGCCACCATTAGATTTTGAGAATGGCAGAAGAAAAGATATCTGCAGCAGTGCAGCCAACAATTTCTATTTTGAACTATTTTAACAATAGACATTTCAAGAGGTGTCAACTTGTTGGCTCCGCCTCGATTTAAGGTTACTTCAATAACATTAACATATACTACAGACGCGTCACTTATTGGAGATAAAAAACATTTGTGTCTCAGCCCTAAAACCGTAACCAAACAACTAGACAAATTGTTAAAAGCTACTTGAGTCACTATGTGGACTTAATCTTTTGACCAAGCACGTCATGATTAACTTCCCTAATAAATCGACCTAGAGAAATACACAAGTTTTCATCGTCCCTTTCTTTACAGATAGGTAGTATTGAATTTCATGACCGGTCAATGGGCTATACTGATGGCACTTTCCCATCTCACAAACGTGAGCTGGAATGTGATTACGACCTTATAAGAATTTCGAAATCATATGGTGACTTCAAAGACGGGATGTTTACCTTCTGCTTCAATGTGGCCTCGGAAAGGAGGAAACTCTCACACCTGTCAAGTATTTCGTACAGGAACACAAAGGCACTCCACCTTTCAAGTCGAATGTCTTTGGTGTTGTAGACTTCTGGAACTTCAGAGGTGTTCGGATCATCTGGCCTCCCTAAACAGGTGGGGTGCGCTTGTTTTAGGACGTAGAGAGATCGTTCCCGGATGAGGGGGTCGACATGTACCTGCCATTGTCCACAAACAAAAGATTATGAAAACCTCGTGAGTCGGATGGGGAGAAAATTTCTATTTCCATTCGCGTACATGTATCGTCTTCATTTATAATGGTAGAGCGTTTGAATGGTTTGAATGATCTTAAAGAAATCACGCTCGAGTAACACATTTATTACAAATACAGAGGAGGCACGACAAGGCAAGCATGCCCACTCTGAAAAATTCGAGAATTTGAGAACGAGATCGTTCCCCAGGTCACTAATGCTACGCAGTTGATATGACATACACACGTACGAAATGGATCACTTACGAGCCCTGCTTTCAACTCGTTCCAAAAGAAGGGGTCTTCCCGTATATCAACATAATCAACGCCAAATTTCTTGAGATTACGTTGAAATAATAACTCGTTCTCTAATTGAACAGGAGGGAAGAGATACTCAGCAAAAACAGTCAGCGCTTCGTAAGCATCGTAACACTCCAAATGCCCCTGTTTGAAAAGGACCTTGCACGACTCCCAAATCTTTCGAGTTGCTGTGAACCTGACAAGCACAATGAACAGATTCAACTTAAAGATTATCCAGATGCAGTGTTGCTTTCTTTGTTACAACATTTGCATTGCTCATACGCCAAACGGACAATTCGGAGATGGAGCGCAGAAGAAGCGAATCATGTAGTAGTCATCTCCTTCAGGAGATGTTAATCGCTCCATTCTACCCAAAAAAGAATTAATTTCAAGCCTCGAAGATGGATATCACCACTTCAAAGTTCAAGAAAGACTTTGCTCACAGAAAGTAAACTTTTCTTTCAATTACCTGCTGATTTCCGGCATCGCCGAGCTGACCGGGTTCGCTAGTGACACTCCTAACCTGGAGAGCGTTCTCAAGATTGGTAGAAGAAGGATGGAAATGGCAAGATGGCGCAAAGGGGTCTGAAGTGGCTGCGAGAGCAATGCCAGGGCTGGCTCAGTAAACTTACAGACGACCTCCGTGCAGAAGTATTCTGCTTCAGTTTCCAAAGAGGCAATATTCTCTTGTGTTCCTTCGATAGCTGACTTCAGCAACGCCGCGACGAGTTGGCAGGAATTTGATACAAACCTTGAATCTGCGTCAAAACCGGCTATTTGAAATGGATGATACCATCGCGCTGAACAGCATGTAATGCAGATAGAACACGCTTGACTCTGCTACGTAAGTTCGACTTATGTTTGCCGACGAAATTGCCGTAGCTATGGTTTTCTCGAGATGGTTCAATTGATGATATTACCTCGATCTCAGCAAAACCTGCTGTGTCCATAATAGCACCTACAATACAAGCTAGTAGGCATATCTTTTGATTGAAGAATGGTAGGGCAACCTCACCTTTCACGCTGCTCCATACCATCACTTGCATGCCAGTTTCAGACATGAATATTTGCTGGCAAACTCTCCCTAATGTCATTGCCATGGTTCTCCACAGGCCCCAATCTTTAACTGTTACGACCATCATTTTGATGACCTACATCATGTGGATGGAAGCATATCGTCAAATTTAATTTCAAAGAACTACTAAATAGGGTGCTTGAGCTGAAGGACCACGTCAAGCATTTCTTTTAGAACATAAGCTTCACGATCCGGAGAATTCTAGATAAAGTCAAAGGAGAGCCAACTCAACCCTAACAAAACCACATCCTCTGGCTATCAGTGCTTGAGAACCAAACTTCAAGAAAACTGGTATAGCGTTCAAATCAAGTTTTGGACCATAAATGCAGTTCACATTCAGCATCTAATGCAGCTTGCATTTCCAAAATCGGAGAACTTTTTGAAATAACTTAATACTTGCACTGAAAGAAGCACCTATGACCCTTACCTCAACTTGAAGAGATCCTGCTTTTGAATTTTCAATGCCCAGTATCGGTATACAGATAGTCCACATCACCTCGTCCACGACTTCATCATCTTGTGCTGCAGCCAGTGATATACAGTTGATATAAGGTTTTGGACATCTCTAATTTTTCAAACCATTTCTGAAAAGTATTTGTAAAATCGGGGCTTCACGATGTAGGTAAATCACCTCCCTTTCGCTACTGTTACAAGGACTGGCAATAGAGAATCAAAACATTGATTATTATTGTGAAGAGAAGTACGAGCCGTCAGCATTACTAATTGGAATTCAAACTTTTGTTTACATGTCTTTCCTAAGCCTAGCCATGCACGTTTGAGCTACCGACTTTTCTTAGCACAAGAAGAATCAGTAGAGTAGCGGTACAAACTCATAGCACAATCTCAAGATCGCACAAAGAACTTACCGCCTTAAACTCTTCTATCAAAAGAAGGTGGATTGTGAAGCCAAGATTTATTTTTCATTTGATTACCTGCAAACTTCAGCAGGTAGAGTAATGCCGCTACATACGTCATCAGTTTCGGGGTTTCCGCTTCAAATTGCTGTTTCACAAACCGCTCAGTTGAGTCAACTTTCAAAGAAACTTTGAGAAGATACTTCAGAGAAAGAAAGAATTGCTCGAATTAATGATTCAGTCCAGATTCGCGGCGCTACGACAGCTATAGCTGCATATCTTGAGCATTCTGATCATTTTTCATCGTGCAAGAGCTTCTGGTGATAGCTCTAGGAAATACAGAAATAAATAAATGAAGATGGCCCTAAATCGATCATTATTTGAATGCGAATTCAAGAAAGATAGCGCATGATGAAAGGCAGCTCCGCACTCTGAACTTCACAGCAGCTGGCAAGATCGATTAGAAATTTCAGGAACAGATTTTGCAAAACGTCAAACAGAAAAAGAAATCAAAAGCTAGTCGCTACTTAACCTGCGCCTCTTTAATCTCGGCTGGCCCAGCACGAAGCAAGCCTAAAAGAAGTGTCACGGGATCCACGCCCGTCGCCTGCATCACAATGTCAAGTGTCTCTCGAATAGCGTTCGTCGGAAGCTGTCGCAACCCGGCCATGACCGTTGCAGCTACTGCCATGCGTCACTCTGCTTCTTCTTACCCCTCGATTACGTAAAAATGCAACTACAAGTCTTTTTTAGCTTCCCTGCTTTCGCACATTCACAGAGATCCCGACTATTCTTCACTCAATCGGTAAGGACTACTCGGAACGCCGTATTCCGTTCTCGAAAGACCTCTAACTCCATCGCTTTCAAAGACAATTTCATGCACCAGCTTGTCCTTCACCTCTGCAATGCACTCAATTCTTCCTCTCCACTATGCTTTAAGTACAAAATTATTCACATTCCCTGTTGTGCGACCCTCATAACTTCCACGGAGCCTCCGCCGCCGTTTCGACAACTCTTCTTGATTCCAAGTTCCCAAGCGTTTGTGAATTGGAGAATAGTAAATAACTTACTGAAGACTCATCAGTGCCCAGTTTCTTTGCAGTTGGAACTGTACAAAACTTCCCTCAACCATTCCAACACGGAAAACGCGACTGCGTAGGTCACTACGTCCCTGTTTCCGGTCCTCAGCTTCATCGAGCGATTACGATGGTGACACGACAATCAACATGCCAAGATGTGGCGGTGTCGTCTTCTTGATACTCTCCAATCTTGCCACAAATGGGATGCCGCATGTGAACAAATTACTCAGAAAGCAGTTTTCAGCCAAAACCTAACATCGTTCCGCAATCAATCGCGAGAGTGCGATGACAAGGTGGACACTTGTGAATTCAAGTTCGAGGTGCGGAGATTAGTTCCCCAACCCGAAGTGAGTCAAAGCTCACAAAGAGAGTACATGTCCGAGAGAACCGACGCGCAGTAATCAATACTAGCTACGCACAACTAGATATCGTTAACTTACATGAATCTGTATCTACAGTTCTCGCGGTCGCCACCGACTCCATGGCTCGAACATTCTAAAGATGTAATTTCACCAAATAATATAATTTATGCACATACTCAATGTGCATAACTCTCATGTACAAGTGCGCCTCGCACACAATTGGTGAAATAGTAAAATGAAGTGCCCTGGCTAATTAATCCACGCACTTAGAGAAACATTTTTATCTGCGAATCGCTACCAAAGTGCGAGAGCGAGAGATTTTCACACTTGAAGCGTCTTGGACGGCGTCATTTCCTGGAACACCCGGAGCCTACTTTGTCGCCGCATCTCCATCTCGGAGGCGGTGAGGCTGTTATTCAATCCTTCGTGCTCTTTCGAAGGAGATCCAATTTCGCCGTTATTAGGGCGGCCAAAGGCGAGCTCGCTGGGGTTGTAAGTGAAGCCCATCAGATCCCATGTACTCGCCGTCGTCGTCGTCTTCTGAATGGGTGTTCGACTGATCTGTCTCCCAGGAGCGGCATGAAGCGGAGGAAGACCAACTGAATTACCGTGTGGAGATGTGTGGGAGGTGGAGGACTCCGTGACTTGTATTCCACCAAATTCTAATGCCGGCGATCGACTTGGAGATGTCGTCGAATGGTTCTCATCGGGGTCTCCACTTTTCCGATTATTATCAAAAACTGCAAACAGCCATTGCAAACGTGCGTCACATACATGTAGCGTTGCACTAAGCACTGGCACTAATCCGTAACAGTAATCCGTCAGTGCTAAAGTGACGACAAGCAGCTGCTTCCACATATAAGACTTGAAAAAGAATCACCTAATAAGCTTTAAATACTTCAAGGTAACAAAATGTGCCAATAGACAGAAGATATCATACTCTAAGACAACAAAAACATGTTTTAATATGGTTGCAGGCTATTACTGTTGGATTTTAAAATAGATTATTTTCTTCCGAAGTAGGACCATTGCAGATTAATCAGGGCTTATTGGTATCAAACCTCATTTACGTCTGACAGAGGTGAAAATTAAGTCTTCTCATACTTTAAGAGTAAGGATTAGCGTGCATGGATTATGATTCCTGTAACCTTGATCATTTCTACGTGCCTGCAGTCGGCTAGAATAGTCAATGCAATTTTTCACAACTTGAGTCAACAATAAATGAGATAGTCCTGAGCGTCAATTGATTGGTTTCAGTATAGAATTATTTTTCACCCAGAAATAATTACGTACCCAAGGTGATTTGATAACCCCTCCCGATTACAAAACTTTGTTACCAAAATCCTAAGCTTCAGGAGTCCAGTGGTGTTACCTGAAAGTGTAGTCCTGAAAGGCGTAGTCCACATTCCAGCGGACACAGGAGGCTTCACCGCCCGCCTCGCCTCGTCCATCACCAACACTTGGTGATCACCATATGTCAGATCGGAAGTAACAGGATTTTCACTTCCATCCCCAAGCGTATTGGTAATAGTTGAGAATTCTTTGACAGTGAAAGGTTGCACTAATTCCAGGCTTTTAGCTAGGTCTCTCATTGTAGAACCGAATTCTAATTCCGTAGTCCTAGAATCTGCTTCAACTTTTAAGCCACTAGTATCATTTGGAGCTTCTGCAGTATTCTCCGCCAACAAGCTCTCGACGTGCCATTGCATCTCTTCATCCTCGACGCTGCAGCTTGTGAAGGAGCTAGTTTGGGCAGTTCCATCCGAGCTTTCGTCGGGTGACGAGTAGTCGAATGAATCGTCGTCATCCAAACCTCCTTGAAGCCACCACTGAGACTGGAACGATTTAGCAGCAGGCTGTGGAATCGTAAAGCAACCGGCCATGTCCAGTCTAGGGGAGTTTGAATGGTCCGGTGGCAGTGGACCAAAACCCGATGTAGCGTAGAGGGCTCCAGTCATGGTCGGTTCCACCGGAGAAATAAGCTGTTGCTCCGATCGTGAAAGGCGGCGAGGTTGCCGCGGTACTGCTGGCTGAGGCTGCCACAAGGAAGGAGAAGAAGGAGAAGGAGAAGGAGAAGAGTCAGCTTGGATAGGGGTCTCTGTTTCACACCCCGGAATTGAGAATAAGCTCGGTTGTTTGCTGTCATGAAATCCCTTCTCTAGCTCATCCAGCATCTCTTGGGCCCGCTCAAAGGATTTGAGATGCGACTCGGAGGCCCAACGACTGTCGTGGCACGCCAGAGTCACGCTCTGGAGCATGGCTTTGGCTTCTTCCAGGCGCCCTTGCTTCATCAGGCAGATGCCCAGATTGCACACTTTGTTGTTGTCTGACTCAATTGACAATGCTTTCCTGGTATCCACAAATCAAAATGTCAGAATTAGACCACAGAAATCTATCAAGCAAAGTCATGTTATTGTAGCGCTTGTCGCAAAGGCTCAATGAGTTCTTGACACATACATATTCCTCATCCGCAACAGAATTATTTAGTGTCAAGCAAAAATCAATTCTACCTGTATACAGCTTCAGCAGCCACAAAGTTTGAATGCTGCATATACGCCCACCCAAGATTGCCCTGCAAGGTCATTCACGGTCCAAATGAAGTAGTAGTTCAAACGGATAATTTGACCTCGTGTTCACACCACGATGTCAAGAGGCACAACCCCTAACAGACGAAAGGATGTTCAACAGAATTGCAGCTGCAGTTCACGAGAACTCCGGTGACTCACCAGAAGGCGAGTCGCTTCCTGTTCGACAGAAACCTGGAATTTCTTGCCTTGTGAGCGGGCTGTCTTCGTTCGCTTGCCATTGAAAGCCATCCCTTGATGAATCAAATGCAGCTTGCGTTTCAGAAGGTCAATTTGATCATCAATCCTACCGCATCTCTGCAAAATCCAGAGTACATCGAATGCGTCACTGCTTGAAAATTCGCATGAATTTCGTTTAATAAATTAGCAACTCGTCACTATTTTGATATCATTCACTGGTTAACTCATTGTAATAAACATTTATGTATATGGATTGTGCACCTTGAAAAGGTCAAGGAGGACATTGTCGAGGGATTCTTGAGCCTGGTCGGAGCAGCGGCCACGCAGCGACTTAATGGCCTCAATCGCTTCTTGTGGGCGATTTTGCTGTTTCATCACGATTGCCATGTCCTTCAGCGCACTGTCAACACGATCTCCGGAATTAATTGCTGCCCAGAAGAGAGCTATTGCGCGATCGGGGTCTCTGTCCACCAACTGCAATCAATATAATCGGCAAGCTGTCATGATCGTTTGCCAAACCGTAAATTATGTTGTAGCCGATTCTCTTCTAATCCTCTAGACTCAGACTTACTTCAATCATTTTCAGATACACCGATCGAGAGAATTCACATAAACAATACAGCAGCATATGAATGAATTACTGAATGCAGATGCAGGACGGGATTCAGTTTGACGTACCTGAACATGCTTGGCCTTGACATATGGAGAGTCGCCCACTGGCACCTTGTGCACAACATGAAATGGATCCATTCTAGCTTGTGCTGGCCCATTCGAAACCGGCTTGATGGGAGAGCACGGAGCTGATTTTGACACACGCATGTTGCTGCCAGGCATGAATCCGGAAGCTGGACCCGCGAATTGCTCACCCCACATCATGTTCCTCTTGTTCCTTAATCATGTATTAAAAATTCTTTGCCTCCAGACGCCACTTCAAACAGATTGATGATGCTCCAAAACATGATGCGACGAGAGTTTCACTTCGATCAATTTCACAGCGTCCCGAATAAAATCCTATTACTTAATTGTCGAATTCATCTATTGTGGAAACCACGATTATAACAAAAATGTCGCTGAACTCGCATTGTTGGAAACCATTATCACTCACAATCATGGAATCATTTTTCCAAGAAACACAAGTCAACTTCAGTACTAGATCGTGAGAGCGTCTTTAAGCCGCATTGTAGTCATCCAAGCCTTCTTTGGCACCGAAGCTTCAGATCATAGGGACAGAAATTAACCGATGCCGGTTCAAGGACACTCGCAAACAGAAAAAGAAATTGGAGGGAACGATTAACAAAAGAAAACGTGGAGCTATGAATCTACAAAATCAAAACTCTTGCACAGACTTACACAAACGAGCACGCCCGATCAAATTCACTTGACCTTCACACATTTATGCCTGATTCCACGATTGCACAAGAAAAAGAAAGAACTTCAAGAAAAGAATAAAGAAAACACTCTCAGGGATGAAGAACCGAATCCGCAAGCACTACAGAACCTCTTCAAAACTCCACCTCCTCATCACTCAACCGCCAAGCTAAACAAACCAGCGTCGACCGATTGGGAGAACGTAACTAGGTGCAGCGAGCAGCTGCGAGTAACCGCGTACGTCTGCGCTTCCTCTATCCATAGAATTTGCAAGACGGTTCTGATTAACCTCACGGAAATGAAGATCGACGGAATAAATACTCAATCGGAAAACATGAAACTGCATTCTCGGAGGAGGAGAAGCGATGGCACGAAGCAGCAGGCCCTTCACAAGGAGCTCACAACGGCAAGGGAAAAGCGGGCGGATTTCCGAACCTTCACACCCGTGGTCGCGTGACCGTGATGCGGAATCTAGTACTGGTGTAGATTCACCGAGCGCGGGTCGGTACTGGAAGCGCGGGGCAGGGGTCAGGGAGCACGGGCACCCGGAAGGGGGTGGACCATATTGTGACCAGGTGCATCCCCCGGACCTGCTGCTGTTTACAGTTGGCCACCGTCGATGAGATTTGAGGTCAACGGCTGAGATCGGCGATTTCAATGTGATGAAGACACCACGTGGATGATTTCCGCGACGTGTCCTGCTCAACTGGATTTCCTTGGGTTTTAAGAAAAGGAATGTTATAATTCATGAAACATGTTAAAATGGAAATGGAAATAGTTCACTATACCCAACTATACCCAAAAAATTGGCAAATTCATATTTACTTTAAACATGAAGCAAATAGCTATTTTGAATATTTTATTTGATAGGGATACTGGCTTATATTGGCTTATACTGGCTTATACTGGCTTATACTAATAGCTTGGGTGTACAGCTTTATAATAATAACGTAATAACCCTTTGAGGAATCAAAATTTTCCTTGAAGCAAAGTATGGTATGTGTGGTTAGAGTGAACGGTGAATAGTGTTTTGACTTTGGAGCCTAAATGTGGTGTTTGGTAAGACATGTAACATTCAGTGAGCAGGTTGAAACATTTCAAAAAGAATCCTAAAGTCATTTTTTGTCAACAATTCTTTGAAAACCAAGCCCAAAGGACTTGGCTTGTCATTGCTATGCATTCATATGTGATTATTAGAAGAGGATTTTTGGGCCTCCAAAAGATTGTTTCAAGGCTGTTCCCTGAAATTGTTCCCACTACTACAAACCAACCCTTGCAAGTCTGAATTTTTGAATTTCGAAAATAAAAAATATAAATTTTAAATTTTAAAAATTTCAAAATGTCTTGCAAAGCAAAAAATTTATTTATTTTTTCAAAAAAGTATTTTGAAAACATTTTATAGTTTAATTAATTAATTAATATTATTCAATGTAATAGTCATTCAACCACATCAGCATGTTGATGTGGCAATGTTCCTAGCATTCCCATAACATTCCCAGCATTCGAGAACTTGCAGTCTTCTAACATAAGAGGATTTTTGGCCCCCAAGAAGACTGTTTCAGGGGTGTTCCCAGAAACTGTTCCCACTGCTACAGACCAACCCTCCGCTGGTCTGAATTTTTGAATTTTGAAAAAAAAAATTTAATTTTTAAATTTTTTCAGAATGTTTAAAAAAGAAAGAAGATTATTTTTATTTTTTCTAATTTCAAGAATTTTTTTAAATATTAAATAATTAATTAATTAATATTTTCTGACATGGCAGTTGCTCGACCACATCAGCACTGCGTTTCCAACATTCCCAATGCATTCCCAACGTTTGGGAACTCACAGTCTTATAAACCACCTGAAAATCCTCTTATGAACTGCCAGAAATCCTCTTACGCATCTAACTTTCTCATTCCAAGATTATTTCTTATTTGTATTTTGTTGAATTGCCATTTTTATTCATATTATTAAGGTTGACTGTACATAGTTGTATGCATTTTCAGGATATTATTAACCCCTTAAGTTCCTTGACTAGATTTATTCTAAAAATAGTCAAAAACTATCACTTACAATACTAGTACCAAGTATTAAAAAAAGAAATTTATAAGATTTATAACCATAGGATCATATAAACTAGCTTGAAAACATGTTGAAAATGTTTTAGAGTTTTCCACCATGTTGATTGTAAGATATTAGCATTTGAATGCTCAAAAATCATTTTTTACACCCTACAAAAAGAAGGCAATTGCACTTCAAAAGGTTACAATCATATCAAAAATATTGCAAAACAATGGCACTCCATTACATTTATTATTGAGCCCTAATAAGGCGCTTGCCTAAATTTTTTTTAATTATTTCAAATTGTACCCTGCAACATATAGAAAATAAATAGTATGGAGAAAGAAATAGCAAATGATTCAAAATACAAAATTATTGATAATTTATTTATGGAATTGAAAAATGCCAATTCCAAAAGTTCAATGTTGTGATAAGGAATCTACGTCCTATGATTTTTTTTAAATATTAAAAATTGAATAAAATAAAAGACTCCAAAGTTTATCTTAGAGTTAAAACAATATGAATATATATAAATAAAATAAACGTTGAAGCATCCAAAGAAAAGAATCAAAATGCAACTTATAGAAAGACAACATTACAATGTGAAAGGAAAAAAACTTAAGAGAATCCTTTGAACATAATTTTACCTCGAGTAAGGGATCCTTATAAAGGAAATATCTTTCAAGGCTTTGCTACTCAAAGAGCGGAAGACAAACCAAGATTTACAATGGGCTAAGGGGCCTTACAAAGAAGCTTTTCACACATGGATCCACCTTATTCTTCATGCAAGTATCTATAATCTTACTTATCAATGAAATTCTTAAAATATTTTTCAAAAATTATTAGATGGATTAGTTTTCTTTTGGCCCTTAAGTACTTAATGCATATAATATTTGGTGGATAACAATATATCAATAGAAAGTAGAAAAAATGCATTGTTTGGAATAAAGATATAGAAAATTTGAAGACATTTCAATTACTTATTATGAAATTTAAAAAATAATCTTATTATCTTTAGTTTGAGCAATTAGTGGCCAGGGATATGATTTTGTTTAATGAGTGCATAGGCAAGCAATCTTTTAACCCCTAAATGCCCAAGGCCTATATTGAGCTCCTTGGAATTTGCTCTAAATTGAACAAAATGCCAACATTTAGATAAGTTGTATCATTTAAATAAAAATTGTAACTATACAAATTCAAACTAGACATGTTAGAGATCACATAGGAAAAGAAAACACAATGATATCACTTACAAAGTAAAAAGATTAGAATGTTTGACCATGAAAGTGTTAAAAAGTGCAAAAGTAGTGTGAAGTCTTTCTATCTTCTTTTCGCAAGTCAAATTTGAAAAGTTGGTGAACAAAAACATATGAGGTTAAAGGGCCTAACATGCATAACTCCAAACAATTTATGGTTTTTAAAAATCTACTCTACCGTTTTTGTAAATGAATTTTGAATGTGACTTTTTCTCCAAGATCTAGTATATTTGAGGCTCATTTTCAAGAGCTCTTAACACTAAAAAAAGTCAAGATTGCAATGGATACCCTTGCACAAAATCTTGAATAGAAAAATCACTATCATTTATTTTCCAAATCGGATTTTTGGCATTGAAACTAGACTTCAAAAAAATTCCAAAAATAGAAACTACTAAAAATAGAAACTTTGTTAGGTTTAATTTAACTTCAAAGTTTTGGAAACACCAAATTCTCGTGCCTTGGGCATTTAGGGGTTAAACAATAACTGAATCAAATGCAATAGAATATGATTTTGATGGATTACATATCTCTCAACAGAAGAAATCCTTGAATTGCTACCAAATTGAGGGGTGCATCATTTGGGGGGGGATTGATGTACTTGCTTTTTTAATATTGATTGACGTTTTGTTTATACTTTTCATAGTATTTCATTCATAGTTGTGAATGTAATGGCTCAATCTTTAAAGTTTCAATTCTCCCATGGGAGACGAAATGGATTTTCTGCAGGTTCCTACAAGGTCAATTTCTGGAAAAAAATAAAAAATAAATTTAAGCTTTTTTTGAAAGATAGAAATACTTACCAAATTTTGTGGAAATATAATTGATGATTGGAAGGGAGTAGGAGTTTAACCATAATAAGCCCAAATTTCAACTTAGTGAGTCTGAAAGAAATCGACAAAAAATTAGAATGTAACTTTGATCTTTAAAGATTGTATTTTTTTTAATTTACATGGAAAGCTTTGATTCATTCCATTTAGATGTGAAAGTTAAGTAGCATCTTGTTTTGCAAGCATCCAAAGCATTTTCTTGAAAAAAATGAAGAGTAGGATTTATTTTTGAACTTGATCATCACATTTTTCTCAAAATCAGAACTATACTGAATTAACATGTTATATATTTCCTCTATTGCATTCCTATTTTATTATTCAATTTTTTAAAGAATTAAAATCATATTATTTTTTCTTGGAATTTTTTGCTAGATTTTAAAATTAATTATTCATGAATTTTTTTTAAAATCAAGGTATGTAACACAAAAATTTTAAGTTACGAGGATTCAAAGTCTCATAAACTAGCATATCTTGGTGCCTTCAAAAATCATGTTTTCTAGCATTAGTCTATTGCAAGAACCTAGAGTTTTGATCCAAAAAAGGCCTTGGGACTTTAGGGGTTAATTAAATCAACCCATAAAAGATAGGGAAGCCAATATTAGGTTTCGTATATTGAGGCAAGCCATTTCAATTAAAGTAAAAAAGAAAATTTAACTTTTTTTGAAGGAGAAAGTGTGTTATGTAACTAACCTTTTGGCTCATTAAGGGTAAAACACCCATTCTTGCACTTGTTTCTTACAGTGGACTGTAGATTCACCCAAATGCGTCAGTAGACTTCCCTTAATGTGTTCGCCACATATATGATTGTAATTTACTGACACAACTAAAGGACACATAGGAAAATTGGGTTGGCTGAGTGCTGATTTTTGCAGGGTTCAGTTTTTGGGGCACCTACATGATGGTTCCACAGGTCTAGGGAGCCAATACTTTGAAAATTTGTAGAAATTACATATTGTATCCGAAAAATCTAATTTCTTTTTCAATATTCATGATTTTCACTCACTAATACTAGAAAATATCATTTTTAGAAAAGGTTGCCTCCAACTATGCTGAATTCCTTATTTGGACAGTTTTGGGTGTTTCCACTGTAATTTGTGCATAGTTTTAACTAAGATATTGTAGAATTTTGAAGTAAAATGTGACATGGGTTTTAACGCAGGTAGGTATATAAACACTCTCATATTTATTTCATTATTTTTTCCATTTTTTTTCATTTTTTTTTCATTTTTTTCATCACAAGCCAGATGGGCATGAAGAAGTTCCATATGCATGCAGTCATTATTTTCTTAGAATAATGCTTCCTACAAAGTATAATGAAAGAATCACTGCAGTGAAGTAGCACAAAATTATTCATAACAGTCCAGGGGTGAAGTTTCAACGATAATGATTGGCCACATCCGGGTTGCCGAAACAAAAACAAAAAAACAAAAAAATAAAAAAAATCCAGGGAATATTTGACAATCAATATCCTCCCTTCAGCCCTTCTGCAATAGATACAAAATCGTTCCAAAATAACTACAAAAATCTTCACAGAAAATAGCTCCATTTAGATGAATGTATGCACATTTGGATGAATAAATGAGTTTATCATCCACCCTCCCTCTGTCTCGTGCACAATAATGGATGTAAATACACTAAGAGAGGAGGTTCTAAAACTATTCAGGCTCTAGAACCACCCACTTTCTCAAATCTACATTGTTTGTACATGTTGCTTTTTCATCTTTCCATGAATGTACAAACAATGCACATTTGAGGGGGTGGGCAGTCCCATAGCCCTCTACTACTTCAACTTCAAAATTTCATAACTGAGTTCCACAAAGCTCCAAAAAATATGAAACTACTTGGGATAGATGTCAATTTCACTTATCTTTCAAAGAAAATTTACTAAAAAAAGTAATTCAAGAAGTTTCAACCTCCCAAAATTTAGTTCCATCTCTTTTGTAGATGCTTTATGGTCGGGGTAAATTAGCCTCCTTGCTCAGCTATTCCAAGTAATTTCAGGGGTGCAAGTAAAGCAAAATGAGCCCCCTATTTTGTCCTTATCTAATTTACCTTGGACACTCTTCTAAACTAATTTGGGGCCTCTGATTGAAAATAAGAATTTAGAATTTGCAAAAAATATAAATTCCAGCGTTTTCTAAACTGTGGCTGAGGGCCTTGTCTAAAGTAGTGCGATGAGCCAATTGCAGAGCCATAGACAAGGGTGAAAGTAAAAAAAAAAGCTCCTTAGTTTGTGCCGTATTAATATGGATGTCAGTACCTCTCTAGACTAATTTGGTCTCTCTAATTGCAAATATGAACTCAAAATTTGCAAATTTCATTTTGCACAACAAATAAAACGTTCCAACGTTTTCTCCAAGATTAAAAAAAAGGGGGGACAAAACGGCCTCCGCAATCCGCTCGTCGCACTACTATAGACACGACCGTGGCCAAGCGAGGGCAGGGGTCAGTTCACCCAAGCCCACTTTACGGACAGTGGATATTTGTAAAGAGCTTCACGACTCCAACAAAGATAGCTTTTCTACAGCCTACAGTCTACACTACTGGTATGTAGTATATGCACTCACGTACACCCCACTTAATTATTAAAAACAACTGAACTTAGATGTGGGTATATATAATTCAATACAAAGAATCCCTTTGACTGAGAGATGCTGTTAATCAGTTAATATTGGCAACCCAAAAGTAGAAAAAAAGAAAAGGAAAAAAAGAAGGAAAAAAAAGATGAGTGGCTGATTCAGTGGCATCGGATAAGAATCGTCGAAGTCTCTCACTAATTAAGGTAGGGATCTCACTCCGTAGCTTGCCTGCCATTCTAAACTCTTCAGTGTGTCTGGATTAAGTGTCTAGGTGCAGAGAATGTTGCACTTGAGAGGAGGACCAGATCCAGTGTATTTGCTGGTCCGATGCTCCGATGTGAGCTCGCGTGCACTTTCGACGGAATGCTGCCTAGTCGTGCTCCTCTCGTAGTTGATGGTCAAATCGAAAGCTACTGTAGCTCCATTTTGTAGAAGGAAGCAGCTTCGGAGGAACAGTACGTATTTCGTTGGTAATACTGGACTGTACAGTAGTGCTTGGATGGTTCCTCAGTCAATACCAACTAGTAGAGGTCGAATCTTCGGAAGGCGGGGGGTAGTCAGTTTTTGAAACATTTTTACCACGTAAAGGGCCAATTGTGTGTTGAAATGGACAATTGGAAAAGGTGTGTGGGCAGGGCTGTAAGGGAGGAGGTCCATAAACCGACTATCTAAGGGCTGGAACAGAATTTTGGGCAGGTCAAACATCTTGAAGTATTTTTCAAGTGAATTTTTCTTGAAAGACAGCTGGAATAGGCATCTAACCCAAGTCGTTTCATATTTTTTGGAACTCTGTAGAATTAGTTATGAATTTCTGAAGTCAACATGGCATACCCCCTCAAATGTTCACTGTTTGTACATTACTGTAAAGATCAAAAAGCATCATGTACCAGTAATATACATTTCAGAAGGTGAGCGGTTTTGGAGCCTGAGTGGTTTTTGAGCGTCCTCCCTTATGAAGTCAGTTTTGGTTGGATGTTACTCATTTTTTTGATATAAGGTAGAAGGCTCAGTAATCGTCCATCTCAGGGCTGAAACTGAATTTTAGGGAGGTGAAACATCTTGAAATATTTTTTGGTACATTTTTCTTGAAAGAAAAGTGGAATTGACATCTAACCCAAGTCGTTTCATGTTTTTTGGAGCCTTGTGGAATTAGTTATCAAATTTTGAAGTTGAAAGGGCATAGGGCTCTAAAATGGTGCCATGGCTAAAATGTACATTGTCGGTACATTGCTGAAGGCTATGAAAAAGCAACATGTACAAATATTGTACATTTAATCCCTAAAGGTTTTTGACTATGTTTTCACCAAAATTGCTCCAAAACTGTCATTTTTAGGATAACTATCAAATTTTAGAAAAAAAACATTTTTAGAATAATGTAACCATAGGATCTTAGAGTACACTAGTTTGAGAGCATGTACAAAAAATTTCAGAAAATTCCGCCATGTAGATTGTAAGATAATAGTGTTTGAAGTTACAAAAATCCCTTTTTTATCACTGCGGAAATCCGGGCAGCTGCACTTCAGAAGGCCACATTTGTATGAAAAAATATTCAAAATGGTTGTTACTCTTTGGATTCATTCTTCAATTCAAGTTGGCTACATGCTCAAAAAATTTCAAATCATTTCGAATTGTACAACATGTACAAAAATAATAGTAAGTAGAGAGAAGTAGAGAATTATTCAAAACACTAAATGTTTAACAATTTACTTATTGAATTGAAAAATGACAGTCTCAATGGTTCAAATGTTGTAATAAAAATTCTACATCCAATTTTTTTTTTTTTTTTCAAAAATATTGAAAATTGAGTAAAATAAAGGACTTCAAAGTTTATTTTAGAGTAGAGAATCCATAACTACCCGCAAACTAAAATTCTTCATAACTTTTGACTCATTAATCCAAATGGAATGATTCAAAGATTTCCACATATATATAAATCTATAAAACCAATTTCAAATTTTAGTTTCCAAAAAAAGTGATTTTTTCTAATCTGCCCAAACTGCCCGAGTTGAGAAACAAACAACATATTATGGAATAACTTTTCAACTATGTAGTCAAAAGTCATGAAAATTGTTGGGCTTCAAAGATACTCCTCGTCCACACCTTCTATTAAATTTTGGTTCCAAAATATAGAAATCTCTAGTCACACGTACCTGCCCAAAATCGCTATGTTGCCAAAAAAGCACTTTGGTCCTTTAGGGGTTAAGGTAGGGCACTGTTTGAGAACATGCTCCATTTAAGAGCCTTCTACCTTACTAAGGCATGAGCATGTACATATACTTGATAAGAATATCTTGGGAGGGGTTATTGGATAACTTAATCAAAAGTTATGTTGCCATGAACTTTTTTAGGAATTTTGGTGATTGGAGCATATTTGAGGCATCTTTTGTAAAAAATACTCTTTAACTTTTGAAATTTGGAATGTATGTATGTACTTAATAAAACATGACAAACAATTTTTCCAAAAATAAAATAAAAGGAGTGATACATTGTTAGCTACTTAGGACAGTTTCAAGAAGAAAAAAAACATTTACTTTGGACTTCAATCACTATTATCTTGCAAATTGTAAAGTCAAAGTTAAAAAAAAAATTCCATTTTAGTTTGAATTTTTTTGTTTAACTTTTCTTTGTTTGGATTTCAAATAAAAAATTCTCACTACCGATACACAAAAAATCATCAAAAGATGACTACTGTATTTCCAATCACTTACCCTACTTGCATTGTAGAGTGATTTAGAATAAGCTAAATTTTATATTTTCTTCTAAATATTTTTGTAATTGAATCCAACATCATATACTTATAAATGGTGAAAATCTTCATTTTTGTGTAAAGGAAAAAATTTACTCTGGAAGGGCTTGAAGTCTATTGATCATGTTTTGAAGGATTGAAAAAAAGTTTTCAGTCTCACTTCAAATGCTATAATCTTCCAATTCATCTTGTTGATTGGAGTGAAATTTTTTTCTACACATTGTCTTACTTGTTTAATACACTTTTGAATTTTTTGAATTTGAAGAAACCTATTTAGTTTTGGACGACAACAGTTATAAAAATTGGCAATTTGAGACTTTTTTTCTTCCCAAATATCCATTGCCCATCAAGGGTTAACAAATACAAAAGAGAAGACCAGCATTGGGCTTCAAAATAGTTTGGACATATAGTCATATAGAAAGAAAAACAATGATTGCGTAATCTCGTAGTAGTCAATCAAACATAATACAACCTTGAAAGTTTTTTAAAAACCTTTGTAGATTCTTTTGATTGCTTTACTAACCTCTAAGATTGGTCAACTTAAATAAATAGCAATTCAATTTGTCAATAAGAAGGTACTTTCACTAAAATGAAAAAATATAGGAAATCAAGTTAAATTTTAGTTTCAAAATTTGATTTGTGATTTGAAGCCTTGAATAAAATCTTATACACAAGGTTCAAATATAGGTTGATAAATTGTCTCTTGTATCAATCAAAATACCAAAAAAAAATGGAAAAAAGGTTAACTTAATAACCCAAATTTTCATAGTTCATCAAGATTTGAAAGAAATATATTTACTGTGATTAAATGAGGTTTGAATTTATTCCTTGCATATAGTTTCTTTGTTTTCAATTAGACATTAGGTCCAATATATCAATTAATGTGCATTCTACATTGATTTTTGTATCTTTTACTACTCTCCTTGTATCCATGCAAAGGCCTTAAAAACTTTGAGTGCAAAGATAAAGTTTTGTAAATTCTACTTCTAATAATGAATATATAAACATGTAATGAATATATACATAATAAACTACTTTCAAAGAGTGGTAGTTTCAAATAGACACCTCAAAAAAAATTTAGAAAACAATCTTAAATTATTGATGATTGTCTTTAGAATATCTTAAAACTATCCAAAATTTGTCAAATATTCTTAGAATATTTATATTATATTGCATTCTCTTTCAAAATACCCATTTGAATCCACATGGGTTCAAAAAAGCATTTTAAATCCACTCCTTGAGACTTATATAGTATTTATCTTCTCCCTATATTCCTACAATGGTTTGTTTCTAAAGCAATGCAATTACCTTCACTCTAAATCATTTTCTAAGAGTTTATATATTTGATTCAAAGTAAATTCACGAAAATAGTAATCTTCATTCTTCATGCTAAATTGATAGAGGAATTCTTAAAGCAATATGAAAATTCAAATCATAAGCATTGTATTTAAAAGACAATCTTAGATCCAAAAGGGCTCTTATTCTTCATGTATTGAAATAAGGTTTGCAAATAAATCCTACATTTTAGCATCTTTCTGTATTTTGGACATTCTTAGGATTATTGTGTATTAATCAATTGTTTTCTAGATTTGGCCACCTTTTGCTTACATGTCAATCCAAAGTTTGTGAAAGTTTCATCTTCTCGAGTTGTAAAACGAGAATTTTATATACTTAATAATCTGACTAAATAACCATCTACAAAATCCATAAAATTCTTTGTAGCCTTTATCATTATTATACCTATGCTACAATGAAACATTATAGTCTTCTAATTGGAACAAGGATTTACAATAAATTTATATATAGTTACATGGATTCTACTATAGTAAAGTCTACAAAAAATTGATCATTTGAGAGAAGTGTTTGATTATCAAACAATGAGTAATCTAGAATATTGGCAAAGATAGTAGCTAAACTTTGGAGATTTAGGGATTAATAATAGGCCACTTTGTCTTACAGTGTTGTAATTGTATAAATCTTATTAACAACTGAGCTTCATCGTTGAACAATATTGAGAGCTACGTTATAACCCAAATTTTTATTTATTCTGCTTAGCTATTATTATTCATTAGAGTTGCATTGGACTCATTAGAGTCTCAACATTGACATCTATAAATGAGAGTAAAATTGAAGTGTTATGAAGGTCTTTTGTGGGAAAATTCTGAAACAACAGTACTCTAGTTATTACTAAGGATCCACAATTCAAATCATCCCTTTGCTTAGAAATAAGATAATTGTGACCTTCAATTAACCATTAAAATCTAGAATTGTTGTATTTTGGCACTTTCAAAGTCAAAAATTACTTAATAGGGATAACAAAGAGTTTAGAATAAGTTCTTATAATTGTACCTCTAGTTCCATGGATTGGTGCAAATATTATTTTAAATCTCAATTTAGCTTTTTCAATTCTATATAAGTTCTTTAATCTTATTTTTTTACATGAGACTATGTATAAAGCAATTAAATTCAAAGATTCATTAAATTGAGGATTTACAAATAAATGAATCCCAAAAATTTAGAATCTGCCCCCAAATTTTATAAATTAAAACTTATGTATTTATTCTTGAGGGTTTATGACCCATTGAAATTTTGGATTGTTATATTCTCATTGAATTTACTGAGGTACAATCTAATTTGCATATTTAATACTAAAAATAAGAATTTCAATAATAAAAATTATTCACAATTTAATATACATTCAAGTTCATTAAATTTGAACAATAAGTCTTTATAAGAGTAGATTTTACTGATTAGTTTTGGAAATTAGAAAACTGAATAGAAAATTCATAAATTTTAGAAAGAAAGTTTTAAAAATTAATATATTAAACTTTTTAGGACCTTTAATGACATAATTTTTTGAATAAAATTTGACATTTGATAAAGAAATGATAGTTTTGGATTTTGGTAGATTAATAAATAAAATATTTGTAAACTCCTATAATCAAGGACTCCATAGTTCTCTATGCTATCAATGACACTCTACTATATGTTTTATGGTGTATATTTTTTAATCAAGAGACTTTGGTGATGTAAAATTTCCTTGAAACCCAAAGATCATTAGATGTCTATTAGAAATAATTATTCATTGATAGTTTTTGGCTATTCATTTGTAATTCTACTTATTAAAATGATTTAATAGAAAATACTATTAAATAATTTGGAAAAGTGAATTTGTAACTACAAAATGTTGATTTTTTAATCTTCTAATGACACAATCAAAAAATATACACCATGATGTAATACACTTTGATGTAAACCTGTAAAGAAATTCCAATTTTATTGAGTATATATTTAATTTGTTATAAATTTTTTCACTTTTAATTCATAAATTTTCAATCATAGCCCTAAAATTCCCCCCAATGGAATTTTTTTCCAACCAATAGAAGGTATGAAATTGCATCTCTACAAGCATTAGATGAAATTTGAGGCCTCCAAAGGTTCATTTCAAGTTTGTTCCCAAAACAGTCCTTGAAACAGTTAGCTATAGTCAAGCCGGCATTTGAGTTATTTGTAGGGTCCCCCCTACTTTGGTCATGACTTTTTTTGAAGTTAAGAAGGTATCTATAGTTGAAGCGTCAAATTTTTTTGCAAAATACTTATATCACACGACTTCAAAAGTGGGGACCAAACTTTTTTAGGCACCATTTTAATAGAAAAATAAGTTTCATACCCACTTTTATTTCGACTTTTTTATGTAATTGGCTTTTTCACAAAACTCATGGGTTAAAACCCCGGTTTAGTATACTTTACGAATAATTCAATTTACCAAAAAAAATTTAAGTAAAAAATTGTGTGTGTGTGTAGGTTGGGGGGGTGAAATGCCCCAAAAAAATCCAATTTTTATTATTTAAAAAAATAAATAAATTTAATGACATGGCACTAACACAGCCACATCAACTTGCAATTTTGTAGTTTTTGCATTCCCTGACTATGGGAACTTGCAGGCTCTTAGAGGCCTCCAATGTCTTCTTATGTGAACTCTTGGAAACTATGAATTCATTATGCTTAGACTTTAGAGATGCAAGTTGTTGACAATATCCATTCATCCACCTCAATACTTTCATCCTTTATGGATTTGTTGTATATATATTCTTGTCGTCCACCCTGCTAATACAAGTTTTTCAATTATCATTCATGTATGTATGTATGAGTCTTCTTTGGAATTGTGTCGAACATGGTATCAGAGCGAAGTTTGAGAAGTTTTGCTTGAGTCTTTGGTGAGAGTTTTGTGTTCTTTTCCTTTTTTGCAACCAGTTGAGTACTTGAATTACAATAGCATTACGTCAGTATTCTTACAACAAAGGTACAGTCTTAAGACGTGCTAGTGCTTCGATTGCCATTTTACAATAGTACTTACAGTCATGTTGAAAGATAGTCTAGTAATTGACGAAGTCAAACTAACAGGCTTTGCAAACTTCCATCTATGGAAGTATATGATCACCCACATAGCCAAGAAGGAGAAACCTTGGTCGATTTTGACTCCTTTGCCTCCAGGCACTTCATATTCTTTGAAGGCCTCCTCAGATTCACAGGGATCTATAGAGTTAGGTGAAGAAAAAGTTGAACGTCTCATGTATATTTTGAGTATGTCGATCAAGCCTTCTCTTTAAGACAATTCACTAAATATCAAGAGCCTAGACAGCTATGGAACTTTTTATGTCAATCATTTGAAGTTGACAATGACAGCCGAAAGTTTGAGCTTAAGAATCGTCTCTCTTTATTGACCTTCTCTGAGAGTACCGGAGTAGAAGCATATTTTTCCCAATTCCGACAGAACTTAGCTCAACTCTCAGCAATCAGAGTTAAAATAGAAGACACTAATGTTGTCCAGATCATGATGAAAGCTCTTCCAGACAACTATAATTATTTCTTCTAAAATTACACTAGTGCAGGTCAATTTCCAACGTTGGGCCAGCTTCAAACTCAATTGTCACTTGAGGAAAGTCGGCGCCAATCTAAAATTGGAGGCAAAGTTGTCATTGAATCGGAAGTGTTATACTTTTGTGGACAACAACTGCGTTACAATGGACAGCAAAATTGAGTTACAGGAAGTCCAATCAATCGAACTGCCAACTTTCAAGGTAATTCAAATTCCTTTGGTAGTTTTCAAAATCGACAATTATGTTGTTTCTATTGTGGTCATTTGGGACATCCAAAAGATATGTGTCCAGACTCCAGAGCAATTAGCGGACATACGCAAACTAGAGGTAGATAGGAGGGCCAAGCTCGGCATCAAACTTCTATCGGCAAATTTGGTTCAAGAAGAACCGTTAATCCGTTATACATGAATTCTGAATCTTGTGTTGTTTCAGAGAATTCTGATCAAATTGATAAGCAAAACAAGTAGAACGAACAAAACTTCGAAATGTTTGAAGTAGCAATATCATCACTCGATATTCATGACTCAGACATTGGATGGTACTTGGATTCTCAAGCAACGCAGCATGTCAGCAGAAATTGAAATAATTTTGATAATTTAACTCAGTGTAGCGGTAGTGTCAAAACTGCAGAAGGTCAAAGTCATCCGATTCCTATAAAAGGGTCTGTTCATTTTTCACTTCCATCTGGAGAAAATAAAGAGGTTCATGGTGTTCTCTACGTACTTGGTCTGAGCAAGAACTTGTTATCTATTGGATCCTTAACATACAGAGGCATAGTTGCATGTTTTGATGACCAAAAATGCGTTCTTTATAGCCGAGGGAACAAACAGATCATAGCTGAAGGCATTTGTAATAGACGTAAATAAATGGTTTGTATCAATTATTGACTTTGAAATCAGATGTTGCAATCAATTTAGCTCAAATTGACATTGATAAGGCATGCCTCTGGCACCATCGTCTAGGCCATATAAGTTATGATAGATTGCATGCATTGAGAGCTAAAGGTCATGCCACGGGAATACCATACATCCCAGTTCATTCTGAAATTTGTGATCACTGTCAAGTAGGAAAGCAGCATCAAGAAACCTTTCCGAACCATAGTTAGACTCGAGCTACAGAATCTCTTGAATTATTACACGTAGATCTATGCGGACATTTTCCTATACCTTCTCTCGGAGGTTCACAATACTACTTGGTAATAGTTGATGACTTCAATCGAAACTGCAAATGAGGAAAAATATTTGCACAATTCAAAGTGATCGAGGTGGCGAGTTTATCTCTCAGGAATTTACAAAATTATGTGAAGAAGCTGAAATCAAACAACAATTGACTAATGCAAATACGCCAAAACAAAATGGAGTAGCGGAAAGAGCAAATAGAAAACTTCTTGAAATGGCACGGAGCATGACAACATTTGCATCAACTCCTTGTTATTTATGGACGAAAGCAATTAATACTGCCACATTTCTCCTCAACCGTTCACCTATTTCAACAAACTTCCAGGTAACGCCATTTCAGCGTTTTTGGGGAAAAATACCTGACATTGCTTTTCTTAGAATTTTTGGATCTAAAGTTCATGTATGGGAGAAGAATAAGAGGGATAAGTTAGATCCAAAATCACAAGTACGTTCTTTTGTGGGATATGACGAACTGACCAAAGGCTTTAGAATTTGGTTACCGCAAGATCAAAAAATCTTGTTATCTCGCAATGTTAGATTTGACAAATCAAATATAATAACTAGAACCTTAAAACCACCTACAAGCGTCCCTTTCTCGATCACATCTGAAAATAGCCCACCTACTACTACTATTATTCCTACACCTCTCCCTTTGACAGCTAATCCAAGACAAACAGAGCTGATTTTTCAACAGGAGCAATTTGATTAGCCAACAATAGATGACGCAGGAACTCCAGGAATAGATTGCTCAGATTCAACACAGCTTAATGAGCCTTGTGTACTTGAAAATAGTACAACAAAAGGACCCACAATAGTGCATGATCGACGAGTACAACCCCCGCGTGTCAGACAACCATCCATTTGTTTGAAAGATAGCTATGCCTTTTTAGTAGAAACTCCTACTGTGGAATCTATATTACCATCATCACCCAATTATATAGAATTTATTGAACCTATAGAACTAAATTGTTTTTTTGGCGTGATAGATGAACCTTTGGAACCCTTAACTTTTGCTGAAGCAGATGCTAATCCCGGTGGAAAACAGCCATGAAGTCAAGACGTGACTCACTCGTTAAAAATAGAACATGGGATCTTTGCGAACGACCACCTCGCATCAAACTAGTGATAGTTAGATGGATATATAAAACAAAAGTAGGGACGAATGGTAAACCTACCAAATTTAAAGCATGTCTCGTCGCTAGAGGTTTCCAACAAACTAAAGGCGTTGACTTCCACGAAGTATTTGCCCTAGTGGCTAAGTGGAAGGCCGTTAGAATGGTGGTGGCATTATTAGCTAGTAATGAATGGGTGCTTATTCACCTCGATGTGGTTACAACTTTTTTGAATGGAGATTTAAAAGAAGTTGTTTATATGGAAGTTCCCAAAGGGTTTTGTGACTCTTCAACGACAAATAAAATTTATAAGCTCAAAAAATTCCTTTATGGACTTCGACAATTTCCACGAACTTGGTTCGAAAAAATCAACGGTTTTCTTATCGACCAAGGATTATCTCACACCAAAGTTGATTATAGTCTTTTTTATATTCACTAGTAGGAACCCTTGTTTAATGTAACAAGGCCTAATTTTTCTTGATGGATTTTGCTAGGCATCAAAAGTGACAACCTGTGTTTTTATGTCAACTAAAATGTTCAATACAACATCAATGCTGACATAAAAACACGGGTTGTTACTTTTGATGCCTAACAAAATCCGTCAAGAAAAATTAGGCCTTGTTACATTAAACGGGGGTTTCTACTAGTGATTACAAGTACCAACAGTGTCATCATCTTTATACTTTATGTGGACGACTTATTGATCACTAGATCTGATAGCGAGGGCATATACACTTTAAGGCAAAAACTCATGGATCGCTTTGAAATGATAGATCAAGGCATTGTAACGCAATATCTTGGAGTTGAATTTCTTCACTCACCTTCAGGAATTTTTCTCTCACAAAAAGCATATGCAACACAAATTCTCAAGGAGTTTAATATGGAGTTTTGTACTTTTGCTTTAATACCAATGGCAGAAGGCATTCACCTCGGGAAAGAAGAAGACTCACCAAGAGTAGATGCTCGGCAATTTCAAAGACTAGTAGGAATGCTCATCTACCTAGTCAATACAAAATTAGAGATTCTTTATACTACAGGAGTATTAAGTCGTTTTATGCATAACCCAAGAATACCTCATATGGATGTAGCAAACCAGATTCTCCGATACATTTGGGGATTGTTAGATTTTGATAGCTTTTATAAAAAAAAAGATTATAGCACATCAATATTAGGATACACAGATGCAGACTGGGCAAATTGTAAAATTGACAGGAAATCCATCACATGATGGATTTTTAAATCAGCCGGCGGCCCTATTTCTTGGTCTTCAAAAAAGCAACATACTGTTGCAGTCTCATCAATAGATGTAGAGGCAAAGGCACTTATAGAAGGAATAAGAGAAGCTATCTGGTTATGGACTTCTCATTGAAAACTCAAGGAGTTCAGCCAAATCCTATCACCTTATTTTGTGACAGTCAAAGCACTCTCAAAGGCACTGCTCAAAACCCAGTGTATCATGAACCATTGAAACATATCAAATTTTGGTTGCACTTTATTAGGGAAAACGTTTCAGCAAGAATAGTGGAAACTCTCTATATTCAAACCCAGGACCAAGTAGCAGACATATTCACTAAGCCTCTTGGGAAACAAAGATTTATTAAACTTAGAGATGAGATGGGAATACAAGAAATGAGTCTCTTGAAGGAAAACTAGACTCCGTGAAGGTATTGCTTTGCATCACTAAGAGATCTAAAGCTCTTGTATTCTGCCTTTCGAAAACCCTTTACTTCTTTTTCACAATCTGTTCAACTAGTATAGATCCTAGGTCTGAATCCATGTCGAACAGCGTAGTATTTGCGAACCATTGAAGGGGATGCAATTTCATTCAACTCAACTCCTATAGAACCTAATGACCGTTGGGCAACAATCGTTTGACTGTGATCTTGTAGTCCATAGTAAGTTGCCAGAAGGAGATTGAGACACCAATTAAATATTTGTTGCAGGATCACCAAAGATCAACACCAACCAAACCAACTCAAACTGCACATCGATCCACCAATTATAACTGTGTGAGAAGTAATGTTAGAACACTTGTTTGTACAAAGATCATAAAGCGACAACAACGGCTCTCTCACCAATCATCTTCGAAGCTCACTTGCACTGTGAATCGCTCCAACTTCCAAGAACTCTTTTGACTGCCTGTACACAACTACAAATGTATATAGTAGTAGGAAAGTTCTTTGTAGTAGTACTTCATTATTTCAATATCTCGGTGCGGGGGGGGGGGGTGTGTGTTGACGATATCCATTCATCCACCTCAATACTTTCATCATTTATGGATTTGTTGTATATATATTCTTATCCTCCACCCTGCTAATACAAGTTTTTCAGTTATCATGTATGTATGTATGTATGTATGAGTCTTCTTTGGAGTTGTGTTGAACACAAGTTGACCAATTAAAAGTCATAAGTTCTATTTTGGTCAATATAGAAATTGTAAAGATCTATGCCCTATCATTACTTGGGAGGGGGACATTATCGAAAATATAGAAAATGGGGACACTGAACTTTTAACAATTAGTCAAGCTTCATGCTACATAGACAGTACCACCCATTGAGTAGCTACCCCCAACATTTGATAGCTGTAAACAATGATGTAACAAGATGTTTAGCACATAAAGACAAATCTAAATACTTGGTAGTTAGGTATTTTGCTTCTACATAGATCTGGTGTATTATTTGACCAAGGTTTGGTGAGACTTTGTGAAATTCATGACGTTTAAATTTTAACAAACTATGTAAATTATTTGAGTAGAAGAAGGCAATTGCAAGAAACACTTGTCCTATTTTTTGTCACACCTAGTTTGCTGGTTTGTTTTTTGGCCATAACTTTTATGTTTTGGCTCCAAATGACTCAAGATTTATAGGGAAGATATTCATAGGTACTATACACATTCTCTAATTTTTTCGTAATTTTCAAAAATATTTTGATTTCAAAATAGTACTAGTGATTGAATGTCACACTTAGCAATTTAGGGGTTTTTAGTCACTAAGGAGTACCTTTTTTTTAATGATTTTGAAATGAAAATTTGATGAGATGGTCTTCTAGTAGACTTACAACTCTCCATGTGAGGAATTTTGAAAAAAGTTATTTTTATGTTGTGTGGAAGTCCACAAAGTGAGCTTCTTTCTGGTTGCATTTTTAAATATATAAAGTATTATTTTAGTGATTTTTTTGATGAATGACCATCTCCATAGAGTTTTTGCAAATGTACAATTTTTAGTTTTTTATTTACTTATTTTTACTAATTTTTCCGAATTAAAACATGAATGTATGTATTTTCTTGAGGTTTTTTGCTTTTTAAGTTCTCCTACTTAGAGAATTTTTCTATCAATTTCCTTCGGTGAAAACCTTCATCTTAGAGGTGTATACATTATTCGTATTTTTTTTTAAATTCAAATTAATTTTCTAATTTTTAAAGTACTTTAGAAAAAGTCATGAGTATTGTAGTAAAACGCAACAAATAGGACAAGTGTTTCTTGCAATCACCTAAGATGAAATTTGAGGGAAACAAAGGGCCATTTAGGGGTTGTTCTTTTATCTTGTTTAGGAACTATGAACGATCCCTCTTGCATAAATTTTTCAAATTTTTGGAAAAAAATAACTAATTTTTTTTTTTCAAAAATTTCAATAAGTATTAAAATTTTGAATTTAGAAATTTTCTTTAAAAAATACTTTAAAAATATTTAAAATTTTAATTAATTAATATAAATTGATTTGGTATGGTCTCATCCTCATCATCATACTGTTGTGGCAAATTCCATTGGGATTAGTCCAAGAATTTGAAAAAACTCAAGGGAAGTCACCGGCTTCTAAAGCCCCCCAAAAATTTCTATTAGAAGTGGAAACTTGAGTTCAATGAAGGTTTGGGCAATCCTATAGTAAAACTCATTTTGCAAACCTAATTTCTTTGGCCTCATTTATAAAAGTTCACTATATGTTTTATTGATTGGAATTTGAAATAAAAATGAACATTTTATGCTACCATTTGCAACTATGATATTGGTAGTTGTAATCCCTTTGCATCTCATTTACCATGTCAACGTCCTTCATATTTTCTAAATATTCTAGTTATTGCACAATAATATCCACGTCTTTAAGAATGTCATTCACCCAATGTTTACATGTAGGTCCTTGTAGAGCCATAGGATCTACAATAGTATGCAAAAAAATTACAGGCTTTAAGTCAAACCATGCTATTGGTGCCATTAGGGTGTCTTTATAAATGAATCAAACAAGAGTTGAATGACGGTATTTGCCTTTTTTCAATCACCAAAGAAGAGTTGGTACATCAATTTGGGTCCCTTTTAACATCCCTATGGCATAAGTTCCAAGATAAAAGAGCTTAATTGTCAAACAAAGAAGGTGATGTAAAATAATCAATTATAACAACAATATATTTGCAATATTCAAGGCTATTGATGAGGTCTAAAACTAAATCTAAAATGATATGCTCACTAGGTAGACATCTATTTCATTTTGATTGTTGAAATATAGAATGACATTGTAGATAAAATGGGACTCTATAGACACAAATGCCTACAATTTGAAACCTTATTTTGTAGGCTTCCCTACCATATATTGTCTAAAGCCAAAATAACACTTCTTGTGGTTATATAGTTTTTTTGATCTCCTTATGAAGTGGTTTACCATAAACCTCACCTTTTCTATCTTATCATACTCAAGATACAACCTATCAAATTCTAAAGAGTTATTATTTGTTATATAAAGACAATGCATTAAGGCTTCAAATTACAAATAGTTGAGGATTTTGGGAATTTTAGGGCATCTATAGAAAAGATCTATCTTCCAATAATCCTAATGGTGGAAAATTCTTTGATAGCCATAGGTATGATGCACCCCAACTAGCCTTCCATTTGGCGCAACAACTACTACAAGAAAATAGACAAGTATATGATTGTAGAAGAATGACTTTTTATCCAAAATGACCAAAAAATGACTAAGGCTTTCTAATTGCACCAAAAGAGTTTGTTCTACAACATCCGAGTCATCCTATAGTTGTTAGTATGACTTTGGGATGAAGCATTAGATGAGATTTGAGACCTTGGGAGGGCCATGTCAGATTTGTTCCTAGAACAACTCCTCAAATTGCTGCCTGCTGTTAGTCAACAATTTTTTTTTAAATGGTCTTGAAATGCAAAAAAAAAGATCCAATTTTCTTTTTTCCAAAAACAAATAATGATGTGGCATAGCCTCGGTAGGTATGAGGATAAGTTATGGGTAGGTATGGTTTTTGAAGAATCCATACCTACCCACAAATTACAATTCCTCATAACTTTCAATTTATAAATCCAAATGGAATGATTCAAAGCTTTCCGCAAACAAAACATTCTAAAGAATCAATTTTAATTTTAATTTTTTCCAAAAGTCATTTTTAAAGAAGTTTTTTGAGGTGCCCAAGCTGCCCAGAGATCAAAGAAAATCACATATCATGCAATAACTTTTTAACTACGTAGTCAAATGTTATGAAAATTGTTGGGCCTTAAAGCTACTTCTTGGATGCAAGTTGTGCGAAAATTTCAATGAAAAAACAAACAAACTCAATTCGTAGTGAACTACCCAAAATCGCTATGTTGCCAAAAGACGCAGTTTGGTCCTTTATGGATTAAACTAAACTCAATTGTTGTTAATTATGGTGACTACCTTTCATTCGAGGGTGACTATATAATGATTTTTGCATTACTGCATTGTACCAAAAAGGCTTCTTCCTTTTCTTTAATTTTTTGTTGTCTTTATTTTTGTTGTTTTATTGTTCTTTAAATTTCTATTTTAATATTTTATTCCTCTTTTTTTCTTTATGAATTTTTAATCTCTTTTATTTATTTATTTGATTTATTACTTGAATTTATAAAAAGAATTTCATTTTTTTTCATTTTAAAAAATTTAATAATTTAATAATTTTTTTTAAAAAAATTCAAAAGAATTCTCTTGTCTTCTTCATTTCTTCAAGTCTTTTTTTAATCTTTTTTATTTTTCTACTCTTTGTTAAATTTTTTATTTTTAAAAATACTTTTTTTCAATAGAAGTTTCTTTTTTAATTTTTAAATCATACATTGTTGGTGGCCTTTTCTCTTATGTGTATGCATTGTTTTCTTCTTCAAGATCCATTGTATGATTTACTTAAACTCCTAATAGTATGCTAGCAATGTTTTCTAGAAATTTGTGTCATTTTTATAATATTACTTTTGAATACTTCATATGACTCAAATTTGATTTTCTAGAGGCCCTGACAAACATACTCAAAGGTATTCAAATGGTTGAGGCTTGAAGAAGGTCATCGTTTTGCAAACAATGGGGAATGCAGGCCATAAATTTGAACCTCCCAAACTACAAGGCCTAAAAATTGCATAGGACAATTTTAATAAGTAAAATTAATAGAATATTCATAAAATTTAAAAATAAATTTAAAAAATACAAAATTATGAAATTTGATGTCACAATATTAGTGCAACACTACACTATGGTTATTTAATTATTTATTAATTATTATCATTTATTATTTATCATTAATTAATCAATAATTAGTTATTATTAATATTTTATTAACCTTTGATTTTTAATTTTTAAATTATTGAATAATTTATTGGAATTTATACTAGTTCGTAGTTTGAGGAACTTCACTCAAATGGTCCTTTGAAGGCCTCAAACTTATTGTAATGACTCAACGGCTAGTCATTGGCCATTGATATATGGTTACAGTCAATTGCACTAGATGAACTTTGGGCAAAACAATGTACACCAAATTTGATACATTGCAATAATGGCATTGTCAAGCCAATCAGACGCACAAAGTGGTGTACTTCACCCTTACAAACAATCCTAAATTTTTCTTGTAGACATTTAATTGTGCACACATTTAATTCAAGAAAATCCTCTACTATGCAATTCTATTTTTATTTTTAGTGTTTGAAATAAGTATGCTTTGATGAATAGGGGTTAAGCAAGAATCTACATTAGAGGATTTTTGAGGCCATTAGAAGACTATGGGTTCTTGGACTACGGGAATACAGTTTCTGTTGCGTGAACAAGAATCCTACATGGTCGAGAGAGTGCCCCGTCATTAATTTTTTGAATTTTTTGAATTTTTTTGGGCTATTATTCATATTTCAAGACCCCCAGTTTTTTTATTTATTTTTGGTAAATGCTAGCCTAATAGCGGCCAACAGTTACGGGAATAGTTTTGGAGAACAACCTCAAAACGGCCCTTTGGAAGCCTCAAATCCCCTCTAATGAATGGTACAATTTTGCAAACGCATCACAATTTCAATGGTATTGAGTTGTAATTATTGGTAAATACAATATATAGAAAAACTAAGTCAAACTCTTGTATTAGCTAGAGCTAGCCGCATTTTGATAGAAAAAATGTTTCTTTCTTATTAATATGTACAAGAAACTTACAAATAATAAAAGCAATGTTCTTTGATTCATTTCTTCATCCTCTATTACAAACAGTTTAACTCCTTAAGGACTAAGGTGCATTGGCTACATAGAAATTTTGGGTAGGTATGTGTGACTACAAATTTTTATGTTTTGAGCCCAAAATTTAATGAAAACTTAAGAGTGAAGAATATTTTTGAGGCCCAACAATTTTTGCAACTTTTGACTACATAGTTAAAAAATTATTGCATAATATGTTGTTTCTTTTTCAATTTAGGCAATTCAAGCATAGTAGAAAAATCACTTTTTTTAGAAACAAAAATTTGAAATTCGTTTTGTCAATTCAAATACACGTGGAAAGCTTTGAATCATTCTATTTTGATAAATAAGTCAAAAGTTATGAAGAGTTTTAGTTTGTGGATAGTTATGGATTCTCTATTCTAAAATAAACTTTGAAGTCCTTCATTTAACTCAATTTTGAATATTTTTGGAAATTAAAACAAAAAAACTAGGTGTAGCTTGTTTATTACAACATTTGAACCATTGGAATTGGTAATTTTCAATTTCATAAATAAATTCTTGACAATTTAGTGTATTAAATCATTCTTTATTTTTTTCTACTTGCTATTTTTTTCCTATGTGTTGTACAATTCCAAATAATGTGAAAATTTTCCTCTATATAATCAACTTGACTTGAAGAGTGAATTTAGAGAAGCACCATCATTTTGAACATTCTTCATACAAATGCGAGCTTATAAAGTGTAGCTATCTAATTTTATGTAAGGCCAAAAAAAGAATTTTGGTCAATTCAAACACTAATATCTTGTAATCCACATAGTAGAAATTTCTGAAATTTTTCCCCATCTTTTCAAATTAGCATGCTACAAGATCCTATGATTACATGTGTTTAAGAATAAATTTTTCCAAAAATTTGAACCTTGTGTTAGAAATGGCAATTTTGGAGCATTTTTAATTAAAACATACTCTAAGAACTTCAAGGGGTAATATTTTTTCCACCTACCTAGGGGTTAATATTTACAAGCTAAAACAAGTTGGATTTGTTTTGAAACATGTGCAAACAACCTTCTACATTTCTCTAGCATAATAAAAGTCAAAGATTCTTCAATATATTCTAATAACTTTAATATTCATATTGAACACTTTTATATTAATTGAGATGATGTATTAGCACTTCTCAAAGATATTGTAGATTGAAAAATTGGCCACTCAAGAACATTAAACTTTTGTCATCTCAACCATTGGCAAATATCATTTGTTGTATGTTTAAGATCATTAGCATACTAAAAAATCAAATGTCAAGGATTAAGATTGTAAGCCATGACAATGTAAATAATTCTCTTTCTAAAATTTCCATGTATTGATGTTGATCTATTCTTCCTTGAACTCTACAACAAATGCTAGGTTTTTAGAATGTCATTAGATTAAATTTGAGGACAAGGGAGAGCTATTTTAAAATTGTTCCCCTTATTATGTAAGTTGTCTACAGATTGTGAACCAACCCAAGTCTCCAAATACTTACTTTTTTGAACTTCCGGAGAAGAATTAAATTTTTTTCAAAAATTTCAAAACTAAAAATTGATTAAAATAATCATTATGTTTTTTAATAAAATATTTTTTTAAATACTAATTGATTAATATTATTTGACATAGCACAATCTTGCCCACATTAGATTGTTGATATAGCATAGTTCCTGAATAGTTTCCATTTTCTCCATAATGATTGCCTAGGAACTCATTGTCTTCTAGAAGCCTCAAATATTCTTTAATGTATGCAATCCTATTCCATCACCAAACCACCACCAAACTTTATTGTTTGCTAAAACTATCTTGAATTGCAAAATTGTCCATCACAAATCCAACAACAGTGTACTTTGACCATTTGAGCAAAATCAATTTATTCTTATCTCATCAAAGATAATGTACTCCTTGTTACAAAAGGTCCAATATTTATAATGTCTAGTAAATTCAAACTCCTCCTTGATGTATTTCTACTTCAATTCTAGCTTCTTTTGCCTCACTTTCAATTTAAGCCATACATCATGTAAAGTCCTTTTCATAGTATTAACACTTATTATAACTTGGCAACCCCCTAAAGACATATTGGACAACCTAAGTCATAACATCAATATCTCCTAAATGTAGGAGCTTTGACACATATTTTCTTCTATGCATTTGTAAGCACTTGTGGTTTGCTACCACTGCTAGCTTCAAGATCAAAGAATCTCTTTTCTAATATGTACAACATGACTCCAAATCACTTGCAACTCATTTGCTACATCTCTTGTAGAAATATTCAGCAACTTCCAAATTCACAACTATAGAGTTATCAATGTCTATTCTAGCACTAATATAACCCTACTTCAAATACACCATCATAATTGAACAAGATCCACAAACGTGTAGATAGCTTTGAACTAAAGTATAGTCCAAATGTATAGTAAATGAGGATTTAGGTTCTCTTACGTTGGATTTCTCTACTTCAACTTCATTGTGCTTGCTTGATGTGGAGAGGTGTCTAAATCTAAGTCACGACATGTATGAAGAATGAAGAACTAAAATAGCAATTTCTAATCACTTGTATAAGTGAGGATCACCCAAAACCCACAATGTATCCAATTGTGTGTATTTTTAGAGTTAGTAATCATTTTAGAATTTAACCCCTAATTGCCCAAGTTAACAAAATCTAGTGATTGCAAAACCTTGAAGATAAATAAAACCTAACGAAGTTGCTATTTTTAATATTTAATATTTAAAAAAAATTCTTTTTGAAGTCTAATTTTAGCATCAAAAATGTGATTTTCAAAATGATTGATTATGATTTTTCTATTCAAGATTTTGTGCAAGGGTGTCCACTACAATCTTGACTTTCCATAGTGTTGAGGGCCTTTGGAAATGAGCCTCAAATATACTACATCTTAGAAAAAAAAACACATTAGAAATTCATTTAAAGAATTTGTAGGGTAGGTTTTCAAAAGTCATAAATTGATTGGAATTACACATGTTAAGCCCCTTAACAAGCCTTTAACCTCATGTTTTTTTGATGCCCAACTTTTTAGATTTGACATGTCTAAAGAAGATCAAAAGACTTGATTCATTTTTGCAATTTTAAAACCCTCATAATCAAACATTATAATCTTTCAATCCACAAATGATATTGTTATGTTTTTTTTTCTTAAGTGATCTCTAACATGTCTAGTTTGAATTTGTACAAGTACATTTCAAAAACAATTGATAAAACTTATCAAAATTTTAGCTTTTTATTCAACTCAAAGCAAATTTCAATTCCAAGAAAACTCAAAAAAAGGCCTTAGCCTTAGGGGATAAAATATAGATAAACCATAGATAGCTTATTGTTTGTTGACCAGAACAATACACTATCTATGGTATATCTAGATTTATGTTCTAAAATGACTACTGTATCTCAAAATTGACACAATTGGGTATGTAATTGGTTTCAGGTGCTCCTCCCTTGTTGAGTGCCAGGTAGCAGACTCGGATTTTTCCTCGTGACAGTGGAAATATAAAATTTCATTCACTGAGTTGTCAACAAGTGAGGCTCAAATTTCCATTCTGGACAGCTGACTCAGTTTTGCTGCGAACTGTAGGTGCACATAAGGTATTCAAGGACAGAATAGAGGGTCACATTTTCCTGGCTTCAAGGGTAAATTTACTCTATAAATAAGCTATCAAACTTCAAAGAGCTGAATGTAGGTTTACTTATAATCGACCTGAGATTCTTACGTTCAAATCAAGTACATTACAAAACTATAAAAAAGGTCGCTTTGGGATAACCGCAAATTGGGTGTACTTGTCCACCTTTTTCAGCCGATATGGCACCGAACATGGCTCTATAATCCAACATTCACTTCTATAAGTAGAGCAAACAGGAGCTCCTAATGTATGATAGTATTAGGAGCTTGGTCAAGATACATAAAATTAGCAGACAACGAAAAAAGCAATGAGTGAGCACCCGAAGCACAAATCATTTGCAGCAAAAGTAGATCCCGACTAGAAAGTTCTTATTGGCATTGAACGAATTTTAGCTATTTCCAAACCCTAACTGACGCAGCCTATACATGTCCCCCAAATCTCAACTTCTAACCTAGAAAGAGTGATTCAGTCTCCAGAATCAGGGGTAACAGAAAAAACGGAGTTTCCTCAACATTCAAACTAAAGAGACCTGGTGAGGAGGAATGCTCCACAGCTTTTCTAGCCCTAATGATTTCCTGCCCAGCACAAACAGACATCTGATACCTCTGATTCGTAATCTTCCAACCTGGCCAAAAATCACTAGTACAACTATTTCCTTTGCATATGCAGACATCGCCACTACAGGCAAGCAACTGAAAAGCGCCGCGACAAATATAATTCAACCATCCTCCATCAAAATTTTGGGTTGAAAATCAATATATGCCAGCGACAAATTTCTTGAATTAGCGAACCTTTCGTAAAAGAGGGGGAAAAGCGGGTTAGCACTACATTCCCAACCTCAAGCCTTGGCTGCAGCACTCATCAATGTTTAAACAACTTGATAGCTGTCCACCACCAATTGCGTTCGTTTTCCAAACTTCACAGCAAGGCCGTTCTGAGTCTGAACCACAGATCCAACCTAAACCAAGAAGCCATTCATCAATAGGCAGACAAGAGAACTGAAGTCGTGATAAATGGCAGATATAGAAAACAACTATCAGATAGAGTATTTTCGATAAAGTCCTACTCATAGGCTGGTGTAGATTAACATACCTTAATATCGCAGAAGGTCTTGCTTGCCGAGAACTTTACGTCAATAGGGAAAAAAGAATTTGGATCTGCAGCAGGTACTACAAACTCCATAGATCCACTGGAACAAGATGCAAATCAACTTCTGTTAATATTCGGGAAATGAGAAACCACGAATGCAATGCTCAAATAACACTTCCGGCAGGAGGAGATCAATGGCTCTGTATTACCTTCGGTTTGTATTGTCGATAAGCGTGATGGACCACTCCAACACTGAGTTCCTAGAATCATACCTGGAGTGGCACAATAGGGTGAACAAGAATCAGTCAACGTGCGATCGACAAACTACAAAGACAATTCAAAATTTCAAAACACGAGACAAACTTAGCACCCAACTAACCTCCATTCACCGTCCACTTGATTAACAGTTGGAACATCATGAAGAGCCGGTAATGGGATCTGGATTAAAACATTCTGCAGTTCAAATGCTTTGGATGCCTCGTATTCAATGTTGACATAAGATTCTCCACCGGACACCGATGGCCAGCAATTGACTGAAACAAAGCACCTTCAAATCAATTACCTTGATAGAACAAGAAATCGTTTATTACACAGACAATCACATATATGCAAAACAAGCGGCACACAAAAATCTGAGTAGCAAAACGACAAATTAGACATCCTACGACAGAGGGCAAACTCGGAGACAGAAACTTTTATTTCTGAAAAAATCAATTCGGAAATATAATCAATTCAAGCATAAGAACACATTACTTCACAATATTTCCAACTTCACGACAAATCAAGATGTAAGGATGCTTACTGCTCAGGGGCACCATTGATTCTTGCTTGCTTTGCATGCGCCATTTCAAAATACCAAGTGGATTGCCAGTCGGGAACGGCCTGCTTGGGTCCTTGAGACCCAAAACGTTCTTCTCCGAGTAGAGATTCTTGTCAATATTTGGATGCGTCTTAAAGTTGAACATTTTGTTTGCGCTTGATTCAACCTGTGGAGGAAGATTGCAAATACCATATCAGTGAACTTTACGTGTAGAAAAATGAAAAAGATTGGAGCAAAGACACCCTCAAACAATCTCCTGGACTCTGCCAGCAGCGGGAAACTCAGGACCTATGGAAAATCGTATACCTGGACACGAATGTAGGCGTCTTCTTCTTTTTGCACCACCAGAGACATGTTACCCTGCACTTCCAGATTCTCAAGCCCCCCATCCTTCTTCAAAACTACTACCAGCTTCTCCTCCACGCCCAACATAATGGGGTCTGACGTAATAGGAGCAGCAGCTCCAGATCTGATTGGTCCAGGAGCAACATCTTCAACAATAACCTCACCCTCCGCTTTTAAAGACTCCAAGAACTGATTTGTCTTGGTTGACTTGCCTAATTGCATGCCTCCCTTAGAGGGGGCCGAGGTGGTGGTAGGACGGGCTGCAAAATCAAAACAGACGTTAGTGTACACATTACGATAATCAGGAGAAGTGAATAGCAAGCGATCACCCTAATAAATATATTCGATACGGACGAATGAACACACCTTTGGGTTTAAAGACGTCGGTATCCAGGCCTGATCCAAAGCCAGAAGAATTGGGACGCGTACTGCCACCCATTGAAGAGTTTGTGTCTCCGAAGCCATTATCAAACCTGCTGGAACCCATTGCGGGCATGGAGGAAGCAAAACTACCTTTGTCACCTCTTGACTTCTCGATCTGCATTCCCCATAAACATGATTTAGTAGTGTAAAGGAAAGTCAAAGGGCAATTAAGACAACCATAGACTTTTAAATGCACCCTCATGATCTCGCACCTGTCGACTGTTCGTAAAAATAGACTGAAAATATCAGGATATCGGGACCTCAAATGTATCTGTCAATCTATCTTGACCTAAGATTCATTAACACCCCTGTTCTTCTCCCGATCACAAGATGATACCACTGAAAATTTTGGTCAGAGCTGAACATATTGACTACAAGAACGATCGTTTGAACGCTAGAAGATATTTGACATCAACGGGCAAAATAACAGCGTCCTTCAAATGCCGTCAGTTTTGAATTAGGTCCAAATTGTTTTAGTGACCGACCATAATGATGAATTAATCAGATGATTGAAAGGAACACCAGCGGAAACACGCTCTGCATAACAACACATACCCTGTTCTTCTCAATTTCATTAGCCTTTCGCTTCATGATATCTTTAGTGTCGTTGATTTTGCTCTCAATGATGCGTTTGTGCAGTCTTTCTTCATGACTCTCCATCTCCACATATTGTTTGACTTGCGCGATAGTGACATTCTCTTTGTGCCCTAATGAAATCACTTCATCGAACGCAAATATAAGCTCAAAGGCCATCCTGCAGATACCTTCCTCATCGAGGGAAGGTACATAGTCAGGTACCTGGCGAGTGTCAAGGGTTAAACTCAGTCCCATGCATAACATCCAAAAAAACTCTGATCTAGAATATGTAAACATCCACATCCATTTTAACATTGTGCAGGGGAGTCACGACAAGAGGAATCTTAGAGAAAGACTTCAACCCCTTGAGACCCCAAGTAACTCCATGCGAGCATGATCGATGACAATAGTTCTGCTTTTTTACAAAAGCATCTAAATTTTTTTGGAATGGCAGAGTGATAAGAGAGCATGTGAGGAGGATACAAGCTTTGAGAGCAGTTGTAAGGTGTCCCGGTCCTCCAAAATATTGCTCTGCTTGTTAGTCACCAGAAGCAGGTACAGTGACTCCATTGGCTGATACACATAACGGACGTTGTCTGTCTCGACATATGTGTGTTGCTTGCCAATACCAACAAGCTTCGGGAAAGTAGCCAGCAATCCCTCGATTCGTATCCTGGACATGTCCACATACTGGCGAGAAACAAGAGCTGCAAACAATATCTTTCAATCTCAGCTGCAATTTAAAATAAACTAACCCCATTCCCACGCATTAGGGGGATAGTGACCCAAATGAAGCAACGAAGACTCCACACTGTCCTTGCGACACACTTACAAAAATTCAAACCTAAGAGCCCATAATGCCAGGAGGCACTTAAACACTCCAGAGACCTAATTCGAGTTGCATCCAGCTCAACCAAATCACCTAGCTAGAATCTCCCCGCATTTGACCAAGTCCAGGCTCTAGATCTACATAATCATGTCCTCATTCACGCATCCTGGACGGATCTCTTCAATGTTACCACCAGAAACCTTAATAACAATCTACAACCTCAACTCATTATCCAATGCTCAGTAAACCCTAAGAAGCTCATTCCATGCTGCATAACGCCATCAAGCATCCACATCACCGATAGAAATATCCTATTAAACACCTCTCCACTCTCAATACCACGGCCAAGCTCACAAACTCGAAGATTCAACCACAAAGAAAGAAAATAATTCAAAACGCCGTACCTTTCCCGGACTTGCTGATGATAGAAGCTGCCAGCACCACCTGATGCAAACAGAAGAAACCTCACTTAGCTCAAAAACACGCACAGAAAACTCAAACACTCGGTCACGCAAAAGCAATCCAATACACGAACAATTAAGGAACAAAACCTACCATTGTGGCCGGCTTCGAATACGACCTCCAAATTCAACGGCAATAATCCGGATCGCTCCAGTTGTTTTCCCCCTGTCGACTTGCTATCTCCGCTGCCGCATTCTTCTCCGCAACTAACAAACTAACAAACCCCTGCCTCCGGACAAACCACGACACTGCACCAAAAAACTCGGAAAAGGGCTCAAAAAAATCCGCGCGAGAGGGAGGACGACGAGAGCTGGAGCAGATGCGCAGATCCGTATAAGTTGAGACCGAGATCTGGTCGAAATGGTGCTGCAAGGGCTGTGCGGAAGGAAAGCAAGGTGCGCGAGACAGGAGAATGGCTTCGGAGTTGAGAAGGGAAGGCAGCCCTCATGAGTGTCAGCGCGGAGCGGGTGCAATAGAAGTAGCCGAGAAGTGATGGCCCGGGGTATGACGTCATCGGCTTCGATCATTAGGACACTATTGGATTGTAAATTTGGCAACTAATATTTTAATTTGGATGTCATTTTAGTATCTAGTGTGTCTTGTGCCTTTGCCACATCTATCACAATCTCAAAATTGATATAAAAGCCCTCTTCAATTTCTTTAAATAAAAATAAAAGTCTTTTTTAAACTTTTAACCCATTAAGGACCGTGGTTGATTTAGGGGGCGGACGTAGTTTTGGAACACAATTCTCAAAAACTGCAATTTTTTGCTTTTTTAAAAGATGTCATCCTAGATCGGATTGAATAATAAAAGTGATCCAACGGTTTATGTCTTTGTAATTACTCTTCAAACATTGATGTGTCATAAACACCCTTTGGCACTGGTTATAATTAGGGTTTGCTACAATTGGGTATAGATTTGAATATATTGTTTGGAAATTGACCAAAATCTTTCAATTTATTATTTCAAACACACACATAATTGTCCTTTCTATAAAATATGCATTTTTCATTGAAAATTTCAATATGTAAGGTTGGACCATTTTAAGTTTGGCCAAGCACAACTCACTCATTTTTGCACACATTCTCTTGAAATTGGTTTTGTTAGATGCGCATAAAGACACTCTAAATGCGTTCTTCTTTAAGTTTTTTGAGATCAAATGTTCTACAAATTATAGGAGACAAAAAGTCCTCAAATCAACCCAAAAGTGGTTGACCAGTCCTTAATGGGTTAAGTTCAATAACTTTAATACCATGAGTCAAAATACCAAAGAACAAAGCCTATACACCCTTCTTGAATGGGTTGCTTTTGAAATAGCTTGTTTTCTCTTCTACAATGTATATAGAGTATGTCTACCATATAAAAAATTATATTTACAACCTATATGCATATTTCAAGGCTTGCTCATATGCCATGATTGTTGCTGCCTATGAACACAAATGCCTACCTAATGTCTTCTGACTTCAAAAATTCATAACTAATTCATAGTAAGCCAAAAAATTCAGAAAAAATAGCATGTCATAGTTGTTCATTTGCCTTTCACTAAATTTTTTTACCACAATCTTCCAATTCATGCAATTCAATTCAGGCGTCCATTTCTCCTTAGATGCTCCATTATTGAACTTCTTACCTTAGCTCCTAAATTGCAATCCAACACCTTTTGCAAAGAGCCTAATAAAGTGGGGCGTTAGGGTCAATCCCAATCTCTTGCTTTGCCTGCCAATAAAGCACAGGTGAACTAACCCCCTTACTTGGCCCCTCAAAGAAATGTTAAATTTTTAATTTTCCAACACTTCATAAAATTTGCAATCATAGGCCCCAACTTACCTAATGGGGATGTACAAAGAAAATTAACCCCTAATTATAATTGATTTCAACTATGTTATCATCAAAATTGCTCTAAAATTACCATTTTTAATATAAGCACTATAACTTAGATTAAAAAAATATTTTTTTGATACATGCAACTATAAGACTGATTTTATAGTATGTTGATTTGAAAAGATGTAGAAAAAGTTTGAGAATTTTCTACCTTGTTGATTGCAAGATATTACCATTCAAATTGACAAATATCACTCTTGGCCTTGCAAAAAAAAAGCTCCACACAATTGTACTTCTTAAGGTCACATTTCTGTGAAAAAAAATTCAAATTATTGGTTACTCATTGTATTTACTCTTCAAGGCAATTTGGCTACATTCTTGAAAAACTTCAGAGCATTTGGAATTGTACACCATATTGGGGGAAAAAAGTAAGTAGAAAGAAGTAGAAAATGCTTCAAAAAGCTAAATTATAAAAAATTCATTTCTGGAATTAGAAGATGCCAATCCCAATGGTTAAATTGTTGTTATAAACAATCTAGATACACTTCCTATTTTATTTTATTTTTAAATACTAATAATTGAATTAAATAAAAAATTTCAAACTTTTTTGTAGTCTAGAGATTCTACAACTACCTACAAACAACCCCAAACAAAAACTCTTCATAAATTTTGACTCATTGATTAGAATAAAATGATTAAAAGCTTCCTACTTAATATAAATCTAAAAAAACAATTTCAAATTTTTACCTCTTAAAAAATAATTTTTAAAGAAGTTATTTTGATGTTCAAGTTGCTTACCAAGCAATGAAAACTACATATCATACAATAACTTTTTAAATATGAGTCAAAAGTTATAAATATTGTTGAGACTTAGAGGTACTCTTTAGAAAAATTTTGTATGAAAATTTCAAAGAAAAAAAAAACAATCTCCATCTGGAGCATTGTATTTTAGCTAAGGTTTTTTTTCTAGCGATTTGGTGCAAAATTGCACCAAAATTTTTGGCTTGGCACCAAGCCGAGAGAAAATAAATAGTAAAATTTTGGATGAAATTGCCAATAAACTTCAAATCTTTTTAAAATACTGGATGAAATTGTCAAATAATGGATGAAAATAGAATGATAGATATGTATTATGCACTAATATGATATTTTCTATCCAATATATGGATGAATGCTCAGATTTAGAGCTCCACATCATAATGAAGTATTGCCACTTTGGCACTTCATAAGGAATGAAAAAAAAATCTTGATTTCAACCTATCATCTCCCAAATACCTTGAAATGTGCAAAGCTTGAAGAAGACAAATTCGCAGTACTATTTGTTCCAATAATGTGAGAATTCTGAGTCTTTTTCTCTTTGGGTTCATTGGCACATACAAGGGTGAAATCTCACAATTGCTTAACTTTTTGTCTTGAACACAACAATGTAAAGAAGAAGAGGATGAAAAAAATATGCCTTTGCATTTTGGGGGTTGGCTAGAAATCTTGTGCTGTAAAGGTCCAAATTACGTCAACTTTGATTGTTTTCACCCATTTAACCCTTAAAATGATGGTTTGATGATAAATCATTGTGGAAATCATCCCTTTTAGCATTGTATGAGACTATGAGTAGTGATCCCAAAACTGGCTAAATTTCGCTCATTTTTTACTTAATTTTTTCATGCCCTTTGTATAAATTTTAAAAAATCTTCCAAAAATGAACATTTGGCTAAAAACCTTGAATCTGTTCTGAGATCACTGACTATGAGTAGTTGGTTCAAAAAATTGCAAAAACATTCATTGGAAGTCAAATTATTATAGAAGACCTCTCCTTTCTACAAGATTTCAAGGATGAATATTGTTGCACTTTTGTCCTACACCCCTTTTGGTATTGTATAAATAGTTGGTTTAAAAATATCAAAAGCATTCATTGTAAATCAAATAACTATAGAAGATCTCTCCTTTCTACACAAGATTTCAAGGATGAATAGTTGCACTTCTATCATACTAGTACAGACTTGTTGTAGTGTAACATTGACATTGATTGAACTTAGGACAAAATGGATTGGATGAAAAAAAATTGGATGAAAACATGACCGTTTTTGTGACATTAAGTCGTGACACGGGTTGTGACTATCTATACTTAATATAATAGATATAACATAAAAAGATTTTCTATCATTCATTGACTAGGAAATGGTTGTAGCATTGTTTATGGGTTAAACATAGTTCATTAACTTTTTGACTACATGTTGGACGTTCAGCTTTAAAAACTTTTGGTAGCATATTGTTTTTATTGAAACAAATTTGTTGCAACACTACTTTTGTATTGCAAACAATATACTTTCAATATTGAAGTTTAACCCCTAAAGGTCCAAACATTGTTTTTTTGGCAACATAGCGATTTTGGGTAGCTTACTACAGATGGATTTTTTTTTAATTTTTTTAATTTTCACAAAACATATCATTAGGGCCTTAGGGGAGATTTGAAGCCTCTAAAAGACTGCGAGTTCCTATAGTCTAAAAACTTGGAAATTGCCATGGGAATGCAGAATCATAGGAATCCTAGTGATTGAGAGAGTGCAACGTCATAAATTTTTTTTTAAATTAAAAAATTTCATACTTTATATCATATTTCAGGACCCCCCAAAAAATATTTATTTATTTATTTGGATAATTGTTGGCTTGACAGTGACTAGCCGAGCGACTAGCAATTACAGGAATAGTTTTGGGAACAATCCCGAAATGGACCTTTAGAGGCCTCAAATCCCCTCTAATGGTCCAAGGAGTACCTTTAAGGCCCAACAATTTTCATAACTTTTAACTACATTGATGGTCAAAAAGTTATTGCATGATATGTAGTTTTCATTGATCAGCGGACAACCCAAAAATTTCTTGAAAAAATATTTTTTTAAAGAAATAAAAATTTGAAATTGGTTTTCTAGATTTACATATATACAAAAAGATTTGAATCATTCCATTTTGATTTATGAGATGAAAGTTATGAGGAGATTCAATTTGCGGGCAATTATAGATTCTTTACTTTGAAATAAACTTTGAAGTCCTTTACTTTACTCCATTTTAAATATTTTTGAAAAAAAAATCTACTTTGGATGTTGATTGTTTGCCACAACATTACAACCATTAGAATTGTCATTTTTTGATCACATAGATAATTTTTAACAACAATTTAGTATTTTGAATCATTTTCTACTTCTTTCTATAGTTTTTTCTTATATGTTGTATAATTGAAATGACATGAATTTTTTTTGAGCATGTAGCCAACTTGCCTTGAAGAATGAATCCAAAGAAGCACCACCATTTTGGACATTTCTTCATAGAAATGTGACCTTTTGAAGTGCACTTGCCTGGATTTTTGCAGGGACAAAAAAAATGTTTTTGTTGATTCAAATGCTAATATCTTGCAATCTATACAATGGAAATTTCTGAAATTTTTTTCACATCTTTTCACACCAATTTATTAGAAGATCCTACGGTCACATGTGTCCAAAAATGTATTTTTTTCAAAAATTTGGTGCTTGTATCAAAAATAGCAGTTTTGGTGTGTTTTTGGTGAAGATATAGTCTCTAACCTTTGGGGATTTCAACATTGAAGCTGTATTGCAATAGTACTAAGGTAGTGGGGGGTTTACTTCCCTATATAGTTGCCATGAAAATTTGCCTTTTTAATCCACTTCAATGAAATAAAAAGTACTCATTGGAGACCAAGCTACTCTACAAGACCTTCCTGTTTTCATGCAAAATTTCAAGGATGAACAATTTGCACTTCTGTTTTATATAAGGTAGGTACACCCAAAATGGCACCTGACCTTAAAGCGCCATGTACAACATGCATACACTTTCAAAATCAGTCATGTACCCAGACTGTAGATGGCGCTTTCAGAAACACATTTTGACTGTTAATAACTTTTGCATACGGTATCCAAATCCATTGTTCTCTGGTGCGTTGAAACATGCTTTCACTCACCTACAAGACTCTAAAAAAATCTTAGAAGGATTCTCCATCATGCATCGGACACTCAGTGTCTGCAGCGGCTTTACACGGTTAATACAAAAAGGCCGGGGATTTAGGCTTGGCAACCAGCTGCAAGGCCTTCTTCATGTTCACCGTCAACCCAAAGAGCTCCGTCATATCCACACTGTCCACCCCCTCCGGCAACGCCCACTCAAACGCGTGAACGAGATGCGCGAGCATCAAGCTCACCATCATGTAGCCCAACTCCGCGGCGGGGCACATCCTTCTCCCCGCGGAGAATGGCGTGAGCTCGTAGAACTCGAACCCCGCCACCGCGCTCACTTCCGGACGCTCCATGAACCGCTCCGGCCGAAACTGCTCCGCGCTTTCACCGTACACGCTCGCATCGCGGTGGATGGCGAAGAAGTTGATCATTAAGCGTGTATGTTGCGGGAAACTAATGACAATTCGGGGGAACAGTTTTATCAGTTTTGCAAAATGTTTGTACAAATGCATGCTGGTGCCCAATTTAGAGGAAACATTGTTGGGTATTGAAAGAAATGAAACAATGAAATCTATTGTGGGTGTGTAACTCTCTCACCCTGGTAATCTGATTGCTTAGAAGAGGACACCCACATTACAGATCAAATAGTGTAACGAGTATGAGACAATTGCACTACTAACATTCAATGACATTCTGACAAGAATTGAATGCAAGATATAATTTCAAAATGTTCATTGAAGAGAGAGTCACGTCATTAAAGAGGTGGGTTGCATTATGAGTGTATGATACCTGTAGCCACGGAAGGTGAATGGGCGAGAAGATTCCCGGGGGAGGTTGAGAGTGGCCGGAGGGTGCAAGCGGAGCGATTCCTTCACAACAGCCTGCAAGAACGGCAAGTTCGGCAGGTCGGATTCCTGCGGGACGCGCTTGGGCCCAACGACGGCCGTGAGCTCCGCTTGCAGTCTCTTCATCAGTTCAGGCTGTTGGATGAGCTCGGCCATCGCCCACTCCACGGCTGTTGCACTGGTTTCTGTCCCTGCACCAATCAAATCCAACTGCATCCAAACATTCGTGGCCACATTATCCATAATTCACAAATTGTAGGACGTTCTCAAGTCATGGAATTCGACCAAATTTGTTGAGTTTAAAGTGCATGTAGGTACGCGTTCCACATTCCAAAGCAAGCAGGCAGAGTTAGCTATGAAAACAAACGTTCATTTGTAATATGGCAGCTTGAATTGCCACCCCAACAAAAATTCTTTACAAAAATCTACTGGAGCTCATTGAGATGTTTACCATCAACACCATGATCAGGTTCTTGTCTTGGAGGATCCCGCCGTCTTCCAGAGGCGTTTGCAGGAGCACATCCACGAAATCGGGCACGAAATTTGCCTCCGCCGCCGCCGGGGGGGTTGAGGCTCGTTGCCGGTGCAAGTCGATGTCCAGCATCTGGCTGCCGAAGGAATAGATGAAGTCACGGAGAGCCTCCATCTTCGCCTGCCAGCCTTGCCATTTGGTGAGGAAGCGAAGGTACGGGACGAAGTCGCCGATGATGAAGGCGCCCGAGAGCTCGAAGGAGCGCGCGATCATCGCCTCGAAGGCTGCTTTCTCGCTCTCCCCCGCGCCGCCTTTTCCAAAGTACCTGGCATTCAAACATCAACGTATACTCTTCACTACATCTATACCTTAAGACAGGTAGTTTGTTTTGTTTTGTTTTGTCACATTGAGATCTCCCGACCTGTGCATCCCCCGGCTGCATGCTTGGTACGATTGGAAAGCTCTCGGCAAGGAGGGGTGCATGGGCTTGGTTTGGTGGCATTCCAACTTACGGCGAGAAAGTTCTTGAATTTCAGAGTTTTAATGAATTAAAAAATTAGAAAATTACTTTTACTTTAGTTCTGAGTGTGGCATCGGCACAAGGCCCACTAGTTTATAGTGAAATCAGGTTGCCTTAACAATCAGGTTGCCTTAAGAATTGGAAAAACACTTTTCAAAATCATATTTTCTGTATTGTGAAGAAAAGAATACTGCAATAAAATTCTATTTATAGCATGTCTCAAACTTTTTTTCTTAAAAAAACATTTGGCAAAGATTTGATGACCTTGAAACTAACACAAGTGGATTGATTCCTTAAGCATTTGCATTGTACTACACAATTATATAAGATGAACTAGTTGTTTTATATTTTAATTTCTTATTCCTTATTAGTCATTAAAGTCTTAGGAATTAATTTTGTTCTTGTAGAAAAATGAAATATAAAACAATTAGTGTAATTTGGATAAACTTGTGTATAACTAGTTGATGTTGTTCAATTGAATTTATCTTGAGAGTCATTTAAGTCTCATGGATAACTTTGATTGATCTAACAAGTACCAAATCACTATGCAACCAAGTTTTCTACACTTTCTAAGTCACTATTGGAAAATGTCTCGTTCATTTTTTAGGCAAATTATTTTCCGTAATCCTTTGATAGTAGGAAAACCTACAAGAATTAAGGATTACAAGTTTTTCATCTATCCTAATGGATGGTCTATACAACATTTGTTTCTACATTTCAATTAGTAGTTTGCATTAAGTAATCTCATTCCAATTAAGATTTATAGCAAAATATGGCCATCTTCATTGAATCATTTTATCCTCTTTGGCACAAATTGCCCTAGTATAAGATAGACCCCTTGATGTGCCATTGACCCCAAACCATCATCATCATCACTTTTGGTAAATCTGCAAAATCAACACGAACCTATGAAGAAGAAACAATTTCAAAGCTTCTTTACAAAAGAACTTTGATTCTTCATAAATTTTGCAAACAATATCCAAATCAATTCCCACATTCTTTCACTAGAAGAAAAGCAAGTTGCAGTGAACAAAAAATGTGGGCTAGATTTCGTTGATGACACGTTTGAAAAAGCAGATTTTGTGTTTACAAATGTGTTGTCAACAAAATTTGGCCCACACTTTTTGTTCACTGCAACTTGCTTTTCTTCTAGTGTTTGGTGTGTTGAAATCTCCTTACACTTGACAATCCCAATTTTTTTTTGACAAATCCTATTATATTAAATATACATTGTTATGGGGATTTGTCCCAGTCCATTGTCACAATATGATCACATTTTCATCCCAAATATTTCATCTTGAATGTTTTTTCATCCAATCCATATTCTCCATTGCAACAAGTTTGTGCTAGTAGATTTTGGGGGTGCCCCACCTTCCCCTTCCAACTCACCTCTTGTTGACGAGCATCCGGGTCATGCTATTGGAAGTGATCCCAAGCAAGAAGCACTTCAAGTTCACCACGTGGGTGCCCGGCGTCGGGGAAGAAGAAGCGGAAGAAGCCGAAGAAGCGTCCGTGCGAAGCTCCTTCATCATGGCATGAATCTCCTCCCGGCGGGCGCTGCAGTACGAGGCCAGGCGCTTGGGCGTGAAGAGCGAGGAGGCGAGGAGCTTGCGCATTTCGCGCCAGTAGCGTCCATTGGACACCGCCATGTTCTTGTAGCCGTCCGTCACCACGTCGAAGTACAGGCACCGCGGTCGGTGCAAGAACGTCGCGTCGTGCACTTGGAACAACTCCTTGGACACCGCCACGCTCGACACCACGATGGTGGGCACCAACCCTGCAAAATTGAATTGAAGTTGGCCTTGTCAGTCACGTCCATTTCGTCAAATGGGCGATAGTCCATTCCATTCCTTTGGCGCGGTTGGGCGGCCCTAAACCCTAAATCTCTACTCGTCCTAGTTTGCTGTCACCGTAATGAAATTGGCGAAACGATGGTGGGCACCGACCCTGCAAATTGAATTGAATTGAACTGTAAAATAGATTTCTACAGTTTAAGTCAAGAAAACAACTTGGGATTACATTACAGACTGTGAGCTGCGGGTGACGAATGTGTCAAAGTCGTGGAATTCCTTCAATCTGTTGAAATCGACGTTTGTTGCAAGGCAGTACAAGAATTTAGGTGTGCACCTGGCGAACAAAATTCCCCTTAATCCCATTAGGAGGCTCGTTCCTTACACAGCCGTAGGGAACCATTTATGCGGTACTCTTGGAATAAAAATTATGTACTAAAATGCGGCAAAGACACACGACATTCCATCGACATTGGATGGGTGATTCGTTACACTAGCATCTTCCTTTTGGATTTCATTACAGCGTCTAAATCTTATCATGATCAAATACAACACCGCGCCATACATGTAGAATACAGGACCATTTTTCAGCCTTTCTTGAGGTGGAGAAAACAAATCCAATATGAAAGTGTCATGTGCCATTGGAACCAACTCATAGCACTAAGGCATTGAAGTAAATTGGTGAACTTCCCAGCCTCCGTACATTCTATGTCCCTGCTCTGTACCTCAATATTCGTGCCCATTCTATGCCAAATACACAAAGAAAACAAAACCCATGTTGCATTTACAATTGGGGTAAACAAAGATTCAAGTGTGGTGCGAAGGAATTGGTAAAGAGGAATAGTACCGAGTCGAAGATACATGAATTCGCCATACTTGGCGGCGAGGTTACGGAGGACTCGGTGAGGCAGAGCTCCACTCAAAGCAGGAAAGTTTCCCACCACTGGCCAAGCAGCAGGCCCCGGAGGGAGCTTCTTCCGCTCCAGCAGCAATTGGGTGACGATGGAAACCAACAGAATCAGCAGCAATGTTGCTGCACCCACAGTGACAACTACTCCTGGACTGCTGATCCTCCTACAGGACATCAGCCAGGTCTTCACCACGTCCATGCTGTGATAGCTCAGACAATTCGAAAATCTGGCTCAAATTAATGAGAGAGAGTTGCAAGCAAATCAGCTTCATGACTGGGTTTTATACCTCCGCCTTCCGCCGTAAAACCGATGGAACTTGGACCACCTGACTTGCTAGCAGCTTGCTAACTACGGCCTGAAAATCCAGCTGAACGTCAGATAGGCTCCTATCGATAGAGGAGGAATACCAATGTAGCTTCATTTGCAGGTGAGCTATAATTGTTTTCCTAGTACAGAATCTGTTCTTTTTGGGTGAATGACGGAACAAGGAATCTAAGTGACGCACCAAAGAACGTGTTTTTTTGTTTAACTCTTGAACGACGGACTGGTGACCATGGAAATCATGTATTTTGATTCCGTATGACATCATCTACTTTGGAAAAGCCAATTATATTCATTGGAAGTCAAAGCCCTGTAGAAGATTTCCCCTTTCCACCCCTAAAACCGAGGACCAATAGTTGCACTTCCATTCTATAAAGAAAGATTCTCTCTCATTTTGCGGACACAAAACGTCCTTTTCGACGTTTAAGGGTTAATTATTCTAATCAAAAGTCTTATTGGTCTGAAATTGCTGCTTCTGTGACTGTAGAGACGTACCTGCTGTGAGTTTTTAGGGTTTAGGGTCAGTACTAGATTGTTGAACATGTCATCCAGCAGGTGTCCAACTTTGGATGGGTACAAACTTGTACTCCAATAAGGTAGAACCACCCATAACCAACCAACACCCCATAGCCAACCTGTAGATGGACGTGGTTTTTAATTAAGGCTAGGCTGGTTTTTTTTCTTTTTTTCAAAGTTAGGACCAAAAGTTTATGACACATATCCCAATGTAGTGTATAAAAAAATAGGACGTTGAATTTGAAGAGTCCACAAAAAGTTAGGACCAAGAATTCATGGCACATGTCCCAACGTAGTGTATAAAAAAGTAGGAAATAGTAAATAAAAAAGTTTTTTTTTTATCATGTCCCAATGTAGTGTATAAAAAAGTAGGAAATAGTAAATAAAAAAGTTTTTTTTTTTTATCATGTCCCAACGTAGTGTATAAAAAAGTAGGAAATAGCAAATAAAAAAGTATTTTTTTTTTAAGAGTTCACAAATTCGCTATGGGTCCAATGCACTTTTTGCCTTTCAAAAAATTCATAATAACTTAAGTTCATGTTATAGAATTACCAAAGTTTTTACAATCTTCATCATTTCTACCATTGCACCTCTGAAAATATTTGCTTTGCCTTGCATTGCATTACACCAGAACATATCTAAAATACCTTAAATGATCAGTTCTAGGTGGTTCTACCTTAATATGTTTTGGAGGTGAGAGCACACGAGGTCCGTCATTTTTCTCATTTCTCAGTTTCGTTGAACTGCCGATTTTAAGCTGACAATTACCACCATAGTCGAGAAGCCACTCTTTGACAGGCTGCGGGGTGGGACTACCACGAGTATGACCTACAAGTAAGCTTCGTGATCGCCATTTGATCTCGTCACAGATATTCAGTCAACTGATCAACGAACTACACAAAAGAATGTGCCCGCGAGTGCATCTGGCTACCAGCAGGATGCTAATTAAAGAGGTCATACGAAGCCGGGTGAATTCTGTGTTCTGCAGAGCAATTGTAAGCAAATTGCACCATGTATTGAGCCACGTTAATTATATGTTCTTCACCTCTCCTTCCTAATTTGGGACCTCTCATTTCGAATATGAAGTGAAAATTTCTAAGTTTTATCATACGTGGCCAAAATAAAAATCCTCCGTGTTTTCCTCAAGGTGAATCCATGCAGGAAAACAGACAGGATTTTGTATGACCACTTTAACGTCCTGCGTGCGTATTCACGCAAAGACGATTAAACGTCACTAAGTTACATCAGATCTTCAAAGCTGCATTCACAACAATACAGGGAATAGAAAAAATATGCCTTTGAACAAGTGCCACCTGCACTAAGCTTACTTTCCACATGGACCTACCTCACTAATATTGATCAAGGAATGGACGCCTGTCTTCCCTTAAATCACAAGTGTGCGTCCCAGGCAACTCTCTCTTTCCTGAAGAACTTCAGAACCTCAAAAAAATACAAGAAGCCTCAAAAATCTACTACTGTTCCACGGTAGATATCATCATATGGCGCCCATATGCTCTCGTTTCAGTCTCCAACATCGACGTCACTTTGCCATTCATAAAGTCCGATTGCAGCATGCACTGATGAAATTTGAGGACGTTCCGAAACCCAAGATGTTGCCGTAATCTCGTGTTGTTGGCCAAGTTTGGCTGCATTCTCTAGTACTCACAGTTCCTAGGAAGGTTTCGAATCACATTGTTCTTCAGAGCGATCTTCGACCGAATATACTCCGCTCTCTGGGAGGCTTTCCGCTGCTGCTCCTCCGGCTTATTCCTTAATCGCCACTTTTGCTCTTGCGTTGCCAGTCCCATGCTCCTGTACCGCGCCACCAACGCGTTCACCATCACGCCGTTGCGATTATCAGTGGGAGCTGGTCTCTGTTTGAAGTAGCGAGCCATGTCCCGCGACCCTATTCTCTTCCTGGAGCCTTCGTCATCCCCTGCCTTGATCACAAGCTCATGTCCGCCGCTCGCCAACGACACCAACGGCCTATCCCCGTCGTGCACAGCCAGAGTCTCGGATGAACTTTCCGTCGTCGTCTTGTAACTGCTGGTGAAGTCGTAGAAATCCTCCAGCTCCTCCTCCGCGATCCCCTCGCCGTCGCCATACCGGAGCTTGCAGTGGCTCTTGTTCACCATGTGCTTCCGGACAGCCTCCACGCTGTGGAACTGCTTCCCGCGCTCGTCGCAGTACAGGCACATGAACCCTTTTGTGATCTTGAGCCCCAGGTAGGTGAGCATCCCCACCGGATCCTTGAGAAACTCCGCGTCGGGGATGAAGAAGCCGTGGTCGCGGTGCATGTGCTCGATGCAAGTGTCGAAGTCGTTGTGCCCCTTGCCGCAGAACAGACAGTCACTGGGTTCCCAATGACCGCGGAGAGGATCGTCGTCACTTGGGCCGGCCTCCTCCATCTCCGTCACCGTGTCACCATCCTCGTCCTCGTCCTCGTCCGCATCCACATCCGCTCCATCCACTTCCTCCCACTCGTCGTCGCTGTCCTCGTCATCCTCCATGACCGCTTTCCCGGTCAGCGCCTTCTCAGAAACAGAAGGCGCTCGCTGTGGAGCTGGTCGAGTTCCTGCAACACCTGTGTGCAACCAATGCCATAATCGTAATCAGGTTCCACTTGACCTAATTCAAATAAATCAGCGGAAGCCATAGTCCAATCCATTCCAATTCGGTCGCAATACACAACGGACTGCACTGATTATACAGTCACCCTGGATCCTCGTGCTGCCCATTCAAGCAGTCCAATTAATCAAATTCAAACGATAGTTGCACACGGACTCAATTAGCGGTACCTGCGTCCGCGGGGGCATCCGTGGCAGCAGCGCGCGAGACATGTAGCTTCGACTGCAAATGGTTTGCGTGCGCTTTCTCGGTGGTGTACTCCTTGTTGCAAAGCGCGCACTTGTACAACAACCGCTCCCCCTCTTTCTTCTTCTTCTCCGCTTCTAGTGCCTCGATTCGCAGGTTGAAGAGCGCCTCAGTCACCCCAGGAACGCCCGCCACTTTCCGACGCAGGTTATAGCGGTGCCATTCGGTCTTGTAGTGCTGCTTCTGCGCCTCCTCGTTCGAAAACTCCTCGTTACACGCATTACACGCGAGTCCTCTCATCCTCTCTCAACAGCCCTAAAACACAAAATTCTCAAAACCCTCAAAATTCTTCACCTCCACTCCAAAATTCCGCAATCGTGACAACAATACCTCTCTTTGAAACGGTTTCTCCCTCAATTGCAAGGTCTGAGACGTAGCCGGAAGCAAATTCAACGAATTTTCACTCAAATACTCTCCGATGAAGCCAACAGACTGCAGGAACAGAAACTCCAGTTCAAATCCAGTTGCACAGCCTTGATTATCTTTCTCGTAAGTTAAGGAAGAGAAATTTCCTATTTCTATAGCAGCGAATTTGAGGGAGATACGGAGAAGCAGCCGAGGCGTGGCTGCGAAGCAAGGGCATTGAGAACTGGGGGTTTCTTTCGAGAACCCTAACAAGAAGCTTCTTCGGGGTCAAGCCATTTTAGGGCTGACGTGTCCTCTCCGCGATTAGGTTGTGAAATGGATAGTTGATTGTGAGAAAATGAATTGTGGATTACATTGAAGCATGCTAAGATTTGTTTTTTAGTAATTGAATGGATGGTTTCAAAACCCCACTGGATTCATTCTTAACTAAGTGGATAGGTGTCTACTAATTATATTCAAAATAAGAATTGGTTGTTGAACTATCTTCTTTCGAGTGTTAAAAAATCTGAAATAATGATTTATTCAAGCATTCATTTCAGTTTTAGAAAGGGACACATTTAGAAACAAATTCTATTACTTTTTACATGTTGCAATGCTAGTTTTTGAACCAAGCAAGATTTTTTTTCAAACTACACATGCATAGGTTTGCAAGGCATCTTGATCACAAATAGGGCCCTATGCCAAATTATGTTTGAAAATTCATAAGTAATTCAATAATGCTTCAAAAAATATGAAATGACTTGTGTTAGATTCTTCATCTATTTCTCTTTGACTAAAAAATAGGTTAAAAATATTCCCAACTCATGAAGTACATAGAAAAGGCTGACCAACTCTTAAATGAGCAGTTTATGAGCCTCCTCCTTTAACTTATTAGTGTGGGAGATTGAATTGTACAAAATCCCTTCACATTAATTTGGATAATTTTGGATGAATTTGACCTATTTAGTATGAATTATGAATGAAAGTAAAATCAAAATTGGATAAAAGTAGAATAAAAGTTGGATGAAACATTGAAGTAAAATAGTCCATTACAGTAAAATGATCCATGATGGACACTTTAGACTCATGATGTTTTTTCAAGTGACAATCATTGTCTTGTCTAATATTAATGGAGTGATTAGTGACTACAATAGGAGCACACAATTGTTTCAATGTAAATCATTGTAGGAAGTGACTTTTTAAGGTCATTTACATCACAAAATATTGTAACTACTTTACAAAAGTAAAGTGAGCATTATGGATATAGTTGTATTTTGGTTTTGGGGTAGTCTATTGACCGTTTTTTGGGTTGAACACTTCAAAAATCGTTGTAATTCATACTTTGCCAAAAAAAATATAATTTCAATTGTTCTTGTAGTTTCTCACACTTTTCTTTATGAGGGAAAAAATTTGAAAATTTTCAACAATGGCATGACATTAGATTCCAAATTCTACCCACTATGTATTGTTTTACCTTAGTACAAAACCACCTTAGTTATGTTTCTCCCCAAAAAACTTGAGCAATTTTAATGTAAAATTAGTTCATTTTACAACTATTGAAATTGGAAAAAAAATTGATAAAAAGAATTGTATTAAATTTCATATTTTTGTTTTTGACAAATTTTTGTAAAAACTTTATAATTTCTTCAAATGAAATACGTTTTAACAAGTACTATAATAATTGATTCTAACAGAATTTTAACTTCAAGAATATTAAAAGATACACAAGGAAAAAATTATCAAAAACTAGCATAACTAGGAATAGTCAAAAAATTTGTAATAGTAGAAGTAAATGAATGGATGTACTTCCAATATAACATGGATGAAAGCTATAGAATTTAAAATAGCATGAAATTAGTGAGAACCACACTATATTGAGTTATCCAAAATATTGCAAATTACCATGATAATACACCTAATAGATTGGGATAGTTTTGGAATTAGTGTAAATTATTGTTATTAATGTTGAGCAAAATAACTAAATTAACTTGTGCAGTTCTGGAAGGTTCCAATTTAGAACATCACCACTTATTCTTTGAAACTCATCTCATTAAAACATCAAGGCCATTACCTTCTTAAGAGAAGTGATCACACATTTGTCCTATTCTTGCAATTCATTCAACTTTCATAGTCGTAGTAGGACAAAGCAAATTCAAATCTCCGTCATTGCTAATCCAATGAACTATTTTTTGAAGAGATAATAGTAATTAAAAGAGTTGCTACCCCTGACAAATTTGGAAAGCAAAAAAAATCATTTTGGTATATTTAAACATTAATTGCATACTTTTCAACCGAAAGATGCGAATGTAGGCTTAGTTGACAAACCACTATAATTATTTTTAACCTTAGAAGAATAATTCCATTGCCATGTGGTCAAATATAATATGTAAAGTCACTAAAAAAATCTTAAACTCTATATTCAAGTATTAATCTTATTTTTGTTAAGATTCAAAATTGTGTCACCATATTGATTACTTATTCAATACTATAGTATTTTATAGAAGATGAATATTTATATCTAAAGCATAGACATCAATATGTAGTATGTATTGTCTATTTCTATCCATGTGAAAACATCTATTAGTTCTACAAGAAATTACAATTGTCTTAATTTTTATTGCAAAAAAAAAAATTATAAAATTACAATAAATTTGAATCTCTGTATAAAGCATAAGCATCAATAGAGAAAATTGTAAAAATAACATTCTTTAGCCTTGAAAAGGTCTATCTTTTTCTCTCTTCAACTATCATCTACAAAATCCATCTTCAATTTTCAAAGTAAAGTTCATGCTATAATTTACTATTAGAAGGTATGGAAATTTGAACAAACATGGTTCCACTTTCTATAAAACTTGTTAAAAAGCATACACCAAGTTATTCCCCTCCTTTGATAGAGGTGGCAATCCATTAGTGTAATTGAGTGAAATTCCTTCAATAACAACATGTTTCTCTTTCTCATGTCTTGTGAGTCCAATCATACAAGGGAATTTACTTTGTTGGTATTTGAAAAATATTGCATCTTAATTCTTTCCAATTTATTAAACTAATTAGCCACTAATTATAACCTCCATTGTTCATTTGTAACTTGGTGCATTAGATGTTTTTGGAGCATTTAGAAGACTGCGAGTTCCAAAGCTGTAGGAACTATAGGAATGCTACCACATATAAGGAATTTGATGTGGTCGAGAGATTGTCATGTTAAATTATATTGATTTCTGAAAATTTAAAATTAATTATTAAATTATTTTTGAATTTTTTGGATTTTTAAAATTAATTTTTACCTTTTTATACATTTTGAAAATTTCTATATTTTTTTATTTTTTTATTTTTTTTCAAAATTCAGATCAATAGTCACTGGTACAATGCATTGGGAACAATTTCAAGGAACAACCCTAAAACAATCTCCTATGAGGCTAAAAAACATCTAATGCTTTGCTTCTTCATATTCTAACACCTCTTATTGTGTATTCATTTAGCTAATGATGGATGTAGAAAATTCTACATCATTCTATTCAAAAGAAGGCAACTCTATAAGAGGATTTCTAGCTCGTTTGCAAGATTGCGAGTTCCTAAACATTGGGAATGCATTGAGAATGCTAAGAATGAAATGCTAATGTGGTCAAGTGACTGCCACGTCAGAAAAAACTAATTATTTATTAATTTTAATTAAATATCAAATATTTTTTTAAATCATTTTATTTCTTTTTAATAAATTCTGAAGTTTTTGGGAAAAAAAAGTTTAATTTTTCTTTTCAAAATTCAAACCAGCAAGAAGCTGGTCTGCAGCAGTGGGAACAGTTTCAAGGAACACCCCTGAAACAGTCTTATAGGGGTCCAGAAATCCTCTTATGATTTCATTACAAGATTTTTGAGGCCTCCAAAAGATCGTGGGTTCCTGGATTGTAGGAATGTTGAAGGAACTTTGGGAACTTTGCCATATAAGCAAGCTCACATAGTCAAGATACTACCACATTAGATTAACCAATTAATTAATTTTAAAACTAATTATTAAATATTTTAAAAATATTATTTTGAAAAAGTAAAAATAATTTTGAAATTTTTTCTTAATACATTAAAAAAAATTTAATTCAAAAAAATTAAGCAATAGAAACTAATTCATTGTGCAAGGAATGATTTCAAGGAACAACCCAAAAATAATCTTTTTTAAGGCTGAAAAATCATCTAATGGAGTGCTAATGAGTGTTATAAAAATTTCTCATGTAACTTCTTTTGTTTCATTTTCTAGTTTAAATCAAAATATTAGAATTGGATAATTTAAAAACTATAATCAAATTAGAGAGAGATATATTCAATTTTGGGATATGGGGATTTTGGATTAACTTAACCCCTAAAGGTTTTTGACTATGTTTTCACCAAAAATGCTCCAAAACCGCCATTTCTAATACAAGTGCAATTCTTTTTCTTAAAACACATTTTTGACTCATGTAACTGTAGGATCCTATAGTAAGGTGGTTTGTAAACATGTGGAAATTTTTTATAAATTTCCACCGTGTAGAATGCAAGATATATGCATTTGAATTGACAAAAATTATTTTTTTATCCTTGCAAAAATCCAGGCAGCTGCACTTTACAAGGTCACATTTGTGTGAAAAAAAATTCAAAATGGTGGTTACTCTTTGAATTTATACTTCAATGCAAGTTGGCTACATTCTCAAAAAATTTCAAACCATTTGGAATTGTACAACATATAGGAAAAAATTAGTAAGTAGAAAGAAGTAAAAAATGAGCCAAAATACTAAATTGTAAACATTTTATTCATGGAATTGAAAATTTTCAACCCCAATGGATAAAATGTATTAATAAACAATCTACACCTTCTGTTTTTATTTTTGTCCAAAAATATGAAAAATTGAATTAAATGAAGAATTTTGAACTTTTTTTGTATTGTAGAGATTCTGTAACTGGCCGCAAACTACCCCAAACTCAAAATCTTCATAACTTTTGACTCATTGATTGGAATGGTTTGATTCAAAGCTTCCCATGTCTGTATAAACCTAAAGAACCAATTTGAAATTTCACTTTTAAGAAAAAAGTTTTTTTGAAGAAGTTTTTTCAGATGCCTAGGCTGCCCACCGAGTAAAGAAAACAACATATCCTGCCATAACTTTTTAACCGTGAAGTCAAAAGTTATGAAAATTGTCGGGCCTTAAAGCTACTCCTCGGGCACACATTGTATCAAAATTTCAAAGAAAAAAAATAAAAAACTCCATCAGTAGTGAGCTGCCTAAAAAATTTATAATCTCAAAAAACGTTGTTCAGGGCTTTAGGGGTTAAAGAGAGCCTACATATAAATGACTAGATTATCTTAAAGAATGATTTGGCTTCTTTTTGGCTCACAAAAAAGATGAATATATTATTTCAATTTATATTCTTGCAGAACTTCTAATCCTCTATTAGTAGTATTTTAGAATCCCATGCATTTGGTTTTAAAGTTCCTAATCTCCTTCAATTTGTTTAGTCTACAATTTTAAAACCTTTGTAAGTTATTTTTTTCAACCTTAAAAATTTGATTGTTTCATTGTTTGTTTGATAAAAATTGGCAAACACATTTTGTTATATAGTTTTGAAGGTTTATGAATGTACAAGTTATTTAAGGTTTGCAGCCCAATTTTTTAAATGTATCTACATGCAATTCAATTTCTTTTTACTATTTATAATAAAAGAGGTAGTTTTAAACCTGGTTTTAAGTGTCTTTTGAAGAATGTAAGGCCTAAAAATTATTGGGGTCAAATAAATATTAGTATTATGAAGTGCACTTTTATGAGATTACCTTCATTTTTTTAATCCTTCAAATAATAATTCAATTATAATTTGAAGACAAGAGTCTAGACCTATGTTTCCAAATAATTAAAGCCTATCTTTTATTATAACACAATAGACCGTAATGTACCCTTGTGTTGAAATTTTAAGATTTTGTAAGCCAATTTTCTCTTTAATATGAATTTTTTCAAGAACAAACAATTTTTTTTTCAAAATTTGGGCTTCAAAATACAAAACTTTTACTCATAGGGCTTTAAAACATAGAATTTTTAGAAAATTCATGATTTTAATTTAAAAGAAAACCAATACAAAAATCATTCACATACATTGGAGAAATAAAGTATACAAACTAAAAGTTCTTGACATTCCACAATATGATCAAGTGCATGTCTTTTCAAAGCTTCAATTGTTGAAATCAAGGAGCCATATATATTCTCTCTGCTTCAAAAGAAACCTATGGTAATCCCACAATTCTCCATTAGAAACTATGGATTTTGTTATAGACCAAGGGAATATTAAACCTACAATGTCACTATAGATTCTATTTAAGTGTTGATGATGACAAAGAATCTTTTCATGTAAGATACAAGTGCAATTGTTCATCCTTGAAAGTTTGTACAAAAAAGAAAGATCTTACACAATAGTTTGACCTCCAATGAGTATTTTTGGTTTATTTAAAGTAGATGATTTTTGGTGTTTCAAAAAGCTTAATTTTCCAAGTGACTAGCCCACCTTTACAAGGTTTATTTTTTTGTCCCCTCTTACTTTTTGCACAACCATCCCCATTTTCCATTTCATTCACATTGAATAGCTACAATCTCCATAAAAAAAAAATAGAATCAAGAAAATCAGGAAGAAAAAAACTTTCTATGCATTAAGATTTGATACTTACTCAAAATATTGAATCCATGTGCAAGTTTGTGAAGTTTGGAGAGGAAGTGTGTTCATGTTATTAACTATTATTAACTAGAAAAGTTGGCATGGGAGATAAGGCAATTTAGAATCATACCATATATCCTCAATTTCAGCCTTCTATTTAGGGTTTTAGAGGAAGCAAAAGAGATGCAACTACCTTCACAAACTCATACATTGAAAAGGTTGTTAGGCACTATGAGATAAATTTCATCTATAAAAGAGTTGAATAAGTTTTTTTTCTTGAAGAAGCCCATAAACAATAGAGAAGTGGCACAAGTTGGTTTGTCATAAGTCTATCAATGGGATTTGGAAGAAATAGTGTGAGAATATTGAGATTCTAAGAGCAAAGAAGTCACAATCTTTTATATATTGGAAAGTGTATGCAATACATTTAGTTACAATAGGTGGAATCCATAGTGTAGTGGAGGCAATAAAAGAATTGAAGAGTACCAAGTTGATTTTTTCTATTGAAACAATGATGAATGCCTTGAAAGAAGCAAGCTTAGGATAATTTATTAAGGCTTCTGAGTTAGTTTTGTCCACCAAAATTGTAAAAGCAAAGTTACAATTTGTTAATTGTACAAAGATTGAATAGTGAGATTGGAAGAGGGTGTTTTTTAGTGATGAAACAAGAATCAATCATTTTAGCTCTAATGGTTTGAGTTTGGTATTGAATCATTGACAAGAAGAATTGTTCGACTTGAAATATTGAACAAACAATGAAACATGGTGAAGGTTCATTGATGCTTTGGAGTTGTATAATACCAAGAAGCATTAGTATAAGATTGAGAAGGCACTCAATACAAGAAGAATTGCTCAGCTCTTTGATAGATTTTGACTTTGATTAGGATGAAGTTCTTTTTCAACAAGACAATGTCCATTTGCATACAACAAAAATTATTTAGGAATGATTCTGAGAGCTATTAGATTTCATTATAGAATGGATTGCTCAATTGCTAAACCTCAATCTCATTGAACATATGTAGATTATCCTCAAATGACAATTGAATGTATATCCCACTACCCCAAAGAATCTTCATGAGTTGTGGAATAAGTACACAAAGTTTATACTTCAATCTCTATAGATGAGTTCAAGTTGTATGCATGCTTGCTCAAATTCAAGTTGTTTTAGAGGCAAGAGGACAATGAACATATTTTCAAAATAATACTTAAAAAATTGAATCTATGTACAGAGCTCCCTATGAAGAGGCATACAGTTGTTCAAATTCCCAAGGATTCAAGAACTACATGAATTCAATGCAAGTTTCTTGATCACAAAATTTTTATGCCATGTATAAAACTTCTAAGATGGAACTGCAGATCTTCAACCTACATGTGAAATCAAGCAGAATTTACTTGAATGCAGTCACATTTTGAGTTGCAATCACCATTTGCACAAAAATTGTGTTTAATTGAAAAATTCTCTAAAAAAGTGCTCATTTCCAAAAACCATGCCAGGACCTCAAGGATTGATGAAAACAAAACTCTGAACAAACAACACTGAACTCATATGAAAGGTTGAACTATTGAAAAGGCAGCATGTTAATGGAAAGTGTTACTTGAAAAGAGGAAGACGAATCAAAACTATGACAACCTGAAGCATAAATCACCACTTATATTGAATTGAATGGACACATTAATATCAATGAAAGAATAATCAAAACCTTGCCCATCTTCACGCAAGGAGACGAATGATCAAACCTTTCAACATCCATATGCAGTGACACCACGTCTACCATTGGTTGAAGAGTTCGTGGTGCATGGTACCCAACGATACTAGCTAAATGAACTTCTTGAGGTGTAATAAAGGAAAGGGTGCGTAAACCATCCCTAAGAGTGTACCTAAATGATCAATGACCGTAGAGATATTACACTCAACATCTAGAGTGCAGGCAATTTTAGCACACTCTACCTTACTAGTACAGTGCACCCTGGTTGATTGAAATACAACAGATGATCATGTTTGAATACAGCAGCAAATGAGGGGTGCTAGCAAAGCACGGTGACACCAGAACGCTCTCTCTAGAAACTCTATGAAGTCTCGAAATGCTTCTCATACCGCTTTGCTTTGTCTCCCGATTTGTGGTCGTAATACTCCACCACAGCACTTCCAGCCAGTGCTGCCAAGGTCAAAGCTTGTGCGTGTAGCCTACAAGAACAGGTGAATCAGGTAAGCTTCACAGCATCATTAAGTTATTCTATGAATGCACCCATCTTAATGACAACATGTGAGGGAAAAAAAAATATGACACGGGTTCAATTAATATGCATACTTGAGCTCACAAGTGTCAATCCAGGAGCTAATATTGAACTAATTGATATCAGCGATTGCCATCGTCAAGATTCTTTTAACACAAGATGTGTGTCTAAAAGAGATTGAGCATCTTGAATACCCTGGTACTTCCCTGAATTAGGGGATGCGTCCCAAGGAGATAGGAGCTTCTTTCAAGTTTATTATGGTTCATTTCGAATAACTTTAGATTCAGTGAATCAAACTTACCTAGCATGTATCAATTTCACACTTGTCTTCATGCCGGGTTGAGAAAAGTTGTACGCAAATGAGCCTAACAAGGAGCTCGCCCAAAGAGTACCTGTCAGCAGCCATGATCACTGTTAGCACACAGATAACTCCAGATAACAGCATATGCAAATCGGCAGGACGCAAACCTAGATGAATTTTCAATGTCCTAAAGGTTTTCTTCTAGTACTTCTTGTGATTCCCTCATGGTTGTTCATTTTGTAAAGCAAACACGAGCAAGGTGGACGAAATTGTCAGCCCATAGAACACAACAGTCAACTCTTCAATGAAACTGAGTTCTAAATTACTACTGCTAGCTAGACATAAAAGTCAGAAAGGCCTTTCAGAATGAAAATTACTAATCCTCCCCAAAATATTGAACAAGTACACAGTATTACACATCAAAACAAATATGATAAAACTTTCACACTAAGAAAAACTAACCCTACTTGTGCAGCTGTATCAAACATAAATCTAGACCAGTCCTGATTTTGAAGGAAGAACCACTTGCGCACCTCATTTTCGTAATTAGAGAATTGCCAATTTAATGGATATAGGGTTAATTCTAGTGCAGAGATTCCATCACCTAAAATAGACACGCTACGAAACTTTAAAACAAACGAAGAAGTCAGCCTCCCACTCTAAAAGAGAAAAAGCAAACTTATATCGGATTAATGACATTTCTGCCCATACATTGCACTGAAGTACGAAATTAAACACCAACACTAACATGATACTGTCTTCCCAAACCGCATCTTCTTCTTAAATATTGAAATGAACCTCCGATAGGGTTTAATGAACAAATGATCATGCAGATCAGTAAATACACCAACAAAGGGCTGATATACATCCCCTTAATTACTGTAAACTTTCAAACTGCATAACTTTTGCATACGGTAAACACAGAACAACATTCATGATACGTTGGAACCTTCTCAAAAGACCGTATATAAATCTCATGACTCTAATAATTGCACCTCCGCTCAACAATTTTACCTTACATGCACCTAGAAACAACCACAATCGAAAAAATTGGAATACACAAAGAATCAAGAACATCCACTGCAGAATTTCCCTAGTAGAGACATCCTCGACGTAAAGCCTCTGCATACTGGACGACAGGTTCTCGATTCTAGATTCTTACCACAAAATTCGCTATGAAATGACTACAACAGAAGAATAAGGCAACCACCCAGATAAAAGAAAACAAATCACCCGCATGCCAGTTCTGAAACCACCGACACAAAAGCAAAGCTAAAATCTCTCAAACCAACCTTCTGAAATCTCAATGCTGTATCAAAACAAAACCCCTAAACACCACCCGCACAACAGAATTAGCGCGAGAAACTTGTTGTACTGACCTACTGCACGCAATTTGTGTTCCACGAACCACTTCCGAGCACTGTCCACGTCCATCGCGACTTCGAAAGGGACGATAAAATCGATAATCGAGCAGAAAAATTTCCGAGGAAGCGTTCGAGGGTGACGAAATGAAAGAGGAAGTTTGTGAGGAAGAGGGAGGAGGAGGGTCGTGGGGACGGGGTTGAGGAGGCGGTGATGGGGGTCACCGTGGGGGCTCTCTGTGTACACTCGGCGAAGGAGAGTCGCGGTGGTAGGGGGTCGATGGCGTGGAGGAAGGAGGAGGGGTTGGTTCCGTGGCCGTCCACGTCAGCGTGTACACGTCCCTGTCATACAGTGGAAACACCCAAAACCGTCCATTTAAGGAATTCAGCATAGTTGGAGGCATATTTTTATAGTATTAGCGAGTGAAAATCATGAATATTAAAAAAAAAAATTAAAATTTTCGGAATCAATATGTAATTTCTATAAATTTTCAAAGTGTTGGCTCCCTAGACCATTGGAACCGTCCTATAGGTGTACCTTTAACTGAACACCTGCTGAAATCAGCTATAAGTGAATGAAAACTATACATGTGTCTTACAACTGCGTCAGCAAATTAGAATTAAACATTTGTCGAACGCTTTAATGAATGCTTATGGACAGATTTAGTGGTACTCTAGGGTCCAAAAATAGGTACAGGGACGGAAATGGGTGTTTCTCCCTTATGAATTTGGGTTTATGAACTCTAATACCACTAAATTAGTGTGCCCTATGCGGTTCCCACAGTCAGAATCAAAGTAAAAGTAATTTTCTAATTTATTACACCCCAAAAATAATTCAATCAAAATCAAAGTAAAAGTAATTTTCTAATTTATTAGACTCAAAACAATAATTCAAAAATTTTACATTGTAGGTCCAAACACTATAAAACTAATTCTATGCATCCCTCTTCATCAAGGATTTTTCATTTGTATCAAGCACAACTGGGGGATGCATGGTCCGGGAGATCTCACCATGACAAACAAACAAATAAAATAAACAAATAGCATGTCTTAAGGTATAGACCCTAAATGCCATTAAGGTACAAAGATCTAAAATAAACACTTATTCTTAGTCTCTTGATCTTGAAGGTGCATAGGAGAAAGATTTGATATTTTTGTTAGAAAATGGTTTAGGAAACCAAAAAAATTAGTTGCATATTTTTCTGAGTTTGTATGTATATGATGTGAATTTTTTTAAACAATTGTGTAGATGCACCTACTATGGGCACTAGACTAACAGCAAAGTGGGCATGGAAACACTTAAAGGTAACACACTCTAACTTTGGATCCCATGTGGATGATGGCCATTTCTTGGAAGAATGACAACTTCTTGGAACTACACCTACCTGCTTTAGGACCTCACATGTCTTCTTTGGATCCACTTGCACTTGAATTTAGGTTCTTTTTTACATGTGCATGAATGACTAGTATTCAATTTGGGTGCTTCTACCTTAAGATTGATGCACCAGTTATTGATTATTCAAGCAATTTTGGAGTAGATTGTGCATAGCATGAGGTGGTAGAAATTTTTCCCATGTAGAAAGATAGAAAATATGGGGATAGAAAAAATATCAAAATTTTATTTCCTAAATTGAAATTATTGTGGATTTTAGGAGACAAAATGTGCATTTCACCTATAGCCAATGTCTAAAATCTTCCAATTTTGATCATTCAAAAAATACTTTCCCATCCACTACTTCCTACTTCCTACGCTTACTAGTTTGAAACATGTGTCATAACCTTATTGGTTTCAACTTTGAAAAGGATCCAAAAATTGAAACTTTGGTTGGAAATTTATTCTATACTTTATTAGAAATACTACACCCCTATAAGTTGGGAATTGGACATGTCTATTTATTGGTGCCCTTACTTTATTACATAAACTTTAGAGAACACTAGGATTTTATATAAAGTTAATTTTTAATTCTTAAATAATTTTTTTGAAATTTAACCTTTAAAGGACCATTGTCACCTCGGGGGACAAAATGGATTTTCAACAAGTTCCTATGACTTTAGTTTATGGTGAAACTTTTTGAAACTTTATCATAAGATAGAGAAATTGATTAGCTTTGTAAAAATATCATTTTTATTTCAATTGGTGGATGGGAGAAAAAAATATACTACAAAAAGCTTAAAACTAAACTCGATGGGCAACAATTTTTCTTTTGTAAAAAGTCAAAATTAAATTTTTAAATTTTTTTCTGGAATAGTACATTTTTATCTATATGTGAAGCTTTGATTCATTCTATTTAAACCAAGAATGAGGAAATTAATATGGACAATCTTGTTTTTTTGGCAATCTAAAAGTCTTCTTGAAAAAACAACTTATAGGATTTGTTTCTAAATGCAATTTTTATAATTTTAAAAAAAATTATTAGACAAGGGTACATCTATTTGCTAGAGCAATCTCACCATTGGGATTATTGCATTTCAATTCCATCTTAAAGCTATTAACCATTTAGTTTTTCATTCAATCTTGAACCTACTTAATAATTTTTTGAAGATTTGCAGTCAAGTGTTTTTTTTGTGAATTTTTTTCCTAGACTCTCAACTCAATTTTTTAACACAAGAAATTACAAATTCAAATTTTGTAGTGCACATTTTCTCACAAATGGTAGTCGAAGACATCTAAAGTTGTAGACTACAGTTCAAAAAAACTTATTTTTCTAATGTATAATGCTCATATCTTTCAATCTATATGGTCAAAATTCATGAAATTTTTACCACAGGACTTTAGTTAGGCTAGCTGTTACAGCCACTTCATGGTACATAGTGAGAAACTATACACCATGATTAATTTAAAATTTTAAAATTTTTAATTCACCCCTTCTCCCCCCTCGCAAAAAATTTTAAAATTTTAATTTTGGGGGGGAGGGGGGGTGAATTAAAAATTAAAAATTTTAAAATTATTATTTTTACCTACCCACCCCCCCCTCTTGTAATTTTCAGGGTGTGTGGGGAGTTGCAAACATTATGGGATAAACGTGTATCTGTATTCATGTACGTATCTGTATTTGTATTCTGTATTCTATATTTGTATATGTATATGTATTTTGTATTTGCATCTATATACGTATCTGTATCTGTATTTGTATTCTGTATACATATACATATACATATACATATACATATCCCCATCCAACGGCTCCTCATTTTTCGTTATGGGAGGGGGGGATTTTTTTCCCCCATCCAACGGCTCTTGATTTTTGGGGAGGGGGGGACCACAAATTGAAAACCTAGGGATGACAGGCAAGTCACCCCAGATAGTCAAGTTAAGTACATGATTCTAAAGTTAGATTAATTTCTTTTTTCTTGGAGGAATGCAGTAGAAATGGTAGTTTTGAGAGGTTTTTGATAGAAAATTGGCCTTGGTCCCTTAAGAGTTAATAACTTTCATATCACAGGTTTAGAGGTCATGAAACAAAGCTTATGCATCTTTCTTCACAAAAAGATTTCTAATGGTACTAAGAACAAATCTAAGGATGTACAATCCCAAGATTTCATCATAACTAGTTAACAAACAACCTACCTACCTTAACATATAGATTATTAACCAACAAATGTTTGGCAAAATTTTGAAAAGTAATACTAATGCCTTTTGTTTGAAAATTATTCAAGTTTGTTGACAACCAAAGTATACTAGTTTAGTATTTTGTAGGATTTGTTGATACATAGTAAGACATGCCTATTGATCTAGATTTCTAAACAATGAATCACCTTCTTTCTATTGAAAAGGCGATGCTACAAGCATTTTTTTGTCCAATGGATGACCACATGTAAGTTAGTAGGATGGCAGAAAACATTTTTTCATCCAAAATCTTATGGAAGTTGTTTGTATATATTTTCAATGAATAATATTGTGAATTCCCTCATTATGATGTTATTGACTTTATAAAGAAGATTATGCTTAATCCACAAGTCACTTTGGCTTTTCAATAGTATATTTTGATCATTTCTTGCTATTTACTCTTGATGTGAATTTTAGCTGTAAAAATGATATTTTTCGAATATAAATTCAATCAATGAAATGATTTTTATATAATTTGTAAATATAATTTTTATTCCTTTGAGGAATTTTGGAAAATTTGTGAATGTCAATATTTTTTAGCCAATTATCAACTTTGTGCCTATAACCATAGTATGTAGGTATTCTAGTTTTTGAGTGACACAATAACTTTGGTTTATAGTATGATGTTGTACACTATTGTATACATCTAGGTCAAAATTTTCAGATTTTTTTAATATATTTTGTATTTGATATGAATTTTTTTCATTTTTTCATTTTTTCATAAGAAATTCAAAGATATTTTCATATATTCTCCAAAAATTCTAAATTTTTTATGACTTGTAGTAGACACATGGCTTCATCTTTGAAAAATAAGTATAAAATTTTTCATTGATATATATTTTCAAAATGGTGAAAACAACGTAAATTTATATCTATACCTTAAGATAGGTAGTTTGTTTTGTTTTGTTTGTCACGTTGAGATCTCTTGGACTATGCGTCCCTTAGTCGCGTGGTTGATACCATCGGAAAGCTCTCAGCTAGGACGGGTGCATGGGCTTTGTTTGATGGCATTTCAACTTACAGCAAGAAAGTAATTGAATTTTAAAGTTTTAATGGATTAAAAAATTACGAAATTACTTTTACTTTAGTTTTGGTTGTGGCAACAACACAAGGCACACTAGTTTTTATTAATATTAATTAAAAAAAATATTAAAAAAAACTGTTTCAGCCCCACTGTATTGCAATATTCCACCTCCGTAGTTTGCTGGCACCCCAATTTCTTTTTAAAAATCAAAAAATCAAAAATCAAAAACTAAAATTTTCGACTTGTGATTCTTGCATATTTAGTACTTTAGAAGTCACAGTCCATTAACTTAGGGGTTGTTCCCACTTGCTCTTATGAAGGCATTGTTATAATGGTTATCCCCCTATGAAGATACGATGTTTGTTTGTTTGTTTGGATGTTTGTTTGTTTGTTATGTTGAGATCTCTCGGACCTTGAGTCCCCGGGTGCGTGTTTGGTACCGTCGGAAAACCCTCAGCGAGGAGGGGTGCACGGGCTTTGATTCATGGTATTCCAACCTATGGCATGAAAGTTATTGAATTTTGAAGTTTCTATACATTAAAAAAATAGACCGTGGCAACGGCACGGGCCACCTTAGTGGGTCTTAAATTGAGAGGACATTCCCACCAGGAAGCTAGAAGTACCTTCGAGCCTACATGTTTCATGAGGTGGCAGTTCGGTAAGAGCGTTGTTCTTTGCAGTTAAGACGAGACTTATTTTAAGAGCCGTTTCTTTCGAGGTAATCAGAAATGAGGCTGAAATATAGATGTGTAGGGCCACTAGTCAGTTTTACATAAGTAGGTGCTGTATGGGCAATTATGAAGGAGCGCTCTTCGGTAATTTCGTTGCCTTCTTCAAGGTTTATAGTCATGCAAGGTCATGGCTTTCACGGTGACAGTGGAGCCGCATGTTGCACTAACGGAAGTTCTCACGAGCTGTAGTTGTCGATGCTTTGGAGACGAATACGAGTGAAGGAATAGTACAGAGCAAGTGGATAGGGAGCACAAGTAACGACTTCAACAACTAGCATGGGCAGTACTTTTGAATTGCACTAAGAACCGGTAAGTTTTTTTGACCATGCCCACATTCAATTCGTGTTAATTGAAGCGTGGGGTTGCCTGGATCTCTTTGTCACAATAGTATACTAGTACAATCTGTTGACAGTTCAAAGATTCAGAGGAATTCAACTTCCTCACGTCACTAGTAGACATGAAGAAGTACCTTAATTCACTACTACTTCAAGAAAACAGGACTAGTACTTTGGAAAAGCTCTATGTACACTATATTTTCTTAGAGGAGGATGAATATAATTTCATGATAGTGGGGTTGCCATTTGAAGTCAAATACATGTATGCGTTCTTTCATAACTTAGAACTGAAAGAAATTTAGTAGTAAACCTTAAGCACTTCAACGAGAACCTAAGTTAAATACAGAACTAGAAAGACATGAGGCCGTTACTATTGTGCAGTACCATGCGCATAAATCTTTCGCATGCATTATCAACGTGAAAACCGCATGCCTATATACAGAGGTCGCAAAAGTACCTTAATGTATAATTAAGTTGAGATGTTGTTCTTCCATCCAGCTACATCACTAGGACATGGAGAATCAAAGATCCCCACTTCAGCCAAGTGGCCTAATGCGGCATCCCGACATCCACACAACAGGTACATGCTCTTGCCATATACTGCCACTTCTGTATAGTCGATATGTAATTGTATTGAATTTCCTTCCTTTATATTTCATATCAAGCTAGTGAACTCTTCTCAATTATTATGTGAGAATGCAAACCAACGTACACGATGAGTTCAAAAAACTTACCATTGCTATGTTTGCAAGCGTAGGTGCATCTGCGTTTAGAAATTCGACTCCCACTAGTGACAACACACCGTCACAGGGGACATCGACATGAGCACCTACTAAATCTATATTGACCGAAGCTGAACCAAGCACGACCAAATGCGCTCAAAAGGACCGCGGACCCAACTGGACTCTAAACGAGGTTCTTCTTCTCATTAGAGGGAAGCGTCAATGGTAGTTGGATGAACTGAACATGACTGATGAGCGCATAGCTATGGCGTCTAACAACACGAAGTGGCAATGAGTATCACAACAGATCATGCGTGGAGGCTGCTCAACTTCCCTACGAGACGGTTCATCATGTAAAATGAAGTGGTTCTAGCTCTTCCCGGAGTACAAGAGAATTGTTGATTTCCTTGTTCGCACTAGAAGGACTATACAAGAGTTCTGGGATATGACAGCAGTGGAGAAGAAAGCACATAACATGCCCCGCTAGTTCAGCCAATTATTTTTCAACGCAATGCATGAGTTCCTTGGTAGTCGTCCTTAGATGAGACCTCCACATGTTCGGGACTTACTCTCACCATCGGATGCGAATTTCGTTCCACTACCGCAAGAAGAAGAAGATTTGGTGGATGTAAAAGAGAGCACAGACAACAAAAGTGACTTGACTTTTAGAACAAGCACCGCCCCATTTGACAGCACCAGCGGTAGCTCAATCCCCTTAGCTGTTGCTGCTCGCATTCTAGTTGGCGCCCTCGACCCGTCAACGCCGCAATCAACAAGACCTATCGTCCTATGCAGCTTTACAAGACTACCTCTGGGCATTGTCCTTGAAGTACTCAGTTCCTCACAAAACACAATTGATGCTGCGAATAGAAGGCCTGCCAACATGGTGGTGAGAAGAAAGAATACGTCAAGTCCTGCAATTATTGCGGAGGCCACTAAAGCCACATGAAATGTTATGGCCTCCCAAATGCAATGTATAGCTGATGCGAATATGGCGGTGAAGCGAACAAAAATGGAACAATAGAAACGTCCTGTTTAGCAGCAGATGTTGTACCAACGCAAGAGAGATAGGACATTGAATGCATCAGCAGCAATCGCAAATGAAAATGCTCGTCTATCAATTAGCAAGCAATCAGACATGGTTTGTTGTTTGCATCAAATGACACATGTCCTCGCCCGAGGTCTCATGACTTTCACTGTCGGTGGTTTATCCAGTGCCCACAGTCCTACATCACATCATGGGCGTCTTCTAGTACAAACGACAATAGCGCCCAAGGGTGTGGACATGAGCAACTCTCCAGCTAACGCTCAACGAATTTCCACCAGAAACGAGAACGATGTAGGAGACGATGGTCCATGCGACACTCCCAAAAATCATCCCTCATGAAAAGAGAGTCAATGGCTATCACTGTACAACGAAATAAGGTACATCTAGTATTATCGGCTTTAGTTTAGATGGCAAGTGAAAGTACTTTACCTTATCAAAGAACATACTGTAGTTGAGGTTTAGGTTTTATTTGTACAGTCATGACCTATTATCTATATGCAACACCAATGCTAAAATAACTTTGTGTACAAAGTGAGCTAGCTGCTGTTATGTGTGACAAAGAAAGAAAAAACAATAAAAAGAGGAAAAAAAATTTGAAAACGGTTTAGCTAATGCTATTTTACATTCCACCTCATCTCTTCCTATCACATCTGGTCTCGCTGCCTGCACAAACCAATGCAAACAATGTAGGGAACTTGAATTTGACAATAGAAGCTTGTAAACACTCGCATCTTCACTGCATACATGTTGAAGCATGGAATGGAAAGCAAGGAAGGCATGATTTAAGAGTGCAGTGTATAGTATTCAGGCAATTCATGCTCACTTGAGTTTGAGGACTTTATCGACATCTAGTAGAGAGAAACATTCCCAACTGAGCTCGTTTCACATGACCCGGAATTTGCTGCCGCTCCTCTATATCACCATGGATGCTAGAACGTGGCCACATATGATCGTCATCCTCATCAGAGTGGTATCCTTCCTTTTGCAAGATTTGTAAGAACTCTTCTACTTCGTTGTAGGACTGGCAAAGAAGAATGCTGTGGAGGATTGTACAACATACCACAACGTTTGGAAGGAAAGTGACTTCGAGCTCACTTTTACCAAGTAACTCTCGAAACATTTGCTTGAGAATGCCAAAGGCATTCTCAACAACAACTCGGCTCTTTTGCAAATTCTTGTAAATAGTTTCTCACTGATGGAAAGATGGGTTCCATCGCGGTGAGGGATGATGAGCCATGGCAGAAGTGGATACCCTGAGTCTCCCAACAGAAATGGAGAGAAGCCTTGCATTGTCTCAGTGTTGTTGAATAGATTTCAATAGTTGCCAAGTAATATAAGGTTGACCTCCGAAGAACTCGACTGTCGTTTGTTGAGCCAAGCATTCCCATGCAGACATCAAGAAACCTTTTCTTGCTATCTACGACTGCTTGGCATTGCATGCTATAAGCTCTAGTCTTGAAGTAGTAATAATCAGCTGGAGCAACACGAGGTTTTGAAATTGAAAAGTAAGTCCCGTCGACTACTCCAACTACGACCGGTAAAGAGCAGAAGTCATAGAAGTTGCGTTGCACTTCAAATAAACATTGACCATGTGGCCATGAGATCTCTTGCTTCAAGCACTCATTTATGGCGTGGACCACTTCACGCAAGATTTTAGATACAGTGCTGCGACCTATAGCAAATACCTCAGTGCATATAGTGAAATTTGCTGCATGAATCAATTTGAAGAGCGTACAGGCTACACGAACAAGGACTGGAACAGCTAATCTATACCTCGTATTTTTTTTCTTCACATGCGGCCGTATTACCTATGCTAATGCAAACACAGCCAATTTCGTCATTCGAAACATGGATATCCATCTTCTATTGTCATATTGTTGTAATAAGAACTTAGAGAACCATGTTGTAGAATGTGGCTTTACCCAATATTCCAACTCATCATGGAAAACGTTCATGGAAGCGCAAAGTTTGAAATTCATTACAGTCGTTGTTATCAATTCTATTGTGTAAATTTCCGGTCTCCTCTCCAATTTAGCTATCAAATTGAGGACGTCATCCTCTTCTTCCATAGGGTCTACAACAGTAGAGAGTATGTGATCGTCATCAGCATTCAACAATAACATGAGGAACCAAACCGTGAAGGCTGCAATAGAGATCATATGAGCCAACAGATCCATAGTTTGTACTTTCAGAAAAGGGTAGTGCAAATCTACAGAGGAAAATTTAATTTCAGCTATTTCCTTATGAACACAACAAGTGAACAAGTAAACGACTCTGAGAAGCACGAAGATGGAAATCGGTCCATAATAATTGAAGCCCAAGAAGATGAAAGTCTCTCCAAAATAATTGAGGCTAAGTCGTGGGCATTATAGAGAAGGACCCCACACCTTACGGTGAAGAAAATTCGAGGACCCACAATTGTTTGACGACTTTACTTCAAGCTTTACCATAAAGCATTTTCAATTTCACTGAAGCCGTGAGACTAGGAACTTACCAGAGATGAAGAGCGTGCTGCAAGCGTCGAACATGCACGAGATTTGAATTTCAACGACCTCCAAGTAATTGGTCTTTCAATCCCTAAGGCTGTCAGCCATTGGAATTCCGTTGCCGTCAACAATCACCCTAAATTGACAGAAGTCAAAGCTCAAATCGACTGCTGGGCCCTACTAGGTTCAAATCCTACTCACAACTTGAACTCATGTGCACACACTGCCACTGAAACCGAAAGTTTTCGTTTCGTCAGCTACTTTCTAGTGCACTACGGCGTTGCTCTGAAGGCAGCTTGTCTGAAGCCACAGCCGCCAAACTTCTAACAAGACCTACCACTACTACTTTTGTGCAAGACGGAAATGCTCAGCAATTTGTAATTGCACCTGAACGCTGACAAGGAAAAAACCTCGAACCCGTGAACACCCACTAGCTACATTAGGAAACCCTGAGCTTCCAACGCACCCAAACCTCCCTCACAATGTGAACGTGAAATGCGCTAATTAGGAGCACGCACTTACGGTGCCTGAACTGGTCCTACTAACGACCAAGTGGGAACAGCCCCTTAGAGGGCTCATTTTTTTCCTAATACAAAAGCGTCAATATGGCCAACCAATCAATCTGCCTATCATAGGCAAGTTTACCTTACGTAACTGGCATCTTTGAGAGGGCAAAGCAAAGTTAAACCTGGCTTGTCATCTCTCTCCCTCTTCTCTCCCTCTTTCTTCATCTAGTTCTCTTTGCAAATATTCCTCCTCCCATTTTTTTTGTCGAAGTTGAATCGCAATTAGCGAAGAGGTGCAAGAAGAATCACCATTGATTTAGTGAAAGAAATTGAGCTCACCATGGGTTTATTCTTCACTTTTTAGTACAAGGAGTGAGCTAGCTAGCGTCATCAATAATGCAACCGAAACCCTCCGAGAGCAATCTTGTCAGTACTCAGATTATTATCAATCTCTTAGAACAATTTTCTGATGTTCCAGCATCACTAAGGTTGAGGCACCAAATGTGGACCACGCCTAGTAGCCAACCTGTATGGGGCCCTATTTCCAATCAAGTCTAGAATATATTTCCAAAAACACCTTGAATTATATGTTTTGGTCCTTTTTGAGGCCAAGACTAATAAGGTAATGACACATGTCCAAATTAGTGAGCAGAAGAAGTGAACGGAAAGCAGTTAAAGCATTATCGGAATTAGGAGACTCTAGATATTGGCTATTGGTGTGGAGTACTTTTTGCTTCCCAAAATTCACTGTAAATTTAGTTTTAGAAATAAAATTCTGAAAATTTTTCTATCCCCATATTTCTTATCTTCCTACATGGGAAAAATTCCCACCACCTCATATTGCGCAAAATTTGCTCTGAAATTGCTTAAATGGTCGGCTACTGGTGCCTCAACCTTAACTCGGTTGGCGTGCAGCCTTTAGGAGTTGTACTATAGTGGCGAAATACCGATGGCTTAACCCTTCACTGCCTAAGGGGACCAAAAGTGTCCTCACATAGTCTGACAGTCTAATTCAAATTGCTATAACTTTTGCATCCAATGTCCGAATTCAATAAAATTTGTTGGAGAAGTTGCACATTTAAGTCTATTTTGTGTGATAAAATTGTAATATCAATCCAAGATGTACAAATATTTTGGGAGACAATCAGAGTTCACAAGTTCATTTTGAGTTCAGTAAACTGCAGTTGATGGCTGCAACTTTGGGGGCTTGTATCTCCTTCATCCAATGTTTGTTTTCAATAAAATTTGTTGGATTGTGTTCCTCTAAAGGTCTAGTTATTGTGGTCAAATTTTCATGGCAATCCAAGTTGTTTTGAATGTTAGAGAGCAATTCAAAGTTCAAAAGCCAGACATTTTTTGAATACAATGAACTTCGGTGGCTTGTTTCTTCCTCATACAATGTTTGTTTCTAATAATTTTTGTTGTGAAAGTTGTACATTTTAGTCTTGTTTGTGTGGATAAAATTTCATATCAATCCAAGAAGTCATGAGTGACTGAGAAGCATTTTAGTAGGAGGTGCAATCATAGATGCATTTTTTGCACCCTTTTTGCTATTTTTTTGACATTTCAAAGTCATTTTGCAAACAATTCAAATCACTTGAATGAAATTTTTTTTCACCAATGTATTTGTATTATGGTTTTGAATCACTTTGTAGTTTAAAGTTTGTTCATTTGAGTAGGTTTAGGATTTAGATTTCACCTCCAAATGTGTTATTATGAAAATTTCAGCATCTTTTTCAAGACTAAAACATTATGGTCTTGCAATCTATGTAGCTAAATGACTCCAAATTTGATCCATGTCATCTACAACATGCACTCTATAAGATTGTATGGTTGAGATTTTCATATCTTAGTGACATTTAACTTTATAAGGCTTGAAAAGCAAAGATGCTTTTAGAACCGTTTGGAGCTTAGGCGATGAAGGGTTAACTAGTTGCTTTCTGGACTCAAACGTGCCTCAGTGTAAGTTAGCCACTGAAATGTTCATTTTGATGAGTTTTGGATGCTTCCATCAACCGGCACCATTCTTGTCATTAAATTCTCTCATAAAGGAGTTGTAAGAATAATTGCAGTTTTAGTGCAATGCCATCTCTTATTCCAGGTAGGTTCGGTAGCAACCACAAGACGTCCTGGTGGTCATGGAAAGCATGCATTTTGATATCATGTGACATCATCTATTTGAATAAGCCAAATATACTCATTAGAAGTCAAAGTTTCATTAGGGGATTTTTGAGGCCATTGGAAGACTATGGTTCCCGGATTGCGGAAACGCAGTTTTTGTCGTGTGAATAGGAATCCTACGTGGTTGAGAGAGTACCACGTCATTAAAAAAAATTGAATTTTTTTAGCTTTTTTTCATATTTCAAGACCCCCAATTATTTATTTATTTATTTGGATAAATGATGGCCTGACAGTGGCTTGCAGTTACGGGAATAGTTTTGGGGAACAACCCTGAAACGGGCCTTTGGAGGCCTCAAATCCCCTCTAATGTATAAAAGATCTCCCCTTCCACCCCTAATACTAAGGTTGAATAATTACAATTTTCTCCTACAAGGGAAGATTCTTTGTCATTCATCGGACAAAAAATGTCATCCTTGATGTACAAGGGTTAAATCCATCTTGCAAAATGATGACTTGACCCTTCTTTGGAGGGCCAAGGTGAATTAACCCCCTTGCTTGGCCACTTAATAAAACGCTGGAATTTTTTATTTTTTACAAATAATTTTATTTTTTGCAAATTTTGAATTCATATTTGCAATCAAAGGTCCCAAATTAGGTAGGTGGTCTCAAGATAGGGGTTTTTTGTTTTTTCTTGCACCCCCAAAATTACATGGAGTAGCAATCCCACCCTCCCCATGAGACTACCTCCTCCCCTCCAACTCTGACTTGTTCCCACTCCCCTCTGAAACCTCATCTCAAATATGTGATGTTAAATCAGTCCCACGAAGTCCCTGAGTTTACCAATGTTTATGTATTGACATCACTACATCAGTTGAGATTGACTAAGATAATATCAATAATCCATTCCACTATAGCTTACTTAATTGCATGTAAAACACTCGAAGTTGAAATGGACATCCCTGCAAAATGTGGAAACAAAGTCATCAAATTTTTAGCTCATCTTTTACAATCACCGGCTAAAATTGCCCTCCATTTAATAACTTACACATTCACATTGACATGAATTCCTTACCCCCAAACCATTTTCTCCAGCCCATGTCAACGAGTTGCAACCGGGACCATTCTTTAAACCTCAAGAGGTTCTACTGTGTGCATAGAATGGATCATTCACTGCTACATTGTGTGTGTTTGAAGTTCTTACAAATTAACTTCAAGTGTGATGCTCGGAATTTGGTAACTTACAAGGAGGTTGTTCTTGAGAGTAGGGATGATCAACTTATATAACGTAAGAAGTCCTATAATGGACCATCTAAGGGCTGAAATGGAATGTCAGGGAAGTAAAACTTTTAGAAATATTTTTCATTAAATTTTCCGTGAAAGAGAAGTAGAATTGACATTTAACTCAAGTTGTTTCATATTTTTCTAAGCTTTGTGAAATTAGTTTAAAATTTTGAAGTTGAAAGGGCATATGGCTCTAAAATGGTGCCCTAGCTAAAATGTACACTGTCAATACATTGCTGAAGATTATGAAAAAGCAATATGTACAAATATTGTACATTTAAGGTAGGGCACCATTTTAGAACCTGCTCCATTTAAGAGCCTTCTACCTTAAAGCTCTCCAAGTTTTGTATCTTTTATTCCCTAGGTTAACTTGAGAGTGATAGTGACGTACAGTAGAGTTTTGAGATTCATAATTGGTTGGTGACTTTTCAATGCTAACATGGCTCTATGCCATGGGCTACCCATCACCATTGCCATCACAAGTTGTATCTCATAACCTTCTCTCCTTTCAACTTGCTTCCTACATCCTTGGATCATGAAGATCAAAGGTTGTGATTGAAAAGTGACAACCAGTTATGTATTAGATAACCTTCAAGCTGCAATTGCGGAGTGAAGGTTATCTAATATGTAACTTGGGGCAGAAGTTTTCATGTAGAAAAAGTTGCAGCAACTAAAGTTTGTCGCACCTGTTGAAGACGTCATTATATTGTGCATAATGACCGTGAAAGAAATTCTTCTACAAATGATGGATTTATTTGGTTGATGTTTTCACTTCTGAATTGCAAATTTCCTACCCTCTCCATTCAGCTGGTTAGATTTCTCTTTCTGCATCACTATTTTTGTGAATACTGAATTTGCTGATATAGATTGGCCCATATGGCTTCTGTGTATCAGTATCAACCAGCCCTTTTTTTTGGGCACCATGTGGCCAAATTGCACTATTTCAAAAAAATGTCTTTTTTTCGCCAAATAAAAGTAATCTTTTTTTGCCAAAAATTTATTAGTTCTCTTTAAAATATGGATGAAGTTGACAAACTTGGATGAAAAAGTGTATGGATATGACATAAAAGTGTTTTTGATTCCAAAAGATGGATGAATGTAGAAATATAATGCTTCACCAAATTTGAAGTGATCACCATTTTGGCACTTTCTCAAAAAGTAAAAAAAAAGGTTGGTATCAACCTGAAGCAACAATTCCTTCTCTTAGCAGATCTTTGTAAGTCAGGTCGAGTTGAAAGTAAGGTAGGAGGTCCATAAAGCGACAGTCTAAGCGTTGAAGTTGAATTTTAAAGAGGGAAAACATCTTGAAATATTTTTCAATAAATTTTCTTTGAAAGACAAGAGGAAATGACATCCAACCCAAGTTGTTTCATTTTTTTGGATCTTTGTGGAATTAGTCATGAAATTTTGAAGTTGAAAGCCATAGGGCTTTAAAAGCGACCACCACCTAGAATGTACACAGTTTGTACATTTTGGAATATTGCAAAAAGAAAAATGTACCTTTGAGCCATGATTGGTTCTTAATGCTTTGTCGGAGTTTGAGCCTCCTACCTTAAAACCTTGATTAGGAGTTATGGATGACATAGGACGTTTGCAATGGGAATCCTCTTAGTGTTGCTTTCACCAAAGTGATAGATGCGTTGGTGGGAACAAACTTCTTCCCACTCAAGCAAATCCAACAATTTAGATAGGATTGAGCAAGTTGGAGGGAGGGTGGAGGGCAGGATTATCATGACAGGACAAGTATTACTAGAAGAAAACTACACTATTCATGCCAAAAACTGCGTTAAACTTGCCAAACCTACGTTTTACTTAACAAAGACTGCGTTGGGATTACGTTGTGTTCAACATAACGTGTGGAGTGGATTGTGTTGAGTTCTCCTTTCATAACGCAAAATTCTGTGTTTCAACGTGTCAACACAAAATTGAACAAGGAAAACACAGAATTCAATAAGGAAAATGCAGATTTTGTGTTAGAATGAAAAATTCCACATGACAAAGCAGAACTTCAACACAATCCACTCTACGCATTACGTTGAATGCAACACAGTTTCAACATAGTTTTTGTCAAATACAACGTAGTTTTCTTCTAGTGTATAGACCCCTATCCCCTCATCCATCCAAAGAGGGGCAATAAGGGGGTCAATTCACCCTTACCCACAAAATGGGACTAGTAGGGTAACACTTGTGTTATTTGGGGATAAAAGTTGAAAAAAAACCCTACTTTGTGCTGTATTTTATGATATGTTCTCGACCACTCCTAGCTAACTTGGAGTTTGTGATTGCAAATATGAATTGAGAATTTGCAAAAATAAATTTACACAAAAATAAAGAATTACAATGTTTATTCCTAGGGTAAATCTAGCCTATTGGGCCTATTTCGTGGGACAAATTTAATGGCCTCTATAGCAACCAAGCAATACCCCAAAACCGCTAGTTTTTACTCTGCTTAGTTTATTACTATTAGACAGATCAAACTCTCATAATTTCTTGTTGGAAAGTGAAAGGAGGTTCCAATGCATCAAAGAATGTGACATTTGGATAAATTATGCAAAAATTATGAACTCAAGGGCCAAAGTTATTTTGATAGATGTTCATAAATCATTTCTTCAATGTACATACATATTGATTTGGAGATATACACAAAGTGATGATGCCAATTTAGGCAAGATGGACAGTGACAAAGATCTGTGACATTTGAGTTATTCGTAAAGTACACTAAACCGGGGTTTAAACTCATGAGTTTTGTGAAAAAATCGGTTGAGTTAAAAAAGTCGAAATAAAAATGGGTATGAAACTAAGAACCATGAGGCTCTGTCTTAGGTGAACAACGATATTAGTTTTATAGCGAGAAAATATTAAAGAGAGGGAAAAAAATTCTTAAAATTTAATGCAATAAATAGTGAACTCAACCAAGTTTGCCTAGGCAACCCTCCTTGGTGAGCTAGGGGTCTACCCAAGCAACCTTCCTCCTTGAAGGATGGATCTGCGTAAAGAGCCCCCTCCCCCTTGAACAAGCTAATGTCCATGCCAATGTGAATAGAGTTATAAATAAGATTTAGAAACAAAGATCCAAAACCCATAATTGATGCCATAGTCTCTGTCCAAAAGAATAGAGCCAATAAATGGAGTGCATCCTACCATTCCACTAAACTAACTCCAACCTTGCAGATTCAATTTTTGATTATGCAATGTCATCAGTTTGGACCTCAATGCAAGGATGAACCAAAATTCCTATGAGGAAAAGGTCAATGAGCAAGCAGAAGCTGCACAATTCTATGAGATTTCTGTGAAGACCCAAAACAGGCTCATCAATGCAAAACAAAGGGATTGATTTATACTTTATGCAGCTTGAAACATAAATCCATTATAACCCTAATTTTAAGAGCTTCATGTAGAGTTGTGCCACAATTCTTGGCTCCAGAATCATGCCAATTTAGCTAAAGTAGAGTATCTGACCCATTTCCAACCACTTAAGCAATTCTGCATATTTCAAGTGCAAATTTTTTGGATGTAAAATTTTTCCCATATAGAGAAATAGAGTTTAAAAGGATTATATATTTTTCAGAATTTTATCACATAAAATGTAATTACTGCGAATTTTTTACTCAAAGATTCTCTATGACCTATAATAGTGATATAGACCTTTCTATTTTTGACCGTAGGCTGATTGCAAAATCTAATAAGGGCCGATTGCATTTATAAGAGCCTTACAACCAATCATAATGTGCTATAACTACTTTGAGATTTGTGCCACAACTTCATGGAAAGAGAAGAGTCTATAGATTGGAAATAGAGGGGTGGTTGGAAATGGGTCAGATACTCTAACGTTGATAGAAGAAGCATGGTTGAATTAAGTGCTAAGCCCAGTTGTGCTTGAATCCTAAGTATACTTCGTCATCCAATCCATGCCCAAGTAAGTTTAGAGCCAATACATTTTTGGCCTTATCTTTACCACAAATAGTAAGGTAGGTGGCTCAAAAAGCAACCCTCTTCTTCAAACAACCCTATATGGAGCTCTTTAATAAACACTCAATGGTTCTAAAATAATGGATTGCCAACAATGTGAGAGCATAATTAAGATTTATCATTGATATTGTTTCATATTTTGCCAATGGATGAAATAAGAGCCAAGGAGGGTTTATTTCAAAGCTATAACACCAGTCTTATTTGTTGTCATAGTGGGAGTGAACTTTTTTTCTTGTAGTATAACTTTTGAATTTAAAAAGCTTTGAGTTTGAAATTTTTAATGGAAATAGCTAACTTCATACTAAAGGGTTCTATATTTTTCCAAATTTTGGAAAAAAAAATTTGCATTTAAGAATAATTTTGTCTTCTTGTCATAAATTGGGTGAATAAGGTTTCACTACGTTCGTAGTAATTAGAAAGAATTCTTTTGAGTTGATATTTTGGTGGTGTATTCTTCTACTTAGTAGACTTATGAATATGGTTTAAAATCTAATTTTCAATTATTTTTGGATGATGTATATGCTACATAATACATCTTAGTGGCGCACGCATTTACACATTCTAAAAATACTTTGGCTCTAATTTTTTTAGATAAAAGTGACCACAAGGGACTTTGGAAAAATGGCCATAATTAAAAATAAATTAAAAGGTCTTTTTTTATTTTTTATGAATTAAAATTGGATCACGGTATTTTCTGATGAAAATTGAAGTCCTTTGCTCCTAAGTACTACTGCGTAGACATAGTACTCCCACATCTAACTTTGACCCCATATTCGTCTACCTGTCAGACTTTTTAAACAATGTAACATGTAAGATAATGTCATTCATTGGCCGCATTAACTGTTGACTTCAGTACACGTGTCAAATGTATAGTACAATGGTAGTTTGCAGATAGTACCCGTAGTACTCGCGATATTATGCGTAAAAAATATAGTACCCATGAAAATGCCACGAAAAGTGAATAGTGTTTTTTGCAGCGACCCTTACCTAATTGCCTTCTTACAAATGTTAAAATAATATATGGTCCATTTAAGTTTAGTAAAGGTAGCATTTAGGAACCTTGATGGCGAATTTCATTAAAATGGTGGCATTCCATTAGTTTGGCACTTTTGACAGTTCAAACTACGTAGTCTGAAATCTAAATCTGTCATAGATTTTTGAAATCTATATATATTGTAGTTGTTTAAAAATCTATATCCATCTAAGATATTTCAAACCACAAGGTTTGAAATCTAAATTTGTATTAGATTTTGAAAATCTATATATATCCAAGATATTTGAAAATCTATACCCGTCTTAGATGTCAGTTTTTAGTTTAGATTGTACGGTCTGAAAATGGCATTTGGAATACCACCAATTTAACAAAATTTGCCATCTTTGTCTATTACATTTTACTTTTTGAATGCTAGCAAGAGTATTTGTTTTTGGTCAAGCCATATCTTTTAGGAGACTGGCAGACTGTGCATAAGTGGGTTTTGCAAAGTCTAGGATTAAAAATAAGTGCCATATTGCCATTGCTTCATTTTGGTCAAGCCACATCTTTTTTTAGATTGCACGTGAGTGGATTTTGTAAGGTTTATGGTCAAAAATACTTAGATACCTACCACAAAGTTCTTTAAAAATTCATAAGTAATTCATATTTCATAAATGCTCAAAAAAATATAAAAGCACTCAGTGTTAGATTTTGCATCAATTCTTCTTTAAGTAAAAATATTTTAAGGCATCAATAAAAACCACCAAAAAGGCCCAATCACTGTTAAGGGTCGCTTTTGGAGCCACCCATCTTAATTAAGGATTGTGCATCCCTATAAAATCACTAATGGAGAAACACTCAATACTACACTTGTCCCTTGCATTGGACCCTAGACTCATCCAATTGCATCTACAGATTGCAATAAATGCATTCACCAAATGCTTGACTCTTATTCATTGATACATATTCAAGATACATACCAAAATCTGATTAGCTTAGTGCTGATTTTAGTAGCGTTCATATTTGAGTATACCTACATGACAGTTTCAATGGTCTAGGAAGCCAACAGTTTAAAAAATCATAAAAATTACTTATGGCATCCAAAAAATCTAATTCTTTTTAATGTTCATGATTTTCACTCGCTAATACTAGAAAAATATTATTTTTTGCCTCCAACTATGCTGAATTCCTTATTCGGACCGTTTTGGGTGCTTCCACCGTAACGCCGATCAATCCCCGAAGCTCGATTCTGAAGGCAGAAGAAACATTTATTGCATCACAGGTTTCACTGTCCACAGTCCACATACCATTTACAGGTAGCAGACGGTGCTCATGAATCCTCACTCAAATAGAGACAAAAACTTGCAAAGAATCACGCTAGGAAGAGCTAGACTAAGACCGTGGTAAGCAAATGCTCTTCCTGTACGTAGAACTATCGATCAATGAATCACTCATTTTCCTTCAACAATACTTACTAACGCCTCATCGAATGTGTGTCCAGACCTCTTACAAACTTTGCAATAACGCGTATTAATTTCATACACTGATCGAATTCGGCAACGAATGATTGCGTGTTTTAATTAATTCAAGTTCCAAAGCTCCAGTACTTCGGAACGCCTTCCCTCAATTTGTTCACAGTGCTGGAATTGATCCCGAACGACCTCTCGATCACTGCCTTGGTGATGTTCGGCTTGAAGATCTGGTTGGACGTGAACAAGAAGCCAGGACTCTGCGACGTCAGCGTGTTGAAGGTGATGGCGGTTTCGTTGCCCACGTTGAGCTGGAAGTGCTGGCTGGCTCTCGGGAAGATGGTGAAGTCGCCGACCTCGAGCACGGAGGCGAACAGCTGGTTGTCGTCGCTGATGAAGCCTGTGTAGATGGAGCCTTTCAGTACGAGGAGAGTCTCCGCGGAGCGAGGGTGGGTGTGCAGGGGGATGACGCCACCAATGTCGAAGTCGAGGCGGGCGTGGCTCAGGCCCTGTGTGTTGAGGCCGGGGAATTGACGCGCGGAGGCCAGGTCGGCGGTGGCGCCCGTCTCGGACACGGAGGTCGGGTACACTGCACGCGCGCGGGGGAAGCACAAGACAGAGTTAGGTCTGTGAATCGATCCGGGGGTGTACATCCGACTGGTGATTTGCACTCACGATCGAGAAGCCCATAAGAGGAGAGAATTCCAAAAATTCCATAGACGTACCGAGTATATATACTCCATAATTATGCATCCCAGGAATTTCACAACTTGAGTAAGATCGAGTAGAGTCGAAATTCCATACTCAAGCCTCAAAATTCCGTGGTTACAGTTTAGAGTGATATATATTAACCATAGAAAACACTACAGCTGAAGCGACAATCCACAACAAACTTCCAAGACTACCCCAATACCCCATGGACACACAAGTAACAACCTCACAAGAGTCACAGCTCACAAGAATCCTAAAAGTTTTCGATCGACGAGCAGCGCAACACAACCAACAATTTGCACCGATTAAGCTTATTAATTGTTCGATCAAAACTAAGAGAACGTGAATCGGGCCATCCCCGAAACTCCTCGTGATTGATTTCAATTTCTATATTCCATTGTCTAACCCAAACCTGACGTACAACATCGAGTACGCGAATCCAAAATCGGAGCTTACAAGGTTTGCGGAATCCGGTGAACGTGAAGTCCTTCGCGGTGACAAGATTCCGAGGCTTGCACGGATACCCATTCACCACCACCTTGGACTCCAGATCCGCCACGCAGTAGTCCTGCAGGGGGTCAGGATCCCCCGCGTTCACAACCTGCAGTGCGCCCAGAACTGCGCAGACGAGCACAAGCCAGTACATGCCGACAGCCATAGCTAGCTCAACCCTGAAATATTCGTCGGACTCGGTTGCAATGGAAGCAACACTGCGAATGCCTGCCAAACTGATCGAGCTCGAGGATCGATCGGAACTGTGATCAGATCGATCGATTACGGTTTGGTTGATTGAGACTGTACTATAAGCTATTTATTGCCCGCGGCATCTAGGCCCCGTTTCTTGTCAGCTAGGAATTTTACAAACGGATCATGTCGTGACGTGCAATTCAAAGAGCAGCAGGAGTGGACTTCGTCGACGACAATGCTGTCACTGGTTCGTGCAAGGGTGTCGTAAGGCTGACCGCGCCCCCGGCCACCCCCCCCCGCCACCCCCATTTTTGACAATAAGGGTTCTGTTGAACTGGTAGAGCAGCCAGGCCCACAGCAACAAGCTCAAGCAACAAGCTCAAGCAGATCAATGCAGGATATTCTTCTAACATACAAGATCAATGGTACTGAACCTTGAGAGGGCAGCTGTGGTGTGTTGCTGTGGGTCTGCTCTTTGTCAATAGGATGCCAAATGTCAATTACACATGGAGGTAGAATTAACGTGGAAGTACCAATTGTCAATCACGGCCCATACCCAACTTGTACGGTGCACTACTTCCAACCAAGGCTGGAATAGATTTCTAATCTTCAAAGCTTGGAATGTGTTTTTTGAGGTCCTTTTTGACCTGGTGGGGAGTAGTAAGTTAAGGATTATAATGGTTCAACACGTGTCCCTAATGGCAATGAACAAGAAAGTAGGAAGTAACTTAGTGAGCAAGAAAGTTGAGTTAGGCTTGAATGATTGGGATTGAAAGAGTCTAAACAATGGCTTTATGGTGAACTTTGTTAAATTGGAGGTATTCCTTTAAAATGGCACAAACGGGATCGAGAAAAAGAAGAAAATCTATGATTAGAAGGAAATCTATGATTAGATGGTCAAAGGGGAGTGAAACATTAGAGGGTTTTTGAGCTCTATAGAAGGCCCTCAAAGATTGACATGCACCCCTATTTAATGAGGAGCAAAACTAGTAGTTCAAGTACCTACTTGCTTGTTGCTATCGTGTGTGAAGTACAAGTGAGGACTACAATAGATGTCAAACCAACAAGGTACTATTACCAAATATTAAATTTGGATAGTACAATATTATATTGATGGTTGTCAAAAAAGAATCCATTAGTGGAGTGGATGTACAATACTATATTATTATCTTAATGGTTGTACAATATAGTGTTCATGGTTGGATAGTACTTGTGTCATCCTCATGTCCTAAATCCAAATTTTAAATGACAAAGCTTCATCATGGTCTCCGTGACCCACTCAATGGGAGCTATTGTCTCACAAAAGTACATCAATATTTTTTTCTTTTCCAATGAGCAGGTATAGGGGAATAGTCTTCCTCAAGGACAATATTTAAATACAAAAGCACCGTTCCAACCACCCCTCTTAGAGGCCCTCTTTAGAACTCAAAAATCCTCTAATGATGTGTGAACTAGGAGTGATTTGAATGTATCAAGGATAAAATTTGCATATATATGGCCTTGCTATGACACATTTTTTTACTATCTTAAAAAGTTATTCCATTAAAAATTTAAAATGGCATTCCTGGAATACCACCAATTTAACAAAATTGACCATCTTTGGATTTAGAGTGCTTTATTGCTTTCAAAATTCATAGTAATTTCAAATATGAAAATAAAATTCCAAAAATCTTTAGTTCCCTTATTTCCTATCTTGAGTATCTTCCTATTTATGTCATACTTGCTGACATTTAGTCTACAAAATTGCTTAAATGATTGGGTCTTGATCTCTACCTTAACGGTTTTGGATCTTTTTGAAGGCACTTTGACCGCCTACCACTTATAAAAGTGCTTCAATCTTAGTAGGACGTTGACCTCACATATGACCATGATAGTCACCCAAAAATGATTTTATTTTTAGAACCAATAGGAGCATTCTTCTTTCGTGAAATAATCATGTGAAATAATTCTTCTAGACATTGGCCTCTTTTTGACTTGAAAGTCCTTACGAAGTTTGTGCAAGTCTTCCTTGCCTCATTGTAATTTTGACCCCCTCTCTGTTGACGTATATTATTTTAACCTTGAAAGGACAAGACTTATCACTTTCACTAATTTATGCGTTGATTTTTGGAAGCCATCCACAAGCTAATATTTTTTTGGTTGCAGACTTTGGCCTTCAATTCCAAGCAGGTGGAGTGAATAGTTCAGATCAATCTTCCGTTTGCATCATTCAATCGGTTTCATGCTCGTGGAACTTGCTTGACTTCGGTCACCACGTGTAAGATACTCTCGAATTTTGATTCGACTGAACTGAATCAATCTCAGAAGTCAGAATCCTTTATTTATGTAAAAAATAAAATGGGGAGTGATGAACCTTAGGGGCGTTTCACACTATGGCCGTCCAAGTCGAGAGGCCGTCGATTCCACCAATCAGATTTGAGAAAACTATGGCCTCTTGACTTGGACGGCCATAGTGTGAAACACTCCTTACCATACATAGAGGTCAATTTCGGCAATTTCAGCAATTTCATGCTGAAATATTTTACTTTTTATAATTCGACAATTCAACAGACACATAGGAATTTTTTTATATTTGGCACTTATGAGGATACTCTTAATTTTGAATTGATTCTTTTTATTCATCTGTAAATGTGTTCCTCTTTCTCATTTTTTTCTCAAGGACAATGTTTTCAAGTTTTTAGAAATAGTTGCAAATTATTTTCTAAAGTTCAACATCTTACAAATTTTCTTGAGTTATTTATGAAACTCATCTGTACATACAGTGTTGTTGATGGACTCTTATTGGACAACCCATTTTTTTTTACACAAATAGAGGATTGAAGACAATAAATCCTCCATTCAACGTCGGCCCAACACGGTGGATTTACCTTGGGGGGAAATGCAAGAATTTTTTATTCTTTGCATACAAATTTTTTCACAAATTCTGAATTCATATTTGCAATCAAAGATCCCAAACTTCCTATATTCCTATATACTTCATACTACTCACCAACACCTACAAAGTTATTTAAATGATTGGGTCCTTGTGCTTCTATGCGGGCCTCTACCTTAATGGTTTTGGGTCTTTTTGAAGGCACTTAAGTGACCAAATACCACTTATAAAAGCACTTTAATCTTAGAAGGACATTGACCTAATGTATGACTATAATAATCATCCAAAAATGAATAGGTGCATTCCTCATTACTACTATAATCATCTTAAAATGTCACAGTCAAAACATTGGCCTCTTATCGATTTCAATGTCCTTACAAGGTTTGTGTAAGTCTTTCTTACCTCATTGTTATTTTGACTCTCTATCTATGCACACCTATTGATGCACATTATCTTAAACTTGAAAGGACAAGACTCACCACTTTCACTAATTTCTACATTGATCTAGGGAGCCATCCACAAGCTTATATTTATGGTTGGGGTGAACTAGCCCCTCGTTCGGCCACTCCAAGTAATTTTAGGGGTGCAAGTAACACAAAAAGCTCCCTATTTTGTGCTTAACTAATTTACCTTGTATGCTCCTTATAGCTAATTTGGGGCCTCTAATTGCAAATATGAAATCAAAATTTGCAAAAAAATTATTTGCAAAAAATAAAAAAATTCAGTGTTTTCCCAAGTGGCCAAGCGCGGGGGTCAGTTCACCCCGGCCTTAACTTATTTTTGGGGTTGCAGACTTTGAGCTTCAATTCCAAGCAGGTGAAGTGAACAGTTTCAAATCAATTTACGTTAGCGTTTGCATCATTCAGTCGGTTTCATGGTCGTGGAACTTGCTTGACTTAGGTGAGCACGTGTAAGAGAAGTTACTCTCGAATTTTGATTCGACTGAACCACAGTCCGGGAAGAAATTTTAGCTTAACTAGCTAAAATCCTACATTTTCTTGTACCAACTGGTTGCTTGGAGAATACTCTCAGCTAGGCCTTAAGAAAATAAAGAATATTCTTCTTTTTTCCTCTAAAATGATCAGATTTTTTCTTGAAAGTTTGAACTTCGTTCGGAAATTATGGATTTCAACCGGCTAACTTGTAACTAAATGCCAATACTCCCCGTTCATTGGACTGAACTGATTCAGATGCATGACGTTTTGGATTCTCCGGCTAAAAGTGAAAAAAAGGTCTCTATTTCGGGTCGTGACTAGGTTATGTTGCCGCCCCCAAGCTAATTAGAGGTCTGTGATTGCAAATATGAATTCAGAATTTGAAAAAAGAAAAATTTGAAAAAAAAAAATTCTTGTATTTTTCTCTCAGATAAATCCATATATCGGGCCCACCTCCGATGGTAGGCATTGGGGGAGATTGAGGTCAAAACAAGACTACGGGTTTCCGGGAATGATGGAACTACATAGTTAAAGGATTTTGACGCGGTTGAGACCATGCCATGTCATTGATTTTTTCTTTGAAAAATAAAAACAAAAATTGGGACTTTTTTTCACATTTCAAGATCCATTCAAAAAAATTACTGCCTAACTTGTAGCCCAACCATTTTTAATTGTTTCGGAAACAACGAGGGGAATAAGTTTGAAATGGCCCTCCGTTGCCCCAAATCCCCCCTAATGATTTAACATCCTACAGTGGCCCCAATATGTGGAGTAATTGGATTCATTGGATACACCTTGGGGGAAAATGCAGGAATTTCCTATTTTTTGCAAATTTTGAATTCATATTTGCAATGAGAGACCACAAACCAGATAGAAGATGTCTATAGCATATCTTGAATACAAGACAAAATAGAGGGCTTTTTTTCCACTTTACTTCTCCAAATCCAAAATTTATTATATTGAGCCCACTTCAAATGGACGATTTAGTATTTTGCATACGGATGATTGCAAAAAACACTTGTACTATTTATTGCGTTTTTTTACCTCTTTAACAAGGCTCTAACTTTTGAATTATAAACTTAATGTAAGAAAAATAAAAAATAAAAAAACTATTTATAGATATTTTGATTGCAATTGATAACCTTTTTTTTAAAAATGAAAATTCATTTCATATTTAAAAGTCAATTTGCTTATTTGTCACATTTTCCAATTTAGGATTTTTTTAGTATTATTTTGAATCCAAAAAATGGATTTTGAGGTGAAATTTGGAGAAGATGTTTTCTCAATATACTTGTAGCTATTGACCAAAGGAATTTTAAAAAACAATTAATTTTATATGGTGTAGAAGTCTACAAAGAGACCTTTGTATTGCTTGCTTTTTGAAACTTATGAAACATTATTTTGGTGGATTTTTTACTCAAATCTCACGACCAAAAAGTCTTCTCAAATGGCCAATTATGAGATTTGGTTAATTTTAATTTTTTAATTTTTTACAAATTAAAACGTCAAAGTTATATTTTCTTCACTAGAATTTTGGACGTAGAATTCCAATGAAGAAAATAGATACTTCAATGTCTAAATTAATTTTAAAAAACAGGAATTCAAATAGAATATATATATATATATTCCATTTGAGAAGACATTTTGGTGATGATATTTGAACAAAAAAAAAAATCATGTTTCATACATTTCAAAAAGCAAGTAGTACAAAGGACTCTTTGTAGACTTTTACACCACATAAAATTAACTATTTAAAAAATTCCTTTGGTCAATAGCTACAAGTATGTTAAAAACATCTTCTCTAAATTTCACCTTAAAATTTGTTTTTTGGAATTCAAAATAGTACTAGAAACCCCTAAATTGGAAAATGTGATAAAATATGGGGGGCTGATTAGAAATAGTAAAATATTTTTGAAAACTATTTTAAAAAAATAGAAAAGATATATAATAGTTACAAGTACATTTCCTAAAAATTTTGAATCATTTGGAGCTAGAATACAGAAGTTATAGCCAAAAAACTAGTCACCAAAAATGTGTGAGTGAAAATAGTACAAGTGTTTCTTGCAATCACCCATAAAGGATTACCTTCATTGCAAGGGTTAATAGAAATGTTCAACTGCAACACAACTTGAGAGATTAGAAAACAAAGAATTAGACTTCTTTTTTGTTCAAAGGTAGAGACACTAGTAGCAACATTCATTGAACTCTTAAGTGTTTGCAAGGATGTTTTTTGTCTAATGGATGATAGAAGATCCTTCTAGTGACTAGATGTGCAACTTTTCATCCTCAAAATTTTGTTGTGAAAAGAGAAGGTCTTCTACAATAGTTTGACTTCCAATGAGCATTTTTGCAATTTTTTTAATGCAATGATTCCCACAATAATCAAAAGGATGATTTCCACAATCACTAATCTATTCTTTAAGGATAAACTTAAGCAATTTTGGAATTGATAGGGAGGATTACAAGTTGGTGCAAATTTTTTCATGTAGGAATATAGGAAATATGTGGATAGTAAATTTTTCAGATTTTCTTTTCCCAAATTGAATTTTTTTTTAACTTTAAGAGCCAAAAAGTACTTTTGATTTATAACCTAATGTCTAGAATCTTCCAACTCCAATCATTCAAGAAATACTTTCTTGCTTACTACTCCCTACTTTCTTACTCACTACTTCTAGACATGTGTCATAACCTTATTAAGGTAGCCGATCTATTTTTGATCAATCCCCCCCTCTTCATTTCAACTCTATTTTCTAGTTTTTTTCTATAAAATTGTTGTGCAACTCTCGAAGCAACTATGGCACATTAAGATTGGTTGCAAGCACTACTAGAATATGAGCATTTAATGACTGCAAAAATATGACTAGGGATGACTGGTGACTGCTCGCAGTCATATTTTGGTAATTGAAAACTTTGGGGAAAAAATGACTGCAAATATGACTGCTAGTCACATTTTTGTTTTATACTTCATGGCCGTATAGTATATATCCATTGAGAATGGCAAAACACTTCATAGGGAACTTTTGGGAACATGTTTCGGGAACGCCCAATCATATTTGCCAGTCATATTTTTCTCCAGTCATATTTTGTAGTCATATTTGTACAATTATTACAATTTTTTGGGAGGGGGCAGTCCAAGTGCAATTTGGGCCCCAAAAGTACCCAGTTGTATTTTTTCCTCAGTCACATTATGTAGTCATATTTTTTAAATAGTCATATTTTGCAATCATATTTATATAACTATTACAATTATTTTTTGGGGGGTAGCCCAAGTGCAATTTGGGCCCCAAAAGTACTTAGTCATATTTTTTTCTCAATCACATTGTGCAATCATATTTTCAATCATCCTTTCTTGATAGTAAAGAATTTTCAGTTTTTGGGCCACACATGGAAGACATGCTCAAATGTAGGTAAACCTTTTGTATTTTAGCCATAAGGATCATTTCTTTTGATGTAGATATGACTTCATTTCTTGCATGCACTAAATTTTTTTTAAGCTTCATCTATTATAAAATATGTGCAAAACAATTAGGCTAGGGTGGCCACATATTTGTATTCAAATTCCTTAAATTACATATTTCAATGAACTAATAAGGCAAGGTTGTTCCTAAAGGAAGAAGGCATTGCAAGTATAACTTTGCAAATGGACTTTTTTCTTGCCTACTCCATTGGAAGGGGTGGTGGACATTGGAAAGCTTTTGAATACTTTGAATGTCTCTTAACCCTTGAAATATGGTTTCATTCCTCACAACAGTTTCATTTTGAAGTTCATTAACATATACATTTGCTAAAGACACATATAAAACAAAAAGTGCTTCACACATGAAGGCAATAATTTAAAAAAAAAAAAAAGATAGTTCTCTAATTTGCTTCGAGAACAATTGAAGCTAAAAGGATGTGACATCATCTCTTCTTTATATGTAGAAAGACTGTACAAGAAGTATAGTATATTGCAATGGCGCCATTCATCCAAGACAAACATACTTACGTTCTTTCCTTTTGTGTTATACACCAAAAACATTGTTGCATAGAATCCTCTATATGAATTATTGAAGACCATTTTGGATGTATTGTTTCTTGTCATACAGAGAAACTCATTCTTAATCAGCTTCGTTGTACTATAAGTCATTCACAATTATGTCATCTTGCTTGAGACGTTGTAATGTAGTTGCAACCACATTGGCTTCTACTTCCACTACTTCATACAAGGGTATCTTTAGAAGAAGATCTTTGTACAAGTCTGTGGCTCCCAATCCATGAAAATTTGTTGTCTTTCCCAAGGATATGCATTGCACTTCAAGTGTTGCTTGATGTGCAGAGAATAATTGAACACCTCTTGGTTCCTTTTGAAGTACAACTTTCCATCCACTCTTGTCCTTGTCTAGTATAAAGAATACGTATTCAATGTGTAGAGGAAAAGCAAATGACTGTGTCAAGTAAGGGATCAATTTTTGAAAATTCACACTAGTGAATCCATACTCATCACGCTTTATGGTAGCCCCATCCTCTTTTTTATTTGCAACCACCCAATTGCAATATATTGAATATAGCACTACTACCTCAAAGTTTGCATAATTTACAAATAAAATCTCTTCCACACCCCCATGATTTCTAATTCTAAAGCCTTCATGTTCCTATCCTTTACATTTGCTCGACACAATTGTCAAAAAGTTTCAGCTACTCTTGAATCCATTCTTGTCAGTTGTTTCTCACAATTTTGAATACAAATGTGATTTTTAAATGCATACATAGAACGATATGACTTGGCTTGATGTGATGGAGATAACATCAAAATTCCCACATCCTCTTCCATTTCTTCAATCCCGTCTTTCATAGCACAGAACACTGTCTTTGAAAACCAAATGTGGAACTCCTCATCATACAATTTCGTTAAATATTGTATCTGTTTTTTTTGTTTTTTACGCCTATATTGTCGACGTTCATATTTACAAACTGACATATCATCTTCATGTTTTTTATATTATACAACCATGAAGCATGTGAGTTCATCAAAAACATGCAAAACAATACACTACATGGAGTCATATTTCAGTGCTAATCATTACATTCAATCTTTTTTGCAATAACATAATTACATGTAGTTGTATAGGCAATTGTATAATAAGATTCAATCATATATTAAATTACATTACTCTAAGTAGTCATATATGTAATTATATTACTAGTTTTAGTCACATATGACATCACATTACAATATACAGTCATATATACAATTGTATTACTAAATTCAGTCATATATTAAATTACATTACTATAGGTAGTCACAAATGCAATTGTATCACTAGGTTCAGTCATCATTTTTAGGGTTTAAAAACCCTAGCCGCCATTTTTTAGGGTTTTAAAATCCTAGCCGTCACTTTTTTAGGGCTTTGAAACCCTAGCCGCCACTTCATGTGCTTCATCTTCTTTCTTCTTTGTAGTTTTCTACCTCTTGTTTCTTGTTTTTTCTTTTGTTTTTTGAAGTTTTAATAGTAGTTGTTTGTTGTTTGTTGTTGTTGGTGGTGGTGATGATGGTGAGTTGTTGCTTTCTAACTCTTGTTTGTTCTTCCTTCTTTTGTTTTGTGAAGTTTTAGTAGTAATTGTTTGTTGTTGTTGGTGAGTTGTTGCTTTCAACTCTTGTTTCTTCTTCCTTCTTGTATTGTTGTTGTTGTTGGTGGTGAGTTGTTGCTTTCTACTCTTGTTTCTTCCTCCTTATATTGTTGTTGTTGTTGGTGGTGAGTTTTTGTTGGTGGTGAGTTGTTGCTTTTTAACTCTTGTTTCTTCTTCCTTCTTTTGTTTTTTGAGGTTTTAGTAGTTCTTTGGTGGTGGTGGTGAGTTGTTGCTTTCTAACTCTTATTTCTTCCTCCTTGTGTTTTTGAAGGTTTGGTGGTGGCGGTGAGTTGTTGCTTCCTAACTCTTGTTTCTTCCTCCTTCTTGTGTTTTTTGAAGGTTTGGTGGTGGTGGTGAGTTGTTACTTCCTAACTCTTGTTTTTTGTTTTTTGAAGATCTAAATGTTATGTTGTTGTATTTTAGTTGTTGTTAAGTTGTTGCTTTCTAAGTTTTGTATCTTCTTTTTTGTTTTGTTTTTTAAAGTTTTAATTATTATATTGTTGTATTTGTGTTGTTGTTCTTCTAAAACTAACTTGAACAACAGAGTCACTCATTACAGTCATATTCTATATAAGCCAAAATATGACTCATTGTAGTCATATCCGATATTACTCAAAATATGACTTGCCGCAATCATATTTCATCATTCAAAATATGACTCATTACAGTCATATTCCATATCACTTAAAATATGACTCATTGCAATCATATTCCAAATCACTTAAAATATGATTGAAAATATTACTCACTACAGTCATATTCCATATCATTAAAAAAAATGACTTAGAATATGACTTGCTGCAATCATATTCCAAATCACTTAAAATATGATTGAAAATATTACTCACTACAGTCATATTCCATATCATTAAAAAAAATGACTTAGAATATGACTTGCTGCAGTCATATATCATATCACTCAAAAAATGACTCACTATAGTTATATTCCATGTCACTAAGAATATGACTTGTTGCAGTCATATTCCATATCACTCAAATTATGACTCACCGCAGTCACAATCCACGTCATCAAAAATATAACTAAGCCAAGTCACATTCCACGCAAGATTTTTTTATTTTGCCCGTGCAGCTAATGAAAATGTCAAACCTCCAAGGAAAGTCAACATATACGCCATGTTGGCAAAATATGTCTAAAAATGGTTTATTATACTCTCAAATCCATATGACTGCAAATATGACTCACTAGTCATATGACTGAAAGTGAATGACTGGACCATGACTCATCTCAGTCACATTCCGCTCATCTACAGTGATTTTTGCTTGAGTCACATTCTTGAATTTTGTGACTCACTGCAGTCATATTTCGCAGTCATAAAACACTCATTTTCTTGTAGTGAAGGCTTTTATAAATGCATTTAGCCTTTAGTCAATTTTTCAATTATTATATGGTCACAAATAGAAAGGTCTATATTACCATTATAGGTCTAAGAGGATCTTTTATTAAAAAATTCAAAGTAATTACATTTTGTGTGATAAAATTCTAGAAAAATATGCTATCCTTTTGAATCTATTTGCATATATGAAAAAATTGTAAAATAAAAAAAACTGCACTTTAAATAATTATGCATAATTGCTTTAATGATTGGAAATAGGTCATCTACCTTTGTCCCAACCTTGAAGAAGACCAAAAACATTCCAAGCTTGAATTTCAACCTAAGGTTGGAAATGGTGCACCCTATAGATTGGATATTAGGTGTGGTTGGCAATTGGTGCCTCTACCTAACTAAAGATAACTTCTAAATGGATAAGAGTGCCAAGGTATGTTATTTCCATAAATGCATAAGGTAAGAGGTCCTACAATGGACCCTCTAAAGGTTGAAACAGAATTCAAAGGAGATAAAACTTCTAGAATTATTTTTCAATAAATTTTCCTTGAAAGACAAACAGAATTGACATTTAACCCAAGCTGTTTCATATTTTTCTGAGCTTTGTGGAATTAGTTATCGAATTTTGAAGTTGAAAGGGCACATGGCTTTAAAATGGTGCCCTAGCGAAAATGTACACTATCATTACACTGCTGGAGGCTATAAAAAAGCAACATATATAAATACTGTACATTTAAAGTAGGGCACCATTTTAGAACCCACTCCATTTAAGAGCCTTCTACCTTAAACTTCTATAGTTTCTCGTCATTGGACATAGCCCTCAATATGCTTGAATGTTTGAGCCATGGTCAACAACCATTCTCAATTGAAGGATCTAAGCAAGTAAGGAGCTCATATCACGATTAAACAACAATTGTACATTTTGAAAAATAGCATATCTCTCTTCATCTAATCAAGACAGGATGTCATATGGACCCAAATAGCATCAAAAGAACTCTATTATGGTTGCTTAGTTTGTTATCTCTTATACCAACACTCTACTTTCACATGGCTAAATCCATATTTATTACCAAACCTTATCATAAAGGGTCATTGAAAGAAAGAGGGTCCAATAAGTGCAACATTTTGCACGATACTCATTTTTTTCTTTAGGAGTATTTTATAATTACATTTTTTTTTCAAAGTCAAAAATATGTTTTATTTGTACACCTTTAAGAAGAAGGTATCCTAGGAAGGAAAATCATAGAAAAATTCTCTAAGTAAGAAAATTAGAAAAGTGAAAATTTTCATTACAATAATTATTTTCACTATAATTTCACAATTTAATTTGAAAAATATAGAGAAATTTAAAATTTTTAAATACTAGAAATTGATCATTTGAGAAGAATTTGTGGTAAAAAGATTTCACTAAAAGAATGATCTTGAACCATTTTCAATGTTTAGAATTGTGCATGCAAAAGAGCCCTATGTGAGTGAACATAGAGGGTATAAAATAATGGTTTTTTAAGTGACCTTTGGAAGGCACATGCCCACCTAGTGTGGAAACAAACTCAGATATTTCAACTTTAAATCATTAATTTGGGATACTCTCGAGTACTAAAAACCCTCAAACCACAAAGTGTGACAAATTAGCTAAATTGGTATTTAAATATAAAATCATTTTTGAATTTTTTGAAAAATAAAGGATTTAATTACTATCAAGTTAGACATCTCCAATAAAAATTTCAAGTTCATTGAATTTATACTTCAAAATTTATAGCACATGACAACTTTGTCTCTCCAAATCTAACGCAAGATATATTGATCTTGCTAAAATAACTCCTAAAAATCATTCACTTTCATTGCCATGTGCATGGTGAATCTTGACCCCATCCTTCTTTCACCTTTTGAGCTTCAAAAGGATTCATGGTGTGGAATCAATTAGGACTTGAAATTTTATTAAAGTTTATCCTTGCCTAAAATCCTTCACACCCTACCCTTCATAACATAGGGTGGTAGGACCAAATGGAAGGAGATTATTAGAACATTTGTTTTTTGATTGAAAAAGTTAAAAGTTAAACAATTTTAAAAGATTTCATAAAATTGTAACTTTTTAAAACCCTAAATTCTTGAGGCACCAAAATGTGATGTCTGCAAAACTTTGAAGTTCAATAAAACCTAACTAAGTTGCTATTTCTAGTAGATAAAATTTTAAAAACTTCTTTTTGAATTCTAATTTTAACATCAAAATCCAATTTTGAAAATGATTGATTATAATTTCCTATTCAAGATGTTCTTCATTGCAATCTTAACTCTTTTGTAGTATTGAAGGCTCTTGGAAATGAGCCTCAAATACACTAGAGCTTGAAGAAAAAAAACATTATAAATTCATTTAAAAAATTGTAGAATAGATTTTGAGAAGTTATAAATTGATTGGAATTGTGCATGTTAACCCCTAACTACCGAGTCAACCATGTATGGTTGATTTGAAATTCCAAGCCTATTTTTGTGTGGGGAGTTAAATTCCTTTGACCATTTAAAAAAAGATTCAGGCAATTTTAAGGGTTAATAATTGAAAACTTTCACTTTTCACTAACAAAAAAAACATATTTGATTATTGAGAGGTCTTCAAAGACCATAAATGAAGTGTAAAGCTTGCCAATTTTACTTCATTTCCTAGCTCTATGCAAAGTTTAGCAATTTCACTTGCTTTGAGATCTAAAAAATTGTATATATTCATTTTCTTTGGGAATGGTTCGAATGGGAAGAGTAAATGTTTTCATGATATTCACGGTTGAAAATTTAAACATGCAACTATTGATTTGGAGCTATTTGCAATTCCTACTTATAAAAAATAATTGCATTTCAACAATCGCAAGGTGGATTGTATAATGAGTTTAGTTGCTTTTCATGTAAAATTAAGATTTTTAGAAGTGCATTTTAGTGTGCTAGCATTGTTTATAATTGTACATGTCACCTCCAATTTTGAAGATAATTTATATGCAAATTTGGGAAACATTGTGGGAAAAAGCAACATACTAAATATAGAGAATGTACTCTTCTCTTGTTATAATCTCACAACTCCTATGCAATTTTGCGCTCAAAATTTGTGTACTTACTAATAAACAAACTCTTTAAACATCTATATGGCTAGATTTTGGAAAAAAATTTATTTGCTTCATTAGAGATGACTACTAGTCAATGCACTTTTTTCATAGTCAAACACACTTGGAAAAACTTGGGCATTTAGGGGTTAAGGCACTTTAACCTCATATTTTTTTGGTCACCAACTTTTTTAATTTGACATGTAAAAAGAGGAGTGGAAGACTTCAACTCACTTTTGTAGTTTTAACACACCCATGATCAAACATTATAATCTTTCAATCCATAAGTGATATTATTATGAATTTTTTTCTTAAGTAATCTCTAATATGTTTAGTTGAATTTGCACAATTACATTTCAAAAAAACTGATAGAGCTTATCAAAATGTTGACTTTTTGTTCAATTAAAAAAAAACTATGTTACAAAACCAGCCAAGTTAAGCGGTAAGACAAAGAGAAAAAACAACCAAGAACACTACCTAATTATACAAAGGGTAGGGCCTTTGCTATTCTAATACACTTGGTCACCATGTCAAGTGTCCAACATTGAAGACTATAACCATTATTTGTCAAAATTCTCCCATATAGATGCAGTTTGTTGAATGCAAGATTTAGCAACTCTACGGGTCTTCATCAAGGTAGCATGTCTTGCATCTAATAACATTACTTAAAGGAATTTATGGATAAAGTCCAGAGGCTATTGGATATGGTTCAATATCTTAGTGTTTCTAGAGATCTAAATCAACCACAATGACACTCCACACAAAACTGACCAAATGGTTTTGACAATTATGAAACCTTGTGGATAAGTATTTCTTCAACATATAATGAGTAACAATTACACTGGGTATCTAAGACAAGGTTGATGCATGCTCGCCGTGATTGTCATATTTAAAGTCATATGACATTAAGCAAAAAGAAACTAAAATTTGAAGTCATATGAAGTTCATATGAAAGTTGCATATACATTACAACACTTTTATTAGTGAAAGTCATATGATTGTGAGTACAATGAGAAAGTGTATATTCATTTCAACGTATGAAAATTATCTTCAAGTTAATTTGTACGAAATCAATCCAATGTTAAATATGGAAAGGTGTGGAATTGGACTGAAATGGTACAATTATATAAATTCAATGAACAACTTCATATGGTTTCTATACATGGTGAAAAGCTCATTTGTAATTTCGCATGGTTTCTTTTGGATTACTATTACGAACAACTGTACAAGAAAGTAAAGGAGCTCTATTAGCAATTAAATGAACAAAACCAATCCCTTGTTAAAGACAACAACAAAAAACTAAATGAAAATCATTTGATTTATTGCCTATTGAAAATAAAATTGTATATCATAAATCAATGTATACAACAACCAAAGACAAGATTAAAAAAAATGGCATTGAAGATATATTACTTTATGGCAAGGAAATGTAGCTCAATTTAATGAATCTTCTACATATTATCAAATGGTTACTAGATCATTTATAGTTATAATCTTCTTAATTTATTAATGGGTATAATCCATTTGGTATGAATAGTTTATCTGTTTGGGCCTGGATGTTTTTATTTGAACAAATTGATTACACTATGGGATTCATTTTTTAAATTTCTTGGAATGGATATTGGCAAGAACTTATTGAAACTTTAGCTTGGGCTCATGAACGTACGCCTTTAGCTAATCTAGTTCGTTGGAAAGACAAACCAGTAGCTCTTTCTATTGTTCAAGCACGGTTAGTGGGGTTAGCCCACTTCTCAGTAGGTTATATATTATTTTACTTATATATATTTTGAATGCTTCTACATCAGGTAAATTTGGTTAATAATTATTAAAATTAAATAGGATAAGTTTTTAAATAGAATAAATTTGGTTTTAAAACTAACATCTATGCTATTTAATATAGGAATGAACATAACAAAATAGGTTAAATAGAAGAAAAAAAATCTTTTAAATTTGATTCACTTTCTTTAACTAATTTTTTTTTTAGTATTTCAAGAAAATCATAGAAAAGAAAAGTCTAATTGAAAGAGAGAAAAAAAATTAGAAAAAAATACAAAATTTCTTGGCAATCTATAAAAAAAGTAAAGGAATACTTTAACTTTGGATGAAAAATGCAAATTCCAAAAACAATTCCAAACTTTACTATGTAACAATGCACCTATAAGGTATCATATGAATATGATAAATCTAAATATGTGCAACAACCACAAATAGACAATAATTGATAATCTTACTCTATAGTTCCTTGTTAAGTCACCCCAAAGTTTAAGAATGTTATGAAAGTGTATTCAATTCATATTTTTAGAATTTACTCCCTACAACAACTTCATAGGAAAAACTTAGTTATAGCTTTGGAAAAAATATTACAAAACCTTTGCTTCTACATATTATTCTTTATTTATTTATATACATGAACAAATTTGAAGTCTTAACCAAAAGTCATGAAGCTCTAAATGAATAAAGTAAACAAATGGAAAAAGAAAAGGTCCTACAAATTGCATTTCTAGCATACTTGGATGTAATTTATCAATTCAATATCCAAATGATCAAATTATTGTGAGCTCAATAAGCCCCTTTATAGCCTCAACAATGCATCAAAATGGCAAAATGGCAAGTTTCTTGTTGCTAGTTGTAAAATACAAAAAATTGACTAAAAGGAGCACCATAGGCCATATGAAACAAGAATGGTGTGACCATGAGGCTCTTAAGTGAACAACAATATCAATTTTATTGCTGAAAAATACTAAACAAAATTATTTAAACAACTTGACCAAATTTGCCTAGGTGACCCTCTTTGACCAACTAGGGATCCTCTCAAGTGGCCCCCCTCGTCGAAAGGCCAAATCTACCTAGGCAATCTCACCCCTTGACCAAACAAGCATCCACATAAGCAAGCCCACCTTGAACAAACAAATGTCTATCCACAATTCCACATTGTTGTGGTGCAATATGAATAAGGTCATACATAAGATTTGGAAACAAAGATCCAAAACCCATAGTCAATGCCATGGTCTCTATCCAGAAGGACAGCCAATAAAGCACTCTATGAATCAAAAAAACATTATTTGTATAGAACTTCCAGCCATTGCACTCAGATATCAATGCATGCCAAAATACTCAAGTTTATTCAATTGCTTCATATTGCAATTTACCACTGAAATAAAGCATTCCAAAGTTTTAATGACTAAAGGACAAAGAAGATACTCCTTTCACCTCCCAATAGCCACTAAACAAATAGAAACAAAATGATGTCAACAACACAGAATGCAATATAAAACAATTAGTGCATCTTGCATTGACTGAATTAAACTTGAGTTAGTTCACCATATTGAAGCAACCTCCGAATAAAGCATGGGTCACAACAAGAAAAACAAATCCATCCGCAAACCAGCCAAAGATTAAGGATGGGTGCAGATTCAGAAACCTTGGCATATACCTGGGAGATCCATGTGGGTACAGTTACAAGGCCAACAGCCTAAACTATTCTCATCGTTTACAATCATTCAACACTATTCACCATCAATACAGAGGACCATCAATTCCAGGGAGATGGCTTCGCATCAATGCTGCAGACTAATCTAATCCGCTTTCAATCAAAAATTTATTGAAACCTGGGGGTTAACCGAGGCTAGAAGCTCCTAATAATTAAGCAGGCAAACTCCGTCAGCCTTGGGGGTCATCATCACGAACTAGTACCATACTTACAAAGATCGAAAGAATGATAGGCTTGATAAATTACAGTAAGGGGCTCTTTACCCACACATGAATTTTATGAAAAGGGTTGGTTGGTTGGTTGGTTGGTTGGTTGGTTGGTTGGTTGGTTGGTTGGTTGTCTACTCCTACTAATTGCGCTCACGGAATGAAAAAGAATAGAATGGGGTGCTGCATTTTCATTCATTGGTCTAACTTGCCTGGGTTGGCAGGCTCCGCACACATGCATTCGGGGGCAGGAAATGTATACAGCGACGCTTTGGGTGGGATCGTGTAGAACTGGGACTTCTTCACCGGCAGAGCTTTCCGTGGTTGCAGGCCCTTGAAATCGCTGTGCCTTCGCATGTCCTCCAGGCTTTTCCGGAAAACCTCCCACCTGAATATGAGCCAGACAGAGAAAAGCATCAACAACAATATCATAACCCTCCATTCATACCCTAAAACTGATACACAAAATGCATCAATAACAAACATAATCCTCCTCGCTAACCCTAAAACAGATCCAAAACCGATCACCAATGACAAAAAACAATACCCTCCCGTCAAACCCTAAACAGATTCAAAACGAATCACCAACATTGAAAGCCCAACCCTCCTCTCAAAACCTATGAAGAGACACAAAATCCCTCACCTCTAAAACCCTAAAACAGAACAATAAGTGGACCCTCCTTAACCCAAGAAACAGATTCTCTGGGAGTATTAAAAAAACTTCTTCTCAAACACTAAAACAGATTCAAAACCGAATCACCAACAGCGATAGCAGAACCCTCTCTCAAACCCTAAACAGGTTCTCCCTAAAAGCATCAAGAATCCCAAACCCCTAAAACCAGTCATCCATACAGCATCTTCTCCAGGACAGTCTATGATTTGCTGGGTGGCTTACTCAATGTGTGGATTATCAAGTAGTAAGACAAGCCGTCGCTTATCCGGGTTAATCGTCTTCGAGTGGCCCTTGTTGAGAAAGCGGCGATGCCCCATTAATATCTGTGGAAAATTGCCCCCTTGGGTGGTCACAAACACTTCACTGTAGAGGCAAACAGTGTAGTCAATAGCTGCTAACCGCGATGAAAAGCCCTGCACACAAGCATAGAAGGAAAAAGGCCCCAGTCAGTCCATGTACCAGAACCCTTTCCAGAACCCTTATCAGAAGGTTTATCAGGAAATGGGGAACCAAACAATCCTTGTTTTAGGTAGAGAACTCATTGACGTGGGATCCTTTTCCCGTGTACTCAAAAATCAACCTCTTATGGTGCAGGTGCTATCCAAACACTTGAATTCTAGGAAATGAGATATACTTCAAAGATATTATCACCGTCGAAGATGCGTCCATGAGATACCTCGTACATGCAATGCTTATGGTTTAGGGTAATCTAAGCTCGTGATGGACTCGTACTACAAAATTTCAGAACTTATTCATAGGGTATCCAGATCCTATATGTTCCATGGGCAAGGGTTCCCTACATTACACCAATAAGACTCCTGTGTATCCAAATACGGAGTACATGTTCCACAGGCAGGGGTTACCTACAATACAACAATATGAATTCTGTGAAATCAAATAATACACCCTATGTATCCTGTGACAAACTGGGAGGTTAGCTAAGGTATGTGCACCCCGAATCGACACATAAAATTTACAGAAAGCATTAATTTCAAGGCGTGATTCTAGGTGCCATTACCTAAAATAGGCTCTACAACAGAAGGTGAGGGTTTGTGAGGTGTAGAAGCTGCTAATACTTCACCTTGAATCGATGCAACTCCTCTGATGATAGAAGAGTTTCTTTCGTTTGAAGGTAAGGAAACATTCTTCGGAGGGGCTCCATACTCTCCTCCCCTTTATAAATTTTGCCAGCTGCTAGATAGATGGGTGTAGTGTTTCGGAATCCCATCCCTCGGAGCATCATTCCCACCTGCCAGCAGCAAGCACACAAACACTCAGGCTTGGCCTTTTAACTGTCTTCGCACTGATGTGTAATTAAAATACATACGAGTAGTAAATATACCATCCTGGAAAATACAAACTATTATAAAGGCATAATAACTGTTAAACCCTAAATGCCTAAACCCTAATTGCCAAATGGCCAATAGCGGCCGAATCATATCTCGACGAGTTGAAATAAATCATGTGATGAACTACATGAACTTATATTTAAGCATGCACGAATTTAAATGTTATCACGAGCAGTGAACTTTGTAGATTGTAGTCACGAGCACTAATAAGGATAAATCAGTAAAGGGGACTTTCTATTTAGCGATTTGACACTAGAGGTTAAAAATAAAATTGTTGCACGTCACTGAAAGAAGGGAAGTTAGCCTTGTGAGACTGAAAAGGATGAATGCGTAATATTCAAGTAAGGAAGCTTCAAGAAGATGCAATATATCTGTGGAAAAAGGGAAAGAAAGCTCAACATGAAGCAAGATATATATTTCCTGGAGATAAAATTATTTACTATTGACTTTATACCAGTGACATTACTGTCTTTAGTTTGAAAACTTAAGATGAACTGCGTACCTCCACAGGAGTCAAAGGACACTTGCCATCCCTCCTAATGTCATCCGGTGATAAGTTGACACGGCCTGTGCGGTTGAATTTCCCACGCCACGATTTCTCACGAGCATTGTCCAGCCGAATTTTTTCTGCTTCATCACCTTCATATACGCACTGAGAGAACGCCACCATATCCTGATTCGCACACAAATCAACACCATCTCAATTGCAACCCTTGAACGCCCAAACCCATTTATGCTTATGACTTTGTAAGTACATATCATTTACCTCAATTTCATCTAATTGCTCATAAAGAAAGTGTGATTTCTAAAGATTCAAGCATTGCTTTGGATGATAAGTGATTAGTTCGATAAAACATCACCCCCAAACCACTTTGTTCATTTATCCAGAATATAGACTTCAGAATATGGACTTGGGGGCAGTTAGGGGTTAAACCAACACCAACACACAACCCTGAGGAGATCAAGTTTAGTTTCATATGAGACTATCTATTGAGTATACGTACCTCTTCAAACCGCAGATGAATAGAGACATAATTGCCATTGGAACCAGCACTCTTTCCTTTCATTCGATTAACTAATATTTTGCTCATCTCCGCAATAGGAGGGGCAAAACGCAGGGCTTCAAAATTGGTGTAGCACCTCAATTTCTGAATTCTCTTCGGAATACCATCGTACGCCAGGCGGTTAGCGAAAGGAGAAAATCTGATAACCCTGCAGCAGTCTCAAATGACAGTTAATGACAGCACATGAAGACAATTGTCAATGCTCATGACGAATGCCCCGTGAATGCTATTAATAGTATTAACGTATTAGTCTCCCAAGTGCCCAAATGGCCAAAAGTGCCACTTCCATATCCATTGGAGTTGAAATAGCTCACTTAGGAAGCTCCAAGAAAGGCAACAAATGCACCAATCGCAATAGCAAGAAGAGATCATACGCTACGTTTTCGGAGCAATAGAAATATGATTCGAAGTTACTAGGTTCAACTGTTAGCTTCCAAGGTGAAACTTATACTATGAGCTCGGAGTTATTCTGCACACGTACCCCCGTTTTCGGAGCTCAGGGAGAGCAGTTTCCAAGTAAAAACGGGGGAGTGACCACGCTTTCACTTTGGGAACCTTGTAGATCATGCTAGTATTGTCATATCGGCTCTTCACTTCCTGAGGTAATTCCCGCAGGATTCTCACTTCCTTGGATAGAGATTCAATGAAGAACTCTTCATCAAAGATATCCCCAAAACGGCTGAAAGACAAAAGAACAAGTATAAATATCTGCATTTCACTTCATTCTAACCGCTCCTCAAACTAACACTGGTCTTGCACATAGATTATGCCGAAAGAACGTAGAAAATTGCCTGAAAAAGTCACGAAATCCACACCTGGGGTCTTTCCACACGCTGTTGAGATGGAAGTGGGGTATAATGAGAGTGGCGTTCATGAGCTTTGCAACGGCAACAGCATTACATATCTGCACTCCCAGGAAAGGATATTCAGAAACAGACAAGCACAAGAATACCCGCGATCAGAAAACGTCACCCTCACGATGCACACAAACCAGTATCCAGCTTTAATTCTGCCCAAATTTGTGTTCTATAAAATTCAGGTGACGAAGATAGTCATCCACTCACTGTGGAGCGCTGTTGATTCAAACCCCCGTTTGCCTCTACGAGTATGAATCCATTTGACTCCGGCAATCCTACAGTCCAAGAGTACGCTTTAGTGAAAAAAGCAAGGTTTCACAACGTTCTTGAGTCAATTAAAAGATCGCAGAAATCGTGTATAGGCTTATGTGGACACGCGAAAATGAGGTAAGAATATGGTGTAACAAAAAAATGGCAAGGACAGAGAGGAGAACTTGGAGGAGGGGAAAAAGTATCTACCGTGCACAAAATAGGACCCCTAAAGAAGTGGCCTACAAGCAACCAATGAGACAACCACTACAACCACAGTGGCTTTGTAACTGTTACCTGAGTCATGACTGCCGGAATTCAAGCAAGGTGTGAAACCCCCACCCTCTTTAGGATACTCCCAAACAGACAACACCTGCCGTCCATGAGACCCTCCTGTGGCCTCATTCATCGCCCCGAACTCCACCTGCACGCAATTCCACGACCAATTATATGATCAGCGACGTGGCGCAGTTTCGTACAGGCTTCTCGGTATAGGAATTTCAAGCAAGCAGGCTAATGAATGCTGAAGAGAAGGACGGTCGTTTGCAGGAAACATATGATAGTTCCATACAGGTTTCTCATAATAGGTATTCACGCAATTAAGCTCTGAAGGCTATTGAATGATTGCCTTACGGGAGCCCTAAAGGAATATCAATAACACGGGATAGGCTTCTCAATCTAGGAAATCAAACAAGCAGACTACTGCAAGTTGACGCTCATTTGCAATCACCAGAAAAAGTGCCATAGAGAAGGGTGGGCAAAAGTGCCTTGAAGGAATCCTAGAGATTCGAGATTGCAGCAAGAAAACTACTTTCTGTTGGCCCGCATTTGCAAAAAACACAAGAGAATAGAAATTCCAGAAAGAAAGCTACAGTTGGTGACCTGCATTCGCAAAAAACGGAAGAGAACAGAATTCAAACAAGCAGACTACACAAGGCTAACACTCATTTGTAATCAACACAAGAGTGTCGGAATTCAACCAAGCAGGCTAACCTGCACTTGCAATCAACACGAGAGTGAAGGAGATCCAGCAAGCAGGCTACTGAATGCCAACCCGCAGTTGCAACCAACACAACAGAAACGAAATTCAAGCAAGCAGGCACCTGAATGCTACCCCTCATTTCCAGTAGAAGAAGCAAGGTAACGATTTGCAAATCTCACCCCATGCGACGCCGCCTCCGCACTCTCCATCACCGGCCACAATTCCTCAAACACCTGATCACTCCTATACACCGACCCCGCCCGATACCTCCCCGGAAACGGCGGAAACTCATAGGGCATGGAGATGTCTCCCCCCATGTATACCATCATCCCCGTCACGTACACAAACGGCACTAGCAACAACACCCGGTGCCGCCGGAAGAAGAACGAGAGCAGCAGAAGCGTGAGCCTCTGCAAGAACGTGGGGTTAGGGTTGCCGCCCCTTCCTGCTCTGAAAAAAGGAGAGCCAGAGCGGCCCTTGCCCGACCGACCGACCGAGCGCCCGCTGCCGCGGAGACGCGGGGAGGAAGCCGGGGAGGAGAGAGAAGCAGCCGGCGGGGAGGAAGAGCCCACCACGACATGGCTGCTGTGGCAGTTGGTGTGGCCATTGCGGTCCGGCGAAGGGCGGTGGCCGAGGAACACATGATCTTTGCCGTTCTGCATCACTCAGCGGATGCCGTTCAACACGTCGCCGTCGTCGCCCATCTGTCAATGCACGGCAGTCACTACAATCGCACCGAGCGCACGAAAAGTTTACATTCGGGATCCCTTATCACCTCTGGAAACTCGACAATCGGAACTCGCGAACTACAGCTTCACAGTCGGGATCCCTTATCGCCTTTGGAAGCACAACAATCGCACCTTGCGGACTCAATCTTCACATGCAGGATCCCTCCTCGCGTTTGGAATCTCAAAATCGCACCTCCAGCACTTCCTCTTCACATTCCCGCTCGGGATCCTAAAAACGCACTCTCCGTCTCTAAGTTCGTGACATTCAAGGTCAAAATCCCCTCAAACCCTAAGATTCAGGAAAACGCACTCTCTGTTGCTGCTACCGATTTACAAGCTCTCCAATCTAAGTTGTGTTCGCAAATTCTCCCCGTTAACCGTCCACAATGCGACGCGCTTCTGCATTCACCTACAATTTCTAAACAGTCCTTTCAGTGATTGCGAATGCCGCCGAAGCGCAGTCCTGCACAGTATTGAATCTGGTACCGTAACCCCTTCTCTCTCCGGAACTCGAAATTAACGATCCCTGCACGTACCTCAAACGATTCAATTTCCGGAACCTCCCAGGACGAATTCCGAAACGCAACTGAACACTCCAAACTCATCAATGAAACTACAAAATACAAATAAACGATACCTCTCTAGCCTCCTCAAACTCACTCACTCCAAACCCGAAACCAAAAAAATTCAAATACGAAAAAAACGATAGAACTAAATAAATAAACAAATAAATAAAATCACTACCAACTCATTCTCGGGAATGACGCCGCACCTCGGGAACTGCGTCTGGAGAACCTTCAGGTTTCACTCCAAAACTCGCGACATCGGATCCGCCGGAGCAAAAATAAGTAAATTATCGGATTTCTTTTACGCGATCGCGCAACAGCGGGAAGCGCAACGTTGGTCGAAGCTTCTTAGAGACATAAGGGGAAAAAAACGCACCTCATTAAAAGAAAAAACATACAGTACAAACGCAACAAAAAACACACTCAAACTGAATATTAAAAAACTCAAACTGAATATTACCAAAAAAAAAAAACTCAAACTACAGGCAGGAATCTCGGTCTGTCTCTCGTCATCCTTGATCAATAGTTGATTCGCCTAGCTAACTTAGCTTTCACTATCTCACACTATCTCCTCTATTTCTGGTTTCACAAACTTTTGCTTGCTGGTTTGCGAGCTGGTGTGTGAGGTTTAGATTGCTATTGCGCTCATTGTGATGAAGAAGAGTAGTGTTGTAGAGATCTGTGGAAAAGGCAGAGAGAGGGAGAGAGAGAGGAAGGTCGGGAGAGTAAAATGGAATAATAAGCTGTGGAGTGTGAGTGCGGGTTGGATTGGCGATGGCGAGAAGGCCGGGGAGTTGGTGGGGAGTGAGAGCAGCGACGCGACCCCCTTCCCAAGGCAGAGCGAGGGAGGGAAGGGGCTGGACGACCGGCAAGCTGGAGTCCATCGGACCGGCAGTGCGGCACCCAATCATCGGCCCGCGGGCCCAGAAAGTGCCAGCTGGAGGAAGGAGATTGGATGAACCCCCCGAGTGGGGGCCCTTCGCGGTTGCCCGAAGCTCACGTTGTTCTTCCGTCGGCCGGGCCCTCCTCTTGACCGGCCCGGGTCAGGAATATCAAATAAATAAATGATTATTGTTATTATTACTATTATTAGAACCCCTAAATGTCCACGGACTTTTCTTTTCTTTTTTTTAAATGGAAGAACCATTGCATTAAATGAAAGCCAATAACAAAATAGCCAAGCCAAAAAGGCTAGACATTCAAGAGAGAAGAATTCGAAAAAAAAAAACGACATCTAATAGAAGGAACAGGGGTGAGGCCCCTTGAGATTCCAGACAATGCTATCTATATTCCTAGTGGCTAGATTCATGGAATTCTTCTACGGCCTTCTTTGAAATTCTTGGAACTCACTTTCATATAAACAAAAATTCAACATTTTAATAAATTTGATCAAATTTTGAATAGGAGAGTTAATCGCAAAGGAAATATGGATTTGAAACAACGGTGTTAGAAGGAAGTATAACTAAAAATAGTATTCCGTAGAAAAGAAACAAAGCGCCCAACTCCTTTGGACCTTAGTTTTGGTGCTCCAAGGAATTTGGTCTTGTGTATTTCCCGAACTTTAGCTCCTAGTTTGGCATTCCACCTACTTTGCAATTAACTCTAGTAGCTATACAAATTCAAATTAAACATATTTGAAATCACATAATAATAAGAAAATCGAAAATATCACTCGTAGATTGAGGGATCATAATGTTTGATGGCAATATTAAATTGTAAAAAGTGATATGAAGTCTTTGAATTTTTTTTCCGCATGTCAAATCTAAAAATTGGCTATAAAGGAAATATGAAATTAAAAGATATGATATGCATAATCTCAATCAATTTATAGCTTCTCAAAATTTGTTCTATGATTTTTTAAATGAACTTCTAATGTGACTTTTTCATATAGATATAATGTATTTGAGGTCCATTTGTAAGAGCTTTCAACAATAGGATTTGCAGCAAGCACTTCATGGTCAAAATCTAGAATAGAGAAATCATATTCATTCATTTTCAATATCGAATTTTTGATGATGAAGTTAGACTTCAAAAACGCAAAAACTACTAAAAACAATAACTTAGTAAGATATTCTTTTACTTCAAAGTTTTGCTAACACCAAAATTTGGTACTTTGGGCATTTAAGGATTAAAAGGGTGTTTTTTGGTTTGTTTTTGGTTGATTTAAAATGAAACATTTGACCTATAGGGACACAACTTCACATTATAGATGATAATGAAAGTGTTGTAGCGTTGAATTTCATTCAAATGTTTTCTCATTCATCATAAAGATAAAAGTTGACTCTAGTCAAAAAATTCATGTGTTAAGATCACCAGTATTGGAAATGGCTCAATTGTTTAGAAGCTTGCAACCCATTTCCAACATAGCCCTTGGTTGAGTTTGGTGGGGAAATTTTTTTCTTTCTATGGAAAAATAGATTTAAGGCGGATTTGAAATTTTTTTCATATTTTTCTATCCTAAAACAAAAACACCATGAATTTTTTTTGTTAAAATTTTGTGAAACCTATATTTTACATATAGATATGTCTAATTTTGATCATAGGTTGGTTAGAACATGTAGAGGAAATCAACGGCTCATAATGTATCATATTGGGCTAGTTATTCCCACCTCCTACGCTCATAAATAGAACAATCTAGACTTTGGAAATGAGGGGCTAATTGAAAAAGGATTGTCCGCCTAAAGCCTAGTGTTGTGGACCTAGGATACACAACCCATTTGCATTCTCCAATCTTCATCCCAATCGCACCTTGCATTCTAATGTAGTTAAACATTCTAAAAAATGTATTTAGCAAAATGATAGCTTCAATGTGCAATTGGGTTTGAAAAGGTGGAAATTGGGTTGAATAGTTATCATTTTATAACTTCATTAGACACTACTATATATAGTTTCTACACATGGCACTAGTTTCATTCATTATCCTACAATCTCAATGTACACTTTTGAAATTATCATTACAATAGTGCAGAGAGTCAAAAGAACCACTTGAGACTCCAAATGGATACAAATAGTCACCTACTAGGGACAACAAGTGGAATCTATATGCTTTTGCTTTGATTGCCTATAATATTTGTGTTTTTGTTCAAAAATGGGTTGACTAAAGAGAATGCAAAAATTATTTGATTACATTATATTGCATCCAAAAAATTGCAAATCCAATCAATCTATGTATAGTGACAAAATGGAAGACAATAGGTGCACACTTTAGATGGTGATTTCCATCTTTTATATCTTCATTAGGTTTGTCCATCTAAAGTAATAATAAAATCTTTAGAACACAACCTTTCTTTTATATTAATTTGATATGTGACGGATAAATGATATATTAGTTCAAAATTGGAGGCAAAAATGTGCAATTTAAAATTAGAAAAATCAATAAAAAGGTTAATTTCTAAGTACTCAAACTAAGCATTATAATATTGATTTTAAACAATAATTATAGTTTATTTTAACTATTGAAAAACATTTGTACTATTGCTTTATGTCATAATTTGAGTAGAGCAATGTTTCTTCATTATAAAGATATATAATATAGTTTTGTTTTTTAAGTTCCTTCAATAAATAATAATTGGGTGAAGCATTATTTTCAAAACATTTCATCACCCATCAAATAGCCATGGCTAGCTTTTAGAGGTGTACATCAACTTGGTAAGGATTTGGAATAGTCTAAATTTTTATAAACGTGAAGATTTATCAACCAAATTTTTGTTGGCATATTCACAATGGTTATCTCAACATTAAACAAAATGGGTAAAAAAAATGAATAAAATTGTCACATTCTTCTAAAAAGTTTTCTAGATTTGCCAACACTTGATGAAAGTCACAATTAATAGATGGCTTTTTACATGAATGTTTGTGTATAGATAATAAATTGTACCCATTTTTTCAATACATGAATTTTTTTGATATAGGCACTATCACTCTAACAATCAAGAAAGTAGGAAATCAGTTTGCAATGCATTCTAAATGCAATTGAGATGAATAATTAAACAATGGTTTTGATGCAAAAATTGCAAACAACGACATATGGCTAGATCTTGCATTGCATGAACCAATATTTATTAATAAATTTTGAATTTGATGATTGATACTTGTTTATAAAATAAATTGTGGAGTAACTAATTGTGATTTTCACAAGATTCTAATTCTTTTGGATTTACAATATTAAGTTCTTATTATGGAGATTTCAAAAGATCTTTTTACTTCACTTTCATTTAGAAGTCTAGTAATAAATATGTTGCTTTCCCTCCAATTCACACATCAAAAACAAAAGACACATACATGTCATTCTTCCATAGGTTGCTAAATTTTTACAAAAATTCTCAAAAGAGCATAAATATAACAATTTTTCTTATAGTTGTAAAATTTGAACTTCTGAAATGAATTAATGAATTGTGCTTGTGAATACCCACTCCAAACCTATTTGTTGGATTGTAATTTATAGATAATATTGATTGCCATATATATTTTGTATATATTTGTTTGAGTTTCTATAGATACACTAAATATCCATATATATTTCATATGTATTTTGTATCCCAAATGAACAAACCTTGATTTTTTTTATTGTTAGATTGTCTATTCTATGGCCAATCAACAACTATCTTTTTTTAATTTATCATCTAATTAATGACAATAGAAGAGATGGGGCAATTTCTTCCTCCAAGATGGGAGGAAATTGGAGCACTAAGAGGTGAATGCATTTCTTCGGTTTATAGTATAGTGCATAAATTTTTTTTTATTGAATTGAAATAGTTAGTTTTCATAGCATGTTGTATTATAGTTATTTGAATTGTAGAGTATTATTGATAAGAGTTTGTGATGTTCATTGAAGGAATTTCTTAATATGTGTCATAGAATTCGTAAGAACTAATGCAAGATTTATTAATATTTGGATGGATGAAAACTTATGTTATATTTAAATACATATTGGACATGTCTGCATTCAATCATTTGAGGTCTAGTCCTTTATAGAGAATTCCATATTGCAACCTAGCATTAAATCTAGAAAGACATAATCCCCTATGACTAAAGTAGACACCAAAATCATCAATTCATCAAATTGATAGTCGTACTTTTTTGTTTCTATAGTTCATATTGAAGGTGTCCATTGAACTATACTGGTCCTCAATATTCTTACAATCTTCTAGAAGAATGTCCTCTAGTGATTTGCTTCATTGTGTTGCTATGAGGTTGCTCTTAGGTAGCCAACCCATTTCCAACCACTCAAGCAATTATACATATTTAGAGAGCAAATTTTTAAAATGCAAAATTTGTTCCATGTGATAAAATAGAATTTAGAAGGATTGCATACAAAAATATATTATACAAAATATTATTACTACAAACTTTTTAGTGGAAGACTTGCTTCAACCTATAATGATGATATAGACCTTTTTATTTGTGGCTATAGACTAATTGAAAAATTGACCAAGAGTTAGTTACAATATTGAGAGCATTGCAAACAATCATAATGCACCACAAATACTCTAAAGACTACACTACAATTTCCTAGAAAGAGAGTAGCTTATAGATTGAAAATGGGGGTGAATGGATGATAAAAAATGGATTGACTATCCTTAATAAAAAATCTCACTTGAGTCGGATGATCTATAGTAAGTTAGGGTTCTCTTAACCTTAAAGGGCTCCAACATTTACAATCTCAACGGTGTACAAGATTAGAAATCAGTTTTCTTTCTCATTACAACTTGGATGAAAGTCATCCTAATTTTTAGAGATAGTTTAGGAAGTTGTTGTCTTATCCAAGGGTTGGATTTGGTATTACTAGAGTACTAACTTTTTTTAAATTACAATTGTAGAAGTATGTCAAGTAGTTTAGCAAGCCAAAATTGCATTGACTTTAGTTCAAACTTGGAATTGCAAAATTGAGGTCATAGAATTAAAGAACAATAAATAAAAATCACTATGTCAAGAGAAACTCATTTCAAATCCATTCCATCAAAAATTTCTCTAAAAATGACAGTATTTTGCTTGTGATTGAATATAGAAGGAACTTTGAGTTTTTCCTTTCAAAACTTATAAAAAAATATTGGTGATAGCAATGTTGGATCTAATTATATAGATAGAATCTAAAACTCAAACTCTTCAACTTCAATTTGCATCTCAATTCTAAAATATTCTTCCAAATAGTACTTGATGAAGATATTTCCAAAATTGTCAATTTTCGAGATGAATATGGACTCTTAGGGGTTAAGTCAAACTTCATACAAATAACATCTATGGTTTAAATTTGGAAGTGAGGGAGAAATACCCAATCCCGAACATGTTCCTTGCAGTGGACTGTAGACTCAACCAATTGCGTCAATAGAGTTCCCTTAACATGTTCCACCACATGTTTGATTCTAATTAGTTGACACATTTCAAGGACACATATGAATATCTAATTGGCTCACTGTTGATTTTAGCAGGGTTTAGTCTTGGGTGCACCTATTGCACAATTTCAATGGTACAAGGAGCCAATACTTTGAAAAATCAAAGAAATTACATAGAGCATTCGTAAATTTTTTATTTTTTTTAATATTCATGATTTTCACTAGCTAATACTAGAAAAATATCATTTTTAGAAAAAGATGCCTCCAACTATAGTGAATTTCTTATTTGGAAGGTTTTGGGTGCTTCCACCGTGGATGTAAATAACTTAACCCCTTAACGCCTGAGGTGCCATTTTTTGGCGTTTGGATGACTACGGTGGAGCAGAAGAAGAGTGGAATAGTAGTTTTTTCATTCACTTCTTTTTATTGATCTTTCACGTTGAGTTGTAAAGAGTCTCCAATTGAGTTTTTAGTCTAACTACCATTTGTTTTCATGTAGTCGAGAAGTAATTAGAGAAAACGGATGGCAAAATTTGCCATTTTAGTGTATTTTGAGAAATTGATTGAATCTAAAATTTCTTCTTGAAAATGAAGTTTTTTTGAGTTTGAGCCCAACTAATGAAATGAAGGTCCTACTCTCTAGTTTCTACTCCAATTGAAATTTTGGAAAAATTTGTAAAATTGAATATTTTATTGCATTTTGAACTTTGGCTGCAATTTTAATGTCCATTGCATCCTATTTATAGAAGTACACGGAAATTGAGTTTCCATCATGATGTTAGTCACTATAATGTACACATACGGTGAAATTTTCAGTTTTTTTGAGATAATTTTCTATTTGATATGATTTTTTCTTCAGTTTTTCTTCAAAAATTCACATAAAAATCAATTTTTCTCAAAAAAATCTAAATTTTTTGTGAAGTATAGAAGACATGTACTTTCATCTCTGAAAAATAAAAATAAAAACTTCAGACATATCTGCTTCCAAAACAGTAACAAACTAAGTGACGAGCAGGGAGGCTTCAGACCAGTGGTAATAGGTCCGTCCTTTAAGGGTTAATGTTGCTGTGACTGTGAGGAAATTTTTTTTTTCGCTTCTGTCCGAGGGTTTGGGAATATATTATGATCTTATCAATCAAGTGGGAATTTAAGTGTGAGTCACCTACTGTAACTTACAGGCATTCAATTTGTTGAACATAAGCGTTGACAACTACCTTAAAGTTTACCATTTTTGTTGAGAACAGGGTCCGGGAAATATTTTGGGTTCTCACTATCAGCTATCTTCCTTCTATTCCCAAAATGAACCAGTTTTTCAAGTATGGAGTTCCGGTAGCCAGTTTACTCTGTTTTTAACTCAGAATATAAAAAAATTTGCAGATTTTTCACCGATTTTTTTCCCCTTCTTTCAATTTGCAAACGGGTTTTTCTCAAATTCATCCAGCTGATCTTGAACTAGCCGCCGGTTCTTCCATGACCCTGGTTGAGAAAACTTAATTGAATAGAATCAATAAATGTTGAATTTAAGAGGCCACAATTTCACTAAAAGTCCCACATTTGGCCTAAAGGACAAGACAAGTGACACCCTAGTTACGTACCTTGGAATTTCCATGCACTAGTGACTTGAATCGAATCACATCCTTAAGTTTCAGAAGTATCAACACCCTACACTTTTAAGTTAAAGTGTCTCACACTCACATTTGCAACACAATTGAGTTATTTGTAAAATGCACTAAACCGGGGTTTAAACCCATGAGTTTTGTGAAAAAGTTGATTGAGTTAATAAAGTCGAAATAAAAGTGGGTATGAAACTTATTTTTCCATCAAAATGGTGCCTAAAAAAGTTTGGCCCCCACTTTTGAAGTCGTGTGACACAAGTATCTTGCAAAAAAGTTTGATGCTTCAACTATAGTTGCCTTCTCAACTTCAAAAAAAGTCATGCCCAAAGGAGGGGGGGACTTTACAAATAGCTCAAATGCTTAAGATATTTTTTGAGTTTTACTAGCTATTTTCCTTCAATTCCCATGGTGAACGAGTTTTTCAAGGACTTAGTCCAATTGTTTGTTACTTGAATTACCATTTCACGCATTCATACTACATTGGATACTTCTAGCATTCAATAGTTGTCATTTTTTCTCTCTATTTACTCTAAATAGAAATTCTGTAGATTTCTTGACCAATTTTTTCCAATGTCATCAAACTACAATTATCGTACATGTAGGTTAGTTTCGGCAGTTCATGCCGAAATAGTTAACTTTCTACAATTCGACAATTTGACAAACAAAAAGGAATTTTTTAATTTTCGGCTCTTCATGAGGATACTCCTAATTTTGGATTGATTTTGTATAAATGTGATCCTTTTTCTATGTTTTATCTCAAGAATAATTTTTTCAGGTTTTTAGAAATAGTTGTAAATAATTTTCTAAATTTTGACATTTTCCAAATTTTTCCGAGTTATTTATGAAACTGACCTACATGTACGGTAATTCTTATTCCCAATTTTACCAACTAACAACAAACTAATTGGAATATATTTGCAACACAAATACTGTGAGTGACAAGAATGCAAGACGTTAAATTGGTCCCACAAAGTTGCTCCAGAGGGATAAAATGTGGCTCCAGCAGGGTAAAATTTATTTTACTAATGGTTGATAGAGGTTTGGGGTTTAATGTTTTTGTTGGTTTTTTTGGTTGTGTTTAATCCATTGTTAGCTAATTTAAGGTCTTTGATGCCAAATATGAACTCAAAATTTGAAAAAAATAATAATGCAAAACATAAAAAATTTCAACATTTACCCCTGTGGGAAACTCAAGGACTTCGTGGAACCAATTTAACGTCTCGTGACAAAAATTGTATGCACGTTGTACAAGAAATGTGCTAAGGGTAGGGGGCTGTAATTGTGACCTTGTCTCTAAAAGTGATTTGGTAGGTTTTACCTCTAACATGTACCAAAAGTGTACATTTCAGGAAGGGGTCGCTTTTACAAACCACTATGTTTTCAACTTCAAAAATTCATAACTAATTCCATGAAGGTCCAAAACATGTGAAATGACTTGGATTAGATGTCAATTCCATTTTTCTTACTACAAAAATTTACTAAAAATTGTTTTAAGGAGTTTAGCTTGCCCAAAATGCAAATCAACTCGTAAAGGGTTGCTTTTAAGGTAGAAAGCTCTTAAATGGAGCGGGTTCTAAAATGGTGCCCTATCTTAAATGTACAATATTTGTACATGTTGCTTTTTCATAGCCTTCAGCAATGAACTAACAATGCACATTTTAGCTAGGGCATCATTTTAGAGCCCTATGTCCTTTCAACTTCAAAATTTGATAACTAATTCCACAAAGCTCCAAAAAATATGAAACAACTTGGGTTAGATGTCAATTCTACTTGTCTTTCAAGAAAAATTTACTGAAAAATATTTCTAAGAGTTTTACCTCCCTAAAATTCTGTTTCAGCCCTTAGATGGTCCATTATATGACCTCTTACCTTACAGCCCCTACCTTACACCGGTTGCTGTTGTTGCGGGTCACCTCAAGAAAATGTGGAATCTGTGCGCAAGTTTGCAAAGTCACAAGCCAACAATGAATTCAAAGACTTCCACCAAGTTAGAGCGGAATTCTGTCAAAGTCTGGACAGCTTGTTAATTGTGTGATTTCCTGAGTCTGGAGTGCCAAGGACCACTTTGCCTTTTGTACTCCGTACTACCCTTTGTAAGGTAGTCTGCTCTTGGAGTGACCATTGAAGCCTCCAACAATGCCTCCACCATTTTTTGGGTGACAGAGAATATTTTTGTACAAGACAAAAAGTTTTGTAATTATTCATAAGATCCTCAAAATCTTATGTGGAAAGGGGATGTCTTGTACACTGGTTTGACTTCCAATGAATGCTTTTGGAATTCATAATGCGAGGAAAGTTTATTTCCATGGTCACCAACTTGTCATTTAAGGGTTAATTCTTGAAAAATGGATTGGTGGCCATGGAAATCATGCATTTTGATACCGTGTGATGTCATCTACTTTGAATAAGCCAAATGTATTCATTGGAAGTCAAAGTACCGTAGAACATCTCCCCCCTTCCACTCTTAATACCAAGGCAAAATGTTAAATCATACCATCAAAGGTGGGCCCAGCAGGATAAATCTCGTTTTATTAGGGGTTGACAAGGGTTTGGGGTTTATATTTGTGTTGGGTTTTTTGGTATGTTTGAGGCCCCCCAATAAATTTGGGATCTTTGATTTTGAATCTGAATTCTAAATTTGAAAAAAATAAAAAATAAAAAATAAAATAAAAATCAGCATTTTCCCTTGGATAAATCGAGCCTACGGGGCCCACCTTCAATGGTATGATTTAACGCTGCGCAATACTAAGGATGAATAGTTGTACCTTTGTCCTATAAGAGAAGATTCTTTGTCATTCATTAGATGCAAAATGTCCCCCTTGGCATTTAAGGATTAAAGATAGGTTGAGCTATAATCCCTAAAATAGTTTTTAATCAATTTTTGTAAAAAAAATTAGAATTGCACGTAGAATTCACATTAAAACCAAGCATTTTGTAATTTTTGAACCTTTATGGAATTAGTTATGAATTTCTGAAGTTGAAACATAGAGTATTTCACCCATTTCCAACCACTTAAGCAATACACATATGTAGAGTGTAACTTTTTTGAATGCAATTTTTTTTTCATGTACAGAAATAGAATCTGAAAGGATGCCATATTTTTCAGAATTTTACTACACAAATTGTGATTATTAAGAATTTTTCAATAGAAGATTTTCTTTGACCTATAATGATGATATAGGCTGATAGTAAAACCAACCAAGGGCTAGTTGTATATATAAGAGCCTTGCAACCAATCATAATGTGCCACAATTGCTCTAGGAACTATACCACAACTTTATGGAAAGAAAATAGCCTATTGATTGGAAATGGGGGTTGATCAGAAATGGGTTGCCATCTTCTAGTGGTCACTAGAATTGACCGCTTCTTAAAATGCACAATTTAGGTACAATGAAGAAAGCAAATTGTACCTTTGTGTTAGTGGTTGCTTTTGAAGCTTTTAGAACACCTTGCCTTGGAGGATATATCAACACATAATTGTGGACATGCTTTCCATTTAATGATTTCTTAAAGTTCATGACTCTACAAAAAATTACTTCAAAAGAATATCATTTCTAGTAGACTGGGTCACAATGACAATGACACAAAAAAAAACTATTTTCTTTGCATATTCCATTATGTGTAGATCTTGTATTAGACTTGAACGCAAAAGAGTGGACCATATATCTTGAAATGTACACCTTTAGTCCATTGAAGAAAACAAAATATAACCTCTATTAGTGGTTGTTCAAAGCACACTACCTCACTCCTTTTGCAACTAATCTACTTTATATGACTACAAAATGAAAAAGAAGTAAGTTAATCCTTGAAGGATTTGAAAGCCCTTTGAAAGCCTTTTCTCACTGTGTAGTATATTTATGAATTTGGTGATACCTAATCAAAATTTATTGACCAAATACTTTTAGTACAAAGTGTAAAGTAATGATTGATCACATGTGATAGTACGTAAAGAGCAGTGTATCACAATTTATACACTAAACCACAATTGAAGTGTTACAAGTCTGTGAGCGTGTGAGCGTGAGCCTGTGAACGTAGAGCAGGGATTTTGTGAGCACAAAGCTTAAAAATTTGAAGAAGCATTATGAAACTTAATTTTATTCATTAAAATTGGTTCCATCTTAAAATTTGAATCAAAATTTTTTATTTCTAATAAATTTTAGTACCTATTTTTGTAGACCTATTACTGTGGACCTATTACCGTGGTTATGTTGAAATTGGATGAAGATTTTAATTTTCAATCTTACTTAAAAGTATACATTACAAAAATGAAGTACTCAATTGATATGAAAGATGAATAAAGATGGAATTAAGTTAATATAGAATATTGGTTGATCATTATCCTATAATAATGTAGATCTTTTTGAGGCCTAGGGAAAGGTACTAATGATTTTTATTGATGTATTATTATTATAGTTGTTTAGATTTTTTTTTATAAATTTGTTGATAAAAATCTTTGCTACACTAAATTTTATTTTGGTTGATCATGTCTTGTAGCATTATAAGTCTTCTCAAGGCCAATAGTAGGGCATCAATTATTTTCTCTTCATTTTTAAGTCAATGGACTTGTTTAAATTTTAGAAAAAAATTTGTTTGTATGATTTCATTATATATGGAAAGAACTTAGTTGCACCAAATTTCATTTTGTTCATGAGTATCTTATAGTAGCATAGGTCTTCTCAAAGGCCAATGTAGGCACCTACAGTTTTGTCTTAATGTATCAATAATGGAACTTGTTAAGATTTTAAAAAAACAATTGATTGATAGGGATTACTTTTGTAAGGAATGAAATTTGTTACACAAGATTATTGATTAGTTGACTCATTATCCTCTTGTTCATCCAATGAAGGGATTCATCTCTCCTTTCTTAATCCAATGGTTGTTTATTTATCATCTTGAAATAAGACTTGTCAAGCTTTGCTAATTTTTTGTCAACACTCTCGTTGGTCTTGCTTCTTAGTACCCCTTAGGACCGAGAGGAGTCCCACCGCTCCAATAAAATTATTATTGCAAATTTTTATTTTTATTTTTATTTTTGGCTGAGGGGTTCCCCTCGGTGCCGAGGGCAGTCCCTTAATTGTGGGGAAAAAAAGGATTTTTTTTTAATTGGAGCTGTCGGACTCTCCTTGGTGCCAAGGGGTACTAAGAAGCAAGACTAAGGAGAGTGTTCACAGAAATCTAAATTTATGAAATAACCTCATTTGATTTCAAAAAAATTATAATTAGTCACTAATTTTTTTTCTTCATCAAATCTAGCAAAGTACAATAAATGGTAAAACAAAGTTATTCAAGGGACCACGGTAATAAGTCCTCGATAATAGTTCCACAGTAATAGGCACTAAAATTTACCAAAGTTAATCAAACTTGGCCAAAAATCTTAGATGGAATCTTCAAAAAATTGTGTAGGCTCGCAAGCTCACAAGCTCATGCTCACATGCTCACAAAATAGCAACCTTGGAGAAGGACCCCAACACCCTTTTCAAATTTAAAGACCATCTTTCTTCCATCATAGCACTCAACAACCCTTTTATTTTGATGTTTGAGATAGTACCAAGATGGCTATCACTAAAAATTTGGTGAAGCAATGTATTTCTACATCCATCCATCTTTTGGCCCCGAAAGCACTTTTCAATCACATCCATACACTTTTTCATCCAAATTTGGAAAATTCATCTACACATTGGATAGCAATGAAAAAATTCTAACAAAAAAATATTACTTTTATTTAGCAAAAAGTAGAAATTTATTTCGAAGTGGTCAATCTGGTACCATGGTGCCAAAAAGAAACTGAGGGTTGGCACTCAGTCCTACTCATTTGCAAATCACCAGGAAATACTTCCAAAAAGGAAATCCTCTCTTTTTCTTTCTTCAATTTAAAAAGTCAAAAAATAGCAACTGCAAAATTTCAATTCAAATCTCTTGCTTGGATTTGCACGCACCTTTTGTGTCAAGAGTATTCAATTCAATTTTAAGTGAATTCAGCCTCCTTTTTTTCTTTTTCTTTTACTTTTTGAGAAAGTGCCAAGATGGTGATCATTTCAAATTTGGTGAAGCATTGCATTTCTACATTCATCCATCCTTTGGACTGAACAACATTTTTCCATCATGTTCACACACTTTTTCATTCAAATTTGGCAACTTCGTTCATATTTTAAAGAGAATTGGAGAAATCATGGCAAAAAAAGATTATTTTTATTTGGTGAAAAAAAGAAATATCTATTTTTAAATGGTGCAATCTGGCTCTATGATGCCGGAAAAAAAAGGGCTGAATGAATTCTATTGCTAGAGGAAAAAGTTCAAGGAGCCAAGGGAACCAATCTTGAGGACATTGGTTAAATTCATTGCATGAAGTGAAACCAGTAGGGCAAAATTTGGGGTCTCTGATCGCAAATATGAATTCATAATTTGCAAAAAAAAAATTGTATGAAAAATTTAAAAAATTACAGCATTTTACCCCAGTGGCCGAGTGAGGGGGTCAATTCTCCATGCCCTATGATTAGGGGCAGGGAGAACTGACCCCTTTATTGCCCTAGTCAACAACAGGTTGACTAAATTGCCCCCTATATTGTGTTGTATATTTCGGATTTTCTTCATGCCTCCTAGCTAATTGAGGGCCTCTAATTCCAAAGATGAATTTAGAATTTGCAAAAAATAAAAAATTCCAGGGTTTGCTTTAGCAAGGCAATAAGGGGATCAATTCACCCTAGCCCTATGATTAAGGTAAGAGATCCTATAATGGACCATCTAAGGGCTGAAACAGAATTTTGAGGAGGTAAAACTTCTAGAAATATTTTCAGTAAATTTTCCTTGAAAGACAAGTAGAATTGACATTTAACTTAAGTCGTTTCATATTTTTTTGAGTTTTTTTGAAGTTGAAAGGACATAAAGCTCTAGAATGGTGCCTTAGCTAAAATGTACATTGTCAGTATATTGCTGAAGGCTATGAAAAAGAAACATGTACAATTACTGTACATTTAAGATAGGGCACCATTTTAGAACCCACTCCATTTAAGAGCCTTCTACGGTAGGATGCTCAAAAACTGTGCGTGTTCTTGCAATCGTTCAGTAGGGGGCTGTGAAATAGACTGTTGACACTGGAGAAAAAAACTATGGATTACTTTAGAGCATGATAGATTTCATTCACTTCTTTAGAGGATAATTTTAGAGCTACAATGGGTTCATTTTTAACTAAGTGAATAGGTGTCTACTAATTTTATTCAAAATAAAAACTAGTTGTTGAACTACCTTCTTTCAAATGATAAAAAATCTAAAATAATGATGAATTCAATCATTCATTTCAGTTTTAGAAAGAAATGCATTTAGAAACCATATCTATTACTTTTGATATGTTGCAATGCTAGTTTTTAAACAAAGCCTGATTTTTTTCAAAACTTCGCATGCATGGGTTTCCAAGAACCTACTGGTCACAATTAGGGCCCTATGGCAGATTGTATTTGAAAATTCATAACTAATTCAATAATGCTTCAAAAAAATATGAAACAACTTGTGTTAGATTCATCATCTATCTCTCTTTGACTGAAAAATCAGCTAAAAATATTTCCATCAAAGGAAATACATGAAAAAGGCATATCAGTTCTTAAATGAGTGATTTTTGAGCATACTACCATACCTTAGTTGCTAATATGAATTCAGAATTTGTAAGAAAAATAACAATGTGAAAAAGTAAATGAAATTTCAGCCCATTTCCCCCTGGGGTAAATCCAGCCCACTGGTCCCACTTCCTGGTACAGGTATAATGGCCTCCAACCAGTGAGTCCCCAGCATATTTTTTTTACCAACTTCTTTTCAGTCACTGAGGCTCCATGTCCCAGGCGGCAAGGAGTCCATTAGGAATCAGTTGAACCTTTTGAGTTTTTTTCTGTTTTTTTTTTTTTTTTACACAAGGAAAAGAAACCTTGACTGCAAGAATAGAGAAGCTTTTGAATTTTTGAATGCAACTTTTAAGTCACCAGAAAACACATTGGTCATAAGGGGGGCAGATAAGTGGAGCTATCATGTTGCTCGGCACACGGAAAGGGGCCCATAATTCTTGGACCAGAAAGCTTTTTGCTCCACTTCCATCCGTGGAAGGCGACCAGGTGGTACAACTTTGGTGCTTTGTGCAATGTGACAATTTTTGCATCTCGGGGGAGGAATCGCAGAATGTTAAATCATACCATCGAAGGTGGGCCCAGCGGGGTACAACTCATTTTACTAGGGGTTGACAAGGGTTTGGGGTTTATATTTGTGTTGGTCTTTTTGGTATGTTCAGGGTCCCCCTGGCTAATTTGGGTCTCTGATTCTGAATTCTGAATTTGAAAAAATATAAAATGCGAAAAATATAAAATTTCAACGTTTTCTTTGGGATAAATCCAGCTTGCGAGGCCCACCTTTGATGGTATGATTTAACACTGCACGGATGAATCAACTCAAGAGAGCAAATGTTGTGATATGCAGCTGAGGCAATGATCATGAAACACCGGCTGCTAAGGAAGGAGGTCCATAAAGCGACCATGTAAGTGTTGAAGTTGAATTTTGGGGAGGGAAAACATCTTGAAATATTTTTCGATAAATTTTCTTTGAAAGACAAGAAGAAACGACATCCAACCCAAGTTGTTTCATATTTTTTGGAGCTTTGTGGAATTAGTTATGAAGTTTTGAAGTTGAAAACTATAGGGCTCTAAAAGTGACCACCTCCTAGAATGTACACAGTTTGTACATTTTGGCATATTATAGAAAGCGAAATGTACCTTTAAGTCACATTTGGTTTTAAATGCCTATCAGAGTTCGAGCCTTGATCCTACCTTCAAAGTTCAAAGTTAGCGGGTGGAATTGGGAAAAAAAACAAGTTGCAATTTGAAAATGTCTCCAAAAAAATTGCTGAAAAAATCTATCAAGTTCAGTCCTATTTTTGAGTAAAAAATAGAAAAAATAACTTGTTTCTACACTTATAAAACTGGTTCAATTGGGGAATTGAAAGAAATTAGTTGGTAAAACTCAAAAAGTTTCGTGATCACTAAGTTGAGCTTCTAATCTAATAAGGGCTAGTACTTTATAGTTTGTTTTTTAGTTTTCTTGGTTTCTTTTAGTTTTAGAGGAAGTATGGGGATGGTGATCATTTAAAAAATTAGTGGAGTATTGTTGATTTCTACATTCATCCATCTCTAGGACCAAAAAATCCACTTTTCAAAAATTAAAAAAAATTAAAAATAAATACATATATATATACTTCTTCATCCAAATTTGGTGACTTCATTCACATTGGATATAAAAATCAAATACTTCTAGAAGAAGAAGTGTACTTTTATTTGTCAAAAAGTAGAAATTTGTTTTGAGATTTATACAATCTTGCCCTATAGAATAAGCTTCCAAAGATCATTCTTCATATACTATTAGGTAAATTTTCTTTTTTGTTGCAAGAAGTAATCTTAGGTAGATTGGTGATTTTACATTCATGTTTGTATAGACAAAACATGAAAATATAGATGGAAGTTTAATTTTACAAATTCTATATGATATTTTTCTAGAAGATTCCTTGGTTTCTTGCAATACAAGGCATTTTATAACTTTCACATCACTTTTTCTAATGGAATGAATGAAAGATTTTCAAAAATTCATAAATATAATTCATGGATAATATTTAATTTAAATTTGGACTTTTGTATGTTCTCACTGTTGTCTAAGACAAGCATTTTTTTCCTTATAAGGTAGGAGGTCTATAAAGCGACCATCTAAGTGCTGAAGTTGAATTTTGGGGAGGGAAAACATCTTGAAATATTTTTCAATAAATTTTCTTTGAAAGACAAGTGAAAATGACATCCAACCTGAGTTATTTCATATTTTTTGGAGCTTTGTCGAATGGATTATGACATTTTGAAGTTGAAATGCCATAGGGCTCTAAAAGCAACCACCTCCTAGAATGTACACAATTTGTACACTTTGGTATATTGCAGAAAACAAAATGTACCTCTAAGTCATATTTGGTTCAAAATGCCCCATTAAAGTTTGAGCTTCTTATCTTAAGGACACAGCCTTTTCTCCTAAGTACCACATGAATAAAAACTATATATCACTATAAAAATAGTACATTCTTCAACTTCCAAAAATAAAATTCAAATAATTGCAATAAAGCCTAACATCATTGAAACCTGACCAAAGTCCTAAAAAATAACACTTAGAAGGAATTTGCTTGAAAGAAATTCTTAAATTAATTTATCATAAAATTCATTTCAATTTATCTAACCTCTAAAGTACCAAACATGTTTTTTGGCAACAAAAGAAATTTTGATCAACTTAATAACCTCAAAATACCTAAGGCGTTTTTGGAGCTGTTAGAAATTTACTCTAAATTGAACAAAAAGTCAACAATTGAAAACATACAAATTCAAACTAGAAATTTTAGAGATCACATAAAGAAAGAAAGACAACCAAATAATTTATGGACTGAAAGATTATAATGTTTGATTTTGAGGGTGTTGAAACTGCAAAAGTAATTTGAAGTCTTTCAAGCCTTTTTCACATGTCAAATCTATAAAGTTGGTCACCAAAAATATGAGGTAAAAGGGCCTAACATCTATAATCCCAACAATTCATGGCTTTTCAAAATCTACTCAACAATTTTTTTAAATGAAATTGTAATGTGATGTTTTCTCTAATATTTAGTGTATTTGAGGTTCATTTCCAAAGTCATTGAGACTAGAGAAAGTCAAGATTGCAATGGACACCTTTGTAAAAAATCTTGAATAGAAAAATCACAATCAACCATTGTGAAGATTAAATTTTTGATGCTAAAACTAGACTTCAAAAATGATTTCTCAAAAATACAAATTATGGTAGAAGTACCTGTAACCAATAAAATAAGTACATTTTGATATAATCCAAGGTAGTGCAAGACAAAGCAAATATTTTTAGAGATGCATTGATAGATATAATGAGAATAACAAAACAAAATTGGTCATTTTATTTCTTGAATTGAGATTACTATGAATTTTGAAAGGCAAAAGTTGGGCTTGACCTATAACCAACATTCTGTGTCATCCAATTTCAATCATTCAAGAATACTTTCCCACTAATTACTTCCTACATTTATGCTCACTAATGTGTCATTAACTTATTGATTCAAACCTTAGAAAAGTACAAAGACACACATTCCAAGGTGAAAACAGAAATCCATTTCAATCTTCTTTGGAATAGGGTATTCTATTTGTTGTTAATGGAGGGGGTGTCAATAATATGTACCTCTACCATACTAAAATTAGCAACTTGTTTAGGTTTTGTTTAACTTCAAATCATCATCAACACCAAAATTTGATGCCTCAAGCATTTAAGGAGAGAAGAGAATGTTCCTTTTCTTTTCCTTTGAAAATATCACACAACAATGTGTTTAAGAAATAGCTTTAAGAAGCAACAAATTTTGTAACTTTTGATTGTATGGATAAAAATTTATTGCATGATATGCAACTTCTTTTCAGTTTGGACAACTAAACAAAATCTCATTTTTAGGAAATAAAAATTTGAAATCATCTATATATGAAAGCTCTGATTAAATTCATTTTGATTAATAAAATGAAAGTTATAAAGAGTTTTTGTTTCTGCAGATAGTTATGGAATTTCTTTCTAAAATAGTCTTTGAAGTCCTTTATTTAACTCAATTTTCAATATTTCAAAAAAAATTGCACTAGGATGCATATTGTTTATTACAAAATATAGTCATTGGAATTAACATCTTTCAAATCTAGAACTAATTTCTTAAGAAAATAGAATTTTAAAATAATCATTCTCTATTTCTTCCTACTTCCTGTTTTTTCAAGTTTAAATATGGAATATATTTATATTTTTGAAATTTACTACATATATAAAATTTCCAATTTATTTCTTCAATGTATTATGGAATGTTGTAGAAGGTATGAGGAGTTTTAGTTTGTAGGTTCATGTGGTTTTCAAGAAATCCATACCTACCTCCAAACTAAAACTCTTTGTAGTAACTTTCATCTCATTCATCCAAATGAAACAACTCAAAGCTACCCATGTCTATATAAAACTAAACAACTAGTTTCAAATTTTTATTTCTTGAAAAAGTGCATATTGAAGAAGTTTTTTGAGCTGCATAGGTTACTTGCTAAGCAACAAAAATCACATATCATGCAATAACTTTATAACCATATAGTCAAAAGTTATGAAAATTGTTGGGCCTTAAAGATACTCCTTGTATGCATGTTGTGTGAAAATTTCAAAGAAAAACAAAACAAAATCCATTTGTAGAAAGCTACCCAAAATTGCTATACTGCCAAAAAATATATAGCTTGATCCTTTAGAGGTTAACCCTGAAGTATACCAATGTCCACTTTCGAGATCATGTATACATTGAAAATCAAATTATTTTCTTATTACAGCTTGGATGAAAGTCATCCTAATTTTTAGAGATATCTTGAAGTTGTTGTCCTTTTCAAAGGTTGGATTTGATGTTATTAGAGTTCATATTTTCTTAAAATTACAAATGTGGAAGTTTGTCAGGTGGTTGACAAAGCCAAAATTCCATTGACCCTAAGATAGTTCAAACTTAGAATTGCAAAAATGAAGTCATGGATTCAAAAAAATACAAAAATTCCAAAAAATCATTATGTCAATAAAACCTCATTTCAAATCCATTCCAACAAAATTTACTCAAAGAATGATAATATTTTACTTGTAATTGAATTTCAAAGAAATTTTGAATCTAACCTTTCAAAAATTTATAGAAAAATATTGGTGATAGCATTGGTGAATCTAACCATGTGGATAGAATCTATAACTTAAATCCTTCAACTTTTATTTACATCTCAACTCCAAAATATTCTTCCAAAAATAGTACTTTATGATGATTTTTCCGAAATTGCCAATTCTTGAGATAAAGCTTGATGCTTATTGCTTAGGAGTTAAAGGCTTCTAGATTAATGCAAAAACATAGTTAAATTTCCACCATGTAAAACCCGCCAAGAAATGTGTTGATTATTTTGGGGGAGGATTATTCCCCATCATTTATTCTTGACACATAAGTTCATCAATCCCATATTTCAGCCATTTTTAGACATGTGTTTATGTCTGGCAGTCTCCTTGTTGTCAAGAGCCTTTGCCATTTTTGTCAGCCTGTCTATTTTGAGAATTCCCTCCACTTCATTGATTTTCATATACATAAGTATCTATAAATGATTTTCTTTTGTGTAGGCAGTTTAAACGTAGAATATTTTTTAGGTTTGTTATTTTGTACTCCATACAACATAAGGTAGAAGCACTAAGAGCATCCCCACGCCTTCGCAAAAGGAGACGCAAACTGGGCAATTGGCCGGGCCTGGCCATGGGAATTGCCCCACGGCACGCATGGGGAAAGAAAAAATAAGTCCGGGCCCAGCCAAATTTGGTGATGGCTCGGCCAAATGGCGAGCCATCAAGTGCACCCGGCATGTCTTTTTTTTTTTTTTTGCCTTTTTTCCAACTTCCAAGGCACTTGGGATTAGAAAAAGGCTTTCTCATGTCGGAATCTCCTTAGGTAGCACCTCAAAGTCCGAAATTCCTTGCTTCCCCGCCTCATTGGCCATGTTGGGGTGGGGCAAATTTTTTTAGCCGGGCCCGGGCTTCCTTAATGGCTTGGCAAGTGGTCCCTGGCCGGGCCATTTGCCCGAGCCAGGCGTGGGGATGCTCTAAGTCAATTGTCAACCACGCCCAATAGCCAACTTCTAGAAGTGCAGTAAGTCCAATTAAGGGATGGAGTGAAATCCAACTAAGTTAAAGCTTAGAATGTGTTTTTTGATTCTTTTCAAGGTTGAAACTATTAAGAAAATGATACATGTTCTGAAGTAATGAGTGGAAGAGGTGAGTGGAAAGAAGTTACTGTAGAACTGAATCACCCCAAACCGTCCAAATAAGGAATTCAGCATAGTTGGAGGTAGATTTTTCTAAAAATGATATTTTTCTAGTATTAGCAAGTGAAAATCAAGAATATTAAAAAATAAATAAAAATTTGGATGTCGTATGTAATTTCTATGATTTTTCAAAGTGATGGCTCCCTAGACCACTAAAATTGTTGTGTAGGAACACCCAAATTCAAATGCTACTTAAACCAGTAGTGATATAATCAAATTTTGGTATGTGTCCTTAATATGTGTCAACGAATTAGAGTCAAGCATTTAACAAACACATTCACTGAAGTCTACAAATGCAATTGGATGAGTCTAGGGTCCAATGCATAGGATAGGTACAATATTGGGTTTTTCTCTCTTATGGAGTGATCAAAGATAGAAGATTCTAGACTTTGGATATTAGAGAAATGTACTTTCTAACTTCCAAAATTCACAATAATTTCAATTTTGAAAAAAAAAATTAAAAAAATTTCTATCTCCATATTTCTTATCTTCCTATGTGGGAAAATTTTCCACCACCTCATATTCTAGACAATCCGCTACATAATTGCTTACCCCCTAAAGGCCCTAGGCCTTTTGGGGGTTAAAAACATCATTGATTTTGAAGTGTTATAAGTCTAAACGTCATGAAGATATAGAAAGTGCAACCATACAACCTTGTAGCGTATGTGTTATAGATGACATGAATCAAATTTGGAGTCATTTGATTGAAAGATAATAATGATTTATACTACAAGAAAATGGGGGTTTAAATGACTTGTCCACAATGACCACCGACAACAATGACTGCAAAATGACTACAAAATGACTATTTTGCAATCATTGTTGTCGGTGAAGTCATTGTGGACAAGTCATTTATAACCCCCATTTTCTTGTAATATTAGTGTCGCAAAAAAGGTGTTGAAATTTTCCTAAATACACATTTGGAAGTCAAATTTGATTTCCAAATTAATTCAAATGAAAAAACACTTGAACTATAAAGTGCTTCAAATTTCAAAACCAGCATATAAATACACTAGTGAAAGAAAACATCATTCAATCAACTCATTAAGTTTGCAAAATGACTTTGAAATGTCAAAAAATAGTTGCAAAAAACACATCTAGGGTTGAACCTACACCTACTAAAATGCTTCTCAATCACTCATAACTTCTTGAATTGATATAAATGTTTGCCATACAAACTAGACTAGAATGCGCAACTTTTTTTTTTAATTATTGAAAATGAACATTGTATGAAGAAGAAACAAGCCACAAAAGTTCAATGTAATCCAAAAATGTCTTGCTTTTCAACTTCAAATTGCTCCCAAACATTCAAAACAACTTGGATTGACATAAAAATTTGACCACAATAACTAGAAATCTAGGGGAACATAATCCAATAAATTTTATTGAAAAGAAACATTAGATGAAGGAGATACAAGCCTCCAAAGTTGCAACCATCAATTGCAATTTGGTGAACTCAAATTGAAACTATGAACTTCGATTGACTCCCAAAAAATCATAACATCTTGTATTGATATCAAAATTTTACCACACAAAGTAGAAGAAAGAATGAAAATTTTCCAATAAGTTTCTTTTATTAAATTTGGACATTGGATGCAAAAACTATAGAACTTTGATTTGGACTTCTAGACTGTGAGGACATTTTTGGTCCCTTGGGATGTTTAGAGGTTAAATGATCAACTACTGGTGCTTCTACCTTATATTGCCAATCCCAATTGTTTGTGCTTTGACTAGAATGACTATCAAGATCAATGTTCAATATATTTTTTGAGCTTTACAAGCTATTTGTGTGCAAACTCTATATTGAACCATTTCTTAAAGTATTGAATCTACTTATTTTCTCTTTTTTTATTCTTAAAAAAATTACACTAATATTTTGTTGATGTTTCAAATTGCAACTAGAATTTTTACAATTCCACTAGCTAACTTTGTATTTCTTACTAAGTTTTTTGAAACACTAGTGAAAATTGCAAACACTTTGAATTGAGACAATTGATGATAACAAGTTAGGATTAAGGAAGAAGTATCAATTGTAAACCACACCCAACAATCAATTTCAGGAGTGCAATAAGGTAATCTACTTGAAAAGTGACCATTTAAAGGTTGGTTGCATTTTTCAAGGGCTTATGTGGATAAAATTATCTTTTTTTCATTTTTTTTTAAAGAAAGAAAAATGGATGCTCCATGCAACAAAAGTGGTTTCATAATTTTGAGAGCAATATTGAATTAGTTATGATTTTTCTACAACGTGAGTCCTAACACTAAAAGAAAATTCACCAGAACTACGTTTTTTTCAACATACCTACATTAAGTGGGTTATGTTGAAAACTGCATTGTAAACGTAGTGAAAACACAGAAAAATGCAAATTCTGCATTTTTCTGCATTTTCACTGCGTTTACAACGCAGTTTTCAACATAATCCACTTGACGTAGGTATGTTGGAAAAAATGCAGTTTTCTTCTAGTGTAAGTACCTATTTTTGACTAATGGTTTGACAATATGAAAAACACATGTGGAATATAAAGAGAAATGGGGAAATCTAGAAGAAGCTTGTTGATTTGCATTGAAGAACAAGGGAGGGTCTTAAAAGTGACCATTGCCACTTTTTAAGGTTTTAGATTCTATATAATTTTTTAAGAAGTTGTAGGCTAGCCAAATTTGATTTTAAGTACATTAATGTGAACTTATTACACCTTTTTGAAATGGACCACATTGCATGTTAACCCCTAGAGCCCTAAACTGTGTTTTTTGGCAATGTAGCAATTTCGGGTAGTTCACTACAAATAGAGTTGTTTTTTTTGCAATTTTCTTAAAACATTTTCCCCATAAAGTAGCTTTAAGGCCCAATAATTTTCATAATTTTTGACTACATGGTTAAAAAGTTATGGCATAATATGTTGTTTTCTTTATTTGACAGCAAACTACATATATAGCTAAAAAATCTTCTTCAAAAATAATTTTTTAAATAAATAAAAATTTGAAATTGGTTTACTAAATTTATGTCTATGTAGAAAGTTTTGAATCAATCTATTTTGATCAATGAGTCAAAAGTTATGAGGAGTTTTAGTTTGGGGTAGTTTGCGAGTAAGAAAAGAATCTCTACTCTAGAATTTGAATTTTTAAATTTGGGATTCTTTATTTAATTCAATTTATAATATTTTTGAAAAAAAATTAAAAAATTGGGTGAAATTTTTTTATTACAATATCACAACCATTGGGATTGGCATTTTTAATTTTCATAAATAAATTGTTCACAATCTAGTATTTTGAAGCATTTTCTACTTCTTTCTACTTATTATCTTTTTCCTATATGTTGTACAATTCCAAATGATTTGAAATTTTTTGAGCATAGATCAAAATTGTATTGAATAAGGAATTCAAAAAACAAACACCCTTTAGAACATTTTTTCATACAAATGTGACCTTATACAATGTAGCTACCTAGAATTTTGTAGGGATAAAAAAAGGATTCTTGCTGATTCAAATGTTAATATCTTGAAATCTACATGATGGGAATTTCTACATATTTTAAAACTACCTTACTATAAGATCCTATAGTTACATGTGTCAAAAAAGTCTTTTTTCTAAAATTTTGCACTTGTATTGGAAATCGTAGTTTTTGAGTGGTTTTGGAGAAAACATAGTCAAAAACCTTTAGGGGTTATACCAATCCACACTACAATCCAAATGTATTACTGGCACACTTGAATGCACCCTAACTTCTTCTCCAATCCATTTATTGTCAATCATACTTCTAATTTTAAATTACATCATGTTCATTTGAAGGCAATGGTTGCTTTTAGAAAAGACTACTATAGTTTCAACTAATGGATGGAGTGGTATCCAATTAAAGCTTAGAATGTTTTTTTTTCATTCTTTTCAAGGTTGGAACTATTAAAGCAATGACACATGTCCTAAAGTAGTGAGTGGAAGAAATGAGCTAGAAGTACTTATGGATTGATTGAAATTGGAAGACTCTAGACTTTGGATATTGGAAAAATACACTTTTTGATTTCCAAAAACCTATAGTAAATTTTCAATTACAAAAATAAAGTTTTGAAATTTTTTCTATTTCCATATTTCCTATCTTCCTATATGGGAAAAATTTCCATGACCTCATATTCCTCACAATTTGTGGCATAATTGCTTAAATGATTGACTATTGGTGCTTCTACCTTATTCTAGAGTTCTATTTCTCTCACTCATCAATGGCAATAGTGAAAAAGCCCGCCATAAAAAACATAAGGCCTCTTTCCTTTGATACTTTGTTTTTCTTACTTTTTGCAAGCTTCAATCTAAGCACAATAGAGTCAATCGTAAAGGATATCCCACTTTGAAACATGGATGTTAGAAGGAGGTTTAACTAAGAATAGTAGAAAAGAAATCCAGCACCAAATTCTTTTGGACTTCAATTTTTGTGCTCCAAGGACTTTCGTCTTGTGTTTTATCCAAATTATGGCTTCTTGTCCCCCATTGCACACATTTTACAATTAACTCTAATAAGTAAATTTTGAACATATGCTGCATTGGATGATATTAATATAAACTCTTTTCTAAAGACTATAATGAATGAAGAGTCTATTGGAGGTAGTTCAACTAACTAGATGACTAATTTGATATTTCACAATCATCCACAAATTCAAATGAAAAAAATAGGGTGTGAATTAGGAAAGATAGGTTGGTTTCTATAGTAATCATTCTTTTGCAATAGTGTGAATCATCTACTAAAGTTTTTTTCAAAAGTATTCGTTGGGGACCAAACTACTATTCATCACATCTCCTTTTCTATATAAAATTCCAAGGATAAACAATTGCATATCTCTCTTTTATGCAAGAGTTCATTGTCATCAAATGGACACTTAGTGACTACAATAGTGTCACATAGTTACATAGACTAATTTGTTGTATATGAGGGTTGTTGCAAGAAACACTTACCGGTTTTGGCTCAAAATGGCTCAAAATCAATGAGTCCTATGAATCTTGTGACCCTTTGAAATAGAAAAATTTTTAATTGAAAAAAATATGGATAATTTGAAGAGCAATGTGAATATTATGTCTCTTGAAATTCAGACCTAAGAAATTTTTTCTCTAAATGTTATAGACAATGGAAAATACAATGAAAATAGCTCTTTTTTCACTAATTTGGTAAAAATAGTAAAAAAATTCAAAAAATGAAAATAAAAAAGCCTTTTTTTCTTCAAGTAAAGGTCTTTCTTTTCCAACAAATTTCATCTTTGGAAAAAATAAATTCTATTCTCTACACTTGCACAAAGTCAGCCACTTTGACGACATGTGGAAGTTGGACAGTTAAATATTTTCAAAAATACTTTTTACGGATTGTGTAACTATACTATATATCTAAGCATGCCAATTTTCAGCTCAAAATTTTCATTTTTGGGTAAAAAATAGGACTAAAACCCCCCAAAATGGCCAAGGTAGACAGCCAATCGGGGGCAATTTAAAAATAGTAAACTAATTTTTTTTAAATTGAAAAAATTACACAACATATAAAACTTTTGTATGCAGCTTCATTCCAAATTTCAAGTTGATAGGGAAAACTATGCAAAAGTTATGAGCAAAAAACTACATGTTGGAGGTCAAGGGGACAAAAAATAGGACAAGTGTTTCTTGCAATCACCCATGATAGCCAACCCATTTCTAATCTCCCCCCCTCCCCCCCTCCCCCCCATTTCCAATTCATAGGTTGCTTTCTTTCTATGAAATTGTAGTGTAGTTCCTAGTTGTAGCACATTATGATTAGTTGCAAGACTCTTAATATTGCAGCCAACCTTTGGTCAATTTTGTAATTAGCTAATAGTCACAAATAGAAAGGTCTACATTGTCATTATAGGTTGAAGAGGATCTTCCACTAAAAAATTCATAGTAACTACATCTTGTGTAATAAAATTCTGGAAAAATATGCAATCCTTCTTAATTCCATTTTTGCACATGAAAAAAATTCCATGTTTAAGAAACTTGCTCTCCAAATATATGTAATTACTTAAGTGGTTGGAAAGGTGTCAGCTACCTTAAGAAGTCTAATATCATCACTTGCAAATGAACAAAAAGGGAAAAATCTTCACTTATAATTGGACAAAATGATAAAATTTTGTGCAATTGTGACCTAAATGGTATAAGGGAGAAACACCCAAAACCGTCCTTGTACCTTTCAGTGGACCCTAAACTCATCTAAAACCATCCCTAGACTGTAGTTAATGTATTTGCCCCATACGTGGCTCTAATTCACTTACGCATATTAAGGACACATACGAAAATGTGATTGGCTCACTACTAATTTCACTAATGTTCAAATTTGGGGGCATCTATTGAACAGTTCCAATGGTCTAGGGAGCCAACAATTTGGAAAATCATAGAAATTACATATGGCATCCAAAAAATCTAATTTTTTTTAATATTCATGATTTTCACTCACTAATCTTAGAAAAACATCATTTTTACAAAAAGCTGCCTCCAACTACGCTAAATTCCTTATTTGGACAGTTTTGGGTGCTTCCACCATACTCCCCTATTTCACAAAGAGACAGAGATCTCCATAGCAAGTTCCCATTCTCTTCTCATCTTCCACCACATCAGTACACATTACTAGTCCCCCTTCTGTACTCCTGTACCAGCAACGCCGGTGACACTCTGGGCGTTTGGAACTTTGGATTCAAGCAATAATCCAAAAAGCTTTGAAACAAAAAACTGCACATCACAAAAAACAAGGTGTGGACGGACATCCAATGAGCCCAACATGAGAAATAGTGTGGCAACCTCCTCCAAAAGCGGCGAAACTATGCTCCCCATGATCCCTAAAAGCGGTGCGAATCGAATTTCGTACTCTCTCTATGAGTGCCGAGGTGAGTGCTTTTTTGTAATTTTTAATTTGTTTCCCCCATCAGCACGCATCATAGATTCACTTGCAAATAGAGGGCCCCCACTCATCAGTAGGAGTCCTTCTGTCCTGGCTACCTTATTGATGGCCAATCATAGGGACATTGGGGAGGTTTCGGTTGTCGAATTTTCTGTCCGGAGGGGCTTGACAGAAGGGAAGTTCAAGGCATGCATTCGGCAGTTGCGAAATATTGTATCTTTCACTGCCACTCAGGTAGACTGGGCGGGGGGCTCCCACCCACGACGATACAAGCCGCTGCTTGTTGCCAAGTGGACAAACCGGGGTCGTCGGGTCAAGGCTCGTCCACGCGGTGAGTTTTTCATATGTCATGACTCATCACCCGTGCCTTGTGTACGAGAGAGACACCATATATGAAATTGATGAACCCTTAAGGTAGGTGGCTCTAAAAGCAATTTGGCTCTAAAAGTGACCTCTAACACAGAGGTACATTTTGCTTTTTTCAGTGTACAAATAGTGTAGATTTCAGCAAGGGGTCACTTTTAAGAAACCTCTACATTTCAACTTCAAAAATTCATAATTCATTCCTGAGAGGTTCAAAAAATAGGAAATAACTTGGATTGGATGCCAATTCAATTAATCTTCCTAGGAAAATTTACCGAAAATTGTTTCAAGGAGTTTAGCTTATTGGAAATTGCAATCAGCTCTTAAAAGGTCACTTTCAGAGCACACTACCTTACAGTGGAAACACCCAAAATCGTCAGTTTAAGCAATTCAGCATAGTTGGAGGCAACTTTTTACAAAAATAATATTTTTATAGTATTAGCGAGTGAAAGTGATGGATATTTTTTTTAGATTAACTTTTTGGATGAAGTATGTAATTTTTAGTAATTTTCAAAGTGTTGGCTCCCTAGACCACTGGAACCGTTCAATAGGTATACCTTGAACTGAACTTTGCTGAAATCAATTGTCAATGAATGAGAATTATACATGTGTCTTACAACTGTGTTAGCAAATTAGAATTAAACATTTGTAGGATACTTTAATAAATGCTTATGGGCAAATTCAGTGATACCCTAGGGTTCAGGAATGGATGTTTCTACGTTAATCCTTTAATATTGAGGTAGATGTTTTGCATCTAATAAATGACAAAGAATCTTCTCTTGTAGGACAAAAGTGTAACTATTCATCTTCGATATTAGGGGTGGAAAGGAGAGATGTTCTATAGTACTTTGACTTCTAATAAGTATATTTGGCTTATACAAAGTAGATGATGTCATACAGTATTTAAATACATGATTTTTACAACCACCAGTCTGTCATTCAAGAGTTAAACATCAAGAAGGACATTTTGTGGCCAATGAATGATAAAGAATCTTTTCTTGTAGGACAAAAGTGCAACTTCCAATGAGTATATTTGGCTTATTCAAAGTAGATGACATGGTTTCAAAATGCATCATTTCCATGGCCACCAGTCCATCCGTCAAAGGTAAGGTAACTACATCTAAAATCTTACAAATAAGCAATTCAACTTAGTTTCCATTATTATATTAGAACTTTTTTGGGAGAGGGGTCATGTTGGTAGCCAAAAGACGATTGTAGATTATTTTAAAATGCATTTTTTGGACAACATATGAACAAACTATAAATTTTCATGCATGAAAGTTGGTGTTTCTAAAACCAACCATAGACTCTCATCAATAGTGAGTATACATTTTAGGTGTGATATGTAGTGTGCAATTTTAGAAATCTTATGAATTCACGTGTAGTTACATAAACCCTTAAATGATGGGCTAGTGACTATGGAATCATCCCTTTTGATACTGGGGGAATTACTAATTTGCAAAAATATGAAAGTACTCATTAAAAGTCAAATTATTATAAAAGAGATCTCCCCCTTCCACACAAAATTTTTAAGACAAATAGTTGCACTTTTATTCCACATAGAAATATTTTCTATCATTCATCAAACACTAAACGTCCATGTTGACATTCAAAGGTTAAGGTGGAAACACCTATACTTGTCCAAATAAACAATTTTAGGTTCTTTGAAATGTCACAATCGACTTATAGTTCAATTTGCAATTGAAAGCTTACAAACCATCTTAGTAAGCCGTTCAATAGGATTTTTCTTTGTTGCATAATTATCATTCAATTCCTACACAATTCCAATTCAAGCACATCAAGTTGTAGTTTTAAAAAAGTAAAATTTCATTTTTGGTATATTTTTTTTAAGTCAAATTTTGAGGTTTTACATAATATATCATTAAAAATAATTCATGATGAACCTTTTAATTTTATTGCATGGATACTTAGGAAACATCTATATGCACATCTTTCATACGAAAGATAAAAAATGACATATTATCCTCAAGATTCTTTGAAAATTAATCCCCTCAAATTTAGTCTAATTCCTTGAAATCAAATGTTTTTATATAGGTAATAATAAATGGCTACAATTTCATCTCACTTTTTTCTATATTCATGCCCTTAAGTTAAAAAAATATGATCCATAGAGAGTTCATTGTAAAGTGTCATATGACCAAACTTTGCAAAATAGATATCTCTATATTTAATTAGGTTTTGTTATTTGACCCTCATACTAAAATTAATTTTATATAGTTCAACATGATAGTACAATTACTTTGCCAAAATCTACTTAAGATATAAAAATATCTATTTTATAAAGTTTGGTCATATGATGCCTCACATTGATTTCTTCATTGGTAGTATTTTTGTTAGTTAAGGGGGTGTTTTTTAATATGAAAGATGTGCATGTAGATTTTTCTTGCATACCTATGCATTCAAATTGAAAAAATTCATCACTAGTTGTTTTCAATAAAATATTATTTATAACCATGAAAAATGGCTTCAAAAATTTACCAAAAATAAAATTTTGGGTTTTTTGAACTAAAACTTGGTCTATATGATTTGGTTTGCATGAGGATGCAATAATAATTATGTTTACTAAAATATACCAATTATATTGCACATTGTACAAAAAAATGTGAAAGACTTGAATTGTTCAGTTGTAAGTTATAGTAACTGACTATAGGTGTCACTTTCTTTTAGAAAATAAATATCTTTTAGGATAAGCAATTGAAAATCATGAATTTTAAAATAAAATTAGAATTTAATTAATGATAGATAAGAATAAAACAAGAATTTAACTAGTGATAGATAAGTATGGGAATGAATTAATGAAACTTTTGAAGACATAGTTCAATGGAAGTCACTTATATAGTGATAGTTTTGGGTATTTTCACCTTAGTGAAAGACCAAACTCAACAAATTTTTAAACATCTAAAGATGTGGAGGGTGAAAAGTGGGTGATGAATGATAGAGAATCCTTCTATTGAAAACAAATGGGCATGTGGACATCTTTGACATTTTGCATGAAAAAGAGAAATCTAATACAATCATTTGGCCTCGATTGAGTGTTTTTGGTTTTCTTAAAGTAAACAATTCATATTGTACTAAAAAAGATGATTTCCATAGTAAACAACTTTTTATTTTAGGGTTTATACCATTTTTCAAGGATTGATGAGATGATGACCTATATTCCATAGTAGTGTGGTGATTGCACATTGGGCAATTACACCTCAAGCTTCCAAATTAGCATCTAACCATGATTCCTATTATTGAAGTCTACATCGTATTTGTTGGATCTTGTGAGTAATTGAAAAAAAGGTTTCATAGTCTCCAAGCAAAGTTTCTTTTGTACAACATATGAGTGAATTGTGATGATTCCAAGAAGCTAAATAGTATACTTCTTCTATTGATCACTACTTGATGGGAACTTCATATGATTTAATCACCAAAAAAAACTCAAAGCTAGATTTGCCTTCTACTCTAATTATGATCAACAATTATTAAGACGTTGTAAGTTAATTACATTATGTCCTTCATTAGATGTCCTTGAAAGTGAGAGAATTTATAAAAATATAGTCTGAATTTATAGTTCTAGATGGATATTCTACTCTCAATATACTTCATTTTCTCATATTTGAGGTTGATTTCTATACACATGTGCTATGTTCTTCAAGGGTTGTAATTGGTTATAGAAATTGACAAGCCTATGCAACTCCAATCTAATGCATTGGACTATAATCCCATCATGTAGCTTTGAATACTTAAGGGCTAAATGGATATAACAAAAAAAAATTTAATTTAGTCTTAGTTTTTTGCTTTATTGATCAATAAATTGCATGCTAATAAAATATATTTATAGAGTTTCAATTCAAACATGCCGCAATGAAAAGGTCTCAAAAATCTATTTTACAATAGAGCCCCTATAGTGAGTGTTGATATAAAATTGAATTCCCCCGGCCCCAAGGCATCGTTGACTTAAGCCATAGGCATACAAGTCAAGGTTCATACAAATAGAATTCCAAAATCCATTTCATTCATGAAAAGGTACTTTGAGGCCATGAAGTGAAAAGATTATGAAGTTTGTTGTTGTAGTAGTATATATTTTTCAAATTTTACAAGCTTATAATTAAGTAATGAAGATTATTGCACCTTAAAAACCTATGACAAATGAGTGTAAAATGAGCATTTAACCCTTGAGCGCTCCAAAGACCAAAATCTGGCCTCTCCAATTTGAAAAACTTTCTTGTTTGACTATTATAATCTTTTACATGGTACAGTCAAACTCCAAGTCTCTCTTGACTACCAATCGGTATGGTTGATTTATGTGGATTTCTTCTTAGAAGAATGTTTGAGTGGAATGAGTTTGGAAAGGTTTGGATTTCAATGAATCCACTCTTGGCGCTCAGGGGTTAAGATTGAAACAATAAAATTCACAAAATGAGAAGTAGAAGATTGAAAAGTCAACATACATAATAATATACATTTTACAAATTCACAACCTTGATGATTTGAAAGGTGGTTGTGGCTTGCAAAGGGAAGTTACAATGTCAACAAGTCAAACAATGAGGCTTTGAATGAGGCTTTGAAGTTTAAACCAAAACTTTACAAACTAAGAAAGTAGAAGATTCAATAATCTCCAATCCTAATACTCTATATATACTCTACATTTACAAGTTTACTTATTTTGAGGGTGGTGGTGGCCTAGAAAGCTAGAGTAGGCATTAGAGGGGATTTGAGGCAAGGAGGGCTGTTTCAAACTTGTTCCCCTTGCTATTCCCAAAGCAGATAAAAAAATATACCTAGTTGTTACCGAGCCAAAAATATTAGAAAAAATTGGTCCTGAAATGCAAAAAGAAGTCAATTTTTAAAATATATAAAAATGATGCGGCTGAGGCTCAACAGTGTTATATGGTTGCCACTACATAGTTCCTTCATTCCCCGCAATCCAAGAACTCACACTCTTCTTTAGAATTGAATTTCACTCTAATGACTAAAAAATGTAGAATGAGTGTTTTAAGTTTGAATAAAAATAACAAACCAATTTTACAATATGTAGATTACAAGTTTGCAAATCCTTGTACTCTTACTTCATTCATTATTGATTCAAAGAAATAGTAAGTGATTGTGAGCCACATTTCTTTAAATTTTAGAAACAATCCATTAGGCTAGCCTCCAACCTTGAAGTTTAGAGATTTAAATGAGGCCCTCATAGACAAGACAAGTGCTTCTACAATTAACCACAATGATGTATTAAATTTTTGGCCTCCTCAAGAATGAAGCTTTTTAAGATGTTTATATTTGGTATTTGAGGCATCAGCTTTAGTGAATGTTACTCACAACCATGCTTCCTTCAAACAAGGCACCATCCCTCATCTCAAACAATAAATAGGACCATTGGTAAGACCTTAGGACACAATTATTGGCTTCTACAAGGAGATAGAGAGTCCTACTCCAAGTATATGAGATAAGTATGAGTGTATAACCTATCAAAAGAAAAACAAGAGGTGCAAGCCACTAAAGCTAGTCCTAACTGTAGGCATAGGATAATTCTAGTGAAACTTGAGGTGTGATAGAAAAAGATAACTATATAATCATTCAAAGGGATGTCTAGAAGGATTAGGGACAGTTATTGATATTGGTGGCAAATTGGCACTAAACAAGGGCTTCTAGTGTTCCTTCAATTGTTCATAATAGATCTCTTGTGAGATTGGCACCCATGGAAGAAAACAACATGACAATTTGTATGAGTGGACAGTGAGAAGGTTGTTATTGGTGCCCAAGCAATGGTAGCGAAAGATGTGTTCTAATGCAACATTTGCATAGACTAATCCACTTGTTATGTCCTTACTAAATGTGGACACTTGTTTTGTAGGGCTTGCCTTTATCAATTGGCTATAAAACAAGAAGCCATGCCCAATGTGGAAGGTCATAGTGAGTAGTAACGTCACTATATAATCATCCAAAGGAGATTAAGTTCTACATCAAGCAACAATTCAATACTTCCTTGCCCTAGAGCTTCATCAAAGCATAGTCAACCAAGACAATTGAGTGGTTCAAGCATTGGCACAACCAACATATCCATTCAATCCAATTCTACAATACCATCTACACCAACTTCTGGCATCCAATGGGTGACTTTGAAGATGGACTCATTGCAACATTTACTTGCAAAGCAAGTGAAAATAGAGTCACTAATGTAAGACCTACACATGGAGTCTTTGAGATGAATAACACAAGCCAATTTTCAATAGATTTGCACATCACATCCATCGTCACCAATTGCTTAGATAGGGAAGGATTTCAATGAATTTGCGCATGCTTTTGACCCATCACAAGTTTGTTTGGAAGGCATTGGAATAAATGACCTTTCTAATCTTATAATTTGATGCATTGGTTAGACAAAGGTAATATATTTTGACTATTGATGACTTTGGGAGGTATTATTTGCCTTACTATGAAGCTCAAAATCCGGAATCGTTGCAACACAAGCATTACAATGATTTCTTGGAGGTTTGGAATATGCATCTTTGGAACATAGCTTGGAATGAAGAGAATATAGCAAGGATTGTAGCAAGAAAATCTTGTCACTCAAAAGTTGGTTCCACTTATACTACAAGCCACCAAGAACCTCTTTGTGAAAGTGAATCAAAAGTTGAAGAGATGGATGCAACGGAGTATGATAGAGCATCACAATACAAGAGAACATCTAGGCAAATGGGTATATTAAGTTGTTTGAGAAATTATTAGTGCCAACTATATTAGCTAGTTTTTATAGTGCCAAGGCACTGAAAAAACTATGTGGATGTTTTGTGCAACAACTATGAGATGTCATTGATGAAGATATGTTGTGAAGCTTTTGTGGTCAACAATCATTTTATTGGGTAGTTAAAAATTACGTACTTGCAAAATTCATTATAATCCTTCTAAACTTGGAATAGAATCTTTATTACTTATTGACAAAGTTTGATTTATTTGGGGAGCAAATGTGTCTCTTATACAAATTGAGAAGGTCAAATGCTTTTCAAGTAAATGAGATAAGAAGCCTAGTTTGTAGTCATAAAGGATGTTAAAACATCTATAAACTTGCATATACAAAACCCTCACTACCAACACAAAAATTTTGCACTCAAGCCCATCACAACAAGCTAGCAATGTCATTTAAGTGTTAACAAACAATGCATCTTTTGTATAATGCCAGTTGCTAAATTACAATTGATCACTCCAATCAAATATGGTGACAAGCCAACAAGTCAATAGCACCCAACTAAACCAATTATTTTCTTTTTAAATTTTGTTTGTGTATAATATATTAATAATACTTGAGGCTAGCTAAGGTAAAACAATTGATTGTGGTTAGAATTTGGAGTCTATTTTTATGCCACTACTAAAAAGTTCAAATTTTTTCCATATAAAGACAAGTATGAGAAATAGTGAGAGCCATTGAAATTATATTTTTCACATAAAGTATAAATTTGCTATGAATTTTTGAAGTGATCTACCCAAAAGAATTAATAGGCCACCCCATAACCAACAAAAATTGAATCCAATATACTCTTCTTAATCACTTAAAATGGTTACAATAATTTCTAATGTTGTAGGCCAAGAAAAGTCACTTCCTGTAATGATTTACACTCAGAAAGTAGGGTGTTTATAATAAGGTTACTAAATCACTCTATAAGTGTCAAGTTAGACATTGATTGTGGAATGAAAAACCATCATGGGTCATTTGACTACAATAGGATATTTTACCTTATTGGACAATTGAAACAAGTAAAAAAAGATTGCATACTATGAAGTCTACAACATAAGCTTGTATATGAGTATAGAAGAAGGAAGATGAGAACAACAATTCTTCCTTGAAAAACTAGTGTGAATGGAATACATGTTGAAAATAATTTAACTATCTAGGTTACTCTGCTTGAAGGTCAAATTCAATAGAAATTAAATCATTTATGGAAGAAAAAAAAGTCCCATGCGCCATCTTATAATTGGCTTGAAGTGATGTGGACTACTGAAAATTTGACAAGAAAATTCAAATTTGGCATTTAGCTAGTGAATCAAACCATGGTAACCCTTCAATACCCTAGGGGCCAAAAATGTCTTTATAAAGTCTTGAAATCAATTCAAAGTGTTGTAACTTTTGCATCTAATATCCAAATAATTAAAAAAATTAGAAAATTAGTGTTTTCTTCTAATTTGTGAAGTAAAACTTTTAAATAAATCTAAAATGTACAAATTTTTTTGAAGCCATTTGAAGTTCACCAATTCAATTTGATTTTGCTAAATTGCATTTTGATGGTTGTAACTTTAGAGGTGTACCTTCTTCATCCAATGTTTGTTTTCAATCAAATATATATTTTTCTTTTCCTTAAAGTGTAATTATTGTGGTGAAATTTTTATATTGATCCAAGTTGTTTTGAATGCTTGGAAGCAATTCAAAGTTCAAAATCAAAATATTTTTAGATGATAATGAATTTTGGTTTAATTCTTCTTCATATAGTGTCCATATCTATAGAAAAAAGTTGAAAAATTTGTGCATACTAGTCTAATTTGTGTGGTTAAAACTTCATATCAATCCAAGAAGTTATGAGTGACTAAAAAGCATTTTAGTAGAAGGAGCCTGATTGACCATAGATGTGTTTTTTGCAACTTTGGGTTTTGTTTTTTTTACATTTCAAAACAATTTTATAAATACAATGAGTCAATTGAATGGTATTTTTTTTTGCCAATGTATTTGAATGAAGGTTTCAAAACACTTTGTAGTTTGAATTTATTTTCATTTGAGTATGTTTAGAAATCAAATTTCACCTCTAAATGCGTTTTTAGGATAATTTCATAGTCCTCTTTCAACACTAAAACATTAAAATCTTGCAATCTGTATTGCCAAATGACTCCAAATTTGATTCACATCATCTACAACATGCACACTACAAGAATTTATGGTTAAGATTTATGTGCCTAAGTGGCATTTAGACTTACACTTCAAAAGCAATAATGTTTTAAATCCAAAATGGTCCTAGGCCTAGAAGGGTTAAGCTTTAGTTGGTAAATTTTCAAATACTAAAGACATAATATTTCATTTTTTTTTAATAATAACAAGTTAGGAGGTTGAACTCATATTAAGGTTGGAGGTTCTAAAAGTACTCACTTTCTAAAATTGCACACCTCTTTAAGTGTACAATATTTGTACTTGTTGCTTTTTTATAGCCTTTAACAAAGTAAAAACAATGTATTTTTTAGGAAGTGGGTGATTTTAGAGCCCTTTGACATTTCAACTTCAATGCTTTTTAACTAATTCTAAAAAGCTCAAAAAAATTGAAATGACTTAGATTAGATGCCAATTCCACTTGTCTTTCAAGGAAATTTCATTCAAAAATACTTTGAAATATTTTTGCTCCGCAAAATTCAATTCCAACCTTTAGATAGTCCATTTATGGAACTCCTAATTTACTTACTTGTTTCAATATCTTCATTCCAATGGACATGCTAGACTAAATAATAATCCATTGATACCTTAAGTTAGGTTGTTTGTATTGTTTTGTTTGGGCTAATAGTGTGAAGATTATTGAATTTAAAAAATGTATGAATTAAATTTTTTTGAAAAATTGACAAAAATGTTTTGTAGCCGATGAATGACAAAGAATCTTTCCTTGAAGGACAAAAGTGCAACTATTATTCCTTAGTATTAGATGGGGATAGGGAAGATCTTCTACAAGACTTCAACTACCAATTAGTATATTTGGCTTAATATTCAAAGTAGGTGCTATCACATGGTATCAAAATGCTTGATTTCTACAACGACCCATCCATCCTTCAAGGATTAAAAGAGCTCACATTATTTTTACATGATTACTACTACATAAGCCTAAATCATTTTACAAACTATAATTAAGCTTAAAGGAGGAGGCTTGAAAATCCCTTAGGCTTGAAAATTGCCCACCTTCTCAAATGTACATTGTTTGTACATGCTCCTTCTTCATCTTCAAAGGAATGTACAAACAATGTACGTTTGAGAGGGTGGGCACTTATAGAGCCCTATTTTATTATGCCTTCAAATTTTCATAACTAATTCCATAGAGCTCCAAAAAATATGAAATAAGTTGAGTTAGGAGATTGCCAATTCCACTTGTGTTTCAAAATAAATTTACTAAAAAATAATTCAAGAAGTTTCACCTCCCCAAAATTTAGTTTCAGCTTTTAACCTAAAGTAGCTAACCCATTTCCACTCCCCCCCCCCTAATTTCCAATTTACAAGTTGCTTCCTTTCTGTGAAATTATGATGTAGCTCCTGAAGCAATTGTGGCACATTAGGATTGGTTGTAAGGCTCTCATAATGCAATCAGCCCTTGGTCAATTTTGCAATCAACCTACGGTCAAAAATGATAAGGTCTATACTAGTATCATTATAGGTCAAAAAGAATCTTCTACTAAAAAATTCATAGTATTTATACTTCATGTAATAAAATTCTAAAAAAATATGCTATTGTTCCAAACTCTATTTCCATACATGAGAAAACATTTGCAATAAAAAAAATGCACTCTAACTGTGTGTAATTGTTTAAGTGATTGGAAATAGGTCAACTACCTTAGGGGTGTTTCACACTATGGCCATCCAAGTTGAGAGGCCATGGTTTTCTAAAATGTGATTGGTGAAAATCATGGTTTCTAAAATCTGATTGGTAAAAATCATGGTTTCTAAAACCTGATTGATGAAAATCATGGTTTCTAAAATCTGATTGATGGAATCAACGGCCTCTTTTGAATGGTTGTAGTGTGAAACGCCTCTTAGATGGGCGCTTTCTGGACCTCCTCCCTTAATGCAAATTAAATGGGTGCAGTTGAGTGCAGCCGTCTGTCTTGAAGAGGCCCTGCTATGCCACAGTGGCGGCCATGTTTGTGCCGAGAGGTGCCAGCTCACTGTGTGGATGTATGCATCATTGGGAGCTTATATTATTCTGCAAAACCAGAACACGCCAGCTTGGACATGAGTCATGCCAAGAAAGAGAGAAAGAAATGGTGAACAAGAACAAGCCAAGTCCAAAGTGACAAAAAGTGACAAAAAGTCCAAAATGCCAAAAAAACAACTTCGTGGTTTTGTGCTAAAGTACAATAGGTATGTACATCCATAATCAACACGGCCACTTCAAAATGCCACACTTTACAAAAAACATCCTAACCCATAAACAACGTTTGCAGACATTTTGTGGTTGATGAATGATAGAGGGATCTTTTTGTGAAGGACAAAATAGGCAACTATTTATTCTCAAAATCTTGCATGTGTGAAAAGGAGATGCTGTCTTCTATAATAGTTTGACTTCCAATGAATGCTTTCGGAATTTTTCCAACCAACTATTCACACAATGTTGAAAGGGATGGTTTCTGTGGTCACCAACCCATCGTTCTAAGGGTTAAAAACCTAGATCATATGTTTATACAAGGTGTACGCGATTCAAAACATGAAGTCAAAGTGTATGATCTAGTCTAATGTTGATTTCTAGAGGTTGTACCTTTATAAATTCATTACCTACTCATACGGCATCCAAATAATGCATGCTAAAGTGTATTGGAATCTTATTTCAGTTTCCAACATGGTTGCTAGCATGTGAGCCGAAGATCTTGAACCAAGTAGCTTAGACATTTATGTTGTAGGTAACTAGGTACCTATACTATAAATACCTTCAATGATTATAGGTTGACTATATTATAGATACCTATATCATAAATACTTATGCTATAGGGACCTTCTATGGATATAAGCACTATAACAAAGCATGGTAAGAAAAACCTTACTAAAAATCGAGTGCATTTTTTTAAGCCATGATTTAGTGTATGCGTGTGTAGTAGACAATCAACTTCTTTTGCAATTTTCCACTATAGTTTTTAGAATTTGGGGCGTGTAATATATCATTGGAAAGATATTGTAGATATTCTTTTCCATCAATATGTAACACACTCAAAAATTCCAAAAATTGCAATGAAAAATTGCAAAAAAAGTTGATTGCTTCCATAGTTGGCTTGCACAAAACCATGGCAAAAAAAGGCACACTCAATTTTGACTACCATTTTTTCCCCATGTTTTGTTATAGTGAAGGGAACTATGTCATGTATACCTTCAATGGATGTAGAGTACCTACTTATACTTAGGCTCAAGACTATAGGCTTGCATATTTAGGCTCACATGCTAGTATAGTTACAATTTGCAATAAGACCATATAGAAATAACTCATATTTTAACAATAGCAAATATGCTCACTTGTAGTTAGTGACAAGTATAAGTGTGCTAACCTTATAAGATGAATTCCATGACATTTGCATTGTAGGTCAATCAATCCATATGCTAATGATAGATCTTTAAGGTGGATAAATCTAAAATCACACCCTCCCTAAAATCACCATCATTACTTTTTGTACATCTCCAAAATCAATATGCACCTATGTTAAAGAAAGGATTTTAGAGCCTCTATCCAAATTTTTTTTATCCTTAATAACTTTTGTATACATTATTTAAATATTTAATTCCCAAAAAATCATGAATGAGTGTTATGGCCAAAGTCCACACAAAACACTTGGTGTTTCTTGCAATGACCAACTGTAAATGCCCATTTGCAAGTTATTGTTTATACACTCCTCGCCTTCTAGTAACAAGAACTTGCTTATTATATCCCTTTTATTAGTATGATTCTCTGTCTCAACACACACAATGCTCAAGTATTTGAAGTGAGTATAATTATCTCACTATAGATAGACAAGCAACACCAACAAAATAAGAATTTCAAGAACAAGTGCAAATTTTGCTTCACAAAAATGATCATTGAATGGCTGCTAGACTAAGAAGAATTATAATAAGAGAAAGCCCCATCAAATGTGCCCTAAACGAATCACTGGAATCTTAGAGAGAACCCATGTATTCCTAAACCCTAAAATCCAAATAGAAATAGAGAGAGAATCCCAAATCCTTACCTTTCAAGAAGAATTTGGTTTTGGCTAGGCATTGCTAAAAGCATGATTCCTATTGGTTCTTGTGAACAATTGAAAGCAATTATAGCACATGGCCTATTTTTAGTAAATTTCTAACAACCTTTGAGAGCCTTTGGCATGGTTGTGATCAATGTAACAAATTTACAAATCATTAAGTAGTTTGGTTTGCTATCTAGCCATTGATGGCATTGTAAGCAGGCATTCAAAGTTGTATAAGAACCAATAAGAGTAGTATGTATACAAGAAGCAAGAAGAATGCTTGATAAAATGCAACAAAAATATCCAAACTAAGGTAGGTACACCCAAAAGTGCCATGTTCCTAAAAGCACCATCTACATTGTGCATACATTTCCAAAATCAGTCATGTTTACAGGTTATAGATGGTGCTTTCAGAAACTGACTTTGATCATTAATAACTTTTGCATACAATATCCAAATCTTGTGTTCTTTGGTGCATTGGAACATGCTTTCACTTGCCAACAAGACTGCATGGAAATCTGAACAAGCTAATAACAGTAATTAGGCAGAATATGAATAATTGGCGCTTTTAGGTGCACCCACCTTGTATGAAACACTAAAGCATCTCAAAATAGAAAGACAAACTTCATCATTGTCAAACTTCAATGGCATGCCACCTTAATAACAACAATTTCTAATTGGAAGAAATTACTTCCACCACCAAATCAAACTCTCTTCTCTTCCACTACAAGCACAACTTTTGTATGAGCAAACAAGGAAGTGCTCACAGCCTCATATTAAGCCACACCCTACATTAACCCTTGAACGACTAATTGGTGGTCGTGGAAATCATTCATTATCACATCATCTACTTTGAATAAGCCAAATATACTCATTGGAAGTCAAAGTACTATAGAACATCTCCCCTTTTCACCTCTAATATTGAGGATGAATAGTTGTACTTCTATCCTACAAGGAAAGATTCTTTGTCATTCATCAACGCAAAATGTCTGCCTTGGTGTTTAAGGATTAAGTCTCTCATTTCATCCAATGTCAATTCCTCAATTGTGTTCCTACATTTAAAAGTTTGTTTCTAATGTCATATTTCCCAATGTCCAAGGTTCCCCATCACAAGAGTGTTTGTGTCTCATGAAGGGCCAATATAAATGTCATTTTCGTAGAAAAATTTGAGATTTAGAACAAAGAGGAACAACTTCACAAAATACAGTAAAATATCATATTTTGTGATCCATTTCTTTTACTAACTTCTCATTCACGCGAAGACAAATACTAATGAGATTATAAACTCAATTAGGTACTCTTCATAACCCTCTATGAAAGGTCAACAAGCAAAAACTTGGATGAAAAAATGCTTTTAGTTTCTCTTGAAATGACCTCTTGGTCATCTCAAAGCTTCAAATTGGTGCTGGAAATATCAAGGGGTTAACTTGAAATGCCAATTCCTAGCATTTGGATGAGCAAAAAATGATTTAGAGAGACACTGAAAGTGTTTTTTCATCCAATTTTTTACTTGTTGACCTTTTATATAGGGTTATGAAGATTACCTAATTGAATTTGTAGTCTTCCTAGTGTTTATCTTCACATGAATGAGAAGTTAGTAAAAAAACAAATGACAAAATTTGCTATTTCAATGTATTTTGCTTTTTGCTTTAAATCCAAGATTTCTCCTTGAAAATGACATTTTTTGAGTTTGAACCCATTTAACAAAATGATGGTCATCTACTCTAGTTTCTACTCCAATTAGAATTTTGGAAAAATTCATAATATTTAATATTTTTATTACAGTTTGAACTTTGGATGTATTTTCAATGTCCATTGTATACTAATTATAGAAGGATATGGAAATTGAGTTTATACTATGATGTTTGTTGTTCTAATATACAATTGCGGTGAAATTTTCATATTTTAGAAATGATTTTCTATTTGATGCAATTTTTTCTTCACTTTTTCTTCAAAAATTCTCATAAAAATCATATTTTTTCAAAAAAATCTAAATTTTTTTGTAAAGTACAAAAGACATGTAATTTCATCTCTAAGAAATAAATATACATTTTTTTGTACATATCTAGTTAAAAAAAGCAACAAAGTGAATGATGTGTAGTGAGGCTTAAAATTGATGGTTATAGAATGTATAATTGAAAAGATTTTAACAATCAAACAAGGACATCTTTCAAAATTGAGAGGACATATTTCATGCTCTCATGCACTTACAGGTTAAGGGTTAAATTAACCGTGGATTGACGCCACCAAATCCATTTTGTAATATTTGGGTGACTTACCAAGGTCATAAGAAGGAATTAGAAGCAATTTTTTCATCTACTTTTTTTTAATGACCTTTCATGTTGAGTTACAAAGAGTTTCTAATTGAGTTTCTAGTCTAACTAATGTTTGTTTTCATATAGTTGAGAAGTAATTAAAAAAACTAGGTGGCAAAATATGACACTTTAGTGTATTATGAGAAATTGACTAAATCTGAATTACTCCACAAAAATGATATTTTTTGAATTTAAGCCCAACTAATCAAATGAAGGTTTTCTACTCTAGTTTCTACTTTAAATGGAATTTAGTAAGAATTCGTAATATTGAATATTTTATTATACTTTGAACTTTGAATGTATTTTAAATGTGTATTGCAATCTAATTATAGAAGGGCATGGAAAACGAGTTTACACTATGATGTTTGCAACTATAATGTACACACATGATGAAATTTTCAGAATTTTGGAGATAATTTTCTATTTGAAATGATTTTCTCTTCACTTTTTCTTCAATAATTCTTATGAAAATCAATTTTCCTCTAAATAATTGAATTTTCATGTGAAGTAGAGAAGCAAACATGTAATTTCATGTTTGAAAAATAAATATAAATTTTTTCATACATATCTAGTTTCAAAATGGCAACAAACTGAGTGATGAGCAACAAGGCTTGAAATCAGGTATGTCCATGGTTATACACCATGTTATTGTAAAGAAGCAATGCACACAATTCAAATTCCTGAACAATGTAAGGTAGAAGGCTCTTAAATGGAGCGGGTTCTAAAATGGTGCCCTACCTTAAATGTACAATACTTGTACATGTTTCTTTTTCATAACCTTTAGCCTGACAATGTACATTTTAGCTAGGGCACCATTTTAGAGCCCTATGCCATTTCAACTTCAAAACTTGATAACTAATTCCACAAAGCTCAGAAAAATATGAAATGACTTGGGTCAAATGTCAATTCTACTTTTCTTTCAAGGAAAATTTACTGAAAAATATTTCTAGAAGTTTTACCCCCCTGAAATTCTGTTTCAACCCCTAGATGGTCCATTATAGGACCTCTTACCTTAGAATAAAGACAACACCACATGATGATACCTGCAATATTGCCTTTTCCTGTTTATAGTGGCCTAATGCATTTTTGAAATTGTCTAATAAGTGCAACTTTGGTATCAAATTTGGATGGACATTAGAGCAGCCCCCTAGGTGCACTGCAAAACAACACTGTAAACAGTTTGAACCACTGATCTCCTTTTGACAAGGAAGATCAGTGGTCCAAATTGTTTGCAGGGTTGCTTTGCAGTGTAGCGGTGGGGATGCTCTAAACCCTACTCATAATAATAAAAGAGAAAATGTATCAAATCTATTTCTAAGTCATTTTTGAATTGGCTACCAAGACAGTGAATCAAACCTAAGGTAAGAGGCTCAAAAAGTGAGCATCTAAGCACTGATGTGCCTTTTACGTGTATCTCCTGATATGGAATTTATTTTTCAGTGACAGAGAAATGGATGAGGAATCTAACACAAGTCGTTTCATATTTTTTGAAGCATTATTGAATTAGTTATGAATTTTCAAACACAGCCTATTGTAGGTCCCTATTTGTGATCATAGGCCCTTGGAAACCCATCCATGCATAGTTTGAAAAAAAAATCAGTCCTTGTTCCAAAACTAGCATTGCAACATGTGTAAAGTAATTGAAATGGTTTCTAAAAGTGTCCCTTTCAAAATCTGAAATGAATGCTTGATTTAATCATTATTTCAGATTTTTTAATACTTGTAAGAAGGTAGTTGAACAACGGATTCTAATTTAAATTATATTCCTAGACACCTAGCCACTTAGTTAAGAATGAACCAATTGTGGTTCTTAAACCATTCATTGAAGAAGTTAAAACAAATGTCATCAAGCTCCATTGTAATCCAGATTAATCCAGAGTTTTTTTTCCCAAAGTTCACATGTCCATTTCAGAGCCCCTACTGGATGGTTGAAAATGCCCGCTTGGTTTTAGAGCCCTCTCCTATATCCACATGACTTTCTTTGAATGAGTCACAATGGGAATTAAACCTATATTACAAGATATCTTAATGATCTACAATAGTAAGCATTAACCTATCCCTACAACATTTTTGAATGGTTTAAGTTTGATGCATTCAAACATATCCAAATGAGCTACAATGGCAATAGAATTAATCATAAAGTACTTGAAATAAATAACCACAAGTTTAAATTTGAAGATGTTTAGTTAAAGAAAAATACAAGACAAAACTTTATAACCCCTAAAGGACCGTTTTGTGTTTTTTGCACTACTAGAAGAACCTCCAAAACCAACACAAAATCAACACAATTCTGTTGGTACCAACATAAAAATGATTTCTACAACTCAAATGCTTTTTTGTGGACCACATCAATAGGTTTTCTCTTGATTCAATCTATAATGTGTTCTATTGGACCAAAATCAACAATCTTTTGTTCTTTTGAACAATGGCTGTCATAACATGACAAATCCAACAAAATTTTGTGAAATTTTTAGGAAATCTTTTTGGAATATTTTGAAATAGCATGGAATCTTTTGGAATCTTTTAAAATCTTTTGAAATCTATAGACTCTACTTAGCGTATATATAATATTTTGAAATATATTGAAATGTTCTTGTATCATAGCAATATTGATGCAAAGTAACGAATTAATCTTTAACCTCTAAACACCCAATTATCCCTTTTGGGTTAATCTCTAACTTTTGGTAGCATTTTTGGGCAAAATTTTATTTATTTATTTTTTATTCAAAAAGATTGGCTTGTCTTTTTTTCTTTATAATGAACACTAAAAGTGTTGCAATCAAACAAAAATTAAAACAAAATTAACACAAAGTGTTTAGAATTTGCATAATGTTGAAAATCTTACTAACTGAAAAAAAGTCTTGGTGTTTCCATTACTAAATCTTACACATTTTTCACAAATCATAGAAACTACAATTTTGACCAATCAAAAAATTTCAAATGCTAAAGAAAATTCATATTTTTGGTGAATTCTTGAAGTTATATTTTCAAAATTCATGTAAAGAGAATTTAAAAATAATTTTATAATTTTGATTGTATTAATACTTTTTATTTTAGTGTTTCACATTACTTTCATTGATGCATACTTCAAAAAAATTCTAGAATTTATATTGTATAACACATTTGTGTTTTGTCTAAATTCCTTGAACTTATAGAGGTTAAAGCTTTGAGGAGTGAATTAAAACCATCTTCTACTTCAAAGCAAGCCCTTCTTGGTGCAATGTTTGTTGAATACAATTCTTGTAAAATTTTTAGGAAAGGTGTGATTCACTACCAAGTTAATGTATAGAAAATTTTAGACTAATCCAAGCTACAATAAAAAAATTTATGTCTCAAAAAATTTGTATTTTTTAGTTGGGGTAATTTTGGATAGCCATCACAAATCATCCAATTGGGTTGAAAATTAATTTTTTACACATACTTTGAACAAGATTGTTCATATATTCTCCAAATTTGAAAGGCATACAAATATACTATTTTGACTTACAAGTGTTGAAAACAAAATTTCCCCACTTGTGGCAACATTTAAAATCTCATAGATAAAATTCTATGTAAAAAGGAAAAACAAAATACCCATTCATAGTTTGGTGTTTTTTAAACTCAGCAGACTTTGGCGGCCATTTTTGTATAGTAAAAAAACTTTTTTCAAAAAACTTTAAACTAAAGAAAGTTGAAGAATCAAGCTAACTTTCATCTCCAAAAATCCGTTTGTGATTCCGAGTCTTAAATCAAAACTTATGAACAAAGTTCAAAGAAGGGTACCGGAAAAATATTTCCTTTGAAATTTTCAAAGACCTTCTCTGAATTTTGCTTATAATTTTTTATTAAAGACTCAAAATTACAAACGGATTTTTGGAGATGAAATTTAGCTTAATCCTCCAACTTTCTTTAGTTCAAATCTTTTTGAAAAAAGTTGTTCTAATATGAAAAAATGGCCGTCAAAGTCTGCTGAATTACCTTAAACCGAATTGAAATGCTTAAGTAAAATTTTTTTTTAGAACTTTGCATCTAAATTGGACGGCGGCGCAATGGCAGAAGGCCTTGGATTCAGAACTGCAAGGTTTGGAGTTTGAACCCCGTGGGTGACACGGGGTTGACAGGAGGCTTGAGCTGCCCGAAAATTCTCGGGCATCAGAAGAATTTTTTTGATAGGAGGCTTGGGCTGCCCGGAAACTCTCGGGCAGCAAAGGATTTTTTTTAAAATTTAAAAAATTAATTAATTAATTAATTTTTTTTTAACCAAGACAAAATCAACAGAAATGTCTTCGGTACAGGTCCGAATCAACTGTTCCTAACCAACAGGAAAAATCAACAGAAATTCTGTTAATTTTCTCTTCATTTGGACCCCATTTCTCTAGTAGTGTTGACAATATGGGAAGTTTAGGTAGCTTACTACAAATGGAGAATTTTTCTTTTTTTTCTTTGAAGTTTTCATATAACATGGGGACAAGGCATATTTTTAAGGTGCAACAATTTTCATAATTTTTGACAACACGGTTCAAAGGTCAATGTAGAATATGTTTTTTTTTCTAGAGTAGAGCTATCCAAATAGATTAACCCCTAAAACCCTAAACTGTGTTTCTTTTGGCAACATTTGGGCAACTCATTACAAATGGAGTTTTCTTTTCTTTAAAATTTTTACAAAATATTTCCCCCACAAGTAGCTTTAAGGCCCAACAATTTTCATAACTTTTGACTATATGGTTAACCCCTAAAGCCTTGAGGTGTGTTTTTGGCATTATAAATTTTTTGGGCAGCTCACTATGAATGGAGTTTGTTTTTTTTCGTTGAAATTTTTACACAAGATGTGCTCGAGGAGTAGCTTTAAGGCCCAACAATTTTTGTAACTTTTGACTTTGTGGTTAAAAAGTTATGGCATGATATATCGTTTTCTTTACTCGGAGGGCAATTCGGGCAGCTGAAAAAACTTCTTTAAAAAAACTCTTTTTTCAAAAGTGAAATTTCAAATTGATTCTTTAGGTTTTTGTAGACATGGGAAGCTTTATTTCATCCCATTTGGATTAAGGAGTCAAAAGTTATGAGCAATTTTAGTTTGTATGTAGGTATGGTTTTCAAAAATTATTTAAAAATTATTTTTTTAAGAAATAAAAATTTGAAATTTGTTTATTAAATTTATATCTAAGTGGAAAGCTTTGAATCATTCTATTTTGATTAATGAGTCAAAAATTATGAGGAGTTTTAGTTTGTGGTAGTTTGTAGGTAGTTATAGAATCTCTACTCTACAAAAGAAATTTGAAATTCTTTATTTAATTCAATTTTTAATATTTTGAAAAAAGATTAAAACATTGGATGAAGATTGTTTATTAGAATATTACAATCATTGGGATTGGGATTGGAATTTTTCATTTCCATAAATAAATTGTAACAATTTAGTACGCATTTTGAAGCATTTTCTACTTCATTCTACTTAAATTTTTTTTTGTATGTGTTTTACAATTCCAAATGATTTGAATTTTTTTGAGCATATAGCCAATTTGCATTGAAGAATGAATTCAAAGGGTAATTCACATTTTTTCATACAAATGTGACTGAGGAGTGTAGTTGCCTAAGTTTTTGCAGGGATAGAATAAAGATTTTTGCCAATTCAAATGTTAATATCTTGCAATCTATTTGCTCATAATTTCTAAAAAAAATTCTACATCTTTTCAAACAACCTTGATACAAGATCCTACAATTACATGTGTCAAAAAATGTTTTTTTTCTAAAATTTTGCATTTTTACTAGAGATCGCACTTTTGGAGTGTTTTTGGTGAAAACATAGTAAAAAACCTTTATGGTTAAAATCCCATTTAAAAAAAAAAAATGAAAACTTGAAATTGGTTTTGTAGATTTATACATATACACTTTTTTTCATAAATTTGGTACTTGTACTGTAGAACATTTTTAGTGTAAACATAATCAAGGAACTTGTGGGATTAACCCTAAAGCGCTCCGACATCCATATTCTGGACAATGAACAGAGGGCTTCAAGGCACTGTTTCACCCAATTAACTTCTCATTTATCAAATGTAACACTTGAGTCCAGAAAAGACAACCTTCCTTAATGACCAAATTCATTTCATTCTTGTAAATGATATATCTGTACAAAGCTATTAGCGAAAATGACCAAAATTCAAAAAAGGATTAAGACGCTTCAGAATTAAATAACCAAAACTAGGGTTGATGAAGTTTGGTGTTCTGTTTCTTGTAAAACTTGGATAGAACTCTAATGCATCAAACAAACTAGGGTGGCCCGTGCCGTTGCCACGGTCTAATTTTTTTAATGTATAGAAACTTCAAAATTCAATAACTTTCAAGTTGTAGGTTGGAACACTATGAATCAAAGCCTGTGCACCCCTCCTCAATGAGGGCTTTCCGACGGTACCAAACACGCACCCGGGAGACTCACGGTCCGGGAGATCTCAACGTAAAAAACAAACAAACATCCAAACAAACAAACAGCGTATCTTCATAGGGGGATTCCTAGGAAATTCAATGACCTCTCCAAAATTAGTGGTTTGCCGGTCGGGCAGCGGGCATGTAGGCACGGAAAAAAAAGCAGGCCACGACCTCATCTCTTTGGATAAAACCAAGGCCCCTCATCTCGCGGTATCTCCAATCCCACCCAAAATCGCAAACAATCATCACTTCCCACTCCCTCCCCAGTTCCATCTCTTTCGTAATCTCCAACTGCGACGAATCTAGGGTTTCAAGTTGCATCGACTCTCACAGCAATTCTCCCAGTTGTCCTAGTTTTCGCAGAAATTGTCACAATTCTCGTCACAATTCTCGTAAATCTCGCAATTCTCGCAGCAAATTCAAGTTCTGAGTACTGGTAAAGATGCTGCTCTCCTCATCGCAAGCGCTCGTCGGCACAGCTCCGACTTCGGTCGCAACTCCACTCCTCCGAAGTACCGGATTACGGCAAGTATCCATGCCCTTACAGAAGTTCCCTTCAGCATTCAGATTTTCCACCAAGTCTGAGATTCGGAACCCTAAGGGTCTGGGATTAAGAGGGATTCAATGCAAAGTGGGAAGCGCAACGCAGGATAATTTCGACAAAGAGGTTCTCCAATCGGAGCTTCCCGTGCTGGTCGACTTCTGGGCGAATTGGTGTGGTCCCTGTAAGTTGGTATCCTCGAGTATGGACGTGGTGGACCGGAAGTATGCGGGGAAGTTGAAAGTGGTGAAAGTGGAGACGGATCCGAATCCGAAGTTGGTGGAGAAGTACAAGGTGTATGGGTTGCCGACGTTGCTCATGTTTCGGAATGGGAAGGCGATAGTCGGGGGGCGACATGAGGGCGCGATTTCGTTGTCCAAGGTGGAAGCGATGATCAAGAAAGTGCTGCCGTCGCTTGCTGCAGCGAATTAATTAGGGTATGGATTTGGGGATAGGGTAGAGTTTTTGAGGGTGGGCAGCGTGCAATGCAAGCAATGTATTTTTATTTTATGAATTGGTGGACACTGTTTCTGGTTCTTCTTTTCGATTCATTTTCAGAATTGGCTTGATTTCGGTTGTAGGGGTTTCTGTCAATCGAAGGTGATGTTTCTGTTTCCTGTAATGTGCAAAGGCTCCTGGCTGACACATCTTTGGTCATGAGACTCCCGAGTCTCCTGCCCTTGTTTATTTCTGCCAATTATGAATTTCCGGTCTTTTGATTGCTGAAATTGTATCCCAAAGGGTCGATGCAACCAATGGATTTTTAATATATGAATTGACTGCCAAATGTTCTGGTGCTTTCGTGCCAAGTTTCCTTTTTCCATTTCAGAGTTGACTTGGTTTCGTGTTTACGACAATCGAAGGTGATGCCTCTGTTTTAGTTTGGAAGGAGGATCGATTTCTGTGCACTTGTAATGTGCGAAGGCTCCTGGTGGAAAATGTTTGAAGCTCGCGGTGCTAGTGAGTTTCTCTTATTATCTGGGTGCTGTTTTTGGCTCTCCTGATCTTACTCTCCGATCTTACATTTTTTAGTTTCAGAAAGTACTTGAATTCAGTAATAGGGTTTCTTTTGTTAGGGACAGTGATACGTGATGTTTCTGCTGGAGGTCCAATGTCTATGCCATTGCTGCTGAGTTGTGGTGAAGTGCTTCCCTCGCTTGTGCTGTAAATGAGAGCCACTCGCTGGATTGATTGGTATGGTTGTTGTTTTTGATTCTCAGAAGTGCTTCCGAATATTGTGATGCAATCCATTCACTTTCATGTTATGAATTGGTTGCCATTTCTGATTGACAGTCTTCGTCTCAAACCTTGCTTTATCAACTTCAGAGCAGTGCACAAATTTGGTATTAGGGTTTTCAGTTTTGGACAATCACAGGTGATGTTTTTGTAACAAACACCAGAGGTTCTGAAGTGTGCAAAGGCTTCTGGGTGGCCCATCTTTGGTCATGAGACTTCCGAGTGCTATGCCTTTTCCCGCTGAAGACGAAGGCACCCAAATTTGCCGCTGCTAAATTTGCCGCTGAGCATACAAGTAAGTAGTTCCTATTGTTATACTGGTCAAATATTTCTTGTGAGCAAATGAAAAGAGGTTTCAATGAACTGAAGAATGTGATATCTAGATACTGTTTAAGATCGTAGGATGCCAATCTCTAACTGATACTCCATCTTGAAACGATTGTCCACTTTAAATGTCATGTTTTTTTGAGGGTTTTTTGAGTAGGTCAAAAAAATACTTCCCTCTTGCTAATTTTATTTAGGTTGCAATGAAAACATGGAATGTTCTTCATTGATTCCAGTGATATGAAATTTGGAACTTTTCTTCATTTGTTTTTTACAACATGATCAATGAAATTGGCTCAAAAATTACCAACAAAATTGTGGACAATCGTTTCTGGAAGGAGGGCAGTAAGTCTTATGTTTTTCGAAGTCCTCTGCACAGAAGTTCGACCTAACTGACATTAGTCGATGGGATGCTGTGCACATCAATGCAATTGAACGCAGATTTTCTTCTTTCTTCATGAACGCGAAGTACAACTGTTTTTGTTTTCATCAACGTTGCAGACACAGTGTGCCGATCCTGAGTAGCACCTTGGAAAGGAGAAAAATTTGAACTTGTACAGATTTGAACTTCCTAAATTTACCAAGAATTTCTTGATCTCAGTTGCGGAGTGTCTTCTGTCCAAATAACAGGGGTTACTATTTTCAAGCCGCTGTTGTAGATTGGTGAGGATGTACTTTTAATGGCAACAAGAATTTGACAATGGATCAGTGACGAAATGGTTTGCTTGAGCTTCGGTGTGGATCAGCTTTCATATGGCAGGATATTGAACTATCTCTATCTCTGTTAAACTTCTTATATAGAAGTTCAATATCTCTTTTGTTGTGAGTTGGAACACCATGAAACAAAGTTTGTGCATACCTCCTTGTTGAGCCGTCTCTAAGGGTACCAAAAACATGACCTAGGGATGCATGGTTCCGGAGATATCATTGTTGCAAGCAAAACTAATACAATAAAACAAACATCTTACCTTAAAGGTATGTATTCCCTTCCACTTCTTTTTTGTTTGTATCATTCACGAAATGGATGGGTTGTCACAAGCTCTAGGGTGTTTTGTGTCTCAATATTGATGTACTAGGTTTCCATAAGCTTGTTGATTTTTGTAAGTATATAACATTGTTTACTAATGAGGTGGGAGGTTCCTTTTGCATCTTTGAAAAAAGGAAACCCTATAGTGAAGAAAATTCTCTTATAAGGCTCCTTAGCCGACACCAATCCTTGAATTAATTGATAAGTCTCTCCCAACCATCTAGGGAGATATAATACCTTCCTAGTGTAGAGAAGATCATTGCTTAATTATTCATTATTACGAGTAGACTCTTAAAAGACCATGTTTTCTATTCATCATGAATAATGAGCAAAAACTAGGGTAACAATGGCAAAAAGTAACTTCATCTAATTTGAGGTATTTTCTCTAATTTAAACCCTTTCTAAAACTATTCAATATATTTTGAAACTTGCCACAATGTACAACTTTTTCTTAAGATATTAGATGTTTTTTCAAGCCTCTAGATGATTGTTTCAAGGCTATATTCTAAAATTGTTCCTTGGACAATGAAATAACCATTGCTCACCATAATTATTGGTTTAAAAAAAACTTCAAAAAACTTCAAAATTTTAGAAAAGATAAGAAAATTGAATTTTTTTTCAAAAAACATATTTTGAAAATATTTAATAAATAATCAATTAATATTGTTTGACATGGGAATTTTTGACCACATCAAATTGCTTATGTGGGAAAGTTTCAAATGTTCTTAAAATGTATCTACAATCTTAGAACTTGCAATCTCTTAGAGGCACTAAAAAGCATCAAATTCCGTGATTGCAACTCTTGTATTCTATGTAGGAGGCATCAACATTAAAATGGCTTAGAAGATGGCTTTTGTTAAAATTTTATCAAATTAAAAAGACCAAAAAGTTAGAGGAAGGCCAAATTAAAAGAAAATTATATGTAGAAAATGTTGCATTGCATACATTTTAGAAAAAAAAACTCATAATATATATAAAGAATTGAAACACCTATACATAGTTTTTAAAAATCCGTACAAAAAGTTATCTCCAATTAAAATTTTATTAAAAGCCCCCAAAGTTGTGTAGATCAGCCCATAGTAAATGTACTGAAAAAACTTATATAATTTGATTTTTAATGCTATTATTGACCTCAAAGAATATTCATTTCATATATATAATACATTTTTGGATTCCTTGTAAAAAGGGCTACAAGAATTTTCTACACTAAAGCAAATTATATACTTTGAGAATAGATTAAAATGCATTAAAAAATGATTATAATCGAGGCTATATAATATGGGAGTTGCATACGTGGGCATTGAATGAGCACATGATTGCTTTGGAATGAATAAAAAGTTATTTGTACAAAACATTGTCTTATTGGGATTTGCTTATTATCCACAAAGCCAACTTTTGAGATGCTTAGGTCCAAATTAATGTTATTAGATGTAACTAACTATAACCATGGGTCACTGCAAGAAAGACCTGCGGCAAAGCGTAGCGTTTTGCACAGTACTCACTTTTTTCTTTGGGAGTATTGTATAAATAGTAAATCAATTTTTTTTTAAAGTGAAAAATATGTTTGATGTATATACCTTTAAGAAGAAGATACCCTAGGAAGGAAAAAGCATAGAAAAATTCTCTAAATAGGAGAACTAGAAAAGTGCTAAATTTTGTGGAAATTGTAACTTTCACTATATTTTCACATTTTAATTTGTAAAAAATAGGGAAAGTAATTTTTCTTAAAACTAAAAATTTGCCATTTGGGAAGACTTTATGGTAAAGGTATTTCACCAAAATAATGATCCGAAAACTATCTTGATTGTTCAAAAAAGTACACGCAAGGGAGGCCTGTTAGCACATATGTAGAGGAAAGAGAATAATGATTTTTAAAATTTTCTTTGGTGGAAACATGCCTACTTAGTGTAGGAATAGACCCTAGAAATCTCAGCTCTAAATTATTAATTTAAAGTACTCCCCAGTACTAAAAACCCCTAAACCGCAAAGTGTGACAAATTAGAGAAATTAGAATTTAAATATAAAATGATTTTTGAAAATTTCTGAAAGAAAGGGTTTTGATAAATATCAAGTCAGTCATCTTCAATAAAAATTTCAAGTTCAAAGAGTTAATGCTTCAAAAGTTATAGCTCATGACAACTCCGTCACTCAAAGTGTGACGCCAAATAGTACAAGTCTTTCTTGCATTCACCCCCATAGATTTCTAAATTTCCTAAGTATGAGTCATTAGATTTTTATAAACTATTATAGGTTGAAATTGAAAATTTTGCATATATCATAGGACTAAAAGCATCTAGCAAATGACTTCATTATTCACTATAGAAATGAAGAATGCACTTATTGGTCCGATAATCACAATATTTTGGTGACTACTACCTTTTCAATAGGGGATGGGGTGCTTCAAATGTCAACCCTTGAAGTATGAGCTAGTGACTACAACAATCATTTTCTTTGGCATTGTCTAAATAGTAGGTGTAAATAAATCCAAAACCATTCATTGGAAGTCAAACTATTGTAGAAGACATCCCTTTTTCACATAAAATTTTAAGGATAAATAGTTACACACTAATCCTATACATAAAGATTCTTTGTCATGCATTGAATATAAAACGATTGTAGCACTATTTATTGGTTAAGTAAAAGTTGAATTTATAGGGTGTTGTATAATAAGAAATTAGGCAGCTAATCTACTTCTAATCATTGCTCTATTTCTAGGTTGTTTTCTTTCCATGAAATTGTGGGGCAATTCTTGGTGCACTTGTAACATATTGTGATTGGTTGAGAGGCTTTCAATATTGCAACTAGCCCTTGATTGATTTTGCAATTAGCCTATGGTTACAAATAGAAATTAAAGTTTATTTCACCATTATAGGTCAAAAAGAATCTTCCACTAAAAAATCTATAGTAATTACATTCTTAGTAACAAAATTTTGGAAAAAAGATGCAATCCTTCCAAACTCTATTTTTGTACATACTTAGGCATAATTTTACATTCAAAAAACCTGCACTTGAAATATGCGTAATTGATTAATTTTTAAATGCCTTGATCATTTTTACACATTTCTGTACATTTTTGCTTGTATATTTATAAAATAAATAAATAATTTACTACAATTTCATAAAATTAGTGATTGAGGAAGAATGAAAGATGAATTTTAAAGAGTCAAGTATAAATTAAATGAATGAGAAGTTAATTAGACTATCGGATAGTACCTATCAAAAATTGTCTTCCCTTGACTCAACATGGCCACAACATGGATGCAATATTGTTTCAATGGTTATGCAATATAGTATTGAAAGTATATTTTTATAATACAAAATCAATACTGCAACAATATAGTTTCAATGAAAATTGTGGTCCTAAAAGCCCTTCCTTATTGTCTAGAATATGAATATTAGAGTGCTTATCAGTAATGTATATATTAAAAATAAGATTTTTTTGTCATTACAACACGCATGAAATTCATCTTAATTAAAAAATACTTTATAAAGTTGTCCCATTCTAGGATTTCAAGTGGTGTTACCAGAGTACATATTTTTCTAAAATTACAAATGTAGAAGTATGTCAAATGGTTGACCAAACCAAAATTGCATCGATTCTAATTCAAACTTGGAATTGCAAAAATGAGGTCATAGAATCAAATAATACAGACTCACTTTGAAAAAATTATTATGTCAAGAGAACCTCATTTCAAATCCATTCCAACAAAACTTACTCCAAAAATCACAATATTTTGCTTGCCATTGAATTTAGAAGGAATTTTGAATTTTTCCTTTCAAAATTTTTAGGAAAAAGATTGGTGATAGCGTTAGTGAATCTAACCATATGGGTAAAATCTAAAATTGAAATCCTACAACTTCTATTTGCACCTCAATTCCAATATATATTCTTCCAAATAGTACTTCATGATGATTTTTCCAAAATTGTCAATTCTAGAAATGAGTATGGATGCTTAGGGTTAAACCCAGAATGGATGCTATGATCATTTAGTGTCCAATGAATGACAAGGCATTCTCTTATATAGGACAGAAATGCAACTATTCAATCTCAGAATTAGGAGTGAAAAATAGAGATCTTCTACACTACTTCTACTTCAAATGAGATCTTTTTATTTATTTTTAATACCACAATTTTAGAAAGGATGATTTCTACAGGGACCCTCCATCCTTCTAAGGTAGACTAGCCTAATTTCATCTGCAACCCATTTCCGTCACCCTATTTTTGACCCCATTACCACCCACTGTACTATCCTAATCTGTTAAAAAATGAGCCAATTCTATGTGGAAATCTGACAAAATTAGTGTATTTATGTCATTTAGGGCAATGTAGCAGTAGCTAATTGGTGAGTTTTTAAATGCTTATAGGGACATAAGAAGGTGGTTGTAGGTTGTTATTAGGGCGTTCATGACCCTAGTCATGGGTGCTTTTGTAGTTTAGGGCTGAACACTTCAAAAATTCACATAAAGTACAATTTTGATTAGAAAATTATAATTCCCCTTGGATTTGATTTATGAAACATGCACACACCTTTGAAAAATATAAGGTGGATACACCTAAAAGCACCACTTATTCTTACTGTGTCTAGGTGTTGTTAACATGCTATTCAGATTTTTATACAGTCTTATTGGCGAGTGAAAGCATGTTCCAATCCACCAAAGAACAAAGGATTTGGATACCATATGCAAAAGTTATTAGCGGTCAAAGTCTGTTTCTGAAAGCGTCATCTACAGTTTGGGTACATGACTGATTTTGGAAATGTATGCACATTTTTAAGGTTAGATACCATTTTGGGTGTACCTACCTTATGTCCATCTTGGAATTGGCCCCAAGATAGTCAGATTGCAAATCAGGGTGGTAATAGGTTGGTCTACCTGAAGTTAGGGTTAACCCAGCGCTCCTTCGTCCTCGGCCGCCCTGCAGTCAGTCCCTGACGTGTCCCTATCCTTTGCACCAACTGCCTAGGGCTCCACTCCAACTGCGCTCCACAGCCCACTTGGCGGCGTTTTGCAAATTGCAGCAACGTCGTCATTAGTCTGTAACCGCAGCTTCCCACGTTTCCTCCATGCAATAACTTAGCCAAGCTGAACTCACAGTTGAATCCTCAACAGTCCCCCACGACAATAACAGCTTCAGTTAGCCCACACTACACTTCGAAATGTTCGGGAGGAGGGGATTGTAGACTGGGAGCGAGCCTTGGATAGCATCACAGTGTGGGCCAACACTGATTGGAGGAAGCCGGCACTTTCCGAAATGCAAACGGGAATAAGAAGTCAGCGCCGCGGCTGGCTATGGCGATGGAGGACTGTACAGTACTGTACTTGACTTGACTTTACCGGTGCTTTTCCTCCTTTGAAAACACGGGACTTTTGAAAAATTAATAAGTTTAGTGACGCGAAAGTTAATGGTCGCTTGCGTTTGGGGGGAAGGTTGTGTAGGAAGAGTGGTCGCGTTCTCCAGATTCGCAGCAAGGGGAGCAGGAATTGGAAGAAGTAATTAATTATATATTCTCTAACGAGGTTTCTGAAAATTGGGTTGAAGTAAAATGGGACTAAGAATTGAAAATTGCTCGATATGGAAAGAAAGACGAGAAGAGAATCTTGCAGTTGAAGGCTCGCACTCTTCGACATACCTTACAGTGCAAAAATCCTGCATGACGAAATGTACAGTCAACCACCCATGGAGCAAATGAAACTTTCCGAATGACAAACAAAACCAGAGGTGAAAAGAGGCCAATCTCAAACAGGACATAAAATAAGGGGAAGCATTATTGACAAAAGGTAGAACTTTCAGAATGGCAAACAAAGCTACAGATGCGTAAAGAGGGAATCCTCAAACAAGACTTGATAACAAGGGCTAGTATCGTTGACAATGATTTGAGCTCAGAACCACTTCCTGGTCAGATTGAAAAGAAAGACAGGAGGAGAAACTTGCAGTTGAGGTCATCTAAAAGTCCAGCATGCCAACATGTACACACCCATTTATTCATAGCAGAGACTGAAATTTCAGAATGGCAAACGAAACCCGAGATGCGAAAAAAATGCAGTAATGAATTGATTGGAGCAATTACGGTACAAAATTTGGTGAAACCTCAATATCTACAAGTACAATGCTCTGTACAAGTGGTCATCGTAATTCTACTACCGGCAACAAATCTCTGTGCCAAAGAATTGTGTGAGAGACTCGTCGCCTCCAACGGACTAAACTATCGCCTAAAGGAAAAAAAATTGCCCCAAGAATCAATCCAAGAGCTGGTCCTCTGTGGAACCGCAAGTTGCCGCAAGTTACCGCTGGGCGGATCCGATGAAAGTCTCGTAGAAGTTGAGCCCGTCGAACTGGGGCGCCATCTTGGGTGCCTTGCTGCTTGGGGCCCTTCGGCACACGCCTTGCTTCTCAGCCAATTTGTTCTCCTGGGCAGCAGCAGGAGGAGCAGCAGCAGTAGCCGCAGTGGCAGCCGCAACCGCGCGGTTCGTCTGTTCCACTGGCTTCGGCGACTCCAACAAGACGGTATTCATGCTCAGAACAGCCATCGAGCTCGCCGCAACGGCAATTCGCCCCCACTTCGTGAACGCGCCCATCCTTCACCAGATTCTCACGCAACACCAAATCTTCACAACAAGCGCCACGACAAGCTTCCCCGAAGCGTAATTCAACGGCGCTTCAGAAGTAAGCAAATTGAGCAAGTAAACTAGAATTGCCCAAACACTTCAAAGAGCTTGATCTCTGCAATTCAGGGACGACTCCTCAGACTCAGAAACAAGCGAATTGAGCACAAGAACTTGAGAATTGTCCAAAAACTCCCCAAAGCTTGATCTCTGCAACTCAACGACGACTCCTGAGGCTCTTACAACACCAAATTGAGCACAACAACTAAAAATTGCCCAATTGCTCGAAACGACTTGCTCTCTGCAACGCAACGACGATTCCTCAGATCCAAGACAACAGCAAATCGAGCACGAGAACTAAGAACTGTCCCAACGCTCCCCAAAACCTGCTCTCTGTAACTCAACGACGATTTCTCAGACTCAGACAAAAAGCAAATTGATTACCAATTCAACAGAACCCAGCTCTTATATGACGAGTTGGGACTTTCTGGGATCCGAAGAAAACCACGTGAATAGTGTTGTCTGTGACGTAGGGGTGGTGTGCGCGTCGGTTTTAGATGTCGGCAAAAGGAAAGCTTCCAACGCTGCAGACGCAACGCGGATAGTGGGAGGGAACCTTCAAGAACGGCGACTCGGGGGTAGGGGGCTTATGACCGTTTCGTAGATTCCAGATTCGTCAAGGACATGAGTGGGTGGGGGAACATGACAATACGTAGACTCTAGGGGTATATGTACGCAGACGGAACATGTTGAGCGTTTCAACGGCGCGTTCGTTTTGAATGGGAAGGACGTTGAGGTGAGCGAGTGGGTGCTGACACGTGGGTGCGGTGACGTGGCGGGGTATCAGTGGGTTGGGTTAGTCTGTAGACTTGTAGGGGAAGGTAGGGGGGCGGTCCTACTATAGAGGTCTTTGCAGTTCGCACATGGTTTTATTGTCTGTTTGAAATGTTCAAAAAACGTGTGAGGATTTTAAAAAGGGGGCTTGTATTGTACTTGGGGTATAAAGGTTCAAAAGAGACTTGCACTTGCGTGAGAAGGTGCAAGTCCCTTCACTACTCATTTTCCACACGAGGTTGAACAATTTTTTTTCCCTTTAATTCCTAAACGACGAGCCGGTGGCCACGGAAATCATGAATTTTTGAAACCGTGGGAATCATTGGTTCCAAAAAAATCAAAAGTTCTCATTGGAAGTCAAAGGACAGTGGAAGATCTTCCCTTTCTACCCCTAATTCCGAGGATGAATAATTGCATTTCTGTCATATATAGAAAGATTTTGTCTTATTCATCCACTAGAATATGGCATGTGTGTTGTATAGGGGTTAATTCTCGAAGGACATGGCCTCCTATAACAAAGGTAGTTACTAAAATTACTCACATTATTGATCCAATAGGTGCATTCACCCTCTGTTTTTGCAATGAATAATGAAGTCACCTTTATAATTTCTATAGACTTGTAATTTGACCCAAAAGTTTGAAGCAATAGGGATACTCAAATTGTTGCGGTGTGTTTTGGATTTATAAGCCATATTTGGTCTACAATGTACTTGTGTCAATCCATTTCCAAGAATGTATTACTTTGAATTCTTACATAACTTTGACCTATTTTTGAATACTACACTAGTGCAAACAGTTAATTGCATATTATTTAGTTGAATTCTCCTCTAATTTCTTCAAGTATTCAATCTTTTCAAATATAGGTGCCACCTTTGTAATTCTAAGCCTTCCAAAATGACAAGACTTTTGACACCTCTATAGATACTAAATTATTTTTGGTTTTGTTGTTATTAATTTTATACTAAATCCTTAAAGGACCATAGTGTTTAGGCCCCAAAATGTATATTTGTATTTAAAACAAAGCTAAAATATTCATCTATATTTATTCAATAACAAATCCAACTATAAGATCCTCTAATTAACTTATTGAAATTTACCCTTCTAAAATTTTAGAGTAAGAAACTTTACTAATTGCAAGATATCAATACTTGATTTTCAAAATGAAATATTTTCAATACTTCCCAATGATTATCCCTATGAAGACAACACTAGCCAAATTGGTCCAATGGGTGACAAAATATCTTCCTATATGAGACATGAGTGGATATGTTCATTCTTAGAGTATTGTACAAAAGGGAAGATCTTGTACAATAGTTTGACCTCTAATGAGTACTTTTGGATTTTTTTAAGTGATGATTTACAATAAATTCAAAAATTCAATTTTCAAGGTGACAAATTCATTTTTTTGGATTAATTTTCATCTTTCAAACTTTTATCCCAATATGTGTATATTCTAAAACTTGCATCTTTTTACAAAAGATTGAAGAAAGAATTTGGAAATACATATTTATATTCTAAAAAAATTTCAAAAAAATTTATAATCATGATAGTAATGAATAGTAAGTAGAAAAAAAGATAAAATATGATTAAAAATAATAAATTATTTAGAATTTAGTTGTAGAATTGAAATTTTTTAATTCTTATGAGTGTAATATTGCATTATAAAATCTCCATCTTATGTTTTAATTTTTTCCAAAATATTGAAAATTGAGTTCAAAACAAGACCTCACTGAAGTTTATTAAAGATAGTGATTCTATAACTAGCACCAAATTCTAAACATTTATCTTGCTAATCAAAACATAATGAATTATTTATAGATTTTCAAGTATTTAGAAATATAGAGAATTGACTTCAACTTTTTGTTTTTAGAAAAGGGATTTTTTCTAAGTTGTTCTAGCTATTTGGTCTTTAAGAGAAACTTAATATCATATAATAAGTCTTTAAGGGTAAATGTAAGAAACACTTGTACTATTTTCACTTATACATTTTTGATGACTAGTTTTTTTGGCTATAACTTTTGTGTTATAGCTCCAAATAACTCTAAATTTATAGGGAGAACATTCATTACTATTACATATCTTTCTTTATTTTTGAAGATCTTTCAAAAATATTTTACTATTTAAAAAAATCCCTCAATGCTTTGTCACAAATTCCATTGAATAGGATTTTTAGTATTATTTTGAACCCAAAAAAACGAATTTTAAAGTAAAAATTTGAGAGGATTGTCTTTTAGTATATTTATAGCTATATACAGAAGGAATTTTTGAAATATTTTATTTTGTGTGGTGTAGAAGTCCACAAAGGGACGTTTTTGTTGCTTCTACGGTATTTTCTTTGTAAAACTTGTAAGACATTATTTTGGTATTTTTTTAATTCAAATCTCATCACCAAAAAGTCTTCTCAAATAAAAATCTTTTATTATTATTTTAAAAATTAATACCTATTCTTTATTAATTTAAACATTGAAGTATCTATTTTCTTCAACGAATTCCTATGTCCAAATTCTAATGAAGAAAATACAATTTTGACATTTTAATTTGTAAAAAATAGGAAAAATAATTCTAAGAAAATCTAATAATTAGATATTTGAAAAGACTTTTTGGTGATGAAATTTAAACAAAAAAATATCAAAATAATGTTTTATAAGTTTCCAAAAGAAAATACCATAGAGGCAGCAAAAACGTCCCTTCGTGGACCCCTACACCACACAAAATTAACTATTTTTAAAATTCCTTCAACACATAGCTATAAATATACTAAAAGACCATCTTCTCAAAATTTCACCTTAAAATTCATTTTTTGGAGTTCAAAATAGTACTAAAACCTCCATTCAATGGAATTTGTGACAAATTAATAAAATTGAATTTTTAAAATTTCTGAAAAATAAGATTAACAATTGCAATCAAGATATCTAGAAATTGTTTTTTTTTGTTTTTTCCATTGAATTTATTATTCAAAAGTTAGAGCCTTATTAAAGAAACAAAAACAAAAACAAAAACAAAAAATAGTACAAGTGTTTCTTGCATTCACCCTTAACCATGTTGTCAATTTGTAAACTATACCTTCACTACATGTTTTGTGAAAATTTTAAGGAAATGAAATTAAAATGCCATTCATAAATGGATGACAAAAACCATTGTGTTGCTAAAAAATTGTGTACTTTAGGGCTCTAGGGGACAAAAAGTCATTCTTTAGTGAATGATATGGATACATTTTCTTTAAAGAAATAGAATCAAAATTTCAAAACAACTATTGATAATCAAACCATAATTATAGAAAAATTCCCAAATGAACCAAACATACAATTTTTTTCCATATCATCTCTTATATTAAGAGAAAATTGTGTTACAATTTCATCCATCATATTCTCATCTACATGATTCTTCATTCTTTTATTCTGGCTAAATCCTTATGACATTCAAACATCCTCTCTTATAATATGATGAAGGATTATAATGTTGCTGCATTGCAGAGAATTTTGTTATATTTATATTTATACACAATCCAAGGGAAAAATGTTATATATCTTTAGTTTTAAATGTTGAGGCAATAAGAATGTACAATAATTACATTGATCTAAATAATTAACTTGGTTCTAATCCTTTATTACAGGAAAATTCCTAATGGGTATCAAGTGTGCGTCCAATTATGTGTTTCAAGAAATGGATACTTAGTTGTTGTTTTATTCCTAACAAAATTCAATAGTATTACCATCTCACAAGAGGAGGATGAGATGACAATTCTTCAACAAATTTTTGAGTAGGAGCAATGGAAAACCTTCAATATTTAAGGGAAAGACTCTTGGAAAGACCAAAAGTGTCTACTTACATTGGTGCACTCTCTAAAAAAAGTCAAGCTAATGTAGATGCAACAAATGCCATATTAGTTGGTGGTGCCCTCATTGCAAGCATTACCTTTGCTTCATGGTTGCCTTTGGATTACGCAACCTATTGTCATGAACAATTTTTAGGCAATTTTCCAATTCTACTTCTAGTAGATATCTTGAGTATGTTGCTTTTGATCATCATCCAAGTTTGTAAGCCTTTTGGATGTTCAATAGTTTATCCTTTTTCAATACAATTATTATTGTCATCTTTGGAGTTTAAAATTTTTTTCCAATTGAAGAAGTATTTATCAAGAAAAGATTATATATTACAAAAGAAGTAGAGAATCTTTGATGGAACATCCTCAAAACATCTATATTGTTAGGCTTTTTCATGTTTTTTTGCTTTCTAGCATTTGCAACAATAGGAGCTGTAGTGCTCTTCCCTTTGATAAAGTTTAAAGCAAATATTTTTTCTACCATAGGGATTGGTGGAAGTGTGTGCTTCTTATTTTTATTTTTGTTTAGAAAAAGCAAACATAAATTGCTCTCTATTATCAAAAACTCCTAATGAAGTAAGAAACCAAATAAAGTAGGCTTTTTTGAGCAATGGGATTTCAAACCTTGGCACAAGCAAAAAACTTTTCATTTGGCATTGAAGTAGGAAAGATTCAACTTGAAGTGGAATATGTCTTTTATATTATATAAGCTTTTATTTTGAGCCAAATGCTATCATTGTCATTGTATTATTGTATATAGTTGACCTAGGTTTTAGGAAAGGTGTGTTTTTATGCATCTTAGACTAAGCTTAGTTAATGTTTTCATCTTTCACATTGGTTTTATTGCTCATATGTTTGGTATATTAGATAATTGAATACTAATTACGGTAGACAACTCAATTACGACGTTGATTTGCAATCTAAAAAAATTGAAGTCATCTATAAGAAGGGAATATAATTTATAGAGTTTTGAGCTAGTTTCCTAAATTAAGCTAAAGTGGAATTATAATTTTCCAATTAAAATTGTAATTTTGTGTTCCACCTTGAAATTACAAAATCACTCATAGAATGTAGTTCTAAGCTTCTTGTAATTAATGACCAATAACCCACCTTCCAATGTATCCAATGGTACTTAAGTATTCACCAATAAAGGATTGACATATTATCTCTTATCGGCATTAATGTTGTGATTTTGTCAAAAAATGAATGGGGTTGGATGTTTTTTGGAGTAGAATTGGGAACAAAAGTAGGAAGATAGAATTAGCAACAAGCAAAATTGAACTAGTATACTTTAATGAGATCTATCCTTTCACTAACTACCTACTTATTGTAGCCATCATATCACTAGAAGAAAAGCAAGTTGTAGTGAACAAAAATTGTGGGCCAGATTTTGTTGATGGCGTGTTTGTAAATTCACAATTTGTGTTTACAAACATGTTGTCAACAAAATCTAGCCCACAATTTTTGTTCACTACAACTTGCTTTTCTTCTAGTCTATAGAATGAGAAATGTATAAAATGAGGAGAATGAAACCTATACAATGTAGTCAATTGTTGTTTTTTATGAGCAGTCTAAATTCCAACTTGTAGTCATTTAGAATCACAAAATTATCATCCTGATAGTCAATATGAAGTTATATATATGAATTTCAACTAATAATCATCCAATGTTAAATAATAGTAAATATAATAATTAATGTTAAATTATGTGCATGGATAATTAAAAATTTACATTTGCCAAAAGAAAATTTACTTACATATTCACTAAACACTACAAACTTAATTCTATTTCATATAACATCCTACATATGTGAGCCTAAACAAGTTGATTGGTTTCTTGTAAAGAAGTAGGATTGAAAGATCTAAGAAAAATCTTTATGTATAAAAGTAGTTTGTAGATTTATAGATTATATTCAATCATGATGTTACCAACCAATAATATAAATTCTTCAAAAGTAAATTCAACTTCAAAACTATTGTCTTTTAAATAATGAGTTAAAAAATTGACTCTTCAAATTACAAATTAACAATGAAATTAGTAGTTGGAATATAGATTTATCTACACCTAGCTTTATCTTTTGGTCTTTGAAGTATTTATAACTATATAAAAACTCAACCCCTTACACTTTTTCTCTTTTGTAATTGCCAAGCCTAATTGGCATTCAACATGGCAAGTTTGTAAGAGCATTGGCATAGAGATAAGGTCACATTCTTCTTAAGAACTTTGGTGAGAATATCAAAAAGTAAAATCTATTAAAAATTTATAATCTCAGAGATTTAGTGAAATTCATAATTTAAAACAATAGTTTTAAGTAGGAGTGTGTAATGATCTTTGTTGAGAAGCACCTTTGTCATTGCTCAAGAACCTATTGTAGCCATCAACTTGCATTTACTCTTACAATGCACATCGGCAAGAATCATTGGTGTTAATTTTGTTTAATTTTAGGTCATATTGAAAGCACATTGCTCCTTCATTTGTGCAATTTGCACAAGTTTCACATATCTCAACGTTGGATATTATTAATGACTCAATTTTTATTCAACCAATACATTAAAAGTATTTTTATAAAAATATACTTGGACTTTCATAACATTCAGTAGCCCATGGAAGGACTGCCTTTCCCTTGGTGAAGTCCCCATCACCTAATTTCATCTGACATTTCTTGGAGTTGCAACTTTAGTTACTGAATGGTGTGGAATACCATTGGTGCTGGATGGAATGGTGTGGGATATTCCACACCATTTCATCCGTTGGGAGACATTGTGAGAGTCTACTACTGAATGTAATGTTGTTTAGAGGTATTACAAAGTATGAGGTTTAATAACAAGAATTACTTGGTGTGGACATCCTCTAAGAATGATACTAAGGACAAATATCTTACAATTGACATTTTCCATGTGGTATATGCAATAATTGTTAATCCCTAAAAGACTGCATAACCATTGAACATATACAGAATTTCAAGTAGGTTCCTATTAAATCATTTTTTGTCAAATGTTCTTGAAATTTGGACACAATGTGTAAATACATACCCCCTTTACAAAAATCTAAATTTTTTCATGCTTGAATGAAAAGTTATGTTGCCCTGAACTTTTTGAGTAGCTCATAGCTTCAAGTAGCTTTTGCAAAACTCTTTCATTAATTCTGAAATTTGGCAAGTATGTAATTTACATGATATAAGATGCAAATGTCAAAAAAATAACCATGTGCAGTGTAAAAATCTTATTCTAGTAGCTAGTCCCTATTGGACAAGGTAAAAAAAAAAATTCTTTTAATTTAGAACATTATAATCTTTTAATCCATGTAATCAAAGTTTCTGAAATTTTTTCCACACATTCCTGGAGTAGGCTAGTTCAAATTTGTATAGTTGAATTTTGGAAAAAAACTTTTTTATTTTTTATTTTTTTCACTGCCCTAGAAAGTGGCAATTTTTCACAATTCTTGTCCGAAATGTGCCTCGATTCTCTAGGGGGTTTCGACTATATTTTCACCAAAATTGCTTTAGAACTATCATTTTTTACACAACTACCAATTTTTTTTGCTGCCCAGGTTGCCCACCAAGTAGAGAAAACTACAATAACTTTTTCACTATGTAGTCAAAAGTTATGAAAATTGTTGGTCCTTAAAGCTACTCCTCAAACACATGTTTTGTGAAAATTTCAAAGAAAAAACAAAAACCTCCATTCGTAGTGAGCTGCCCAAAATTGCTATGTTGCCAAAAAAACACAGTCTGGTGCTTTAGGGGTTAATGTTTACAACTCGACAGTCACTTACAACTTTACACTGTTTTCTAATTCCATATGGAAATGCTAAAAGGCCGAAATCAAGATATTGACAGCAAGGTCAAATTCACAAGCCCCATAACCTTGTGAAATTTCTCAAAAGCATCGCTTGCTATCGACTCCTTCAGACATGATGGGCGCAGCAGTTTCAACGAGTTCAGGTTTTCTGGTCACCTGTTTTAGCAATAGCAAACATTGTGACGAGGAATTCAACTCTGCCGCTTTTCACCAGCATCAGTCGAGGAGATTTCAACCATTCGGAGGTAATTCCATCTCCGGCATGGCCCTTGCCCTGAGGTGCGTCAGGCATCCAGTTCCCTCACCTCGACTGCCTAAACCCTACAACTGAAACTGAAATTGAAGTATCGTTATTTCTTCGTCTAGGGTGCTCCTCAATGGCCGTGTGAAATGCAAGCAGACACCGGAGTTGCTCTGAGGCTGCAGCTTTAACAATATTGGTCTCATGTGCCTACCAATCTGTACCAATCTCCTTGTCTACATACAGGTCGTTAATGTATTGAACAATTGGTCCAGCGGAATTAACAAATTCTTGAATATGCTCCCGCGCTGAGTCCTCTGGCAACATCATGAAAGAAGTCATTAGCATACATTTCTGCTTACCTATATGTCAACTTAATGCAATACTGCAAGCACCTAAGAATGCAGCTCATATGTTTACAGTAACACTTGATTCTACAGCCTGCTTATCTATCCTTTCTGCACTTGTTGACACATTAAACAATCCAAACAGCCTCTACCTAGTTTGCAAATCAATCCTTAGTAAAATCCTCAATACAATCCTCAATGTAATCCTCAACATAATCGTCAATATAATCCTCAACACAATTCTCAACACAATCCTTACTACTGAAAACTAAAATCCCTATTTGACAAACCTAGAATGCCACTACTCCAATAACCACATGTCATTACTCTATTAGACAAATGAAATTTTTCTTTAAGATGATGGAACCCCACATGTTGGGCTATTGCTTTAATACATGCCTCATTTTCATTGAGCACCAAAACTTTCTACATGTTTGAACCGTTGTTTACGTTAATAAAGGATCGCTTGGGACTCTAGGCTATGCTAGAATCACAAGATGCAGAGAGAAAGGTACCTTCTTCATGTAATTTTTTGAGAAACTGGGCCTTTGTAGGCAACATGAACATTCCTGCACTGACAGCCTTGCGGATAGTCCAACCATGGTGCGGAGCAAAAACTTGCTCGTAAGCTTTAGATGCAGGCGCCTTCAAGGAATTTCCTCTGAAATCCATCCCACATTGTCCACAAAATTAGCAGCCTCTTAAGTCACTAAATCAGACCTTTCTTGTAGATGAAATGCTAAGAAGCCTATAGGAATCCAAAACTTGGAAAAAAAAGTCTGGTGTAAGGTAGGGACACCCACAGTGCTTGCTGACTTAAACTCACCATCCTAATATTCTAAAGAATACAGCCCACCTAAACATCTAATCAAGTGTCTGTTATAGGTCAATCACCAATATAACCTTACAAACTTCATAACTTTCCCATGCGGTATCCAAATAATGCATTCATTGGCGCATTAGAACAGCCATTCATTTCCTCAATTACAAAAACTTGCCTCACACCCTCCAGCAGCCAGAAAGAGTGGCCAGGGGCTTACTCGGTGGCAAGAATGTTCTCAAACAGGACCCTCACCATGTCCACTCCACGCAACACACGGAGCAGGTTTCGAGTGTGGCTCCCACCGGTTCGTACGGTACCATTTCTAATGTCTTGGTCGACCATTACTGGCAACGTGGCATAGTCCTTCGCTGCTCCACATAAATCATGAACCTTTGAGCCACAAAAAAACACGAAATCACGTCAACTCCCAACAATGGGCACCAAATGACATGGCTAATTTGTGCTATGAAGGAGCTAGAGGTGAAAAACTCAACATACAGTAGGGTTTCATCCTCAAGGTTCCATGCTCTGAAGACCTCTACAGATGAAGACCCCGATTGAGGCCTCCCAGACCCTCATAAATCACAAATCCTTTGGGAGCCAGGCAAGAAGGGATAGTGATTAGGCTTGCATGACCCGCTTCAGGTCTAAACCAAAAAATACCCTGGGGCTTAATCTCATTGAACTTTAAGAAAAAAAAAAAATTCCTACACACTACAACCCATACCCTATAGAACGCCAAAGTCTTTCTACCGTCCCAAGAAAACGAAGCCATAATCTATCAAGAACACAGACACGTCAGGAGATGTGGAAAAGGGAGGGCAGTCACTTTGGCAACGTAATCCTTCTCGGCAAATTTGAAGGCGACGCCAAGGCAGCCGAAGAGAGGCGAGATGAGAGAGCAGGCCTGTGTGAACGAACCCAGTCGTAACGCTGCTGCCTGCCCTTCGCCGAGCTCCCCCTGAAGCCCTTTCCACGACTTGGCAATTGTAAACAAAGGCCGATCCCCACCGTGGTTTTCCATCCCACACCCAGTTCTCCCCCAATTTAGATGAATTACAGCTTCGTCAGGATTTTAAGCGTGCGACTATCAATCGTCTTCCCTCTTCAGCAAGGAGCAGAGCTTCTCAACCACACCTGCAATGGATCCCACTCAAGAAACAAAAATCAGGATACTCACCACATGCATCACATTGCACATGGCACCTGATGTACTACAGCTCTTCACAAGATACCTCTTCTTTGTTAAGCCACCACATTACCGAGCTCTGAATCGAAGAAAAGAAAAGCGATATCGCATTCATCAGAAAGAAAAAATAACGGATTATCAAAAAATCCCTCACCATTTCATCTCTCCGGTTCCGAATGAGCTATTGAATGTGCCTGCTGCTAAATCAAACCCTAAAGAAAGAGCTGATCCAAGACCCAAAAATTTCTGGAGATGGAAAATCTGACATGCGAGTGTCCACAACAGACTCCAATGCAAACCAAACCCTGTTGCGAACACTTGCAGAAATTTCGCCTCCACCGTACAATGCCAGCATCAAAACCCTAAAGGAAGAGCTGATTCCAAAACCCAAAAACTTCTGAAGATGGATAATCTGACATGTGAGAGTCCCATAACAGACTTAAATGCAAACCAAACCCTACTGCGAACACTTGCAGAAGTTTCGCCTCCACCATACAATGCCAGCATCAGGAAGTATTTTCTACGCAAAAGTGAGCAGAGAAAAGAGGAAAGCGAAGGAGTTGAGCAGCTCGACCGGCATTCGGAAACCGCGAGGGCGACGCAATTTGCAACTTCTGGGGACGTAAGCTTAGTTGCCTGGGCGGATACCCCAAAGAGGAAATATCGATTTTCTGACGTCATGAAATTGGAATGGCACGGTATTCGGCGTGGGGTCCTCTTAACCCGCAGAACGTTAAATCCTACCATCGAAGGTGGGCCCAGCGGGGTAAAACTTGTTTTACTAGGGGTTGACAAAGGTTTAGGGTTTATTTCTGTGTTGGATTTTTTGGTTTGTTTTGACTCTCCCCAGCTAATTTGGGTTTTTTGATTGTGAATAAGAATTCAGAATAAATAAATAAAATTAATAAAAAACTTTTAATGTTTTTCTCTAGGGTAAATCCACCATGTGGACTCACCTTTGATGGTAGGATTTAACACTGTGCCTCTTGACCCCTTTTAAGGCATCATATTTTGGTACTAAAAAATTTCATATTAATTAAAATCTGTAATTCCACTATTTTTGTTAAGAATAGTATTCTATTAATATGCTCTCTACTATAATTATCTACAGTTCACTATAGTTATAAAGGCAACTAGAGATAAGATCAGAATCCTTTGGATCAATAGGAGAGAAGAACTACTCTTCTTCTCTTCTAAATAAATTTGACAAGCTATCGAGATGTGATACCATTGTCCTTGGTATAGGGAAGATGATAGTTTATATAAGTATATAAAAGTAGGTATCCAACACCTATTCATAAGTGGGGATAAGATGTAGAGAGCTTAAGGTGATTAGTAGATTGCTCTGTTTAACTGACAGTTCACTCAGAGTACTGTCACCTAGAAGTAGCACCTGCTATTCTAATGTTGAATTAGCTACTACTTCAACACTCCTCAATCAATAGTTACCTCATTAAAAATTGACCCGTGATAAAACCTAAATTAAGAAAAATCCCATAGACAGAAAAGAGTGTAACTTCTATTGAGGAACTATCTCATGCAACAAAAGCATACTGGCCTCTTATACCAATTTTCTATCAGTATAGGCCGGAAGAGATTTGGTCAACATGTCTACAATGTTGTGCATTGATTCTATCTTCTTGACTTCTATTTTTCCAGATTGAATGAGATCTTGGGTGAATCCAAATATCTGTGGACTAATGTGTTTGGTGCGGCCAGTTTTGATGAAGCCAGATGCCACTTGAGCTACACATGTAGCGTTGTCCTCAAAGATGATAGTTGGCTTGAAGTCTTGAGTAATTTCGCACTGCTCCATGATGATCTTGTTCATGTTCCTCAACCACACTACTTCTTGGGTTGCCTCATGGAAAGCAATAAGTTGAGAGTGATTTGAGGAAGTAGTAGTAACCGTTTGCTTCATTGATTTCCACAAAATATGAGAGTTATTCTTCAAGAATATGTATCCAGTTTGTGACTTCCCAGTACTCTCGTCGGATTTGAATCTAGCATCAATATAACCTATAATATCTAAGGTTCCCTCCTTAATATAACAAAGTCCCAAGTCTTCTATCCCTCCGAGGTATCGGAATAAGTGTTTGACACCGTTCCAATGACGAGCTACTGGTTTTTGGCTAACACACTTGTAGCAAAAGAAATATCAGGAGTGGTATATGTAGACAAGTAAAGGAGAGCTCCTACTGCTGCGAGGTACCGAGTTTTGTCAGAAAACTCCTCTTCTTCTTGCTCACAAGGACAGTAGGGGCCATCCAAAGTTTGACCTTATTATACTAAAGAGGGAACCTCAGATATCATAGGTTATGTTGATGCTAGATTCAAATCCGATGAGAGTACTGGGAAGTCACAAACTGGATACATATTCTTGAAGAATAACTCTCATATTTTGTGGAAATCAATGAAGCAAACGGTTACTACTACTTCCTCGAATCACTCTCAACTTATTGCTTTCCATGAAGCAACCCGAGAAGCAGTGTGGTTGAGGAACATGAACAAGATCATCATGGAGCAGTGCAAAATTACTCAAGACTTCAAGCCAACTATCATCTTTGAGGACAACGCTGCATGTGTAGCTCAAGTGGCGTCTGGCTTCATCAAAACTGGCCGCACCAAACACATTAGTCCACAGATATTTGGGTTCATCCAAGATCTCATTCAATCTGGAAAAATAGAAGTCAAGAAGATAGAATCAATGCACAACATTGTAGACATGTTGACCAAATCTCTTCCGGCCTATACTAATAGAAGATTGGTACAAAAGGCTGGCATGCGTTTGTTGCACGAGATAGTTCCTTAATAGAAGTTACACTCTTTTCTGTCTATGGGATTTTTTCCTAATTTAGGTTTTATCACAGATCAATTTTTAACGAGGTAACTATTGATCGAGGAGGAGTGTTGAAGTAGTAGCTAATTCAACATTAGAATAGCAAGTGCTATTTCAAGGTGATAGTACTCCGAATGAATTGTCAGTTAAACAGAGCGATCTACTAGTCACTTTAAGTTCTCTACATCTTATCCACACCTAAGAATAGGTGTTGGATAACTACTTTTACTTTTATATACTTATATAAACTATCATCTTTCCCATGCCAGGGATAGTGATATTCTCTTGCTCATTGGTGTTGTTTATTATGCTTATATATTGTACCTTCACCTTAACAATAGTAGTGTGGTTTAAGTACCCTAGGTGCTTGAAGTAGACTTTGAAAAAAATTCTCCAAAAATACAAATTCCACTAAAAATAACATCTTGATTAGATTATATCTTACTTCAAAGTTTCACAAACACCAGATTTGGAATTTAGGGGTTAAACATGTACTAGTTATCTTTGAATCAAAAGCGAATGAAGTTATGATTTATTTTCAAGATGCCCAAATAATAGATTCTAAAGTTCATCAAAATCCTCTTTCAATTGTCAATTGATTCAAAATAAATAATATATGAAGTGATAGAAATAGTAATGGTGATTAGGACTTAATTGACTTAATGGCTTAATTGTAATCAAGAATGATTGTACGTGCACATATCTTACTATCTTTGATAGATCTTGAGCAATTTTTAGTATACATGACTCTTCCAAAGTAATATTTTATTCCTTAAAAGACCCCCTTCATTATGACCAATTTGATGAAATTAAGCAAAAAGTTATTTGCTTACAAAGATGTATGCAAAAAATTTCAGAAATTCAAAAAAAAGTAAGGGTCAACGCCCACATTTTCAGAACACCAATCTCAAAAATTTAATGGTAAAAGGTGCATCTGCTGGCCATGCATATAAACTCAGTAAGTGACTGCCAACGTCGATACAATAAACTGTGCTCAAAGCCAGAGGGGTCTCATTTTCAACCACCCTAGTGTGCCCTGTGCCGTTGCCACAGTTAAAACTAAAGTAAAAGTAATTTTCTAATTTTTTACAACCAAAAATAAGTAAAAAATCCGTACCTTTCTCACCGTGCGTCGGAACGCGACCGGGAGACAAAACGGTCCGGGAGATCTCAACGTGACAAACAAACAAATAAACAAACAAAACAAACAAACAGCCTTTCTTAAGGTATATATTGCAATAGAGACAAAATTCAACCGCCATAGCCTAGCTGAAATGACAAGCGCTTCTAATGAGATGCCACGGTTTGAGTGACCTTCGCCCATGACAATCCATCTTTCCACTCTGCACCACAAAGGTCGAACAGCATGAGAATCCAACTACCAAAGAGAAAGTTGAATTTCACTTTCACAGTATCAGACAACAATTGAGAAGCATTACTGCCTGCAACTATTGCCAACCAGGAACAAATTGATTAATGTTAAATTCAATCCGAGCTAATACTTACTTTCAGAAGCTTCATCTATGTAGGGACCATTCATGATATTCAGAATGGTGCAGGCATCAGTGTACTCCAAGTTGGGGAGAAGCTTTGGAGTCAAGAGAAAGCACCTGCAATAACATGGCCGACTCAGAACTAACGCATTCGATACTGAAAATTACGCGAGAGATTAAATGTTCAGATCACATTCTATACTGGAAAGAGAAAATCTACCACGGTTCCAGCTAGATCTCGGAATTTGACAAGATGACAACGACCGTCTACTTTTATAACTGCAGAGCGAAGCGGAGAGCAGCTTACTGTGGAGTATTCAGCTGACTAGCAGCCCTCACAAGTTGTTGAAACATTTTTCGCTCGTTTTGAGGATCCATGCCTGCAAGAAAATCACACCCACAATTTGATTATGCGACTAAAATAGCTACAAGAAGCAGACCTTAGCATCTATCAAGTCATGAAACATATGTTCACTTAATTGTCTATGTGCCATCAAGTTGTTCACATAAACCTTCTATATCTTTAGATTTCATGCAAGATTGATCAAATTAGTCACAAATAAAAGTGCAGCTATCCACGAGATCATGTTTTCAAACGCACAAAGGTAGGGTGAATATAATGGTAAAAAAGAGGTACCCTGATTGATCTCATCCACCACACGAAAGGGGCAGTGAGTCAGATCTTGGAGTGAGACGAGGTACAAAATTGTCGAAACTGAGCGTTCCTGATAAAGGATCCCAATACCAATTCTCAGATAATGGACCACAAGCTCCAGAAAAAAAAAGTGTATCCGCTCTCACATTTCAATTTGACATCAATTCAACCTGATGATTAGCATCTTACACCTTAGATAAATCATCAACCTCTACAACTGCCAGAGAAAACAATTAGATTAGGAATTCAGTTATAGACAGGATTTCGATATAATAATAAGTTACCAATTTCAGTAGAACGGAATAAGGTAATAATCCTCGTTGAGAATACAAGCAGGTACGATTCGTTCGTTCAAGCACTGACTCAAAACTCAGTGAACAGCACTTACTCCTCCCGATTGATGGTGTGCGCTGAGCACCTGCAACTCTCCCGTCTCTCTGATCGTGAGGAAAGCAAAGCATAATCAGTCATGACAAAAGTTACAAATTACGATCATCAAGCTCACTTCATCAAATAATAGCTTGACATGCTCACCAGTTGCAACATTCTAGTGCCAGCATTGAAATGAGGATAAGAATCAAAATCACCTGAATTTAACTTTGATAAGAATGCCGTACTTGTCGAAGTCAGTGGCGTGCTCATCTGCAGTGAAGACAGAGTACTTGAGAACGGTGAAAATAGAAAAAACTGGAAGTCGAAGACAAATATGCATGGGCAACCTCAATTCACACTAAAGCAATAATGCACTACATAGAGAGGAAGCCCACCAAGTGACACCTCCCCTGCAACAGCCATTTCCTTGAAGTTATGACTAAAAGTCTCATTGATCTTAACCACGAGCGTGCGAAGTGTTGGGAGCCACTTATCCTGCCCAATCCAAGAAAAATATAGATATATTAAGGATTCTATTTCTTTGGGCCAGTGTATTTCTAAAGCGACATCAAAAGAGAGGCAAAGCATGCATAATTACTCTCACAAACATTCTGCTGTAAGAGGGATTTGAAGAAAAACCGTGTCGAGGAGACCCATTTCTAAGGTGAGGAGAAGGTCAGATACGGATGAAAAAACAGAAGACTTCAAGACCCCAATGCAATGTGAAGAAAACCATCGACGGGGAAAACAGGAAGGACATAAAAATACGAGAATGAAAAAGATACGATGAGGCGAAGGTAAATAATCGCAAGTCACGTAAACAAGAAAATATGGCATCAGGTCATGAAAATCCTCGGTTATAAGTGTACATTGATTAGCACATCAAAAGGGAAGTCGGGAACACGATTAAGTTACGTGCTACATGTTAGTCACAACAATAATAAAATAAACTGAAATTTTACCTTAACAGATTCAATCTCTGTTTTATAAGTTTCAAGTTGCGCTCTTTCGGTGTCTAGCTCGACTTCCAAACTTTCAATCTGTCCAGAGGATGAGAGCATTCACTAATTCCTTAGAAGGCCAAACCTCATGAAAACATCAATTTAAAAAAAATCTAAACTCTCAGAGAGAAATACAACGCACGCTACACTAACCATGTTATCAACTATTGACCACATTAGCAGGCGCAAAAGGAAAATTGACCAGGACATCACGAATGCCCAATTTATCAAATGCAAGCAATTACTTACTCGGATAGAACTGGCAACATTCTAAACTGAAGTGTCACTTGGTTCTTATAGGGAAGTGTTTGAAAGATCTCAAGTTATGCAAAGAAGACACACACACATTCATTTTCATGCAGGGTGGAGATTGGGGACCTGCTTGCACCGCCTCTCGTATTCCTCAAGAACACCAGGATTGTTACAGAGCACAGCATTTGCCTCAGCTAATGTATCAGAAATAGCATCTTCAATGTCTTCGACTGTGTCAGGCATCTGCAAGGAAGAATCAAAAGAGTTCCCCAATTAAAATTAAAATATGAAGACAAATCCATAACGGATCTTATATTACACACCAGACTCCTCAAATTAATCATACTAACTTTACGAGGAACCTGCAATTCAGGCAGGCAAAACTATTTGACATCACAATTCAGAACAGAGTTAACCAGCCTGAACTGAACAAGCCCTGGGAAGTAAGAAGCGAATGGCGAGCAGACTATTCGACACGGGATATGCGTAAGAGTTAAGGATAACTTACCCCACTGAACATGTCACGAAGCTCATGAGGGTTTGGCGCAACTTGCTCTGCAACTTTTTTAGCTCTCTCTAAAAGTTCTCGACACCTTCCTGTTTCCGTTTTACCTGCACAGAAAATAAAATGAAAATATTGCAACAGACTGGCATTGATGAACATGAGGTGAGAACTTAGGTAGTTTCTCAATGCTGTCACAGATGAAAAATGATAATTGAAAATCTCAACTTGAAAAGAACCAAGAAAAACAAGGTAGCACTACATTCCCACTTTTTTGACTTACTTTCATCATATTCCCTTTGAGCTTGTAAAGCAAGATTTTGGCTAAGCTTCAGCTCCCTTTCCAATTCTCTGACCTATTACCCAACAATACAAAGTTAATGGCGGGCCATTATACCGTAGCATAGAAGTATACTAATACACTCTTTGTAAGCAGCGCAACAACCACCTTGCAGAATATCTCATGAAAATAGTAGTGTCAAATGATCGAATTTGGATCAGAAAACGATATGAAGTGAGCCGGATGGACATAAGACCATCCATTTCGATGAAATCGTGAATGCATCAATAATACCAAGATAGACAGATTATGCTACACAAATTAGTTCAGAAGGAACAAAAATTCTTTTCAATAACTATATAATAACTATAGGATACTGGCGGCACAGTCTACATCCATTTTTTCACCTGGTGGATACTTCAAGAGAAACTTAGAAGAGCTCATTCGAATATTTGATAATGAAGTTGTGAAAAGTACCTTCATGTCCATTTCGGCTAAAGTGAGCTGTTCATATATTACTTTGATCTGATTTTTGGTAAACTCCTCAACCAGGTCCTGCAAAATCAAGACCAGAGCCTTCCCCGTCAAGATGTCGTCCAAAAACCTGCAAAACCACTAATCCAACTAACAAAGCACCCAGTAGCCCACGTGGAAATCCATGACATGATTGCACATATGAAAATCGGTAACCAATTTCATAATGGTTTACTCAATTTAAAAACAGAATTAAAAGGAACCAACTGCGCTGAATAGAAAGAGGGAGTGCGCTGAGCGAACCTTGAGCTTTAGCACATTCTTCTTGCGATCCTCATTCAACCTGGTAATTTCAGAACGCAGCCTCGCTTCAGCACTCTTGCAGTCTTCCTCCATGCGGATAGACTCTAGCTTCCTCCTTCGCAGATCTGAAAATATTCTCAAGTAAAGGTGATTGATACATCATTGCCGTAACATTGTGACCAAACATCATGCAGATCCCTCTGACGATTCGCAATAACTGGAGAAAGCAAAAGCACCCAAGAGCTACCTGAAATGGCGACATAAAGAACCTGTAACCTCTCAAAACTAAAACTCTGAGCTGCAACGAACCTCGGTTCTGAAACACTGCTCCCAACGATTAAGGGCTCAAAAACACAACTGACCTATTCGAGAAGTCATTTCCGCACGCTTCCTTTTCTCCAGCTTTACTTTGTTCAAAATCTCCTCCTGTTTGCACAAACATTTCGCTTCCTGATTAACAAATCTGAAACTTTCCATGACACTATTGATAATCCTAAATCAACACTTCGGTAAATCTTATAAAGATTACTATCAAATAAAGTTTTCCATTCCAGTTAAAATTTACTTAACGAGAAACTGAAAAGAACGAAAATTCACAGTTCTTAAGATTACGTACCAACAGTGTGTTATTCTTCAGTTAACAGCCCCTACTCCCAGTAACAGGTGAATGAATAAGCCCCGAAAAATTTCCATCCAGGGTAGTGGTATGCAATCATAAAGTTAATCAACATGGGAGAGGATGCTCCTACTCGTGTTCTACTCTACCACCTGAACACCAACACCTTGTGCATCTTTCTTACCCGCTGCTTGTGAAGGGTGGCAGCTTTTTCTTCAAGACTACGAATGTCACTGTCAAGTTTTCGGCTCTCCTCCCCAATTCGTGAAATTTCTTTCTCGAGACCATCCTTCTGAGTCTCAAGCGTACTCTTTACCCCCGCATCCACGTCTGTAAATCATGAAACCGCAACGGTGACAACAAGTTAGTGTCACCTAATACGCAAGCAAATCGATGAGCAATAAAAATTGTTGAACGAGAAAATTGAGCACCCACTGATATTGGACTATCATCAATCAAGCAACACCTGATTTCTATACTAGATCCTTTACACACCAGCCTCAGATGCATGCTAAAGGAAATAGTCGATAATGTATCTGACAAGAGAATATAATATAAGAGCAAGTACTTTGTGAAAACAACTGGCTTGGTCGAACTGTAGAGACACTTGCAGAAACTTGTGAGCCGTACAAAGACTTATTCCACCGATAATGATTCTCGGGAGTCCACAAATCGTTCACTCCCAGTGCGTTTGCTTCACCTGCCCTATTATTGGCTTGGGATGTCCCAATGAACTGCATTAAACGACAGAATAGTGGACGTTAGCGCCAAAGAGTGTAATTTCCGTCTATAGTCTATTCACAGTAACAAAGATTAAAATTATACTGGGCAAATCACAAGCGTACCGTTACCACACTGGTTACGGTACCGTTAAGAAGATAGTACAGTGAGAATCATTATGAAAACAACGCTCTAACTCAACTAATATATTACGTGTAGATTTTCTAAACTGACAAAGCAAAACAGGAGGTTTGTTTAATTACAGAATTGTCAAGGACAGCTTGCCCATTGAGGACATGCTTTATCACAGTTGGAGCAGATACAACTTCATCAAGTCGCGCTACAATCCCCATTTCTCGCATCTACAATTGCAAATACAGTTTAAACATCAAAAACATGGTAAATGCCAACGCAGAAGATACTGTACATAAACAAAAGACAAGAAATAAGTCTTGTCAAGAAAATGCACTGGTGACACCGCACTGGTACTGACTGTCTGCGAAGAGAGCCAAGAAGGGCCACCATATGCAAAGTGTACAGTCAAGTCATCTCTAAATACAATTCATGTAGCCGGACTGAATACTCGTCAGCTCACCTGAGTGTACATAATAAGCTGTGAACTGCAAATCCTTTTATACAAAAACCTATGATGTCTAAGCATAAAAGCGTGACATAAATACTGCCCTATTCATGTCATATGTTCCACGAAGAACCAATTTAGTGATGCATCGAAGTAAAGAGATGTCTGGATCCGTTAAGAGGCAAGGGTACCTGTGGTGTGAGAGGGGGTGGATTACGTGGGGCTTGCTCTCTTGCATTGATGATAGGGACCTCCAAACCCTTGAGGTTTTTATTGAGAAGATCTCTATCCTCATTATGTTGGGTAACAAATGCCTGGAAAAGAACACTTGCAATCAGTTCTGCTAAAAACTGCAAATACAGACAGACTACTCAAACCACCTCTCCATACAGCAATTGTAACCGCAGAAAGAGTTTACCTTCCATATGTATTTTGGAACATGATTTTCCACATATTTCGCATGCTCCTTGTCAGCTATATTTATCTGCGTGCCCACTCCAAGATTAAGAATATTCTAAAGAAAAACAGATCAAATCAACACAAACTATTCCATGCGTAGTGCACAAGACGAATTGAACCAAATTTCTCAGCTTCAGTATTCACAAGTTCGCAACGAGACCGAAAAGTTTGTGCAAGTTACTGCCCGCATAATCAGATCTATGGCATTAGAGTCTGATAATAACTGCCCTGTACCTGAGCAGGAACAAACGATATGCAGGCGTTTATTCCAACAATGGGCGTACCTCAAGCAAGACAGGACCATACACTGGCTTCCGGAACTCATTGCGATGGCTCTCGACCCATTTGTAAGCATCAACCACCCCTCGCGCACCAGAATCTTTCAAAGCTTGGAGAAGACGGTTCTTTACGCTGTCTATTTCAGTTATTCTGTCATCACATATTGTCATCAAACTAAGTAATACGCAAAAGAACTTGAAATTTCATACCAAACTCATACAAGGCGACAGGGGCAACTGAGGACATACAGCTGCCGAAAGCGTATCTCATTTCCAAGAGATAGGTAACCAGGAAGAATAACAACATTCCTAAGTTCAGATTTCTGAACTCTCCAACCTCAGAGGATAAGAAATCACCTGCGAATAACGTGGCCAAGCTGTTGCCGTTTCTGAACACAAGTTTTTTCTTTTTCCTCTCTCAGATTTTTCTTCTCTCCCATTCCAAGTTCAAAGTCTCGGATTCGATCCGCGATATCTTTCTGCAACATCAAGTGAAAATAACGTTAATACAGTTGATGATATCAAATCCTGCAGAACACATGAGATCATACATAATTGCCTGTTAACAAAAGAAAGTGCTTTTCTGATCAGAAAACAAACAACTAAAATATGCAGACGAAAGAATTTGCAGTACATTGTGCAAAAGAGTAGTCAAATTCAACTTTGGCTCAAACTAAACGCTTGAAAATCACTGCAATTACCCATGGTGAACAGAATCTTATCAAACCCACTTCATTTTCAAATTTCCCATGATTATCAGAATCCAAATAGTAGATTCTTTTAATCAAATCAATCAACCCTGGAGACAGTAGTAATTGTAATCAAGATATTTGCCAGCGCAATTTAACTCGAATAAGTGTAATCTACAAAACAATTCTGCAATAATTTTCGCACACTTAACTAGGAAGCGAACTTTATAATTCAGTGAGTTGCTTACGAGTTCTGATGTTGGAGGCTCATAATCAGGCAAATTGGCAAGCTCTTCTTCAGCCGACGCAAGGTCTCTCGCGGCCGTATTAATTCTCTCTTGCCGAATGCTCTCCTTTTTGGTGACCTCTACAATTTCCCTGGTCTTCGATCGAACCTGTTCCCCCTGCACGTTGAAACAAGCACATACCATTTTCGCATCTAAGGTATAGTGGTAGAGGAAATTTAGGTGTTATAACTGCGTCGACTTTTGAGAAACATAACAATCCTAGGGAGCGTACCATATTGCTCTCATTCTCAATCCACGATCGCCGTTGAGACTCAAATCGTTCATGTACTTGTTGCGACTTCTTCGCAGCTGCCTCAATTTCCGACTTCTTTTTCCTCAATACCCTTCAAAGTACAGTCAGAGCAACTCTAGCGGTCAGTATCACTAAAATAATTGGCATGTGGAGACTGAAAAAATGCACTCTGTACCGCAGAAGTTCAACTCAAGATTACAACATGATGAAAAAGATCATTCGAGTTCTCAACAATAATTGAGCCGTAAAAAGACAGCAAACGCACGTTTCTGATATCAGAACAAACTATAATTGAGCCCGACTCTAGAAGCTCAAACACAATGTTCTTACTCCACTGGCTTCTTCAAAGCCTCTGATTTTGCAGCAGCTTCATTGAGCAGACGCTTGGTTTCTTTCTCCTTATCTTTAGAGGCCTGGAAAAGGGCTTTCTTCTGATCGTACTTCAACCAGGGTAGCTTTTTCTTGAGATTCTCAGCCTGCATTGCGGAAAAGACGAATTGCAACAAATTGAGTCAGAGTGAAAACTTGCATGCAACGACACAACTTCGTACAGTTCAAGAATGTTGAATAACGAAATACTATGTGTAAATTCCTTCTGTTATGAACTGTACTAAGAATGACAACCAAGGTCTACGAGGAATCAGAAGGTCGAGAAATCTTTTAAATGCAGACACAACTACCCAGGTTGAAAGAGAATACTACAGAACAGAGTTTATGTAAAATAGAATAAAATGAAATAAAAAGTAACGTAAGACGCGGGAGAAATCTCTCTTTTAAATTGTCCACAAACAAGTGAACAGAAAACATCAAATCAAGCTCTTAGGATCTGCGAATTAGAACTAACATTCTCTAATAGACTCTTGCGTTCTTGGAGACGCCGCACATCTTTCTCCAAATCTGCATTGTTTGCTTTCAGATTTGCCAAAACTGACTCGCGCTGTTTCACGGTCTGAAAAATGGTTCAAAGTGCCCAGGTCAACATAAAACAACTGTTTGACCGCAGTAACAGCTATAGCAATTCACCAAGAGCATAAGAATTTACAGGAAAAACACAAATGAATACTGGTAACCCCTCAAGTTTACACATCGAAATGTGAAAAAAAATTATGAGCTCAGTAACCAAAGAAAGGAGAAACTTCTTAATCAAGTGAAGATCTGGTACTCTCCAAGAGATACCTGCTCCGGGATTTACAGAGTACTCACAATCTCAATTGCTTTCAAGTCAACATTTTTCTTGATGAGAGAAGCGTGCTGCCTCGACAACTCCGGATCACCCACTGCTTTCTCGGTTTCCTCCAAAAGTTGGATAGGTGTCATTTTCGCGAATTCACACACCCTGTCTTGGGGGAGAAACTGGAAGACAAACAACACAGAAGAATGGTCAATACAAATCTGAATTCAGTAAAGAATGTCAAGAGTCAACAAAGCCACAACGAATTCTAACGTCGAACTCGCAACTTCATAGTACATCAAAGAAGAGACATCACTCCTTGAACTCCCAGCCGTGCAGGCTCCACATTCGTTTCACGAATTGGCAGAATTATTAACGGAAGACAGGTGTTAAGATAAAATTGATTGGTAGATCTTATAAAACAGAACAGCGCTCAAGACGATGAAACTGATAAGAACCTGGGTGAGGTTGTTGACTTGAATGTTGAATGTAGAGACAACCCCCTGAATCTCCTTCTTTGAAACTGAACGAGTGGTTCTCCCGTCTGCAGCAAAACCTGTTCAAACTGGTATTGGAATTCCTAAGAGCAAAATAAATTGAAATGAGCTAGAAAATGCTTAAAAAATGCTAGAGAACTTAAAAGGACACGGATAGGTGGACAATACCTTCAAGAAGCCATTCCGATTTGTTCTGTTTATTAATTTTGCGAGTGATGCAGATCTTATTGTCAGGAGTGTGATCCTGCAAAGTGATCTTAATCCAACCTGCTTCCTCACCTCGCTTGACATAATCACCGATACTTGTGGCACGTCCGAGAAGCTGCTCAAAGAGTAAAAGATGTCATTTATCAGCTTCAAGGAGCTTCTCTCCACATGGAAGGCGGACTTATTTGACAGATAGAACATCAATGATTCAAAGCTTGAAATATCGTCATAAGTCTACTTGACTGAAACTCAGCAGCGACAAGAGAGAGGCAAGTGCGAACCGATGGTTCTCCAGCAAGGCCAATGCCTATAGCACAGACCAAAGAACTTTTGCCTGTGCCATTAGGACCTATGACGAGATTGAGACGCGCCCCTGGTCTTGACTTCAAATGTGAGTATGTCATGAAGTTGTGAACCTCAATCTCTACGATATTCCCAGGCTGAAACTCATCTCCTGCCCTGTTCCAAGTCAACAAGCCTCATGATCACACAGAAAAAAACAAAAACTTCGGATAAATTATAAATAACTACACGTAATAACAATAGATAAGAGATTCTAACAAACGTATGATAAATTCCAGCGGTTGCTAGGAGACAGAAATCAGAAAATCAGACTCAATTAGAAGTTTCTGAGTTGTAAACCCTAATTATTTGCTATAACGTCCTCCTCTCTTTCCTTCAACAGAAAGTGAAACTACTCCGTGGTTCACTACAGCTTAACAAACCTAATTGCAGCTCATCGACACCTCAAAGAACAAACTCCGAAAACGAGAATAACCAAAAAAACTCAAACTCCCAAACGAAATCAACCGTACCTGGTAGCACTCGTCCTCGCCCTCTTCGAACTCCGTGGATCCACAGGCATCGGCCGCACACGATCCGACAGCATTGTGCTCCCTCGCGTCTCCAAAATCGGAAATTATCTTTCAAAAAAAACAAGAACAAGCCTCCAGACTCCTCTCACAAAATCCCCAAACTATAAAACACAACAATCCCCTACACTCACGACATCATCAAACCAAAACCTAGCATCACTCATCATGCTCAAATTTTTACGCCTCCAATCCAAGAAATCTCGCCGCCAACAACCTCAGCTAAAGTTAGGTTCCTCCAATTCCGCAAAGCACCTACAAATTGAAGTCCAGAGCGCCGTGATAGAAACTACGAAGTACCGCCATTCCGTCGATTCAATCCTGACAATCCTGAGGAAGAAACCAAATCGGGTACAACAAGAGTAACCAGAGCACCGTGAACACAAGTTTGCCTTGCGAAGGCGGGAATCCTTTCGTCGCCCCGCCGTAGAATGTCTCGTCCGTCGGACCTAACTTTATCGTCGTCGTCTAAGAATGGTGCATACCCACGAATTAGGCGGGTACTTCAGGGTATCAATAGGATGAGGTCCCCTTAGAGGCGTCCTCGGCGAAGTTGGCGTTGTGGTTGCAAGGAGGAGCTTTTGCAGAAGGGAAATTTGTTGTAGAGATTTAGGGTTCCAAGTTTTTCTGATCTTCGTTGTTGCTGAATGTCCCCGAGTGCAATCTTCACATTCCTTTTGCTGTGATTGTAAGGTTTGATTGTGAGCGGGTCAGTCATTCCGCACGATGTTGGCGCGGGGGTTGGGGCGCAGGTTGCCTGCACTGGCTCGCCTCGTGCAGTCGTCGCAGGGCTGCTCTGCTGCGATATTGGACACCAAAGAGGATCGTGTAGGCGATGGATCCGTCGCTCTCTCGATGCCGCTCAGCCGATCGTGGCAGCTCTCCCGCGGTAAGTTTCGAAACAGGATCGTTTCTGCTTCCTTTCGTCTCTTTTGAACTCGTTTCTGCGCGAGGGGATGACTCTGTCACCCTTGGTTTTCGGTCTTCACTGACGACGTGAAGTTTTATAGATAATGCACGCCCTTCTGGAGTTTAGTCTCTTGTCTGAGTGGTTATTGCGAGTGTTCAATTTTAGGGTATGGGTTCAATCAACGTATCATTGAATGCGGCTTATGCTTTCGTGATAAAGAATTTCCTAGAGCCAATGTTTTTGTCTGAGCGTAATCGAATCTCTGACCATTTTGTCAAATTTCTATCTCCAAATGCTGTATCAGTGCTTTTAGGGTTTGAACGAACAGATGGAAGTAGTTTCGATCGATTCGGTTAGCGAAGCCCGTCGTGTAACATTAGGTCTTACAACATGGTGGCCAACTATTCTCAATCAAAGTAGTGTTCATGGAATAGAAACCGGAATTCTCAGTAAGAGTTCCGAAAGATACGTTGTAGATTGTACTCTTTCTGTCTGCAGACTTAATACAAATACCTATTTGATATATCTCACGTTTACAGTCGCATTCATAACCGAATTCATCTCTAGAACATAAATTCCTCGGATGCTGTTTCTTAGATGTTTGCGAGAATGAAGGTAGGGACAGGATTATCATCCGGACTCCTATTGCAAAATATGTGATTTAAATGCTTTTTTCACTTGCCAGGATTCGCATCGGACGCTCTATCAGGGACAGCCTCCGGGACGGTAGCAGTACCGGCCACAGTAGCGGCGTTGAAGAACATCTCGTCTGAGATCACATACGACGATCATACGCATGAGCGGTTGGCCCCGGGAGATCCGAGCAAGAAGGCTTTCACTTATCTTGTCCTCACAGGTACATACATTGCCGTGCTGCCTCTGAAAATTGTGTGAGGGAGTTCTGATTGAACTCTCTGCCTCTGGTGAAGTGAGAGAGTAGTAAAGGGGGAGGATCTGATTCCATCAGCTTTTTACTGCTTTTAATTAACACTTGCATCGCTCAAATCTGTAAAATTTTCATGAATTTTCTGGAGTCTTGCGTGGCTCAAAACTGCTATATTTTCATGATTGATCAAATTGGGGTAATGGCAATGAGATAAGTTTGCATCATACTGATATTCGATGCTGCCGGTGTGTACGTTATTCATAATTGGATATATCTTGACGAAGCCCGAATTGGGCCTGATGTTTTTTTTCCAGTTTTTAGTAGGTCACACAGGGATTATCTTTTGCTGAGTTTTTAATATTTTAACCAGCACATGCAATTTTCGTCACAGATTTTGGTGATAGAAATTGTGGCCTTCAATATTGTTCACGATATGACCAATGGAATTCGTCAGTGTTGTTTAGTTCATGCAGGGACTATCTGAATGCTGTTAGTTTCGAGAAGGTCATATAAAGATTACCTCCTGTTTCAGTTTAAATAATTTTTTGACCTGCACACGCAATATTCTTCACTGATTTTGGTGACATAAGTTGTGGTCCCGTACATTGTGCACGACATGAGCCATGAATCGATCATTTGCAAACCGTGAATCCATGCTCCTGGGTTTAGCAATGCTGACAGCGTGGGTTTGTTGTGCAGGTGGTCGATTCATCTACGCTTCCGCGCTGCGAATCTTAGCCCTGAAACTGATCCTGTCTATGTCCGCCAGTCGAGACGTGCTAGCGATGGCGTCCCTGGAGGTCGACATCAGCAGCATCGAGCCCGGCTCCACGGTGACCGTGAAGTGGCGTGGCAAGCCGGTGTTCGTGCGGCATCGGACGGAGGCGGACATCAAGCTGGCAAACTCCACGCCCATGAACGAGCTCCGTGACCCCGAGGAGGACTCGGCGCGCGTGCAGAACCCGGAATGGTTGGTGGTGGTGGGCGTGTGCACGCACTTGGGATGCGTCCCTTTGCCCAACGCCGGCGATTACGGCGGATGGTTCTGCCCTTGCCACGGCTCCCATTACGACATCTCCGGACGTATCCGAAAAGGACCTGCGCCGTATAATCTCGAAGTCCCGCAGTACAAGTTCACGGACGAGACCAAGCTTCTGGTGGGCTAGGCAGGCTGGGAATTCAATATAAGTGCGCATCTCCGTGCTGAATCACTGGCTGGGTGGCAGCAGTGACATTGTTTGCCTTTCGATTTGTTAGGCAGTTGGAGATTATGGAGCACATGCAGGTGGCTTCGTCAATTCTTTTTCCGATTCTTCATTTTTATAATTAATGGATCCTGTTTCATGTCTCTTTCATGTTGGTGGAGTAGATCCACGAGCGCTTGACTCCTTGTTGAATCTCCGGCTGGGTGGCTGCAACGACGCAGTCTTTTGTCAATCTTCCTTTCGATTCTTCGTTTTTTATAATCAATGGATCCTGCTCATTTCTCTTTCATGTTGATGGAGAAGATACTTAACTGGTAGAAGGTGAGTTCACAGACGAGTCTAAAGGCTGAGAGTTCCATCAAGAAGTGCTGAACTCCTTATTGGACCACCGGCTGGGGGTGTCCGACTTCGGTAGTCACGGTGACCTGAGGTGCATGTCGATTGCTAGGGCCGTTTTACAGTAGCGTGCTCTTATAGCGACCCTCTTCAAACCTTTCAAACCGGCTCTACAGGAAGCTCTCAAATAGATACGCGATGGCCACGTGATGGCTACGTGATGGCCACTGAATGGACTTTTGATAATGTGAGTGTTAACCCAAAAAGGATGCCGCGTACATTTAGTTTCCGATGAATGACAAGGCATTCTCCTGTGGAAGATAGAAATGCACCGTCCCAATAAGGAATTCAGCATAGTTGGAGGCAGCTTTTTCTAAAAATAATATTTTACAAGTACTAGCAAGTGAAAATCATGAATATTAAAAAAAAAAAAAAGATTTTTTGGATGTTGTATGTAATTTCTATGATTTTTTTTAAATTAGGTATGTGTCCTTTAAATGCATCAGCCAATTGGAATCAAGCATTTAGTGAGCAAGTCTATGGATGCAATTAGATGAGTCTTGCGTCCAATACAAGGAACAGGTGCAATATTGGATGTTTCCCCCTTACTCATCATCAAAATTACTAAGGGTGGAAAATAGAGATCTTCTATAGTACTTTGACTTCAAGTGAGTTTTTTTGTTTTTTTAATACCAATGATTTCTACGGTTTTAGAAATGATGATTTTCCATAGGGACCCCCACATCTTTCTAAGATTAAATATTGCTTCATACTTTGTCACTAGATCGAATAAAAGCAAGGGTCAATTTATTTTGAAATAGGTAAACAAGTATTCAATGAATTTTTTCAAAACTAGAATGGACCAACTATCCTTTTTATTATGGACGCTAAAAAATCTAAAATAATGATTTGATTCAAGCATCCATTTTAATTTATTAATTGTTGTATTTTAGGATCTTTTCAATTATTTCTTGCAAGCTACAATATTTGCTTTTAGTAAAGCCATATCTCTTTCCAAATTACGTATTTGTAGATTATGTTGCAATGTTTGTTTTTAGCAAAGCCATATTTTTTTCCAAATTACATACTTGTAGGTTTTGCTCCAATGTTTGTTTTTAGGAAAGCCATATCTTTTTCCAAATTGAGTTTTTGTAGATTTTTCCACAATGCTTGTTTGAAGTAAAGCCACATCTTTTTCCAATTTGCATGTTCATGAATTTTGCAAGGGCTACAATTAAGAATATGTTCCTATGACAAAGGTCTTTGAAAATTCATAAGTAATTCATAAATTATCCAAAAAATGTAAAACCATTTGTATTAGGTTGCACATTAGATTGTCTTGAAGTAGAAAATAAAGGAAAAATATTTTTATGTATTTAAATTTACCAAAAAGGCTAAATAAACCTTAATTAATTGCTTTTTTAAACACACTATCTTACACCTATACTAAATAGTAAAGTGACCCCAAGTTATTAAACAATTGTCTTCATGAATCTTCATATTTATAATTAACCTCTATTAGGACCAATTCTATTTCTAAATATAGTCAAATTTTGCGATTTGTCTATTAGTGTAAAACAACTCTATTAGTTTTGTAAATAATTATGATCATTTTAGTAAATACATGCTCATTTCACATGTCTAAGCAAATACCTTTGATAATTGGAAACAAATTGGAAAAATCTACCAAAAAGACTTTGATCCATTATAATTTTTACTTATACAATATTTAAATGTCATTCTTAGACTTCAACTAGTCCTAATTGTAATTTGATTATCTGTAGCTAAGATTTAGACGTCAAAATACACAATCTTGCTAACTTAGTTATCAAAAAAGTTTACTCAAAAATAGATGATTCAACCTTAGAGATGATGGAGTATATGAACTCAAGTTAGTTTTGTCGATTGTTTATTGCAATAATTCATTGGCCTTTGTCACAATGTCTCTTTCATTTTGATGGAGGAGATACTTGATTGCTAGTAGGTGAATTCAATTCATCTATTTTAAAATAAACAGTTGAAGACTAATATAGAAAGCAAGTTAATGCTGAAGGGATAGTCAAAGCTACTCATAGCAATTCAATGTTATAAAGACAAGGCATCACAAAGCATAGCTACCTCTTTGCAATCATTAAAAAATAATTAGTAAGGACCATAACAATTTGTAGAAGATACCACTTCACTCTAAATGTTTGTCATTGACTATACAATGCCCATTTTTCTCTTCCATTGGAATATTTATTGAATTTCCAATTTATAACAAAAGCAATTATTTTTCATTATATTTTAGCAATTGAACAATTTTATCCACTGCAGATAGAAGACTCTATCTGTCTATCATTAAAACAACAAAGTCAAAAAAATTGTGACAACTTCCAAATGATAAGTTGCACAAAAAAACACAAAGAAACAACACTCTGGATTGTAAGAAGACAATTTCCTCAACCTTGTTGAATAATGTCATGAGCATTATGAACAAAAATTCAAATTTAATAATAAAAATACTAGAACAATGTCAATTTGAGCCTAGAAGGATGAAGCCCTTTTACTAAGGTAGTGAATCAAATATCATCAAATTTTGGATGAATACAATAGGTGGTTCAAAAAGTGACCCTCTATTCTTCAAACAACTTAGGAAGAAGCTCTATAATAGACAATCATTGCTTCTAAAATGGATTACCAACAACATGAAAGCATAATTGAGACTTGTCATGTATTGCTTCATACTCCACGAATGGATGGAATAAGAGCCAAAGAGAGTCCATTCCAAAGCCAAGGTGTGTCCACTTAATTATTCCAAATGAGAATTGATTGCCCTATTGCCTTCTTACAAATGTTAAAATAATATAAGGTCCATTTAAGTTTAATAATGGTTGCATGTAGGAACCTTGTATACTACTTTTTGTATACAACAGAACTTGCTTTTAGTCAAGCCATTTCTTTTTTAGACTACAAGTGCATTTTGCAAGGCCTATAATCAAGAACAAGTGCCTACCACAAAATTCTTTGAAAAAAATTCATATCTAATTCATGAATGCTCCAAAAATATGAAACCACTCATGTTAGATTTTGCATCAATTCTTCTTCAAGTGAAGGATAAGGGAATGTATTTTTAGGCATCTGGAACCCATCAAAAAGGCCCAACAGCACTTAAAGGGTTGCTTTTTAAGCTACCTACCTTAGGTGCCTTCTTTGTTTCAACAGTCATTCACTGAACACTTTTGGGTTTGAAAGTTGATAATGAAAAACTGAAAACCACAGAAATGGTTCCCTTACCTCAATTGTGTGTAATCTAAATGCAAAGACTTTCTATGAGCACACTTGGTGGTATTAGGTTGTATAACAGAACTAGACCACCCTACCTTGTGACTTGTGTTCGCAGCTTCACACGTAGAGGTTGTCTCAACGTGAATCACTCACAAAATTTACATGGGACATGCCATTACAGAGTGCACAATTAGAGAAGTTGAGAACAGCAAGCATGTGGCTTAAGTCTAAGAGATTGAAATTGATTTTACTTAAAAATTCAAATGACGAGATTTGAGGTAACATCACCTTCTTCACCATCACATCCTCTGTTTTCTCACCAACCCCTTCCAGGACGTTAAGCAGTTCACACTCGCTGCAGTACCCAAATGCATCAATCTCCTCCCTGTCGGGCGAATTCATGGAGTCCCAGAGGGGCATGTAAACAGAGGAACCAGAGCTCAGCCTCTTTACTATTATTTTTCTGAAATAACGACTTCCAAGCTCAGATCTACCAAATTCACGGAGTGTCCTCTTTACAATGCATTCAAGATCTATACCGGTAGCAGTGCTCCATTCCATCGATCGGGGTGTCCACACTTGCACAACTTCTGGAATCAGTTTCAACCAACCATTAGTGAATGACGAGGTCATCCTCAAAAACCATCCTCTAAAACCACCGACTTCTGGGAAAGCACACATCCACATGGAGAGGAGAAAGATCAACAATCGTGTGGATGTATTCCAATGAAGGCCAGTCTAAATACCGTCTCACTCTACTGATCAAGAACATCCTATCTTCTTCCAATGTTGGAGAACCATTCCTGTATATGTGATCCTGCAACACGCAAATCATAATCATATTAGTCGCATGCACAAGGAGTATGCTGCCTAAAAATACAGCACAATCAGACCTGGTCAAGTATGTAGAGGGATGCTAATAGACAAACAGAAGAAAACAGAAGTCAGTACAAGCTTACCCTCTTTCTTAACAGCTCCTTCTTTGGCTTGCTCAAACAAGCGCTTCAATCCAGTACTGGATGCCGCAGCAACAGCAGCTGCGGATTGAGAAATTGCACCTCTACCTAGAGTCGAAATAGCCCCAACACGAGACATCATAGCTTCTCTGCTTTGCTGTCCAGGGTTTGCAAAAGTGGGGGTAGATGGGGCCGTGCCCCCTTGACCGGATTGTTGAATGTGCAATGTTGGTAGCCCTTCAATATTCCGGTTCGTGAAGCGTTCAATTAATGGTTGAGAATCTGTACGTTTGACGCCCTGCAATTCGAAACCACTAATGCGGTGAGTGTGCAATCATCTAGTTCATGTGCATCAGAGAGCAGATAGGGTTTAGTGTGTGCAATACATGTCTCAAGGACTAAGTTCAGCAGGCAATGCAGCAGTTGCATTACTGATATGCGACAGAGGCGAAGGCGAGGTAGAAGTCAAACAACAATAAAAGTGGAGGTGAGAAAACAGTTTTGGGATGCTGGGATATCACTGACCTTAAGGTCCAGAATTCGTTGGAAGTCAGCACCAGAACCCTCAGGTAGCAAGGCACGATATGTGTCCGCAATCGCCTCCATTGGAGACAATATAACCTGCAAATCAACAAAAACAAAGGTACTGAACATAGTTAGCAGAGCATCCACAACAATGGCTGCTGGACTTCCCAACAGACAAGGCATCTAAGTAAGTGGCCCCCTACAAAAACTCTACACGCTGCTGGCATGGGGATGAAACTCAAAAAAATAAACGTATGCCACCACAGGAATGAGGACTCTCATTACCTTCAAAAGATGCTCTGCTTTGCTCATCTCACGTGCCACGTACTTGGTGTAGCCTGCCGGTGTACTGGCCTGGAGAGACACACTAGAAATTTTAATGATGCAACTTCTGGCAAGAAAGAGTGCATAGAATGTAGGTTTCGTACAAAAACTAACTAAAAAACCATCGTGCTCTAGCAAGGCCATACCTGGCCCCCTAGTGAGGGAACCTCCAGAAGCAAAGTTTTGACTGCATGAGTATCCAATAACATCTGCACATCATCAACAGAAACAAGATCGCAACGTTCAATGATAAAAGATTCCATAGAACTTGAAGAATGCGCTTCTGGCCGCGTGGTAGTCTATCACAGTAACCAAAATCTAGGGCAGTGACTACCATTATAGCTCGTTGCATTGGTTCACTCTTACATTTGGCCATCAGTAAGAAATTCTTAGTACCTTCATAATAATGGGAATATAGTAAATATCAAGATGAGTTAAACTAAGAGTGGCAAACAATGCAGCCCATGCCGTCTTCCACCACACAGAAAGTGCCTAACGAATTCACAAAGGAGCATGCTGTATATAAGAGAGGATTTGATTCGATCTTGAGAAAAGTTACTGAATAGAAAGAGCTAGATTCACCTGTTGCGCTCCAGTTTCTGAAATGCGCTTGCATTTGAAGATGTTGTTGTGGAATCGTGGAGCAAATGACGCAGCTAGCTGCACATCCAAGAACGTACTAAGAAGAAAGGCTTGCGGAATCGAGTCATGATGTGCATGTGAATAAGCAGTTCACACAAATAACGTTATGGAAAGGGCATACCTTGTCCATAAAATACTGAAAATAGAGAGGTGAAAGAAGTCCTGCAATAACTGGGACACTACTGGAAAGGATAGCACTGATTCCGTTGACATAACTGCACTTCACCAACATTTATAAATTGAGTAAGCATTTGAGTTCAAAGAATTAAACAAGAAAGAACTCATTTTCACGGGCAGTTATTAGAAGGAAGACTTTATTTACGAGTAACACTACCAAAGTTAAACTGTGCAGATACATGCAACCTGCATACGAAACGGATCCTGATATACCAGTAAAATAAACAACTTGATGTACTGCAACAAACTAAATTCGTATAGAGCCAAGACGAAGTCATGATTGAAGTGCATACTCAGACTGGTCTCCAACACTTTCAAGAGTAGCCCATGGAAGACGAGCCATATTAGCTAATTCATTCTCAAGCCGCGTCTCCAACCCCAACACCAGAGTTGACAACGCTTTTGTGATCACTCCGGAAAATTCATCCTGCAATAAGGGTCATTGTAAAGAAAAGAAATAAATTAAGAAAAGATGCAATACTGATTTACAAGATTACAGTAAGAGAGCCATACCTGTTCTTCAGACATATCTATGCTGTCTGAGAAGTGGGAGTCAATAAGCTTTGCAATATTCTCGCCCATATTTGCAGCCTGCCAGTGAACAACTCCAGAAATCATCAGGGTGAATCCACTATAAAAGCACCAATCTTTCCTTTCAGCAGTTCCCGTAATTGTTCGACATCAAAGAAATTTCAGTGAGCACACGTCTCAAGTGCCACTAGCACCAGAGCACAACAAACAATACGCAACAATTCTAAAATCAACATCTGCAATCTTGGGCATGTTAATCGTTCGAACGTTTTCCAATATTCCAGAAAAGCGACGCCATTCTGAAATAAGCCTTCTTTCAGATCAGCGATTTGTCTAAATAGAGAATGACGATGAAAAATGTACACGGCATACGGGAAATCACAACTTACCGTCTCGTGACAGTACTCTGCCGTATTGACAATGTAGCAGATGACTCTTTCATCTTTATCTGAGACCTGGATTTGCAAACCAACTCAAGATTAGAGCACAACAACCATACTTCAAATAAGAAACCATGTTTACACAACTGCAACGTACTGGAACAGCTTTATGCTTGAGCCTTGTCGGAATGGTAATGCAGGTACCTTGACTTGCCCCTCAGTTCCCGTGACGAGTCCAGGCTGACCTCTAGGCAGCCTGGCAACGAGCTTCCCAGCGTACGCTCGTAAAACTCGCTGAAAGACCTGTATTGGATCGAAGATTGATATTTTACGGTAAGTAGCAAGAAATCGAACTCTTCCAAGCTCTACATCGAGGTTCGTTTAGATGGTCGAACAAAAGAAACGATACACTGGAAAGGTAAGAAAATCGAAGACAAAACAATAAAAATATAATCAATAATAATTAAATGAACTTCTCCTAAAAGAAAAATTCCACCTGGGTTCAAGAAAGTACTCATTATTTCGAGCAGGTGAACAACTGCGAGAACATAAGTTAATAAAGACCTCAAGAGAACGTAGCAAGGATACCTTATACAGATTAAAAAGCGTTTGATTGCGGGTGAGCGCACTACAGCGTTTCAAGCTTCTTTTAATTATCAAAAACACCTGCACAAGAGGGTCTATGAGCGTTACTCAGGTATGTCTGGGACTACGATTAACAAATGTCAAAAATAATAAACGATTGAATGTAAGTTTGTTCTGCTCCCGTGTTCCGCGTACGAAGAAACATTCATTACTCATAAGACGGTTGCACATCGATGTGTAAGTGGGCGTCAGATACAAAAGGGACTCCAACACATCAAGAGGATAAGTTGCGCTAGCATTGACTTCAGAGAATGAAAGCTGGCCCTCCAACATGTGTCAGAAGAAACAAACCTGTGTGCCGCTGGATAAAATATGTGTCTGGGTTCCTTCTTCAGACTCCCACGTCTCTTCCTGTTGATGAGAGTGATTACTCAGAAAAAGCATATGGTAGATCATAACGACTGTGAGCTTTAGGAAAGAATAAGCAGTGCAGAAGGTAAAAAGACAAGACCACTCCTTCGAACGGAGGTAAAAAGTTAGTCTATCATTGGCTGACAGAGTAAAGCAAAGCGGCAACTCAAGGAAGTGACATAATAATGATATATACTCACCTGAATTAGCTTGTCCAATGCCTCCATCAGGGTCCTCTCCTCCAACTCCACGTATATCGACATGTGCGGCTCAAAGCATGAGGATATTGTGCCTCGAAAGTTGAAAGCCGCCGCAGCCTACAGTTATTAAATGTTTAGCAACGAGTCTCCAATTGCTTGAACACAAGTAATCGCAGTATTTCCAACATGATTCCATGCGGAAAATTGCGAAATATAAAGAAGTACCCTCTTTAGAACAAACAGCTTCCTGTGTTGACAATGCAAACCTTTGAACACATTTCCAAAACCACACGAGCCGTTTACCCACACGTATTTAACGTGAGAAATTATATAAACCTAAGCTTACCCTCTCATTAGCAGCGTCTTGACTTGTTTTCTTTTCTCCATCTGATTCCTGTTCAGGCAAAAGTGACATCGCAATGAAAGCTTGAAAGTCGGAAAAATATGGGGCTAACACGAACACAAAAGAGCTGATTCCCCACACCAGCCCAAGCAGCAATTGGCATAGTATGAGAAACGGTACGAAATTCAGTGGAATGTAATGCGTGCCTGAAGCCAGTAGCACACGAGTTATGTCTAATCAACTGTGGTTCATACGCTCCTACAATATGCAGGTGGACAATGCCTAAACTTCATTGAAAAGAAGGGACCAGATTAATTGCAAAATGAAAAAATAGATCGATATTTCACCAGTTTCAGCTGCTTTTGGTATTTTCTGCGTATGGCAGAAGCAGTAAGTTCTCCATCTTTTGTGTCAAAACCTTCATCGTCACTTTCGTCTTCTAGTTTCTTCCCCTCGCTGCCACCAAAACGTTCCGCTAGCTCCTCCTCAAACTCTAGAGTTCTTTGTAAAGCCTGACAGTTCGTAGCATAGCATATAAAGAACAAAATTCATACAAGAGAATTAGAACCAGACAATAGACAATGTTGCATGCTGGTCACTAGATACAGTCATGTAATACTTGTGATTACTACGCTAGAAGGGCCATTTCTTTAATTTGAACATTAACAGTTCACTTAGATGTGGTCAAAGAGTCAAGAAAACTGATGTAAGCCATCTCGAGTCTGTGTAATCTCAAGATCAATTTCATGAGACTTTCAAAGAAATTGCAAATCTCGTCACACCAAATGCTATGACGAAGTGAATTTTTTTATTATATTGATCACCTGTAGAAGAGTCCCAACTTCAGGCTTAGGTTGGGCTGTATCAAGAATTTCCATCAATTGAGCCCTGTAAAACACGACATCCCAAACAAATGACTACTTCAGATTAGGAAAAAAAAACATCTTCATCGGACCAAAAAAACAATTTCACAGTAATAGATTACAAGACAAGAACTAAAGAGGTTCAATCAACAAAACGATACCACTCATGTGATTATTGCAGATTCTGCACTGAGAGTTATCAGAATAAGAGACCAATAGCCAGAAGAGTCATTTAACCGGGAAAATCACAACTCAGTTGCTCAAAGTCAGGAAAAATATTATGAATGCCTGATTTACCTCGTAACTTTACAAAACTGCATGCAAAGGGTGTGTGCAACCCTCCAGCTCGGAGGAAAGATAGACCAAACTTCTTCGTTAGACCTCAGCTGACGCTTTATCCAAGCATATCTCCGCTCAGCTTTTTCCAGCTTCGCTACCTCTGTAAATGAGTCGTTTAGTAATGTCACATTACACTTAGAATCCAGTTTCAAAACATGGATGCTTGTCCACTAAGGAAGATTGGACTCGTCGTTTGCCTTAGAGAATTAATAAAATTTCTGAACGGGTCATGTTACACTGAACTTGAATGCAAGAAGTCGTCACGACTAAAATCACGAATGACAGCCTGAAAATTCTATCCTTAAAGGAAGATTTATCGCAACTCAAAAATAAGAGAAAAACTAAGAGAGGTAATAAGGAAGTAATCGTACCTGTTCCTTGAAAGATTTGCTGATATGCTGTCAGCTCTTTACTGCAAACATTGCGAATAAGTTCTTCTTTTGCAGATGGATCTAAGGCATCAATAACCAAGCAAGCATCTGCAAGCTGCTGCATTTGTTGACCATCTTCGCTCAGGCCAGCGGTCCCCAAACTGTTCCATCCAAAAGTACAAAATCATTATCAAGGAGAAGCTAAGTACCCTCTTCAATGGACTGGATTAGCTTACATCCAATACATTACACAATCACCCCCACACCGCCTGACAACAAGAGAAGACGCATTTTTCCTCAGATGCACATATTTGTAGACGTCCAGATATTTGCAGTGCAGGTTTTAGAAGTACAGGCATATCAATAACAAGGTCGACATACTCAAAGCAAGTAGTGTACATGGCACAATGGATAGAAGTACGCATATGCAGTCATGAACTGATCAGAATGCAGGTCCATAGTTTGCAGGTTGACTTCTCAATATACAATTATGCACCAATATTCAGGTCGAACAATAACCTTGCAAAATCAGAGAATACATGAGACTTCAGCATTTCTTTGATGCCTTTAAACTTCTCTCTCAGCTCTGTGATTTTTGGGATATCACTATATGCTTCGAAGTGGCTGCATAGCTGATTCACTGCCTGCAAAAATCACAGAGAGAATCAGTCTCTCCGCTTATGGGCTCATGAAAACCAATTGATATGCACTATTGGGCAGAGGGTGTTCACAGGGAGGTAGGACAGTACTTGCCACTGTAATACTCCTTAGGTTCGGGTCCACAAATAGTGATCAATAGGACGAACTTCCAATGGAAACTTCCTTGTAAGGACCGATAATTTGACCTTCCATATATTTTCAACCACAAAATCTTTCTTTCCATACATCACGAGCAAGAATAGGAAGTATGAAGGAAGCAAGTATCAAGCACATATATATCATATCCCATCAAACTTGAACTTCTAGCATAACCCAAAATAAACGCTCCACATGCTCGTCTAAAAGTCTGATTCCAACCTCAAGCTGTCCAGCTGCTTCCTTGTATTGACGTTTAACAGCCATCGCTTGAAGTTGTTCCACAGCTGACACTGCATTCAGCAATCAAACACGATCTCAAATTTCGTCACAAACAATCACTTCAATTGGTATATGTAGAATCGGCCGCCTGAAGAAGATCGAGGTCAGGAATATATTGTTGCGTTCAGACGGAAACTGATCACGAAATGGCTGCAACTAAGAAGTGGAAGAATGCTCCAAATATTCAACTCCTACGGCAGTCTGTACTTAAACTATGAGTACTATCACCAAGAAAGTTCTGGGTTAGTTGAAAAATGCGAGGACAATGAGCATACCAAGCATTGCAAGACGGTGAAGAGCCGTTATGGTGGTTGTGATGTTTTTCTTAGCGAAATCCAGCTTCTTGATGTCTCGACAGATTTCCTGAACCATAACCTCACTTTGCTCTGCCTTTTCTTTCATTTCACTTATTTTCTGAGTCAACTCCTGCAAGAAAATAAGTAGAATTTAGAGATCAGATGACATTTGATGACCCAAAATCAATGATAAATCTATTTTTAAAATGCATAGCCCTGTAAGTCGCATACATGAACAACAAATGAAAATATGAACAGCAGATCGTGTTCGTACTGCCCGTTATATTGGCGATGCAAACCTTAGAGAATTTCGTGACTGACATTCAGGTAGTCAATCTCCAAATAAGCATAATCTCCGTGTTATGGTGAAGGACCAAATTATTTTCAATGAAGCTGGAGATGTAAACAAGGAATGACAAAAAACGAACAAAAAGGAAGCCGTACCTGAATGGCCCGCATTGCTGCTGCAAGGTCCTCTTTAGCTTTAGAACCTGAGGTGCTCTGAATAATATCAATTTGTCAGTGAAAAGACCAAAGAAACGTGGACACACTCAATCACATTTTCTTGCACTCAGACACTAGCATTCACGTACCCAATTCAATACATCTTTAAAATGTGATACTTGGAATACGTGAACAAATAATGACAACAAAGCTTTACCAACATTCAAATTGCTAGAGCTATACCTAATGTTCACAATAATGAACTCAACGAGACTATTTCAATTACAATCACAGAACTAGTTGCTGCATTCGATGCTGCAAGCAGGTGGCAAGGTAAATCGCAAAAGTTCATATAACCAAAGACAGTTAATCATGAAGTATTAGGATGATGACTCTAAGAGGGCACCTGCAGCCTGATAGCAGCAATAATCTCAGCATCCACATGGCGGATCTTGTTCCGCAGCTTTCCAAGAAGAGGATCCACTGCTACTAAAGATGCCTCTGCAGCACATCACAAAATCTGGTCTTTCAATACTGTGCATCACCAATTTTTCAAGATGCATCTCCTTATTTGCACACCAAGCAAACGAACTACCCCAGCATCATGGAACACAGAGTATGAAGACCCAAGTTCTTATTCTCAATTCACGAGTAATACTGAAGTAACATAAGCTCTACGAAGACTCAATCTAACAATCCACGCGAAGAATACTCCAATAAGTAAGCCATAGCCTTCACCTAGCATATTAGGAGCAAATCCGCGGACATCATAAACCTGAAATCATCCGCCATGTCCAGATGCCTCGCTAGCTAGTGTTATATAGCTTCTAAAGACGAAAAGGAGAAAAGGAAGATCTCCATAATCGGGAAGCAATCACCTCATTATGTAAGCAGTAACTAGGTCTAGGTCTTGCACCCTTGCTAACCTAAATGGAATTGAAATCAGTTTACGTATTGCACAATTACTCACTCATAACAGTACACGTTTCATTGTAATCAAAACTTTCCTCGTCCGCCTCTACCCGCAGACTCTGACGACTGAATCCGCACCAAGGGCTTCAGTAGCCAATTTAGAATAGTGCTCAGCTTCATGCATTTGAAGAATTATTAAGGAGTAAAGATCAGTGATAAATTTCGGAATAAAACTTGACGCCACGGACCAATCGCAGATTCATTCCCTCCGACAATAAACAAACCCGGTCCTACCTACACACATACTTTCCGACCTTAAAAACTGTTCGCGTCTCTTGTGAACGGTTCAAGCTGTAACGCCACTAGGATACCATGCTTCCTTGTGATTTCAATCCATTGAAGAGAAACACATTGTCATGAGACGAGGACGACGCATCCTCAACAAACATTGATTCAAGCAAGCTAAAAAAAAATCACTGAAACAAGTGAATAGTCGACATTGTCCTAAAACGACAAATACGTCTCAGCACATAATTCCGTAGCAAAACGAAGCAGAAAGAAAGACATAGCTCAAAGCCAGACACACTTTCCAACGAATCCAGTATTCCTGATACAAAATGCAAAACACGAATCACCATACCTGTCGGAAAAATGTCATTGATGAACTCCAGAGTGCTCGCTCTCGTCCTCGCCATAGCGACCTCCGACCAGGAAACACTCTTAACCAGCTATTAAGCTCCAATTTAACCTCATCTGACATTAAACCTCGTCCCTCGACCATTCCTCGTCATCCTGCCAGATCCGCAATCGCGCTGCTTCCTCCAGTCAATCCGCCATTCCCGTCATCAACAAAAAAAATCGAAAAAAAAATTCGAACCTCAAAGCTCTCCACAGCTTCCAGCCCTAACTAAGAAAATCCTCCCGGCAAATCACAAGGGTTCACAACAAGAGACACCCGAGTGTGCAGCTCAAAACACCATTCACATCACTAAAATGTTTGAAACAAAAAGCATCGGGGAAAGCGTGCGAAAGCTTTCCGAAAGCTGCAAGTCGAGGAAATGTGTTTTTCCGATGGAGGATATGGAGCTACGTGATGCAGGACAAACAATTGTTCTCGCGGAATGGAAGCTTCAGATCTTGGAAGAGGGAGAGGGTGACGGATTTGGCATAGAACGGTGGTGTTTGGACCTTGGATTCTACGTAGAATTCGTCCTCTGACAATCTCTCTCATTGACAGACCAATGATTTCGCAGCAATGTCTGGCGTTGAAGGTAGTCCGGACTAAGCTAATAATACCTCTATCATCTCAATTCCAGCGTCAACGGGACATTTGAGAACATAAATGTACACCGCAGGTACATGAAGGTGGAATTGGAATTTGGGTGGTAAAAAAGGGTTGTTTTACATATTTTTGATGTACTATGTTAGGGTCAAATGGTTTAGGGTTGTTCTAGAATTGAAACTAGATGAAAAGTTGTCATTTGAATGAAATATCTCTCGTAATCAATGAATACTGGAAAAATGGATGAATTTTTGGCAATTAATTAATAATTATTGATCCAAATTTAGAATTTCTAGAAATAGAATGACCGTTTGGCAATATGCTACTAGCTAGAGAGAGGTTGAATAGTTTACCTTTAGGAAGAAAAAAGATGTAAAGAAAATACGCTTATAAATAGTAGCTACTATGGGCTCAAATCTTATAGCATTGGCTTAAATTTGAATAGAATATCAACTTAAACTTTGTAAAGTAGCAATTTTTGTTGATGAAAAGCTTCCTCCCTTGTAGTTTAAAGCCAATAAATTGATTATATTGCTTGATTCATTCACCAAATGACTATACATTACAATTAGCTTTAGCCAACAAATTAAAAGTCACGTAACAAAATAAAAAATTCTGATAGGAAAGTTAACAATATCTTCACACGTATCTTCATAGGACATAAAATTGGTATTTCTTATTGAGGTTGTAAAATGAGTCTAAGATTATGCTATCTTTTATGATCAAGTTAGAGCACCTTTCAAGTCAATGGTTCAATTGGCTATCAATGATCCAACCTTTATAGACGAATAATTTTGTAGCATCACATAAGATCAACTCCTAATGCAAGTAAACAATCAAAAGATATATGCACACCGATGTTTGTTTTTTTCATTTCTTGTGAAGTGCCAAAGTGGCGATACTTCATTTTATTATGGTGCTCCAAATTTCAACATTCATCCATATATCGGATAGAAAATATCATATTAGCACATAATATATATCTATCATCCTATTTTCATCCATTATCTAGCAATTTCATCTAATAGTTTAAAAAAAGTTGAAAATTATTGGTAATTTCATCCAAAATTTTATTGTTTATTTTCTATAGGCGTGGTGCCAAGCAAAAAAATTTGGTACAATTTTGCTCCAAATCGCTAGAAAAAATGTATATATGTTATGTCAAGTTCAAAATCCATGAAGCAATTAGAAATAAAGTTTGAATTTTTGGAGCATTTAGGGGAAGCGAACACCTTCAAACAATTTCAGTGAATGTTTGAAGGAAAAAAATGAAATTGGTATCTAACCCAATCTTTTTCAAACCTTTGTGGATCTAGTTACAAATTTTTGAAGTTGCAACATAGTAGTCACTAAATGCAACCACCTCTTGAAATGTACACTATTAGTACATTGAAGAACAAAAAATGAACCTTTGTATTAGTGGTTGTTACTAAAGCAAGTAGCTTCTAGAACACCCTTCATTATAGAATTTTGATCAAATATGAACAATAATAGGTGTGTCCACTAGTGTTTCAACAATATAAAAAATAAAAGTATAAGATTTTGTAAAATTGAAAATAATTCAAGAATTCATAGTTTTTACAGTGTAGGTTGAATTGCTACAAAACAAAGCCTAGCATTTTTCTTAAAAGGGAACTTTCCAATCATACCAAGAATGCAACTAGAAGATGTATAGTCCAATAAATCTCACAAACCAACAAACAACCTAAGTCAAGGTATATATTTGTGTACCATGTGCCAATGTGAGTCAAAATAAGAGTAAAGGTGATTTTCTAAATTTTTAATTCCTAAAAAACTTGAAGTTTAATAACTTTCACATTACATGTCCATGTGCCATAACACAAAAGTTTGTACACCCTTCCTTGCTAAAAGCTCTCTAATAGTACTAAGAATGCAATTGAGGGACGCACAATCCCGAAAATCTCACCGTAATAAACAAAACAAACAAAGTTAAACTAAACAAAATAATTTAACTTAACATATAAATTAATAACAATAAACTTTTGAATTCAATACAATTTATTTATGTCTACTTAGGCTATTTCTTGATTTTAGTTGAACAATTGCCTTACAAAGATCAATAGGTCTGAGAGTTGATTTATACTTTATAATATTCCTTAATTTCAAATTTAAGTGTTGGCAATTTTGATGAAAACTTCTTATACCAATTTCATTGATCATATTGTAAAAAACATAATTCAAAAAGGTAATAAATTTTACATGACTAGAATCAATGAAGACTATTGCATATCTTCTTTGCAATCTAAATACAATTGATACAAAATAGCCTCCATATAGCTTACTCAAACAACCTGAAAAACATGAGATCCAAACCTATTTCAAGACAAAGGGAATATGTAACAATTTTTGTAGTTGATATCCTTTGGATAGTTAACAATTGGTAGTTTTGTCTTTATCTTATAATATTCTTGACCTCAAACAAATAGAAAAAAGACTGTAATTAGAGTTTTCTTGATTGTTTGTTTTGGAATTACAATATACTATTTAAGTTTGGATGTAATCTTGAAGCCATTAGTCCAAATTCTATGAAACTTTACTTGCATTCACCAATATCTCACTACACAAGATAAAACATCAGTATATAACATATGTAGAAATATATTTTTAAAACAATTCTCACTACCAAAATAACAACTAAAACATAATAATCCATTGGTTTTTTCCATAAAAGCTCAATCAACAATCATTGAGGTCACATATGCTTGAAAAAAAGTATACATACTTTCTTTGAAAATCAATGATCCTCACTTGTAAGATACTCATTGATAATTGTGCACAACAATACAAAGCCCTAATTTTGTAAATTAATATATTATGAAGAAGCAAAAACATCTTTTCAAAGGGTTGTTCATAGTTTCAGCGATCTCCATCCATACTATGAGAGTCCTTGACTTGATTGAAGGAGATGATTCTCTATAATTCTCACAAGATCAAAATTGATATCATTGCATCAAAATCCACAGACAAGCACTATAAGAGAAAGGGATGTTTTAAGTATAGTCCTAGGGATAAGATTTTAAGTAATGACCTTTACATGAGATTTTAAGTAAAAAATACGTATCTTTCTAGTAAAATTTTACTAGAAAAAACTATATTTCTTTCTAAAAATCTCTTATATAGGTCAACACGTAAAATCTTATCTCTAAGACTATACTTAAAATACCCCTTTCTCTTGTAATGAAGAAACTAAAGGACACTATAAAGCCCATTAAAGATGGCAAAGCAAGCATTCCAAATAAAAGAGGTTTGTATGTTTGGGACAAAAGAACCCGCTTGTGGCCAATTTGGTAACAAAACTTCAAATTGTAGAGCAAGAATACTAAGGGTCTTGTAATCCCTATTGCAAGTTTTTGGTAACTAAAGGAAGTACACAAACTATGCTTTGAAAACACCACACTATTCCATTCAAAGGTAGCAACACCTAATCCCACTCAAGCTAAGCTAAAGAGAAAAACAAATCACTTAGTCCCAAATCAAGACAACTTCAATGAGAATGTAGCCCACAAAAAAACACTTAGAGCTCTTAGCCCCTCAAGCTAAGCAATAGCTTGAAGGTTAAACCATTTTGTGAACAATGAGTGTGGCCTCAATCAATGAAGAAGACATGGGACATGTAGCTCTTTCCTAACAAGTTTACCCCCAATAGATTAGTTGCTTTGTTTGAAGTCCTATAGGAATTAAGGTAGAAAGCTCAGAAAGTGTTCTCTTAAGGGAAATCAAGTTTGGTTGGAGAACTTGGAGGACCTAAATTTTCTTGCCCATTTTTTAAGTGGAAGAGAATTGAAAGACGGTGCTTTGGTGATTTTCTTAGAATTTTTGAAGTCAAAATGAAATTATAGCAAATTTTTTAAGGCTAATGTTAATAAGCTGCTATTCTTGTTCCTAGGATACTACAATAATGAAAGAGTGAAGGTGCTGGAAAAGATCAATTGATTGCAAGAAACAACAAATAGGATGAAAAAAACGTTTATGCTAAGCTTTGAAAGCATCTAGTAGAAGTCAATTTTTTTTTATAAATTTTAGTGCTTTAACCCCTAAAGGACCAAGGCCTTTTTTCTGTCAAAAACCTCTCAAAACTGCCATTTCTGTTGCATTCATCCAAGAAAACAAAAAATATAATTTTTTAAGAATCTAACCGTAGGATCTTGTACTTAACTTCATTGAAATCAAGTGGTAAGAATTTCATCAAGTTTGACTGTACAGATTGGAAGATATGAGCATTCAAAGTTGGAAATACAAGTTTTTTTGAACTGTGGTTTGCAATTTCAGATGACTTTGACTGGAATTTGTATTAAAAAATTGCATTATAGACTTTGAATTTATAATTTTTTGTGTTAAGAAATTGAGTTGACAGTCTAGGAAAAAAATTTTACACAAAAAACACTTGATTTTCATTCTTTAAAAAATTGTTAAGTAGATGTAGGTCCAAGATTGAAAGAAAAACTAAATGGTTAATAACTCTAAGATGGGATTGAAATACAATAATCCCAATGGTGAGATTGTTCTAGAAAGTAAACATAACCTTGTCCAACAATTTCTTTTGAAAAATTGTGAAAATTGCATTCAAAAATGAATCCTATAAGTTATTTTTTCAAGAAATTGTTTAGGTTGCCCGAAAAACAAGATTGTCCATAACTTTCTCATTATAAGTCCAAATAGAGTGAATCAAAGCTTCACATGTAGGCAAAAATATATTATTTTAGAAAAAAAATTAAAAAAATTAAATTTTGACTTTTTGCAAAAAAAAAATTATGCCCGCCGAATGAAAATTTGGGCTTTTTGTGGTATAACTTTTGCTCCCAGTCACCAATTGAAATAAAAATTACATTCCCATGAAGCTAATCAGTTTTCCTATCTTATGAGAAAGTTTCAGAAAGATTCATTAAAAACTGAGGTCTACGGAACCTGCCCGAACTCCAAATTGTCCCCCAAGGGGACAATGGTCCTTTAGGGGTTAATAATTATGAAAACGACATTCTCTTCCAATGAGCTTCTAAGCCCACATACACTTCAGTAATTGCAATTCACTTTTAGCTTCTCCTTCTTAACAACTTTGATACAATCAATTATTAGCCATTTATGTGGGCTCTTCACTTGCTTTGATTTGCTGCACTATGCACTTACAAGGGCAATTAAAGCCGAATTTCATAGCCTGCTTAATTTTTAGTACCCTCTACACTAATCATGGTACATTTATAGGGGCAGTTCATAATGTTCAAATAGTTTTCAAGCCTCATCCTATAGGAGAATTAGATGTTGGCTTGGTTGGCACACATTCAATTGGATTGAGAGGCTTCCAATTAAGGGACAACAGCCTATTAACTTACCACATTGATTTGGACTTTGATCATTTTGAGGTCAATTCCAAGAGGGGCACATATTTTGTATAGGAGTGTACTACTTTCACTAGTAAATCTAAAGGAAATAACATTTTTCATATTAAAATTGCAATTCATGAGAATTTCTAAAGTCATCCATCATAACTTCTTAACTTGTAAAGAACAAGTTGTTTCTAAAGAGGCCCAAACTATTTTAAAATATTCATCGTCAAAGCAAGGTTAAAGTCTTCATCGACATTAATTTCCTAGAGAATTCAACAGTATGATCCTTTGGTTGAATTATTTAAGCACATTACACCAAAAATTTTGAATGAATATTCCTACAAATTGCAAGTTTTATATGACTAAACCTCAAACTCTAGGCTTCTCTAATCCTTTCAAAAGTTCTTTCAACATTTAAAAAAAATGTATATCCTAGAACTTGTGCATTTTGATTAAATAGTTGTACAATAATTTGAAAATATCTTTAAGAACTCCAATTCAAAAAAAGTTTCATATTCATTTTCAAAAAAATTATAAAGTGCAAAGCGTTATACATTTTAGAAAAAGAGACATTTACTTATCCTTTTTACAAGACATTGAAAAGTCTTAATCCAAATGGCAAGATCATTATACTATATGATTTGAATCCTTAATTTTTCTCTCAAAAAATTTCAAGACTGATAAAACAATATAACTACATATATTTTTCTTCCTTCATTCCTATAATATTTACCCTTGAAATTTTCATTGATCGTAATATGGCCAATTTATTTTTAGAATGGTTATTTTTAGATTTAGGAGTGTCAAAAGTCACTTATTCTTTAAGGGCTCATTCTTAACCTAATAAAGTTAGCTATGAAGTAGTGTATTCAAATTTAGAAGCAGAATTAGTGATGAATTTATAAAAAATTTGAAAAAGGTTGGTGGTTTGCATGTAAAAGAGTCAAAGTGTCATTTGATAGGGAAACTTTAGACAATGAGGTGGAGGCATGTTTTTTTTTCCTCATTTTGGTCTATATCTAGCAACAACTACTTGTATACACATCTTACACATTTTGGATTTGAACTGTTTTTCAAATTTTCTTGCATGTAGTCAAGTTTTTCTTGTGTTATATCACTATCATGTTCAATCTTCAATTTTGGCTCCAAATTTGTGACAAACCTTTCATTCATGTCATATTCTTTTGAAGTTTAACGATGAAGTAGTCACTACTAGAAGACTATTTTCAAACTTGTTTTTGAACCTAAATATATTCTTTGTCCAAAATAATTGGTCAAAATATAAATTTAGTTATGCCCAAATGTGAATTTTATTGGGGTAACCTTCACTTCTTTGTTATAATTTGACAATCTATGAATTGGATTGTAAATGACTATAGAGGTGCACTATTTAGATTGTGCAAAATGTAAATAAATTGTATAAATTTTCAAGTCCAAAAATGCTAGTTCACTAAATTAAACTACAACTATTAATTAGGGAGTTTTCCGCTAGATAGGGGAACTTTAGAAAGTTAGGGTAAGAAATAAGAAAATACAATTAGGGTATTAGGCAAAAATTAGGGAAAATTCTAGGAAAAATATAGGGGCTTCAAACTAAAAAGATGATATGTAAAATTTAGTAGAATAACCAAACTAGGCAAATGATGAAATGATGACAAAATAGAGAGGAAAAATGCAAAAAACAAATGAAACAAAACACTCCAAGTAGAACATAAAACTACAATTTAATTGCAAACAAAGAAATATAATATATGTAAGAAATATAATATATGTAAGAAATATAATATATGTAAGAAATATTTTAAGAAATTAAAGAGCAAAAGATAAGAAGTAAATTATAAAACTAAATGTAAATCAAGAATAAAAAAAATAATAAATACAAAAAACACATAAACAAGTTAGTACAATCAAAACTTCTACTAGTCTACTAGAACAAAGAAGGAAACACTGAAAAAATTAGAAAAACACCAATACAAGATTTTGCAATAATTTAGAGGCTTTTAAACTAATTTAGAAAGTTTTGTAGGAAATTAGTGCATTTTTCACCAATTTAGCACAACGTACAATAATTTGGCATCTTGGGTTGAAAAATGGCATTTTTACATTAGTTCAATGGTAGATGAATGTCATTAAGCTAAATAATCCATAACGTTTATGGACTAGGAGGGTTTCAAGGTTTTTTGTGCTTCATGAGTTATGGAATGTGGAGGAGAAATGAAAGTGAAAGTGTAAGAAAATAACTACATTAAGAAGTAGAATTACTAGAAGGCAAAGGTAGGACAAATTGTCATCTAGATTATTTTCCTTTTTGTGAGAAGAGAAGGGTGAAAAAGCTAGGTTACTAAGGTTAGATGAGAAGTTCGTTGAAGCGAAATGTAGAAGTAAGGGTTTAGAAAATTGAAAAACTACCAACTTTGACAAGCTACTATAGACAACCAATCTAAGATTTGAAGGTGAAAATCAAAAGGGAACTCTACTTTGAAGTCAATCTAAAAACAAGACCAACCTTATCCAAGTTAGATCTTGGACACCGTGGTGGCCATGACTTCTATGACAAAAATTTATTGCCACAAGATTTTAAACTACAACTTTAGAGGACAAATTAAAAGACTTGAGAAGCTCAATGATCTAAAATTTTGAATAAAAGTGACAGAGAGGTTAGCTTTCTAATCAATCTCATATTGCACTAATTCAGATATTGCACTAATTCAAATAAAGGGGAAGCGATAACAACCACTTTTCCAACAAGAGGTTTGTGGCCTTTACGAATAGGCCCATTGAAGGTATTTGATAGAACTTTGCCAAAATAGCAAAACTAAAGATTCAAACATCTTGAAAATAAATTCTCATGGGCATCTACTCTTCATCCTTATAATTTATATTTTATCTATATAGAAAACATTCATTCCTTAAATTTCCATTCGTTATGAGACACTAATGAATAATCTTGTAATTCCAACAATTTCATAATCTTCTTGAATCAAGAACTTGTAAAATTCATTTTAGAATACAATTTCTACACTCCTGTGCAGAAAAAAAATTCACAAGAATACTTAAATCTCAAAACTATGTACTAAAACAATTTCTGTGAAGGCTAAGAGTCAAATAATTTAGACCAACAATGTATTCAGAACCCTGTTTCTTGAACTTCAAAGCCGAATATCAAGCATTCTATCCAATAAAAATTTCTAATTAATTCTCCCCACATTCTCAGCCTATATAAGTAGAAAATCCAAAACATAGATGTACACCAACAGAAATTACAAATTCTTCTAATCTACACACTTTCAAGTATTTCTTTGCAAAAAAACTTCTACAGATTCAAGAAATAATGTGTTCCTAGTTCCGTGAATCGGAAGAGTGAATAACTGTCTTCGAGATTAACCCAAGAATAACTGATCGGCAAGAAAATCAAACACTTTGACAAAATGTGACAACATCCCCTTCGAATACGCCAAATATACTCACTCAAGAAAAAGCCCTGTAGAAAAAATATCCACTTCCCAACTAGTACCAAGGACAAATAGTTGCACTTCTATCAAAAAAGGGAAGACTCTTTGTCACTCATCACAGCCCAATGTCTTAAACGATAACTGCCATAAAATGCACCTTTGGTTCTAGAAGAAGGCATATTCACGTGTGAAAATGCACCTGCATCAACACAACACTGCAAAGATCAAGCACTTCTGCAGAGCAAGGATTAACAGAAAAAGTACCAAAAATGGACATCATGAATCGTCCTAGAAAGATACTGTCTGTACCCGAGAGCCACAAAAGCACAAGAACGTCAAACCACAAACTGGGAGAAAAGTGCCCCTGCAAGGGCGATCGAAATCCATTATGGAGCTCTTACAAGTTTGTTTTGCTTCCACTAATGACAACTCCAGAGCATGCGCCATGTATAACTAGGGTTTGCAACTCAAACTGAAGTGGTAGACCGCAGCTCAAGACTCCAGACCAAGTCCAGACCACTTTAATAGCTAAGAAATGTTTTATAAACAGAACGGTATCCTTTTCAAGTCAGCGGGGGACACCTTGCCCAACCTAAGACTAAGGCGTTGCCAGCGCTTTACAAAACCTGCACAAAAGTGTCAGACAAGGAAAGAAGGGTCTACAGTGAAATATGTAGACTCCATCATCCGATAGGAACAATTTTTATTCCTAATAAAGTCTAAATGTGAATAAAATTTTCAGCCCTACTACTACAGTGCCTACCAGTACAGACATAAACGCAGTACCCATGAAACCGTAGCCATGCCTACGCCCCCACCACCATCGAGTTCTGGATGCATGCTGGCATCCGCTAGCACAGGTGTCGGAAAAAAACAACCTTCCCTACCTCTGTACCATAGATACAAAATATAACCTGGCTACTCCAGAAACAAGAAAGGCCGGGCAGGGCTTTTCCCCACCAAGCTCCTAATACCCATACACATTCAGTTCGCTCCTCTGCATTACCTTCCAGCCAGTTGCAGGACTAACCTCCGAGAAGATAGCCTACCAACATGCCCAACAGGCCAACGAGAATAACAAATAAAAATGAAAATCCAGACTGCAACTTTTGATCTTTTAATGCTACACTTCCACCCGATCTTGCGCTCCCACTTTTGTAAGCTTGCTGCAAACAACAAAATCAACCTTGCATCAGAGATCTGGACGCTGCAATAATGCAGGAACCATGACACATTAGTTTCAATGCCGCGGTGACAACGAGGGGGGTTCGGAACTAACCAATTCTTGCTGAAAGCTCCGGCTTTGCTGCACTGCTTGATTCCGCTCTTCTGTCACCGCATTGAGAGCTGCCTTGGCCTGTTGGAATACAGAAACTTCCCGATAAGCACTCTGCTCTGATGGACGCTCACCATTTCTTGCTGAAATTATAGTTACTGCATAAATGGGAAAAAATGAAATGTTGGCAGCAAGAGAAAGCCTACCTCGTTCAGCTTGAACTTCCACTCGCTCTCAGTCTTCGAGGTCTGCCACAAGTTACCGGATGGAAGTGAGTTCCAAATATTCCCAAACTGCTAGAAAATCGTTGTATCCTAGAAACAATCAAAGTCCAAAATCATGTAAAGCATGCACTCACCGGATCGGTGAGTAGATGATGCCGTTCGCCATTATCTACAACCGGGGTTGCCTTTGGTGAATTGCCCTCCTCCTCGTTGGACTCTGTGATAGGTGATGGTGGTTGAGGTGGAGAAACATACAGAACTTTCAGCTTCGCCTCGTGCACATCCTTACCCTCTTCCTTGTTGAACTGCATGGATTTACGGGACATTATTCATCCAGAAGAGACATCACAGATCCTGATAAATGCTAAGAACTAGGTTTAAGAGCTCAAAGCAGAGCAAACAGAAGCATACGAAACCTAAGAGAGGAGACTCTCGAATGCGTGGCAGGAGAACCGTGGCCAGAAGCACTCAGAAATTACAACACTCAAACCGGGCGTAAACAAATGATGTTCAAATTACAGCTAGTCAGATGACAACCTGTGCTACATGTAAGTAAGGAGTACCACTACAGAATAGGAAGAAAATGGGCACTCGAAGGAGAGACTCCAAAGTCATACAGGAGAACACAAAATCGTACCAGCTCTTGAGAAACCTCTTTCGACGATGGAGCTATCACACTCTGGACAAGAAACTTGTCCTTACATTGCATGTCGGGAGGAGCTTCCCGCTGGGCTTGCATTGTAACTGCAAGTGTGGACCACGACAACCGAGTATTAACACCTACATCTTAAACAAGAAAAGCTCCAAAAATTTGTCAACACTGGAAAGAGTGGTTTGAATCACAAGATCTTGGAGGGGAAACAACCAAAAATAAGCGGCATCCTCACTTCCAAGAGAAATGCAGCATTATTACCGGTAACATCTGCACTGCTGTGCGGTTGGACAATCCCAGTGTTGGGACGCACACAGTACTTCTTGGGAGAAGTCGTCTTGACCTGAACAAATGTATCAATCCATGAGATCCAATCATCCCACTACACAGCTAAAACGACGGCATCGGAATTGCAAAGCACAGAGAAGTGCAATCCCTAAAAATTCACCAACAAGCAGTACCATACAACAACTCCAAGTCAAGATTCGACTTCGAACCTCAGAAATCAATCCTAAACTACTAGAGAATGGCAAAGCAAGTGCTTTCACTAATGTTTCTACATTACAATTTGCATATAACTTGCAATCAATCGAGTGGAAAAAATAGGGTCTAAGTTCCAAGTACTCTCAATTACCTTGAAGGCCACATAATTTTCGGTTGAGTTGACCAGCCGAAGAGAAGCTGAAATCTGCTTCTTCAACTCAACTGTTGCAAAACATACACACTGGTGGTGATTAACGCCACCGAAGGTACGCGAAAGTAACACAGATTTACGGTGAAACAACCCGGGAACTAGGATAGGTCCACCCTCCACAAGCTAACCCTATCAAACAAGACCTCAATTCTGATGAATTGCTAAATGCAGATATAAATAGAATCAGAATAATAGACCTGGCACACTATTACGAGCGCACCGTCGTACATTATCACTCGGCAAGATAAACCTAACATCAGCTTGCTCAGAAACACGACTTGCTCTCACGAAAAACATCATGAGGAGCACCTAGAATTGAGCCCGGTGGACCTGAAAACCCTTGCCATCCAAGCTACCCTAACGCCTCGGAAACTAAGCGCACGCGCTACACTGAACGATCAGTGCGCCAGGAGGCACTCGATGCGGAATTGCTCGGACAGAGCAATCCACGGACGAGGAAGAAAACACATACGATGGGCAGAAAAAAGAATCTCACATGGAAACTTCAGCTCGCCAGGCTGGATGCTGAGAAGTTCGGTGGGCATGGCTGCTTTCCCTGCTCTCCAATCACCTCGAGGGTGTCACAGTATGTAACTCAGGCAAAAATTCCAACTCAATAATCCTCCACAAATAGGGCACTGCAGAACAAAAACCATCAATTTCTGAGACCAACTTCTGAGACGAACCGCCAGTGGCGACTCCTAAAATCTAATAAACCCAGCAAGCTTCTTCAACCACTCGAGGAACCAAAAATAGCCACCCCATCACTTCCAACCAATAATTGTTTTTCAAAACGTCAACAACCACTCACTTAGCCAGGACATATCTGTAAATCGCTGAAATAATCGAATCGATACAAGATGAGATAGACCATGCGAGTAGTCAACTACACGATTAAGACACAGATCAGACACACGAGCAAGAAAAGTGCCCCGAAAACTTCTTCCCCCGAATAGTTTCTCGACAGCTCGCTCAGAAACAGATACTTCCACCACGGACTGTGAGTCGCATCCCTAAGAGAACCTAGAAGTGACTTCCACATGCCACCCGAGGGTACCTAAAAACGCGAAACTAGAAATCTCTCTACTTCTCTCGTGTTCCCAAGCACGCAGACCACGAAACCTGAACACCTACACACATACCAACCCTAACACGCAATTCCTTTTCACCGAGGGTTTCAAGTCACGCATTAAGAATGGCCGACGCTGCAGCAAGAATGGTCGAAAAAGGCTTGAAACGCCACTTCCACACGCCACCTTAGGGTACCTCGAAACGCGAACCAAGAATCTCTCTACGTTTCCCGCGTCCCGAAGCACGCACACCCAAGAAAATCTCGGCTACTGCGCACGTACCAATGCCAAACAACCCTAACCTAACCCAACACGCAATTCCTCAACCCCAGGGTTTCAGGTCGCACGCTGACACCACATTGAAAATAGTCGACAAGAACTCAAAACTTCTGTGAAAGAAGCGGAGAATCCAAACGGCGCAAACAGAGAACGGAAAAAACGAACCTGAGCCTTCAGATCGGCGACGAAGGAGAGCAACATGCACCGACGAGAGAGAGCAGAAGGCACTCGAGGAGGAGCGTCTTTGAGGCAAGGGGGAAGTCCCCGATGAAGAAGGTCCTCGCGGGGAGAGACGCGGCGCGGCTTCCCCCGGTAACCGCTGGTCGGACCGTATCACCGTGGACACGGTGTAGCAGACCGGGCGGGCGGGAAAGAGCGGGCCTGGGTTGGGGTTCGAGAGACCCGGCCCGTTGGTGTTCATATTTTGAGTTTGATTGCATATTCCAGCGCTGGCTTTCGGACTGATTCATTGGTTCATTCAGTAGCAGCCTGGCACACTGCCTCCCAGCGGATGAAATGGTGTGGATTGTCCCACACCATTCTTTTCAGCGGATGAAATGGTGTGGAGTAATCCATACCATTCAGTAACTAAAGTTGCAAATTTCAAGAAATGTCAGTTGAAATTAGGTGATGAGGACTTCACAAAGAGAAAGGCAATCATTTTATGGGCTAGTTAATGTTATGATTGGTTCATTTCATTTTTCTGTAAGCCTATTTTGGGTCAACCCCAAAGTGACATCAATTTTGGGTTTCAGAGACGTTATTGCTTTTGAATTCTTCGTAAGTTTAATGTCTTTGAGTTATACCAATCTCAAGCATACAATCTTGTAGTGTGCTTGGTATAGATGACTTTTACAAAATTTGAAGTCATTTGACCATATAAATTGCTAGATTTTAACGTTTTATTGTTGAAAATGGATGGTGAATTTTTTCCAAAAACACATTTAGAGGTAGAATTTTATTTCTATACCTACTCAAATGAAAAAAATTTAGACTACTGAATGGTTCGAAACTAGTACACAAACACATTGGTGGAAAAAAATTCTTTTAAATGACTCATTGTTTCTACAAAACGGCTTTGAAGTGTTAAAAGTTAGCAAGAAAAATTGCAAATAACACATCTTAAGCTAAACCTCTTTCTACTAGAATGCTCCTTATTCACTCATTAATTCTTGGATTAACATGAAATTTTTAGACACAAAAACTAGACTAGTATGAACAACATTTTCAAAAAGAGTTTTTGAAAATGGACTCAATATGAAGAAGAAACAAGCTACCAAAGTTCACTATACTATAATAATGGTAGAATTTTGAACAATGAATTGCTCTCAAACATTCAAAACAACTTGGATTGACATGAAAACTTGACCACAATAACTATACTTCAAGCAAAACTGGACTCAACAAATTTGATTTAAAATGAGCAATAGATGAAGGAAATACATGGCCCCAAAGTTGCAGCCCTAAAATGTAGTTTGGAGTACTTACATTAAAGTTGTGAACTTTGATTGGCTTCCAAAAAATCAATACATCTTGGATTGATATGAAAATTTTACCATATAAATTAGGTAGAAGAACACAACTTTCCCAACAAGTTTTATTGAGTGTAGACCTTAGTAGCGAAAATTACAGCACTTCGAATTGGACTTGAAATTGTGTGAGGACACTTTCTATCTTCTTTGTCATTATTTAAATTGAAAGGTTTAACCCTGAAGCGCTCCAATGTCCATATTCTAGACGATGATCAGAAAGCTTCAAAGCAATGTTTCATCCAACTAGCTTCTCATTTATCAAATATAATACTTGCATTTAGAAAAGACAACCTTCTCCAATGACCAAATTCATTAAATTTTGGTAAATGATATAGCTATATAGAGCTAAAAGTAAAAATGTGCAAAATTTCAAAAATGGATTGAGGCATTTAGGAATTAAGATATATGCACCCAAATGAAGGCATATTTATTAAATTCTACTAAGTTAGACTTTGAAAATCATAACAAACTTATACGATTTTCAAAAAGCGTACAATTTAGTGTTTGGGGATCTTTTTGAATTGTTGATAAGAGACAATAATATTTATTACAATTTAATAATCAAAATTATCCTATACAGCCATTAGGGGAAAATTAAACCCTTAAAGAGGCTTTGAGTTTTTTGGCCAATTTTGATACAAATAAAATGAGCATGAGAGTGCTTACATCATTATTACTACTTCCATGTAGAATTGCATGTATCCACTTGGCTTGTAGGTATTTATGGCAGACGTGTGTTCCATCTTTTATAATTGAATCATCATGAGATATGGGAGATGGATTAGATAATGATGACGATTTTTTAATTTATCATGCAATTCTTGGCATAATTAGTGAGATAAAATGGCTCTTTCCTCCCAAATAGGTATGGGACTATGGAAATGGATTGGATAATGATAATAAATTTTTGAATTCATCATGCAATTCTTGGCCCAATTAGTAAGTTGAAAAGGCTTTTCCCACCCAATTTCTTGCATTACAAAGTGGCCTCTTTTGGGCATCAATTTTCCCCTAATGTTGTATGACCTAAATGGACCCTTCTACCTTATATCCCAAAAGTGAAGAGGGTAAATATTTTTAGCAATAATTCACATTTAAAATAGGCACCTTCTCAAACATTCTCACATATGAGATAGAAGGTCTATAATTAGATATTAGAGCCATGTGTCATAACTTCTATTCAGTTGTTATAAATTATTGATAACAATATTTTAATCTTATTGACAATTAAAAAATTCCAAAACACTTTGTTGCACACTCACTTATAATATATATCACATGAACTTATTACAATTTTCTAAAGTTTTCCTTAGCATTTTTCCTCTGAATGTAGAGTTTTTGTAAATTTAAGAGGATTTAGGATAAGAGTCTAGAATGATCCAACATCAAGTATAAATGTGTATATGTATTGTATATGGGCATAACTAAGAAACTACCATTTCTAGCTAAGATGTAGCATAAAAGATGGAAAATCAATCCAAATGTCTTAAAACTTCATTGCAATATAAAACAACTATGTAAATATCAATTTTTAGCTTGATCTACGATATTGCCTAATTTTCATGGACACTTTTTTGCTACAAATTAATAAACTATTGTTCCTAGTTTACAACTTCACCCCTAGTTAGTATGTTGCTTGGTTACTAATATAATTAATTTAAAACCTTATCAAATTATCATTAAATGGCAACTAGAAATGGTAACTCGCATACTCTTTGAATTTTATGACTGCATAATGAAGTTTTCTAAGATATATTCCTTCAAACATCATTGCTTTTTATTCAACAAATACTAGCCATAGTGTCCACTTCTGGGCTTTATTATCACCAAACTGTGAATAATGATGCTTTCAAAAAAATTCTACTAGTAATGTATCATAGTCAAAACAAAACTATCAAAAATCCAACTCAAATAAAAACACTAAGAATATTATAACTAGAACACCCAATATCTTTAAGAAACCACTTCTATAAATGACGAAAATTATCCACAATATTTTGCACAAATTCACTATACCATTTCACCCTCACTACTCACCAAACTTTTCATAGCCTCCTAAGGTCTAAGACAATCAAACCTTGCTTCTAAGTAGCCAACTACAACCTAATTAATTAATTAATTAATTAATTAATTATGAATGAAATAATTAAGAAAATGGCCTATACAAAAATGATGCTCAAATTTGGGCATCAACTTAAAAATGGTTGATTGGATTCATATAGGTTGAAATCCTCTACACCATAGTTTTTTTGACATTTGATATAGCGAGTGCCAAAAGAAATGATTGGTAGAGTGGTAAAACTATTTACATCTATGAAAATGAATGAAAATTGCAATGTCCGGATGAATAATTATTTATTCATCCTAAAGAGTGTACATTTATACGAAAAAAGAGCAATATCATCCTAAGACATTGCAATTTCATCCATTAAAAAAGAAAGAATTTCCAATCAAATAATCCCTTTCAAATCCGGATGATTGTACTCTAGCAAGAATTTGTTCCATTCGGTCCAAGATCAACAACATTCCAAACACTCCGTTATTCCAAAATTGGCTTACAAAAAAATGAAATGAACCAAGTCACAACGCCTCATTGGACTAGAACTTCGCAGGAGAATCCAAGTTTTCAGCAACCAATCACGAGGGTTGAATAATGAAGTCGATGTGACGACCCCTAGCGATGGTTGAGAAAAAACCACGTGAAGGTTGAAAAGATAGTAACTTGCTTATTCAAGGGAACCAATCGCAAGTAGCACAGTGGAGGAGGCGACGGTCAACCTGAAGAAAGCTTGGTGGTGGAGTGAAAACTTGAGGCCGCAAGATGAAACTTTCGCTCACGAAAGAGTTCTTCACACCAGTTGTTCATGTCCGAAGCAGAAGAACGAAATCAGTCCGAAAGCCAGCGCTGGAATATTCAATCAAACTCAAAATATGAACACCAACGGGCCGGGTCTCTCGAACCCCAACCCAGGCCCGCTCTTTCCCGCCCGCCCGGTCTGCTACACCGTGTCCACGGTGATACGGTCCGACCAGCGGTTACCGGGGGAAGCCGCGCCGCGTCTCTCCCCGCGAGGACCTTCTTCATCGGGGACTTCCCCCTTGCCTCAAAGACGCTCCTCCTCGAGTGCCTTCTGCTCTCTCTCGTCGGTGCATGTTGCTCTCCTTCGTCGCCGATCTGAAGTCTCAGGTTCGTTTTTTCCGTTCTCTGTTTGCGCCGTTCGGATTCTCCACTTCTTTCACAGAAGTTTTGAGGTCTTGTCGACTATTTTCAATGTGGTGTCAGCGTGCGACTTGAAACCCTGGGGTTGAGGAATTGCGTGTTGGGTTAGGTTAGGGTTGCTTGGCATTGGTACGTGCGCAGTAGTCGAGATTTTCTTGGGTGTGCGTGCTTCGGGACGCGGGAAACGTAGAGAGATTCTTGGTTCGCGTTTCGAGGTACCCTAAGTGGCGTGTGGAAGTGGCGTTTCAAGCCTTTTTCGACCATTCTTGCTGCAGCGTCGGCCATTCTTAATGCGTGACTTGAAACCCTCGGTGAAAAGGAATTGCGTGTTAGGGTTGGTATGTGTGTAGGTGTTCAGGTTTCGTGGTCTGGTGCTTGGGAACACGAGAGAAGTAGAGAGATTTCTAGTTTCGCGTTTTTAGGTACCCTCGGGTGGCATGTGGAAGTCGCTTCGAGGTTTTCTTAGGGATGCGACTCATAATCCGTGGTGGAAGTATCTGTTTCTGAGTGAGCTGTTGAGAAACTATTCGGGGGAAGAAGTTTTCGGGGCACTTTTCTTGCTCGTGTGTCTGATCTGTGTCTTAATCGTGTAGTTGACTACTCGCATGGTCTATCTCATCTTGTATCGATTCGATTATTTCAGCGATTTACAGATATGTCCTGGCTAAGTGAGTGGTTGTTGACGTTTTGAAAAACAATTATTGGTTGGAAGTGATGGGGTGGCTATTTTTGGTTCCTCGAGTGTTTGAAGAAGCTTGCTGGGTTTATTAGATTTTAGGAGTCGCCACTGGCGGTTCGTCTCAGAATACGGGCTCAGAAAGTTGGTCTCAGAAATTGATGGTTTTTGTTCTGCAGTGCCCTATTTGTGGAGGATTATTGAGTTGGAATTTTTGCCTGAGTTACATACTGTGACACCCTCGAGGTGATTGGAGAGCAGGGAAAGCAGCCATGCCCACCGAACTTCTCAGCATCCAGCCTGGCGAGCTGAAGTTTCCATGTGAGATTCTTTTTTCTGCCCATCGTATGTGTTTTCTTCCTCGTCCGTGGATTGCTCTGTCCGAGCAATTCCGCATCGAGTGCCTCCTGGCGCACTGATCGTTCAGTGTAGCGCGTGCGCTTAGTTTCCGAGGCGTTAGGGTAGCTTGGATGGCAAGGGTTTTCAGGTCCACCGGGCTCAATTCTAGGTGCTCCTCATGATGTTTTTCGTGAGAACAAGTCGTGTTTCTGAGCAAGCTGATGTTAGGTTTATCGACGAAGTATTTGCCGAGTGATAATGTACGACCGTGCGCTCGTAATAGTATGCCAGGTCTATTATTCTGATTCTATTTCTATCCGCATTTAGCAATTCATCAGAATTGAGGTCTTGCTCGATAGGGTTAGCTTGTGGAGGGTGGACCTATCCTAGTTCCCGGGTTGTTTCACCGTAAATCTGTGTTACTTTCGTGTACCTTCGCTGGCGTTAATCACCACCAGTGTGTATGTTTTGCAACAGTTGAGTTGAAGAAGCAGATTTCAGCTTCTCTTCGGCTGGTCAACTCAACCGAAAATTATGTGGCCTTCAAGGTAATTGAGAGTACTTGGAACTTAGACCCCATTTTTTCCACTCGATTGATTGCAAGTTATATGCAAATTGTAATGTAGAAACATTAGTGAAAGCACTTGCTTTGCCATTCTCTAGTAGTTTAGGATTGATTTCTGAGGTTCGAAGTCTTCTTGAATGAATCTTGACTTGGAGTCGTTGTATGGTACTGCTTGTTGGTGAATTTTTAGGGATTGCACTTCTCTGTGCTTTGCAATTCCGATGCCGTCGTTTTAGCTGTGTAGTGGGATGATTGGATCTCATGGATTGATACATTTGTTCAGGTCAAGACGACTTCTCCCAAGAAGTACTGTGTGCGTCCCAACACTGGGATTGTCCAACCGCACAGCAGTGCAGATGTTACCGGTAATAATGCTGCATTTCTCTTGGAAATGAGGATGCCGCTTATTTTTGGTTGTTTCCCCTCCAAGATCTTGTGATTCAAACCACTCTTTCCAGTGTTGACAAATTTTTGGAGCTTTTCTTGTTTAAGATGTAGGTGTTAATACTCGTTGTCGTGGTCCACACTTGCAGTTACAATGCAAGCCCAGCGGGAAGCTCCTCCCGACATGCAATGTAAGGACAAGTTTCTTGTCCAGAGTGTGATAGCTCCATCGTCGAAAGAGGTTTCTCAAGAGCTGGTACGATTTTGTGTTCTCCTATATGAGTTTGGAGTCTTTCCTTCGAGTGCCCATTTTCTTCCTATTCTGTAGTGGTACTCCTTACTTAGATATAGCACAGGTTGTCATTTGACTAGCTGTAATTTGAACATCATTTGTTTACGCCCGGTTTGACTGTTGTAATTTCTGAGTGCTTCTGGCCACGGTTCTCCTGCTACACATTCGAGAGTCTCCTCTCTTAGGTTTCGTATGCTTCTGTTTGCTCTGCTTTGAGCTCTTAAACCTAGTTCTTAGCATTTATCAGGATCTGTGATGTCTCTTCTGGATGAACAATGTCCCGTAAATCCATGCAGTTCAACAAGGAAGAGGGTAAGGATGTGCACGAGGCGAAGCTGAAAGTTCTGTATGTTTCGCCACCTCAACCACCATCACCTATCACAGAGTCCAACGAGGAGGAGGGCAATTCACCAAAGGCAACCCCGGTTGTAGATAATGGCGAACGGCATCATCTACTCACCGATCCGGTGAGTGCATGCTTTACATGATCTTGGACTCTGATTGTTTCTAGGATATAACGATTTTCTAGCAGTTTGGGAATATTTGGAACTCACTTCCATCCGGTAACTTGTGGCAGACCTCGAAGACTGAGAGCGAGTGGAAGTTCAAGCTGAACGAGGTAGGCTTTCTCTTGCTGCCAACATTTCATTTTTTCCCATTTATGCAGTAACTATAATTTCAGCAAGAAATGGTGAGCGTCCATCAGAGCAGAGTGCTTATCGGGAAGTTTCTGTATTCCAACAGGCCAAGGCAGCTCTCAATGCGGTGACAGAAGAGCGGAATCAAGCAGTGCAGCAAAGCCGGAGCTTTCAGCAAGAATTGGTTAGTTCCGAACCCCCCTCGTTGTCACCGCGGCATTGAAACTAATGTGTCATGGTTCCTGCATTATTGCAGCGTCCAGATCTCTGATGCAAGGTTGATTTTGTTGTTTGCAGCAAGCTTACAAAAGTGGGAGCGCAAGATCGGGTGGAAGTGTAGCATTAAAAGATCAAAAGTTGCAGTCTGGATTTTCATTTTTATTTGTTATTCTCGTTGGCCTGTTGGGCATGTTGGTAGGCTATCTTCTCGGAGGTTAGTCCTGCAACTGGCTGGAAGGTAATGCAGAGGAGCGAACTGAATGTGTATGGGTATTAGGAGCTTGGTGGGGAAAAGCCCTGCCCGGCCTTTCTTGTTTCTGGAGTAGCCAGGTTATATTTTGTATCTATGGTACAGAGGTAGGGAAGGTTGTTTTTTTCCGACACCTGTGCTAGCGGATGCCAGCATGCATCCAGAACTCGATGGTGGTGGGGGCGTAGGCATGGCTACGGTTTCATGGGTACTGCGTTTATGTCTGTACTGGTAGGCACTGTAGTAGTAGGGCTGAAAATTTTATTCACATTTAGACTTTATTAGGAATAAAAATTGTTCCTATCGGATGATGGAGTCTACATATTTCACTGTAGACCCTTCTTTCCTTGTCTGACACTTTTGTGCAGGTTTTGTAAAGCGCTGGCAACGCCTTAGTCTTAGGTTGGGCAAGGTGTCCCCCGCTGACTTGAAAAGGATACCGTTCTGTTTATAAAACATTTCTTAGCTATTAAAGTGGTCTGGACTTGGTCTGGAGTCTTGAGCTGCGGTCTACCACTTCAGTTTGAGTTGCAAACCCTAGTTGTACATGGCGCATGCTCTGGAGTTGTCATTAGTGGAAGCAAAACAAACTTGTAAGAGCTCCATAATGGATTTCGATCGCCCTTGCAGGGGCACTTTTCTCCCAGTTTGTGGTTTGACGTTCTTGTGCTTTGGTGGTTCTCGGGTACAGACAGTGTCTTTCTAGGACGATTCATGACGTCCGTTTTTGGTACTTTTTCTGTTAATCCTTACTCTGCATGCAGAAGTGCTTGATCTTTGCAGTGTTGTGTTGATGCAGGTGCATTTTCACACGTGAAGATGCCCTCTTCTAGAGCGAGAGGTGCATATAAGTGATGAGATCAATTGCTGTACCGTTTGGTGTAGGTCCCTGTGATTGCTAATCTGAACAATATTTGATGAAACCTGTTGTATATTCTCTGGTAGCGATGGTGATAGTTTTGATAGCTTAGATTTTGTCCTTGAGATTGTTGCAACTCCGTAAGGCAAGCTGTTCCTGTACTGGTGGTGGTTCTTTGCTGCAATGTGTTGTTATTAGAGTATTGGAATCGCAGGTATGGTTTCTGGGTTCTCTTATTTCATGAATTTTTGAATCTTTGCTAATATGCAAACGTATTACTTTTATGATAATGCATAATTGAAGTCTTCTGTCAGTGTAAAGAGAACACTGAAGAATGGAGGCTAATAATAGCGATCGTTGTCCGCGTAGCACTCAATTGTAGGACCCTTTCATGTTTTTGGGATGAGATTTTATGTTAGCAGTAAATTACTTCACCTGATAATAAGTGAAGGTAAGGAATGTAGTTATGCAATAGTTTATTAGTGTGGAATTAGAGATGGCCCTACACCTTAGTGATATTAGGTCAACCAGTGGTATTGGGATTGCTTGTCGTAGTGAAAATAAAAGTAGGTTGCTTGAATAATGATGGTGTTCTTATTCTTGGCATAACATTCAGTAGTCCATGGAAGGATTGCCTTCCCTTGGTGATGTCCCCATCACCTAATTTCATCTGACATTTCTTGGAGTTGCAACTTTAGTTACTGAATGGTGTGGAATATGATTGGTGCTGGATGGAATGGTGTGGGATATTCCACACCATTTCATCCGGTGGGAGACAGTGTGACAGGCTGCTACGGAATGTAATGGGGAAGATAGTTTTGCATGTGGTTGAAGTTATGAATTATTTCCATTTGTGTAGTTCATGAGTATTAACTATAGCAATATTGTGTTTATAAGTAGTGCATTCTTGTATTATTTTAGTAAATGTATATTTCATGTACAGTATTATGTGTCAATAAATAATTTTTTTTGGAAGAGTTTTTATTTTATATCAAATGTTCAGTATATAGAGTTTTGTGACCTACATTTTTTATTTAGTGTAAAAAATATCATTTGGAACATGCATTTTTTAATCAATACGTGTAACCTTAATTGGTCTTACATGTAAGAGTTTGATTCCATCATTTTGATTCTGTCAATGATTCACTAAGTGTTTGTCATTTTGTTTTAATAAGCTTATAAAGTGTTGATAAATTTTCTCAAGCTTGCTATTAATTTTATGGCTTTCATGTTTAGATATTAGATGATGTAAGGGAGAAACACCCATTTCCGTCCCTGTACCTATTCTTGGGCCATAGAGTGTTACTAAATTTGTCCATAGGCATACATTAAGGCATCTGATAGCTGTTTAATTCTAATTTGTTGATGCAGTTGGAAGACACATGTGTAGTTTTCATTCACTGACATTTGATTTGAGCAGGTGTTCGGTTTAAGGTACACCTATAGGATGGTTCCAGTGGTCTAGGGAGCCAACACTTTGAAGATTTACAGAAATTACATACTATTTCCTAAAAATTTAATTTTTTTTTTGAATATTCATGATTTTCACTCGCTAATGCTAGAAAAATATCAGTTTTAGAAAACGCTGCCTCCAACTATGTTGAATTCCTTATTCGGACGGTTTTGGGTGTTTCCACTGTATAGAGTGTGTCAATTGTTGTTGATGAAGGAATTTAAGATTTCATTGATCCATTTCTTTTGAAGTGCTAGCATAAGTTTTGTGTTTTGTTGTGTTTTCTAAGAGGTGCTTCACATCAGCGGAAGGAAGGTGGATGACAAGAACATCTTTTGAAAATGATTAGTTCCGGATGGTGGTAGCATTTCACATTACAGAGGTTGGAAGAAAGGACATGGGTGAAAAGTTCATGCCACTAGCAATAAAATTCTACTAGAGTTTTCGATTGGAAGGTGCTTGTAGTATGTTTTTTTTATGGATAATTTTAGACTCCTATACAATTTGATGGGATGATGATGTTAAAATAGTTCTTTTGTCTGTCTTCTTGCCTTGTGAATTTTTACACTTGCAAATATATGTAGAATTATTTTTGAATGGTGAGAGGCTAGAAGACCATTGGCCTTTGCAACTTCCTACCATTCTATGATGTGAAAAGCCCCTATGACTTCTATAACCAAAGCAAGTGGACGTGAAAAATTAGTGAAGAGGAACATGTCTTATTGTGTTAAAATTGAGTTTTGCCCAAGTGAAAAAGATGGGCAGAATGCCTTTATTTGGGCGGAATATTTTATGACCTACAATGGTGAAGATTTTAAAAAAAAAATTTTGCCCTCCTATTCTTTATAAAAATGAGGTCACTGACTTTCAAAACAATAGAAAAGAAGTGGCACCATTCTTGAGGAAGACACCAAGCAACGTCACTTAAGAAAAGTACTGCCATGTGTCAACAATAGCTTTGACAATCTTATTTTAAAACAAAGGGAATGAGATGGCGTAGTCCAATTTGTCAAGGAATGCTACTGATGACGCTTTCTTGCATTACAGGCCAAGCATGTGGTTCATATTCTAGTGTTTTTGGCTCGTTCTCTTTCCCGTGGGCAGGACCAGTGATCCCAAAACTGGCTAAATTTCACTCATTTTCTACTTAATTTTTCATGCCCTTTGTATAAATTTTAAAAAATCTTCTGAAAATGAACATTTGGCTAAAAACCCTGAATCTGTTCTGAGATCATTGGTCAGGATTGTTGGGCAGGATTGTTGTTGTTGATACACTGTACGTTTAGGTCTCATTCGGCAACTTGTTGTCAAAATAATTTAATTGTCACATTTCTACAATTTGGCAACCTATTTTGATTTTCCTAGTTTTCTCTTATTTTCAGAAATAAGGGAGAAACACCCATTTTCGTCCATGTACCTATTCTTGGACCCTAGAGTACTACTAAATCTGTCCATAAGCATTCATTAAAGCATCCGACAATGTTTAATTCTAATTTGCTGACGCAGTTGTAAGACACATGTATAGTTTTCATTCACTGACAACCAATTTCAGCAGGTGTTCAATTAAAGGTACACCTATAGGACGGTTCTAGTGGTCTAGGGAGCCAACACTCTGGAAATTTATAGAAATTACATACTGATTCTGAAAATTAATTAATTTTTTTTAATATTCATGATTTTCAGTCGTTAATACTAGAAATTAGAAAAATATGCCTCCAACTATGCTGAATTCCTTAAATGGACGGTTTTGGGTGTTTCCACTGTAGTTGAAATTTTCTCAAATTTTCCCTTGAAATTTTCTAAGATCTCCTCTTGAAATTTTTTCCTCATCTTCATAAATAGTTGTAGAATTTTCTTTAAATTTTAGAAACGAATCCAAAATTTGCCTAGTTATTTACAAAACTGACCTACATGTACAATATTTCCCATCAGGCAAGTGCGGGCAAATGGGTTGCCTCATGAGAAATCACTGTTTTTTCCTTCTTTTTTTAGAAATGCATGTGCTTTACAAACTTCACATACTACCACAATTTGAAATCAATTTGTATGAATTAGGCCGAATTGCATTCTATCCATCATCCTTGTAGCTGAGGAATTTTTGGCACATTTTTTAAAGGGTCCAAGTGACTTGTTTTCTTGGCAAACTTTGAACTACCCGCCCAAGTCAACACTGCATTTCCATTAGGAGATTTTTGAGGCCATTGGAAGACTTCAGGTGTCCGGATTGCGGGAACATAGTTTCTGCTGCATGAACAGGAATCCTACATGGTTGAGAGAGTGCCATGTCATTAAATTTATTTTTTTGGATTTTTTGGGGCTTTTCTTCATATTTCAGGACCCCCCAAATTTTATTTTATTTTATTTTTTGGGTAAATGGTGGCTTGACAGTGACCAACAGTTACGGGAACAATTTCAGTGAACAACCCCAAAACGGCCCTTTGGAGGCCTCAAATCCCCTCCAATGTCACAGGCAAACATCATGATCTTGGCTCCCTGGTTCACTTTTGTGAATGTCATAAGCTTAGTTCATTCGAATTCTCAACAACTTTGCAATGAAGATCCTATGGTTAGTTCAACAATTTTGAACAGCACTTCTGCAACATGGCTCTCCAGAAATTAACTGACTTTGAGCTTTGCTCTCCACTGCTGTAATGAAGCTCCACGTTCTAGGGTTAACTCTTGAATGCCATCCATATTTCACAATAACTAAGGTAGGTAAGGTAAGAGGTCCTATAATGGACCTTCTAAGGGCTGAAACAGAATTTCAGGGAGGTAAAACCTATAGAAATATTTTTCAGTAAATTTTCCTTGAAAAACAAGTAGAATTGACATCTAACCCAAGTCGTTTCATATTTTTCTGAGCTTTTTTGAATTAGTTATCAAATTTTGAAGTTGAAAGGGCATAGGGCTGTAAAATGGTGCCCTAGCTATAATGTACACTATCAGTACACTATTGAAGGCTATGAAAAAGCAACATGTACAACTATTGTACATTTAAGATAGGGCACCATTATAGAACCCGATCCATTTAAGAGCCTTCTACCTTACACCCAGAAGTGTTGTCTACAGTGTGCACACATTTCCAAAATTGGTCATGTTCACAAACTGTAGATGGTGCTTTTAGAAACAGACTTTGATCATTAATAACTTTTGCTTATGGTATCCAAATCCTGTCGTTCTTTAGTGTGTTAGAATATGCTTTCACTTGCCAACAACACTGCGTGAGAATCTGAACAAGCTAATAACAATAATTAGGCACAATACAAATAAGTGGCTTTTTTGGGTGTATCCACTTTAGTGTGCTTTGTGCCATTGCCACAGTCTAAATCAAAATAAAAGTAATTTTCTAATTTTTCAACCCATTAAAACTTTGAAATTCAATAACTTTCTCACTGTGAGTTCTTCATCAAGAGCTTTCTGGCAATACTAAGAACGTGACTAGGGATGCATGATCTAGGAGTTCTCAATGTGACAAACAAACAAACAATTAAATTGTCTTATGGTATAGACTAGTGTGTCTTGTGCCATTGTTGTAGCCAAAACTAAAGTAAAAGTAATCCTCCAATTTTTTGAGAACCAAAAATAACTCAAAAATTTATAACTCCCTTGCCATGAGACCGAATGCCACAAAACAAAGCTCATACACCCCTATTGACCAAGAGCTTTCTAACAGTTCTAAGCATGCGACTAGGGGATGCATAGTCCAAGAGATCTTAACATGACAAACAAACAAACAAACAAATGGATTGTCTTAAGATAGTATGCCATGTGCCATTGCCACTGTAACCAAATCAAAGTAAAAGTAATTTTCCAATCCATAAAAAACTTTGAACTTCAATAACTTTCTTACTGTGAATCAGAACACCACATAGGAAAGCTCATGCACCCCTCCTCGCCGAGGGCTTTCCAACTATACTAAGCACGCAATCGAGAGACGTATGGTCTGGGAGACCTCAACATGACAAACAAAACATAAATAAAAATAAACAACTTGTCTTAAGGTATAAATTAGTGTACCCTATGCAGTTGCCATAGTCAAAATCAAAATCAAAATCATTTTCTAATTCTTGAATGCATAAAAACTTTGAAATTCAATAATTTTCACATCATATATGTCCAAAGGCTACAAAACGAAGCCTATGTACTTGTTGCCAAGGGCTTTCCAACAGAACCAAGATTGTGACTAAAATATAAGTAAAAATAGTTTTCTAATTTTGTAGAACCAAAAATAATTCAAAAATCCATAAACTTTTCAACATAGGTCAAAATGCCACAAAATAAAGCATCTCTATTTCCTAAGAGCTTTCAAATGGTACAAAGAATGTGACTTAGAGACAGATGGTCTAGGAGATCTCAATGTGACAAACAAAACAAACAAACAATGTATCTAAAGGTGTAGACTAGTGTGTCCATGCCGTTGCGATAGTCAAATCCAAAGTAAAAGTAGTTTTCTAATTTTTTTTAACCATTAAAATTGTGAAATTCAATAGTTTTTTCACCATGAGTCAAAATGCCGTGAAACAAAGTCCATGCACCCTTCTTTGCTGAGAGCTTTTCAATGGTACCAAGCATATGACTAGGGATGTATATGACAAGAGATCTCAATATGACAAACAAATCAAAACAAAACAAACCTATGTCAAGGTATAGACTAGTGTGCCTTGTGTTGTTGCCACAATCAAAATCAAAATCAAAGTAAAAATGATTTTTCAGTTTTTTAAACCAAAAATAACTCAAATTCATAACTTTCCCACTGTAGGTCGGAACACCACACACCAAAGGCCATGCACCCCTCTTCGTTGAGGCTTTCCAATGATACCAAATACATGACCGAGGGACGCAAGGATTGGGAGATGTCTTTGTGACAAACAAACAAAACAAAACGACACAAAGAGCTTGTCTTAAGGTATAGACTAATGTGCCCTGGTCAATTGCCAAAATAAAAATTAAATAAGAGTAATTTTTTATTTTTTAGAACCAAAAATAACTTAAAAACTTCCCATAAGTTGGAAAGCCACAAAACGAAGCCCGTGCAGCCTCCTTATTGAGAACCTTCTGACCGTGCTAAGCACACAAATGGAAGACAACAATCCAAGAGATCTCATTGCAACTAACAAACAAACAAAACAAACAAACAACGTGCACCCTCCTTATTGAGAACCTTCTGACCGTGCTAAGCACACAAATGGAAGACAACAATCCAAGAGATCTAACAAACAAAACAAACAAACAACATATCTTAATGTATAGATTATAAAAATCATGACAATTGAAATTGTGATACAATTTGCATTTAAAATAATAGAGAACTACACAAAAATCGGGCAATGATGAGCATATACTTGTGCTGATCCAATGTCATGAAATGTGAAATGGTATTTATACATGCTCAAGCTTGTAGTAGCAAATGTGAGACTTAAACATCCATTTATTTAGAACAAATGGAACGAGCCATTGCTAAACCTCAATTTAGGAAGAAGACAACAAAATGCGATCAAATTGCACACAATACTGAATTGTTGTCATACCAAAACCACGTGAAAGATATGATATCGACTGCAATATTTTAGAATTATTGAAATAGGAGAGATATCAATTTGCCTACAAGTCAGCATTAGACATTACATTCAGTAGAACTGAACCTACAAATAATCTGGGAACTTTCTGCACAGTTAGGGTCAATTCTCAACACCGAAATGCCAAGCTTAGTGTAAACAGAAGATACCCTGGTGAAGTAATAAGCAGTGGATTGACTCTTACTGAAAAATCGATGTGTCTATTCTATATAGTGCCGAGCTAACTTAGGCTAGAATCAAAGAGGTGTTACACAAAAATTACATTTACTTAAACACCTACAGGCATTCAATCAAATACTTGGGATTTTCACACCGGGTTTTCGAAAAACGCCAACACTCGGTGTGACTGTCCCATAACCATAACGAGGATTATGCGAATTCTAAAGTAAATCAAGTCATCTTCTGGTACTCGAAGCCAACTTTGGTTTGCGAACCTGTTGAGAACTAGCCATATCATCATCCACAAAGACGGAGAATCCACTGTTCTGTGTCTTGCTTACCGGTTTGCTTTTGGGGATCCTTCTGTCCACATTCCTTGGGGCAGGTATGGCATCGTTTTCATCATCTGTGTAAACCTGGAAAGCAGCCTTGGATGTTGCTCCTCCGGAAGGCTTGGAAAACTCCGTGTCTTCGAAGATCTTCAAACCGTGCCTTGGGTTGGCTTTGACATCCACATCGTCATCTGGAAGAATCTCGAAGGAGCCTCTGGAGGTGGTGCTAGCCCGGGGTTTGCGCTGCGGCTTTTCACAGGCGAGGGGCCTGTTGAACATGGAGAGGATGTCGGAGAGGCACTCTTTTGTGTTGATGGTCTGGTCGATTAATCCTTGGTGGCCGCCAATATCTGCCTGAGCGTTTGGGTCAGCTCCATGCGTGATCAACTCTTCGGCATACTTTCTGATCGCCACGGTCTCTTCGCCGTTCACTGAAAATTGGGAGCTGGGCATTGTGCAAAAAAAAGCAGGCGGCTCGTCCAAAGAGTTCAATGAACTTGCTCGAGACATGGAAGACTTATCCGTGGGCTCCTGGTCGGACAATGGAGACTGTTCCTCGCTATTTAGCCTCCCACTCTTGGATTGAAACATGTTCAAAGATTTCTCGATCAGCATGGCCTTCTCGGCTGAGCTTCGCGGTGACGGCACTGCATTCCCATTGGCAGCATGGTGAGGGAGCTTCCATCTTGAGAGCCTGGCTTCTTCGAAACTCGATTCGTGCCCATCCTCTCTCTCGTGGTAAATCTCGGACCCTACCAGTTGCGGAGCTCCAGACAATGAAGCGGTAGTGACATCGCCACTCTCTGATCCCTCTGATGCCAATCAGAAAACAGAGGACTCCGATCAGTATTCGACTTGAACCGCTAAATGGCGGGAAGATCCGACGGGAAGACACTTATTAGTGAACATGTTCGCAGATTCAGTCACCCGACGAAACAGCTGAAGAGACAAAAGCATGACTCATGAAATAACAAAAGATTAACTCCAATCCCATATGATTGATGAACGCTATTGCCGAACCAAACTGTTTCAACCAGATGGTTTCGAGCCCACCTTGTTGACGAACGGTGCTACCAGGCTCTCTTCGGAGTAGCGAGGCAGTGGACGGCTTCTCGCTTTCTGTAAAATGCAAAAGTGGATTCTTCTGCAAGGCCTCTTGGTCTCTGTAAAATGAAAACTCCCAGTGAGCACATCAACACCATCAACTGTTGCAGCTAACTATTCGAAGCTTATAATATTTTAGATTCGCACAGATCAGAAGTGTCAACTTGTCTGCCACTAAAATTCTGGGCATTAAGACAGAAGTAATGTACATGATGGTTAGCTGATGACACGCTAGCTTCCTACGGAGACCAAAATACCTGCGCAGGTCGCACGCTCCATCAACTCGTTGTCTGAGAGTAGTTGTCGGCAAAGACGCATTCTTCGCTTTCATCCTAGCATGGGCTTCTTCACACTCATCGTCAACAAAGACTTGAATTGGTGGGTGGGCCTCCACATGCTTAGGGACTTTACCAATTCGTGGCACTTTGGTCTCTGTCCACTTAGCAGGTTGCTGTTCATTCTCCTTCGTAACTTCTTTCTGGGTCCCCAAGTTCTTCCATGTGGTACTAAAAGGGGCACGCATGCTGGAAGGTTGAGAAACAGATGACGATGAACGAGTTCCAGAATGAAACTCATCATCCACGAATATCTCCATCCCTGACCTGCTAGGATATGGAAGGATGTGAGGAGTCAGACGAGCGTTCATGCAAATCACACGACCAAGGACTCACCCAAGAAAAAGAAAGTTAAACAGTTAGTGATTGATTGGACTTTATGAAGCAACTATATATCCCCATACTCATAGCGGTTTCGTTGACATATTCCCAGAGATCGTAACCCTTTATGTCATAGTAGACATCACAGGTGCGTGAGGAACTATGAATTGCACACACCTCTGCACTTGTGGTTGCTGGAAGTTTCGTCGTTGTTGATCTTGCACAAATGGTGGATTCCTGGCAGAAGAACCTGGCCGGACACTTTACTGATTAGCTGAAACAGAATGCTTTGAGCTATCTTTTGCTGAATGAAGTACAGTGGTTGATCAACAAATTGAACACAATAAGTTTCAGAGATGATGTCCAGTGTAGCAATGTACTCACGGGATTGAGAACGTTTGATGTCTCCAAAATGACGCAACTTCTCTGGTTCAAAAACATCGTTCTGATCCTGGGAAGAGCAGAAGAAACCTAATGGCTCAAAAATAGGCTTTAGAATGTCGTGATTGATTTTCTGCAATAAGATAGCCGTAAGATGATGCACGAAGTCATTTCCACATAGTTCAGGTTACCTCTTGGAGTTTCCGCTCATTCCGTTGCATCATACGCTTCAGAAAACTCTGATACATCAACTGCAGTCTCGTTTTTGGCTGAGCACCCCTGCCACCCAAAAGACTCTCTCCAGTTACGGCTCCGAGGACAACATACACATTCATGAATGTGATAATAATTATTCAGGAGATAGCGTATAGTACCTTCGCAAACCAAGCTCGAAAACTTCGTTTGCTTTGGTGTAACTTTTGCACAACTCCTTGTAAGTGGCATAAGCCTCGTAAAAAAGAGCATGGTCTTGTCCTATAGAGCGTGCTTCAAGGAATTCGTATATCTCTTGCGGCTCTTTACATAAATCGGCCTGTAAACAGTGCAAATTTCTCAATCAGGAAATCTCAATGCTGACACTCCACAACATTTATCTTAAATTGAGGGTCATCTTGGACCAGAGGGGATTGGTGTAATAAAAAGAAACCGCGATCAGAAGGTTATCACAGAAGAAAATGAGGACTATTTAATCGTCAGGATTAAGTATAGTTTTTAATTGCACTATGCCTGTATAGTCAGAGACAAACTCACGTAAATCACCCAAACTCGCAAATAGCGAATATCCGACTTGTACTGCTCATCATCCTGAAAAGTGCGCGTGCAGGCCTCTACCACCTGCAGGAGTTCAGATTGATGACCCCCCGAAGGATATGCATCTTTCACCCATCTAATGAACCTGACGAAAATAAACATCACCTTCAGTCAGATTCTTTTTCCTGATCATTAATAAGGATAGAGGAAGTACTCTGATTCAGATATCGGTTCCAGAAAATGGTAATACAGAAGAATGTACAAGTTAAGAAGCTGCGTGAGGATAAGCATACTGGAGCCATGGATGAAGCGGATCGTCTCCTTCATAGCTATCGATAGCCTCAATCATTGACCTGCGCGGATCAAGGTGGCATTGGTTAGCTAGAATGTGTCTGCACCTTCGGAGCTGCGACACTGGAATAAGCTGTTCAATTAACCGATGACAACAAACGTTTCGGTCGCCCACCATACTGTACACATTGTAGAGGTAGAAACCTAGTATCGCGGGGGACGAGGGACAATATTGCAATTATATCGTATAGGATCCGCCATAAATTACGAAGGTCCTGACTGAATCGAATTCTGTCATAGAAGTTCTCGAAAGGACTGTGATTGAACCTGCGCTGGCTGTCCAGTATCTTAGATTGATCCTTGCTCTTCTCCTTGACTTGCAGAGTTTCATTGAGAATTTCAACATTGCGCCCCTTGCGCAAGGGTTGAACATTCTCCTTGCTCAACTCCCATTCCATGATTGACTTTAAAGCTCAATACATACTCAGCGATACCTGCACGTACAAGAAATTCTCAGGATGTTGTTGTAGGACCAGGTACGGAAACGACATAAATTAATGCCGAACCTCTAAAACCTTCTCTTTCCATCCACTCTTTGACGGCCACTAGGGTACAAGTGACTTTGAAGACCATTAGAGGAAGAACTAGGGGTATTAGATAACTGTCTGGCACAAGCTATTGACATAACGAAGTGCAATCAGATTGCCCTAGTCGCATTGTAGAACTACACGATTTCGGTAGCAGCAGATGCATGTCAACTCTCTTTACAGCTTATCTCGAATGCCCATTAGATGGCACCAAGCAACGGAACTTTGCATTATACTGGACTCAGCAACGTACAAACCCTAGGAGTTAAAAAATTATTTCAACATGCACTTGATGAACGCCATCAACAGCACTCTTCTGCACGTGTACTCCGTCCCCTACAAACACTTAGCAAAATAAAACAGCACGGAATCTGATTGAACTCCTCACATTATAGAAACTACTCAATTTCAATATCACAATGTTCATCCACAGGACTGAAGTAGCAATCTCAACAAAGCTCTCGATTGAGTTCATCAAATGGAAAAACGAAAACCACAACACTCCTTTCCATAACGCAACACATTCCAGCTCCTTCCGCGCATTCACAATCCGCTCGATTCTACAAAACTCCCGTACAGGAGCTCTAATTCTGCTCTGCCCATGAAATCTCACCATTCCTAACGATTTCCCGTTACCGGATCGATCCGTGAAACAACAAAGCAATAGTTGCGGCATCGGGAATAGCGAGAAAGCAGAAGCGTACCAGCGCGAATGGCGTCCTTGGGGGCGGGGGCAACGAAATGGCGTGAGGTTGAATTGAAGTGCTCGTCGTCGGCAAATGCAGAGGATTACTACAAAACTTTGCAACTGAGAAATGGAATGCGGAATGGGAGAGGGAGCGCAGGGGATTCGTAGTGGAGGACCAATTCCGGGTATTGGAGGGTATTGGAGGGTATCGGGCCGCAGGAGTGGGAGAGCCGTTGAGGATTCGAAAGAGGGAGACAAATGGCGGAGTTCGGACTGTCAGAAGGGCTGGGGGCGAACGGGTCCGGGTAAACTGGCCCCCTCGCTCAACCAAGTTTACTGTACTCCAAGTCATGCAAGTAAAACTACAGTGGAAACACCCAAAACCGTCCATTTAAGGAATTCAGCATAATTGCAGGCATCTTTTTCTAAAAATGATATTTTTCTAGTATTAGCGAGTGAAAATCATGAATATTCCAAAAAAAAATTAAAATTTTAGGGATCAGTAAATAATTTCTATAAATTTCCAAAGTGTTGGCTCCTTAGACCACTGGAACCATCCTATAGGTGTACCTTTAACTGAACACCTGCTGAAATCAGCTGTCAGTGAATGAAAACTATACATGTGTCTTACAATTGCATCAACAAATTAGAATTAAACATTTGTTGGACGCTTTAATGAATGCTTATGGATAGATTTAGTGGTACTCTAGGGTCCAAGAATAGGTACAAGGACGGAAATGGGTGTTTCTCCTTTATGGTGGAAGCACCCTAAACCGTCCAAATATGAAATTCAGCATAGTTGGAGGCAGCTTTTTTTTTAAATGATATTTTTCTAGTATTAGTGAGTGAAAATCATGAATATTAAAAAAAATAGATTTTTCAGATGTTGTATGTGATTTCTCTGATTTTTCAAAAAAATTGGCTACCTAGACCACTTAAACTATGCAATAGGTGCATCCAAAACTAAATCTTGCTAACATCAATAGTGAATCAATCAAATATTTATATGTGTCCTTAAAATGTGTTAGCCAATGAGAATCAAGCATGTGGCAAACACATTAAGGGAACTCTACTTACGCAATTGGGTGAGTCTATAGTCCATAGCAAGGGACATATTCAGGAACAGGTGTTTTTTCCTTAAAAGCCCCTTATTTTGGACTTGAAAAAATTATCTTTTATATCTCTTCTAGATAGTTTGGATTCTTAGATTGCAAATATGAATTCAAAATTTGCAGATTTTATCATGAGCAAAAAATAAAAACAATTCAATGTTTTCCTAAGTGGTTGAGTGAGGGGTCAATTCACCCAAATGGTGCTGTAGAATACAAAATCTTCTATTCAAGTGGGCGCAGTAGGATAATTTTTGGATTCTTTAGGATAAAACTAAGGAAAATCTCTCATATAATGTGCTGCATTTAGGATATGTTCTAGACTTCTCCTAGCTAACTTGAGATTCCAAAATTGCAAATATGAATTCAAAATTTGTAACAGATATTGTGTGCAAAAAATTTAAAAATTCATGCATTTTCCCCCAAGGTAAATCCATCCTACTAGACCTACATTGAATGGAGCATTTAGTATCCTCTTATCACCTTAGTTAACAAGAAATGAAAGTTTACCTACTACAATAGCCATTGTTAAGCTTAGCATAAAAAAAATTGAAAAATGGGTTGCCTTTTTATTAGAAGGGATTTTAGGGCAATAGGAGACTGTGAGTTTTTATGAGTTCTTGGACTGTAGAAATGTGCCACATCAATAGTGTAACATAGTCAAGAGACTGCCATGTTAGAATATTTTAATTATTTTAAAATTGAAAATTAATTTTCTTAAATTTAGTTTTAGGTTTCTTATCACTTTTTAGAATTTTTGGGGAAAAAATTTAAATCAATATTTTTTTCAAAAATTTGAAAAATTCAACCAATTCCAAGTTGGTTTGTAGTTTTTGAAAGCAAAAGGAATGAGGTGGAAAATAACCTTAAAATGGGTTTCTCTTGCCCTAAAATCCCTTCTAATGGTGTAGATAAATTTTGTAATATTTAGGGGAAAAATCAGAACATGTTTGAAATATGAAATCAATCTAAAGAAGTCACTACTATGTAGACATTTTTTCATTCAAATGTGAGCTTGTAAATTGTAATTGCTTGGTTTTTTACAAGGTCCAAAATAAGATTTTGATCAATTCATAAGCTGATATTTTGCAATCCAAATGGTATAAATTTTTTTTTAATTTTCCACATTTTCTCAAACTAGTCCACTATAGGATCCTACCATTACATGCTTCAAATGATGTTATTTATCTAAAGTCTAGTACTTATACTAGAAATGGTAGTTTTAGAGTATTTTTGGTCTGAACAAAGTCAATGAACCTTAGGAGTTAAAGATCATTTTTCCCCTATTTTCACTCATCGTTTGTTGTGATGTTGAATGCTTGTCATTGGCTTCAAAATTGTATAGAAGGTGTTAATAATCAAGGTTTAGGTACTCTAATGCACCTTCATCCTGATTATTGAATACCTTGCACCCTGATCAAATTGTAAGAAAAAACACAAATGTCCAAATAGTCCATTGAGCGTCTATTATCAAGAATAATTTTAGATGGTATTCGAAAGATTGACGTCATGAACATTTTTGTGTTAGAAGGTGAAAAGAAAATCTCCTTGTACAAGTGAGATAGTGATAGGTATAACAATTCATTTGGAATATGTGAATTAAGATATAATAGGACCTCTACCACTCTTATTTAAGTGAAATGTAGAAATTGTATTAAAAAAAGAATTTCATACCTCATTTAGATACAATAGAATATCTTTTTCAAAAAACATTGTGGTATCAATATGAGTTTTATCTTCAAAAATCCATTGAAGGCTTTTAGACTTCAGTTAAAAGTTATGGACAAATTTTAGGGAGTGTTTAAAAATGTCTAAAATTTATCAGTTCCGCCCCCCTCTAAAATTCATTCATAATTCTTAAGTGGAGTCTCTAAATCTCAAGTCGATTTTTGGAGATGAAATTTACCTTGATTCCACAACTTCTACTAGTGCAAAGTTTTTGTCACTACAAGAGAATGGGGTCTTTTAAGTAGTGTCCTAGACATCATATCTTTTAAGTAATTTCTTTTAATACTTCTTTTAAGTAAAATTTTACTTAAAAGACACATTAAAAGACATTACTTAAAAGACATGATGTCTAGGACACTACTTAAAAGACCCCATTCTCTTGTACTGTGTGAGAAAAATATTCCTGCTAGGCCTAAATGAGGTATGAAATTCTACTTTTTTGCGTTTTCACTTTAAGTATAAGTGGTGAAGCTCCTATTAGTTGTAATTCACATATCCTACATGGATAGCTTTACTTACCACTCCTTCACTCATATAAAGAGCTTTTCTTCTTACCTTCTAGCACACAAAATCATGTAAATGGTTTTATTAATGTAAATGACACAAAAGCTATTTAATTGGTTTAATTTGTTAATTAAACATTGTATACTTTGCTATATTGCATTTTGTTGCTTTAGATGAGATTTAGCTACATAACAAGAAAGTGAGACCCTTGATTGTGGCGAATATGGGAATTGTGCTACAATAGTGTGATATCAATGTTGTGATGTGGCCAAACTTTGACCAAGCCAAATAGTAATATTTATTATCTTGACAACTAGTCACTCTTTTAGAGCAAGGCAAATAGGCTTGAAAGTTGAAGTTGTTTCACAAAAGAGCAATCCTCAAGCTCTTCTAATCAATTGCAAAGAAAATCTTCAACCTACAAACAAAACAACACAAAAATGCTAGATAAGAGTGAGTAACTTTAACCTTGAAGTGTACCAACATCCAACTTCTCGCGATGTACAAATTGAAACTCTAATTTATTTTTCATTACAACTTGGATGAAAGTCATCCTAATTCTTAGAGATACTTTCTGAAGTTGTTGTCCTATCCAAGGATTAGATTTGGTGTCATTAGAATACATATTTTTCTAAAATTACAAGTGTGGAAGATTGTCAAATGGTTGACAAAGCCAAAATTGCATTGACTCTAATTCAAATATAGAATTGCAAAAATAAAGTCATAGAATCAAAGAATACAAAAATTCCAAAAAATCACCATGTGAAGAAAACCTCATTTCAAAACCAATACAACAAAACGTACCCAAAAAAGACAATATTTTGCTTGTAATTGAATTTAGAAGGAAAATCTGAATTTTTCCTTTCAAAATTTATACAAAATATTGGTAATAGCATTGGTAAATGTAACCATATAGATAGAATCTACAATAAAGGATTTTGGTCATGAATAGTATTTTGGTTTCCAATGAATACTTTTGAATTTTTTTTTAAACTTGATGATTTAGATGGATTCAAAAAGGATGATTTTTTATGGAAACCAACTTGTTTTTATTTTTTACAGGGTTGACCCTTAAACACTAAGCTAGTGTCTGTGGTAATCGTGAATTTTGATACCATGAGATTCATTTGTTCAAAAAAAATTCAAAAGCACTTGTTGGAAGTCAAAGCACAATAGAAGATCTTTCCTTTCTACCCTTAATTTTGAGGATGAATAGTTGCATTGCTGTCCTACATAGAGAGATTTCCTCTTGTTCATTGACCAGAATATGGCCTTTGTGTCGTTTATGGGTTAAGGTAGAACCACTCATAACATATCAACACTCCATCACCAACCTATAGACTACATTTATTTCTAGTAAGGCTGGAACAAATTTTCAACCAGAGCTTGGAATGCATATATATATATATAACACATGTTCTAAACTAGTGAGTAAGAAAGTAGGAAGTGATGAACATGAAAGGAATTCTTCAGTGATTGTAATTGAAAGAGTCAGATAGACATTAGATGTAGGTCTACAATACTTTTTGCCTTTCAAAATTTATAGTAATTTTAGTTCATGTGATAAAATTACCAAAGTTTTTGCAATCCCCATTATTTCTATCATTGCACCCTTGCAAATATTTGCTTTGCCTTGCACTGTAGGAAATCATGTCTAAAGTACCTTAACACATCCGTTATGGGTGGTTCTACTTTAATCCTAGATTGCCGCCAACGCCATTTTGTAGTATTTGGATGATAGTCCAAGGTCATTTGAAGAGGTTAACAATAATTTTTTCATCCATTTTTTTTAATGATCTTTCATGTTGAGTTACAAAGAATATCTTCCAATTGAGTTTTTAGTCTAACTAATATGTGTTTTCATGTAGTTGAGAAGTAAGTAAAGAAAATGGATGACAAAATTTGCCATTTTAGTGTATGTTGAGAAATTGAGTAAATCTGAAATTTCTCCACAAAAATGATATTTCTTGGGTTGAAGCCCAACTAATGAAATGAAGTTCCTCTACTGTAGTTTCCACTCCAATTGGAATTTTGAGAAAATTCGTAATATTTAATATTTTAATGCAATTTGAACTTTGGATGTATTTTCAATGTTTATTGCCTTCTATTTATAGAAGTGCACGAAAATTAAGTTTACACCATGATGTTTTTCATTGTAATGTACACGCATGGTGAAATTTTCAGATTTTTTGGAGATAAAATTCCGTTTGATATGATTTTTTCTTCACTTTTTCTTCAAAAATTCTCAGAAAAATCAATTTTCTTCAAAAAAAATCTAAATTTTTTGTGAAGTAGAGAAGACATGTAATTCCATCTCTGAAAAATATATTAAAAAGATTTCATACATATCTGGTTCTAAAATGGAAATAAATTGAGTGACAACCAATGAGGCTTGGAATCAGTGGTTAACTTAAGGTAGGTAAACCCAAAAGCGCCACTTATTCATACTGAGCCTAGTTCCTGCTTTTAATTAGTTCAAATTTTTATGTAGTCTTGTTGGCAAATGAAAGCGTACCAAAGAACGCAGGATTTGGATACCGTATGCAAAAGTTATTAACAGTCAGAGTCTGTTTCTGAAAGTGCCATCTACAGTCTGTGAACATGACTGATTTCGGAAATGTATGTGCACTGTAGATGGCACTTTTAGGAACAGGGCACTTTTGGGTGTACCTACCTTATAGGTCCGTCCTTTAAGGGTTAAACTCCCAGACAGAACAAGGGCAGCAGCTGAGCGGGATACTGTAAACCAGGCCAGCCACCTGCTCAGCAGCTGCCGGCCTTCTGGCCTTCTGCAGCGTCTGGTTCGGAAATGGGGGCCCGTCCTTGCCCGTCCGACGTCGCAGAGGCAGGGCTTACACCCCCATGTGCGCAGTCCTCGTGTCCAACTTTGGACGTCAGCAGCGCTGCTTCGAACTTACGGAGTAATTGCGTGCAGTGCCGTGCACCCAATTCTTCGATCTGATGTCTGCAAAGCCTCCTGTGCAGCCACAACTCCACAAACAATCGATCGATCCTCGAGTTTCCCAACTGCAATCACAAATCCCACATTCGCACAAGATGTACGTGTGGACCCATCGGATCCACAACTCATTAGCAAACATCTACGATTGCATACATCGAAAGCACGAAAACCAATAGCAGCATGAGCTGAAGCTGGAGCCTGCATTTCGTTTGATGTCTGCGTTCCCAGGATCCACGAATTGCAGCTAGTTCTGTGCTCCGTCGATCGAGTAGCGGAAGCGAATGGCGTCCCCAGCTGTGGTGAGCCAGTGGGCGGATGCACCGCACGTCGTGATAGTCCCGGTGTCCTCATCAGGTCACTTCATCCCGTTTCTTGCATTCGCGCGGCGTTTGGCAACCGCGGGCGTCGTCGCCACCATCGTCACCTCTGACAAGCATCTCCTGGAGCTTCAAGCTTCCCTCGGGACCACGCAAGAAGGCGACCCTCTGCGCATCGTCGGATTGCGTGACAAGACTTCGCTCGAACTCTCCCACAACGAATGGCAGGTGCGCCTGCGGGAGGTTTCATCGGAGGAGCGTCGAGTGATCGACCTCTTGGAATCCACCATCGCGGATCTCACCTCGTCGGCGTCGCTAAATCTCGTCGGGGTGCAGCCCGCGACTCCACCAGTGTGCATTGTACATGACATGTTCGAGTGCTGGCCGCAAGAGGTGGCGGACAGATTGCGGATTCAAAAGCATTTGTTGTACGTGTCCCCTGCCGCGTCGCTTTCGTGTGCATTGCAGTCGCAGCGTCTCTTCGAAAAAGGCTTGTTTCCCATCACTCGCGGAACGAGAGAGCGAATTTTCGATGAAATTCCCGGTCTCCCACCAACAGCAGCGTTCGATCTCCCCGCGCCGTATTCGATTCCGTCCATGTACAAGTGGATGCGGCTCCGTCACAACCGATTCCGAGAAGCAGACGTCATACTGCTCAACACATTCTACGACCTCGAGAAGCCCGTGCTGGACGCCTTGCGGAACGACGTCTTGGGATCCCCAGACGTGCAAGCGAAGTGTCTTCTCGACATTGGGCCATTGCTGCCAGAGTCTTATGTCAACGATGACCACGAATCGCCGGACGAGACCGATCCCGACCCCTGTATCAGCTGGCTCAACACTCGAGCCTCGAATTCTGTACTGTACGTTTCGTTTGGAAGCGTTGTGACGCATTCGGCACCCCAGTTACGGGAGCTCGCACTGGGAATAGAGGCGAGTGGGGTGTCGTTTCTGTGGATTGTGCGACCGCCTAACGCATCCACCTTCTCTGCGGCGTCCGAATCAGAGTCCGTGACGGAGTTTCTTCCGTCAGGGTTTGAGGAGCGCGTGCGGGAGCGCGGGCTGTGCTACTCCGGATGGGCGCCGCAAATGCGAATCCTCAAGCATCCGTCAGTTGGTGGGTTTCTGAGCCACTGTGGGTGGAATTCTACGCTGGAAACCGTCACCGCCGGTGTCCCCGTGCTCGCATGGCCGGAATCGGCCGAACAGCATTTGAATCGCAGGTTTGTTGCAATTCCTCCCAACTACCCACAATCATTCATCAATCTCTTGCTAGATGTCTCTCTCTCTCCCCCTCAATTGATTGCAATTCTGCAGGTTCTTGGTGGACACCCTGAAAGTGGCGATTGAGTTGAAGGGAAGAGCTTACACAAAAGAGGAGCTAGAAAGGGAGGAGGTGAGGCTGGTGCGGTTCATGACTAAAGAGGAGATTGAGAAGAAGGCGAGGAGCTTGCTGCACGAGGCGGAAGGCAAAGTTGCGCGAGAGAATGTTAAGAAATTGAGGGCCAGAGCTCGCGAAGTGGCAGCTTCCGAAGGGTCTTCACGCAGAAGTTTTGAAGCTTATGTTCGTCTCCTTCACGACAGTCGGGTAGCATCAGCGCCATGCCCGTAAGTGCGGCTGTGGCTCTTCGAATCCTAGCTCATTTTCCATCGCTGAGAACAACTTCTACAGGACGCTTGTTGACGTATATATGATCTGCAATTGAGTCGAAGTGACTCGTCCATCGATCCGAAGAGCTGCAAATTCATTAGGCCTGCCATTGGAAGACATTCCGCATTGCAAATCGATAAACCTGATAACCTTGAAAAAACCAACCTCAGAATAGAATGATCTGCAAAGTGCTCGTGATAACAGACGAGCGCAGAAGAATGATCGAGATCGAAACTGCCGTCTCTCCGAATCAGTTTGCCAGGATCAGAGTTAGACTTCCGAGCGAGCGACTCCATCACTAATAGAGTGAGGTATGAGCACCCATTGCTGCGACTTGTTGCAAGTACTCAAACCCCGCCCTGTTTTTTTCTTATTACACTAGAACTTCTAATAAAACTCCGTCTTTGAAGTAATAACATCCGCAATGTCATTTATAGGTAAACCTCGGACCACTAGGCTAGTCACTCTGGAAATCATCCTTTAGGGTATTGTGCTAACCTTTTGTTTAAAAGAACCCAAGAGCATTCATTGGAGGTCAAACTATTATCCAATGTCTCCCCTTTTTACACAAAATTTCAAGGATGAACATCTATATTTCTATCATACAAAGAAGGATTCTCTACCATCCATTGCACACAAGATTGGACACTTAGCGTGCACAACAATGTTATAGGATTAACCCTGTAAGGACACACCCAAGGTTGAAATGTAACCAATGGATGACTTTCAAAATCATTGTAGAAAGGAAGAGTGCACTTATTGACCCCCAAATCAAATCATTTTTGAGTAACTACCTTGGTCATAGGCCAGCATCTTTTTAGGATTACAATGGTCTACACAACACAGCTGGTGAACTAGTGAACTCTGTAGTTTTTATTCACTCTGGATCAAAGAGGACAAGGCATTGCACAATTCATATCTACAAAGAATTAAAAAAAGCTTGAGTAGATTCTCATCGAGGTTCTCATTTACAACAGTGTTTGTCACTACATTAAAATGGAGTTATAGCACCCCCTTAAAAAAAAAAAAAGCTACAAAGCCTAAACCCTAAACTATACTACAAAAGGGTTTAAGCTTCCATTTGCAACACAGCTGCTTGTTGATCTGCTAGCACCTGACCTTGCAAAACTATTCAAAACAGCCTTTTCTAACTCAACCTTGCACTCCCTACTTTGAAGCTCTTGCATCAACAACAACGCTACATACTTTTATTTGGAGTGCTAGGCCTTGCAAATCTTGTTCTAGGTTAGCTACCAAATTGAATACAACATGATTCTGTTATTAAAGCACTAGCTTCGTTCTAGAGTTTTGAACCCAATTAAAAAAAAATCAACTTCAGTTGAGTACCTTCGACACCTCTTTCATGGGATGAGTTCGAAATGCAACAACACACAACACAAGGAAACTCTCTGATTGTATTCTAACCACATGCAGCAAATGCAATTGGATTTTGAATTGCATCAGCAAGAGCATTGAGAACACAACCCTTAAAACTCAAAAGAGAAGAAGAATGAAAAACCTTTAAATCCTAAAACCAACGTGAATGAAGAGGCTCACATGGGAATAGAAAGCAAGTGCTCCTCTTTTGGAAGTAGACCTTTAAAAGAGGAAGTAAGTTTGCGTTAAAGGGAGGGATTGCGCTGGCGCACAAACCAACGGCACTTTGTCCGCGGTGACGTGATAGGACTCAGGGTCCACTTCAATAACAGGCGTGGCAGTGTTGAGCTTCATGTCCGCCTTGCCGATATTGCGCACATTTTGCACTGCTTCCACTCGTTTCTCCAAACCATAGGCAGCTTTCACACCACCCTCTAGTGCCACCTGCAAGCACAAATCATTAATTAATCACCCATCAAATCAAAGAGAGAAGATAAATGAATGAAGAGTTTGTTGAAGATAGTTCCACAAAATTGGGTACATTCAAACCAAGGGAGAATATGGCTTAACCGTATCAATGAAGTTGGAAATGCAGTTTAGACCCTTCTTTCAAACTTGTCAAATTCCTTATTATCACACTTGGATACAACATAATATGATAGTGGGAGTACGTCTGTTCCCTAAGATTTTGATGAACAAACAGAAAATGTGATATTTAAGTGCTCAGGGCGTCTTGAGTATGGTAGAGTTATTTCTAAACTATCAGTATTTGGAAGGTTACCTTGCTGACAAAAGCAATGGACTGGGCACTGCTCGCCTTGCCATGAGCTCCAAACATGGGTCGCATGAGTACCTGTTCCAAAACCAACACAAGTCAGGGCTAAGGCTCTTTTAAGATAAAATGGTAAAATCTTCCGCATAAGCATTTGAGCACGGTTCCTGCTGTTAACTTATTGATGGGTTTCGTTTCAAAAACGGATTCTGGATTCTCTTATCTTAGCATGTATTTTTCGGACTCCATCTAAATAAATTGTAAGTTTTCAAAGTGCTGAAATCATAAGTTTATGGAGTTGACCCGATGCTCTCACGACGAATATAGTCTTTACGATTTAGGAAAGAATCTGTGAGGAACCATCTTGCAAAATGGTCACCAACAGGTGTAGTCATCTTAGATGTGTCACAATTTAGTCATTAGATCTTCAAGTGTCTATAATAGGTGTAGTTATCTAAGAGGTTTTGTAAGATAGGTAAAACGTGTCAATTCCTGATTGCTTAAACCTCCTGATTAAGTTACGTGGACACACAAAAAGTTCATCATTTTGCTTAAAGTTGCTGTTTGAATACAGGAATGCCAAACATCATGTGAGTAGAAATGCGCACCGGTTCAGGAGTGGGGATGCTGGCATTGGCATCTCCCATTTGTGCCCAAGCAATGAAGCCTCCCTTGAGAATCAATTCAGGCTTTGCTCCGAATAGACCCGGTTTCCACAGCACTAGATCAGCAAATTTGCCTACCTACACGACACACACAACATGTACATCTTGAACTCCAGTCAGAATCCCCCCAAAGGACTAAATGTATGGAAAGTGCGCTACAATCAAATGATAACACGATAAGTGTGCAAGATATCTCAGAGTTTCATTTTACAGGTCATATTAAAGAAGTTAGAATATATTAAATTCACAAGGATTAAGAATGGTCAACACCTGAAGAATTTTAATGCTTTAGGGCTAAAAAACAGTTTGAATCGATGCTACAATCAACGATAACAACTGTGCAAGATACCTCAAAATTTCACTTTAGAGGTCAAATTAAAAATGGTAGAAGGTATTAGATTCCTAAGGATTAAGAATGGATAGCATACGAAGAATTGGAATGTTTGGAGACTTCGAGATAGTGTGAATCTGTGCTTCAGTGTTACAAGAGGGCAGGAAGTTCCAAGATGTCACTGTTTGGAGGCCATATTGTAGAGATCTGAGTGTAATTGAATTTCTAAGATGGAAGAGGAGTGGCAACATACGAAGAATATAATGAGGAGCGAGCTTTCACCTCCACAGAACCGATGAGGTGAGAAAAGCCATGTGCTATGGCTGGGTTGATTGTATACTTGGCAACATATCTTCGAATGCGTAGATTATCGTTGTCTACATTCTTCACTTCGGGAAGCTGCCCGCGCTGCATTTTCATCTTGTGGGCTGTTTGCCAGGTTCGTGTTATGACCTGCAATACATGAAATGAATTATACACCGGAGACACCTTGGAACTGGACATGACGCCTAGAAAATTTGAGTATTCATTGATGCCCATCCACTCATTTTCTTAATAAAAAGAAACAAATTGAAACAAATTGAGAGATGTGAAAGAATTCAATACTGCATAGGAGTGACTGTTAATCAAATAAGGTGTAAGGTAAGCAGACCTTTTTGCAATCCCTGCCTAATTGCATCATAATGTAGACCTCATTTGCATTTGGGAACCTAAATGTATGGTTTTCATTCTTCGCTTATTCATGCGAAACAAATCTCATAAGACAAGTATGACAATCTTAGATTTAGGTTTCGAAATAAAGAGAAGGTATACACTGTGACGCAATTAGGTGGGGATCATATTAGGTGTAGTCTTAGCATTTGCAACTCAATGATGACGCAATGTTTCAAGGGCTAAATAATCTTACAATAGCAAGTAATTTGGAAAGTGTGAAAGGGTTTAGAATGAAACCTCGCCAATCCGGCCCATTGCTTGAGAATCAGATGACATCATGCTGATGGCCCCCATGTCATGAAGGATGTCCTCAGCAGCTATTGTCTCCCCCCGAATCCGAGATTCTGCAAAAGCAACATCCTCTGAAATGTTCCTGTTGAGATGATGACACACCATCTGCACAGAAGTGCATTTGAATCAGGCCATATGGTGCAAACTCAAAATCAAATTAATGTTTGTACTTGGTGTTAAGAAGTGGTGTCAGCAAAGTGAATCCACTCCAAAGGTGCACCTAAACTCATTCCTAAAATCCTCACTAACCTCCATCTTAATTTCACATGAGAACATAACTAAAGTTTTTCTGAGTGATTTCACATGAAAGTGCCTGGGAATTTTTTAAGCATCTCACCTGGCTATTAATTGATCATTGCAAGTCATGAAGGAGAACAAATAAAAATCAAACAAGAGGCTACGTATTAAAAACAAACTAGTGGCTAATTGCAAGTGTCTCTACCAAAATAATTTTCACACGTCTCTACGTAATCTTTAGTAAAATACGATGTGTATTGTTGATTGATTGAAAACTTCAAAAGTTCCAATCAACAATCTTAGATTTCACTTGTCACAATTCTGCTATACACAAGAAATTTAGCCATTGAATGAAGCATTCCACCATGCTTTAATTACTTTTAACACATGCCTCATTTTTATTAGGCAAAACATCTTTCTGCTTTTTCAAACCATTGTTTAGTCTCTTTCCTTAGGGTAGAGAACACAAATAAAATGCACTCTCATCACTGCTAAAGGAAAGAAATTTGGTCAAGGCGAGTACCAGCATATCCAGGTGCTCATCTATGGTATTGACTGTATAAGGCCTCGTGGGGTTTGTCGAAGACGGCAAGACATTTGGCAAGCCACAAACTCGAATGATGTCAGGTGCATGACCACCACCTGCACCCTCGCTGTCATCCAACAAATGTTAAATTCTCTAATATCACATCCTAAGTCTTTTCACAAAACCTTAGAGACAGGACAGAATTCCTTCAAAACACACCCTCTATTTTCATTATCACACTAAGACATGGTACAAGAAGTTGCATACAGATATGACGATGAGGAATTTGACAATCATGAAAAGGATTTCACACCACTTTCTTGACTGATACGACCTTATGTAATCACTTTTACATGCAACACTATTGATTGAAACAATGTTACAAAAACTCCTTTGACAATCACATGCATTCCGGGAACTTACGCTGTGACATTAAAGACCGTGTAATAAGAGCTTCTGATACTGCAGTGCACAACAAATGATATGGGTGTGACATAAAAACCTGTGGTAAGTATGAATCGTCCGGCCTCCGAATGCTTCAATGGACTGCTCGACACATCCCGATTCATTCAATGTGTCTGTGTGGATAGTCACCTGCAGGAAAGTACAATAAGCGGTGTCAGATCCTGCTCTGCTATTCTAGTTCTGTTACTAGATTGAGCGAATAAAACTCTTCTTCCCTCAAAGTAAAGCTTCGTTGTGTAATTTTGGAACACGACTATGAAATTGCCTTCTTCTGCGGGAAAACTCTGGCATCTCCTAATGATCGAATCCAGGAGAGAACATGAAGCTGCAATATGCTACAGAGATATTCCGAAGAAGCAGTACTTTGATCATAGGAAAACAGGGTCTTAGGAAGAGGATATTAAAACCGTTATGGACCGACACTGACCCTTTCTCGCCTTCAGTCCCATTGGCTGGTCTTCAATTAGAAAGTTGAGTGTAAGCATGAATTGGATACTAATTTTTTAATGGAAATGGGATTGTCTACTATCGCTTCAATAGTGGTCCACAACCTCCCACTGTTTGAAGGGTAGCATAAGAGATCATCATACATAGAGTGGTTTTGGCTCTTGTACGTAGAATGATCATATCAGTGAGAGATTGCGACATCACGCTGATTAAACGGAAGCGCACACCCACCTACTGGTTAAAATGCTGAACCCTTAAAGGTCATAGTTTTTCAAAATACATTACCAAAAAGACGTGTTGCATCAGGTGCACTAAGAATCAGGCAGAGGGAGCTACCTGTACGTCATATTCATCAGCAACATTGAGACAATTCCTGATTGCAGCTGGCGTGGTTCCCCAATCTTCATGGAGTTTCAATCCTACAGCACCAGCTCGTATAATATCTGGCAGCCCTTCCACATCAGACGTGTTTCCCTGCAGAGAGAAAAAGGTCCATGAGGTGCAATTAATCATTATGCGTGTTTTTCCAAACCATGTGTACCACACTCGCTAAGTCACACACTGACCTCAATAGCATGAAAAGAGTACCTCTAAAGAGACATGGCCTGCAGCTATGGGTCTCTAACCAAAGCCAAGAGATGCTAAAAAATGTGAACCAAATTTAGAATTTCATACGTTCATACGTTCATACCTTGCCAGTAAAACCTAAGTTGAGTGGAAACTGGTCTGTGGCCTGCAACATGAGACGCATGTGCTCTGGAGATGGGGTGCAAGTTGTTGCACAAGTGCCATGGGCTGGCCCAGTCCCACCCCCTAGCAGCGTCGTAACGCCTGACAACAATTTTCCAAATTTGTGTTATTTGAAAACAACATTTTGAGGAGATGCCTCAACACCAATAAAAGAGGAATCCAAATTTTCTGTGGACAATCATAAGCTCATGTCACGTGGAAGATACCAAACCCTATAGGAACATACTGGACACTCACTGTGAATGTCAAACTTGTAAGTTTATTTTTTTTGGTTGCCATCTACAATGGGAAGATTGAGTTCCCACAACTCCTAGAGAATGTTTCATACGACTGAATGGTGACTAGATGACTTATTTTGTGTACACTGTTAACACCACTTAGACAAGACACGACTAGAGAACGTCAAAACAAGCTACAGCTTGGAAGAGTGACTAAAAACAAAAAACGAGAAGCTGTTATTATCTTTACAAAATCACTCCAAGTAGACCTGAAGAAAAGGCACAAAGAGAACTAAGCATATAGGAAAACATGAAAAAAAGAAAGTGAACAAGATCCCAAGGCCTTTAGTAAAAATTAGACTATATCAAGAAGTTTCTGAAAAGGTCTAATGTTTGAATCGTCTTTGTATGAATTTTCCTTCAATTATCCAGTTTTTAACGTGACTTTCAAAACATCAGGGAGATATCACAATTGACAAAGGACTCGGCATCGATTCATTTTCTTAAAAAGAGGGAAAGAAGTACCAGACGCAATAGCTTCATCTGCAAGTTGTGGACATATGAAGTGAATATGGGTGTCCACTCCACCAGCTGTAAGGATCAGACCTTCCCCAGCAACTACCTCTGTGTTGACCTTGCAAAATCAAGGCCACCGTCTCAGCTCACAACAGACTATTCAAGAGTATTCGTGCCATAATGATACAGTTATTAACAATTTAGGTTTTCTTTCCATCTTGTACCTACTTCTACTTAAGAATTTCTAAAGAGAAAAAATCAAGTTTCTTTTTTGAGATTTTTTCTCCTAGACTCTCAACTCAATCCTCCATCATAAAGGTCTTTTACCTCAAAACTTTGTAATGCAAAACTTAAGAGGATTTGAAGCCTTACAATCTAGTTTGAAAAGGTGAAAAAAAAGCATTTTTTCACTTCAAAATACAATCTAGAAGGTCAAAGTTTCTAAAATTTTCTCCGCACATTTAAAAACTAGTCAAGCGCAAGATCCTACAGGTTGGGTATGCACCAAAAATAAAAATAAAATAAAATTTAATTTTAACTCTTTGCAATAAAAATGGCAGCTTTGTAATGCTTTTTGGTAAAACATAAACTTAAAACTTTCAGGCGTTGATCAAATTAATGTATAAATTGCCAAAGAAGTGATTTTAGGACATCCACCAACAAAAATTTGACCCTTCCATAACTTTTACATACAAACCCAAATAATAAACACTTTAGTGCTTCAATATCCTCTTTCGTTTACCTATACTGTATGACCATCAATAAATTTGACCAATCTAATAACATCAATACCTATCTATTGTCAAAAAAGTGATTTCAGAACATCTAACAACATAACTTCAACTCTCCATTTCATATCCTTCAGATACGGTATCCAAACACCACATTCTCCAGTGCGTTAAAATCCCCCTTCAAACATTAATCCCAAAACCACTTCTGTGACAATAGGTTCATTTACTTCGAAGTTCCTATTGTCAGACAAGAGCATTAAGAGCCAGCCTCAAGCTTTTAATGTTCTCTCTTTGACAATAGGAACTTCTAATGAGCTTGCTTGCGGTCACAGTAAGTACACGTTCTTGTTTCTGATGCACAAACAAGAACATTCAAACTTCGACTCCTATCTTCATAACTTTTGCAGACGCTATCCAAATAACACATTCTTCGGCACGTTGAAATCCTCTTTCATTCACGCATTGATTCCCTCACATCATAACTTTCACATACAGTATCCGAACACCAAATTCCTTGGCACGTTCAAATCCTCATTAAAACAATAGAATCTCCAACAATAACATCTCCAAAAAAAGTTTGAGTTTGACATACCCCAACTATCATGCCTTCCGTCACCCCCTCCATGACATCCGGGTTGCCTGCTTTCCCAATCCCCACAATCACACCTCCTTTGATGCCGATATCTGCCTTGTAGATCCCAGTATAATCAACAACAAGCGCATTGCCGATGACGGAGTCCAGCGTCTCATGTTCCCCATAGCCACTGGCCTGTCCCATTCCGTCTCGGAGGACTTTCCCTCCTCCGAACTTGCACTCGTCTCCGTGGGAGGTGAAGTCTCTCTCCACTTGGAGGAACAAGTTGGTGTCGCCGAGTTGGACCTTGTCGCCAGTTGTGGGACCGAATATGTGGGCGTAGTGCTCCTTGTCCACTTTGGTGGTCAGCAGGGGAGTCTCTCCGGAGACGCCAGTCCTGCACAGAAGGTCACAGGCAGGGATGTTAGAGCTGTGAGTCATTGGTTGTATATATTAGTGAGCAGGATTTGCTGAAAGAAATTCTTTTAAATAAGAAAAAGAGAAGCAGAGTGGCAAAAATTCAATGATTGTTTACATTAGTGCGTTTCAGGTTTTTCTCAAAAAGAAAAAGAAAAGCAAAAAATGAGAAAAACAGAAATTATAGCACACATTCAATGTTCAAAATCTAGGTAGCTTCATGCAGTTGTTTGAGGAAGGCAATGGACGTACAATGCATTTGGCTCATGAGCATGCAAAAACTTTTTGTCTCGAATGCCTTCCATGATCACTGGGAGACGAGAAGGGTCAACAGGACCTGTGGCCAGGCCGTTTCCTCCTTTGATGACCTTCTTTCCGCCAATGCTGACCAGTGTTACTGTCTTGGTATCACCTGGCTAATATTTCAACAAAAAAAGCTTTTAGTTGCTTAACCCCTAGGTACCCAAATGACTAAATAAGGTTGTCTATGAATACAGGAATTGGAATAAATCATTTAAGAGAAAGACCAGAAAGAAAATATCATGGTCTACTTTTTTGGATGATAGACATATGTTTTGGAAACCACTATTTGCTTCCAATATGATCTTTTTATTCTTAGTTTAGGCACTTCTAAGAGCTAAAGGTGGAGCCTGTGCACAGAGAAATAAACAAGCTTCCATACATCACATTACAAGAAAGTTTCCAGATTTAGTCCCTGAGAGTTCCATTCAATTTCCCAGAATAGTTGATCATCAATGAGTCAAAAACTACAACACTCCGCAACATTTGGAGTCTCTGCAAACAAGGTGATTTTTTCACGTCATCATGCAAAACCAATATTCTTAAGCATTGCGAAATAGTGAAGACAGTGAACTGAGCATCTTGGACACCAAAATGACTCGGGAATTTTTTCTAACGGATGTCACATATTTACCTCAAATCGGACAGCCGTGCCAGCAAGGATATTGAGACGCATGCCATAGGCTTTCTCTCGGTCGAAAATAAGATAAGGATTGGTTTCGATGAAGTGGTAATGACTACCAACCTGAAAAACTTGCATATTTGGAACACTTGGATTAGAGGCAGGTCAATCTCAAAATGGTAAGAAGCTACACCAGAAGAAACTTTGCATATTCGGAACCTTAGTTCATTTAGCTCGTCATCGATGTGTCAAAAAAGTCATACACTTATCAAAGATATAAAGTCCATGCTGACAAAAATACATAACATTCTTGAGGAGTTGCTTTTAAGGACCATTGCAAAAACAATCTAGATTCACTTTGAGCAGCATCAAAACCATTGGAAAAAGGATAGGCCATTCATTACGATATAATAAGCATGCTCCCTACAATAGATTTTTGAGTACCTTTTATAGTTTCCTCTACAACTGCTTACGAAGGTTATGTCGTACGTCTGCCTCAGGAATATTATATGCAAAACCAAAGTTCTCCAAGAGTCGAGCAATATTGGAAACAAGGAAGCACGAGCCTTAAAGCCAAACGCATAAGAAATGTCGTCTACATTCAAGTAATGAATAGAGGTTTGGAGGAAGCATGAACCTGAATGGGTCGATCTGCACGATTGCTGACTGTTAACATAATAGCTCTCCGACCTTGGTTGATGACGATCTCACCTTTCCCAGGAATCAATTTCCCTGGCTGGCTGGCTTCTATCTCGAACTGGAAGGCACCCAAAGGCGGCACTGTGAAATAGACACCAATGATTAGAATTAGCGAAACAACATGAATCCATTCACTGAAATTAACCCCAAAAAACTCAAATTTGGCCTCCTGTTTTTTCCAGACTCAAATGGGGACTTTCGTTTGTTCAATTTCAATTCTTTCTTTCAATAAAGGACTGAAACTTCGTGGTTTGAAAATGATCAAGCTGATCGATCGTAATATGAAAAATAGAACTCTGAGGAGACCAAATTTTATATCACTGGAATTAGTGAAAATGACACTTCCTATTGTGCACTGTCGAATGATTGTTTTTGCGCACCTGGGAGAAATGAGCCATGCAAAGCAAGCGCTAAATCTCCATTTTCAGATGAAAAGGGGTTATGAATTGTGACAAGCTTTGTCCCATCTTGAAATGTTCCTTCAACCTGCAATCACATTATCGCAATAGTCAGGAAACCTTAGCAGTGGACTGGAGTCCTCCAGTTCAATACTAACCTCATATCCTTCATCTAGCAAATTGAAGTGTACCAAAATGTGACGTTCACGTGCTGAATACAAGGGCATTCAAGTGCTCTTATAGGAACATCGCAAATGGAGACTCGTAGCTCCAAAATCCAAGATAGGCATAGATCTGAGATTCAGATAGGTGTCTCAAACTGCTCCTACTGAAAGCCTTTTGTTAAAATCCCAAACCCTAAAACCCTAAAATATGAAAATGGTCCAGATTTGAGATTTAAGATGAATGTTCCAAACTGCTCCAGTTCCCAGTTGAAAGTTCATAGTTTACCAAGTGTGCTAAATATTAGAATTACACCAATGTGATGAATGTGACCGTTGCTGAGAGTTGATGAAACAGAAGGTGAAAATTACTGACCTGAACTGACTCAACAAGATATGGTACTCCAGGCAGCACTTGTCGCCTGAAAACAAAAAAATCACTTAGCATCAGCAGTACTACCAAAAACAAAACATGAAAAACAACTAACGCATTCCTAAGAAGTTTCACCATTTAGGTTATTTCTGACTTGAAATGCATAAACCAAGGCACTAAAAAACTCTCTCCGAATAAAAATATATCCCCAAACAACAATAGGGAGTGTAAGAGGGACTCCAAGTTCAAAGGTTTGAGCAATTTTGAACCCTCAATGCTCATCATGCGAACTCTCACAGACGGATTTTCAAACCTTATTAAGAATCATCTCTCATTGTCAAACGTAAGTTTCACACTTTAACAACAGGGTTATCAGAGTGCAAGCCTTCTATTCCACAATCAAAGGTGATTCTCAAGCACCATTTGCAAACTCAACGCAGGGGTTTTGTGTTAAGCTAAAGATCAACTGCACAAAACTAAGTGTCAAGAGATTAAGCATTTTCACACTTTAACAAAAATCAAAGTTCACATATATGGCCAGTGGTGCCTCTAATGAACTGTATGTTTAATGGAGACATGTTTGCTGGAATGAAGAGGACTCCAATTTCCAAATAGCAGACCAGATACTTAAATTTGAAAGCATTTTTAAAGTAGCGCCGTAGCCAATTTTTTCAACCCCAAGTGCAAAAGCAAAAGCAAACGCACGCATTCCAAAGTTTTGGTGACCTAACCTTCCCAACATGTGCTTGCCAAGGTCCATCAGCTCGGCCACCGACTTGCCCTCCCTGATGAACTCCAACACCTATTCCACCACATAATTAATTCCAGCAACAAAGATTTAACAGAAGTTAAACCAACCCTATTCCGTTTTGAAGAGGTTCTTACAAGCAGGGCGTCCCCATCTCAAGCAACTAAAGTATCTCAAGCTAGCAAAGACTCTTATACTTACTTCAACAATTGAAACTAGCAACAAAGTTTAGTTACAAAGTTGGTACAAGAGTCTTAGACCTATTTCAACAATGTTTTCACTAAAACTAAACTAATGTTATTCCACTTGTAAGAAGAACTTATTAGTTAATCCTCCTACTCCGAGGCCTCCCTTATATCGATAAAGTAGGAGGCCTTACATCACATATCCAAGAGCTTATAAATTTTGCGCAATGGCTTTGAATTTTTATATGATTTGCATGAAACAATGTTTCAATTATTCTAGAACTAAATTGAAATGTTAAACCAAATAGAAGATGCGTACTTACATGACTTTTAGGTAATCAATTTTTAGAACATCTCGATCCTTTGATTGATTCAGATTGAAGAGTTTAGTCGAGTTTTTTTCATTAATTTCCTCAGTTGTCTTGAAGTTGCTGCATTATAGGATTTTGTCTCCCTATCTTCCTCATCATCTTCAGATTGGGTTGCAGATTGGGTTGAAGAGATTAGTTCAGGTTTTAATTTCCCTTCAATCATTTTGAAATTATAACTTTACATATTTTGTCTCTTGAGCTTCGGTTTTGTGTGGAGGGTTTGGTTTGGGTTTAATTCTTTCCTACAATCAAATCGGAGTTGTCGCACTGTAATGTCTTGTCTCTCCATCTTCAGTTTGAATTGAAAATTTAGTTCAAGTTATGAGTTTCCCTTCGATTATTTTGAAGTTGCTACATTATAAAAGTTTGTCTCTCCCGTGGAAACATCAAAGAAAATCTACAACGCCGACCAAGAAGACGACTGAACACAAACTAAAACCCAAAACCCAACTCTTAAATCCCACCTGCGAGGCGATGAGTGCGACGGCCTCCGGATGATTGAGCCTTATCCCGCGCGCCAGTCGCTTCTGCGCCACGAAGGCGGCGCCATGCAACACCAGCTTGTTCACCTCCCGCGGAGCCAAATTCATCGTGAATTACTCACTCACGTTCACAGGCCTGCACAACTTCAATATCATTGGCTGCATGTACAAATGAAGTCCCTAAGCGCGGGATTAGAAATGATCTCAACATCCCTAAGATGAGTGCTGTTGATTGCGTCCTTCTGCGCAAAGTATACGCCGTTGAACACTAAAAACACTTTACAGAAGTAATCAGCGCAGAATCAGAATGACCTTCACACATTGGAAAAACTGCACGATTTCAACATCGTTTGCTCCATGTGCACTTCCTTCAAAGCTGGAGAATAAATCATCTGAAGAGACACCTTAATTGCGTCCATCTAATGAATAAACTCTCTTCTGCTTGAGGCAAAAAAATTCAGTTTATTCTGCGCAGAAATAATCCCATTTGCATTCAGCTCGATTCTACAATGCACATGCTCGTAAAATTAGATTTAGAAATTATCTCAACGTCCATTAGACAAACGCAACAGCACTCTTCTGCGTAAGCCATACTCAGTACACTATAAACACATAAAACAAGCAAAAGACGCAGAATCAAGTGCCTCACATTGACCTACTCACACTGAAAAGACTACAAAATTACAATATCATCAGCTGCTGCGTGTACAACCCCTAAAGTAGAAATCATCTCAGGAAAAATCTTCATTGAGTCTAAAGACCTATTTGCGCCAAAACAATCCCCTTGCATTCCACGCGATTCAACAACGGACCAACCCTAAGAGCGGCATTATAGATTATTTCAACATTTACTTGATGAACGCCATCAATAGCACTCTTCCGCACAATGTCTACTCCGTCCACTACATTCACTTAACAAAATCAAACAGCAGAATCTGATTGACCTACTCACATTATAGAACTACATGATTTTCAATATCACTATCTTCACTCCACAGAGCTGAAGTAGAATCATTTCAACAAAGCTCTCAATTGTGTCCATGTAATGGAAAAACGCAAGCGACAACAGTCCTCTGCATAACCCACAAATTTCAGCTACTTTTAAGCAGAGACAATCCCCTCGATTTTACATTCCGCTCAATTTTACAACGTACAATCCCCCAGGAGCGAAATTAGAAATGATCTCAACGTCCATTGGAAGGATGCAATCAACAGCACTCTTCCGCACAATGTCTACCGTTCACTACAAACACTTAACACAAGCAAACAGCGCAGAATCTGATTGACCTACTCAAACTGAAAAAACTATACAACTTCAGTATCACCATTTCCATGTGTACTTTTCTTAGTAATCATCATCTAAACAAAGTTCGTCTGCTGGAGAAACGCAAGCCACAACACTCCTCTCTGTGACGCAGCACATTCCAGTTCCTGTTGCTCGGTTCTACGAAACTCCCGTACATGAGCTCTACTTCTGATCTTTTCTGAACATCTCACCATTTCGTGACGGATTCCCGGAACCTGATCCGTGAAAAGACAATCCAATAGTTGCGGAATCGGGAATGGCGAGAAGCAGAAACGTACCAGCGTAAATGGCGTCCTTGGGGGCAACGAAGTGGCGAGAGTTGAATTGCAGTGCACGTTGTCAGGCGCCGCTGCAAATGCAGAGGATTTCTAGCAACCAATAGATCACTCACTGACAATCGCAAAAGAAAACACACACACACACACACACACACACTCTCAACCCACTTCCAGATCAGTCACCCCTCACCTTGTCACATCCAAATTCAAATCACACCCATCAATTCCACCAACCATTCTTGAACCGCTCCACCGACAATCCCATCATTCCCGAAGCGGCTGGAATCCCATCATCCTACGGGCGGAACGGAATGGGTGTCAGATAGTAGGAAGCGATGGAGAGCATTCTGATTTCGGAATTCTAGGAAACCCAGAATCGAAATCGGAAACTCTGCTGGTGGTGTCGTAATGAATTGATCGCATTGGGGGCGCCAGAAGGGATGAGAAAAGAAGAGAGGAGATGGGGAATGAGAAGAGTGGGAATGCAAAGAGCGGACATCCGTAACATTCCAAACAAGCGGGATTGGAGGGATGCACTCAAGGCGGAGAAAGCATTTTGCAAGCATGATGTGGAGGAATCTGCGAGAGGGGTCAGGTGCGCTTCCCGCATTTCCGGTGCACTTTCTTTCTTTCTTTACATATTTCACGAGGCGATGATTCCAGCCATGTTCCCTGCGAAGTTCCCAATCCAGTTCCCAATCGCGTTCTCACCTCCTTCGTCTCCGAGACTTCCTTCCTTGTTGTGAGAAGAAGCAAAGCATAAGTGGAGTGCGTTCTGCTCTCGAAACAATCAGGGTTGAACCTGCACCCAAGCTTTTCTTCACTCCATTCTTTCTCACAATCCCCCATCAAAACCTTCGCATTCCTTTTGGTGCAATTTCAAGGTCAGATTGTACTTCCACCAGCCATTCTGCACCATGTTGGCGCGGGGCTTAAGCCGCAGGCTCCCCACACTCTCTCGCCTCGTGCAGTCATCACGCGGCTGCTCTGCTGCACTCTTGGACACCAAGGAGGATCGTTTAGGCGATGGAGTCGTCGCTCTTCCGCTCACCCGATCATGGCAATTCTCCCGCGGTAATTCATGAAACAGAGTCGTTTTCTGCACGAGGTGCTGGTTCTGTTAATATTGACTTTGATTTGGGTTTTAGATTGCGAAGTGAATACTTGTAGCCAATGCACGTCCAGTGGTCAAATTTAGGGCAATTCGGAGTGTTTGTTCGTGGAATTAATGCAGGTGGTAGAGAGTAGTTTAGTCTCTGACCTAATTGGATTTTGGAGGTCGATCAATTGCTGGATCAGTGTGAAAAAACGAATGAAAGTAAGTTTCGAGTTAGGCGAGTTCGATAATCAGTCGTGTGACACCAAGGTTAGCGACGTTTCGGTCCAACATTAAAATTTAGGGCAGTTCTGCGTGTTCATTCCTGGGACTCATGCAGTTGTCAGAGGTTAGTTTGGTTTCTGAACTGATTGGATTACCTTGATTAACCAATTGCTGGATCAGAGTGAAAAAGGAATGAAAATGATTTTTGTTTTAGGCGGTTTCGATAATCACTCTTCTGACACCAAGATTAGCGACGTTTTGGTACAATATTTCAATTTTATGGCAATTCCGAGTGTTCATTCCTGGAATTAACGCAGTTGTTTGGTTAGTTTGGTTTCTGACCTAATTGGATTTATTTGACCAACCAATTGCTGAATCAGTGTGAAAAACTTACGCGGGTGCACAAGGGTTATGATCTCTTCGAAACTAACGATGCTTAACCCTTTTCCAGGGTTTGCGTCGGACGCTCTGGCTGGGACGGCCTCCGTGTCGGTTGCAGATGGATTTGGGTTTCGTCAGCTGCGCTCACCGGTACCCAACTTTGGCCTGTTTGTAGGGGTTTTGTAAGGGTTTTGTTAGGGTTTAAGGTTTCAGGGTTTAAGGTTTAGGGTTCGAGTCTGAGTTAAAATCTTTTGTAGTTCTCTCATACTAGTTTCGTTTGATACTCACCATTCAGGTCTTTTCATTAAAATCTTAGAATTAATTATAGTTCAGGTTCTGAACGGCGCATTTAAAGAATTAGATTTATTAATTGGACAAGAATCTAGACTTGATAAGCTTTGATCTGAAATTTGGACAAGTGGTTTTGGACCTTGTACAAGAAAGTTTGGCAATCAAAATTGAACTCGACTCTTATAAATTTTTGAGTTCAACCTCTCGGTGAGGTGTTAATCACCAATAGTTTTTATTGATGGCCAGAGTTTAAAACAAAGCTCTATTCAAGGTGACCGCGGATTTGCTAAGGCCGTTGCTTTGCCTCCTCAGATGCAGAAACCAGTAAGCGGTTCCTTGCCATTTTCTATCTTTTCAACGTGGGAAACGTGCTGCTTTACTTATCTCCGTTGTTATACGGCCCTGAGGTCTTTCTGCTTTAAGAATAGTTCAAATTTTGATGTACGCCACCCTCTCTTGTTTGACAAATTTCCCTCGTTTTGTATGGCATTTGTTTATACATCAAACGTTTTGTGATACATCAAATGTTTATTAGCTATACATTATCTATTCCTTGATAGTAACACTTACCCAAATCCCGGTACAGATGAAACTACGTGTTTTCATGGGGAGTCCTGGGGTAATTGGAGAACCGTGGAAACCTCTTCCTCCGCCACTCCCTTTTCTAAAACGGTCTGACTAGGTCTTCCTTTACTCATTGATGTTAAACTTCAATGAACTTCTGCTGCTTTCACACCACAAAACCTTTCTGGTGTTCGTTGTCCTACCTAATCCCTCCCACCTGACTTGATTTCTTAATCCGCGCAATTGTCCATATCTTATTCTATGCACACTTATTATATGCTTTTTCACCAGATGGTTTACAAAAGAAGGATGGAAGATCAGAAAGCAGAATGTTCAAGGCATGGTATGTATCTTTTTTTCCTTCAACTTTTGTCCGTTTGGAGTTTTGCTGTTCTTGTTGCTTCAATTTGGTACTCTTATCGTTCGGGTACATGCAAGAAGAGGAATTCATAAACCTTTTATTTCCGATGTAAGAAATCAAGAATCGAAAGTACTGGAAACTCCCCTACAGGTGCTCTTGAAAATCTAGCATTAGAAGTGGCAGGGTTTAAGTGGTAATACAACTGGCCAGGTTTAACGCTGTTAGGTTTTGTAAAACTGACGGGATTTTCTGCTAGTGAGAGGTAGCACGACAAATTTTGCTTTTCAAAGTGCACGCTAGTGATTGGTGAATGTCAACCTTGCCCGTATAATTCTGGATATTGGATGGTCATTTTTTTGGATGCCCTGACTGGTCGCTCATACATCTTGTCGATGATTTCCTTTGTGGCAGCTGAAAACAGGTTTTACATTAGCGAAAATACGACAGAAGACAAAAGGCTACAGCCAAACTAAGTTTTATCGTGATGCATCTGATCTTTATAAAGAGGTAGGTTTTCGGACCTTGATTTTACGTATCCTACAAGTGGCTTGTTGTTCTAAACCTGAGCTCTTGCAGTACGTATTCCCAGCGAGAATTGAGGATTGCTATTAATTCATTGACTGTCTTTGTTGCTTGCAGATCAATAGTGCTTTAGCAGCAGGGGATCGTTCTGCCCTTCGTCAGCTTGTTACTGACAACGTCTTGACGGTACTTTTCATACCGCCTGCGTGTGCAATGCCGGAGGGTGACAAAGTGACCCCAGTTAGAGAGAGGTTCTGCTAATTTGACGGGGAAAAGGGGAACAGGGTTTTCAGGCCAATCAGATTGTTTTAAGAATTTTTTGACAGCGTGAAGAGAATCAGAAGGTTTCTCTGTGGTCATAACATTCACGCATAGGCTTCTGAAGGCCTCCACCATTTCTCTCTGACCATAGGAAGACCTCCCCGAGGAATAGATTCTCTTCATGATGCTGCCTAGAGTTCCTGAAATAATCTAATTTTTCTGAGAACCCTGTCGCAGTTGCATCAGCTATGAGACTGTTAATCTTGCCTTGAATTATCTACAGCAATAGACGCCCTTTGCGTGGTTTTTAGGTTTACAATATGATACCCATTCTGAAACTTTTTGTAGCAAATGTTCCTCGCTCAAAATCTGCTGAAACTTAAATGTCGTGGGCTGTTCTATGGTTCAGGTAATGAAGAAAGAATTGAAGCACAGGGAGCAAGGCTGGGCACGAGTTCAGTGGGAGCTTGTAGGTCCACTGAAGTCCATACGGACACTCCAAGGTCGTTTGGTGGGTACCTTCGGCCGGTAGCCTCTCCTCGCTTTCTTGGCTGTTAATTATTTATTTTTCCCTAAGCGGTTGTAGTTGTGTTTAACAGATAGGAATTGATCAGAAGAATATGGACACAGCATTTGCACAACTTACACTTCGGATTATTAGTAATCAGGTAATCCTCTGCGAATACTTGTAAACTCTTATATTTCCTTTCCGGGAAATGACTTTACTGTTTATTTCATTAAGAGATTCAGTATTAATAGGATTTTTCTGACTTTTCAGATACAGTTTGGCTGTACAAGAGTTTTTCATCTCGTTTTTGTTCCGATTGCAGAAGTTCGCGGCGTATGATAAGCAAGGGAAGCTTGTTGCAGGAGATCCAGAGAATGAGGTCAGTCCTGGCTCAACCAACGATCTATCTATCTGTCTTAACCCTTATATGCCCAAAATTTATAATAGAAAGTCCACTTTGGAAGACAATAGTTGATTATAGTAAACTCCAAAACACATTCCTATCAGAGGGTATGAAGTCTCCTTTCTATTTGCACATTTTTTGACCTGGAAGCATCTTAAATGACTCATATATATTTGGAAACCCTCATTTTTTACCATATGGACAAATAGGGGTTGAGTTAACACATAGTGCTTTCCTTGCGTTACTCAGTCATTTCTCTGTAGTTGTGGGTTTCGTTGGAATCCAAACTTTTCTTAACCCTAAACGTCTGAGCTAAAAAGAAAGAGTCCATTCTGGAAGCCCATGCTTGATCATAGTATAAAAAATATCAGAAATATTTCTATTGTTAAAAATTTAGGTTATGAATTTCTTCTTTGTATTGGTACATGTTGTGACCTTCCTTGAAATTTCCCATCTGATTTGCTTAACTCCTACTTGGAAGTGGCCGCTTTTGGCTATCTGAGAACGTAGAAGTTAAGTTTGTTGTATGGGTCATAGATTCATGTTTTTTTCGGTGACTTCGTCTACAAATCTTGTAGAGAACGTCGCTCTACGAATTTTCTGACCCATTTAGGTGTGACTGTTTTTTTCACAGCTTACGGTGGAGGATATTTGGGTATTTGAAAGACAAATCTCTCATCCAGAGGTACGGTGGAAATTGTGTGGCCGTCTCTCAGTTTGAGATCAGCATTGGTGGACCATTTTTCTACCATCATCACCAAGGAACAGGCGACATGATTTTGCCAAATTAAAAGTTTCCATGAGAGTTGATTTACCTGCAGATATTCATTCATTCTAATATTTGGAAGTCCCTTGAAAGAAGAGAGACTACTGTAAAGTGCAGAGCCTGGAGCGTTTGCGGTTAAGATTACGAATGGGAAATCCTCGTTAATGGAGTACGGAATGGAGATGTTGGCTTATTACCAGAGATCCTGTTGAAAGCAGTGACTGCAACTAAACACGCTTTTGAGTCACTCTTGGCTTACAACATCGTCATTTCACAAGGCAAAGTGTTAAACATTTTAAGCGCAACAAAATTCTAACGCATTCTCAAAAGAACCCTGTACATAGTACTCGCGCTCTGCGGTGTACCAGAGGGGGCGTCTGTCGATGACTTCGTACTCTGTCGATGACTTCGTGAACACTCCAAGTTTCTCTACAGTAGCATTTAAGTTTCTCCTGGCCGTTCTCCTGGTCGTTCTAGTGGCTTCCATGACGTCCACCTATAAATGGGCACCACCAGGGTCCTAATTTTATTCTTTGCTCTCTGCGCTTCCTTCTGTTGTATCTTTCATGCGCTCCGTTCGGCTGCCATTTCTTGGTTAGCAGTGAGTGTTCTTTGGTTCTTTGGTTCTCCTTAGTTACTTAGGTTCTACTTAGTTACTTAGTTACAGCTTCCATGGCGTCCACAGAGGAGGTGTACCGCTGTTACTATTGTGGGTTTGAATCCAGATACAACGCCTGTAAATATTTCGATAACAAAAAGTTAGATCAACCACGCTATCAGTGTAGTCATTGCTCGAAGTTTTTCACAGTTGGGTGGCACGGTCGCCCACAAGGTAGGACCTATGCCAAAAAGAGAAACGAGGACCCTCCAGAGATAAAGTGCTTGTCAAGGTAGTGTCGCCATTGTGGCGTAGTTGACAACGCACCGTTTAAGTATTATAACAATCACAATCTCTCCCAGTCACATTTCAAGTGTCTAAGTTGTGGAAAATAGTTTCAAATGCGACTTTTAGGGATTGGCGAAGAAAGGCGCTTGGTGTATACCTCGTGCTAGGCAACGAGAGCCCCTCGCTGCCAGAAGGTGCCTGAGCCATTTCCAAATGCAATTTGCAACAGCTCTAATAATGGAAGCTACCAGCCATTTGACGGATCATTCTTGCCTGTGTACGCTGATCCATTAATGTCCCTTGAGACTGACAACGGCTTGCTCCCGGAGATCAATGATGAAGATGCCGGGTATGCAAATTTCCTTGAGATGGAATTGGCTGACGAAGAGAAGACTCAAGCTGATTCCCTCTCCTCGACTGCCAATGGGGACAATGGAAACTACTTACCTCCACCTTCTGGTGATGAAGCCGCTGCATATTGGCATTTTGTTGAGGCCTCATTACTGACAGAGCCTAAGAAAAATGACTCAGCTCCCAATGCCAATGCCTTCTCCTCTACGAGCATTGTGGGTAGAGAGTTGCCTCCAACTTCGAGCAACGAAGATGTAGACTTGATGGATTACATCGAGGCCGTGATACTCTCCGAGTCCACCTCCACGAATGTGCCGGAAGTCATGTATGGGACTTTGGTGGTGGATAGTCCAATTGCATTTGATTCTGGCCAGAGCCAAAATGACTCATCGGTGGATGCTTCTAGCATGAACTATGCAGAAGCGGCTGCAGCCGTCTGCCACCAGATGGATATGGAGATGGAAATGTCCCGCAAGAATTCCATGTTGGCGGTAGCGTCGGGGCAATCCACTGCTTCAAAGTGCTCTTCGTCCAGTGTTGGCTCAACCATGGCATTTGCTAATGCTTTCCATGTCATTCCCGAGCCCCTCTCGCTCCAACAAGCCTTGATGGAGGATGAGCAGTGTTCTAATTTTCGTTGGAACGAGGAGGATGATGACGCCGAAGATGACATGGGGATGAGCTCTTGGGTTTACTAGATAGAATTCCGAGACAAAAAATAGATTCTAGGTAGTGTATCGCTTTCGAATATGTATCAAAATATAGAGCGAGCTAATAGTTGCTGAATGTCTGCTATCTAAACACTAAACACTGTTAATAGTTCAAATGGTAGACATTCAGTGTTTAGTGTTTAGAGTTACCAACACTACTTATCATTACCCAACCGTGTTACTCACCTTCTTTGAGAACCTGTCAACATTCATGAACATCCAATCTTTTAGGTGTCAAGTTAATGCTCTGGTGGACATATAGTGTTACTGCTCCTGACTAATGTTCCCAGCGAGTATTACAATTATAAGTGTACTTCTCTGCAACCAAAAGTACTCAAGTTTTAATTATACTAGTCCAGACTGTACCTGAGTAAATCGAAGTTTTTCTCTCAATGCTACACGAATCTGCTCCTCAATCAAATCTATCCAGTAAACCCAAGAACTCGTCCCCATGTCAACCCATATGCATTAACAACATATATCATTTCAGTCACCGGGTGCTCCACTTGAATACGGGTATTCATCTCCATGAAGAAAAAGTTGCCACTCTCATCAAGTAAGAATTCGACTGCACCAACTCCGACATAGCCTATAGAAGCAGCAGCAGCGACAGCTGCATCACCCATTGCTTTTCGCAATTCGGGAGTCAAGGCCGGAGAAGGGACCTCTTCCAAAAGCTTCTGATTCCTTCTCTGTGATTTCAAGAGAAAAACGAGTTTTAGTTCACCAGTACGCTATACATCATCGATTACTTGCAAAAAGCCTCGGTCTCTGTACCCCTACAACAGTATTCAGGTAGAGGATAATAATATCGATTACAGACCTAATCCTGTCTCCCATTAACAAGAAATTCATATAAAGAGATCAAAATTGGATCTCAACAGACTTGGCTCTTAACCCAGAGTCATCTCTATCGTCATCTCCCAAAGTTTCATTGTTACATATACGAAAGTGCTTGAGTTATATACTATACCTTATATTCCACAATATGTAAAAGAATTGGTCCGGCAAGGTGCTGGATATCGAAAAATACCTGAATGCTGCAGTCACGTTCGCCAAAATGGACTACGTTTCCATATTTGTCGGCTAGCACCTGCCATCCAAATTCAGAGCTGGAAGGTTCATTAAATTTCCTCGGGCACATAATCTCCTATGGGTGATAAAAAAATCCTTCTTCAAAAGGCAACCAACCACTGCTCAAGACTGTCTCACTTAACTTTGACTCTCCCCTGTGCAATTGTCATAGATTATTCAATAATTGAAGTGCACCAACCTACCAGAGCTACAATTCTGACACAATGATTCTATGAATAACTCCACAAGCAAGATAGTTAAGATAAACGAGATAGTGGCGACCGCTAATAACAACCCTCAGGTCTAGGGAGACATAATCCTTCATGAAGTTCCACCAAAGTATCATTCATTCAAATTCTCTCATCACGCTCCATGATACCATGCTTGCTATCAAAAGAATCTGGAACAGTACTGGTAGTTTATAGGTTTCAAAACTCATACCTGAAATTCTATGTGCCTAGGATTCTGATTGTATCTCTCGAGATACACACCATCGTTGCCAAAAGCAGCCCCGGCCTCACTCCTAGCTTGCTGCACATGCGAAGCGTCATACACTGGTGAGAACTCTCATTTTACAGACCTCAACTTTCTGACTCTGACAGGTAATCACAGATTGCGTAGAATGTGCGTTCCTCATCAGCAAGGTACTCCAAAAATACGCAATATCAAGTACAAGTGACTTAGTAGTTGCAGGATAAACATAGAGTTACAACCAGACTTTTCAAGGAAAAGATACCTGCAAAAGTTTCACGAACTCTCCAGGTTCAAGTGCAAGCCTCACTCCACGTCCACCACCTCCAGCTGTTGCCTGATTCGCAACACGTGGAAGGACGATAATAGGGATTAGCGCGCTTGCCAGTGGAAGAAGGTAGTAGCACATAAAATATGCAAACTTGCTAGAAAGTGAAAGTAACCCCAAATGCCCGAAAATGTAAACTAAAAATTCTGCTTCATAAATTTAACAGATAATTACAGTAACTCAAAGCATACTTCAATCGTTCAAAATACAGGATTTCACTTCATCTTCCTATTGATTCATACTGTTACCTGGAAAGCATCCTAAATGATCTAAATCAACTTCTATAGATGTGGAAGTGGCCAATTTGGTCATTTGAGAACTATACAAAACTAAGTGCGGAAGCACCAATTTTAATAATTCTCATGTACCTTGATAATGACTGGGAAGCCAATCTCGTGAGCAAGTCGCACTGCTTCCTCCGTTGACTGTTAAACAAGCAAATTTCCGCATTAGCGTAATGGAACACACAATAGCCTGCCTTTCACATGTTTATAAAACAAATCGTATATTGATCACTGAGGAGCCGCCTCACCTGAATGAGTCCTTCACTGCCGAGCACGGTAGGAACTCCAGCATTCTTCATTGTCTCCCGAGCTGTTGCCTTATCCCCCATAAAGTGAATATTGTCTGACTGCATGCCGCAAAAGTTATATTAGAAACTGCTCAAATTTCTGGAGCACGTTGCCTACTAAACAGGATCCCCAGAATGCAGAAAACAAAATCTGATATACAGCTTAAAAGCAACTACTCACGTTCGGGCCAATGAAGTTGAGACCGTGGTCTTTGCAGATATCCACAAAGTAGCATTCTCTGCTAAGAAGCCATAGCCTGGATGCAACATTGTGCACCTGTGACCGATTGCAGCCGCCATTATGTTGGGCACGTTTAGGTACCTAAATTGTTACAAAAGGGAACCAAAAGTGGCAGACAAAGTATTTAGTAAACTCAAATTGTTTCAGGAACTTCTAGAAAAATTCTAGGATTCACGGGTGGAGGTATCCCCAATGTCAAAGTGATCATATCATATACAAAACCAGCATGTCTTCTTAGGAATGCTTGATAAAGTTGCCTCATAGATAAACGGCATCCTAAGGAAAATGAGTTCATTTTTTTATAAATTGAAAAACATTGAATGCCATGAACAAAGTAGGGGATCCAAACTTGTCAGAAAAGGGGTCCGAAAAGCAAGAAACAGAGTTTCTAGTAAAATTAGACCGGAAAGATATTTATGTTTCTTAAGCCTTGGAAAGACATTTAAATTCATTGGAGTTATTTCCAAAGTTAATTTCAACACTATTTCAGATCAACTATTGAAGCACCAGCAACATTCATTAGATTCACTGAAACAAGATCAACACCCCACTTTGAATGATTTCAAAGATAACTGTAGTGAACGCAATAACAAGCTTCCCATTACCTCTTCACACCGTTGCTCATTAGACTCTCCACTCCTTTTTCACTAAAACATTTAGTATGCCTTGCAATCTACAGGTTGAATATTCTGAATATGTCCTTTTAAGACACCTTGTTTCAGTTGGAAGAAGTATGGAGTGAAACTAATACGATTAAGGCTTGCCTGGTTTGATGATTCAATCACAATCCTGAAGTAGAGTCGGATTTGAGGAGATTTAAGAGAAAGGGGGGGTTGACTTACAACTGCCTACTACAGGCTTCGCCAATACAACAACAGCTTCACCAGCTTGCTAGACTTGTAACTACTGTATGCGGTAATCGAATAATGAATACTTTGGTGCGTTGGAATCCTAATAATAATACCTAAAAATATGACCACTCTAATATTACCAATTATGCTCACAGATGTGCTTATCATAATTCAAGAGAAATAGGGATTGGCTAACTACTGACTACAAGGGGCTTCGCCAATCCAAACTGCTCCATCAACTAACTGGACTACGAATACTTAGAACTTAAGCATGCGGTATCCAAATACCGCATTCTTCGGTGGATTAAAAACCTAACAAGAACGTCTACAAATCCGAGTATTCTAATAGGGTGAACAACTGTGGTTACCTAAATTTAAGAGAAAAGGAGCATAGACTCACGACTGACTGCTGGGAAATTCCCAAATACAAACCACTTCATCAACTCGCCGGACAGTGAATCCTTAGAACTCTCGCGTATGGTATTCAAACACCGCATTCTTTCGTGGATGAAAAAGCTAACAAGAACGCCTACAAATCTGAGCATTCCAATACTACAAACATTCCTGTGCTTCCTCAATTCAAGAGAACGGAACGACAGACTTACGACTGACTGCTGGGAGCTTCGCCAATACAAACGGCTTCATCAGCCAATTATGCGTGCAGCGCCTGCCTATCAATCGTGGAATGCACCGCCACGCACGGAATCCCCATCTCATGCGCCGTGCGAATAATGCGCACCGCAATCTCCCGGCGATTCGCCACCAAAATCTTCTCGTCCTGGCAAGTCGCAGACAAGCCACCATTGTGTGCTTCCCCTTTCCCCCTCCTCTTCGTCTCCACGGCGCTTTTAAACCCCACGGCTTGCTTCAACGCAACCGACCCCGCTAGAAAGCCACCACTGCTGCATCGCATACTCTTCCTCGTCGCGCCTAACACAATCCACTTCCGACCCTGGCATTGACGTTGTTGGACCTCTTCCGCAATGCCGTAAGCTCGCTGGGAAAACCAAAAGATACACAAAAGTGACAAAACATTAAACCCGGGAACCAAACTAAACTACACACTCATATCTCACATCAAGAAACACGATGAATTCTCTCTTTGCGATAGTACAAGTGTCAGATATGAAGACTACACAGAATGCAAGATTTACACCAAACAAAGTTGTTAAGATTGAAAACGGATTGAAAAAAAATGTGAAAATCGCTTACTGTGGAGAACGTGAGCTGCTGGAGAGTCTCCATGGTGGTGGTAGAGCGAGAGAATGCGCAATGGTGAAAGGGGGCGATGGTGGAGCAGAAGGAGGGACCAAGCTTCGAAGTTAGTGTGGATGGGGTTATGGGTGGGAAGATACCTGGGATGAGTTGCGGGGAGGATCTCGTCGTGCCGGGTATCAGATTCGGGGCACTGTGATTCAAGGGGATTGGAGTTATGAGGGCCGGCCAAGCAACCAGGCAGCCTCGAGTTTCAGGAAGGGCTCCCTTCATCGGGGCCCTTCAAGGCATTGACGGACCAGATGGAAGGGCAACTTGCTTGGGCCATCTCATTTTACTAGGGGTTGACAAGGGTTTGGGGTTTATATTTGTGTTGGGTTTTTTGATATGGTAAGGGTCCCCCCTAGCTAATTTGGGGTCTCTGATTCTGAATCTGAATTCTGAATTTGAAATAAATAATAAATAATAAATAATAAATAATTTCAGCGTTTTTCTTGAGGGTTTTGATGGTATTAGTTAACACCCCCCAAATCATATCATGTCACCATTTATTGAATTATTTGAATAAATGAACCAAGCCCGACCTGCCAAGCCCGACACACAAGCAATTCGCCCTTGCATTTAGTCCGTCAATGCCTTGAACGGCCCCAATGAAGGGAGCCCTCCCTCGAACTCAAGGCTGGATGGAGACGAGGGAGGGCCGGAATCTTTGTTTTGTAAAATTTAGCACATTTTTGCTCCTATAGAGAAACAAATATGTTTGATTTATGTCAATTTATTTGTATTAATTATTTGAGTATTATTATAGAGTGGAAGGAACAAAATGATTGTATTTCCACAAAGCCAATGCAAACTCACATTTTTCATTGTCTAGAAATGATTTAGTATGAATCTATTCAAGCCTTCAAAGAGTTCCATGGGAGCTTATTGTTCTTTAGAAGTAAAAATAGAATTATGGTTTGTACAATTGTAGTCAAATCAATAATGAAATTTACAATGTTTTAACGTATTTTTTTTGCATCTTGTATGACTAGATTGTAAGGTTTTGAATCTTTTTAACTTATATTTTGAATTTTGAATTTTTGATGTTGAAAAATTGAATTGAGAGTTTGAGAAAAAAATTTAAAATAATCTCCCTTGCTGCATTCTTTAGGAAATTGTGAAGTCAAAGTAAATATGAGACAAAAGAAAAAATTAAATTACTAATAGCTCTAAAATGAAATTGAAACACACTAATTTCAATATGGAGATTGTTTTAGCATGCAAAATAAACCATGTAGCTCTTTTTTTAAATATTGTCAAAGTTTAGTTTAATCCTTAAAATTTCTAGCAATTGTCTTTCAATATGTTTTGAATTCCAATTTCATGAGTTACAAAGAAGTGAAGCTTTGAGGACAACAAGTCATTTTTAGGCAAAATTAACCATAGGATCTTATAGAAAGCCAAGTCTTTATTATCTCTACAAAGTTTGGTTTCAATCCAACCCACAAATTGCAAGATTTTAGTATAAAAATGATGGTTACTTCAAAAAAATTAACATTTAGGGTTAACTAAAATTGTGCTTTGACTAGCTCTTTTGGACACATAATAGGATGTCAACTTTCTAGCTCTCAAGGTAACTAAATTTTACATATATGAAAACAAGTCATGTATTTTGAAGACCAAAAATGTGTGAAAAAATGGTCCAGCAATAGTAACCATTTCATTGTTAAATTTCAAAAAAATAGGAAAAAAATGAAAGATTCGCCACATGTTTAGAGCCAAATTTCAAGATTGAACATAAAACTGAAAGAGCACTAGAAAAGGTGGACAACAAGAATTTTTTTTGAAAAATGGTTCAAATCAAAATGCAAAGAGGTACATTTTAGTGGTTGTCTCCTATGTACAAATCATGAAGAGCTAATAAAACACATGCCTCCACCTCTCGCTCCACCTCATTGGCTAAAGTTCCCTATTCAATGATTTTTTTGCCATTCTTTACCTCCAAACCATCTACTTTGGAAAAACTTTTGTAAATTCAATGGTGAAACTTCTTCTTTATCTAAAATACACCACTTTATAATTAATTTTGTATTCTTGAAAATGAGCCTAAGAATAAGTGACTTTTCATTCCTAGGTCTAGAAATGGATGTTCTAGAAATGGATTGACTATATCATGGTCAATGAAAATTTGAAAAATTAAGAAATGAATCCAAAATTTTATATATTGAAGAGTTTATTGAGATTGCTTATAAGATGCTCTATAACTTTTACATCACTTATCCAAATTTAATTAATCAAATATTCTTTATGTATATATGTATATATATAATATAGAAATTACTTTTAAAATAATTATGATTTCAAATTTTTTATGTTTTTATTGTTGTTCAACTTTGCCTATTTTTGGTTTGGACAGCATACCTCTTTTTTACAAGAACTACTTGAAATAAAGATTATATTCTAGGAAAGCCAATCATTAACATCAATTTTATTATTTTATGAAAAAGTTTCATGAAATCATGCCAAATACTAATTGTGATCATAAGAACTTATCCAAACTTTAAAGAGTCCCCTCACGGGACTCTTTGGACTTTAGTGATTAATTGCATTTTGACTACTTATGACTAAAAAATTCAAAACCCTACTAGTACACAAGCATGAATATAAATAAGTTTAGTTCTAGGATATCCAATCTTTTCTATTTAAAAATTCTAGCTTACACACTATTGTATAATCTAGTGTTGTAAGCACTTGTGTGGATTATACTTTTATAAGACATTAAAAAAATTGATCCAATAGTTATGAAGTTAAAAGCTAGACCTAGTCAAAATGCAAGATTTGGGATCATTTATCAATTTACAATTAATATTTACAATTGAAATATTTATTATCTTATATATGAATGACATTTCATATATACATGTAAGTGAAGCAAATATATTGTTGTGATTATTATTATATTTAAACTATAAATAGTAACAATAACTAGCATACATATAGAATTTATAAAAAGAAAGAATTGCATTCATAGAACATATTGTTTAGAATTTATAGAATCACAAGGAAGAGTATTGATTAAAAAGAGTTTGAAAGATCACACCTTTTCTTTTAATCTTTCAAGTTCTTCATGATCCTTTAATCTCTATAATGTTTGTCTACTTTTCTTGTCAATTCATAATTTTCTAATAATTCATATATTCTTATACATCTAAAACAATCAATCTCCAATTTGATCTTAAATTGCAAGAGTAATTGCTTTGCTCCCTTTTAACATCAATACTTGAGATCTTTTTATAGATTGAATGCTAAATAACTTAAAACCATTTAAAAATCTCATGATAAATTCTAATGCACTCACTTACTAATAACAAATGTGGAGTTTAAAATAGGGAACTTTGATTAATTTACAAAATTATCTTAAAAACAAAAATATTGATTTAATTGATACCCTTGCTATAAACTGGGGGTCACTTTACAGTTAACGCTATTTACCTTGGCTAGACTTTAACCTGGGAGCACTTTGACATCCAATTATTGAACAATGTACAAATTGAAATCCATATTTCTTTTTCATCATAGCTTGGATGGAAGTCATCTTAATTTTTAAAGATACTTTATAAAGTTGTAATCTTATCTAAAGGTTGAATTTGGTGTTATTAGAGCACCTATTTTTCTAAAATTACAAATGTGGAAGTAGTAGCTCTTTACAAAGATTTTTCTGAAATCATCAATTTTAGAGATGAGTCTTGACACTTTGGGGTTAGTCTATTTTTTTTTTAAATTTCTTTACAAATTACAAATTTAGGGTTAGGAGTTTCCCGACAAAGAAATGTTCTCACAGTAAGCTTAACTTCGGATCCATTGGGCTGCTCCTCTGGGACTTCGTTGAAGGCCAGTGAGGGAGGCTTCAGGGTTATCGCGCTGGTGTTCGCATGCTGCGCCCGCGTGTCGCCTCCTAAACCTTGCGCCGCGAGCACCTTCACATCAGTGTCGGCAGCGAGTGATTGCACACAACTGAAGTGGCTGCTTGTGGTGAAGAATCGAAGCCTGCATTTCAGTCGGGATATGAATAAATGGCTTATGGTGTCAATTCTTCGGCTTAGTATTTTAGTTTTTGGTGATAACGCGGAAACAAACAGGTGCGGACGGATCGGAGCTTTTGTTCATGGACAATTTGGAAAGAGCGCGGTTTAGAGCTTGCGTTTGAAAAGTTATATAGAGCCCTTGAAGTAAACGTGTGTTCGTCGGAGAGTTCGCAGTTGGACGGGGCTCTGTTACAATTACGCGGAATAACTGATTAGGTTCAAGTTTAATTGGAGCTTGCGTTTAACGGACAATTTGTGAAGAGCGCAGTGTAGAGCTTGCGATTAGCAGACAAATTGTGAAGAGCGCTAGAAATAAAATTGCGTTCAGAGGAGAGCTTGCTGTTGGAAGACAATTTGTTGCAATTGCGCAGAATCGATTGGATGTGTAAATTGGAACTTGATTTTGGCTAGGCAATGTGTGACGAGCATGCGTAGTAGAGCTTGCGGTTGGCAGGCTGTTTTTTGAAGCGCAAGGAAAGTGTGCTGTTTCTGATTTGCACTCGCAGGGAAGCTCTTGTGTGCATTGCGAAGGAACGAGAAGGAACAACACTATTTGATGAACGCACAGCAATTTTGAATATTTGGAGCTCAAGAAACTTGACATTGATTCGCGGTGGTGATATTCCACTGTTCCGTGTAGTAGGATTTTGTATTGAGATATAGCACGACAATTGTGCATGCACAAATGTTGTGTTGCGGTAACTGTATCGAGAGCGGATTGAAGAGATTATGATCATATTCGTTAAATTGGCGTGTTTCAGAGCGCCTGAGTTTTGACATTTGAAGCGCACAGAGGGCTAAAGGCTAGGGTTGGCGCGGATCTGAGGTTCTAGACCGACATCTGGGACAGTGCCAATTTCTTGCAATTTTGCCATCCCTCGGAATATTGTAATTCATGGAAATCTCATATCACGATGATTGTGCTGCTTCTGATTTGGACTCACCGATAAGATCACTTTGCTGGAACTCCAAGGGATGTCACGTACTGACGCATCGCGATTGATGGTGCAGAGAGGAAGATGTTTGCGTTTAAAGTTGGAGTGGATATCGGCACGGTCTTATCTCTCCTTGTGTAAGAGGGAGGGACGATTAATGCTTGCTTCAGCACTGCCTTAGAGAGATTGTCAAGTTTATTTTAGAATTTGAGCTAGAGCTCTTTCGAGTATATCGCTTGTAAGATCAGTCCTCATGGCGTTAGGGGTTGTAAATTTTGCATTCATAGAGCAGCCAAGCGTATTGGCATTGATTCCTTCAAGCTCAAGAGATACGTCATGTAGAATCTCAGGTGCTGCTGCAACATCAGTCTTCTCAACCAAAATCAATAGGAATTCTGGTTCCAGAGGCAATCGATTGTTCGTTAAGTCTCCTCTTATATTAAGGGCATCGTCACTAAGAGCTCCGTTAGCAGAGAAGAACTCATGCATTCTCGGAGGACAAAGTTATGTTTGTGCGAGGTCTGTGACTCGTTCACGCAAAGGACTAGCTGCGGTTGCGGAAAGCAACGGAGGCCTGCCTGCAGATTCTGAGAGTGATTCCGAAGAGGAAGATGTGACTTTCCGATTATCAGGGGACGACACGGAAGTACGGGAAATCGGAGAGTCTATATATTCCGTGAGGACCCTGAAGAAACTGGTTTTCAAAATTGGAGATGGGAGCAAGCAGTTTGTAATGAACAGTGTTGGCGGCGCGGTTGGTATCTTCAAGAAGGATAAGCAGCAGCGGCCTGAGCTCTTAGCATTTGAGGCTTCGAATTACGAATCGAAAGATGGCAAGACGGCATTACATCAGTGGACCGCAACTGAGCTCACAATGCAGCATAGTCAGTTAGTGCGCATTGCCACAGATCTCAATTACCTCGTTTTTGCTTTCGCCTTTTTCGGATGGGTGCGAGTGCTGGAGGCTGTGCTGGCAGCCTTTTCCACCCACCCTGCTAAACTCAGGAAACTGACGCAAGCCTCAAATGCCATGGATCCTCTCACCGTTGCGTGGTTAGCGTATAACTTGCGCAAGCCAATTCTGGGAATTTTGCAAGTAAATCCTACCGACTTTCAGCAACTGGCCACCTTGAAAGGAAAATTGTGGGAGGAGCTTCACGCCTTCTTTGAACGGCAGTGGAAAGTGGTATGTCATCCTCTCAAACTGTCTCCTTAATTGTCACTCCGCAGCCTTTGATTGTCCAAGGTGTTAGCACGCTTTGAGCATTTAATCTTATTTTGGATTGTGAATTTGGGGATATGTTTAGAGTTGTGGAAAGATCTTGTGGCAGATAGAGCAGGTCTGTTGATATTGGATTTTGATCACAGTGTAAGAATTTTCTTGTGAATTTTTTAGAGGGGGACTGGTAGCAGTTGGGAAACCTATTTCCAATCAGGCCATAGAAAGTCATGCTGACACCACTTACTAAAAAGTCCAATTTTGTGTGAATAGATGAGTTGCTGTTGGTAACAGGTGTCTGTATAGGAGACAGGTCCCTAGTGGTTTTAGAATTCTTTAGAGTCGTTATAATTGTAAGGGCAAACACACCTTTCGTGCAAATTTATGTAAATTCGATGAATTGCCTGTGGGAAGTCAGCAATCTTTTCTTTTCGCTTTACTACGTTTTATTTCAAGTTTTAGTCACACGTTGTACTAAATGAGGAGGCTGTGATCGACTGGCAGATGGCAACTCTGGCTTTGGTAAGATTTTTAGGCTTGGTCGCCAGCAACGTCCCTGCATCGCAATGGATTACCGGCAAAGTGAAGGCGCTATGGGATGTATTGATGATGCTCCCAATCTTCTAGACACTCGGGTGCTTCTGCTACTGAGAATGCAGACCTCAATGTAAATAGTCCTTACAAATGAATTACGTTTCCACTGCTTGCAATCAACGGTGGCATGAGAAAATCAGAAGTGGATATTCGCGTTCAGTTTCGTCGGGTTGGAACAAGGCACTTCCCGTCGACCGCAGAGACTCGGAGCTCAATGTGGTTTGTGTTGTCGCATTTTTTCCCCGTTGGAAATTTGGGAGGTCTGGGCAGTGTTGTATACTTCAACATCTATGCACATTGACTATGGTATGTGGAAGTGAATCAGGATCTTATTCCTTGGCAGTTTGCACCTGTAACTAAGCTTCTATATGCGCAACGATTCTCAAATGTCGTTATGATTTGAGCAACGTCTGTTCCTCATTGCCGCTTGTAGTCTTCGAACTTCGTACTGAAGTTGCAAATCGAGAGTTTTCATCAAAAAGGGTCCAATGCAGCACCCGGCGAAGACAGGGATTTCTATACAAAATGTACAAGCCTTTATTCAAAATTTCAACAGAACCCTGAAATACAGAAATACACCACTACGCCGGAGCAGCGAAGCGCGTTCAATAACCGGCGAACAAACTGGCGAGCACGCGGGCATCAAGATTGAGCGATAGATTCACAGGTCGCCCAATCGATACTGCCATCACAAATTCTCACGAATTCTCGCAAAATTTCGCGAACTCTCTACAAATAGAACAACTATACAATGGCAGCCCACATCGGATGTCAGTACGCAGGACGATCTTCGTACCTACCGTCGAAGAATCTCTCCTGCCGGTACGCCTTGGGCGGACTCACATATCTCACGCTGTGAATTCGTGAATCCGCAACGAAGGGCACGTGCTCCTCCTGCAGGATGGCGGAGACACGAGGACCGTCAAGCTCCTGCGGCAGCTGCACCACGAGGTCTGACCGCAGCGGTGCGACCAGCTTCGCTTGGGATTTGGATTTGGATGCGGCAGCGGCAGCGACGGCGTTTTCGGCTTGGTAGCGGCGGTAGTTTTCGCTGTAGTCCACCGTGAGGTCCCAGAAGGCGGACCGCTTCTTGACGAGCTTCACGCGGTGGAGGACGCGCGCGGGGTCTGCGGCGGAGCCGTAGACGGTCACCTTCTGGTGGTACTGATCGGTTACGACGCTCTCCACGCCGTCCAGGTCCAGGAGACGATCTTTCACCTTCTTCGCGCACTTCTCGCAGCACATGGGGACCTTCAGCTCGATGGGCTGGATCGCGCAAGGGAGGACACTCCAATCAATTTACGGTTTACAAGTGGGAGTTGGTTCGTTTTCACTGCATGTTTGCTTAACACTGCCTTTTCCAATGTGATTTTTACGACGTGATTTTCGTCTCGGGGATCGTTTGCTAGCGAAAATGGGAGGAGTCGACATTTATTTATTAGGATTTCGAATTAATCACGCCGTATCGACATTTCGCTTAATCCTGTCTGTCCAACGTGCTTTATACGAGATGATTCTCATCTCAGGGATCGTTTGCCAGCAAGAATACGAGTAATCGACATCTATTAACTAGGGTTTCTGAAGAATCACTAGGGACGCCACAAAGGTGTGTCGATTAGGGCTTGCAAGTGCGAGCAGCTACTTTGAGTTCACGGCATTGCGCTTGTTACGACATGATTTTCATCTCGGGGATCGTTTACTGGCAAGAATGCGAGGAATCGACAACTCGTGGATTAATTAGGGTTTCCAAACAGTGATTGAAACTCACATGGTAAATGATCCGCTGAATCGGCGGTGAGACGCTGCGCTTAACCACAACAGGAGGAGCGGTCGCGACTGGCACATGGTCAGGAACCTCCACCACTTCGCGAATCTCCTCGTGCGGGGCGCGGACGGGCACAACAGGGTCGCCCTGCACAATGTGGATCCGGCGAGCCACGCGCTCCACGGGACGGATGCTGCGGTCGATGCTGATGCCCCGCTGAGGCTTCACGAACCGCTCCACAAGGCGCAGCGGCTCGTGAATACGAGGCGGGGGCGTGATGTCTCGCAGAATCCAGGTGGGTTCTGGGGGTCCGTAGAATAACTGCAATCACACAAAGACAATCCTCCTTGTCAGGCCCGCGTGTCTGCCTGCATTTGTCTGCGTTCTTTGCCTGAAAACGTTGGTAAGTTGTCTCAAATGTGGCTGAATTCATATTGGTTACAGTGCTTAATGTTACGCAAACTGTTACCTCTAGCTTCAAGAGGATTCAAAGGATGTATCAGAGACAAGGCCACTAGAGTTTAAAGTGTTCCGTTCTGCTACTGCTGCAGATTTCTGGGCAAATGTTCTCAAGTGTGGCTGAATTCATATTGGTCAAAATGGTTAATGCGATGCAAGTAGTATCCACGAGCTTCAAGAGAAATCAAATGCTTCGTCAGAGACAAGGTCGCCAGAAAAAAAGAGTTCCATTCTGCTGCGGCGGTTCTCTGGACAATTTTTTCTCAAATGTGGCTGAATTCATATTGGTTATTGTGCTGAATGGGACGCATGTAGCATCGCCAAGCTTCAAGAGCATTCAAAGGATTAAAACAGAGACAACTAGAGTTTTAAGAGTTTCGTTCAGCTGCTGCAGTTATCAGCTGCGACCTTCCTATTGAAGGACGAATCTAGTGCGTTTGAGATTATTCACGGATCTAGCCCAGAATCACGTATAAGTCAGAATCACAATCCAGAATCCAGAATTGCATACAGGTCAGAATCACAATCCTCCTTCTCATATCCGCGTTTGCCTGCTATCTTTCCTGTGCTAATGTTCTCAAATGTCGCTGAATCCATATTGGTTAAAATGCTCAATCTTCGAACAGTCAGTTTCTCAAACTTCGTTCTTAGGAAGTGAACGATCCTAACAGTAGAATCATGTGAAAGATCAAATGAAACCTTGAATATCAGTCAGTCAACTGAAAAATCATCTCAGTGATCAACTCAGGCCATGACTGTCAATTTCATTACACTAACGAAAATTCATGACATCGGTACTTGAAACCCAAATTTACACCAATCCGAGTTTTGTAGACTTGAATATCACGATTCCTATCGCTCATAATGAAATAGACATCCTAACAACCAGTGTTTTTTTCCTCTCCATTGACCTAAATCAGATTTTATCTTAAGACAGTCTGACAGGATCAAAGGAGTTGCAGGTGAAGTTTCTTACATCTTCCATTCTCAAGAGGCTAGGCATCGTTGACAGTTTCCTTTTATCGATGAAGAGATTCAATTCCGGCCAACAACTGATATGTCTCCAAATCCTCAAATTACACTCAAACTTTGATGATCCCAAGCAACCCGTACTCTCTCGGTTTTCTCGACTTCGGAGGCGGCGAACAGATGATCTCAACACTGGTACTGACAAAAGTAGGCTCACAGTTGGCACAAACAACAAAATGAAAACTGGGCACACTATGATCTCTCCGGAAACCTTTTCTACAGAGCCGGTACAAGTTTTGTACAGCACAATGGAATGGAATGTGAGCACAGAAGAACACTTGGGACGGAGACTTGGCTATGGTGGTCGTTTGGGGAGGGGGCCTTCTGCACGTATTTACAGATGAAGGAAATGGATTTCTGGAGGAAGTATTTCAAGGGGCTCATACCGCAATGAGATGGCCTCATTTGGGTCCCTCCATGGTTTCGTTCTCTTGGGTTCTGAGGAAAAAAACAAAATAAAATAACAAAGGTGAAATGGACGGCTAATGGATTTGGTCGGCTGAGACACGTGTACAGTTGTGATCCCTTTGTGCGAGGAGGTGTGTTTTGACTTGGGCAGGTTTTGGAGTGCAAAAATCTGCCTTGGCAATGTCGCCCGGCCACCGTCTCTGAGCTCAGCTGGCGGGCTGATCACTTTGGAACTCAATGTTGCTTTCGGGAGGTAACTAGACACCCAGAACCATCCAAAGAAGCAATTCAAGAATATATAAATAAATAAATAAATAAATAAATAAATAAATAAAAATACTATCATTAGCAATTGAAAATCATGTATTTTTCAAAAAAATAAAATTAGAGTTTTCCATGAGACATGAATATAGTATGAATTTGCAAACAGGAAGCTTCCTAGGACATAGAAACTATTCACATAGTCTTGTCATAAACTAAAATCTAGAAAATAGGACATTGAAATTTGTTCACATAGTCTTGTCATGAAACTGAAATTTAGAAAAATAGCCATCAACAATCACAATTAAGTATTGAAGTAGTTTGTCTACACTTTTGGGGACACTTTCAATACTAGTCTATATGTATACATGGACAATTTGGGATGATTTCACCTTAATCAAGAATTGGTTGCTATACTAACAACAATAGATTCTTGCTTATAATGAGCAACGTTTTCTTTATTTATGAGAGTTTAGAGGTTGATTTTGAGTTGATTTGTTTATGTTGGCAAGGTTGCCATAACACCATCTAAGCTCAATTGGCTTATCATTCTACCTTTGGCATTCAATGTTACTTTTGTGGTAAGTGCACTATACACTTAAGGTAAGAATCTATGGTCAACCCCCATAGATTCTTACCTTAAGTGTATAGTGTTTTCTATTCACTAGAGTACAAGGGCTAATTTTAGACTCATATAATTCTATACTAGGTGCTAGAATAATCTAGATTCCTATTGTGATTGCCAACAAAACTTATAATGCATAATGATGGAAACCACTCATTTATTTAGCATTTGTATACTATGTCATGTCTCAATGAGCACAAAAATGTCAAAGTTAGTAAAAATTGAGGTAACTTTGTTCCTATAGAATTTGGTCATTAGTGATAGAACACATGATGTGATATTAAAGGGATTGATTTGGTTTATGGTTTCACATTTTCAACAATTGTAAGCTATAACCATAGCCAAGGTCTTGGTCATGAAATCCCTCCTAAATTTGACAACAACTACTAATCATAGAAATAGCCTTGTATCATTAAAAAAAAACTATTCATCTAGGTTTAAGATGGATACATCTAAAATCAAACCTTGCTTAAAACCTATCTTCATCACTTTGTATACATCCCCAAATCAATATGTATTTGTGTAGAAGAAAAGATTTTAGAACCTCTACCAAAATAACTTTGACCTTTCATAACTTTTGCATAAGGTATCCAAATGTTGTGTTCTTTGGTACATTAGAACCTCCTTTCACTTGCCAATAATTAAAAAAACATGAAAATTTGATCATTTTAATAATAGGAACTACTCACAGTATTAAAAAAAGTGTCGGTTTGCTGGGTACCCACCTCATTTTCAACACAGATTGGAGCATTCTGAGGGCCATGTGATGATCTAGTCCATAATTCCGCCTGGAATGCGTGGACCCATGAATTTGAGGGTTGTCGTCAAAAATCTAGAGTCCTGTCTTGAACTTGTCTGTAATTTGATTGATAATAAATTTGCCGGCCATGGTTTTTTTGTTTTTTTCTAATTAAAAAAAAAAACTAACAAATAGGAACCCATTGTATTAAAAGAAACATGATTTTTATATTCTCATCCTCTATGGATATACACAAGATGAATTCGAGAACGATGTATTAATGTCGGTGCAAGGTCCGCAGTAGTGATCTCAAAACGGGTTCAAGGTTTTTAGTCAAATGTTCATTTTTGGAAGATTTTTTTTGAATTTACACTGAGGGCATGAAGAAATTAAGTAGCAACTCAACGAAATTTAGCCAATTTTGGGATCATTGGTCACACTAAAGAAAGTGAACTCTCAACCTTCTGTGATTGCACAATTTGTAAAAAATTGTCTACCAATTGGGACTTTAACCCTATATTAGTGTTGCAGACAACCCTAAGTGTCCAATGGATGACTTCACCTCAAACACTAGGATGGAAATAAATGTTTTCATCCAATTTCATTTATTGAAGGTATTTGAGTATATTTTAACCCCTAAATGCCCAAGGCACCAAAATCTTGTATTTGCAAAACTTTGAAGTTAAACAAAACTTAACCAAGTTGCTATTTTAGTAGTTTAATATTTTTGGAAAGTTCTTCATGAAGTCTAGTTTTAGCATCAAAAATTTGATCTTGAAAATAACTAATAGTGATTTTTCTATTCAAGATTTTGTGCAAGGATACCCATTGCAATCTTGACTTCCCATAGTGTTGAAAGCTCTTGGAAATGAGCCTCAAATATACTAGATCTTGGATCAAAAATCACATTCAAAATTCATTTAAAAAAATTATAGATTATATTTTAAGAAGCCATAAATTGATTGGGGTTATACATGTTAGGCCCTTTATCCTCATAATTTTTTGGTCACCATTTTTTTAGATTTGACTTGTGAAAAGAGGATTGAAATTTTTTTGTAATTTTAACACCTTCATGGTCAAACATTATAATCTTTCATTCCGTAAGTGATATTGTTGTGTTTTCTTTTTCTATGAGATCTTTAATATGTCTATTTTGAATTTGTACGGTTACAATTAAAAAAAATTGATACAACTTGTCAAAATGTTGGCATTTTGTTCAATATAGAGCAAATTCCAAGACACTCAAAACAAGCCTTGGGCATTTAGGGATTAAACCCCTCAACGTCTTGAATCTTCTCTAGAATTGATAATTTGGGAAAAATAACATAAAATACCATTAGGAAGAATATTTTGGAATTGTTGTATAGAGAAAAGTTGTAGACCTTGAGTTTAAGATTCCATCTGTACAATTAGATTCACCAATATTATCACCAATATTTTTCTATAAATTTAGAAAGAAAAACTTCAAATTTCCTTTGAAATTCAATTGCAAGCAAAAACATTGCCATTTTTTGAGTAAAATTTGTTGGAATGGATTTGAAATGAGGTTCTTTTTATATAATGATTTTTTGAAATTTTTGTATTCACTAAATCTACAACTTCGTTTTTGCACTTCTAGTTTTGAACTAGAGTCAATGCAATTTTGGCTTGATCAACTACTTGAAGTACTTCCACATTCATAATTTTAGAAAAATATGTATTCTAAAAACACCAAATTCAATCATTAGATAGGAAAAGAACTACACAAAATATCTCCACAAATTATGATGACTTTCATCCAAGAAGGAATGAAGAAAAAAAGTGTTTTTTTTCATCCTATTCATCATTTAGAAATTGTACATCAGAGCACTTCAAGGTTAAGGTAGACCAACCTAATTCTGTCTGCAACCCATTTTTGTCATCCTATGTTTGGCTCCATTTCCACCCATTCTACCATCCAAATCTAATAAAAAAACAAGCCAATTTTGTCTAGAAATCTGATAAAATGAGTGCATTTATGTCATTTAGGGTAGTAAAGCAATAGCTGATTGGTTCTTACTTAGATACATATAATGACATAAGAAGGTGGTTATGGGCTGTTATTAGGGCATCCATGACTCTAGGCATGGGCGCTTTTGTAATTTAGGGTTGAACACTTCAAAAATTCATAGAAATTACAATTTTGATCAAAAAATTACAATTCCACTTGGATTTGATTTGTAAAACATGCACACACCTCTGATAAATATGTATCCCTCTTGGAATTGGGCCCAAGATAGCCATATTGCAAATTAGGGTGGTAATAGGTTGGTCTACCTTAACTCCTAAAGTACCAACTTGCTAAATTTGGTAACATAGCCATTTTCAAGCAAGTACATGTGAATAGAAATTTCCATGCTTGGGGCCAAAAATTTAATAGAGTGTGTGCATTAGGAATATCTTTCACATGCACTAAAACACAAGACATTTGGAAATATGAGTCAAAAGTTAGGGCCTAATATATGTTACTTTTTTATTGGAGTTTTTGTATGTGGATAGTGATGGATTTTCTAATATAAAATAATCCTTAAAGTCCTTAATTTTATTCAATTCTAAATATTTCTTGAAAAAAAATAGCAACATTGGATGTAGATTATTTGTTAAAACATTAAATCCATTGAAATTGGCATTTTTCAATTTCATAACTTAATTCCTAATAATTTTTTACTTTGAATCATTTTCTATTTCTTTCAACTTACTATTTTTTTTCATCATTAGATGTTTTCTTAGCCCTTTAGAACATTGTTTGAAGTTGTTTACCAAAATTATTCTCTATACAATGAACCAGACACTAATGGTTTGAATTTTTGAATTAAAAAAAACAAATTTTAAATTTTAAAAAATAATTTAATTTCAGAAGAATATTTTAATAATTAATGTTTAAGAAATTAATTAATATTATGTAATGTGGCAATCTCTTTGCCACATCAAATTGCTTACATATCAATGTTCCCAAAATTCCCAATGCATTCTCACAATCCGAGAACTTGTAGCCTTCTTGAGGCCCTAAAAAACATTTAATGATATGTTGTACAATTCCAAATGACCAAAAATTCTATAAGCATTTAGCCAATTTACTTTGAAGAATGAAACCAAAGAAGTTATATTACTTAAGACATTTTTTCATACAAGTGTCACCTTGGGAAGTTCAATTGCTTGGATTATCACAAGGCTAAAAAAAATTTGTGAATTTGAAAGCTCATATAGTGTAATCCCTATATAATGGAAATTTCTAACAAATTTCTACATGTTTTTAAGTTAGCATATTGCAAGAGTCTATTCTTATGTGTGTTCAACAATATTTTTTCTCTATAATTTGGTACTTGAACTAGAAATGGCAATTTTAGAGTGTTTTTGGTAAAAACACAGTCAAGGAATTCAAGAATTAATGAATAGAATCACAAATTCCCTCATTATGGTATTACCAACTTTTGTGAAGAAGAAGGATGATGCTTAAGTAATCTATAGATCACTCTAATAGTGTATTTTGGCCATTTCTTACTCTTTACTTATCATGTGAATTTTAGCTATAAAAACAATGATGTCTCTTGAAATTTGAGTCTAACTAATGAAATGTAGCTTATCAAGTGTACTTTCTTGCTACAATATTTTGAAAAATTCCTAAATCTTAATATTTTATGGCAATAAGAACTTTAGACCTATAATCATGATTTGTTGATTCTCTACAATTATAGTTTGATGTGATAACTTTGGTTTATATCATGATGATTTAGACTATAATAATATTCATCTATGGTGAAATTTTCAAATACTTTTTTGAATGTATTCTACATTTGATATGAATTTTCTTTGTTTTTAACTTAAGAAATTCATAGTAATTTAAAATTTTCCTCCAAAAAATTTAAAATTTTATGACTTGTTATATATAGACATATGAATTGATTTCTACAAAATAGACATAAAAATTTTCATTCATATCTAGTTGTAAATTGGTAGCTTTTAAACATAGTAATAGGCAAGGAGCCTTGAAATCAACAGTCATGGGTTCGTCTCTATAAGGTTAATCTTTGAAGGATGTAGCCTTTGATGACCAAGGTAGTCACTAAAACATCATGATTATTAAACTAAGAGGTGTATTTTTTTGTTTCTACATAAGAGAATGAAGTCATTTGTCAAATATTTGTAGTCTTCAATGTCCTTCAAGGATCAACTTCTATAGATCTAAGGCACATAATTATTAGGCACAAATTGTAGAAACTACCACTTCTTAGTACAATGAGGAAAAAGTGAAAAAAAATTCAAAATCTAACTATACAAATTTGTAATAGACTACTCTACAAATGTGTGGAAAAAATTTCAAATTTTTTGATTGAATGGATTGAAAGATTATAACATTTGAAGTTAGAATAAATCTATATTTCTAACTTGCGTGATAGGACAAGCATGTTGAACAATCACCTGGTCCTTCACGAGTTGAGCAACTTTCTAGTTTTCTTCAAAATAACTTTCATAACATTCTAGAGTAAGGTAGGGGTGCATTCAAGAAACACTTGTACTATTTTCTATCACACGACTTGTGCTGATTTGTTTTTTGGCCATAACATTTGTGTTTTAAATCTAAATGACTCAAAATTTATAGGGAAGGTACTGATGACTATCATACACTTTACGTAATTTTTTCATAATTTTCAAAAATAGTTTATTATTAAAATATTACTAGTGATTAAATGTCACAAATGCCAATTTGGAGGTTTTTAGTACTATTGAGTACCTTTTCTTTAATGATTTTGAGCTCAAATTTGGATGAATTAGTCTTCTAGTAGACTTCTATCTTTCTAGAGAAGAGATTTTTAAAATAGTTATTTTTGTATGGTGTACAAGTCCACAAAGTGAGCCTCCTTCTACGTTTTTTTAGAAACATGTGAAAAATGATTTTGGTGATTTTTTTGATGAATAACCATCTCCATAAAGTTGTTGAAAATGGACAATTTTTATTTTATTTTTTAAAAAAAATTCTATTTTTTACTAATTAAAACATCAAAGTATGTATTTTCTTAAGGCTTGGCACTTCTCAAGTTCTCCTACTTAGAGATTTTTTAACAAAATTCCTTTGGTGGTTTTCTTAATCTTAAAGTTTTTTACATTAGTCATATTTTTTTTTACATTTAAAATTATTTATCTAATTTTAAAGTACTCCCGAAGAAAATCAACAAAATGCAACAAATAGTACAAGTGTTTCGTGAATTCACCCATAGGCACTTTCCGAAATGCACCCTATCTAACATTGTCATCATCACTCTATGTGCAACTCTAAATTCAATAATTACTTGAGTGTGTAGAAGAATAGTTTTGGAACATTTATCAAGAAACCATTAATTCTTCATAACTTTTGTATAAGATGGCGAAATGTTGTGATTTTTGGTGTATTGGAACTTCCTTCTATTTTTCAATAATAAATATGAAAATTTGACCAATTTAATATTCATAACTATGGACAATTGCCAAAAGTGGTAGTTTTTGGAGTACCTAAGTATTATAATCCCTAATGTTCCAAGGGACCATTTTCTAGTTGTTGTCCCTCTATTTTGAGCTACTCTTTTTAACATTTGATTTTCTCACTGAATTATTTTCTAGAGAATATATTGTATTAAAAATTTAATAGTAGTAGTTTCATCAAACTCAAAATTGAATTCCACCTTCTAGGATTTTTTTTAATTGAGTGGTGTAATGTAGTTTACAACTCATTTTGAAGTTTTCATTTGGGCATGGATTGAAAAGTTAGTGAACAATGCAATTGTTGACTACTTCAAAAAGAGTAGATCCAAAGAACTCAATGATGAAGAGAAGTGTGCCCATTCATGTTTTTCTTACAAACACTAAAGTAGAAACATTCATAACCATCAATCTAAGCAATTTAATATAGTTGGAGGCATCTTTTTTTTATAAATAAATAGCTTTATAGTTTTAGCTAGCAATTGAAAAATGATGAATTAAGAAAAATTAAAAATTGGACAAGGCATCTAATTTCTATGAATTTTCAAAGTAGAATTCCTTAGGACATCCTAAGCTGCACTCTAGTGAAGTTGCCTTGATTCTCATACCAAAATCTATCAAAATTAGAGCCTATCAACCACAATTAAGCACGGGGATGGTTTTAAGGTATTTTTAAGGAGACTTTAAGGGAACTCTAGCACCAAAGAATAGGTACACTAACAATTATGGGTGCTCCTATCTTTCTCTCATTTTAGTGACCACCATGCATTGCAAGCTCTACCAAAAATTGTAGAATGATTAATATGTTGTGAAATCGTAGATGAGCATTTTTAACTCTTTTGTCTTTCACCAAGGACAAAAAATTCATCATTTCAAAATGTTTTCATTAAGATATGCTCCTTCAAGGATTATGTTGTGTTTTTCCATTGACCCAAATAAAACTTCAAACTTAAATATTTACTAAATTGTAGGTCAAATAATGTGAAATTTTTTGAGGTGCTCACCCTCAATGCAAACCATATACACTCACAAAATAGGTCTTCACATAAAAAAATTACACTAATTTAGAGAAGTTGCAATCTTTTACTATTTATACCAAGTGAACCATTTTTATTGATTAGAAGTGTTTGGACCAATACTTTGTTTTTGGTGAATGGTAGCGCAAGTTATAGAGAGCTTGGTAGCATTATAATCTTGAGTCCTAAATCTACATAAGAGGATTTCTGGGCCCCCAGAAGACCGTTTCAGGGGTGTTCCCCGAAATTGTTCCCACTGCTGTAGACCAGTTCCCTGCTGGTCTGAATTTTTGAATTTTGAAAAAAAAAATTAAAATTTTTTTTTTCAAAAAACTTCAGAATGTATTAAAGAGAAAAAAAATGATTTAAAAAAAAAAAAAAATTAATTTTAAATTTTTAAAAAAAAATATTTAATTAAAATTAATAAAAAGATATTATTTTCTGACGTGGCAGTCGCTCGACCACATCAGCATCGCGTTCCCAGCGTTCCCAATGCATTCCCAGCGTTTGGGAACCCGCAGTCTTGTACAGGAGCTGAAAATCCTCTTATGTTGTAGTTACAATGTAGATGGAGTAAAGAAAGTACATGTCAATTCCATCTACATTACTACTAAGGTAAATACAACTTAATTTAGGAGAGACATTTTTAGATTTTTGCTTGAAATATTCACCCTTTGAGTATGAGAGCCAAGTATTGATGTTGGATTTATCAATAATTAATGGTTTAAAGTATATTTTTGATTCAATTATGGTCAAAATATTCATGCAAAGATAATTTAAAATCCTCTTTCCTGATTACAAATGAGACTAAATAACATTTAGGATATTTAATTGTAGAAACCATGTCTAAATTTTTAATATTTAATTCAAATGCTTTATGTGATTGTAGATACTTTAGAGACTTACTACATTAGAGGTAAGAAACCATAGATAATAAGCTTTTAGACAATGAGAGCTTCCAATAATGATTGATACAAGCTACTTTACTGTTGAGATAAGATAACGATCCTAGTTAACTTAGGTTAAGTGAGACTTAGGATAAGATAAGAGTAGATCTCACTACTAGTGACACTACTAGTGATACTTCCTATATAAATGTATGATCATGTAACACTTATGATTATTACTTTGAGAACTTCTTATTTGCATTATATATTTTCTGTGTCTATGCTCTGCTTCCTTCGCAACACGTTATTAGCACGATTTGTCTCTCGTTTTGCTATTCTCTTTTTCTCTTTTCTTTTTTGCTATTGTCTTTAGCTACGATAGCTATGGTGGATAAGAAATCAGCGCGGGAGAGTAGCTCCCAGGTACAACCACTTTTGTTTGATGCTCTTGAAGCTGATGGTAGCAATTACATGGAGTGGAGTATAGATGTGAAAGCGTACTTTTATTCGGAGGAGTTGGACGATGCAATCGATGATGAACCAGAGGCGGATTTTCCAATGTCATCCAAGTGGAAAGCTTTGCTTGTTCTTCGCCGCCACCTTCACACCTCTCTTCGACAGCAATACATCCAAGTTGACAACTCGGCGGAGCTATGGCGTCAACTTCATGCTTGGTTTTATCATGAACGCACTATCTTTCTTCCCCAAGCTCGAAATGATTGGATTGCTCTTCGTGTTTTTGATTTCCCTGATTTCCTTTCCTTCAATGCTGAATTGCATCGTATTACTGCTCAACTTCGTCTTTGTGGAGATAGGATTACAGATAGGGAGCTCATAGATAAAACCCTATCCACTTTTCCTCCGGCTTCTGCCCTCTTAGCTCAGCAGTATAGGAATATGAAGTTTACGACACATTCCGAACTAATGTCTTATCTCTTGCTTGCTGAAAAACAGCAACAGCTTCTACTTAAAAACACAGAAGCAAAACCCGCTCGAGAGGCTCACACTTCTGAGATCTCGAGGCAACAACCACGAGGAACAAGGAAACAACAACAACGGTTGCCAAATCGGCAACACCCTAGAGATAAGTCAAACTCTTATAGACCCTCTTCTAATAGAGTCTCTCGATACTCAGATCGTTTTTTTAATCGTGATTATCGCTCTTCTCAATTGAACGATAGATCTTCTGATAGAACCCTCGATAGGAAGTCATCTTTTTCATGTGACGATCGTACTTGTCACAAGTGTGGCCGTAAAGGGCATATTGCTCGATACTGCCGCACTCCTGAGTACTACGTTAGTATGTACAAAGAGTTAGAGAAGTTTAGAAATGAAAAGAGAGAGGCTCATTCGCTCGACACTCCTTCCTCTTCCAATGTAAATATCGAAAATTACATGGTGCATATCTCCAAAGAGTTAGCTCCTACAGATATAGCTCTTATCGATAGTGCCACGACACATACAATTCTTAGAAATCCGAAATATTTCACGTTTGCTAGCCGTGATAGAACCTGGCAGACTTGTGATACCATCACAATTGCTGGAAGTCGGAACTTTCGGTTCCGAGAGGGCCAGGCAACTATAGTATTGCCTGGGGGGACCCCCCTCATGTGTGAAAAAGAAATGTATGCCCCTGATGCCCCCCAGAGCCTGATCAGCTACCGTGATTTACGGACTAATAGGATGGATGTCTCCACTGCATTGGATGACCATAAAGAAGTATTGGAACTCAGGCAAGGTCAGCAACTCCTTGCCACCGCTAACGTAGGAGTTACTGGCCTATACCAGTTATTGATAAGCCCTCCTAAGGAGTCAGCTTTCTACTTCTCTACTTCGGTAGGAGATGATGAAGAGTACCGGGAACTCAGGCAAGGCCGACAGTCCCTTGCCACTGCGAAAGCAGGAGTCGATGGACTAATATGTGAGAGCAACTCTGCTTTAATACCCCCCTCTACAGCTAAGACTGGATTGTGGCATAGTCGGTTGGGCCATCCAGGCACCACTATGTTGAGGAGGATGTTACCTTTGTTGGAAGGACACAATTTGTGCACCAGTGATGTTGACAAGGTTGGGAGCTGCGCGGCATGTTCACAAGGAAAGCTTATTAAGCGCCCTTCACATTGGAAGCTACCAACGGAACTCCCTCCTATGTTACAGCGTCTACAAGGTGATGTATGCAGACCAATTACTCCATCTTCTGGACCATTTCGATATTTTCTTGTGCTTGTTGATGCTTCAGGCAAACACTCGGAGGTATCCCTGCTTAGCACCCGAAACATGGTGTTTTCAAAGCTTCTAGCTATGATTATTAAGTTTCGGACTCATCATCCGGACTATCCTGTGAAGAGTTTGAGGATGGACAATGCCCAAGAATTTCGCTCTCATGCCTTTGAGGATTATTGTACTGCTAATGGGATTTCACTTACATACTCTGTCCCATATGAACATTCACAAAATGGATTGGCGGAGGCATATATCAAGAAGATTCAACTCATCACTCGGCCTTTATTGATCCATGCCAAGTTGCCTCCTACAATGTGGGGACATGCAGTTCTACATGCAGCTACATTACTCAGGTTTCGTCCTACCTTGCTCAATACTCAGTCTTCTTTCGAGTTAATATCTGGACGCGTCCCCAATGTTTTCCATTTTCGTGTATTTGGCTGTAGAGTATGGATTCCAGTTTCTGAACCTCATAGGAAAACGATAGGTAGTCACCGTCAGGAAGGGATCTATGTTGGTTTTGATTCCCCTAGCATCATTCGATATGTTTCACCTTCATCAGGCACTCTCCTACGTGCTAGATTTTCCAATTGTCATTTTGAAGAGTATAGTTTCCCTTCTCTATCCAATGTCAAGTCCCCTGCTTTAGATTTTTGGGCACCTGAAACCATCATTCAAAACCCTGACCCCCGCACAGCCTTAGCTGAGTTTGAGGTCAAGAAACTTATTCATTTACAATCCCTTGCAGACAAACTACCAGATGGCTTTAGTGATGGTCCCCGAATTACTCGAAATCCTCTCCCTGGCACAGGACTTATCCCCATTAGTGTCATTCCTTCTAAGCGTACGATTGATCCTACTGCTTCTATATCTAAGAAACCTCGCCCTCATCATGTCACCTTACATAGTGATGCACTTTTCTCACCTGATGATAATTTACAATTTTCTTCTTTCCCTGAAGATGGTTCATCCGTGACCGCCTTCATTACTCGGATACTTAGTGATGATCCTGATCCACTCACGTTAGATGAAGCAAAATCTAGCCCTGACTGGCCAGAGTGGCAAGTTGCACTTGCTGCCGAATATTCTTCCCTTAGAAAACATGAAGTCTTTGGTCCTTTGTTGACCAACCTTCCTACTAAACCCATAGGATACAAGTTGATTTTCACTCGGAAACGTAATACCCAAGGACAAATAGTCCGATTCAAAGTCCGATTAGTGGCTCAAGGATTCAATCAACGTCTTGGCATTGATTTTACCTTTACTTATTCTCCTGTTATGGATGCCACTACCTTTAGATATCTACTTGGCCTAGCTGTACAACATTGTTTGGAAACCACGCTTCTAGATGTTGTAACAGCTTACCTTTATGGAAATTTAGATGCCACAATTTATATAAGGCCTCCTCCTGATTTCTTGCCTACGCTCCCTTCGGCTGATTCTTCGGGCAAGTATTCTGGCCTCAAGCTACAACGAGCTCTTTATGGATTAAAACAAGCAGGTCGCATGTGGTATAAACATTTGAGAGATTTCTTGCTATACCACAAGTTCCGGCACGACCCTACCCTTCCGTGTATATTCACTTTGAAGGATGCTCACAGATTTGTGATAATTGCCATTTATGTTGATGATCTCAACCTTATAGGTATGCCCTCCACTTGCCGCCAAACGGTAACATTACTAACAACTCATTTTGAAATGAAACTACTTGGCCGCACTTCTTTTTGTCTTGGTTTAGAGATTATACATTTGCCCAATGGAAGTATATTTCTTCACCAAACTACGTATACTCAACGGTTGCTCAAGAATTTCAAGATGGACCAAGCAAATCCTTTATCTGCTCCCATGATCGGTCGAAGCAAGACAAATGATGACCCATACCGACCTTGTGAGGAGGAGGAGGAGGTATATGATAGCAAACGGTACCTCACAGCAGTCGGAGCTTTGTTATATTTATCTACATATACTCGACCAGATATATCATTTGCAACAAGCGTGTTAGCTTGGCATAGTCAGAGGCCCACGATGCGACATTGGAATGGAGTCAAACATTTGTTTAGGTATCTTCGCGGAACAGAAGACTTAGGACTTCATTATACAAAGACTGGACCATCAAATTTAGTTGGATATGTAGATGCTGGTTTCAAGTCAGATGAAAACACGGGCAAGTCCCAAACAGGTTATATCTTCCTACGTAACAACGCACCCATATCATGGAAGTCTGTGAAGCAAACAGTGACTGCAACATCAACCAACCATGCGGAGTTAATCGCATTCCATGAAGCGACAAGAGAAGTAGTTTGGTTGCGGACAATTGACAAGATCATTTCAGATCAATGTGAACTCAGCCACAATACACAACCAACAACGATTTTTGAAGATAATGCAGCATGTGTGGCGCAAGTTACAGGTGGATTCATCAAGGCTGATCGAACGAAGCACATTAGTCCACAAATCTTTGGATTTACCCAAGACCTTATTGAATCAGGAGAAATTGAAGTGAAGAAAGTTCAATCCTCCAACAATATTGCTGACATACTTACAAAGGCACTCCCTGCTTACACTCACAGACGATTGGTTCAAGAAGCTGGCATGAGATCTCTTCAAAATCTAGTTACACATTAGGTTACGCTCTTTTTCTTTGTGTGAATTTTCCTTATAAAGGTTTTTGTCACAGTTAAGTTTTTTAATGAGGTAACCCAGGATCGAGGAGGAGTGTTGAGATAAGATAACGATCCTAGTTAACTTAGGTTAAGTGAGACTTAGGATAAGATAAGAGTAGATCTCACTACTAGTGACACTACTAGTGATACTTCCTATATAAATGTATGATCATGTAACACTTATGATTATTACTTTGAGAACTTCTTATTTGCATTATATATTTTCTGTGTCTATGCTCTGCTTCCTTCGCAACATTTACCATCAAAGTTTCAAGTCCAAAGAAGATATTGGTGTGGAGAAGACTTTTGTTCTTCTCAAGAAAAAAAGCCCAAGTTTTGTATCCCCCCCAATTTTTGCTAGGCCCATTTCAAGAGGATGGCTTGACTATGATTCTAAGAGCCATTTGGGCTAAAAAAATAATAGCCAATCATTTGAAAAAAAATCACATTATGAGCTGAGCTAATTGGAAAATATACTAAAATACTAAATTGGACTTTTTATGCCGCCTTCTCATTTTATACAACCTTAAATGGCCTCCCTTACAAAAACAAGGCATAATCCTTTAGAAATATTCTTCACTAGACTCTAGTGCTCTCTATGCTAACTCGGGAGAATACCTAATGATTTGAAGTATAAATTTGAAGCCATTTGCACTAGACTCAAATGTAAGGACATAAATTTTTTTGAAGGTTTTGATTTTCTAAAATCAAGAAACCCTTCAAAAGTAGGTTATGCCATGAAATGAGAGGCTATGCAAGGTCTCCAAGAAGGTGCAATGAAGGAGTACATTTTTTCCTATATAGTAGAAAAATTATGAATATATAGAGTTATACCTTTTTTCCCATTTTAAGCCTTTTTGATGGATTATACCAATCCAAAAAGTCATGACCTCTGAAGGAAGACTTTTCAATGGAAAATGAAAGGGGCTTGTATAAGGAGACTTCAAAAAAATTTGAGCCCCTCATTTCTACCATAAAGAAAGTTTGAACAATTTTGATGTGAGTATTAGTTGAAGTGGACACTTTTTGAAGACAAACAATATTATTACATGAGCATAGTTTTACTCATCCCTCTTTAATTTCTCTCTATAATTGAATTTTCTATGTATCTCAACAATTCCCCATATTGTCTGCAAAATTTCACCTCATTCATTTTAATAGTTACAACTCAAATTTGCAATTGTAGTACATTTTCACATCTTAACTTGAATTAACCCTCAAGTTCCTTGACTATATTTTCATCAAAAACGCTCCAAAACTATCATCTCTAGTATAACTACCAAATATTTGAAAAAAAACATTCTTGGACACATGTAATCATAGGATCTTCTAATATACCTATTTGAAGATATGTAAAAAAACTTTAGAAGTTTTCACTATGTATATTGGAAGATATTAGTGTTTGAATTGACAAAAAATAAATTTGGAGACCCTACAAAAAATAGAGCAATTGAATTTTGCAAGGTCAAACTAAATGTTTCTTTGTATCACTTTCCTTATTGGAAAAAAAAATTTAAGAAAATTTTTTTAAAAAATTTTAAATTTTCATATTCCAAACCCTAAAAGATTAGCTTGCTAAATTTAACCATATAACAATTTTAGGCAAGTACGTGTGACTAGAGGTTTCCATATTTTACACCAAAACTTCAGTAGAAGGTGGGGACAAAGAATATCTTTCATATACACTAAATTTAGGACATTTGAAAATATAGGTAAAAAATTATTGTCTAATATGTTTGTTTTTTTAAACTGGGCAATTTGGGTACATAAAAAAATCATTTTTTTTCTAAACAAAAATTTGAAATAGATTTCCTAGATTTACACATATGTGGAAAGGTTTTAATCATTCCATTTTGATGAATGAGTCAAAAGTTATGAGTTTTTTTCCTTTGCAACCAATTATGGATTCTATACCCTAAAAAATAGACTTTGAAGTCCTTTATTTTATTCAATTTTCAATATTTCTTGAAAAAAAAATTATAGGGTATAGATTGCTTATTAAAACATAGAAACCTAGATTGGAATTGGCATTTTTCACTCTTATTTAACTAAATTCTTAACAATTTAGTGTTTTGAATAATTTTTTGCTTTTTTTTTACTTCCTATTTTTTTTTCCAATATGTTGTCCACTCCCAAATGATGTCAAACCTTTCAAGCATGCAACCAACTTGCCTTGAAATGCAGCTAATGTGAGCTTGTGAAGAGCAACTACCTAGTTTTTCACAATGCACAATAAAGGATTTTTTTAAACTCAAAAGCTCATATCTTGCAATCTACATGGTGGAAATTTCTCAAATTTTTTCCACACATTTTCAAGTCAACATACTACAAGATCCTCTTGTTACATGTGTCCAAAAATGGTTTTTTTCGTATCAGTGTTAAAAGTAGAAGATTGGGAGTGCTTTTGGTGACAACCAACCCTTTCAGGGGGAGGGGGGCTTTTTGGTGCCGGATTGCACCATTCCAAAATAAATGTCTACTTTTCACCAAATAAAAGTAATCTTTTCTTACCATAATTTCTTCATTTCTATTCAAAATATAGATGAAATCACCAAATTCAATGCTTCACCAAATAAATTTTAAGTGATCACCATCTTAGCACTTTCTCAAAAACAAAAACAACAAAAAAAGAAAGAAAATAGGGTCTGGTGACAACATAAACAAGGTTAACAAAATTTGTGTTTGCCCTAGGACTACATTAAATTATTACCGTAACTACTTCTCTGATGACGCAATGCTTATGCCTGATTGCCCTCGTAATCAACTCATTGACCTTTGAGTACCAAGTTGTTTGAATTTGTAGCCCTAATAAGACCCTGAAATGCTGCAGTTTTATGCTCACATGTTTTTACAGACCACTAAGCGGGATTCTCCTCTTCCAGGGGCGGATCCATAGCAGCGCTGCCGCTAGCCAAAGCAAGAATTAGCAACAGTCAGAAAGCAAGTGTTTCAGGAAGTACTATTGAAACAGTTCATGGAAGCTGAATTAGCTAATCCTTTAAAATAGTCGAAATTGCAATTAGAAGTCATAACCAATGGAAATCATGAACTTTCAACGAAAGTCACGTTTTTTGGAAGAAATCATGTAATTTTTGTGAAATTTCAAAGACAAAAGAGTTGATGGACCATCTTAATAGGGGTAGTCACGTCTATTCCGAGTACCGGATTTTTGTGAAGTCGGAGAAATCAGCGAGGCAAAAGTAGAGCCAATCGTGAGCCGTTCTACGTGAAGGAGCCATGACACCCCTTTTTAGTCACAGCACTTCTGAAGTCCTCAGAATTCCGTGAGAAAAAGTACGTGGTGCACTTGGAGTGAAAGGCAGACGTGAAATTCTCAGAGAAATTGGAGTGCCGTTTCTTCTCCTCCGCGTACTTTTTCTCATGGAATGGCTTGATTACTTCAGAGATATGTCGCTCACTTACTAAAATCAATGTGAAAAGCTTTAGACATTCCACACTAGCAGGTCACAATTAACAGATATTTCATTAAAATGGTGTGTCCCAAATGCCATTTTTCACTCATTTCTAGGACTAGGATAGATTTCAGGCTGCATGGACACAACCTGAAAGTGCCAATACAGCCACAATACCGGATAATTCAAGGTCATATTGGGGACATCTCAAAAAACCCATATCACTGAGTGTATGATAGAATTAGGGCAAACATGTCTGTAACATATAAAAGTTCCAATTCGAGTTGAATTGTAATTGAAAAAGCAACGACAAAAATTCAAAAGGTAAGCTTCACCTTGACTCAGTGAGGCAAAATCAATTCAGTCTTCAAAATGAGTAAGTACTATCCAAAGGGGTCTTGATGGTTTGGACTAAACCACTGAGACCGCTCAGGAGGTGACGGAACTTGCAAATTCATGTACACAGGGGAACTGACACTGAGCTAGATTATACTAAGTAACTGTACTCTTGAGACATCCATGGGGAGTCATAAGACTAATTCTACATGCACCAGCCGTCAATCAGCTAAATAATATCCTCAAGAGATCCCACTTCCAGCCGCTGTCTTTTGCGTATTCGCTTCATCGAATTGAGTCTGTACTCTATCTTGGAAAAGGTCTCCTCCGATCCAAGGTGCACTGCTTGGTGGATTCACAAACTCCACACTAGGGGATTCTCAAACTAGGAATGCAAGGGAGGCCACCAAAGCAGCGACGAGGAGAGCAGCCATGGACAGGACAGGTCCTGAGCTGCCGGCACTGGGAGGAGGCGGGGGGTTGGTCGTAGCGGGCGGGGGCGGGGAGGTGGGCGGGGAGGGGGTAGTGGATGGGGGTGGAGCGGGTGTGGTAGTCGGGGGAGTAGCGGAAGCGGCGACGACGTTGACAGAGACTTTCATGCCTTCAGAGCAATGTCCGGGAATGCCACAGATGAAGTAGTAAGTTCCTGCTGCCGGCAAAGGGATCGAGTCGTTGCCGGTTGTATGTGTGACCACTGCCGTCCCGGAACAAGCGGTGTACTCCGACGAGGAGTTGTACTGCACCACGTCGTGTTCACTAGCGGCATACTCGAACTCTGTATTCACAATAGCAGCAGAATGATGTTAATTTTAGGCTTACCAACTGGAAACCGCTACATTCAACAAATACCTTTCAAACCAAATCAGGCCAAAAGCACACCCTGGACATCATATGTTCACTTAAGAACGAGAATTTCCATTCAAGCACTTTCGATCTGGAAGCGCGCCAATCAAACGCAGCTTCGCGGAATGCAGGAGACAACTATGAAGTCGCTAACGTTGCTGCGCGCAAGTATGGTGCGATTGACATTCATATCTTGCGACGTTACACTGAGGAAAAATTCCGCGCAGGATAATGAAGCATGAAATTATAGGATTGACACGAGGAGCTGCTTAGCGGCATGAATTACTGAAAACTCTGTTCTCTAGCGTTACACTGTAGCAAGCATCTCTGTTTTCGATACAAACAAGACGACGAGCAACGCACTCTGACTAATAGTGAATAAGATTAGAAGTAGCGAGATCAAGGAAAACTTCACGAAATGCAGATAACAATATTCCACGAAAGCCGCTCAGCGAGAGCACAGCGAGATTGACATGCACATCTCGCGATGTTACGTCAAGGAAGCATCGCTTGCACGATCCGAAAACATGAAACTCTGGAACCGGTTCAAATTCAGGTGCAGCACGAATTACTACGTCCTCTACTGTCCTACTTTGGCATCCATCCCTCATCCGCACGATCAAGAAGACGAGCAACGCACCAGTTATCCATTCTAAAAGAAGTAATAGTCAAGAATGACTCACGTAAGGTATCTCCGACGACAAAAGTTTGGTTCGCAGCCCACGAAGTATAGTATGTTTGGTCATTCGAGGCCGGAATGGTCCATGCCTGTGTCCCTCCAACGACGTGGTTCACCGCCAGAGCTCCTGGCACCATCACCAACGCTAGCACCATCGCTACCACGGCCAAATGGCCGGCTGCACTGCCTCTTCCCTCCATGGTCTGAAGCCACTTAGCACTCCACGACTAATAGATCTCCAATTTCTAAGTTCCCTGTTCTGAACGTCCACATCCACAAACAAACCTCAGATCGAATTTCCAAGACAAAAACACAACCAAATCGCACCAGCATCCAATTCATCCCCAGCCTTTAAACGCCAGCAAAACTTCTCTAAACTTCTCTAAACTCTCTAAACTCTCTGAAAAATTCTCATAAAAAATAGGTCGACAGTACAGCAGAATCAAATGCATGTGTCTGTAGTTAGCAATTTCTGAAACGAGGATCCTACCGATTGTTAAAGAGCGATTGATGCGAGAGTTCAGTTGGCGAAGAGGATGCTTTTAGGAGTGAGGACAAATGGTTGGGGTTGATATAGGGAAGCGAGAGAGACGACGTCGACGAAAGGGTGACGAAAACTGGCTTCTAGTAAGAACTCTTCGTTGACTGAGTTCACACGGAGTCAACTCACGTCCGACGACTTGTTTCGTCCCCTTCGTCGTTCCCAGGCGGTGCGATGGACAAGATGTCCGCGAGGCGGTTCTTGGTTTCCACGCTTTGAGGGGCTGGAGCGCGTTGGTTCTAGAGCATTTTTTGAATTTGACTCCACCTTTTTGGAGGTAAGCGCCATCTTTTACTGAATAAGCCGAAGTGTCCTTGATTGAGGATAGAAAAAAATATATATTGCATGAGAGGAAAAATGAGGCCTCTAGAGATTTGCTAGAGTTGGACCCAGCAGTCCAAATGAAAAATTAATATTTAAAATAAATTTATTAATATATTAATATTTTGATATTTTAAGAAATAAATAAATTATTTGGACTTTTGAAGGAACTTATTCAGGGTTTGGTGTGTCTCTCTTGAGACCCCAAATTTTTTGTAATGTATATTCCTTTTCTTGGAACTTGTTCTTTAAGATTGCACTTTTTTAGTATGACAATGTAGGTGTCCGAACTACATGAGTGGTCATGGTTTTATAGTGTTGAATGTGAATGATGTGAAAGAAGTAGTGAGGGTGAAAAAAATTAATCTCAAGAAAGGTCAACAATCCTTTTCACTACACCCATGTTGTTAGTTGGTGTGCCTGGGTGAATAATTGTTTAGTATAAAAATTAGTATAATCAATCTAACAACCCCATCTCCCTTCACTACAAATGCTACAACCCACTCCTATAACTAATGCTGAATAGTATCTCCTCGTGTTAAATAGTTTAGACTATACTCCATAAGCATTTCAATATAATACAAACTTCTCATTTCTATACTTATATGAAAATTAGGTCAAGTATCATCTAGATTTGATAGTGATGTCACCAAGTATCATCCTAGTATCACATGAGTATTGAGGAAATAGCTATCTATGTCTCCAAAATTAAAACATTCATTGATGAGAATAATGAAATTCCGTTGCATTTGTGTAAAAAAAATAAAAATAAAACATTGCTGAGAATTTTCTACTGTAGAAAGGGTCAGAAATTACAGAAAGGCTCATAAATCTCATTCTGTTCACACTTGAACGAGTCCAACTTTCGTGGAAATGAAATTTTCAACAGATAATAAGTTAATGAGCTCAAATTTCACAGACATGCATAAAAGCAGGCGAGAATAATTTATCTCACATCAGTACAAACAGGTTAAATTTGAGAAATATTCTCTGCATGGAACACCCATCACTCAGTTATTATTGGCGGTGCTGGCTGAAAACGCCAATGGCTTAAATTAGGGTTTCAAATTATTTGCAGTCCAGGATCTGAAATTCTGAAGAAGATGGGAAAGCAGGACGTTAAATCCTACTATCGAAGGTGGGCCCAGCAGGGTAAAACTTGGGTTATCTAGGGGTAAAAGTAAAAAAGCCCCCTATTTTGTGCCATGTTTTGGGGTATGTTTAATGCCCCACCTAGCTAATTTGGGGTCTCTGATTTGCAAATATGAATTCAGAATTTGCAAAAAAAATTGTGCAATTTTTTTTTAAAATTCAGCATTTATCCCTAGGGTAAATCCAGCTTGCTGATCCCACCTTCGATGGTAGGATTTAACGTCCTCCAGTGGAAAATGTCCCAAGGTAAGAGGTTTAGAAACCGCTCATTTAAGGGCTGGTCCGCCTTTTTCATGTATTTTTTCAGATGGTAATATTTTCGCTCATTTTTTAGTGAAAGAGAAATAAACGAGGAATCTAACACAAGTCGTTTCATAATTTTGAGAGCTTTTATGAATTATTTATGAATTTTCAAACGAAATTTGGCATAGATCCCTATTTGTGCTTTCTAGGCCTTGGAAATCTACATATGCTTGGTTTGGAAAAGAATATGGCTTTGTTCAAAAACTAGCATTGCAACATGTAAATAGTAATCAAGGTGGTTTCAAAATGTGACCCTTTCTAAATCTAAAATGAATGCTTGAATCAATCATTATTTCAGATTTTTTAACATTTGTAAGAAGGTAGTTGGGATATAAATTCTTATTTTGAATAAAATTAGTAGACACCTATCCACTTAGTTAGGAATGAACCCATTTTGGAGGTTAAACCATCCATTGAAGCAATAAAAAAACAATTCTTATCATGCTCTGATGTAATCAAGAGTCCATGTTCCCACAATCTAATATCCATTTCGCAACCTCCTAGTGGACAATTCGAAAAGCCCGCACCATTTTCGAGCCCTCTCCTATAGATACCCAAAATTGGATGAGATTATCCTATGTGAAGGTGAAACTTAGCAACAATTAAGTCAATTTTGTAAAAAAAAGTGTCACATGTCATTTTGTAAATGGTTTGTTGTATATGATGTGAGGTAACGTGGACTTGTGCAAATGCAACGTGGAAATTCAATTTCAACATTAGAGTGGCAAATCAAACCTTTAGGAAAGATACTAGCAAATCCAATAGAAATGCCCAAATCCAAGTGGTTTTCTAATTTTTGACATTGAAATAATATTAAATTATAAAATTTTCTATAGATTCCACTAGTATAGTTGTTGCAAGACTAGGTTAATTCCCAATCAAGTCCATGTCAATGATCAGGAAAAACTAGCAACTAGTTCAAAGTTAGCGAGTAGAATCAAGAAAAAAACCCAAGTGCAATTTGAAACATCAAGAAAAAATTGTAAAAAAACCTAGTGAAAAATTTACATAACATTCAATAGCTCTCCCAAGGGTTGCCTTTGGGTGGATAAACTAAATTCATTTATAAATTCTTGGAAAGACCGTGAATGTACAGTGAATAGCCAAAGTTCTTCACATACATCCTATCTATCATGCCATGACACATTCATTTGCTAATCACTGTAGCTTCAATTGATTAAGTTACATTTAACTTAAGTGTAAGATAATAAGTTTATTGACAAATCTTTGCTCCTTGCAACTCTACATGATTAGTTTGTAGTTAATTTAAGTACATGACATCTACCTTATTGACATGTCTTCTTAATAGCTTCCTCTTGTAAATTCAGTTGTGACCTATCTAACTATGACAATTTTGATAAGTGTCCTTATAGCTAAAGATATGGTGTGGAATATTCTACACCATTCTGTTGGATAGGAGGTAGTACCCAACGTGGCTACTGAATGTTATGTAAGGTAGAAGGCTCAATAATCGCCCATCTCAGGGCTGAAACTCAATAATCGCCCATCTTGGAATATTTTTCAATATATTTTCTTTAAAAGACAAATGGAACTGACATCTAACCCAAGTCGTTTCATATTTTTTTGGAGCTTTGTGGAATTAGTTATCAAATTTTGAAGTTGAAAGGGCATAGGGCTCTAAAATAGTGCCCTAGCTAAATATACACTGTCAATACACTGCTGAAGGCTATGAAAAAGCCAACATGTACAATTACTGTACATTTAAGGTAGGACACCATTTTAGAACCTTCTCCATTTATGAGCCTTCTACCTTATATTCTACGTTCAAAATAGAGAAAATCACTGGACTCCTCTGTACTTGAAAATTTGGAAATTAAGGTAAGAGGTCCTATCATGGACCATCTAAGGGATGAAATTGAATTTCAGGGAGGTAAAACTCATAGAAATATTTTTCAATAAATTTTCCTTGAAAGGCAAGTAGAATTGATATCTACCCCAGTTGTTTCATATTTTTTTGAGCTTTGTGAAATTAGTTATCAAATTTTGAAGTTGAAAGGACATAAGGCTCTAAAATGGTGCCCTAGCTAAAATGTACACTGTCAGTACACTGCTGAAGGCTATGAAAAAGTAGCATGTACAAATACTATACATTTAAGGTAGGGCACCATTTTAGGACCCGCTCCATTTAAGGTAGGGCACTATTTTAGGAGCCTTCTACCTTAGTTGAATGAAATTAGCCGGGAAAACTCAAAAAGTCTTCCGAACATTTGAGTTATTCGTAAAGTACCCTAAACCGGGGTTTAAACCCATGAGTTTCGTGAAAAAGCCGGTTGAGTTAAAAAAAAGTCGAAATAAAAGTGGGTATGAAACTTATTTTTCCATCAAAATGGTGCCTAAAAAATTTTGATCCCCACTTTTGAAGTTGTGTGACATAAGTATCTTACAGAAAAGTTTGACACTTCAACTATAGTTGCCTTCTCAACTTCAAAAAAAGTCATGCCCAAAATAGGGGGGACTTTACAAATAACTCAATTGTTTTTTGTTTTTGTTTCCGCCATGAACTGAAGCCAAGAGCAAGTCCCTTTCCTCATACCACGGACTCCGAGGAACTCGAGAGGACTGACTGACGGGTGGACGGACGGAGGGACGGACGGACCCCGGCCGTGGCTTTCCTTTCTTCAGCCGCGCGTTGACAAAGGGGGCAAAAGCGGAGCAGCCCAGTTGACACTGGAGCCAAGGCTACTTGGTGGGCCGCCAATCCAACTCCAGCCCCAGGGAGCCCCTTCCGACGGCACCTTGCAACATGCTTCAGGAGTTCAGTTGTGCTGCAAATCACGTAACCCTGTACCGAGCCCGTTACCGAGCCGGTTCCCGATCCTGTTACCAAGCCCGTTACCGAGCCTGTTACTGAGTCGGTTACCGAGCCTGTTACCAAGCCCGTTACCGAGAGTGTGAGGAAGACAGGAAACGTAGTTTCCGGAGAGCACTTCCAATGCTGCACGGTAAGTCCCACGGGAACGGCATTATGCAGTGGGTCCAAAAAAAATCTGGACCTGGTATGGGTGACTCTTTATTTTGGGTCCCATCACTAAATAAGCCGGGGTTGGTATTGAGAAGAAATTTAAAGAGTCTTGGAAGTGACGCACAATAGTGAAAGTCAACACCTTTTCAGCCTTGGTTTGTGTGCTTATAAATGTAGGCTCTTTTTTTTTTTTGCATGAAAGGTCTATTTATACCTTAAGGCATGTAGTTTGTTTTGTTTTGTTTTGTTTTGTTTGTTACGTTGAGATCTCTTGGCTTGCATGTCCCTTGGTTGTGTGCTTGGTACCATTGGAAAGCTCTTGGCGAGGAGGGGTGCACGAGCTTGGTTTCATGGCATTTGGACCTATGGTGTGAAAGTTATGGATTTTTGAGTATTTTAGGTTCTAAAAAATTGAAAAATTACTTTTACTTATATTTTAGTCACAATCTTCGTACCGTTGGAAAGCCCTTGGCGAGGAGGGGTGCACAGACTTTGTTTTGTGGTGTTTAGACATATGGTGTGAGAGTTAATGAATTTCAAAGTTTTTATGCATTAAAAATTTAGAAAACTACTTTTAATTTGGATTTCATCGTGGCAACGGCACAGGGCACACTAGTATTTATTATTTAACGTAGAATCTCTCTTTTATAATTTTTAATAATGCGATGAAGGTGCATTTGGTATTTTCATTGCTTGCTTTACATTGGAGCATTTTTTTTCCAAAAGTGGCATGCATGGAATGAGGTCTGTGTACCTCCACTTCATAACATTCAGTAGCAAGGTTGGCATTGCCTTGGCTCTATAGTGATGGTGTGGAATATGCCACATTCAACAGTGTCCATCAATAACTAATTGGTTGTATGTGGAATATGCCTCACCATCACTGTAGAGGCATGGCATGCTATTGAATGTTATGTTCAAAATCTGCATATTGTGCTTTTAACAGTGTACAACATTGAAAATGCTCTAAGTTTTTGAATTCAAAGAGTTGAAAAAAGCAAATTGGATGAGTGATTGGTTGCAGTCATTTACAGAGAAGGGAATTTGGGGGAAGAATGATGATCTTGAATCTCGCAAAAAAAGTTATTTCCAAAAATTCTTTCTACTGTTTTTTTGGAACCCTTGTGTGCAGAAGAAAAACAAAACCAAGGGCCTTCAATGTGTAAGAGAATACTCTTGATGCTTTGTTCTCCACTACATCAACTAGTCCCAAAAAATTTAAATGGAAGGGTAATTGCAGTTATGTCATCTTTAGAGTGCTTTGAAAAACATCCATCGGACACTTAGTGTTTGCGACATTGTTACAAGGTAAAATTATATAGCCAAATAAGTTTAGAACAAAAGGGCAAGTTCATCGCTACACTCTTTTTATAAGAAAAGGGAAGGGAAGGGAGTGGAATATTACAAAGCATGGTGTTTTTTTCCTTCCAATTTTTTTTTTGAAACAAATGGAATTCCATTGCAAAACACAAGTAGTACAAAACAACCAAGCCAATTAGGCTAGACAAAAGCTCAGAGAAGAAAGAAACAAGAAACAAGAAACTAGAAGAAGAAGCAAGGGGTGCGCCTTTGCCTTGTCCAAATAATATTGTCACCAACTCTAGAAGCTAAAACCAAGGATCGAACCCACATAGCATCAAAGTTAAGCCAAATCTTCTTGGCTTGTTAAGGCTGTTGTTTAGTGTGTCGTTTGGCCTTGAGATATGTTGCCCCTCCTAAGGTAAGAGGTCCTATAATGGACCATCTAAGGGCTGAAAAAGAATTTCAGGGAGGTAAAACCTCTAGAAATATTTTTCAGTAAATTTTCCTTGAAAAACAAGTAGAATTGACATCAAATCCAAGTCGTTTCATATTTTTCTGAGCTTTTTTGAATTAGTTATCAAATTTTGAAGTTGAAATGGCATAGGGCTGTAAAATGGTGCCCTAGCTACAATGTACACTATCAATACACTATACATTTAAGATAGGGCACCATTTTAGAACCCACTCCATTTAAAGAGCCTTCTACCGTAGAGTCAAGAAGAGCCTCCCATAAGGCAGTTTGGATGCATGTCAAAGGCCATCTTTCTTGGGTAAACATGATTTTGTTCCATAATATCCAAACTAGGGTGGCCCATGCCGTTGCCGCGGTCCGGGAAAGCAACAAAATAAATAATTTTCTAATTTTTTTAATGTATATAAAATTCAAAATTCAATAACTTTCATGCCGTTGGTTGGAACACCATGAATCAAAGCCCATGCACCCCCCTCGCCGAGGGCTTTCCAACAGTACTAAACACGCACCCGGGGGACTCACGGTCCGGGAGATCTTAACGTAACAAACAAACATCCAAACAAACAAACAGCCTATCTTCATAGGGGGATGATCCATAGTGTGGCTCCTCTAAGAACATGCCAAATCGTTCAGTCTCCATGGAATACACGAACCAAACACACACTGTTTGAAACTGAAGCGTTGATGGGGTCCTAAAGGTGGCTCCCTCCAAGTAAGGGATTGACGTTTGGTGAGAGAGCATGCAGGGCTTTACTATTAATCTACAGTTCCAAAAACACACACTATTACGATGTGTCAGTCCGTCTTGGGAACCAACGGGGACTGAAAGCTCCTGCCTGGACACTTCAGCTTCCTGTAGCTGCTCACAAATAGAAAAAGTAGATTAGAAAAGTTTCAAAGGGGGAGGAAATCATTTCAAAGGAGGGGGGAAATATATCAGAGCGGGTGGGGAGAAAATGTTGCTCACTCATGAGGAAAGTTAGTTTCCTACAGTAGAGTGGAAACACCCAAAACCGTCCAAATAAGGAATTCAACATAGTTGGAGGCAACGTTTTCTAAAAATGATATTTTTCCAAGTATTAGCGAGTGAAAATCATGAATATTAAAAAAAAATTAGATTTTTGGGATACAGTATGTAATTTCTACAAATTTTCAAAGTGTTGGCTCCCTAGACCTTTGGAACCGTCCTATAGGTGCCCCCAAAATTGAACCTTATGCGAATCAACACTCAACCAATCAAATTTCCCTATGTGTCCTTCAGTTGTGTCAGCAAATTACAATCATACATGTGGCGAACACATTAAGGGAAGTCTACTAATGCATTTGGGTGAATCTACAGTCCAGTGCAAAGAACAGGTGCGGGAATGGGTGTTTTGCCCTTAGTGCAAAAATGTTTCAATTTTTGGTTTTCTTTTTAAATTCTCACGAAGTGCCTAAGGCAGGACTTCGAATCCTACCATCAAAGGTAGGCCCAGTAAGGTAAATTTTGGGTTCTCTCAGTAAAAGTGAAAAAAGCCCCCTATTTTGGGCTGTGACTAGGATATGTTTCAGACTTCTAACTAATTTGGGGTTTCTAATTGTAGATATGAATTCAAAATTTGAAAAATAAAAAATTTGAAAAAAATTAGAAATTCTTGCATTTTTTCTCCAAGGTAAATCCACTTGCTAGGCCTACCTTTGATGGTAGGATTTAGCGTCATGCATGTCTAAGTGGAAATATTAAATGTTGTATTGGAACTCCTAATTTCAATATTCATTGATATTTTGGATAGCAAATAAAACATTAACACATTCCACATATCTATGATTCTATTTCCAATGACAATTTGGTGATTTCATCCAAGATTTTAAAAAAAAAATTGAAGTCTTTTGATGATTTCATCCAAAATTTTACTAATTATTTTCTATGGGCTTGGTGCAAAGCCCATTATTTTGGTGCAAAATGATGACAAATTGAAAGAAAAAACAAAACCCATTGATACTGTATTTGTGGGTCTTGGATTCTTCATCCTCCTATCCACTCACCAATGAATCTAAAACTTCTTTGAAATTGAAATATGTTTCAATTTGAATCTCTTTCAAATTAAAATTTGTTTTAATTTGAAATTTGTTTTAATTTTATGATATGATTGTTTGATCCTTCACCAATGTAAGATAGAAGCACTTAAATGTGGCACTTGTTTTAGATTGGGAAATCGTGAAGGTAGGTGTAGACATAGAAAACTTTAATGAACTTTCCTTTTTGTCTTTGTGCTTTCTTTTGCAATAGATATGACATTCTAATTCAGGTTTGAAAAGTCAAATTGCTAGATAATCTACAAGTGGTAAAGAGATAAAGTTTGGATTTTTTGTGGGATATATTATAGAAAAAAGATAAAATAAAGATCCTATAGTTATAATCAATTTTTTTTAATGATATGCTCATTTAATAAATGTAGATAAAAATCTAAAAAGTGGTGGCACTTCTTGGAATTTGGTGGTTCAAAACAACCTAGATTTTAGGAATTGGAACTAAAATCTTGGATTGATTTCAATGAATTTTAATTTAGATGGAAACTCAATGCATTGCTTTTGACTCTAAGAGTGCACTAAAATCTAAAAGTCTATAAACCTAATATCTTGCAATGAATTTTTCAACCCTCAAATTTAGGACCTTTATTTTGAATTAAGATACCTTAAGTATATTTGCATAAATTATTTTATAGTAAGTGACTCCTTTGATAAAAAAAACTCCTAGAAAACCTATAGAAAAAAATAACATGTGAGATTGAGATTGTGAGATTGCCAAATGGTGAGGTCTACACGAAAACCTATTCTTAAATCTTATACTTGATGGGTCATTTTTAAACTACTCCTTTCTTTAGCATTTTTGAATAATATTTGAAAATGACCATTGGATTAGTTTTAAATTCAAAATTTCCAAAAATAGAAATAAAAATGTTTGAATTGAAAAGAAGAAGAAGAAAATGAAGCTTCAATTTGTCATGCTCAATGTCTACCTTTGTCCATCTTACCCTTGTTGACTGCGACGTGTTAGATACTTTAACCCCTAAATGTCATATTGTACAAGTATATAACACTCATCTTCTTCAAATTTAACTTTTTCTAATTAGAGGGTACTAGAGAGGTGCTATAGACATTGTTGAATGCACAAGGAAGCTACCTACTTGAAATTGTAGATAGTTCCTTTTGGAAGGGTGATTTATTTTATAAATAAAATAAAAGACAAACAAATTTGTAAGTGGTTAACAAATTATTGCACTCAGAGAATATTAATTTTTTGAATAAATAAATAAATAAAATTGATGTAAAAATATATTACATCATCTTGAAAAACTTAAGATTTAGTCAATTGTATAAAAATTCAAGTGCTACAAAAAAAAGATTTGGTGAATTTTTGTAGTTAATTGTTTTACAAACTATTACACAAAGGTCTACAAATATTTTTTCTAATTTGATTGTACAAGTTATTCCTAAAATTCAAACTGAATATCTTTTCATTTATTACTAATTTAATTAATGTCGAGAAAGTCACACATTATAGCACATATAGATTTGTTCAAAATCCTATGACATTGGCTCGGTTGGTTCGGTGGCCGGCCTTTGGCCTAGCTTTGTTTTTCTCACATTTTATTTTAATGCGGTGGGCTAGTCCCTCTTGTTCAAAAAAAAAATCCTATGACATTAATTAGCTAAAGAATGTAAAAGACTTAATTTAAATTCTTAAAGAGTGGCAAAGGATAGTTCAAATTTCTAAATTTCTAAAGATGTATTACAAAATGTATCTTAGAATAATATTTTAATAATAATCGTGAAAAATAATTGTAAAATATGATTTATAGATCATATCTATATGATTAGATTGGCTACATTACTAAACAATATTTTGCAATAAAATTTGAAGCCAATGATTGAAAATTTCTTCAAAATCATATGTAGATTGTATAAATTTGATTTTCACAAAAATTATTTATTTTAAAAATAATAAATTCTAATCAGTGAATTTTTCAGATTTTTATTCTATTTAAAAAAAATTATGGGTAGTTATTTTAGAAGGATAAAATTTTTGAATGAAAAATTTATTTATTGTTGCTAAATCTATTAAAATATTTTGAATTATAGAGGATTTTGCAAAGAAAGTTTTTAGAATCTACACTATACATTGGTTGAAGAATTGATATAAGACTCTACAAAACATTGATAGATGAAAAAATTGTGTATTTTGAATGTATTTGTGTTCATTTTCCTTTTTGATAGAGTCAAAATTTACAACATGAGAATATTTTACTTGCAAGGATGTTGAAATTGTAGATTATAAGAAACAATAGGAATTAAAAAAATTATAATTTTTTGTAATTTTCCTAAATTTCCTAAATAAAGACTTGATAATTCTTCATGAATAAGCTATATATCATCTCTTCAACTTCATATGAATGAAAATTTAATATTTGTATTTCAAAGATGTAACTAATTCTTCTATAAGTCATAAAAACTTCAAACTTGTTTTTAGAGATTTTGAAATTACAATAAATTTTTTAATAAAAAAGTGAAAAAATTGCATATCAAATACAAATATGGTTCATTTCCAAAGTCCCAAAGTACAATCAAGAGACAATTGGAATATTGGATAGGCTTTAGTGACTTCAATTTTTCATAGAATTTTATTAAATTTTTTTTTGAAATTAAAAAAAAATTTGCTTAGCTTTTTGTAAATATTATATTTTCTTTAATCAACACCCAAGAGCAAAAGTTATGCCTAACTAAAATCAAAATAGAGGTTAAAACAAACTACAGAAAATCTATCCAAAACTTGAAATAAAATTCTAAAAATTTATTCCTCATAGATTATATTTTTGTCTACATAGAAAGCCTTGATTCATTCCATTTGGATTAGTCATGTAGAAACTATGAATCTTATTGGTTTGTAAGCAATCATTACATTTTCTTGAGAAAATAACATACTCACTTCAATTTTGAACTCAATTTTTTCAATTTCAAAAAATAAAAGATTCACACAATTCAATTTCCTTGCTAGAACAATATCACTACTGAATTAGTGTGTTTCAATTCCATCTTTTAGCTATTAATTTTTAACTTTTTCCTTCTCTCTTGAATCTATTTTGATGTAATAATTTGTTAAAGAATAAAAATCAACTTTCATCCAATAGTTTGTTAAAGAATAAAAATCAACTTTCATCTAATAATTTGTTAAAGAATGAAAACCAAGTTGTTGATTTTTTATTTTTTTCCAAGACTTCCAACTCAATTCTTCAATATAAATTTTTAATTCAAAATGAGTGGTGCAAAATTTTCAAGTTAAGAAGATTCAAAGCCTTCTATTCTAATCATCTAAGGTATTAAATGCCCCATTTTCTTCACTTTATATGCAAATATTTTGCAATTTGTGTAGTCAAAGTTTTTGAAATTTCTTCCACATTTTCTTATAATTGTCAAGTGTAAGATCCTACAGTATTATAGATATTTAAAAAATAATAAGTTTATCTAATTGACTCTTTGCAATGAAAATGGCATTTTAAAGTGTTCTTGATGAAAAAAAGGACTCTAAGGACTAATAACATTGAATTTTTATTCCATATATGTGTAGTGTAGTTAAAAACATGATGGTACAAATCAATTTATTGTATCATTCTAAAATTAGAAATTATTATTTGATGAATATGGATCCAAAGTTCAAATTGTAGTAAAAATTAGGTTTTTTAGAAAATTTTTAGAATTTCAAATCGGAGGAGAACCCGGAGGAGAATCTAGACTTATAAAACTTCAATTCATTAGTATAATTTGTATGGCTTATATTCAAAAATAAATAAATGGAGCCAAAAAAATTCCAAAATACAATACATAAGGATCCATGGATTTACCATATTCTCATATATTAAAGTAAGAAAATATCACAAGGAGAAAATATACTTATCTTTCATTGGGATAAGGTTCAAGTGGCTCTAAAAACATTGACTGAAAATAGTTTTTTCACATTCCTTGAGGTTTCCTTGAAATTGTCCAAAGAATGCAAAACATCCTTTTAGGTGTTTCTAGCCTAATCTTGTAAGGAAACCAAGGCCAAAAAGAAGCCAATGGATGACAAAGAATATTTCTATTTAAGAAACAAGTGTAAATGTTTGCCTTTGGAATTTTGTACAAGAAAAGGAAGTCTTAAATAATAATCTGGCCTCCAATACCTATTTTTTATTTTTTTGATGAATGAATCACATGGTATTAAAATAGATGATTTGAAAAACAACAAATATGTCAATTCAAGATTAAAGTGTCAAAAAAGTACATCATTGAATCATCTTAAAAAGATTTGAAACCATCCAATTATAAGTTCCATTACTTTGCAACCATGTCACACCATGTACCAAGTTAAAGGTCCAACATTTGACAATTTAACTTTATAAAATTGATAATTCTTAGAAAAAAACCCTTTTTAATACATTGGAAAGAAACCACTTTTGCATGTAAAGAAGTTATTTTTTGTCACATTGATTGCCATATTTGTCACATTATAAAAGCATGTACCTTCAATTGTATGATGTATGTACATATTTTCCTACAGATAATTTTACAGAAATCTTTACTTGTAAATACCGTTACAATGATGTCATCTAAATTCACTTTTCTATTATTGAGAATATTTGCAATTGTTGTAAGCACTAGGTTTTTTTGGTTCTCCGACCAATAGCTATGTGGCCTTTCTTTCAAGAAAGTTCTAAGTTTCTTGGCTCCTTCATTTTGGAGACTTGAATTGAAAGAGGCTATATTTGAGTATGCAATTTTAACCCCTAAATGTCCGCCTAGCCTTTTTTGAGCTTCTAGGAATTTTTTCTAAAATGAACAAAAAATCAACTTTATGATGACCTGTACCAATTATTTTTTAAAAGGAAAACCATAAAAATTCAAACTAGACATATTAGAGATCACATAGGAATAGAAAACATAACAATATCACTTATGGATTGAAAGATCATAATGTTTGATTATGAAGGTGTTAAAACTGCAAAAGTGATGTGAAGTCTTTCAATCTTCTTTTTGCATGTCAAATCTAAAAAGTTGGTGACCAAAAAAATGAGATGAAAGGGTCCAGTATGCATAAGCCCAATCAATTTATAGCTTCTCAAAATCTACTCTACAATTTTTGTAAATGAATTTTGAATGTGATTTTTTCTCCAACATCTGGTGTATTTGAGGCTCATTTCCAAAAGCCCTCAACACTAAACAAAGTCAAGATTGCAATGGGTACCTTTGTACAAAATCTTGAATAGAAAAATGGTAGTTAATGATTTTTAAGATTGATTTTTTGATGCTTAAAGTAGGCTTTGAAAGAACTCTTCAAAAATACAAACTGCTACTAAAAATAAAAACTTGGTTAGGTATTCTTTAACTTCAAAGTTTTGCAAACACTAAATTTAGGTACCTTAGGCATTTAGGGGTTAAATAAATAATTTTTGTATGCATTTTTTGTATGTTTTTGCTTTGTAGTTTGTACAACAAATGAAATGAGATTTTTGGCAAGAATGTGCAAGGGAATTATTGGTGTTTGGCATTTTTTTAACACATGTTCCTTTTTTTTTCTATAGGTTTGAAGTTGACGATTTTTTTTTAATCAATTAGGCCTTGTAAGGCCTAAAAAAACCCTTGCTTGTAAGAGATATTAATCTAAACTATTAACAATACTTGAGAATATATTGACATTTTTAGTACTCTAACATTTGGTATAATACATTTGCATAGGTTTAAGATTGTTTACTAAATTATTAATTGAGGTTAATAAATGTGATTTATAATGTACCTAAATATATAAAGGCTCATTTTTTCCCATACTTAAAAAAAATGTCCAAAAAGCTACAAAATCTATATTTTAAAATATTTTTAGTTAACCTTGATTATTAGATATAGAATTCATTTTGCAAGGAAGCTTTTAATTTGCCACTATAACTCAAGTTCAAGGTATAATACATAATGAGGCAACCTAACAATCCTAAAGAATACTACAATAATCCTTAAGTATCTACAAGGACATTTTGTGGTTGATGAATGACAGAATCTTTCCTTACGAATAGATGTGCAACTATTTGTTTTCAATCTTAAAGGTGAAAAGTAGAAATCTTTTACAATACTTTGACTTCTAATGAGTATATTTGACTTATTCAAAGTAGATCATGTCACATAATATCAAAATGCATGATTTCCAAAGCAACCTTCAAAAAGATGCAACAAACCTAAAAGGTTAGATGGATGACTTTTGTATTAGATGTAGAAACAAAGAACACACCTAAAGTAACTACACCTAACATTACAAGCATTCTAAAATCACACACTACAAATGCTTGCCTAAAATATACTCCCACTATTTATGAATCTTTGATTGGTTTTAAAAACACCTATTTTCAATACTTCAAAAATTCATAGTTTATTCAAACAATGTTCAAAAAATACATTCTAAGAAAATCTAGAATCTCCTTTGACTATCAACACAACCCTTCAAAAAAAGAATTTCAATATAATAATGGAAACTATATTGAATTACTTATTTGTGCAATTCCACATGTGGTTACCTTATTGTTCCCATACTTGCAATGTGATAGTGCACTCTTAAAGCAACCATTTAAGCCTACCTAACTCATCAATGACTGCAATAGATATTTCAAAGATTTCAAAGAACATCTACATTAGTCCTAGATAGGGGACACACTTAGAACATGGTGACTTCAGGAGCAGACTACCATACTTTGGTGACTACCTTGGCCATTACGTCCACGTCCTTCCAGAATTGAATCATTGCCTTGTGATATTGTACAAATATTGTACAAGATGGGTGAAACGTACGAGGAAGCAACAAGGGTAGTCCTCACCAACACATGCCCCAACAGAAGGTCTTCATTCTCGATGGTCTACAGACCAGCATTATAATTATAACTACTATTGTATATAGAATGGTCACCAGCATTATAAAATTATAATTATTATTGTATACAGAATGGTCAAAAATTGTTTACCCATCATGCATTGAAATTTGTACGGTTGGCTTGGTGGAAAAACATACCTGGTCAAACATGTGCACAGTCCTCAACAAGACCGGTGGAGGCGGCTACTAATGACTGATGTACATGTCCACACTACAATACCATTGACATGGCATGGACAGCGTGACTCAAGGAAATAGCCCAATGGAGGAATAGCACCATGATCTCACCTTTGTTTTTTGAGAGAGGAATAGGAGCACCTCTATCCAGTCCGGTAGCCCACTGTACGTCCAGTTCCTGCATAACTGAAGGTGCCAAGGCTCTTAGTCCTGGTAGTAAAATGAATTATGTAACAATCACTGCAAAAGATACAGATGGTTTCACAATTCCAAATACTGCAATAGCTTAAATCTGCAGAACATGACAAGTCAACAGGTGAGTGTTTGCCAAGGATCCAAAACTTTGCAACTCATGTTTAGCTTGCCGACTTCCAAATTCACATTGATCCTGTAGTCTTGATACAATTGCTGCCAAAGAATCACTGTCACTATGTTAAAAAATGACAACCCACTTGTGGACATCAGGTGGAGTCCACCTTCCTGTAAAGAATTTCCATCCACATGTGTCCTACTGTAGCTTTGCCCCCAATCACGGTATCTAGGAAATGACAGCCTTCTCACAGATCTTTCTAGCCTTGCATGTTAGGCATGCGGAGAAGACCGCAAAAATCAGAAGACCAAAAACCTAGAGTAGAAATCCACTAAAAGTGTATGTACAGTACGGCTGAACTTTAACGAACTCTATTGGCTGACACGTGCCAACTCTCCTGTTGCAACAATAAGGGAATTATCCACATCCAACGATGAGATAGACATCTACTTCGTCGAAATTCAACCCTGTCACTATTCAAACCACAAAATAATTGACCTAGAAGGTTCTTTGTTCCGGACCTTCCTACTCAATCACTACAGTACTAACGAGGGTATGAATCAGGAGATGACAGAAGCGCCATTGAAAGAGACTTGCTAAGTGTCCAAAATTTCAAAAGTCGGCAATGGTAGCTTTCAAGGCTTACGCAAACTATTGACAGCGCCCAACATAAATGCAATAACCAATCCAAAACCGGCTCCAATGCCTGCAGCCGTACTTGCACCTGCAAACCTGTCACGCCCGTGCTTGATAGCTTCCAGCTTATCTAACTCTTTGGCACTCTCATACGCTAGAACTTGCTTTGAAAACTCCTTCATTGCAGCTTCCTCTTGCTCCAGCAAGACGCTATGCACAAGAGCCTGCAAATTCTCAATGCCTTCTGACTTTTGCACCATAGGGTTTTTTCGGAACGGTCTTTGTACAAGGTTCATAGAACCTGCTATGATACGCTGTGGTATACCCTCATTCTCGACCAAGGTGTCTGTCGCTACTCCATGCACTACATGGGGACACGAGTTCACGACCACACTTCGGTTCTGCGGCACTTGGTACGTCTCCATAACTCCGACAGTTGCTATTTGTCGCCTATCAGCACTGACTGCAAACTTGTTCGTGATGGTCAAAACAAAGGGCACCCCAGCAGCGGCAACCTCATCCATGAGCAGAGCAAGAGCAGGTCGAGGTGAGGCTCGCATTTGAGGGATCTTATGAGCCAAATTGTGAACCAGAATTACAAGATCTAGCTTCTTAGAGTTCGGACCAACCTTTACAGCCAGCTCCTTCTGCAGCCGCTGTGCATCACCAGGTAAATCCTGGAGGCTCACTCCCGGCCCATCAACGTAACTGACGCCTCCAACTACGCCCTCACGCCAGTCCATGTCAGGTAGCATACCACCAAAGTTGTGAGCCAACATCATACCCTCTCCTCCCAAAAGAGCGAAGTACAAAGAAGTTTTCCCTGCTCCTTCAAAACCAAGTAAACGTACACGCCGAAGCCGCATGGCCACTTCTCTTGAAGTGGTCATGAAATCTGTGCTGCAAAAGATGGTCACTTCACCTAATCCGTCAACTTCAAAGCTACTGCTTCCGCCCATATCACACCCAGAGCCATTAAAGACCTCGTTCTCGGAAGTACGTAGTAATTGTGCCGATTGTTGGAGAGGATCCCCCACACGAATCCGCATTCTCTGGAGCTTGGATTGTCTTCCGCCTTCTGGTTTAGGTGGCGAGATTTCTATAGTTGTAGAGCACCATCGTCCATTCACCCTCGCTTGGACTAGTGTACACGAATGTAAACCATGGCCCAATATGTCCACCTTCAAGGGACGAGACCCCTTCTTTTCTCCTATCAAGCCTGTCCAGCCTAAAGGCACCATAGCTGTGGCCAGTCTGATACTAATAGGCTCAGATATTCTTCCAGCTTCGGCCATCTCGCCTCCTAGACTACTCAGCCATTGTTGCAGGTGCGGCAAGAGAGGGAAATTCTCAATATTACTTACTGGCACATCTCTTGACATGCAAGAGTTATAAATCTTTTGGAACCGAGCTCGGTACGACCTCATAGAATGAGATTGACACCGTTCTCTAAGCTCCAGCAACACCGACTGCATTGTGGTCAGCTGAGTGTATTCCAAAGCAGAAAGCTGTTGAACAGAAAGCTTTTCGAGCAAATAAAGTTCACCAAATGGTACATAAGAAGGTAAGGATGGTAGGGATGGAACCCTTTCTAGCCACTCAGCTGCAACTCCACCAGATTTCAGGTCAGGCTTCCCATCACCTGATTCAGGGTTCGAGAAGAACATATGGTTAGTGCCGACTGATTTTTGAAAAACGGTCCAAATTTGAAAAAGAATTCTAATGACATTAGGAAGAGGGCAATAACAAAGTAGCTCTACGAAAACCAGGTTGATAATGGATAATGAAAGATAATCACCGGTGGAGTTCGAAAACTCCCCGAACGCTGACCTGATTTCGCTTCAGCCTCCACTAAAGAAACGCCATCACTATCTTCGTATATCTTGAGCACTTGGGCAGAGCCTTTCGTAGCCTCATCCCCTTCTATTGGGGTCTCAAATTGACCATTACTCCGTTTTCCCTTCAGCCATTGCATTGATGTTTGCACCCCTGCACCTGCGAGAGGTGCAAGCCTTGCAATTCTCCAGAAAGGATTCGGTTGAGTAGGACCAACACCTAAAACCATTGGCTCCCCACCGTTCTTAGTTTCTTTCACCACCTGGTTCTCATCTTTGGAACCCCCATTCAGAGTTTGAGAGCGGAAATGCTCGAAGTAAGCAGGGGATAAAATGCGAGGAATAACATCTTCCGGGATACAGTAAGTCCGAAAATGATGTTGCCATCCTTTCTTGTGCACATAGTCTCGAAGAGCAGCGTTCCCGACGGGAGGCTGTGAGAATGTGATGCACTTCACCTGGACCTTATTAGCTGCTCGAGAACTTGTAAAGGCTCGAAGGATAGCCAACGTAGCAAGCACCGCTACTGCTCCACCAAGTGAGTGTCCACATAAGACCAACCTGCGGTCTTTTCGTTGGGCTAGTCTGTAGAGCTCAGTGGCTGGTATTTTCTTTGCTCGCGCAAGAAAGCCCCTATGTGCAGCAGGCTTCACTTTCACTGCCTTGGCTGACCGGGGAGGTAATTCACCATTCAACCCGAGACCCTTACCATTGCCCTCCACGACCAACTTCGATGGCTCATCGCTATCGATTTCTTCAAAATCCTCCCCAAATAAAGACCGTTGGAGGAAGTTGACATCCGCCACCACATCCTGCAACTGCTTAGTGCCAATGAAGGAAACAAAGAGTGTGTTACCCGCCTCGGCAAGCAAGTACCTGCAAGAGAATCAGACTACCGACGGTTAGTGTATTGTAGACCGACAAAATGAAAATATACCGATTGATTTTAAACCTACAGAATAAAATCCAGTCAAATTTTCGATTATTACAGAAAATAGATGCAACAGCCAAAGCACACAGTACATTCAATTGAGTGTCATCCACACTTAAATAGCGTGACATATAGTAAGCAAACACTTTTAGTGAAACAGCGTATCTTGCGACCACCAGCAAGAAGTGAACATTCACTCTCTCAACAAGTGACCAAAATGAGATCCAATTCAGTAAATTGTCTGAATAAATAGGTACACTAATATATGGTGTTTAAATTAGCACTAACCTACAAATTATACACAATAGAATAAACGAAAAACGGTAGCTATGCAACAACAGGTTAAATGTGGAAAATGGAAGATAATCAACGGTGGAGATCCAAAATCACCTGTGAGGAACATGATCCAGGGAGCTTTGAATGCAATTCACCCCCACCAGCTGGCCTCCAAAATCTTCCTTGAATTTGTTGACAGCCCTGACAACCTCAGATTCAGGTCGTTTGTACACAGACTCGGAGAGCACCATTGCCCCCAAAAGGTCCTGCAAGTCCGTCACATTTTCTACCTTCAGTGCAGCACACAACGCTGCCACTTTCTTCTTGTACTCCTCTCCTGCCTCTCGCTGAGTTATTGCTGCCCTTCTGTCTTGCCAGGGCCATCTCAATCGCCATTGCGGCCATTGTAGACCAGCCACTGCAGACGCAATACCGTTGTCGTGACGTGCACGCTGTTGCTGTATCCGCACTTCAAACTGCCGCTGCAGCGACGTCAACCACTGAGGAATCTGCATTGTCGTCGAAGCCTCATTTCCCAATATCATGTAAATTCTAACATCAAATCGCGGCACTTCTTAGTTCCAACCAGTCCGTAAATGATCCGATCAGGCAACCGACATCACATAGAAAGGCAAGGGTTGGATGATAGAGATCCTGCATCCAGAAACAAACATTCTAAATTCAGAAAACAAAAAACACACAGAATGTAGATATAATAAAGTTATACACGGAAAATCGTGGATAGCAACTAAAATTTGCAATTTACGGCACTCGAGATCGTGAAGGCGAACAGAACCACAAGCGTCTGGTAGCAGAGCCAGGAATTTGATATAAGGGGTGCAGCAATCAGCATTCGAATCAGCAGGTAACGTATCAGACGAGATACTCTAGACCTACAAGACCAAGCTAGATATACACCAAAATGACACAAAATGCACTATAGATTTCACCCCGGAGAGACGAAAATCGCCAAACCCTAATTCAGTCGCTCAGTGCTCGAAAGAAGAAGAAGCTCACTCCCGAGCGAAACTAAGACTTCTGGAGCTGAATCGGAGCGCTTGCAATTTAGGTCTTTAGGTTCACAAAGCCGAATTGAGGGAGGTGAGAATTTCCAGATCATATGATGATTTTCGGAGAAAAAAACGCTGAGAGCAAACTCGCATCCTCGAAACTTACAGAAAAACATACTAACTAAGGTTCCCGAAATAAAAGGATTACCCTTGTGAAGCTCAAAAGCTGTAGAATTCTAGGTGCGCAAGCATCCACATGAAAGTCTAGTCAACTCGGATTCCCATTCACACGTCGCTATCGTCAAAAGCACTAAAACCTAAACACAAAACTTATCAAACGAGCTCAAACGCATTGCACGCTCTTCCTCTATCAAAGCTCAGTACCGATTTGATCCGGACCCAAACAAAATCACGCACCTTCAAAATAGAACAACAACGCCGCTCCTGCCGCACTTGATCACCAGCAGCGCACGAATTTCACCGTCTACTGAGTTGCTAATACCCTCAAAACGCACTCATAACAACCATAAAAATTCGCGAAAAGGACAAAATTCTTCAAGGAGCTGCCACCAGCGATCCGACGAGCTGCCAGGGAATGGAGGACGAGCGTCGAGAATCTCTGACGTCCTCTGCGAAGCTCGCCGCAACTTTAAGGAAATGGTGATTTTAATTAGTGTGGAAGGGGAATTAGGGTGAGTCGGGGACTGCGGTGGGAATAAGGCTCTCGGATAAGGCGCCGAGACTTCATTGTACGTCACGAAGGAGTCAAAATGGAAGATCTAGGAATATGCTAGATTCTACGTGGCGGTGCCACTTGGCTTCGGGGAATGATACCAGGTGGCTGGTTGTAAGTGGGGAACGGCTTCTTTGCTTTTTTGCTTAGAAGTAGAATAGGGAGTGTGAGGTTTCAGCGCTGAAAAAATAACGGTTAAGGTAGAATCACCTATAACCAATCATTTAAGGTATTCTAGACATCATCTAGTGTAGTGCAAGGTAAAGCAAATATTTTGAGAGGTGCAATGATAGAAATGATGGGGATTGCAAAAACTTTGGGAATTTTATCTTATGAATTGAAATTACTATAAATTTAAAAAGGCAAAAGGTGCACCGGACCCATTGCCAACCTGTGGACTCTTCAAATTTCAATCATGTTAAAAAACACTTTTTTATTCACCCTTTTCTACTTTTTTGCACACTACTTTGGGACATGTGCCATGAACTTTTAGTCCCAATTTTGAAAAGTAGAAAAAAACCATTCTAGCCTTGGTTGGAAATGCATCCATTGATAGGTTGGTTATGGGGGGCCGATTGCTTATGGGTGGTTCTACCTTAAGGCAGAACCACCTATTACCGATCATTTAAGGTATTTTAGACATCATCTGATGTAGTGCAAGGCAAAGCAACCATAAAAAATTTTTGATGTGTAATGATAGAAATGATGGGAATTGTCAAAAGTTTAGTAATTTTTTTACATGAATTGAAATTACTATGAATTTTGAAAGGCAAAAAGTGTGTTGGATCCAATGCCAATTTATAGACTTTTCTAATTCTAATCACATAAAAAACTATTTTTTTACTCTTTCCTTCTTACTTTCTTGCACACTACTTTGAGACATGTGCCATGAGCTTTAAGTTCCAATTTTGAGAAGGAGAAAAAAACCCATTCTACTTTGGTTGGAAGTATGTCCATTGATAGGTTGGCTAAAGGGTGCTTGTTGGTTGTAGATGGTTCTACCTTTTTTGGTAGATTGCGAGATCAACACTAAATTCTAAGAAGGAAAAGCGTAGAAAAATCTCTAAGTAGGTGAACTAGAAAAGAGTTACTATCACTGTAATTTCACATTTTATTTTATTAAAAAATAGATTTTATTTTAAAAAATTAGTAAAAATTGTCCATTTAGAAAGGGTTGATAGTGATGAGACTTTACCAAAAGATTGATCTAAAGAACGGTCTTCAATGTTCGTGTTCAATATTCAATCATGTAGAGGACATAAAATAATATATTTTCAAATTTCCTTTAGTAGATACATGCTTCATTACTATGCAAATAGACCATGAAAAATTGAGCTTTAGATCATTAAGTTTTAGGACTTGTAATGTAGTAAAATCCCCGAAACCTCAACTTATGGTAGGTTGACAAAAATAGTTTTTAAATGTAAATTGATTTTTTAATTTCTAAAAAATAAAGGATCTAATTATTATAAAGTTAGACATGCTCAATAAAAATTTCATGTTCATTGGACTTGTGCTTCAAAAGTTATTGCAAACAATGAAAGAATATCCCCCGATTGTGATAGGAAATAGTACTACCCTTTTCTTGCAATGACTCCCAATAGTAGCTACATTAAAAACGATGTGTTGTTCTTCATGTATTTTGCCCTCATTCTCTTTTTTGAAGTTAATTTTTGAATTTTTTAAATCATTTTTATTATTGATATCACTACCAACATCAACAATGTTAAACAAAATAACTCATTCAAATCTTGAATGTCAAAAAAATCAACAATGCATTTACTTGAAGATGACAGATGTTCATCAATGGACAAAATTACTTTGTTATAGCAATTTTGATCACTGCACCAATCATTAGAGACAACATTTAGATGTCTCTTAAGTAAATCAAAAAAATCCAATGGTTGTTCAAACACAAAAAACATTGCAAACAACTGTTGAATTTATCTAAGCAATGTTATGATGGTTGCTTCTAGAAGACAATTATTCCATTCAATATCATCTTGTAAAAGTCATCTTGCAATACAAGCAACTTGATATGTTGGATGTACCGGATTTTGAAAACAAAATAGGTCATCAAACAAAGTTGGTACCTCAACATGAATCAAAAACAAACATAAGAAAAATAATTTGATATTTACAAAAATCATGTTCACCTTACTAAAAAAAATCTACTTTGAATTGTTGTTTGTCTATAAGTTTTTTTCTTTTCATATTACTTATATAAAAAAGTAGAAAATCCAACTATCAAAGAAGTATATGATTACCTTTATTGATAGAAGCAATCAAGGCATAAATATGGCAATTGAATTCAAAAAAAATTGTGAGTCTAGTCTCAATGTTTTGATCAATGAGTGATTGGAGAAATGTTCCTTCTTCAAAAGTAACATATTATTGATTGGGAAGATGAACAAGTAACAACAAATACTATGACTCTTGTTATTGGTTTCAAAACTAATCAGCCTTAAATATGCTTCTTAGGTGGCCATATAAAATCCCTCTAAGAATCTCTTAATCTCATCTACAAATTCATCCATTCTTCAATGCTACAATTTAGACCTTTAAAAGATATTTATGAAGATATTTGACAATTTTTACTAAACTACAAATTCCCACATTAATGTGGCAATTAAAATGGCCTACTAAATATGGGTTGTATGACACAACCTATCAAATGTTCAAATGGACAATTTGACCACATGTGTGTTTCTCAATATATCAACTGTGATTTTGGCAACAATACAAAATATGACCGTCATTATCTATTTCAATGGTATCTCAAGTTTGCATTGAATAATACTTAGAGCATTTTCCATCCTCCATGCATAGACAATTGACATTATCCAAACCACATGGATTGTGCATCATGTGCTTAGCAACCATGGTATAAAGTTGCAGTTGCTTATCTAAATCTAGAATCTTAGTACATACAACTCTATCTACAAGATCACAATTGTTGACCTTGTCTTTTAACCAAAGAAGAATATGAGCATGAGGAAGACTATACTTTTGAAATTCAATAGTGTAGTAAAAAAACAATTGTTTTTCCACACATCGTTCTTTGTGATTTTGTCCATCATTACTCTCAATTTGAACTCAAAGCCATGTACAACAACATTTGAATGATCAAGAGTACTTTGACCCGGCTCAAGTTCATCAACAATATCAAAGCAAGTTGAATTAGACATCATTATTATAAACAAATCCAATTTATCTAAAACTCTAACCAAAACTACACTATCACAAAAGAGTTTTTGTATGTACCGAGGGGATCCAATGAATATTGCAAGTAAAACAAATGCGACATCCAATGTGTGCTCTATTGCCTTCATGCATAGCATCTACACTCTTTTGGAGATATTTTGTTCAAAGTTATGTTTGATGATGTCTAATAAAAAGTAGATTTTCACAATCTCCATACAAATATTGATTTACTACATATTGATGGAATAACCTATGTAGGACATTAGACTTGGGACACCTTTCAAGCACATATTGAATAAATGACTTTAAAGTTAGTCCAATATGTGCTTTAAAAGTAGATGACCACCCATAGCGACCATCTTAAAACAACAAAAAATAGAATAAAGCATTATAAGTTGGATGAATTTCTCTTATTCATTATAAATCTCTACTACATTGGTGAAGAATAGTATCTTGATCAATTTCTATGAATTGATCAAATGTTAAGAATAATAATAATAATGTTTGGAACTATAATCAACGATTATGATTATCACTAGGAGTCTTGCTAGAGATACGAAGTCTTATGTTATGTCCTAAAAGAGCATGATGTAAAAACTTTTAACCATGAACTATTGCATCTATCAATTCTAAAACCTCTAGGTATTGTTAACAATGTCACAATTAAGATCATCAAATATCTCTATGCAACAATCCATTTGCAAATCATCATTTAAAAAATAAATTTGCACAAATCTTGCGCCATAATCTATTTTGGGCTCTAAGCTCTCAATATGATGGCATACCTCTCCATTTACATGAAAAGTATATACCCCTCGACCTTCAACTTGGCCAAATAGTGAAACTTACTACGTATACTTGTAAAAACAAAGGCTTGATTATATTTTGTAATGGACTTAAGAAATTCTTGAGAGTTGGATGTATTGCCTATAAAAATTCATTGAACATTGGATGAACAATAAGATGGTTAACTTGTTTATTGACAATTTTACCATTGTAACAATAAATTGTCGCCTTTTGCTACTTAAAACAAAATGCCAAACATTTTAGACATTAGATGCATATGGATTCACATGGATTGATATGGATTCAACACTATCAATATTAACATCTACAAAGTTACTAAGTGTAGACAAAGCTTGGGCCATGGTTTGAAAGATGACAATCATAAGTTTAGGCTAGGATTAAAAAACAAACAAACTATACTCTATAACAATGAAATTTTGTAGTTTATGATCTCAAAGAAAAGATTTGAAATAGGATTATAAAAATTCAAACCATAAATCCAAAAATCTGTGAAGGGTAGAAATCTCAATCACAATCACAAGAAAGTAGATTGGAGATTACATCTATATCTCTTGTGCTTCAAAAATCCAAAATTTTAATATTGCATATATTTGTTGAATACATTTGTTTAATATATTTTGATGTATAGTGGATACTAGCCTATTGCAAAAGTGAAGTCAAATTAGATCAAATTCAAATCAAATTCGATCAAATTGCTTACTTTAAGTGAAACTGTTGAATTGAATTCAATTGTTAATGTTTGCCTCAATTTATTCAAATGAGGTTATAATTAGGTCAAACTATTAAAATTTGACTCAAATTTCTCAAAAGAAGCTCAAATTATTCAAATTGTTGAAAGTAGACTTACAAAAAGTTATATTATTCAAATGATAATCACATTACTCAAATTAGGCTCAAATTAGGTCAAATTATTGAAATTTTATTCAAATTGCTCAAAAGAAGTTCAAATACTTTTCAAATTGTCGAAATTTCACTTGAAGAAGGTCATATTGTTCAAATAATGTTCACATTATTCAAATTAGGCTCAAATTAGGTCAAACTATTCAAGTTAAGTTAGATTGCATTGATGAAATTTGACTCAAATTGCTCAAATTAACCTCTAAATAGGTCAAATTATTAAATTGATATTTCAAATACTCTCAAATGAAGCTCATATTGTTCAAACAAAGCTCTATCTTCAAACCACCAATCTTTACTTGGAGTCGAATTTCCTTAAAAGTAAATGTAAAAAAATTGTATACCTTGGAAGCATTGTTGAGCTTAATTGAATGCTTGCACACCACCACTTAATAAAGTCCTTGTGTCAAAACAATGGTGATTGAAATCAAACAATTGAAATAACAAATTTGCAGGTTTCAAAATCTTCAAGAATATATGAATTATTCTGGGATTCAAAATATTATTGCTTAAATCCTAGAAATTTTCCTAATCATTTCATAATAGAAGTAAACATTGAAGGTATGAAAGTTCAAAGCTCACAAAATCACAAAATTGTAGAAGCAACATGAAATTTGAAGTCAAAAGAAGCAATCAAAATTCCACCTCTTTAATGTCACTTCATCAATCTTCTCTAATATTACCTCTATTCAATGACATTATATTTCTATAATATCACATACTTATAAGATATGATATTATAGAGGTCACTGTGATTTTAGTAGTATGATAGTATGATTAAAAAATTCAAGGATAATTCAATGAAGAATATATTAACATTTAATGTAAGATGAGTCAGTTTATCAAACCATGAAAAAAAACTTGTTCTAAAAAACATAAATTGTGCTTCTAGAGAATGGACAAAGTACAATTCTTTGAAGTTGACTTTGAAACTATTATTTAGTGAATTTTCTTAAAAAAACCAAGTAGAATTGGCATATATTTCAAGTCGTTTGACTCATTTCATATTTTTTTGAGCTTTGTGGAATTAATTATGAAATTTTGAAGATGAAGTGACATTGGGCTCTAAAAATACCCAATTCCTTAAATGTACACGATTTGTACATTGCTAAAGGTTATGAAAAAGAAACATGTGCATATAGTGGGTGGTTGCAAGAAAGACCGGTACTATTTTGCATCACTTTGAATGTCGAAGTTGTTATTGATTATAACTTTTAAAGTATGAATCATATTAACTTGAAATTTTGACGAAAGATTTCTGATATGACAACAATCAAATTCCTTATTTTTCAGAAATTTTCAAAAATCATTTTATAGTTAAATTTCAATTAAGCTAATTTGTCACACTTTGCGATTTAGGGTTTTTTAGTACTGGGGAGCATCTAAAATTAATGATCTCAAGCTGAAATTTCTGTGGCTTATTTCCATACTAGGTAGGCATGTTTCTACCAAAGGAAATCTCAAAAATCATTATTCTCTTTCCTCTACATGTGCGCAAACAGGCCTCCCTTGTGCGCATACTTTTGAACATTTAAGATGGTTTTGAGACCATTCTTTTGGTGAAATATCTTAAAGTTCTCCCAAATTTTCAATTTTTAGTTTTTTCTTAAAATTCTTTTTCCTATTTTTTACAAATTAAAATGTCAAAGTACCTATTTTCATGAAAATTTGCACTTTTCTAGTTCTCCTACTTAGATAATTTTTCTACACTTTTTCTTCCTCGGGTACCTTCTTCTTAGAGGTATATACATAAATTATATTTTTTACATTAAATTTTTTTTTTCTAATTATATAGTACTCCCAAAAATTTCAGCAGTACTGTGGAAAACGCTACATAAATCGGTCGGTCTTTCTTGCAATGACCCTAGTGCATATTTAAGGAAGTGGGCAATTTTAAAGTCTAAGCGCTTTTAGAACCGGCCTCCTACCTTAGTCTCTGTAGATTCAAAAGTGGAAATTAGAAAAGTAGATAAATGGGGAGGTTAAAACCTATTCTCCTATCTTTCTTTTGCTTCAAGTCAAAGTGTGATAGTCATAACCACTTTTAAGTCATTTTCTGAAAACAAGACTTCCTAATTGTAATTCTTGTTCAAGGTCATGAGTTTTTTGGAAGTCATGAGGATTGTCTTGGGAGTTGAAAGAAATGAGAGAAAATTTGGGCAGGGTGATTGCAAGAAACACTTGTCCTATTTTGTGTCACACGTCGCATTCTGATTTGTTTTTTGGCCATAACTTTTGTGTTTTAGCTCTGATTGATTCAAGATTTGGATGGAAGGTGCTCATAACTATCATAAACCTTCCATAATTTTTTCATAATTTTCAAAAATATTTTACTATCCATAAATAGACCCCGATTGGATGTCACACTTGGTAGTTTAGGGGTTTTCTATACCTGAGCTATACCTTTTTTTAATGATTTTGACATGAAATTTGGATGAGATGGTCTTCTAATAGACTTCTAGCTTTCTAGGGAAGGATTTTTTTTAAAGTTAATTTTGTGAGGTGTGGAGGTCTACAAAGTGAGCTCCCTTCTGCTTGTATTTTGAAACATATAAAATATTATTTTGGTGGGTTTTTTTGGTGAATGACCATCTCTATAAAGTTGTCGCAAATGGACACTTTTTTTTTTTTTTAAATATCTATTTTTACTATTTTTCCCTAATTAAAACATGAAGGTATGTATTTTCTGGAGGTTTGGCACTTTTCAAGTTCTCCTACTTAGAGAATTTTTCTATCCATTTCCTTCGGTCAAAACCTTCATCTTAGAGGTATATACACTATTTATATTTTTCAAATTTTTTAAAAATTAATTTTCTAATTTTAAAGTACTCCCAAAAAAATCAGCCAAACGCAATAAATAGGACAGGTGTTTCTTGCAATCACCCGGCAATGAAGTTTCTTTCTTAGCAATGGATATTTCAAAAAAATGATGGTATTTACATGCCATATTTGCATTCATTTTCTAATACGGATATAGATTTCAAAACACACAATTTAATGTCTAGGACTATTGTAGATTTCAAACTGTGCAATTCAAACCTGCAAATGCCATTTTAGCCCCTAAATGCCCAAGGCACTAAAATCTGGTGTTTGCAAAACTATGAAGTTAAATAAAACCTAATCAAGTTGCTATTTTTAATAGTTTATATTTTTAAAGAATATTTTTTGAAGTCTACTTTAAGCATAAAAAAACTCATCTTGAAAATGATTGACTATGATTTTCCTATTCAAAGATTTTGTGCAAGGGTACCCATTGCAATCTTGACTTTCTCTAGTATGGAGGGCTTTCGAAAATGAGCCTCAAATACACTAGATCTTGGAGAAAAAATCACATTAAAAATTCATTTAAAAAATTGTAGAGTAGATTTTTGAGAAGCCATAAATTGATTGAGGTTATGCATGTTAGGCCCTTTCACTTGATATTTTTTTTGGTCACCAGCCAACTTTTTAGATTTGACTTGTGAAAAGAGGATTGAAAGACTCTTCACATCACTTTTGTAATTTTAACACCCTCATGATCAAAAATTATAATCTTTCAATCTATAAGTGATATTGTCATGTGTTTTTTTCCTAATTGATCTCTAACATGTCTAGTTTGAATTTGTATGGTCACATTTCAAAAATATTGATCAGGCTGATCCTAAAGTTGACTTTTTGTTCACTTTAGAGCAAATTTCTAGAAGCTCAAAAAAGACCTTGGGCATTTAGCGGTTAATGGAGATATTCACTGCCCCTATTTTTGGATTCATTTTCTAAGAAGAGTATAGATTTCAAAACACATGGTTCAAGTCCAGGACTGCTATAGATTTCAATATGTGCGGGGTGAATGCAAGAAAGACTTGTACTATTTGGCGTCACACTTTGAGTGACGGAGTTGTCATGAGCTATAACTTTTGAAGCATTAACTCTTTGAACTTGAAATTTTTATTGAAGATGACTAACTTAATAGTTATCAAAACCCTTATTTTTCAGAAATTTTTAAAAATCATTTTATATTTGAATTCTAATTTCTCTAATTTGTCACACTTTGCGATTTAGGGGTTTTTAGTACTGGGGAGTACTTTAAATTAATAATTTAGAGCTGAGATTTCTAGGGTTTATTCCTACACTAAGTAGGCATGTTTACACCAAAGTAAATTTAAAAAATCATTATTCTCTTTCCTCTACATGTGTGCTAACAAGCCTCCCTTGCGCACACATCTTTGAACAATCAAGATAGTTTTCGGATCATTATTTTGGTGAAATACCTTTACCATAAAGTCTTCCCAAATAGCCAATTTTTAGTTTTAAGAAAAATTACTTTCCCTATTTTTTACAAATTAAAATGTGAAAATATAGTGAAAGTTACAATTTTCACGAAATTCAACACTTTTCTAGTTCTCCTACTTAGAAAAAATTTCTATGCTTTTCCTTCCTAAAGTACCTTTTCCTTAAAGGTATATACAACAAACATATTTTTCACTTTAAAAAAAAATTGATTTACTATTTATACAGTACTCCCAAAAAAAAAAGTGAGTACTGTGCAAAAGGCTATGCTTTGCCGCAGTCTTTCTTGCAATGACCCTGCGGTCTAAGAGCCCGTTTCCATTGCCCACCTGCACGGCTGCACCTCCAGGAGCTGGAAGGCGACCTGGAGGAACCAACAACATGCACATCCTCCGGAGAGCTTTACGGAGTCCACATCCTCCGGTGCTTGCTTTGTCCATTTCCCTGCATCCGCACAGTGGGAGTCCGTTTCCTCCGGCTTGGCTTGGATTGTAGTAGGATTCGGGGGTCCAGTACACCCTCCAGGCCCTCCAGGCCCTCTAGGTCTGTAATTTTTTGAAACAACACCTGGATGCTCACCCCCACCCGGACCCTTGCTTGGAGTCTTGGACGTCCAGCCGTCCAGAGCGTCAATAGAAAGCGCCCGGACATCCAGGGCCTGGACGTCCAGACGCTCAATGGGAAACGGCCCTCAACCTGCAAGTGCCATTTTAACGAAATATCCGTTCAGCATCGTCATTTGGTTCCGTTGCCTGGACTTGGGGAGACTTTGTTGCGGAAGGGCGAGAGCTGAGGCTTGTGAGTATCTTACAATAGAGATCGCTGGTAAGCTTACACTGAGATCGATAAGGCCCACTACTGTAGCATACCGTACGTGTAGGTCAGTTTCAGCAGTTCATGTTGAAATAGTTTACTTTTTGCAATTCGACAATTCGACAGACACTTGGAATTTTCATTTATTTTCGGTACTCTATGAGAATGCTCCTAATTTTAGATTAATTCTTTCTATTCATGCATAAATGTGTTCCTTTTCAAATTTTTAGAGGTATTTGTAAATAAGGTTCTAAATTTCAACATCTTCATCTTCATCTTCACGAAACTGACCTACATGTATGGTAATAAGAAAGGTGAGCAAGTGTAGGAAATGTCTGTAACTGGGGTCTGTATCTTGGATTGGAAACTAATGAACTGATGTCTGCAGGACGCAGGCGCGCATCGATCAGTGCGTGGATTTCTTGGGTTTTCAACATGCATGTATCGCAGCTTGCATCGCTTGCCTGAGAGTGTACGCAACACACATGCGCTGTTAATATAAGATCGGAAACTTGAATTACTTAATGTGCCTGCAACGTGCTGTGCCCGGTGCTGTGAAACGAATCGGCAGTATGAATTGTCTGGAATGGGTCTGTAAGGTTGATGGACAAGGATATATCTTGAGTCGTCAATTATTTTGCAATGGGTGTGTAGCGGTTCCGGACTTCGCGAAAAAAAAATCTTACTCTACAGCGGTCCATTGCAAACGCGCGTGCTGCAAACTTGCTGCACAAGTCTTGAGCAAAAGAGCAAATGCACACATATGTATGCCTAATTAAACTGTTGCAAAAACTAATACGATCTCAAATACAAATGTGCAATCTCAAATAGTTGAGAATATATACTTTGCACAATTAAGTACGAAACCATCACAGGGAGTTTTTTGGGTTTACTACGTAGTGAACTCACTACCATTACCACATTCAAAGTGGTAAAATCAGTACTATTACCACTTCCAAAGTGGTAATGGTAGTGAGTTTACCACTTAGTAAACCGAAAAAATCTCCCTGTGCATCGCAAAATTGATTATAATTGGTTTTTCGGTAGGTGGTCACTACAAAATCGCTGCAAAAACTTTCGCAATCTCAGCCTTTTGAACTAGCTCGTTTCGTGTCTGTAAGTGGGCCTGGAACATGCATCGTAAACCAAGTTTGTAATGCTTGGGGTTTGTACGTCTCTTGAATACATGCGACATGCTTTCAGTCGAGGATCGGATAGCCGTCTGGGCCAACATACTTTATTGAGTCGGAAACGTAAATAACTGGGGTACGGATGCAGTTACGTGCTTGGATGTTTGAAATGAGGAACTCGTAAATAAGAGCTAGTTGTCTGTACCCTATCTCACTGCAGTCTATCTCTGTAACGTTGATCATTGACGATTTATCTTCAATCAGAGCTTGAATCTGCAACAGTTTCATTACCTCGATATATAACTGGGCTGTGTACATTTTTGTCTGTGACGAGCAAGATCGAGCAGTTGTTGATGGGCCGGGATTGGGAACATATGGATCGATCGATCAATTATCGTATTAATTTGGATTCGTATCAATGCAATTCGTCATCGGCTTGTATGATGCTTGAACCCAGAAAGTGAATTCGTCTCATTGATCGATCTGCTGTTTGTTGTCTTCTTAGTTCGTATTATGCTAGCTAATATCTACTTGTGACATGTATCTATGTATGCAAGGGGGTCGAAGCTTGTACGTAGATAGTGGACTAGCTTCCATTTTCCTTCCTGGCCATTTTTCCAATTTGGTGGTCAAGAGTGACGTTTCTACAGATTTGGGGTTGTTTCAAGTCCAAATTTGGGATTGATTTCCAATTAGATTTAATGTGTGCGAGCTCATGAATTGGTAGTACTGAAAGTTATTTGGCAAGCAGGATTGTCTGGCGGTTGCATTGATGAAGCCGATTGGCAAGGTGGTGTTGTAAAGCCAGCCAGTGTCTCCGATTTGGAAAGTCCGCCCGACTCACTGCCGATGAGGGAGCACAGGGCTCCGTGTTGGCTGCGTTTTTTCATGTTTGCTTTTTTCATCTAGATTTGCGAATTTGAAGTTGTGTAGCCTGGAATTGAGTAATCAATTTGGTTTATGCTGTTTATGAATGTGACTGTCGAAGGAGAAGGAATGTAGACCTCTGTTTACAAGTACGTTTTGTATCATGTGTGTTGGTGGGCTAATTTCTTGGAAAGAAATACTGAATTCATGAGACAGTATTTGAGTAGTAGTAATGTGCAATGATGGCGAATTTCATTAAAACGGCGATATGCCATGAATTTGGCAGTTTTTACAGTTCGGACCACCAGGTCTGAAATCTGAACTCGTCATACATTTTTGAAATGTATACGTGTTGTAAATGACTGAAATCTATACTGGTCCAAGATATTTTGGACCGTGAGGTCCGAATTGTATAAACGTCATAGATTTTGTAAATCTAAATATGTCTTAGATGTCTGAAAATCTATACTTGTCTTAAATGATAGCTTTTAGTTTGGACTGTGTAGTCCGAAAAATGGCATAGTGAATATTGCCATTTTTTCAAAATTTGCCATAATGTTGATAACTAAATTGTATGTGATTTTATTGTGTGCCGAAAATTAATTATAATTGTGGTTTTGAATCATGAGGAAATTAATGCATTAAGTATCTGGAGCAGTTATAGGTTGTAAGGTAGAAGCACCCAAATTGAACACTACTGTAGTCATTCACGGACACCTAGAAAAGAACCTAAATCCAAGTACAAGTGGACCCAAAGAAGACATGTGAGGTCCTAAAGTGGACAAGTGTGGTTCCAAGAAGTTGTCATTCTTCTAAGAAATGGCCAATCATTTGCATGGGATTCAAAATTAGGGTGTGTCACCTTTGGGTGTTTCTATGCCCACTTTGGGGTTAGTCTACTGCCCAGAGTAGGTACATCTACACTGTAATTGTTTTCAAATATTAGTATTATATTCATACAAGCTTAGAAAAATATGAACCTCATTTATTTGGTTTCCTAAGCCATTTGCTAACACAATCTTTCTCTCTATACACCTATTGGATCTCTTAATCCAGGGTAACTATCCATTTAGTTAATTCTATCTTATTTGTACATCCGACAAGCAAAGAAAAAATAACCTTCTAGAGAGTCTGAGTTTTCTTTAAAGCATAATGTGACTAGCCTAGTTCCTAGCACATTAGGCACCTTTGCAAAAACATTATCCTCTGTTCTTTGCATTTATTTTCTTGGTTATTTGTTTGTTTTCAAAATTTAAAATGTTGTTAGGGTCATTGCAAGAAACACTGTGCCAAAAGCGTAGCGTTTTCAATAGTACTCTTTTTTTTTCCAGAAGTACTTTAAAATTAGAAAAACAAGTTTTAAAAAAAGTGAAAAATATGTTTCATGTATAAACCTTTAAGAAGAAGGTACCCTAGAAAGGAAAGGCATAGGAAAAATCTCTAAGTAGGAAAACCAGAAAAGTGCAAAATCTCATGAAAATTTGTACTTCCACATTTTAATTTGTAAAAAATAGGAAAATCAATTTTTTTTTAAACTAAAAATTGTCCATTTGAGGAAAGTTGATTTTGATGAGATTTGACCAAAAGAATGATCTTAGAACCATCATCAATGTTCAAAAATTGCGTGCCACGAGAAAAAGTTTGTACTCATGTGGAGGACATAAAAAACATATTTTTAGATTTTCATTTGGAATTTATAGGTTTTACACCTATGCAAATAGATCATGAAAGTTTCGTCTTCAAATCATTAAATTTAGACACTGCGAACGTAATGATAACCATAAACTACACCATGTGACAGCTCAACGAAAATGATTTTTAAATATAAAATGATTTTTTTAATTTCTGAAAAATAAGGGATCTAATAAACTTCAAGTTAGGTATGTTCAATAAAAATTTCATGTTCATTGGACTTAATCTCCAAAAGTTATAGTGGAAAACAAAAAAGTGGTTCACGTTGTGACGCGAAATAGGACCGGTGTTTCTTGCAATGACCCGTCATTGTATGTTTCTATCAATTAAAACCTTGTTCTCCAAATTTTTTTTCATAAGCACTTTACTCCACCCTTGTTCACCACCAAAAAAATTTCCCTATTCAAAAGTCAAATGAAATTCCCAGTCACATTCCCACACTTGCCATTTCTTGCAATATTTGAACTAAAAAGCTTATAACTTGTGGATATCAATTTTATTTGAGTAAAATATTATAACTTGAAAAGTTTTTAGGAGTCTCATCTTTATAAAAAGATTTATGAAATACAATCAAAGATTTAAAATGGTTGAGAGTTGTTTGAAATTCAATATGTTCCTTGAAAATTGGGCATTTTTTAAATCAACCTAATTTTTTTGCACTATCAAGCTTTAGGATTCAAATCTTCTTGAGTTCTTGGTGAAAAATTTAGTTGAAAATTTAGGCATTCACTTCAAAAAAATTTGTGATCAACGTGGCATTAAATGTTTTCTCAAGGTTTTAGGAGACCGTTTTGAGGTTGTTCTCCAAAAATCCAAAATTGTTCTTTGTACAAACATCAACCAAGTAGTGTTGGTCTGATTTTTTGAATTTTAAAAAATTTCAAAAGTATAAAAGAGCTCAAAAGCATTTTATTTTAAATTTAATAATTTAATAATTAATTTTTATCAAAAAATTAATTAATACTATTTAACATGACATTCTTTCAGCCATGTCAAATTGCTTACATAGCAAAATTTTCAACATTCTTATAATTTGGGAACCCACAGTCTTCTAAAAGCCTAAAAAAACATCTAATTGTCCATATACAATGCAAGTTGGAAGGGAAAATCTAATTGTTAATAATTATCGTCCCTACAACAAAATATGACAAAAGTCAACAACTTAGAAACAAAGAAGGAAGTGGTCATGATTAACTTGTGCAAATAGGGTTGCAAGATTATTTTAAGTCTCAAAAGTGACAACATTAACCCCTCATCGCCAGATGTCCAATTGTGCTAAAAAATTGCTTACTTTTCAAGTTGCATAAATCTATATTAGATTAAGCTATGAAGGTCTTAACCATAAAATCTTGTAGTGTGCATGTCGTAGATGATGTGGTTAAAATTTGAAGCCATTTGACTACATAGATTGAGAGATTATAATGTTTTAGTGTTGAAAAAAGATGCTGAAAATTTGCTGAAAACACATTTGGAGGTCAAATTTGATTTCTAACCTACTCAAATGTAAAAACTTTGAACTAGAAAGTGCTTCAAAATGTACATATAAACACATTGGTGAAAAAAAAATTCATTGAAATGACTCATTGTGTTTGCAAAATGACTTTGAAATGTCAAAAAAATAACAAAAAAGTGTGCAAAAAACACATCTACCATTGAACCTCCTTCTACTAAAATGCTTCTCAGTCACTCATAACTTCTTGGATTGATATGAAATTTCAATCATATAAACTAGATTAGAATGCACAACTTTTCAAAAAAAATTATTAGAAACTAACATTGTATGAGGAAGAAACAAGCCGCTGAAGTTCACTGTAATCCAAAAATGTTAGGTTTTTGAACTTTGAATTTCTCCCAAGCATTCAAAACAAGTTTAATTGTCTTGAAAATTTGACCACAATAACTAAACTTATAGAAGAATGTAACACAACAAATTTTATTGAAAACAATCATTGTATGAAGGAGATACAAGCCTTCAAAGTTTTAGCCATCAACTACAATGGTGAACTCAAATTGAACTTGTTAACTTCAATTGGCTTCTAAATCATTTTTATATCTTGGATTGATTTGAAAATTTTACCACAAAAACTAGAGTACTATGCGCAACTTTTCCAACAATTTTTATTGAATTCAGACATTGGATGCAAAAGTTATAGCAATTTGAATCAGATTGCCAGGCTGTGAAATCACTTTTTGTCCTTTGTGGCGATGAGGGGTTAACCAATTACTTCATACTATAATCAATTATAAAATTTTAAATTTTTTGAATTCTTGAATTTTTGAAAACTTGAAATTTCAAATTAAAGACTTACATAATACTCATAGAATCTTGATTTACTAACCACTAAAATCCCATTGTCCTTTCAAGAGATAAAATGGATTCTATCCTTTGATTTCTATACTTTTCATGATTTTCTTAAACATTTTGAAATGATAGAAAAATATATATAATATTTTTTTTTGTTTCTACCAATACTTGGAAGCAAAATTATTGCTGAATAAGCTCAAATTTTTTAGCGCACAAAAAATGAAATAAAATGAGAACTTAAGTTTTTTCCTCATAGATTGTATTTTTATGTACATGTGAAGGTTTGATTCATTTCATTTAGATTAGTAATGTGAAAGTTGTGCACAATCTTGTTTTGGGAGGCAATCAAAGCATTTTCTTGAAAACTAAATTGTAGAATTCATTAATGAACTCAATTTTCATAATTAATTAAAAGTAAGAAATTTTACAAGGTTGAAAACTCTTGCTAGAAAAATCTCATTATTGGGATTAGCACGTTTCAATTCCATCTGACATTGTTAACAATTTGATTTTTCCTTCAATTTTGAACCTATTTCTATTTGATGGTTTGGGGAACCCTAAAGAGTTGAAGTACATTTTGAGTACAAAACTACCATTTTTGAAGGCACCAAGAAAAAACTGAATTTTTTTCAATTAAATGTCAACCATACAAAATTTTACTAGACTACTGTAGGAACATGTGGAAAAAGTTTTAGAAACTTTGATTGCACATATTGAACAATCATAACATTAAAAGTTAAAAATAAATAAAATTTCTAACCTTGTCCAATAGGGCCACAAGACTTTAATTCCTCCTAGAGTGAAACTTTTATACTACAAATCCTTATTTTTTAGACATTTGCATCTTAAATCATATAAATTATATACCTACCAAATTTCAATATTACAAAAGGATTTTTACGCAAGTTACTGGAAGTTGTTCAGATTGCCTCTAAAATTTAAGGCAATACAACTTTTGCTTCAAGCATCCTATCAAAAAAAAATTACATTTCCACTTAAGGGACATAAGTTCACACCTTGTATGAAAATTTGACAAACATCCATTAAAAGATGACTTGATAGTTGATACGCACCTACAAGAGATCACCTACATACGTTCTAAATGATCGCTTGGTCCTCTAGTTATTAATAATGAAATTAATTGTCTTTCCAAAAATAAATTCTAGACTTTCAATTCAATTTTTTCATCATAAAAAATTTAAATTCAAAATCAGTAATAGAAACTTTTTAAGAGAAAAAGATTCAATGTCAAGCTTTCAATAAGTACAAAGCAAGATACAAGCTACATTTTATTCATTAAAAATCATTAAGTAGAAATATGACATGTTATCTTTACTTTAAATACAAATATCTTGCAATGTGCATAGTTAAAGTTTTTGAAATTTCTTCTAATTTTTAAAATTACACATTTTAAAACTACTCTATGCATGGGTTAGATGTATTCAAAATGTATTCAAAATATAATCAAATATGGCATTCAATGAATTTTTCAAATTTACAAGGTAGCACAATTGATTAATTTAGAAAATATTAATGAAAATAATTCTAATTCTAAAAAAAATAACAAAAATAACAAATGAAAAACAATTAGGTCATACCATTAGTTTATAATATTAGTTCATTGCTTTACAAAATTTATTCAATTAGAAACAATTAGTTCATGCCACCTAATTTTGTGAAGTAGTCATTTAATTTTGCAAAGTGGTTCTCATTCAATAAACTAATTTTGTAAAGTAGTCACATGAACTTGGGAGGAATCAATGCCTAAGGTACAACTAAAATAAGAACATTTCTTGTGCATGGAAAGCCTTATTTCCTTCATGAAGTATTTTGTAAAGCCATAAAGCTAGAAGGCTTAGCTCCTAAAAGGTATTGGCAAAGGAGGATCTTGCTACTAAAGGTAAAAAGTATTTCTTATTTTGTATGAGGTTATATAAATTTGACCCCAATGGATAGTAGTCCTAAGAAACTAGCCTAGTATAAGATCCTACAATAAGATATGCAATAAAATAATTAATTATTTATTTTTCTCTTTACTATAGAAATAGAAATTATAAGCAATTTTTTATTGGAAAAAAGCTTAAGGATTTTTGGGATTATTTTGTAAGCTAATGAATTAATATTGCTAATGACTTCCACTAAAAATTTCAAAGACTTTGTTTCCAGCTTAGCAAACTTGTGAAGTAATTTTTTTTTTAATGTAGCCCATATGTAAATGTAAGAATTCCTGAAAAGTGTTCACTGAGACCAACTTTAGAGAACAACATGAATCACTTGTCATCAAAGCATTTTTGTACATCACCCTTATCATTGAGACAATGTAAACCAAAGCCATTGAAGTTTGTAGTGACAAAAATTAGATAATTGATTGTCACTTGATCACATACTATACAAATCAAAACAATCAACTATAACTTTGCAAAGAATAGAATTTGGCTCTAGCCAAAAAACTTATTGGAATAAAATACATGATAAAATCAAATGATAAGAGCAAAGAAGTCCTAACATAGACTAGGTACAAGAGCAAATTAAAGGGATCAAGAATCAATAGATAGATAGACAAATATATAGCTACAAACACACATATTTAGACAATTGGTTTATCTAAACTTAGAAATCACCTTTGAATATCTTGTTATACAATCTAATTACTAAATCCTAAAGTTGCCATGATAGCCAAGTTGCAATTATTTTTAAAAATATAGTAGCTAGCTTCAATTTGCAATGTGCAACATTGGATTTGGAGAGTGTTTTTGCTAGAGTCAAGATTGAAGACAACATGCAATGAGGGAGAAAATTTTAGATAGGCAAGTTGGCAAGGGAATACAATTTTGAAAATGATAGATGCTTTTATGTATTAGAAATGATCTAAACTCTAATAAATATAAGAACATTATTCTTAGCATTGGCAATAATGTAATACAAAGTTTTTTAAGTAAATTTCGACATGAAAAAACTCTTCAACTTTCAAAGATCAATATTATATATATTATATTATATTACTATTATATTAATTATTATACTAAATATATTAAATATTGAATTAAATATATATTGAATATTGTATATATAAATATAACAACTTTAGGGAGGGGGGAATAAGGACACACTAATTTGATTATATAGATTGATAGTTGTAGTTGAATTGTAGCCATGGTGTTGATTCATTTCATCATTTTGGTCATTTACCTATATGCCTCTATGGCCAAATCTTATTTTATTAACTCTTCACACTTAGCACATCTATTATTTGGTAATATGGAAATTGTTGAAATAGTTCTAACAAATAGGTTGTGACAAGAAAAGTGCATGTTTGTAAATTCATAAACTCGTAAACTTTTAATTTTGATATGTTATTAAATTTTAATATTTCAAATTTGTAAAAATTAGATATTTTGTGAATGAAAAAATGAATTATTTTTTTCTATTAAATACTTTACATTTGATTAACCTACCATCAATACCAAATATTGTCTCAAATATAATAAGGCTATAAAAATTAGTAAGGATTCAAGGATTATTGTTATATTAGGAATTGTAAGCTTTGTTGCTAACAATTAATATATCAACTTATAATAACAAACTTTAAAATCTAAAAGATTTTCTTAAGTTTGAAAATAAATAAATCTATAAAGCAGAGTTTCAATGCTCTCTATACTACTTGTAAAGTTTAATTTGAAGAATTTGAGGTCCTATTTTGGAGTCAAGAGACCGTTGGCAATAGAAAATTTTGGACAAATACTCAAGCCTAGAAAGTATTAGAAAACAATCTTTCATTGATACTCTTTAATTATGTATTTGTAATTGTACTTAATTGAAGAAAGTTAATTTAGAGTATACAATTTGAATATGTAATTTTTGTATGCAATTTTTGTATGTACTGGCTTTGCATAACATATGAAATGAGGTTTTTGAAGCATTTTGGCAACAGTGTAGAGGGCTATAATTACAATTTGACATTTTTAACACTTTTAATGCCCTATTTTTTGTCCTACATAGAGAGATTCTCTCCTCCACTGACCAGAAAATGGCCTCCACATTATTAATGGGTTAATACTATTCATGACGACATAACTTCAGACCTCTCAAATGATTCAGTAACTAACTACAATCTAAGCTTATAGGAGAGGGCTCATAAACCGCTCAGGCTTTTGCACCTGTCTACTAGGAGGCTCTGAAATGGATCATTTAAGGTAAGAGGCTCAAAAAGCGAGCATCTAAGCACTGATGTGCCTTTTTCGTGTATCTCGTGATATGAAAATATTTTTATTTTATTTTTCAGTGACAGAAAAATAGATGAGGAATCTAACACAAGTTGTTTCATATTTTTTGAAGCATTATTGAATTAGTTGTGAATTTTCAAACACAGTCTGTTATAGGTCCCTATATGTGATCATAGGCCCTGAAAAACCCATCCATGCATAGTTTGAAAAAAAATCAGTCCTTGTTCCAAAACTAACATTGCAACATGTGTAAAGTAATTGAAATGGTTTCTAAAAGTGTCCCTTTCAAAATCTGAAATGAATGCTTGATTTAATCATTATTTCAGATTTCTTAAAACTTGTAAGAAAGTAGTTGAACAACAGATTTTAATTTAAATTATATTAGTAGACACCTAACCACTTAGTTAGAATGAACCAATTGTGGTTCTTAAACCATTCATTGAAGAAGTTAAAACAAATGTCATCAAGCTCCATTGTAATCCAGATTAATTCAGAATTTTTTTTTCCAAAGTTCACATGTCCATTTCAGAGCCCCTACTGGATGGTTGAAAATGCCTGCTCAGTTTTCGAGCCCTCTACTATACTGTGAGAAAATGAATTGTAGATTACATTGAAGCATGCTATAGGAGAGGGCTCATAAACCGCTCAGGCTTTAGCACCTGCCCACTAGGAGGCTCTGAAATGGATCATTTACTGTGAGAAAATGAATTGTGGAAAATATTGAAGCATGCTAAGACTTTGTTTTCACTAATTGAATGGATGGTTTCAGAGTCTCAATTGCTTCATTCTCAACTAAGTGGTTAGGTGTCTCTTGATTATATTTAAAATAAGAATTAGTTGTTGAACTACCTTCTTTCAAGTGTTCAAAAATCTGAAATATGATTTATTCAAAAATTCATTTTAGTTTTAGAAAGGAACGCATTTAGAAACAAATTCGATTACTTTTTACATGTTGCAGTGCTAGTTTTTGAAGCAAGCCAGATTTTTTTTCAAACTGCACATGTATGTGTTTGCAAGGCCTACTGATCACAGATAGGCCCCTATGCCAGACTGTGTTTGAAAATTCATAACTAATTCAATAATGCTTCAAAAAATATGAAACGACTTGTGTTAGATTCCTCGTTTATTTCTCTTTCAGTGAAAAATAAGTGAAAAAATATTCCCATCCAAAAAATTTATGAAAAAGTTGGACCAGCCCTTAGATGAACGGTTTATGAGCCTCCTCCCTTAAGACTTTGTTTTCACTAATTGAATGGATGGTTTCAGAGTTCCATTGGGTTGATTCTCAACTATGTGGATAGGTGTCTCTTGATTATATTCAATATAAGGATTGATTGTTGAACTACCTTCTCTCAAGTAATAAAAAAATCTGAAAGAATGATTTATTCAACCATCCATTTCAGTTTTTGAAAGGGACGTATTTAGAAACAAATTATATCACTTTTGACATGTTGCACTGCTAGTTTTTGAACCAAGCTAGATTTTTTTTCAAACTGTGCATGTATGGGTTTGCAAGGCCTACTGATCACCACTATAGGCCCTATGTCAGACTATGTTTGAAAATTCATAACTAATTCAATAATGCTTCAAAAATTATGAAACAACTTGTGTTAAAATCCTCATCTATTTCTCCTTGACTGAAAAATGAGTTAAAAATATTCCAGTCCAAGGAAATATGTGAAAAGGGGGAATCAACCCTTAGATGGGCGGTTTCTGAACCTCTTACCTTAGCACTTGTTTTTCAACTTGATCCAATTTGAGACAATGTAGACATACAACCAATTGAATACATACACACCACAAGAATTTACCAAAAAAATGACATACAATTCCAAACTTCATACAACATTAAAATTACGACAAATACACCAACTTTTGCACATGATACAGACAACCAATAGCCAGAATTTTGTCTAATTTGGCTCAAACTGGATACAACATGCCATAAGTATGCATTCTTTCAACTCAATTCAAAATTCCACATTTCAGATCACAGAATCCATCTATAGAAATAGCACAGTATATGCAATTTTAGACAGTTGAAAGCTGGAATGATCCACAACATCCACAACTAATGAGTGACTCTCTCTTATCCACTCCGGCCCTGGAGTGCTCCGCAAGATGTTAAATCCTATTATTGAAGGTGGGCCCAGCAGGGTAAAATATGAGTTACCCGAGGGTAAAAGTAAAAAAGCCCCCTATTTTGTGCCCTGTTTTTAGGTATGTTCGTGACCTCTCCTAGCTAATTTGAGGTCTGTGATTGCAAATATGAATTGAGAATTTGCAAAAAAGAATTTGTGCAGAAAATAAAAAATTTCAGCATTTATACTTGGGGTAAATTCAGCCTATTGGGTCCACCTTTGATGGTAGGATTTAATGTCCTCCGAGCACTCCTATATCCAATTTATGGATGATGTACAGCTTGAAAATGAGATTTCTTTCTCATTACAACTTAGATGAAAGTCATCTAGATTTATTCAGATAATTTATAATGTTGTGGTACTATCCAAGGGTTGGATTTGGTGTTACTAGAGCACATATTTTTCTAAAATTACAATTGTGGAAGTATGTCAAGTTGTTGACTTGCATGGATTCTAGTTCAAATTTGGAATTGCAAAAATGAGGTCATAGAATCAAAGAAGACAAAAATTTCCAAAAAATCATTGTGTCAAGAGAATCTCATTTCAAGTCCATTCCAACAAGATTTACTCAAAAATGACAATATATTGTGTGTAATTGAATTTAGAAGGAATTCTGAAATTTTCCTTTCAAAATCTATAGAAAAATATTGGTGATAGCAGTGGTGAATCTAACCATATGAAAAGAATTTAAGATCCAAACTCTACAACTGTCATTTGTGTCTCAATTCCCAAATATTCTTTCAAATAGTACTTTATGATGATTTTTCCAAAATCGTCAATTTTAGAAATGAATCTTGACACTTAGGAGTTAACACATGGACTTGAATGTACAACCATAATGTATATGAAAGAACACTTTTTACTTAGATTCCAATCGGGATAACAAATTTCACAACAACTTCCATTATTTGTCAAACAATAACTTCAAACTTAAACTTAAAATGGTCTCATGCACACTCAAGACTACTATCTCATGTGATTACAAACCCAAACCCACCCCACGCCTAGGAAGAAAAAACAAGAGCCATCGATTCAAAGATCCCTTCTAAAAAAAAAAATTGTTGATTAAAAAAAGAAAGGACCCCTTCCCCTAGCATCGATCTCGGAGGTGGCACTTCATTTGTATCGTTCATTTTAATTCACGGATATGGTACAGATATGGTACAAATTTCAAATACGATTATAGTTATGTGAGCAAATATGGATATGGGAGGGTAAGGATGGGAGATAATCCCATATTGATTGTCAAATTCATTGGTGTTGAAAATTATAAGTAGGGAAGGGAGGGATGGGAGATAATTAATTTTAATTAATTAATTTTAGTATAACTTGGGGGAGGGGGTTTGGGGGAATTTTTTAAAAGAAATGGGCTATCTAAGAAGGTATTTTTGTATAACCCAAAGGAATCAGGGGGAATTTTAATTTTTTTTTGGCTATCTTTTGTGGGGATGTCCCTCACTATCCACTCAAAATACAACGTCACTATTTCACAACAACATTCAATTTAGATGACTTAAATACATACAAACATTTGCATCAACAATTGCAATCAAATATAAAAACTAAACAACCAATTCTAGCTAGGTGCTAAGACATACCAACTGAATTGATGCTCCTAACCACCAAGTTGGAAACTATCACACCATTGGAATCTTATTCTTATGAATCACATCCATGCAAATACCAATCGGCTTTCTATTTCACTTCAAGGCATAAGGAATTTTGGGCCTCTAGAGGATTGTTTCAAGGCTATTCTCTAAAACTGTTTTGAGCCTCTACCACTCTAAATTTTCAAATTTTCAAAATTAAAAATTAAAAAAAAAATTTCAAAAATTTCAAAATGTATTCAAAAAAATAATAATGATTTTAAAAAATAAATTAAAAATATTAATTAATTAATTAAATTAATCAATTAATTGATATTATTTGATGTCGTAGTTGCTTGACCATGTGAGCTTGATGATGTAGCAGAGTTTCTATAGTGTTTCAAATGTTTGGAAACTCGTTGACTAAGGTAGGAGGCTCTTAAATGGAGCATCTAAGGAAAAAGAAGCCTCTCATGGGGAATCCCTGGAGGCAACCATTTGGGAAAATTTGTGGCATAGGAAGAAGTGGCAAAGCAATCAGTGGCTAATTTTTTTGAAATTTTTCAAGTGAAACTGAATTAACTATAGAATTTTAAAGTGAGTATGCAATAGGGCGCTAGTACTGCTCATAGCATGCCTTTAAATTGAACAAACGTATCCAAAAAGTGATTACAATGGTACCTCCCATGATTCATGGAAGTCTTAAATTAAATTTCAAGCACTTCATTAACTGTAGTGTTTTTCTTAAACTAAACTAACCAATCACTGCATTACTTCAAGCTACACTCATGAAAGGAGCAAATATGAAGACAACAATGTCCTAAAAGAAACACTACTGCTACCCTTTCTTAGCTGTGGAAAAAGTGATCCATTCCCAAAACCTTCTCGCATGGTTTATGCCTGCCTATATGGTCCATTGAAAATGACCCTTAGAAATTTGAGCCTCCTACCTTACCAAACAGCCAGAAATCCTTGGTGAGTCACCTTTCCAATTTGGACTTATTACAACAATTAGTTATCATCTCATTCATACATCTAATAGGTAAAAGACTAAATTTAACACTTGACAAATTACAAACATTACAATCTAAAAAAATTCTAGTTAGAATTAAGAATCTGGACAAACCCTCTCTTCATAATTACAAAACCCTAAAATATTTGAATCCCATTGGTTGGCTAATGAGTCACCTTTTCAACTTTCATATTTTATTTATTTTATATTTTAATGGCCTTTGTTTAGCAAATTAATTGAAATTAAGAGGTTCTAACATTGGTTTCCACAAAATCTTTTGAACTTCTTCAATTAAGAATTTACTACAAGCTTCAATTTCAATCTTGTGACTTTATAATTTATGATGTTGTGGTACTATGTAAGGGTTGGATTTGGTGTTACTAGAGCATATTTTATTTTTCTAAAATTACAAATGTGGAAGTATGTCAAGTTGTTGACTTGTGTTGACTCTAGTTCAAATTTGGAATTGCAAAAATGAGGTCATAGAATCAAAGAAGATAAAAATTTCCAAAAAATCACTACTGCAAATCCATTCTAGCAAGATTTATACAAAAATGACAATATTTGTGTGTAATTGAATTTAGAAGGAAATTTAAATTTTCCCTTTCAGAACCTATAGGAAATTATTGGTGATAGCATTGGTGAATTCAAGTACCATATAGATAGAATCTAAAACCCAAACTCTACAACCATCATTTGCATCTCAATTCCAAATAGTACTTTATGATGATTTTTCCAAAATTGTCAATTTTGGAGATGGGTCTTGATGCTTGGGGGTTAACACATGGACTTGAATGTACAATTATAATGTATATGAAAGAACACACATAACTTAGACTCCAATTGGGATAACAAATTTCACAACTTCCATTCTTTGTAACACAATAACTTCAAACTTAGGCTTAAAATGATCTCATGCACACTCAAACCTACAACAGCATTCAATTTACGTCACAGACACGTATAAACATTTGCATCAACAATTGCATTTCTACAATACTTAATAATCATGATACACATTCAATAGACAGCTTAATTTTGCATTAATCACATGAAAATAAACAAATATAAAAACAAAATAACCATTAGAGGGGATTTGAAGCAAGGAAGGGCCGTTTCAAGCCCATTCCCCTTCATATTCTTGAAACAGTAAAAAAACGTCTAGCTGCCAATAATTAATAAAATAAAATAATTAATTAACTAAAAATTATAATTGGATCCTGAAATTCAAAAAAGAGTCCATTTTTTTCGAAAAAAATTGACGTGGCCAAAGTCTGACCACCTCACATCGTTGCCACCAACCCTTTTTGCGGGGGCGATATGGTGCCAGATTGCATCATTCTAAAATAAATGTCTACCTTTTGCCAAATAAAAGAATCTTTTTTTCGCTAGAAATTTTTCATTTTTATTCAAAATATAGATGAAATCGCCAAATTGGGATGAAAAAATACATGGATATGATTGCAAACTGTTTTTTGGTCAAAAAGATGGATGGATGGAGATATACAATGTTTCACCAAATTTTAAGTGGTCACCATCTTGGTACTTTCTCAAAAACTAAAAAAAAAAACTGGTTGCCATTGTATGATTCCCTTGTTCCTTGTAGTCTTAGAACTTATAGTCTTCTTTAAAGCTAAAATTTATCTAATGAATTCTAGCTAGATACCAAGACATGCCAACTCCTTTGATGCCCCTAACCATCAAGTTGAAAACTATCACAACCTTTGAAATCTTATTCCTATGAATCATGTCCATTTAAATACTAATCGGCTTTCTATTTCACTTAAAGATCACCTTTCCAATTTGGACTTATTACAACCAAATTAGTTAGCATCTTGTTCACACATCTGGTAGATAAAAGTTGCAAACATAAAAATTGCAAAACATTCTAGCTAGAATTAAGCTTATGAGCTTTTCAATTCTCATATTATATTGTATTTTATATTATTATAGCCTTGGTTTTGCAAATTAATTGAAACCAAAAGTATTTATCATTGGTTTCTACAAAATCTCAACTTCAACTCCTTCATTTAAGAATTTACTATAGGCTTCAATTTCAATCTTGTGACTTTGAAAATCCATTACTTTTGTCTTGGTTTCATTCCACCATTTTTGTCTTAGCTTCATTCACAATTCTCATTTTGCCTTCATTCTATCCTTCAAATCATGGCTTCAATTTTAGTTGTAGTGCTTCAAAAACAATCCATGGGTGCAAAGTAGACCCTATATATCAATTCAAAATTTTTAAAGAATACTCCAAAGATCTTCTAAACTAATTTTGACCAAAAGATCAATGCTAGAATCTGAAGATTTTTGTTTTTTTTAATTCTAAAATTTTAAAATAAGATGAGATAAAGTAATAAATTAAAAAAATAGAGAGTTCATTCTAAAATTTCAAATCTATAGTGATTCAATTTCAAATTTCATATGATTCAATTTTAAATTTTGAAAATTAATTGATTTTCACTCTTAGATATGTATTTTGTTTAAATTTCATAAAATTTCAAGTTTTTTTTGAATGAATCAATCTTTATTACTAAATTTTGATTGTTTATCAAACTATCAACATGCAAATCATTCTTTGAGAAATGGCCTTATACATCCTATGGATGTTCTTTTTTTTTGAAAAATATCAAAAATTGAGTTCAAAACAAATCCGATACCTTATTCTTTTAATAAAAATGCATTGATTGCCTACAAAATAAGACTCTTCATAACTTTTACATCATCAATATAAATTAAATGAATCAACTTTTCTATACAAATATGATATAAAAATTTACAAGAAATTTTTGAAAATTCAATATGTTTTAATTTTAATTTTTGTACCTTGCCATTTGCATTATATGCTTAGAAAGCCATAACTTTTTCTCTCAAGTGCCAAATGAAATAATAATAATACATTCTAAAAACTAGTACACTCCTTTAAATAAATTCAAAAATCAATAAGAAAATTTGAAAATTGTGGGAACTTGCCTTAAATCTTCAAAAATCAATTTCTAATTTGTGAACCTTTTAGAGTTAATAGTCATAATTTATGAAAGAATTTAAAAAATATAATTATAATGTTATATGGGATTTGTTAGATTAAACTTCTTTCTTCATGTATTGTGGAATATGAAAAAAAATACTTGGATGATTCTTTTGGTGAATGACCATCTCTATAGAATTTTTATAAATGATACATTCTTGTTTTTAATTTCTTAAATTACTTAAAATCTTTTCATCGACAAATTGAACATCTAAAAGTATTTTTTCTCCAAGATTTTGCACCTTTTAGTTTTCCTACTTAAAAATTTTGCTTTATGCTTGATCAATCTTTTTACCTTTTTAGGATACAACCTACTTGAAGATCTACACGTTTCCCTTTTTCTTGAATTTTTTTTCTTCTAATTTTCAAGTATTTCAAAAAGAAATCACTAGTATTCATTCAACACAAAAAACATAAATGTTTTCTTGAAATAAGGGTGGTCACACTTTCTTCACTACACGTGCATTCTTTGAAGAATTAGGACATGGTGGCTATCCATTAGCTTCTTGTTGGCTCTTTGTGGGGGAATTCTCTTTTTCACCAAAAGATCCTCTATGTTTGTTATTCACTTCTAAAGGTTACTAATGGACAAAAAAAATAATGTATTCTACTTGCCTATACACTCTTATCTGCTTTGGACACCAAAGATTCTTGTGCCATTGTTTTTCACTTCTTTACTTGTCGTTGGTTCTTTTGTTGGGTGATTGCAAGAAACACTTGTACTATTTGTTGCGTTTTGCAACAATACTCTTGACTATTTCTAGAGTACTTTAAAATTAGTAAACTAATTCTTAAATTTTAAAAAAAGAATGACTTATGTATGCACCTTTAAGATGAAGGTACCTAGGGAAGGAAACAAGTTTTTCTTTTCTGGCGTTTAAGTGCCAACTTCTCGCTCTAGCTCACCAGTGTTCGTGGCTGCCTCCTAATATTAGCCTCTAGTAGGAGGCCACAAAGAGCTTTATTGTTCATCTATAGTACCAAAAAAACCCGCTAGAAGGAAATGTATAGAAAATTTCTTTAAATAGGAGAACTTGAAAAGTGCCAAACCTCAAGAAAATAGGTACTTTGATGTTTAAATTAGTTAAAAATAATAAAAATAAGCATTAGATGTTTTTTTTCTGCAGTTTAGAAGATTGTGAGTTCCCAATTGTGGGAACATTGTTGGGAACTGCCACATCTGCAATCTTACGTGGTTGAGAGATTGCCACGTCAGATAATAATATTAAAAAAATATTTTTTTATTTTTTTATTTTTTTATTATATTTTATTCTGACTATTCACAGCATTGGGAACAACCCTAAAACAATCTTCTAATCTCCCAAAAAACATCTAATGTGAATACAAAAAACAAAAGTTTACTTTTGTAACAATTGTATAGAGATGGTCATTCACCAAAAAATCCACCAAAATAACATTTTATATGTTTCAAAATACTAGCGGAAAGAAGCTCACTTTGTAGACTTCCACGATCCACACCACAAAAAATGAAATAGATACAAGTCTACTAGGAGACCATCCCATCCAAATTTCACCTCAAAATTTGTATTTTTGGGTACTAAATAGTACTAAAAACCTCCAAATTGGCAATTGTGACATTCAATCAAGGTCTATTTTTGGATATTATACTATTTTTGAAAATAATGAAAAAAATTGGTAAGGTGTATGACAATCATGAATACCTTTTCTATAAATCTTGAGTCATTTGAAGCCAAAACGCGAAAGTTATGGCCAAAAAATAGATTAGCATTCGACGCGATGAAAAATAATACAAGTATTTCTTGAAATCACACTATTATGCTACCATTGCTCACTTTTTGAAGTCTATGAATTTAGTGTTTGTAAGTTTAGAGAGCATATTAAGAAAATTGCACTATCCATTCCCATTCTTTGTACATGAAAAAGGGGGGGTCACATCTTCTACATGAATTCAAGCTCTCCACTCGCTCTTCTTTTTGACATTCTTAAATTTTTTTTGTGCAATACTACAATGAAGGTTTGAGTAGTAATAACCCCTAAACAACTCAAGTGCATGTCTTGTATGGTGTAGAAGTATTAGCAATAGAAAATCCTCAATGAGTATTTATTTCAATTTTTTCCCTGCATTATGGTGCCTAATATCACTTTTTCAAACTCATTCTTTAAATTTTTTTCCTCCAAAAATACTCTTTTTCTTGTCAATTTCCATTCATTCCTACAAATGACATGGATGATTATATTGCCAAAATTAAATGCAAAATTGCATTCAAGAACACCAATCTAAAAAAAGGGATTATTCCTTTCAAACATGGATGGATTTCCAAATAATATAAAAATCGGTTGCTTCACCAATTGAGTATCTTCAAAACATTTAGTAGTAGTCACCAACATTGCCTTCTCCCAAATGGAATGGTGTAGAATATACCACATCATTTCATCCCTTGGGAATGAAATGATGTGGTATTTTCCACACTAGCATCAATAACTACAAGCACTATTGACATTTCACCCAAGTTTTGTCAATACTATATACAAAGAGTAGTATTAGAAACAATGAATATTAACAGTTAATTACAATATTTAAACAAACATTGGTACTTTAAGGTTTAGGCTTGAAGTCTTGTGCAAATATTTCTTAGAGATTGTAGAACTCACCCTCTTCCGTGCTTCTAACCATAAACCTTTTCTTTTGTGGTGGATATGGAGAAAAGAAGTTCTATATATACACATGGGGTGGTAGAAGGTAGAGTAGTCCATTTTGGATATTGAAACTTAGAAGTAGTAATTTTTCAACCGCTCATATTGAAGTCTAATGAAAGCAAGAATTGTGTTAAAACTACAATTTCATACCTCATTTACACATAGTAGAATAACTTATTGCAAGAAACTTTGAACTAAATTTTTTTTGCTAATTTAAGTTAAGTTTCATTTCCAAAAATCCACTTGAGATTTTAATCCTCCATTCAAAATTTATGGGCAAATTTCAAGGAGGGTATTTGAAAATGTCAAAAAAAATCTCCTTCCAACTCCTCTCTGAAATTTGTTTATAACTTTTGAGTGGAGGATCGAAATCTCAAACAAATTTTTGGAGATGAAACTTAACTTGAATTAGCAACTTTTTTTAGTTCAAAGTTTTTTGCAATAAGTTATTCTACTATGTATAAATGAGGTCTGAAATTGTAGTTTTAACACAATTCTTACTTTCATTAGACTTCAATATGAGCGATTGAAAAACTACTTCTTCTAAGTTTAAATATCCCACATGGATTGTTCTACCTTCTACCACCCCATGTTTATATATAGAGCTTCTATTCTGCAGTAGAAATATAAAGTAAGCTATAGATTAAAAACTGGCATGAGAATATAATGATATAATATTTTATGTATTTAAGGATTTTGAGAAAACCATCTATCTTTACAACTATATGTTGTTTCTATATTTGGTCTTAGAAATGACTAATAAAATGGAGCTCACAGTAAATATTCTGCCACTATCCAGGTACAATAATAATATGTGGATGAACTTTGTGGATGAGGACTGCAGAGATGAAAAGATAATCTATGAACTGAATGCTACTGAATGTTATGTTGACCGGAAATGGAAACCCCAGATCTTCTCTCTCTCTAGCCCAGATGCCAAGAACGGAATTCCATACTGGAATTCATAATCAATACTGACCCTTGCTCTCGCAGTGTATTTCCAGCACCTTCAGGTACTGATGGGCCAGAGGTTTGTCATCCCAGAACTAGTTTATGGAATTTAATGCAAATGCTACCTTCAAGCCAGACAAGCATCAACGACTTTGGCTACCTCAAGAATGCATAGTATCAAAGGAAAAAAATTAGAGAACAAAGAATTTTGCAAGTTGTGAAGGATTATCAGGAGTATCATAAAACAAAACTAACTAAATAGATGCTACTTTTATTGTGGGAGAAGTTCTATATTTTGCAAAGTGGCCATCAAATTCTATTGTTTGTTGCAGTTTCAACTACAACCTCTCCACATTAACCCTTAAAGGACGAGCCTATGACCACTGGTTGGAAGCCCCCTTGCTGCTCACTCAATTTGATACCGTTCAGGAACCAATCAAGTATGAAATTTTTATTTTTTATTTTTCAGAGATGAAAGTACATGTCTTCTGCACTTCACAGAAATTTCAGATTTTTTTTGAGGAAAATTGATTTTTATGAGATTTTTTGAAGAGAAAATGAAGAAAAAATCATAGAAAATAGAAAATTATATCAAAAAATCTGAAAATTTCACGATGTGTGTAAATTTTAGTGACAAACATCATGGTGTAAACTCAACGTCCGTGTACACCTATTTGTAGGTTGCAGTGGACATTAAAAATGCAGCCAAAATTCAAATTGCAATAAAATATTCAATTTTATAATTTTTTTCAAAATTCCAATTGGAGTTGAAACTAGAAGAAAAGACCTTAATTTCATTAGTTGGGCTCAAACTCAAAAATGTCGTTTTCAAGGAGAAATTTCAGATTCAGTCAATTTCTCAAAATACACTAAAATGGCAAATTTTGCCATCCGTTTTCCCTAATTACTTCTCAACTACATGAAAACAAAATAGTAGTTAGACTAAAAACTCAATTGGAGACTCTTTACAACTGAACGTGAAAGGTCATTAAAAAAAAAAGTGGATGAAAAAACTACAGTTTAGGTCCTCTCCTACCCCTGTGAAGTCACCCGAACGCCAAAAAATGGCACTGGTGTCGCTTAGGGGTTAAAGCCCCTTTTTTTTACAATGTACTAGCAACACATGGATTTTTTTGGGTAGAAGCTCAACTAATTTCAGCCAATTTCATTTAATATTTTTACCTTCTTTAAAATAATGATTTTTTGCCAACTCTTCCCTAGAACTACAATACATTATAAACCTATACAAAAATCTTTAGATTTTTTGAGCATCAATTGCATTTGATATGAATTTTTTTGCTTCATTTAAAATTGGTTTCACAATAATTTCAAATTTTTACAAAAAGCTGCAAATTTTTTACAAATAACTGAAGATATGTGACCGTTTCCTAGAAAATAAGTATAAAAAATCCCATTCATACGTACCTGTGAATAAAGTTTGAAAAAGAAGTAATAGGCTCATCTTTTGAAGGTTAAAATTTTTTAGACCTCACTTGACATAGAAGTCTTATTAACTAGAAATTTGTTATACTAGGCTTTGGAGAAGAATTTTTTACTAATAGTCAATGTTGAATTTTGTAAACTTGAATAATTACCTAATGGAAAATTACACTATTGTATACTAAATTTGAATATTAGGAGAAAATTTGAATAGGAATAGTTACACTAAATAATTCCTTATTGAACTCAAAAACACAACTCCAATACAATGAATATCATTTCTCACCAACTAATCCTAATTACAATCGACACTCTAATTTTAATAGCCACAAGGGTAAGATAAAATTATCTTTTAGTTTGCATTCTTTCCAAATTTATTATTGTTTCAATTCTTTTACACTAATTGACTTCCTTCTTCATCTTTAGCACTACAAGACAATCTCCTTGTCACTAACTTGGGATTTACACCACTAATAGTCTTTAGCATGTTCAAAGTACTCCAACACATTAGAGTTAATTGTAAAGTGAACTGGTTCCCAATTTGTAGAAGGGGTGTCAAAGGAAGGTCAATCTAAGAATAGTACAAAAGTATACAAAATTAAACTCCATCAAACCAAGTTTAGGTATTGTCTTTTTCTCAAACTCCAAATTCTTCTCCCTCATTGCACACACTTAACAAATTGATTCTAATGATTCATACAATTCCAAGTTTTCTATTCTTACTTGACAGTGCAACCATTTTGTTTTTGTTTTTCACTCAGTGCCTACAATTTCTAATTTGCTTTATCATCCAAGATTAAATTTTTCCTTACTCTCTCATTTTTTGTTTGGGCATTTAAACCTTAAAGGATGCTACGGACACTGAGTGTCTAATGGATGACTTAGTGTCTAATGGATTACACTAAGCGACTATGGAAATCATGATTTTTGATACTATGGGAATCATTGCTCCAAAAAAATCCACAAGCTCTCATTGAAAGTTAATTGAAGCACAAAAGAAAATCTTTCCTTTACACCCCTAATTCCAAGGATGAATAGGTGCATTCTCTCATACGTAGAGATTCTCTCTCTTTCATTGACCAAAAAATGGCCTCCACAATATTTATGTGTTAATATTCTTCTCAATTCTATTGGCATTAAGAATTTATCTCTCTGAAATCTTCAACTTCATATTCTGGTATTTTCCATTTGTTAAATTTTTAAAAAACAAAACTTCTGGACTTCTGATTCCATAACATTCTGTAACCTTCCCCGGCACTGCCTTTTCCTCCCAAGGCAACACATTGAATGAAATTCATCCCACTAGCTGACGTGCCAAACCTGTCGGGTCTGTCAGACAATCAGTAGTTACTGATGGTGCCAAATATTCAGGTTTGTGTGGAGGAAAAAAAATCAGCGTTTTCTTAGGTGGTCCAATGACTGACAGACAAAACACCCACCAACTAAGTCCATACTAAAAACTTCAATTACTGACTACAACGGATAATCAGTCCATTAACATCACTCACATTAGTTCACTGCATGCAGTGACTCAGTAAGTACTACTTGTGCACAGGGTCCTAAATATTTTTCTGACGAGGCCTGCCTGCCCTCCCAACCCGCTGATCCTGACATCCTGCCCCACCAGCACTGTAAAATCAGTAGTTACTGATATGGTGTGGAATATTCCACACCATTTCATCTACGGGAAGGCAGCTATTCTCACTGCTACTGAATGTTATGTCATTATTTATGACAACATTAATTTCAGAGATCCTAAGTTAAAATGACTCAGTAACTTAATATAGCATTCAATCTTGCACTTGTTTTTCAACTTGATCCAATTTGAGATAATGTAGACATACAACCAATTGAATATATACACACCAAAAGAATTTACTATAAAAATGACATAAGGTAGGTACACCTAAAAGCGCCAGTTTTTCATACCGTGCCTAGTTCCTGTTATTATGTTGTTCAGATTTTTTTACAGTCATGTTGGTGAGTGAAAGCATGTTCCAACACACCAAAGAACAGTGGATTTGGATACCGTATGCAAAAGTTATCAACAGTCAAAGTGTGTTTCTGAAAGCGCCATCTACAGTCTGGGTACATGACTGATTTTGAAAATGTATGCACGTTGTACAGGGCACTTTAAGGTCAGGTGCCATTTTGGGTATACCTACCTTACAATTCCAACTTCATACACCATTAAAATTACAACAAACATACAAACTCTTGACTTTCCAGAGTTTGCACATGTATTGACAGACAGAATTTTGTCTAATTTGGCTCAGACTGGATACAACATGCCATAAGTATGCATTCTTTCAATTCAATTCAAAATATTATTCCACATTTCAGATCACAGAATCCATCTATACAAATAGCACAGTCACAGGGAGATTATTTGAGTTTACTATGATGGTAAACTCACTACCATTACCACTTTGAAAGTGGTAATTATACTGATTTTACCACTTTGAATGTGGTAATGGTAGTCACAAGGAGATTTTTTTGGTTTCCTACATTATGAATGTAGTAAAATCAAGGAAAACACCACTTTCAAAAGTGTGAGCATGTGGAGATTTGGAATCGCTATGTAGAATTCCAGTCATTTTAGTACATTACATAGTAAACAACCCAGTTTACTACTTTCTTGCGTACATTCCTATTATGCATGATTGTAGTAAAATATATAACATAGGAAACAACCCAGTTTTACTACTTTCTTGCTCACATGACTATTATGCATGATCATAGTGAAATATAGAATATGGCAAACAACTCATTTTTACTACTTTTTCACACACATTCTCAATTCTCCATGATAGGGAAATACATGACATGGTAAACAATACATTTTTATCACTTTCTCACATATGCATTATAAGTATGCATGGTAGAGAAGTGTTTTCTTTATTATTAGCAACACATAATTATGGAAATCATTATAATTTAGAATGTTATGAGAAGGTGTTTTTGCAAGATGTTTGGATAGTTAGATAATCATTACCCTTTTGAAATGAAAGTGATTGAAAAACCATATATTACAAATGAAAAATTGACTTGAATTTTAAAAATGCATGTGTAATTTTTCATTGGATTTAATATTTATAAATAAGTATTTGCAAGGATGTAGTGGTTATTTTTTAAAGATTTAAGCATCTCAGGTGTAACTTTTGAAGCTTTAACCCTTCAATTAAGATGACACAATGTGTCTTTTTAAAAAAAAATAATGGCAATTTCTCGAGAGGGTGCAACAAATCTCAATATTTTGCGAATTAAGATTTTGTAGAAATACAAATTGATATACTTTTAGCATTTTCTAATTTTCCAATTTTGAATGTGAAAAGTAGTTAAAAATTCATTTAAGCCAAGTAGCCAAGAATGTAGTCTAGTAGGAAAAAGTAGCAAATATAATGTTTTTTCTTGAAAAGAGTAGTGGAGAGAGAAACAATTTATATTTCTTAAATGTCTTTATTCTTTAATCTACACACAATGTTTAAAAATAATAATACTTCAATTTTTAACAATTTTAAAAATAAAAGGGTCAATCTAGTGTAATTAACACAATATAATGAGAATCACTTCTAATTTTTTGAAGATGTTCCAAAGAATATGGTAATAGTATCAATTGTTAAAATTCAGAATTTCATGCATATATAGTTTTTTTAATAATTTTATAGAATCCAATTTGGTTACTTCAAACTTTGTAGTCTTCATGTTTGAGAATGTGTAAAAATTTGAGAGAGTTTTTTATTTTTCAAATTTTCAAATTAAAAAATACAGTATTTGCTTTGCATTCCTAATAAATTTTCCTAGAAGGGTAACAAATCTTCATTCATCTTTTCATAATTTTTTTCTGGAAATTGCATATGGGATATGAAAATGAACCAAAGTCCAACCTCTCAAAAGTAAGAATTGTGGTTTAAGTCAAATTTCAGACCTCATTTTGTCATAGTAGAATATGTGCTATCAAAAAACTTTGAACTAATAAAAGTTGTGAAATGAATCAAAGTTTCACTTCCAAAAATCCGTTTGAAGTTTCAAGTCTCCAATCAAAAGTTATAAGAAAATTTCAGTGAGAGGTTTGGAGGGACAATTTTTTGGACAATTTCAAATATCTCTCACTGAAATTTGCTTATAACTTTTGATTGGAGACTTGACACTTCAAACGGATTTTTGGAGGTGAAACTTTGATTTATTTCACAACTTTTTTTAGTTCAAAGTGTTTTGATAGAACATACTCTACTATGCCAAAATGAAGTCTGAAATTTGACTTAAACCACAATTCTTACTTTTAAGAGGTTGGACTTTGATTCATTTTCATATCCCACACGGGTTGTCTCACCTCCTTCCTCTCCACTAGTATAAAGTCCTTGTCTCCTATCCTCATTAGGCACCATTGAAAGTGAGATTGAAAGTTCACTTACCAACGATCAACTCTATTGAATGAACTTCATTCAACTCTTATGAATGAACTTCATTGAGTTCTTTTGAATGAAGGTACATTTAAAATAAATAAATTTTAAATTGCAAAATCACCTTCCATTTTTTAAATCCAATTTGAAATTTAAATTTCATGCCTGTCTACGTGGCATAGTTACCTACATGGCAGATTTTATATATGTAAAATTCCACGTGGCAGACCTTTGAGTAATTTTTTTTGTTAATAATTTAAAAAAAAATTCAATTAATAATAATAATAAATTTTAATGACGTGGCACATTCTCAATTCACTACATTTCCCATTTACTACATTTCCAATTCACTACATTTTCCTTTTACTACATTTGCCATTTTACTACTTTCAAAATGTAGAGATGGTAGTGCATTCACTACATTCTGTCTTTTACTACTTTAGTCTTAAGTACATAGGAAAATAGGTAGTAAAATGCCTTGTTTTCCTAGGTAGTAAAACGAAATAATCTCTTTGTGAGTGACTTCACTATGTAGTAAACCCAAATGATCTCCCTGTGAGTATTTCCAATTTTAGACATTTGAAAGCTAGAATGATCCACAACATCCACAACTAATGAGTGACTCTCTCTCTTATCCACATGGACTTGGACGTAAGCTACAACCATAATCTATACCTTAACCCCTAAAGGACCACAACTATGTTTCCACCAAAACTGCTCCAAAACTGTCATTTCTAGGACAACTACCAAATTTCAAATTTTTTTTTTTGACATATGTAACTGTAGAATCTTTTAGTGAACTAGTTTGGGAAGATGTGGAAAAAATTTCAGAAATTTCCTCCATGTAGATTGCAAGATATTAGTGTTTGAAGTTACAAAAATCATTTTTTTTCCACTGCGAAAATTCGGGCAGCTGCACTTCAAAAGGCCACATTTGTATGAAAAAATGTCCAAAATGGTTGCAACTCTTTGAATTCATTCTCCAATTCAATTTGGATAAATGCTTGAAAATTTTCAAATCATTTGGAATTGTACAACATGTACAAAAAAAATAGTCAGTAGAAAGAAGTTTGAGAATGATTCAAAATACAAAAATGGTAACAATTTATTTATTGAATTGAAAAATGCCAATCCCAATGGTTCAAATGTTGTAATAAACAACCTACACCCAATGTTTTCATTTTTTTTCAAAAATATTGAAAATTGAGTAAATTAAAGGATTTCAAAGTTTATTTTAGAGAAGAAAATCCATAACTACCCGCAAACTAAAATTCTTCATAACTTTTGACTCATTAATCCAAATGGAATGATTTAAAGCTTTCCATGTATATATAAATCTATAAAACCAATTTCAAATTTTTATTTCCAAAAAAAGTGATTTTTTCTGATCTGCCCGAACTACCCGAGTTGAGAAACAAATATCATTTTATGCAATAACTTTTCAACTATATAGTTAAAAGTCACAAAAATTGTTGGGCTTTGAAGATACTCCTCGTCCACACCTTCTATTAAATTTTGGTCCCAAAATATGGAAATCTCTAGCCACACGTACCTACCCAAAATTGCTATGTTGCCAAAAAAAGGCATGTTGGTCCTTTAGGGGTTAAGAGAGGTAGTTTGTTTTGTTTTGTTTGTTTGTCATGTTGAGATCTCTTGGACCGTGTGTCCTTCGGTTGCGTGCTTGGAACCATCATAAATTTTTTGGCAAAGAGGGGTGCATGGGCTTGGTTTCAGGGCATTTGGACTCATGATGAAAAAGTTATCAAATTTCAAAGTCTTTTTGCATTCAATCAAAAATTAGATTGACTATGGCAACGGAACAAGGCCCACTAGTGTATATGAAAGAACACACATAACTTAGGCTCCAATTGGGAGAACAGATTTTACAACAACTTCCATTCTTTGTCACACAATAACTTCAAATTCAAGCTTAAAATGATCTCACATGTGCACACTTAAGACTACAACAACACTCAATTTAGGTCAATCAGACACATGCAAACACTTGCATCAACAATTGCAATTACACAAAACAAAACAACCACTTCTAGCTAGGTACCAAGACATGCCAATCGATTTGATGTCCCTTACCACCAAGTTGGAAACTATCTCAACCATTGAAATCTTATTCCCATGAATCATGTCCATGCAAATACCAATTGACTTTCGATTTCATTTGAAGATCATCTTTCCAATTTGGACTTATTACAACAATTAGTTTGCATCTCATTAACACATCCAATAGGTAAAAGACTAAACTTAATATCTCAAAAATTGCAAACATTAAAATCCCAAAAAATTCTAGCTAGAATGAAGTATATTGACAAATCCTTTCTTCATAATTACAAAACCCTCAAATATTTAAATTCCATTGGTTGGCTTACAAACTTTTCAATTTTCATATTTGGGTCATTGCAAGAAACACCTGTTGATTTTGTTGCATTTTGCAATAATATTCATGACTTTTTTAAGAGTACTATAAAATTCGAAAAATAAAATTTTAAAAATTCGAAAAATATGAACAATGTATATACCTCTAAAATGAAGGTTTTCACTGAAGGAAATTGATTGAAAAATTCTCTAAGTAGGAGAACTTGAAAAGTGCCAAATCTGAAGAAAATAGGTATTTTGATTCAAAAATTAGGAAAAAATAGTAAAAATAAGTATTTCCAAAAAACAAAAAGTGATGATTTGCAACAACTTTATGGAGATGGTCATTCACCAAAAAACCCACCAAAATCATATTTTATATGTCTCAAAATACAAGCAGAAAAAAGCTCACTTTGTAGACCTCCACACCACATAAAATTAACTATTTTTGAAAATCCTTCTCTAGAAAGCTAGAAGTCTACTAGAAGACCATCTCGTCCAAATTTCATCTCAAAATCATTAAAAAAAGATATTCCATAGTACTAAAAAACCCTAAACTACAAAGTGAGACATTCAATTGGGGTCTATTTTTGGATAGTAAAATATTTTTGAAAATTATGAAAAAATCAAATAAGGTATATAATAGTTATGAGTACCTTTCCTATAAATCTTGAGTCATTTGGAGCCAAAAAACAAAAGTTATGGCCAAAAAACAGATCAGCATGCAACGTGTGACACAAAATAGTACAGGTGTTTCTTGCAATGACCCATTTTATTTTATATTATTATGGCCTTGGTTTTGCAAATTAATTGAAACCAAAAGTATCTAGCATTGGTTTCTACAAAATCTTTTGAACTCTTTCATTTAAGAATATACTACAAGCTTCAATTTCAATCTTGTGACTTTGAAAATCCATTATTTTAGTTTTAGTTTCATTCCACCATTTTTTTCTTAGTTCCATTTACAATTATTAGTTTGCCTTCATTCTATCCTTCCATTCATGGCTTCAATTTTAGTTGTAGTGCCTCAAAAAGATTCCATGGGTGCAAAGTAACCCTATATATCAATATGAAAATCTCAAAGAACACTCCAAAGATCTTCTAAACTAACGTTGACTTAAAGATCAATTCTAGAATTGTGGATTTTTGTTTTTTAAATTCTAAAACTTTAAAATAAGATGAGATGAAGTAATAAATTTAAAAAAAATTCATTTAAAATTTCAAAATTTTAATTTTAAAATGATTCAATTCAAAAATTCAAAAATTAATTGATTTTTATTATTAAATATGTCTTTAGTTTAAATTTCATAAAATTTTAAGTTTTTGGGAATGAAATAGTATGTATCACTAAATTTTAATTGTTTTATCAAACTATCAAGAATGGGCTAATTTGAATAGTTCCAAAATGGAATTGAAATATGTAAATCCTAATAATTAGATTTTTTTAGCATGTGATATATATCCCATGAATGTTCTTTTTATTTGAAAAATATTGAAAATTGAGTTTGTAACAAATTCTACACCTTATTTTTTTATGAAAATGCAATAATTGTGTACAAACAAGACTCTGCATAACTTTTTGAATATGAATATAGATTAAATGAATTAGTTTTTCTATACAAATATGATATACAAATTTAGAAGAAATTGAAAAAAATTCAATTCATTTTAATTTTAATTTTTTACCTTGCCTCTTGCATAATATGCTTAGAATGGCATAATTTTTTTCTCCCAAGCACCAAATGAAATAATAATTATATACTCTTGAAACAAGTGCATTCCTTTACCTTTAAATAAATTCAAAAATTGATAAGAAGATTTGAAAACTGTGGGAACTTGCCTTAAATCTTCAAAAATCAATTTCTAATTTGTGAACCTTTTAGAGTTAATAGTCATAATTTATGAAAGAGTTAAATTTTTTTAATTATGACGTTACATGGAATTTGTTAGATTAAAATTTTTTCTTCATGTATTGTGAAATATGAAAAAAAATACTTAGATGATTCTTTTGGTGAATGACCATCTCTATATAATTTTTATAAATGATACATTCTTGTTTTTAATTTCTTAAATTACTTAAAATCTTTTTATTGACAAATTGAATCATCTAGAAGTATTTTTTTCCAAGATTTTGCACCTTTTAGTTTTCCTACTTTAATTTTATTGAACAATCTTCTTGCTTTTTTAGGGCACAACCTTCTCAAAGATCTACACATTTTCCTTTTTTTTGAAAATTATTATTTTTTTCTAATTATCAAGTACTCCCAAAAAATCACAAATATTCATTCAACACAAACAACATAAATGTCACTTTCTTGCAATAGGGATAGTCACACTTTCTTCAAAACTAACATGCGCAGGGTCATAACAAGAAACACCGGTCCTATTTGTTGTCACAATGAAAATGACTTTCTTCTCTTGTAGTATAACTCTTGAATCCAAAAAGCTTTGACCTTGAAAAATTTATTGGATATAACTAATTTCAAGCTTAAGGGTTCTATATTTTTTTTAAATTTTGGAAAAAACTTTTTGTATTTAAAAATTAATTTTGTCCACTTGTCACACATTAGGTGAACAAGGATTCACTAGATTTGTAGTAATCAAAATGAATGCTTTTGAGTTGATATTTTGGTGGTGTGTTCTTCCACCTAGTAAACTTATGAATATGGTTTGGAATCTAATTTTTAGTTATTTTTGGATGATGTATATACTACATAATAAAGCTCAATGGCGTATACATTTACAAATTCTAAAAATATTGTGACTCTAATTTTTTTGGATGAAAGTGATGATAAGGAGATTTGAAAAAATGGCCATAAATAAAAATGAATAAATAAATTACTTTTGATTTTTTATGAATTAAAATTGGATCACTGTATTTTCTGAAAAAAACTGCACTCTATTGCTCCTAAATATTGCTATATAGACATAAAACTCCCACATCTAACTTTAATTCCACATTCGCCCACCTATCAAATTTTTTAAATGATTCAATATGTAAGATAATGTCATCAATGGCCACATTAACTTCTGACTCCAATACACGTGTCAAAAGTATAGTACATTGACAGTTTGCTGATAATATTCGTAGTACTCGTAGTACGGTGTGGCAAAAATGCAGTCCTCAATAAAACGCTACGAAAAGTGGCAAGTGTTTCTTGCAGCCACCCCGCATTCTTTGAAGAATTAGGATATAGTGGCTCTCCATTAGCTTCTTGTTGGCTCTTCGTGGTTGAGGTTTTTTTTTCACCAAAAGATCCTCGGCTAAGTCAATTATTCTCTTCTAAAGGTGAGTAATGGACAAAAGAAGTTATATATTCTACTTGCCTACATACTCTTATCTCTTTTGGACACTAAAGATTCCATTGCCATTGCTTTTCACCTCCTTACTTTTTCTTATTGGTTCCTTCTGTTATACTACCATTGCTCACTTTTTGAACTTGTGAGTTTAATGTTTGCAAGTTTAGAGAGCATAAGTAAATTGCACTATCCATTCCCATTCTTTGCACTTGAGAAAAAGGGGTCACGCGTTTTTTATGAATTCAACCTCCCCATTGAGTCATTGACTCTTCTTCTTCAAATTCTTTAAATTTTTTTGTGCAATACTACAATGAAGGTGTGACTACTTGTAATAACCCCCAAACACTTCAAAAGCACATCTTGTATAGTGTGGAAGTGTTAGTTATAGAAAATCCTCAATAAGCATTTCTTTACATGTTTTTTCCTACACTATGGTGCCTAATATCACTTTTTCAAAATCATTCTTTAAATTTTTGCCCTCCCAAAATACTCTTTTTCTAGTCAATTTCCATTCAATCCTATAAACAACATGGATGATTACATCACCAAAATTGAAATGAAGAATTGCATCCAAGAATATCACTATCTAAAAAAAGGGATTATTCCTTTCAAACATGGATGGATTTCGGAATACTACAAAAACGGGTTGCTTCACCAACTGAGTATCTTGACCCGAAATGGAAACCCCAGATCTTCTCTCTCTCTAGCCCAGATGCCAAGAACGGAATTCCATACTGGAATTCATAATCAATACTGACCCTTGCTCTCTCAGTGTATTTCCAGCACCTTCAGGTACTGTTGGGCCAGAGTCTTGTCATCCCAGAACTACAGTAGTTTATGGACTTTAATGCAAATGCTACCTTCAAGCCAGACAAGCATCAACGACTTTAGCTACCTCAAGAATGCGTAGTATCAAAGGAAAAAAAAAATAGAGAACAAAGAATTTTGCAAGTTGAGAACAAAGGATTTTGCACCTTGTGAAGGATTATCAGGAGTATTATAACACAAAACCACTCAATAGATGCTACTTCTATTGTGGAGAAAGTTCTATATTTTGCAAAGTGGCCATCAAATTCTACTGTTTGTTGCAGTTTCAGCTACAACCTCTCCACATTAAAGCCCCCTTTTTTTTTGCAATGTAGTACTAGCAGCACATGGATTTTTTTGGGTAGAAGCTCAGTTAATTTTAGCCAGTTTTTGGAATCGCTGGTCACCACTACCAGAGCATCACGGCACTGCTGCAACAACAACAAAAAAGAAAAGAAAATTCAACATCCCATCAGGTCTTGTTTCCAGTCGACATGCTTAACTGAACAGCATCTGTGGCTCTTCAGTCTACAGTAATGACCGACCATTTCACTGTTGTTGGTTGCTCAATAGTTGGGTGATGAGTAGAAGGAATCCACAGGAGCCGCAAGGTCGTCTGTACGTGCAAGCCCCGGAAGAATTTCTGCGAAGCTTGGATCGGAGTACACCACTGGGGATCTTACCATGATGATATATACCTCAGGTGGTAACGCGAATCTTCGCTGATCATGAGCGATTAGAAAATGGGTTAAAAGAGAAATTCATTGAACTCGATCGATGGTCGACGTCGGGAGTTCGGGAGTCCGGAGCAGGTGTCGATGAATCTGGATTGACCGCCGTCGTTTCTTCATCAGCAGGGGGAGGGAGGAGGGATCGAGGGAAGGCGCCTAGCTCGGGTGGGTACTACAGTCGACGCTAGCAGTAGCGCCAAGATGCTCTCCCGTTCCGTGACGCTAGGGCTAGAGCGAGGAAGCGAGCGCGATGATTGATTGATCGAGCAGCATTTTTGAACGGCTGGCGTGTGAGAATAAACAATGTTGCGTGATTTTATCCTCGATCTCTATTTATTTCCATTATTCTTCTGCAATGCCATGTTTTCTCCAGGGCGCAATTACAGGATTCCGTTGTCCTTTGCTTTGCGCAACAGTGGCGATCAATGTCCCGCCCCCCTCTTCCTGCATCTGTACCCATGCTCGCCAAATTTGACATGCACGAAAAGGTTTTTGCGGCTATTTTTGAAGAGTCCTCAATATTCTTGTCCCCCACCCTTGTTCACCCAAGCTGGTTTTATAAATAGCGCAATTGACCAATCTCCAAGTGGAGTATAGGATAAAGATTCCTAAACTTGGTGGGTGGGAAGCTAGGACCACGTACTCTCTGGGATGGAGTGCCATGAGAGTAAATGAATTATATTTCGAGGACGGACGGACGCACGCACTGCAACCCCGACGGAGCAACTGATTCAGTTCAATTCTCATCCATGTTTGTGCAAGCCAGTGGAAGAGCCTTTGATACTGCGTGTGAGGGCATGGCTGCGGATGCTCTGAAGGTAAGGATCCCGGATTGAAGAAGAATCTTCAGGAGGAATTAAGCCGTTTGCGTCAAGCGTTACGAGGTCGAGAGGTCGCGGCATGTGCATTAAGACACGAAGTTCTGTTCCTGAAGTTCGCAAGATTAGGTGAAATCTGTGCCGACCTTGTTACCAGGATTTGTTTCCTCCGAAATGACTGTTCTCGGAAAGGATGTCCTCAAGGTCACCCAGAAGCAGCAAGCACCGACATCTGCAAAGTCGTTCTTTCACTCGAGTCTCTTGTCCGCTCGCATGAGTGCATTGGCGCTCGCTCAGAAAACGCTCAAATCTGGTGACTCGATATCCTCAATTAGTTGTTTTTTCTATTCCGGAATGAAGAGGAGAGGTTTCAGAGACGGCCGGATATAAATAAACGCAAGTTCCAGGAAGCATGACTTTGATGCCATAAAATAAAATAAAAATCCGGACTCTGGAAGCGGAGCGGCGCGATTTCTCCGGGTCTATGAATCACTAAAGAAGTACAGATACCTCAATTCGGCACTCCATGGCCCGTTCCGGCATGCGGATAACAGGCAGCTTCCCCGATCAGGGCGATGGAACGGGATCCGTGTAGGAGAGCCAGGCAGAAGGAGACGCCGAGACGGAGCATTTGCCAGTTTTCCATGGACGGTCCGACGGAGGAAGCAAAAAAAAGAAAAGAGGAGCGACTCTGGAAAAGCGGCATCGAAGATGCTCGCTGGCAGAGGGAAGACAGCTCCTCTCCCGGAGTGTCTTTCGCCTTTGGCAAACTCCAGACGAGAGCAGTTCCGTGCAGAGCGACGGTGTTCACCCGATCTTCGCGCACCCCTTCTTGTTAAGTTGCCGAAGACCGACCTCTCCCGCAAAGCACTCAAACCCGGAAGTAAAAAACTCCAGGAAATGCGTGAGAGAGAAGCTTACCATGCAGAATGGCGCAATTATTGTTGTTCCCCTCGTGGTCAGACATGCGCTAAATCACAAAACCTGAGATGTCGCGCTTCACGCTCGGAGAAAGGATTGAATCCTGTCGTTTCCCCCGCCTCAAGTTCGCGGCAACCGCTCCATGTTCAGAAATATCCATCCCCTAGCGACCTAGCGTTTCGGAGGTCAAAGCTAAAGCTGCGACGCCACTTAACTTAATCCCCCTCGGGTAATTTAACCCACGACTGGGTTTCCGGCCCAAGTGTTTTCCCAAGTGTCACCGTTCAAGTTGGCTTTTCCGCAAGAAAAGCGGGACACTTACCGAGCAAGTACCCAAATGGAGTGAGCGCCTCCAACCCTCACAGCGCCAAAGCGTTCTTGTCGATACTCGATAAGCACTCATTCTCACTTTTCGTTATTTGGGTAGAACTTGAAAACCTCCGTTGTGGACAGAGAAGGACGGATTCGTCATCACTCCCTCTTTTTTTTGCAATGCAAACTATTCTGGAAGGAAAAAGTTTCCCCAAGATTCGTTCACAAAGGGACGACGGACGCCTGGCAATTTTTTCAGATCCGACCAAACCGTTAGACGTCGCTCCCCACTTTGCTATTTGCATCCCCCCTGCTTTTCCAAGTCGTGCCACACTTTGCTCCTACGTGAGTACGTGACCCGACCTGCCCGATTTAGTTCGTGATGGTGCCGATGTCTTACTATAAACGGCGCTAGTGATTCGTGTATCATTCGGAGTCTGACGGAGCCGGTCCCACAGCGAGGTTCTGACTGCCTAGCTAGGGTGTAGAAGAAGCAGGGAGACTGCAGACCAGTCCAACACACGAGGGTCATGGTGGAAGGTGCGTAGCGCTCCGGGTCCACCTGGTGCGGGAGTTGTTCAGAGCTCTGCTTCAAATACTGGATCGCGATCTCCGAATCTGGCCTGCTGTTGAGCAATTGTTCCATTGCTTAATTTGATTCCAGAGCGGGGAGAGATAGAGACTAGACTAATACGTTAAGTTACACGTTGGGCGGTGTCGTACTCCTGGCGTGGCTGGCATGTCATCTGGTTCGCGCCATGGCGCTCCGTAGCTTCTTCGTCTCCGCTACACTACTGTTTCATGTCCCGGTTGCGCAAATTTGCAGCATCAGCAGCATCTGCGATTTTGCGACTTGCAGCACCGGACTGTAGCATTTTCCTGTCCGCTTCAGTGTCTCACCCCCGAGAATCGCTCATGCGTGGCAGCAGCGTTTTGGCGAGGTGTGGTGGCAGATCGTAGCATCTTCTTCTTCTTCGTCTTACTGTTTCACTTCCTGGTGTCCCGAATGTGCAGCATCAGCGACCTGGCCACTTCTTGCGACTTCTAGCAGAGGTTGCTATACATTCGAGGCGATCGTTTCACCACGCAGGTCTTGCAATGCACGAGCTTAATTTTTGCGGGGTAAAGATTCGGTGACGGGGGTTGCATTGCTAAGGATAATCGTGCTTAGTCTCTTCCACGAGGATTCTCCTTCGCAACCACGAGCGCGCTCAAGCTACGAAGTCGCTGCTGCTGCTGCTGCTGCATTGTGGACTTCGATGACAGAATTGATGAGTGCTTCGCTTTCACATCTGCATGCATGATCTGCGAACTCGGCCAAGTTGGCGCTGTGAACAAAAACAAAGCGACACATCTGGAAGGGTTTTGACAGAAGGTTTTGCGAAATTGTGTGGTGACGTGCGTGGTCACCGGCCGGGGATGTGATCGGGCTGAGGAGCCTGACGTTGGAGAGAGATTCATTGAAGGAAGAAAATGATTTGTGAAAGCAGAGGGCTGGACCGGGTGTGTCAGAGTTCTGGAAGCATGTACTATAATGTTGCCGATAGTGTGTTTCCAATGTTGGCTCTCCAGAGCGCTACTGCTGGTGGCCAAGTGGATTCGAGTCCTCCCCCTTTGCCTGCCATTCACGGTGAGCTTCACCTCGGCACTACACTGTTCTCTTTGTCATCACCTTCCCTGCGCGAGTGCGCGCTTACTTTTCTGCATGTGCCGAATTTTTAAATGCATCAAGTCTCTGCGGGTGACCGGCTCGAGTTTATGAAAAACACTATGTTTAAGACATCTTATCCAAGCGCTTCCTTCCTCCTCCCTCTTCCTCATTGTGGTCTTTTACCTTGAAACTTTTCCGACATGCATCCTCCTGAAAACAAAGTCGGGGGTGTCATTAAATTAGTGCAAACCATCAGTGACCCATCAGTGTAAATTGCAGCGGTAGTGAGTGAGTTTTCACGGATTTCACCTTTCTCTCTTTTTTTTTTCGTTTTTTAATCTTTCTGCACGACACTTGCACGATCTCATAGACGCCACGCACTTCACAAGCCGTGGAGGGCTGACTCCTTTTCTTTCTTCTTCGTCAAGTTCTTACACTTCAGTTTTGTCTGAAATGGACGCATCGTAGCCTCCGTTGGTTTCTTCGTCTTCTTTAAGCGGTTTCGAGCGCCAGTGCATGCAGCTAGGTTCCTGGACTTGTACATAATATTGATAAGCTTCCGTCGTCTTGTGAAGGTATGGCACAAGATTTTCAGCAGTACGGATTATTTAGTAACGGAGCCGGTTTACTGGACTCTTCCAACTACGTGATGAAGCACCAACAGCAACCGCAACCGCAACCCCAACCCCAACCGCGAGGGTTGTGGTGTTACGGCATCCAGTCGGACGTGGCCAAGGAGTGGTCGTTTCTGCTCAACCGGAACGGCATGACGGCGACGGGATCCAAGCTCGCAGCTGAAGCTGCTGTCGAGGGGGGAGCGGTGGTGGTCCGCAGCCAATTGTGTCCGTGGTCCAGCACGAACGTCGGCAATACGAACGGAATTGCTGCCACGGACCCGATGATCTTCCAGCGGATCCTCGACGTTGCACTCTCGGCTGAAATCAGACGTCCTGGCGGGTACGTAACGTAGCAATTCATTCACCTTCGCTTGAATTCAGACTTCGTCGCCAAGTGCAATGGATCTGACAGTGGCGGCATTTCCGCAACCAGTAGTTAACGGGGAATGTGAATTACATCGAATCCTGTCATGGAAATAGCATAGCGAGCTACTCGCACGCCTTGTCATGTTATTGAGTTATTCCCATGATAAGATTGTTCCTTCACGTTACTGACAACCTCCATAGTTGAATCCTGTTACGAGAATGAAAAGTAGACACCGTAATCAATGGTGAAGGCCAAGATTGTACATGAGATTGACCTGTGGTGCAAGTCTATTTCGCAAACTCGGTCGGGACTTAACTGAGCTCTACAAAAACGGGCTCCGTGCAGCGATTCAGGTTACGGAAACACGTCTGCTTGAGCGATTTTGTGGCTAATTCATAATTTGTTTGTGTCTTTACAACAGCAGACCTGATCAAGGGTGGTGCAAGTACTGTTGCTCCCTGGAGAAGGAACTGACGAATTCGTTAGAGGCGAAGGAGAGGTGGGCCGATGAGAATTCATGGGAGGATATAAGCTTCAAGCAGGTGGACCCGTACTTCGAGTCCAGGACGCCGACCACAGTTTCTCTTGCTGAGCAAACAGAAAGCCGGAAGAGGAAGCATGCACTGGTATGCGTCGGTCCCTGCAACTGCATTTATTTCGTGACATAATTTCAGACTCAGTGTTTGGCCCTAGAGGATTCTCGTTAGGATATCTACCAAGTTGGGTTACAGGTAAAGAATATTATTTGCACCACTATTGCATTTTTAACATGCATTAGGGTGTGAATTATGTAGTTGTGGAGAAATCACTTTGGTTACTAGAGTCTAATCTGTAAAAACCCAAACTCTTTCTCTACGTAAGAATTCTTAAATTAAGCAGTTTCAAATCCTGGGAGTTCGTACTTAGACCACTATATGTGACTGTTGACTTCCCTGTTTCCATCAAATAACATGATTTTGCCAAGGACTGCTTACACCACTTTGCTACTATGTCCAAGGAAGCGAATGCATAGATGAGTTGATGTTGCTTAGATGGGTAATCGTAGGAGACAGGATCAGGCCCCGAACGGAATTAGTATCATCTCAGATCGCGTTTCGAAGGCCGTCAGGTTGATTGTCTTACCAAAATTGCAACTGCTTTCGTGTACCGAAGAAGGCAACTGCAATCACGTCAAGTCTTTAATTTAAAAGATTAGCTCCTATCTTACTTAGACTTGAGGTTTCAGCAGCATTGATCAGGAGGGTAACGTCAATTTCGCTGAATTGGCGGTATGCAATTACTTTGGTGCGGGTCCTGAAGGCCGCGACGCTTGAAAACAGAATCTGTACCTGTTTTCAAGCTAGTTTGTGACATGCAATTCGACCTTCGTGAAGATATGTGTCACAGTTTTGGGGTTTGTGGGTTATCGACTTATCGCCAACTTGACGAAACTGACGTTTCGTTGCGTTCTACGATTGCGAAACTAGTGCTGATTCTTTTTATGCTCCCGGCTCTTTTTTTCTGTTTCCGCAGGACGAATGGGAAAACGACCGGTCAGTGGTCCTTCTGAAACTGGATGAACTTAGTATGCGTGCCACTCGGGCAGAGCAGAGAGTGTTGGAGCTGGAGCAATTGCTTCGAGAGCATGCATTAGTAGCTCTCGACGAGACGTGCGACGACTCCGACATCGTCACTTCGGCCTCGCAGCACGATTGCTTTAATGAGGTAAAGTAATTAATCACAGCCACTCAGGAAACCATAAATGATAAAATCCCCTCTTCGTGAATTTGTTTTCCTGGACGCAAGTCAAACTACAAGTTTACTGTACCCCAAAGATACCCCAAACTAAAAATAGAAAGATTACTTTACTGTAGTAACATTAAAAAAGCGAATATCTATCTATCCTTCAGTCAGAAGTGTGCGGTTACGATTCCTTCTTTTCGACTGACGCATTGGGTAGCCTTCCTTGAAACTTCCTGAAATGTCACGAATGACCCTCCTGGAGTTCTGGCCATGTATTTAGGGGTAACCCTAGTTTAGGATTACGCAGTTTAGGATCATCATTACACAAAGTGCACTTTGTGCGAAAAGAAGAAACGAAAAAGAGATCTATTTTCAATTTAATCTAATTCTAGACAATGTTTAAGGGTGTAGATTAACCTTAAATTAGCCTTAATGATAGTGTCTATATTTCGCGCAGACCTGCTCTCTTCTAGTCAGTCGAATCAATATTAAAAGTCCCGGCCCTGGCTGCCTGTACGGGAGGGAGACAAGGCTCTCGCCCAAAGTGATCGGGCACGAAGGCAATGATGAAAAGAATTATAAATATATCTGGTGAACGCCATTGCTCTGAGAGTTTTTAAATCACAGAACAAACCAAGTGAATCTCTTTTCAGTAAAGAAAGTTAGAATTCAAATCGACGTGGTATGGTGACATGTTACTGAAACTAACTTAGTGTACAAATGAGCAATTCAGTAGGAATCGTCATGGTCTTGACTAGGATCACTGAGTTGTCGTTTAAATGAGCTTTTTTTTAAAGTATTTCCTTAATTCCGATCAGAAGAGTTTAATAAAAACTGGTTTCAAGTTCCTACATTACCGGGGGGACATACATATGATTAACATATATGGGTAACTATCTCTCTTTGCAGTAAAAATCGTTATTTTCTTGACTAGGATCACTGTAGTTGTCGTTAAAAATGAGACATTTTCTACATATTTCCGTAATTCCGATCATGAGAGTTCAATGAAAACTGGTTTCAGGTTCCTACGTTACCGAAGTGATCGACGTAGTTCCTTCGTTGAATATGATTAACATGTATGGTTAATATCGGTCTCTCATTCTCTCTGTACACATGGATTGCAGGAACAGTCGGAGATGTTGGTGTGCAAGATGGCCGGATGCAACAAAGCCTTCAAGTCCAGCAAGACGCTGCGCCGCCACGTGCTGCAGAAACACTCCGACAACGCCCGTTTCTTGGTGTGCAACCAGCCCACGGTGAACGGCCTCATGTGCCGGTTCGAGACCATCCACTCCGGGGTCCTGTCGTACCACCGGAAGCACAGCTTGGCGCACCAGAGGCGAGAGGATTGGCACATCTCCTGCCCCTTCTGTCAAAGCAAATTCGCCCGCCAGCACGAGATGGAGCGCCACAGACGCATCTGTAAATCCCGCCCACGCGGCGTCGTGTCCGCCAACACCACCAACAACAACTCCATCGGATCCGTCCAGTCCACGGTCTCGGTCTCTGGAACGACGACGTTGCAGTCCGGCGCCGAAGGCTTGACACAGCATGGACATCAGATGCCAGGGGTCATTCCAAGCAACAGCTTCGTCGTCATGCCTAATCGAGGAAACAACAACAACAACAACAACAACAACAACAACAACAACCATTCCCAACTCTTCAGCGTGCCAAATAGCAACATGGAATCAAGTATCACTTATTAAGGTACTGGAGGCCGGGACACCCCAAATCGCCGAAGTTTCTGTGAATACCCAATTTCCAGTGAAGTTTTCATTGCACGAATGTTAAGTAAACCAAATGGTTTCAGTAGAAGTTTGATCTGTTTCTTAAGTTTGAAGATAAAGATATTGTTATTGCATGAAGATGAAGTGATTTGCTAACTTCAGCTTTGGTGGGCAGTAAGCCAGAGTGTAGGATTTCATCAGTCTAACCAAAAACAAAAATCACAAATGAGCTAAGAATTAGAAGATCGAGTACGTTGCTACAAAATTCAGCATGAATTCTCTTATTAATTTGGTTAAAAATGTTAAATACATGTTACTGTTACAGAGTGAAAGAGGATTTTCGTGAGGCATACTGTACTTCATGGTATTTGGATGTGGAGCCCGATTTGGAGACTGTATGTTTAAGTTTTGATTCTCGTACTACTTTTGTTCTAAACTCGCTTAATTCTTAATTCGACCCATCTCCAACTGATGAAGTGGTCCTCGGTGGTTACAGGTGGTGGCCATTGCGTGACAGGAGGCAGCGCGCGTGGCTTTGCTGGCGAAGCCGAAAGCTGAAAGAACCTGAAGCTTGTCACCTCATGGCCATGATCGTTCATTATTTTGATCTCAAGACTGAGACGACGGAGACGGAGACGGAGACGGACTCGATCTGAGAGGAGCATGTTTTTCCCCCTTTTCTTTTATTATTCATTCAAGATTTCTTTCATGCCCTCCAGAATGGAACGGATCGAAACTGGGTTCCAACCTAGCTTTGGATTTCGATTCGATCGATAGCTTAATTAATTGATTTGTGAGGCTAGACGCTCTCCCAAATCTAGCTAGTCGTAAGTTTCTACCCCTAACTAACTAAGTTGGCTAAACTAGCTAAACTAATGCTGATTTTTTTTTGCGCCCCTTTCTCTGAAACGAGAAGGGAGGTTGTGGTGTTTGACTGCGTGGTGTGTGCTCGGAGTGGAGGAGGAAGATCAAGTGGAACTGATTGTACATTTGCAAAGTATGCAATAACACTCTTGTGAAAATTGACAGTTTACAACTACTACTGGGGGTGTTGATGGCTTGTGTTTTCTCGCGTGGATTTCATCCCTTTTTTTCTACTACTTTGGAGCAAGTGCCAAGATGGCAATCACTTCAAATTTGGTGAAGCATTGTATAATTTCTACATTCATCCATCTTTTGGACTTAAAAACACTTTTTTATCACATTCATATGCTTTTTCATTCAAATTCTATGACTTCATCCATGTTTTAAAGAGAAGATGGTCAATTTTGTTAAAATGGTGGTATTCCAAGTGTCATTTTGACACATTTCATGTGTCACTTTGACAAATTTCAAGTACCATTTTGACATAGAGGCTTAGGAGTTGAAGAAGAAAATGTGCCAAGGTGAATGCAAGAAACACTTGTACTGTTTTCCATCACAAGTTAAGTGTTGATCTGTTTTTTGGTCATAACTTTTACATTTTTGCTTGAAATGACTCAAGATTTCTAGAAAAGGTACTCATGTCTATCATACATCTTACATAATTTTTTCATAATTTTCAAAAATAGTTTAATACTAGAATAGTACTAGTGATTAAATGTCACAAATAAGAATTTGGAGGTTTTTAGTACTAAGGGGTCATTGCAAGAAACGGTGGTCCTATTCTCCGTCACAATGGGAGTGACGTCATTCTTTTTTGCTATAACTTTTGAATAAAAATATTCGAGAATATGAAATAATTATTGGACCTCTCTAACTTGATGGTTTTTACATCCCTTATTTTTCAGAAATTAAAAAAAATCATTTTATATTTAAAATTAATTTTTGTTAATTTGTCACAAACTGAGGTTTAGGGGTTTTTACTACGTTAGGAGTACCCAAATTTAATGATCTAAAGTTGAAATTTTCATGGTTCATTTGCGTAGTAGCAAAGTATATTCCTACCAACTAGTTTTCTAAAAATATATTATTTTATGTCCTCCACATGCATGTAAACAACACTCCAATTGCACGCAATTCCTGACCATTGACAATAGTACTAAGATTATTTTTTTGGTGAAATCTCATCACCATCAACTCTTCTCAAATGGCCAATTTTTAGATTTGAGAAAAAGAGCTTTTCCTATTTTTTACAAATTAAAATGTAATTATGCCCACTTTCATGAGATTTTCCACTTTTCTAGTTCTCCTACTTAGAGAATTTTCCTAAGGTTTTCCTCCATAGGGTACCTTCTTCTTTAAGGTGTGTACATTGTACATATTTTTCATATTTTTTAAAAATTGTTTTTCTAATTAAATAGTACTCCTAAAGAAAAAGGGGGAGTACTATTGAAACGCTACGCTTTTTGAACGCCGTTTCTTGCAATGACCCTAAGGAGTACCTTTTTTTAATGATTTTGAGATGAAATTTGGATGAGATGGTCTTCTAGTAGATTTACATCTTTCCACGTGAGGGATTTTGAAAAAAGTTATTTTTATGTGGTGTAGAAGTCTACAAAGTGAGCTCCTTTCTGCTTAAATTTTGAAACATATAAAATATTATTTTGGTGTTTTTTTTGGTGAATGACCATCTCCATAGAATTGTTGCAAATGGCCACTTTTTATTTTTTGAATTTAATTATTTTTACTATTTTTCCCAAATTAAAACATGAAGGTATGTATTTTCTTGAGGTTTGGCGCTTTTTAAATTCTCCTACTTAGAGAATTTTTCTATCAATTTCCTTCAATGAAAACCTTCATCTTAGGGGTCTATACATTGTTCATATTTTTCAAATTTTTTTCAAATTAATTTTCTAATTTTAAAGTACTCCAAAAAAAGTCATGAGTATTGTAGTAAAACGCAACAAATAGTATAGGTGTTTCTTGCATTCATCCGCCATTTTAATGGAATGTCATGCCATTTTATTGGAATACCGCCATTTTAATGAAATTGACCATAAAGTGGAAAAAATTTGGTGAATAAAAGATTACTATTATCTTGCAAAAAAAAGACATTTATTTTAAAATGGTGCAATCTAGCCCCGTGGTGCTGAAAAAAAGGGCTAACTGTGTGCACTTGCCCTGGTGATGTAATTCTACATTTTGAATTAGGGAGCTGGCTATTTTTTTTCCATAAAAAATAAATTAAAAAACTGTCTATATATCAATCTATGCACTTTCTGTTGTTAAACCCTGGCTACATCTTCTAGAGTTTCATCGAAGTCCACTCCCAAATTGCCACGTGTAGTACAAATTGTTGTTTTAACCCTTATATGGACAAACTAGTGATTGTGAAATTCATTCATTTGAATACTATGGGAATCATTGGTTTCAAAAAATCCAAAAAACACTCATTAGAAGTCAAACTATAATTGTAGAAGTTTTCCCTCTTTCCTCACAAAACTCCGAGGATGAATAGTTGCACTTCTATCGCACATAGAAAGATTCTATTGCACATAGAAACAAAACATATGTCATGATGTTCAAGGGTTAATTGCATGTTCTAGTATTCAAAAGAACACACAATTTATAGTAGAATGGTATAAGATTGAAAGGAAAAATTTTGACTTTTAGGATTGCAAGAAAAAAGTATTTGAAATGCTAAGGAACAATTCTTGTACACATGCACACTTTATTCTACAAGGGCAATAGGGCATTAGACTTTAAATCATCTACATTCAAAAATTTTATATTGTAGAATTTTAATTTCCTTTAAGGATAAATATAGACTAAATTATATCAAAATTGGCATAAATACATCCATAGAAGTCCATTTCATTTTATTGCATATGACCACTAAATTTCTTGATTTTTTTTTCTATAATATCTTTATAGTGTGTTAAAGCAAAAGATGAAGTACTTCAATTGAAATTTCCTTTGTATATCTACATTTAAAAAACTTCAAAGTTGACATCAAATTTTGATTTATTCTAATGAATTGTAGAATTGACTATAATAAAAATAAATTCTATTGAAAGTTAGACCACCCTCAAAAATACTTATTATGATTATTTTGATAAAATAGATTTATATAAAGTTGATTTTAAGTATGTTTATTGTTTAATGTACCCTTAAAATCAATAGTATTTTTGATTCACGGGGAGAGTACTCTCACTACATTTGGGATACCCACATGTGGCAAAGTGATTTTTTGACCCCCTATTTACTTTGGAATAAACTATAATTTCATCTTACAATTTTGAGCTTTGTTTAACAATGACTAAAGGTTTCTATTGACAAAAATTTCAATTCCAAATAACTTAAGATATGTTGTCTAGAAAGGGTTGAAAAATGAACTAAAATGACATGTTTTTCAACTAAAATATTTATAGAGATCACATGAAGATGACTATTGCATCAATATTCAACCAAAATAAACTTTCAATAGAAATCTATTCTATAGAATTCTTTTTTCATTTTTCAAATTCTTTTTTCTTATATAACATAGGGGTGTGAAAGTTATTTTCAGCTTCACAATGTATCTTTTTTCTTTAAAAATTTATAACTAATTACTATTAGCATAAAAAAATACCAATAATTAAAAACATAAACTTTTAAAGTAGAAAAATCTATTCACAATTTTTTTAATGGAAAAAAAATTAAATTTTAAGATGTATTACATGTATTACATATTCTGCTGCACATATGGTTCTAAAACGTGGGGAGTACCCCCCCCCTTGTGTTTTGATTTTTTTTAAATGATACATAAATTATTCCATATCTACAAATTTAGTGATAGAAATCTATATATTTCAAATCAAAACATTTGATTATTTATATAACCCCTTAAGGCCCAATTTGCTAAATTTGGCAATATAGCAATTTTGGGTAGGTACATGTGAGTGGAGATTTTCATAATGCAAGCACAAATTTTAATAGAACATCGGGAGGTGGAATATCTTTTATTTGTACTAAAAATCAAGACATTTGAAAATATGAGTCAAAAGTTATGGCCTAAAATGTATGTTTATTTTGGTAAATGGATGGTTTGGATTGATTCAATAACAAAAAAATTTAATTGGTTTTCTTTATTTTTGTTTCTATGGAAAGCTTTGAATTTCATTTTGATCAATGAGTCAAAAGTTATGAGGGATTTTTGTTTATGGGTAGTTATAGATTTTCAATTCTAAAATAAACTTTGAAGTCCTTTATATTACTCAATTTTCAATATTTTTTGAAAAAAATGAAATCATTGGATGTAAATTGATTGTTACAACATTGCAACCATTTGGACTGGCATTTTTCAATTTCTAAAATAAATTATCAACAATTTTATATTTTGAATCATTTAAAATTTGTTACTTCTTTCTACTTACTATTTTTTTCCTATATGTTGTACAATTCCAAATAATTTGAAATTTTTTAGGCAAGTACACTACTTGGCCTCATTGCTTCAACTATGAATCCAAAGAAGCATAACAATGATATTATTTTTTCTTTTGCAAAATAATTGAATTCCTAACAGATTAATGAATCTTTATCTTTAATGCTTTGGACTGTGACAAAATGTAAAGAGTACATTTCAAAGTTCCTTACAAATAAAATATAAACAATTTTGCAAATATTTTGTTTTGTACTTCATAGATCATCAAGTATACAAAATAATATGTGTCTTTTCTATATTATACAATTCCTATATATTTGAATTTAAAGCCTAAAGGACTAAGACCTTTGCTTCACCAAAAAGCACTCAAAATTGCCATTTATATTGCAAAGAGTAAAGAAAATTTTAATTGTTCTTTTTCAATATCTAATTATAGAATACTTTATTCAACTAGAATGGAAATGTGGTAAAAATTTCAAAAACTTTGAATACATGAACTGCAAGATATCAACATTCAAAGTGAAAAAAATAAGTTTTTTTGCACATTGTGAATTTGTGAGACAAGAGTTTTTGGCTTTAAACCTTCTTAATTCAATTTTTTTACACTAAGGAGTTTTGAGCCTTAAATCTTTACAGAGGGAAGTTGAATTGAGAGTCTAGGGAGAAAAAGAAAATGAAAAAAACTTAGTTTTCATTGTCAAAAAAATTGTTAAGTTGAAGTAAGTACAAGTTAGAAGGATAATCTAAATTATTAATATCTCTAAAATGGAATCTAAATGCACTTATCCTAATGGTAGGATTATTCTAGCAAAAAAACAAAACCACATAGACTTTTCTGAGGGGAAAGTTTGTAAAAATTACATTCAATTCATAAGTGAATCCTACAAGTTATTTTTTTCAAGAAAATGCTTAAACTGCCCCCAAATTAAAAATTTCTTTAACTTTCATATAACATATTCAAATGAAATAAATCAAATCTTTTCATGTAGATACAAATATATTCTATGAGAGAGAAAAAATTCAAAATTTTGAATTTTTTTTGCTACCTAGTCTCCCTTATTTGGACCTTATTTGGACATAACTTTTGTTATTTGGCACCAATTCGGAAAAAATTATATTTCCACAAAGCTAATCAATTTTTCGATTTTCAAAAAAAGTATTAAGAAATCAGGATAAAAATTGAGAGTTTGAAACTATAGTTACCTACTTGAAATCTAATTTGTCAATTTGTCTCCCAAAGGAACAATGGTCCTTTAGACTTTAAAAGAAATTGAAAAAATCTCATTAAAGAAAGGACTCTTGGGGGGGAGACTAGTGGTGCAGTAGGAAATGGCATGAGATCAAAAGTAGGGTCAATTTAATTCATTGAAGGTAAAATTTTCACTTTTGGTAGATCTACAATAGCATTGGTAATATGGATTTAGAGTGATTATAAAAAAAAGGAGTATAGGAAAAAACCTTCATTTTTGAATATAGTAGAAAAAAAATAGAGTGCCAAAGGTTGGATCCCCCTATAAGTGCTTTGTAGATTCAGTTTCTTAAAGGAGAGTTAAGGGAGGTGGTTGGAAAAGTTGTCATGATTTTGAATTAAAATGAACCACCTAACTTAGGTGGAAAATTGGGAATCCAAGACTCCAAGCTATATCCTAGTTTGATGTAGTAAGAACATGTGGCATGAACACTTTAGCAACTTAGCAGTCACAGTCCACACACTCCAAGAAAATGGGGGTATAAATGACTTGTCCACAATGACTTCACCGACCACAATGACTACAAAATAGTTAGTTTGTAGTCATTTTGCAATCATTGTGAACAAGTCATTTATACCTCCATTTTCTTGTAGTGACATTCCACAACGGTCGGGCTTTGAAGATTAGGGTTGCAATTGTTTTTGTTTGTTTATGACATGTATCAAAGTGCTAGGCTATTTAGGAAAGGATTGTAGAGCATAGTTTGGCATGTTGTAGTTGTGAGCTTTGTTATCTTAAGGTTTCTTTGAGGGGCAATCATGTAATTAACATGTATGTATAGTTAATGATCATAGTCCTTTGAATAGTAGTGTAAGTTTCATCTTCTTGTATATGTAATGCATTGGAATGCTGAGAGCGCACGTATTTTCTAGGTGATTGCACAAGACACCTGTAGTATTTGTTGTATTTTGCAACAATACTCCTGACTTTTTTAGAGTACTATTAAATTTTATTTTATTTTTTTAAATTTAAGAAAAAAATATGACTTATGTACACACCTTTAAGACAAAGGTACTCATAGAAAGAATTGTATAGAAAAATTCTCTAAGTAGGAAAACTTGAAAAGTGCCTAACCTCAAGAAAATACATACCTTCATGTTTTAATTAGGTAAAAATAGTAAAAATAAGTAAATACAAAAAATAAAAATAAATCATTTGCAAAAACTTTATGGAAATGGTTATTCACCAAAAAAATCACCAAAATAATATTTTATATGTTTCAAAATACAAACAAAAAGAAGTTCACTTTGTAAACTTCCACATCACATAAAATTAACTATTTTCAAAAATCCTTCTTTGGAGAGCTAGAAATCTACTCACTAGAAGACCACCTCATCCAAATTTCATCTTAAAATCATTTTAAAAAAAGGTACTCCTTAGTACTAAAAACCTCCAAATTGTCATTTGTGACATTTAATCACTAGTACTATTTTAATATTAAAATATTTTTGAAAATTATGAAAAAATTAAGTAAGGTGTATGATAGTCATGAGTACCTTTTCTAGAAATCTTGAGTCATTTGGAGCGAAAATGCAAAAGTTATGGTCAAAAAACAGATCAACATGAGACATGTGATGGAAAATAATACAAGTGTTTTGTCCATCACCCTTGCTCTTAGAGTGTTCATGATCTTTGCAAAGTTTTGTAATTGTAAAATGTATAAAAAATAGGGTGTGAAAAATTAGTCCCTCCAAGACTTTACAAAAAAGAATAGTGGGTTGAAAAATACACATAGGTAGTTTTTTTTCTACTTACAGGGAGGGAAAAAAATTGGAAGGAGATAAATACCCCTCCCTCCATTAAATACCCCGTTATTGCACATGGTTATAAAAACATATAGGATGTGAACCCTCTAAGAAAGGACTATAAAAAATTAACAATCTATAATTCCATATTGATCTAGCATAGTCTGCATTTGTCCTTATATTATATAGAAAATAGAACATTGAGTGAAGGAAAAATTCTAAACTTTTTAAAAGAATTCATCTTCTAAAAATTTATGAAGTAGTAGATGTAGAAGATGGAAGTGAAAATGACATCAATATCAGTTCTAAAATGGAGTTGAAAGACAACAATCTTAATGCTAGAGTGTTCAAGTATGAAACCTTATTCCTATTGTTTATGAAAATTTTGACTTTTAAATATTTAAAAAGAAATTGAATTAAATAATTCATCACTATTTTTAATAGAATGAATTTAAGTTTTTTTTATAAGTATCAATTAATTTTATATATATATATATATATATATATATATATATATATATATATATATATATATATATATATACTTATTTTGTTGAATATTAGCTACTATTTTGTTGAAGTAGAAAAATAAAATAAAAATTTAAAATGTAATACAACCATTTGCCATGAAGAGTTTCAAAAGTGAATGAATGGTCTATTGACAAGTTGAGAGAATAAAAGTCAAGACTTTCAATCCAATTTCAAATTTGAACATTGAGTTTTGGAGTTGGACCTTTGGTCCAAGGACCAATATTTGTTCCAAAGAGTGAAAATTTATATGAAGTGTAGTATTCATTTTGGAATTCAAGCTGTTAGTTCAAGGAATTTAGTACACAATTGAGAATTAGGCTTTGAAGCTAAGGGCATAACATTAGGAGTTAAGTCTATCAATTGATGAAAAACTTAAGAGAGAAGAAATTTAAATTCAACAAAGACATGCTATGGGTGCTAAATTAGCTAAAGGATATAATAAAATTTAGAATTGGTGATGCATAAAAAATAGAGTAAAACAACACAAATTGAGAAGTAAAAACATTGTGATAAGAGAAGTAAAGGAGAAGTAATGTAACCATATTTAGAACAAAAAAGAAATAGATTAAAGAAAATTTAGAGTGAATTTCTATCATCCATTTATAACATTTGTTGATCCTTCCTCGCTTTGCATGTTCTTCTTTGTGAATTTCATTTATAGAATTCATTCATGTTTTTATAATTAGTACTAGAAAAGTTAGAGTGAGCCTACATGAATGTTATTGTATAAATGTGTGAGCATAAGCTTGTGAGGATAGAGCAAGGATTCCGTAAGCATAGAGCAGTAAAATTTGAAGAAGCATTTGAAAACTTAATAGTATTTATAAGAATAAATTCTATCTCAAAATTTAAATCAAAATCTATTATTTTCAATAAATTTTAGTACTGACTACCATGGACCTATCATTATAAACCTATTTCCATGGTTATGTAGAATTCAAATGAAAATTCTAATTTTCAATCTTATTAAGAAGTATGCATTACAAAGATGAAGAACTCAATTGATATAAAAGGCAAATGAAGATGGAAATAAGTTGTTTAGAATATTGATTGATCATTGTTCTATAATAATGTAGATCATCTTGGGGCCTAAGGGAAGGTACCAATAATTTTTTATTAATGTATTGTGATTGAAGTTGTTTAATTTAATTTTTTTAATTGTTGATAAGGAACTTTGCTACACTAAATTTTATTTTGGTTGATCATTGTTTTGTAGCATTATAAGTTCTCACAATATCAATAGGACATATTCACTTATTCTTTCTTGATTTGTAAGTCAATAGACTTGTTTAGATTTTGGAAAAAAAATACATTCATAGGATTAAATTATATGTGGAAAAAACAAAGTTGCACCTAATTTTATTTTATTGATGATTATTTTATAGTAGCCATGGGTCCTCTTTGGGGCCAATGTAGGTACTTACACTTTTGTCTTAATGTGTCAATAATCAAACTTGTTAAGACTTTAAAAAAAAATATTTGGTTGGTATGAATTAATTTTGTAAAGAATGAACTTAGTTACGGAAAAAATTAAAAATAAAATAAAATAAAATAAAATAAAATATATTGATTACTTGATCATTGTCCCCTTGTGGGACCGATTGGGGGATTCAACTCTTCTTTTTTAATCAAATGATTGTTTAATTGATCACTTCGTTCTTGTTTCTTACTAGTTCATACCTCTCAATGTCAAGAAGAGAATTGATCATTTGTCATCTTAATATGATACCTATTGGACTTTGCTAAATTTTTGAAATCACTCCTCTCCCTTTTGTTTTTTTTAGATTATGAATTCAAACTACTAACCTTAATATAAGTTTGTTTGTTAAAAATAATAATAATGTTGATATATAGATAGATAGACACACACATATTTCTAGTATATGAATTCTTTTCAATATTTGTCCTTATACAATTATTGGTCCTGTAACTTTTCTTAAAAAGAGCTAAATTTGAATACCTTACTAATGTCTAAAGATTACTACTTGTTTTAGTTTATTCCATTATATTTTTTACCCTTGTTAATAATTTGATGGATTTGGGACATTGTTCAAAATTGTTGATGGCATCTTTATTATTGTTTTTTTGAACTACATGAATAGAAGTTATATTAGAGTATGTTTTTAATGACAAGACTAGATTCAAGTACCTCTTATGAAAGCTTAATTAGCCTTGATATTTAGTTTTTACAAGCTCATATGACAATTGTGACATTTATGATCTAAAATCTAAATGGATGGTGATAACTGCTCCTTGAGAAGTTATTTAACCTCCATTTTGATGTTTAACTACTATTTAGTACATCACCTTAATCATATATGTGATTCTATTAGAAGAGAGGAAATTTGACATTACACAAGATTTAAGGCCTTCGGAAGACTATGAGTTCTCAAACTGTGGAAAAACAATAGAAACGTAGGAATCTAATGTAGTCAACATCATTAATTTTTAAATTTAAGTTTTTTCAGATTTTTGACTCAAGCTTATATCCATAATACTTGTTTGAGTAAAACTCCTAAATTGTAATACATTGCATTATGCAAGTATTCAAGTAATGATACTCAGGCTTAACAGAGTTTAACAAAGCCCTTTTTATTGACATAGACTTGTTTATGTATATTCTTCTATACATAAATATAGTAATTTATTTCTTCTTTAAGTTAACATATCAACTCATCCCAAATATCAAGAGTTTTTTTATAAGTTAAAAGTTTATGACTTGATCTAGATTGGGACATGATTTGCCAAATCTAATTATAAAAGAAACTACCTACTATGAGATATAAATACACCAGCTTTTGATAGTTGGATGTATATCAATATATATTACAATACTTATTCTACATCGTCTAAATAGTTGTTGGCCTTCATCTTTGAATTTTAATAGACTCCAATTTGTGCACAAATGTAACATATACATGTCTTTATGATACATACATCCATTTAAATTAATGAGGTGAATTAAGACTAATTAATTTTAGAAGCTTTTAGTTTCATACAACCTTGATTACCTTATAATGAGTTGTATCATCAAGATACCATCATGCTTATTTGAAATGCATGCTTGATTAAACAAATTAGCCTTGGTTTCATTTGATGTTAACTTGATCAACCTTTTAAACAAGTGAAGTTTCACAATGATTAGCTTCTTTTTAGCTAACTTAGACTCACTCATTGCATACTCAACTAATAGCATTTGTTTATTGTAAATATCTATAACTTGAGCTTATTGCTGAATAATTGCATAAGCTTTTGTTCTACTAAGAACATCCCCACAAGGGTTCAATGAGTGATGAGGACTTTGGGAATGGCCGTGGCCAGCCGAAGTGCTTGCCCCATAAGAGATACTGTGAGTTGAAGGAAGTGGCCGGCTACAACCAAAAATGACCACGAGATGGCCAAATGGTGAATGCAGCTTGTGGCATGGTATGTCAAAGAATACAGTTTTCTACATACAGAGCGTATAAATTTAATAAGGCTCTTGTTTTTTTTTAAAAAGCCCACAACAAGTTTAGGCCCACAGCCATGACTTCTAAAAAGTATGCTATCCCCAACCTGACAATGATTGCACCCACTCCAAATTTCGAGATTGACATGGTGCATTAACATTCACAATTGATGTACTATGTTCACTTCCTCATGTCTTCTGACCATCTTTCTGTGGGCCTTAGAAGCACTCACTTGCCGGCTATTATACTTCACTTCCGCAAGGCACAAGTTGGCCCTGCCCGTGCCTCTCAAATACGCAACCCGTGGGGATGCTTTAATTGATTGTTGAGATTTAAGAGACTCACAAATATGGTCACTACCCAAGCATCTTCAAGCAACCATGTTTTTAATTTTTTGGCATGAACTCTTGTAGGTTTTTTGTTGTGTTTCTTTGATGTTTTTTTGAAAAAAACAATAGCAAGTGACACTTGACTATAGACACTTGTTGCATCCTTACTAACAATACGTTTTATGGTTTGTTTTTGAGACGAGCATAAGTGAGGTTCTCAACTCCTCATCCTCTTAAAGACACATGAAAAACTTCGATGTTGAAACTTTCTTCCTATTTACCTACTTGTCCTTTAAATAGAAAAAAGGTATAGTTTATTATTCTAAGTAAGGTTTATACAGATTTATGAGCAAGATCTTATTTTCTACTTTTGAAAGAAATATTGGTAATCTCCTTGAACATATAGCTTGATGTATCTTTCTTTAGAGGTTTTACTTATTTTGACAAACTAATGGGATATTTTTATCTTATTATATTTTTGTGATTGGAATGGAAAGTTATATTACAAATTTGATTATTTTATGGCACATATATGTTCTTATTTTGAAAAGTAATGGAATTAATAGATTAGAGTAATGCTCTTATATAGAGATACTATAGTAGTTGATCTTTTGATAAATTCTGGCTTGACAACAACCAACAGTTTTGGAAATAGACCTAAAACAACCTTCTAGAGGCCTTAAATCTCCCCTAATGTAACCATCAAATTAAAAATTTTAATAACTATAAAGTTAAAGCCAATTAACATCCTTTATCGTCAACCTAAGAGTTACCAAATTTAGAAGGTTAACTTTTATTTAGTGATCTTTTTCTCCTCAAGGCTAATTCCCACCTATCAATACATAGGAATAGGAACAAAAAAATAAGAATGCATAGGCCATAGGAAAAATGTTTTATTCACATTCATATGGAAGTGAGATATGAAGGGTGGCGACGTCAGCTTTGGAAGGAGTACAAGCACATGAATCATATTTCCATTAATTTATTTGTATTAGTAGTTCTACAACTAGTCATTGTGGGCATTCCTACTTGTGAGTATAAAAGGAGAAGAAGAACAGGTGGAGCTTGTATTTGTAGGTTAATTTTTAATAAACTTATACACTTTGAAGAAGGTGTGCAACTACACACTACCACAAGGTGAGCTTTACAGAAAGTGTATATTTGAACCCTTGTATTGCAAACTGCTATTGAATTTCAATATCTTGGATTTTTTTATTCTTGTGATTTAGGCATGTAAAGGTCTGTACAACTTACCAACAGCTAAGAGAGGAGTCGAATGAATCGAAGAGGCTAACCAAATTACTAGGCACTGAGAAAATTCTTTATGTCAACTAATATGAAAGCTCATCTAGAGAAAACAAGTAAAACCAAAACTTTGGCAATTGCCAAATAACCAAAATTTTGAATAGAAAACTACATTAATGTACAAAATGTGTGTCATTATGTGATACGTTTTTCAATCCTTCCCGTGTCACTCTTTATGTTTTCAAATAATACACTAATGAAACTCGAGAAATCATACACAACAATAGAACGCACCAACTGAGGGGAGCACCAAATTCACTTCTTTGATCTTAAGTGTCTGAAAATGCAAGAAGAGTTCTTTAAAATGATGGTGCAAGACACGAGTGTATTAGACATTGTGTAGAATTTGCCTTTCACATTTTTGAATTGTAGCATCATATTTAAGATAATTTATTGCCAATCAACCATCTAATTAAGAGCACCTCCAATTGTGCTAAATCTATGTTTGCCAAAGATTAATAAAACTTTTCTACTATTACTTAAGCACTACTTCTCAAGTGGTGCCGTTGTGGGCCTTTTACTGTAAATCATTAAATAGCTGACACTTTGTGCTTAATGCAATTCCACATCAGAGTGATCAAACACTAGCTAGGCTTGGTATTTTCTATTGTATGTAGGTGGAAACACAACTTGTTTTATTTCAACTTCACAACCCTAACAACATCCCTTTAATTGCAAGTGGGAAACTACCTTTAGTTAAGAATTAATGAACCCTTATATGTAAGTTACAAACTATAAAATGTGAACTTCACATTAGTATACCATTTATTCTGTGTATACTCCCTCCCTCTTTGCATTTTTGTCGATATTGCACCGTGAGGTTTGTTCTTTCCATTGTTTCACAAAGCTAATTAGATTTTTGTGAAGTTTAAAATGGAATAAGTAAATTTGATAAAAAAAAATGTCTAATTCACATGTATCTTCAAGAAACCAAGTCTTTAAGTCTTGTTGATGATTTTTTGAAAATATGTTGAACATTGAACTTAAGTTTATAAGTGTGTGGTTTTCCATATACTTTTTGGGTGAAAATGATAGTAAGTAATTACTTGGTTGTAAATACCTTGTACATCCTCACTAACATCATTTTTGGTAGTTTGTTTTTGAAACAAGTAGAAGTGAGGTCACCATCCTCTCAAAGACACTCAAGACATCACTTTGTGAAAAAAAATTTTACTCTACAAAAAGAAAAAAAAGTGTATGTGTAGGTTTAAGATGTTGGCTCTTTTATACAATGAGGCCATTTTTTAAAACTATTTTGTAGGTTGGAACCAGGGATGCTATTTTGTAAGCCTGCAAGTGTAAGCCTATGAGCCTGTGAGCTTAGAATTTTTGGTGAAATTTTTAGTGATTTTTAGAATATAGACCTATTACCGTGCTTTAAGAATTTAGGATTTTTATAGCTAATAACCCCCTTGTGGGATTTGAAATTCATGAATTTCAAAACTCTTTATTTCAAAAAACAAAATTCAATTTTTTTTCAATTTTTTTTTCAATCCTTTTTCTATTTTTCAATTTTCTTTTTGCAACTCCATCACTCTCCAAAAACCCTCTTGATATCAAGAGAGGTTTTAGAGGTAGAGGGCTTTGGAGCTCTCAAAACTTTTTTTTTCATTTTTTCACCTTTTTTTTGTTTTTTTTGCGACTACGGCCCTAGTTCACTTTTTTTGCGACTTTTCACCCTTCAAACCCTTTTCTCAGTACCAAGAGATCAATTTGAGGGTGATAAAGTTGCGAATAAATAAATAAATAAATAAAATTGCAACTCCATCACTTTAGAAAACCCCTTGTTGAATTCTAGATTTCAGACCTAAAAAAAAATTCAAAATTTTAAATTTTTTTTGGAAGGTATTAAAAGGCTCTTTGGAGGTAGTAGGGTTTGAAATTTTAAAATATGTTAACCACACTTCCATGGTCATAGGTCCACGGTCATGGGGCTAAATTTTTTACTATAAATAGACTTTTTTTAAATGAATTTTTTTTTCTTTTGGCCTAAAAAATTCGAAGATTTTTTTGGTTAATTCTCTGGGCTCACAAAACTTACGCTCATAGCTCTCAAGCTCATGCTTTTAGGCTCACAAACTAGCGTTGTTGGGTTGGGACACTTATTGTGATTGTTATATTAGATTTTTTTCATCAATATAATAACCCATTGATTGGCAAAACAGTAATGTCCTCCAATTCATCTCATATTTTTTTCATTATACAACTTGAGAGATTGCATTGATGGGATATGTATGCAATGATCTTATCCAATAGATGACACTTTATTTTAAAAATGAGAAAGCTTAGGATACAACAAATCAAAAAGGTGTTTTCCTTAAAAGAAATGTATCAAGAAAGGGATTTTTTCTCTACTAGACTCTTCTTGGTGCCAAGAGGTACCAAGAAACAAGAGGGAGGGGAGTGATTATAAAAACTTAAATCTAAATGAAATAACTTCATTTGATTTCAAAAGAATCTTAATTAAATAATTAGTCATCAATTTATTTTCTTCTTAATATTTAGCAAAATACAATAAATGGCATAGCAAGGTTGTTCAAGGGACTACAATAATAAGTTTATGGTAATAGGTGCTAAAATTTACTAAAGTTAATAAATTTTGGTCAAAAATTTTAAACGGAATGTTTTTTAAATGTCATTGGCTTAGAGGTTTACAGGCTCTCACTTACACGCTCACAAAATAACAACCCTAGGTGAGCTTAGCAGTTTTTTGATTCAAGGTATTAAGAAGCTACCCACCATATTCTTCTAATGTTGTAATTTGACAAGCATAGAGAAACTCAATATTCCAATTGAAGACTATATTGGAGGAATTTGTAACCAACATGCTTTAAGTTCATTATATATCCAACATTACAACTAAATTGCAAGTTGAGCATTGATATTCCGTTTATTTCATTTTGAAAAATTAAGGGAGAAAAAAATGAACACAAAGTCATCTTTCTAGCCACATAACTCTCAATCTTTTGATAGAATAGCTATTAAGCTTATCTTATAGTTCATTTACTACTATAAATTTACCTTACTCAATTTATCACATAGTTCATTTACTATTGTATGTCATTGTATCCCTCCTTATTGAATGATCATTCAATCATCTGCCTAACCGAATAGTTCCATGATTATAAAATAGTAAAATACCTGATAAAGCTACAAATCTAATTTTTGTAATGTTCAATTCCACTTCTACATACTTGCCTACTGATTTGGTATTGAATAATCCACTTCATTCTATTAACAAGAAGGTAAAGCCATAAAAAACTATTGAACATTATTTTAGAAGTTTTAATTAAATAATTATTGACTTTATACTAGGAAACAAATAACAATTTTTTAATTTTATTTGGAATTTGAATGATTGTTTTCTTTTTTCAATGTCAACCAGTACAATAGACTTCAATAATTGTGACAAAAAAGAAAGATGAAGTTAGTAGGAAGAAAAAGAAAGAAAAAGAATTAGAAAGAAAACAAATATAGTAAGGGAAAAGAATTTATTTTGTTTTAATTCTCAATTACATAGTAGAAGTGATAATCTAAATTCAAAAAATTAGAATTAGATTTTATCTTTGTCTTAAAAATGTATAAAAGAGGTCTATAGCTTTAAGAAAATCCAAAACACTTAGAAAATAGAGCTAAAAAGAATAAGATGTATGTAAATCAAGTTTAACAATAAAAATGAATGAAAATCAATTATTCATCAAAATGAAAAAATTTCATTACTTTGGCACTTTTTATAGTTGAAATTGCATAGTCTAAAATTTAAATTTGTCATAGATTTTTTAAATCTATATTTGTCCTAGATTTCTTAAATCTATACTTGTCCTAGATTTCAAACATCTATACCAATTCTAGATGTTTTCGTGCAATCAAAAATCTAAAGCCATCATACATTTTACAAATCTATATCGGCCCTAGATGTCTAAAATCTATTCCTATCCTAGAATCCAATTTTCAATTTAAATCTTGTTGTCTGAAAATGGCATGTAGAATTTGCCTTATTTCATCAAAGTAGAACAAGAATGAAAACCTAAGAAGTAGAAGAAATCTAACTTAGAGGCAAAATTGAAAGTTAGTTTTGAATTATAGGTTGATAGGAAACAATGAATGAAGTTTAAATAACCAATTTGTGATTAAAGTCATCAAACTTTATCCATCTATAACTTCTAGTTGAAAGGTTCAATCTAGATGTACATTTAAAGCTTGAAAAGTTGAAATCAAGTTCTTTAAGGAAAAAATCTTAGAGGTCTAAAAATAATCATTTATTAGAAGTAATTATGTGCCTTAGAAAAGAATAGAAGGTGGAATAGAATCTTTTGAAGTTGACAAAAGAAGAAATTGAGCTTAGAATCTCATAGAAGAAGTTTAGAAGAATATAGACAACCTAAGATTTGAAAAATACTTCAAAATCGAAAAGACATGAAAAGATGAAGTTAGGAACAAAAAATGAATGAACTTGAATACATTCCATCTATCTAAGTTGAAATTTTGTATTTATATATAAATTCTTAATTTAATTTTGTATTAAGAATTCCAAGTCAATTTGAAATTACAAGTTGGAAACTCAAAAAGGTTGGATGAAGTTTAGATTGCCATTCTAAAGGCTAAACTTCATCGAGCCATATAACTTCTTGTGGAAGTATTGAATTTCAAAGAATCTTATATTTCTTAAAAAAAAATAAGGTGATCTTTGATTTAGGCTTTTTATATTTAGATTTTACATTCTTGTCCTAAAAATTATAGTGACTTTAATTAATTTGGCCATTTGGCTAAAATCATGATTATGTTATGTTTCGGTTAATTTATTTTGCAATTGAACACTCAATAAATATCTAAAATAAATTCATTTTTTTGAAAGCACAATGGATTATGCTTGGGCATTCAACTTGTATAAAATATCACATAACAACAAAAACCTCGAAATGCTCATTTCATATTAACCCCTTAAGCTTCTTGAATATGCTTACACAAAAAATGGTCAACAATTGCCATTTCTAGTACCACTACCAATTTCTTTTTAGAAAACATTTTTTGAGATTTGTAACCATAGGATCTTCTACTAAATTGGTTTGAGAATGTGTAGAAATTTTTTTTTAGAGTTTTTCACCATGTAGATTGCAAGATATTAGCATTTTAATTGACAAAAATTCTTTTTTTATCCTTCCAAAACCTTGGGCAGTTGCACTTCAGAAGGTCACATTTACATGAAAAAATGTTCAAAATGGTGGTTACTCTTTGATTTAATTCTTCAATACAAGTTTTCTACATGCTCAAAAATTTTCAAATTGTTTGAAATTGTACAACATATAGGAAAAAAATAGTAAGTAGAAAGAAGTAGCAAATGATTCAAAATACAAAATTGTTAAGAATTTCTTTAAGGAATTGAAAAATGTCAATCCAAATAGTTGGAATTTTATAATAAAAAATTTACATCCTATGATTATTTTTTTCTGAAAAATATTGAAAATTGAGTAAAATAAAGGACATCAAAGTTTATTTTAGAGTAGAGAATTCATAATTGCTAACAAACAAAAACTCCTCATAACTTTTGATTCATTGATCAAAATGAAATGATTCAAAGTTTTCCACATAAACTTAAACAAATAAACCAATTTCAAATTTTTATTTTTGAAAAAAGTGATTTTTTTCAATCTGCCCAAACTGCCCATTTATGAAAAAAAGCAACATATTAGGCCATAACTTTTGACTCATAATTTCAAATGTTATGATTTTTAGTGCTCATAAAAGATATTCCTTGCCTCCATTCTCTATAAAATTTGGGTCAAAAATATGAAAATCTCCAAGTACATGTACCTGCCCAAAATTGCTATGTTGCCAAATTTAGCATGCTAGTCTTTTAGGGATTAAAGGTGCATATGTAATCACTCACACAATTCTTTGAATGTATACTATTTGCATATGTTTCTTTTTCATTAAACTAACAATGTATACTATTTATATATGGTTTTTTCTCATGAAACTAGCTTAATGTACAAATACTTTATATTTTATGAGGAAAGCACACTAAAATTCATTCTTTTTTGTGGCTCATTATAGGCCTACCTCATTCTATTTTTTTTGTGCCCTATTGGCTCGTATTGTATTGTAACTTAAATTTTTCCTACTAATATCTAGGTGTATCTTCATTTTTACCTAGTGGTAAGTATGGATTATTCTGCAATGTTTTAGCTCTTATTATTATGTTTAATGTTCATAATCCATACTTCATCACAACATAGCACTCCATGACTTATAATCCATACATGACACATGATTCATACCTGCCCCATGCCCCATGCTCAATGTTGCTATTGTCGCTGTTGTCACAAGTTTAATGTTTCGTGAAAATATTAGGATTTGAACAGCTTAGGGTTTCAGTGATAATTATATATGCTTTAAGGTTATTATTCTTTGAAGTTTTTTTCCACTATGTAGTTATAAGAAATTATTGTAAAAATGAATTGAATAAATATTTGAAAATTTGATGTTGTAGAATGCACATTTAGTGCTTTTGAATCAAAGAAAACAATTGTATTATGAGCTTGTTTTCCTACATCTTTAGAGATCGATTGAATGTTTTTCGCTACAAATCTTTATACTAATAATTTTTAATTTTTAATTTTTATGTCCAAGACTTCAATTCAAAGTGTGAAAAAATTAATAAAAACAATGCTTAGTTTCTACTTTCTTTATAATCATTAAGTACATGTAAGTTGACAATTAAAAAGAAAATTGATCCTTGAATAACTTCTAAGCTTGAATTAAAAGAGTATACTAAAAACAATGACATTAGATGAGTGGTTTTTTTTTTTGAAAAGGCTACTCTGCGAAACTACTATTCATGGATCTGGGATATACGGCGATGGCGAGCCTCCGGAGGCGCCTTCCAAGCGCGCCCTGAGCGATCAAAGATCCGCCACGCCTAAGCTGGTTTAACTTACCCAATCCCTGTTTAGTATGCATGATTAGCACGCATTGTATGTTCTCTGTTCCATTTCTGGCACGAGGCTCTTACAGGGGTGGGGGGGAAATTTTCAAATTTTTTCTAAATTAGGGTTCCAGCCCTAAAGACGGGAAAGCGCAGTTACAATGGATCGAACGTCGTATGCTGATTCTCTGCGCCGGAATCTAGAGCACGCTCCGACGTCTTCAGACACAGGAAGAAGGGGTGGCGTCGAAACAGAAGGGCCCCATGACGACGACATTGAGCCGGAGCTGATTGCTGCTGTCACGAGCATGGGCCGGCACGCTGATCTCCACCCGACCATCGCCGCGCCTGGCGAACAGCTCCCCGAAGGATTCCTCCGCAGCTCAGCAGGGTTCCTGATCAACACCACAGTCACAGAAGTCAAGGTAAATCAAGACAAGGTCAAAAAAGAAACGGAGCGGCTATAGAGGCACGCAGTGGTGGCCTACTTCGTCGGTGGGAGGCAAGCCCCAGCTCTTCTCGAACGCTGGATCACAGCGCTTCAAAGCCAAATAGGAGAATGGGTGGGATTAGGGCGGGACCTTGGGAAAGGTTTCTTCCAGGTCTTCACCCGCCATCAAAAGGCGACTCAGAAATTGCTAATGCTAACCCCTCATCGCTCACGCTGGGGCACTTGCATCCTTCAGACTTGGACAACCAGATTCGTTGCAAGTCAACCGACGCGCCTCAAAGTGTCGACTTGGGTCACATTACGAGGGATTCCAGGTGAATTCTGGGGAGTATCGGATGAGATTGCAGAGGGGCTGGGAACAGTTCTTGGGAGTGATAAGCGCAACACTCACACAACGAAACAGCGTTTCTGTGTGGCGCTTCAAACCGGTGAAGGATGGAAGACTCAACTCGCTGTCTCGAATGATAGCACCCTGGAGAAAATCGTGGTGGAGGTAGATTATTGTAACTTACCAATTCGTTGCAGGATCTGCCATGCAATTGACCACTTAGTCAAGGATTGTCCAAGCGTCAAGAAGAGAGCCACACAAGAATCTCCTCAAGGGACAGGGGAGCTTCAAACCGGTAATGAGGACGAGACGAGCAAACAGGAACCGAGGAAAGACACTGGGGCCTCAAGTCCCATTCTTCCCCCGCCCCCCACGCTAACTCCAGGGCAAAACCCAACCATCCTCATCCCAAATGAAAGCTCGGTGGACCCGAGCCGGACCAACGCAGCATCAACACCCTCTTCTGACACTAGGGGGACTGGGAAGACTCCCACAAGCAAACCAGGAACAGACAAAGAAGGATGGAAGACGGTCTCCAGGAAGAAACAACCGTCAGTAGTCCCTCCCTCTGCACCGCAGCCCCAACACTCTCAAGAACACAGAGGGGAACGTCAAAACAGGAACGAACCACATGGAAGAAAGGATCAGAGGAATGGAGCAAGCAAGCAAGCAGATGTACCAACCCATGCGTTGGCATCTCCTACGCCCTCCACCAGGGAGACTCGGGCTGAAGCGTCAGTCACCCCCATCCCCACCTCCAACGCTCCAGCAACGCGCACATCCCCCCGAATCCTTCAGCAGGTGGTGGTCTTCAGCGCCACTAGACCCAACCCTACTGCCACTCCACCGAGGACCTTGACTCATCCCCCCGCCACTACACCCCTTGTCCCCCCAATCCAGAGCCCTGGAATGAGTCGTGAAGGCAGCAGGCGCAGCCCTGCGGAGTCCCAAGCTTCATCTGCCCCTCCACCGAATGTGAAGACAACGAGGATAAGAGGATCTCCCCATAGCAGCCACGAGGAAGTAGCCCTGCTTCAGAGTACCCCCTGTCCCGTCCAAGCAAGAAGTGTTCCTCTCACCGCACCATCTCCCAACAGAGCTATCGACCTCAACACGCTGGCCGCCTCCTCTGTCTCGTTAGTTCCCGAGAGAAGCAAAGACTTTGCTTCTCAGGTGTCCCCACCTCCCCCTCATCAGGGAACAACTTCAATCTCACAGCAGGGAGGTGGCTCGCGCACCCCTCCTGCCCTTGGCACAGTGGGAATCCCAGAGGAGATGCATGCCAAATTTCTGGAATGGTTCAGGCTTCATAATGGTGGGCATGACCTCACTCCACAATTACAGCCTTCAACCTCTAGCCAGAGACCTCGATCCAACCAACACGTTAGACTCAAGGGAGCCAATGTGTCTGCCCAAAAACTTCGCTCGCTCATCCTGAACCAGCGTAGAGATACCCCAAGGAGAGGCGCTGAGGCCAGTGGCCATAGAAATATTGAGCTTTTTCCGATGCTCACTCACATTCAACCCCCTCAATGATGAAGATTACATCCGTAATTCATAATGTGCAGGGGTTGAACGACCCCCTCAAATTAGATGTAGTCAGGAATTACTATCGTCCTCAGTTCAAGAGCATCGACATCTTGTGCTTTCAAGAGCACCATCTCCGTAGTAGAAAGTTGGAGGCACTGGAACGTTCTTTCTGGCCGCAAGCCTCTTTCTTTGGAAAGGAGGCAACAATTGGCTTTGGGAATGCGGACGGTGATGACAGAGCGGGCAAGGGTGGCATTTGCATGTGGATGGGCCCCCACATGGCACACAGAGTCCTAGAAACCAGCTTCTCTCAGTGTGGGCGTGCCCAATGGGTGCGGTTTGGAGGATTTCCAGGTAACGACATCTCCATCTTAAACGTGTATGCGTCCAACAGCTCCAGGGAACGTTGCGAGTTATGGGAGGAACTTTTGTCCTCGCTTCCACGCAACACGAGGTGGATCTTTGGGGGTGATTGGAACTTTGTCGAAAGACAATGCGATAAATCCAACTTGAACGGACGCATCATCTCGGTGGGAGAAAGCCGGGTATTCTCTCTCCTCAAGGATGCGTTGGGGGTCGAAGATCACTTCCCTGCCAACGGCCGCCTTCAATTCTCATGGGACAACAGGCGCGGCAATGGTCTCCGCTCTTTAGCTAGATTAGACAGGTGGTATTCATTTTCGCCCTTCGAAGCTGGTCCTCACCCAGTGACTCACTACAGCATCCGAGGGGATACCAGCTTTTTTGACCACCTGCCGGTGCACCAATCAATTCAGTTGCAACCTCCAGGGAAACAAGGCTCCATCTACAAAATGAACCATTTCTATCTGAAGGACCTCGAGGTAAAGTCAGCGGTGGCAAGAATCTGGTCGCAAAATCCCAACCTCGGCTTTACAGGTAAATTAAGGAGGGTAATAAAATTCTACAAGCAATATTGCATCGCGAGAGCAAGTGACCGCAAGGAAGCGGAAGCGTCAATTCGCGAGTAAGTGGAGGCAGCCCAAGCGGCCATTCAACACGACCCGCACAATCTGGCTCTCCACGACAAAATTCAAGCCTTGGGTGCCCAACTAGCAAGCTTCGAGAAGCATAAGGCGGAAGGTCAACGAGTGCGAAGCCGTGTGAAATGGATGAAGTTAGGTGATGCGTGTACAAAGGAATTCTTCCGAGCCTCGAAACCTCATACAGGTGCATCCATCATCTCGGAACTACTCAATGATGCAGGATCCCCTCAAACCGCACAAACGGAGCTGGAGGGCGTGTGTTCGCAATACTTTGGTAAGCTCTATGCGGCCCCAGCTCGCTACCCCAACCAAGATACTGAAACAGATCAAGTTCTAGGATGTATCAACGACCGACTCTCTCAAGCGATGAAACAAGACCTAGCTAAGCCGATTGGAATGGGAGAATTGGACCTTGCGTTACAGAGCATGGGTCACGACAAAGCTCCTGGCCCTGATGGAGTGGTGACGGAATTTTTCAAAGTGCACTGGGACGTCATAAAACACGACTACCTGAGCATGATCACATCAGCCATAGGAGATGAGCAACTACCAAGCGGGGTGACCAAAGGCCTCATTTCTTTGATTCACAAGGGTGGTGATCGCAATCAACTCACCAATTGGAGGCCAATCACACTTCTTAACATTACCTATAAGCTCTTCGCAAAGGTGCTGCAACTGCGTCTTCAGCCGATCCTCATGGAGGTTATCGACTTTGACCAGTCAGCCTTCCTTCCAATGAGGTTCATCCTGGATAATGTGTTACTTACCCATGAAACTATCTCCTGGGGGGAACACACTGGCCAACCGTTTATTTTCCTCAAACTCGATTTTTCCAAAGCTTTTGATACTATTGACTGGTCCTTTCTGTTCAAAGTTATGGAAGCACTCGGTATCCCAGGAGGCTTCATCAACATGACTAAACTTCTATTCAAGAATGCATGTGCGTCAGTCAAGGTTAACAATTTCCTGACTCCAAGTTTTCAGATTGAGAGAGGGGTGAGACAAGGGTGTCCTCTCGCCCCCTACCTCTTTCTCATGGCCGCTGAGGCACTCAACGCCCTGGTGAAAACGGCAGCCAACGCAGGAGTAGTGAAAGGAATTTCTTTACTAGGAGGGACTAGACAACAAGTAATCGTCCAATTTGCAGATGATACTTCATTTACCCTACTAGGAGAAGAACTTTCAGTGGTAGCTCTCTTGGGAATTTTATCTCGTTTTTGCAGAGTTGCAGGCCTCATTCTCAACTTGGATAAGTCAAGAGGTTATTGGGGCTCGAAAGCAACACTGATTCGCCCCCCTTGGACGCAGCTGCTGAACATCACTTGGGTAGAGGGAGACGAAGTCTGTAAGCTGCTTGGCACACCTTTTGGCTTGAATCTCTCCACCCATTCGGTGGACACCTTTCTAGAAGAGCGTGTCCTCAAAACACTTCGATACTGGTGTACAGCGAAAATTAACTCAACTGGGAGAGGAGTGATAACTAATAGTGTCATTCTCTCATCTACTTACTATTTTGCGTCAATATGGGGTGGTTCAGCAGCAGGGATAAAAAACATAACTACTTCTACCAGGAACTACCTATGGTCTGGTTCTCTCCACAGGGCGCGGACCAAAGTCGCGTGGTTGCAATGCTGCCAGCCTCGGGAGAAGGGGGGAATCAAAGTCGTCAATCTTCAAGATGCACTAGTAGCGCTGATGGGGAAGTGGATGCTTAAAGCATGCGAACCAGGGTCGTCGAATCTCCATATTTTTCTAAGGTACAGGCTCAGCAATTTTCAGCCCTATCAAAAGGGAAGATGGGCCCAAGCATGGATTATTTCACTGTCCCGCATTTTCAAGCACACAGAGGCTCAATGGCTTGGACTAGAGCTGGAATGGCGTGGCGGAAACTCCAGCCTGAGTTACTTCCAGTCCGCCCAACATGCCCCGAGGAAGTGGGCGCGGAATCTCTCTGGTGGTCCCCTTTCGTTCCACTCATAGGCCCTACCTTTTCAAAAGCAAGAGCAGCCGCCCTTCACCGCCGCGGCCTGAAGAAGGTGCGTGATACGAGGGACGGAGATCGATTTTTGACCGTAGATGAAGCAAGACTTCGATACGGACTACTGGCCAATGAAGCCGGAGCCTGGAGGGCTGCCATCAGGGCTCTCACCTTGCATTGGGAGGAACTACTCAACCCAGCTTTCCTCGTACCAAAGCCCAACGAGTGGATTGGATGGTTCCTGGATGGGAAGACCGAACGCCTCAGCTCGTATACCAAATCCCGGAGAGAGGGACTCTTTTTCCACATTTAGGCATCGCAAGCCAGCATTGGCCTCCAGCATGGTCCCCATCAAGCTTCACAGTTCTCCCGAAAGCAGGGATCTTACGGGCTAATAAAGGATCGGAGACTGCAAGCAGAATCGATGCCCCCACAGGTACCTTCCACAGAGTAAGGGTCGCCTCAATTTTGAGAGGCCCTAGGAAACTTCAAATCCTGCTATTTTTTGGCCGCATCGACCAAATCGAGTGGGATCCAGGGAAGTTCGAGTGGCGCAAAGATGGAGGTGGCACCCCCTTCATGGAATATACTGCTAAAATTGGGCGAGAACTCCTCATGAAACACCACCAGATTCCAAACCCCGTCACTAGGAAGTGGAGCGGTGCCCTTCCCGCTGACTTTCATCTCAATTGGCAATCCGTATGGGCGAAAGAGCGCACGAGAAAAGAAGCTGGCTTACTTTGGTCGATCTGGCATAAAGTGGTTGCCGTCAATCACTGGCGAGGGAGAATCGATGGTAACATTGATACAAGGTGCGTAGTTTGCCCAAGGCGTTCTGAGGAAACAATATTACATAGGTTCTGGGAATGTGCCTCAGCTAGTTGGGCGTGGCAATGGGCAACGCATATTCTGAATACCCTCATTACGGGAAGAGACTCAACAGGGCCGTGGCGTCCCCTTTCTTGGCGTCAAGGTATCTTCTCTACCAGGATCCCTCGCCGGTTTAATCCAGTTAAGAGAATCTGGGTGGAAATTAGATCCACAGTTCTCTAGTCGCTGTGGATTCAACGCAACGACCATGTCTTCAACAACATCTCATGGGCTCCTGAGAAGTTGGCTCAGCACATCTGGAATAGCATGGTTGATTATGGAAGATGTGAATGGGAACAAGTCACCAACCCCAAGGTTCGCGCTCCTCAAGCATGTCGCAAGTTAATGGATCAGTTCATCAAACGAAGATGCAAAAATGGCGTCTTTGCGGTCATGAAGGATGGACACCCTGCTTGGTGCGTTGCTGGGCCCTACGTTGGATTCATCTTCGAGCCTCCCTGAATTGTTGCTTCTTCCCTTTGGCGCGGTGACCGGTGCTCGTGGCGTTCCGGGTTGGGCCTTTGCCCCTCCCTGTGAGGCGCCCTGTTGCTTGGTCTTGTGTTTTGCTTTGCTTTAGTTGTTCTCTGTTGTCTGCCAGGCCACTTGTGGTTGGTTGTATTTTATTCTTCTGGCAATGAAATTCCGTTTCATTTGTTTAAAAAAAAAACAAAAAAAAACAATGACATTAAAGCAAGTGTAAGTTAAACTATATGACAATAAACTATCACAATTTATATTCTTCTCAATATATTTTCATTTTTGAAGATTAGAAAACATATGGTATGATTATAAATCAAAAGATTCATTTATATATTATATACTCAACCTTAAATAGGTTAATTAAATAAACTTTTAGTACGTCATATATTGTAAACAATGTAATGTTCTCTTGAGGATTGACATAGTCCATTAGTTTTTTTTAAATGACTCTTAAATTCATGGAAGAATATAAAATATCATTTTGATTTCTAAGAAATATAAAAAATATGTTTTTATAAATGATATTGTTGTACTTTTAAAGAAATTTATGTGTTATTCTTTGAAAAAAGAATTTTTATACATAATTATTTTATTATAAATTGTATTTATTTTTGGAATTAATTTGAACATAGTCACATAGTTAAAATAAAAGTTAAGTAAATCTATCTTTTCAAAAGAATTGTCATTAGTATTTATATTTTATAACGGAGTACCAAATTTAGTAGAGTCAATTTTTATTAAAATAAATTTATAAATGGACTGAAAGAAATCAAATGTTAAATTTGAAGTGTTTTTTACATAAATGTTCAAAAAAAATTCAATCAATTTATTTTATTTCTTTCTTAATAAACTAAAAAAAAATTATAAATTGTATATCTACAAGCTTTTGTCTACATAACATTCAGTAGCCAAACCAAACTTTGCCTTTTCTTTAATAAAATGATATGGAATATTCCACATCATTCCATTTAACAAATGAAATGGTGTGAAGTACATGTGTTACAAATTGTCAAAGTTCGCAAGTAAAAAGAAGTAGGTCAAAAAAATTAGTTCAAAAAAATTAATCATAGCTTGACAAAGTTATATACTTCCTAAGAGCATCCCTATGCCAACACTCCAAAAGTCAAGAAAATGTTAATGTAGCATGTCTAGCTTGTGGTACTGCTCCATGCTAGACACACCAAGCTAAAAAACCAACCAGTGGACACTGCAAAATAAGAAGGGCACTAAATTATTGGGGTCCTTCCCCGTGCTTCACTATCCCTTGTATTGTTCAATTATGACACATTCTAAGGGAATGTTTGGCCTTTCGTAGCTTTGAGGCCCTCCACTTGGCTTAACAACCTCATAAAGGTGGTCCCCTACCTCGGAAGATATGCTTAATGGGTGAATTTGAAGTGCAAATATGGGACAAGTGAAATTATAAAGGACCCTCGCAAGTCGGCAATCCACGCCAAACCCCACTTGGCACCCCTACTTGAGGTCTAGCATGGGGATGCATGGGGATGCTCTAAATGAATGAAGAGGCCTATTTTAGTTAACTATGATCTTAGAATATGAAAATCTTAACTTGTAATAATAGTGGTACATATGGCATTGTGTCAACAAGTGAAGTTGTTAAGTAGAATGGAAATTGATGGAAGCAATTAATTAGTCACTGCAATGGATTGCCCTTTTATTTGTGTAAGGAAAAAAAATGATGAAAAAAATCCAATATCATGGCTAATTGAAGCCAATATGAGCCAACAAGTATACTGATTTTGCTAGTTCATTTTGAAAGTTATTTTCAAAAGAAAATAGTAGGGGGGTTTCCCAATCAATTGCCTTGAAGTAGTAATTGAACTTGTACTGAAGAGAAGGCACTAGAAAAAGTAAGGATGAATTTTGTTCATTGTAGGCTCGTGAGAGGCAAAGGCAACCCTTGAGAAGGGTACTAAATATTATGAGTTCAATTTACACTTACTCATTGTTCAAACAACCCCTTTCAACCTTTAAAACCCTAAACTTTTTCAAAATATTACTATCTAAAGCAAATCTAAAATCATCATTCACATTTATTTCTTAAGATTTAAGGCTTTTTGATTCATGGTTGAATTAAAAAATTGTATGAAATTCAAAACATTACAATACTAAAACTAGAGCACTTATAGATCAACAATTAGGCTTCAAAAGCAGTTCCTTTATTTTCATTGTGTCTGATATTGTTCTATATAAAATAAGAAACACATTTCAAAATGAAACAAAAATTAGCCAATTAGGTCATTCGTAAGCCTATGTTATGCCTAATTTTATTGTACAATTAACTATTCTACTATATCTTTAAAGGAAATTTTTTGCTATATTAATTTTAAAATAACAAGTTATGATATTAAGAAGAATTCACATAATTAAGGTTCACTATCGAGTAAATTTTCTATCATGTTTTTTGGATAAATGGATTGATGTATGCTTATTGTGAATTGGATAAAAACTTCATGAAATATGAGTCATATCAACATTCAATATGAGCAAAGTTCAAAATAGGATCTTAAGAATAAAATTTTACAAAACTTTTTGTTATTATCAAGAACTAAATTTGTTTGTGTCAAAGTGAACTATGCTAATTTGTCACATTATTATCTTGCTATGGCTTACAATCTCGTTGAAATTAATTTTTGAATTTTATAAGCATTTTTAATGACACTTTTAGTTCATTTTTATTAGTTGATGGTTAGTTTTGTTGTCCAATTTAGTAGTAATAAGTGTTATTTTACCAATTTGAAGGTGGGATTTGTCAATGTACATAATACTAATTTAAAGCTTAATTTTGAAGGGTGCAAGAGTGTGATGTTGTAGCCAATTAGCTAAGTTGAAATTTATGAGAGGTTATGATTGTAGTTTCTATTTGTTGGTTATTCTTTGTAATTAAGCTAGTTAAGTTGCTAATTTGGTTTGAATGCATATTTTCCTAGTTTGATTCTTATTAGTCGGTTACGTCCAATTTGAAAGTCATTCAACTTGAGAGAGAGAGTTCAATGTCTGTTCCAACCCAAATCAATTATATATTTTTCTTTGTTATTTGTAAATGCATATGCGTGTGAGATGAGAGCGGTGATGAAGTGATTGAAATGTAGGTTGAGTGATGTGAGTGCTTATTTACACATTCTTTGTAAATAATTGAGCACAATTGGTTTCTTTAATCATTTTGGATTTTTTTAACTACTTAGGTGCTTAAGCATTGGTTCAAAGTGCCTTCCAAGTAATGAATCTTTTTGAGTGCTTAAGAATATTCAAATGAGCTCAAATATTCCTAAAAACAACAAAAGAACAACTTCACATGCTAATAGTAAGGTAAACAACCAAATTAACGAAGCTATTGTGGGTTTTTTTGTGTAAAATGTGTCAAACCAAAATTAATATTATCAACTTGTAAAGAGTGGTTTTTTTCAATTTTAAAAATATAAAATTCAACCCAACAGGACTTGCCTAACAAAAATTATGGATGGATGAAGTTTCACCCTTAGAAGGCTTGATGAAACTTCATCCACAATTTATACCTATTTTCCTAATTCAAAGTGATGTGAAATTTCTTCAATGTTCAAAACATTCTATAGTGTTATTGAGGGTTGCCACGCCGTAGACAAAATGATATGGAATATTCCACATCATTTTGTCTAAAATCAGTACTTGCTTATGGGAATGCAAATGCAACCTAGGTAGGCTATGCTTGATTTGAAGGGTTGGGTGGCCAAAGAGAAATGAAGATCTACAAGTTTGGAATTTAGTTTTAATGAACTGAGTTTGTTAGTTCAATAAGCTAGTTAATGAAATGAGTTTGGTTAACTTTGAATGCAATAAGCCGCTTGTCAAAGACCCCAACAAGCCCAAACTATTTGGGAGAAATTTGACCAAACTTGGCTGCATTCCCCAATTTTGGTTAGTAGGATCAACAATGTTATTCAATGGTACAGTAAAGGCCTTATGAGTTATAACTTCACATAGGATGTTAATGGGTTCTGACATATTTTGGTTGATTTAGTGGTTGGCTTCTGGCCTAACTGTGTATTCTTGTTTTTTTTTAATGCAGTGGACTTGTTCTTCTGGTTCAAAAATAAAAAATAAAAAATATGAGTTTGGTTAAGTAAATTTTATTAAGTTAGTTGAAGAGCATGCTAGTGAGACAGACCATAAATATCAATGACTAATCTGCAACTGAAGTCCTGCTTCATATGTTGACAACTATTATCATTGATTGAATAATAGGTACATTGTCAGCAACCCCCCTGAAGCCATCTAAATTAAGCTACCCAACATATCAAGGATGGACTTTATGGATGAAGTTCCAAGAGAGTAAAAAGCAGAGCTAATATTGGCTACAAAATGTTATGTTATTATAGTGTTGGATTATACCTAAATTGGTAGTTTGGTCCTAATTATGTGCTTCTTTTAAATGTTCATTCATTTTAGGTTTGAAACTTCATCTCTTGATAGCTTTATCATTTTAACTTTGATTTTGATGTATTTTATGTTTCTAGAAACCTTGCAACCTTTACTTTAATATTTTACACTAATATCTACCTTGGCTCTTCTCTTAGTTGGTTTGACTTGCTACTTGACCTCAAATTTAATTAATTATCAGTAATTATGAGATTTAAAATGGATATAGGGAAGCTTAAGCATGTACCTCCGAGACTACTCCCTCATACCGGAATGTAGTTGCCATTTTTTTAATTTTCTTCTTGAACTATTGATTTTGTGGTTTTTATTGCAAATTTTTATGTTTACAATGTTTTTAACATAAACTCATTTTCCACCCTCCTAAACTTTCTTCCCACCTTCGTCCCTTCTTCCAAGTCTATTCTAGCCTATTTAGAATTTTCCAAGCATTGACTATAATACAATTGAGTTTTCTGCCACTACTTTCATTTAGTTGACTAATTTACATTCTTCCTTTTAATCAACAATTTCAACTACTTTTCTATAAAATATTTAGTACGACTTCTTAATCTCTCCTTCTACTAATCCTCCATGCTTCTATCAACCATCATTACTCTTCTTTTTCATGTTTAAGTTGTAGAGAATTAAAAGACCTGAGAGAGTTGATAGGCTTGAAAGAGGAAGTTTGGCTACTCTACACTTATTTGTTTTGCATCTTTCTTTAACTTCTTCTATTCTTTCTCACTATCTACTTCTATTCTATTTTTTCATCAACTACTTGTCTTCCTCTTTTTTAGATGTTGAACTTCAACCTAAATTATTTTTCACAAAGATGTGAGGAAGAATCCTAAGAGTTGGGAGCAACCCTCTTCCTTTTGAGCTTAGCGTGACTTGTACTTGCCAGCACTATTAGGTGGGACAACTTGCTAGTCGCTGTAAAAGCCTAGTCATTTGATAGGTATTTGGCATGCCCGGCCTTGATAGAGACTATAGCTATGGGCTGGGGTCTAAGGGAACTAGGAAATAAGGTTGGAGCTAGGTTGTTTGAAAGGCGATTTAGGAGGAGATTGTTAGTTAGTTTTTTAAGAATTTAATTAAATTTAATATTCAAATTTTTTCTTAAAGATTTTAATTTAATTTTTTTTAAATTTTTAAATTTTTAAATTTTTCTTTCTATAATATAAAAAAAAACTTTTTCAATTTCTAAGAAAATTCTATCCCAAACCTTCTCTTGAATTTTTTTTTCAAAGCTTAAAGAGTTAACTTTTCTCTATTTCAAAAACACTTTCTTCTCTCCAATTCTAAGACAAATTTTGGTTCTATTACCAAAGCAAATCTTGAAGGATTTGATGTTTTAATTTTCCTATACAAATTTCCACTATGACTAATTTCAAAGCTCCACCATGATGTTGGAAAAACACTAGAACTTTACCCACTCAAAACCATCCAAAACTAAAGTTTCATTGTATGTTAGGAAAACACCTAAACTCTAAAGCAAATGCTAACATACAAAGTCAAAGCTTCACCGTATTTTTTTAAATACTCTAAATTTTATTCACTCCCAAAACTTTCAAAGCCAAAGCTCCGCCATATTTGGTAAAACTATGAGAATACTAAACAAATTTGACCAAAGTTCACTTCAAGTGTTAGTTAAAGATCACACATACACACATTAAAATATGTATGTTAGTACAACTACTTATTAGTACAAAAACACAATTCAAAACAAGTTAGTACAATCAAACACACACTCTAAGAGACTTTATTAGGAGGGAATTTCTACTTAGTAGTATATAAACTCAAAAACATAAACTAGAGAACTCGCTTTGAGGCATTGTTAATGTACAAAACGGGCTAATCTCCAGGGTTTGTATAGTAGGGTCCCAATCAAATGGCATTTTGAGATCTGCAGTGAAAACAATTTCAACTTTGCCAACTTTGCCAACCTCCCGAGAGTTCAAAATTTGATATTTTACTATAAATGTTTTTACTACATCATCTATAAGTTATTAAAACACATGCCAAAAGATTTACACAGAAAAAGATATTCAAAATCTACCAACATGTGTAGTGGTGGGAAACATTTCACTACTTTCAACTTTGACACCTTTCCAAGGATTGAGTTTTTTTTTTTGGCATGAAATTTTTGGCATGAAATAAAATCTGTGTTTTAAATAAGTATAAGAAATTTCAAGGTAAAAATATTAATTTAAAAAAAGATATTTGAAATCTCCCAACATGTATAGTTTTGAGAAAATTTTCACAATTCCCAACTTCAACACCCTCCCAAGGGCTAAAAATTTGTTTTCTTACTATGAATTTTTTTTTGTGAAATCATCTCTATGTTGATAACATGTGTTCAAATTTCAAGTTCAAATAAATTACCAAAAAAAAAGATATACAAAATCTTCCAACATGTATAGTTGTGAGAAAATTTTCACTAATACTGACTTTGATACCTTCCTTAGGGTTGAAAATTTGTCTATTTAACATGAATTTTTTTGCCTAAGATCACTTCTATATTGATAATATGTTTTTCAAATATCAACCAACATGTGTAGTTGTGAGGTTCAATTTTTACATCTGTGTCAAACTTTGCTCCAAAAAATAACACTATATTTAGGGCTCCGAAAAACTCATGCTCACAACCACACATATTGAGAGATTTTGGATATCTTTTTCTTGGCAATTTATTTGAACTTGAAATTTGAAACACAGATTATCAACATAAAGATGACTTCACAAAAAAAATTCATGATAAGAAACCAAATTTTCAACCCTTGGGAGAGTGTCAAAGTTGACAATTATGAAAATTTTGTCAAAACTACACATGTTGGGAGATTTCAAATATCTTTTTTTTAACCTTGAAATTTTTCACACATATTGAAAACATAAAGATTATTTCATGCCAAAAATCTCATGGCAAAAAAAAAATCAATACTTGGGAGGGTGTCAAAGTTGAAAGTAGTGAAATGTTTCTCACCACTACTCATGTTGATAGATTTTGAATATCTTTTTTTGTGTAAATCTTTTGGCCTTGAAATTTATCATGCATGTTATTAACTTACAAGTGATGTTGTAATAAAATTTCATAGTAAAATATCAATTTTTGAGCTCTCGAAAGGTTGGCAAAGTTGGCAAAGCTAAAATTGTTTTCACGGATCTCAAAATGCTATTTTAATTGAAACCCCACTATACAATATAACCAAGAAGCTAAAATTTATACAAATTGAAAAAATTAGTATGAAAACAAGTGTCAATGACATATAAACAAGTGAATAAGCTTGAAGGGACCTCAAAGTCTTTCAAACTTGCACAAAGACACAATTTGGAGCTTAAAATGCTTTAAAAAAATACACACTTAGTAACTTGGCTCAAACTTGATTAAAAGTTCAAATTAGTGAACCAACGTATTGGTATGCCAAAAAATGGCTACAAAAGGTGGTTTGAGACAACATTTTCTACTCTTCTAAGGTCAAAGACCTCCTCTCATTTGTTCACTCTAAACTTATTATATAGAATTTTTATCTTAATTCTATCAATTCTGACTTTTTACATTGGTCTATTTTTTAACTTTTAGAGATTAACTCCAAATTACAATGGATTGCATCATTGATTTCAAAAGGCCATTTTTAAATATCTATAACTACTGCCCTTTTTTTCATGCTTAAACTCAACAAATCCTAACGCTTACTTAATGACCCAAAAGGATGAAAATCCAACTTTTGGAGGTTAACTTTTCTGAAAAAAGTAATTGACTTTGGGTCTTCACTAAATTTACAATAGTAAGAAAAAGATCTAACTTGTTCTTCATTTTAATACCTTATGCTCCTAAAATGCCAATCAAATTTCATTGTAATCTTCATTTTAGTTGGTATTTGTAGAATCTTATTGATTTGAGTACTTTGGGCTATTAAAATGACTTGAAACTTGTTGAAGATTTTTATTGATATAAAAAAAGCTACTTCAATTTTTATTGAAATTTTACCACAAGTTGGCTAATTTTAAAGAATTTCATATTAGAGGTTAAAGTGGTTGTTTAGTTGATTGTCCAGAAAAGCATTTTTTGAATATCAAAAAAATTCAAAACTTTTTGTGGATCTTCCTATAAAATCCCAATAAAGGTTTATTAGCCCATATCTAGACTCTACACAATTGTCAAAGAAGAGTAAAATGTTGTGCCATTCTTCAATTATTGGATTTTGAGAAATATTTCAAATACGAAGGAATCTTGGCAAAACAGCTTTACTGTTGAGTTTCTAGTGTGATTTCAACTTTGAAACACCATCTTTTGGCTATATATTCCCTTTATTAGTTCATTGTAATGTTTTCTAACCTGCAAACTAATATTTAAGTTTTTTATGAAAAATAAGAATCGATTGGGAAACTTGAAACTAATCCATGAGACTAGATATTAGGATTCTCACCAAATTCTATGAGATTAATTTTAGCTAGAGTCATCACATACACAATCGGTGAGACTATTTTGGATAATTCTTCTAAAAATGGATATTATTTGTCTTTTGGTAGTTTCTAACCTATTTATAAGTGGAATTTTGACTTAATTGGATAAAATCCCTCAAAATATGACCAAATACTATGTTGGTCTGTAACATACTTATTTTGGTTTTACACTCTTTTGGGGGTTTTTTGTACTATTTTTACACTCTATTTTGCAAAAAATAAAAAAATAAAAAACAATAATTCTTAAGTGACAAAATGGAGACTTACAAGTGAATAATTGACATGTGTACGTAATTTATTTAGAATATGTGTCAACTGTAAATACTCTATTCTCTTTGTAAGTTTATTAAGTTGGCATACAAGTTCTTAGTGAAGTTTCTTTAGAAATATTTAAAACTAAAAAAAAATATAGAAGTTTTATAATAAGAAATAAATTGAATGATAATTTGCTTACTTCTTAATTATTTCACGATTAGATGTTTAACCCCTAAAGGACCAACATGCCTTTTTTGGCAACATAGCGATTTCGGGCAGGTACGTGTGGCTAGAGATTTTCATATTTTGGAACCAAACTTTAATAGAAGGTGTGGACGAGGAGTATCTTCAAAGCCCAATAATTTTCGTGACTTTTGACTACATGATTGAAAAGTTATCGCATAAAACGTTGTTTGTTTCTCAACTCGGGCAGTTTGGGCAGATCAGAAAAAATCACTTTTTTTAGAAATAAAAATTTGAAATTGGTTTTATAGATTTATATGTACATGGAAAGCTTTGAATCATTCCATTTGGATTAATAAGTCAAAAGTTATGAAGAATTTTAGTTTGCGGGTAGTTATGGATTCTCTTCTCTAAAATAAACTTTGAAGTCCTTTATTTTACTCAATTTTCAATATTTTTGAAAAAAATTTAAAACATTGGGTGTAGGTTGTTTATTACAACATTTGAACCTTTGGGATTGGCATTTTTCAATTCAATAAATAAATTTTTACCATTTTAGTATTTTGAATCATTCTCTACTTCTTTCTACTTACTATTTTTTTTGTACATGTTGTACAATTCCAAATGATATGAAAATTTTCAAGCATGTAGCCAACTTGAATTGGAGAATGAATCCAAAGAGTTGCAACCATTTTGGACATTTTTTCATACAAATGTGGCCTTCTGAAGTGCAGCTGCCCGGATTTTCGCAGTGAAAAAAAAATGATTTTTGTAACTTCAAACACTAATATCTTGCAATCTACATGGTGAAAATTTCTGAAATTTTTTCTACATCTTTACAAACTATTTCACTAAAAGATCCTACGGTTACATATGTCAAAAAATGTTTTTAAAAAAAAAATTTGGTAGCTATCCTAAAAATGGCAGTTTTGGAGCAGTTTTTGTTAAAACATAGTGAAGGAACTTTAGGGGTTAATAATGCTTTCCAAGTTTAACCGATGCTCAATTTTAATTTATTTTATGTTTATAATTTTTTTTATGTTTACTTTTTTAAAATCAAAAGCATAAGTGCACCTCATATCAATACAATGAGAAGGAAAGAAAGATAAAAACTCTTACCATTGTTGAAAAAAGAGGCAGTTGACTTCCTTTCACTTCAATGGGCTTCACGAACTCGTATTGAGGCCAAATTAGGCTTAGTTTGACCTTTTGGATTCTTTACTTACATTTATAGATTCTCACCCACTTTCTAATTTAATATCTATAAGGAGTTAAGAGACATGGAAGAAAAATGAAAACTAAGAAAAAAAAAATCTACACTACAACCCATAGTAGGAGTCTAAACCTCTAGCCACTCAAACACTCGTAAATTTCTCTCACTAATTTCAAATGAATCAAACTAAGTCATTTCAAAAACTAGAGAGCAATTTCTATCTCCTCCAAAAAGTTTCATTCAAAAAAAGACAATACATAGGAAGTTATGCTCGTTCAAAGTTTTCCGTCAATAATACTCATTGGTGGTTGATCTCCTTTTACTTAAACCTCAATAACTCTTACAATACTTATTCAATTTAGATGAATCTTAGCTTTTTAAAGAGTTAAAAACATAATACTTCTACCCTCTAAGTTTCATTCTCTATTGAGAATTTCTTTAAAAACTACAGATGAGAAAAAATGGAGGAATAATAGAAGAAATCTCTTGCTTCCTAATCTTAATATCTACTATCTCTAAACAACTTTGGAATGAAGATGAAAGAAAGGTAGAGCTGAATTAGTAGATAGCTATATAATCATCAATGCATATATAAGTAAGCTATTTAACAAATGAATGACTTAAGGATTACATCTTATCATCCAATCACTCTTTTTTTTAATAATTTCCATCTCTGACGTTGTTCGAATGACATTTTTTAGAGTCAGTTGTCTTCGTAACAAGATTTCTTTGATTGTAGAGTCTTTGCAAAATTCTTGGATAAAATACCACCTTAATATATCATCGTTAAGTAGAATACCTACTCATTGTTCATAAAGGGTATGGAATCGCCTTACGTATGTTGTAATTTCTTCTTCACCATCTTGTCGAAGTTTAGATAGTGCTTGTTAGGCTTGTTGTTGACTAGTCTCTGGTCGAAATTGAGCAAGAAATGTCGCTTACAATTATCCCTACGTGGTGAAAGTATCTGCATCGTTAGTGCAGTACCATGCATATGCCACATCTGTTAGAGTAGTAGAGAATCAAATCAAGTAATAGCCTGAGTTTATTACCAAATTGGAGATCAAACACTCTTCAAACCGTTCAATATGTGTGGCAAGGTCTTTATTTTTAAAGTCTGAAAACCTAGATAAGTTTGGAGATATCTGAAGCATAGCGAAGCTATGGATAACAACAATTGGTATTTTGATAATCCTCTTGGAGTTATCATAGGCTCAAAAGGTGGTTGAGGCAGGGGTATTGAATTCCCTCCTCGATCACCTATGTTTCCCTCTTATGAATTAGAGGCTTTCATTTCTATAAATCCCTCAATTGTTTTATTCTTTAAAGTCTTACTAATTGGTGTTTTTAGTTTATTTGTTTTAATTTTTTCAGTCATTCAACATTTCATATACAAATTTGTAGAAAATATATATTTTACTCATAAATACATACAAATTTAATCTACTCTACTTTAATAATGCCCTATAGTTCACATAAAGTCGTATTACACGATTTAAGATGAACTTGCATATGATCTCCGCTCGAGTTGAGCATCTTTCAATGATGCGATCTTTGAATTCAAAGCTTCAACCATGACTCTTTTTTTCTTCTATATCATAAAAATACGCTTCTTGTGGATCTATCTTTTGAACCGTATGTATTTTATAAGTACAAAAAGTTAAATGAAACAATTGAGTATGTTTATCCGGTTGTACCGTTCAAACAATCTCTCTAACCTCATGATCCGCTAGTTGTTTACACCACATACAAGCTCGTGAGTACTTCTCGATATACTAAATATGATATACAATATTAATATTCTTCTTTGGTTTACATGTTGTTACACCTTGACATCCGTCTAAAGTCACTTTTGAATCACTCAAGTATGGATAACTTACCCAATTATAGTGCCCATTGCAAAACGAGTGATTATTGTGATAAATCCCAAGGTTTTTGAGAATTACACGTAAAAGTAGTGAGGGTGGAGTTAGTATAAACTTAGGAATCTCTCTAACACGAGTACGTATAAGAGTTGGCGTAGCATTCTTAAAGCAAATGGTAGATATATGAACTTTCTTTAATGCAACTAATATATCACTATCAAATGGCAAGAAACCAATGCTTCTACACTCCTCTATAAAGATACAATGCTCTTCAAATAATTGAATGGTGAGCTTTGAATAAATCTGAAAACATGAGATAATGTCATTAAAAGGAACACCTACATAACGAACAAACTCAACGTTCTTCAAAGTTGAGATGTGTGTATTAGGATTGCGAAGAACTTTAAGAACTTGAAATTCTCAAAACTCAAATAAGACCTTTGTAGTATAGAAATAGTTGACTTTTAGGTGTTATTTTAAAATTTTTATAGAAAAGTTATAGAAAAGTAATAGAAAAGTAATAAAATTAGGAAAAAAACAATATAAAAACACTTAAAAAGTTAAAGTTAAACTAAAAAGTAAAAGTAAAAGTAAAAAGTTAAAGTTAAACTAAAAAAGTTAAAGTAAAAGTAAAAAGTTAAAGTTAAACTAAAAAAGTTAAAGTAAAAGTAAATTAAATTTTTTGTAATGTAAATAGAATAGTATGGATGAATGGGACACGAGTTTGGATGAAAAATTATTTTGGATGAATGAGGTGTGACTTAGGTCACACCCCTTCATTTCACACCTATTCAATTCTTAAAAACAAAAAAAACTATAAAAAAACTGAAATCAAAAGCCATTGTTGGCATTATGCAAGTCCCGAATCATTTATAAATTATACTTATATTATTTGTGTTGTGAGTTTTATACCTTCTGCCTTATCGTGTGATTTTTGTATTGTTGCAAAATTCTGTGTTTCCTCACCTGTATTATGCTTATGTTCCTGTCAATATGTCTGTGAGTATGGTGTGAGTTTTGAGCGGTTGTCGTGAGGGAATCTGAGACTAAATCTGAAGCACGCTTCGGGAAGAATGTCAATCAATTGCGGAGGAATTTGAACCTGTTCAGAGGAGAAGCTGATCAACGTTAAACATTGTGAACAAAAAATTGAAGCCAACATTCAAAGCTGGATCAGTGGTGGGCTGGGCGAAAAGATTGTGGTTGGATTTGCTGGGTTAAAAGGTTTGTGTGATTGGCAAAAACAAACAAACAATCCTGTGAGTAAATGCTATGGAGAAAATGAGTAATCGGGGTCTGAAGATAGAGTCTGCATCTGCGGCGATCTTCATCACTTTTGAGTGAATCAGGTGCGTACTCATTACAACTTCTCAAATTGATTAAATTTCTGAATTTGAAAGGACTGCGAGGTGCCAGTTGACCGGGGAAATCAAAATACGAAACAAATCTGAAGTATTAGATTCAAATGATCAAAAAATTTCAAACAAACCTCAGTTGGGAGGCGCAGCAGTTGCAACAATAACTTTTGATAGGAAAAGAATTAGAGAGCGTGTCACACGCCGTTGGAAAGAGGGAGAAAAATCAGTCAGAATGAGCATTTGAATCACTCAAATCGGGAAAAAATTGCATAAGTTATTGGTCGCCGAAGTTGCGGCGGACAGGGAGTGCAGAAATTAGGGATTTGGGGAGGTCTGCGACCTCTCCGCCTCCCTGTGACCTCCCCTTGCGACCTGCCCCCAGCCAGCGACCTACCTGCCGCCTCCCAGCAACCCCTGCCTTGCGACCTTCCTCCGGCCGGGACTAGGCCCGATCCGTCGGCCCAGTCCGCGGCACTGCTCCGCCCGGCCTTGGGGTGGATCGGCCACAGGGCCGCTCGATTTTTTTTTAAAATTTTTTTTAAATTTTTTTTTAAAATTATTATTATTATTATTATTATTTCTTATATATTATTATATTTACATATTATAATTATATATTTTATTGATTATTTTTTTAATGTTATTATTATATATTATTAGAATTAAAATTGTTTATTATTAGAATTGTGTTATTATGTATTTTCTTTCCTATGTGTATTTTAGGTTTTATGGAATTAAAATTAATTTTAATTTTAATTTTAATTAATTAATTAATTTTAATTAAAATTATTCAATGATATGTGTGTGTTAACTCATTTTGGATTTGGACTTATTTGACCTAATTTGATTAAACTAAAAGAATTAAGAAATATTTGACATCATCATACATTGCACAACTGGGATTCATTTGACATAGATTACAGAAATGTTAGATATAATTCTACATGATCGTGATAGCGGTAGATTGACCGGATAAATTTGACCTACACATAAAAAGGTATAATTAAAGAACTATGTGTATTATTTTATACGTATTATTGTGTTATGACTAAGTCCTAGAGCATGCACAATATAAGAATCATTTGACAAAACCTGAATTATTTGACAAAGAATGATTTGACCTCCCTTAGAACACTATGTAGGACAGAGATTTTATGCATACATTGGTAATGGACTGGTCAACGAAATTTTACATATGGGAATAAGAGTGTTATATTATTAACCTAAATTTGTAAACATAAATCTTGTTTAAAGTGACTTTTAGTCACAAAACGTTAGACTGATTTAACCTTTCCCTAAACGAAGAACCCCTATACTTGTTTCCTGGGTTTTGTAGTTAGTGCAAAATCTAGCTTACAACCTTCAATGCTTTTGGATTCAACAACAATACTTCAAAAGATGCAATTGTAAAACAGCGTGTTGTCCTCTCTTGTTTGTCCTTGAATCCTCCAATATAAGAAGCAACACATTGTCTACTCTCGAAAGTTTGTTAAACATCAAACGACAAACAATGTTAGTAAATTAAAAAGAAACTCCACTTTCCAGCAAGCGTACCATTTATATCAACTATAAATACTCCATTTTCTTTGTAAATTTATTAGAAGTTGGCATACAAGTTCTTAGTGAAGTTTTTTTAGAAATATTTAAAATTAAAAAAATATAAAAATCTTATAATAAGAAATAAATTGAATGATAATTTGCTTACTTCTTAATTGTTTCACGGTTAGATGTTTAATAGTGCCTTTCAAGCTTAACTAATGTTAAATTTTAATTTATTTCATGTTTATAATTTTTTTTATGTTTATTTTTCTTAAGTCAAAAGCACAAGTGCACCTCGTGTCAATACAATGAAAAGAAAAGAAAGATAAGAGCTCTTACCTGTAGAGAGATTTAGATCTTATTTGGTTTTTTTAAATCCTAAGTGTAAAGTTCGTTCGAGGAGGACTTTTATTTAGGACTGCTTTTAACGTACTTAACTGTTATTGCAACTAAACAAAAAAGTCAATTTGTCCTTTAAACCCACAATTAAATGTTTACTCACACTAAATTAATAATTATCAAATTAATCTCCATTCTTACAAAAAAATAAAGGATAAATATTCTTCTAATTTGTAATTCTTCTTTGTGCCTTCAGCTAACTAAATTGATCTTCATTGTAAACCAAATCGGATTGGCTTTTGCAGCCTCAACCAGCCTTACAACATTTCTAAATTGGTTTGGATCTTCAACTCACTTCTACTTGATCGCAATCACCAACCAAATTGAATTGTTTCCTCCAAACAAACCACAACTCTAATCTTCTACCAATTTAATTCTTCTTCCATTTGGATTTAATCCATTTTTTTATTTTTTTATTTTTCTTATTGATTCCTCTCAGGCTAAATAACATCGCTTCCTCAGACACTAACTGGCCCTTACTTCTTAATCGGTAATTAACATAACTTTAAAGCCAATTAAGAAGCCATTCATTCAATTATAGCCAAATTGATTTACTTCTAACTGGAATCACTCAACACTCAATCAATTGACCAATTTGGTACTCTCAATTGCCATCCACCAACTTGCTTCACTCCAAATTGCTTTGACATTACATCACAACAATTTTCAATTTGGGATACATGCCATAATATCTCAACATGCACATTGTTTCACATTCTACAAATAACAGCCTTAACATTCACCAACTTGGGATGCATCTCTCAAGCATTACACATGCATTTCACGACACAAAATACCAAATCAATTTTCAATCATCCTTCCTTAAACCAAATTGGTGATTAAATCACCGTTACAATATAGTCTTAAAATATTATTTTTCTGTCTTCCATCAACTAAGTAACTTCATAGCTCTCATAATCTCCCATTTGGAATCATGTTTAAAATTCAACTTCTATGTACACCACTAATTCCCTCAAATTATTTTCATCACAGTTCTTCACTAAATTGTGGACTTAAAATTCTACAAGCTACTTCTGTCCCCCAATTCTAATCGGTAATAATTCTCCTGACTACTTTGATTAGGAATTACTTCTCCACTACTTGTACCAACTCTCCGACTTGGTTATAGACTCAGACAGACCTGCTAACCACTTAGCAAACAAACATACATACATTAATACACCCAAAACAAACAAATTTCTCACTTGAAAATACACACTCAAAAATACAAATATACAACATGATAGGCTGAGACTCATAGCGGACTCACTCAACACTGAATCCCAACCAAATTGACAAACACAAACAAATAGGAATCCAAAATACAGTTACCAAAACTACCCGACTTGGAAACCTAACTACTCAGCAAAACCAAATTGGAACTGCAAAACCCAACTTTTCCAACCAAACAACCCAAATTGAAAACTAACAAATAACCATTAGCCTCCAACTACTCCGAATTGATAATCAAAAATCCAACTCGTACACACAAAAGAAAATCTTCCAACTAGGATCTCATTTGACCCACCAACTAGCTTCAATTACCCTACTTAGCAGACCACCATCAGTCCATCACATCCAACTTGGAATTTACACCACAAAATTGACTCAAAACTGCATTCCCAATTGGTAAAAAGACATACAAAATCATCCAATTAGAACATAAACACACTAAAAAACCTTTCAAAACTCAAAATTAACACCAAAATTCACACAAAAAATTTAAAGTAAAAATCCTATTAGGTAATCTACATTACCATTGTTGAAAAAAGAGGCAGTTGACTTCCTTTCACTTCAATGGGCTTCACGAACTTGTATTGAGGCCAAATTAGGCTTAGTTTGACCTTTTGGATTCTTTACTTACATTTACAGATTCTCACCCACTTTCTAATTTAATATCTATAAGGAGTTAAGAGACATGGAAGAAAAATGAAAACTAAGAAAAAAAAAATCTACACTACAACCCATAGTAGGAGTCTAAACCTCTAGCCACTCAAACACTCGTAAATTTCTCTCACTAATTTCAAATGAATCAAACTAAGTCATTTCAAAAACTAAAGAGCAATTTCTATCTCCTCCAAAAATTTCATTCAAAAAAAGATAATGCATAGGAAGTTATGCTCGTTCAAAGTTTTGGCCAATGATACTCATTGGTGGTTGATCTCCTTTTACTTAAACCTCAATAACTCTTACAATACTTATTCAATTCAGATGAATCTTAAGATCTATAACTATTTATGAATTTTCTCCTAAGAAGTTCTTAAATGATAAAAAACTACCAATTTGAACACTAATGATGGAATCTAGTGCTCACAATATGTAAAGCTATCACTAGTAAAAAATCAAAATCAAAATCAACAAAATTTTGTTCATTCTTTTTTATTGATTTGGTCGTATTGATAATCATTCATCAATAAAAATGTATACAAAAATATTGGTTTTTTAATTGATTTGGTGAAATCTATAAATTATTATTTTTTTAATTATTTTAAAATTAAAAAAAATTTGCTACTCAAAATATTTAGGAAATAGAAAAAAATTCAACCTCTACTTAGACTCTACGTCAAAATAGTGGACAACTACTTGAAGATATCTATCAAGATAAAACTTGAAACTTAATGCCTTCTCATACTGTACCTTTATTAAGACACTACCATTTACCTTCAATGTATTATTTTATGAAGATTTCATTACTTATTTATTTACAATTTGTATTCTTTAGATTTAGCAAACTTTAGAGGTCATTCTGGCAAAACAAATTAACTTTTTTTCAAAAGAATTACCAAAGTAAAGTTGAAAAATCAAGGTAACTTTCATTTCCAAAAATCTGTTTTAAATTTTGAGCCTTGAATCAAGAGTTATAAAAAAAATTCAAATTAGATGTTTGAAAATGTCAAAAAATTCCCTTCTAACTTCTCTTTGAACTTTGTTCACAACTTTTTATTAAAGTCTCAAAATCTAAAATGAACCTTTAAAAATGAAAGCTAACTTGATTTTCCAAGTATTTTTAGTTTAAAGCTTTTTGAAAAAAGTTATTATACTTTGTCCAAATGATCACCAAATTGAGGGAATGAAAAAATCACTAGATTGTAAATGATTAAGTTGAAAAAATAATTTTTCATTGTAATAGAATTTCAATCTTGTTGTTTTAATTTAAACATTGTCCAAATGAGAAAATCTTATTTCAAACACTCATAAATTAAAATTGTATGCTTGTATATCTTTAAAATTATGGGATTATGTTAATAGTCTAATTGAGAGTATGGAGGAAGAAGTTTTGACTAATTAATTGATCTACTTGTCAAGGTTGTCCAAATTGCTTATAATTCAAAAGAAAAGACCTTTCAAGACAAAAGAATTCTAATCATTACTTGCATTAATCAAATTGAAAATTTTTGAACATCATGCTTAAAGTGAAACACAACTTTGATAAAAATTTCAAAAAAGATGTTTCCAAAAAATATTGCAATACAAAGGACTTCAAAGTTGAAAATAGCTCAAAATCATGCCTAAGGATTTTAAGGGTTCATTAACTATTCAACATCAATGTGCAAACCTTATTTTATTGCTACATTATAAGAGGATTCCAAAATATTATAAAATTATTGTGAATAGGCTAAGTAGAATCCAATGATTGCAAAAAATTACGAAAGATCTCAAAAAATGCTATGAACTTTTATAAGGTTCGATAACATTCCATTAGATTTTATTAAATTCCAAAAAAATTTCATGACATTCCATTAGAATCTATTAAATTTTAAAAAGATTCCAAAAACAACAAAATTTTATTCATTTGGTCATTGCGCTATTCCAATCAACAAAAAGCAAATGACCATTCTATTGATTTTTACTAATAGTCATTGCAATGCCCCAAGTAATAGAAAACAACTAAAATCAATTGATTTTTTTATTGATTTGAACATGATTATTTACTAATGTAATTTTAATGGTATAAATACAATGAATTATAACTCCATATACACATAAGATTTGTACTTGTGGATTGACTAGACAACATCTAATAAAACTTTCCAATTATTGTAAGAATATTTTGAAAATTTGTTTAAGATTTTAAAATGAATATTATTCATGATTTCTTTAAAGGTGTATACTTTCTCTTCAATTTATTAACAATAAATTTTTCTTTTTTCTCTTTTCTTTCAATTTTTTATAATGACCTTTTTAGGAATAATGTTCCTTTAATATTATTCATTTCTTTTTCAACAATACAAACATTTGACTTTTACTTTGATTTTTCTTGATAATATTGTTTAATATATTCACTTAAGAAATGAGGTCTTTTTTTGGAAAATAGAACATTAAAATGAAGGCTATAGAGAATATATTAAGGTTAAGTGAAGTGGAGTGATGAAGGCTAAGTTCAATGGGGAAGCGGGCTAAATAAAAGAAATGGGGAAGTAAAGAATTCATTTAGATTATTAATAACTGAAATGATAAGAAGTACTTAATGTTTTGTTGTTTCATATATTGTGTCATTTTTCAAACAACATTATCAAATATGAAATAAATTACACAAGCAAAATAATAAAGTAAGAAAGGAGATGTTTATTATAGTTGAAAAAATAGATATAATTCATATTATACTAATTGTTGCTTTGTTTTTTATAGTTCAAAATGTTACAATGAACAATCGAACATGTACATTTTATTTTATTTTAATCAAATATAACATTCATTAAAACAACTACTTTGTGTTCAAACTATACCATTTTCTTACGTCACCAAAGAATTTGAATACTTATAGTGAAGATGATGTTTGATTGTATTATTCTATTTTGAATAGACACACTTATTTTGTAGTAGTAGAAAATTCATTCTTTACTTTCTTGCACCTTCAACTGTACACTTTTGACATTCTAATTGTTATAAGGTTGTTTACTTCATTATCAAGGAAGTTATAAAGGCAAGGCTTGCAAAAGTGTAAAAAGAGATGTAAAGTCATGTGTGTTTGGTTAAAAAAGAAGGTGTGGAATGCAAAAGAGATCCTTGGAAATTCTACCATCACCAAATTAACCATTTACAAATTTTTCATATGATGAACTTTACAAAATTAAAAAATAATAGAAGGTCACCTAAACTTTGTGCTTCAAAAAGTAAAATAATGTAGTGAATATGAATTTCAAAATATTTAAAACTTTTTACAAAAGAGTTAAGAAAGAATTGTGAAAAACAAAACTAACTCAAAAAAAAGAGAACAGAATGTACAAAAAAACATTAAAGAAGAAGACTAAAGTCAAACTTAAGATAAAGATACCACCTATTTTTACTACCATCATTAGTCAAGATATAGAGGTATTCATAAAATTAAAGAAATTAGATGAAGGAATTATAAATAGAGGAAAATGTAAAACTCTTCACAATTTTTAAAACCGTACACATTTGTAGTTGATTCCTAGTATAAAAGAGATTTAAGACTATAAAGACAATTTTCATGAAGAAAGATTGCAACAAATATAAAGATAAAAAATAAGTGATAGTAAAAAGTAAAATTTTTATTAAATTATCATCTTCAAGAAGTTTTTTTTTCACCTTTGTACACTTTTATTCTATTTTATTTTATAATCTTATATTTTTTTTAAGATACATTTTTTACTATGTTTTATTAATTTTGTTTAAGATTTTTTCTTAAGTGAATGAAAAATACAAAAAAGTGAATTTCTAAGTTCAATGAATTCATAAAGATACTTTATCAAATATTCAACTCGACCTACCTGAATCAAATTGAGGCAACATGTGCAATTTATGGGGGGGGGAGACTATCAAAATTTTAGAAAATTAGGTGAGATAAAAAGAATTGAGTCAATAAAATTTGTTGAAGATAAATTTTATACTTTTGATAGATCTATCATAGCATTGGAAATATTTCTTGTACATGATTATAAAAAAAATAGGGTGGTGAATAATTCCTTCATTTTTGAAAACAATAAAAAAAAGTAAGGTGCCAATTATAGAATCCCCCCAAAACTTATTAGTAGGATGAGTAAATATATTTAAAGGATATAGTACTTAGATGAAGAATAATGTCTTTTTTATTTGTTCTTGCATAAGAAGATTTTTAGCTAGTTTAGAAGACCACAAGTTCCCGGACTGTAGGAACTTATTGAAATCTGCCATACAAGCAATTTGATGTAGCCAAGAGATTGCCACATCAGATAATAATATTTAATTAATATTTTAATATTTAAAAAAAAACTATTTTAAAACTATTAATAATTTTTTAATAATCATTTAATATTTTAATATTTTTTTAATATTTTTAATTATTTTTTAATCTAACCAACTGTGATTGGTTCACAGATTAGGGAATGGGACTAAAACAATCTCTTAATGCCTTGAAAAATCCTCTTATGAAGCTTAGGTGCAAGAAGATACGTTAGGCTTTTAATTAATGTCTTGATGAGTTGATGTTGGCATGCTCAACTATTGTTGACGGCCAATTCTGGATTTGTAAATTAACAGCCTCTATTGCCAATATGAGATTCTCTTTGCTAATGTTGTGGTTTTTTCCTTAGCCCAAAATTACGAGTCTAATTTAGATTTTTTTTCCTACAAATTTCTCTATAGGGTTTTTACCACAGAGTTTGTCAATGTTGTATTTTTGCTCTTGAACTCCAAATTTTATCACATGCAGCTGGGGTCATACCAAGATTTGTAATGTTGTCCATTGTATATTCATAATTCTAATTCATATGTTCTCAAAAATTTTGTGTTTCAGCTTATTATCCTTTTTCAGATCCATGCTTCTTATTTTACTTCCATTGGGCTCCATCTTGTCATTTGTGATTGCAATGTGTGTTTAAGTAGTAAACAATTTGTGTTGATTCTTCGTCCATTGTTGTTCAATACTAGTTTGAATTGTATGCAATAGTTCTTGCCCACAAAGTTGGTTTGGAATAGTTATAGTACTTATTCCAATTTTTTCAAAACCCTACTAAGTATAAAAAAAATAGGGTGCCTAAAAATATATATACTGGTAGCTTTTTATCTAAAATAGGGAAGGAAAAAGAACTCTCAAAAACATAAATATCTCCAATTAAATACCCCATTATTGCACGTGATATATAATCATATAGGGGTAGGACCCCCCCCCCAAGATACTTACAATTTGAAGAAAAAAGAAATTAACAATCATCATAACAATAAATAGAATAATGAAGACACTAAATAGAACAATGATAAAACAAAAGACAAAAGATGAGATTGAAGACAATCAACTTGATATTAGTGATAAAAATATTAGTGATAAAGATGTTAGTAAATAAAATGAATTTTTTAACACATTATGATTTTTTTTAGTGATGTTATTTAATTGTAAATTCTTTATGAGTTTATCAAGTAATATAAAAGATGTTATGCTTGACATTTTCTTACAAATTTTTTTTTGTATGTCTATGATATTTGTAATCATATTTATTTTGTATATTGAATTTTGTTTATTTATGTACTCCAAATATTGTAGGACAATACCTTGATTTATGCTATAAAGAATATAATAAGGACATGTATATATAATGTACATTTTCTATGCAACTTTTATTGTTAAATTTTTCACATTTATATTTGTAGAAAAATATGTCCTTTGAAGAATCTTTTCCATCTCTAAAAGCATTCCTTACAATTGCAATGTGCTTAAATAAAATTTGTAAGACATCACAATCACTCTTTGTTAATGTCTTAGCAAACTTTCTGATTTAAGAAAAAATATAATACAAAAATATACTATGATTTTTAATATCTTGAAATTCATAATTTATAGCATTGAATTTGATTTTGATTGACACTTTTACTTTTTAGATGAAAATTTTAGTGATTTTGATAATAAATTGATTTTTTAATATTGAATGATATAAGACATTCATGATTCAATGAATTCCTCTATTGCTTTAAAGAGTCTTATGCCTTTTTTAATCTATTGTTTATAAAAATATTGATGCAATTGTTATTAATAGATTGTACAACTATGAGCATTATAATATCCATCTTTAGTATTTAAAAAATAAAAATTTAATTTTTAGGATTTGTAGAAAAATTTATCTTAATTTAGTGCCTAAACACAATTCATTATACCTTCAAAGTAATAAATTATTTTTATTTCTTATTGACAATGAACTCATAAAATAATTCAACAAAATTTAATATAAAATATATTTCTTGCCCAAATGACTAAACTATACAAGACTATTATTGTTCTTAGGGAAAAAAAATTTAATCATTATTTATAAATACTAAATAAAAATAGTTCATTTTCTAAAACAAAAAACTCATTCAAATCCAATACATTTAGAAAAAATTATAATCACATGGAGCGTATTCTTTGAGATGGCAATTTAAATTTCTAAGTTTTCTTTTCTTACCAACTTTTAAATTTTATTTGACTAGATATTCTTTCTATACTCTTGAATTAAAATGTATAAATCAAATGTAATTTGTTTTTAAAACTCTATTTTACATAGTCACTTTAATATCAAATCTTTTACCAATTACAATTAGAATGTCAAATGAGTTAAAGAGTTTGTTAAAATTTTTAAGCTTATATTAAAATAAATGATCCATGAATTCACAATAGTTGTATTTAACAACTAATTAAATACATTATGTTAAATAGAAAATTAAATTTCTTCATAAGATTATCGGGTTTTTTTTAATATTTTAATTTTTGTAAGTTGTATATTTTGTGAAGGGTGGAAGTTTAATTTGGTTTTATAGGTGCCTAGTTCACTTGCCGTCATCCCTTGGGGGGAAACTACCGATGCAGTAGAAAGTGTCGTGAGATAAAAAAATAGGGTCAATTTAATTCATAGAAGGAAAAAATTATACTTTTTCTACATCTACCATAGCATAGGTAAAATATCTTAATTACTTTTATATATAAAATAGGTTGAGAAATTCCTACCTTTTTTGAACCGTAGAAAAAAAATAGGATGGCGAACATGGGATCCCTCCAAAGTCCAAAATTACTTAGTAGGTTCAGTTTGAAAATTAGTTGCTTTGGTAGGTGGTTGCAACAAGCACCCTAAATTTCAATTAGGCAGTTGGATTTCAATTAGATAGCTGTAGATTAAGGATTCAGGTTTGCCACTTGCTATTGCAACACTTGCAAGACCTTCTCATGTTTTTGCAAGTATTAGTACTATAATTCTCACTATAGCTTATAGTGGTACAATAGTCAACATTCAAATTTTGGGGGTTTAGAATTGCCACAAGTGTATCAACAAGTGTACATAGTGGATGATTTGAGACTAGGAGGCCCTTGAACTAATTCATTTTGGATATTAGAATGGATTTGCAGACTTATTGATATTTATGTTTTTTAAGACAACCAACTTATTAAATTTATTTAAGTTTTCTTATCATATAAATGAATGTGAATATGTTTTTGTGCCTTGAAATTGGTTTTAGATATTGCATTAGGACTGTCTGCTATAGCTCTGCTTCCATGTTGTATACTTTATTTTCTTATGAATGGTGAAATGTATACAATTGTAGCTTGTGTTTTTTATTTTGAAACTCTCCACTAGCACACAAATAGCATGTGCATGCTTGCATGGTGTATTTTAGTATCTTCTTAGTGTATCAAAATCGTTGAAGATGAGATATTTGCTTGTATACAATGTTTTTGGTCTTCTCACTATTTTGTAATTATGAAATTTAGAAAAAAAAATAGGATTTTCAAAATTAGTCCTTCAAAGAATTTATAAAAAAAAATAGGGTACTCTAAAATACACTCTAGTAGCTTTATTTCTACTAATAGGGAGGGAAAAAAAATAGAAAGGGCATAAATACCCCCCCATTTAATACCCCATTATCACATGTTGTTACCAAATAAAAAGGGTGTGAATCCCCAAGTTTGAAATTAGAAAACTAATTTTATTTATTTTTAAAACATGAATAATTTATATAATTTTAAGACAAAGGTAAATACCAAAAGAAATGTATAGAAAAGTTTTCTAAATAGGAGAATTACAAAAGTGCCAAATCTCAAGAAAACAAGTATTTTGATGTTTGAAGTAGTCTTAAATAGTAAAAATAAGTTAATATTCAAAATAAAAACTATCCATTTGTAACAACTTTGTGGAGATGGTTGTTCAAGGTGATTGCAAAAAACACTTGTACTATTTTACATCACACAATGTGTGCTGATTTGTGTTTTGACTATAACTTTTTTATTTTGGCTCTAAATGACTCAGTATTTATATTTAAGGTAATAATTACTAAAATAAACCTTTTCTAATTTTTTTGTAATTTTAAAAAATAGTTAATTATTCAAAAATAGACCCCAATTTAATATCACACTTGCCTATTTGGAGGTTTTTAGTACTATTTAGCACCTACAAAAAACAAATTTTGAGCTAAAATTTTGAGGAGATGGTCTTCTAATAGACTTGTAGCTAATGGCCAAAGGAATTCTTAAAATAATTATTTTTATATGGTATAAAATTATTATTCTTTTCAAATTTTATAAAGTAGTTTTTGAGGTGTTTTCTCATTCTTTTTTATTGTGGCTTGGTTAGCATTTTCTTATGTTTTTCAATGTTTTCAGAATCGATCTTATGGGTACAACGGTGTCGTGATGTAAATGTGTATACTATTTAAAATATATACGTATTTTGTATTCAAATTAGATTTTAGAATTTAAATTTTAGAATTTATATTTAGGTTTGAAGTTCAACACTAAAATGTTGAACTGAAGGGTTTTTATGAAGTCATGAGATTTAGAGTCTTAGGATTCTTCTTTGACTTTAGTTTTTACCTCCATTTAGTTTGGTTGAAGTTTAAATATCTAATTTTAATCTTATATTCTATTTATATGTTTAGAAGATAAGGTTAGGAATTAGAATTAGTTTATCTCCTAGTTTGACCTTTGAGTTTCATTGGCTTTGGAGAGTGAACTTAAATTTATGTTCTTGTTTTTTTACTTTGGCCAATAGATGTTTGGAGGTCCATTTGGGCATCTCCCACTAAACTTAGGGTCATATAGGATTGGTAGGCATCTTCTTCCTCCTCATTGAGGATTATGGAGTTGGGAGTTTGAGAAAAGGACCCGAATGTTTAAGGATTATTATGTTGTGAGTTTAGAAGAGCCAAAAATGTTTGGAGGATCATTGTGAGTTGTGTATGAAAAATTATGAGATGAAAATTTGAGGAGTGTTATATCTTAACGTTGAGCTTTAAATTTTTTTATTTTTTCTTGATTTGGAATTGTGAGCTAAGAATTGTGCTTGTTTGAGTGGAGGAAGGTTTGCTGCCTTTCGTAAGAGAGGGTTGAGACTTCGACTGACTGTAGAAGACGGACAATTTCTTTGTTTGTAGATCCAAGTATGTTGTGGCTTGTAGCTTGTTTTGAAATTTTGTTATTCTCAACCAGTTTTGGAGGCTAGTTGCAAATTTCTTTTCTGCTTTGTAAAACATGTTGCGGGCTATGGAGTCATTTTTTATGACAGTTATTAGCCCCGTTTCTTGTTTGTGATGACGTAGTAGGATTTAATCATCCACTTGATCAATCTTTTATATTGTTCTTATTAATGAAAGGCGCTTCTTGGTCATCGTAGGTTTGAAATTTAGAATCTCATCATTCGGATAGCTCAGCTTATGGTTTGGCCGTTCCGTTTTACCCGTCCGAGGACTTGTTTCTTATTACACACCTTTACCCTTGGCTCGTTAGAACCCGCACGGGATAGGACAATGGAAGACCAAGTGAAGAATCAAGTGAAGATTCAAGTTTCAAGACAGTCATGTTGGTACTCAACAACTTGTAGCCAGACACCCTGTGTGTTCTCTAAGCGTACTTCTCTCTACCCGACAGTGAAAGCTAGTCAAGGACCTTGCTTGTGCGAGTGGGACTGTCGTAGTGAAGTAGACCATTCCATGTTATTTTTTGTCCATGTATTTTGAATTTTTTTTGGAGTGTGGGATCGTTAATGTAAGTGTTACAAATACTAATATGTAATAGGATTCTTTTCAGATTTTACAAAGTAGTTTTTGAGGTGTTTTCTCATTCTTTTCGATTGAGGCTTGGTTAACATTTTTTTAATGTTTTTTAATGTTTTTTGAATCTTTCTCTTGTGGGTACACCGGAAGCTAATTAGGGACCTTGCTAGCGCAAATGGGATTGTCATGGTGAAATTGATCATTCCATGTTATTTCTTGTCCATGTGTTTGGGGATTTTTTTGGAGTGTGGGATCGTTAATGTAAGTGTTACAAATATTAATATGTATTAGGATTCTTTTCAGATTTTACAAAGTAGTTTTTGAGGTGTTTTCTAATATTATCTTTTTTTTTTAATACTTTGTAGGATGACAAGGCCTAAAAAAATTCAAGTCGATTAAATCAAAATTTCATGATGACTATTTAGTATGTCAAAAGTGTTTTTCGTGCCTCATTCAATGGGATTCCCATTGTCGAAGCAATCGCCATGCTAGAGAATAGAAACGGTCAAGTTTGAGGATTGGAATTTCTCAAGTGGAAATTGAAGACAAAAAAGCTTTAAGTAGTGGAGAGGTGGACGATGAAAATCCAAAGATTGCAATCCAAATCAAGTTGTGGATGGTATGGAAGAGGACATGGTCAACACATTTGTTATGGATGCAGATTTGGGATTATTGGAAGATGAAAAAGAAAAGTCTTTATCTGATGATGAGAAAATCATTAGATCGTTCAGGACTCATGGCATTTCCATACCAACTTTTATTTCAAAAATATATAGGGTTCAAAAACGAAAACATTATATTAAATCATCAGATTTTCTTGAAATCACGAAAAGTTACATCCTTGTTGATGCTAATGCGTTAATGAGTTTTGTCATTTTTGATTTTTTTGGTCTTCATGAGAGTAAAACTTTAGCATTCACTTTGTTCAATTTATGTAAGACAACAAGAATTGTAAAACGATCTAATAAATTTAAAATGAACTACCAATTCATGTTTGGGGTTAAAATTTGTAATGGAGAGTTTGATCATTATAAACAATCAGTTAAAATTCATGATACTAGATGTCTTCCTGGTAAACAACCTCCTAGTGCTATAGATCTAGATTATATCGTTAATCGTACAACTAATACCATCTATAAACATTTAAAAAAACACTTAACTTCTTGGACAATAAAATGGGAAAACATATTGTCAAATGTGGTTGAAACTTCAATTGGTAGATTAGATTCTTTTCCATTCGCAACTATGGCAACAACATTAAATTTTCATGTTAATGGTCATTATGATAATTCAGACACCGGTTTTGGAATAATTAGTTGGTTTGATAGGTTCTTTAATTCTAATACATGTAGTCAAAGTCAATTTTAATTTGTAGACTATGGTGTTTTTTTTAGGCCTACACAAGGAACTTTAACAATTTTTAAAACTGCAGAGGTTAAACATCAAATAATTAAAAATGAAGGATATGCACAATTGAGTTTGGCATTGGCATTGAAAAAAAGGTCTTAGAAGCAAGTCAACGTCATTTAGAGAATATTGGTTTTGGTCCTATTGTAAAGCAAAATACTTTTAAGTTTCTATTTACTTACAAAAGACGTGTGAAGACTTCAACAATTTGAAAAAAATGTTAGGTAAGGCTACCAAAGTTTGTATTTTTTATGTGACCTTTAGGAGATGTTTATGCTTTCTTTATAAGAAATCTAGACATTCTCATAAGGTGTTGCAATTGTTATTAGAGAACATGCTCTCACTTACTTTTCTGTATCGTATGCCTTTCAATTCTTTTTGTATTGTATAGATCTATGGTAATAATTAGTTGATTTTAGGTTGTTGTGTAGTGTTGGTCAATGTTGGAGTGCAAAATTGTGATCCATTCTATATTAGCTACATTTTTACAATGGAAATAGAAGAAATGTTTTATTGTTGGGTTAGGAAATTGTTGTTAGAAAGTTTAGTGCCAAGTGAGCTTTGTACAATGTTTGTATTCAATTTGAGTATTTCATTGTTTTGCTTGATTGGAGTTAAAAACAAAGAATTCTTCATATAGTAAATTGTTATTAGAAAGTTTGGTGCTAAATGCATCAATGTATTTTCATATTGTTTTGGAGCTTTAAAAGTTGTCATATCTTATTGTAGATGTGATTTGCTTGGATCTTTGGAGGAGAGTTCACTGTAGAACGGGCTAGGTTTATTCAATTACTAAAGAACTTTTCTGAGTTGTATAGAGTTTGATTGATAAACTGAAAAGGAAGTCCAAAACTTTGAGAATTGTTACTAATTAATAGAAGTTTGTAAAAAGAGATTTCTTTTGCTTGCATTTTGAAACATGTAAAAAATGATTTTGGTGAATTTTTTGGTGAGTTTTTTGGTAAAAAGCCATCTTCATTAGTCCTTTTTTTTATTTTTTTTGGAGAAAGCCAGATTAACTACAAGTGTCCTTCCGAACGTACTTACATGACGATTGATGGAATTTAGTCATTGAATTGTAATGGCAATGACCAAAGTATAAGAAGATTCATCTAGCACATATTATTTCCAATTGGTGACAATTTCATGTTCTTACATTAAAATCTTTGTAGCTAAAAAGGCAAAATTGTTGTGAAAATGAACGGCTATGTGGCATTTTTTGAAACAAGTTTCAAGGCAAAATGACAAAATTATCAAGTTTCCAAGGTGTAGTTAGGCACTATTTAATAAAATGAAAACAATATACTTTTACTTTTAAAAAATATTAAAAATAACAAATGATGTTAAAAGAAATAGTCTTTAGTGGATACTCTTCATGAACACACATGGCCAAGATAAAGACTATTCATTGAAGAAGAGATTATAGATCAAGCAAGGCTCTTAGACTCTTTGATATCCACAGTCTCAAAACTAAATTCAAAGCCCATGCCTTAATGCATATATTCAACTCCTTCTATTCATTGTAAATAAACATTTATATAAGAAAACGTCTTTAGAGTAAAGATTTTCTGTAAATACATCCCAACAATGCATTGTAGGTGTGTATTCAATGAATTTTGCAACTTATTCTTCAGAAATGCTAGAGAACTAAAACATTTCTCATCTTCAACAGATTCCAAAACTTGGGCACTTGGAAGCTCAACCAATTTATAGTATTCAGGGAAAGCTTTCACCCTCAAAACGGTACAATAATCCAAATACCACCACAAATATATAAGAGGATTTAATTTAAAAGAAGGCTATAAGTGTTTCTTAGAATTGTTTGTTATAGTTAATTTGAAAAGGCTTTGCTGAGTTTCCAATCTATGATGATCAAAGATAGGTGGGACAAGGTGTTTTATTTTGTCAATCTCAATTATCTTGAACTCACAATAATAGGACATCAGGACTGCCAAATGCTTGAAAAAAAAATCCTCTACTTGACTTTGAAGCTAATATTGAAGATACACTACTCTGAGGGTATCCATAACAACATGAGATGGGAAACAAGATTTAAGTTCTCTCAATAATTGCAGAGCTGTCTCTATCCACAAAAATATCTATAAATTAGGACTGTTGAGAAAAAAATAGATTAACACCAAATAACATTATAAATGATATGTCTACATTAAATTAAAATTCATAAATATAGCTTCACTTTTAATTTATAAAACCCCTCAAAAACAAGATGACACATCATTCACTATAACTCATTAACTATAAAAGAAATTACAAACTTCAAAATTAGCTTCACAATAATTCACTAGACTGTACTCGTCACTGAAATTAGTCACTAAAACATTGAAATGAACTTCATATAATATAAAAAACGGACCTTGAAGGAAACTCTAAGTAAGCAACATAAGAAACAAATAATTAGCATAAACTAAATATACCTTAAACAAAAAAGATCTCAAGGTAAGCATGACAATAAAACAAAGTACTGTCAAGTTCCAAATTATGATCAAAGTAGAAGTCCCTCATTAAAATTTGAAGTTAAATAGATTAAAATTAGTAACTACTATAGGCCTCCAAGTGAATTATTGAAAAATTGAAAATGACAAGCTCAAAAAATGCAGAGGAAACAAGATAAAAGCTAAAGGAACAAACTTGTATACTTTGTCTTGATGGAAGTCACTGTGGAGGCAAACATATATCTATCCACAGAGGATTCCCTATGCACTGTCCAAATTTTCTCTCCATTAACTACAAAAATCAATTTGGTAGATTCATTGTTTATGTCTGACAACCATCTCATGTGAATTTGGATATGTAGCATTGAAATATGTTTTTAAATATCAAAAATTCATCAGCAACATATGTTGTGGTCTTATCAATATAGAGATTGTAAAATTGCTCCTCAATAATCTTCAAAGCAGTTATAAAGTCACAAAATGTAGACATCTTTCTTTTAGCAAACGTTATCAACAAATCAAGTGTTTTAAGAAGAGATATCAATGCCAAGCAAATGATTTTCTCAAGCAGTAAGTTTAAACATTTCTATCACATCTATATAATTTTCACGTTAATTATTATATAATGGTACCAAAAAGAAACACTGCTATCTAAGATAATGACTTCACAACAAGTAAATGGCTATGTATACTAAGCTATTAAAAAAATAATAAAATAAAATTGAAAAACAAATGAATTAGTTGTAAATCGTCAAAACAGACTTTAGAAGTCAGATTCCAAGCACATGACGATCAAAATGGATACAAAAATTTCAGTTGTTCAAATAGCAAACTCATAAAAAAAATGATTCATTACAATCAGAAAGGCATTTTTTTAAGCAAAAACAATTTAGAAGGATGTGAGCACCGAATTATTCACCTCTAGTAACTAGACTAGTACAACTGGATTCTATTATAAGTGTTTGAAATGAGTGTCTATACATTGGTTCACTATACCTTTCAAGCAATGAATCTTTGTATAATTCTTAAGTATCTTAAATTCAAAACAACCATAAGATATTTTTAATTAAATTTTAAATTTTAATTGACTTTTTTGGCTTCTAATTAGGCCGTTGTAGTTTCTTAGTGAAGGTGTATTTAACCAAAGCTTAATTCAGATTATTGTAGGTTGTTTTTTCCTTGTTCTAAAATGATAAGATTGAACTTGATTGGATTTTCCTATTAAAAATTATGAGTGGATGAAGTTTGACTAGTAATTAGTACATTAAACTTTATCCACGTTTTTCTACCACGTGGTAAGTTTAAATTAGGATTTTTCTTCACTCAAGTCTTAGTTAATTTTATCTTTTCTAAATTCACTCAATTTGTTCCACTTTTATTTTCTCCAACTACTTTTCATTCATTTTAATAACTAAACTTCATCTAGCTCTATCTTGTTTATATTAAATTCAATTTTTAAGTGTGAGATGTTTTTAGAAAGCTAAGATAAAGTTTTAGACTACTAATATTTTGTATCTAAGTCAAAACTTCATTTTCAACCTCTGAATCAAACTTTTAGTTTGGTACTACTAATTTAATTGTCTTACTTCAAAATTATGTCAATCACAAGCAATTTAATAACTTACTCCAATGGGTAAAGTACCTTGAAGATTGTTGTACACTTATTTTCATCTATCTTTATATTTTATGGTTGAAAGTGTTTTTATAATTTTGCTCACCACTTGAAAGTTTGTTACAACTTGTGATTCTAATTTCTTATTTTTTTTCCTTAATTTTTTTTTCTTTCTATACTATTAAAACTATTCTTTTTCGAACTTCACATACAAACTAGAAAGGACTAAGTTCATTTTCTTATCATAATCTATCCTATCTTCAAGTGTCTATTGTGTAATTGAAAAGAAATCTTCAAGATTTCCTTCTCTTTTTTCTTTCCCAATTGATTTCTATACTTCAACTAAAACCTTCAATTACAATTCTATCGTTCTATAGTTTGAGTCCATGAATTAAGTTGTTTCTCTTATTGTAATGTAGACTAAAAAGAAAGAATGGTGAAATAGAAGTTGCTAATTTTTACACTTTTGGTTGTTAATTTCTATTTCTATTTTTTAATTTTCTATTCTTTCTTTCTTAAGTATTTTAGTTCTCGGATTGACTTTTGATAGTTTACTATTCTTAAATTTTTAATATATGTTTTTTGAATAGGTTAAAACCAACTTTCTAAATTAATGTAGAACTTACAAATCAGATTTTTTTAGTAGAAGTTATGCATGAATAAAGTTTTGATTACTAATTAGTGATTAAAATTTCATCCGTTTAGAATTTTTTCAATTCTACTTGGTTTTCCTTGTATTTTATGTTGTTAAAAAGCTCTCAACCTTTACTATTAGATTCTTAACTCAAATCTATACTATAACCCCTTTCTAATGGTCTGACTTTGTTTTTAGCCTTGACTTTACATACACTCTAACTTTCAAATTGACTTTTGACAGATTACTATTTTTAAATTGTGAGTGATTTTTTCTTGTAAAGATTAAGATTAACTCTCTAAATTGATGTGGTACTTGCAATTTGGACCTTTTTAATAGAAGTTATGTATGAATGAAGTTCTATAGGCTAATTGCAAGTATTTAAAACTTCATCTGTTCATATCTTACTCATTTTAGCTCGGATTTATTTGCATTTTATATTTTTGAAAAGCTCTTGACCTTTATTATGAGATTATGAACTTAAATTTGTATTGATACCTCTTTGTAGAAATTTGACTACATCTTTAGTCTCGATTCTAAAGAAAGTAATATCAAAGATAAAAAACTTAACCAAACTTGACCAACTTAAGGCCAAAAGACCTAATTACATAGAAATGATGAAAAAAAAGGGGAGGTTCACAACTTTGCTGTAGGATAGGAAATACACAAAATTTTAAGAACATAAAATCATAAGAAGTCAAAGCTTCGTCGTGATTTCTAAAATGACCAGAAACTTTACAGCCTTAAAATTCACGAAGTCAAAGCTTCACCATGAGTTGGAAAAATGAAAAAAAACTTTTAAAAGTATTTTCCACAAAGTCAAAACTTCACCATCCCAAATGTTCAAAAATAATACAATAGTTATAAGTGTTAGTATTATGATATAAAACTTCTCAAAACAAATTAGAATTTCAAGAATATACAACAAGTTAAAACTCTCAAAAATACTACAAAACTCAACAAAACCAACAAAATTCTTCCAAAAATACAACAAATGTTAACAAACCTTGAAAGGATCTCAATGTTCTTTAAAGTTCAACAAAAACATAAAGATGAAGCTTGAAATGCTCAAAAAAATACACATTTTGCAAATTTGACTCAAATTTGACCAAAAAATCTAAATTAATAGATTAATGTGGTATTATGCCAAAATCTTCGTTACAAATGGTTTCAAAGGGTGAGTTGAAAGAGAAATAGTTGCCCTTTTATACTCTTCCAAGGGCACCCACTGACCCACCTCCTCTCAATTTCGTGTGGTAATCTTATTACCTAAAATTTTCATCCTAATTTAATCATTTTTGACTTTTTACGTTGAACTTATTTGTAACTTTTGAAGTTTGACTTCAAATCACAAATAGATTATACCATTAGCTTCGAAAAAACATTTTTTAATTCAGAAGACCGCCTTCCTTCTTTTCATCTACTAAAAACTCAACAAAATCCAATGTTAGATTAACGACCAAATAGGATAAAAATCCAACTTTTGAAGGTTGACTTTTTCATGAAAAGTTACTAACTTAGGATCTCTAATAGGTTTGAGGGAGTAAGAAAACACCTAAATCGGGCCTCATTTCGATGTCGTATGCACTCATAACGCTAATCAACTGCATTGTAATTTTTAATAATTGCCTATTCGGAAATGAACTCATTAATTCGGATACTTCCCGCTATTAAAATGTCATGAAACTTGTTGAGGCTCTTTACCAACACAAAAAAAACTACCCTAATTTTTAGTGTGATATACCGCAATCTAGGTAATTTTCATGAATTTTCCATTAGAGGTTAAAGCGATTGCCCGTCTGGAAAAGTATCTTCTAAGTATCAGAAAATTTTGAAACTTTTTGTGGAACCTTCTACAAAATTCTAAGAAAGATGTGTAAGCCTACATTTGGACTCTACACAATTTTCAAAAGAGAAATAAATCATGTTTCATCTTTTAACTATCAAGCTCTAGAAAACTTTCACAAAAAGAAGAATATTGACAAAGCAACTTTTCCATTGACCTCGTAGCATGGTTTTAACCCTAGTATACCATCCTCCAACCATAGATTCCCTTTATAGAATCATCGTGACAAAATCCATCTTGTAAGTTGAAAATCAAGGTTTCTACTAAATGTAGGAAATAATTATAAACATAAAATCTATTTAGGGAACTGGACTCTAGGACTTTTCTATATTTTTAGAAACTAACTATAGCCAATATTTGTCACATGTACGGTAGATGAGGCTATTTTGAGAATTTACACAAAAGATAGGTATTATTGGGATTTTAACCTATTTATAGTCAAGATTTAGACCTAAATGGATAAAAACATTGAAAATATGACCAAATATAATATTGGTATGTAATAGACTTATTTTGGTTTTACACATTTTTTTAGGCTTTTTGTACTATTTTACACACTATATTTTACCAAAAAAAAAAAAAATAGCAGTGAGTCCCAACTCCCAAGTGACGAATTTGGGACTCTCAAAGGCTTAAATGTAAAAGAACAATGAGCAAAATTTGGTACTATTCTTGCTATTTTTTAGGGTCCAATGAAGTCTATAGGTTCCACACAGCACAAGTATCACTACAGATTGAAAACTGAAGTCCTACTCATTGAAAAATGAATTATGTATACATATGAATACTTTGATTCATCAACTAGGTGGCAATACTAGTCTGTCAGATTGCAAAAATAAATAATCAAACATGCTAACTGGATTTTATAAGAAACAAAGTGACAAATCATTGTTGAATTTGTGTAAAGAATGCTAACTGAATTCAATAAAAAATGCAGTCATAAATTGTTTAAAAATTTGTGTACAGAAGTCAACTAGCAGTCTTTTCAAATGACAAATATGTATAATAAGTGTAAGCCCTCAAGTTGGCACTTGAAATTTTGGGTTTATTTTTTGTGAATGTTTTGCAAATTTTAGTCAAATTATTTTAAAAAAATACATAGAAAGAGCGTTAGGAGTGCTTTGGTAACAATCTCTAATAAAATAGTGAAGAAAGTCAAGAAACATCTTAGAAGGTGGAAAATTCCTAAATCTAGCAATTTTCATCATTCTAAGTCTTAGAAGTGAGTTCAAGAGAGTACTTAGCAATTCTGAGAGATGTGAGGATATGAGAGTTAGCTAGTTCTAGTGTTTATCTAGTCAAAATCAACCTTTTAAGGATGCATATGGCATATTGGCTAAACCAATAGAGTCTACTATAAATCTAAAAAGTCTACAAAAGTTTAAATCCAATTCTAATGAGAATTAGATTTAAAAGTAATAAACAGTACAAGTAACTTTAAGGGTTGAGGTACCACAACAACAAAGATGGTAAAATGAACAATTGGAACCTACAGAGAGGTGTTTCAAAGGTAGGAGCATGCTAGGAGCCAAAAAGAATCAAGTAATTGTCCAAGATTTCTGAATATCGAGAATTAAATTGTTGAATTAGGCAAAGTAATTCCAAATTACTAAAAATAGACAAGTGCAAGTGAGCAAGGAGTTGAAATTTAGAATCTAGGAGTGTCTTAGATGTTATCCAATTTATTTTGGATTTTTCTGGAATTCCACATTGATTCCATAGAAAGTCAATCGTGAACAAATATATTCGTAAATTCTTAGAAATTACATATGTTGCAGTAAAATCTCACTAAAAATTAGATTAGATTGTTGTGTGCTAAATAAGTGCCCAATCAATTTTGAAGATATTTCAACATTCCCAACTACCAGAACCAGCATCTACATCGAATTTCGCGAGAATTTATAACTTGGCGGTGGATTGATTGGCATACTAGGAGTGAATGGTGTCCAATTGGAGCAAATGAGGAGACATTATTTACTTTCACAAACATTTCTAACAACCTTGACTTGACAGATTCACCAAAAAGTGCAAATTTCAAAAATTAAATTTTTAACTTTTAATTGAAATTATCGTAATTCCAATTTACACTCACAAATGGCTTAGGAATAAGGGATAAGGGTTCATTCACACTAATTGGGGTTTTCTAAAAACAATGACACAGACGGTTTTTTGTTTCAAGTTGTTTCCTAAAAGATAGAGAAGATCAGCTCTTAGTTTGACTTTTTAATTGTTAATTGCAGTTAATTAGAAGTGAATTTGAAATTATCTTTTGGAAAATCAAAGATTGGATTTGGTCAAGATCTCTTTTTTGTGTAAAAAAACAACTTTGGACTAAAGAAAGACAATTTTCAAAATGACTTTTGGTTAATTTGCAAAATATCTAGGTAGATTAGGATTAATTTTAAAAAATATTGGGTTAAGATCTTGGATTTGATTTGGCCAAGATTTATTAGCTAAATGGGGAGAGTTCTAGATTTTTCTACCATTAAACAAGTATTATTTTGAAATTACATTCAGGATACATTTAGGGAAAAGTAACAAAGTGTTTTCACTAGCAACTTACCAGGGAGGGCCTAGAAACAAGTATATAAGGGTCTTCCTCAAGGTTGTCAATACCCTTATTTTCCTGCACACTGACACTTTGTTCTCTTCCTCTTTATTAGTGCTATCGGAGTCTGGAGTGGTTAGAGCATTGCTTGGATTAAAGATCTTGGCCAAGTTTATTTGTGTTTTGTTATTAAATTTTGAAGATTTAGGATCCCTTCAATTGATTCTTATCTATTTTGTTTTAAATTAGAGGCTTAACCTCAAACTCTTGTTTGGATACTATTTTGTAAAAACTTTAAGGTTTAAGTACCAAAATTTGGTTAAACACTGTCATGTGTACCTTCTTTGCTTTCTAAACTTTTAAGTACTAGTTTTTGTGAAAAATTTCAAGCATTTAGCACCAAAGTTCGGTTAAACACCGTCATATGTACCTTATTTGATTGCTAAACTTTTAAGTACTAGTTTTTGTGAAAATTTCAAGCATTTAGCACCAAAATTTGGTTAAATACTCTCATATGTACCTCTTTTGGTTGCAAGATCTTGAAATACTAAGACATTTTAGGAATTTAAAGTAAAATTTTGGTTAAACACTATCATATATACCTCCTTTTGCAATTAAAATTCCTAAAATACTACTTGATAAACACGGCAATACTTTGACTTTACTTAAAATCCCAACACTTTTTGGAACTTAAACCTTAATTGTATGATTGGGAGGACCTTGTTCCCAATCTCTACTTCCCTTGAAGATTAACCACTTAGTCATTCTCACTATTGCACCAACTTTAATAATCCAAAAGGTTATGATCACGATTATAAAAAGCATAATCCATTAATCATAACCAATTGGTTTATTATCTTATTTCCTTGTTTACCTAAAATTTTCAAATATTCCAACTCTTTAATAAGGGGTTAAAATCAAAACCAATAATCAAACTTGGCCTATATTACCAGACCATTATTAGACTACCAATCCGATCAAACAAGGGGCCTCAGTCTAGCTGGGTGATCAGAGTCCCGATTGGTTGGACAAATAGAGTCCCAAGTTCCCAACTAAATGGACGGGTTGGCAAATTGAAGATTGCCACATGGTGTCGGCCTGTTGGGAGGGGAACTATGAGCCAAAGCTCTGAACTAGTCTTCAAACTAAGGTCTTACAACTTACATTGCTCATAATTAAACTCCTAAAAATTAGATTTTTAATCAAAATCCTAGGTTGATAGCCACAACCTTTCTTTTTTTGATTTTCACTAAAAATCTAATTTTTAGGAGTTTCAACAATTCTTCATCACCTTTCTACAAAGCCATCTGCCATAGCCATCTTCTCTCACAAAAAGAATTGAAAACAACCTATATGCAAAATAAAGGAAGAATGAAGGACTTGAGAGGATTAAGGTATGGAAAAGAGGCTCACGTGAAGGAATTAGTATTAAAAAACTAATTTCTAAAGAATATCATTATTGAATTAGGTTCTTTATTATTTGGCTTTGACCTTTGATATTAAAAAACTAATTTGTAGGGATCTTACTATTGAAGTTGTTTTTATTCTAGGGTTTTGTTCTTTATATCTTGGTAGTTAGTTATTAATTAGATTCTTAGAAGGTTTGGATTTTGTTAGTTTTGTTTTATTAAGCCTAATAAGGGGAAAAGAAAAGGACAAAATTGACAACCCATTTCTTTAAGAATTAAGGAAAATTAAAAATTAATTAGATTTGAAAAGATTTGATTAGATTTTTAGATTCTAAATTATTTAGGCCAAAAATGCTAAAAAAAAATTTAACAACAAAAACAATCAATTAACTAGAATTAACAATTAATTTAGAATAGATTTAATTATTAGGAATTTAATTGCTCAAGATTTTCTTTAGTTGTATAGGAATTCAAGTGTTTCAATTTAGTGGATTTAATTAATTTTGTGGTATTTTCTCTAATTACCAGAGAATTAGAAATTGACAAAAATTATGCAAATAAGTTAAAATCCCATTAGTGCATTTGGAATTAGGAACATTTATCATTTACCAACAAAGTGGAATTTGTCATAGATTAGTTCAATGGACGGGCAAGAGGAGTTTAATGGTGAAATCACTAGAGAGTATGTGCGTATAATGATGTTCGATGATGGAACTATGGAGATTTACAACGAGGAAGTAAGTCACTCCTATTTGATTTTCATTCTCCTACTTTTGTTGTTTAGCTTTATCTTGCCAAGTTCTTAGAATTACCAATGAAAATGTCAATGTATGTATTTTCTAGGACATCACCTTGGACATTGAATTCTAGTAAAGAAAATACATGCATTGATGTTTTAATTTGTAAAAAATAGGAAAAAAAATTTTGAACAAAAATAAAAACTAGCCATTTGAGAAGACTTTTTGGTGAAGGTTTGACTAAAAAAATGAGTTCAAACCATTTCTAATGTTTTGAAGTGTGCGCGCAAGGGAGGCCTGTTTGCACTAATGTAGAGGTCATAAAATAATATTTTTTTAGATTCCCTTTGGTAGGAACATGCCTACCTAATATAAAAATATATCACAAAAATTTCAACCAAAAATCATTAATTTTAACCAATCAATAATATAAAAATATCCCACTCTTGAAAGTGTGACAAATTAACAAAAATAAATTTTAAATATAAAATGATTTTTTTAAATTCTGAAAAATATAGAATATGATTGCTATCAAAAACTCTAGAAAATAGTTTTTTTGATTTGGGCATTGGATTCATCAATCAAAAGTTATAGCATTGGACAAGAACAAATTTTGCAAAGCGCTACAAAAGTGGTCGGTGTTTCTTGCAATGACCTATAAGAATTTGTCAAACTTAAAAATTTTATCAAGTAAAATATAAATGACCAAAGTATGACTCCAAATTTTTATATTTCTTTGAAATCACTCCAAAAATCTCCAAAGATTGTGGAAATTTTGAAAAATATATAAAATTTTCATGTATTTTTTTAAAGGTTTTTTAAAGATTTTTAGGATGAATTTGAGAAATGTAAAAATTTAGAGTCATACTTTGGTCATCTATGATCAATTTTGTTAAAATGGTTGTATTCCATGTGCCATTTTGACAAATTCCATGTACCATTTTGACAAAGAGGCCTATAGAGGTGGAGGAAGAAGGTGTGCTCTATTGTCATCTATTGTATTTTAAGTTGAATTCCGATTATATGATAGCTACATTTTACACCCTCCACTCACAAAAATACATGCTAAGATCGCCATCTTCTATGGACAAACTCCTACAAGTAGATTGTGTTTGCGGCATTTTAATAGAATGATGTGTAATTTAAATGGAATGTTTGTGCCATTCTATTGGATTACTGCCATTTTAATGAAATTGACCATATTTATATTTCACTCAATAAAATTCTAAAGTTTGACAAATTATTAATTGAAAACTAAAATATTTGATTAAATTATAAAAAGTCAAAAATTGCCTTAAGAGTTTTGAAGAAACATTTGGAACAAGTTTAAGACTTAAATTTCAATGTGTCCAAATTTGAATGAAAAAAATCTAATTTCTCAAATAGATATGGCAATTTTTGAAGTGTCTTAATATTTATGAAAGCCACTGTGGCACTATATGGCCATGGAATACTATGAATGCGGCACCATGCATTAGAAGGGATTTGAAGCCTCCAAAGAGCTGTTTTTGGGGATTGTTCCCTGAAACTGTTCCCGAAACTGCTGGCCGTTGTTAGGCCAACATTTATCCAAAAACAAATAAATAAATAAATTTGGGGGTCCTTAATGACGTGGCACTCTTTCGACCACATAGGATTCTTGTTCATGCGGCAGAAATTGCGTTTCCGCAGTCTAGGAACCCATAGTCTTCCAATGGCCTCAAAAATCCCCTAATGGCATGATAGGACATGTCACTCACTCTTAAACCTCATGTCCAAAACCTTATAGAGTTACCACAAAAAGCTACCGTCGGATAAAAAAACTAAGCCAATTGGATTAAAGATGGGAGATACAACTAGATCAATAAGAGGCAATAAGAGCTAGAAGGGGCCAAATTTCTAATGAACTGCAAAAAGAAAGCTGAGAAATAGTGAAACATGTTCATGAAGTACACATTTCTTAGGACTATTATATTTCAACTTCAAAAATTCATAACTAATTCCACAAAGTTGCAAAAGATGTGAAACAACTTGAGTTAGATGCCTCTTTCTCAAACTTTCAAGGAAATTTTGTTAAAAAATATTTCAAGAAGTTTCACCTCCCCAAATTTTGTTTCAACTCTTAGATGGACACTTTATGAACCTCCTACCTTAAATTGAAACATAAGCCAATAGCATTAGATGAAATTTGAGGGCATTAGGAGCCTACAAGTTCCCGAACTACGGGAACGCAGTTTTTGCCTTGTGAACTTGAATCCTACATGGTCGTGGCCTTGCCACATAATTAAACTTTTTTTTTTTACTTTTTTTCAAATTTTAGGATCATTTTTTTTTTTAAATTATTTTTTATTAAAGCCGGCCTAATAGCGGCCAGCAGCATTGGGAGCCGTTTTGGGAACAAACCCAAAACGGCCCTGTAATGCCCTCAGATTTCTTCTAATGAAGAATTCAGTCATAAACCACATAGGAAACAAATTGGGGGGCACTCAAAAATATTCAGTTGTCAGAACCGAGGAGGTAGAACTTCTTTTCATGTCAAACAGAGATAAATGGGAAAACAGGAGTGCAATGGCTCGGAAAGGAGAGAAAAGAAAGGCGAGGAAAAGGCATTAACGACAGAAACCAACTAAGTTAGTAAGTAACCAACTTCGCTCGGCTGCGGGTTCTCACAACAAGGAGCACTGACGTGGAATTGTCGCCCGTCAACCCTTTGAAATTAGTGTCAGTATTTGCACGATTTTTTGCCAATTGGCTACAGTCAAGAGATGCTGGTTATATTTTTTAAATGAAAATTTCATTTCATTTGGTCAAATTAGTCAGGCATATGACTAGTGAATTTGAAGACCAATAGCTAAATTTTATATAGATATCACCAAGTATCACCAAGTGTCAAATGAGAATAAAAAGAAACAAGTCAAACAGCTGGCTACTTCTCCAAAATGATTAAAAAAACGCTGTACGAAATCAAAAAACCATCGATTAGGACATCTGACCAACACTGAACCCGAAGGATTTACCAAATCAAGAGACAATCCACGCACAAATGCAGTATTTATCACGAAGAGGCTACTTTCCTCTTTCCCGATGAATCGTTTCTTCCATCACATGTCAAATCTGGCTAAATAACTGCTCCGTATGATACAAAACAAAGTTCGTGCCAAGCATTGAGCTATGGCCCATCAAAAGAAGCTTTTACTTTGATTCAAAGCCTCGTCTGAACGAGAAGCAAATGCTCCTTAGAACAAAGAGAGGGTGAGATCCCCACTGAACTTTCTAGGAAAACAAGGAGGAGCACTCACTCAGTATATAAACTATAAATTAAGTGTATCATACCTCGACTCGGATACAGGAGTTCGGGTCAATACTTGTCAATGCAAGATGTACACAAGGTCCGTCGCTTCAACAATATCAGTTGGGATAGGATTAGTATAGACGAAGCCGATGCCTTCGTGGTTCAATCCTGTTGTCCGGTAGAGACCCATCGCCAGGGTGCCGTGTTCCCTTAGCATACCGATGAAGAGATCTTCGAAAGGACGATCTACGTAGGGCTTGGGAACGGGGATTTGATCAAGTTGTCGAACAAGGTAGTCGGAGGCGTGCGCTTCATGTGAGATTTCATCCGTTTCAAGCACTTGGCCTCCACAAATCAACTGATCTACGATAGCCAATGTTTGGCAGTTATAAAATGACGCGTACCTGCACATCCATTCACATTCATATACTCTCGTGCTTTGCAATAACAATGAATATATTGAAACGAAATTGAACACATGGAGAGAAAATGTGATTAATGATGCTCACATGAGGAATCCAAGAGCGGCTGGACAGAATGCCTTCCCATCAATGTATGGAGGAGCAAACTGGTAAGTAGCAGATCGGTTGCGTTGGTACATTTCACTGTCAAAGATGCGGCGGTCGAATAGCAGACGTGGTTGAAGATACTGAATTTCTGTTTCTTGCTGGAGTTCAACTATAATACGGTCCTTGTCCGGGCGCAGTAATCTCTCCACCTGCAAGTCCCGCTTAATTAAGTACTTTGCTGGAGGAGGCACCAAACTTTTGACATGTACAAACCGCTATACTTTTGCAGCAATGTACCGGTCGTCTACTGGGGATTCACATGAAAAATAATCGAAATCGATCACCAGATTGTAGTGGAAATCGTAATTAATATCAGTTTTCTAGTGACATACCGAATCAAAGAGACCTATGTTCCCAACACTACGAATCGAAAAGCCAATTCTGGACAAAAACGCTACTCACCGTGGCTGCAATGAAGACATTATTGACATCAATTGTGAAGGCGGTGGAAGGTATAAGATGGTCCTCATCGTTGGCGGAATCTCCACCGGGATGATCCACCTGGATACCTTGGGTTAGAATGACCACCTTCTGCGCTTGAATAACGCCGGCCCGAACAAGGTCTAGCTCATAGCTAGGAGACCCCTTCACAAAGTAAACGTGGTCGAAGAAACCAATAGTACCCCACTCTGATGCAGCTGGAACATTCGGGTGAAGGATCACTATAGGAGTATTTGACACGCCAGGCGCTCGAAAATGGGAAACAAAGTAGAAGAGACTACGGGGCCATTTTCCTTGAATGCATACTACTATATGGGGAGATTGAAGTTTCACAACCCCGTTCACGACATTCATAGTCCGCTGTCGGAGGTTTTCAGAAATTTCCTCAGCACGACGCTCCAGAATTGCAGGATCAGGTTTTTCCTGTTGGTATATGGGAGGCCAGCTCATCGCCATATCAATAGCATCTTCTAGACTGATAACCACTTTGCGTGGGGTATCGGAGGTTCTGACATCCGGAGAAGTCCCAGAGCGATCATGATTTGTAGACGAATCCGGGATCTCTAACAAAGTCGGGGCTTTGGGAGTCGAAGTTTTAGTGTCAAATTTTCCCAGGTGGTTGCTTATGTCATTTAACTCTGACTTCCGTGATGAGACTTGTGATATAAGCCCTTGCACCCGATGTGAGCTCCCATCCTTGTCACCCTTCACAAAGCAAGAGTGAGAAGTGAGGCCATGATGCCGACTCAGACTGTTGTCACCTTTCCGTGATACAGATCGTTCTGTAAATAAATCGTCAGCGTCTTTCACATCTTGTTCGGAAATTGCGATTTTGTGTTCGTGTTCAAACTGCAGCCCATCATTTGCGCCCATATCCGAAGACTTCCGCTCCTTCACCATATCCAGAAGCTTACGCAGCTCGTAGGCACTTGGAGCACTCGAAATCCCTGCCTTCATGCAAGGAGCACACAAAAACTTGCGCAATCCTAAGCAACTTGTGTGCACACTGATATCCAGCTTGGAAATCAACTCAGCTGTTTGGAGGTTCTTGGCTATCACTAAACCCACATCTGATGAACGCAGCACTCTTCCTTTTGGAAATAGCAAGACATCACGAAATACTTCCTTATTATCATCGTCGTGATCTCCGTGTGCAATATCCACCCCGAACATTATAATATTAAATTTTCGGTATACCAGCTCAGCAACCTGCCGTTGGAGAGCGATCGTTAGTTATAGGTGATAAGCTTGCAGTCATTCTCAGGACTATAAATCACAAGTGCAAGTCGAAGATATTCCGGATATGGAGAGATAAAGTTGACATACCTGGTCAAAGGTCAGATTTTCCTTGATAAAAACATCCGGCAGAAGCACCGGGAAGACCTCTTGGTGGAGGCCGTGCATGTATTTCATCATCCAATGACCATTCAAAGGTTTTGAAATATCTAGTCCAGAGCGAAAAAGATTGATTATGAATGTTGACAAGCCTCTGATATGACAGCTGTTGAAGCACAGTACGAATGTTCTTGTTAATCAAAATAATACCAAATGAGAAAAAAGGAAAATCCGTCCTAAAGGAAAAGAATATGGCATCATATTTATTTACACGTGTGAAGACATGAACTTGAGATCACCTGCGGGCTAGGAGTTTGAATCGAGTGAGGTCAAGGCAAATGATCTCAATGCCATGCTCGGTTTCATCCCAAATAGCACCAGCAGCCTTTTCGGGTTGGAGCAACTCTACAATCACACGTACTTTGGAACCACAATGGCGATGAACAGCCAATGTTCTCACAATTTGAGCAGCATCTTCCCCTTCGGGATTCTACAGGTCACAAGTATGAACCAATAAGTAGAATAAGTAGATTCCGAAGGCTGTCCTCCACAATCACGTTCTAATAATTAGACTGTGGCAGGATGTTGCAACATAAGAACTACATCGTGAAGTTCCAATCAGAAGTCCTACGATAAATTGGAGAGATACCGGACAGCCTTTTCCCCCGCCTTTTCCCAGTAAAGAAAAACTCTGCCCCCGGAAAAAGAAGTCATCAAAAATGTGATCCAAGTGAAAACAGATTTCTTACCTGCGCTTGGGAGTCGGCAAGAAGATAAACTGCTGAGGCTACTTTAGCACTGACGCGATCAAGGTCGGAGTCCTTGACCGGCGTGCCCTGGATGAACTCCACTCTATCCTTATAGTGCATCAACAGTGTCTTCAATTCAAACCTGCAAATCCCCCATTTCAATCTTAAAACACCTCGCATGAATGCACGAAGATTTCGACAAACCACAAACCCATGAGCCGGTTCATTTATCAGAAGAGACATAAACCATGAAAATCACTATCGTAAAAGTGTGAATATACTCACGAAGGCTTAAACGGAGCCATGATAACCACTCGCAGAGGAAATGCCGACATGTCTGCAGCAATGCACAGCAATACCGTTAAATCGGAAGAGTTACTAACGCTTCATCTGTCTCGAGACATTTCTTATTTTGAACAGTCAACTAAGATTATCTGCACATGCAAACGTAATTCTTAACTGAACACAATACCACGTAACGAGACTCTTCGCATTAAATTTATGAAGACCCCTGAACACAAGAAATTAGACGCATGCTAGCAGAATTGAATCCACACAAAGAGAGACGGCACATAGATACACCGATGGTCATATTCGTTAAATTGGTGTGTTTTAGAGGAACAAAACTGTGACAATCAAATGCGCAAAGCTTTAGAATCTAGGACTTATATATATCTGAGGATGCAGACGACCATCACGAAAACTGCCAATTTCATGATACTTTGCCATATTAATAAATATGACGATACCGCGGTTAGCTGCATTCTGATTTACCTTTATCGTGAGTGGGGTGATAAAACTCAGCCAGAAAGTCTTGGACAGTCCTATATGACAAGTTGCCACTGACAATAATAAAACGTGAACCTACGACCTTACGCACTTCGAAAGATCCTCCATATGGCCTGCATTTCCAAAAAATCATCATCATGAATAAACTTATACATCAACTGTTAGCTAGTTCACATGAGATGCATTCGACCGATTATCGGCACGCTAGGGAAGAACCGAAAAAAAATCAGTAGCACAAAACTACTTATTGATTTATTCATGGCTGTGTAACATGAAAACCTATACATATAAAAACGTACAGGCTGAGTATGTACACAGGGAACTAAAGTCTACAATAGAGAGACACACCTTCGTGAAGCAAGACGCAAGATACGGTTAATTTGAGGAGGTAGAATGACCAAAGCGCTAATAATCACGCACAACACAACAGCCCTTCCCCAGTTCGACTTGGGTGTAATGTCTCCGTAGCCCACTGTCGACATCTGCCAAGTGAAAAATTAGTTGAGCCTGCGAAACAGCATGAAAAGAAGGCATGTCGTGACTGAAAAACCCTACGTTCTCAAGCTTGAATAGAGAATCCAACCTGCGAAGTAAATCAGTAGTAAGTTTGTGTACCCACCGTGACAATCATGAACCAGAAGGCATCGAAGAAAGAAAGACAGCCACTATCACGGCAGCCGAACGCTGCCTTCACACTGTCTTTAGTCATCTTGTTGTCGACCCACTGCAAAATTCCCGCAGCAATAAACACTGCAGGAAGGGAAACACGATGTAGGACAAGTGAGGATGTGTCCGAATCGACTGCAACCTTGACAGAGAAGACTTGGACGTTCATGGGTAGGACAAATCTGTGTGGTGTAATAAAACATTACTATAGCACCAGTCAACTTGATGATAATTGAATGAGAGGATAATGCACGAACCGACTCCAAACGTGTACATGACAAGTACAAAAATCTGCTCCCTAATGGCACCGCCTGTCACTCCACCTATGTGGGCGATAAGAGGCATGATCCTGCATCGAAACATACACAGCGATTCGAGTAAGTTCGGGGCTCTTTAAAGGTTGTGGGGAAAATTGAGACCGTTTACACAATGAACCCAGCGCAAAAACCCCTCACCTAATCACCCGAAAGAAGAGTAATATAGCAGCAGCACCATTGTCCACAGGACTGCACAGGTCAAGTTATATAGGAGTCATGCATCAGTCGCCTAAACGGTGCTTGCATTTCAAAAATGCTTTCAAAGACTGCCTTCGCCTGGAGTAATACTGAACAAAGGATTCACAAAAAATATAAATGTAGGTGGTGTAGCTCACATACGTCCAATACAACACGATAGGAGTCGTGCAAACAAAGTCGATTACTCCACGGACAGAAAAGATGTAGTAGAGTCTCACTGGAGCACTGCACAGCATAAAAATTAATGCAATTGGAGAACGAGATAAAGGAAATATGGTAAGCACTCTCATGCCAAGTCCTAAATAAAAATTGAACTGTTAGTTTCAGTGAACAGCTTCTTTTGAATCATCTGGCACAAATAACATGCATGAATAGGATTATTCACCAAGGATATGCTAACTTCTGATGAATACTGCATACCTGTAGACGTTCAGAATGAAATCGATCACAAAAAAGAGGCCGCAAGCAATTTCCGTAAGCCGCTGCCAACGATCTCGATGAGATGGATCCATTTGGTACCTGCAAGCAGCACAATAACCCTGATGAGGACCCTCTCGAGTATGGCTTTCTCTGCATTTTCAAAACAGACAAGGGGAGCAAGAGAAAGGGCAGAACTCACGAACAAATAATGTATATTGTCACGGATATGATAGCCGCAAAAAACTCCATCTGAACAATCATGTCAGAATTGCCAGGTATCAATACATCAGCTGACTAACAAATTGCAATGCAGGAGTATTAAGAAATGAATGTCATAATCAAATATACCGAGAGATTCTTCAAGATCAATAAGATAAATGAATTGCTCTTTTATGCTTTAGGTCAGAACTTTAGTGATATTACAAAGGGTCGCAAAAAAAGGTAGTCACTGATCGCACCCATATAAGAATAGGGCGCAAAGGCCATGCACGAAGAGCAGTTCGCACTTTAATAGTGAATGGCACTTCGCCATATAAAAATAGGTCGTGATACATCGCCAGTATACTCTATATGATATAACATCACAAACGATCATAAAACTGTTAGTAAGGAATCAAGAAAGATCTTACGGAGAACGTCCCCACCCATCAGCAGTGTGCATGGATTATTGTACAAAGTAAACGAGAAAAGTGTCATAAAAAGCTCATAGCTCTTACTAACTGCGGTTCTGCATCATGTGAGGTAAATGTGTAAACGGAGAATGTCTCAAGAAAATTCTGTTATCAAATGTATTTCAGTACCTTAGAAGCTTTGATATTCTTTCCTTTGGACTGTTTCATCAGCCACATAAACATTACGTGCAGCATTTCTGCCACAGAGAACTTGGCTGCCTCGAATCTCAAGCGGCCACTGTCTGTGGTTGGTTCCTGGAGAACTTGCCCTAACCCCAACCTATCTTCACTGCTCGACTCACCATGTTCGTCCATGGCCGTGCACTGGCCACCTACTGATATCCGAATCCTACAAATTATGCGCATAAACGATAGGTCACTGCCAAATTAAACGTGGTGAAAGCATCATATTCAAGATATACAATAATTAAGACTTGCACAATAAGCTTGGGACATATTGTGCTCAAAATAGACGTAAAATCTTTCTTTCACTACTTCAAAGGTCATTCATCAGTTCATAAGAAACGGAGCATGAAGCAGGTGCGCAAAAAGGAGTAGACCTAAGAAATGACTCTGACCTCTAACACACGAGACTATACCTGCGAGCATATGGATTGTGCTGGTCGGTGGAGTCGTGTGAGAAATCGTACAGCGAAGGGACTGAAAACTCGACAGGGTCTACAGTCTCTCCGTTTGGTGTAGGCCCTCTACTGCAATTGTCATGCACATCAATCCCATGAATCAGATAGGTTTTCCTCATTCGGAATTCAAGATACACCTTTGGTACGGCTTACATGTGTATTCGAGGATTCTGGTACGAAGAAACACAGACGAACATCTCGTATAGAGAGTGAAAAGGATAAGTCAGGTGGCGACGGCGAGTTAAGATGGCATCAAGCAATTCGATAAACCTCCTTAAAACTAAGAATTTAATTCTTTTGAATAACCTCTAAAATTCAATGCAACGCTGAATCCTTAAGCAATGCAAAAATTCAAAGTAGGGAGCGAATGGCCGAGAGTAGTGTGATTGCTGAGAGTACAGTATGATCGCGGCCTAGAAATTCACGAATACAAGCAATGCGCCGCGGCTGGCGAGATCAATTGCACTTTGCAGAGAATCCGACCGAGAATGAAGGCACAGAATTGGTTAATGAACTGACAATGAAGGTTCAGGGGTTTATTTTAAAGAAGCTTCATTCTCCATTTGCAGAGGGTGAAGGGAGAGTATTGACACGGAGAATACTGAAGGCATTCAAGAAACCGGTACCTTGGTCGCCCATAGAGAGATCGACCTCGACCTCTTCCATGTCTCCTGTTGAATATCGTCATCCTGGGAGCCATGTCGCCAAAAGGAAAATTCAAAATACCCCTTCCCTCCTCCTTTTCTTCTCCTCGGAGTGCTACACAGCAGCGCCATTGCAACACCAATAAAATTAAGTGAAAGCTTCAACAACAAGTCACGACTTCTAATTTCAAGATTAGTAGTCCCGCTGCCGCCAAGAAACATCGGAAAAGAGAGCGCGAGGCAAAACAAATAAAGGCGGTCCAAGGTGTGATACGCTCCAGAAAAGCAACTAAATTACTAACCGTCTATACTCCTACAAGAGATCGTTCTTAAAGTTCTCTAAATAAAGACTTCGTTGAACTCGAGCTCCGACCTCGAACTCCTACAGGTGTACCCAAGCGTGTTCGCGTAAGTTAACAGCAACTAAATGGCCTAACTTATATTTCCTCTGACAAAGAGGACATTACCTTCAACTTCAGCGCATACTCTCTAATAGTTTCTTTCGAAAAGATATCGACAAGGACATCAGCGAAAACCAGCTGTTATTCCCTCACCCCTCTAACGCACAAACACAATCTTCACCATCTCTCCTATACCTTCCTGACCGAGGACCCGCAAAATCTAAGAAATGCGTGCATCCCCTCTCCAAGAAAATTGTAAGAAGTGAGCTACAGCTTCAGAGCAGAGACTCTTCAGCACAATTTTGTAAAGCATGACACGCACATCGCGCTAAATTGTCACGCAACCCATACATTCCTTGCAAGAAATAAAATCTCTGACAATTGTCCCCGGAAGCGAGTGAAAAGTGGTGAGTTCGATAACGACAGGCTCCCGCTCAACAATCAGTTCCGGCCGGGCCCTCTCCTCCAAGAACCTCGCGAAGGATATCCAAGCAAGTTTGGACACGCCACTCTTGGGAAAAAAACAAGCTCCACAGCCTCCGCCGTTCTCGGAATCTCGTTCCGGGATTCCCCGTAAAAAAGGCCCTCTACAGGCCACAAGCTCACACTCCAGCAGACACCTTACACGAATCTTTCTGGCCGCGGCCCGCGACGTCCTCCGCGCCTGACCTCGCTATTCCTCATTCCGAAGGGGCCACACGTCCACACTTATTACAAACGATTCATAAAATGACATCACCGGATTCTATGAATTACAATTCTCTTCGGATGAGCAACAACTGTCATAAGTTACATTAAAAAGCAAGCGCCTCTTGGCTAAAGATGCGGCGATCCTATCTCTCTCGAGCTACAGTAGCAGTCAAACACTCCCATGCGAAATCCTCCGTCAGGCTCCGTCCATTCCACCGCATCAACGTAAACTTCACTCGTAACCAAATTGCAAAGAACTGCGTCACATACAGTTCCAGTCCCTCCCAGTTCCAGTCCCTCCCAGCTCACAGGAGCTTCGATTCTGCATAATTCAATACTGCGTGACGCCGCCTTCAAGCAATCGAGCAGATATTCCTAATTGCAATAGCTTCCCTTCGCGTCATCACTCATCACTCGTCACTCTTTCTTCAACAAATTCCTCCGCATGGACCTATCCGATTCTGATGCAAATTTTTCCATAAAGACGCGGATTACCGAAATCCCGATCTCTTAACTCTCATTACCGCACGCCCCCGATAAGCTGACCAAGGAATTTCAATGAGAATCCAAATTTGGATTCCTTTACTGTACCTCCGGAATGTTGGCTACCTCCTGGTTTGCTATTTCTGGATTATTCCTCCTCAAACCTTGCGATAGCATCTACGATGAGTTTCTTTGTTAACAAATAAGAAATGCAGCTAATTAGAGGCAGAAAATTCTGTACAATCACTTGCGGCAAAACCACATCCAAGCTTGTTTATTACCTCAATCGATTCATGAAGGACTCCTTGCATGTGCCCATTTCGAAATTGCAAGGTAGGAATCTCGCAAGGGCAATTGTGCGAGTTCGAATAGTGCGTGTGCCGTTTAGTTCTTCCGCTGTGGTTGCGAAGCTGAGTAATTTCATCGCAACGAACCCGAGGAGCTGGGATTCTTGCACTAAAATTAGGATTTCACTCCATTTCTAGTGAGCCTTGCGTTGGCTGACTGTGACTCGTCGTGTGAAGCAACGGTGGCGTGGTACGGTAGTAACAGTTTCGTTATCGTACAGGTATTGTACAGGTATTGTACAGGTATTGTACATGTACGGTACAGTGGGGTACCATAATGATTCGTGAAGGCAATTTGTACCATTCTGTTTTCTTTGCATAAGTTAATGGAAAGTACATTTGGCATATTTTGTTTTGCACAGTCAACAATGAATTCCAAGAGCAGTTTTCAGGTGAAAAAAAACGAATTTTCATGGTTTCAGATGATAATTCATTGAAAAAAAATTTGTGACAATTTTCTAAAATTTGATTGTAGAGATATTTAGAAAACATCCATACGCACATCTTTCCCTCAACAAGCATCTCCAAAAAAGTTTCATAATTTTCTCAATAGAGATTACAATGTTGGTGTGACAACAATGCCCTAAATAGATAGAACTTTATTGTAATTAGATTTTGGTAATGGGAGGGGCAAATAGAAAAATCTAATTATGCAACATTTTTAAAATTAAAATAGCCCTAAATTTTTTAAGAATTATTTTATTGTCAAATAAAACTTTGTTACACATCTTTTTTATTGTTCAAGTGTGTTGAAATGTTGTTTAATTCTTTTGGTCATCAAATAAAGAAACAATTCTTGATAATCTTTCAATATTTAAAGCAACTTATACAAAACAATTCTACATAAGGTAGCATCACCAAAAAAGATACTTTTTTTGATCCCATTCAATCAAAAGTCGGATGACCAAAAAATATTTAATGAAGTCATTAGCCAACTAAAGAGAAATGCAATCCAAATGGTTTTTATAATCTTCCAATAGTCTAGTAATATTTTACAAATTTCAAAACATACAATGACTTATACTTAACATTAGATTAACTTTGAATGAACACCTAGAAGACTAAGACCATTTTTTTTTGTCAAAAATTGCTCAAAACTATTGTTTGTGCTCAGTTCATTGAAGAGAAGAAAAGAAAAATATTTTTTTAGAATCTAACCATAGGATCTTGTACTCAACTTGTTTGAAATCATGTGGTAAAGTTTCATGAAGTTTGACCATTCTTATTGGAAGATATGAGTTTTCAAAGTAGTTTATTTTTTCAATTCTAAGGGAATTTGAATTTGGGCTCCAAGTGAGAAGTAAGTGATTGAGGTTAGGTGACACTCAAATTCACATTTGGTGCAAAATTTGGTTCCAAGTTAGGAATCAATGTCACTTGTATGGCTTCACGACAAAACCGAAAAAAAACATTTTTGTCAACTTTAGCTATTAGACTTATGCAAAATAGAACAACTAGGTTTTGAAGAGCAGTGCAAAATGGGATGCACATGAATTAGTGTAGCTACATTTTGTATCCATATCTCCAACTTTAGTATATTTTAGGCAATTGTGAATGACTAGTTGTTGAATCAACATCTATACAATAGATAGGCTTTCTTTTTTAAATTACAAATTTTTCTAAAGGCTTAGTGTCGAAGATAATCTTTGGTGCAAGTAGTCTTTTTATCACCTAAAAAAAGTTTAAAAACACCAATTCAAAGTTGAATCAAAAGAAGTTTTTTTTTTTTTAATTGTTGTTTGCAATATTAGATGATTTTGGCCACCATTTTTGGAAAAAATTTGCACTATGGAATTTAAATTAAAAAATTTATGTTATTAATTGAGTTGAAAATATAGAAAAATATTATACAAAAAAATAATTGATTTCTTTGTATAAAAAATTAATAAGTAGAAGTAGGTCTAAGATTGAAAAAACAAATAAATAATTAATAGCTCTAATGTGGGATTGAAATACAATAATTCCTAATGTGGGATTATTTTGGCAAATAAATGTAACCTTGTCCAATAAAAATTTGAAGTTTTTTGTCAAAATTGCATGAAGATATGAATCCTTTAAGTTAATTTTTCAAAAAGATGCTAAAATTGCCCAAAAAACAATATTGTCTATAACTTTCTCATTACTATTCCAAATAGAATGATTAAAAGCTTCACATTTAGAAAAATATATATTATTCAAGAAAATATTCTAAATTTTAAATTTTGTCTTTTTGCAAAAAAAATTATTTCCCACGGCATTTAGTTTTGGACTTTTTGTAGTATAACTTTTAGTCTAGGGCACCAATTGAAATAAAATCATATTCACACAAAGATAATCAATTTTTCCATCTCTTGAGGAATTTTCAAAAAATTTCACCAAAAATTGAGGTCATAGAAATGCTCCCAAAATTTATTTTGTTCCCTACAATGACAATAGTCCTTTAGGAGTTAAACCACAAAATGTCTCAACTTTTCATTAGTTGCCTCTATAGTAATCTCATCCAAGGCCACTCTTTAAATGTCACAGAAAAAGAAAGTGCCTTGCTTAGATATTTCTACCTTTAGAGCAACCTTACAGCTTAAAATAATCATATATGTCTCTTGAAATCTTGCACATAATAAAGAAGAGAGTGCACAAATTAAAACTATCCCAACTCTAAAGTCATACTTTTAAATACTTTTGAATGTTGTAGCCAAGAATGGCCTATTGGATCATTGCAAGAAACACCATGTGTTTTTTGTATTGTTTTGGCATTATAATTGTTTTTTGGGGGAATACTATATAATTAGAAAAATAATTTTATAAAACATGAAAAATATATTCAATTAATCTCCTCAAAGGAGAAGGTATCTTATGAAGGAAAAGTTTAGGAAAATTCTCTAAGTAGGAGAACAAAAAATGTGCAAAACCTCATAAAATGGGCATATTGATGTTTTTATTTGTAAAAAATAAGAAAAACAAATTTTCTAAAAACTAAAAATTGTCCATTTGGGAAGTTGATAGTGATGATGATGGTGATGAGATTTCACCAAAAGAATGATCTTAGAACCATCAATAGTGTTTAGGAATTGTCCACAATGGAAGTGCTATTAACACTCATATGGAGGATATAAAATAATGTGTTTATAGATTATTTTTGATAGGAATATGCTTTCTTACTATACAAATATACCATGAAAATTTCACCTCTAAATCATTACATTTGGGGACTCTTAATGTAGTGAAAAATCCTAAACCTTTTGTTGTGATAAATTAATAAAAATAAATTTTAAATATAAAATGATTGTTTTTTAATTTCTGAAAAATAATAGATGTGAGAACCATCAAGTTAGAGATATCCTCTAATTATTTCATGTTCTTAGAACTTTAATTTGAATTCAAAAGTTCTACCAAAAAACACCAACGGGACTAGTGTTTCTTGCAATGACCCTACTGAACCCGTATTCTTTTATTCTAATTCTTGTACATGAGATTTTCTTTCTCATACAATCCTATCACAAAACATTTTATGAAAATCGTAAAGCAACAAAATGGCAAATTTCATTAAAATGGCAATATTCCATTAGGTTGACATTTTTGACAGTTCAGACCACTCGATCTGAAATCTACAACAGTCATAGATTTTTGAAATCTACATGTGTTGTAGATGTCTGAAATCTACACATGTACAAGATATTTTAGACCGCGTGATCTGAAATCTAAACTTGTCATAGATTTTAAAAATCTACAAATGTCCTAGATGTTTGAAATCTATACTGTTCCTAGATGTCAGTTTTCAGTTCAGACTATGCAATCTAAAAAATGGCATAAGGAATACTGCCATTTTAACAAAATTCGCCATTTAAGGATGCATTCATAGGCAATCTCTCAACAAAATTTGTGTTGAAATAAACAATTATATTGTAGGCAAATGGTCTTTGTACTTAGAAGTTGCAATGACATTTGCATTATATGAGTATTGTTAACATCATTTAGAGGTCAACGCAAGGACATATTAGAATGTATAGTGTATCAACAATGAACATTTTAGGTTTACAACACAATTATTGTAGACCATCTCCTACTTTAGTTCTAACTTCCAAAATTCATAAAATTTTCATTCATGTGACTATACTTGATTTTGCCCCCATGTCTAAAATTGATCAATACAAATTCTTGTCTAAAATGTACTCCCACTTTCCATGAGAGTTTAGGGTCGATTTTAGAAACATCCATTTTCAATACTCTAAATATTCATAGTTTATTCATACTTATGTCCAAAAATTACATTCTAAGAAAATCTAGAATCCCCTTTTGATTACCAACAAGCTCTCACAAAAAGTTTTTCAATATAATAATGGAAACCATATATAATTGCTTATTGGGTCAATTTTAGGTGTGGTTAATTTGGAAAAATCTATATACTTAAGATAGATAGTTTGATTTGTTTTGTTTGTCACATTGAGATCTCCCGGATAGTGCATCCCCCATCACGTGCTTAGTACTGTCGAAAAGTTCTTGGAGAGGAGGTGTGCATGGGCTTTGTTTCGTGACATTCCAACGCACGATGTAAAAGTTATGGATTTTTGACTATTTTTGGTTCTAAAAAATTAAAAAATTACTTTTACTTTAGTTTTGAGTGTGGCAATAGTACAAGGGCTCCCTAACCTAGTATGAATGAAAATAGAGAAGAAGCAGCTTCTTCTTGTCTTTCCAAGACACATCATTAAAATTTGTTTTGACTACCAGCATCCTCCATATCCAAATCAATACTGGTGACTCACTTTGAAAGACACTTGAGTCACATATAAGTTACTTTGATTTAAGGGAGGAGGCTTGAAAACCACTCAGGCTTGAAAACCGCTCACCTTCTTAAATGTATATTTATGGTACATGATGCTTTTTGATCTTTACAGTAATGTACAAACAGTGAACTTTTGAAGGGGTGGACGATTTTGGAGCCCTATGTCATATTGACTTCAAAAATTCATAACTAATTCTACATAGCTCCAAAAAATATGAAACAACTTGGGTTAGATGCCTATTCAAGTTGTCTTTCTAGAAAAGTTCACCGAAAAACATTTAAAGATGTTTCACCTACCCAAAATTCTGTTCTAGCCTTTAGATGGTCTGTTTATGGACCTCCTCCTATAGTAGAGTTAATTGTAGACTGTCTGCAATGAGATTTGGATAGAAGCTAGAATTTGGAAAAAAGACAAGACAAAACTCTTTAGAGCACTAAGATTGAGATTCAAAGGAATTTGGTGTCATGTTTTTTTTTCTACTATTCTTAGTTAAAACTTTCTCTCACACCCGTGTTTCAAATTTACAATCAACTTTAGTAAAGTTAATTGTAAAGGAAACCCCAGTTTGAAAAGGGGTGAGAATAGAAGAAGAGAAACACAACACCAAACTCCTTTGAACCTTAATTTTGGTGCTCCAAGGCGTTTCGTCCTATAATTTTTCCCAAATTCTAGTCTCCTACAATTCACACTTAACAATTAACTCTAATGTGTGACCTCTCCTATGCTGACCATAATTTAACCCTTGAACGTCGACACGGATAGCAAACATTCGATGGATAACAAAGAATCTTTTAGTGTGGGACGAAAGGGCCACTATTTATCCTTGGAAACTTTACATGGAAGTGGAAGATCTTCTCTAGTACTTTGACTTTGACTTGCAATGAGTACTTCTAGATTTTTTTAACGAGTGATTCCCATGGTATCAAAATCTATGATTCCACGGTCACTACAGTTCATCCTTCAAGGGTTAAGTAGCCGACGAATCCTACAACTAACTACAGTACAGTGAATTGTAGAATTTTATGCATGTCGGTTAGTTCCCAAAACTGCGGACAAGTGGAGGAATGACGATAATACAGGAAGTATCACATTGGCATATTCCCAAAGAAGAACTTCGGGAACTTCGGGAGCTTCGGGAACTGAAGTCTTTCTACTGTACCGTAGTAAAATATCTTCCTTTTTTCAGGAGATAAGGGGATGATGAGTGGAGTTATTCCTGGGAACAAGGACCACGTGCCCAGCAGCGAACTCCTCCAAGGCAGGCCGTCTCCAACTTGCATTCCTTGCTTCTACTTTACCGAAGTGCTGGAAAGAGAAAGTTAGGGTTGGGGCTTTCAGCTTTGGAGGCTTGCGCTCCTGCTCTGCGGAATCTCCAGCCATTTGGGTCAGGCACCACACGGCCGTTTTGCAACAAATCGACCTTGTCTGGAGCTTGACCCCATAAGGACAGGCCCATAGACACTTAACCCTTAACCCTTGAAGGACGGACCGGTGGCCGCGGAAACCATGCATTTTGATACCGTGCGACATCACCTACTTTGAAAAAGCCAAATATATGCATTGGAAGTCAAAGTACTATAGAAGATCTTCTCTTTCCACCCCCAATACCGAGGATGAAAAGTTGCATTTCTGTCTTAGAAGGAAAGATTCTTTGTCATTCAGTGGACACCAAACATCCGCGGCGGCGTTCAAGGGTTACACGATGTGGGGTGTCACCCAGGAAACCATCTTTTGTGAAACTATGGGAATCACTGGTATTAAAAAATTCAAAAGTGCGCATTTAAAGTGAAAGAATTGAAGAAGATCTTCCTTTTCCACCCCTAATTCCGATGATGAATGCTTGCAATTCTGTCCTATACTGCAAAAAACTCGCCTGTTCATCGACCAGGAAACGACGTCATTTAGGGGTTAACTTACTTCAAGGCAAGGTTTTTCTTTTGTAGCAATTTGTTGCCAAATTCCAAGTTTGATTTGTCACCACTATGCTTGGATACTGTACATATAGGTCAGTTTCGTAATTAACTAGGCAAATTTTGGATCCTGTCTGAATTTCTTTTTTAATTCTACAACTATTTATGAAAATCTGAAAAAATTTCAAGAAAAGATCTGGGAAAATTTCAAGGGAAAAGTTTGAGAAAATTTCAACTATTTCTGAAAATAAGAGAAAATCAAGAAAATCAAAACAGGTTGCCAAATTGTTGAAATGTGAAAATTAAATTATTTTGATAACAAGTTGCCAAATTAGACCTAAAGCATATGGTATTGATGTTTGGTGAGCAGGCACGCAAGGCTTTACTATTCATCTACAATTCCAAATTAAAAAAACCCATTGCTTCAAGCCTCAAAGCAGCTCCAATGCAACATGTTCATAGGCATGGGATCAATGCAAACAAGGATTGCAAAGTTCTTGCCCAAATAATTGTGACCCAATGCAGTCGCTACAATCAACAACATTTTCAAGGGCTTGGTGTGTGAAAGCCCTGGCTTGATATTCTGATGCAATTTGCGAAGCATAGAACAACACTCTGAAAGCTTGGATTCTTTGACAATTTATCCACAATATGGTGAGAGGTCACTAAAAAGGTGGAGGTGTTCATTAAAAAATTTAAAAAGAACTATAGCATTCTGTGTGGTAGGCTTTAACTCATTCATGCATTGAGGCCCATGCTTGAAGCACTAGTAGAAAATTCAACGTCCAAAGTCACAGAAAAGTGTAGATTTTGGTTGTTCAATTTTTTGTTGATTTGGACACGGTGATTTGAGCAATTATCAACAAAAATTCGTTAAAAAATTAACAAAAATTTGTTATCGTCAACACAAGTTTGTTCAAAATTAACAAAAACGAGTTAAAATTTTTATCAAAAAGTTGTTGATTGACAACAAAAGCATGCTAATTAATTAACAAATTTTTTAAAATTTTGTCAATGATTATCCCAAAAATGAAAAAAAAAATGAAAATTTTATGAAGTATGCCATGTGGGCAAACCCTACCACATCACCCCCAAACTTCCACGTTAGCACCCGCCACATCACCCCACACTGCCACATCACCAAAGCCGCCTCCACTAAGGTTTGAACTTTGGACCTCGAAGTGCAAATATTGATATTATTGTACCAAAACTAAACACATTTTTTTCTAATACAATAATACCAATATTTGCACTTATCAATTATATAATAAGATAATTACAATTTCACTTTTAAATCTATTTTAGAATGCATACTCTAGGTATTTTAAGTGTATGAAAAAAATATTTTGAAAATCTACACACAATCCTCATTGCTACTTTTAGTTCTTATATAAATGTGAAGATGTTTGAAATATTTACAAATACATTTCCACATTTACTCACTAAAAATTATAATGATGATATTTTTTTTTAAAAGTGAAATTTTTTTATAATGACTTACAATTTGTAGTTTTAGGTTGAAAACACATAAGATTAGTACTTCAAGACAATTTGAAGGGAAAATGTAGCTTGGAGTTCAAGTTTTGCCTATCTTTAAATGAATCTCCTAATTTAAAAATGATTTAGAAACTTTTTCAATAGGGAACAAAAAACATTTCAAACTCTTCTAAATCAAAATATGAAATTAATAACTAGAATTTTTTTAATTGAATAAATTTGTTCAAATATTAAAATTAACAAAAATATTTGGTAAGCATCGACAAATTAGTATTGGATTAACTAAAATTTAATGTAGTACTTACTTTCAAATAAATTTGACAATCTATTATTAAATTGAACATCATTTTCTAGTAGTATGCACATATATACTTTTGTTTCACATTAGAAAACTTTAGAGTTAAATCATATATATAATTTGCAGTTTTAGTGGTGAAATTTTTAATAAAATTCAACATATTCTAAAAAATTGACAAGCATTTTGTTAGGAGGTGGATGGTTATTACTATTTTTTCAATAAATTAAGATTTAGAATCCAAAGTTTTCTCGCATTTTTGGTAATATATTGCAAATGTAATTTAATTCCTATTTTCGTTTGAAATTTTTACACAACATGTAGTCAAATTATATCCTATGGTCAAATTCATATAGAAAAAGATAAAAATTTAAAGATATAAAAAAATATACATAAATAGTTAGCTATAGATGTATATAATTTGATTGTAGTATGTTTTGAATACATAATTTAATATTTAGAAATGACTATGACATGATTGTCATATGTAATAGAATTTTAAAATTTTAGTTTTATAAATTTGAATAATAATATTTAATAGTTCAATTTGGCTTGAAACTATTCAAATTTTAGTGCTATAAAATATAAAATTCAAACTTGATCAAGTTATTTGCATGAAATTTGATATAGATTTTGAGTTCCATTAGAATTCTAATGAAATTCAAAATTAAATTCAAAATATTATTATATTTTATATATGAAATATTTGAATAAAATTTGGATTTGATGTTCTATTTCTTAGTTTGTTATAATTAGTTATAATAGACTTCATGAACTTCTAATTATAAAATTCCACCAAATTCAAATAGATTCTAATAGGTGTTTAGATTGAAGATTCTACAAGATTTTTAGAATATGTTAAAAAGATTTTCAAAAAATTCCAAATCAAATTCTCAAAAGATTTTGAATAAAAATCCCAAAAGATTTTTAAAAGATTTCCAAAGATGCTAAATCAGATTTTCAAAAGATTTTGAATCAAAATCTCAAAAGATTCATAAAAGATTCTCTAAAGATTCCAAATCAGATTCTCAAAAAATTCAAATCAAAATTTTCAAAAAGATTTTCAAAAGATTCTCAAAAAGATTTCAAATTAGATTCCAAATTAGATTCTTAAAGATTCTTTAAAAATATAACATTTTTTGTTGATTTTGTCATTGCACTATTCATCAACAAAAACAATGACACATTTTTGTTAATATATACAAAATGAACAAAAACTTGTTGATGCTGTTGGTGCTAGTATCCAAATCAACAAAATTTAACAAAAAATTGTTGATGTTTTGTTAATTTGGTCACTGTTTTTCTACTACTGAAGAGGCCTAACCTGCCTCCTAATCTTATAAACCCCTTGTTTATAACACTTTCCCATGGTTGCTTTCATCTCCCCATTGGGGATGCTCTCAATGCGTGGCCACCAAGGCATACACAAGGCAACCTCAATGGTTCCAAGCGGTGTCCTAGCATATTATCACTTTTCACCATAATTATTGCAAAGGCAACTTCTTAAGTGGCTACTATAGAAATGCACTTGCCCACTCAACAATAGCAAATCTCTTCAATGACTCAAGACTAGAAGTTGTAGAGAATCTCTTTCTCAAAGTTTGTTTCAATATGGATTTACGTATTAATATTAGAAAGAGATGGTAAAGACCAAAACTAGACAGCTAGTGTAGAATTCTATCATAGTAAGGTAAACTTGCCCATGACAAGTCAACTTTCTAATGCACACACCTATAAAACCATCTAATATAAGAGCATCTTCTGCAGCCCTCCATCTTTCCCCGTTTCATGATTCAAGATCTATCCAAGGAAGAGGAGATGGCCACTTGTATCCCCAACAATGCAACTCCATAAATATACATCCAACCAATCACAAGTCACACAACTCCCCAAAATATGCTCCCAACTAGTCACAAGTCACACAATTTACATTTATTATGACGACCTGCTAATCCCAAGATAATTGTAGGAGAAGGGGCCAGCTCATGTCCTTGTAGAATTGGCTCTTTTGAGAGGGCCTGGAGAAGTTTGAGCTTGACAGATGTGAGCCTCCGATTCGTCACCGGGGACTCACGGGTTCTTTTCTCAAATTCCTACATAATCTAAGGCATAATTAGGCTTGTAAAACCCACAAAAGAGCATTAAACCGGTATTGGCATTACACATACCAATATGCCATTTGGTCATTAGGTGGTGTTTAGGATAGAGTTTGCATCCAAAACGGGGCTTGTCTTAGCTAAATAGACGTTGAATTGATAGTGATGTGCAGGATTAGAGTAAGAAGCTTAAAAAGGCCCTAACTAGATTAGGAAGTCCTCATGGGGGAATCTAGGAGGAATCCCCCACTCCCCATAGCATCGAAGAGAATACGGGCGGAATACTAACCTTGAAATGTAGGTACCGGGCGATTCCCTAATTCTAGGAGCACGCAGTGGAGGTGTAGATTTGCATCCAGGTGGGGGGATCCCATGGGTGGTCTCCTCTAAAGTTTGTGAATTTTTCGACATTGTTTGGATATTTTCCCAGACGGTCAACCGCGGTGGACTTTGGGTGGGAATTCGAAAGAATATCCCAAAGTGCGGTAAAATCCCACTAAAAATCCGGCGAGGCGGTCTCACACCAACGGAGCGCTTCCCCGAGTTTCAAGACAAATCGATAGGTGGAAGACCCCGAATCGGCGACATTCCTCTACAATTGACAATTTAAACGATGGGAGTTGCAGTTGACCGGTGTACCGGGGGTATACGGCATCGTATTGAGGCCTAATTTGGGTCTATTCCTACCCCCTTCTATCTACTTAAGAGCTTGGTGAAGGTTTGGGGTCCAAAATTGCCAAACTCCAAAAGTTGGGAATTTACCCCAACTTTGACCCCAACTTACACTAAGATTCTTTGAGATTTAGGGCATAGTTTAAGGGGTAAAGGGTTTCTCTTGAGCTAATTATGGCCTTCCGGACCCAATGGCATAATCCGTTTGCCATTCGGAGCGAATCTCCAAAAGTTAGCCTTTTGGGGACAACACATAGAGGAGAAAAAGGGGTTTAAGGCTCCCCAATGTCATTTTGGAGAGTTTGGGCCCCAATGGCCGTGGGGAACGTGTAGGGAACGCGTGGAGAACTCCGGACACATGTGGGAGCAAGTACCACCTCAAAAAGTTAGTGGAGGTGGCTCCAAGTGCTTGGTGTAAGTAATTTCAAATTAAGTAGGTGGGAACACATGGGAACCTCTCCCATGTGGGAACTTGTAGATTTTGGGGAAGGTAAATTAGGTGGATTTGCAAGTTCTTGTAAGGCTAGGTAAGATTTGAATTACTCAATTCAAATTGCATAGATTTTAGGTGGATAGTTAGATTTGGGATTGGTAAACATGTACGGACCTCCTAAATTCCCTCATCTAGATTTTTTTAGTAGATTAAGGGGGGGGGGGGTGCTCCCTTTTGAGTATAAAAGGGGCGGCATTCTCCTCTCATTCTCTCTCTTTCTCACTCCTACCCATTTAAGGGAAGAGCACTATTGGGCCCGGGTTATACCGGATTTCCTTTGGCTTGTTTTGCCAAAGGAGCCTTTGATAGTTTTGGGGTTGTTGCACTCTTGGTACTTGTGGTTTGCACTTGAAGACTTGAGACCCCCCCAAGTCTTGTTGGAACTTTTACTAATTGATGGTGGGCCACTTTTTGTATTGTGAAACAAGTGAAGGTTGTTGTGGGAGAGACTTGTGAGGAACCGAGGAGTGACTTGGGAGGTGACTTTGAAAGTATGTTGCAATTTGTACCCATCTCTTCTCCCTCTTCTCTTGTGCACAAGGCTAAACTAGTCCCATGAGGGACGGCGGAGCTATGGCCTCCCCAAGTCTTTAGGCAAATAGAAGTCTTAGTTATGTGTCAAAATTATCACCCTCACGGCGAAGCTTTGAACCCCCTAAGTCTTAGCGGGGTGTCAAATGCAAGTTTCCTTGAGATAGCAACAATGTTTAGTTTCCAACACCTTGAAAATTAACCCAACGTTTAGCTTCCAACAACCTAGTGTCAAGCTCTCATTTAGATAAGGAAAACTAATGTTAACCCCAAGCACTTGGCCTAGCACCCTAGCATTGCATTAAGAGTCAAGTATAAACATCCTAAGTCCAAAATAGGGGCCAGCCCCAGTCCAGAGCCAGCCCCGCAGAGCCAGCCCCAATAGGGGGTTCGGGGGTCCGTGGGTATCGGGGAGGGGGTCCGTAGGTATTCGGGGGGTCCATGGGTATCGGGGGGTCCGCGGGTATTGGGAGGGCCGCAGTGTTGAGATTAGCCCACAAACTAAATACAAATATTGGAATAGTTAGAACTAGAATAGAGATAGGCTAGGAAGGGATTAGCCTACAAATTAAATACAAATATTGGAATAGTTAGAACTAGAATAGAGATAGGTTAGAAAGGGATTAGCCTACAAATTAAATGCAATTGTTGGAATAGTTTAGGATTAGGATAGAAATAGACTCGGAAGTGACTAAGCCCCAAAAATCAACGACAAACATTAGAATGGTTTAAGGTAGAATAGCAATAGTAGGGGGAGGATTGGGCCCAAATTGAGACCAAGCATACAAAGTAGCCAGGAGCGCAATATGAAGGTGGTGCGGGACGGAGAAGGCCCGGCATGGGACGTACACGGAACGGAGGTGGGTCTCTAGAACTCTCCCTTTGAATTAATTAGTTGATGCAATTAGGAATCCATTAGTAGGAAAAGGTTAACATCCCAAGTGGGATTAAGGTTCGGCGATTAGCTAACACAAATAGGAAGATAACCTCAACTAGAATAGAAAGAAGAAGAATGAACACAACCTAGAATAGAATACAGAAGAGTGAACTAAAAGGAACAAGGACAAATACGTAGAGTAGGGTAAAAGAATACAATACATAGAGTAGGCTAAGATCAATACAAATACATGGAATAGGGTAGAAATACGAAGACGTAGAAGTAGAGTAACCCAACCCCAATACGTAGAATAGGATAAAAGAATACAATACGTAGAGTAGGCTAAGATCAATACAAATATATGGAATAGGGTAGAAATACGAAGACGTAGAAGTAGAGTAACCCAACCCAAATATGTAGAGTAGGATAAAAGAATACAATATGTAGAGTAGGCTAGGATAAATACAAATACATGGAGTAGGGTAGAAATACGAAGACATAGAAGTAGAATAATCCAACCCCAATATATAGAATAGAAGAATCTAATCCAAATACGTAAAGTAGAAGAATCCAATCCAAATACATAGAATAAATTAGTACAACCAAAAATACGAGGAAGCGCATACCATACCTAGAATAGACTAAAGAAGTACAACACGTAGAAATAAGAGTAACTCCTTACAACACGTAGAGGTAGACTAGACCCACATAGGACGAAGATTAGATCAATCAAACCCACCAAAAACTTGAAGTAGCAATAGGAAGGCATAACCACCTGGGCAAGAGGGGAACCACGCCCCAAGTAAAAACCAACCACCCATTAGCATAGGTAGGATAATAAAAAAGATCCATTGCTTGGAAGGCACAATGGATTGACGCTTAGACACCCATAGGTAGCATGATCGTTAAGACTAGAGCTTGGTTGTGATCGCTTAATTCCAAGGGTGGAAATGAAGCGCCCACAACAGACGCTAGAATTAATTATTTTTCATCCAAATTGTGGGGCTACATGAGATGCTCTAAGCCTTCTATCAATCCATAGTAGATTTTATCAAATAAAATGAGATTAGGACTTCAATAGGTAGGTTAATGACCAAAATCAATGTGGTGATGGTGATCATGGCTTTGATTGGTGAGTGCTTTAGGAAATTTGACTTTTTTAGTATAAACTTATTACAAGAACTAACTTAATTATTCTGTTATGTCATGCCTATGTTGGAAAATACTATAAACATGTTATAAAATATTGCAACTACTTTAAGTGGTTTGATGATCACTATAGGTACACTTTTTGATGGTTTGGAGGTAGTCTATAGATTATCTAAGGCCAATTGAGCAATACACTTCAAAAATTTATATCGAATTTCAATTGCTCTCTCCAATTCTCATGTTTTTCTTTACACCAAATTTTTTTTTTTAATTCTCAAAAACGTCAACAAGGCAAACAACAAACCTAATCATTTTGCCTATTATATATAGGCTAGTTTATTTTTACACATGTCTTTGGAAGTGGGGTCTAAAGTTTTGAAGTAGGATCATAGCGTAGGATGGCAAGATTTTGTGCTCCACTTGCAAGACGAGACCACTTAAGGGTCCATTTAATGCCTCAGTTTACACATGTCTCAATGGTTTTACTTTCAACAATAATCATTCTATTTGCTATTTTTTTGCAACTACATTTAATGAAAATTTTTGAATTTATTTTAAAAGATGAAGTCACATATCTACAACAAGTTGTAAAATTTTCAAATTTTGGGGGAAAAATATGAAATTATTTGAATTTTTTAAGGGAAACATAAAGAAAATTAATTTCAAATACAAAATATACTCAAAAAATATGAAATTTTTACTTGAAATGTATATTGTAGTGTGTAATATCATTGTACAAACTATAGTATAGGAATTTTAGAAATTTAGGTTAATTTTTTCTTTTTCTTTTTCTTTGTACTTTAAAGTATTTTTTAAATGTCTTTCACTAAAAATTTTAAAAACTAAGAAAAATTGTAGTGTAAATAGGGATTAGATGGATGAATGGGATATGCAATTGAATGAATGATAATTGGGAGGTTGGAAGGGGTGTGACTCTCCCTTTCTCCTCTTCAAATAAAACTATGAATGTGTGCATTTTTTCTCTTTTCTTTTTGGTGTGTATATCGTTGTAAATTTTTGTGCAATTAATTAAAAAAAATTGTAATTCTTGTGTATCTTCTTGTTTTCTGCGAGTGATTTGCAAGGAATTCTTGTCTTCTTTGTGTATCTAGGGATTAGAACACAACTTTTGGAGTAAACAAGTAACGGAACTGGTTGCAATAATTTTTCCACTTTGTCTTTGAATCTTGATTCAATTTTTGAATTACATAGAGAAAGGATTGTTAATGTCTGAGCAAATGATTGAATCACAACTTAAAAGAAAAATACAAAAGAAATTTTAAACTCGGGGGGGAGATAAGGAGAACTAGTTTGGTGTATTCGGATAGACAAGGGCTCTGAAGCAAGCTTTGGCAATTAGATGACCAGGTGGGAACGAGCCCAAATAATAAATGAACAGGCAAGAGGAATTGGTGAATTTTTTGTCATTGCAAATTACCTATCTATCTTTGTGTAATCGATCAATCATTGAAGGTGAATAGATTGAGAAATTTTGAATCCAATTCAAAATGTTGATGCGATTGCTTCAGCCTCTTACCAAAGTACCAAAATTTCAAGTTCTACTCCAATCTGATTGTTTGTTGGTTATATAAGGTCAAAGTGATTGTGCAAGTAAGAATCGTAACTAAATTGGGTCAAATCCATTTAAAATTTGTGATTGGAATCCAAATGGACATTGCAGTAGTCGTAGGTTTGTGGAAACAACGAACTTCTAATTACAATAACTTTTGATCCAGAAGGAATTAGAAGGCATATTTTATATTGTTGGAAAGAGGATAAGAAATCAATCAAAATGCACACTAAAATTTCTTGAATTGGATAAAAATTGAGTAAGACATAATCCATTTAAGTTTGTTGATTGCGGAAAGGAGATTAGGGATTTGAAATTAGGTTGTCAACCCAAAATTTTGAAATTGTTGCAAATTGGGATTCAATTGCAATCATGAAATCTAGTTGTGATTGCAAGATCAATATGTGCAAGGAGATTGTGCAATTCGGTGAAATTCTAGAGTAAGCATCATACCAGTTCACAGTAGTTTCAACGGGCACAAGACAAGCAGGCTTACCTAGTCATAAGGTGCAGCCACGGCCACAATTTTAGGATTTTTTTACTTGATATTTGGCCACGGGTTGATGTTTATTGGGATTTGGTATTTGAACCACGGCCTTAGGCCCAAATGCATGGTTATAGGCCCTCTTGCATACAAGAAGGCTAAATTTGAGTGGTTACCTAAATTTAAATGTTTTTATTTTATTTTATTATTTGAATAAATTTAATTGTTTACTTGCTAAAAGTTACCATTAAAAATAGTTCATATTTCTCTATTTCATTGTTGGGATGTGAAACAAAGTTCCTACAGACCAAAGAGCGCAACATTTGGATATTGTATTATATTTCTATGTTTCAAAATAGTTTTAGCAAAATATGGTAGTCTACTTTTTAAGCTACCATTTAAGATCTTATTGACTTTTCAAGGAAGTTGAGCTCCTTCAAACAATTTTCAAAAAATTGTAAGAAGAATAAAGTTGAATTTGGCATTTAACCCAAGTCATTTTATATTTTGGCATAAATCAATTTTGTAAATTAGTAGCACATCAAATCCTCCATCTTCCTTTTGAACATCTGAAACCTCCTTCTATGGCCATTCTAGTGCTAGATTGTATGAAATTTCAATGAATTTTTTCCTTGATAGTCCATCTTATCCATCTTTGAATGGTCTCATTAGATTTGCACCTCCCACTAATTTGTAAGGTAAAAAATTTGTAGAAAAATAATATTTTTATTTTTGAAGTAAAATAAATAGGAAGAAAATAGAGAAACAAAAACAAATATTTTTTGTTTATTTTTCAATAAAGACAAGAGGAAGATAATAAATAAACATGCATATTTCAAGGGTTTTTAAAAATTTGTTAATTGATTTTATTGAGCATTGAAAAAATCCAAGAATACATGAATTAGAAATCCGGCCCTAGAATCCGGCCCAAGGGATTTATATAAGTTGGGTCCGGATGGGAAAATTGGGTCCAGATTGAAGGTTGGATTGAAGGCTAATCCAGCCGACCTTCCATCTAGCCCTACGCCCAATATAAACCGCCCCTCAATTGGCTACCCCTAAAGAATTGGTCACCTAGAAATTTTTGAAATTTTGACCTTCCGCCTTGCCAAATATTCAGGAATTTTATCCAACCCAAATTCCTCTACAGGTTTGAATTTTTAGAATAGTGAGAATTACTTATAAATAGGGGATTTAGGAAAATATTTAAGACCGATTTATAGAAAACTAGGCAAGGATTTTTGATACTTGACTTTTGGATATAAAGCTTGGATTTCCAAAATTAGTGTTTTGGACACTAAACTTTGTGAGATGGAAAAACACACTATTTTCTAAGGATTTTCTAAAGCTCTATGGGTTCAAACTCTATCGTATTTTTTGAAAATACACTAAAATTCTATCCACTCAAAATACTTAGTGCCAAGGCTTTGCCATCTTGTATGGGACAAGAAAAATACAAGACAATACAATTGTTAAAACAACCATCAAACTACCACATGTGTTAATATAAGATATTAGTACAAATTATATGTGCAACATGTGCTACTACAAGTTTATTTGTACAAAAGAAAAAACTCAAAACTAAGCACTAGAGGCCCTACAAGTGGCATTGCCAAGGTACGGAAGGCAATAGTATTTAAGATTAATACAAATGTTAAAAAATCAACAACTCTTCAACAAAATGACCAAATTAGTGGACAAAAAAAACTTTACAAAACACAAGACAAGTTAGCAAGGTTCTAAGGGACTCCAAAGTCCTTCAAAACTTATGCAAAATATAACTTGGAGCTTGAAATGCTACAATAAAACACATGATTGCAACTTTATTTCAAAATGGCCTTAAAAGTTCACATAAATGGAGCAATTTATTAGAATGCCAAAAAATGGCTACAAGAGGTAGGAAGAGAGGAGAAGAGGTACCTTTGAATAATCTTCATAGGGATTTTGTTGTGGTAATCTTATCATTGAGGATTTTCATCATAAATGATCAATTTTGACTTTTTACATTGAACTAAAATTCTAACTTTTGGAAAAAGACTCCAAATTACAAAAAGATTACAATATTGGCTTCATCAATCCATTTTTAGCCTAAAGAATACTTATCTCCTATTTCATCATGAAAAAAGCAACAAAACCTAATACAAACTTAACTCGATAAAGTAGCAAAATTTCAACTTTGGGAGTTTCATTTTTCTATTAAAAATAACTAGCCTAGGTTCTTCAAAAAGCATTAAGAAAAGACCCCATTTTGACTTTATTCCAATGGCATATGCTCCTGAGATGTGTTGGTCAAACTCTGGCATTGTAATCTTTAAATTTGTTGATACTGATTGGAGAATCTTGCCAATTTGGGCACTTTTGATTGTTGGAATGTCTTGAAATTTTTTGGAGCATCTTATTAATATAAAAGAAGCTATTCTAATTTTTAATGAAATTTTATTACAATGTGAAATTTTTTAAAGATTTTCCCGTTGTAGGTTAAAGCAGTTGACTATCTAGAAATGCATCTTCTAAGTATCAAATAATTCCAATTTTTTTTTGTAGAACCTCTCATAGAGCCCCCCAAAAGATACATAAGTCCATTTTTTTCTTTGAACAATTGTCAATGACCAAATGAATCTCACTACCTCCTTTAATTATTGAATTTCAAATAATCTTTCACATAAAGAGGAATCTTGGAAAAATGACGTTGCTATTGAGTTCCTAGTGTAATTTTACCTTGAGACATCATCCTTTGACCGTAGATTCCTTCCATTGATTTGTTGTGAATTTATCCAACTTGCATGCTAATAATTTAGGATTCTACAAAATTTCAGAATTTCATTGGGAACTTAACCCCTAAAGGACCAACGTGCCTTTTTTGGCAACATGACTATTTTGGGCAGGTACGTGTGACTAGAGATTTCCATGTTTTAGGACCAAAATTTAATAGAAGGTGTGGACGAGGAATATCTTTAAAGCCCAACAATTTTCATGACTTCTGATTGCATGGTTAAAAAGTTATTGCATGATATGTTGTTTATTTCTCAACTTAGGCAATTTGGACAGATCTGAAAAAATCAATTTTTTTGAAAACAAAAATTTGAAATTGGTTTTATAGATTTATATATAGGTGGAAAGCTTTGGATCATTCCATTTGGACTAATGAGTCAAAAGTTATGAAGAGTTTTAGTTTGCGGGTAGTTATGGGTTTTCTACTCTAAAATAATCTTTGAAGTCCTCTATTTTACTCAATTTTCAATATTTTTGGAAAAAAATAAAAACATTGGGTGTAGATTGTTCATTGCAACATTTGAACCATTGGATTGGCAAGTTTCAATTTCACAAATAAATTCTCAACAATTTAGTATTTTGAATCATTCTCTACTTCTTTTTACTTACTATTTTTTTCTTTTATGTTGTCCAATTCCAAATGATTTCAAAATTTTCAAGCATGTAGCCAACTTGCCTTGGAGAATAAATCCAAAGAAGCACTACCCATTTTGGACTTTTTTTCATACAAATGTGAGCTTGTAAAGTGCAGCTGCTTGGATTTTTACAATGGTAAGAAAACAATTTTGTAACTTTGAATATTAATATCTTGTAATCCACATGGTACAAATTTTTGAAATTTTTTTTCTCATCTTTTCAAAGTAGAATACTACAAGATCCTACGGTTACATGTGTCTAAAAACAATATTTTCCAAATATTTGGTAATTGTGTTAAAAATGGTAGTTTTGGAGGATTTTGGGTGAAAACATTGTAAAGAACTTTAAGGGTTAATACTTATCCTCAAAATTAATTTCTAAGGTTTTCACCAAGTTTTCATAAATCAATCTAGCCATTTTGTCACATACATTGTAGAGTAGGCCATTTTGGGCAATTCTACTATAAGTTAGTAAATATCATGATTTTGTAGTTTCTAATTTACTTACAAGCACAATTTGGATCTACTTAAATAAAAACACTCAAAATATGACCAATTACTATATTAGCATGTAACATATCTATTTTGATTTTACACTCTTTTTCAGAATTTTTATACTATTTTCTACATTTAATTTTGCAATTTAAAAACAAAACAAAACAATGAGTTCCAAATGACAAAATGAAAATTCACAAGTGGACAATCTTCTTGACAATATGAATGGCTATATGAATGTGTTATACATATATATATATCCATCCATCCATCCATCATGGTAAGTGTAGCAACTCGAAACAAATTATTATGAATGAAGTAGCTAAATATACAAATATGATGAAACCTACTAAATTTTTACTTTTCACATACAAATAATGGTTTTACCTCTAAAGTTTTTTGACTATGTTTTCACCAAGAACACTCTAAGACTAGCATTTCTAATACAAGTATCAACTTTAAGAAAAAAAGATTTTTGGACACAGGTAATCACAGGATCTTGTAGTAAATTAGTTTGAGAAGATTTTTAACATTGCTAAAAAACAAGAAACTACACTTTAGAAGGTCACATTTGTATGAAAAAATATTCAAAATGGTAATTACTCTTTGGATTTCTATTTGAAAGCAGGTTCGCTACATGCTTGAAAATTTTCAAATCATTTGGAATAATACAACATATAGGAAAAAAATAATAAGCAGAAAAAAAATATAATCTAAAATACTAAATTTTTATTAATTTATTTATAAAATTGAAAAATGCCAATCCCAATGGTTGTAATGTTGTAATAAACAACCTACACCTAATGTTTTTATTTCTTTTGCAAGAATTATAAAGAATTGAATTAAAAAAAAAATCAAACTTTTTTGTAGAGTAGAGATTCTATAACTACCTATAAACTACTTGTAAACTACCCTAAACTAAAACACCTCATATTTTTTTGACTCATCAATCAAAATAGAATGATTCAAAGCTTTCCACTTAGGTATAAATCTATAAAATTCAATTTTAAATTTTTATTTCTTAAAAAAATAAATTTTAAATAAGTTTGTTGTTGCCCGAGAGGCTATCCATTGAGCAATGAAAACTACATATATATCATACAATAACTTTTTTACTATTTAGTCAAAAGTTATAAAAATTGTTGGGCCTTAAAGGTACACCTTGGGAAAATTTTGTATGAAAATTTCTAAAAAAAACAAATTCCGTTCATAGTGAGTTGTCCAAAATTGCTATGTTGCCAAAAAAAATGTTGTTTTGTACTTTAGGGTTTAATGACCATGTTTTTAACTATCCATCTTCTTTGGCTTGAAGTCATTTTATTCCTAAGCCCACTATTTTGAAGCCCACTAACATTAGAAGAAAATCACGTCCGCAATCGATTGATATGCAACTATGTGTCCTATGCGACTACCCTGCAACTACAACCCTTTGTATTTGCATCAAATTTAATGTTTATACTACTATAGTCGCAAAGTAGTCGCAAAGTAGTTGTAGATTGAAGTTTCGAGTTGCATATAGTTGCAAAGTAGTTGCAGGTTGAAGTTTGGATTACAAGAATCTAACAAAAGAATTTCTGTGATGTATTCTACATCCAAAATTCATCACACTTGTCAACGTGGACTACTTTAGGTTTTGTAGAGTTGAGTGTGTCAAACTACAGTTGGGAATAATCTAAGTTTGACTACAATTCAACTAGAATGCAACTACTTTGCAACGAGAATACAACTAGAAAATAATTAAATCAAGTTTTATATCAATTGTCCCATCTCAATTGTCAAGAGTACCATTAGATTGGATGGATAAGAGCTATAAGTTATACCATCTTTAAGTAATAAAATTTAATATTACAATTGTAATATTTCTACACTTTGTAGATTTTTACAACTTGTAGATTTTTACAACTTGTAGATTTCTACAACTTGCAAATTTCTACAATTTGTAGATTTCTATAATTTATAGAAATCTAAAAATATTTAGTATAAGAAATTTTAAAACTTTTGAGATTTAAAGTTTTGTAAACTTGTGAAATCTATTTAATATCAATATTTGAATTTGATAATCTAAAAAAAGCTAGATCTAAAATTCTAAAATCTACAGATCATTGAGATTCAATTTCTGAAATCTACAATCATTAAGATTAAAAAAATCTATAAATCTATAAATCTACAAGTTACAAACTAGTTGTAAATTAGTTGCAAAGCAATCGCAAACTAGTTGCAAGCAAGTTGTACAAAAGCAAGTTCCACGTCAGAAGACTTCATCGATGAAGTTCCACGTAGGCTATCTAATGAAAAACAATCTTTTTGATTTTACAACTACATTGCAACTAGTGCGACTTGTCCATTGCAACTGCGGGCTCCAAATTATCACCTAGTTGCAAACATGTTATGCAACTACAAAACTAGTTGCTAATTGTAGTCGCAAAAGCCCTAATTTTCTTCTAGTATAATAGTAACTACTCCAACTCCCTTTTGACACTAAAGTTATCTATATGTAATATTGTAGTTATTTTTTCTTATATAAGAGTGCTCCAAAGCTAATTTAGATCAAATAGTAGAGATTACAATTGAGCATGTGTCCATTTTCTTAAACAAATAAAATGGAATTCTATTATAAGGGACAAAATACAAGACCAAGAGGTTTGCCGAGAAACAATAAGGATTATGAATAAGACTAGCACAAAGATAGACACAAACAAAAGATGAGAGGAGTGATGCTCAATGAATGCAGTCTAGGGAGCATGTGTCCATATGTACCTTGTGAGCCCTCAATCAAATTGTATCATTTTATACAACTATCTTATATCAGAATGTCAAAGAGCTAGATTAAATCAAATAAGGCAAAGGCATCCAATATTGACCACCTCCATCAACAATCAATAGGGGATGTATTTCCAACCAAGGTTAAAACAAATTTTCATTTCCATTTCTTTAGAATTGTATTTTTGCATTTTTTAAAGGTTTGGACTAATAGATTAATGACATGTAAGTGAGCAAGAAAATAGAAAGTAATAAATTGGAAAGTAGACCAAACTACCATGTGTGTTAATATAAAATATTAGTACAAATTATATGTGTAACACGTCTTAGTACAAGAAAAAAAAATTAAAAACCAAGCACTAGATGCTCCCATAAGTAGCATTGCCATGGTACAAAGGGAGGTTGTATCTAAGATTAATACAAATGTTAGAAAATCAACAACACTTCAACAAAATAACCAAATTAGTGTACAAAAAAAACTTTACAAAAGACAAGACAAATTAGCAAGGTTTAAAGGGACCCTAAAGTCCTTCAAAACTCATGCAAAAATACAACTTGGAGCTTGAAATGCTCCCAAAACACACACATTTGCAACTTTGGCTCAAAATGGCCAAAAAACCTACATAAATGGACTAATGTGTTAGGATACAAAAAATGGCTACAATGGATGTGGAGAGAAGGACGGCCTTCACTAGAAGAAAATCGTGTTAAAATCTGTAGAAACACGTCAAGTAGTTTGTGTTGAGTTCCTGTTCCAAAACGTAGTTAAAATGCAGTGAAAACGCAAAAAAATACAAAAAAAGCATTTTTTTTGTGTTTTTTTGTATTTTTTTGCGTTTTCACTGCATTTTAACTACGTTTTGGAACAGGAACTCAACACAAACTACTTGACGTGTTTCTACAGATTTTAACACGATTTTCTTCTAGTGCTTTAAATACTCTTCCAAGGGCACCTTCTTCCTCTCATTTTGTTATGACAATCTTATCATTTAGGATTTTTATTATAAATTATCAATTTTAACTTTTTACATTGAACCAAAACTTTAACTTTTGGAGAAAGACTTCAAATCTCAAACAAATTGTGCCATTGGCTTAAAAAGATCATTTTGAGATCAAAAAATCTCCCTCCCCCTTTCTCATTGGAAAAAACACAATGAATTCTAGCCTAAACTTAACCTCATAAGGTAATAAAATTCCAACTTTTGGAATTTATCTTGTTAAAAAGATTCCACCTTGACCTTATTCCGAGACCTTATTTCAATGTTGTATATTTCCAAAATGTTGGTCAAATTCCATGGTAATTCTTAAATTTGTTAGTAATTAGAGACTCTTGCTGATTCAGGCACTTCTAGTTATTAGAATATCTTGAAACTAGTTGAAGCATTTTACTAATATAAAGAAGCTACTCTTATTTTTAGTGAAATTTTACCACAACATGAATAATTTCTAGGAATTTGTCATCATAGATTAAAGCAATTGATAGTTTGAAAATGCATCTTCTGAGTATCAAAAAATTATAAATTTATTTGTGGAACCTCTCATAGAATTCCACAAAAGATGTACAAGTCTATATTCATTAGAAGAGATTCGAGGGCAACGGGAGACTGTGAGTTCCCGAAGTTGTGAACGCAGGAATCTGCCGCAGGAATGCGGAACTGGCATGTGCTGACATGGTCGAGAGTGTGCCACGTCACCGATTTTTTTTTGCATTTTAGGACGAACTTTTTTTTTTCTTTTTTTGAAAAAAATTAATTAATTAATTACTGATCGGGAACGATTCGGGGAATAGGGCTTTCGCAGTCTCCTGTTGCCCTCGAATCTCCTCTAATGCTTGCTTTGCATAATTGTCAATGATGAAATAAATCCCACTAGCTACTTTAGTAATCGGATTCCTAAGAATCTTTTATACAAAGACAAATTTTGGTATTTTCAACTTCGTTATTGAGTTTCTAGTGTGATTTCAACCTGAAAACATTATATCTAGCTATAGATGTCTTTCACTAATCCATCGTGAGTTTATCCAATTTGCAAGCTAAAAATTTGGATTTCTACAAGATTTAGGAATTTGACTAGGTATTTGAAACTTGTCTGTGGAATTGGATTTAAAGATTTTCACCTAGTTCTTTTAGACCAATTTAGCCATTTTTTGTCACACACATGGTAGGTTAGGCCATTTTAGGCAATTCTACTAAAGGTTGAAAAAAGGCAGGATTTGGATCTATTTAGGTAAAAAAACTCAAAATATGACTAAATACTATATTGGCATGTAACATACATATTTTGATTTTACACTCTTGTAGGGGATTTTGTATTATTTTCCACACTTAACTTTGTAAAAAATTGAAAAACATAGTTTTATGCTTTAGGGATTGATGGCCATGTTTAATTATTCCTTTTCTTTGGCTTGAGGTCATTTTGTTCTCAAGCCCACCATTTTGAAGTCCAATAGGAACTATTTGAAGTCCTTTTTGATACTAAATATATCTACATGTAATATTGTAGTTATTTTTTCCTACATTTGAGTGCCTCAAAGCTAATTTAGATCAAACAGTAGATGTCACAATTGAGCACTTGTCCAATTTTTGTAAACAAATGAAACATAATTCTATTATTAAGGGACAAAATACAAGACTAACAACCATTAGTGGGTTGCCAGGAAACAACAAAGACTATAAATAACACTAGCACAAGGGTAGACTTGAACTAAAGATGAGAGGGGTGATGCCTACTTGAGCGCCCAATCGATGCAATTCAAAGAACATTTGTTCATTTTGAATCATTGTGCCTTGTGATTCTTCAGTCAAATCCTATCCATTTATACAACCATCTTACATCGGAATGTCAAAGAACTAGATTAATTCAAATAAGATATAAAGGCACCTAATACTGACCACCTCCATCAACAATCAATAGATGATGTATTTCCAACCAAGGTTTGAATAAATTTCCATTTCTTCCTTAGAATGTGTATTTTTAAACTTTTTCAAGGTTTAAACCAATAAGTTAATGAGACATAAGTCAATAAGAAAGTAAGAAGCAAAGAATCAGAAAATAGTTGTTGAATGATTGGTATTGGATAACTCTAGATGTTAATCATGGATCAAATCCAACTTTTGCCTTTTAAAATTCATGGTATCGTAATTTCAATTCAAGAGATATAATTACCAAATTTTTTGCAATCCCAATCATTTATGCCAATGCACCTCTAAAAATATTTTCTTTACCTTGCACTATCCAAATCATGTCTAGAATTGCTTATTTGATCAATTATTCCTTTACCTTAGAGGGATCCCAATTGAGTATCTATCCATTTTGGATCATTGTGCCCCCTAAACCGTCAATCAAATCGTGACCATCTTACTTTTCAGCCGGCTGAAATGTAGGACCCTTGTAGATACGGACCCAATTGGACTGCAGGTCCATAATGAATGCGCCCCCCTATTAATTGAATTAGAAGAAAATCAAAGGAAAGGACGGAATAAAAGGATTTTTTCTTACATTTCCCAAGTAACTGCCAGGAATGCAACTGCCAGTCTTTCTACACAAGTCACTTTAGCATGCAATCATAATGAGAGGACTGCTGGTTTATGACCAATACATAATAATTTATTCTATATATGATACTGCCAGTCAGAAGAGATGGATGAGTAAAATAACCGACGGATGAAAAGTAATGGATGAATAAAAATGCCTCCAGTCGGAGGCTCGGAGCTCCCTCTGAGAAATGAAACGAGTACACGTCAATTTAATGTATGGATGAAATGCCGGCAGTCAGACTACACTGTAGCGGACGGAGCTAGTCTGAGAATAGATGAATGAAATTTGAAGGATGGATGAATGAAATGCCGCCAGTCGGTACTAGTACTGATGTGGAAGCTTGGGCCCAACGACACGCTCTTTCTCTTCTTTGCTCCACTTTCTGTTCTCCGACATTTGTTGCTGTTTTTGCTTGCGAATCTCCTTCGCCTTTCTTTGGATCGTCTTGAGAACGCACTCTTTACTCTGGATAAATCCTTTTTTCCTCGCAATTCGACCCAATTTTCACTAAGTTTGGTGCTGTCTCGGTAGTGTCGCGAGGGGGTTCTTGGTGTACCAATTTGCGTCGTTCTCCGTCTGGTTTCCGTTTTAAGCGTAGGCGCTAGGGTTTCAGGTATGTGAATTTTGTGTCGAGGAGGCGATGTCAGGGGTTTGTTTCGATGATCTCGATGAGCGGCCTGTTTCTCGGCTGAATTTGAGGTCTTTCTGTGAGGTTTAGGCTTTGGCCATGGAAACTGGTGTTGTGCATGAGAATTGAGAGAGGATATGGCCGGATCTAGGGAAGGTTTTGTGTCCGGAGAGATGAATAATAGAGGGCGGAGGAGTCAGATTCGGCGAAGGGTGGTGGAAGATGATGATCAGGAGCGGCCAAACTCTCGAGAAGATGAGAATGCGGAACGGAGGGCGTTGCGAGCCAGTTATCGCGAGCTCCAGCACACTATCCAAGGTGTTTCCAGTGTCTGTAGTTTGTCTGTTTCTTTTTCCGTCTCTAATTTTGAGTAGTAATTTGACCTAATTTAGCTCTTGCGAGTTCTGATGATGTTTCGGTGGTCTGTTCTTAACAATTTCTTGGATTGGTCCAGCGGAGAAAGAGGTTATCGGTAGTGCTGATTCGAGGAAGTTTACGGAATTTGTTTCGACATTGAATGAATTCCATGACAGAGGTAAGGGAATTTTGTTTTCCTGCTGCGTTTGATTGTAATGGTAAGGTTCGTGCACGTGATTCCAGCCATTCGTTATTGGGCTAAATATCGCCAGGTTTCAGTATTTTTTGATCTAGCTATAAAGTTCAGAAATTTGTAGGAAATGAATGCAATTGTTTAGCCAGATTTCATTGAAATTTTGTTGTTAATCGCTAGAATTTGCTTTTTAGCTACCAATGTAACAATAGTATTATACAAAATTTGCCAGAATTGTTAGCTTCAATCTAATTCTTGGAGCCACCCCAGCGAATAACAGAAAAAAGAAAAAAGAATGGCTGCTAGAGTCTTAAGGCGATAATCACGATTATATCCCCAGGTTAACTTTGAGGTGATCGATGTAACTCAAAACGTAATGCTTCACTGTTAATGCATGTAAATGCATGTAAATATTCGCACAACAAATGAGGGTTCGTTATGCGAGTTAGGTGTGGTTTAGAGCGGTTGTTGAGACAGCCTTTCAATTATACAATGTTCCTTTCAATTGCTATGTTCTGCTGTTTATTTCATACTGTATTTTGATCAAGGTTGGTGTCACATTGTGCAGTTCGAAAACCACGAGAGCAGATTGTTGATGCTGAAGCCGTTCTAGATGTTACAAAGTTCTTTGTTGATTCCATCAAAGACGCAAGGCGGAAGACTGGGACCAGTCCCGCAACGTTTGTGGAGCACATTATCAGGAGATTTAGACCTCGAGGCACTAGTCATGGTCGGGGTCGTGATGCCAATGCGCCAGCAGTTATTGATTGGGGGAGGTTGGGGATTGCGGCTTGTGGTTTATTCAAAGTTGCGCCAGGTCTGGGCACCATGTGAGCTTCCTGGAACCTAATCAATTGGTCTAGATTTTTTGAAAAGATTATATGCATATTAGTTAGCGGATGCGAATTTCTGACCTGGACTTATTTTGGTTGTCCTCAGGCTTGGACCCATGGACATTGAGCCGAAGGTTCGAAGAGCTCCTGCAGTTCGGCGGATTAGAAACAGGCCTACTCAATGCTCTCAAGCTGAGGAGGTAAATTTTCTCCTCTTTGGTCATCGCATATGTGAGGATAGGGGTTCATTTTCAGCGATTTGTTGAAGAGAAAGCACCAGGTGGAGTTATAGGCTTTACTTCAGAAGATTTGTGGCTTGGTCGAGAAAACATTTAGAAAAAGAAGTGTCGTTGAAATGCCTGAGTTATTCTGAAAGATTAACACAATTGATCGGGTGCTATTCAGGTGAAGGATCGAAGCCAACAGGAAACCAATGCTCAGACTGATTCGAATATGGAGACTATGTTTAGAGTTTTGAAACGAGCCAAGAAAGCCCGGTTAGATGCTCTTGTATTGAATCGAGAGTCATTCTCACAAACAGTGGAGAACATTTTCTCCTTGTCTTTTCTTGTGAAGGATGGCAGGGTTGCAATAACCTACGATGAAGATGGAGAGCATATTATTTGTACGTTTTCCCCTCAACTTAGAAAGCAATGGATATGTGTTACCATATCAAATTGGAAATAGTTCTAGACTAAGTGTGTGAGCAGCCTTCCTTCTACTATTTTCTGGCTTGAAAAAGTTGCATGTGAAGGTTCTTAGGTTTTCACTTGTATGCTTTAGATTGTCCAAGGAATTCATCTATATTATTTTGATGCGTTGCAGCTCCCAAGAATGCTCCAACAGCAGAGGCACGTGCGTCAGGAGAAACGAAAAATTCTCAATTTGTGTTCCGGTTGGACTGGAGCTGCTGGCAGGTTAGGTTTTGTATGAGGGTTAAATTGCAGGTCATAAATAGTAGCTCTTTTCTTCTTTCTTTTCTTAATGCAAGAGTGAAGTTTCTCGTTTTCTTCGAAGGATAACTGTCATTGAAACTATTGGCGACTGTGTTGTGTTTGTGAACCTGCTACGCGTCTGCATATATTCCTGACCGGGAAGTGTTGGATATTTCTTACAGAGAATGATTGAGAACGTTCCAGAAGATTTTGAGCTCATGCCCCATCGAAGTTCAGAGTTGGAGCCTCCTGATTTGGTAGGGAATTCAAGGAAGCGGGAACGAGATACGACATGATATGAAGGTCCTACAACTATGAATGGTGGTCATGCGCATCTCAATTTTTCATGTTTCCCCTTCGCGGTGTGCAGGCATTATATCATCAAAATTGAATATTTTTACCACTCCCCGAATGCGGAAGAGCTGGGGTTGTGGTTCACCGGTGGCTGTGCTTTGTAGTCCACCACGGAAAATATTGTGAAATATAATTTTTTTGGCTTGCGATTTATTCCAAATTAACTTGAAGAATCTGATCATGAGGAAATGATTCTTGAAGATGGATGTCAGGTTCTACCTAAATTTGGTGCTTGTTTGAAGGAATTTGGTTGTGGAATTGATACTCCGTTTGTAACCAACGCAGGGTGCTCTAAAAGGGACCCGACTGTAAAAGGGACCTCTAACAGAGGTACATTTCATGAGGGGTTCGCTTTTAGAAATCAGTGCATTTCAATTTCAAAAACCCATAACTAATTTCACAAAGGTCCAAAAGTATGAAACAATTTGGGTTGGATGCTGATTCCATCTTTCTTCCTCTGAAAATTTACTAAAAATGGTTTTATGGAGTTTACACTTCCCCCCAAATGCAATCAGCTTTCAAAAGGTCGCTTTAAGAGTATTGTACCTTAACCCTATAACGTTGGGCCTATGACCACTGTTTTCAAGAACACTCGGTTTACTGCCATTTCATGACTAGATATGGATTAAAAATTCTATATCATTTTTCAGAGATGAAGTTACATGTCTTCTGTACTTCCCAACAAATATAGATTTTTTTTTTGAAGAAAATTGATTTTTCTGAGAATTTTTGAAGAAAAAGTGAAGAAAAATCATAGCAAATGGAAAATTATCACAAAAAATCTAAAAATTTCACCATATATGTACATTACAGTGGCAAACATCATGGTGTAAACACAATTTCTGTGTCATCTTATAAGGTAGGTACACCCAAAAGCGCCCTGTTCCTAAAAGCGCCATCTATAGTGCACATACATTTCCGAAATCAGTCATGTTCACAGACTGTAGATGACGCTTTTAGAAACAGACTTTGACTGTTAATAACTTTTGCATACGGTATCCAAATCCTGCGTTCTTTGGTGCGTTGGAACATGCCTTCAATTGCCAACAAGACTACATAAAAATTTGAACTAGCTAATAGCAGGAACTAGGCTCAGTATGAATAAGTGGCGCTTTTGGGTGTACCTACCTTAATTACAATCCAGAAGACATCAAAAATATATTCAAAGTTTAAATTGTAATAAAATATTTAGTACCACAATTTTTTCAAAATTCCAATTAGAGCTGAAACTAGAAAAGATGAACTTCATTTCATTAGTTGGGCTCAAATTCACAAAAATATCTTTTGTATGGAGAAATTTTAGATTTAGAGCAAGAAGCAAGAACTTTCCAAAATATACTAAAAATAGCATATATAGAGATCCATTTTTTTATTAATTCCTTAATCATGTGAAAAAAACACTCACAAGATTCCAAAGTGAATTAGATACTCTTCATAATCCTTTGTGAAGGGTCAAGCAACAAGAAATGGATGAAAAATTGCTTTCATCTTCCCTCTTTACTGTTTCAAAGTCATCAGAATACCACAAAATGGCATCACTGGTGTTGCAGGGTTAAGGTTGAACTTTGATGTCCAAGATTTTGTAGTAGTCAAGCATGTTGTTGAGTAGATGACCTTCTTTTCACCTTCTAGATAAGAGTAGGTGAACATTTTTTTCAAAAAACTAAGGATTTTTTCTTATACCATAGATTTCTATAGATATTATTTCAATTTGGGATATTATACCATACCTTACTAGATCACTAAATATTTCAAAAAAAAATGATGACTATTTTTTTATAAAATTATCCTCTTATCTTATCTAATATTTAAATTTTCCATTTTATGAACAAAGAACCTCTTATCCTCTTTAAAACCATTAAATTTAATGAAATTCTTGTATTTTATTCAATTTCAAATGGTTGCTTAAATAGTTTAAGTTTTGTTGAATACTATTTTTCTACTTTAAATAAATATTCGTCATTGAAGTAGTGAACTTGCTAGTAGAGTATGGTATAAAGTGGGTACACCCAAAAGCACCACTTATTCATACTATGCCTAGATATTGTTATCAGCTTGTTTAAATTTTCATGTAGTGTTGTTGGCAACTGAAAGCATGTTCCAATGCACTAAGAAACACAAGATTTGGATATTGTATGCAAAAATTATTAACAGTCAAATTCTGTTTCTGAAAGTACCATTTACAGTGTGTGAGCATGAGTGATTTTAGAAATGTATGCGCAATGTAGATGGCGCTTTTGGAAACGTAGTGCTTTTGGATGTACCTACCTTAATACTCTAATACACTCAACTTTATGTAAGTGAAGTTCACCTAATTGCAACTTGGTCACTAAAAATCACTAAAAACTTAGGAGATAATTTAATGACACTTTCGAAAGACACTTTAATAGAAGTCTAGGGACACTTCAAGTAAAATCTATTGTGCATGAATGGATGCAAAGGAAATTTTCAATGTTTCTACTTTAGATAGGACAAAGGTTACATTTTATATGAGAATATAGATTTTCTTAAATTTAAAAAAAAAAGTATTGGAAATCCTCTTGAAATTCGCAGGTTGTTGCATAAGTGTTAATGACTTACTTAATTATGATTTATTGATTGCTATTTTTTTGAGCTTTTGGTTTTTGGTCTAATAATATGATGGTTTCAATGGTCTAAGGAACTTCTACATTGAGAACTTGTAGAAATTAAGTGCCATATTTGAAAAATCTATTTTATTTTGAAAATTTATGATTTTCTATTGTTAATATTACAAAAATATTATTTATATAGGAAGGTGCATTCAATTTTAACAAATTGTTTGTATTGATAGTTTTAGGTATTTTCACTATATATATTTGCATAGTATATAAACCTTTGAACAAGAAAAATTAGGATTGGATTTGAATATAATTGAAGTAGAATCACCTGATTCCAAGTATATTTTTTAAAACAAATCTCCAAAAAGCAAGGGAAAAAGTACATACTTGTTGCATTCTCATCAAGGTGTGAACATTGAAAATAGAATATGGTCATTAGGAAAGTTACCTATTTAACTTTGACCACTTACAACTTTTGAATATTATACTGAGATAGTTTTTGGATCTCCCCCAATTTTTTTGCAAAATTATGATCTTCCAATTCCCTTTATTTTTTGTTCCTATATAATCATGCAATTGTAGTAGATCCCCTTTATCAGTGCAATCATCAATCAAAAAGCAAATGAAATGATTGAAGGGATTAATCAATGATGTGTGTACAAACAATCAAGATTCTCCATTGAGTGTGTAATGTTAACATTAGTGAGGTCACTAGAATTATCCTTATTTTTTGCAATTCATTGACTATTATCCAATTGAAGGAGATGAAATTGTGGCCCTTTCTAGAGGCTAAATAGAGGTTAGTGGACATTAAAGGATTTTAATAATTGTCTATAAAATGATGACCAGACACTTAACAATATAGTGTCCATTGGTGCTTCTTAAAATTCCCCTCAAATTCCACTTTTCAATACTTGAAACTACACTTTGAAAAGGGCCTCAAAACTTAAAGGTTTGAAGACAATAGGAGTGCAACAAGCTCTACTTATTGCTCAAATTGGGCTCAAATAATGTTATTTTCAACCTCAATCTCAAATATTTTATGAAATTGATGGTGATGACATTTCACCAAAAATAATCTCAACTCCATTATCAATGGTTAGAAATTATATGCAATGGGAGTGTTGTTTGCACGCATGTGGAGGACATAAAATAATGTATTTTTAGATTTCCTTCATATGAATATGCTTTCCTACTATGCAAATGCACCATGAAAATTTCAACTTTAAATCATTAAATTTGGTGACTCCTAACGTAGTAAAACCCCCTAAACCTCAGTTTGTGACAAATTAACAAAAATTAATTTTAAATATAGAATGATTTTTTTTAATTTCTGAAAAATAAGGGATGTAAAAATCATCAAGTTAGATAGGTCCATTCATTATTTCATATTCTCGAATATTTTAATTCAAAAGTTATAGCAAAAAATAATGTCACTCCAATTGTGATGGAAAATAGGACCGGTGTTTCTTGCAACCATCCTAAAATATGCAACACTTCTTAATGGGTACTAAAGCACATTAGGGTAGAACCACCCATTCACACCAAGGACTCACACCTGCAACTTTCTCCAACAAAAGTTGACACAAATTTTCAACCAAAGCTTGAAATGTTTTTTGTATTATTTTTCCTAGTCTTCAAGGTTGGGACTAATAACATCATGACACATGTTGTCAAGTAGTGAACAATAAAGAGTAGTTCTTGAATGATAAGAATTGTAAGAGTCTATATATTGGATATAGATCTAGATCAAGTTTTGACTTCCAAAACTCATAAGAATTTCAATTTAAACTATATAATTATTCTAAAAAATTACACTCCTTTTGATTTCTATCTTCCTACATTGCAAAAAAATTAAATTGCTTTATATTGCTCCAAAACATGTGAAGAATTGTTGAAGTGGTCAACTATAGATGGTTTTACTATAGTCTATGTTTATGACACAAGCTCCATATCCACCAAAAAAAACTAATATCACTTCTAAATTGCAACTATTGCGGAAGGAGAAACATATTCAATATTTTGTTATTCGGTATGGAGTACAAATGATCATTGGATACTTTATAAAATTGAAATATGGACATGTATTACAAAAGAAGCACAGCCCCGTTCCATATAATTTAAGTTTTGGATGAAATATGCCAAACTTACCAAAACTATAAAATTGAGCTGATTTGGATGTAGAACTTCAAAATTCAATGCCTTAATCAATAAATCCCAAGAATTTGTGAACTCAATAATACATTATTTGAAAAAAGGATTTAACTTGTTTCCATATACAATTTAGTACACATGAAGTAAGCAAATGCATCTCTATTAAAAAAGAGGTAAAGAATGGAGGTTTGAATTTCAAATAGAAACAGGTCATGATAATTTGGATAAAAAATGCTGTGTGGCACTCACATTCTTTAAGAACTCTGGCAGTTTTCAATGTTGGAAACTCATCTTCCCACTTCCAACAATGGAGACTCATTTTTCTTCAATTTGGGAATGTCAAAATACCCACTTTCGCTTTAGCATTGGATGCACACAACTTTGAGTATGTTACCTCCTAAACTACTCTGAAACCCAATCTGGAGGAAACGAGACAAGATTGTCCCCTCTGCGCCCGTATCACAGAATTCTAAACCTCAAACCTCAGCACTAGGACGACCAAATCCTGCTCTTGCCAATGGGAGTGGGAAGGTGCACAGGCAATTAACTTAGAATGTTGTTAACTTGTAATCACTAACAGCCAGGCATAGAGATCGAATACAGAGAGGTTGGTTCTTACCCCTGAAGGACCAATGTCTCCTAGTTTCAAACCCTGTAAAGATATAGATGGAGTCGAATAGACACGGAGTACTACCAGAAGTACCCAATAATGAACAAAATGAAGATTGTATTAGTATTCAATAATTAACATTACATGAGCTGGTCACAGTAGAAATGAAAGTGCTAAAGTCTTCAACGACCTGAGCAAATGTGATAATAACCAACGAGGCCCAAATTGGCCTCTAGAGTTTACCTGCTTCTTGAGACTTTCGCCGGCAGATGGAAAAAACCCTGTTTAACAGAAGCTCCTAACGTCGCTTCCAAACAATGAAGAGCATACGCTCTAAACCAAAGTCAGCAAGACGAGGATATCTCCACATAGGAAGAGCCTGGACGAAGCATAGATGTCGGTAGATTGTCTACACTGGTCAGCAACCACTTCTTATACGAAACCAGTGAAAAGGGGTGATATCATGAGAGACTAGTTCGCACTGGAGGCGGAAACCGTAGTTGTATCTTCTTCCAGACCCAACGCTTGGAGGAATCCACAGATGAAGTCGCCCCATCCAGACATCAACATCTAGGGTCTCCAGATAAGACTTCATTGTATTCGAATCCCTACAGAATGCCCGGCCAGCGAAGCAGTTCCCCTATAATACTCCTATCTCTTATGTGCTTGCATTTCTACTGTAATAAAAATCAGTATGGCTAAAAATCGAAAATCGTCATTGTACAAGCTCGGCCAAAGAGACCACTTGCGGTCATAAGTTAGTGACCTCAACAAAACAACACGGTTATAATCGGAGTCAATTTTACCTCACATGAACGCGTGAACAGAGGGAAATTCTAACCCATGTCATGTCCAAATATGAATTGGAATATCAAGAGCACGGCAACATGGTCAAGTATACTCACCTATCATAGCAGCGTAAACGCGGAAATAGTGCGGAAATAATGCGATATACTAAAACAATGAAATGCTCGAACAGGCTGTCCACGACATAACCATTTAGCGTTTTGAAGACCCATCCTAATCCCTGCACACATCCATCCCATTTATATGTAGACAGAACACGAATGCTTGAAAAAGTTGCTTTTACTTTCCGAAATGTGCCACTCTAATAGGAAAACATTCCTGATCAATCAGGATTCCTGCACAAACAGACGTGGGGACCACTCTCTCTCAGTACACTGGGGTCTTCTCTACATCCTCCAGCACGCTAATCTTGTGAGGCTTAGCAAGGAAGTCCGTGAATTCCTGGAATGGCGACTTGGAGAACCGAGTTTCCCTCCATAGGTCAGGAGTTAGGAAACCGTACGTCTTCAGAAGACACTCGAAGGTAGCCTGCATGTCAACGTCGAAATAAGAAGCATGAAGTATAAGATCATCACGAAACATAGAATGAAGATCTAAATACATAATATTCGGCTCAGGGTTCTTGGAAGAGTGAACTAAAGCCATAGAATAAAACGACGATCGCCTGACCTAAACATCAACGAGTCATCAGACCTCACGAACCCTATTCGTAAGATTAGGTCAAACAAGGGGATGAGGCAAACGAGCTCACTCACCTTCACGAAGTTCCCCAGCGTCTTAGTGGAGCCTCGGGACGAAGTAAACACGTCATCAATCCCCGCGAACTGCAAGACCTTCTTGGGCACCCGGGCAGCCACAATCCCCGAGCCTCTCGGCGCCGGGACGAGCCTCACTGTCACCGAGCCACACTTACCCGTCACCTTGCACGGCACGGTATGAGGCTTCCCAATCTTATTCCCCCAGTAGCCTCTCCGAACGGGAATCACCGACAGTTTCGCCAGGATGATAGCGCCCCGAATCGCGGTCGCAACTTCCTTGCTACACTTGACCCCCAAGCCCACATGCCCATTGCTGTCTCCCACCACTACAAAAGCTTTGAACCGCGTCCGCTGCCCAGCGCGCGTCTGCTTCTGCACGGGCATGATCTTCATGACCTCATCCTTGAGCGCAGCCCCGAGGAAAAACTCCACAATCTGGTGCTCTTTAATCGGGAGTGAGAATAGGTAGATGTGCTCCAGGGACTTGATCTTGCCGTCCTTCACGAGACGTCCGAGCTTGGTGACGGGCACCCACTTCTCCTCCTCGTCGCGCTTCGGCCCGCGTCGGCCACCACGGCCGCGATCTCCGCGACCGCCCCTATCACCTCGACCGCCACGGTCGCCACGATCACCACCGCGACCAAAGCCACGGCCGAAGCCGCCGCGCTCACCGCCTCGCTCAGCCATAGCTGCGAATTTTCTTGCAGCAGCACGAAGCTCGCAGAAGCAGCAGCAGCGCTCGCGCGAGAGAAAAGGATTGAGAAATTCGCCACGAGGGCCCTTGTTTGCCTTGAACCCTAACTGAGCCTTGGTTTTCACCGTAGCTTCGGTACCGGTCCTGTTAGGCACTAGCTTCGGTGAAACCCTAGTTCTCATTCAATATGATGGAGTGATACTTTAACCCTGTAAGGACGGGTTGGTCTCCTTGGGCTTTATGAAATAGTGCAAATCATCTACTTTAAAATAATTCAAAAGTATTTTTTGGAGACCAAACTACTATTCATTATTTTCCCTTTTTGAATAAGATTTCAAGGATGAACAATTGCACTTCTATCTTACATTTAAGAATTCTCTATCATCCATCGAACCATTCAAGTCTGCAACGTCCTTAGAAGGTTGAGGTTTAGGGGGTGCCTTCCTATTCAATCCTTGATTGGGTGTTTTTTTGTCTCAAGGTACTTTATGATAATATTATTTAGTAATTATCTACACTAATTAATTTTTAAAATATTATAAATTCTTAATCTTCATGAATATTTCATCAAACATGTTTATAGATATTAACCTCTTTGAATAATATTGATATTTCAACTCTCAGTAAAAATATTCATTGAAAATAAAAATATATGGCAATTTTAACCCCTAAACTCTCTACAAGTGTTAATTTGGCCCTCTAAAATTTTTAGGAAAAAAAAAGATTTCAAATCAAGATTGTATTGTTTTAAACTTTAAAGGACTAAGGCAATTTTCCTATCAAAAACCACCCAAAATTGTCATTTCTATTGCTTAAAGAAAAAAACTTTAAAATTTGTAGGATTTTTTTCATATCTAACCATAGTATCTTATACTAGACTTGTGTATGAATGTGTGGAGGAAATTTCAAAACTTTGACCTTGTAGATTGCAAGATATTTGCATTCAAATAAAAGAAAACAAATATTTTTGTACCTTCCTTGACCAAATTTTTTGGCTTTGAATCTTTTTAGTTAAAATTTTTTGCTCTATTGATTTCAATTTTTTAATTTTTTGCTGAAGAATCAACTTGAAAATCTATGAAAAAAAATTCAGCAAAAGAATACTTAATTTTCATTCATCAAAAAATTGTTTAGTAGAAGCTGGTTCAAGAATGAAGAAAAAACTAAACTATTAATAGCTTTAAGATTGAATTGAACCACAATAATCCCAATGGTGAGGATGTTCTAGTAAGCAAATATAATCTTGTCTTACAATTTTTTTTAAAAGATTCTAAAAATTGCATTCAAAAATGAATTCTAAAGATTATTTTTTCAAGAAAGTTGCTTAGATTGCCCAAAAAACTAAGATTGTCTATAATTTTCTCAATATTAGTCCAAATAGAATGAATCAAAGCTTCATATGTAGAAAAAATATAATGTTTTGAGGAAAAAAAATGTAAAAAATTTATTTTGACTTTTTGTGATTTTTTTGTATTGCCCATAAACCTCCATTTTTGTTTATTGTGCCATAACTTTTGCTTATGAGAACTAATTCAAAAAAAAAATTATACATCAAAAAAGTTCTTGCAAAGATACACATTTTCAAAAAATCTCAGAAAAATTCACTCCAAATTGAGACCATAGGAACCTATGCACACCCAAATTGTCCCCTAAAGAGACAAATGGTGCTTTAGAGGTCAAAATTGTATTGGGGTTTGAAGAAGTAGGGAGTGATTAGTTAGAGTTGGGATCATGTGGTTTTAATGGTAGGGATATTCCAAATTATACAATTGGTTGCCTCAAAAGCTAATTTTGAAGATTTATTTTGGCACTGGTTTAGAATCTTTGACTACTATTCCATCTCTTAGACTACATAGGGTGCTACCAAGTTCAATCCTCTAGCAATCAATTGCAAAGAAGTAAAACAAATTCCAAAATTGGCAATCAATTAAACAATTGATTTATCCTTATATTGACAATATATCAATACAAGTATCTAGTTCTTTATATTTTGGCAATCTTAGAAAGCATAAGACAACCAATCTCCACCTTTTGTTTTTTCAATAATTTTCAACAATGGTTTGACCATTATAATATTTGAATCCACATAGGCAAAGGTCCCCAAACTTTTTTAGAACCTTTGGTCCAAAATGAACATGCAATTTCAATGGCAAACACTCAAGAATTGAAAATTCAATTCTAAATTTTATGTCTATTCATTCAAAACTTGGTAATATTGATTAATTCAATTCTGAATTTTATGTCTATTCATTCAAAATTTGGTAATATTGATTAGCTAGTACAACTGGGATGGTCAAGGATTAAAACAATCAACACAAATTAAATAAAATAATTTTTGTACTATTGTGCTCACACTATTAGAAAAATATAATTGAGAGTGTTTTTTCCTATGCAATTTTGCAATCTTAGAAAAGAGGTTACAAAAAACCAAGCTACATTGCAAAGCTATGATTTTCAAACATCTAAACAAGTACTAGCTAAGTGCTAGTGTTGGCCTATAGAACTATGCATGCCATTGCATTGTAGCTTGGTGCTTTAAGACTTCTTTTCTACAAGTGCTGATAGTGTTGTTGCAATTTCTTGTACAATTATTATAAGCTATACAAGTTCTAATAGCCTTATAACCAATTTGTTGTTTAAGGACCTTTCTCTAATGATTTGACTTTCTAAAAAATGTTTGTAGATAGAGGCAACTTTTGCTATAAGAGCCTTTAGCAAAATGTTTGACTTCCATACCATTTTTTAAATATGAAAGTTCAAACATCCCTTCTACATTACTACAATGCTACTTTAATGCAAGGGGCTTACAAGAAAAGAAACAATTTCAAAGTTTTAATAGTTTTCAATAGTAAAAAGGCCAAGCAATGTAATAAAATCATTTGTATAGTAAAGTGAAGAGAGATTCTCGATTCCAAAATCTAGGACTAAAGTTTTATTATGGATTAAATGCATGAAATTCAATATTGCACTAGATGTGAATTTCATATGAATATCATATCAATTTTGTGAAGAATAGAAAAAAAAATGCAAAATGCAAAATAAATTCTTAAGCCTTAAAAATATGGAATTTGGGTCTCCAAGTACAAAAGTTACATAAAATTTAAGTTCTATAACTCTTTTGAAGTTTGCATCCTAGAAGACAAATGAATGGTAAGCTTCAAGAGTAGAAATATTTCAAAATTTATATAGTCAAATTCTTTGGAAATTGGTGTGCTCATTTATATGATAATAGTAAAGATCCTATAGCCAAATTTTTCAGTAAATGGTTTATGGAAAAAGGAAAACCTATGAATCTTGTTTTGAGGTTTTCTTAATTAAGTCAACATGATGGAGATGTTGCAATGGTGCAAGTGATAGTTCTTGTTGCAACATAGGTTGCATAGCTTTACTAGAGAGGTCGGAATGATGCCAATTCCTTACAACCATCTAAATTGTCACCAAAATCATTTTTGAGGTTCTTGAAGATATTATAGCCACGTTACTTCTGTAATTCCAAATGACACCTAAATAGAATGCTATTAAAATGATCAATTTTGGCAATGAACTATTGTAGCTATCTTATTTTAATCTCAAGTTTTGCATGCTTTTGCATTGATTTACAACATTTTTGTAGCATTTGAAGAGTTGATCCTATGACCTTAAATAAAAATCAAACTATAAGTTTGAAACTTCATTGCTTGAACAATTGATATAAGACTCACAAAAACCTATAGAATATTTTGATGTGCTTGTTGTGAAGTCAAAGCCATACAAAGAATGAATGTGGACACAAGATTGTTTTAGATGATTTGAATGATGTCTTTGATGAAACAAGAATGCAAAATATTGACTCTTTTCTCAAAGATGATCTATACACATGGAATTAAGCCCTAGTAAGTGATTTAACCTCAATGAGGCAAGTTTGTTGTGATCTTTGTACCATTAAACTTGTTTTAATCTATAGTATTGTGCCCATTTACACTCATTCTCACAAAAAGTTTATAATTGGAACAATTGTATACACATTGTTGGACAAAGTCAAGGTGTTGGTAACATATACTGACAAGAAGCAAAACAAAGTACATTAATGAGTTGAAATTTTGGATGAACTATGGCTATTCTTGGTTAGCATCTTACTTTAAACTTGTGTTTTTTAATTGAAAGGCAAGGATATCAACATTGTTAATGAAGAGTGAAGGAAATATAGACAATCATGGATGGTAAATTTCATTAGGAGAGATTTGAAGGCATCAAAAGACTGCGAGTTATCTAAAATCCTCGAACTATTGGAATGTACTACATCAACAGTTTGATGTAGTTGAGAGATTGTTACATTAGAAAATAGTTTAAAAAAATTAAATATCAGAATTATTTTTTGAATATTAATTTAAAAAAATTTATACTGGTTTTAGGTTCATTAAAAAAAATTTAAAAATTTAAAAATTCAATCATTATAGGGTGATTGCAAGAAACACCGGTCCTATTTCTTGCCACAATTGGAGTGATGTTGTTCTTTTCTACTATAAATTTTGAATTAAAATATTTTAAAATACAAAATAATTATTATACCTCTCTAACTTGATGATTTTTACATCCCTTATTTTTCAGAAATTTAAAATTAATTTACATTTAAAATTAATTTTTATTAATTTGTCACAAACTAAGGTTTAGGATTTTTACTACGTTAGGAGTACACAAATTTAATGATCTAAAGTTGAAATTTTCATGGTGCATTTGCATAGTAGGAAAGTGTATTTCTACCAAAGAAAATCTAAAAATACATTATTTTATGTCCTCCACATGTGTGCAAATAGCAGTCCTATTGCACACAATTTCTAACCATTGATAATGGATTTGAGATTATTTTTTTAGTGAAATGTCATCACCATAAACTATTTCCAAATGGAAAACTTTTAGATTTGAGAAAAATAACTTTTCCTATTTTTTACAAATTAAAATGTAAATACACCCATTTTCATGAGATTTCCCACTTTTCTAGTTCTCCTACTTAGAAAATTTTCCTAAGCTATTCCTTCATAGGGTACCTTGTTCTTTAAGGTATATACATTGGACAATTTTTTTTCATCTTTTTTTAAAATTGATTTTCTAATTAAATAGTATTCCCAAAAAAGAAGCGTCCATTTCCAAAACACTACGGAAAATGGACGGTGTTTTTTGCAATGACCCTATAGATTGATTTATTGTTTGAAGACAATACATGAAACAAACAAGGAATGACCTTGAAACAATCCTCCTTGCCTTCAAATCTTTTATAATGAGTCTTCACATGTCTTACTTCATATGAATTAATTTGAACATAATTGTTTATGTGTACAAGCATGGTTGCTATTTTGTGAGCCTGTGAGCGTGAGCTTGTAAGCTTGTGAGCTTGCGAGCCTATACAATTTTTTGAAGATTCCATCTAAAACTTTTGGCAGAATTTGATTAACTTTGGTAAATTTTAGTGCCTATTACCGTGGAACTATTATCATGAACCTATTACCGTGGTCCCTTGAATAACTTTGTTTTACCATTTATTGTACTTTGCTAGATTTTATGAAGAAAAAAAATTAGTGACTAATTATAATTTTTTTGAAATCAAATGAGGTTATTTTACAAATTTAGATTTTTGCTTAGTCTTGCTTCTTAGTACTTCTTGGCACTGAGGGGAGTCCTACAGCTTCGATTAAAAAAAATTCTTTTTTTCCCCCACAATTGTGGGACTCCCCTCGGCACCGAGGGTACTAAGAAGAAAAACCAAGGAGAGTGCTCACAAAAATCTAGAAAAGCTTGACAAGTATTGTTTTAAGATGATAAATAAACAACCATTGGATCAAGAAAGAAGAAATGAATCCCTTCATTGGATGAACAAGAGGATAATGAGTCAACTAATCAATAATCTTGTGTAATGAAGTTCATTCTTTACAAAAGTAATCCCTATCAATTAAAAATTAAAAGAAAAATCTTAACAAGTTCTATTATTGATACATTAAGACAAAACTATAGGTGCCTACATTGGCTTTTGAGAAGACCTATGCTACTATAAGATACTCATGAACAAAATGAAATCTGGTGCAACTTACGACTAAACCATATATAATGAAATCATAAAAACAATTTTTTTTCTAAAATTTAAACAAGTTCATTGACTTAAAAATGAAGAGGGAATAATTGATGCCCTCCTATTGGCCTTGAGAAGACTTATAATGCTACAAGACATGATCAACCAAAATAAAATTTAGTGTAGCAAAGATTTTTATCAACAAGTTTTTTTTCTAAAATCTAAACAACTATAATAATAATACATCAATAAAAACCATTAGTACCTTTCCCTAGGCCTCAAAAAGATCTACATTATTATAGGATAATGATCAACCAATACTCTATATTAACTTAATTCCATCTTTATTTATTTTTCATATCAATTGAGTTCTTCATTTTTGTAATGTATACTTTTAAATAAGATTGAAAATTAGAATCTTCATCCAATTTCAACATAACCACGGTAATAGGTCCACGGTAATAGGTCTACAAAAATAGGTACTAAAATTTATTAGAAATAAAAAATTTAGATTCAAATTTTAAGATGGAATCAATTTTAATGAATAAAATTAAGTTTTATAATGCTTCTTCAAATTTTTAAGCTTTGTGCTCACAGAATCCCTGCTCTACGCTCACATGCTCATACTCACAAGTTCACAGAATAGCACCGCTGTGCGTGCAAGTGTTTCCTTCTAAACTTATACCTACAAGTTCAATTCAAAATGTTCAATTTTTCATAGTACATACTTAAGATTGCTAATAATTTTTCTATTTTAGGTTAGTCAAAGCCATTTTCCTAGAAGGCATTAATTTTTAAATGCAATCTTCGATTACATTGGTCTTAACTCCCCATGTAAATTTCTATGCTTATTTTGTTTACAATTTGGAGAACTTCTATCAATAGCATAATAGTTGAACCAAATCTTACTTGGTCATAGTAGAAATTACTAAGGTATTTGGTTCAACTACTATACTACTTGCTTGTGTGACAAGCCTTACATGTATCAACATAATTGAATCCTTGGTGCCTCAACCCTTGAGAAGCTTCTCATTTTGTAATGAAAAGGATCCTTCAAGCTACCTCACAATTTTATATACATCTATATTTTTTGTCACGTATGAGTTGCTACTATTCCGATTCAACTAAGCCACTAGCGTAAAAATTGATAAGAAGTAGCATATGACCATTTGGAATATGAGTTATTGTGTTAAAACACACAGCTATAATATAGTACTAGTTTGGACTATATTGAAGGTTGATGTCAAGCTATTTCTATTTGCAATAGACAGTTGTGACCCAAAGCTATATCCTAAAATTCCTGCATGTTGATGATGAATACCAACCTGATATTACAAAGTTTTTCTACCAATAATATGCAATCAAATGTTCAAAGAACTATTAGATGATTTTTGAAGCCTTTGGAAGATTGTGGATTCCCAGACTATAGAAACATTGTGGGAACTTCAAGAATGCTATCACATAAACAAGTTGACATGGTTGAAATACTACCATGTCAAATAATATCAATTATTATTTTTTAAATAATTGTTAAATACTTTTTAAATACTTTTAAGAAAATCAATTTTCAAAATTTTAATACATTTTGAATTTCTTAAAATTAAAATTAAAATTATATTATATTTTTTAAATTAAAAAAAATAGACCAATAGGGATTGGTTCATTGTATAGGGAACAGTCTTGGAAAACAACCCAAAAACAGTCTTTTAGAGGGTTGAAAAATCTTCTAATGAATGTCATTAATGGATCCATTTCCAATTTGAGAAGAGAACGTCCTCAATTGATCTATATACCATTTGGGAGCCAAAACATCAAAAACAAATTGATCTTGATATGACCAATTATAGATCTTAGAGAGATGCTCAATCTAGGGAGTTGGTACATTAGGAGATATTTGATGGCATTAGAAGCCTGCAAATTTTTTTGAGTTCTCATATTGTGAGAATGTACCATACCAATAGTCTAACGTGGTTGAGACGTTGCCATGTCAATTAAATTTTTTTAAATTTTTTTTTTTTAATTAAAAAATTCAGTTATAGGTTTCTCAACACTTTTTAGGATTTTCGGAGAAATTTTAATGTTTTTTTTCAATATTAAATTGTTTTTGCCAATAAGGTTGATTCATAGTTTTGGAATAACACAAGGAACATGTAGGGGAACAATCCTTAAATGGGCTTCTAGTGCCTTCAAATCCTTTCTAGTGCTTTAATAATTCAGATGTTTAGAAACAATTTTAGCTTGCTTGGAGAATTGTCAATATTAGTTACAATCTTGACACAAGTTGAAGCACATGCATATTGTAGCAATTGACATTTGAAACCGATTACTTCATTGCACTATCATGGCTAGTGGCACGCATTCCATGACACATCCAATCATTAGAAGGAAAATGCAACTGTATTGTGTATTTTTTCAAAAGTTTTTTTTCTTACAAAACATCATAGTAAAGCCAACTTCTAATTAAAGAATCCAATAAAGACTATTGCTTCAATTGATAGATTTCAATTGAATTTCTTTAAATTATTAGTGTTCAATAAGTGTTCAATATTGTACCTTTATGATGAAACAACTAATAAATTTCAAGCTACTATACTCCTTTGTTGGCTAAGTAGTATGGTTGCTCATTACATGCCTTATTTTTGAACAATGTAGAAATCAACAATGTTAGTATGTGAACATAGAAGTGTAAACATGTGAACCTTGAGCGAATGTATATATAAAAGTAGGTATCCTGCAACCACCAAAAGTGTTTATAACATAAATGGGAACATAAACACCTATAATATAGGTATTCATAGCATATATGCACTATTAATATAGAAAGTTATTATAATATAGACACTTATATCATAGGTGTGTAGTCTTCTAAACCCATGGGCTCACACTTCTATGCTCACATAATAGCACCCCTCTCATGAAAACCCAAAGCCTCTTTGTTTTTGGAGGTAGCTACATAGATAACATCAAAGTTTCAATTTTTTAATTTTAAACACAATTTGTAGATCAGTGGTGTATAACAACCACAAAAAAGGAGTTTATATGCTAGTTTTTTTAAAAGGGCATAACCTTGCATAATTATTAGCAACATACATAGCAAACACTAGTGAAAACCTAAAATATTTGTATGGGATGATATAGCTTGGAAATAGAATAACCCACCACTTCTCTTATGGATAGAATGAAGTCAATTATCTTGGTAACTATACACTCAATTGAAAATTCTCAATAATCCAACAAATTCTAATAATAAAATGACTTATATTGCCCAAGAATGTTCGAGTATGTGCTTAATCAATTAATTTGTCGCTAAATTGCTTTCACAACTACCAAGTTTGGATTGGCATCACCAACTCTATGGGAGTATTTGGGTATATAAGGAAAGTCCAACAATAGAGGTACCGATTTTAGCATAGAGGTATTGCTGCTACAAATGCGTACAAATTTTGGCCCTTGGAACAGTAAGTAGATGCCTTTGAGGCTCATGTGAAAAGGCAACATATGAATAGGGGCTCATCCATTCATTTAGCACAATTAGCTAGTGGCACTTGTCTTTATTAAAATGAAGAACTACACCTACTACAATCAAAATGGCAAGGGAATTGAGGTAGTATGAGATCCACCATTTTACAGCACCATTTATTTCAAATTTTGCTATCTAGATACATTAATTGCTTTAAATCTCCTTTTCTTACTATATAATATAGAATCATTTTTTTCTTTTAGTCTTTATAAATTTATTTTTTTTCACAATAGTCTTTAAAATTTTTAAAAAAAAGTGATTCTAGTAGAAAAATGTGATTTTATATAATTGGTCCTATTCTAGTTATATTGTTGGTGTGTGATAAAAAAGACCATAACAAATAAGAATAGACAAGCAACTATGGTACCTTCTTCATAAGCTCATCTAAAATCTAGCTATCTTTTAACCTTTTTGCTATTCCATGGAAAATCTATAAGTTTGTCAATATAGTGGTTGGTTAAGTGGGAAGCAACTTGCAATGGCTTTAGGAGCTCAAAGTTGTCAGCAACATAGTTGAAAATCTAGTGCCCATATTTTGTATGCCATTCACCTCTCTTTATGTGAATGGTGAAACTAGCTGTATAATGATACTACTTTCGAGACAAATTTAAATTTATAAATGCTAGCTTGCTCATTAGTTATGATGCAATAGTGGTACAAAAAAAATAAAGTTATCATATAGCATCATTACTTACCTTCAAAGTCATTGGAGTGAAAATAAGGAAGTTTATCATGTGTAAGCAAAAAAAAGAGTGAGTATGAGCAAGGGTGGGAAGAATCAAAATAAATGACTTTGCTTCCACTTTTGTTCATAAAATGTAAAGAAGTCTTGAGATCATATAATGGTAGTACAACTTTTCAACCTTTGTGACTTGAGCAATTGTATGAGCAATTCTAATAAACAATACATCAATTACAATGTGTTGAAATTGTCCCAAAACATGTATTGAGAAGGATGGATGTTAGAGAGTTTATCTATAAAGGTATAGAAAGCACAATTTGGAATGCAATATGTGTTTTTGACATAGAAGGAGTATGAATTGAGGTATTTAATTGTGGCAAAATTTTGTATTTATAGTGCATTGAATCCAATGACACATGGCACTTCCACTTCAAGATTTCTATTGCACTTTCTACATGTCTTAAAAGCAATAAAATAGGAATATATTCTACATGTTGCAATATGATACAATAAAACAAAAACTTGTTATAAGATAATTGCTTCTCATTGTGACCCCTTTCTTAAGCTAGCGTTGTATAAAATACTTCTTGCTTGAAATGCATTGCTTTTATTGAATATGAGAGTCTAAGGTCACTTAAGAAGAGAATACTCGTTTGACTTCCAAGAAGACTCATCAGAATATTAGTCAATTTACTGTAGTGACCAGGTAGACGACAACGTGATCCCGGATTGATGTCCGGTTAATATCCGGTGGATGCCTGACAGAGCTCGCCGAGATTTGAACAAGGAAGGGGGGCGCCGAATCCTGCAGACAATCCTACGGATCCCCGTTCGACCCCGTTCGATCTTCCTTTTTATGTCCCTTTGATACCCGTTTGATACCCTCAGCACCCTGTCGAGATTTGAACATGGAGAGGAAGAGCGGGGCCGAAAGCTGCAGCAGAGAGAGAGACGGTCCTCTCAACGTAGTGTTCGCCGCTTTCTCTGTTGCGCCGTATGGCCTTCTCTCTCGCCTTGTTTCCGCTTGCTTTCTCTACTGCCGCCCGCCCCCTTGCTCCACTTGCCATTCCCTTCCATTAGGTTTCGCCCTTGCTTGCAATTCTTTCCTTTCTCTCTGCATTTGTGTTTTGGAAGGAGGATTGCACCGGATTTTCTAAGGTAGCGGATTCTTCCATAGCGCACTCCCGGAGTTGTTGGATCGGTGGATCTGAAAAGAACACAATACAATGGCGTACAACGATGACAAGAGCGAGGACTATCTGTTTAAGGTGGTGCTCATTGGCGATTCCGCGGTGGGGAAGTCCAACCTCTTGTCCCGATACGCCCGGAACGAATTCAATCTGAACTCCAAGGCTACCATCGGGGTGGAGTTTCAGACGCAGAGCATGGAGATCGACGGAAAGGAAATCAAGGCGCAGATCTGGGATACGGCGGGGCAGGAGCGGTTCAGGGCGGTGACTTCGGCGTACTACAGAGGAGCCGTCGGGGCGCTGATTGTGTATGATATCAGCCGGAGAGCCACTTTCGAGAATGTTGGTCGCTGGTTAGACGAGCTCAGAGGTACGACTGACTGGGGAGGGGATTGCAAGAGAGAGGATGTGGCATTGTGTGACTTTGGGTTTTGGCGTGAAGTTAGGTTGGTTCGTTGTTGGCATTGGGAATACAGACAAGGGATGGTGTGTGGTAGTGTTTTGTGCTGTTAAGTCGTGGAGCTGCAAGTTTTGTTGTGAGTTGATGCTGGCGTTTAGTTTGTCTGTTATTTTTCTTTTTAGTCGGGAAGAATCGTTTGCGGAAATGTGTTAAAGTGGTTGACGTCGGGGTGTGGCAGTCCACTCGGACGCAAGTGTTGTGGTGATGCTGGTGGGCAACAAGTGCGATCTAGCCAATATCAGGGAAGTGTCGCAAGAGGAAGCCACGCTGTTGGCCCAGAACGAGAAAATGTCGTTCATCGAGACGTCGGCCATGGATGCCACGAACGTTACGAGCGCTTTCCAGTCGGTGGTGAAGGAGATTTACAGAGTAGTCAGCAAGAAGCCATTAACATCGTCACAGTCGACGAAGTCGAATACGGTGTTGGGGAGTAGTCAACGATTGGCGGGCATCGAGGTCGGGGGTGACCAGCCGAAGAGAAATTGCTGCTCTACAGGTTGAGAATTGGGGGGCACACACATTCATTTGCGGTACTTTTTGCAATTACAAATATTACTACAACTCGAAGGAACTAAAACCAGCAACATAGAGATTGTTTCATCACGATCAAGTTAGAAATTAGATGGTCTGTGAATCGTTGGATTGTGTTACATTTTTAGGCAATAAATGTGAATTTGGAATTTCCGGATTTGGGTGTCATTGTTGCGTGAGGGTTTCTGTATTTTTTTTAACATAGACATGTATTCTGTAACTGTAATGCACTATATTCAAATCTGATCCGACAACTTTCACATGTTGGTGGTCATTTAGACGCCCATTTCTCATCCCCCCTTTCGGTGCAATCAGAGAGGGTTGAGTGACCAGGTCGTTTATGTTTTCTGCGAATATATTTGTCATTTTTATCTCGAGATTTGAATTCGCACATTCACTGGTTTCTGAATTCGAACTTAGCTTCACTGCCGCTTGGGTTTCCAGTTCTCAGTAAGATTAGTCTGTTCTGGCTGAGAAAACAGTTCTTGTAAGCAACAAGGCAGATTTTCTAGAATTCGAAACGCAGCATCTTCTGAAATTTGTGTTATACGATTTAAGCGATTTTCTTATACATATTGAATTGTAGAGATTCACAGCTGACTTCTCCGAGTAATAACTTTGCCATCTGGTTGTTTTGATCTAAATTATGTCCAATTGATTAGTAATGAAAATGGAACACCTTTATTGCTTGAATGCAAGTTCCTACTTGAAAATCTGATTCCATCGAATCAGTCACCATGAAGTGTGCACTCTCTTGCCAAGATTAAAACCTTTTCATTGCATGTAGTTTCTGAAAATAACTGGTTAATAATTTTCAGTCTCTTAAATTTAGATACTGATTGTACAATCAGGACATGAATATGACAGTTTAGTATTGATATTTGGTGCTCTTGGAGGCAATACTCTGAAAAACTTGTAATTTATTCATATGGTGTCTAGTGAATGCATGGTAATGTGCATTGGAACTTTCTTGAAAGCTTAATGTTGATTTTTGATACACTTGGAGACAATACTTAGAAAATTTCATAATTTATTCATACAGTGTTCAATTGATGCACGTCAAAGTGCATTGGAATCTTCTTTTAGTTTGTCAATAAGATTCATTAAAAATAATCATGTTTAATAATCATAATTATTTTGTTGTGATTAGTGGCAATTATAGGTGTGTAGGCATTGGATGAAGGAGATGTTCATCCGAAGCCTTCCTTTCTATTGATTTTTGGAAGGAAAAAGAAAGATAATTCATATTATAAATAAAATAAATTCCCTAAATATAAAGTTTTTAATGTAGACTTGTAACCTAACTAGCAATCGATTTCATTATACACACAATTAATAAAATTAATCATTCTAAATTCCTAGTTAATCATTCTTAATTAATCATTCCTAGTTAATAAAATTAATCATTCTAAATTCATCCTAGCTTTTGTTATTCTAATTCTATTATATTTGTAAAATATCATAATTTTCATCAAAATTTTAAAAAATTCCATCAATTTATTGGCACTGATTTGCTTTAGTAAGTTTTCATCTATTTGTGCATGCTTCAATTAGTTTAATAAGTAGATCTTGTATTAAGGTATTATTATATAAAACATCATCATTTAGTCTAAAGTTTTGTGAAACTCTTAAATAAAAAAATCAACAGACCATACTAATAGTTTTTATGCTCAAATTGTATAATGATATCTAATTCTAGGAATTTTTCAATATTATAGTATAGTCTATTGGTAAGCTTTAGTTCATTAGTTAGGCTTACATTCAAAATCATCTTTTTTAGTGTTGGAATAGTATCTCTTTTGAATTGTAGATTTTATAATCAACCACTTGATGCAATAGACACTACATCAAACAAGAACTTGAGAGCTTTGGGTTAGAATTTGTGGAAGAAGGATTCCAAGACCAGATTCTAGTTATTTAATTTTTTAATGCATTTGGGACTAAAGTGAAGAAGTGCTTAAGTGTTTAGAATGATAAAAATTCAGTAGTGGTTAGAGTTGATACATTGTTAAGCAAGGAGATTGAGAAGGAATTATGGAAAGGATTATTAGTGTGTTATCTACTAGCATAGTAGAAACACTACAAAATAGAACACTACTAGCTACAATTTACAAAGTTGAAGCACATGCGCTAATCCCCTTGAGTTTGTACACATAACTCTATAATACTTCTAAAATGACTCTTAGTCAAGACCAAACAAATGTCTTGACAAAGCACCTGTCATATGTCTCTAAACATACATCACCAAATATGTCTGCAATAATAATTTAGAAATAATGGTAGAACCACTTCCTAATATTAGCAAATGAATGATGAACCCAATTATAGACAAAAAATCTCTCCAAGAATTTTTGGTCCAACCTAGATATAATAGATTCTTAGAAAGAAAGTATTCTAAAATTTCGTATTGGCCAATGTATGAAAAATGCTAGAAAAGAGCTCTTCTTTGGCATAAATAGGTTTCCATCAATTTCTTATTCAATTTGTCATTCCCCAAATGCTAATACATGGCTGCATGTTCTATTAGAGTGCAACTACTACTACATACACGCCGTTAGAGTAAAAAGACACAACAAAGCAATATGGAAGATAAGAAAAGTCATACTATCAACACAAAATCTAGACACTATATGCTTATGAATGCAAACACATTCAATAATAATCTACAAGATAATACTATATCTCCTTGGCTTTGTCTATGTAGCTGCAAACAACAATGATGTTATTGTAATATTCAATTCAAACTTTATGTACTATGCGTCAAAGGACTCCCATGTCAAAGCATTCCACCAACTACTCCAATAATAAAATCCATATATAAATGCCAATGACTAATTAATGGTGGGAAGTTGGACCACTCATAGTCATTTTAGTTGAAGCTAGAGGCACTATCCACAATCATAAGAGTTTTTTTCAGGGTACTAAGAGACTGTTTTAGCCTCGTTCTCCAATCTATGAATCAATGACTGTTGGTCAAATTTTAAAAATTTAAAATTTTTTTTATTAATTAAAAAAAATTTTAAAAATTATTATCTAATGTGGCAGTCTTTGTGCCACATCAGATCACATCAAATCAACTACTGGGATAGGTTTCATCGAATTCTCACAATCCGGGAACTTGTAGTCCCCCAACACAACTAGAAAACCTCTTATGTCCTCAATGAAATTTTTAGAAGAGCATTATGACCTTCCTAAAACTTCAATAGAAAATACTTTCAAAAAAATAAACACTATTGCTATTCAACATGCCAAGTCAATAATTCTCCACAAAAAAAGAAGAAAAAACAACCAACCACTTCCACTCAATTAAAACAAACAATAGGTGGGGAAATGGCCATGAACCATTACTTTTTCTTTTGATTGTTAGATTGGTGTAAATAATTGTCTCAAGTTCTTTGAATGGAGCCAATTAGTTGATAAAATTTCTTAGCGGATGACAATTCACTAATAGAGCCAAGCTATAATTATTAGTTTATTACATTATAGCTCTAACAAACCCAACGGAGTTTGAATTTATACTACATAGTGATGATATGAAGGTCCTCTCCAACTCATTGTAGAATTCATGACTTGATGATCTTTGACTTCATTCTAGCCATTTATACCATCTCAAGAATTCTCATTGCTATAGAAAGTCAAGACTAGAATAGATACCCTAGGACAAAATCTTGAATAGAAAAATCATAATTGATCATTTTCAAAATCAGGTTTTTGATATTAATTTAACTAGACTTTGAGATCCAAATTGGAAGACTCTACACATTGGTTATGGATTCAAAGCACTTTTTGGCTTCCAAAACTCATAGTAATTTCAGTTTTGGAAACAAAATTGTGAAAAAATTGCAATCCTCATATTTCCTATCTTTCTACATGGGAAAAATTTGCATAGTATCCTACTCCTCACATTTTGTTCGGAAGTTGCTTAACCCCTAAATGCCCAAGGCACCAAAATTTGGTGTTTGGAAAACTTTGAAGTTAAATAAAACCTAATGAAGTTGCTATCTTTAGTAGTTTATATTTTAAATTTTTTTTTGAAGTCTAATTTCAGTGTTAAAAATTCAATTTGGAAAATTAATTGTAGTGATTTTTCTATTCAAGATTTTTTGCAAGGATATTCCTTGCAATCTTGATTTTCCATAGTGTTGAGAACTCTTGAAAATGAGACTCAAGTACACTAGATTTTGGAGAAAAAATCACATTCAAAATTCATTTATAAGAATTGTAGAGTAGATTTTGAGAAGTCATTAATCGATAAAAGTTATGCATGTTATGCTCTTTAACCTTATAGTTTTTTGGTCACCAATTTTCAAATTTGACTTGCAAAATGAAGATAGAAAGACTTCACCTTATTTTTGCAATTTTAACACCCTCATGTTCAAACATTATAATCTTTCACTTTATAAGGGATTTTTTTTTTTAATTTTTTTTAAGCAGTCTGTAACTTGTATAGTTTGAATTTGTAGGGTTATAATTCAAAAAAATTGATACAACTTATCAAAATGTTGGCATTTTGTTCAATTTAGAGCAAATTTCAAGAAGTTCAAAACAAGCCTAGCGCATTTAGGGATTTAGTGATCGAGTATAGGTGGAACTTCTACCTCACTTGGTTAAAATTTTTTGAACCTATTGAGATAAACCATCATCTATGTTGGTGGAGGAGGGAACATCATCTGTACTTGGATGGGGAGATAAGTGTTGTGCATGCAATATCAGAATTGCCCAAGTCTCTCCAAATTGTGGCGTTGTCTCTAAGTGCAATTTATACCTTTTTCAAATTTTCGGGTTGTACGTCTCCCAACTCCACTCACTATAAAAAACTTGTGCTTTAAATGACGAATTTTATGTGACATCCAATGTAACAACTTGTATTTTAATGTCCAAACTAATGTCCTTCATAATATCAAGATGTTAAAGCGGATGTGAGTTTGGACATAAAAACATGAGTTGCTACATTAGATGTCACCTAAAATCCGTCATTTAAAACACAACTTTTTTGTAGTAACTCTCCCACCATTATAAATTCCTTCAAGGCCACGATGATCAATGCCAAGATTTCTATTGACGGATGTTGGATTGGGATCATTGTTCATGAGAAATTTAAAGATTGACGCTAGCTCCATCATAGGGACAAATAAAGGCTTACGTAACTCTACCACAGCTTCTTTACCATGATAAGGTACCTAATTGATATGATTGTACTTTATTGTATTGATGATTCATAAAAACGTTATACTAAAGTATTGTATATATGTACAAACAAAGTTAGGAAGTTGAAAGCTGCAGTAGAAACGGCGCAAAAAGAAGTAACTACTATCAAGCAACAGTTGTAAGAACTTTGTGTGGCTATTGTTTCTAGATTGCAAAATATTGGTGAAGCGCCGGGCAATTAGCTAGAGGCAAAGCATCACACCCACTAGATTCGAGTACTTTGTTTTTGCTAAAAGACGTGATGCAGGCATACAATGGCTAACAATTATGCTGATGGCATGAATCATTCGATGGAGCTAAAAGATTACATGTATAGCATACAGTGCTAGCTAACGTGTGTTAATTGCCGATTTTGACACTATTAGAAACCTATGTTTTAGATGATAAATTTTAGGTGACATCCAAAAGATTGATGTAGTTCATTGAGTATAAACTACTGAGTAATGAAAATTTGGCATCCAATTTCTTGTGTTTAGAGATTTTCAAAGAGTGTTTACAAGTTGAATTTGAAGTTGAGAGTCAAAAGTTCACTACAGTTTGCAACTAGTTTTGTAGTTGCATCGAGTGTTTGCAACTAGGTGATAATTGAGAGATTGTAGTTGTTGAAGAAGGATAATGACCTATTCGGAAATTACCCTATTAGTATAATAAGTTCGTTCCAAGGGAGATTGTCAAGTAGGAAATCTATGCTAATAGATTAATCCAATTTGAAACTCTATCACCAAAAACATTATTACAACGACACACTAAATCCAATGAGGCTTACAAATTCTGCACCTTTATATTTCATAATTTAATTTCACCACATCAGGTACACACATTTATACAAATTGGTGTGTAATTTCTTTTCTTATTTTTTTTATTAATTAAATTTTTTTCACTCATTCTTCTCAGATCAACTCGATCTTAATCCTAATCGGTACTTGACATCATCTTAAACCCGATTAGGAAGCAACCACCAACCAGCATCACTCCAAATTGTTTCCCCATCACATCAGAACAATTCCAATTTGATATTTATGCCAAAAACATTCCCACATACATGCATAACATGTTTATTGGATTAATTTTCCACATAGGAACACAAATCACTTCCCATTAGCTTCAAATCAGCTCCATATAGCCTGATATTAATTCCGATTTGGTGACAAATCACCATTTAAACATTGTAATTGTTTTCCATAAACTTCTTCTAAAATCTCCGAATAGGACCCTATTTGCAATTTAACAAATTGCTCTCTGTCCTCTCAGCTACTTCCTCCTACTTGGAATCATGTTACAAATTTAACTTCCTCATATATCACTAATTCCCTAATTGCTTCCATCATAGTAAATAAACCGAATTGTGGACTCAAAATTCTACAATGCACTCATGTCCCCCAATTCCTATACTTCCTAATTGATAATAATTCTTTTGATTACTCCAAAATAGGAATCACTTCCACCACCTGCTCCAGTTCCCCGACTTGGACACAGACTCACACACAAATTCCAAACACTCAGCACACACATCCACAAAAGCAAACACACACATTAACACACAATTTCCCACTTGGAAACACAAACAAAAACTCAAATACGCAGCACGATAGGCTGGGACTCGTAGTGGACACATTCAACACTGGGTGACAACCAAATCGAAACTCACAAACAAATAGGAACTCCCAAAAATGGTTACCAAAACTGCCCCAACTCGCAGCCTAACCACCCAACATTAACCAAATTGGAAACACAACCTAACTGCCAACCAAATAAACCCAGTTGGAACTGACAAGTGGCCCTGCCTCCAACTACTCCGATTTGACAAATAAAAATCCGACTTGGACACAAAAGAAATTCACCAACTGGAATCTGATCTGACCCACAATAACCTCAAATAAACCCACTTGGCAGACTCTATCGCATCCAAATTGAATTCACACAACAAAATTGGTTCAAAATCTGTACTCCCAATTGGTAAAAAAAAACATACAAAATCATCCAATTAGTGCATAAACTCCCTAAAAAGCCTTCAAAAACACAAAATTAACCCCAAAAATCCGCACAAAAAACTAAAGTAAAAATCCTATTAGGTTATCTACAGTAGTTATAGTGGACAAGTTGCAATAGTTGCAAGCTAATTGCAAAAAGTGGTAAAATTATTTCTCATCCGATAGTCTCTATAGAACTTCATTGATGAACTCTTCTGACGTCATTGCTGATGTGAAACTTGATTGCTGCGACTTGTTGCAACTAGCTTGCAATTGACTTACAACTAGTTTGCAATTAGATTATTTATAGATTTCAAAATTTTAAATCTATCTTTTTCTTAGATTAACAATCCAAATATTTATATTGATAGATTTTATTACTTTAGAAAATTTTACAATTTTATAGATTTTTACAATTGGTAGATTTTTGTAGACTATAGAAAATTAAAAATCTACAAATTGCAGAAATCTACAAAGTATAGAAATATTATAGATTTTCACCATTGAAATTCATTACACAAGAATGCTATAACTTATGATTCTTGTACATTTAATCTAATGGTATTCCTAACAATTGATATGGGATAATTGATATGAGACTTAATATAGTTGTTTCCTAATTGTATACTAATTGTTTCTTAGTTGTAACGTAGTTGCTTAAATATTAGTTGATTTCAAGTTACATGATAGTTGAAAACTAGTTGAATGCTAGTTGTAGAGTAGTTGACAACTAGTGGTATAGTCGCATTGTGATTGCAGGATAGTCGCATAGTTGCATAGGAGTTGCACAAATACATAGCAGTTGCACAATAGTTGCACAGTCACACAAAAATCACATAAATGCATAGTAGTTGCACAATAGTTGCACAGTTGCACAATAATTGCATAGATACTAGTCAACAATTGTAATAAACATTGGATGTAGAATACCTTTAGATTTTAAGAAAAAAATTCTTGTAAACTCTAAACTTCATTTTGCAACTACTTTGCGACTATTTTGCAATTACAACAATGTAAACATCGATTTGGTGCAAATATAAGACACTTGGGCTGTAGTTGTACAACAATTGCATAGGACATGTAGTTGCAGTGCAATCGATTGTAGCGGACATGTTTTTCGTCTAGTGGTTATTGAAGTTTGAAATTGTGAACACCCAAGGACCTCCATTGAGAGGTTAGAGGCTTCAACAAGCCATAATTTTTGGTATTTTCATTGAGATTATGTCGTGAAGAGAGAAGTGCACTTTGGAAATACACAAAGTATCTAGCTACAACTTTCAATTTAGTGTCACAAGAGCTTTAGGAACTCAAATGCTAAATGCTTTAAAAATTTAAAAAGCTAATAGTATAATCTAATCACTTATAAAATTTTATCTTATTCTAAAACAATATTCAAAAGTTATTAGAGAGCAAAGTGGAGGTCTTCTTTTCCTTTGCTAACCAACCATTGCTTCTTTAATTCTTAATAACTTTTGATTGCAAACTCTAAATATTATGATACAACACAATTTTTGCATTATATTTTCATTTTACGCAAATAAATTCAATTTGAAAAGTTGAAATAATTATCTAGCACCTTTCAAAGTTTTAACTCCAATAAAAAAACTAACCAAAAGTTATAAGCGTTGAAGACACGGCCTCCATTTTTCAAGTCCAATCTTTACTTCAAACTTTAGCAATTCATAACTTCTTGCTCTGTACTTCAAATGACAAATATAATATCTTTTAAAAAAAATATAAATAATAAAATACACCTTTCAAATCTCAAATCTCAAATAAAATAAAATAAAATAAAAAATAAAAAGTTATAGCTTGTTGAAACCTCTAACCTCTCAATGGAGGTCCTTAAGTCTTCACAATTTCAAACCTCAATAAATTTTGACTCCCAACTTCAAATTCAACTTGCAAACACTCTTTGGAAAGCTCTAAATACAAAAAATGTGATGCTAAATTTTCATTAGTCAATAGTTCATACTCAATGAATTAAATCAACCCAAAATTTGACCTTTTCTCTTTAATATGCTTCTCCATACACACAAAAAAAATTCACACTCCAAAAACATCTCCACAATGAGGAAGAAGAAGATGTCTATCAATCCTATATGGCCCTAAGTTAACCTCTAAAGGACCAACATGCTTCTTTTGGCAACATAGCAATTTTGGGCAAGTACGTGTTACTAGAAATTTTCATATTTTGAGACCAAAATTTAATGAAAGGTGTTAACGAAGAATATCTTGAAAGTCCAACAATTTTCGTGACTTTTGACTTCATAGTTGAAAAGTTATCGCACAATTTGTTGTTTATTTCTCAACTTGGGTAGTTTGGGTAGATCAAAAAAAATAAAAAATATGAAATTGGTTTTATAGATTTATATATATATATAGAAAGCTTTGAATCATTCCATTTGGATTAATGAATTAAAAGTTATGAAGAATTCTAGTTTGCGAGTAGTTATGGATCCTCTATTCTAAAATAAACTTTGAAGTCCTTTATTTTACCCAATTTTTAATATTTTTGGAATTAAAAAAAAACTGGTTGTAGATTGTTTACCACAACATTTGAACCATTGGGATTGGCATTTCAATTCAATAAATAAATTGTTACCATTTTTGTATTTTGAATCATTGTTTCTTTCTACTTCTTTCTACTTACTATGTTTTTTGTACATGTACAATTCCTAATAATATGAAATTTTTTTAGCATGTACTCAACTTGAATTGAAAAATGAATCCAAAGAGTTGCAACCATTTTGGACATTTTTCTTACAAATGTTGCCTTCTGAAGTGCAGCTGCTCGAATTTTTGCAGTGATAAAAAAACGATTTTTGTAACTTCAAACACTAATATCTTGCAATCTATATGGCGGAAATCTCTGAAATTTTTTCTACATCTTTTCAAAATAGTGAACTAAGAGTTCCTATGGTTACATATGTCAAAATTTTTTTTTTTTGTAAAATTTAGTAGTTGTCTAAGAAATTACAGTTTTGAAATAGATTTAGTGGGAATATAGTTGCAGTCCTTTAGGGGTTAAGTGGGAGATGCCTAAATGGACTTTCAATACCTATTGGCCATCGAATAGAACAAATACATAAGTTTAAGTTCACTCTTCAAAGCCAATGAAACCCAAAGGTCAAACTAAGAGATGAACTATTTCTAACTCTTAACCTCAATTTTTAAACATATAAATAGAATATTATACTAAAATTAGCTATACTAAACTAAAATTAGCTATTAAACTCTCACCAAAACTAAATGGAGGTAAAAATTGAAGTCAAAAAAGAGCCCTAGAACTTTGGATCTCATGACTCCATAAAAACCCTCTAGTTCAATAATTTAGTGTTGAACTTCAAAGCTAAATATAGATTTTAAAACTTGGATTTTAAAATCTGTTTTAAATATAAAATACATATACATTTTAAACAATGTACACATTTACATTATGACAATATAGTATAGACATGCAGTATTGGCAAAATCATGCAAGACTACGAGTGCTATGCCAAAAAACTGTGTTTTTGAGACAAAATTGTGAAGTGTTTCTTGTAATGACCCATAGCTAGATATTATTTTTTTAACACCATAATGAGTAGATAATTATGATTTTAGACTTGAAAAATAAAGAAAGTATTGAAAAGCTTTAAACAAATTATGAATCCCATTTTGTTCAAACATTGGTTTTTCAATTTTTACATGTCATTGTTGGTGTTTCTATTAGATGTGATTTATTAAGCAATTTATTGGAGATCCTATTGTTAGAAGTTTAGAATTTTCTTAGAATTTACAAAAGCTTTGGTTACAAAATTCTATCAAAACATGTTTTAAGAAGCTCAATAAAAGCCTTGGGTGTTTATAAGTTGACAAATGATGACAACATGGAGAATAGGCTAAAGTAAGAGAAGTATTGGGTTGTACTAAGTTATAGAAACAAAGGTTCATGTTGACCTTCTAAGGCTATAAGAGTTGACAATTTTATTCATCTTTGGCATGCCTAAACAAAAGGATTGGTATTACTTTTAATCTATCAAGTTCTACACCAAAGCTTCAATTGATGACTAATTTGACATTTCAAATTTAAAAATTTGAAAATCTATAAATTAAAATATTTGTTTAATTTTTATATTCAATTTATTTAAATAATATAATCTAAAATTTTTTAAATCATATTTCAATTTATGCTATGATATATTAATTTTTAAAATTTTTTAAAAAATAAATTGAAAAACTTATAAAATATAATTTTATAATTTTATATTTATTTAAATAAAAAAAATTCATTTTTTTCATTTTTATTTATATAATTTAAAATAATGAAATATAATATAGTATATTTTTGTATTTATTTATTTAAAATTTTACCAAATTACTAGCAATTTAAAAAATTTTGAGGGTCATGATCATTTCATGAGACTAATTAATCCCAAAATGACATTTGATTTCGGGGTTCAAAAACATCTTTCCTTTTGAAGTGTTGTAGATCTAAATGTCACTAAGTTATAGAGATCTTAACCATACAATCTTTTAGAAAACATGTTGTAGATGATGTGTATCAAATTTGGAGTCATTTGACCGTATAGATTGCAAGATTATAGTGTTTTAGTGTTGATAATGAATGCTGAAATTTTCCAAAAAACACATTTGAAGGTGAAATTTGGTTTCTAAACCTACTCAAAAGAAAAAACTTTACACAATGAAGTGATTTCAAAATAGTATGAAAACAAAACTATGGAAAAAAATTTCACTCAATTGACTCATTGTGTCTACAAAACCGTTTTAAAATGTCAAAAAATAGCAAGGAAAGTTGGAATAAAACACATCTAAGCTTAAACGTCCTTCTACTAAAATGCTCTTTAGTCATTTATTTCTTCTTGGATTGACATGAAATTTTAGTCACACATACTAGACTAGTATACGCAACTTTCCCAGGATTTTTTTTGAAAATTGACTCTTTATGAAAAAGATATAAGCCCTCAAAGTTCACTATAGTTTCAAAATGCCAAGATGTTGAACTTTGAATCGCTCCAAAACATTCAAAACAACTTGGATTGATATGAAAGTTTTATCACAATAAGTAAACTTCAAGAGGAACAAAACCCATCAAATTTTATTGAAAACAAACATTAGATGAAGTAGATACAAGCCCCCGAAGTTGCAGCCCTAAAATGCAGTTTGGTGAAATCAAATTGAGCTGTAAAGTTCGATTGGCCACCAAAATTTCATTATAACTTGGATTGATTTGAAAATTTTACCACACAAACTAGAAAAGATTGCACAACTTTTCCAAGAAGTTTCATTGAATTTGGACCTTGTATGCAAAAGTTACAGCACTTTGAATTGGACTTGAAACTCAGTGAGGACACTTTCTGTCCTCTTTGTCATTTTGGGGTTAATAGCATCACATCATTACCTAAATTGTTATCAATATTCAACTAAATCAATTTATCCTATTATCAAAGGGGCAAAATGAGTCTCATTGCAAAAAATTGTATTGCTACACTATATTTAGGCTTTGTGAAAAATAACATGATATGACAATATTTAGCCAATACTACTCTAAAAGTAACAATATTTTTAGCTTTAGCAAATTTCTTGACATACACAAATAAAAGAAATGATTGTACTTTATACAAACTTTTAATATTTTAAACAATTTTATTATAAAAATTTCATCTTTTGTTGAATTGATAATTTAGCATTGAGTTTTTTTCAAACAATTATTACTTAATTTGATCAAAACCTGCTTTACAATATATATGAATATAAAGGATTAGCAACCATCAAAAGTGTACAATAATACAATAGGATACCTTTTCAACTTGGCTTCAAGGACTTTATTTATATGTCAACTATATATTATGATATTTCATATAAAAGTATATCATCAATAACTATTTGCAACATTCAAATATACAATTCTAAAAAACTTATTTTATTCATTTTGTTTGATAATGATGAAAAATTATAAACATTCAACCAGAATTCCAATTTCAAAGGGATGAAAACATATATCAATAATTAATTTCATAAATACATCAAAATCATTCAAAAATAGTTATAAAAAATTCCTAAATTCTTCACATTGGTTAAAGTATGACATTCTAAGGAATGAAATTGTGAGAACAAAAAATTTAAATCCCATCCACATTCAAGTGAATTGTAATTTGGAAAATTTAGTTACATTTATGGTACATAAAATATATATATATATATTTCAACAACCTATTGATTTAATAAAAAATGCTCAATTACTAAGTGAGTATAGTATTTGTTCATTAATCCCTCCATTTCACTAAAAAGCTCCAAATCAAGTAGAATCTTTGTTCCACTAAAAAACTTTGTTTCTTGATTTTGACCATTTAGTAAGAATTTTTTGTGTTGAATGACCTCATGGGGGCAAGTGAAACAATGTGGGAGCACACCTTTAAATTTGCAAGCTTGGCCTTGCCATGTAAAGTTCATTGTATGAATTGCTCCTTCAAATAGTAGTATTCTCAATGCATTTAAAGATTACTTCATTGCTTTTTAAATTTGATTATAAAGTCAACTACGTTTCTTTATTGTGGATATTTAGTTTAGGGAACATGTTTCTAGATTCCAAGTGTTGCCACCACTTTTCAAATAATCTAAGATGATAGAGCCAACAACATTCATAAACTATGCTCAAAAATCATACTTTGCAAATGGATTTTGGATGTCTAAACCATAGCACCTAAGTAAGCTAGACATTTTGCATAGATTTAAGGGATGGGTTTATCATTTTTGAATGCATATATTGCTAGTACTATGACTAAAAATGCAATTAATTTCTCAAGAGAAAGATTTTTGGATTTTTTAGTGGAGCAGACGGAGTATGTAGAAAGCTTGAATCATTTAAGTAATATACAACATGAAAAGTTGTCTCAAAACAACTTGTGTACAACCCACATAAATGGAATAATTCATTGCCATTTGTTTTGGAAAAAAGTCCTATGGATACAATATCATCAAGAACAAAAAATGAAAATCAAGCAATAAATAATAACATTTCATCTTTAAATTCTATAATAGATTTTGTAAATTTTTATCATCTCAAAATTTCTATATTATTTAATAAAGATCCAATAATTGTTGATAAATCTAGTAGTAAAAACTATTCAAATGAAATAGATTTTAATTCTTTATCAAAAGTTGAAACTGTATAATATAAAATGATACATTTCAAAAAATGTGAAAATACTAAAGGACATGGGTCAAGTTTTAGTTGTAAGGATAATGAATCTCCTACATACAAGTGCACAAAAAATGGTTCATACAGATATGTTAATCAAGAAGAAAGTCAAGATTGTAAGTGATGACAAATATGTGCTCAAACGAGTTTTTGTATAAGAATTCATCCATAGTTTTGTCCAAATTCTCACTCAAAGTTGGATGAAAATAATCAATGTGAAGAAAATCAAGTAATGTTCCCATCTACTAGCCAAATAGAGGATAATTCATGTAGTAATAGTCTAATATTTAAATATAAAACTAATCTAAAATTTAATTATCAAGTTCTAGAAGTTGAATATGAACAATTACTAAATTCAAAAAACAAAGATTTTAGACCTATAATCAATTTGTGTGAATATGAACAATCTGTGGCTTTGGTTTGAGGAATTGAAAGCACAATGTTATTAGATATAGGTTCATCAATTGTAGCAATTATAGAAAATTTTGCACAACAATTAAAACTTGATACTTGATGTTAAACAATGATATTTTAGTGGCAAACGACAAAGTTGTTTGCATGGATAATACACTACACCTTGCTACACATCCCTCCAATTTTTGAGCCAAGAGAATAGCAATGAAATTTAGAGTTGAATGAGTGCTAAAATCTACTATGACTTCCCCTGTTAGGAGCTTCCTTCATTTCACTTAGTGAAGAGCATGAGCTCAAGTTAACAATACTTCATTAACGGTATTCGCTATGATCTAACCAATTGTTCTATGACAGTGTATGTTTATCACATATGTAATCAATTAAAACTCACATATGTTAATGCAATGTTGACATTTTAACCCCTAAAGCCCTAAACTATGTATTTTTTGGTAACATAGCAATTTTAGGTAGCTAATTATGAATGGAATTTTCTTTTCCTTCAAAATTTTTTCAAAACATTTTGTCTTGGAGTAGCTTCAAGGCCCAACAATTTTAATAACTTTTAACTACATGGTGAGAAAGTTATGGCATGATACATTGTTTTCATTACTTGGCGGGCAGTCTAGGCTGTTAACAAACTTTTTCAAAAATTATTTTTGTGAAAAATAAAATTTTTTAATTGATTTACAAAAATGATATCTAAATGGAAAGCTTTGAATCATTCTATTTTGATCAATCAGTCAAAAGTTATCAGGAGTTTTAGTTTGGGGTAATTTGTAGGTAGTTATAGAATGTCTATTCTATAAAAAAGTTTGAAAATATTTATTTAATTCAACTTTTAATATTTTTGCCAAAAAAATGAAAACATTGGGTGAAGATTGTTTATTACAATATTACAACCATTGGAATTGGCATTTTTCATTTCCACAAATAAATTCTTTTTCATTTAGTATTTTGAAGCATTTTCTACTTCTATCTACTTACTATTTTTTTCCTATATGTTGCATAATTCCAAATGATTTGAAATTTTGGGAGCATATACCCAACTTGCATTGAAGGATGAATTCAAAGGATAACCACCATTTTGAACATTTTTTCATACAAATATGACTTTGTGAAGTGTTGTTTCCTAGAATTTTTGCAAGGATAAAAAAGGATTTTTGTCAATTCAAATGTTAATATCTTGCAATCTGTATGGTAAAAATCTTTGAAATTTTTCCACATCTTTTCAAACCACCTTATTGCAAAATCCTCATAAGAGGATTTCTGGTCCCCAAGAAGAATGTGTCAAAGGTGTTCCCAAAAACTGTCCCACTGCTGCAGACCAGCCCTTTGCTGGTCTAAATTTTTGAATTTTGAAAACAAAAAATTTCAGAATGTTTAAAAAATAAAGAAAATTATTTAATATAATTTTTTTTCAAGAATTTTTTTTAAAAATATTAAATATTTAATTAAAATAATTAATTAATTTGTATTTTTTGATGTGGTAGTTGCTCGACCACATCAATACTGTGTTCCCAGAGTTCCCCATGTGTTCCCAACGTTTGAGAACTTGCAGTCTTATAAACTAGCTGAAAATCTTCTTATAATAATCACATGTATGAAAAATGTTTTTTTTTCTAATATTTTTTATTTGTATTGGAATTGCTGTTTTGGAACGTTTTTGTTGAAAACATAGTCAAAAACCTGTACTGGTTAGTGCAATCTTCCACCAACAATGATGAAGATGTAGAGTGGACAAAGCACAAAGAATATCATGAAGACATGAACTGTTGAAATCAAAGACTAAATTAGTAGAAGATATTTAACCCTTGAAGGACGGACCGATGGTTGCGAAAACCATGCATTTTGATACCATGTGACATCACCTACCTTGAAAAAGCCAAATATATGCATTAGAAGTCAAAGTATTGTAGAAGATCTTCCCTTTCCACTCCCAATACCGTGGATGAAAAGTTGCATTTCTGTCCCGGAAGGAAAGATTCTTTGTCATTCAGCGGACACCAAACGTCCACGGCGTTGTTTAAGGGTTAAATTTTGAAACTGGCATTCGGCCTCTATTCCAAGTACTCAATGCCTTTGTGAGAATCATTCGCCAGTACAGTTGGGTCCCTTGGATCCAGTCCTTTTCTTTTACTTTTTAGGAAAGTGCCAAGATGGCAAACACTTCAAATTTGGTGAAGCATTATGTTTCTACATTCATCCATCTTTTGGACTTAAAAACACTTTTCTATTATATTCACTCACTTTTTCATTCAAATTTGGCGACTTCATCCATATTCTAAAGAGACTTAGAAAATTTTTGGCGAGAAAAGATTACTTTTATCTGGCGAAAAAAACACTTATTTTGAAATGATGTAATTTAGTCCCATGGTGCTGGAAAAAAAGGCTTGCTTGGATTTGCCATTAGCATTACAAAATCAAAATCAACTTAGAAGGAAATTTTTGTACAAATTAATCCCTATGTGTTTGGACTCATGTCCAGAAATGATAATTTCAACAAAATCATTATAAAGTGAGAGCTATTTGGAAGTATACTTTGGATTTGAAATGCAAGTAAAAGTTGTAGAGATTGAGTTTTAGATTCTATCTATATGGTTAGATTTATCAATGCTATCACCAATATTTTTTTATAACTTTTGAAAGGAAAAACTCAAAATTCATTCAAAATTCAATTACAAGCAAACTATTGTCATTTTTTTGTGAATTTTGTTGGAAAGGATTTAAATCAAAGTTTTCTTAATGATCTTCTTTGAATTTTTGTGTTTTTTGATTCTATGTATGGGGATGCTATTTTGTGAGCCTACGAGGATGAGCCATGAGCCTATGAGCTTGTGAGCCTAGAATTTTTGGTGAAATTTTTAGTGATTTTTAGGGCGTGGACCTATTACTGTGCTTTAAGAATTTTGGATTTTTATATCTAGTATCACCCTCATGGGATTTGAAATTTGTGACTTTCAAAACTCTATTTTTCAAAAGAAAAAAATTTAAAAAATTTCAATTTTTTTTTCAGTCCTTTTTTTATTTTTCAATTTTTTCTTGCAACTCCATCACCCTCCAAAATCCCTCTTGATATTGAAAGGGGTTTGGAGGTAAAGGGCTTTGGAGCTCTCAAAAAAAAAAATTCATTTTTTTTTAACTTTTTTTTTCCCCGATTATGTTACTAGTTCATTTTTTTGGCAACTTTTTACCCTTGAAACCTTCTCTTGGTACTGAGAGATCAATTTCAGGGTGATAAAGTTGGAAAAAAAAAAAACTTTTTTTTTTCTTAAAATTTTTTTTACGACTCCATCACCCCTTGTTGGATTTTGGATTTTGAACTTCAAGAAAAAATTCAAAAATTCAAAATTTTTTTTGGAAGGTATTGAGAAGTCCTTTGGAGATAGTAGGGTTTGAAATTTAAAAATACATTAACCACATTTCCATGATCATAGGTCCACGATCATAGATCCATGGTCATAAAGCTAAAATTTTACTATAAATAGATTTTTTAAGAATGACCTCATTTTTTTTTCTCTTGGCTTAAAAAATTCAAAGTTTTTTTTGGTTCATTCTCTGGACTCACAAAACCTACGCTCACAGCTCGCAAGCTCATGCTTTTAGGCTCACAAACTAGCGTTGTTGATTCTATGACCTCATTTTTTCAATTCCAAGTTTGAACTAGAGTCAACCCAAATCAACCACTTGACAGACTTCTACATTTATAATTAAAAAAAAATAGGTGCTCTAGTAATACCAAATCCAACCCTTGAACACGACCACAACTTCATAAAGTATCTCAAAAAATTAAGATGACTTTCATCTTGGAAGCTATAATGAAAAAAAATGTGAATTTCAATTTGTATATCATTTAGAAAGTGGACATTAGAGTGCTCTAGGGTTGAATATTGTTCTAAGTTTTGAAGATCTTACCAAAAAAATATATAAAAGAATATAGAATTATTTGTAAGTGTTGTTGATGTGTGCAACTAATGTATGGATATACTTTAATTAAGTGTGCAATCAATGTGTGTAGTTAATGTATGTATATACTTTAGTCAATCAACTTTGCAAAAATACTAAAGTTGGGAAAAACAAATTTATCAAATGCTAAAAATAGGAACACTCTTTCAAAATTTATATTTCCATGATTAAAAAAGAACTAAACATTTTGGTATCCATGATCAAAATTAATTTATATTGATCTTAATAGCGATGTATGGTATTCCTCACAAGATATTAGATGGAGAGGTTCTAAGGTACACTAGATAGATCAACTTACAACAAGTGTTTAGGATAACGTACACATGAAGTGTAGGCTCCAAAGCACATGAAGTATCAATTTATGAAAATTAATCCTAGATGTTGAAATTGGTGAATTCCCAAAAAAGTGATTGTGTGACTCTTTTCAAGATTCCTAGAAGCTCAACCCCAAGATGCTTGCAAAGGTGGAAGTCAATTGAAGAAAACACTATAGAAAGTGGGACATCCGCAAGAAATATCTCTGGAGGATGCTACCAACCATCCTTTGGTGGTTGCTCTTTAACCCTGTAACGCCACTATAGACACTAAGTGTCCATTGGATGACAAAGAAATCTTGTACGATTGTTCATTCTTAGAATTTGTATGTAAGAAAACTACAATTGTTCATTGTTAGAATTTTGTGCATAAAGGTGAGGTTATGAATAGTGGTTTGGTCTCCAATGAATATTTTTGAATTTTTTAAAATAGGTGATTCCCTTGGTTTCCAAAAGCATGGTACCTCCTCATCCTTAGAGGGTTAACCCTGAAACGCTAGGCCTATGACCATTGGTTTCAAGCCGCACTCTTTGTCACTCTGTTTGATGCCATTTTGTAATTAGATGCATATGAAAATTTTTATTTTTATTTTTCAGAGATGAAACTGCATGTCCTCTATACTTCACAGAAATTTCAGATTTTTTTGAGGAAAATTGTATTTTCTAAAAAAATTTGAAGAAAATTTGAAGAAAAAATCATATAAAATAGAAATAATCTCAAAAAATCTGAAAATTTCACCATGTGTGAAAATTACAGTGAAAATCATCATGGTGTTAACTAAATTATCGTGTACATCTATAATTAGAATGTAATGGACATTAAAAATACAACCGAAGTGCAAACTGCAATAAAATATTCATTTTTACAAATTTTTCCAAAATTTCAATTGGAGTAGAAACTAGAGTAGAGGACCTTCATTTCATTAGTTGGGCTCAAACTCAGAAAATGTCATTTTCAAGGAGAAATTTTAGATTTTGTCAATTTCTCAAAATACACTAAAATGACAAATTTTGTCATCCATTTTCTTTAATTACTTCTCAACTACATGAAAACAAACATTAGTTAGACTAAAAACTCAATTGGAGACTCTTTACAACTCAACATGAAAGGTCATTAAAATAAAATGAAGGAAAAAAACTACTGTTTAGGTCCTCTTGAGCCCTGTAAAGCCTGCCGAACGCCAAAAATTGGCACGACGGTGCTTAGGGGTTAATACTCAGTCTCAGTTTATCTTCTTAAAGCGTCTCACCAATCCAACAAATGTGGTGGCAATTGTGTCTAAATTGCATGCCCTTCCAAATGATGGCCCACAAGCATTTCTGTCATCCCAAACTAGATTAGAAAACATGATGGAGATGACTACTTTGGCCACCAAGCTATGTTACATTTACACCCGTAATCACCATTGCCCGAAACGTTATCCACACTTAATATGAGATACCTAACGTACTTAACCCTTAAACGACGCCAAAGTCATTTTCTAGTCGATGAACTTTAGAGAATCTTTCTATGTAGGACAGAATTGCAATCATTCATCCTCGGAATTAGGAATGGACAAGGAAGATCTTCTACAATGCTTTGACTTCCAACATGTGTTTTTAGATTTTTTTGAACCAATGATTCCCACGGTATCAAAATTCCTCAATTCCACGGCCACAGGCTCGTTGTTTAGGGGTTAAGCACAGCGTCCACATAAAGCAGTGGTGTGGGAGACAGTGTTTCTTCAGTTTTTTTATGCTTGAGTCTTTCGGACACCGTAATTTGATAGAGTTTGATGAGCGGTTTTTCTTCCTGCGGCCGTCTATGGTGCTCAAAGGATTTCAACAGTGAAAATTAATGTGTTAAATACTTCATACATTGCGTTCGAACAATGTCGCTTACAATTGAGATATTCGCTAGCTAGGTGTTTGCCAGTGCTCAATGTAGAATTGGGTTTCATGAATACTGGAAAGCAATGTGCACCGCTGCACAGACTGTGGATTTTGAACATCCTTGTTCATAGGTCTTATCATGAATGAATGAATCATTAGTGCCACAATACAAGTAGTTTAGAAGGGGCTTGGAGCTGGCTGGTATGAATAACACGCAGATTACAGGCTTAAGTCCGTGGTGTTTACTTGATTTCGGAGGAGAAGTTTCACTCCGTACTGTAGCGAATGACTCTTTAGATACACTGCAAAGGAAAATGGAGGCGGAAGTATCAGCTAGCTAGCACTCCAATCCGGAGAGGACCTCCAGGTTCACTCCTGGTATACCAAGTTGATCACCCCACTCAACTTAGGTATTCGATGGATTTGTGGCCGACTTGCAATGCAGAGGACTTCGAATGCAACTGCGTACCGTGATGGGCATTACTTTGATATTTGGGGTTGCAGGCACATGCCTGGAGAAGATTTGGACATTGAGGGGTTTGATCGACTTGGGTTACTCGGTACTACGTGCGTGCATCTACACTGAACCTCACAGTTCATGGGAATAATGTTCAATATTCAAACTAAACACAAAACTTTACAATCCGTCATTTGAATCGACTTCGGAGGCAAAAAAAAATAGGGCCTCACTTTAATGAACTGGTGTGGCCCATTCCAACTGATCTGGCAACCCTCGCCTGCCTCTCCGAGAATTCCCCTGGAGAAACGCCTGTTTATTAACATGCATTCTGAGGCAATTTTTTATTGTACCGGCTAGAAATTCTTCTGCAGGAGCTCTTTGTAGAAGACCTGAATCTTGGCTTCTTGGCTTCATCATCGGAATGACCACCTCCAATAATCAGGAAACAAATAAAAACCAGTGAGGGTCAAGCTGCAACAAAAGAAAGTCAACAAAACAGCAAATGCGTGCAGCACAGGGAACTAATCTCCGGCCAGTGATTCCGGGGCAGATTCCTAATTCCGGCGTGAGTGCCTGCTTCATTGTTTCCGTAACCTCGACAACGCGTTTTCCTGCCCCATCCTTCCGTCGGCATGTTGTTAAGAAAGGATTTGCTCCACGACATCTGCTGCTCTCTCTTCTCTGCTTTGGCACTTTGCTCTTCGTCGGAGACTCTTCACTGGGAGCTGCTTCATTGGCTGCGGGGATATTCGTTGGAAGTGCTGCCGAATTGCGTTTGCCGGCTTTACTATTTCTTGTTCAGCGCTGGTTTGGTGGTTTGACGGTGGAGTGAAATGTGGGTCAGCTGGAGTGATCGGGTGCGTGCCTTCCTTGCCGGGCGATTGGGATGCGCACGTGAAGGTGAAGAAGACGTCGAGCGCCACTTGTGTTGCATTTCCGGATTCAGTTGATTGAGTCGGAAGTAACTAGCTTAAGAGCTTCATTGAGATTGACTAACATCGGAGCTTCTTCTGAGAGAGATTTCGGTGATCGAGCACCAAGTAAGAACTGCTTCACTTGCTGTGAGAGACTTGTTTGAAGCGTCGAAATCAACTGCGCGCTTGGCTGGGCGCTTGGGATTCTTGGAAAGGAGCCGTCGAGGCCCAGTGACATCGCATCTCACTTGGTAAAGTGCGCAATCCCTTGTTTGTGGGGGTGTTGTGGCTCCCTATCCTGTTCTTTCTTTCCTTTACCTGACTCTCTGAGAAACTGATTCGACTTGCGTGGTATCTTGACAGCTTGTTATGGAATATCTGAATTGGTTCTGGGGTTCAATTTCAGGAATGATTCAAGCTCTACTTTTTTCGTTCTTAGGGCTTCGTGTTAGTGGGATGCTTTGATCGCCATGTGGTTTCCTTGCTTGCACTTGCAGATGCAGGGTGATGCATTGGGATGTTGTTCAGATTTTGATCTTTGTTCTCATGATTCTCAAGTTTCACAGAAGTTCCAATATATTTTCTTTTGTTGCATTCCATGAATTTATGATTCCAACTATAAAGAAAGTCTAATCTCTTGAAGTTTTTGAAACAGTAGAGAGGAACCCTTTTAGCACAAGGGCATTGTTGTGTATTTGGGATTCCCTACTCAAGCACAAGCACTCGGTACTGGAAGAGTTGGGTTGAAGCTCATATGTGCTCTTATACGATGGGTGAATCTAGTGGCTCAGGCAATCAGATGACATTTGCAATTGAAACCCAACCTGGTCATGCCTCATATTTACCACCAATTTCTTTTAACCCTAGTGGGAGTTGTGTGGAGCAAGCAAGTCGTATCACTAGTATTGAAGAAATTATTGAAAAGTCGAAGTCTCATTGGAGCCAATTGGTAGACTTTGACACTAACAATGAGGTGGCAGAAGTGAGTAATATAGAGTTTTTCAAGCCCTTGCAAACACATCCCACTTGGGGCGGTTTCTTTGCAACCTTTGGCAAAGGTGAAGGTAGTTGGGGTGAATTGGTGATGGGCAAGAAGTTTGCCGAGGGTGGGCAAGGAGAGATCTATGACGTGCAAGTCAAATGGTATAATCCAAAAAATCGTAAACTTGCTTTAAAAGAATCATCTGAATATGCCTTGAAAGTGTTCAAGAGGGGGACTTTCTTGCACCAATTGCAATTGAAGTGGCCACAAGGAATGTTGCAATTTCAAGCAGACCAATTTAAACGAATCGAGCTTGGATTGCCTCCGGGAGTAAGATTCCATTGTGATATGATTCGTGGAACCTTGTTGGAAGATGGAAGGTTTGCTTTTCTAATGATCAAAGAGAAAGAAGATCTTCGAAATTTTATTGATCATCAAATGTTGATGAGGTCAAACAATGAGGGTCCATTTTCCAAAGAAGAGGCTTTTAAAAGCCATGTATGAAGTTGCATTTGGGATGAATCAACTCCACAATCGTGCCATTATTCATAGAGACATCAAAGCTTCAAATGTGCTTATATCAAAGAAGAGGATTTGTATTATAGCTGACTTTGAGTGTTCCGTTGGAGTTATGGGGACAGGTTTCTTTAAAGCCCCTGAAATATTGGAAGCTTGCAAGAATAGGAATACAAAGGAAGAATTATTCACCAAAGCAGCAGATATTTATAGTTATGGAATGACTTGCTATGAGATCTTGACAGGCAAACTTCCATTTGAAGGTCATCCATTAAATGACTATGATCTTGTGCTTCAAGGACAAAGGCCAGAGCTACCAAATTATATTGATGGTTGGATTCAACAACTATTGAATAGGTGTTGGCAATCAAATCCAAGTGCTCGTCCAACTTCTCAAGAAATATTGAAAATACTTCAAGCAAACTCAGTAGAATGTAGGGACGAAGATTTAAAAATTCAAAAGTTTGAAGTGAAATTTGGAATTAGAAAAACTTTGGATAGTAGTTCAAAGATCGTAAAAATCTGGAGATCATTGCTTTTAAAGTTGAGGTTGCCAAAACTATAGAGGGATGGCTCATGATGGAAATGCTATGAATGTTGATATATTCCTTAGAAAATTGGATATAGATGTAAATTGATTCCTTGAGTTTGAAGGAAAATTTTCATTCAAGTTTCAAATGCTTACAAATTTATAGGTTGGATTCAAAACTATGTATTAGCAATCACAAGTTTTTTTGGATATGTCCAATATCTTGTGACAAAAACTTTTGTAAGGTGATTGCAATAAAGACTTGTACTATTTGTTGCATTTTTTATTTTCAATATTTTTGTACTTTTTGTACTATGAGTCACCTTCAATACTATTTAGGGCATAGAATGTAACATCTAGATAGTCAATTGGATTTCAAATCTATTATTTAAACAACTTGTAATGTTCATTAGTGAATAGAAAAGATGAATGTCAATACTTAATTTTGTCATAGAAAATTTTTTATGAACAAATTGAAGGCACTGTGGAATCCTAATAGTACTATTGAGTCTTTTTGTGTACCCTAAAATACTATTTTGAGCCAAATGCTATAATTATATTAGAAAATGAAACTTCCACATTTTTATTTTTAAAAATTAGAAAGTTCATGTGAAAAATGGCCATTGTTGCCAAATAAGGGCAAAGACTAAATATCAAAGCAACAATGTTAGCATTCTTCCAAAGAAGAGGCTTTTAAAAGCCATGTATGAAGTTGCATTTGGGATGAATCAACTCCACAATCGTGCCATTATTCATAGAGACATCAAAGCTTCAAATGTGCTTATATCAAAGAAGAGGATTTGTATTATAGCTGACTTTGAGTGTTCCGTTGGAGTTATGGGGACAGGTTTCTTTAAAGCCCCTGAAATATTGGAAGCTTGCAAGAATAGGAATACAAAGGAAGAATTATTCACCAAAGCAGCAGATATTTATAGTTATGGAATGACTTGCTATGAGATCTTGACAGGCAAACTTCCATTTGAAGGTCATCCATTAAATGACTATGATCTTGTGTTTCAAGGACAAAGGCTAGAGCTACCAAATTATATTGATGGTTGGATTCAACAAGTATTGAATAGGTGTTGGCAATCAAATCCAAGTGCTCGTCCAACTTCTCAAGAAATATTGAAAATATTTCAAGTAAACTCAACAAAATGTAGGAACAAAGATTTACAAATTCAAAAGTTTGAAGTGAAATTTGGAATTAGAAAAGCTTTGGATAGTAGTTCAAAGATCGTAAAAATCTGGAGATCCATTAGAAACTTTTTGAAGTCTCTAGAAGGCCCTCTAAGGACCCGTTGGGTAGCACAGAGACCTTGACTTTTGGCTTTGGGCACGACTCCAGCGGTGCAGGGGGGGTACCGAGCAGCATGATGAAGGTCGCTGTTGGGAGACGGGGAGGTACAGAAGTGGAGAGAGTGCTGCTGATGTGGCTATACAGGTTGGACAATGCAGCCAAAAGGCCGGGTTGAATAATGATCAAGCATTAGTGCCGTGAATCTTGAGTGCACAATATTATATTTGTTTCCAAATGGAAGAAACATATTTTATTTGTTTCCAAGTGGCGCCAAAGTTAGGGAGAAGGTGCCAGCTCCATGACGTCCCAATCTGCATGGTTAGAAATTATATTATATTCCACTTATACATTTAAAATACTCATGTATCCCTCTCCGTGGGTACATGGATTGTGCTTATTTTCATATTACCCTCGCATTTGCCTCTATGTTTTAATGCTATTGTACTCAAATGCGCTTGAGGGTTGTGTACTGGATGCACACGTTGGCCCAAAAAGCAATGCACACTGATTGGCTTAGACCGCAACACTTCACAGTCACCGGGCCAGGTGGCACCATTGCTGCCCTCCAACCTCCTAGTTGGACTTGGATACTTTCGCTTCCCAGTGGCTGCCCCTCAAGGCCTTCCAGAGACTTCAAAAAGTTTCTAATGATTGCTTTTAAAGTTGAGGTTGCCAAAACTATAGAGGGATGGCTCATGATGGAAATGCTATGAATGTTGATATATTCCTTAGAAAATTGGATATAGATGTGAATTGATTCCTTGAGTTTGGAGAAAAATTTTCATTCAAGTTTCAAATGCTTACAAATTTATGGGTTGGATTCAAAACTATGTATTAGCAATCACAAGTTTTTTTTGGATATGTCCAATATCTTGTGACAAAAACTTTTGTAGGGTGATTGCAATAAAGACTTGTACTATTTGTTGCATTTTTTATTTTCAATATTTTTGTAATTTTTGTACTATGAGTCACCTTCAATACTATTTAGGGCATAGAATGTAACATCTAGATAGTCAATTGGATTTCAAATCTATTATTTAAACAACTTGTAATGTTCATTAGTGAATAGAAAAGATGAATGTCAATACTTAATTTTGTCATAGAAAAAGTTTTTATGAACAAATTGAAGGCACTGTGGAATCCTAATAGTACTATTGAGTCTTTTTGTGTACCCTAAAATACTATTTTGAGCCACATGCTATAATTATGTTAGAAAATGAAACTTCCACATTTTTATTTTTAAAAATTAAAAAGTTCATGTGAAAAATGTCCATTGTTGCCAAATAAGGGCAAAGACTAAATATCAAAGCAACAATGTTAGCATTCGAGTGTGGAGCGGTGAGCTCGTGAGCTGTGAGTGTGAATCTTGTGAGCGGTGAGCCCCAACAAGACTTTTATTTGGAAGAAGTAGATGGAAAAAAATTGGGCCAAAATTTTTCAAAAATATTTCTAAATTTACTATTTGTATGAAGTTCTATGACCTATGACCATATCCCCTTATAACCATGGATTGTCATGAAATATTATATTGAGTAGCCATAGATTGTTTAGGGTGTGTATGTAGACTTCCAAAGTTGTGTGCAAAGTATGAAATAAAAAACTTGATTTACAGTGAAAAAATTTTAAACTGCTTTAGGTGTAATGAACTCATCTTGTCACTCTTTGAATAGTGAATTGTATTTTTGGGGGGTGCATAGTACCGATATGCAAAATTGAAGCATATAAGTATCCTATACAGATTGGGATTTGGGACATGTACTGGTACAAGTGTACTTGTAAAGGTTTTGTGCACAATTTTCTAGATTAGGGTTTTAAGCTACATGAAACATTGTGTAGAAATTTCACAATTCTTGGGTGATTGCAAGAAACACTTGTCCTATTTTGTGTCACACGTTGCATTCTAATTTGTTTTTTGGCCATAACTTTTGTGTTTTAGCTCCGATTGACTCAATATTTGTAGGGAAGGTATTCATAACTATCATAAATCTTCCATAATTTTTTCATAATTTTAAAAAATAGTTTACTATCCAAAAATAGACCCCAATTGGATATCACACTTAGCAATTTAGGGTTTTTTAGTACCTGAGCTATACCTTTTTTTAATGATTTTAACATGAAATTTGGATGAGATGGTCTTCTAGTAGACTTATAGCTCTCCAGGGAAGGATTTTTAGAAAAAGTTAATTTTGTGAGGGATGGAGGTCTACAAAGTGAGCTCCCTTCTGCTTGTATTTTGAAACATATAAAATATTATTTTGGTAGGTTTTTTTGTGAATGACCATTCCATAAAGTTTTTGCAAATGTCCACTTTTTATTTTTTGAAAATATCTATTTTTACTGTTTTTCCCTAATTAAAACATGAAGGTATGTATTTTCTGGAGGTTTGGCACTTTTCAAGTTCTCCTACTTAGAGAATTTTTCTATCCATTTCCTTCAGTGAAAACCTTCATCTTAGAGGTATATACACTATTCATATTTTTCAAATTTTTTTTAAATTAATTTTTTAATTTTAAAGTACTCTTGAAAAAATCAGCCAAACGCAACAAATAGGACAGGTGTTTCTTGCAATCACCCTCTTTCTAAAAAATTTGGCTTAGGGTTTAGGAGTGAACATATGAATGTGGCTTGAGGTTGTCATTACATAGTACATGTAGATAGTTGTTAAAATTAGTTGAAAATGACACAAAGATCTTAATTGTAAAAGATGCAAAATATATCCTATAAAGAAATAACAAAAGAAGTGATGAAAGTGAGAACTTCAATGAGTGAGAGGAGTGGAAAAAAAAGGAAGTGAAGGAAAAATTTTAAAATTTTAAAAATGGGGAATTCGAAGGAAACCTTAGGGAAGTAAAGGAAGAAAAAGGGAGGCGAAGGTGGAGGAATGGATTTGAAATGGAAAAAATGGGGAGACAATTTTTTTAAATGGAGGGTAAATGGAAAAATATGGGAAAAAATTGAAAAGAAAATACTTAACAAATGCAACTCTAAAATGGAAACCAATAAATGATGGAAAAGAGGGGTGAAAAGACACATAAGAGGTTTTCTTACCATGTTGGGAGACTGTGAGTTCCCGGACTATGGGAACTCACTGAAAACTATCCTAGCAGTTGATCTGATGTGGCACAGAGACTGCCACATCAGATAATAATATTTTATTAAATAAAAAATAGTTTTTAATAATTTAAAAATATATATTAATATTTATTTTTTATTTTAATATTTTTTTAATTCTGACCAGCAGTGGCTGGTTCACAAAATGGGGAACAAGGTTGAAACAGTCTCTCAATACCCCAAAAAACCCTCTTATGAGAGAAAAAGAAATTCATATTTATAGAAAAATGGAATAGAAGGGTTTAGGGAATAATTTTAAAAAAAAAGTGTTTCATATTGACATGTGCAATACCATGATGAGATATACAGTTTGAACTTATACATATGCATTTGAATTAATTATCCCACATTTCCTTTACTTTTGAGGGTTTAGGGTCCTGTATTTTGTGATAAATATACTTGCTTCGATTCCATCGTCTTCATATGATTTCACGAGTAGAACATGTCAAATGATACAATATGGATGAGATACATTGAAAATAAGAAGCTATGCTTATTCCGAAACTATAATGATTCCTGCATGGACTAGGAGTACCTTCAACTCATTGAAGCTATAACTAGGGGCATGAATGAATTTATCATCATGAATGTCCATCTTGCAGAAATACCTGTACAAATAGTACAAGTGCTTGTAGTTCACGTACGGCGCTTGCCCTCCAACAGCAGACACAACCATGTTGACAAAGTCCGGGGATGTCATTAGAAGATAAATGAAGCTTCAAATGGGTTGTGAGTTATATACACGCTCTCAAACTTGGAAACTCTATTGAACTGCAAATATTCCAGTACACATAAGCAACTGAGGTGGCCGGGACTCTGCTTTGTCACAATTTATTTTTTTAAATCATATATTTTAATTTTTTTTTGAGAAAAAAAGCTCAACCTTTGTATGCAGGCCACTTAGCAAGCTTGCTGGCCCGGAAAGGTGGGCCACTTGGCTTTCCAAGGCAGGTTTGCTGCCTGGCCTTTCTAGCTAATTAAATTTTTTTTTTAATGAATATTTCAATATTTTATTCCCAACATAGGGAACACGGTCAAAATAGCCCTTTTGAGGCTTCATTTTGCTTCTAATGACATGTAGGGAACATACCATTGTCACTCAATAAACGTTTTTCTTAGATTCCATTCCAGTTTCTAATACTACTATTGCACCAAATTTGGGAAAAGGGAAAAGGGTCACTTCTACAATTTGTCCTCTAATATTCCCAACACTCTTCCATTTGTTTTGTTGTTCTATAGTTGGGGCATTTGCAAGTCTCCTAATAGTTCTCACTATTGGATGTACATCCGCATTTGGTGGAGATAGCTGGTCAAAAAGGAAAGGCATGAAAATCTTAGACATGGTGAAGAGCTTACATGGTAACAATGTCGGCTTCTCTTGGAGATGGAAGTCTGCATGCTACAGCAACAAAGTTTCTTCTTGATTGAGGTTTGTTCCACTCAAAATAGGCCAAACCTCAGGCACCTTTGGCCAATCAATGACCCACTTGTGCTTGGTACCTTTGACACATCATTCAATGTCATCCCAACGAAACCAAAAGTCTACCACCACCTCCCATTTAGTGCCATACTCTTTTTTTCTACCACAATACGTGGGAGCAAGGTTTCCCTTTTTCCCCTTTGAAATCCTATAAGTACAGTAGGGTACCAATCAAAATGGCGTTTTTGAATCCGCAGTGAGAGAAATTTCAGTACTGCCAACTTTGAAAGCCTCCCGAGAGCTCAAAAATTGGCATTTTACCACGAAATTTTTACCACAGCATCATCTTTAAGTTAATTATATGCATGCCAAATTTCAAGGCCAAAAGATTCACAGAAAAAAAGTTATTCAAAATCTACCAACATGGGTAGTGGTGAGAAACATTTCACTACTTTCAACTTTGACACCTTCCTAAGGATTGAGTTTTTTTTCTTTTTCCATGAAATTTTTGTCATGAAACAATATCCATGTTTTTAATATGTACAAAAAATTTCAAGGTAAAATTTTTTTTCTTAAAGAAAATATTTGAAATCTCCCAACAGGTGTAGTTTTGAGAAAATTTTCACAATTGCCAACTTTGACACCCTCCCAAGGTCTGAAAATTTTGTTTCATACCATGAATTTTTTTTTGGGAAGTCATCTCTATGTTAATAATATGTTCTCCAAATTTCAAGTTCAAATGAATTACCAAAAAAAAGATATACAAAATCTCCCAACATGTGTAGTTGCGAGGAAATTTTCACTATTGCCAACTTTGACACCCTCCCAAGGGCTGAAAATTTGTCTATTTTACATGAATTTTTTTGAATAAGATCAAATTTATGTTGATAATATATGTTCTAAATTTCAATTTCAAAACACTTACTCAAAAAAAGATATTCAAAATCTCTCAACATGTGTAGTTGTGAGGTTGAGTTTTTACATTCGTGTCAAACTTTGCTCCACAAAATAACACTATACTAAGGGCTCAAAAACTCCTCCTCACAACTACACATGTTGGGAGATTTTGTATATCTTTTTTTTGGTAATTCATTTGAACTTGAAATTTGGAGAACATATTATTAACATAGAGATGACTTCCCAAAAAAAAATTCATGGTATGAAACAAAATTTTCAGACCTTGGGAGGGTGTCAAAGTTGGCAATTGTGAAAATTTTCTCAAAACTACACCTGTTGGGAGATTTCAAATATCTTCTTTAAGAAAAAAAATTTTACCTTGAAATTTTTTGTACATATTAAAAACATGGATATTGTTTCATGACAAAAATTTCATGGAAAAAGAAAAAAAACTCAATCCTTAGGAAGGTGTCAAAGTTGAAAGTAGTGAAATGTTTCTCACCACTACCCATGTTGGTAGATTTTGAATAACTTTTTTTCTGTGAATCTTTTGGCCTTGAAATTTGGCATGCATATAATTAACTTAAAGATGATGCTGTGGTAAAAATTTCGTGGTAAAATGCCAATTTTTGAGCTCTCAGGAGGCTTTCAAAGTTGGCAGTACTGAAATTTCTCTCACTGCGGATTCAAAAACGCCATTTTGACTGGTACCCTACTGTACATTTGATGTTGGACGTCCGTTGCTAAGCTGAACATCTAGCATTTGATTTGTGATTGATCCTAGCAATGTACCACTTTGATGTGTCATAGTCACTTTCAAATGCTACAGTCACAAATTGAAAGGGATTGTCTTCACTCCATGATGCATTTAGTTCCAACGACTCTTCTAATATCTTAGTTGACCTTGTCCGAACACAGGGTTGGGAGAAGAAGTTTCAAAAAATATTAACTTCTAAGGTTGAGACACCAAATTGTGGGGTTTGCAAAACTTTGAAGGTATATAAAATCTAACCAATTTATTACTTTTAGGGCTTAAAATGGCAATACTCCATTGAAATGGCAAACCATTTTGCAACTTTAGCACTTTTAAAGTTCAATCCATGCAATCTTAAATTTATACTAGTCTTAGATGTTTGAAATCTAAACACGTCCTAGATGGTTTAGACCATGTAGTTTGAAATCTATATGAATCCTAGATTTTTGAGATATACAGTGACTTCAAAAACTGAGTCTATGTTTGGTTTTGTCTCACTCTATGCACCATATGTTGAATCTAAGTGGACAAAATTCAAATGAACAAACAAGGATATTGTAGTATCCTTTGTGTACTACAATCTACAAAATTCAAAGCAAAAAACAATTATAGTTTGGAAGTAAATGAATTCCAAAGCTAACTACCTTATAGACTTAGTTTTTGAGGCCGGATTTATAATTCACTCCAAAAATTGCATAAGCTTTTTATTTTAGCCTTGCTAACTTGAATTTTTTTGAATGTTATAAGACACCATTTAAGACCCACTTCCATTGGTATTTTAAAAAGATGACATACATATGAGTTAAAAAAATTATATATATAGCAAAAATTGTAGATAATATGAATTTGAATGGAAATTGAGGATTTTTAATGAATCAAAGACTTAAGATGTCCATTACTATCAAAGAAGATCTATAGGTTGCAATTTGAGTTGTTGTTGCATGCGTTTTAAATAGTTTTGACAATATTTGTTATAATACATAATTAATACAAGACATTATTATTTGTATTTAGCGACCAAAATAATTTTTTTTATTGCAATCTTTGTAAATCCAAAACATTATTTTGTAAGGGTTGTATATAGCACATTTGTTTGGATTGCAAGTGATTTTAAATTAAATGACAACAAGATAGTCATACCAAAACTTTAACAATATGTCAAATAAGCATTTTTAAATATCAAAACTTTAACAATATGTCAAATAAACAAAAATGACATCTAGGATTGATATAGATCTTCAAATATCTAGGCTATATATAGAGTTTTTTTAAAATCTATGACAATTTTAGACTATGCAGTTTCAAACATCCTAGCAAACATCTTGGATTAGTGTAAATTTTAGACATCTAGAACTCATATAGATTTAAAAAATCTATGACAATTTAGGATTTTAGACTATATGGTTTGAATTGTAAATAGTGACGAAGTAATAGAATGTCTCCATTTTAATGAAACTCGTTGCATGAACGTTGCTCTTGGAGAACTAACATCCAATAATTTGATTATGAATATTTCAATAGTTTATTGTTGGAGCTTCAAGAAGTGGATGGGCATCTAGGATTTCAATCTTTTTTTTTTATAGCTTTGAGTGTTTTCATGTCATAAATTTAGGGCTCAAATTTTTCCAACTCTATAAATTTGATTGTATTACAAATAGTGAATTGGGATGATATAAATATAGTTTGTTGAACTTTGAGAATTATGGTTTTATTAGAATTTTTCAATAATATGCAATATAAATTTAATGGAGTCCATTTTTGCACAAATGGTAGTCATGGTAGTTAAGTTTTGGATAAAGAGAAGCTGATATTACTTTCATTACCTTCTATGAATATTACTTTACACCAATTAGTTTTTTTCTTTCAAGAAGAGTAGTTCCTTCTTGTTGCCTTTGTCTATCAAATATAAAGTCTATTTATAGAAATAGTGGGTGATTGCAAGAAACACCTATTCATTTTGTTGTCCTTTCAATAATACTCATGTTTTTTTGGGGAGTACTTTAAAATTAGAAAACTAATTTTTAAAAGATTTAAAAAATAAAAATTATGTATACACCTTTAAGACAAAGGTAACCACCAAAGAAATTTATAGAAAAATTCTCCAGGTAGGAGAACTAGAAGAGTGCCAAATCTCAAGAAAATAAGTATTTGGATGTTTAAATTACTTAAAATATAGTAAAAATAAGCAAATAAAGAGTAAAAATGGACACTTGTAAAGACTTTATGGAAATGGTCTTGCACCAAAAGAAACACCAAAATTATATTTTATATATTTGAAAATACAAGTAGAAAGAAGCTCTTTTTGTAGACTTCCTCACTACTCAAAATTAATTATTTTGAAAATTCCTTAACCCCTAAAGGACCAAACTGCAATTTTGGACAACATAACAATTTTAGGCAGCTCACTACGAATGGAATTTTTATTCTTTTTCTTTGAAATTTTCACACAACATGCGCCCAAAGAGTAGCTTTAAGGTCCAACAAGTTTCATAACATTTGACTACATCATCAAAAAGTTATTGCATGATATGTGATTTCCTTTTATCTCTGGGCAGCCTGAGCAGATAAAAAAACTTCTTTAAAAATAATGTTTTGAAAAAATGCAAACATGAAATATTTTATTTAGAATTTTGTGTATGCAGGAATCTTTGAATCATTCCATTTGGATTAGTGAGTCAAAAGTTATGAGGAGGTTTAGTTTGAGGTAGTTTGTGGCTAGTTACAAAATTCCTACACTACAAAAAAAATTTGAAATCCTTTATTTAATTCAATTTTTAATATTTTTGGATAAAAATAATTGAAATAGGTGAATATTGTTTAGTACAACATTTTAACCATTGGAATCAGAATTTTTCAATTCCATAAATAAATTGTTTACAATTTAGTGTTTTGGCTCATTTCTACTTCTTTGAACTTGTTATTTTTTTCCTCTATGTCTTACAACTCCAAATGGTTTGAATTTCTTTTTGCATATAGTCAACTTGCCTTTAAGAATGAATCCAGAGAATAACCACAAATTTGAACTTTTTTTCATACAAATGTAACCTTGTAAAGTGCAGCTGCCCAGATTTCCATAGTGGTAAAAAAAGGATTTTTGTCACTTCAAACACTAATATCTTGCTATCTACACGGCGGAAATTGCTGAAATTTTTTCCACATCTTTTTAAACTTGTGCTCTAAAAAATCCTATGGTTAATTTTGTCCAAAATTTCTTTTTCTTAAAAATTTGGTAGTTGTCTAAAAAATGACAGTTTTGAAGTGGTTTTGGTGAAAACGTAGTCAAAAACCTTTAGGGGTTAAACAACTAGCTACAAGTCTGCTAGAAAATCACCTCATCCAAACTTCACTTGAAAATTCGTTTTTTGGGGTACTAAATAGTACTAAAAACTCCAAATTGGCAAGTGTGATATTCAATTGGGGTCTATTTTTGGGTAGTAAATTATTTTTGAAAATTATGAAAAAATTGAAGATGATGCATGATTTTCATGAATACCTTCTCTATAAATCTTGAGTCATTTGAAGCCAAAACACAAAAGTTATGGCCAAAAAAAGATCATGCAATGTGTGATACAAAATAGTACAAGTGTTTTTAGCAATCACCCTAGTATAGAATTTCCATAGAGCATAATAAAATCCACTTAATTGGTGTACATTTTTATTTGGAAAGAATTTATGGAGGTTGGTTTTGCAACATGTAGGTCTTAGCTTGCAACACATTATTGTTGTTTGAATAAAAAGCTTGCTTCTTCAATATTCCTTTATAATTCTTTATATCCCTTCATATTCCTTTAAACACTACTAGTAGTGGAAATATATAATGTTTTGTAGGTCAAGATGAAAGATGGTCTATTGTATCTAACTTTGTTAGATATCCAATAAGGTATGGGCACTTGAAATTACCACCTAAAATGTATAGAAGACATTCATTTCAAATGATAATTATAGGTGCACATACCTTAAAATGGAAACTTGCTATTTTATTGAATGAAGTTTTGCAATTGTATATTAGTCTCACCATCACTTAATGAAACTAAAGCACTAATTTTGTTTACAAAGTTAGAATTAGCTTCAGAATAAACATTGGTTTATCCTAAATATTAGTGTGTACAACAAGGTATTTTACAAGCGTTGCAAGGTAGAAAATTCATACTTTGTCAAAATCAATGTACAATTCTATAATATTATTTACTTCATTAAATCTTGTTCAGTTCAATTGTTTTTAGTCATTGAAATTCAAAATGTCTAATTTGGACTCATATTTTCATATAAAGGTTTAAAATTTTAGTTAAAATTTTTTAATTTTAAAATTGATCTAGTGAACATATCATGCAATGATTTTTTAAACATGTAGTTAAAGTCATGAAAATTGTTGGTCCTTGAAGCTACTCCTTGGGCATATGTTGTGTCAAAATTTCAAAGGAAAAAAATAAAAATTTCATTTATAATGAGTTGCCCAAAATTGCTATGTTGCCAAAAAAAATTGTAGCTCAGTCCATTAGGGGTTAAGTGGCATCATTCAAGTATTCTACACAACTTGCTACATAGTTGTTGTTTTATTAGTGTATGTTATATATAGATTAGGCACTTCACTTGCCTAAACTTTTTCGATGTCATGCATGTTTTTTTTAAAAATTTCTTCCAATCACAACATGACATGTGGCAACATCATCAAGAAGATAAATTATTTTATTGAAGTTGCAAGGAAAGTACAATATACATCTTCACATATATTCAATTTTAAAGAAAAGTTGACTATTTTAGAGCAAAAAAGGCACCCCAAGAAAGTGTAGATAGAAATGATTATTATCAAGCTACCCAATTCATCTATTGTGCTAGGGTAAATTACGCCTAATTGTGACCTAGTGGCAAAAACTAACCTTTGCAAATGTTCACCTAAAACTATTGAATGCCACCCTAACATTGTATAACCAGGTAATAATTATCCCCATGCTAGGAAGGTGTTATGCTTTCCTACATGCCTAGGAAAAACTTATCAATTAACTCAAGGATTGGGGTTGGTAGAGGAACCATACAAGACAATTTTATTCATTGTACATTTTGTTTTTTCAAAGATGCAAAAAAGGACCTCCACGTCATTGATAAACAATGTTACGAGAGTAATGGATTGATTTGGGTAGAGATATATATTCAACACTCAAGAAATTCATAGTTGAATCATTGGTTGTCCAAAAACACATCCAAAGAGAACCTAGATAATAATCTTTTAGATCTAGTCAATCTTTTAAAATCTATAGATTCTATACAACTACAAGGACGTTGTGGGGAGAGTGCTTTTGTGGTTCTTCTTGAGGCAGAATCTTTTTTAGCTGACTCAGATGGGATTGGGTATGTCTGGAAAGGGAGAGACCACTTCATTTTAAGCAGTTTTTTTTTTTTTTTTTTTTTTTCCCTCCCCTTGCATGTGTGTGTGAGTGTGTGCAAGATACCAATCTTAAGGGAGGAGGTCCATAAACTGACCATCTAAGGGCTGGAACAGAATTTTGGGCAGGTGAAACATCTTAAAATGTTTTTCAGTGAACTTTTCTAGAAAGACAGCTTGAATAGGCATCTAACACAAGTCGTTTCATATTTTTTGGAGCTCCGTAGAATTAGTTATGAATTTCTGAAGTCAATATGACATAGGGCTCCAAAACCATCCACCCCTTCAAATGTTCACTATTTGTACATTACTGTAAAGATCAAAAAGCATCATGTACCAAAAATATACATTTCAAAAGGTGAGCGGTTTTCAAGCTTGAGTGGTTTTCGAGCCTCCTCCCTTATTAGAAATAAATAAATGCAGAACGTTAAATCCTACCATCAAATGTGGGCCCAACAGGGTAATTTTGGGTTTTTTGGGGTAAAAATGAATAAAAAAAAACCTACTTTGTGTTGTGCCTAGCGTATATTCTAGACCTCCCTCATGTAATTTAGAGTCTCTTATTGCAAATATGAATTCAGAATTTGCAAAAAAAATTATTTGCAGAAAATAAGAAATTCCACCATACTAGGCCCACCTTCAATGGTAGGATTTAGTCCTCCTAAATAAATAAGGTAAGCTTAATTGCACCTAAAATTATATGAATAAGCATTTAACCCTAAGTGTCCAAATTCATCTCCATAATTGATAATTTCAGAAAAATCATTAAAAAGTACCATTTGGAAGAAAATTTTGAATTGAGGTACAAAACAAGGCTATAGAGTTTGAGTGGTAGATTCTATCCATATGGTTAGACTCGTAAATGCTATCACTAATATTTTTCTATAAATTTTGAAAGGAAACATTCTAAATTCCTTCTAAATTCAATTACAAGCACAATAATGTCATTTTTTGAGTAAATTTAGTTGGAATGGATTTGAAATAAGGTTATCTAAATATGATGATTTTTCCAATTTTTTGTGTTATTTAAATCTACGACCTCATTTTTGCAATTCCAAATTTGAACTAGAGTCAATCCAAGTCAACCACTTGATATTCTTCCACATTTGTAATTTTAGAAAAATATGTATTCTGGTAACACCAAATCCAATTCTTGAATAGGATCACAACTTCATAGTGTATCTCAAAAAATTAGGATGACTTTCATCCAAGATGTAAGGAGAAAGAAATCTAGATTTCAATATGTACATTGTCCATAAATTCCATGTTGGAGCACTCTAGGGTTAACCCTTGAAGGATAGACCCTAGCGACCAAAAAATTATCCACTTTGATAGTGAGGAAATCAATAGTTTCAGTAAGAAAAGCCAAACTAAAAACACTCATTGGAAGTCAAATCACTATATAAGATCGATCTCCCCTTTTCACTCAAAATTCTGAGGATAAATAGTTTTATTTTTGTTCTACATCCAAAGATTCTATATCATCCATCAAATGCCAAACGTTTGTGTCAATGTTTAAAGATTAAGCATGGTTCTTTGTATTAAATTACTTAAGATTTTTTCTGATCATGTTTGGAATGAGAGGTGAAAGTAAAAATACAAAGTGTCAAAATGAAGGATGTATGTATATTTCATTCAATAAAAATCTAAATTTATAAATTTTAGGTGATGTGATTGTAATAGAATTGTTGCCCCATAAGAAGAATCATGAAATCTTTGTATTATGAATCATGCAAAAACTTGGCAATTATTATATTTGATTAAATGAAAAGTTGATCAAAATTTAAATTTAAAATTAAAAAAAAATACATTTTATTTGCTAAAGATGTATACTCATGTGGATTCAAGAATAAAAATATCAATATTTAACTAGATAAAATTTAGAATATGGTCCCTACTATTAAGTTGTATCTTCTTGAAATATAACATGTTTTTTAAGCCTCTAAGAGATTATGTCATGGTTGTTCTTTGAAACTATTTCATATATAGCAAACTAGTCATTAGAAGAAATTTGAGGGGTGCAAGAGATTGCGAGTTCTTATAGTCTAGGAACGCAGTAAACTATAGAGTTACAGGAATCTGATGTGGCAGGGGTTAGGGGCAGTGCCATATAATTTTTTAATTTAAAAAAAAATGGATTTTTTTTGCATTTCAGGATCCAAAAAAAACACTTTTTTTTCCTCGAATATATTGGCTTGATAGCTCCCAGCCGTTTCAAGAACTATTTCGGGAACAATCCTGAAACGACCCTTTAGAGGCCTCAGATTTCTTCTAATGCATTGTTGGTTTGAATTTTTGAATTAAAAAAAATTAAAACTTTTTTTTGGAAAATATAATTTTTTTGAAAATTGATTAATTTAAATAATAATAATAATAGTAAAATTAATTAGTATTATTTGATGTGTCAATCTCTCAATTACGTTAGCTTGTTTATGTGGCACAATTTTCAGAGTTATCCTTAGTGCTCTCTAAGTTCCTACACTGTTCCCATAGACTAGGATCCCATAGTCTTTTGGAGGCTTCAAAAAACATATAAAGGTTTCTCACTTAGCATTATTGAAAGTTTCTTAGGTATCATTAACCTTGCAAGGAATTAAATGATCTAATGGATGAATTCATTATTAACCCTTAGAGGACCAAAGCCATTTTTTCCATCAAAAAACACTCAAAAGTCAAAATTGTCATTTTTATTGCAAATAGCAAAAACTTTGAAAATTGATTTTTTGCACATCTAACCATTGGATCTTGCATAGACTATTGTAAAAATGTGTAGAAGAAATTTTCGGCTTTGACATCATAGATTGCAAAATATTTGTGTCTAAAGGAAAGAAAATAAGTTATTTGCACCTTGCATGACTAGGAATCTAGGATACTCGACTTTGAACCTTTTAACTAAAATCTTTTGCACCTAGGAGTTTTGAGGTTTATTTATTTTTTGGTTGGAAAATTGAGTTGAGAGTCTAGGGAAAAAAATTAAAATAATAAAAATTAATTTTCACTCTTAAGAAAACTATTAAGTAGAAGTAAGTAAAAGTTAGATGGAAAATCTAATTTGTTACTATTTCTAAGGTAGAATTGAAATACTCATTCCAATGTTGAGATTATTCTAGTAAGTGAACTTAACCACGTAGAACTTTTTGTTTTTGAAAATTGAAAAAATTAAGTTCTAATTTGAATCTATACATTATTTTCTTAGAAAAAATGCTATAATTGCTCAGAAAGCAAGATGCTCCATAACTTTTACATCACTAGTCCAAGTAGTATGAATCAAATCTTTCAATGCAAATAAAAAAATATAATCTATGAAAAAAAGTTGATTAGGAAAAAATAATTTCAAATTTTTTGGATTGTTTTTGCTACCAAATCTTCTTTGTTTTGAGCTTATTATGGCATAACTATTACTTTGAGTCACCAATTGAAATAAAAATAGCATTCCCCCCCCAACCCCAAACCCCCAAATCCTAAAAAAATTCAAAAAATCATGACAAAAATTGAGGCCTTAGGAATTCATCCAAAATCCATTTTGTTCTCCTAGGAGACAATAGTCCTTCAGGAGTTTACTTACAAAAACAAAGAATACACCTACTAACTCCTTTATTGAAGTATTTTGGTGACTACCTTAGTCATAGGAGATTGTCTCTATACAAGATCAAGTACAATAATTTTATGAACCTTTGGAATGAATTTAGATACACCTTTGACTACGTTCACTTTGCAAATGTCCTCTCAAATGCCAAGTGTGAACATTCCTTTAATTTTTAACTGAACGTCATTACAATTGACAAAGGATTCCACTCTTTAATAATTAACTACACTCGGTGAACATCCTACAAATTTGTCACCATTGTGGCTAAGGTGGGTGCATCGAAAAGCACTAGATATTGGTATTGTGCCTACATACTATTATTAAGCTATTTAGATTTTCATACAATTTTGTTGGCAAAAGAACATGTTTCAATGCACTAGAGACCACGACATTTGGTTACCCTATGCAAAATTATTAACCCCTAAATGATGAGCTAGTGGACGTAGAAATTATGAATTTTGATACTATGGGAATCATTGGTTCAAAAAAATCCAAAGGCACTTGTTGGAAGTCAAAGCACTATAGAAGATCCTCCCTTTCCCCTTTCTACCCCTAATTCCGAGGATGAATAATTGCATTCTTGTCCTACACAGAAAGATTATCTATTATTCACTGACTAGAAAATGGCCTCCACATCGTTTAAGGGTTAAGGGTCACGGGGTCACAATTTGTTCCTAAAAGTGCTCCATCCAAATAGGTACATAAATCATTTTGGAAATGTACACAAACTGTAGATGGCACTTTTGGGTGATTCTTGGCAAAGATAACTAAGGTCAACAAGGTCAGTTCATGCACGTTATCATAGGCAGTTATTATTATAGCCACTGCTAAGTGCTAACTACCACCCATAGCGCATCTACAGTGAGAAGGATAGGCAATCAACACTGCTCAATAATACTATCACTGATGATTTGATTACTTTTTATTCGTTTTGAATGATCTCAAACAACTACGATCTAGGATGATGTGATTACTTTTTTATTTTCTAATGGATCTCTTAGAATCACGCATGCCAGAGGCCTGAGGGCATTGTAAACAGTGATAGGCCAAGTCAACAAAGAAAGCTACACGAGGCATATATCTGGATTGAACCGACCAATTCACAACTGCAAACCAACAAAACCAAATGGAACTAGCAACTTCAAACATGTAACCAGTCGAGTCGCGAAAACTCTAAATCAGAGCAAGAGACGTGGGAAAAGCAAGAAAGAAAAGCAAACAGAGCTGAGACCCAATTGAAAACACTGAATCTGATATTGTATTTTTATTCCAAGCAGGCGCAGTGGTACAAATATTAGCCCCGCTTGCAAACTACCGATATCAGTTCCACACAGAAGCAAAACATCCACACAAACCAACTACTTCGAAGGCAGTTGTTATTCGACACAATCCTGTGATAGAGGAGCCATAATTTATTTATATATGTCAAGAGGCAACCTCTAGACACTAACATCTAACACACAGACGTTGAAAATCCTATTGAACACGAATATCTAAAGACACATGAAAATACTGATGAAAAGTGGTGAAGAGAAGAAATTTTCACTTGGGATGTGTTGTTGCAGGAAATCGAAGCAGAGCTCTCCAACCTGGCAGCTCCATCGGAGTAAAAATCTGCCCGGCAATGCTCGAAATGGCATCCCTCGTGGAATGGTCCATCCGGCAGGATTTGCAGCTCTCTCTTGACCCTGCTATCTCTGACCACTTGGGCTCTATCAAAAAAGAGAGCCAGTGGTATACTCAATCTCTTTCACCCGTCGACACTAAAAAAATCACGACTGGCGAGAAATCAATCCAAAGACCAACCTCACTAAAGTGGAAATCTGGAAAACACAACACTCTACAACCAAACAAAAGCAGGTGACGAGACACACAATCAGACGGGTCGCCAATGCCAAAACAATGGAGAGGGACTTTCTCCAGAGGAAGGTAACGGAGAACCCGTATCCTCCGAGGAAGAAGACGAAGAAGACGAAGTGGAAGAATCCAAAGTATTCACGAAGTTGATGATTTCTTCCAAATTAGAAGACGGGTCCCCAAAAATTTCATCGATGTCGAAGTTCTCGCTGCCGTCGTCCCGGAATCCATCACCATCACATAAACTCTGCTCGTCGGTAATCACCGACGAGTTCGAAGGACTGGAGCAGTTGCTCATCATCGACCCTGACACGTGACCTCCTGCTCTAAAACGGAGGTGGTCATCAATTGCAACACTCGTACTGTCACAGAAACTCGCATGCTCCTCACGGATGGAAGGAGGAAGCCGCTCTGGAATGTCTTGAAACCCAAGGAGATTATCAGGCTCAAACCGAGAGTGACATTTGGTTGAAATGCCGCCCCCGGATTTCGCCCTGGAACAGTTAGGGTAATCAAGATTCCGAAGCTTCTCCTCAAATGAGGATCTCGCTAAGCTGCTGTGAGCAGGTACAGTGTCGGTGTCGGTGTCGGTGTGGTCGCTTGCTCCTTGTTCTTCTCGCTCGTCGTCGTTGTTGTAGTGACGAGGAAAGTTGAGATAGGCTTGGGCTCCACGAAAACGAAAAGACGCTGCGTCGTACGCAACAGCGGCCTCTTCCGCGGTATCATGGGTTCCGAGCCAAATGCGTTTCCGAATCTTCGGGAGCCGAATCTCGGCAACCCACTTGCCCCAGCTGCGCTGCCGAACTCCACGGAAGCGCTTCGTCTTCTTCGTCGCTTGAGCTCTAGGAGCCAAATTGTATGCACTCTGTGTAATTCCTTCCGGAGGAGTGATCTGCGTGGTGAGATTCTGCAAACGCAACAGATCCTCCTCCGAAATGGCTGGCGGAGAAGAGAACGTGAAAGCTCTGGGGTCCCTGAGGAAACTGGATATCGTAGGCGCGGGCGCGATATTGCCGCGCATGCTGTCGTGAAAGGCCTGCATGTCAGCTGGTGACGCCACCAGCAAGTACTGCTGCTGCTGCTGCTGCCCTCCAGGGAAACATGGTGCACTGGCTGCGCTCGTAACATGGGGATGTGGAAGGGAGTATGCTGGAGGGTAAACTGGGTGAGGAGCGTACAAAAAACCAAAATCTAATACTGGCCCAGGAATACGCTGGTGCTCAGGTTGGGCAGTGAAGGAAGGGAAGCTCGGAGGCTCGACATAAGTAGACCATTGTCCTCCGTTTGTCTCTCCACTTGGAGAACATGTGCTGCTGGGTGGAGGGGACCATGATTCCGCAGCAGACATGTCCCCGTCTCCAGGCACCATAGTAACGGTGTTCAACGACTCACAAGTATTTACAGCACGGGGGTCCGAACTACACGTCACTTGCTAAAGACTTCAGACGAGAGAAGAGAATAGACAAATCTACCAAGAACGGAATCACAAGAAACGAAACGCACAAAAGAAGTACAAACTGGGACGAAACGAGAGACGCGAACTGAGAGGAAAAGGACGAAACGCAGGACAATGGTTCAGAACGAGTAAATTCAAACCCAAGGAAATCACAAAGAACAACTGGAACGAAACTCCGAACTGAAAACTGGGACAAAACGAACACAACGAAGGACAAATTGTTAAAAAACAGGAAACCCAAATCCAAGGGAACGAACCACAAAGAAATTAGACTAGTACAAATTTACACGAAATAAAGAACAAGGTGTTTCAGAACGAGGAACACTGAAAACTGTCCTACCGAAAGTAAGTTCGTATGTACATGAATTGTGTTCCAAGAGGAAAACACAATTCGTCACAATCACATAAAATTGACAGTTAGCAAGCCTAGCCTACAAGACTGATCACAAAGTAAGGTCGAGGGACTCACCCTCACATCCCCCTCACAGAAGTTCCATAACCCCAAGCCAAATTCAAGATTTGCTCTAGAAGTAATGAAATTTCCCCAAGTGAGCAGAAAACAGACACAAAACAGAACACAAAAACAACGAAAGACACAACAACAGGCACGGACAGACAGACACAGAGGAGCTCACATCCTTGTTCGGTCACGCACCAACACGACCAACACCGATTACGCCATGTTGCAACTACATTCTCACGTAGATTCAACACGACGCAACCATACCAAGATCGAGAGCCGAACAAGGACGATCACGTACCCAGTCTCCGTGCTAAGTGAATTCGGACCCCCGTGCCAAGCCTACCCTGTGAGTGAGTGGAACACGCACACATACAACCGAAGAGTCCCTCCCACATCACCACAGTCGCGAGAATGACTGATCCGACCAACCGATCAAGGCGAAACCAGACCGGCACAGATCGACGCAGTCACGCTGCCCACGTGAGCAGGCAACGTCCTCAACGATGACGATAGGGAGCGACGGGCACTGTGCTAAGCCAGTGCCGAAAGAGCGAGAGAACAGGACCGATGTTTGAGCGCAGTCAGTGCGGGAGAGAAGGGGAACCTCCAGGAGTTGGCGAGAGGAAAGAGAAAGGGAAAGGATGGGGTACCTTGCTTTAAGAGCTGGTGAGCTTAAGCAAGTTGGTGGTGGACTAGGGCCTAGGGGTGCCGTGCTCCGACGAACTTCGACTGGAGGAGATGGTGGACGACGGCATATTCCACCGCTTGACTTGCTACGTTGCCGACTGACTTGCGTTTTACGTTTGAACTTATTACCGCCTACCTTTGGTCATCACTGTAATCAATGCGGCTGGGCACTGACGCTACAGTGGTGTGAGCATCGGGATGGACGGCAGGGAGCTGAGGGAAGAGAGTCAAGAGACAAAGAGACTACACTTTTACTCCAGGTCGGGCGCTACCCGCGCTAACTTTTAACCCCTTTTCGTTTCTCTGTGGGGCCGCGACCACTCACTGCGCGCCTGTCTTCGGTTTGTCTGCACCGCACTGTATCGGATGATGCGCTTCCATCCCCCACAAGTTAGAAGGGACGCATCTTCGTTAGCTTCCTTCGCCTAAAAATAGACAACAACTTATAATACACGGTGCATGTGAAAAGAATCTTAAACAACAACAAAAAGAATGGGCTACGTTAAAAGAGTAGGAGTCGAGAGCAGAATACCAGTCCCTGAAAATTGCGGCCATCTTTTTCACTTGCAAACAGTAGACCCGGTTGCTTGGTCGTGGCAGACAGCGAATGTGTAAAAGAAAAGGGGAACAGTAGGCTTTGTACTCTTTGGACAGGCACTCAAAGTACCAGAGATTTTCTACAAATTTTCTAATGTAGCTATAGGCTATCATTCTATCAATGATACTCTAAAGAGAAATAAAAAATACTCAAAATGGATAAAATTAATAAAATTAATGTGATTTTCTCGTCCCCTCGCAATAGAAAGCTGTTTCAATTCGAGCCAAAACATTTCAAGAAAAAAGAATAAAAAAGAACAAAAAAGATGAGGTCTCGGTGATGAGAAGACAAGAACTTTACTTGAAATTTAGCATTATGAACAGAAACTTCGCCATCAGGCAATTTCTTGCCACCTAAAAAAAGGTGGCCTCAGACAGCCTCCTGCCGGGATACATGATTGGCCTATAACAGGTAATGCTGCGTCACCCGGCAGCAACCACTGTAGCTTTCTCCGCCTTTCACTCTGGTTATCATTTGTAATGGCAGAAAGGGGTGTGCTCCCATGTGCCCGGCTAGGGTCGTAGCTGGCCCTTCCAAGGGGGTGTCGCCAACAGTGATCTTCAACACAATAATGCAACTAGGAGAACGCAACTTGGAGGCACTATTGAAAATGCTAGGTTGCAGACGTCTCTAAGACGACGCAGAAAGCAAGGCGTTACTGTATGAAACAAACCGCGATTTGCTGGAAGAGCAAAAGCTTGAATTAGCATGTTTACTCAGACTTTTTGGCCTTCTGAACAGTGACCAGGAGCTGTGAAATGTGGAGTCCTCTGCTAAAGGCCTCGTTGAAGAGAACCCTCGTCTGCATAGCCTGGAAGCCTGGTAGCCACGAAAGTATGGCCACAGGAGCCAGAACGATCAGACCCATGCCGAACTCGTAAAGACGACCCACATTTACCACAATTGGCCAGATGGCAGTCTTCTCAAGCCAGTCAGTTCGAAGCACAGTGAGAATCTGCAGGATCCCCCAGCCAGTGGGCACGAATGCGAGTAAAGAGGTCAGGAGGTCCTTCAAGCTGAAATGAGTGAAAACCTTCAGCAGCACAATAGTTCCGATAACTAAGGTGATGAGGATTGCTTGGATCGCTCGGTACAGACCATGCTTTTTGGTAGAATATCGTTGGCCCGCAGAGGCAATGATCATGTGGATCACACCTGCTACAAACACGTAACTCCAAGAGACAATGTACACGAATATGCTCTGGCTGGTCGCAGCAATTTTCAGTTGGTAGACGATTCCATATTGGAAGAGGAAGAATCGAAGGTTGAGGATTATGTCCATTAGCTTCCCCCAGAGTCCTGTGGTTTTGAGGTGCTTCTGTTCATCCATCCACCACCTTTCCCAACTCTGCTCGGAGTCCACAATGACGCCTCCTTTGTACTTAAGCCAACCGATGAAGTCGTCGAAGTCTTCCAATGTCTTCAGCCAGTCGAAACCAGAAGGGTTGAAAATGAATGGGCCTAGTAGCCATGTGAGCGCCATGAACCAACTAGTCAAACTGATTAGTAGGTAAGTGCTCGATGATCGATGGCCCCCATAAATCAGATACACGATTAGGAGAGCTATTAGCTCAATCGCTTTTACGAAATGACTTCTACTGTAAAGCCTGTAGATCACAGCAAACCGTTCATGCTTCACCACAAATCCACGGCCAGTTGCTCTGTACTGCACATCCGCAAATCAGACAATAAGGTATCAGTCAGTGTCACAATACAAGGGCTATCAATAACGAAAACTTGAGGTAGCGATGACTCTAGGAAGAGATTCAAATACAGTGGGAAACGAGAAGTCTAGTTCAAGCAATCTCAGATAAAAACATTTGTGGAGTTTGACGAAGAAAGATAAAAATACACAAGGTAGAAAGTAGTAGAAGATGGACGCAAATAGTGAGCCGTTGGCAATGAAGGCATTTCCTATCACGGAATCTCGGTGGAGAAGCAAGGTCAAAAGAAACTCACAGAAGCTCCACCATGGAGAAGGGTGCGACCGAAGTAGTGAGCCCGGGTGCCCATCGAGAAGGTGAAGAATACTGAAGCCAGCTGCAGTTGCATCGTGAAGAACTCCCACAAGGCCTTGGTGAAACCATTCTCCAAAGCATTCTCGACAATCATAGGTAGTGCTGTCAAGATTCCTAGTTGTACAATTAACTGCTGGTTCAAGGAGGCTAATAATGCTGTGTTGCTCAAAACCTTTGAGTTTGTCAATGAGGACTCTACCCCACTCACAGCTAGATAGAAACGACCCCATAAGAAGGCAAATACTGTAAGAACGACCATCAAGTTATTGATAAAAAATCCCACGGTCGTGTAGTAGAATGACAACATTCGGAAGAAATCAAGTCGGTGACCCAGGCGATACACATCTCGACTCAACACTTGTTCACCATTACCACTCGCCACTTTGGCCTCAAACAAGGCAATTTGGTTAAGTCCCACGTCCCTGCCCTTGCCAGCCTGCTCAACCAATTCAACCTTCTGTGAGTACATGTCTCCACTTGCTACAGTAAAATAGCTTACAGCAGCAGCTGCCATGCGGCTATGAGTCAAAACATCTAGCTTCTGAAATATTAGTTGGTACTGTCATGGTCGATGCACTAACGGTAGACAGTTCTAAACAGAAGACCAATTTGGAAGAATCAGCGGACAATCGATACTGGAGCAGAAACGACACCTGAATGTATTCATGATGGGTAACAGTGCCACCTCGCTGGGTGCAATTGAAGCCAGCAAAAATATCTTCACTAATATTGATGGTTCGAGATGCTTTGCTGATACCTCCTCGACTCATAAACCACAGCCTGTTGAAAACATCAGGATGCCCATAATGCATTCGAATCTTCAATGGGTTGGCCAGAACACGCTGCCCTAGGGTCACAAAACTAGTTTCTTGAGCTGACATGAACCAAGCTAGCGATGAGACTGAACCCGTGAAGACATGCTCCCGGACTCCCAAAATTGTGGGTTTGCGGACACCATGACGCTTGTCAAATTCTTGCAAGAGGTTACGCATTTTCAGAGCCTCCTCAAAGTACATTTCCTGGAACATAACAAACCAAATCATTAGATTCAATTTCAAGTCGTTTGGTAGTACTATTTCAATTAAAGCCGAGACTAAGTCTAGAGGGGAGTGGCAATTACAGGGCTCCCCACCATCGAGGAAGAAACTGCCTAGGAAAAGAAAGCAGACAAAGAATAATGGCAGTTTAAGAAAATGATCTTAAGAAATTTATCACACATTTTCTACTGCAAACGAAACAAAACCGCTCCAAATCCCAACAATCATCAACTATTCTAGACGATCACCATTTGCTCTACTTGCAGTACAAAAGTGTCATTACCTGGTTCATGTCAATCGTTTGAACAGCATCACCTCTTGTGAAGATGAGAGCATGGTTTTGATTCTCTGGTTTTCCTTCCCCAAGCTTCAGCTTTCCAGGCAACTCAACTCGAAAAATCTCCACCTCCATATTGGCAGTCCGGTCGTACTTCACTAGAACAGAGAAATATTGATTGCCCGTAGGTGTCGCCACTTCATCCACGTATGCAATTCGGAGACCTTTGTAAGTTTTCAAAAGATATGCAATACCTTTCGCCTGATTTCCTTCTTTCTTCTTTCCTTCTTTCTCCTGTTCTTCTTTCTTTTGTTTCCCATAAAGTTGAGCAGCCACCACGTACGTGAATTTCATGGCAGCAGTAGCAAGCACTTGCCTCTCCCTTGTATCATCTGAAATTCTCTCTTCCTGCCGCCTGCTGGACCCTTCACTGACATTGCTGGAAGCTCGAGCTATCATTTCCTTAAACCCTAATGCTTCATTTAAATCCTTTTCCGTTGCTGCATCTAAGAAAGCCTGACATTCAAGAGCTCTGCAAAGAACAAAGGCACAATTTAGTTAGTATTCACTTGTATTACAACTAGAATGACCGACGGAAATCATATTGCACTCCAACAACACTTACAGTAGTTACCACTGATTCCTTATAAAATCCGCAAAGAGCACAGAGACCGCACTCACGGTTTAACAAATAGCAGAAGGAAAAGAAACAGGCACATGGACAAGATCGTACCTCTCGTAGTACATCATTCCACGCACAGTGCGTGCAAGTGTTTGTCCTCGATAAGAGGCCCACAGACAAAGTTCAAGACCATCTTCTTCAATGGTTTTTTCCTTCCCCGATTTTTTCTTTGCCTTTGAATCATGTTTCATTTGACTACCACCTTCTGCAGCAGCATCTTGTCCACTCATACGATTTATGAATTGCTTGTCAGTCTCTTCTAGACCTGAGAACCGTTCCTTGAAATGTTTCCAATCATCTGCAAACAACGACCAAATGTTAAACAGAAAAACAATTTCTATGAGACTTTAATACGTAATCTTCATGAAGAACAAAACACACAAAGAAAAGTCACTATCCATGAGTATTACAATTATAAGATTCAAAGCCCCAGAAATGACAAGAAGATTAGTTTCTGCTGTGGAACCAACCCGCGAAGACAGTTCGAAGATAAAACAACGTGTCGATGCCATCTTCATTTGTTTTGTTCAGATCTTCCAAGGAGTAAATCACCTCCTCTTCATAATAAGGAGTCAAAACACTAAAAGCAAACATCTTCTCCACCTACAAAAAATCAAGAATCAATAATAACATCAGAACCAGGAAGATAACCGCATCTTGACGAAATGCGCAAGAAAAGAGGTGCAGATTGCCGTCCCGCTTCATATCAATTACCTTAAATGACCTGCTTAATGCAGCACGATTGACATCACTCTCTCAAAGTGGCTACGATATGACCTATTGAAAGCCAGGAGCTAAACTTATTTCAAACAACAATCTCGAGCCTTCTTTGCACTAAAATGGACCTGCAATACAAATATCCTCCATATAACTACCTATATTTCCAACACTGCTAACACACTGTTCTTACATGAAAAACTTGCACGTGCTAAACCAACCTGTGGGGCTCGTGGCATCGTCATGAAGAGAGAATTGGCAAAAAATGAGATGCGGCGCCGGGCTTCCAAACCCTTGGGAACACTCAGCAGGGTATCTTTAGTCTCTAAGGTGGTTTGCAGCCGCTTGAGTTGCTTGTAGAAGTTCTTATCTCCCGTGCCAGGTAACACTACCGAATCTTTGAAGACAGTAGCTGTACTCAAACGCTGACGAGCAAAGTTCTCTTTGATAAGAGTCCTCTCTTCGGCTTTGGAAAATTCATTGACAACATAGTGCCACAAAGTCTGCAAAGCTTTAACCACCTAGACAGCAGAGAAAAGTCACATTTACTGCCGAAACTTGGTCAAGCTTCAAAAAGTAATGAGGTTGCATAAAAAATTCTAGCAGTGTCAACTTCCCCAATCCAAATAATAAAATTAACTAAAATCAAACCGATTATCTCAATGACGCACACGACAAAAGCGGCAGAAGACCTATTAATACTGACTGGTCCATATTTTAAAAGCGTTCAAAAAGTACCTCGTCTGTTTTATGCGTCAGAATATTCTTGACAAGAGTCAGGACACACTTGTGAACTTCAGGAAGTTTGGACAAAGTAAAGGCACCCGAAAATTTTCGCTGATTGATAGCTCTATCAATATGATCCTCAAAGAGACTTTTCACCATAATTTGGTCTGGCGAATTCAGTCTCAGAATTCTGTACACTAGAATATGTTTGATACTTTCATAAGACTCCACAACAGCACATCGCCCATACTCGCTTTTGACAACTTTTTTCCAAACAGCCTTGTCTTCCATACCTTTGCCCCCGTCTTTACTTTTAAGAAGATCCAAGGCTGTTTGAACCTGTCCATGAAAGTAAGATTCAGGTCAAACAAAATACCATGGAGTGCACAAACGAGGGCATGCTACATATAACCAAGCACATAGCCATCAAAGACCTCCAGAATATCACTGTAAGCCAGAAGCTAGATAACTCAAGATCCATACTTCAAAATTTGGCAACACTGTTTTTATCGTTCTTAAATTCTAAACTTAGAACTTTCTGTAGCTTTCGCAATCCATAGAATTCTACATTGTCAATGTCAAAACATAAAACAAACATAGAAAACTCTATACCTCGTTTGCTACCAATGTTGAAGGCCACTGAAACACCGAAATATTCCAAACTGGAGTTGGTATTTCTAATAGCTCCAGCTCTCTGCAAGAATATCAAGAAATAACCCAGCAGAGTTTGTCAAGAACACAGGCATTACGCTGGTACGGCCAGATTTCACCTCCAAAATATGTTGCAAAAAGCTCTAGTAAGTAAAAGCTCACACTGTCCACTTCTAATCTTTTAAGAGATAATTATTGAAGCCAAAGTGCACAATTATCTTGCACAGTACCGAGAGATAAATTCGGTGATTCTCAACCGATGATTAAATCCATAAAGAGACCTAACACAGTAACTAGTTATCGCGGATCCAACAAAAACAATCCATGCGCTTAACAAATATGAGTTCAAGACTCAAAGCACAGAGGAGACGGTCAGAATACCCCCCACAAAAAGCCAACTCAAGATTCACCTGCACTAGATTTTTGCAGAATGAAGAATAAAAAATGGCGTCTCGAGATAAAACGTGGGGCTGAGACTCTCAATCCATGTCGACGTGACAAGACATTTGAGAGAATAAAGAACAAACCTGTTGCTTATAAGATCTTCCTCTCGGAATGTCTTCAAAATTTCATTCCAGATGTGCGAGAAGCGTCTCCCCTCCATACTTTCCTCCTGTAGGATAAAACAATTAGAAGCCTATGGAATAACCAACGGTGCCAGGCTAGCATGAACCAAATACAAAGAGCTTACGGTCACCTTTGATTCCTGAGATGGCGCTCCATAACGGAGCCTGATCCGCATGAAGAAATTTTTCACGTTAACCCACCAGCTGTACCTGAGACGCTAAAAAAATCATCAGCATATCATACAAGGAATGAATTTGTTTTCCTTGGCAGCTTGTGATCCCGCAAAAGCAGTAGAAGGTGAGTACATACTAGGATTATCGAAGATTCATAAAAGGGCTACGCAATAACTAAACTCATGCTCAATCGTCCACACCTAACAAGACTTAGAATAACGCAACTACCGTAATGTTCTTAAATTGAGTTGGTGTGTTCCTTAGTAGTATTGTATTCCTTACATGTCATCTGCGAGAATTTCACAAGAAGAGTACAACGACTTGAACTCTACCCAATTAACACGTTCATAGGCCAATGCTTGCTTGCTTAGCCAGGATTGAAATGATTTCAGTAGCGTTTGCTTCAAGAGATTGCGATGCTAATTAACCAGTCGGTCTAATAGATAGGCTTCTCTGTTTCAAGAATGGTAGCCATACTCAAAATGCTTCTGAAAAGATCCAATGAAAATAAAGATTTCAAGATGATGACGAGACTTACGGTTCTCTAATGCCAGCACCCCAAGATTCAGGGATAAGATTGAACTGAACAGCACCAGGAAACATCTGAAACCGCAACTTAAGCTGATGGACATTTCGGATCTGGAAAGTTCAAACATATGAACCAGGTAATCAAAATCCTGAACCTCTTGAAAGACGAAGTTCTCCCCAATCAGTCATGCAAGCAGCCCTATCAATTAATTATCCTGAAACAGCCCTAATAATTTATTATCCAGAATTAGCCCACAAAAACAAAGATGCAAAGATGCAGATAAGCTCAACTCAGGTATTTCCATCATATCTAAAGTGAATAAAAGAGACCTCTCCAAGATGATCCAATAGCCCCACAAGCGCTCCAACCAGGGCAGACCAAATGGTATACCATATTTGTGTGTCCATGAAATAGATCTGAAGAAGAAGATCAGCAGCTTACACAAGTCAAAAACATAATAATGAAATTTTAAGGAAGATTGAGAACTAATAAAAGCTCATAAAATATAGAGGCGGCTCTCGCGCCAACCTTCTTTTCAAATCGTGATCATCAGCACTTGAATTTCTCTCAAGTAATACTGCCAAGTTGAGCGACAATCAACTTATGGCTATTCGCACTGATTAATTCTAAGCTTTGAAGCAAATTATATTAAAGACCATTCTAGAAGCATGACATAACTAGAATGAACAGAAATAGGCTTCTAAGTATGACTTACCAATATGACAGGAGCCCACAAAGCAAGCACTGCAACCCTGTTGCCTACAATCACAAAAAAGAAGACAAACTCCAAACTTAATGAGTCTTATTTTGGAAACCACAGAGCAGTTACAGATTCATCTTCCAGACACCATCAATTGTCAGGGGTACCTTTCCCGAAGATTTGGTGCCACTTATAATCGATAGTTGTAATTTCTAAGATTTCCTTTGTTGGCCTTATCAGCGGTTTTAACTGCAAGTACAATGAAACGGGTTAGACAGGCACGCCTCTACTCAAGATTCCACGTCTGAATTTCTCTATCAGATTAGTATGAGAGAAAATCATGAAGTACCTCTAGACCGAGTTTACCTGAAGAAAATAGCTAAAAAGGAACTTAGATGCCAGTACGAGAGCCCAAAACAGCGTGTACCTGAAGAATTCAGGTTGTCAGTACTTAATATCATTGTACTTACTGACTACAACTTGTCATCAGGGCATATATCTCTTAAGAGCCCATGGAGCAGTTTCCACATACGAACTAATAACCAGAGAAGGATGTAATCTAGACTTTGGGAATGGCATACACTTTTCCTGCACTGAGTACAACGTGAATATTACCGTGCAGAGTCCGCTAAGCAAGAACCCCTACTAATCAAGACAACCGAAATAGACAACTTGCAAAAGCTAAAGAACTTACTTGAAGTTATCCACGGTACCCTCTCTTAAACCCCTAGCAACATATGTGCGACTCTGTAATAGAAGCCAACAGATAAGTGTCTCAATCTGAAGTACATCTACGACCACGATAGCAAGTTAAAATCACAATGCGCAAAGATAGTTCTGATCCCGAGAACCACGAACATTAGAATCTGAGAAAAAAAATTCGTACCATTACACACTACGTCTGATCATAAACGTGCATACCTGAAACCACCAGGTCAAGAGGTGAAAGACTCTGAATCTGGACTTTTCCATAAAATTCCGCACGAACGGGATAATGAATAATGCCAGTGCCAGCCCTTCAGGAAGACAAAAAGCTCCCATAGTGTACAAATATCTTACGAAGAGCGAATTGGCAGCAGAAGACCAGCCATGATCTTTATGCCGCTTATGCCACATTGAGCTGCAGGTTTAGACATCACAGATTATCACAATATTAGATGCAAATTTTAGAATAAACAGAAGTAAATTGACGATGGTGGTGACCGTTCCATCCACATATATCACTCACGAAAGAATGCAAATATAGAGGTTGTGCGCGTTAAACATAAGTAACCTATTCTAATTTTCGCTGTAATCATGAAAGTTGGATGTCGACCTGTAAAATATTGAGAAGATTAAAACCCATATACTGGCCACCAGAACTTTCAATATCATTCGCAACCCAGTCCTCCACGTCTCCCACGAAATCAGGCTATGCATCATTACCAGATCAAGCAGGGCTGCGCCAACATAATTATCTCAATTAGATCCACTAGTATGTAGGAGAGGAAGATGTCGAAGTTAAGAAGGACACAACGCCTAAGCTCTTGCATAAGAGAAAAAAGCAACTCAAAATGGAGGTACATTTATTATGCACACTCATTAAAGTAGTGAAGACCCCATTCGCAAATGATAATGAAATACAAATAAGAACAAGAAGCCACATACATAAATGTGTTCAAGACTCAAAGAACAAGAAACAGCATGCGAGGGCAAAAACAAGCAGATGACTGTCTTAAAAAAGAAGAGCAGATGTCAGAAGAGGACAACTATTAAATGCAACGTGCTAAAAAATCACAGCATACCTAGAATAAGACGCAAGGCTGACCAAGTGATGAAAATTGTTAACAAGCGAGCCAAAGAATCTTTGTTTCGTAACTCAACCCAAGGAGCTCTTTGTTGCCCACTCCATAGTGTAACTATACATGCCTGGATAAGATGTTGTCAAAGTATCAGTTACCTCAGTCCAAGAGGAAATTACGTCACCTCAACACCTGCGATCCAAGTGTCAGCACATATACTGCCGTGCCCTCATTAATGCGCAAAGAGGGATGTTCTTTTGATGAACCAGTGGTCATTCCAAGACCAGGTCATGAAAAATGGCCCGTTTGTAGAAAGGTGGTCATTCTTACACTTTCAGTAATGTACAACTCAGTAAGTTGGCCTTAAGATCCGCCCCCGCATCCGCCAACAATGCCAACACTGTACTCTCGCTCTTAAGCAATTTGCATCTCAGAATCTCTCTAGATGAAATAATAACTGAGCATGCGGTATAATATCAACCCCATTTAATACTCACCTGTAGTATTAGTATGTAGCCTATCCACAGTCGATCAAAGCTTCGAAAAATATTAAAGAACGTTCTCTGTTCCACAAATCCGGTCTTTCCCACCTTGTGCTTCGCTCCGTTCCTCGCGTCCTGCAACCATAAAAGCTCACAATACTTAAGTCAAGCAACTTAGAGATTGTTATTCTTTCTCCCATCATAAAAGCAACTTTGCCCCTACTACCAGGAGGATGTTTTACCCCTGCGAATACAGAAAATAAATTGTCAATAACCAAACATCCCTAGCAGATAAGAGTAGAGAAACTGACCTGTGGCTTGACCAGAAAATTAGAACTTCTATCCATCGGCCATTTCAGATGAGTGAAACATCGTTCAGACCTGTCCACAATGTCCAACTATACAGTAAGCTCACACTACACGCCTTTCACATACGCTTGACACTGTTGCCATGATTCGTTTTGCACTTCAAGTTCCAGGCAGTGTGCACCAGAAAAGTATCACTAGAAATTTTCTTAGGCTCGTAAAAATACAAGAGACCAACATGTGTAAGAAGCCGAAAGTGGGAGGCTACGCTAAAACGGGCTCATATTAGAACTGGACGGATAATAAAAGTATAAAAGTGATTACTACTGAAGAAAAGCTATGCGTTGTACCAGAAGTACTCATTGATGTCATCATAGTTTCGCCAGCTTGAATGAGCAGCGTTTCCAGAGCCATTTACTGCTGCCTCCTACACCAACGCATTCATACTAAAATTAAGGTCTGTGCCTAGGCCTCTCGACAGAAAGGAATAAGGAGGACAATCTCAAAATTGTGATCACAATAGGATTTTCAGACTCATAGAACCAAACTAAATGACTAAGGTCTGCACCAGCACTACCGAGGTCGGGAAAACTCACCGCCTCAACAACTTCATACAAGGGAGAAACCACCAGCTTCAAGAATCCCTTGGGTGCACAGGTTGTCGGTTTGAAGTTTTCAAACGCATCTCTTTCAAGCATCCTATTCAGCTCCTGAGCCATCTGACATTGCAAATAATTTGCCGCAAACAACTATGTAAATAACTTGAGGCAGAGCTAACAGTGTCAACTTCTCAAAGAAAACCCACTGAAGAATCTGCAGCAAGATGCCAAACAAGATGCAGCAAAATACAGAAGTACATTTTCTAGATGTAATGCGGAATAACATTAGGCGAATCAGCTTCCAAGACGACTTGTTACTGAGGCATGCTTTGTACGCCTATCAACTAGAGTCTTACATGATGAAAGATAAAGCAAAGGCATTCCGGCATGAATCGTAGGTTTGCCGCCTCGCCCCAAATCAACAAAAATAGTGAGGTGTACAACAGCTCCTGTCGCTCAGCCCCCGCTTGCTTGCCAAACGGCAACCTAAACATACAAGGAAGGCAGCGTAGCAATGAAACTCCTGCCTTCAAAGAAATCAATATTAAATATAAGCTCTGCAGAAAGATTGATAAAAATACTGAGACAACTTGGGCAACCTTCAGGCACCAGGTTTTGTGATCAGTTCTCGAGAATAGAAATTGTATTCTATCTCTCAATATTCATATCACTTCAAACCAAGTGAGTCTAAAGCCGCAGTGTCAAGGTCACAACAGGCCGACTTTCCCATTATAAATAAGCACACACAAGATGTATGGAACAGGACTACGATTTATTCATCCATAAAGATTGCGTTAGTATACCGCACCTTAACACATTCTCCTTTCCAACATATGTGCACCAAGACTCATAATTTTTTGTCACCTTACGCCGAATCTTCCTTAAAACTTTGCCGTCCAACTGTTTCACAAAGTTGAAAGAACCTATCAACACAATTATAGCCCACCAACACTGCTAGAATAGTACGCATACTACTCAACTACAATAGCAACCATGGCCTATGTGAACATAACTGTTACTTTGCAGAAGTCTTCAAGGACTATTCTACTTTCTTTATCTTTTGAACTGTGTCACACTCAACAACTACATTGTATCTAAATCCAAACTATCATTGACAACAACTTTCAGCACGTCTTTGTTTCCCCTCACGCCTATTCAATAGAGCGAAGATTAAGGTCGACCGGCAAATAGAAGAACAAAACGAAACAACGCATCCGCAGGCTGAATAAGTTCAAGAACCCAGCTACGCTCAAAATTTCACTATTCTAGAAATTGGAGCAAGCAAATGGAATCAAGTATGAAGGCCAAACGTCTCAACCTTATCAGCAGACTCAGGAGTGGCTCGCATCTGAGCATTGGCAAGGAGAAGAACCAGGTGCTCCCGCTGATTCTTCACATTAGAATCCTGTCATTTTCCCTCCACAACGTCAGAATCTGTACCAAAACATTGATTTCTACAAACATACAGGGAAAGATATCAAACTCACTACAATAGCCTGAAGAGAGTCATGCCGGAGGGCAAAATGGCCTCTCGACCGCAAAACACCCAGAGCAAATCACCAGTAATCGGAGTGAATATACGACTTCAAAGTGCGAAAGAGGCATTTCAGGGACAAAACCACACCTGAAAGCCAAACCAGCAACCCAGCCAATCCAAAACGTCCACGCTGATGCCAGTCCTCCATTGGGGCGGCCTTCGTAAGTCACCAATGCTCCTCAACGCGCGGACTGCTGCTTTGACCTGATCGATTACCACAGGCTATTTGACAGAACTGCGAAACCATAGATCTAATACATTTCACAAATGTCCCATTCCTGCCTCGCAACGATGAGCGATAGAAAGGAAAATCAACTCTACTTGCCCAGGACCACAATGATGGTTGAGTAAAAGAATGAATCAGGTATTCCCAATGCCAAAGGCGAGATCAGATGTGCCGAACTGATTTGACATGGAGTAAAAATTGAAAGCAAGACATTTTCATCCCGTAAACAATCATAACCTAAAGTTCGAAAATTAGTCGGGCAACCCGAAGTTTAGGTTACGAAAACGAAGTACGCGTCATTCCGAAAAAAGTGGTCACTCGTGAACTATAACAGACCCTCCATGATCCAAGAAGACTGGATAGACATCACGCCCTCTCTTATCCCACTCAGAAGAGCTGTTCGAGATGAACATCAGCGATATTTCCGAGATCTTTGTGAAAGTAACACTTCAGAGTTCCTATGGAAAACCCTAAATCATTGCAACGGTAGAGGTCGCTCCGCTAATTGCCCTAAGTAAACAGTTGCCCCAATTCACTCATCCCAAAAATTAAAACCCTAGGGCTTATCCACACTCAGATGATCCAAAAGAAGACAATCCCATGATGCCCCTGCGCTGGTGCCGATGTCACGGTATAGAGAATACTGCCAATCAAGTCTACAATCTACTTGGAAGCTCAGTTAGGATTATGTGTCCGTCGCAAAAAGCCAATACTAATCGCTCCAATACTAATTGTCTTCATGGGGCAGGCACCTGGACCACAAACCACCAGAGAAAGGGCTAGTAGATTGTGATCATCCTCTACCTGCCGGCACTAACTGGTCATAACCTTTCCCCTAACACAAAAGATTGAATTCCCGCTCCACCGACGATTCGTTTCATCTACAACGCGTTTTGTCGCAATGAACACCCCGTCACTTATCCAAAATGCCACAAAATTGGCCACCTCAACTCACCCACCCCCCGAACACAAGACGCCACAAATTACAACCTTCCACCTAAAACAAAAACTCAATTCCCAATCCATCGAGGCGATTCGCTACCCCACAAACGCGTTCATCACCTCACCCATTCATCTATCCAAAAATGCCACAAGATTGATACAAGCGGACAAGAAGAGGCTTCCACAGCAACATACCTCAGGAAACTTCACGGCGGGATGATCCCTCGCGGCCGCGTTATCGTCCACAGGGACGATATTATACACAAGATCCCCCATCGCGCCGCATACCCCGTCGCCGATCGCCTTTCAAAATCACGAACACAAACTCCTTCCCCACCTCCGACACTCGACCTCCTCCAACTAAAAAAATTAAGTACTCCGCTTGCTAATCCACACACGCAAGGCTCGCCACAACCAAAACCGCAAAATCTCAAAACCTCCACGATCTCAAACCTCTTGGAGCAAGAATACGATCAAGACTCCAATGCTGACGAAAGCGCGTAACCTTCGTAAGTCACCATTTTCCAGCTCAACGCTCCCGCGCGTCGGTCGGGGGGGGAAACTGGACAGAGACCATCCCCGCAGCTTCTTCGCCGACGAAACAGGATGTATACGCTACACTGCACCAATTGCGGATTTAGTCTGTTTTGTGCTACTGTACTCGAAAGAAGCAGTGAAAAGATGAATCAAGCAAGTGACCTACTGACTTTCAGAAGAAGCAAAATTCTCTGCAATGGAAGTGAGGTCGTCCCCGCGAAAACGGGCAAGGACGCCATGAACGTGACGCAGAGGTTTCAAACAATCGGAAGCGACAACACGTCCTAAGAAGCTTATTACGCACCTGCAACTTCGAGCTAGCAGCCCGCCTAGCACCACAGTGGGAATATTCTCGAAGCCACTTCGATGGATGATTTTCGTTGGCAAAAATGGGTGGTTTCAATGGATGAAATGAACAATTGATGGATGAAAGGTGCAATATTTTTTGAAGTTTTGGAGGTGTCCTGATATTCTGCACTCCATTCAAGTGTCAAGCAAGAAAGAAATCATACTTTGAAGTTCATATTGATTATTCTTTGAATTTTGAAGGTGTCCACATATTATGGGGATTGAGGGGTGAGGAGTGAGGGGTCTTTGTAAAGTAGGTAAATACATGTAGGGGACATGCAATATTAGTACTCTACCATAATTCACATAGAGGATTGAATAAGAATTGATGTGGAAATATGAAATTGCAACAATTTTTTTATTTATATTATTTCAATGGTCAAATGATTAAAAAAAATGATGAGATTAATATTGAATTCAAATGGAATGCAATTCAAGTGGTTTGTAGTTACATAAATATTCATTCAAGATCATTTTGTAGGTGTCAAAGTACAAAAGTTGATATAATTAGCGGTGCTTCTACAATACTTTTGTTGAATACAAGCGCAAAAAACAAAAATACAATAACAAAAACATTTATATTGAGAATTGAATTCAAAACTATGATATGTGGTCACATCTGCTATATATTTAGTGGTTTTGTTGAAAAGTTCCATATGAGATCTGGGTTAAGGATATCATGATACAAAGCTTTCAAAATTTGAAAAAAAAATTCAATATTGAGATGACAACTCTTGAATCAAAAAATAAAGAGTTCCATAAGAAATGAAAGAAGTTGAAGACTCTACAAAGAATAATGTCAATCATTATAAAGAACAATGAAGCCTATCAAGAAAATTGCCAATAAACATGAAATCAATTCTCCAAATATGAAACCAAATATTCCAAATTCAATAGTTAGTACTAAATAATAAGTTTGAGCATTTTTCTTAAAGCCCCCCTCCTTGCAAGCCCCATTAATAGTTTGCTACCCACATTTGTTTGTACTCCAACTAAACTACTTTATAAGCCAACACCCCTAGTATGTGAGCTTAGAAATACAAGCCTACTCGCCTTTCGCCTAGGTATAAGTAGATATTCATCAACCATTTAAAGTGCCTATAACATATGTATCTATAATATAGGTAACATATAACTTTAGAAGGTGGTTATAACATAGGTACCTACTCCCTCTACTTTTAAATGATCTTCCTATTGAACAAAATGCTATGCATTAAGGTTGAAAATAACATTTTTCCAAATTTGTTTTGAATTGTGAATAGAGTTTGATGAACACTCCTATTATCTTTAAATTTGAATTTGGAATAAGTTTTCAAAGTGTAATTTTGCAATATTTGAAAATTAGACTTTAGATGCATTTGCAAGGAACATTGATGGCCATTCATTTGGCCAATGTAATGTAATTCTTATATTGCTTGAGTTGTCTTTCTTCAACTACCTAACGCAATGTTATTCCCATATTAATTGGTACTTGTTGGATTACTAAATATGGATGCCAAAATGAAGTGGTAGTGCTTCAAAATCAAATGAGGTTCTTGAGTTGGTTGAATTGTAATTGGAAGGGAGATGGGACAAGATTGGGATTTTAATTGGAAGGAAAATGAAGTGAGCTTGGACTAAAGGTTTTTCTTTTTAAAATGCTTGAAAATGGGATCACCTTGGATGAGGCTCAAAACAACTTGCCAATTTGTTCTAAAATACTATACAATTGTAAAGACTTCATTTTGTTGGCCTTTCTTTCTACATCACAATATAAAGATCATTTTAGGTACAATAAATGCACTCCAATATGAATATCATTTTCAGAAGAAAGGAGTAAAATATAAGGCACTTAGAATATAGGTATCTATAGCCATAGATATCCTATATAACCATATAAGGTGTTAAGACTCATGGGGCTCAAGATTTGAAGCCCACATACTAGCCAATCTTTACATATGTACTCATAACATAAGCATTTACAGCATAGATATCCTATAACTATAGGTGCCTAGGATTGCACACTCAATATTGTAAACTCACATACTAGCAAGCCCCAAATTAAAACATATCATCAATCATTGAGGTATTTATCAACTCAATCTAATTCAAGTAGAAAACAATATAGATGGATGGAAATGATCTAAGATTGATTTCAAAACTAAGTATGATAATTACTTAAGGTAGGATTAAATATTATATTGATAAAAAAGAATCCTTATGAATTTGAAGTAAATATCAAAATGACACTTCGATTATTAGAATTAAAGCTACATAAGTCAAAGAAGTTATCCATTCAATTTTGTAGACCATTTGAAATTATGAATGCCTAAAGTCCCAAAGCTCCTATAGAGGATTTTTGGAATTTGAGGTAGGCTTGTGTGATCTCAATTTTTTCACATGATTTTCTTGAAACTTTTTTAAAATAAGAAATCAAATTAAATTTGGGAAATATAATCTTTTTTCAATTAGTTTTTGGGAGCAAAAGTTATGCCACCTTTAAGTCCAAAACTCAATTCCAAAAAGCAATTCAAAAGGCAATCCAAAAAAAATCACAAAAAATTGAATTTTTTAATTTAAATTTTATTCTCAAATATCATTTCTTTTCTAAATTTGAAAATTTTATTCATTCTATTTGTCTAGACTAGTAATGAGAAAATTATAGACAATCTTTCTTGGGGGGCAATCTAAGCATCTTTTTGGAAAAATCATTTATAGAATTTTTTTTTGAAAGGAATTTTATTACAATTTTTTTTAATTCTTAGAAGGGATTAGGTTTTCTTGATAGAACCATCTCATTGTCAGAATTATTGTGATTGAATCTATTCTTAGAACTATTAATGGTTCAATTTTTCCTTTAATCTTAGATCTCTTTCTATTAAAATTTTCTTGATGAGTGAGAATTAAGTATATATTCTTGGATTTAAAAAAAATTCCAATCAAATTTTTTAATGTAAAAATTAGAAAATCAAAATTAGTAGTGTAAAAACAAAAAATAAGAAGATTTAAAGCCAAAAAATCTATTTAAGCAAGGTATAAAAAAAAACTTATTTTTACACTTTAAATGCAAATATTTTGCAATTTGTGTGGTGAAAGTTTTTGAAATTTTTTCCACGCATTTTTATACTAATCTAGTATAAGTTTCTATATTTTCTTAAGCAAAAAAAATTAACTTTTTGCTCTTTATAATAAAAATGTCAATTTTGAGTGTTTTTAAAAGAAAAAAATACCTTGGGACTTTAGAAGCTATAGAAATAAACCAATGACTTATAAATTGAAATTGCATAACAATCAAAATATTTACAATTTTTTAATATGAGTTTGGTGAGGAAATATGTGCAACAAGAGCATTTTAAAATTATTCTTGAAGGACTATAACTTGCAAAACCAAAGAGAATACTATTTAAAGTTGATATGTTGTTATGCAACATTTATGGAATGAATCATTTTGAAGGCTCTTGGGGAAAAAATTTGATTTTCTCTGAGGATTTGTTAACTTTAATTTGATAGTGAAAACAATAAATAGTTTTTAAAGGAGGGATTGTATTATGATTGTTAATGAGGTATCATGAGCTTTTCATTGGTGAATGAATTCAATGATGGATGAAGTAATTTATGATGACATGTATAGTATGTATACTAGTATAGAAGCAAAGATTGCTTGGAGATAGATATTCTTGGATAATAAATTTGAACATTGGAGTCTAAGAGCTTTTAGATAAAGACAAAATGTATTGGAACTTGAAATCAATTACACAACTGCAAAATAAAAGATCAAAGTTTAAATGTCATATGAACTCATATTAGAATACTTCTAAATTCAATTAGGAATTTTATTATAGTATATGGTTCTCAATAGGACCAAGAATAGAAAATAAAAATGAAACAAACATCATCTATTATTAATATTAGATGAAGCTTGAGGTAAAGAGATATTTTTTGTTAGAGATTTATCACTTTTTATTGTTGCATGATTCCTTGAATGATTTGAACAACTTGTGGAAGTAAATTTTATTTGTATGTATATGTATTTTTCTTTGTCTTTCAATACCGTAGATAATATTTCATAACAACATACTTCAAAATGTTGACTTATATCTTACGACCTTGATGGAGAAGGCCATTGAATGTAGACATTTCTACAAATTTATTATTTTGAAAGCAAGACAAAATTCTTAGACAATTTTTTACACAAAAAATACACCAACTACTATATACAAAAGTAAATAAGATGCTTACCTTACAAAAGCAATTGCAATTCTTATTTCTAATAGAGTAGTTTTTCAATAGTTTGTGTCTTTTTCATTATTTTTGGAGCAACTTGTTGACACACATAAATTAAAGTTTCTTTTGTCATCCTTAATTCTAACTTCAATATTGTATCGTTATATGGTCCTATCAAATCAAAGTCTATGTATCTTGGATATCTATTATAGGATTAAAGTTTTCCTTGTTTCAACCCACCTTTGTCACTTTCAAGGAGTAATTGGAGTATAAAAGATAAAAAGTTTCAATTCAAACTTATACTAGCCTGTACAATGTCAATAATGTGAGTAGTAGTGTAATGAAGGATACAATTTTGAAAATGAAGATTGCAATAAGGATTTTACAAGATTATTGGTACTAGAAAATAATATGTATATTATCTAAATTAATTCTTGTGCAAAAAAACAATGCATTGTTGTAGTCCAAAAGTACATTCACAAATTCTAATATGGAAAGAGAAAATAGATTTGTGCATGAAGTTTTGAGCTATAAAGTTTTTAATGTCCATAATAATACATGAAGGAATAATATGTGAAGAAATTTTGTGTTCAAATTTTTATGAATATTTTATATTTTAGAAGATCTTATCTTGAGAATATCACTCCTTGGAATTTAAGGTATACACCCAAGTTAAGAAGATATTTGATGTAGGGCTCTTTATATTTATTATCATATAAAAAAATGAATTTTTTTACATAGAGATCTAAAAGGGGCATTTTTCCAATACCCTATAGATTTTATAAATTCATTCATGTGGTTTTTTCAATAGGGCTATCTTACATATAAACTTAAATGTTCAATTTTTTCCACCCTATCTTCCTTCAGTAATTTTTCTTTCTTCTACTACATAGATGTACATAGTATACACCATTGAACCAATAACAAGCAATTCAATTCAAGTGTCATTGACCAAGTGGCAATTTTCAACCTCTAAAGGCCAATTGTTTATTGAATGAACAATTAAAAATCCAAGTAGGTTCCTACAAAGCCAATTTGGATAAGATATTTATAAAATTTTAATACAAGGTATGAATATGTATTCCCATATTAAGAATGCAATTTTTTCCCAATTGAATGACCTAATCAAAAGTTGTGGTGCCCTAAATTTTTTTAGTAGCTGAACCAATTTGGACAAATTTCAAACATCTTTTACAAAAACACTCATCTTTTGAAAATTGGGAGGTATGCTATTAACAAATTATGGCATACAATTGCAAGAAATATTAGTTTTCAAATCACATTCAATAAGGAGTCAAATTGTATTAATTAATTATATTAAGGCAACTTCAAAAAAAAAACATTTTCTTCTAACTTGAAGCCTTATTATCTAGTAATCTGTGATGTCAAAGTTTTGAAAAAATTTCCACATATTCCTAATTTTTTTCTCTTTGGATTTCAAATAAATTTTTTTTCTCATTGAAGAAGATTTCATCAAAAAATAACTAATATATTGTCAATTAATGTACTTGAATTGCAAATTGAATTCCCGATTGAATTAGAGTAACATAGACTACATTTTTTCTTCTCAAATTTTTCATGTGTGAACCTAACATCATATGCTTACAAATGGTCAAAATTCTTGTTTTATGTAATTATAGAGCTAGAGCTTTGTTCCAAGAAGGCTCAAAGTTTATTGAATCTATTGTGGTTGAAAAAAAGTTTTTTTTCTCACTTGAAACATTATAATTGTTTGATCCATGAAGTCAAATGGCCAATATTTTTTGACACATTGCTTACTTGTTTAATATACTTTTGTTTGTTTGGAATTCAAGTAAATATAATTAATTAACTTTGAAGAATGATCAAAAATTGGCAATTTGGAATTTTTTTCTTTTCCACAACACCCTTTACCTTTAGAAATTGGTAACAAGTTCACCATTAGATACTTTAGAATCTCCACTAAAATCATCCTATGAATATTCCATCCAATATGAGTCTCTTAAATATATATGTATGGCTTCAAAAGATTGAAGTTAAATGGACTATAATCTCTATCCTCGTATTGTATAATTTTATAGTTCATTGAATCTACTAGGATAAACTTCCCTATCTATGCAATATGATAAGTTTTACCACTTATGATTAATCCAATATATTTACACTTGATATTTTTGATATATACACTACTCATATCATGGTATAATTTCAATCAACTATCCTTTATTATAAATTTATTTAACTATGTACATTTTATCACCCACATGAAATTATTTGTCCACATCCATATTCATTGTACTATGAAAAATTTGCAAAATCCCTAAATGTCAAGGCTAATTTAATAAAAAAAATTCCTACTACATGATGTTTTTATGTAGAATAACTTATATATATTAGAGTATGTAAATTTCATGAACCCTATAGTATTCCTCAATATTGAATCTCCCCACTTAGAATTAAATGGCCCCTATCTTTTAACACACATAGTTTTCCTAAAATTTTGGCAGTGATATCTAAGAAGATTTTTTATAGTTGGCATTATTGAATTGTTTTTCTATTTCTAACATATTTTTTAATAGATTTTGTCATTAAATTATCTAATTCACTAAGTTTTTGCATGTAGGCTTGTTAAAAAAAGATTCAATAATAAAATCAAGTTTGTACTATATTTACTTAGAAAACTTGATCATAAATTGCTCAAAGTGTTATTGGAATGAAAGTTTTGATATTCGAAATCTTCAACTTAAAATGGTTTTGACAAGCTAAGATTCTATTCTATTATTAATATGAACATAATTTTAAAAGTTGTTTTATTTTAGTTGCATTAATTAAATCATTCATTGCTACATATTTTCTAAATTGATTCACAAGTGTTTTTTTAAATAAACTGCACATTATCCAAATAAGTGCATTTAAAGTCATGATACTCAATAATTTTAAAATTCCATCAATTTGGTCACCTATATAATGCAAACACCTACATGCAATCAGAGTAAAAAAAGCAATTGAAGCTCCCTTATACATGTTCAAATATAAAATTAAAAGAAATCAAACTATTTTTTATACATGTTTAAACAGAAAATATATATGCCCCCCAAAATACATTTTGGAACTCATATACAAGATTTCTTTTCCATTCACAAATGTTCAAATATGTAAGAAAAAAGATACCCTTGTACAAATGAAAAATATTGAAGTTGAATAAAATAGTTATTTCCCATATGCAACAAAATGTAAATACACCTCCCTATACCTACGTACGTTCAAATTTCAGTTGATACAATGCAATAGACAAAGTTTATTGTTGACAATGGTCAATCCATTAATCTACTACATTTACAATATTTATCAAAGCAACAATTCAAATAATGTAGGAGAGAGAGCTTTTAAAGAATTATGTTATATAAAAGTCTAAATTAGTACATGTTAATTTTTCATCTTTACAAGAATGTACAAACTATGTACATTTGAGTGGGAGGGTGGATTTAGAGCCCCATACCATTTTGACTTCAAAATTTCATAAGTAATTCTACAAAGCTCCAAAAAATATGAAATGACTTAAGTTACATGCCAATTTCATGTGCCTTTGAAGGAAAATTTACTGAAATATATTTCAAGAATTTTTACCTTCCTAAAATTCAGTTTCAACTCTTAGATGGGAACTCCTACGCTACCATATATTGTTCCACACGTTCTAACCAACGGATGAATGAAATATTTACCAAAAGACGGAGGGATGAAAGTTTCGGCGTTTAGTCCAAGGCGTTTGACTAAAGTAGTACCGTGGCAAGATTCCTTCGTTAACTCACTCATGTACCGACGGTATCAACGAACCCTGGCGGTAAAACCCGCCCAATCACAGTCCAGGAGACGGGTCCGGTCTAGGTCTCGGTCAAACCACGAGATTGGCTCATCAGCCGTAGCCAGGGCCCCCTTTTTGTTTCTCTGTGCCCGCCACTTGCTGATCCAAACCCTTGAAACCTTGAAATCTCGCCATGAATTTCTACCGCTAGCTTATTGATTCCTGCCTGGGCCATGGCACCGGGCCACACAGGATTGCTATAAACTTATTTAGAAGTCTTTGATCGCAGCACTCAAAGGTAAAGTGACTAAACGCACGATGTGCGCTCAGTTTGTCGCTGCGTGGCAAAGGAAAATCAAACTGCAATTGTAGCCGGAAGTACGTTCTGTCCGATTAGAGAAACGTGTATTGAAGATTTAGGAGATGTAGAGAAGAAATCTTGTATGATTAGGAAATTCCATTTAGTATTTCTGATATGTTTTTTTAATGATGCGAATTATCTTGTTATCTTGTTTAAACGACGGATGTTGAGAATTCGAAGCATGAACACAACAGGAAAGTTACTGAGATTCTCAGTTAGGACTTAGAGAGACAGTTTCTTTTGTCAGATTCAACAGCAATGTCCATTTACGAAGTGAGAGACAGGAATCAAATTAGCCAGTATTTTACGGGAGATACCGCCCTTTCCGAAAGTACTGTATTCAAATTCGCAACCGCACCGTACCACGACGCACAATAATAGTAGCCGGAAAGGTTGTCATATTTTAATTTTTTGAGAAGTTGAGAAGTAATACAATAGTGTAACATTTTAGAGAGAAATCCATCATTGGCAAATCAAACAGCAATGTCCACAAGTGAAGAAGAGATAAGCTGAGTCGGCGCGCGCTCAATTAATTAGTTTGTTGTGCGGCAGGGTGGGATCGAGTTGAGGAAATTCAAAACAAATTTTGCAGGGAAGTACGATATTCTCGGATTTGAGAAATGTGTATATTAGATCTTTATGCGAGCTTCGGTTGAGAAGTGAGACAAAATCGTTTGCGGTTACGTTAGTGCGTCAAAGCTAGAGAGAAACTATCAAGGGACATGCAGCATGGGCAGAGGATGTTCGCCGTGCCTGATTCGTGGTAAAACCTAGCCTGATCCAGTCACTGTGCTGCATACTAGTAGGTACGCGATTAATCGGTAAGAATCTCTGTAGCTTGTTGGAACATAATCTAGTAGGACGGATCTGTGAAGGATTTACTCATTTACTGTAGCTAAGGCTTGTCTCCACTCGCGAGGGTCGGATTGTGAAAGTGGCGGAGTAAATTTTTTGTGCCATCCTAAGAAAATGCTCTGTGTCGCTTTGTAGGTGTGTATACCGGACACGCTAGAGAAGGAAATAATTATTTATTTATATTTACAGTCAGCATATGTTACGACCGGGAGATGATAAATAAGCTGCAGCTGTGGCCTTGATTTCCATCACCAACAATCATAACATACTTATTAGTTGCTCAGAGGATTCCACAGGTGAGCTAGAGTGGGCGGTGAAGCCACATTCCTTTTCTAGCCGTGAAGGCTTTGAGAGCAATGAAGTTTTCTTGGTCTGCTTGTGAACAACGTATGCTATTGTTAAGTTGGTAGCTTGCAGGACAGAGGTAGAAGAGGATATATATCTATTTCGAGATGGGGATTGTATTGTGTAGAAGAGTTCTGTCATTTCAATGTTGGACATGGACACAGACTCAGTTGTAGCTTGGAAGAGAAATAGTGTCGGAAAGAAATATGTGTGAAGAGAAAATCTTCTCTCGTTTTCTTCGGAGGCGTATTCAGTCCAAGTTCCGGTTGGGAGCGAGAACCTGGATGAGTATTATTCCGGGTCGAATTCTCACTCTAGAAGCGTTTTGAGCTGCCTCACGCTTCCGGGGAAGACGAGTAGAGATTGGCTCTTGACTCTTGAGCAAGTAAGGATGATATAGTGCAGTCATAGCTGATATACAATTCATTCTCACATCAAATTGCTGTACTCTCTCGTATTACCTCATCAATATTGTTAGAAGCAGCATCATTCTTTCGAGTCGAAGCTGCATGCATGAGAGAGAATGTTCTGTCGTGTTGTCTTTCTTGCAGGAGAGAGTGCATTGAAATCGAATCATGTTGACGAACTGGAGCGTACACGTTCCGACTTGTTTGGCTGAGATAGAACGACCGAAATAGAATTATTCAATTAAGTATGTACGTGAGGTTTGGATTTCCCTTAGGAAGAACCGTAACAAAGTAATCATGCTCGACCATAGGACTTCGTTGGCAAGGAGAAGCGCTAGATTTTTATGCTTTGACTGAGAATTTCTAGAATTGTAAAGTTGTGTTGATGGTAATAGCGTTTTGCAACGCCAATCTCGTTAAGCAGGCCGAATTCCACTACTTGGTACTTAAGTAGCCACCCACCCCCACCCACCCCTGAAACGCAAGTCTATACCGGTCCTAGTGTTGTAGAGCTCTGCAGATGTATGTCAAAATTTTAGGCGCCGGAATAGCCAAATTACAAAATTGACGCTTCACATACTGAATTTTTTTGACCTCACAGGACATACGTACAAAGAGTGAAAGGTGGGTGAGTTGTCTTAGAGCAGATCATTTTGATCTCTACAGACCAGCAGCGTGCATGGGTACGTTTTAAGATGAGAATTTCGATCCTGGACATGGCCGGACACAGGTGCTCTTCAAATTGGATAGTAATTAAAGAGTGGAAGGTATAGTAAGTAATTGGTGGGGAAGAACTCATTTTGGGGGCAATTATCTACTCTTCTCTCGTTTTCTTTACAGGCAAGCGAAATTAGGCTTGAGGTCGGGAGCGAGGACCTGAAGCAAACTCCGTGTACACGAGCTTGTGCACTCATGGCGGAAAGGTGTTTCATTCTTGCATAGCAATATTTGTTGTCGACCCATCTAGTCCGCTAATAGTTGAATATATGCACAGGGAAACATGAAGAAACATGACAAACGGAACATGCAAAATCAAGGTTATCTCCTCTGGTTTTCTTCGGAGGAGTGCGACTTCCTTGGATGTTGTTGAGTGCATGAGAACTCTTAATTCCCAAGATTTAATCGCTATTTTGCCTTGTGAGATGCACTTCAAGTACGTCACAACGACCTCCAAGGAACGCAACCCTCCGAACGAAAAACATGGAAGATCGATAATTGTACCTGCGGTGCGATCCCATTGTCTCACGAAACTGCAAGTTGTCACTACTGATAGTTGTCGCACATAATGGCCAGCGACATCAAGACCAGGTAACTTCGTGTCTTTTCAGAAACTGCAAATGTTGTCGATTTCTTCTATTTAGAGCATGGTACCTTATATTATAGACTTCTGCTAATTCAAATTCCATATATTACTGTAACAATCGATTACTACCGCTTCTCATATTCTAAGTCTTGTGTGGCCATTTGTTGGTTGTGTGAACAAGGAATGGACAGGTGCAGTATCCTGAAAGAAAGAAATACACAAAGAAAAAAACATTTTCCGGTTGTGTACAAATTTTCTTGCAGGACTAGGAGGATAACGCTTGAACCTCCTTCACCAACTGCACCTGCTTGAAATACTCGTGGCCCAGTGGAACTAATGCCTCTTCAAAGGATGCTGGGATTCAGCAATACCGGTAGTGTAGATCATCCAACACTTTTGTTTCGCAACAAACAATTATTTCATGTGATTTACCTGAAGTGATGGATTTTTACCGATCCACACTATGGAATAAGACAGTAGATGTTGTGGCAATTTGAGATTCCTTCTTTGTCATATTACAAGAATCTTAATATAATGCATTTATGGATGGAAAAAAATGGATACCCTCTGCCAATTGAGGGCATCTAGTATTTGAAATATTAAGTGACCCATGCATTGGGTGTTGAAGCGCATTCCAGTTTAACAATTCAAGCACTGCTGACTGTGGATAAATGAGAAGTTTGTTTCGGATGAAATACCACCTGAAGCAAGCCGAAGTTCATCTTCAAAATATGGAAGGGCTTTCAGGGCACCTAAAAGGATGAGGTTGTACCATGGTACTCACCTTTTGAATAGCACATAGGCTCAGTGTGAGGAACGCAACTCCAGTAGGTTAAAATGACTGTCTAAAATATCTGGCATAAGAGGGCTCCACTAACCGATTTCCTCTTGCGTGCTTGTCACACATTCACAGTGAACTAGGTGGGACTAGGCACAGCAACCCAATTGCAACTCGGTCTTATCCAAAAGGGACCCGTATGAATTCTTGCCTGAAATGAACAATGAGAGCTTTAGTAAACTTTGGGTACCGTACCGGCATTGAAAACTTAAAAAATCTCATTACAAGACATACGCTAAGAAGAAGCATTAACCCATAAAAAGGAGGGCCTGGTGGCCATGGAAATTATTCATTTTGATACCATGGGAATCACTAGTTTCAAAAATTCCAAATGCACTCATTGAAAGTCAAACTATTGTAGACTAGATGTCCCCTTTCCACACAATATTCTAAGGATGAATAGTTGTACTTCTTTCCCATATAGAAAGATTCTATATCATTCATCAACATTTAAGGGCTAAAATCTCCATCTTACTTACAACAATTGAAGATCCACTAAACAACTATTAAACAAGTTCAATAATAGGATTTGTATAATAATAGAAGATGTGGTTGTATAGAGCTACCCATCGAATCACTCACTTGGCAAACAACCTCTAATGTTGGGGGCCCTTTTGCTTCCCTAGAAATAGAGCATGGTAACTTTCCAATCAACCAATGATTATTTGCAATTTTCTAGTCAACCAACAACACTAATGTTGGGTAATTGCAAGAAAGACCGGTACTATTTTGCGTCACACTTTGAATGACGGAGTTGTTATTGATTATAACTTTTAAAGTATGAACCATATTAACTTGAAATTTTGACTAAAGATTTCTGACATGACAAAAATCAAATTCCTTATTTTTCAGAAATTTTCAAAAATCATTTTATAATTAAATTTCAATTAAGCTAATTTGTCACACTTTGCGGTTTAGGGGTTTTTAGTACTGGGGAGCATCCAAAATTAATGATCTAAAGCTGAAATTTCTGTGGCCTATTCCCATACTAGGTAGGCATGTTTCTACCAAAGGAAATCTTAAAAATCATTATTCTCTTTCCTCTACATATGCGCGAACAGGCCTCCCTTGCGCGCATACTTTTGAACATTTAAGATGGTTTTGAGATCATTCTTTTGGTGAAATCTCTTCATCATAAAGTTCTCCCCAATTTCCAATTTTTAGTTTTTTTTAAAATTATTTTTCCTATTTTTTACAAATTAAAATGTCAAAATACCTATTTTCATGAAAATTTGCACTTTTCTAGTTCTCCTACTTAGAGAATTTTCCTACACTTTTCCTTCCTCGGGTACCTTCTTCTTAGAGGTATATATCTAAAACATATTTTTTACATTTAAATTTTATTTTTTCTAATTATACAGTACTCCCGAAAATTTCAGCAGTACTGTGGAAAACGCTACATAAATCGGTTGGTCTTTCTTGCAATGACCTTGTTGTAACTTTCAAGTGAGCCAATGATTCTCTCCATATTATAATTGAATTCCCTCCCACGCATCTAAAGAAGCATTATCCTTTTTTCAACAGTTAATAGTTTAGACTAATGTTATATACACGTAGGCAATGCTTGACAAGTTTTCAAAGTAAGATGCCTTGGTAATTTGTCTGCTCTTTGTAAAAGGAGCTATTATCTCCCCCCCCCCCCCACCAATAGTACTCTTTCGTTGTCAAAGTCTTCTAATTCATTTTCTTTGATATCAGATTCTCAATAGCCATTATCTTTCAACTTCAAATTTGCAAAGACTACAATTGTCCTCTTTCAAAGACATGCCAATTTAGAAACTAAAGTTACTAAATTCCAAATTTCATTACATCAAGAAAATGTTGATGATGAAATAGAGGTTGGTTGACCAACACCATCCAACCTTATCCATGCCAACTAATACCCATGCCACCCAAACTCTGTCCAAGCACTCCAAGCCCCTCAATGCATGGCCAACCTTAAAGTAATATTGGCCTTGTCTATATACAATTAACTCCATTGTATTACTTTTATTTATTTATTTATTTTAGGTGTAGCAACAACAAAGGGCCCACTAGTCCATACATTAAATTTATTTGGATTGTTTATTTTGTTTGTTGTAGAGAGATCTCAAGAACTACTGATATCAAATTGAAATCTTAGTTCTATTGGAAAGCTCTCTACCAAGAATAGTGCACAAACTTTGTATCATTGTGTTTTGACTAATGACAAACGAAATATTGAATTTTGAAGTTTATATGAATAAAAAAAAGTAGAAAATTATTCTCAATTCCAAGGATTTCATTGACTATCACTATAAAACTTTTCAATCCAAACTTTATAGTAACAAAGTCCCTAGAGCCGTTTAGAGATTGAATTTTTGGATTTAAAGCAATGTCCTTGAGATGATAATATCCTAGGGTATTAATCCATAAACATCAAGGTGGTTGTTTGGCTCTTGATCAATGACAAGGAATTTTCTTGTGTAGGACATGAGTGCATTTGTTCAACCTTAGAATTTTGTACAAAAAGGAAAGGTCTTCTACAATATTTGGATTTTTTACACCAATGAATTCCACAATATCAAAATGGATGATTTCTATAGTCACCAATCTATCTTTCAAAGGTTAATTAATTGCTAGTCCTCTTTGGATTCAATTTGAAATAGCTAGGCAATGTTAGAATTTTGTAAGGAAAGGGAAGGTCTTCTACAATACTTTGACTTTCAATGAGTGCTTTTGGACTTTTTTTTATACCAATGAATCCTACAATATCAAAATGGATGATTTTCATGGTTACTAGTTTATCCTCTAAGGGTTAATTAATTGCCAGTCCTCTTTGGATTCAATTCAAACTAAGTAGCGTCATAACTTTCAATTGGTAGTTCAAAAAGTGCTATTGTATTGGAATTTAGTCAATCATATTCATCATATTATGTTTTCCTACAATGTTTGTTTTTTTAATTTTAAGGGAATTTGGATTTGGACTCTAGGTGCGAATTAAGTGGTTGAGGTTAGGCAACATTCAAATTTACTTCTGGTGCAAAATTTGGCTCTAAGATATGAATTAGTGTAAGTTGAATGGCTTCAAAACAAAAATCCAAAAAATATTTTCACCCACTACAACTCTTAGATTTGTACAAAATAGGACAACTAAGTTTTGAAGAATAGTGTAAAATGGGATGCACATGAATTATGAAAACTACAACTCACAAGTTCAAGCACATGAACTACAATTCATTCATGTACTTGGGCTTCAAAGTCTAATATCTTCCTAATTCATATGCATGAAGTTTTAAATGGTTTTTATAACAAAAATGCAACCTCAAAGATTGCAATTGCTAGGAAAAGCCAAGTAAAATTGAGAGCAAGAAAATTGTAGCTTCAAAGGAAGTGACAAAACTTAATGATAGGATGAGGGTGCCCTTGTACATGTGGCTATAGTCTATATCTATATCTCCAACTTTGGTATATTTTAGGTGACTGCAGATGTAAAGTTGTTGAATCAGCATCTAGATAGGTGGAAAAAGGATGGCAAATCCTAGTAGTCATGGTCAAAGTAGTGGCTACCAAGGTGTAATTGAAGATTTACATCTAACTTTTTAAATTTTTTTCCCTCCAATTTTTCTAAGGGCTTAGTGTAGAAGATAATTTTTTAGTGCTTTTAGTCTTTTATCACCTAAAAAAAATTGGTTTTCTTGAAGCAACAAATTCTATGCTATGCATTCCTTAGTGATTGCATGGCTCCTAATTTGATTTTCTACACCTATATTAAGTAGTGAAATTTGGTTGTCCCTCACTAATTTCTCAACATTCTTTATCTTTATTGTTGTTCCTCCAAGACACTTGTAGCTAGGGGTTGTTATATTTTTATCCTAGCAATGAAATTTGGTTTCATTGTTTAAAAAAAACAAAAAAACAAACATTCTATATGAATATTTATTGTTATTGTACAAGAATGCACTACTTTGAATTTGTTATTGGTGTAGTTTGAATTCATGAACCTCCATGTGTACAAATGAAAGTATTTGTAGAAATATTTGTTGACTTTGATGGTTTATAGAGTAACTTTCTTGAAATAAGTTAATTTAATTTTAAAGGCAACCTAATTTCACTATTCAGTGTAGTCATTTTGGTGCTTGAATTTTGTAGAGTCAAAGAAATTGATTGCTTAGGTGCTTAACATTGAATTTTGTAATACAAGAGAGTTAACAAATTGTAAATAAACACCTTCAAAGTTGAATTGGGTTTGAAAGAAGTGGAATTGGATTGAATAGTCACAATTTTATAACTTTAAGAAAAACTCTATTATATTTAATCACACTAGCAAAGATTCCTTCATTATATTGTATTCTTGTTGAAGGGGCACTTCTTAAATTACCATTGCAACCATGTAGAAAGTCAAAAACACCACAATAGAATTCAAGAGGTCAAGACAATGAGAAGTTGTATGTTTCATCCTTGACCACCTATAATATATCTTCTTTTTACTAAAAACAAGCCGACCAAAGTATGTGAAAAGAACTCACCAAGTTGGGCTTTTATTGCAAAAAAAAAAATTGTAAGCCTGTTCAATGTAAGTATATGTAGCAACTAAAGAGACCATATTCAATATAAGATAGAGGTACCCATTCCCATCTAGGGACCTATACCCAACGTATAGAGTGCAACCATTTACAACCAAGGCTAGAACATATTTTCAATCCAAGTTTGGAATGTATTTTTTCTTCCATTTCAAGGTTGGGCCCACTAAAATCATGACACATGTCTTGAAATAGTGAGCAAGAAAGTAGGAAGTAGTGAGTGGAAAAATACTTAGTTTATGATTGGAATTGGAAGAGTTTAGACATTGGCTATTAGTCCAAACAACTTTTTGACTTCTTACTAGAAGAAACCCCTGTTTAATGTGACAAGGCCTAATTTTTCTTGACGGATTTTGCTAGGCATCAAAAGTAACAACCCGTGTTTTTATGTCAACAAAAACGTTCAATACAACATCAATGTTGACATAAAAACATGGGTTGTTACTTTTGATGCCTAGCAAAATCCGTCAAGAAAAATTAGGCCTTGTTACATTAAACAGGGGTTTCTACTAGTGTCTAAAAATCACAATTTTGAAAATAAAATTTTTGAAAATAAAATTTGGAAAATTTGTAGTCCCTATATTTCCTATCTTCCTACTTAGCAAAAATTGCACTTGCTTCATACTACTCACAATCTACTTAAAATTGCTTAACCCCTAAGCACCGGTAGAGCCATTTAGTGGCTTTCGGATGACTTGTCCGAGCCACTAGAAGGCTCAAACAATAGTTTTTTCATCTGTTTTTTTCCGATGACCTTTCATGTTGAGTTACAAAGAGTGTCCAACTGAATTCTTAGTGAAATTGATGTTTTTTTCCATGTAGTTGAGAAGTAATCAAGAAAAACGGATGGCAAAATTTGTCATTTTAGTGTATTTTGAGAAATTGAATAAATCTGAAATTTCTCCTTGAAAACGACATTTTTTGAATTTGAGCCCAACTAATGAAATCGAGGTCCTCTATTCTAGTTTCTTTTCCAATTGAAATTTTGGAAAAATTCGTAAAATTGAATATTTTATTGCAGTTTGAACTTTGGCTGTATTTTTAATGTCTACCACATTCTAATTATAGATGTACACGACAAATTAGTTTATACCATGATGATTCTTACTATATTGTTCACACATAATGAAATTTTCAGATTTTTTGAAATTATTTTCTATTTTCTATGATTTTTTCTTGATTTTTTCTTCCAAAAATTTCAGAAAAATACAATTTTCCTGCAAAAAATCTGAAATTTATGTGAAGACCAGAGGACATGCAGTTTTGTTTCTGAAAAATAAAAAATTCCATACACATTCGGTTACAAAATGGTAACAACTGAGTGACAAACACCTATGGTCATAGGCCCGGCGGTTCAGGGTTAATTCTTTACATCCTAAGAATTCATGATTTTAAGTTGTAGACTTTGATTGACCATATTGTGAAAGAATAATTTAAATTAAATTTTTTATTATATCATTAGCTTGAACGAGTAACATTGCATGCAATAGTTTAAATAAATAATCATTAAAATAAATAAAACATCCCCAAATAGATTCTTCAAATTGCATTAAAAACATGAGACCCAATTTAAGCTTCTTAGGAAGGAAAGGGTTAAGTGATCAACTATGGGTACCTCCACAGTTGCACTAATGTGAACACAACCTTCTGATGTCACTGTCAGTTCCTTTGGGGACAAGGTTCCGGGTTCCAATCCTGGTAGCTCCACTAAATCTTTTTCTTTTCAGATTTACTTTTCTAATTCTGTGGACTTTGGACTAGGGTTTTTTTGGCCAAAAAATTTTGTATTGCTAAAAAATATTAGATGGAATCACCAAATTGTGGATAAATATAGAAGTATATTCATGTGATATGTGAGTGATAATAAGATGTTCTCTCTCCAATATGTGGATGAATGTTGAAATTAGGAGCACCATTGTAACATTTTATATTGCCACTTTGGCACTTTATAAAAAATGAAAAAAAAAAATCTTGCTTTGGACAACAATGATACAAAAGCTTCAAATTCAAAATTTCAAAATTCACTCTAGTAGTGTGGCGTGGGGTTGTTGCTATAGACCCACCAATTCCAATACTATAAAAATAAAAGTAATTTCATAATATTTTAATCCATAAAAATTCAAAATTTAATAACTTTACACTATAGGTCTAAAAGCCTTAATAGAAAATTTTCTAAAGATACCAAGAATGTGACTAGGGGATGTATAGTTTTAATTGGAGATCTCCCCGTAATAAACAAAATAAAACAAACAACCTCATTTAAAGTATTTATTAAAGTTATTAATGTATAGATATTAGATGCAAGCTTATTAACTTCCAAATTACCTTTTATCCTTAAAAGTCAAACCAACCATACTTGGCAATTGAATTCACCTACTTTATTATTCTAAAAACAACAATACTAGAACATCAATACAAAAATTTGAACCTATGAGCTTGTAACCTAGTTGTAGGTAAATAATTGACAATCATTTGAAAGTGTTTATAATATTTGAATCTATAACATAGGTACACTATAACATGGAAAGAGTTTATAACATAGATACCTATAACATATACACTTACAAGTAGAGAAGGTGTTACTAGCTATAATATAAACTCTTAGGCTTATAGGCTCACAAAACCTATAATCACATGCTAGTATTTCTTCTCTAGAAGGAGACTCACAAAAAAAGCACATTGAATGTTATTTTTGCATAAGTCAAACCAATGTAAAATGCACTACATTTCGTATATCTCCATTGGGTTTTTTCCCCAAAAGATTAAAAGTACCATTAGATGGGTTTTTAAGCCTTTAGAAGATTGTGAGTTGTTGACTTTCAAAATTCTACCAACTTTGCCACATAAGTAATCTAATATAGTCAAGAGAGCACCACATTTGATAATGATATTTAATTAATTTTTAAATTCCAATTTTTTTGAATAATTCTCTTAAGAATTTAATTATTTTTTATTTTAGCTAGTGTAGGTTGGTTCATAGCATTGGGAATAGGTCTGAAACAATCTCCTAATGCCCTTAGAATACATCTCATATATAATACAATAAAGTGCTATGACTTTGAAGAAGCTACATTTAGACTAGTCAATCTTTCTAAACGAGTGCAAAATACTAGGTGATCTTAAGGTTAAATTATAAACAAGTGACACTCTTAGGTAGACCAATGGCCAATCTCATCATCCTACATTTGGCCTTGATTCCATCCTTTCAAATATCCATTATTTTGAAAATCAACTACATCAATTCAAGATTTTGACAAAATAAGTGTACTTTAATGCCATTAAACATAGCATGTTAAGAAGTGATTGGTGAAATCAATACTTAAGCATTAATGGATATATAAAAAGGGGGTTGTAAAATTTTAATAGGACATTTATGATTCTAGTGAATATGTAGGTGGTTTTGTATTTCTAGGGTAGATTACTTCAAAAATTTACAAATATTACAATTTTGATTAAAAAAAATTATAATTCCACTTGGGTTTCACGAATGAAAACAAAGACAAAATTCCTAAAAATAGGTGCCTAGCTCTCTTAACCCCTAAAGTCCTAAATTTCATTTTTTGGGCAATATAGAAATTTTGGGTAGCTCATTAAAAATGAAATTTTTATTTTTTTATTTAAAATTTTCACAAAACATTTCTCTAAGGAATAGCTTTAGGGCCCAACAATATTCATAACTTTTGATTACATAATTAAAAAATTATGGCATGAAATTTCGTTTTATTTACTTGGTGGGTAGCTTGAGCAACTAAAAATTACTTTTTCATGAAATAAAATTTTGAAATTGGTTTATTACATTTATAGCTATGTGAGAAGCTTTATATCATTCCATTTTGATTAATGAGATGAAAGTTATGAGGAGTTTTAGTTTGCATTAGTTTACATGTAGTTAAAAAATCTCTACTCTACAAAAAAAAGTTTGAAATCCTTTATTTAATTCAATCTTTAATATTTTTGAAAAAAAATTAAAAAATTTGATGAAGATTGTTTATTAAAATATTACAACCATTGGGATTGGGATATTTCATTTCTATAAATAAATTGTTCAAAATTTAGTATTTTGAAGCATTTTCTACTTCTTTCTACTTGCTATTTTTTTTATATATGTTGCACAATCCCAAATGATTTGAAATTTTTTGAGCATGTAGCCAACTTGCATTGAAGAGTAAATTCTAAGAGTAACTACCATTTTGAACATTTTTTCACATAAATGTGACCTTGTGAAGTGCAATTGTTTGGATTTCTGTAGGAATTAAAAAAGGACTTTTGTCAATTCAAATGTTAATATATTGCAATCTACTTGGCAAAAATTTCTTAAATTTTTTCTACATCTTTTCAAACCACCTTACTATAAGATCCTACGGTTTCATTTGTCAAAAAAGAAGATTTTTCTAAAATATTGCACTTGTATTACAAATCAGAATTATAGAGCATTTTTAGTGAAAACATAGTCAAAAACTACTTAGGGGTTAAAATTGACCTTAGGATAACCTCCATGTAGGTCAAATTTCATAAATAATTCGGGAATAATTGGAACATGTTTGAAATATGAAAAATAATACAATGATTTCTGAAAAATTAGAAAAGTTATCATTGTTGCAAATTTTGAATATTCAAAAATTATTCTTGAAATTTTTTAGTGAAAAGAATAAAATTTCATATAATGAAATAAAATCAACCAATTTCATCAAAATGGATTCAAATTGTAAATTTAATCTTCAACATATAGGAAAGGGCTCTGAAATCACCCAGACTAGTAGGAGGCTTTGAAATGGAACTTGATTGTGAGTTAGTGAACTTCCAATTACATTGGAACATGATAAGAGTTTGGTTTTTCCTTCTTCAATGGATGGTTTCAGAGCCACAATGGCTTCATTCTTAACTAAGTGAATAAAATAAGACTTGATTGTTGAACTCCTTTCTTACAAGTGTTTCAAAATCTGAAATAATGATTAATTGAAGCATTCACTTCAGCTTTAGGAAGGAACCCATTTAGAAACCACCTTGATTAAGGGCAAAACACCCATTCCCGTCCATGTATCCATTCCCGTCCATATGTAGCAGGGGTGCACATTTTTCAAAGAAAAATGTGCACCCTTGCTACATATGGACGGGAATGGATACATGGACGGGAATGGGTGTTCCTACCTTACTTTTTACACGTTGCAATGCTAGTTCTTGAACAAAGCCAAGTTTATTTCCAAACTATGCACGTATGAGTTTTCAAGGCCTATTGATCACAAATAGGACCCTATGTCAAATTGTATTTAAAAATTCATAACCAATTCAGTAATGCTTCAAAAAAATATGAAACAACTTGTGTTAAATTCCTGGAATATTTTTCTTTGACTAAAAAATAAGTTCAAAATATTTACATCAAAAGAAATACATGGAAAAGGGAGATCAGCTCTTAAATGAGGGTTTCTGAGCCTCTTACACGGGAAGTGTTTGAAATGGGTCAAGACATTTACGTTTAGGCTGCACCCTCCCAAGCAAAGTAAAAGTGTGAATAGGTACTGGTAGGTTCAAATATGAAGGGTCAAGTACACTTCAAAGTCTCGTTTCTTCAATGGATTAAGGTGAACATACCTATTACCACCCTCATTTGTAATCTGGTTATGTTGGGGCCAATTTTAAGAAGTGCACATATTTTTCCAGAGGGGTGTATGTTTTATGAATCAAATCCAAGTGGAATTATAATTTTTTGATCAAAATTGTAATTTCTATGAATTTTTGAAGTGGTCAACCCTGAAATTACAAAATTGTCTCTAGACTAGGGTTGTAAACAACTTGTAAACATCTTATAATCACTTAATCAACAACTAGATATTTTCTATTCAAAGAGTGACACATTCCCCCAATTTGTCATAGAATGCCTGATTTTGTCATAGAAAACCTTGATTTTGTTATAGAATGAAGGGAAGCAAAGGGGAATGTAGGTGGAAATGGGGCCAAGTGATGGAGATGGGTTGGTCCACCTTATTGGTGTAGTTGGAAGGATTGAAACATTAGGAATGGCAACTTACCAAGCTCCCCCAAATTTTGATTGTCTTGACAAATAGTTGAATTCCAAAATTAAATTATTTTGACTTGAAGGTGCTGAAATTGACCTACACATATATTAGTGGCAAATTGCAAATCAAGGTGGTAATAAGCTTGTCTATCTTACTAGTGACACTCCAATGTTTACATAAGGTAGAACCTCATACAACCAACTAGCTTCCCGTAGCCAAATTGTAGATGGATGTATTTCCAACCAAGGCTAGAATGTTTTGTTTTTTCCTTTTCAAAGTTGGGACTAAAAGTTCATGGCACATGTCCCACAATAACTTAGTATGCAAGAAAGTAGGAAACAATGAGTAAAAACATAATTTTTTGAATAATCAAAATTAGAAGAGTCCACAAGTCAACTATGGATCCAATGCACTTCATGCCTTTCAAAATTCATAGTAATTTCATGCAATAAAATTACCAAAGTTTTTGCAATCCCTATCATTTCTGTCATTGCACCTTTGAAAATATTTACACCAAATCATGTCTACGATACCTCAAAATGATTGGTGGTTATGGGTGGTTCTACCTTGAACACATTTGAGTGTAAATTCAACATACAGAAAAATTAACAATAAATTTTTTTAAAGTAATTCACTCTCAGGCTTTCAGGCAACTGCACCCTAAGCCGCATTCACAATATCAGTCTTCTGAGCCTCAGGAAGATACAACCAAAACCAAAACCAGCAGTGATCACATTGGTAATAAGCTAGCAAGAGTAACATACTTCTGAAGCGAAGCAGAATGCCCATCGGACATACACTGCTCACTCTAACAGCAGCGTCTAAAGGTGTAAAAACACCTAAATGCGTCTGAGCAACGGTTTGAACATATTTCCTACTATTGAGCTACAAGAGCTTTGTTGGGTCTTGTTGGCAAGGGGATTCTAGAATGTCATTTCTAGACTCCTTATGAAGAAACTAAGAATTTTCAAAGTGCTGAAAATATGAACACCTAAAATCAACCCTAGGCTCACATATGGAAGCTGTACATTTTAGGAAAGAATCTGGATGGGACAATTTACAAACAGGTCACAATGAGGAGGTGCTGAGGTGCTGTTACCTGACTTTATCCCCAATACGGTGATCAGTTCGGTGCCTCGCAATTCACCAGCACAACTCGATTTCTGTGAGGACAATTTGTTTGTTTATTGTTACAATTGCAAGAATAGGAAAAAACATGATTCATACTACATTGTGAGCTGATCACTCTGTACCACCAAACCGTGAACTGCCCTAAAAAGTCATCACGATGCCGTCATGGATTCGTGACTTCTGGTTCTGAGCTACGCATTCTGAGATCCACATCAAGTTTCTAGTCTCCTGCTCCCGTAGTCTCATGTATGCGAAGAACACCGCGTAGTGAAACTGTCAAACACAGTCCCGCACATGTCAAATGAAAAAGCACAATAATCATCCAGAAAATGGACAACATATTCTCGGCACGAAATTCATTCACAAAAACAAGATCTTTCAGTGAAATTCACTCCGTTTTGTATAAAGCGCAAGGGGACACGTGCTGTCAAACTCATAAAGGAATAACATGTAGAGCATCTGCAGGAGTCAAGGTCAGGCAACTGTGCGAATGATCCGAAATAAGAAGGGAAACAAATCCGGGACAACTGGAGCATACCTGCTGTTCAAACGAGAGGGTCAACCTCTTCACCTCCTCTTCATAGAAAGCCTTATCCAGCATTTGACTCTCTCCGAACGACAACTTCGAGAATATTGCCTGATATGGAGGGTACTTCTCCATAGCTCCTCGGACCTGTGTTATGATCAACACAATTCGCCCATGAGTACATTGCACTCGCACACGAAAACATTCTTTCACAAATATCACATCTCACGACAGAAGCGACAGCCGAATTCCAAAGAAAGGTATTGAAAGACATAAACGAGAGCCAATATACACTCAACTACACCATCAACTTGTGGTTGACACAAATCTGAGTGACAAGATCTATGCATTCCACTTATAATAACCATGGCATATAACAGCAACTAAGTTCACATCAACGAAATGAATGGAAAACATAAATTTCTACCATACATACATTCGAGTGTACAACAAGAACAGAAAACAAAGCATATACCGCGTCAAAATCGTCACAAGCTGCCAGCTCTTCATGCCCGTATGGAAACCTGACAAGAATCATCCATCAAGGTAAGCTTCATTTTCACCACTGCAGTGAACGAAACCACTCTAGCGATTACTTCCAAGGTCATTCCATAACCTAAACATCCGATGATGCCAAAACAAGATATCAATATTCAGATAAACTCACAAGATGCCGAATTTCGAGTATAGCTTCCTTCGATCATCACGAGTCAGCTCCGTCCCGATGCTGCACACATCCTCACGCGTCAGCTCACCGCAGCCATGCATATCCATTCTCAAGAAGAATAACATCAGTAAGTCAATAATTTGAGCCGAATACAAAGTAAAACGTCATCAGCAAGTCACAAAGTCACAAAATGCACTCAAATCAAATGCTTGCCTGTTGATAGTAATGTTCACGGCACGCCGATCTGCCTCAAACGAAAGGAGATCAGACATGATCGTCGACGTCGCACCTCCAAGTTTCTGCTCCCCACAAACCACCAGACCCACCAATCTCAATTTACTACGTTCTTTCGCACTGCGGTTCACCATCCCAGACACACAAATGCACCCCCACAAAATGCCAAAACAGAAACACCGACCAACTCAAAAGACATTCAGCTATCCTTAACGAAGGGAGAACGACTCCCACAAAAGCGAAAAAAATCTACACATTGCCATGCAAACTCCGCGTACCTGACAAAACCTGTAAAAGTCCTCCAGGTACGCTTTATAAAGAGTATTCCGCATTATCTCTATGTTCATGTCGTCCAGATCCTGCACATCGTCACCGCACTTCTCAGAAATTGCTAACAATCTCCACCAACCTGCACTTCATGGAAACCATAACCACCTCAAATCTTCCCCTTCCCAGAAAACGAAAACAAAAACACCACTTCGACCGAACTCATATCTCAGCAACATATAAACAACCAGCTTACTTCGGAAGTGATGCACTCCGAAAAATAAGGAGCCAACGGGGTGTCCACGAGCACCAGGCGATACAACTCCCGCATGTTCTGGGCGACTGCAAGAGTGGCGATGCTGCAGCAAAACCATCCAAACGATCAGATGGTCTCAAGTGCAGACCTTACCTCCCCCCATCATTCATTCCGCTCCAATACAAGCCACAATAACCAATCACAATACACTAAACTATCCTGAGAAAGTGTCTGTTGCCGTCAGATTGCGACAAAAATCCCTCTCCGCACACCACAAATGTAAACCGACCGACGTGCAAAATTGCTTGGATCCCATCACTTCAACAAGGAAACCAGAAGTAAAAAGAAAACGGGACAAGAGATATCCCCTGCTCCAAAAACTTCCACCATGAAAATCGACACCAGCGTCAAGAATATCAACGACCACACAGGAATCCACAATAAACACCAAGGACCGCGCTCCAACAAATACCTGTCAAACAAACCCAGAGGATGGCACTTCTCCAGAAGCTCGTGAACATCTCGCTCGTGCAACGTCCCCGTTACGATCAAAACCACATTGTCAATCATGTGACCGTACCTGCCACATCCACACCGGTAGATGCCTCATTAGTTCACACATACACAGCACCACTCCATGTCTGAAACACGATACCAGCTTCACAAACAAAGTTCCTGTGACAGGTCCTCAATGGTTTGAGAATAAAGACGATCCAAAGACATGTCCCACTCCAAGATTCATCCCTCTCTGCCGAACACACACACAGTGCCACGGCAGACACCTGGTGATCCCCACACTCTCTTTACAGTGCAATCAGAAAATGGAAACGGGGAAAAATGTAGCAACACTCACGTGATGTACTCCAGAAACGTGGACAGCGGCTCCGTGGCTTGCGTCAACATATGGTTATACTCATCCACCAGCTTCTGTGTGCACTTCTCCACGATCGTCGCTGTGTGGAGAGGCGAGGGTTCTGCATACAAGGACCATCCAGTAAATTGCGGACCCCGGTCTTTCCAAAATAGCAAAATGATATACTTTGCAAATCATGATAATTCCCCTAGAACTCCGCACAAAACCTTCAGTCAGATGACTTGTATGACGATCTCCTCACTGCCAACACAGAATCTAATCAACAGCTCCACACTACGCCACCTCTCAAAACGCTCAGCATAATAAGACGGGGAACAGAGATCAGAGAAAGAATTTAATTTAGGTCTCACCACAGAGTGAATAATAAAAAGAATTCGAAATCACCTTCATGTCCTCTACATGGATCTTCTAAGACATACATCTGAGCCCTAACAATTCACGATTGGGACGCCATTAACAAACCCTTGCACAGGGGATTGGAACCCCACCGACCTAAATGACCTACCGTTCGCCAAGTACGGTCCATAATCTGTGGCGCCCAGGTGCATTTTGACGTCGTCCAAAGTCTCGCATTGACAAAGGTTGTTGTAATCGGCGGACGTGAGCAGCCCCGATCGGTAGCCCCGCACGATGGCTTCCAAGTAGCCGCTATCCACATTGAAATTCATCGCCTCGAACCCGTACATCGACATGGTGACTGCAAATAAAAATTCTTCCCGTACCCTAATCCAATCTCCCAAAGAGGAATCGCGGCTTCCCCCAAATCCAGCAAATTCTTTGCGAGGTACAATCACTCCAAAACCCTAGGGACTGATTGCTAAAAAACTTCGCTCTAATCTACAGTTCGAGATGCACCGGCGCAGAGAAGAAAATCGAACTAACTTAGCTGGATGAGCTTGCGCTGTTGCAGATCTGCCGAAGAGCAGCAGAGCTTGGTTGCTTTGGAGAAGCCATTTTTCGGTGAAGCTACAGAAGGAAACGGAAGGGATACCCGCCACCTCTTTGATTGAGATCCTTCGATGATGTTTTATTGTTACTCCGTATTTTATTTTCACAACACTCGGGCTTTTTCTTTCATTTTTGATGAAGTGCTAAAGTGGCGATATAAAATGTTATAGTGGTGCTCCAAATTCCAACATTCATCTACATATTAGATAGAAAACATCACATTCATACATATCACATATCTATGATTACGTTTTCATTTGCAATTTGGCGATTTCATTTAAGATTTTTTAATAGTTTGAATTTTTTTGGCAATAAACCTCAAAAGTTTTTGCCATTTGTTTTACTAGATTATTTTTTCTCGTACAATTTGGCACAAAAAAGCTCCCAAAAGGCCTGCTCCACACTTGCCTTTCACCTGTTTAACCCCTAAGTGTCCAAAGTCATCTCTAAAACTGATGATTTTAGGAAAAAAATTCATAAAGTACAATTTGAAAGAATAATTGGGATTTGATATACAATTAAAAGTTGAAGACTTTGATTTCAAGGTTCCATCCATATGGTTAAATTTACCAATGCTATCGCTAATATTTTTTTATAAATTTTAAAAGGAAAATTTCTAAATTCTTTCTAAAATCAATTACAAGCAAAATATTGTCATTTTTTGAGTAAATTTTTTTAGAATGGATTTGAAATGAGTTTCTCTAGACAAGGTGATCTTTCAAAGTTTTTGTGTTCTTTAACCTTGGAATGCACCGACATCCACATTTCTAGATGATGTACAGATCAAAATTCAAAGTCCTTTCTCATTACAACTCAGATGAAAGTCTACCTAATTTTTAGAGATACTATATGAAGTTTTTGTCTTTTACAAAGGTTGGATTTGGTATTACTAGACTAAATATTTTCTTAAAATTACAAATGTGGAAAGTTTGTCAAGTGGTTGACTTGCATTGACCCCTAATTCAAACTGAGAATGGCAAAAATGAGGTTTGTGGAATCAAAGAATACAAAAATTCCATAGAATCACCATGTTAAGAGAACCTCATTTCAAATTCATTTCAACAAAATTTACTTGAAAAATGAGTAATAACATTGGTGAATCTATCTATATGGACAAAATCTAAAACTCAAATTCTACAACTTTTGTTTGTGTATCAATCCCAAAATATCTTTCCAAATAGTACTTTACAATGATTTTTCCAAAATTGTCAATTCCCCAAATGAGTCTCCACAATTAGGGATTAAATCTGTAACCTCATTTTTGCAAAATTATTTTTGAACCAAAGTCAATGCAACTTTGGCTTGGTTAGCAACTTGACATACTTCCTCATTTGTAATTTTAGAAAAATATATACTTTGGTAACACCAAATCCAACCATTAGATAGGACAACAACTTCATAAAATATCTCCACAAATTAGGATGACTTTCACCTACGTAGTAATGAGAAAGAAAATTGCTTTCCATTTGTACATCATTCAAAAATTGGTCATTGGAGTGCTTCAAGGTTAACCCCTAATGATCCAAGCGACCATTTTCTAATTGTTGCCCTTTTTTTTGAGCTACCCGTGGTTAAATTTTGAAGTTTATTTTTTATAATAAAAATTATTCTAGGAAAATAGATTGCATTATAAATCTAATACTATTAGTCTCATAAAATTTCAAGTTAAATGTAGCCTTGTGGAATTTTTAAAAGTTGAGTAGTGTAGCTCATTTGGGGGGGGGGGGGGGGGGTAGACATCAATTGAAAAGTTAGTCAACCAATGTAATTGTTGCCTACCTCAAAGAAGTAAGATCGACCTCAAAAGGGCAAATTTGAGGAGTTCAAGGAAAAGACAAATATCCCATTTCTGTTTTTCTTACAAATATACTACTCTCATTTCAGTAACTACCTTGAATTGCAAGTTCTACCATGAATTGAAAAATGCTCAAAATTTTGTGAAATTTTTTATGAACATTTCCAGCTCATTTATCTTTCACTTAGCATAAAAATTCATCATTTCAACATATACTCAATAAAAAGTGTTCCCCAATGTGCACTGCTCAGGTTTTCATTGATCCATCTAAAACTTCAAACTTATATATTTGCTAGACTATATGGTCAAATAATTTGAAATTTTTTGAATTCTCATTTTCAATGTGACCTTCAAGATACTACATTTACATTCTATCCAATCTCAAAAAAAAATGAGCAAACAAATCGCTCAAATTCTTCGTAGTTTTGGCCCATTTTGAAAATACCCCCCCTTGGATTAGTAGAGTTTAAGTTAATGCAAGATTTGAAATGACCTTACATATGGATTAAACTCTTTCAAGTGAGAAATCTTCTTACCAATGACATAAAGATTTTTCAATATGAATAATACTAGTGTATATTTGGTGGATGAATTCTCATTTTCAATGTGAACTTCAAGGCAATTCTCATTTTCAATGTGAAATCATTGGATGAAATTTGAGGCCTTGGGAGGGCCATTGCAAGACTGTTCCCCAAAATAGTTCCTACATTGTTGGCCACTATCAAGACAACATTACTAAAAAAATATAAAAAATATAAAATTGTGGAGGTCTTGAAATATGAAAAAAAGTCCATTTTTTTTTTGAAAAAAAAAATCGATGACATGGCACGGTCTCTGTTCCCACAGTTTGGGAACATGCGGCCCTCCCAAGGCTTCAAATTTCATCTAATGTCTCTAGTGTAAAAATTTAGGAACATATATAAATTCATTTGGTGAAAGACACTATAAGAGAAATGAGTGTAATGAGAGTTTAAACATTAGGGGAGATTGAGGCCAAAAAAAGATTGTAAGTTTTCAGATTGCGAAGAGTAGGAAATTGCACAGTAGTAGGAATGTGAAGTGGTCGAGACCCGGCCACATCATTTTTATTTTTGAAAAAAAATTGGACTTTTTTTCACATTTTTAGACGCAAGTTTTTTTTTAATTACTACTTGATAACAACTAAACATTTTTTTAATCTATTTCAGGAATAATGAGGGGAACATGCTTGAAACAATCTTCCCTTACTTCAAATCCCCCCTTATGTGGCCTTATCTCCCTTAAGGACCAAGGATAGTCCAAATTTCTAAAATTGTAAATATGTACTTTGTATTATAATATGCAACTTTGAATAATAGTCTAATAATAGTATAGTGATGACATCTAAACAAGTTTGGATTGTAAAATATGATCCATAGATCATATTCATTTGATTAAATTTTCTAATACACAAAAAATATTTTTCAATAATAATTAAAGTCAAAAATCAAAAATTACTTTTGAACCCTTAAATGTCAAGGTAGATGTTTTATGTCCAATAGATGATAAACAATCTTTTTGTATAGGACAAGGAATGTGTCTATTCATCCTTGGAATTTTGAGTGAAAAAGGAGAGATCTTCTATGCACTACAAAAGAATGGGTCTTTTAAGTAGTGTCCTAAACATCATGTCTTTTAAGTAGTGTCTTTGAATGCGTCTTTTAAGTAAAATTTTACTTAAAAGACACATTCAAAGACACTACTTAAAAGACTCCATTATCTTGTGGTGATGGTACTTTGATTTTTAATCAGTGATTGACAAGGTATCAAAATAAATGATTTTTATAATCACTAGTTTGTCCTTTGAGGATTAAGCTACTTGTAGATTGAATATTTGTGATTTTAATAGGAATTTTTTTTACTTTTAGTTTAAAATATTAAATTCTATTTATAATGGTTTTGAAAGGTTTTAATTTTTTTTTTTCATTAAAGTCGTTTTTGAAGGAAGGTTGCTATTATGTGAGTATAAAAGTATGAGCTTATGAGCTTAAATGGGACTATACACCTATGATATAAGTGTCTATATTATAGTAACTTTCTATGTTAATAGTATATATATATATATATATATATATATATATACTCAAGACTCACATGCTCACACTTTCATGCTCATGTACTAACACCATTGATTTTTGAAGAATCAAGTTTTGGAATTGAAAAAGTTATTTTTTGAGGCTATCCTTTGAAAAGATGCATTAGGAGAGATTGAGGCCAAAACAAGACTACGAGTTCCTAGACTGCGGAGGATGAGGGAACTGCATAGTAGCAAGAATGTGACGTGGCCAAGACCCCACTACCACTACAAGAAAATTGGGGCTTCTGCGACTGCGGTTAGCAACTAGTTTTGTAGTTGCATTACACGTTTGCAACTGGGTGAGAATTTGGAGCCCAGAGTTACAGTGGACAAGTCATAGTAGTTGCAGTGTAGTTGCAAATTTGAAAAGATTGTTTTTCATTAGATAGCCTATGTAGAACTTCATCAATGAACTCTTCTGACGTGGAACTTGATTTTGTACAACTTGTTTCCAACTGCTTTGCAATTAGTTTACAACTAGTTTGCAACCAATTTGTGACTTGTAGATTTATAGATTTTCAAATTTTTTTATCTTTAGTTAATGATTGTAGATTTCAAAAATTGAATCTCAATGATTTGTAGATTTTAGAATTTCAAATCTAGCTTTATTAGATTATCAAATTCAGATATTGATATTAAATAGGTTTTACAAGTTTATAAAACTTTAAATTTTACAATTTATAATTTTTTTTATATCTTAAATATTTGTAGATTTCTATAGATTGTAGAAATATACAATCTATAAAAATTTACAAGTTGCAGAGATCTACAATTTGTAGAAATCTACAAAGTATAGAAATACTACAATTGTTATATTAAACTTCATTACTTAACCCCTAAAACCCTGAGGTGTGTTTTTTGGCATTATAAATTTTTTGGGCAGCTCACTACGAATGGAATTTTTATTTTTTTTGCTGAAATTTTTACACAAAATGTGCCCGAGGAGTAGCTTTAAGGCCCAACAATTTTCATAACTTTTGACTTTGTGGTTAAGAAGTTATGGCATGGTATGTCGTTTTCTTTACTCGGAGGGTAGCCCAGGCAGCTGAAAAAACTTCTTTAAATTTTTATTTTTTTCAAAAGTGAAATTTAAAATTGATTCTTTAGGTTTTTACAGACATGGGAAGCTTTGTATCATCCCATTTGGATAAAGGAGTCAAAAGTTATGAGCAATTTTAGTTTGTGGGTAGATATGGAATTTTTGAAAACCATACCTACCCACAAACTAAAATTGCTCATAACTTTTGACTCCTTAATCCAAATGGGATGAAACAAAGCTTCCCATGTTTGTAAAAACCTAAAGAATCAATTTTAAATTTCACTTTTTAAAAAAAAAGTTTTTTAAAGAAGTTTTTTTGAACTCCCCGGGCTGCCTTCCGAGTAAAGAAAACAACATATCATGCCATAACTTCTTAACCACAAAGTCAAAAGTTATGAAAATTGTTGGGCCTTAAAGCTACTCCTCGGGCACATCTTGTGTAAAAATTTCAGCAAATTAAAATAAAAACTCCATTCGTAGTGAGCTACCCAAAAAATTTATAATGCCAAAAAACGCACCTTAGGGCTTCAGGGATCAACGTCGCTAGTACGTGAGCGGTGAGCGGGGAGCGGGGAGCAGGGAGCAGCAAGTTGTGAGCGGGGAGCATTGATTTGGGATGAAAAAAAATAAAGTTGCATGAAAATGGATGAAAGTGGATGGAAAAAATGGATGAAAGTAGATGAAAGTAGATGAAAGTAGATGAAAGTAGATGAAAGTAGATGAAAGTAGATGAAAAATAGATGAAAGTAGATGGAAAAAATGGATGAAGTTGGATGCAAAAATAGAAGACAATGGACGAAAATAACAGATGAAAAAGGTAAAAATCAAAATATATACCATTCAAAATTGTAACTTCACTACTACAGTGCCTATGACCGTGGAAGTAAATTGTCTTAAAACCAAAGAAGTTGAGAGTTGAATTGAATTGCTTTTGTGTCATATAATAAATCTCAAATAGACCCATTACCGTGGACATTTTTAGAATTGATGATTGTGTATTTTGTTTCAAAAAGAAATGAGAGAATTTGAATTATAAACTAAAAAATTAAAATCAAAACACAATGGTTAGAAGAGAATGAAGGTACAAATACATGATATCAATGATGGAATATAATAAACCATAATGCAAAACATAGGTATAAGGAAAACAACAAAAATTATATAGTAATCTCAATGCTGAAAGTGAAATGGAAGTAGTGGCCCTTTTAGTCTCACTACATATACATTGATGAGTACAGAAGGTACAAAAGTTGATACTATTTTGCAATAAAAAATCTAACTTAGAGCTAAATGATTTAATATCCCACTAAGAAGGATCTTCTTGACTTCATTGAAACTGAAACTTGGGGCATGAATGAAGGCATCTATTGCTGACTCAAGGTTGCAAATGATTGTAAAAACAAAATAGAGATGCTTACAATTTGCCCATTGTCCTCGCTTGCCTAATGACTTTGTAGCCATTTCTTTGAAGTATGGACATGAACACTCTGGAAATGATGAAATAGTAAGCATATATTGTTCAATTTTTGGCTCCAATCCAGAGTCAAGGCAAACAATGCAACCAAATCCAGGGTGAGGAACCATTGTTACCCGACGAATGCATGCCTTCAGTGTAATTGCAGATGCACAATTGTTCGCGTGTTTTACTGTTGGTGCCTTTGGATTCCGACGAATGGTTTTCCCTGACCGAATTTTTGGATGCTCATCTGGTATACATGGAACATGATAAGCAGAGACCAAATCTAAACCTGCTTCTCCACCAAACAGTCTTCGGGGTGAAATAACTTGACGTTGTGGAAGCTGAAAGCCAGCAGTTTCAAATGCCAAAATCTCTTGCTTTGACAAATTGGTATCCATTTTGACAAGCCATATGGCAGGGACATTAGGTCTTGACAACACCCACTTCCGACTTGTACCCTTTACACAACGTTCAATGTCGTCATTGCAAAAGAAAAATTGCATTTGCTCATTTCGATTTTTCTTATAATTGGTCATCATTCCTGTATACGTTGGTGCTGCTGTAGCAATATTGCTTTGGACAATCCTTGCTGTACACTTCTTCTTCGAAATAGCTTGGAGGGCAAAGCAAGCCTTTGCTGAGGATTTAGGAAGCCTTGCAATGTGCCACTGAAACTCATCACAATTGCTCTCTTGAATTGCTGACACATGAGGAACTCTGTAAGTAAAACCTTCTCTTAAATTGCCCTCAGTTGTCATCGGATCCTCCATCTCAGTATCTGCAGTTGGAATAACATCTTCAATAATAGGATTCAAATTTTTAGTGCCTGTGGAGGCTCTCTTCGACCTCATTTGAATGCGTGGATGAGAAAAATTCACTTTGTCCGGGCGGTGTGAATCATATTCACAGCCCAATGGCATATCTGGCTTGCGTTTTTGTGATCCAAACACTTCTTCACCTTCAAGACGAGGCTCCCTATTGAGAAATTCTTTCACTTCTGGAATGTTGGACATAGTTTCAGTGAGCACCTTTGGATTCCCCGATCGTTGCGCTGATCGTTGGGCAACTCGGAGTAACAATTCTTCCTTTCCAAGTCCTGTTCCAGCTTGATCGCCTTTAAGATATTGATAATACTTGACCATTTGCATAAAGGCTCTTACATAGTCGTCAACAGTGGCAATGTATAAATCGTTTCCTCGATTTCCAGATTGTTGAAGCCACTTGTTATGGACAGTTTCGGCTAAATTGCAAGAAGGCATTTCCGCGAGCTCAGATTCACTCAGATTCTGAAATGACAATGAAATCAAAAATGAAAATTTTGTTAGAAAAAAATATAAATGTATTGTAAGTATAACATTATTACTATTAATATTGATAGTATAACTAGTAATCAAAATAAGAAGGAAATTATAATATGAATCAAGAAAAGACAATAAACTTTTTATCATCAAGGACAAAGAAAACAGACCTCCTTTTTAGTTCATGTCATTTTTTTATCAAAAAACTAGGAAAGGAGGTTAAGCTGTGTCATTGTCGTTGATGAAGTGGCAAGACATGCTAAATTATGTCTACTTTCAGTGTTACAAAAATAAAATGATTGAAGATTCAAATCTCATGATCTTTGTTGACAAGGATTATTGGTCTCTAATTTAATATAATTTTTTTGATTAATAATGCAATAAATAATAACCCATACTGTCTTTGATGATCTATTTATAGTAATTATAAGAATTGTAGTGAAATCATGTATACTATACATACATTTTCAAATTGACATTGTCCAAATGATTAGTAATGGTTATAAAATTAAATTTTGAATTTTTTGCTATAAATAGATTTAAACAAATAGATATTTGAAATAGAATAGATGAAGAATAGATACTTACAAGTTGTTCAAATCCTCCCCATTGGTGGTAACGGAAATGCCAGAACGATAGCCAAAGTTCCAATCGATGAAGTCCTTCTTCTGTCGTAGCACCAGATAATAACCACCAAGCTTTGATGGCAAGATATCGAGTTTCTAATTCTTCAGAGGAAATAGCATTCTTGTATTGTTTGCATAGCAAACGATGTTGATCTTGTAAGTCTGATCAAATATCAGCTTTTGTATGCTTTTCCATTGATTGAGTCCAATGGAAAAGACAAGTCCTTTCTTGGTTTTCCATTGGAACATGAATGTCACCTGATCCATAGATTGTCCTCACAGCATTCCAATTTGCTTGGGCACTATCAGCCATAAATTCCTTGAATTTAAGGTGAGATACACCATGTCTTGCAAGAACCGAATTCAAGTTTTTCCAAAATACAATTTGAGCAGCACAGTCTTCAGATTGCATATCACAGACAGCAATAGTCATAACACGACAATACATGGAGTCGTAGACATGACATGCCATGGTAGTCCAACCTTTAACACGTTTAACATGATCAAACATTAACCCCTAAAGGACCAAAGTGCTTTTTTGGCAACATAGCGATTTTGGGCAGGTACGTGTGGCTAGAGATTTCTATATTTTGGAACCAAAATTTAATAGAAGGTGTGGACGAGGAGTATCTTTCAAGCCCAACAATTTTCATGACTTTTGACTACATGGTTGAAAAGTTATTGCATAATATGTTGTTTGTTTCTCAACTCGGGCAGTTCGGGCAGATCAGAAAAAATCACTTTTTTTGGAAACCAAAATTTGAAATTGGTTTTATAGATTTATATATATGTGGAAATATTTGAATCATTCCATTTGGATTAATGAGTCAAAAGTTATGAAGAATTTTAGTTTGCGGGTAGTTATGGATTCTCTACTCTAAAATAAACTTTGAAGTCCTTTATTTTACTCAATTTTCAATATTTTTGAGAAAAAAAAACAACATTGGGTGTAGAATGTTTATTACAACATTTGAACCATTGAGATTGGCATTTTTTAATTAAATAAATAAATTGTTAAACATTTAGTGTTTTGAATCATTCTCTACTTCTCTCTACTTACTATTTTTTTGTACATGTTGTACAATTTAAAATGATTTGAAATTTTTTGAGCATGTAGCCAACTTGAATTGAAGAATGAATCCAAAGAGTAACAACCATTTTGAATATTTTTTCATACAAATGTGGCCTTCTGAAGTGCAGCTGCCCGGATTTCCGCAGTGATAAAAAAGGGATTTTTGTAACTTCAAACACTATTATCTTACAATCTACAAGGCGGAATTTTCTGAAATTTTTTGTACATGCTCTCAAACTAGTTTACTCTAAGATCCTATGGTTACATTATTCTAAAAATATTTTTTTTCTAAAATTTGATAGTTATCCTAAAAATGACAGTTTTGGAACAATTTTGGTGAAAACATAGTCGAAAACCTTTAGGGGTTAACCAAGCATCCTGAAGGTCACCGTCGGGTTGCATTCGCTTGACCAAGTCTACTCCACTATCGGGTCCAACTTCTGACATTTTGAAGACAAAAACTTTATTCATATCCGATCCTTGACCTGGAAATTTATTCTCTTGAACAAATGCCCAAGAGCTTGTACCCCTCAATTTTGTAATGCTATCCATAACTCCAAACCTCCTTAAGTATTTGAATGAAGTTACCTCATTTCGAATATTTGAAGAGCTGAAATATTTGCACTTGTCAAGAACTGGAAGAAGTTCATCAATGTTGAGGGTCTTCACTGTAACTCCGTCTGGACGTAGCAATAATTCTCCCACAAGTTCTTTTGTAGCCTCCAACACAATTGAAGAGTTTGTCGCAACTGGTGTTCTCTCCATTTGTTCACCAATAAGAATACGGGTTCGCTCCTTGATGTCTCTGAGTTCACCATCTTTGACAGGATGTTGATGAATGCCAAGATGTACAAATGCACGAGAGAAGTTCTGTTTTCCAAACACATAATATACCCTTGCAGAACATCGAGCAATATAGGATGGAGGTTGCTTGCATATTTTACAAATAAGTGTTGATCCTTGAGGATGTGCACTTCCTACTTCAAATAGTGATGGTGTGAATCCTTCCCATTCTAGTTCATTGACAAGCTTGGTTCGATGAATACGACTAAGAAACTCACAGCCCGGATTGATGCACTGAAGATGTCCTACACATGAAGATGTACGGAATGATAATCCCATGGTATTTGTTATATTTGTTGTAATAGTTTTAGACCAGACATGCCCATCATACCGCTTATCCATCCCACTCATTTGCTTAGCTTGAGATAGAGCAGTGGAGGTAGTAAGTGGTGGAAACTCAAAAATGACATCTCCATTGAAAGTTGGAGGTAATACGCTCACTCTATGAATAGTAATAGTGTCATAATCAATTTTTTTCAAGACATTTCTACATCCCTTCAGTGTACGCAATTCTCTTAAACAATCAATAACAGATGTAATAGATTCGTTGCTACTAGAGGGATTGGCAAATAATGGCTCATAAGAACTCGGCAAAGCACTAGAGCTGGGCAAAGTACTTGAGCTGGGTAAAGTACTTGAGCTGAGTAAAGTACTAAAGCTGGGTAAAGTACTCGAGCTGGGCAAAGTACTAGAATTGGGCAAAATACTAGAGCTTGGCAATGTACTAGAACTGGGCAAAGTACTAGAACTTGGTAAAGTTGGCTCATGACATCGAATCTTAGAACTTTGCAATTGCTTGGGAGAATTGTCATCAGAATCATCACTTAGAATGGTGACATCATTCAAACCAGGCTCTAATTTAACTCGTGTTGTTAAAGGTGTTTCACGAGAGGACGTAGAGGATTGACGAGGTGTAAAAACACTCGTAGAAGTTACCATAATAGATTCACGCAATCCATACACCCTAAATTGACCAGGCTTCAAATGCCACAATCTACCAGCACCATCTGAAACAGGGACTTGACCAATTGTGTGAGTAAGGTCTCCACTATGATCATCGAACACCTCTTCATCAATATAAAGTGAGTCCTCGTTCAACTGAAACCTAAGACTTAATCGAAACGCAGAAACCACAGCAAATCCATCTTTGCCTACTAGAAATGTTATTGGAATCCCTTCACCATTCGCCCTTACAATAGCCATCTCTGTAAAGTCTACCATTGCTTAAAGATTGAAGTCTCATGAAGATACCATTCTAATTTACGTCCATACTGCACTCAGAAGAAATGAATTGAAAAGAAAGAGATTGTGCTGGAAACAAATATGTAGTTAGCAAATATGATGATGAAGTAGTTTACAACGGCTTTAGCAATAGTTAGGAAATCGTTTGAAAATTTCTCAATGATGAATTCTAATAAGAGTTTAAGAAGTGACATTAATCTTGATCCCTTAAAAGAACCTCATTAGAAAAGAAAAGCAAACTAAAAACACCTAATGGTGACATACTGACATACTGATATAGTAGACAATAAAGCATAGTACCAAATTTATTAATAATAATATAAACTTGAATAAATTAATTAGATTAATAAAAATCTAATTATGAAAATAAACATGTCTCATGTTAATTAATTTAATAATGATTATGAATTATGAATTAAAAAATAAATGAAATATAGTATATGTTAAGATGTTGGTTTAAAGTGGTCAACATAGTTAGATTAGTGATGATCCGATTTTGAAAATAAACATGTCTAACATTAATTAATTTAATAATAAATATGAATTATGAATTAAAAAATAAATGAAATATAGTATATGTGAAGATTTTAGTTTGAAGTGGCCTACATTAGAAGTAGCCGTCATTTGTATGAAACAGGAACAAAGAATAAAAGGAAATACAAACATTTAAGTAGTGGGAGCGCCAAATCCACCTGCAGGTTTACGTTATAGTAAAAGATTGATAGAGTATTTATACAAGAAATAACATTTAGAATAACAGATCCGTCAGATTTCAAAATTTGAATAAACTTCAGACTTGTACAATTGTCATTTACCGTTGCCAGAGAATTTAAGTTTTTCTTGTTAGTACATCTTGCTTACCATCTTTATTAAAGTTGTAGGACATCATTGTAATACTTCTTTGGTCTTGAAAGCGTTTTGAGTTTGTGTTACAGTAGCTATGCATCCAGTAGGTGATTTTTACTCTTGTTGTGAAAGAAGATTGTAGATTTGTGAGAGATGAGAATAATGCACCTTTGTCAATTTTTGAAGGCTTTGAATAGCTAAAAACATTATTTAAATTAAACTCAATGTTTGTTAGAACTATGTCTACAGCTAGTAGGGTTGAATGATAGATAATTTGGAGGTGATAGAGACGGTATTATTGTGATGCTTGTTTCGGAATGTATGTGTGGTAGATCAGATGCTTGAAGAAATCAAGATCCTTAAGTCTCAGGTTGCAAGTAGGTTGATAAAAAAGAAGAGAAAAAGACGCAAACTATATTACACAACTCCGAAGGCCAGATCAAGAGCTAAGATGAGAGGGGCCAAAATTTTAAGTAGAGGAAAGCATAGCTATGGTGAGACGTCTAAAGCACTTGATTTTGGTGACCAAGAAGTGGCCGACATAGTTGGTGACGGTATTTCATGTCTTGATAAGATTATTGAAGAACCAGTATCTATGGTTGAAAGAGATGAGGACAACATACATGGCGAAAAAGACGATCAGAGTAAGGACGAGAGCGAGGACGAGAGTGACGAAGATAGCGAAGAACCTGCCCAAAGTAGAGAAGATTTGGTAAGTATATCATATTATTTGATCATTTGAAGTTGATGTTTTAAATAAGATGTAGTGAGAATTTGTTTAGAAGAACACTTGTTAAGTACTTATTTACTAGTTCATTACATAACAAAGCCAGAAGATGCTTGAAAGTATAGAAGAATAGATACCAAAATGATTAGGTTGTTTGTTGAATTAGTATGAATTTTTTTTTGGTAGAGCTGCATTTGATAGGGAAGACCTTCTCGTGTATTTTAAGAAGACGATTCCAACGGTATATGGCACATAAAAATTGGATGGTTATTGAATGTTTTATGGCATAAAAACGATTTCAGCAGATTGGAACCTGGTCTGAAATCTTCAGAATCGGAAGATTTTTAGGCAAATCTTGCCCGCGGACTTTTTTGTGAACTTTGACGATTTTTGTAAAATCAGTAGTGAGTCTAAAAATTCTGAAAAAATTTGGAGTGAACTGTAAGGTTATAATCTACATATGAAAAAAATTTCAAACCAAATTACTCAAAATTACATTTGCTATTCAAAATAAAGCGCTGACCTAAATCTACCAATTTTGTACTCTTTTTTTTTTTTTTTTTTTTTTTTTTACCCCCTTCCCCGAGGCCAACATTGCAAACCAGTCCAACCGTGCGTCGAAGTTGCTGAGGGTTTGGCGCAGAGGAAGATCGCTCGTTGACGAGGCATCTTCTTTGCTTACGATTTGTGGCGATTGTTGCTGTAGATGGAAGAGGGAGAATTTGCAGAGCGGTCGGCGGTGGCTTCACGTGGACCGCAAGAAGACACTCAGCCAGACATTGAGGTTTGTTTTCTCCTCTAATTTTTTCTCTGTCATTTCTAGTTCGAAGTTTTGTGCATTTTCGGGGGGGGCAGCAATTGCGGGACGTGTAGTTTTGAGGAGTCCTCGTTGACGAGGATACCCAAAACGGCGGCTACCCTAATCAACATTGGTTTGTTTACAGCCCTTTCGGGAAATCTTCATTGACAAAAAAACCTAAAATTATACATTTTTTGTTTAGATTGTTAGATTGAATTACACACGACTATTTCGAGGAGTCCTCGTTGACGAGGACACTCAAAACAACTTCGAATTTAATTGAAAAATGCTAAGATTGTTGGGCTGTTCTTAACAAAAAAATTTTGAAGGACAATATTTGCACATTCTTTGGATCAATGCCAATGTTTTGGTTTGAACTATACTCAACTCATATAGTCCTCGTTGACGAGGCTGTCCATAACTTGTACTACTTTAGGCTGAATTTTGAGAAGAGATGCCATTTCATGATTTCTTTGTAGCTTCTCTAGTTTTCTAATAGAATGAGTTTTTAGCTGATTTTAGCTGATTTTAGCCGTTTACTTCAATTCAAACGAAATTGGATATGCATTGTGGAAATTTTTTAGAGATTTGAGATTATTTAGGAATTCAGTTGTCAATGTTGTTGTATTTGTGTTGTCTTATTTGTATACTACGATGCTGTAAACAAGAATCAAGAATGAGTTCATTTTCCTTTCATCTTCATTTATAAATAATGGAGGACTTATGTCAAGTTTTCTTCAATGATTTCAACTAATCAGATGAATGAAGAAGAAGAAACTGAAATCACATATGTCGAGGAGGAAGAAGGTGAGAACAACAATGATGGTGAGAGAGTTGTTATAGGAGAAACGGGAAGAGTTGCACCTCCAATTGTTGAGGTAAATGAAATTTCTACATGTTCTCAACTTCATGTCCTTTCCATTACTTTGTGTATGTACAATTATTCAAAACAACAAGTTTTAAATGTAAATCACTCTCTTCTCTAATGCCATTTTATCTATCATTTTTTTGAAGGTTGCATCTATTGATCTTGAAGATGATGAACCAAGATGTGAATGTCCAGCTGATGTAACAAGTGTATTGAAGAGTGAGCAACTCCACCGCAAACAGCTTAAAGTGGACACTACAGGACTCATCAACACATTGCGTATCCAACCAGTTTCTAGATCACGCCTTGAGATACCTCTTTGTCGAATAATTGTTATGGACGAGGTTCGACCGGTTGGTGAAATGGATGTTCAGAGATTGGAGAGTGAGTTTATGACTGGCTATTGAGATGGTGATCGGGTTCTATATATATCACCATACAACAATTTCGAAAAAACTATGGACGTGACTGAAGAAGAAATTGCAAGGTGGAGTCCTCATTGGCAACATGTGAATGAGGAGTTTGAGAAAGAGTTGATGGCTGATGATGACCTTGCCCAATTGAGAGGCAAGATGTTTTATGTGTGGGATGGAAATCATCGTGTCTCGGCATGGATGCGACACATCACCAACTATCATCCTACAGAACTTGATTGGCATTGGTGAGTTCATTGTATTATATTGGATCCAAGAGGTCAAGTGGCAAACTTGCTAAATGCAATGAGTGATATTAACTGGTATGTTTCTTATTCTATTTAAATTTATTTGTGAAGAATCTAAATATGAATTCATTGCCATGAAATTTGATTTCATTCTCATGCAAATGCATTGTATAATGTGTAGGTCTACTGAGCATGATCATGTGAAGAGTACAAATCCAGCTCGATTGCGGCGAATTCGAAATTTTGGAGTTTTATCTCTTGCTGATTTCAAGGACCTTATATCTCCTGAAGAGTACCAATACTGTGAGAAGGTGAAGGCAATGAGACCGAGTTGGTTTTCTTTGACAGTCAATGTCTTCATCTCCTTTTTGTATAAGGTGCAATCACATTTCCAATTTGTTTTTCTTGCAACATTTATATGTCATTTCTGTAATTTCTTTGACATTCTTTTGATATTGTAATATCTTTGACAATCCTTTAGCATTGTAATTTCTGTGATTTTTTTGACATTGTAATTTCTGAAATTTCTTTTGACATTATAAGTTTCAGTTTGTGGTTTCTGAAATTTCTGTAGTTCCCTTGATAGTGTGATTTCTGAAATTTTTGTAGTTCCCTTGATAGTGTGATTTCTGAATTTTTTGTAGTTCCCTTGATAGTGTGATTTTTGAATTTTTTGTAGTTCCCTTGATAGTGTGATTTCTGAAATTTTTGTAGTTCCCTTCATAGTGTGATTTCTGAAATTTTTGTAGTTCCCTTGATAGTGTGGTTTCTGAAATTTTTGTAGTTCCCTTGATAGTGTGATTTTTGAAATTTTTGTAGTTCCCTTGACAATGTGATTCCTAAGATTTTTGTAGTTCCCTTGATAGTGTGATTTCTGAAATTTTTGTAGTTTCTTTGATAGTGTGATTCCTAAGATTTCTGTAGTTCCTTTGATAGTGTAATTTCTGAAATTTTTGTAGTTCCCTGATAGTGTGGTTTCTGAAATTTTTGTAGTTTCATTGATAGTGTGATTTTTGAAATTTTTGTAGTTCCCTTGACAATGTGATTTCTGAAATTTTTGTAGTTCCCTTGATAGTGTGATTTCTGAAATTTTTGTAGTTCCTTTGATAGTGTGATTTCTGAAATTTTTGTAGTTCCCTTGACAATGTGATTTCTAAGATTTTTGTAGTTTTCTTGACAATGTGATTTCTGAAATTGTTGTAGTTCCCTTGATAGTGTGATTTCTGAAATTTTTGTAGTTCTCTAGACAATGTGATTTTTGAAATTTTTGTAGTTCCTTTGGCATTGTAAGTTTTAGTTTATAGAAAGTCTATTCTATAATAAATTTTGAAGTCCTCTATTTATATGATTTCTTTGACATTGTGATTTCTGAAATCTTTTGTAATTCTTGTGACATTGTAATTTCTGTAGTGTCTTTGACATTGTAATTTCTGAAATTTTTGTTATTCTATGAACATTGTCAATTCTATGATTTCTTTCACATTGTAATTCCTGAAATTTCCTTTGACATAGTAATTTTTGTAATTTTCAATTGTAGCAGGAGATTGCATTGGCCGCCGATGAAGCAGCTCGAGAGTACACGATGCGGACACCACTCCAAGAGAGGACTGCTCCAGGCATTTGGGAAGCAATGAAAAATGCCTCAGACAAGTTTGTCAAGGCTGTTCATGCCAAAGACTTTGACAAATACCTAGCGGTGGCAAATCCAAAGAACGGAAATGATTTTCTCAAAGAGGTATGAGTTCATTTGTATTCCGTTTAAACTTATAATCTCTGAATTTATCTATACATTGCATCATTTCAATCTAATATAAATGTTTTTATATGCTCAGATTGATAGACACTTCAGTGAATATCCAAATCCTGAAATGACAATTGAAAAGCTTCAAAAAATTGCCACCGCTAACATTGAAGCAAAACACAAGGCACAGTGGTTAAGGTGGTGGAATGCATCCTTGACGGTTCGACAATCTTATCGCTTTCCAGGGTCCAAGGATAAAGACCTCTTTTGGGATTCTTGGATCAATAAAGCATCTTTTTGGGCTGAGGTATTGTATTGTGACCGCAAATCATTTCTTTCTTGCACTTATTATGATTTCATTTTATTGTATTTTTAACATTCTTCATTTCATTTTAATAGATGGAGGAGGCGGTTGTTAAGATGGTTACAAACATTTGCAAAGATGAAAACATTGTCGTAGATTGGACCATACAAGGTGTTCGAAAGCCCTCTGATTATATGGAGAGTTGGCGCATTTTGCTTTGGGACAAAGCATTTATCTCGTTCTTTGGAAACAAAGATCAGAAACTCTATACAAAGAAGTCTGTATTTAAAGAGTTCCCTAGAGCTGAGAGTGCAGTGAGACGTATTGTATACAAGTACTATCATGCTATTGCACTTATCTACTTGCTTTAATATTTTATTATGTAGTTTCTATTGTTTCTTATTTTTGGTTCCTATTTGTTACCTTTACTTCTAAAAGTTGATGAAAATGCTTTGTTTGTTCTTATTGTTTTCATTCATGAATTACTTGCCAATCATGACATTTGTCTCCTTGACTTCAGGTACTTCATGCGGGTTCTACTTCCCAAAAATGCAATTTCAGCAAAAGCTGTACCACCCTTTTTCCTTTCTTGGTTGCAAAAAGACTCTGATCTTTGTATGTTTACATTTGAGCAATTGAAGAAGTTCAAAGCTACACATTTGGAAGCGGGAGGGTGATACCTTGATTGTCATCGGAATTACACCCCTAACTCAGAGGTTGCAGAGAGGACAGCTTTTGATGGTGGACAACTTGCTATTTTTGATCCTGACGATGCAGAAGAAGTCAATCAACCACAAGAGAAGGCACCAAAGAAAAAGCGGCTCACAAAGAAGGAGAAGGAAGAGATGGAGAGGGTGGCCAAAGAGAAGGCGGAGAAAGAGAAGGCAGAGAAAGAAGAAGCCGAAAGACAGAAGTCTCAAGCAAATGAGCTTGTAGCCGCGCCTTCACAGAGTCATGAGACTACCTCCATGTCAGACCAAGGCCATGATGATGGCCTTGCACCTGCTGCTCCAGATTCTTCTTTATCGAATGTTGTTCATGCCACTGGTAATCAAATTCGAAAGAAGAAACGATTCATGTTCCCTTCAGCCAGCTCTTCAATGATAGAGCCTAAAGACTCTCTTCATGTCTTTGTAGAGTGCACTTCTCTCATCACTCTCTTGAATAATTTACAAGAGTCCACTAGCCCTGATCTTCGATGGATAAGGTTGCATGACACTATAGCTAAGGTATTGTATTCTCAACTTAATTCCAACATTTCATCTTTTATGGCATTGCTTTGAAGGTTTTAATTCTAACTTTACATGTATGAAATGTGCAGATTAGTGCTACTCGCAATCGTACTGTCACATCCGACTTTTGCAAAGAATACAAGCATACAGGACTTGATTTGATCATTGCAGACATTCCAGAGAATCTACCTGTTCCAGGTCTTTCAACTTCAATTCCAGAGTGGAACGCGCGCAAAGAAAATTATGTTGAGACTCTCTTTGAGATGGCTGATATGTATTTGCATGATGATGGTGCCCTCCTACTCATACATTGTGATGACCGAAGATTGCTAAAAGAAGTTGATGAGTTGGCCGACCAGTATGACATGAAGTTGGCCAAAGATTGGTGGAGAATCAATGAGCTACATCTTGCATCTGCACGGGATCCATCATTAACGGTAAATGAAAAAGTTTATGTGACTTCTTTGACATTGTGATTTCTGAAATTTTCTGTAATTCCCTTGACATTGAAATTCATGTGATTTCTGAAATTTTTGTAATTCCCTTGACATTGTAATTTCTATTATTTCTTTGACATTGTGATTTCTAAAATTTCCTTTAACATTGTACATTTTAGTTTGTAGGAATTTATAGAAAGTCTACTCTACCCTTAACTTTGAAGTCCTTCATTTTTGTGATTTCTTTGACATTGTGATTTGTGAAATTTTTGTAATTTCCTTAACATTGTAATATCTGCAATTTCTTTGACATTGTAATTTCTGAAATTTTCTTTTGACATTGTAAGTTTTAGTTTGTGAGTAGTTTGTAGGAAGTTGTAGAAAGTCTATCCAAAAATAAACTTTGAAGTCCTTCGTTTTGGTGATTTATTTGACATTGTGATTTGTGAAATTTTTGTAATTTCCTTAACATTGTAATATCTGCGATTTCCTTGACATTGTAGTTTCTGAAATTTTCTTTGACATTGTAAGTTTTTGTTTGTGAGTAGTTTGTAGGAAGTTGTAGAAAGTCTATCCAAAAATAAACTTTGAAGTCCTTCGTTTTGGTGATTTATTTGACATTGTGATTTGTGAAATTTTTGTAACTTCCTTAACATTGTAATATCTGCGATTTCCTTGACATTGTAGTTTCTGAAATTTTCTTTGACATTGTAAGTTTTTGTTTGTGAGTAGTTTGTAGGAAGTTGTAGAAAGTCTATCCAAAAATAAACTTTGAAGTCCTTTGTTTTGATGATTTATTTGACATTGTGATTTGTGAAATTTTTGTAATTTTCTTAACATTGTAATATCTGCGATTTCCTTGACATTGTAGTTTCTGAAATTTTCTTTGACATTGTAAGTTTTAGTTTGTGAGTAGTTTGTAGAAAGTTATAGAAAGTCTATCCTAAAATAGACTTACAAAGTCCTTTGTTTTAATGATTTATTTGACATTGTGATTTCTGAAATTTTTGCAGTTCCCTTGACATTGTGATTTTTGAAATTTCTGTAGCTCTCTTGATATTGTAATTTCTGAGATACAGTTCTTTCTAATATTCAACTTTTCAATGTTTGCAGTCTGTTCGATTTTGGATTCAATTGTTTATTCGGCGGGAGATTCCTTCACGGTTTTCATTCCAAGAAAACCGTGATTCTTCTTATGATGGTGAGCCTTTAGAGAAAAATGATGCTCTCTTCAATCTTACGGATATTGAAAGCCTTTCTATGAATGAGAAAATTCCATGGAGAGGTCCACGTGAGAAGAACTTACCCTTTATGCGAGATCTCATCCTACAATTTTGCAAGCCTGGAGATATTGTCCTTGATTGCAAAGCTGCAACAGGTATTTTTTTTCTTCTACAATTTTAAGTTCTATTCATCATTCTTTGGAGCTGATTTTTCATAATTTATTCATATATTTTTTGTTTTCCAACAGGTTCATCCATCAAGGCTTGTTTGGAGACTGGACGGCACATCTTAGCATTAGAAGATGATCCTCTCATTTTCAAGGCTATGATTGCCCCATTTGCCCCTGTTGCAGCCTCTATTTCTACAACCAAGGATAGAGCCACTACCCCACCGCTTGATCAGCCACCTACAAAGAAGCCAAAGAGGAATCGATTCATCTCTTGTGCGTAAGTTGTGATTCATTTGTTAAGTCACCATTTTTCATTTTATAAGAATATTTGAATTACATTGTATTTTACTAACCTTTTTTTCTTGTCTTGCAGAGACACCGTAGTAGAGCAAGTACAAGATGCAAATGAGCAGAGTCCGCCTTTCAATTTCATTCTCCCGGTTTATGCAGAGAGGATTGCTCAAGCATATGTTGATGCTCCATCTCCAATAGTGAATCAACAAAAGCTTCGATATGATCCAAAGGTAAAAGAGTTCTTGGATATAGAGGCAGATCAAAGAGAAGAATTTGAGATTGAAGGTTCAACCTCTAGTGACTGTAGCTCTAGTGGTGGTCTTTGAGTGGTTTTCATTTTTCAGTGTATTTCACTATTGTGGCTCTAAATTGCCCTCCAGTTTTATGGCATTTGCTTTATCATATATATATTATACAGGCATTTGATTGTGTGTTCTAAATGTTGAATGCTATATCCAAGTGACCCACATATTTAAACTTATTGTATCTTCTTATCTTGGTGAGTATTCAATTTCTCATTGTGTGAATTTAAACAACAAAAGATTTGTTTCTAAATGATTCACAATTGCTTATAACTTTAATGGTTGCAATATTATGCCATAACTATATATGTCTTTTTTTGAGTGGTATTGTAGTATTATAGTTTTTCATTCAATTTCTTTAAGCTACTTGGTCTTTCCATTATAAGTATAAGATATGTTTTTGCTCCGTAGGAAACTATTTCAGGGTTCTTCCCTAAAACTGTTCACTGTGCAATGAACCAGCGACTGCTAGTCTGAATTTTTTGAAGGAAAAAAAAAAAAAAAAATCAGAAAGTTATGAAACAAAAAACTGATTTTTTAAAATTAATAATTAATTAAAAATATAGTAAAATCTAGCATGATAATCTCTCAACAATGTTAGCCTTCTAAATGCCCCAAAAAAATCTAATGTCTTAAATGACAAAAATCCATGGTCATAGATTTCCTTCTATTTTTATTAAAACTAGAAACCATCATTTTATTAGGTATCCAAATTTCCTTAACAATCCACGGCTTTACATGCCCGTTTTAATACAAATTAAATTTTTATGAAAATTATACGGTAATAGGGTCTCTTAAATTTCATAAATTAAACTTTAATAAATCATTTTTGGTTCTCTTATCTCTATTCTTTGCTCTTGTAGAGAACTTTAAATGTTTGAAATTACATGATCATAATGCTTATATCATATAGCTATAGATCTAAGCTTCCAAAATTCCATGGCTTTAGATTAGAATTGGATTGAAAAAAATTCAAATTTAATATTTTTGGAACAAACTAATTACACGGTTTTAGGTACCCTTTTCCACGGTAATAGGATTAGGTAGGTCTTTTTTCCTAAAATCCCTGCTCCATGCTCACTTTTTCCTGCTCCCTGCTCCCCGCTCGCTGCTCCCTGCTCACATACCAGCATTCCTCCTTCAGGGATTAAAGATGGTATAACTTATAGTTCTTATCCGTTCAATCTAATGGTACTCTTAACAATTGACACGGGACAATTGATATAAAACTTGATTTAATTGTTTTCTAGTTGTAATTCAAATCATTTTTTAATTGCATTCTAGTTATCTTCTAGTTGCATTTTAGTTGTTTTGTAGTTGCATGTTAGGAATTCTCTAAATAAAGTCTAGTGATTTTTTCCTGAACATTTTCTAATTGCATCCTAATTGCATTCTAGTTGCATTCTAGTTGAATTGTAGTCAAATTTAGATTCTACCCAACTGTAGTTTGACACTTTGGACTTTATAAAACCTAAAGTGGTCCATGTCGACAAGTGTGATGGATCTTGGATGTAGAATACGTCGCAAAAATTCTTCTATTACATTCCTGTAATTGAAAACTTTAACTTGCGACTACTTTGCAACTACACGCAACTCTAAACTTCAATCTACAATTACTTTGTGACTACAGAAGTGTAAACATTAAATTTGGTGCAAATACAAAGGGTTGTAGTTGTAGGGAAGTTGCGTAGGACACATAGTTGCATTTAGTTAGTTGCGACAAATGTGATTTTCTTCTAGTGTACATCACTTTTTTTTGTAAGAAAAAAATTGGACTTTTTTTCATATCTCACGATCCAAATTTATTTATTTTGGATAATTATTGCTTGACAAAAGCTCAATGATTTTTATTTGTTTTGGGAACAACAAGGGGAACAAGCTTGAAATGGCCCTTGTTGCCTCAAATATTTTTTAATGCAACCCTCCCTTCTTCCACCCTCCTTTGGAATGGAAAAAAGACAACTATTGATTAATTTTGGAAAAAACAAGAATCCCCTTCCCATACCATATAATAAGCCCATACGAGGATACAAATATTGATATTGATTTGTACATATATACAAATACAAGTATGGATACCTAAATACAATATTACTACAGAAATATGGATATGGATATTAGAATACAATATGGATTTGAAAATACAAAAGCATTAATCCATCTTGAGATTATATTCGAAAATTTCATAATAGGGGGCTAATAAATTTACAAACCTCATACTTAACAAACCTCATAAATAAACCATATAATCCTTGTCCTCCCTTTTACGTAGGTAGGAACTAATATTCTTTGAATATTGAATATTTGAAAAATAAAAATTTCAAATTTTCATCATATTTTTCAAATATTTAATATTTGAAATATATATGTTAAAGAATTGATATAAGAATTTTTAAGAAAACTCAGTAAATGAAAACCACTTTTTTATGTGCTTAGAATGTGTTTGTATTCAATTATTATTCAAAATTTGAACAACTTTGGTCCTCAAGGGACATTAGAGGTCCCATGGCTTCATTGCTAATTGTATGAACAAAATTGCATCCAATAATCAAGAATTTTTGGTGACTATCTTGGTTATAAAGGCCACATCTTTCTAGATTAATCCTTCAAAGATGTCTATGATGTTTTTTGTCTTTTGGATGATCAATCAAGACTTTGTGCATATCGGAAAATGGATGATAATTAATTTGGTTTTGCGTGCTATGTCCATGTCATTGAATTAAATTCAAGACATTTAATTAATTTTAAATTTTTTTATATAGGTTAGTTTGTTAAAAAAAGTTATACTATCCAATGAGCTTCATAATACTTTGAGCTTTTTCTTGATTTTTGATATTCAAAACAATTTTGTTTGCTATTGAGCAAAACTAACATAAAAAATCTTCTAAACCATAAGTTTTGTTCCACATGGAAATTATGAAAGTTTTTTAAAACAAACATTTTACATAAGCACATTTTATATGGAGTGAAACAAAAAATTCTTTATACCATAATGTTCTTCACTACAATTTACTTGTATTCTTGAAATTCTAGATTTTTGAGCATGATTTGTATTTGATATGATTCTTCTTTTGTTTTTCTTCAAAAATTCATGGAAATTTGAAATTTTCACAAAAATGTTTGAAAATTCTTATGAAAATATAAGATATATGATTCCATCTTTGAAAATGAAACCAACAAATTTTACTCACCAAATAGCCCCATGTAGGTGTTTATGAAATGCAACATTAATTTTAAATATTTCTAAATTCTATATAATGTATTTTAAACAACCTAATATAGTGAATAACAAACAACATCATAAAAACATTAAACAAAATTATGATACTAAAACTAAGAAAAACACCAATATTAGCAATATAACATCATTGACATAAGAAATTAACACTCTAAAAACAGTGTAGATTAACACTCTGAATATGACCTCTATTGTAATATAGAGACTATATATATTTTATCTCTCTATGTATATGCATTTGCAATGGTTTGAGTTTAGAATCAATGATGCGAGACAACAAGGCCAATGTTCTTAGCAACCTTAGCCGCATGGAAGTGATGGTACCCAAACCTTACAATAATTTCTTAATGGGTACTTCGTGTAAACACAAATCTCTATAGAACAACCTCATCACAAATTTACAACTCAACTCTTTTGTCTTGGAACAATAGATTCTTACATGTTGTCACATAGTTGGCATATTTATGAAAAGATTTGTATGTACATGCTACAATTACTTGCTAGATTGTGTAGGTTTTATCATTCATTTAAAAAAATTGTCTACATTTATATTCATTGTAATACAAAAAATTTGTATGGATCCTATTTGCAGAGGCTTATTTATTAATAAAAATTCCTACTAAATAATATTTTTTCATTGCTTAATTTTTATATTATAGGATATGTGGCATTTCAAAGGAGACTTATCCCCTTTGAATTAAATGGACCCTATCTTTTAACTCACATAGTTTTCTAAAAACCACAAGTAATTTCCCTAAGCTAGGTCCATGGTGATTGATTTGAATTTTAGCTTCTTTGTCCATCCATGTATTTGCTCCCATTTTGCGACTTGATATAAATGAAAAATTTTATACTTATTTTTTAGAGATAAAATCATATGTCTAGATAAGTAAAAAAAACTTGAAATATAGAAGGAAGAGAAATTTGTAATTACTATGAATTTTTCAAGAAAATGATGAAAAAAATTCATATCATGTATATTATACATTCAATAAATTAAAAAATTTCACCATAGATGAATATTACATAGGATAAAATTATGGTATAAAACAAAATTAGCATGTTCAACTCTAAAAGTCCAAAATCAACAAATCATAGTGATAGACCCAAAGTTAATATTGCTATAAGATAATAAATTTATGAGTTCTTCAAATTTTGCAAGTGGAGTAGAAAATCCACTTGATAACTTCATTTCTTTAGTTGAATTCAAATTTTTTTTCGAACAATTTTATGGCTACAGTTCATATTAAGTATAAAATAATAGCAAGAAATGTCCTACATATACAATGCGGTTGGTTTGTTGATTGATCATCTTCTTTTTTGGAAAAGTTAGTAATACCACAATTAGAAAATATGTGATACTCTCTACTCTCTAAAAATGTATACAAGATTCTTTAAAAAAAAATAGAATGAAAAACTATCAATTCTTCCATCCTACAAACTTAGGTGAAGTCATCCAAAGAATGTTTGACATTTTCACCAAGGCTTTTTTCATTTTCTATGAAGTACCAAAGTTATGATATAAATTGATACAATAATGCACCAAATTTCAATATTCATCCATATTGTGAATCAAATTTTAACATTCATCCACATTGAATCGAATTCTAACATTCATCCACATATTGGATAAAAAATATCACATAAACAGATGTGATATCATCTCTACAATATCATTTTTATCCTCAACTTGATGGTTTCATCCAAGATTTTTTTTAACTCAAAGCTTTATGGCAAAAAGCTTCATAGTTTGCTACCATTTTTTAGCCAAATTATTTTTTGCTGGAGCAATCTGGCACTTAAGGTGGGTGCACCTAAAAGCACCAGGAATTAGGGTTCGGGTATTTAGGAAGCAGTATAGTGAAAACTGAATTAAGGTAGTGAAAGAGAACTGGAGGGAGAGAATGGAAGTACAGTAACTTTTTTGATTTTTCAAAAAACGACAGTACAGTAGGGGCAAAAAGTTTACACACTAGAGTGATTGAAAGCGCTCGTAGGCTGCCCTAAAATGGAGCAGCGTGATTGCAGTAGTCGCACGCCACACCTGATAAGAGCGACAGAGAGAAAGGTAGAAGCTGCTCAGAGAACTTTCAGTAAGGTTTGCCATCCATACGACAAGTGGCAGGAAGTAGGGTTTTTACAGTTGGAGTCGACTTCTCCATGGAGCTTCGAAGTGGCTAACATGTCTTGAAAGCGCCATTGCATGTGTCACTAAATATGCAGAGAGTGGTGGTTTGCGCTTCATTTACAACCGTGATGCAGTAGCCACTAATGCGCATCAGAGAAAGAATCATTCTAAATTTCGACATTTGAAACAAGAGAGCGAATCCGATGATATAGGAGATGATAAGCACTTCTCTCCGTTGCTGCGAGGTTCGCGTGCATCCTGACGCCACTGCATTTTGAAATGCTCATGGATTTAAGCAGGGTTGAGGGTCGGCATTCTTCATTTCCGAGCTGCCACTGCCTCTCGTGGTGCATGCTCTGCCTTCATTCCACACTTCCTTTCCCGCAAGCAAACGCGATGAGCTCTGACGATTGCGTCCCAGGGCTTTATACTACAATTTATCGTGTAGGTCGAGTGTTTGCGAAGGCTCTGTCCGGACGTGCGGACTGCATTTGTAATCGGTTTGAAGAGATGAAGGACGCTGCATGGATCTGTTGGGCTGCAAACCTTGATGCTAGGGTTCACGCAAGGGTGGCCGTATTTCAAGCGAGGGACCATGTCAACCAACATCGAGCGGTGGAGCGACAGTGTCGAAGTCGGTGAAGGCAGCGGCTGCGATTGCATCAGTGGCGATGCCCTTGCAAGCGACTTCTACTTCTCCAATGCACCGTAAGTCCGCACCTCTTACATTCGCGTCATTGTTCTCTTGTCCCACTTTTTTGTTTTCCATGGTTTCTGTGTGTCGCCCATACTTCATGGTTTCGAAATGAAGAACAAGGCTCTCCCACTGAGGTGGAAATAGAATTCGAGTGTTGTCACTTTGTTGGGCTTGTCGGTTTGTCACTTTATTCCTTCGTGGGGGAGATGGTGCCCGATATGTACGGAAGTGGTGGCCTCTGCAAAATGCGGAAAATGTACTGCTCTGTATGCGTGAAACTTCTCAGTCGACTTTGTGTGCAGGACTGTTGATGCTGACCTTTGCACGGAAATGAGCGGCAGACAGCTTGCTCCAGTTGTCGGCCCCATCTTGCGTTGATTCTGCCGCCATGTAGGACAACATGCTAGCGATGGCATCTGATCTTCTCAAGCTGTAACTTCATCGGAGCAAGTCCGTATCCTCCACATCGAATTGTGAGTGACGTAAGTAGCGTCGACCTCAGTCCTCTACCTCCTGCGCGTTTGGGATTTTTTTAATTTCGTGTTGCCTTGTATGCTACGTTTTCGTATTTGAGTGATAGTGTTCGTTGGGTTTTGGTGGCACAGATGCTGTACGACTGAATCAGTCGTTCTTGCAAATAAAGAACTTCGTCGGCTGCCTAGCTTCTTCGTTTTCTGGCCTGCCTCCATGTAAGTTTCCATTGGACGATTTCTGCAATTTTGAAAGCATCTTGCTTACAGAAGGAAAATGTTGTGCGTCACTAGTTGTCATTCTCTGAAGCCCTGCATGTGCGCTGCTTTCTTTCCTGTGACATATTTTCGGTGCTTGCAGAGCTCCTCGGACGATGAAGCATAACAAATGTCGTGGACTGAATTGAGGCCTGCCTATGCCCCCTTTCCATGCCATCATACCTTCACGGTAACAATTAACTAGAGTTCTTATGATGTCTTCCGTTTGGCATTGCTTCACTCTTAATGTTGAGTTTAGTTTCGTTGAAAGAGTGAGACGTATGCTAGTGGAGTGCACATGGTAGCTGCAGATCGAACTACAGGCTTGTCATTGGTGCATGCTTAGTTTGATGTGGGCTGTGGCTACTCTGAATACTCTCAAATGCTATGCACTGAATAGTGACGGTGCAGTACTTCTTGTAAGAGAGAGGGGCTGTTCCATATTTGCCTCTTTTGTGTATGGTGCTTTTCTGTGACTCTTTATCATGTTCCACTGAAATGTATTTGCTATGATGTCATTTGTATTTATTTCTAAGAACACAAGTGTCTCTCTTAGCTTTCTAGTGTAATTCATATAAGATCTACAACTTTATTTACAACATCGAAGGAAAGTGTGCAACACATGTTGCATCCTCTGTTCAGCAGCATCTTCATTTACAAAACTTGCATGTATTTACTTATGTCATGGAGCCATAACCCCTACGACTATACATGTTAGTGCAATGCACCCTATACAACTGCATACCTGGGTATGCACATGTGGAGACTATACAAGAGAAAATTGTACGAGTACCTTCGCTTTGAAAGACCTATTGTAGGGGAGGAACATATAGTACTACTAGAGTTTCGACCATGAAGAAGTTCGAGCAAGATCGTGAAGACGTAGCATCAACAATGGCGTGACAAGAAAGGGAGGTCAGTAGTTTGCGAACTGACAATTGAGGAATCAGTGTCCTCAATACTATTGAAAAGTTGGGTAAATACTGAACCTCTGTGTGACCCAAGGTAAAGGAGAGCATGAAATCACACTTCTAGGGTTCTTACCTTCTCTCTTAAATTTAAGTCTTAATGCTACCACCTTTTGATTCCAAATGCACAATGGTGGGACGGTACCACAGTATGGAGCGTGATACATAGAAGATGGTAGAGTCCTCCCACTATGTACCAATTTCTGTAGATTGTTCCCCCACCCACACTTCTTCTAGTCATTTAGTAAGCCTTAAGACATTTCTCATTAGCTCTTTCTTTGTTTTTGTCTTTTGCCTCATGTGCTTTCCGTTTCTTCAGTTCTTCTCGTTCTTTTTGCTTCGCTTCTATCTCCAGTCGCTTAGCTTCTTTTTCCTTTGCAGCAGCTTCCCGTCTGTCTTGTAATTCTTGCAGTTTTTGCAAATGGCTGTCATCTGTAAGCAATAATGACACAAAGTAATCAATATATGGCTGCATCCTCTCCTGCGTTGATGATGAAGCTGCTTGTTTCTGACCTGCGGACTGCTTCTCTACATTATTGCCATTGCGCTGTTCGTTACATGTGTTGTCCCTTTCTTGAACGTCTGTGCTATTTCTTGTTGTATTCCGATCACCTTCGAAGTCTACAGCAGTAACTTCAACTATAGGGAGTTCAGGGTCCTCTAGAACATTTTCCTTCATGTCTCTATACTGTTGTTTCTCGTCCTCATCATCTTCCATGTCGACCAATAGTTTAGAAGGTCCAAACTTTGAGTCCATCGCATGGGAGTTGAAAAGAAAAATGCATGTAGTGCGAAATCTACTTTCTGATGTTACTGCAGGTCAGAGCTCTTCTTAGAGAAAGTGAAACCCATTCACCAAGAATACGCTTAGTCACTTTCCTACCTCTGTTCTGTTGAGTCCAAATGTCCCTGTAGATGTGAAATGCTAGTTTGAAACTTTTAAAGCAACTCACATCTAGAAGCTGCAACTCATGAGATGTGTGCAAAGGTAGAGTTAACAAATCAATTCCTTGAGACCTGCATTTCTCAATAACCTGCATTGTGACATGGGAGTTGTGTCCATCTACTATAAGCAAATGCCGATTAGTAGCGGATACACCTCCACGACTCTCCAGATTCGTCACGAAATGATCAAGCCATTTGTCGAATAGAAATCCAGTCATCCAGGCATTTTCTTGCATTCCCATTCGAGCCCCATCTTCACATTTTGTAATGTGTGCCTGTTGGTACTGCTTCCCTTTAAAAATGTAGTAGTTAGGTATGTTGTCCCCTACAACATTGATATAGGAGAGTGTTGTTACATGTTCACGTTTGTTAGGTGTGATGATGTGCACATTTCGCACACTAGTCCTGGCTAAGACCTTTGCCCCCCCGCTCTGTCCAACTTGTGTACCGCTTTCGTCTGCATTCCAAATGTGGCTATCACTGTAACCATTCCTATCATAGAGAACCTGCAAATTGTCGTAGAATGTATCCACATTTTTTGGACATAGACCTTTCGCTCGTGCTACAGCTAGAGGTTGTGCTTTCCTTAGAGAAATCTGAGGATGCCTCTTCTGAAACCACCTTACCCATCCATTCTCTGGAATGCCATTCTTGAAGGGTGTGCATCGTGTTTGTGTCATCAGTGCAACCTTAATTCGTAGAGTGAGCCAAGTAACTGGGAACCCTCTATCAACCATATCAAATAAATATTTCACGAGCTCCTCTTCTTCCTCATATGTTAGAACTGTGTTACCTCCTCTCTTTCTGGTCAAAGTTCTACCATGCAAATGCCCTCTCAAACTTGTTCTAGGAATATGGTAGTAATCAACAGCTGCGGATATCCCTACTCCTTTGTCAATAACTTTAAGAGCTGCCTTCAATTGACCATCAGTCCAATTACTGTTCTTTTTCAAGCCCTTCTTCTTTGCTACTTTTGAGTGTTTTTCCATACTTGCCTATGTGGGTTTGTCTTTATAGTCTTTGTTAGCATTAAGCGTGTGAGCTCCTTCGTTCACTGAACCTCTTCTCTTGCCTTTGGGTTGGTCCATCATTTGTCCTCTTTGTAACTGCCACATGTTGAATTGTGGACGCTCCTCCTTTTGCAGTTGTGGCCGAAGTTTCATCTTTGACATGTCACCGTTGCCTTTCTTGGAGCCTAGATTGCCTATACAATTCCCCATACTTTCAACATTGTTCTTGGGATGCTCCAAAATGTTGTCAGCCAAATCAAGTCGCTTTACCTTGGGTACTACTTGCTTGTCTTCTCTATCTTTGAAACTTCTAAAGCTAGGTCCTTGTGCACCATCTTTAGACCACAGAACCCGCAAATCATGAAACTTATCTGCAGCGTCTCTGTTGCGAATTGATGCTACTAAATCTATTCCGCCCACTATAGCTTTGGGACGGGAAACCATACGTCTACCTAGAAATTGGACACTGTCGTTGTCACTTGGGCCCTTCTTTTCCATATGCAAATTCTCATACTGACGATCCATCTTTCTGTACAATCTTCCTATCCTCCCACTACAATAACCTTTCAGAAATGCCTTGCAATGGCCAAAATGATTGATTCAGAACTTCCTAATCATCACTCTCTCTTGCACACTGTGTTCACAAATGATACAGTACTTCTTCCTTCCATAATTCAAGCAATGCTTCAAAAATCTTTTGTATAATGTGTACTTTTAATTACATGTTGTAAAATCGCCGGCTACACTTCTTCGTAGGGTCCCTCCACAATTAAGAAGGTGCGCCATTTTAGCCTTGTAGACAATTTTATATGCCATTTAATTTGCCCCGTCATTTTTCCTAAGTCACCAGTACGTATCACAAACACAGTTTCTTAGGACACAATTCATTTCTGCTCTTTCACTGGTAATTGTGCTGCCGACATTTAAACAAATTCCATGGTGTACCTTGAAATGAACAACTATGATGAGTAAATACTCTTTCCTTGTCAGTAACCGCCAAATACTTCATACTGACAACTTCTACCACATGTAAAAACAATTTCAGGGCTTCTTCTAGCTGGCGGTTTCAGACACCGCGTGATTTTGGGTGTACCCACCCCCTCAAAAGCCCTTGTCCTCAGCAGCATCTCAGTCAATACATAACGAACCGGATATGAACAAACGGAGGATCTCAATCAACAGCAAGGCGGGCATCACCTCCATGTCTGAAGTCACAGAACGCGGCGAAGTGTCTTCGAAGCAACAAAATTCGTTGATGCTCCTCGCCAGTTCTTCGGCAGCGGAATCTCCAGACCTCCAGCCATTTCGATTTTCTTTCTCTAGCTTACTGCGGTGCATCTCAAATTCTTTCAGTGACTGTAGATCCGAGCGCAATATTATTGGATATTCCTAGGGTTTTGAAGTGATCGAGCTTCGCAAAGAATTTTGGTGGGTTTGGAATTCGCGATTCGTTGCTGGCGAATTGGATTAGGGCGTGGGACGAATTGTCCAGCAGTGATTTTTATTTGCAGGCACCATGTCGATGTACGGGTTTGAGGCGATGAATTTCAACGTGGATAGCGGGTACTTGGAGGCCATCGTGCGGGGCTACCGTTCAGGGCTGCTCACGTCCGCCGATTACAACAACCTTTGTCAGTGCGAGACTTTGGACGACATCAAAATGCACCTGGGTGCCACAGATTACGGACCTTACCTGGCAAACGGTAGGTCGTTCATTTCCGCTGTCAGTCGCCGGGGTTCCAATACCCATTGCAAGGGCTTGTCAGTGTCTCCCAAGTCGCGGTTTGTTAGGGTTCAGATCGATTCATGCATTTGGTGGCCTTCAATTTGTTTTCGATGCATTTCTTTTTCTACTCTGTGGTGAGACCTAAATTGAATTCTTTTACTGATCTCTGTTCGCCGTCTTGCTATGCTGAGCTCTTAGAGAGATGGCCTGCAGTGGAGTGGAGTTGTTTATTGTAGTCTCCAAATTATTTCACAAGCTGTGTATCTGAAGGCTTTTTCCGGAAGTCCAGGGGAATTGTCATAATTTTACGAGTTATCACTATGCTACACTGGTCGTGAAGCCATAACCAGGGTTCTCAATTTACCGGATTATCCATGTGTGCAGAACCCTCGCCTCTTCACACAGCGACGATCGTGGAGAAATGCACACAGAAGCTGGTGGACGAATACAACCACATGTTGACGCAAGCCACGGAGCCGCTGTCCACGTTTCTGGAGTACATCACGTGAGTGTTGCTCCATTTTTCCGCGATTCCATTTTCTGATTGCTCTAGGAAGAGAGTGGCGATCACTAGGCGTCTCCCGTGGCACTGGACGTGTGGTCGGCAATGAGGGATGAATCTAGGGTCTCCGGGTAGTCCTTATTCTCAAACCGTTGATGAGCGTCACAGGAACCTGATTATTACCAATACGATCGGAAAAAGCTAATTTACAGGAATTTTAGATCGGGCTTTAGATAAACCAAGATTTTCATTTGCTCTAGAACAAATTCTTCGATCCATTTCTTGTCGAAAATTTCCGTGATCTTATCGATAACGAGTAGAACCAATTTAATTTTATCAGAGTTGCGGTAGAATCATACCACATAGTCCAGAGTTGGTTTATGAAGCTGGGATGGTGTTTGAGTTATGGAGGGGTGCAGTGTATTTGTGGACTGATGCGACTTTCACCGGTTTTGGATGTGGCAGGTACGGTCACATGATTGACAATGTGGTTTTGATCGTAACGGGGACGTTGCACGAGCGAGATGTTCATGAGCTTCTGGAGAAGTGCCATCCTCTGGGTTTGTTTGACAGGTATTTGTTGGAGCGCGGTCCTTGGTGTTTATTGTCGTCGTTGATACTCTTGCCGCTGGTGTCGGTTTTCAAGATGTCAGTTTTGGGAGCTGGGGATAGCTCTTTTCCCGGGTTCTTTTTATTGCTGGTTTTCTGGAGAATTGGTGGCAGCATTGTAATAGTGCACGTCAGTTGGTAATTTTTGTGCTGTGTTTGGAGAGGAATGTATTGTCTTGAATTGAATGGCAACCGAAACTCCCATATGCTAGATTTGTGCATGGTGTTTGACTATTGTGACTGGTATTGGAGCGAGATATGTGATTCAAGAAAGTATGGTCCGTATTTGGGGCCATCTGATCGTTTGGATGGTGTTGCTGCAGCATTGCCACTCTTGCAGTCGCCCAGAACATGCGGGAGTTGTATCGCCTGGTGCTCGTGGACACCCCGTTGGCTCCTTATTTTTCGGAGTGCATCACCTCCGAAGTAAGCGGATCGTTTCTTTGTGTCGCTGGGATTTGAGTTTGGTTGAAGTGGTGGTTTCGTTTTCTGGAAAGCAGTGAGGTATTGCACTGGCTATGAGTGTGAGACGGACGGATGGTGGAATGGAGTGTTGAGGGCCCTGGATGCTGGTGGAAGATGTGAGTTGGTTTTCGTTTTTTATGAAGTGCAGATGAGTGGAGTTTTTTTGCAATTTCTGAGAAGTTTGGCGACCGTGTGTAGGATCTGGACGACATGAACATAGAGATAATGCGGAACACTCTTTACAAAGCGTACCTGGAGGACTTTTACAGGTTTTGTCAGGTACGCGGAGTATTCAATGAATTTGTGTAAATGGTGGTGTGTAGAGATTACGCTTTTGTGGGAGTTTTTCTTCCTTCTTGAAAGATTGTTTAATGTCTTGTGCGTTGAATGGTAGCTATGGTTTGGCTTTTCTGTGCGGCTTTTCTGTGTGTTTGCGATGCCGTTCTTGAGTGTGAAAGCATGAAGTAAGTTGAGCGTGGTTTTGTTTTGTTGTGGTTGTTGTGGAGCAGAAACTTGGAGGTGCAACGTCGACGATTATGTGTGATCTCCTGTCGTTTGAGGCGGATCGACGTGCTGTGAACATTACTATCAACAGGCAAGCATTTGATTTGAGTGCATTTTTGTGACTGTGTCTTGCTGATGTACTTATTTATGTGCGGCTCAACTGTAGACTTCTCAACTGGGTGATGTGGTCATACTAGTCGGAGACTCGAGATGCCATGTTGTGGAGAGCTGACCCGTGAGATCGTGTGAACGTGTGCAGCATCGGAACGGAGCTGACTCGTGACGATCGAAGGAAGCTGTACTCGAAATTCGGTATCTTGTGAGTTGATCCGAATTCTGATTTCCTTTTCTGGCAATGGATGTATGTAAGATATCGAGAGGAGGGTGTCGGGGTTGTATTCGTTTATTGCAGTGGTGGATATGAAGCTTCTCTTTATGGATGATTCTTGGCAGGTTTCCATACGGGCATGAAGAGCTTGCAGCTTGTGACGATTTTGACGCGGTACTCATTTTGTCCATCTGCTTTATTCTAATTGTTTACTGGTTGTACAGTACAACCTCAAGTCCATCTATTGTGGGCCACTTTCTTGTAAGAGATCTGTTCACTGCACCAATTATCTTGCGTCTAACTTTCTTGAATCTAATGGCTTCATGACGATACTATTCACACTACTATACTTTAATACTAGATGAAGATGCTTCAATTCTTTTGCAACCCACACTAAGAAGAGAGAAGAGTGTAGTGCTTTTCGCAACGGTGATGAATGGACGCACAAATCGCGTAGTGTCTTTTGTGTCGAGCATTGTTAGTAGTGTATCCAGATATTTGAGAAGGCGCCACCTGAGAAGTAAGACTTACGGTGGGTGTTGTTTACTGCATTTTGCTGCTCCTCAGCTGTCACCTTAGTTGTGGGATCTCGCAGACGAGAAAGCGTTGTTTCCCGATGCTGTTTGGCATGACAAGAAGATGCTGCTACTATTTCAGTGCTGCGAACTCACGGACGCATTGTATTGATCGTGACACAGGTCCGAGGAGCTATGGAGAAATACCCTCCATACCAGGCAATATTCTCGAAGTTAGCCTTCGGAGAGAGTCAGATGCTGGACAAGGCTTTCTATGAAGAGGAGGTGAAGAGGTTGACCCTCTCGTTTGAACAGCAGGTGCGCTGCAGCTGTCCCGGTCCCAGATAATTTGACAAGGATGGTGCTGGTCATGTTGCCCTGGATGAGTATAGAAGTCCTTCGTTGCTTGTGATGATGAGGAACCGAGTTATGTTTTCGAGAAGGCCGTGTATGTAGTGAGTGATGCTCGTGATGATTGTCTGTTCGTGTTTTTCTGGATTTCGCTTCTGACATGGGCGGGACTCTTTGTTGCAGTTTCACTACGCGGTTTTCTTCGCTTACATGCGATTACGGGAGCAGGAGACTAGAAACTTGATGTGGATTTCAGAATGCGTAGCTCAGAACCAGAAGTCACGAATCCATGACGGCATCGTGATGACATTTTAGGGGAGCTGACGGTGTGGTAGCACAGATTGAACAGCTCACAAGGTAGTATGAAGGATGTATTTTCCTATTGTTGCAATTGTATTAATAAACAACCAAATTGGCCTCTCAGAAATCGAGTTGTGCGGGTGAATTGCTACATTTACCGAACTAGACACCACAGTCGGGGTGGAGAGTGGATGTTCGCGTGCGACTGAAGTACTCACACGATTCTCTCTTAATACACAACAGGGTCTGAAGCCATCTCGCCCCCTTCTGTAAGGTACGCCTACCCATCCCTTGCGCTCCTGCAGTCTGCTTATAATAATGTATTACTCCCTCTGTCCCACTAAAAACCTCCGAAAATCTTCTCCTTGAAGGGCTTAAGGGATTAACTGTATTTTTAGTCATAGTGTGAGCAATGTATATGTTCAAGAATAAGTAACCCATCCCTTAGTTTAGTGCAAAACCTTCAGCTTAGGTGTTGTCATTTAGGCACCCAAAATCCATGTGGAAAGTATGACATTTTAGAATAGATTTTCAATGCTGTGAGCTGTTTAGAATAGATTTTCATCATTTTTTAGATGAATTGAAGGGTGATGGCAACAATGGGTGATTTTAGAAATACGTCCCAACCTAATAAGGAAACCCAGCCCACTTCATGAACAAGTTTTCATAGTGCTAAAGTAGTCATTGAATGCATCATCAATATTACTAAATGTGGAACTAATTAGTGCAAGGTACTTCACTTGAGCAAGGCCAACTTTACTAGGTCAGAGGAATGCTCCTAAGCTGTTTCACTTGCCCCACAAAGTCGTTCAATACAACAAACACTTACTGAACAGTCAAAACCAAGAAATGGAGCTTCCTAGCGGAACAAAAATTTTGCCTGGTTTGGAGGGTTTTAGTGGGACAGAGGGAGTACAACAGTTACACTACGTTTCTTGTCCTTTTGCTAATTCACGGTTGAGAAGTACGAGTTAATCAATCAGCTAACAAAAAGCTTGAGATTTTCATGAACGTTTGACACCGTGGACCAGACGATCTCCATCTCATTGCCGAGAGGATGGTTAATCCCACTAATCTCAACCGCAGGACTCCCAGAGTTCACCTTCGTGGTAACGGACGACTCGACTCGCCCGTTCACATACACCACTTTTGGCGTTTCCGTCATCCCCAGCACTTTAACAGAGTCCACGACGAAGCCCGCTTTCAATGCATACGCCGGCTCGTTCACGAAGGACTTCAACGTATAGAAGCTACCAACCCGCGTGGCCTCGAATCTAAAGAAACTCGCCCGCCCTGCCGCGAGCTTCATCTCGATGTGACTATCATCATCAACGAACAGGTGCCCTACCGCATCCTCCCGATCCGCGTCCCAAGAAGACGTGGATAGAGCTTCAGGTGCGCGCTCGAAGGCAACCAGCAGCGTGAACGGCGTGTGCCGCGCTTCTGTGGTTGTCAAGGCGAATTCTTGCAAGGGCACAATGGTTCCTCCGCGGATGTGCACATTGACAGCGTCCATGGGCGTGGAGATCGTCTCCCAGCCAGCTTGAATGGGCTGCGTCACGCCAAAGAGGTCGTGCCAGACGCCGCGAGGGAAGTACGCGTGCACGGAGGTCGTATTCTCCTTCAACACGGGCGAGACGAGAATGGCTTCCCCGATCATGAACTGGTGGCTGATATTCCAGGTTTGCCTATCTTCCGGAAACGCGAAGAACAGCGGTCTCACATACGGCGCGCCTGTGGTGTGGGCGTCATAGTGAAGCGTGTACCAGAACGGCAACAACCGATACCGCCAGTATAAGACCTTCGCCCCGGCTTTGCTTACCGACTCCCACAGAAAAAGCTCTTGATTCGTAGTTACGGTGTCAGAATGCGAACGGGAGAATGGATAGAAGGCGCCCACTTGGATCCAGCGTCGACAAAGCTCCTCCGTGGTGTTAAACATGAACCCGCAGATGTCCGCTCCCACCATCGGCATGCCGAAGAATCCCAAGCTCATAATAGTGACGAGGGAGTGTTCCAGCTCCTCCCACAATGCGCCGTTATCCCCTGTCCAGTGGGATGCAACAGAGCCCGCGCCGAAGAAACACGAACGGGACAACACAAACGGCCGCGTGCCCGTCACTTCCTCCAAGGCCTTGTGCGTCACTCTAGCTTCACTCGTCCCGTAGATGTTATGTGTGTCGTAAATCTTCGACCCGTCGTGGTGCAGCGCATTCATGGAAACTGTTCTCACGTAGAAAGGCAGTTTCTCAACGAAGCTGTTGATGGCGTAAGGCGGATTGTCCCATCGACTCAACCGTGACACGTTGTTGTCACACTTCATACAACATTGCCAAATAGTCTCAGGACACACCACGTTCGGCTCGTAGTAGCAGTTAGGCCCGGAGCAGAAATTCGCTGGTTCATTCATATCGAGCCAGAGACCATCGAACGGGATGACACCATGAAAGTCCTGAATCTCTCTCGTCCACCACTGCTGCGCATTCGGGTGAAGAAAATCAGCGATATTGGAAGCCCCTGGCCACACTTGCGCGATGTAGCGTCTCTCAGGGTCACTCCCGTTGCGGAGAAACACGTCCAACTCGACTCCGCGAACGTACGTCTTGTAAGTTTCATCGATCTTCACGTTGGGGTCCAAGATCATGATGAACTTCTGGTGGTGGGAATGGAGGTCGTCCACGTAGGGACGCAGCTTCGACTCCGGGTACGTGTCGGGATGTAGTGTGAAATCCATGTAATTGTGCATGTGATCAATGTCGGCAGAAATGGACTCCAGGGGGAGATTCGCTTTCTTGTACTCTCGGGTTACGTGCTGGAGCTCTTCCACGTTCTTGTAACCGAAGCGGGCTTGGTGAAAGCCGAGAGACCAGTATGGAAAAGCGGCAGGGCGCCCGACGAGCGATGTCAACTGGTCGACGACTGCCAAAGGCGTTGGCCCTGAGAAGATGTAGAAGTCGAGGACACCGCCGATGACCTTGAAGGTGACGAAATTCTTCTCGTACCTGAGTCAGTGATGCTGTGAGTTTCAATATCCTTACTGCCTTCATAGCCGTTTCTGGTTGAATGTTCTAGAGGAATTCTCCAATGATTTTGTAGCAACTTACAATTCTTTCGCTCGTTTTGACATTGTTCGTTCGAAATCCTACACATTGCACCCCAAAAGCTCGTCTGATGAAATTAGCGAAGATTTGTTCGCATGTAGCCATTTGGCTGAATCCGTGCAAGAGAGTTTCAGTGCAAGGTAACTGCCCCTTTTTGAAACAGACCCCCACAGATTCTTGGCTAAAATGTATCGCCTTGCCTCTATTCATGATAACCTAAGGTTAATTGTTGTTTAATCAGATGCAATTAGGTGTAGTTCCCTCCCCTAATGTGCATGCCGATGCTCAATTGCTTATGCAGACTGCAATCAGGTGTAGTTCCCTTACCTGATGTCCATGCTCTTGCTCAATTGCTGATTCAAACTCAACCAATTAAGAGTCTAGTTCCCATACCTAATATCCATGCCATTGCTGTTGAGCAGGAGCACGCCATGCGCCTTCGCGCTCTCCCTCATGTCCATAATAAACGGGTAGCTGCTGTAGAGCCCAATGTCCGTGTGCCAAGTCGCAGTATCCGTCGCCCAGAGCGTGAACGTCTTGTTCGGCAGGAGCCGTAACCCATCAGGTCTGGTAGATTCCCCCAACCCATACAAGAATGCACTCTCCGGCACACGAGACGAAATTTCCAGGTATTGATCTTTAAACACCAAGCTCTTAAAGTCCTCCCCGAGTGTATCAAATAAAACCTCCTTGTCCGACCTTCTCGTCACGGAGAATCCAAACGGACTGACTTTGTACTTAATCTCCATGGGGTGGAATGAACTCCAGGGTACCGAAAGTTCTTGCCAACCGTCTCCATGTGCTGGTGGTGGTTTCCTGGATGGAGGACGGGCTTCGAGAGAGTTTACACTGAGGCGAGGGACGATCGACTGCGGAATCTCCCATCGAGAAGAGTTGGAGTCGGTGAGGTGAACATGAACCGTGTTGTTATCTTCGTAACGGGCGATCACTTGAAGCTCACGGATGTCTTGGCCGTAATTCAGCTCCAACGGGTGTCCTTCGATTAGGTCGAGTTTTGCGACGATCCCTGACCCGTCACGAAGCTCACGGATGGAGCTCACTCGGTAGCCGCCGCCACCGACGCAGTGCGCAACATGAGTGACAGACAGCGTCACCACCAGCCAAAGCTGCAGCAGCAGCAGCAAATGTCGGAGTAATCGCGGAGCCCATTCCATGGCGCACCACCTTCACAACTCAGGGGAGTCGAACTACCTTAACGAAAACGGTTTCAACGCTACCCGAAATACTCCACGGGTACGAGACGAATCGGTGGGAAATCAATTGTAACTAACTGGCAGTCTGCACAGAGATAAAAATAAATTTGAATCTTCTCTTGAAGAGGGGGAGCAAGCAGGGGAGCGACTCCGAAACGTCACACGGGAAATTTAAGTTAAGACCCTCTCGATCTCTAGACTGGAGATCGATCGTTCGATCAGTGCAATGATGGTCTGCTGTTTTGGTTGTGTTACCTCCACTGAAACACCACAGGGCAACAACGTTCTCGGATCTGCAAATCACTGCGATGTCCTCTACTGCTGTGCTACCTTTACTGAAATGTCACATGCGAGCAAAGACGACGACGTCAAATCGGTGGGGTAGCAACTGTAGTCGACAGCTAAAATGCATGAATCTATATTGAAACTTAAAATTCGTCTTGGAGAGGGGGAGCGAGTGAGCGAGCGAGAGATTCCAAAATGCCGCAGGGGTACAGCATCTCTGCAGATCACTGTTAGGTCTACGGTTGCTCTAGCTACCTCCACCGAATTGTCAGACGAAAACAAATACAACGGTAAGGACTACGTCGAATAGGGGAGGGGGGATAACCTCTAAACGTCGAGAGTTACTGCACAAGGGAACGTACACAGAATTTGAAATCCTGTGCACGTCTTGGGGAGGGGGAGCGGCAAGCTAGCAACTCCGAAAAGCATGCCAAACGGATGGTTAACAGATTCACTATATGCAGGTCCCTCTACCAAAATATCAGACGAAGGCTAGCTACTGAAGAACCCAAGACGAAGTCAAAGAACAATAATGAAGATCGAGTCGACAACGTAAAGAATCTGGTCGAGAATCATGCTCGAGAATCTGATGTTCTTCTACAAGATGTTCTTCTCATCAGGATCCGTCGACGGAAGCGAACTAGTCTAGCGCGCGACTGTGATGAAAGACCGAAGATGTCTCCGGAAAAAACTGCAACGGTGTCTACAAGTATGTGATGAAGCTTAAAATCTGGCAAGCTTCCGCTAAAATCAGAACCTTGGCCAGTGAGTCCTGCATGCAACACATTTTATCAACGGTTCAGGGAAGACGACGTGGCGGAAGTGCGGAACCGCGGCTGTCGACAGGTGTCGACACGAATATGTATTGAATATTGAACCTACGGCTCAGAGAGCGGGGGCGAGCATATGGAATCAGTGGCGTTTAATGCGCCCACTCTGTGCTGCTCAGTGCCCGCCCCAGAAGGCTGTTTTCCCTTGCATAGGACATGGGGTAATATAATAAGGAGAATCATCAGGACAGTCGCAACCAGTGGTTCCAAAGCAGCGGTTAGGAAAGCTTTTGGAGTGTTGCCGGCTTTTTTCCTTCAAATCCCAAATCGAACCAGTTTTTTGTGGGTTTTTTTTTAAACAAGTGCGTTGAATCGAACCAGTTTTTTGTGAGTTTTCTTCTGACACAAGTGTGTTGAATCGAACCAGTTTTTCAAGTCCAAAGTCCGGTTACTTTCTCTATTTTTCACTCAAAATAGAATTTTGGTAGATTTTGCCACAGGTTGTTTTGGCCGATCATTTCAAATTGCAACAGGATTTTTTCCCAAACATGACTTAAGCTTAGTTCCGAATGTGGGTTTCAGAGTTAGCTCAAGTGCTCAACCGTAGGAAAGAGCTAGAAAAGCAGGGTTTGACATTGATGAGTTTACATTCTGTAGCAACTTTTTTAAAATTGGTAGAATTTTGCTAAATTTAGCCACATTTCTGAACTCTGTTATTAGCAATCTTAGCCGGCGGGCAGTGTGCTGAAGCTTCTATTTCATTACTCTCCAACCGGGAGCCTTTTTAGGGGTTTTGTGAGCACAACGATGACGAAGTGAGATTTGCGTGGATTAAAAGCGGGGGAGTGCAACAAATTGAACCAATGCCAAAACTTGAAATTTGTCTTCGACCAAAAATCAGCGAGAGCAAAAGGTTTCTTGATCTGGAATGCCCTTTCCATATGTAATATCTTGAAATTCGTGTCCACAAGTGGAATCTGAAAATTTTATGCAAATAATTAAGTTAGTACCTGATTTGATCTTGGTTTTGTTGGACACTGTATTTGAGAACTAGGGATTTGGGTTTTTGAGTATTTCTTCTCATCCCAACATACGGTGGAAAAACCCAAAACTGTCCAAATAAGGAATTCAGCATAGTTGAAGGCAGTTTTTTCTTTAAAAAAATATTTTATTAGTATTAGCGAGTGAAAATCATGAATATTAGATTTTTTTTTTTAAATGGATGTTGTATGTAATTTCTATGATTTCCCAAAGTATTGGCTCCCCTAAACCACTAGAATTGTTCAATAGATGCCCCAAATCTAAACTCTGCTTAAATCAACAATGAGCCAATTACATTTTGGTATGTATCCTTAATATATATTAGCAAATTATAGTGAAGTATTTGGTAAACACATTAACCGCAGTCTAGAGACGGTTTTGGATGAATTTAAGGTCCACACAGGGATGATTTTAGGTGTTTCTCCCAAAATTAACTAATAGAGGACATTAATGAAGCACACATGATAAGGTTTACAACATTGCTTAATTGGTTACACTACTCCCTTAAACTAACTAATTGAGGGCATTAATGAAGCACACGTGATAAGGTTTACAACATTGTTTAATTGGTTACACTACTCCCTTAAACTAACTAATTGAGGGCATTAATGAAGCACACATGATAAGGTTTACAACATTGCTTAATTGGTTACACTACTCCCTTCTTTGGAAACATATAAGGTAATCTGCTTGGAAATTGATCATTTTGAGGGCTGGTTGCATTTTAAGGGCTAGTATGGACAAAAATAAAATTTTCTTGTTTTTTAGAGAGAGAAAATTTTTTGTTGCATGCAACAAAAATGGTTATATAATTTTCAAAGTGATATTGAATTATTTATGATTTTTCTCAAATGTCAATCCTAGATGCCTATTTCTGACCACATGTTTGACAAAATGCCTACTTATGTGGAATGTAAAGAGAGTAGAAATCTAGAAGAAGCTTGTTGACTTGCAATGAAGAACAAGGGAGGGTCTTTAAAGTAACCACTGACAACTTTTAACATTTTAAATTCTATTTGCTTTTCTTAGAGGTTGTTGGCTAGTCATTGTAGTCAAATCTGATTTAAATACATTAATGTATGCACGTTACAGTTTTTTGAAATGGACCACATTGCATGTTAAACCAATCTACACTACAACCCAAATATATTACTGACACACTTGGATGCACCCTCACTTCTTCTCCATCCCATTAATTGGCAATTAGTTCCCCTTTAGAACTACATCAATATCATATCTATTTTATCCTAAAGTGTAGGATTCATTTGAAGACAATGGTCATTTTCAAAGTAGACTACTATAATTCTTTCTTTAGAACCTTTCGAAGAACCTAGCTAGCTCAAATGAAAAGTCCCTATTGGTCTTTCCAAAGTGTTGGCCAATGTTTATCACTAAATTTGCATGGCCTTTTTTGAGCTATGAGTTTTTGGAATTTGCTCTAAGTTGAACAAAATCCAACATTTTCATAAGTTTGATTAATTTTTTGGAAATTGTAACGATGCAAATTTAAACTGGACATGTTAGAAATTATGTAGAAAAAAAAATACAATGATATTATTGATGGATTGAATGATTATAATGTTTGATCATGAAGGTGGTAAAATAGCAAAAGTAATTTAAAGTCTTTCAATCTTGTCTTCACTCTTCACATGTTTAAACTATAAAATTGGCCACCAAAATAAATATGAGGTTAAAGGGCATAATATGTAAAACTCCAATCAATTTATAGCTTCTAGCCCCATGCTACATTCGTAAACAATGTTATGCAGTTGTCATGAATCTTTGAGAAAAAGAAAAAGAAATATTGTTATTCAATATTCTTATATCTGCTTCATTATCTCTACTTCATAGGCTCAAAAACATTTATAATCCACCTAGTTGATATTGGCTCCCTTTTAGTTAATTGTGCTACGGTTGGCTCCACTTTGTTGATACTTTCTTTGTCTCAAAACAAATTTGTAGTTTCTCATGTAAAATTGTGGGATTACTACAAATCTATTTTGAAAGAAAGGAAGTAGTAAGGTAGGAAGTTCTAAAAGTACTCAGGCTTTAAAATTGCCCACCTCATTAAACGTACACTATCTTTATATGTTGCTTTTTCATAGCCTTCACCAATGTACAAAACAATATACATCCTACGAGGTGGCCTAGGAGATGAGTGATCTTCGAGCCCTATGCAATTTCAACTTCAAATTTTCATATCTAATTCCAAAAAACTCTAAAAAATATGAAACAAGTTGCATTAATTGCCAATCCCAGCAGTCCAAAAAAAATTTACTGAAAATTACTTCAAGATATTTTACCTCCCCAAAATTCAGTTCCAACCTTTAAATGGTCAATTTATGGACCTCCTACCTTACCTTTCAACAGAGAAAATTTGTGCGCAGTTTTTCTTGATCTTGAGATCATGGATTTCAGACAGTGAGTGGTTGTGGTTGCAAATGGAGTTTTCAAAATTTTCAGGGCCATGATTGAGAAGTCAACAACTTGAGTGAATTAGGGTTGGGAGTGCATTTGGACTTCCATGCAGAACAAGAGCATCTGACTTTTAAAAAGCCTGAAAGCAAAACACACATCTGTCACGTTTGGAAGCATAAAATTCTTGGATTTCAAGGCAGCAGATTGTTGGTTGGCTTGGCTTCCCTTTTCAAGTTATCGTACAGTCAGTAGGACATCTTCCATGCAAGTTTGCTCATGTATTGTGCACCACTGAAGAAGGTTTCCCTGATTTGTCCATGTATTGTGAGCCATTGAAAGAGGAATATATTCTTGTTATAGTGATTTTGCCAATGTGTTGTGAGCCATTGAAATGGGTATGTACTTTAGTTGTTCTTGTGATTTGCCCATGCCATGTATTGTGGGCCGCTGCATCACAAATATATTCTTGTCACAATAGTATTATAAGGTAGGTACACTCAAAATGGCACCTGACCTTAAAGCGCCCTGTACAATGTGCATACATTTTCAAAATCAGTCATGTACCCAGACTGTAGATGGCGCTTTTAGAAACACACTTTGACTGTTAATAACTTTTGCATATGGTATCCAAATCCACTGTTCTTTGGTGTGTTGGAACATGCTTTCACTAACCAACAAGACTGTAAAAAATCTAAACAACATAATAACAGGAACTAGGCACAGTATGAAAAACTGGCACTTTTGGGTGTACCTACCTTATAGAAGGGCCTCCCTTTCTATTCTTAGAAAAGCTCCAAGGGTGCACTGTGAAAGAACATTGTAGATGTTTTGTACCTTTGATCTCCAGTGATCCCCAAAATAGGCTAAATTTTGCTCATTTTCTACTTAATTTGTTCATGCCTTTTGTATAAATTTTGAAAAATCTTCCAAAAATGAACATTTGGCTAAAAAACCTAAATCTGTTTTGAGATCACTACTGATCTCCTTTGTCATAGGAAGATCAATGGAGCAAAACATTTACAATATTGCTTTACAATGCAGCCATACGTGGTCATGCTCTTAGATTGTTTAAGTTTTATTGGGAGTTAATTTGGGATTAGACATTAATTTCTCCTAAAATGCAGTTCTTAGACTCAAAATGAATAAACTATAAGTCTTCAAAATGTTGAAACAAGGTGTTTATAAAATCAAACCGTAAATACCATGAACACAAATTATAGATTACCAATATGAATTTTTTTTCATCTATTTTAGAAAGAAGTCACCTTCAGATGTAGTAACCTTAGAGAAAATATTGTAATCCACACATCATTGCAATTCAATACTTCAAAGTATGATGTATTCTATTTGAATTTTGGGGGCATTGTCAACAAGGCATGTTGCATGCCATCTAATCAATTCAAGCTAGCTTCTTCATAATTAGAGGTTTGCATCCCACCTTTGCAAAATGAAAGAATCAAACTCAAATTGTACTACTTGAAATGCTTAATTTTTTGTTTAATCCCTTCTCTTGCAAAGGTAGGACTTGAACTACCATTTAGTGGGGAAGCTTATTAGATGTGATTAGATTGCATGTAATATGCCTTGTTGAAACTTCATAAAAGTCCAATCCATGTCTTGTTGTCATTTCCAAAAACATGGAAATATTGTAAAAGTTCAAATGCTTTTTAGACTTAGTATTCAAAGAAGCATAAACCACATGGTCTTTGTATTACACATGACTTAATAATTAATTCTTTTACTCCCAAGGAACCACAAATTGGATTTCAAAGTCAAAAAAGCAAAAATAACTGATAATATGAAAGGAATCGGAAGTGAGTTTGGAAATGGAGTTTACTAATTTACTTGATAGAAGATGAATTGGAGCAATCCAATCCAAAAATATAATTGTATGCAAAAACTATATGCACTTATACATGAGTATATTTATCAATCTCCATATAACACATAGAAATACATAGAAAGAATTGAAAAGGATGTATCCTTTTCTTTAATCTTAAACAACATTGGTGTTGGATGGTGTTTGGAGGCAGGTAAAGAATGCACAAAGATGGCAATAGTGATTAGGCACTTTTTAGAAAAAAAAATCATAGTAAAAAAAAACATGGCATACAATACTATAGCCTACTAGTGAGTTCAACACATCAACGATGATCATTTATCCAAAGTCTAAAAGCAAAGTTAGACAAGATTAAATTTAATTTCTTTTATTTTGACAACCATTCAAAATTAAACAAGGTATAGTCATTTGGGTTGGTGTAGATATTTCATTTGATGGTTTTAAAGAGGATAAGAAAAGGATATTAGGCAAGAAGTATGAGAATTATTCACTAGCAAAGTTGTTAGTAAGGTATAGTATTGTATATAACAATGTTTTTAGTATTTTCATAAAGGACCAAGGAGACAATTTTGGGCTTTTTGAGAACTTGGATTAGCTCTATTGACTTCATAATTTGGAATTTTGGCATAAATTTTTTGAAATGGATGCTACTCAATATAACTTGTTTTTGAAGTTTTGTTTCATATCATTCCAATATTAATTATTTTTTTGGTATTTTAAAGATTGATACTCACTCAAAAACTTTTGAATCATTCCATTTTGAATGTAAGGTAAGAATCATAAGGAGTTTTATTTTGCAAGCAATGAAGATTGAAGATACATATAAGAGTTATTTTTTACTTTCAATTTTGAAATAAAAATAAAAATAAAGGTGTTGATTACTAGAACATTTTCACCATAAAGATTAACAAGTATCAAATTCACCCCAAAGTTATGATCATATTAGTTTTATCTTTCATCCAACAACACCTCTTACTATATAATTTTTGAAAATGAAAAAGAAGAAATTTTTTTATTAAACTTTCTTATGTATTATCAACTTTATTTTCCAACATATTGATTAAAATGAAAAAGTCATAGTCATAGGATATTCCTATTTTTTCTAAATTGTTGATGGACAAAACTTCACCTTTTGGAAGAGCTAGAAAAGCCAAAATTTTGAAGTTTAGGCACATTGAACTCATTCAAAGGATGACATGTATCAATTTATTTCAAAATTGAATTAATTTTCTCCAAATCTAACCTTTGGATATGGTATTTTGAAGTAATTTTAGGCTTCTAAACAAGAAAGAATTTCAGGGATTCATTAAATGATCAACAATGTGTTATTTCCATGTCTTTTTATATTTTTTGTTTTAGACATTGGCTTCAACTACTCCTATGTAAGTGTCAATTAGTCACAAAATAAACTACAACTAAACTTGTGTCAATTTTGAGAAAAAGATTTTGTGTAAGATATTCAATCTATGACAAATATAACTCTGTAACTCTAAACGTGCCTATTGTAGTTCCAAAAATTCTTATAGTGTACATGTGTTTCGTAAAATATACCATTCAAAAAGTGTAACTACATTAGACTTGTCTAAAGTTGTCTCTATCATGTGTGAAATTACCTTATGCTAAAGAAAGCGTTCCTTATATTCAAGGTTTTTTTGACAAACAATTCAAAATTTTAGTAGGATGAGATATAATAAGATTAGTTTTCCTAATATTTTATCATACTCATATCAAGATGCTATAACTTTTCTAAACTTTTCATGTCAGGATAATAATATTTTCTTTTAGTTTTACTATTATAATGTCTAGGACGTATATCTTGAAGACCTATTCCTTGTTATCATGGAACATCTCAATTGTTCTCACTCAAAGTACAAAACTTATTCATTCTAAGCAACATGTGGCTACATTGAATGGTCTATTTAACCTCTAAAGGATCAACATGCGTTTTTTGGTTGTATAGAAAATTTGGGCAGGTACGTGTGATTATAGATTTATATATTTTTGGCCCAAACTTTTTAGAAGATGGGGGCAAGGAATATCTTTCATATGTACTAAATTTTTTGACATTTGAAAATACAAGTAAAAAATTATGACCTTATATATTGTTTTTTTGTAATTGGGCAATTTGGGGCAAATAAGAGAAAATCACTTTTTTCAAAAACAAAAATTTGAAATTGATTATTAGAGTTATATATATATATATATATATATATATATATATATATATATATATATATATATATATATATATATATATATATATATATAGACATGAAAAACTTTGAATCTTTCCATTTTGATCAATGAGTGAAAAGTTATGAGGATTTTTTGTTCGTGGGCAGTTATAGATTCTTTACTCTAAAATAAACTTTGAAGTCCTTTATCTTACGTAATTTTAAATATTTAAAAAAATATATAAAATCATAAGATATAGATTGTTTATTAAAACATTGCAACCATTGGGATTGGCATTTTTCAATTCCATAATTAAATTCTTAACAATTTAATATTTCTAATCACTCTCTACTACTGTCTACTTACTATTTTATCCTATATATTTTACAATTCCAAATGATGTGAAAATTTTCAAACATGTGGCCAACTTGTCTAGGAAAGAAAATCCAAAGAAGCACCACCATTTTGGACATTTTTTCATAGAAAAGTGAGCTTGCAAAGTACAACTGCCCTATTTTTTGCGAGGCCCAAAAAATAATTTTAGTGAATTTGAATGCTTATATCTTTCAACCCATATGGTGAAAATGTCTGAAATTTTTACCACATCTTCTCAAATCAGCATACTACACAATCCTACAATTACATGTGTCAAAAAATGCTTTTTTCCAAAAACAACGGTGCTAGTATGTGAGCATGAAAGTGTGAGCATGAAAGTGTGAGCATGTGAGCCTTGAGCATATAGATAAGTATGTATATGCAACCATTTGAAGGTGTTTATAACATAAACACCTATAATATAGGAGCTTATAGCATATATACACTATTAACATAGAAGGTTACTATAGTATGGACACTTATATCATAGATGTATAGTCTTCTAGGCTCATAGGCTCACACGTTTATGCTCACATAATAGCAACCCTCGATCAAGATATAAGCCCAAGATCTAATCACACGAGTTCACACGAGTTCAGACTTTGACAATATACAATACCGGTGCACAAGAATGCGATATCAGTAAGTATAACACTCAGTGTATAAATGCAGCATCTCCACATTTACAAGAGATACCAAACTCTACAGGTTTATAGAATTATTACTCCGAAATTCCTAGAGCTCCGCCAGACATAAAACGAAGAGTGCCACGGACGGAAAAGACATGCAATAGTTCATCAAAAAATTTATAGAATCATTTCAGTACCAAGAATTTCAAACACAATGTTACAGACAAAATCAGACCATATCGCAGGAGTCATGAGGGCTTCTGATCAACAATTAAAATAATATTTCCCGTGGAGCCCAGATATGAAACCCAGAACAGGCGTGTCAATTTGCCTGAGTCCAAGTACTGGCAACTACAAAATTGGCTAAACAAAACTCTGAATTCATTTACCAATCTCTAGTTTCATCTAGATTGCTGCAGACACTCCACGTACAAGAATACTTGGTGCCTGTAGAAGCACAGTCCAAGCTTACTTCTTCTTCTTGCCATCTCCAGCGGCCTTCGTCTGTAAGAGCAAGTCAAGGACATGCAAATTGTCAGAATTTAAAGAAACACAAGCTCGAGATTCGTAACTGTTGCATGTATGGAAAAGACTGCAAGCACCAAGCCTCTGATACCTAAAAGGCCAAGGATCCATGGTTTTAGAATGACCAGTTTGATACATTATACTGGGAAAAATAACTAACTAATATATAGTTCAATTCTATATCACTTGAATCAGTGAAGGACATTGCTTGTGGTGGTGACAAATGATAAAATTGACTACGGAAAGTCCCGATGACAGCTACTCAAAACTGCTTAAAAAAATGAGACCTAATTTAGCCCTCTGGGAAATAATGGCTTTGTCCAATCCTCAAGCCATGCCATTCGCTACTGACGTACCTTCTTCACACCCCTGATCTTCTTGGAACGGTTCTTGCGCTCCTTAATCTGCTTCCTGGACTTCTCTACCTTGGTGGCCAATCCATTCTGCACATACCAGTAACCCCCAACCCAAGGTGTCGGTACCAAACTATAGTCAATATTTGCCGTCGAAAAAGCAACCAGAATGCCTACGACAAAGGCTACCCTAAAAACAATAACCAGAAGAACTCACCCTGATGAGCCTATACTTGGGCTCGTATTTCTTCGCAGAGTCCACGGAATCGTAAATGAGGCCAAAGCCAGTGGACTTGCCGCCTCCGAATTGCGTCCTGAAGCCGAACACGAAGATGGTCTGGGCATCCCGAACCTCATACAGCTTCTGCAGCTTCTCCTTCAGCTCAGCCTAATGCGGCAACCAATTCGAACCCTCAGCTTCACCTTTAACCTAATATAAAGTCACCCTAATCCTTAACCTAAAAAATTCTACCAAAACATGAGCAAAAGGCATGAACTCACCTTAGCCACATTCGCACGTCCCGGGTGCAACACGTCGATGACCTGAAAATTATACACATCCCATCATCAGAAATGCCACCAGCCACAACCCTAAACCCTCAAAACCCCAGCACTAACAAAAAACAACGGTGTCGCAATTCGTTGCTTACGAATTGCTTGCGGGCCAACAACCGATTGGTCATGAACTTCCTGGTACGCACGGTGCACGCCTTTTCCGCCATCGCTGCGGGCCTTGGGAGAAGAAGATGCACGCAGAGGAAAGAGACGGAACGGTGGGCACAGAGTTGCTGTTAGGCGGCCCCAAACCCTAATTCTCACTGACGAACGGAGACGTTCATCCACATATCTGTAGGTGAAACAGTTATAGTTCATTCATCCACAACGAACTCCTCCACTTTCAGCTGACTGAAATGGTTCCACACTAATGAGGGAAACCAGCCCATTTCCATTTGCAACCCAATTCCACTCTTGTGACAAGAAAGAAAAATAGAGAGCAAAGAGATCAAAGCAATACTACAAAGCAATACAACAAAATATTTTCAACTGTCTTTCATCGATAAGGATGATCCATCTATATGCTAAGATGGGTGAACCTATCGAGGCTTGTTACCTATACATAACTCCCAGTGGGAGTTGAGTTTAATCACCAGTTGGATTGGCAGTAACTGGTGTTCGCTTAGTTTATGGATAACATCTTTAGTTTATGGATAACATCTTTATTTTAACACTCCTCCTCGAGCACTAAGTTACTACTAAAAAATTTTAAGCTTTGTATACTAGTGATTGCTATGGCACCTAAGAGTAACTCCTCTTCAATCGCTAGGATACCTTGTTAAAAACTATCTCTGAATAGAAAAACCTTGATAGCAAGGAAAAATGTGCAGAGTATAGAAAAGAGTGTATCTATGTGGAAGTCAGCTCGTGTAGGAGCTTCATTCCGGCTTTTTGGACAAGTCTGCGATGTATGTAAGCAGGGAGGGCTTTCGTGACGAGATCAGCAAGGTTGTGAGCAGACTCAATTTTCTTGACTTTGATTTGCCCGCTGGAGATCAGCTCCTGAGTGAAGCTAAAAATTTGAGGATCAATATGTTTGACACAGTCACTTTTGATGAAGCCGGCGCCTACCTGAGCTACGCATGCGGCGTTGTCTTCGAAGACAATGGTTGGCATGGATGCCACGCTCAGGCCGCATTGTTGCATGATGATCTTGTGTAGGTTGCGGAGCCAAACAGCTTCCCGAGTTGCTTCATGAAAGGCGATAAGTTCGAAGTGATTTGTTGATGTTGCGGTCACTGTTTGCTTGACGGACTTCCATGAGATCGGGGCATTGTTTTGGAGGAAGATATAACCGGTTTGTGACTTGCCGGAAACCGCGTCAAACTTGTATCCTACGTCTACATAGCCCACAATCTCTGATATTCCATCCTTCATGTAGTGAAGTCCTAAATCTTCGGTGCCTCGTAAGTATCTGTAGAAGTGTTTCACCGCACTCCAATGTCGGGTTGATGGTTTTTGGTTGTGCCTCGCTAGCACACTGACCGCGAAGGAGATGTCCGGCCTAGTAAAAGTTGAGAGATAGAGTAGTGCTCCTACGGCCGCAAGGTAACGTGTTCTATCGAACTCCTCCTCCTCCTCGCAAGGATGATAAGGATCATCTTTGGTCTTGCTTCAGCCGATCATTGGAGTTGACAAGGGGCTGGCCTTGTCCATTCCAAAGCGCTTCAACACCTTCTAAATATAAGTGGTCTGGTGTAGAAATAAACTTCCATCCGGTAGATGTTCAACTTGGAGCCCTAGACAATAGGAGGTCTTACCCAGTAGCTTCATTTCGAAGCGGTCAGTAAGCAAGTTCACTACATGCAAGCATGTAGCCGCGGTTCCTATGAGGTTCAGATCATCTACGTACATAACTACTATGGCAAATCCTATGGTATCACAAGGTAGACTTTGATCATGTTGAAACTTATGATCAATAAGAAAGGAATGAAGATGGGAGTATCACATCCGGCCGGCCTGTTTCAAGCTATAGAGAGCGTGTTGGAGCTTGAGGCCAGAATATGAGTGAACAGAATCAACTGGGATGGACTGGGTTAGATAATCAGGTGGTGGCTTGATGTACAAGTATGCATCTAAAGGACCATAGAGATAGGCCGTGACTACATCCAACAAGTGGGTTTCTAAGGTATGCTGGACTACCATTCCCAACAAGTACCGGAATGTAGTTGAATCCATGACTGGAGAGTAGGTAAAGGTGTAATCAACACCTGAACGTTGAGTAAAACCCTGGGCAACTAGACGAACTTTATAACGAACAACTCGACTCTGGGCGTTTCGTTTCTTAGTGAAGATAAGCTTGTCCCCAACTGGCTTGGTGGCCAAGTTGGTCACAAGTGGACTAAAGACTTGATGCTTTTGCAAAGATGCATACTCATGCTGAATGGCTTCAGACCATTGGGGCCAATCTGGCCTGGCCTTGGCTGCCTCTAACATAAGGGGATCAGAGGATAAAGTAATCAAGCTAGTAACAAAAGATATGACTGAAAGAGTTTCATCTGGTGTGGGCGCTTCATTCCCACCTTTGGAATTAAGCGATCACAACCAGGCTCTGGTCCTAACAATTCTACTACCTACGGGTGTCTAAGCGTCAATCCATTGTGCCTTCTAAGCAATGGATCTTTTTTACTGTCCTACCTATCCTACCAAGGGTTTGTTTCGTTCTCTTGTCCTACTCTTATACTTTGTTCTTGTTTATCCTACTTCTACGTGTTTGGGTTTGTTTTAGCCCACTTTACTTATGGTATTTCCTACCCTATCTCTACGTCTTTGTATTTTTATCCTATTCTACGTATTGGTATTTATCTTAGCCTATACTACGTCTTTATATTTTTATCCTATTCTACGTATTTGTCTTGGTTTTAATCTACTCTACATATTTGTGTTCTTTTGCCCTACTCTACGTATTTGTCTTGGTTTGAGTCTACTCTACGTATTCGTGTTCTTTCGTCCTACTCTACGTATTTGTCTTGGTTTGAGTCTACTCTACGTATTTGTGTTCTTTCGTCCTACTCTATGTATTTGTCTTGGTTTTAATCTAATCTACGTCTTCTTCTACTCTATGTATTCTTCTACTATACGTACTTGTATTTGGCTTAGTCTAATCTACGTCTTCTTCTACTCTATGTATTCTTCTCCTATATGTATTCTTTTACTTCTACGTTTGGGTATTCATTATTTTCCTTCTCTTTATGGTTGTCTACCTATTCGTGATTGCTAATCACCGGACCTTAACCCTACCTGGGATGTAGACTTTTCCACTAACTAACTCCCTATTGCATCAATTAATTCAAATCAAAGGAAGGTTTAGAGGCCCACCTCCGTTCCGTGGATCCGGTCCTCTTTACTCCACGCCACGTCCATCATTGCCATGTCTTGGCCCCGGCTCTTTTAATTATTCCCTTCCAGATGCTTCTTACAATTAGGTTTTTTTTGCAACGACTTCCTAGCTCAACTAATTTCTATACTATCCCCTCAACCAACTAGTTTCTATACTATCCCCTAAACCAACTAATTTCTATATTTCCCCCTAAACTACCTAATTTCTATATTTTCCCCTAAACTACCTAATTTCTATACTATCCCCTAACCCAACTAGTTTCTATACTATCCCCTAAACCAACTAATTTCTATATTTTCCCCTAAACTACCTAATTTCTATACCACCCAACTGCTGCGGCCCTCCCACTGCTGCGGCCCTCCCCTCCCGATACCCGGCCCCCCCGATACCCACGCGGGGCGGCTCTGGGGGGCTTTGCTTTGCGGGGCTATTCCGATGGGGCTGGCTCTCGGGGCTAGCTCCGGTGGGTTGGCCTGAACTGGGGCTGGCTCTGGTCTGGGGCTGGCTCCAAATGGGGCTGGCTTTGGACTGGGCTGGACCCTGGTTTTTGACTCCTAATGCAATGCTAAGATGTATGCTAAGTGTTTGGGTGGGCACTAGTTGCTCCTAATCTAGGTGAGGACTTGCTTACTAAGTTGTTGGAAGCTAAACGTTGGGTTAATTTCCAAGGTGTTGGAAACTAAACGTTGTTGCTATTGTAAAAGGACTTGCATTTGACACCCCGCTAAGACTTAGGGGGTTCAAAGCTTCGCCGTGAGGATGTATTTTTGACACTTGACTAAGACTTCTAATTGCCTAGAGACTTGGGGGGGCCATAGCTCCGCCGTCCCTCATGGGACTAATCTATTCTCGTGGACAAGAGAAGGGGGAGAAGAGAGGGACTTCCTATGCACCAAGGCTAAGTATTTAGAGGAAGGTCAAGGCTCCGCCGTCCCTCATGGGACTAGCCTAGCCTTATGCACAAGAAGAAGGGGGGAGGAGGTAGGTACAAATTGCAAGCATACTCTCTAAGTCACCTCCCAAGTCACCCCTCAGTTCCTCACTAGTCTCTCCCACAACAACTTTCACTTGTTTCACAATACAAAAGGTGGACCACCATCAATTAACAAAAGTTCCAACAAGACTTGGGGGGGTCTCAAGTCCCCAAGTAAAAACCACAAGAGCCAAGGGTGCAACAACCCCAAAACTATCAAAGGCTCCTTTGGCATCAAAAGCCAAAGGAAATCCGGCATAACCCGGGCCCAATAGTGCTCCTCCCTTAAATGGGTAGGAGTGAGAGAGAGAGAGAATGAGAAGAGAATGCCACCCCTTTTATACTCAAAAGGGAGCAACCCCCCCCCCTTAATCTACTAAGAATAACTAGATGAGGGAATTTAGGAGGTCCGTACATGTTTACCCATCCCAAATCTAATTATCCACCTAAAATCTACACAATTTGAATTGAGAAATTCAAATCTTACCTAACCTTACAAGAACTTGCAAAACCGTCTAATTTACCTTCCCCAAAATCTACAAGTTCTCACATGGGAAAAGTTCCCATGTGTTCCCACCTACTTAATTTGAAATTACTTACACCAAAGCACATGAGCCACCTCCACTAAATTTTTGAGGTGGTACTTGCTCTCACATGTGCCCGGAGTTCCCCACACGTTCCCTACGCGTTCCCCACGGCCATTGGGGCCAAAACTCCCCAAAAAAGCATTGGGGGGCCTTAAACCCCCATTTCTTCTCCATGTGCTGTTCCCAAAAGACTAACTTTTGGAGTTTAGCTTCAAATGGCAAACGGATTGCGCCATTGGCTCCGGAAGGCCATAATTAGCCTGAAAAGAATCCCTTACCCCTTAAACTATGTCCAAATTCTCGAGGAATCTTAGCGTAAGCTAGGGTCAAAGTTGGGATAAATTCCCAACTTTTGGAGTTTAGCAATTTTGGACCCCAAACCTTCACCAATATTCCAAGTAGATGGAAGGGGGTAGGAATAGACCCAAGATAGGCTCCGTTCCGATGTCGTATGGCCCCGGTACGCCGGTCAACTGCAACTTCCGCCATTTAATTTGTCAGTTGGGGAGGAATGTCGCCGATTCGGGATGTTCCAACTATCGATTCGTCTTGAAACTTGGGGAAGCGCTCCGTTGGTGTGAGACCGCCTTGCCGGATTTTTAGTGGGATTTTACCGCATTTTGGGATATTCTTTCGAATTCCCACCCAAAGTCCACCGCGGTTGACCGTCTGGGAAAATATCCAAACAATGTCGGAAAATTCCCAAACTTTAGAGGGGACCACCCATGGGATCCCCCCACTTGGATGCAAATCTGCATCTCCACTGCATGCTCCAAGAATTAGGCAATCGCCCGGTACCTGCATTTCATGGTTAGTATTTTGTCCGTCTTCTCTTTGATGCTATGGGGAGTGGGGGATTCCTCCTAGTTCCCCCTATGAGGACTTCCTAGCCTAGACAGGGCCTTTTTAGGCTTCTTACCCTAATCCTGCACATCTCTATCAGTTTGGCGTCTATTTAGCTAAGACAAGGCCCGTTTTGGATGTAAACTATCCTAAATCCCACCTAATGACCAAATGGCACATTAGTATGTGTAATGCCAATACCGGTTTAATGCCCTTTTGTGGGTGTTATAAGCCTAATTACGCCTTAATTTATGTACAAATTCGAAAAAAGAACCCGTGAGTCTCCGGTGACGAATCGGGGACTCACATCTAGTGAGCAAGGTAAAGGATCAGATTGGTCAAGGAAAGTAAAAATTTCCCCATGGTGGTTGGACCTAGGCTTCTTAGCTTAGGGAAGTAAAGAGGAGATGGTATGTCTATGAGGTAATATGCTAAGGGAGGGCTGACCTACCCCAGGAAGGGGATTCCTTGTAATGCGTTCAGAGTCATTGAATCCATCAGGGAGCTTGTCAGCTAAAGCCTTGAGCTCAAGCAATCGTTGGACCTTGGAATCCGCAAGGCCATTACGTGGATCAAGATGCAGTGTGAATGTTTTTGGAGCAGAAAATATAAGGGATGAGGTAGGTCCAATTAAGGTGAGAGAAGAAAAGACACGCTCATCAAATTGACAATTCTGGAACTGAGCCTTATGCAAAGTTCCGGTTTTGGGAGAGACATATCTAATGATACTTAGAGAGTCAAAACCAATATAAATACCTTCATGGTGATGTGACCCTATTGTTTTACGTTCAGGCTCAAGGATAGGCATCCAAACTCGGCAACCAAAAACTTTGAAATGAGAGACATCTGGAGGGCGTCCGGTCAGAATCTCTAAAGGTGAATGCTCATTAAGCAAGGTAGGGTGGTACCTTAGCAGGGTTGCTGCATGGAGTACTGCGTGTGACCAGAAAAAGGAAGGGAGTTTAGCATGGAGTAACAAGGGGCGGCTGATAAGTTGGATCCTCTTGATGAAGGCCTCAGCTAGCCCGTTTTAGGCATGCTCATACGGGACAGCGTATGTGAGTGAGATGCCTGTTGCTACACAATAGTCCTCAAACTTTTGTGACCTAAATTCCTTAGCATTGTCCATACGAAGAGTTTTGACTGGGTAGTCTGGGAAATGGGTTCTGAATTTCAACAGGGATGCTAGGACTTTAGCAAAAGCTATGTTTCGAGTACTTAGCAAAGAAACTTCAAAGTGAACCCCAGCAGCATCAACTAGAACTAAGTAATACCTGAAGGGTCTTGATGCGGGAGTGATGGGGCCACAAATGTCACCTTGAAGTCGTTGGAGCGGAGGTGGAAGCTCGCTTGGCAGCTTCCAACGTGAAGGCTTCAAAATCAGCTTTCCTTGGGCACATGCATCACACGCTCCAACCTTATTTGCATCACTGGTACAAACCTCATGTCCCACAAGCAGGGGCAACATCCTCCTGAACATCGTAGCTCCTGGGTGACCCATGCGTCCATGCCATAAGTTGGTCTTATTTGAAGCGATCACTGAGTATGAAGAGCCTCCACTAGGTGGAACAGTTTTACGTCCGCTAGGCAAACGGGAGATTACACACTCATACAGGCCACTTGCTCCGCATTGTGCGGTGGCAAGGCAAATTTGTTCTTGCCAAAGGTCAAGTGTCTCCTTACCGTCCTTAATCGAGGTTAGGACGTGAATACCATTTGCTCGGAGGTCTCAAAAGTTGATCAGGCTTCGGTTAGCCTCCGGCGCGTACATGGCATAGTTACAAATGAGGGTGGCATCTCCAGGCAGTGTGACACATGTCTAGCCCTCACGGAACTTGAATGTCCGTCTTCCAACTACTGTGCTTAGTTCACAAGTCTGCCAGGTACCAATTTCAGAACCATGTCTCGAAAATTCAAAGTACTTTGGATCCCTAAGGATCGTGTGAGTGGATCCACTATCAATCAGGATTATGTCCTCATCTGCCTCTAACTTGCTAGATGTGTGATAAACTGACGTGATTGTCATGTAGTTTTGGGGGTCAGTTCCATCTAGGGATGGAGCATCTAGGAAGTGAGACTCTCTCGGATCCTTCCTAAATTGTTGTACGTAGCTCCTTGTATATCTTAACTAGATACTCACCGGCCCGACAATTTTGTGCTACATGGCCTGGTCGGCCACACTTTTGACATTGACCAGTTCTACAATCCTTAGATGGATGACCGAAACGACCACACTTGCTACATTCGGTGGACCGACAATTTCGTTGCAAGTGACCAGGGCATCCACACTTGTGGCAATTGCGAGTTTCTGATCTAGACTAAAAGCTAGAAGAATTGTAATCAGATAACTTATCATTTGATTTTGGAGGGTATGGTCGGTTGGGCTATTATCGCCTCCACTTCTGGTTGCCCCGTGTTCTCCTAGTCGGTAGCTCCGTGGTGTTGACCTCCCTGGCTGGTTTGCGTTCCTCATTCTTCAAGAGCAATTGTTGTTCCTTTTCGGCTAGTAGCAAGTAGGACATTAGTTCCAAGTGTGTTGTAAACCTCATGTTGCGATATTGCTGAGCTAACAAAGTAGAAGCAGAGGGAAAAGTTTGGAAAGTCTTATTAAATAGCTCCCGTTCGGTGACAGTCTCCCCGCATAGGCGCAGTTGAGCAACTATTCGGTGCAACTCGGCATTGAAGGAAACCAAGTTGGTGAAATCCAAGACTCGAAGCGCCACCCAATCGTTGCGTGCTTGCGGGAGAAAAATAGTTCTCTCATGTTGGAACCTAGCTGTGAGCTGCCTCCATAGTTCTGCCGGATCATCAATCTGGATATATTGCTCCTGGAGTGCAATGTCCAAGTGTCTTCGGAGAAGAACCAGCACCCAACTTTTTGTTGCAGTTGATATGCCCCCGGTATTGGAGAAATCAGGGCGCCTTCCCACCCCTCCGCAGTCATATGTGTCCTAGCATCGATGCTCTACCTCATATAGTTGTTGCTGTCAGCCTCCAATGGTCCAAATAACAACGGTTGCAAGCATGGAGCCTTTTTCTTCTCTGGCAAATTCTTTGAGGTTGATGCAGCCATGGTCTTGCAAGTCTAATAGCAAAAACAAAAGAAAGGGCAAAAGGCAATTGAACTCTAAGGAAGAGAGATTAGCTATCGTGCTGATAACGTGTTGTGACAAGAAAGAAAAATAGAGAGCAAAGAGATCAAAGCAATACAACAAAATATTTTCAACTATCTTCCACCGATAAGGATGATCCATCTATATGCTAAGATGGATGAACCTATCGAGGCTTGTTACATATACATAACTCCCAGTGGGAGTTGAGTTTAATCACCAATTGGATTGGCAGTAACTGGTATTTGCTTAGTTTATGGATAACATCTTTAGTTTATGGATAAAATCTTTATTTTAACATCCACCAACTAGACCCATCATTCTAGTTTTGGCCCCATTTCCATCTAAAATCTCCCCAATTTTTTTCATTCTATAACAAAATCTGGAATTTTATGATAAGTTGGGGAAATGAGTTACTCCTTAAGGATTAAGGTCTTTGATTTTGGAGTGCATCACAACTCAAAACATCCATTGGGCCCTGGAAATCTCAAGTTCAATGGATCAATATGCTAGGAAATCAAAAACTATACATCACCATTTTCCATCGATTGTACAATACCAAAGACAAGGAATACGACAAAAATGAAATATACTTCACATATAACACAATTGAAATGCTCGTTCCAAATCATGCACAAGTTTGGGAAATAAGGTAACTCTAACTTACACTTAACCTAGAAGTATTTCGACATTTAATTTTTAGACAGTGTATAGATTGAAACTCTTATTTCTTTCTCATTACAAATTGGATGAAAGTCATCCATATTTTTAGAAATATTTTATGAAGTTGTTGTCCTATTCAAGGGTTGGATTTGGTGTCACTAGAATACAATTATTTCTAAAATTACAAATGCTGAAGATTGTCAAGTGGTTGGCCAAGCCAAAATTGCATTGACTCTAGTTCAAATGTGGAATTGCCAAAATGAAATCATATTTTAAGAATACAAAAATTTCCAAAAGTCACTTATAAGTAGAACTTCATATCAAATCCATTCCAACAACATTTATCCAAAAAAAGACAATGTTTTGTTTGTAATTGAATTTATAAGGAATTTTGAAGTTTCTCCTTCAAAATTTATGAAAAAATATTGATGATAGTATTGGTGAATTTAACCATATAGATAGAACCTAAATTTTTAGTTCTACACCTTCTATTTGCATCTCAATTCCACATTCTTCCTAGTAGTACTTTATGATGATTTTTCCAAAATTGTCAACTCTGGAGATGCGTCTTAACACTCAAGGGTTAATCCCTAACTACCAAATAGACCATTTATGGTAGATTTGAAATTTTAGGCTTCTTTCTATATGGACAATTGAATTCCTTTGGCTATTTTAAAATTTGGAGGGGGCAGTTTTAAAGGTTACCATATTTGTTTTCTAAGAGATCTTCAAAGGCATACATGTACCTTCAGTGAAGAATAAAGCTTGTCAATTCTACTTCATATTCTATCTTTTTGGAAAGTTTTCCAACTTCATTTGAATTGAGATGTAAGAAATCATTAAAAGAATTTTTGGCCTCTAAGAGATTGTTTCAAGGTGGTTTCCTAAAACTATTCTTATTGCTACAAACTAGCTACTGTTGGTCCAAATTTTTGAATCATAAAAAAAATTTTAATTGAAAATTATAAGATATATTGAAAAAATATATATTTAAAAAAATAATAAATAATATAGTTAATTAATTAATATTATTTGACGTGGCAATTGGTCGACCACGTTAAATTGCTAATACGGTAGCATTTCAAACATTCAAGAACTAATAGTCACCCAAAGGCTCAAATCTCCCTACAGTGTATTTGTCCATTCGATGAAATTGGTCCAAATGAAATGAGTAAAATTTCACTATTGAAAATTTAAACATGCTAATGTTGAATTGGAGTTAATGATGTCTTGATGATGTCTACTACAAAAAAGACGCATTGCTAGCTTCACAATTGACATGTTGATGCAATATAAATATCAATGTGTGATTTGAAGCTTCCTTTCGCAATCCACATCCTAAAAAATTGACAATATATGTGGAATTGCATTTTAACCCCTAAAGGTTTTTGACGATGTTTTCACCAAAACTACTCCAAAATTGTCATTTCTAAGATAACTACCAAATTTTAGAAAAAGAAAGATATCCTAAATAGTGTAACCATTAGGATCTTTTAGTGCACTAGTTTGAGAAGATGTAGAAAAAATTTCAGAAATTTCTACTATATAGATTGCAATATATTAGTGTTAGAAGTGACAAAAACAACAAATCACACAATAACTTTTTAACCACAAAGTCAAAAGTTATGAGAATTTTTAGGTCTTAAGGCTACTCCTTGGGCACATGTTGTATGAAAATTTCAAAGAGGAAAAAACTCCATTTGTAGAGAACTACCCAAAATTGCTATCTTGCCAAAAAATGCAATTTGGTCCTTTAGGGGTTAAATGTTTATACTGTATGAGTTTACAAAAATTCAACTTACTTAAAGTGTTTTTGCACTATTTAAATATATCTTTGTATCCTTAAATGCACATATTACACCAAGAAGACAAGTGTTTTCATTATCTTGTAGGGATTAGTTTTGAAGGATATTGCCAAACACTTTGATAGGAAACAATGTGTTTTTTTATTAGGAAGTAGGTCTTGACTCTTTACGGATATTGCCTAGGGAATATTTATCCACTAATGAAGAGGTTGTGAAGGATATTGTCCAATGAATACTATTCTATTGGAAAAGTTAGTCATGAAGGATATAGCCTCTCTGTTCTATATTAGAAGAATGAAATATAAAACATTATAGAAATAAAAATAAGTAATATGCGTATGAATTGATAATGTAGACAAATGTGAAAATTATTAATAGTAATTAAGATAGCAATGAGTACAAATTAAAGCATGCAATCAAAAAAATAAGTTTTAGAAAAGTTTTCCAAAGGCTCTATTCTATCTTTCAATATTTTTAGGAAAAAGTACAAGTTTCCTACTATTTAAGTAAGTTCATGATTTGTTGCAAAATTAAGTTAAGAATTTATAGAAAAATGAATTAAAAAGCTTTTGTAGCTTAAAAAAAGAACTAAATCATACATGTACATTTCTTTACCTAAATAAAAGCAAACAAATTGAAACAATACCTATATAAAACAAGCATGCTTCCTATTATTAAATTGTAAAAAAAAATTAGATCTAGAGGGTAGTCAAAAGAAGATTCTACATTCTTTTAAAATGCATTATGTTATATTGTTGAACACATCATTGATTGATAAATGAATGTTTATGGATGAAAATTTTTTAATTATTGTATTTCAAACCATCCCCACTAAATTCTTTTCTATGGCCATGTTCCTATTGTCATTTGGAAGGTGATACAAGGATAGGGAACATTCTTTCCAACTAGAATGCTTAACGTCTTAAGTTCCTTGACTATGTTTATTCCAAAAATGGTCTAAAATTGCCATTTCTAGTATCAATATCTTTTTTTCTTAAAAAACATTTTTTGAGATTTATAACTATAGGATGTTATAGTACATTAGTTTGAGAACACATGGAAAAAATTTCAGAGTTTTTCAATGTGTAGATTGCAAGATATTAGTATTTGAATGCTCAAATTTTTTTTTCACCCTACAAAAAATAAGGCAACTACTCTTCAGTAGCAACAATCATATGAATAATGGTCAAAAATTGTTGTACTTCATTGAATTCAATATTAAAGCCAAGTAGGGTACTTTCCTAAAATATTTGAAATTATTTGAAATTATACAACATATAGGAAAAAAATAATAAGTAAAAAGAATGTTTTTAAATAGGAAATGATTTTAAATACAAAATTGTTAAGAATTTCACTAAAGGATTGAAAAATTCCAATCCCAACTACTATAATGTCATAATAAACAATTCACATCCTATAATTATATTTTTTTGAAAAATATTGCAAATTGAGTAAATTAAAAGGCTTCAAAGTTTATTTTAGAGTAAAGAATCCATGATTGCCTACAAACAAAATCTCCTCTCAACTTTTGACTCATTAATCAAAATGAAATGATTCAAAGTTTTCCATACATATATAAATGAAGAAAAGAAATTTCAAATTTTTATTTTCAAAAGAAGTGTTTTTTTTCCAATATATTGGGACTATTCATTTACGACAAAAAGTAACATATTAGGCTATAAAGTTTTACTCATATTTCCAAATGTCTTGATTTTTAGTACATATGAATGATATTTCTCATCCCCATGTTCTATTAAAATTTGGGCTTGGATATGGAAATCTCTACTTACAAGTACCTATCCAAAATTGATATGTTGCCAAATTTAGTAGGCTAGTCCTTCAGGAATTAATATGTAGAAAGGTGATTTGAATTTTGTATAAATAAGAGCATGGGTCCCTTTCCATACTAGAGGTCTAACACTCTCTAAATGTGGATGAAAAGTGTTATATACACCTTACAATATTCTCATAGCACTCAATTTTAGTGTCTATGAATAGCCCTTAAAATCACCATTCATCCTAAGTTTAGTTTCTTTATCCTTTACTCTATTTGATGAGTGCTTAGTCAACTATTTATAGATCATATTTGGTCCCATGGGGTGCACTATATGGAAAGTTTATTGATCACATGCGAACAAGCCCCTATTATTTGAGGGCTATGTAGGTGATTTTCTTGAATTTATGAGTGGGCTTACTTTACCTAAATTTCTAAAGTTCACTTATTCCACATACTCAAACATTTAGTTGAAATTTTTTTAGGAGCCAATTTTTATACCCTATATTCATTATAAATACAGCATTGTAGAATATGTCATATAAATAGTTGAAAGGGTTAGGAGGGATATTTTTGCTAGAATGTTTGTACAACGATGCTAGAGTGTGAGCGGGGAGCGATGAGCGTTGAGCAGGGAGCGTTGAGCAACTATATTTGAGCATTCACTGCAAGGATTAATACTAAAAATAAATATGTCAGAGTAATAAATATTGATGTCAAACCCTCATATTAGCAATTTAAAATCTCTAATATAAAAATTATTAAAAACTAAATTATTTAAAATATTATTTAAAATGTTTCATTTAGTTAATACTCAGAGTATAAATGAGAGAAATGAAGGATAATTGCTTCTTTCAGGAAGAATGTTACTACCATAGACTTGATGGATGAATGCACTTCATCTATGTCATCCATTCAACATTCATCCAAAGAAGTTCTTTTTTTACCATTACAATGTACATGCCCCCAAAATGGAATGACATATAGATATTTTGTAGAAGAAAAAAATAATTTTCAAAAAACTATAGAAATATTTGTTATTAAAATAAAGCATTGTCAATTATTTTGAAGATGCTTTCATGCTCCTCGAAATCGAGGAGCACCTTCAAGCTTCATTTATACAATTGAAGCAATTAATCATATACTATTCTCTGGTTGTGTTTTGTTGTTCTTTAAAACCAAGAAGCACATTTGAAGGTCACCAAGACACATATAATAATGAATTGTATAATATTAAATGGCCATGTTTTAGTCCTCCTCGAAACCGAGGAGCACAATTCAGGTTCATTTAGAAAACTATAATATATAATCAAACACTATTAATTGGCTCTTGTTTAGTGCTCCGAGGTTGGAATCGAGGAACAAATTCAAGGTTAATTTGTATAGTTGTAAAATTCATCACACAATAGTTTTGGCTAAATTTAGCCTTTTTAAATATATATTTTTTTTATGTTTAGGATTTTACAAATGATTTGAATGGTCCTTGGAGTGCCAAGAACTATTTCTACTTTGAACTGAATAGCCTACGAGATACATAACTACTACTCTATAGGTTGCTACTTGCTAGTAGTAGCTTCACTTCATCAAAACTGAAACTTGGAGCATGTATATATTTGTCATCCTCTAAGTTAGCTTTGCAAAGAAACCTAAAAACATAATACAAATGCTTGCAGTTCACCCATGATTTCCTACTACCAAGTGCAGCCGTACTCATTGTTATAAAGTCTTCACAGGTACAAGCAGGAAAGTCCGAAATAGTGATTCGATAGACTTTGTAGACTGGAAATATACCAGACTTCAAAGTTATCACTCTACCATAGCCAGGGTATGGAATAACAATAACGGATTCAACGACAACTTTCAAGTTTCGTGCTGTCTCCCATTTGTTGCGGTGGTCAACAGTAGGCACATTAGGGTTACGTCGAACGGTCCTCCCTAGCCGCTTTGTGGGATGCATGTCAGCATTCGATGGCTGCAGATCACTATCATACTGCTTTGGATGAAGTAAAGGCACACCTTTCAATCTACTTTCTTCGTTGAAGAGGTGGAACACTCTGTCACTACTCTCTTCAGTTTGCAATTGAAACCCTGCTTCTTCTAAAGAAAGTATCTCTGATTTTGTAAGATGCGTCCCACATGCTACAGGCCAAATATTTGGGAGAGATGGCCAATCGTGAACCCACTTCACTTTAGAGCCTCCAGCACAACGAAGAAGATCATCTGCACAAAACCAAAAATCAAAATTAATGATGGCCTTCGTTCCATACTCTGTCATGCGACCATTGTAGGTAGGTGCTGCTGTTCCATTCTTCTTCAACTTGTTTATCTTAGCTCCACATTTCTTCTTCATTCCGACTTGAACTCCATAACAAGTCTTCCCTTCCTTCTTACACCTAGCAATGTGCCATAAAGAAGGGTTGCAGTCAGTTTCAACTATTTGGATAGCATGAGGACATAGTGTACTTGGTCCTCCTTCTATTGGCGTTGGTGTTGATGCGCCTCCTTCAGTGCGTGCTCTAGTTGAGCGAGTCTCAACTCTAGGTGCTGAGAAATTCACAGTATCATGGTGGTGAGAGTCACCATCTGATCCAGGTGGTAGATCCAATTTGCGCTTTGTGGAGCCAAATACTTCTTCACCTTCCAAGTGGGGGACCCTTGTTGTCAATAGGTCAGCTCCTGGTAGTTTTGCAATGGCCTCTGCAAATTTTGTTGGATCTTTTAAATGTTTGGCAACTCGAAGGCGAAGTTCATCCAAATGGGGACCAGTGCCAGATGCATACCCCTGGAGGTATGCCCAATAATTAGTCGATTGTTGAAATGCCCGCATCATGTCATCTATAGTGGCAACATACAAACAAGTTCCTCTCTTTCCAGACATTTGTAGCCACTTGTTGTGAACTGTCTCTGCTAAGTTGCATGATGGCATTTCAGTTAGTTCTTCTAAGTTGAGTTTCTGCACAAACAACAACAATTTCAATTGCTAAGGTAAGGGTTCTTTGGTCCCGAAATGCCTCTTTCAAAAAATAAAAATAGGATATCAATTATTGATATAAGAGCAAATTCTATAAATGAAAATTTAAAGAAACTAAATGAATGAAAACTTCATACCCATAATACTTGTCTATAAACAGAGAAGTTAAGCATTCATATATAGAAAATCAAAATGAAAGTGAAAAATCACTTACTAACTGCAAAAAGCCACCCCATTGCCGATAACGGAAGTACCAGAAACCAAGCCAATCGTCTAGTTGCCGAATGGAGTCCTCTGATGCAGCCCTTGAAGATAGCCACCAACCCTTGATTCCTAGGTATCTCTCTTCTGCTTCTGCCATTGAGTTTGCATCCTTGTATTGTTTACAAAGCTTCTTGTGAGTTTCTTGGAGCTCTAGTCGAATGTGCTTCTCTGTATGTCTGTTCAATGATGTCGTCCAATGAAGTAGACAAGAGCGCTCTCGATCTTGCATTGGCTCATGTTTGTTGCCACTTCCATATACCACACGAACAGCATGCCAGTTGGCCATTGCATTGTCAGCCATGAAACCTTTGAAATTTGGTGATGAAATTCCATGGCGCGCCATTACAGAGTTAAGGGATCGCCACATTTGCTCTTGTGATTGAGCGTCCTCACTCATCATGTCACAAACACATATAGTTTGGACTCGACAAAACTCAGAGTCACAGACATGGGCAGCCATAGACGTCCATCCTTTTACCCTTTTCACATGATCAAACATGCACCAAGAATTCTGTAAGTCTCCACCAAGTTGCATACGCCTAACCAAATCCACCCCGCTTCTTGGACCTTCCTCAGACATTTTGAAAAGGTAAACCTTATCCTTCCCTTGGCCTGGGAATACACTATCTTGAATAAAAGAATATGTGCTTCTCATTTTTAATGACATAATGTTGTCAATGGGTCCCCCACTTGTATTGTGACGAAAAGTAGAAATGGTATTTCTAATACTTGGTGAGCTGAATATCCGAAACTTCTCCATGACTGCTTCTAAAGCCTCTCCGCGAAGGGGCTTCAAATCTCTTTGCAACCCATCTTCACAAAATAACTCAGATGCTAGAAACTCTTTACCAACAGCAAGACTAATGGCCGAATTGGTTGCAGATGGTGTTTTAGAAACCTGCTGACCAATCAGAGATGTTGTTCGCTCAACAGAATCATGACAAATGCCCCTACCTACAGGATGGTTGTGATGGCCAACATGGATACAAGCTCTCGGAAAACCATTAGAGTTCAAGACTCTATACATGCGACAAGGACATATAGACTTGCAAGAAGGAGAAACCTTACAAATCCGACATACAAGATTAGACTTCGCTGGAGATTGGTTCCCCACAACAAAGATAGTAGGTGACGATCCCTCCCACTCAGTCTCGTTTTGACTTCCGCCTCTCCGAACTCTAGGGCAATCTGGATTCTCACAAACTAAATGGCCAACACACAAAGAGTAGCGGAACTTAAGTCCAAAGTCATTAGCAATGTTTGTAGTGTGTGTATGGGTCCAATTATGGCCATCAAACTTTCGGTCCATGCCCTCTAGTTGTCGACCTACAGACAAAGAAGATGTTGATCTTGTCAGACCAACAGAAGAAGATGCTGGAGAAGAAATAGGAGGCAACTCAAAAAGAACATCTCCATTAAATGACTGAGGAAGATGAGATACACATTCACATCGAAGTGTATTCAAGTCTAAGAACTTCAACTCATTTCGTGCGCGTGGTCGATTCTGTAAACTTTTAAGGCACTCAAAAACACTTTGAAACTTGGATGCATTCTTGGGACTTATAAGAGGTACTTTGCTACCATGAGCGCTCTCGTTCAATACCAAATAAGTGTCATCATCCATCTCAAGTATAGGAGACAACCGAGGAGCCAACTCTCTAATCGCTTCACTAACAAGAATAGTATCATCATCTGAAGACTCAGTAAGAGTAACGTGACTATGATCTTGGGGCTCTACTTTAATACGAGTTTCCCACGGAATTTGTATAGAAGAGGTTGCAAACCCAAGTGTGAGAACATCTGTTGACACCAATCTAATGACATTTGGAGTACCAAATACATGGTATTTTCCTGGGGCAAGTCTCCAAACATCTCCTTCCTCATTCTTGAACTTTAGTTGCATGATAGTTGATACAATTTCTACTCCCTCGGAATCGAATAGCTCCTCCTCTACACACATAGATGTCAACTTTAGATTGAATCTCACACTAAGAATTATAGAAGATACCCATGCCACACCATCATCTCCGCAAGGAAATGAAATAGGAACACTCAAACCATCACCACGCACCACAGCCATGTCTATTCTTGGATTACCATACAAACTATAGACTTGTACTCAAACAATTGCGCATTGGTGCTAGTGCTAATTCTAAAATTCTAAGATGTTGAGGTTTATGATATGAATACAAGCTAAATTCCATACTAGTATTCTTGTCGTTTAAACTTGATATTCAATGGCTTAGGCGCCATAGTTCTGAGCACCGCCAAGAATTGCGTAATTATATATTGCAGCCGTTGGCATTCATATGACAATATAGTGCCACATTTAGAGATTATGGCGTGTCAGAAGCCACCCAAATTAATTATTTTGGGTGATTGTAAGAAACACTTGTATTATTTGTTGTATTTTTAACAATACTCATGATTTTTTTGAGGAGTACTTTGAAATTAAAACACTATTAAAAAAATTTTAAATGATTAATGTATACACCTCTAAGACAAAGGTTTTCACCAAAAAAGATGGATAGAAAATTTTTCAAAGTAGGAGAACTTGGAGAGTGCCAAATCTGAAGTAAATAGGTACTTTGATTCAAAAATTAATTTAAATAGTATAAATAAGTTACACAAGAAATAAAAACCGGCTATTTGTAACAACTTTATGGAAATGGTAAATCATCAAAAAACCCATGAAAAGAACATTTTATATATTCAAAATGCAAGTAGAAAGAAGCTCACTTTGTAGACTTCTACACCACATAGAATTAACTATTTTTGAAATTCCTTGGTGAAAATTTGAATTTCTATAGTAGAAAGCACTCTACAAAATTTCACAATATAACTTGTCAAAAAAGGTTTTCAATAGTACTAAAAACCTCCAAATTATCAAGTGTGACATACATTCTGGGCTTATTTTTGGATTGTAAATTATTTTTGAAAATTATCAAAAAATTACGGAAGTTGCATGATAGTCATCAGTACCTTCACAATAAATCTTAAGTCATTCGGAGTTAAAACTCAAAAGTTATGGCCAAAAAATTGATCAGGATGCAACATGTGACACAAAATAGTACAAGTGTTTTTTGCAATCACCCTTCTATAATATAGATTTGATAATTTGAAATCCAAGAATTTATGAGAGGTGGTTCAACAAAAAAAATTAGATTTTGAATGACCGTTTCAATGTTATTGATTTGAATTTTATTTTGCCTTCATCTTACTTCATTGCGTGGATGAAAATACATTCATTATTTTTGAGTGATGGTATGTAATGGAGAGTTTCTAGAGGAAGAAGTTCATTTACTGTTCTCATAGTGAGTTTGTCTGTGAGGATGCCAGAGGGTTCTTGTAGAAAGAGACGCAAGCGTGGTTTGCTTTTTTCTAGCAAAAAACAATTAGAGAAATCAAAGATGGTAAGACACTTATGTAGGATTAGTGGAGCTGAGATAAGTAGCACTGTTCGAACCTTGTCCTATGGAGATCATAGAGTTGAATTTGGAGATTTAGGATCTAGAGTGAGTTCAATAGAGAATAGTGATGGAATGAACACCACCAAGCTTGATAGTGTGGACGAGAATGAAGAGAACTTACGCCAGTCAAATGCAAGAAAGAATGCCATCTTGCTAACAAGTGTAAATTCTGTAAGTTGATTCATTTGTTGCTTTAGCTAGAGTCCAAGTCAAGTAGCTTGTACAAAAGCAGTTGCCTGTCTATTTGTGTAACATCTATTTGCATTCTAATGATTACACCAAATGTTATTATTGTGTAGAATGATGTAATTGTGCCTATTTGTTCTAGATAGTACATGTAGGATTAAATGCTTTGAAAGATTTGAAGACCTGTAAAAAAAATGGATTATCTCAATAACTTACAAAAAATACGATAGTTATTATGATAATGTGATTGATACTGATTAGGATATGAAATAATAGACATGTACTAATTTATGTTTGAAATAATACATAATATGACATACTCCGTTGGCATGATTTTGAATACATATTCTAAAGTAGGCTACATTGGATAGGATAGAGTTGATTTTAGAAGTAGTAACTCAAAGCCTCCAAAACAACTATATCAATGGATTTCTTATAAAATAGTATAGCTCCAGCAATATAGCAAGTAAACTAAATCTAAATTTATTACTATCACCTCCATCTTTTAGACAAATTTTTAGATTGATCTCAAAAATATCTTCAATTATTGAGACCTTTAGATAAGGAATAGATTCAAAAACAAATTAATCCTTTAAAAAACGAACTAAAGTTCAATTGTTCCTTCGATTTTTGACATTTGTCTTTCTGTGGAGGACACTTTTTTTATTTGAACACAATGTCAACACGGTGAATTAGTAATTGTGCTTGCTATAATAGATTGATTGTACAGGGTAAATTGCCTTCAAACCCTAGTAAAAGATTTCCTCCAATCCCTAATCAGGGATTACCTCCAAGCCCTAATCAGGGATTACCTCCAAACCCTAGTGGAGGCTCACTGGCGCTTGTTTCTTAAACGTTTACTCCTTCCTGGAGTCGTCCTACTTATGCGGATCTGAAGCTTTTGTTTATTCTTGATTTCAGAATATGGATGATTGTGTTCGTGCGGCCCCACAAGAGCTGGAGCATGAGGACGGTACAGCAACTGCGCCACTTGACAAGCCAACTGCGCTACTTGACGAGCAAACTGCTTGTACAATTTTGGTACGCTTTCAAATTGCTTCCTTGTTTTTTTGGAGGTCTTATTGTATGATTATAAGGATTGAGTACAAGGTTTAGGTTCAAATTTTTGAAGCGCTGATTGACCAATTTCTACTTTAGGATTGTAGATCGTAAATCAATCCTACTGCAAAGTTAATCATTGGGAAAACTTTCTTTTTGTTCAAAAATCTGCTAGTACTGTACTGAGCTAGGTTAACCCCATTTCCATCTGTGCCCCCAGCAACCTAGGTTTAGCAGTCTGTAGAGGATAGGCCAGCCCCCCAACAACCTGCCGTAGATGTGTTCAGCGAGTTTGCTTACGGTCCCAACGATTAGTGATAATTAGGGGAGCCAGCTCGATTTAGAGAGAAATAAATTCCTATGTTTAGAAAAACATTATTGGTGTTTAGATTCTTTGTCTAGCTTGAGTACTATTCTTCTGTCTTGCATATCCAGGGTTGGGTTGCTTGTAACTTAGATCTCGTGGTCTATTATAAAACTACAAAGAAGGAAATATGAACTGGAAACCTTGAGGAGCCAACGGAATCAGAATTGCATCTCGAGGTTGCTCCATTTCGAAATTGTTGTCGCATGCAGTGCATTTACAACTTAGGGTGTCAGTTCTTTTGCACCTCCTCGGAACCCGAGTAGCCTGAGGTCTGTTCCGAAGAGCTAATGGAACCTCCCTGAGCTTCGGCATCCTGCAGCGGCCCTGCTTTCTGGGTGCCTGAGCTTTTGGCCAGCAAAGCCTTGCTTTGTCCTGTGCCGTGTCTTGGTGTCCTTTGCTTGTGTTGTCGATCTGTTTTGTAGCTAACTTAGCTTTGTTTGCTTCCTTTGATTGGTTCTCCAAGCCACCTGTGGCTGGGGTTTCTTATTTTACTTCTGCAATGAAATTCTGTTTCATTTGTGCAGAAAATTTATAAAATAGCTAATGGTCTGTCCCAAAGAGCCCCATGATTGTCCTAGAACTTTTGGGAAGTGAACATGTTAGCTCTGACCTATTGAGATTAAGGATAAGAATGAGATTCCCAAAGCTAGCTATAAGCTTAAAATGCTTTTTAATTTGTTTAACTCAAAAAAATTTGGGGCCTGATGAACCTCACTTGGGTTTGGAGGAGTGTTCTGAGGTGAGTTAGGTCCTCGTAGTTTTCTTAATTATTATCTTGTCTTTCTCATCCTTTCTCAAGCCATCAGTAGTTTAGCACATGTTGAACCTTCACCAACCAAAAGATGAATTCAAGCATGAATTCCTATTTGTTAATTCTCAAGCATACATGTTGACCTTGCAACCATTACAAGAAACACATCTGATTCTATATTCATGAAGATGTGCATGAATACCAAGAGTCTCAAAACTAGAGTGCTGGATTGTTAAGGCTTGCAATTTCAATTCAAGCTTTGAACTTTTTGTTTTCTAATTGTTCTTTATTGTGGCTTGTCTTTATTTATCCCTCATATGCTGGTAAATTAAACATCTCAAGTAGGGTACCTAATAGATTTTTTGATTTGAAATTCAGATCCCTGCTTTATGTGGAAAAGCAAAGGAGATTTCGATGGAGGATAACAGTCTTCAGGTTTGAAGCTCATCAAATGGTTTGAATTAGATATGGATTGTTTTGTTTTGGTTAGGAAACATATATGGTACTCCCTTTGTCCCACTAAAAGCTTCCCAAATTCTTCTTGCAAAGCCTGTAAATCAACCTAATTAGTAAGCTTTTAGTGGGACACAGGGAATTCTAATCATTTTAGAATCATTAATAACTTGTGGTATTTCGCTTGTAACTTTGGCAATTTATTAATGGGAGCATCATTGCTAAGCATTGGTCTTCCTCATATCTTATAGAAGAATATTTTGGCTTCATTATGTTTTTTTTTAATTGCATCACAAGGTTTAGTGGAGAACTGTAATATGCTCCTCGAAACCCAATGAGGGATTTGGGGTGCAAAGAAAGGTTCATAGGGTTTTGAAGTATTGACCAAATAGAGTCAAATTTTTTATTACAATATAATTGGAATGTTTTGGTAGGATTACTTTGACAGTTTTGATAATGTGAGAGTTTTGGTGAGATTACTACACACCCAAACTCCATCTTCCACTTAAATATGTTCACTTCTAATTCTACAAGAAGACAACAATGACTGTTGTGAATATAGGTTTCTTATATGAAATTCAATAGGGTTTGAAATTATGAACTATGCTAGTCCTAGTCTCGGATCCGAAGAGCATTTATTTGCTTTCAAACCATAGTGTTCGCATCTTCATTTGTACTCTAATGTATTCTCCTTGGATGAAGATTGGTCATAATCAAAGTGCTTGATTCTCCTTTTCGATTCCGAGCCACTTGTTTTGAATCCACAAAATGCAATCATTGAAGATCTTAGATATTCTCATTATGTTTTGAAGAGTACTTTGTAATCAATAATTAGATCTAATATATCCATTTTTTTGTCTTTTAGGATTCTCTTTTTAAAAATTGGGTGATTTTTTGATTGAAAGCATGAAACTTCTCAAATCCATGTCCAATATGGAACTGATTTGAGCCTCTTTGGTTCCGAGGAGGCTTTTACAAGAAGGATGTGTTGTTGAGGTTTAGCTATTTTAGATGTATGACATTTATTGTATTGATGTAATGTGAAATGTTAGATTTTGAATTATGAAATTGGGGTCATTTGCTGAGATGTCAATTTCATTGCAATGAAGTCATGTGGCTATGTTTGATGTTCTAAATTTGATTTGGTATTCTTGTTAGCCACATGATGGTGCTGGGTCACAGACTATAGAAGATGTTGCAACTACAGTTGCAGAATTGCTAGAAACAACAGAAGGCAATCTTCATCAAACCTTTATAGAGGATCCATCATCCCATGGTGGCCAAATTCAACAGGTAATCCGAAAGCCTTGGTTAAAAGCTTTCAATACATTCTATTCATTAGTACTTTCATGGTAGTTGTTTGAATTTAATATTGTCATAAGCAACTTGATTAATTTTTATATTGGATCTTGAATTTGAATTAGACAAGCCTCTTAAGATGCTAAATACCCTTGTTGGTATTCCGAAGAGGCAGCCTTGGGTTTTGGAAGGGATGTGTTGATTTCTTATATCTTTGCTCTTCGGAATCCGAAGACCCCAACTAGGATTCCAAATAGGCCTTCTTCGGTTCCGAGAAGGGTGTGATTGCCTTACTATACCAAATTGCTTTAAATCTAAACATCTTTTCTTGGGCTCAAAAGAGGCCACCTAGGGTTTCGAGGAGACTCCTTGAGTTGTTTGAATATGCAAGTTTATGAGGTTTTTAAGTTACAGTTAGTGTAGTATGGGTGATATTTTTAGTTGGACTTTTCCAAGCTACTTTGTATCAATGAAGGCCTAGTTTATTTAATGCCTAGTTGTAGTAAATGGTTATGACTTTAAATCTCATTCGATATCAAATAATATAGGATCTATAAAATTAGGAATGAAATTGAAATGCTATGTGATTTGCATTTGTAGAATTTGACATTTAATTTTGAGGAATAATTGAATGAGGTAGTGTCCAAGAATAGGGGATCACAAATCTTGGGAATGTGCCCTAATAGAATAATAGTTTTCAATAGGATGTTTAAATATGTAATTTAAATTGTCTAAGATGTCTATTGTATGTGCTTAGACTTTATCAGAATTTAGTCTCAAAGTATTTGTATTGTTATATATTATAACAAATTTGAAATTGAAATTTTTGTGATATATCAGGAACCTCTTGTAACCGATGCCCCTATTGAACTAGAGTTGACACATGACGAGACTGTGAATGCATTTCGAACAAAAGAAAAACTTGATTTCAACACCATCATCCGCAAGTATCGATTCCAACCAGCAAGGTCTTCTCGCTTCAAAATCCCACTCTGTCGATTGATATCATTGCCACTTATAAGGCCAATTCTACAGACTGATGTAGTTCGCCTTGAATCTGACTTTGTTCACAGGTATATAGAGGGTGATCGAGTTTTTTATGTTTCACTTCACAATGACAAAGGTATGAGCCAAAAGGTGACGGATGAGATTTCTTCTTCTTGGGATGCTATTTGGTTGGCCAAGAATGCAAAATTTGAGAATGAACTACAAGGCCATGAGGATCGTTCTAGACTATCAGGCTTCATGTTTTTTGTGTGGGATGGAAACCACCGCTTCAAGGCTTGGACAAATTACATCAACAGAATGAAAGTCGAAGATGAAGACATGCATTGCAAAGTGGATTCTATTCTATTGGAGACTAAGGGATCCACGGGTCTCTTGATGCATGCAATGAATGACGTCAACAGGTAATAGTTTTTCATTTGTAAATTTGTGATGGTACAATTGATCTAGTGATTATTGGGCTCATGGTTTTTTTCAAATGAAAGATATATATTGTGCAATTTGAGTGAAATGAGGGACCATTTGTATTCCTAATTTTGATTTTTGAACTTCTTAGGTCTACAGAAAATGCACATGTGAAGACAAATGTTGTGCACCGTCTTCATAGAATCAACACATATGGATCCCTCAAACTTCAAGACTTCAAAGAGTTACTTTTAGAAGATGAATACAAAGCTTGTGAGACTCGAATAAAACCGTATCCTTGGCACCCTCTAACTTCCGATGTCTTTATACGGTTTCTTCATCGGTTATGAGTCTATCAATTTATCTTGTCTTTGAAATTGTAAGCTATTAGCTAAGGTTGAGTTCTCTAACTATATTTTTCTATTGCTTTTGTGATTGTACAATTTGTTTGTAGGGAGATTCTTCCCCAATGATTTGTGCTTATTAATTAAGGATTACATATGTTCTTTATTTGCTAGCTTTGTAGTATACATACTTTCATTTTTATAAAATCATGTAGTATTCTATTACTTTCATGGTGCAACTTGTTTAGTTGCCATATAATTTTTGGATAACTTGCTGAAAATGGACAATGTCATTCATCATGTAAATAAATTTAACTTTGTGTATTATTGTATTGTAGCAAGAAGTGTCTGCGGCTGCTGAAGAGGCAGCTAGACTATACGAAGAGCGAACACTACCAATTGATAGGACATCGAGGGCACTAGAAGAAGCAATGACAGATGCTACTAATGGGAAGGTGAAATCCCTACGGACCGAGTTCGATAAATTGAGTGCAGTTGGCAACCCCAAGCACGGTCCTCGTTGGCTTGAAGAGGTTTGTTTTCTACTTCCTTGTTAATTAGGATTTCAAGTGCTTATTTTATTTAGTTTTATTATTTTGATTTCTTCTTTTTCATTTTTCATTATCTTTTTCATTTTTCTCTTATGCATAATTTGTCCATGAACTATCAGATTGTGATTCATTGGAGCAAGCATGAAAGGCCAGATATGACATTGGATAAGCTACAAAGTATAGCTGCAAGCATTGTTCAACCAGTTTACAAGAGTCGTTGGTTATCTTGGTGGAACTCTAGTGAAATGAATCGTGGAGCTTTAAGATTTCCTATTCCAATTGCAACAGAAGACAAATTGAAGGCATGGCTACCAAAGGCTACGTTTTGGGCTGAGGTAGGACTTCTATCTAGGTCCATTAGTTTCTATGATTAATTGAAAACTAATTTTTCAGATGTCCTATTCCTTTTCATTATTTCCTTTTGAGATGTTGTATTCTTTTTTCTTTTTTAGTGCTCTCATGCTATCATTTTAACAATTATCATCAATATTTTTTAATTTTATTCTACATTTTTGTCATGCAGCTTGAAGAAGCAGCTTGTACGTGGATTAAAGCAACTCTTGAATCAGAGCGTATAGTTGTTGATTGGAATGTCGATGAAGGAATGGATAATATTGGTGACTATGTGGAACGCTACAGGATTATACTTTGGGATCATGCTTTCTATTCTTTCTTTGTGAAGAGTGGAAAGTACTCCCGTCTCTTACCATTCCTTGGCCAAGAGGGATGTGAGCAAGCTATGCAACGTTGTGTCTATAGGTATTTACATTTGTTAGTTTCTTCAATTAAGTATTCATTTCTGGTATCTAATGGCAATTTTAGTTTTCTTAATTCATTGTACATCTTTCCATTATTATTTTACAATATCTCATTTATTATACTTTTTTTTGTGTCTAATGAGGTGTTTTTTTTAGGTATTTCTATCGTGAGTTGGCTGCTAAGGGAGGGATTCAAAAGCGTGCTATACCCAAGCTTCTTGGAGCTTGGACTGATAAGAACCTACCTTCTTGTTTTTTCACAACAACTCAAATTCGTGGTTTTTCTCTACCAGAGCTAGTAGACTGCCCTTGGTACATTGAATGTAGGAGGACATATGCACCAGCAGAGGAGCAGAATGCAAAAGAAGAAGCAACAACTAATAAGGCTATAGTAGAGGATTTGTCTTTTGAGGAGGAAGAAGAAGTTGCCCAACCAATTCCCGACCCAAAGAAGAAAAAGGGAAGAGTTCAAAAGAAGAAGCAACCCGAGAAGAAAGCCCCTGCGAAGGTCACTAGATCTTCTTCAACACATCAAGGTGCCGCATCTTCGGCTCGTTCTGATGTGCCTGCTTCAGAGTCACATGGTGGTCTTGGCAATTCTAAAGTACCATCGGAGTTTTTTGTTCCTTCTCAATGGCAGGCAGCTAGTTCCCTTCGCTCGGAGACAATAACTAGCGATGTAAGCCAACTCATTCTTCAGTACTCCATTCGAGATGCAATGGACTACATGATGAAAACTCGCACACAATCTCCGCAACAAGTGCAGATTCTAGACTTTGCTAAAAAGGTAAGGATACTTTTGTAATTGGTATTTTCAATTGTTGGAGTTCTATGCATTATTTTTTTTTGGTTTCTGATATTTTTGTATAAAATGATGTAGGCAGGCAGAGGACGCACTCGTTGCTTTGGTGGTGTGGCAAAGCGTGAAGCATGCCTTGATTTGATAATTGGAGACATGCCTGACGGTCTACCTATCCCCAACATTTCTCATCCACCTCTAAATGTTCCTTCTTGGAACATTTATAATGATGAGTTTGCAGAGTGTATCTTTGAGTTTGCAAGTGGTACACTTCAAGATGATGGAGCAATATTGCTTTTTTTGCCCGACAATTCAAAAATTCGTCATTCAGTTGATAAAGATGCTAAGCTGCATGGGTTCAAAGTGCATACTGATTGGTGGGGCGTAAATGAGTTACGTATGACCTCACACAAGGACATCAACTTCACGGTAAAGATTTGTTTTCAATTGATGTATCTATGTTTAAAATTCTTTATGTTTCAATTTTTGAAAACTCAATGTTTATGTACAGACAAAACGCTTTTGGATTGTCCTATACATCCGAGTTATGTTTAAAAAGACAACGATTGAGTCAACATTTTCCGTGGAAAAAAATCAAGAGCTTAGTGGACTTGCTACGGACATATGTGGTAAGAATTAGGCCACATATAACAACTTTCTTCAATTTAGATGTTTGTTATAAATTTGTCAATTGTGATTTAATCTTGGCTATGTGAATTCCATTTTCCTATTGTCATTAAATGTCTACTCCATTATTAGAAATTGATTTTGTAGTGGCCATGTGGAACTCATTTCAATATACCCTCATTTTTGAAACCATTTTGTAATAACTAAAATCTTTTGTTAGTTAAATTGTTCACTCTAAGTTTTCAATGTGAATTTTGTACCATGAATTAAATGTTATGTGTTGATGATTTGATGGACTAAATATTTGTGAAATTATTTTAGGAGAAGGATTGTTGCATAATTTTACAACTGCCACTAGCCAGCTGATGAAAGATGGCATCCCATGGCATGGATCACGTGAAAAGGATCCTCTTTTCTTACAAGTACTAATCGAGAGTTTTTCAAAACCCAATGATGTAGTACTCGATTGCACTGCTTCCACAGGTTGAAACTATTAGCCTTCCATTTATAATATATTTGTTTTCATTGTAGGTTTATTACTTTTAATTTAATGTCAATGATTTTGAATGGTTTAAAACTCTATGTATGGTTTATACCTTACAAAGTATTTTGATTTTCCACAGGGGCTACTATCCATGCTTGTCAAAGGAGTGGCCGACACCTCATTGCATTGGAGTCTGATACGGAGATTTTTACACACATTCTCACTCCACTCATTGACTTGCCTGCACCAAATGAATCGGTTCAGAAGAAGCGAAAACGTCAAGTTTCATCAAGTGATGAGGATTCTGAGAGTCCCGTGAAGAAGGTCGCCCAAAATCGCTTGGGTTCGTAAGTCTAACACTATTACTCTATGCTATGAATTTTTTCAATTGTCAAAGTTAATCCAACTTTTAAACCCTATAAATTTTAATTTTGATGATCATATTTCTATTGTGGTGCAGGTTGGTGAAGTATGTGATTAGCCCTTCAAAGTCTTGGTCATTGCCTTGCTATGCTGAGGCACTAGCTGCAATTGATATTGAAATGACATCACTTTCTGCCTCAAAAGAAGCTACTTATAACCCTCATGTTATGCAATTTTTAGACGTTGAGGCTATAGAGGATAGTATAGATAGTGACCATAGCCATAGCTCCATAGGCTTGAGCTCTTCAAACTAGGGATCCATATATTTTATTTGACCTTTAGTTTGTATTTTCATCTATTATTATATGCATACTTTATTGAATGGATTGTCTACTATATCAATATAGAATCATCAATGCATTCAATGGGATTGGTTTTATGTCTTCATTCACTATTATTTAATTTGTATCTTTGGAATTCTTCATTGAATTTCATTATTTAATTTCAATTCAATTAGTTGAATATTTGTGGACTCTGTATAACAATTTGTTTTTTCCATCCCCCCCTTGTTTGCCTCTTAAGTTCAAAAGCGACTTTTTTGTTTATAGGATTGAGTATTTAATTCTACCAATGAAACTATTTGGAACCTGGTCTTTGTTTTGTAGAACATGTAAGGTTGTGATTATTTTGAGAATATTTGAATTTTTTAAGTCAATGATATAGGTAGTAATTTTTTTTTAATTCCCCTCAAACCTTACTTGAATCAAGTACAATTTTTAATCTAAATTGGTATGAATCATTCGGTTTACAAAGAGTTTCTTTTAAATTGAGGAGACTTACTAGTCCATATATACTTATCGATTGCTATTACAAGAGCCTCCTCGAAATCGAAGAGGTGTTTAGATCATCTATGACCAAGCATTTTATCTTCAATAAGCATCCTCAAAATCTGAAGGGGCATACAGTTTATCATTTCTTTATATCATTGTCTTCTTATCAAGCTACTCAAAATTAAAGAGGCTCATAGGCAACCCTTTTGAATGAGGTTGTAAGATGATTTTACTACCTTAAAGGCTTAAATCCTATCCAATCAATTTGTAGGTGTTTCTAAAGACTTTGCTAGCCCAAATAAAAATAAATGTGAATTCTAGACTTTAACAATTTAATTTAGGCCATACTTTTTCTCTGTAATTGTCTTCATATAAGGCTCTTCAGAACCAAGGAGGCCATTCCAATTCCCTTGTAAATGTGGTATGTAAATTAATTTTATTGCATTGTATCCTATCCAATCAATTTATAAGAGACCTTAGAAAGGCTTTACTACTAATAAAACAAATGTGTGATTTTCAAAATTTAACAATCTAATTTAAGCCATCCATATTTGTGATTATTGTTCTTTAAAGGCCTCCTTAGAATTGAGGAGACTTATAGAAACTCCTTTGAAATGGAGTTTGTAAGATGGACTTCATTACTTCAAATCTTATCCAATCAATTAGTAGATGTTTTGAATTTAGAAAGCTTTGCTAACCCTCTCAAAGTTTCATATAAATTTTGGATTTCATGAATCTATATTACGCTATATTTATTGTTTGTTATTGTCTTTTTATTAGCTTTCTCGGGACCGAGGAGGCCATAAAAGACTTCTTATAAGTGTGGTATGCCAAATAATTTTACTATCCTAAACACTATCCAATCAATTTGTAGGAGACTTTGAAAGGGCTTTACAACTAAAAAAACAAATGTGTATTATTTTGAAATTTTATCAATCTAATTTAAGCCATTTATATTTGTGATTCATGTCTATTGAAGGCCTCTTCGAAATCGAAGAGGCTCTTAGGTATACATTAATGGTTGATATGTGTATACTAATGCAAACAATTTAACTAACATGCATCCACAATTTCACGTGATATGAAATATAAATCCAAACAAAAATTGTCTTCAAATTAGATGCATTAGAATGCCTCTAATTTATTTTAATAAGAAAAATTAAGGGCTATTTCTTTTCATCCACCAATATTCATCTACATTCATCTATCACTATCTTCATCCATCCAAACAATGAATGGAAGTCAGGAAAAAAGTGACCTACATCCAAATTTTTTTGTAGTTTTTGAGTTGCATTTTAAAAGAATAGATTTAATAGTAAATACAAAATCTCTAAAATCTAGTAATTAAAAATTTTACCGCTCAAATGGGAATGCTCAATGCTCAACGCTCGTCGCTCGCTGCTCACACTTTAGCAACCCTGAATGTTTGTATAGATGTTACAACATACTCTGTAGATATTCCTGAATGGTATATTTGCAAACTATATTCATAGTTATAGTAACAACAAAGAATTATACTAATTGCAATAAAATAATCCCAACTTTGAAGCAAAAACTAGTACAATGAACAAAACAATGCATACATTACTATACAAGTTTAGGTCTTGAGGACTCAAGGCAATGCATAAAACTATAGCATACGTGTTAACAAATACATAGCAAACACCATTAACCCCTAAAGGACCAACATGCCTTTTTTGGCAACATAGCGATTTTGGGCAGGTACGTGTGGCTAGAGATTTCCATATTTTGGAACCAAACTTTAATAGAAGGTGTGGACGAGGAGTATCTTCAAAGCCCAACAATTTTCGTGACTTTTGACTACATACTTGAAAAGTTATCGCATAAAATGTTGTTTGTTTCTCAACTCGGGCAGTTCGGGCAGATCAGAAAAAATCACTTTTTTTGAAAATAAAAATTTGAAATTGGTTTTATAGATTTATATATACATGGAAAGCTTTGAATCATTCCATTTGGATTAATGAGTCAAAAGTTATGAAGAATTTTAGTTTGCGGGTAGTTATGGATTCTCTTCTCTAAAATAAACTTTGAAGTCCTTTATTTTACTCAATTTTCAATATTTTTGAAAAAAAATAAAAAAATAGGGTTTAGGTTGTTTATTAAAACATTTGAACCATTGGGATTGGCATTTTTCAATTCAATAAATAAATTGTTACCATTTTGTATTTTGAATCATTCTCTATTTCTTTCTACTTACTATTTTTTTTGTACATGTTGTACAATTTCAAATGATATGAAAATTTTCAAGCATGTAGCCAACTTGAATTGGAAAATGAATCCAAAGAGTTGCAACCATTTTGGACATTTTTTCATACAAATGTGGCCTTCTGAAGTGCAGCTGCCCGGATTTTCGCAGTGGCAAAAAAATGATTTTTGTAACTTCAAACACTAATATCTTGCAATCTACATGGTGGAAATTTCTGAAATTTTTTCTACATCTTCCCAAACTAGTTCACTAAAAGATCCTACGGTTACATATGTCAAAAAATGTTTTTTTCCTGAAATTTGGTAGCTGTCCTAGAAATTACAGTTTTGGAGCAGTTTTTGTGGAAACATAGTTGCGGTCCTTTAAGGGTTAACAACAATTTTCAAAAAATGAAGATTGCACTATGCCTTGTTGAAGGTTCAATTCAATTCCAAATGCAATGGCAAAGCAAATCTCCATCGAGATACATGGATCTTGGACACTCAACAACTCCAAACTAAGGCCTACAACATCTTGGTATAGAAAAAAATGTGACACTTGTGTGATCTCAAATTTTTTTAAATTTTTATGTCAATTTGTCTTCCAAAGTGTAAATAGAGCTTAGAATTAGGTCCATTTCCATTTCTTTGTCAAATAGACTTGTAGATTTTAATTGAGAACTAAAAGGGTGTGAAATGGAAGGATTGGAAGGAACTAATTAAAGAACTGGAAAGTCAAGTTGACAATGTGCCCCACAGTGAAGAGTTGTCTTCCCATTTTGGAGACTATATGTCCAAATGTCTAGTTGTTTTATCTTTAGTACATACAAGTAGTATAACTCACAGTGTATTTGCTTTAAAATTGTCAAATATTCTAAGCTTTACCATTGTGCAAATTGTCTATGTCTAGTTGATTTGAGCTGAGACAGCAGGTGGCTGTGAGCTCTTTTTGTGTGCTTGTCTAATTGTCGAGTTATTTGTTGTTGTATCTCAATTGTATCACTATCTAATTGCCATTGTATAAATATCATTTTATTTGTATTTGAAATTTCCTCCAGTGTCTAGTGGTACGCAAATGTTTAATTATTGTCAAGTAGATTGAGAGAAGTTGGTGGAAGTTAAATTGTAATTGACTTAATTGTAAGAGAGGCTGGTGTGTAAGTAGAATTTAATCAATTTGACAAAGCTGGTTCCTAGATACCTTTGGAATTCCTTGCACTGGAGTCAAATTGACTAAGCAGGTTGCTCGTTGTTCTTGCTGAATGGTTGTAAGTATGTCAATTGGTTTGATTAATTTTGTAATTACTTAGATAATTTATGTGTATAATTACAGTCTAATTGATTAACACATGATGCTTAAATAAAAGAAGTAATTTTTGTAAATGTGTTGCACCCATGTCAAATTGGCAGTTGGAAGACTGAGAGTTTGGATGAACTATTGTTGATTTATCTTATTAACATTAGCTAGTCTAATAGATGTGTGTTATTGTTGAATTATTATAGAATACTTGAATTATCTAGTTAATTAGCAGTATGGATAAAATTACTTGAATCTAATTGACTGTACTTGTGATGAATCTGTGTCAAATTCACTAAACCATGCTTGTAACCCAATTGATGTAGTTGGAGATTATGTAAGTCTAATTGTCTTTATGCATGCTATTTGAATTGAGAAGCATGCTAGATGTATGTAGCATAGCATTATCAATTGGTCAATCTGTTGTGTGTAGAACGTAAGACAATAGATCATGAATGAATAAACATTAACATTATATTAATAATAATAGAGTAAGATAACAAGCCTTCTTATAAAGGACAAAGACACTATTTGGCAAAATGGTATGACAATGTTTGACTTTACAAAACAGTGTGTCTATTGACTTGACAAAACAGTGTGTATGTTGACTTGATAGAACAGTGTGTCTGTCGACTTGACAGAACAGTGTGTTTGTCAATTATAGCTACTATAACGTAACTGTAACTGGTTTACTAACATGCCCCCTTCAGTTGCATGGCTGAAACAGTGAATCGTCAACTTGAGTTGTATCATAAGTTGTAACTTGAATTGTAAAATTTTGAAAACTTTATAAGCTTCGGAGAGAAGAAGTAATATATTGGTTGCCCCTTTGCTTTAGATCAAAGGAAGCTGCATGGTAAGGGCTTGAATGCAAGCCTAATGTTTAGCTTTTGTAAGAGACTTCATCAAGATATGAGCCCACATGGTCGACGTCAAGGTATATTGAAGTTTCAAAATCTTGTTGTGAACTTTCTCACGAAGGAAATGGAACCACAAGTCTATATGATTAGACCAATCATGATATTTTGTATTCTCACTCAAAGTAATACAAGACTGTTTGTCACTGAAAAGAATTCATGGTAAATTCAAAGAGTAACCAAGTTCTTGGAATAGTGCTTGAAGCCAAAGAGGTTCTTTTGTGGCAGTGGCTGCGGCAATATATTCGGCTTCCGTTGACAACAAAGCAACGATAGTTTGTCTGTGGCTTTGCCAAGACAAAAGACATAATGAGTCAATTTAAAAAATATAACCCGAAGTGGACTGGCAGGTGTCGATATCATGTGCCCAATCAGCATGACTCCAACCACTAATTTGATGGAGAGAACTGGAATGTGAAAGACTAGTGTACATAAGTCCTTGCTGTAAAGTTCCACACAGATACCCAAATATGCATTTGACACCAAAGCCAATGAGCTGGAGTCATGGAGTGGGGGCTTGCATAAATTGGGCAAAATGATCAATGGAAAAAGCCAAATACCACCTCATACACGTAACAAGATACTGAAGACTGCCGATGGCTTGTTTGTATGGAATCTTGTCCATAAGAAGTTGTTTAGAAGAGGGAAGAGTATCAATTTGGTGATGTGAGTATCAAATTCCAACTTCAAGAGGCATTGCAACTATATGGGAAGCGACCATAATAAATTTAGTTAAGAGATCATTGATATATTTTTCTTGTGATAATAATAAAGTCTGATGAATGCTATCTCAGTGAATCTAAATGTACAAAATATAGCTAATCTTGTTGCTATCCATCATAGAAAAGCGTTGAGCAAATATTGCTTTTGTAGTTGTTAAAAACTGAAAGTCATCGAAGATGATAACGAGATCATCAATATAAAGACCCAAAAAAAGAATAGAAGTATAGTGACGTTTAATATAAACATTTGAATCTAAGGTACACTTAAAAAAACCTTAAGTCAATAAGAAGTTGTCAAAGGTCTCATACTAGGCACGCGAGGCCTGCTTCAAACTGTAGAGGGATTTCAACAAGCGGCAAACTTGAAGTGCAGTTCAAGGGTTAATGTATCCCTCAGGTTGCATTATATAAATTTCTTCATGTAAAGTAGCATTTAAAAATGTTGTAATCACATCCATGATCCATTTGGTGGATGTGATAGTTGTAAATAGCAGCGAATGCTAAAAGAAGTCGAAGTGATGTCATCCTGATAATAGGAGAAAAAGTTTCAGTGAAGTCAATTCCTTCTTGTTGGGAGAAGCCACGAGCCACAAGTCATGCCTTAAAACATGATAAGAATCTGTTAGAGTTGTATTTCTTTGAAATATCCATTTGATGCTTATAATTGATCTATTTGGCGGTGGATCAACAAGATCTCAAGTGCAATTTTTAATAAGAGAATTATATTCCTTGTCCATAGCTTCCTTCCAATCTTTAGATTGATTGCTAGCAAGGGCTTCTGAGATTGTAAGAGGATCAGCCAGCTCAGCTAAGGAGCCAAAATTGTACAATTTTGTGTTATAAAACCGTAGGATATGCCTTTGTCGTTTGCTAGAACGTGCGGATGTCCTAAGGCCCAACTTCCATGTGAGCCGGACTGGTGGAGGTATTTTTGGCTTCTGCCCACACCCAGTAAGTTGCTCATCTAGACTCCACCGATTAAATTATTAGGGTCCTGTCATGTATAAGGGGGTGCAGCACTTTACAACTTGCCCCTCCAATTCTAGCAAATTATCCAATCGAATAAGTTACACCCCTCTTTGTTTTAGTACTGTACTAGAGCGGCTAAGAGTTATAGGAAGGCATTAAAAATTTAAATATGTATAGGACCCAACATATGAGTCTTCTTAAAGTGATATTTTTTATTAGTAAAAATTATACTTTCTACTTATTCAATTTTTTTAAAAATATGTTGAAACTTGAAAAATTCAAATTATTGGGGATTTTTAGGTTAAAAGTTTGAATAAAATCATATAAGTTTAGGGTATATTTTAGAATAATACTAAATTTTAACCACTAATTAAAGTAAAAATGAAAAACTTAATTCTGTAATTTAAATTGAATTTCTAGTTTAAATGGAAAACACATTGTACTGTATTTGTACATTTTCACACTTCAAGCTTGCAATTGCAATAACTCTTTCAATTTTATAATTTTTTTGCAAAATTTCAACATAGAATAGAAAAAAAACTTGTGAAGCTTCATTTTCTTAGTTTAAATCAATATTAGAAGTTGAAAGGTTAAATGGTCAAATTAGGAGTTAAAATTAAGGTTCATCCACTTTTTGGACGCATATACCTCTAGGGGATAATAATCATAAAAACTATGTTTTCTTAATGGTCACTCAAATTGTTTTTGCATAATACAAAAAAGAATTGAATTTTTTGTCTTGCATAGTTACAATTCCAATCAAGTATACCAAATTTCAATTTCAAAAATTAAAATTCTGTGTTTAGTAAATTTTTGGGTTAAATTTTCATTATAATTCACTTAAAAATATTGGTAATGTGTTTTAAGAATTATCTTGTGGAGACATGTAGAATATATTTTTTTATATACTAATATATACCTTTCTTTCAACAAGCATGTCTAAAAAACTTTCACAATTTTGTCTATAGAAATTTGAATGTCGAGGTAACAATGTCCTAATTGTGAAAAACAAATATTTCTTTAGGGTACTTAGATTTTGGCACAATAATTGTACCATTACTCTCAAATTTTTAAAAGTAAATACAAGCTAAGGATCAAATACCAAGATCTACTTATAGTATGAAGATTTAATTTTATAAAATTTGGTCATATGACACATTTCTACTTTGAGCATGTTTTTGTTAATAGGGAGTTGTGGGATATTTTTTTTTATGAAAGATGGAAAAATGTCATTTAAATATTCTCTACATCTCTATGCAATTAAATTTTTTCTTAAATAGTTTGGTACGCTTATCATGAAGGGCATTTCCAATTGTCTTCATAGCATCACTCAAGCTAAGAAGAGCATTCACATAACCCTGTCCAGTGGCACTACCACTCTCCATTCTATCACATTCAAGTTTCATCGTATCAAGATGGCATAATTCCTCTTATTGCAACTTTTGTCTATCCAACTCTATAATCTCCTTATGACAAATGTCTTCTCGATCATGCCCACCACTAATGGCCTCAACGAATTCAAGCCTAGTCTTGTCCATAGAAGCCAATGCACCATCTTCTACCTTCATTGATAAGCGGTGTTTTTTGGTAGAATAATCAACAGATGATTCACCACCATCTATAATACACATAGATATGGTAGCCAATAATTAGAATGTTCTCAAAAAATATGCACACATTCATTCCTAATGATATTTTAAAATCAAATTCATGCACAATGTTTATAAATATCATCAAAAAATAAAACAAAGAAGATTTGAAAATACTAGTAGAAGGTGGCATCATTCCACTATCAAGAGGAAGGTCTCCAGCATCAATAGCTTGTGAAATCTTAAGAAACCAATCTAACATAGCCTCATAGACGGTTTGGTCAAATGGTGCCCTCGGAAACCTCCTTGGATGGGTTTTTTTTCCAAAGGGCTCATAGCAAAGTAACTTGGTTGGCCAAATGGTATTTTCTTTTCATAATCATAGACTTTCTTAAAGTCTGGTGATAATTGCTCCCATTTGTCTTGGATCTGTCGTGGGTTTCTATATACATCCCTTCTCCACAAATCATCTGCCATGGCTCTCCACCTATTTGGAGCCGTAGTCATTTGTGCACGTACTAATTTTGTTGGCCCATGTTTCTCATAATCTACCCTCTTATAATGATACAAGGATAGAGTCTCTGCCAAGGACCATCTCCCAGTGTTGTAAACTTTGCTATCTTCACTACCATGAGCTTCTCCCAATTTCACCTCGGTCTGATCCTCTAATTGTGTTTCAAGATCTATTGACTCAGGATTCCAATTGAGATCCATTGGAGATCTTTGAGAGTCCATTTTCTACACATAGAATTTACGTTAAACATTTGAAAAACAATAATCACCTCAATTTTGAAGTAGCAAAATTTCCAAAATGAAGGTAGATATAATTCAATTGAAAAAAAATAGAAGCAAATTCGAGTTCTAGGCAATTTTCAAGCTCAAATTTTAGTTTCTCAAAAACAAATCTAAACTATAATGAACAATATTATGTGAAGCTTTTTTAACAAAAATTTCTTCATATTATCTTAATTCAATCTAATACAATCCAAACTCATGTGAACCAATAAACAACTTGAAAACTATAGGAGACGGTTCTAAAACAATGTGGGCAATTTGAACCGCCTTACAAGTGGCTATGAAATAGAGGTGAGATGGTTCTTTAAAGAACCTCCATAAACATTGAATGAATCAAAGAACATGAATTTTATTAATTGCAAGAGCCTATCAATCTTTGATTATTTTTCATTTTTCTTAGAAGTTGCAAGTAAATGATTTATGGAAGACCTATGCTCATAAATAGGGAACTATGAAACAACTTCTTCGAAGTTTCATAACTAATTCAATTATGCTTCAAAGAATATAAAACAACTTGTGTTAGAGTCCTCATCTATTTCTCTATGATTGGAAAATGAGTCAAAAATATTCCCATTGAGTAAATTACAAGATAAAGGTGTATTAGCCCTTACATGCAAAATTTTAGAACTTACTACATCAATCAAACAAAATATTTGAAAACTATTGAATGCAAAACCCTATAACCTTCAAAATTGAACCCATAAGGCTTCTATTGTTTCCATTTCAGAAATATGAGCTTGAATCCAAACAAAAAGGGAAAATGGGGGTTCATGGCAATTCTTGAGGCTAAAATTCATTCTTTCATAATCAAATCTGGACTATTATGAACAATATTTTAAGAAGCTTGTTTAATTAAAATTCCTTCATATTAATTCAATACAACACAATGTAAATCCACATTAAAAAGTAAATATGCAAACAATCAATAATCAATCTCACAACCTTAAAAGTAGAATTTTCAAGGCTTCAACAATTTCCAATTTCTCAAAGTAAGAACTTGAACCCAAAAAACAAGAAAAAATAGAGTTCCAAGTGATTTCAAAGCCCCGATTTCAGATTTTTTGAAACAAATCTGAACTATTATTGGTCATCAATCTTCCAAGCTTCAAACTTCAAACATTAATCTTCCAAGCTTCAATCTTACAACATCAATCTTACAGGCTTTGAATCCAGCAAATAAGGACTTTAAACCCTCTAAAATTGGTTAATTGGGCAATTCTCAAGGCTGAAAAATTCACAAGGCTTCCAATAGTTCTATATTCAAGAAATACATACTTCAAACTTTGTACTTTACAAATACCATAAACTCCTTACTAAATCCAAAAATTATTGAAAAACGATTAACAAAACAATTAGCAATTTAATCACTCACCGAAGAAGCCCAAAACGCATTCAAAGCTAAAAATGCACTCGCTACCAGCTGAAGGCGCCACCACCTCCCGCCACATGGAAGATGCTGAAAAGACTTTTACAAGGTGAAAATTAGGTTCAAATAGTCAAATGACCTTTTTTTGGAGGTTGTAAAGTAGAATCATGATCTTCCATTGTAAGTCAAGGGACTACCGATTGATCGGTTGAACTCAAAATGTACATTTTCCGTTCCCCGACATTGGGCAATGGAGGCTTCACCGGCCCTAATCCTAAACTAGCTTCCATGTAGGAGAGCCAGGGAACAGTTTGTCTGGTAGCACTTTTCCTACTGGCCCGATCTGCATGGAAGCTGGCCCTAAGTGAAGGAGGAGAACTGGATCGGGCTTAACTGAAATGAGACGGCTGAAGTGCAGTAGTTGGAGAGGCGGGAGGTGGGTCTGCATGATCAAGAGGAGGTGGGGTCGGAGGTGGATTCTTGAATAGGACCTCAGGTGGATCTTGATTCGATTTGAAATCAATCAGCTAATTGATTGGCAAAGAGTTGGAAGGGCCTGGTTAGTCAATGGAAGACTCAGGAACAGTGTAGTAAAATTCAACAAGATCGGCCGGAAGAGAAGGAAGTTGTCCATTTAAAGAAGAATCATCATTAGGGAATAAGGTATCTTCCAAAAAAGTAACATCGTGACTTGTAAAAACTAACTAATCGTCTAGATTATAGAGACAATAGCCCTTGATGCCAGAAACTAATGAATAGTCAATAAAGATACATTTCAAAGCTTTGAAGTCTCATTTCTTACGATGTTCTTTTATAATATGAGAGTAGGTTGGACATTCAAAAATACGCAGATTAGTGAAATCAGGTCGTAACCCTGTCAACAGTTCATATGGAGTTGTATTATTTTAAAAAGTTGAATAAGAATAATTTTGCAGGTAGCAAGTGGTAGCTACAGCTTCTGCCCAAAAGTATTTGCCCAAATGAGCAACTTGAAGCATACATCTTGCAACTTCAACTAAAGTTTGGTTCTTCCTTTTTGAGACTCCATTTTGGGCAGGATGATAAAGATTGGTCAAGTGATGTTGAATTCCATGATCTTGACAGAATTTGGTGAAGTTGTTAGATGTAAATTTGCCACCGTTATCCAAGCGGAGAATAGGTATTTTATATTTATCATATTGATTTTCAACTAATGTTTTATAGGTTTGAAAGTGAAATAAAGTAGAAGATTTCTTACTTAAAAAATAGACATGTGTAAAATGGGAGTAATCATCAATGAATAAAGAAAATATAGAGCACCACCTAAGGATGATGTGCTCCTTGGGCCACACAAATCCGTGTGTATCAAGGCCAATGACACAATAGCTCTTGTAGAAGGTGTTGTTGGGTAAGAACTTTGAGTGTGTTAACCAAGCTTACAGCCCTCACAGAGAGGGAGATTGAATTTTAATGTATTAGAAAGTCCACATACCATATTTTAGTTTTGCATGAGAGTAGTAAAACGTATATTGAGATGGCCTAATCAATAATGCCATTTAAGCGTTTCTGAGTCAAATTTTGACAAAGTTGTAGATAAACAATGTGATTCTAAGGGTGGGATTCCAATATCCAATGAAAACAAGTTGCCTTCTTTTGGAATTCGAAATATGATTTTCTTACTTGAGTTTTGTGACTTGGTCTTGATAAGACATTGAGTCTGAGTGAATGTAAGAGTTGTATTTCCTTTTGTCGTTATTTGACTAACAGAAAGTAACTTTTTGGCAAGGCCAGGGACATATAAAACATCAGGAATTAATAGTTTCTCTTCAATTGGTACTTTCAAAAAAATAGAATCGTAACCAAGAGCACTAAGTGAGCGATTGTTGCCCAAAATTATAGTTCTTGGAATTTCGAGAAGTTGATAATCTCGAAAAAGTTCTTTTTCAGGAGACATATGTTGACTAGCCCCTGAATCTAGGTACCATGACGAGGAAAGGCCTGAACTATCAAACATGGCCGAAAATTGATAGACTTGAGTATCATCAGTAAGAATATTATTATATTGTCCTTGTCAAATCTTTGCTTGATCATGTTGTTTCTTGCGACAGTCAAGGGCTTTATGCCCTGGAATCCCGCAACAATAACAAATAATTGTTTGAGAAGATGAGGAAGTATTTTGGTCATTGGATTTTTGTCCATACCAACTCTTTCCATTGTTTTGGGATTGTCCCTGCCAACTTTTTCCACTATTGCAAAAGGTTTGTTTATTGTACTTTGATAATTGATTGGGTGAAAATTTATTCTTTGAAAATGGCTTAATAAACTTGCCTTTAACATAAAAGGCTCTAGATTTGGATACTTTAGGTTTAGAATGATTAATGGAATTTTGCTGGAGAATATTAGACAACAAAGTTGAAAACGTAAGATTGGCAATACCACCTTGCATGGTTATGAAGGCACTCCAAGAATGTGGCAAAGCGCCAAGTAGCAAATTAACTTGTTGATTGTCTATGAAAATGCATCCGGCGATTTCAGCTTCGTGAAGAAGCAATTGCCATGTCTCCAAGAAGGACATGGTATTGTCGGAGTGAGACATAGTTAAGTGGCAGAGTTGCTTACGCAAGTTTACTTGCAACACTTTATTAGACTTCTCATAGAGTTGTTTCAAACGATCTCAAACTTGCTTAGAAGTTGTGAGTGATTGTAAAGAAAGTAGCTGCTTCTCGCTACAATGGAGCATAAGCTCCAATTGGGCTTTGGCATCTCTCAATTTCTAGGTTGTCGAACCTGCTTTGTCACTTGCAATAGGAGATGCATCGCTGCCATCCACGATGTCCCATATTTCAAAGCGAATTAATAATAGTTCAAGTTTCATACTCCAAGACGCATAATTATTTGCGTTTAGAGGTGGAATGACATAAGCTCGGTTTGCAAAAGTTAATCCAACATTGGATATTATGATTTAAATTTAAATTTCCGAAGTAGCTGTTTGAAAATATTGGAACTCAAAGTTCCTATTTCCGATAAGAAGGCCCAATGACAAGGGAATCATCCTCAAAATATTGAGAATTAATTTCACTAAACTGACCAGTTTGATTTAGCATGTTAACATGACTCTCAGGTGCATTCCAAAAGCCATATGGAATAATTTTGGGATTCAAAGCCAGTCCCTCGTTTTCAGGTTCTTCAATTGTTGGTTCAACTGGCTCAATTGCACCTTGGAGGAATCCGTTTTGAAGGTCAAGTTCAAAGAATCTAATTGGTAAGGGAAACTAAATTTGATCGTCAATTTGTTCTTCTTCTCCCTCTAGCAAAGCAAACTCATCTTCATTAGAATTTGATTTGATTTTATATCTCTCTGAAAAACACATGGTTCCACGATTAATGCTCTGATACCATGTTGTGTGTAGAACACAAGACAACAGATCATGATTGAAGAAACATTAACATTATATTAATAATAATAGAGTAAGATAACAAGCCTTCTTATGAAGGACAGAGACACCGTTTGGCAAAACGGTATGACAACGTTTGACTTGATGGAATAGTGTGTCTATCAATTATAGATACTGTAACGTAACTGTAACTAGTTTACTAACACAATCAGTATTGAAACTGTTGTCAAATTGACCAAATAATTTGATACAATCTTCACTATGTGGAATATTGTTATTGATACTTGTAAAAATTGATGAGTTATTAATGAAGAGTTAAAACATATAATTTTGTAAAAAGATAAGTATATCAAATTGTCTGTAAAGAACTCCAGTTTGGTGATGTCAAGTCTAATTGATTAAATATAGTATAAAATCAACTTTGAATTATTACATATTGGATTGATAAACTGAATCTCAGTTTTCAATTATAACTTGCAATGTCTTTGATTATGTTAACCCCTCACCGCCCAAGAGGACCAAAAGTGTCCATGCAGTTAGACTCAAAGTACTGTAACTTTTGCATCCAATGTCCAAATTCATTGAAACTTGTTGGAAAAGTTGCGCATTTTAATCTAGTTCTTATGGAAGAAATTTCAAATCAATAAAAGACATATTGAGTTTTTGAGAGCCATTCAAAGTTCACAGGTTCATTTAGATGCAGCACACTGCATTGTGACGGCTGCAACTTTGGGGGATTGTATCTTTTTCATAAAATCTTTTTTTTTAATAAAATTTGTTGTGTTTTGTTCCTCTCAAGGTCTAGTTATTGTGTTAAAATTTTCATGCCAATCCAAGTTGTTTTGAATGTTTGGGAGCAATTCGAAGTTCAAAATCTAGACATTTTTGCATTTCAGTCAACTTTGGTGGCTCGTAACTTCTTCATACATGATTGCTTTTCAATAATATTTGTTGGAAAAGTTTCACTTACTAATCTATTTTGTGTGGCTAAAATTTCAGATCCATCTAAGACGTTTTGAGTGACTGAGAAGCATTTTGGTAGAAGGAGCTTCAGCCACAGTTGTGATTTTTTCATCTTTTTTCACTGGTTTTTGACATTTCAAATCCATTTTTCAAACAAAATGAGTGATTTTTATGAATTTTTTTTCCACCGAAGTGTTTGTATTATGGTTTTGAATCACTTTGTAGTTTAATGTTTTTTCATTGGAGTTGGTTTAGAAATCCAATTTCACCTCCAAATGTGTTTTTAAGAAAATTTCAGCACCATTTTTGAACACTAAAACATTATAATCTTTCAATCTATACGGTCAAATGACCCAAAATTTGTTCCACACCATCTAAAAGATGCACACTACAAGATTGTACGGTTGAGATCTTCATACCTTACTCTAATTTTGAATTTTCAGACTTGCAAAGGCAGGCAGTTTTTAAGCATGGTTGGACCTTGGGCGGTGAGGGGTTAAGATCAAATTGACCATGTGGTAATGCTGAAATGAGTTAACTTACTGTAGAGGTTTATTAAAACTTATTGAACAACTAGATGCTGAGTTATGAAGAATTTTATAAATAAAATTACATAAGTCTAATAGATAGAATCATATGTGTGTAGAAATTGATTTGAGTCTAATGGGCTATGAACATTTTGATTGTGTCTACATTAAAATATAGAAAATCTAATCACTAGAAGAAAACCATGTTAAAATTGCTGAAAACATGTCATGTGGTTTGTGTTGAGTCCATGTTTACGAACGCAGTCAAAATGCAGTGCAAACACAAAAAAACGCAGAAAAAGCATTTTTCTGCGTTTTTTTGTGTTTGCACTGCATTTTGACTGCGTTCGTAAACATGGACTCAACACAAACCACATGACATGTTTTCAGCAATTTTAACATGGTTTTCTTCTAGTGAATCCAATTGACTATTACATAGAGTCTAATTGTAATTAGAATTGTCAATTGCAATTGTGTCCAAATTACCAGTATATCTGATAGGTGGGATTTGCTTTGGTTGTAAAATTAGATCAATTAGTCTAAAAAAATAGTATAGGTCTATTAGATGGAGTAGTTAGCATAGATGGCTATTTGACATGATCCAATCAAATGGAACGGTTGAGACTATTTGACATGCTAAAGTGAATCAACTTGGCAAGTTAAAGAAATAAAATATAAGGAAATAATTTGAATTTCTTTTATTTAAAATTAAATTATAAAATTATAATTAAAATTAAGAGTGATAAAATTGTCATGTAGAGAGCAAAAAGAGGAATTAAATTATAAGTAAATATATAAATATTTATATAAAAAATTGCATTAAGTGACTAGAGCATGGATAAGACAAATTGACAAAGAATATTTGACATGAGCTACACACTAGACAAGATTGTGACGCCATACATATGGTCTATATTATAGCATTGGGTTTGTGGACTATGACAATTTGACATTAGTGATTTTCTTTGGGTTTATTTTATTTAAAAATAAATAAAAAATGACATAAATAAGTGTCCAACATACAATTATCCTGACCTAAGTAGTCATACAAATGATAGACTTATTGACCTTTCCATGGAAATAACCCCCTAGTTAGTTGTCTTGGGATTTTTGTCAAGTAGGCAAAATCTACATTACAGCTTGTAACATACATATTTGCACAATACAATATCAATGAATCTTCATGAAGGAATGCCAATTACGCTTGAAGATCTTACCTCATCAACATGTAGGGGTTATCCAGACGTTGGATAAATTGGTCTACCCATCTCCTTTTTGCACTTAAATTTCCACCTACTACCTATTGATAAGAGTAGCTTTAAGTTGGTGCAGCTCAACCTAATCAAGATCGCCAAGTCGGACCATCTACAATTTTTGAGGGACATGAAAGTCCAATCTCCACTGCTCAGTGAAGACACCCATATTGGTATAGAAAGCCTTCGGCACCAACTTTGCCTTCATTGTGGGTGTGATGTCCAATGCAATTTCATGATAAGATGCAATAGTTATCGTGAATGACCCACCGTCAACACATTGCCACTTGCTTCATCAGCTCATTTAATTATGTGAACTTCTCTAGAAAATCCGTTAAGACGCTCTAACTTCTTCCTCATGCGCTTTTTGTCTTCTATGTCCCAAAAATCGAATGCTCACTCTAATATGTCATTTGATTCTAATAATAATCACTATAACAAAACATGGTAAAAAAAATTGCAGTCAAAATCGAGTGCGGTTTTTTTTGCCACAGTTTTGTGCAGGCTGACTAAGCGCTCATTTACAAAAATGTGGCAAAAAAAAAACCACTTGATTTTGATTGCAGTTTTTTTTACCATGTTTTGTTATACTAAATCTAAGTGCCTCCAATTGCCTCGGATTCCAAAGTCCATAATGTGACCTTCTTGTTGATATTAGCAATCATGAGGATGCCAAATGCCAAATCCTACTACCAATCCCTACCTACAAGCATCTACAGTCTCAAACCGCAAACCTTAAGGCTTGACAACAAAATCCAGTGTAAAAACACTCCACTCAATTCCTAGCCAAAGTTTTCATCACATTCCTAATTTAAAGCATTTGAAAGCATCGTAAACCATACAACCTTGTGTTCTATCACCATTCTCTCACCCAAATTGAAGATTTTGCAAAACAAAGCCAAAAACCTCTACCAAGTGCAACTTACAACTCTAAATTTATTTATTTTTGAAATTGCACCCCTAAGATTTGAACACCCAATTTTTGAAGTCAATGGGATCAGCTAGAAGTCTAGAACATTAATTGCTCTAAATTCATCTATAGTTTAAACTACTATCAATTTGTTTAGCACATGGAATTCTACCGTTGAATACCTCTACTACATTTATACTATACTTAGTATACTAATAGAAAGTTTAAGTTTTGAGAGGGGATTTTTGGTAGGGATATTTTAGAAAAAAAAAATTGGATGAAATTTTGCATTATTTTATACCCTTCATTATTTATAACATCTAATAGCTCATAATGTAGATGTTAGTTTACTTTGAATAATTCTCTAAAATTTAGGTCCAAGAAAATTACCCTTCATTTGTTTACACACTAATATAAAAAAAATGGAAGTGCACTATCTAGGTATTTGGTGAGTAAAAATAAGAGATTAGAAATTGATGTTCTTCAAAATAAGATAGAAAATTTGAGTGTGCCAAGTCTAATATGTAAGAGTGTGGATGCTTTGAATTGGCTATACCAAATTAGGCCTTGCCTCCTTTAATTTTTAGAGGATGCAAGACTAGGATTTTGTTATTTGAGCAAATCTTTGCTAAAAAGTAATAAATTTTTTTATAGGTAATATTAGACAAAATGTTTTTACTTTTCAATCACTATAAGAAACTCTCGTTTAACGTGTTATTTGCAAAGTAATACATCATTTTTTTGAGATGTTATGAATTAAGTAGTGAACAACTACAAAGGTGTAAATTTTATTTGATGTTGTAGAAAACATACAGTGCACCTAAGTTGTAAAACAAGTAGATGTCACTATAGATAGACATGTTCTTAACATTGTTTTTTTGTGACATTCAAATAAGCATAGACTACCTCGTCAGTATGAAGTTCATTTTGATTATAGATAAATTAGTTAAAATTACTATGGTTTGTGGTAAAATATAGACCATATATGAAAATTTTAGAAAAAGGGTAGTCACATGGTATCACTACAAGGGAAATGGACTCTAATCTACAGAAATTTTGACAAAATAGTGTCATAAATGACAACCACATGTCCAAAATGACAACTACAATTTTTGAAATTTAGCACTTTGTCAATGTAGTGAATATTGCAATGTCTATCAAATTCTTGTTAATTTCTTTGTCAATTTTAACAAACAAGTTTAAAGTCTTTTAAGAAATTCAACAATTTTTTATATATAACTCCTATTTCAAATATAAAGTTTTTACAAACAATATGAGAAAATGTAGCACACAACAATTTTCAACCACTTACCAACCACATTTAGGCATTACTTATCTTAAAGGGGAGAATCTCCCTCTATATATGTGAAGTGGTAGGAGCACAGCCAATCCATGTGGGATATGTGTATTTTTGAAGTTAGGAGAGCTCATAGTTAAGTTATTAATCCATGATTTAGTATAAAAACTAAGATTTCAGAACCTAATTAGGCATAGAAGAATGTCTTTTTACAAAAAACTTTGAACTAATAATAGTTAGAATATAAAATAGAGTTTCAAGTTCAAAATTTTTTTTAACATTTAAGGCTGTCAATCAAAAGTTATGGACAAATGTCAAAGAGAAAATTTGGAAAAATGTAAAAAGAACAATTTCAAACACCTCTTTGAAATTCTATAACTTTTAATTGGAAACTTGAAATGTAAAAAGAAAATTTTTGAATGAAACTTCAATTAATAATCTAACTAGCTTTAGTTCAAAGTTTTTTACAAAAACACATTCTACTATGCTTAAATGAAGTTTGAAGTCCTACTTTAAATACAATTCCTATTTCTAACTTAGTGCCAAGTTAGAAATAGGAATTGTATTAAAAAGTAGGACTTCAGACCTCATGTAGGCATAGTATTATGTGTTTTTGTAAAAAACTTTGAACTAAAGCTAGTTATATTATTAATTGAAGTTTCATTCAAAAGAATTAGTTTTACATTTCAAGTTTCAAATCAAAAGTTTTGGAATTTCAAAGAGATGTTTGAAATTGTTCTTTTTACATTTTTCCAAATTTTCTCTTTGACATTTGTCCATAACTTTTGATTGACAGATTTAAATGTTAAACGGATTTTTGAACTTGAAACTCTATTTTATATTCTAACTAGTCTTAGTCAAAGTTTTTTTGTAAAAAGACATTCTTCTATGCCAAATTGAGGTCTGAAATCTTAGTTTTTATACCAAATTACGGATTTTTAACTTGACTATGAGCTCTCCTAACTTCAAAAATGCACATATCCCACACAGATTGGCCGTACTCCTACCTCCATATGTGTATATAGAGAGCTTCCCTTCCCCATTCACTTCACAATTACAAATGGTTAATATACTTTTGAAGATAATAAAAAGAATTTAATTCAAAAATATTCATCTAAACATTTATCATTCATCCAATAAAATTTCATCCAAATTTTTTTGGCCATTATTTCAATTATTTTATTAAATATTTGGATAATAAAATAATTTTTTTTGAATTATGTGACATGTCAAAAGGAATACACAGTGGCAAAAGAGTGAAAAAAAAAGACTTGCTGACGTATATTCATGTTTGAATCTACAGAAAAATTGACAGAATTCTACCAATTGGATGTTCAAATCGGGGTCTCCTAATCTACAGAAGAATTGACAAAATTCTGTCACTTTTTTTGGCAATTGGGACACAATTTTCTCTTGTAGTGCATGCTTTGCAAAAATAGGGAAATAGATGGATGTATAGCATGGTTGAAATGAAATGGTCTTTATACAAGTGGAGTGGTGGGAAGAAAATCAATGCATGTGGGATAGGTAAAGTAACAATTGTATCCACCACCCCCTTTTTTGGCACTATGGGGTTGGATTGCACCATTTCAAAATAAATGTCTTTTTCTAGCCAGATAAAAGTAATCTTTTTTCACCAAATTTTTTCCAATTCTATTTAAAATATAGAAGAAGTCACCAAATTCACATGAAAAAGTGCATGAATATGATTAAAAAATGTTTTTAAGTCCAAAAGATGGATGAATGTAGAAATACAATGCTTCTCCAAATTTGAAGTGATTGCCATCTTGGCACTTTCTCAGAAAATTGAAAAATGGCTAGCATCCACTGTGAAATGTCAAAAACAACATTGAGAGGTTTGAAACATCATTTACACATCTAAAAAACATTTAGACATCAGAAACAACATTGACATGTTCAATGGTCAAATTGCCATATTCTAGTCATCTCATATCTATTGTCTTACCATAGGTAGAGAATGGATATAAATATAACCCTTCTACTTTTTATTCTCAATAACTTTTTATGAAATAATTCGTTCATTTTGTCATTAAATTTTTTATTAACGGTAGATGGTAAGTTTTCTTCAATTCTTATTGAATTGGATGTTGAATTCAACAATTTTACTTGTCCGTTTTATTTTATTTTTCAATCTATTTTAAATATTTCTTTTTTGTTGCTTTACGGGTAGGGTATGTACCAATTGATGTTTCAAAAAATGTCTAATTTCATGTCTCAAAGAAAACCATTAAAATTTTAAATGACACAATAGTGAGTTGACAGAGCATGCTACATCAACACAATTTAGGGTACACACCACATTTTTTCCAAGTCCACATCACAATCTTGGTTAAAATGGTGTTGGATGAACTAGTGGATGAAATTTTTTCCTATGTGGTACTTTTTGGCTCCAAAAAAACTTATTTAGCGCTTAAGACCCCTCGACGTATAGCTTGCAAGATTGTGTTTCATTGGACATTAGAAAACAAACAAACCATATTCATGCGCATCACATATAATTTTAGGACATTTTTTGTCCATCGATTAAAACAAATTTTAGATGACATCAATGTTGATCCAAATCTTGTCAAATGGGATGTTTTTACATGTTTTTCCACATGTCCACAAAAGCATGGGTTTCTATTAGTAAATGGATGGAATTGCTAATTTGCTATAAAATCTTGGAACTTTATTGCTCTATATTGGATGAATGTGCACCATTTTGGTTAAATAATAAAATTTCATCTATGGATTGCAAGTTTATTACATTTCTATGGACGTATAAGCTTCATCCTTTGAATGATGAACCCCTATAGGTTTTTGACCATGTTTTTGTACCAAAATTGCTCCAAAACTGTCATTTCTAGGACAACTACCAAATTTTTAGGAAATAACATTTTTAGACAAGTATAATTGTAAAATCTTTTAGTACATTGGTTTGGAAAGATGTTGAAAAAATTTCAAATTTTTTTGCTATGTAGATTGCAAGATATTAGTGTTTGAAGTGACAAAAATAATTTTTTACCACTGCAAAAATCCAAGCAGTTGCACTTCAAAAGGCCACATTTGTATGAAAAAGTGTCCAAAATGTTTGTAAGTCTTTGGATTCATTCTTCAAGTCAAGTTGGCTACATGCTTGAAATTCTCAAATCATTTGGAATTGTACAACATATAGGAAAAAAATAGTAAGCAGAAAGAAGTAGAAAATGATTCAAAATATTGATCATTAACAATTCATTTATAGATTAAAAAAAAATCAATCCCAATGTTTTATTGTTGTATTAACCCCTAAATACCCAATGCACCCAAAAGTGGTGTTGAAGAAACTTTGAAGTTAAATAAAACCTTACCAAATTTCTATTTTTAGGAGTTTATATTTTTGGAAGATTCTTTTTGAAGTCTAATTTTAGCATCAATAATCCAAATTTTGAAAATGAATGATTATGATTTTTCTATTCAAGATTTAGTGCAAGAATACCCATTGCAATCTTGACATTTTGTAGTGTTAAAATCTCTTGGAAATGAGCCCAAATACACTAGATCTTAGAGAAAAAGTCACACTAAAAATTCATTTAAAAGAATTGTAGAGTAGATATTGAGAAGCCATAATTGATTGTAATTATGCTTGTTAGACCCTTCAACCTCATATTTTTTTGGTGACCAACTTTTTAGATTTGACATGCAAAAAGAGAGCTCAAAGATTTTCATATTTTTTACACCCTCATGATCAAACATTATAATTTTTCAATCTATAAGTGATATTGTTATGTTTTCTTATACTATTTCATCTCTAACATGTCTACTTTGAATTTGTACGGTTACAATTCCAAAAAAATTGATTCAACTTATCAAATTGTTGGATTTTTGTTCAATTTAGAGCAAATTCCAATAAGCTTAGAATAGGCCTTGGGCATTTAGGGGTTAAACAATCTACACTCAATGTTTGTATTTTTTTCAAAAATACAAAAAATTGAATTAAGTATAGTACTTTTAAAGGTTTATTTTAGAGTAGGCATTCTATAACTTCCCACAAACTAAAACTCCCATAACTTTCATCTTATTAATCAAAATGAAATGATTAAAAGCTTTCCATGTATATATAAATCTAAATAATCAATTTCAAATTTTTATTTTAAAAAAAAGTGATTTTTGAAGAAGTTTTTTAAGCCACCTGGGCTACCAACTGAATAATGAAAAGTACATATCATACAATAACTTTTGAACCATGTAGTCAAAAGTTATAAAATTGTTTGTCCTTAAAGCTACACCCTGCAAAAATGTTGTGTGGCAATTTCAAAGGAAAAAAATAGAAAAATTCCATTCATAGGTACCTACCTAAAATTACTATGTTGCCAAAAAAATGCACTTTGGTCCTATAGGGGTTAAGATAAATCTCCTATGATAGGCTCCTAGAGAACTACCCATTAGAATTTTCTATCTACCCATGAGAGATCTTTCTTTAAAACTGGGATCAAGACTACATTAGGTTGATTTGTAGCCATATTAATGTCTTGGGAGATAGTCATAGAGTTATTAGTGACTATTACAAGACACTTATACCTCTCTAGTGTAAACCTGTTACAAAAACTATTTTTTTAGTCTTTCATGTCATGGCCATGTTAGGAAACCTTGTTGCCATGTTAGGGAATCCTTTTTCCATGTTAGAAAATGTATTGACTGCTTAAGGTGGTTAGATGACCATTATGGAAACACTTTTTGTTGATTTTGGGGAAGTCTAAATACTCTTTGGGACCAATTGGACTATATACTTCAAAAATTCATAACTAGTTTATAATTTATTTAAAATAAAATAAAAATTCGATTGCTCTCATCATTTGTCACATTTGTCTTTCTAAGGAAAAAAATCTGAATTTTATTGCAAGTTGAAATAGGTCAGACCACTCATTTTGCCTGTCATAGGCAGGTTTACCTTATTGCTTTTGGCACTGCCTAAAATAAATGAAAAACAACAACTCAAGTGCAGGACCCTCTTAAGTCTTAGGTAGTTTTTTCTTGTGTCTGGATGGAACTCATGGAACTCATGGCGAAGGGGCAGTAAGACAATAATAAAAAAAAAATTTAACTGGGTTGAAGATTTGCTGAATTTTTTGGAGATGACTGAAAGTACCGTACTTTACTTGCAGCTTTGGCACTCAAATGTCTAATATTTAATCAAATTCCAAAAATAAGATTTGGCAAGACTAAAATTTCATTTATGTTAAGTTATAAGGCACCTTTTTAAAATTGAATGCAGGACGTTAAATCCATAAGGGTAAAACTCATCTTACTTGGGATTAAAAGTAAAAAAGCCCCCTATTTTTGTGTTTTGTTTTTGGGTATGTTCTACCCCCACCCGCACCCCCATTTGGAGTCCCTCATAGCAAACATGAATTGAAAATTTGCAAAAAAACATTTGGGTAAATTTTTTTTTTTAAATTAGCATTCATTCTTGGGGTAAATCTAGCCTACTAGTCTTACTTCGTGGAACAGGTTTAACATCCCTCCAATTGAACAAAGTAAAGGCATTTGGTTAGATTAGGTAGTACACTTAATGGTTTTAAAGAGAATAAGAGACTAGATGTTTATAAAATGCATAGAACATTGAAATAGGATTGCGGTAGATGGCCAACACATGTCTTTAGAGAAGGATACTATGATTCTTCTACATTAAATTGCAATTTCCAAATATTAGGCAAGCCAAGAGTGTTAGTTTATTAAAAAAAATTAGTCAAGAGTTATTGTAATATTAGAAGGGATTTGAAGGCAAAAGAAGCTCGTTTTAGGCCTATTCTTGAAACCATTCCCAAAGTTGTTGGCTATTGGCAACCAATTATTTTATATTTTTTGAAATTGGTCCTAAAATGTGGAAAAAAAATTAATTCAAAAAAAAATCAATGACATGGCATTCTCTTGACCATGTCAGATTTACATTTCTGCGGCAATTTCTACATTCCATAGTCCGAGAACTTGCAGTCTTCCAAAGGCCTCTACTTAATGTTATCTTTTGTTGAAGCTACTAATGGAGCATGGTAGTCACAATTTTACTTTGATTTGGTAGTGGTTAGGCATAACATTCAATAGCAACGGTTTTGATTGCTCTCTACTCAACAAAATGGTGTGGAATATTCTACACCATATCTATAGCTAGAAGTACACTTGTTAAAATTTGTCAAAAAATATAGTGTGATTTGTAAAGGACTTGTACAACAAAAAACAACAAGAAAAAATTTAATCGGTGTGCCAATAGTAATCTACATACAATACATTGATTGATTTTGTCATTGGCGGGTCAGATTTAGTGATTAATAATTTACTTACTACAATGAAAGTAATTTGACTCTACTAAGATATTGTTTCATTGAAAGTACTAACTACTATCTTGTTTTTTCTTACACAACATATTAAAAATATGGATGGATTTTGTGGATGTGGTATGCTTACAACAAAATACAACCTCTTAGTAAACTATTGAATATTATGAGGATGAATACAATAGAAGAAGAAGAAAAAGAAGTTAAGGGATGTAATTGCCAAAGAGATCTTGAAAAATTGATTAGAATTACCAAATTCTAAATGAAGTTTACTATTATTTTGATAGTAATATGGATGAAAGCATATAGCATGTGGACCACGGAAATAGGGATGTGGATGAAATTCATAAAGACTAGTGTGCCATGTGCCATTGCCATAGTCAAAAAATATATATTTTTAAATTTAATCAATAAATACTTCAAAATTCAAGAATTTTCTCATCATGAGATAGAATGCCACAAAACAAAACTCCTACATCCCTCTTTGCTAAGAGCTTTCCGACCGAATCAAGCAAACGACTAGGAGAGGGGGTGCATAGGTCAAGAGATTACAACTAATAAACAAAACAAGAACAAGAACAATATGACCGTCATACTTTGTTTTAGGTACATACTCATATTAAATGTTAAATAGAAGAAAAGATAAATAAAAATATTTAACCTTTAATTATAGACAAGGAATTTTCTTATCTGATGGATAAAAAAAGAATACTTCTAGTAGAATAACTATTCATTCTCAAAATTTTATTATAAAAAGAGGAGGTGTTGCAGAGTACTTTGTCCTCCAATGAGTGCTTTTGCAATTTTTTAAGCTAATGGTTTCTAAGGTCCCTAGCCTATCCTTTAACCCATAAATGTTGAGAGGACTATTCAATAATATTTGGAATTTACAATGCTTTGACTTCCAATGAGTTCTTTTGGATTTTTTTTAATTCACTCATTCCTATGGTATTAAAATGGATGAATTCTACAATTGCTAGTGCATTGTGTAGAGTTGTGTGAATAGGTTCGATTTACATAAATTAGGCCTACATAGGTTAGGCTTACATTGCTTAAACCTATAAAAGTAAGACTCATAAAGGTCAGATTTACATAGTTTCAATATCCATAAGAGGACTCATGGGCCCCTGGAAGACCGTTTCAGAGTTGTTCCCTGAAACCCTTCCCATTGCTGCAAACCAGCCCCATGCTGGTCTGAATTTTCGAATTTTGAAAGAAAAAAAATCCCAAAGCTTCAGAATGTATTAAAAAGCACAAAAATGATTTTTTTTAATTAATGATTAATTCATTCGCATTTTTTGACTTGGCAATTGCTCGACCACATTATTTAGCATAATAAATAAAATAAAAGATAGGGGTCCACCCGGGTGGCAAACCCTAGGTGAGCCAGGAGGCCACCTAGGCGACATTCTTCTATGGTCAAGCCCAGGGTCCACCTAGGCCTCTTCCCTCAACCAAGTTCAAATGCAAGTGTGAATAGGATTATAGATAAGATTTAGAAACGAAGATCCCAAATCTATAGTGGATGCCATGGTCTCTGTCCAAAAGGACACACCCAACAAAAAAACTAAACAAAAAAACAACCTATCTTTAACCCCCAAGCACGTCAGAGCCTCAAATATGGCCTCTCAATTTTGAAAGAAATCCTTGTTTGACTGTTATAATCTTTTCAATGGTATGGTCAAAGGACACATTTGTTTCCATGTACCTCTAAATATGTTTCTACTACCAATTGATACGATTAGTTTTTGTGGATCTTATTTTTAATGATAGTTTGATTGGAACAAATGCAAGAGGGTCTGGATTTTGGTGAACATTGGTTAGGCAATCAAGGATCAAGGTATAGATACTAGAGTTGGGACTAAAGTTTACTTAGAGCATGGCCACCAATGTGTGTTGGAGGTGGCCTCAACAACTCCTAGTATACCCTTCTACTTTTTTCTTCTCCACCGTCATTCTTGCAATATCTACTTATAGAGCGTCCACTTGGAAAATGAACCCAAACACTCAACAATAACAAGCCCTAGCAAATGATACATGATCGTAGATTGGGGAGATCCTTTGAGACTATGTTTACATGCTCATTTTGAAAGCGGTAGGGACGCAACAGCAGGTGCTAAAGCAATTCAAGTAGACATGTGGTTTGAGGAGGTGGGGTTTCAAATTCGCAAATGCAAGGGAAGTGAGGGACGGTGGGGGTCTCCTCAATTCACTTTGGCCTTCATTGCACCACGGCTCGCTCAATCTCCTCTAGCGCTTCATTTTAAGCGGGCATTGGTAGGAATGTTCTTGTGGACATAGAAATGTAGTAGATGAAATTTATGAGGATAAGGGAGAAACATCCATTTCCGTCCCTATACCTATTCCTGGACCCTAGAGTACCACTAAATTTGTCCATAAGTATTCATTAAAACATCCGACAAATGTTTAATTCTAATTGGCTGACACAGTTGTAAGACACATGCACACGGTTGCTAGTATGTGAGCACAGAAGTGTGAGCTTGTGAGCCTCAAAGATGATGCACTTCTAATATAGGTGCTTAAACTATAGAGACCCCCTATGATAAGAGTGTATTTACACTATAGGTACCTATATTATAGACATTTTTACTATAAACACCTTCAGAGGTGGTAGTATATCTACTTATATACATATTAGAAGCTCACATGCTCACATGTTCATGCTCACATGCTAGCATCATTGGACACATGTATAGTTTTCATTCACTGACAACTGATTTCAACAAGTGTCTAGTTAAAGGTACATCTATAGGACGGTTCGAGTGGTCCAGGGAGCCAACACTTTGGAAATTTATAGAAATTACATACTGATTCCGAAAAATTAAATTTTTTTCTTGAATATTCATGATTTTCACTCGCTAATACTAGAAAAATATCATTTTTAGAAAACTCTGCCTCCAACTATGCTGAATTCCTTAAATGGACGGTTTTGGGTGTTTCCACTGTATGGATGTGGATGAAATTTATGGAGATAGAGCCAATATTTTTTTTTACCTTTAAACGGCACCGAAGCCATTTTCTGATCGATGAACTTTAGGGAATCTTTTGATGTAGGATAGAATTACAATCATTCATCTTCGGAATTAGGGGTGGAAAAGGAAGATCTTCTACGATGTTTTGACTTCCAACATGTGTTTTTAGATTTTTTTTGAACCAATGATTCCCACGGTATCAAAATTCCTCAACTCCATGGCCACCGGCTCATCGTTTAGGGGTTAAACCCTTCGTCCAACATTTGCTGAATTTAGCCAGAGTCCTTCATGAATGCCGCATGGTGCATCCCAGCATCCCTTCCGTAGGCCAATCTGACTTATTCTAGAAAAAAAGTTCCCCTTCCTGCAAAAGGTAAGTTGCTCCATCCAGAACATGCCAATTGCCAAAGTCAAAGGTACAGAAAAGCATAAAAGAAAAAGGAAAAGGCTCCGTCCGTCCCCATGTCATGTCCCAAGTCCCAAGTCCGTCCCAACTGAAGGCCGGCCGGCTTGCCTGCCTGCCTGCCTGCCTGCGCCCTGCCCTGCGCCCTGGCTGGGCACTTTCAATTACTGGAAGTAAGGTACCTCCCCTGGAAAAGGGAGAGCGGCAATGATAAAAGTGAAAAGGTAAACGGTGGGGATGATGAGTCCTGGCATCCATTTCGAGAAAGAAAAAAACATGGGGCGTCCTCACGCTTTTGTCCGGACTGAAGCCATGAGTAGTAAGAAAAGAACTTAGCACTTAAGGCAAATGGATTTGGGTGGTGAGGAGTTGTTGTTGTTTGGGACTTTGGGTCGTCAACACTTTTTAGGTGGATGGATCGATAACCGATAAAATAAGCACATGTAGACATGGTGTAGGGCCTCCTTAGGGCCTCTTTACATGTATTGGTGGGCAAGGAAACTTGACAGGGAGTGTTGTGAGGGAAAATAGTCATTGCACTTTCATGTGGACCGAATAGGTGGGGAGGGATTAAATAAGAAACACACATGTATGAGATTCCCTCAAGCTTGCAAGTCTCCACCAATGAGATTGTCCATTGGAATCAATGAAACTTCCCTTCCTTCTTTTTCATTTGTTGATCCCGGCAAGACAATCGGTGGTTGTTCTTTTGTCTCATTTGTTGGATGCGCACTGTTGTTGCCCATTGGGTGAGCATGTAAGGAGGCCCTTACATGTATTAGTGGGTAAGGAATCTTTACAAGGAGTGTTATACGGGAAATTAGTCATTGCACTTTCATGTGGACCCGGTGGGTGGGGAGGGATTGAATAAGAAAATGACATGTATGAGAATCTCTTAAGCTTACTAAGTCTTCACTAATGAGATTGTCCACCGGAATTAGTGAAACTTCTTCTCCTCTTTTAATTTTCCATTTGCCAATCCTGGTAAGACAATCGGTGAAGCCTCTTTTGCCTTATTGCTCAAAGGTGCAGCCATAGGGTAGTGTAAGGCATTGCAAATATTTTCAGAGGTGCATTGACAAAAATGATGGGGAGTGCAAAAACATTTGTAATTCTATCTTAGGAATTGAAATTACTATGAATTTTGAAAGGGAAAAGTTAGGCTTGACCATTGATCAGCACCTAGAGTCATCCAATTCGGATCATTCAAAAACCTACTTTTCAACTCATTGATTCTTACTTTCTTGCTCACTTCTGTCTTATGAGTTTATTGGTCAAAACCTTGAAAAGTACAAAAATATGCACTCCAAAGAGAAAATAGAAATCCATTGACTCCAACCTTGGTTGGAATTATGGTACCCTATTGATTGCCAATGGGATGCCGGCTTGGAATGGGTTCCTCTACCACAAAGGATGGAAGTAACCTCTAAATGCCCAAGGCCTTTTTTGAGCGTCTAAGAATTTGCTCTAAATTGAACAAAATGCCTACATTTTGATAAGATGTATCAAGTTTTTTTTAATTGAAATTGTACAAATTCAAATAAGACAAATTAGAGATGATATAGGGCAAGGTAACATAGTAATATCACTTATGGATTGAAAGATTATAATGATTGATCATGTAGGTTTTAAAATTGCAAAAGTATTTGAAGTCTTTTGATCCTCTTTTAACATGTCAAATCTTAAATGTAGGTTACCGAAAAAAAATATGAGGTTGAAGGGGATAACATGCACAAGACCATTTGATTTATGGTTTTAAAAGATCTACTCTATGTTTTTTTAAATGAATTTTTAATGTGGCTTTTTCACTAAGATCTAGTGTCTTTGAGGCTCATTTCCAAGAGCCCTCAATACAGCTACAAAAAGTTAAGATTACAATGGAGACTATTGCACAAAATCTTGAATAGAAGAATCACAATCAATCATTTTTTAAGATTGGATTTTTGATGCTAAAACTAGACTTCAATTCAAATTTTCCAAAAATACAAACTACTAAAAAAATAAAATGGCTAGGTTTCAATTAAACTTCAAAGTTTTGACAACACCATATTTTGGTGCCTCAAGCATTTAGGGATTAGAGGACTTCATTAAGGTAGAACCACCTATATCCAATTACTTAAGCAATTTTGAAACTAATTACAAGGATTATGAGACAATGCAAATTTTTCCCATGTAGAAAAATAGGAAATTATGGGATTGTAAGCTTTTCATGATTTTATTTTCAAAATTGAAAATACTAGGGGTTTGGAGAGCCAAAAAATACTTTGAATTGATAGCCAGTGTCTTAACTCTTCTAATTCCAATCATTCAAGAGACTACTTTCATGATCAATACTTCTAGTACACTTAGTGACACTTTTGAACAAGTATCATAACCTTATCTGTTCTAACCTTGTAAAGACAAAAAAAAAACATTCTAAGCTAATATTGGAAATCTCCTTGAGTTCTTGCCTTGGTTGGAAATAACTACATCTTGTAGATTAGCTATGGGCCCCTAGTTAGGAATAGGTGGTTCTATATTAAACTCCTAAGTCTTTAGAGTAGATTTCTTATACAAGTATAATCCCTACATGTCAAGAGTCTTAATTAGAATTGACAATTTGGAAAAAATTATCTTAAAGTCCTATTTGGAAGAGTATTTTGGAATTGAAATACAAATAAAGTTGCAGACTTTGTGTTTTAGATTCCATCTGAACCTTTAGATTCACCAATTCTATCACCAATATTTTTTATACTTTTTGAAAGATTTTTTTTGAAATTCCTTCTAAATTTAGTTACAAAAAAATACTGTCATTTTTTGAGAAAATTTTGTTGGAATGGATTTGAAATGAGGTTCTTTTGATATAATGATTTGTTAAAAAAATTGTATTCTCTTACATCTATGACCTCATTTTTGCAAATTCAATTTTGAACTAAGTCAATGTGCATCAATGGAATATGAGGAACATTGATCAACCTTTAAATTTTTGAGATGAAAATGGCCACAATCTTGTTTTGATTTAGTAGTGGCTAGGATGAATATAATAGAAGAAGAAAAAAGGAAATTTTAGAGATGACCTAATCAATTTCTTTGGAATCTTTTTGGCAAAATAAAAACATTAGATGTAGATTGTTTATTACAACATTACAACCATTGAGATTGACATTTTTCAATTTCATAACTAAATTCTTAACAATTTAGTGTTTTGAATCATTCTCTACTTCTCACTATTTACTAATTTTTTTTATATGTTGCACAATTTAAACAATTTGAAAATTTTCAAGCATGTAACCAATCCGGTAACCAACTTGCCTTGAAGAATGGAACCAAAGAATCACTTCTAGTTTGGACATTTTTTAATACAAAAGTGACTTGTAAAGTGCAATTGATTGTTTTTTCATAAGGCCAATTTTTTTTTAATCAATTCAAAGGTCAATTCAAATGCTAATGTCTTGCAATCTATATTGTAGAAATTTTTGAAATTTTTCTTCATCCTCTCAAACTAGGTTACTACAAAATCTTATGGTAACACGTGTTTGAATATTTTTTTCCTAAAATTTGGTACTTATACTAGAAATGGCAATTTTGAAGCATTTTTGGTGAAAACATAGTCAAAAATCTACATTCACAAAAAAAGGGTGATTCTTTGGGCCAACATTTAATTCAAATGTAAGGCACTTTTCTAAAAATGAAATAGAATTTAAATGTTGACATCTATGTGCAATGATAAACAATATCAACATTTAAATTTGTCATGTAAATTTGTATTATCATAAGAAATGCCATAGAACCTGATTATTATACTACAGTTTGATGTACTTTGTCTCAGATACAAGTGAAACCCTCCTTGAATGCATTCAAGGGCTTAGTAGTATCATGACTCCTTTTTGTAAGGAAGTAAATCTATTATAGCCTCTAAATCCAAATGTGTTCTTACCTATAGTTGCCTAACATTTTTAAGAGCTAAATGTTAAACCACTATAGATAGAAATACAAATGGGTTTAAGTTCCATAATAGTTGAAGTTACTTTGTAAGAGATTGACATTGAAACCAAGATTGTAATGAACACATTCCAATTTAAACCAATCAATAAGACCATGTAAACCATTGCCAAGAAATTTGCCATTCATTTTCCAAGTGGCCTATTTTATAGAATTCTCAACTATAGGAGAAAAACATTGTACTCAAGGATTATAGGTTTCTCATCCATCATCATAGATGATATGCACAACATTTGTTCAATTGTCCTTTGTTTTAGCATTTTTCCCAAGCCATTTATAATGCACCATTTCCTTTTCATCACAATTTATAGCAAAAAAACTCCCCTCTTCATTAGACTCCATTCTCCTTGAAAGGCAATTTTTTGCCATAAATACCTCTTTGGCAAGGACTGTTTCAAAGTAGACGCATCCAAAAATAACATAAGTCATATAATGACACCTTAAAAATGACCTAAACGCAAAATATACATGTAGAATTATACAGTAGAACCTCTCTTATTAGACCCTCTCTAGGCTCATAAACCTCTAAAACTCAATGTTTCAAAGTGTTCCTAAACTAAGCCACATTACAAAGGATGAAAGTAAATCGGATCCTCTCTAAGTGAATAAACCTTGTAACTGAATATGTCAGGCTAGGTAAGACCGATTGAATTAGAGAGGTTCTACTATAAGAAGTTGTCACAATCATGTAAGCAAGTTTTGCGTTAGCCAATCTCCTACATATCATATAAGCTTAAAGTTTGTTGCTTTTGGGTGTTTCTATGACCACTTGTGTATTAGTCTATAGTCCTAGATAGGTATATCTATGTAGTTGCTTTTCCAAATTAGTATTCTCTTCATACAAGGTGGAAAAAATGCAAAACCAATTTTATTAATTTCTTGAACCATGATTTCCTAACAAGCACTCATCATTTTATTCTGTAGCTATCCTCAAGATTCTGCAGATCTAGAACAATTGTTTCCTTTTATGTGCGTCTACCTTTATACGGAGTACATAATAGCTCCAAGATGTACCCAATCGGTACATTCCGCTTCCATCCCGCTGCCCGACGAGACAGACGAGGTGCGTCGTCTCTCCCTCCCAATTGCTCCAGCACTGTCCAGCTCGCAGCGCGCAGTGCAGCAACTCCCTCTGACATACCGATTCTTGTCAGTTTTCAAGTGACCTTTCCAAACCTTGTCGTAACCTTTTCTGCAAGCCTTGCCAATCCACCATAACTCCCGAGTACCGACTTTTTCTTACCTCCTTTTTGCAGTGGGACCTCCTGCAACACTTTTCAATGCAGCTGATGAGCGAGCGAGCTCGACAGCCCTGACAGAGCTGGTCCATGATCACGCCTCTTTTCTCCTTTTTCACAGAGCTCAAGAACATGTCAGGCCCCGAATCAATGAGAGTTCTAAGTTATTGCAGGGGTTGCAGGAGTAGCTAGCTTTGTTGCACTGGAAGAGATGGAGGTACATAGAGGGCTGGGCGTCGTCTCTATCCTCTGTCGCCGGTGTCACTCACCGGTGGCAACATGGAGTCCAATCTTCGTATGGAAGAAGAGAATGTAACTGGCCATCGATCGATCTCCGCTGTGAACGTACATACAGTTTCTTGAGGAGGAGCTGCTATTTGAGAATTGGACGTCTTTCGAGGTATCTACAGTAATGAACAGGAGATGGGTGACAGTAGCTAGCTTGCCCTGTGAAATGTACACCAAGAGTCAGTGTAGTCTATCTGTATACTGTATCGATCTTGATACTCCAGCCATTCAACTGAATTATCCTGTGCAGGTTTGTCTTGGTTTTCTCAATTCTCCAGGTGGATGGTTGTGTGTAGTTAAGTGACTTTACGTCGTCGTGTTGGATATTGGAAGCTGACTTTGATTCTGTACTGAATTGATTGTTTCTTTTTTCCTCTCGTTAGGTGAGGAGTTTGGTCGAAAGGGAGTGTGATAGTTGTCACAGTACTAGGTTAGATGCGTGGTACTAACTGGCTGTCAATGTTTTGTCCTAGCTCGAGTTGCGTGTTAGGTTTTGTGATAAATTTTGCGAGCCTTCTATTGCATTCGTACTTGGAGCTAGCGCATAATTCGTGACGCTCCTGTGTGATGTCTAAGAGTAGATAGAGGTCGGTGGTTGCTGTGAAGAGAAGGACGATTTTAAGGTTTACTGTACTTTGGAGAGATGGTGGGAGTCTTTCCGAAGTCTCCCGGCCGGCGCGCGGCAACAACACGCCGCTCCAAGCATTTCTTGGTCAGTTCTTGCACTTCCTTGATTCTCCCGTCATTTCTTGTTTTCTTGGATTCTTTCAATTTATACCTGCTTACATGTGTGTCTTAGTTCTCAACAAGCAATTCAAACCACACTTGCTGACATGTGCGTCTTAGTTCTGGACAAGCAATTGCTGGGCTACATTCATTTTTCGCCTTCGTGCTCACATCGCTTAAGGTTCAAGCAAAGAAAGACTCCATCTCGTCAGCACATATGGCTCGAAGTTCGAGAGTCCTTTTGCTTCTAAAGCAGCTCACCCCTGGGGCAGCTCACTGTTTGCATGCCATAAAGGAGATAGGTCCGGAAGTCTTTGTAGCTAAGTGCTGACCTGCCTTAAAAAAGAGAGGAGCTGAGTAGATTCGGTTTTTCAAATGTAAGCAAGAAAAAGTGATCCCTGTTAGTTTAGAGAGTAAAGTAGCTCTTCGACATTTTCTTGATTTGTTTATTTCTTTTCCACTATTGAGATCAACAGTACGTTCCCGTAGATCCCTCATAGACGGCATCTCTTCTTGACTTATAGCTCGCCGACAGTCATGCCCGTCTTATTGTTATCACAGTACAGCTTATCTTAAAACCTAACTGCTTGGTTTAATTGTCGGCCACCAAAGAGGAGTCGTGATGTCCCAAAGCGTGATGTTCACTACATAAGGCTACTTAATGAATATAAATTTACTGGCGCAAAACATAATTTTCTATGGTTTTCAGGTGTTGCACTTAAAAAGTCTGTTCAGAAAGGGCGAGCATCAAATTGAAAGCTAGTTAAGATCTGTAGCCGATTTGTGAAGAGCATGACAGAACGCAATGGGGTAATATCCACTCTAAGTGCTTGTGTTTTTGGTATCGACTTCTGTGTTTAATACTTGGAGATTTCACGCTTAACTTTCTATTCGTATGGCTGAATCAATGTGCAGGAAGATAGAGTGGGAAGCAAACGGATTAGTCCTGCAGCTGCACTGCAATCTGACAAGCTTTTTGACTCCTTTGGACCTGCTAAAGAGCCAGAGGAGCCCTTTGAGATTGATCAGCCAATATCGTGTCCAGTACCCGAGCCAAGCATAATGGAGGTATGACAAATATTCTTGGTATGACCACAATATCCTCTTCATTCGCGCTGGTCCAAGACTTATTCGATTTCATTTGCTTTCCCAGCTTTGCATACTTAAAAACTTGCGATCAATTGAGAATCATAAAAACTTGGTATATATTGCAGGACGGAATACTATGGAGGGCAAGGATACTTGCAAGTTTGCAACGCAGGAATGACATTTTGACAGCAGCCAAGGAACGGGAGCCTGTGTTCCGTGGAGGCAACCTCCAAAGCAGGCGAACTTTAACAGAGAATTTCCTATTCGTTGCTCACAGTGCTCCCGAATACGAAGTGAGGAAATTGCTCGAGTGAATACCAACAGTCTCCGGAACCTTTTGGTTTCTTGAGGTGCAGGTCGCATAGATGCATTTTGTGAAATAGCCCATTTCTTGTTTCTTGAATTTCAGTTCTTTACTCCAGGATGTAATGGGCTTCGAATATTCATGGTTAACTTATTGTTATCAGAGTCCGCAAGCAGATAGGTAGCAATCGCTCCGCAGTATTTTTGCTGGACTGTAGCATGTCAGCGAGCTCCGTGCAACATTAGCAATAGAAGTCTTTACATCCTTTGGCTTATAAGCCTCTTTGAAGCTTGCGCGTGGTCTCCCTTCTTGGTAGTAGTTAATGCGTAGAAGTGGAGGAAGCATGTTTTATCCTGCCAACCGACAGACAGAATAATTCTAGTCTTTTTCCTTGAGACTAGCGTGAGTTGAGAGTCTTTGGTAGAGACCCCACACCTGGTACACTTTTTTCAACAGATTCTTCATTTCATTTTCATTTTTTAGACATTTAGGACTTCTCATCTGACTGGAGGTGTTCTTCTACTGAAGGCATCTGCATAAAGCGAACTAACTGTGTTTGAAGATTTCCGTTAATTGATTATTATTTGGCAATATTATCACCATTTCATGTGCATATTCAGGCCCTATCGACACTTAGAAATAGATGATTTTGTTACTATTCTAAGGATTAACTTCACCTTGGCCTGTTGTTTGTTCTTTCTGAATTGCCCTAGCATTTATTCAAAGGATAGGCAATACTCACATTTACAATGTATTGAAGTTTTCTTCAAGAGGAGTAGGAACTAGACTTGAGAAGCTTTCTTTTGACAACTTGCTGTAGCTCAGAGAATCACGGAGTATATTCCATTTTGAATGAGAAAATTAAGTTATGAAATTGAGAAGGTAAAATTGGAAGCATACTACTTAATATTTTGAAATGAAACTCCATATTAAAGTGAAAATATTTGAATGATTTGGATACAGTTGAGTTATTTGTAAAGTACCCTAAACTAGGGTTTAAACCCATGAGTTTTGTGAAAAAGCCGGTTGAGTTAAAAAAGTCAAGATAAAAGTGGGTATGAAACTTCTTTTTCCATCAAAATGGTGCCTAAAAAAGTTTGGTCCCTACTTTTGAAGTTGTGTGACATAAGTATCTTGCAAAAAAGTTTGACGATTCAACTATAGTTGCCTTCTCAACTTCAAAAAAAATCATGCTCAAAGTAGGGGGGACTTTACAAATAACTCAAATATCCACATCATTTGGATTAAAGTAATGTGGATATTGTATCCAACAAGGTTGCACCGAAAGAGATAGATGAAAATTATTTAGTGTATTCTTTCCATTCAACGAAAGGATATTCTATTAAAAATTCTTAAATCCTCACAATTCAAGAACTTTGTATTGGCAAGATTGCTCTTTATAAGGGGATGCTGACCTTAAGTGATGGTGTAGCTATGCAACTAAATCCAAAAATACTAAACCTATCCTTCAAAGTAGGCTTTGTAGGGTGAATTTTGTGTCCTATTGGGTAATTGTAAAAGAAAGTCCGTCTATTTTTGCCATCATGTTGATTCTATATTCTTCACACCTCTTGTCTAATTTTGGACCTTTGATTGTAGATATGAATTAAAAAATTTGAAACATTATTATTTGTGAAAAATAAAAAGTCTTTTGTTTTTTTCAAGAATAAATCTATCTTGCAGGGCCTACTTCAAGGGATAGGTTTAGGATTCAATGACCTAAACATCCAATACCTAAATAGTATCCAACACCTGAACAAGTAGAAATTCTTATTTGTAATTTGTAAACTTGATAAAGTATTCAATCTCTAAAACTACCTACCTCCTCAAATGTACATTGTATCTACATGTTGTTTTTTCATTGTACCAACAATGTGCAAGTACTTTATATTTAAGGTGGTGGATGACCACATTTCAACTCCAAAATTTGTAACTAATTCCACAAAGGTTAAAAAAGAAACCAAATTGGATTATAGATGCCAACACTACTTGTCTTTCAAGGAAAGTTTATTGAATAGTGTTTCAAGAAGTTTCATCTCCCCCAAATTCAATTTCAGCTATTAAATGGGTGCTTTGTGGACCTCCTACCTTAACATCTTTGTTGCCAACATTCATCAACAACTCTCAAGGGAGTTAACTAAAGGGCAAAACACCCATTCCTGCACCTGTTCCTTGCAGTGGACTGTAGATTCACCCAAATGCATCAATAGACTTCCCTTAATGTGTTCGCCACATATATGATTGTAATTTACTGACACAACTGAAGGACATATAGGGAAATTTGGTTGGTTGAGTACTCATTTTTGTAGGATTCTGTTTTGGGGGCACCTATAGGACGGTTCCACACGTTTAGGGAGCCAACACTTTGAAAATTTGTAGAAATTACATACTATATCTGAAAAGTCTAAATTTTTTTTGAATATTCATGATTTTCACTCACTAACACTAGAAAAATATCATTTTTAGAAAACATTGCCTCCAACTATGTTGAATTCCTTATTTGGACAGTTTTGGGTGTTTCCACTGTAGTAAGTACTCCCTTTGTCCCATTAAAAGCTTCCTAATTAGGCTGATTTACAATCTTTGTACAAAAAAATTGAGAAGCTTTTAAGGTGGAAACACCCATTCCCATTCATGTATCCATTCCCGTCCATATGTAGCAGGGGTGTACATTTTTCTTTGAAAAATGTGCACCTTGCTACATATGGACGGGAATGGATACATGGACGCGAGTGGGTGTTTTGCCCTTAGTTGGATAGAGGAGAGGGAATAATAATCTTTGTTAGGTCTGGCCCATTTTAGGATTTTAAATTTTAAATCCACAGTGAGAATCAAATCTCTTTTAGCCGGCGCTGACCCACTCTCACTGCTACTTGAGACAGTTGAGAGTGTTGTTTTTTACAGTACATATCACAAAATTGGGGACAGTACGTAAGTTTTGAAATTTGAAATTTCATGTACCATTATCCTATCACACAATCCAAAGTGTAATATAGGAGAGGGCTCTGAAATCGCCCAGGCTTTTGCAACCATCCAGTAGGAGGCTGTGAAATGGAACTTGATTAGTTGATTGTGGGTAAATGAATTTCCAATTACATTGGAGCATGATAAGAGTTTTTTTTTTCTTCTTCAATGGATGGTTTCAGAGCCACAGTGGCTTTATTCTCAACTAAGTGAATAAAATAATTAAGTCTTGATAATTGAACTCCTTTCTTGTAAGTGTTAAGGTAGAAGGCTCAGAAACCGCTCATCTAAGGGCTGGTTTGCATTTTTACAGTATTTCTTTAGACGGGAACATTTTTAGCTCATTTTTCAGACCAAGAAAAATTGATGGAAAATCTAGCCCAAGTGGTTTCATATTTTTTGAAACATTATTGAATTACTTATGAATTTTCAAAGGAGATGTGTCCTAGGTCCCTATTTATGTTCTTAGGTCCTTCATATACTGTTCACTTGCAATTCTAAAGAAAAATGGGGAAAGCAAAGACAATGATTGGCTCTTGCAATAAAGAATGCTTTTTCCTTCACTTCATTCAATGACTCGTGAGGTCAATTTATAAACTGCACCATGTCCATTCTACAACCAGTTATAGGGGCGGTTCTTAATGCCCGAACTGTTTTTGAGCCCTCTACCTTACAAAATCTGAAATAATGATGAATTCAAGCATTTAGGAAGGAACGCATTTAGAAATGACCTTGATTACTTTTTCCATGTTGCAATGCTAGTTCTTGAACAAAGCCAGATTTATTTCCAAACTGTGCATGTATGAGTTTGTGAGGCCTACTCATCACAAATAGGACCCTATGCCAGACTATGTTTGAAAATTCATAACTAATTCAATAATGCTTCAAAAAATATGAAACAACTTGTGTTGGATTCTTAGAATATTTTTCTTTGACAAAAAAATAAGTTCAAAACATTTGCATGAAAAGAAATACATGAAAAAGGGAGATCAGCTTTTAAATGAGCGGTTTTTGAGCCTCCTCCCTTAAAGTACTACAACATGCTTTAACCCTTGAGCGCCCAAGGTGAATCTGGAAAGCAAGCCACAAACTGCCATTCAAGTACAATCCAAAAGATGTGGCTTAGTTTAGTTTTTTTTCATTTTATTTTATTGTGGAGCTCCAAATCCCAACATTCATCCATATATTGCATAGAAAATATATTATTAGCACATAATACATATCTATCATTCTATTTTCATCCATTTTTTTTCCTATAAGCTTGGTAATAGGCCAAAAAATTTGGAGCAATTTTGCACCAAATCACCAGAACCCCCCCCCCCCTAATGTAGATGTCACAAAAAGGAGATCTAGAAAGCATCCATCTAAGAGTTGAAACTAAATTTTTGAGAGGTGAAATTTCTTGAATTATTTTTCAATAAATTTTCCTTGAAAGACAAGTAGAATTGGCATCAAATCCAAGTTGTTTCATATCTTTTGGAGCTCTATGGAGTTAGTTATGAAATTTTGAAGTCAAAATGGCATAGGACTCTAAAACTGCCCACTCCTCAAATGTACATTGTTTGTACGTTCTTGTTAAGATGAAAAAGGAATATATACAAACAATGTACATTTGAGAAGGTGGATGGTTTTCAAGCCTGAGCAGTTTTGTAACTTCTTCCCCTATTCCAAATCAAGGAGTCATGCCCAACTTACAAGGTGTACTATTTTAGACTAGGAAGGGTACTCAATTTTAGAATGTGTGTTTTCTTTTCTTTTCAAGTTAATGACACATAAGGTCATGATATATGTTCCAAATTGTCCCAAAGTGCATAAGAAGTAGTGAGTGGGAAAGTAGTTCAACTAAGATCCGAATTAGAAGACTTTAGACATTGATTATGGATTCAAAAGACAAAGTTTGTAGTAATTTCAATTTCAGCCAAAAAATGACAAAAAAAAATGACAATCTCGGTATTTCTTATCATTCTATATATGAAATTTTCCACTACCTCAAATCACTCTTCATCTCTTATGAAATCGCTAAAATGATTAGATATAGGTAATTCTACCTTATAATAGTCAAAGGTATCTTGGAAAGAGGATAAATGTGGAGATGTATGTAAAGTTAAGATGGCGATTTAGGATCAATGATAGATTTTGAAGGGCCCGCATTATTGGAATTGGAGCATCTAAGGTAGAACGACCAATTTGGACAAAAAGACCCATTCCAAATACCTAGGAGTTGACCCATCAAAGTCTTGCATCAACCCACATGGCAATTTTTTTGTAAAATTAAGATCGAGCCTACATTGGATTGAATTAGTGGCCATAATCAATATCTAAACTTAGTTTGAAGGTGATTGAAACTACAAGAAGAACTTCCACCTTTTGAATGTGAATTCATTATAAGAAGTGATTTTTTTAGACCTTCATATTGTATGCATGTTAGGAAGTATTGCAACTAATTTAGGTGAGGGAAATGGCTATTATGGAAGAACTTCTTGTTGGTTTGGGGGTAGTCTAAAAACTTTTTAGGCTCTATAGACAACACACTTCAAAAATACATAACAAATTCACACTTTGTTAAAAAATATAGTTTCTATTGCACTTGCCATGTCTCATATTTGTTGAAAAAATACAATATTATAGTCATTGCATGAAGATTGAGTAATAATTTCACTCACAATGGAATGTTCTACCTCACCATAAAATAACATTTTTTCATAGGTAGAGTAGAATTATTAGTGAAAGGCCAAAAAATTAGAATACATGCCAATAAAAATTTCTTGGCTCAAAGGTAAGTATTGAGGAAGAGAAGAAAAAACTGAATAATGATTGGTAAAATAGAACAACTTATTATAAAATGTATTAGGGTGTCATTCACTTTTGAAATGTGATGAGGTTTGGCCTTGTAAAGGGCCGTTTTGGGCTAGTGCCCCTTGCTGTTCCTACAACAATGAAGGAATGGTTAATTGCTATCAGTTGTTACGAATAAAATAAAATAAAATTGGCCATTGAAATTGAAAAAAAAGTAAAAAAAAAATTTGACGTGGTCATTGCTCGACTACATCAACTTTCTACAATTATGTAGTTCCCTCAGTTCCCCATTGCATGGGAACTTGTAGTCTTCTATTCACCCAAATCTCTTCTAATACTTGAACTCATGCAATTTAAATAATATGTTGGAAAGTGAATTGAAAAAAATGTGCAAAAAATAATCAATTTTAATTTTTAAACATTAATATGTTTAATTTTTACATTGATAAATTTTTAAACATTGAAAGAAAAATTTAACCCCTGAAGGAACAAAGACCTTTTGGGTTTAGATGACATGAATCAAATCAAGAATCATTTGGCCTCATAGATTGCAAGATTTTAATGTTTTAGTTTTAAAGGAGGATGCTAAAATTTTCTAAGAAGCACATTTGGAGGTCAAATTGGATTTTGTAAACCTACTTAGGTGAAAAAATTTTAAACTATAAAGTGATTCAAAAGCAGCATACAAAGACATTGGTGAAAGAAAATATCATTCAATTGAATTTTTGTGTCCACAAAATGAATTTGAAATGTCAAAAAATAGTTGCAAAAAACACATCTATAGCTAAACCTCTTTCTACTAAATTGCTTCACACTCATTCACAAATTCTTTGATTGATATAAAATTTTTAACTACACAAACTAGATTAGTATGTGCAACTATTTTAAATTGTTTTTACAATAAACAAACTCCAAATGAAGAAATAAGTTGCCAAAGTTCACTATAATCCAAGAATGCATGTCTTATTTTCTTAACTTTTAATTGCTTCCAAACATTCAAAACAACTTGGATGTAAGGTAGGTACACCCAAAAGCGCCACTTATTCATAATAAGCCTACATCCTGCTATTAATTAGTTCAAATTTTTATGTAGTCTTGTTGGCAAGTGAAAGCATGTTCCAACGCACCAAAGAATGCAGGATTTGGATACCGCATGCAAAAATTATTAACAGTCAAAGTTTGTTTCTGAAAGCGCCATCTACAGTCTGTGAACATGACTGATTTCGGAAATGTATGTGCACTGTAGATGGCGCATTTAGGAACAGGGCAATTTTGGGTGTACCTACCTTATATGAAATTTTTTCCACAACAACTAAACTTCAAGAGACACATAAAACAACAAATTTTATTGAATACTAACATTAGATGAAGGAGATACAAGCCCCAAAATTTACACCCATAAAATGCAATTTGGTGACCTTAAATTGAACCTACGAACTTCAATTGGCTTTCAAAATTTCAATGCATCTAGGATCAATCTGAAAATTTTATCATACACATTAGAAGAAAGAGTACAAATTTACCAACAAGTTTGATTGAACTTGAACATTAGATGCAAAAGTTACAATACTTTGAATTAAACTTCTAAATTGTGTAGACTTTTGGGGGCTCTAATAAGGGATTAAGTTGCTAATAGTTTAAGAAATAAATAAATTGGGAATCATTTTCTTGATTGTCAAAATGTTCTCATGAGCAATATAATCATGTTCTAGTTCATGAAATGACTATATATATGTTTTTTTCCCTTCATTACCTTGAAAATAGAGTTGGGACTTCTTTACCTAAAAAAAAAAGTCTAATTTAAATGTTTTTAATATGCATCAATCTACAAAATATTGTTAAATAAAATTAATTAATCTTATTTTCAAATTTGTTTTTAGTTACATTGAAATTGAAAATAGTCATATGATTTATGCAATGTTCATCAAATGATTTGAAACAAAGCTTTACATGTATTTCTAGGCATATTTAGCATCTATTTTAAAAATCAATCAGAACAAATTGGAGTTATTCAAAAACTTAAAGTAGTCTCTTTAATTTGTTATGGATTAAACACTATAATCTTGTAATTAATTAGGCTTTCTACTTTAATGTTTTAGTTTTAAATATTGTAGATAGGTATCAAGAAATGTAATGTGTGAATTTACAATAAAATTGTTTGTTTTTAAGTGGTTCATAGTTATTATAACTAGATTGAATAAATTTTTATATATTCTTATTGGTAACTAAGAAGAAGTTCTAGTGCACCAAAGAATGTAACATTTGGATAACATATATAGTAGTTATGAATAGCCAATGTTTTTTCTAGTAGATATTCTAAAAGCATGTCTTCAACAATAGGTATATATTCATTTATAAAATATACATAAAGTGTAAATGTGTTGAAGAGTTACATTTAGGCATGGTGCAATGTGGAATGTGCCTTCCTAACCCTCAACTAATACAAAGAAAATAACATAATGTTCTATGTTTCTTCTAGTAAAATCCTAGTTGAGAACCATTTCTTTATTGTGAAATGAATTTTTCTTTATCCAAAAAACCAAAACTAATGAAAGATTGTTGTTCTTTATTGCTTGAGCTGATGAATGAAGAACCTAGAGAAAATAGAGTAAAATAAAATATAAGAACAATAGAAACTAAGGTAGGGCGTTAAAAAAATCTAGACTTTGCAGATTGCCATTAGATTATTGTTATAGCACTGCAATTACAAAAAATAAAAATAAAAACTTGGGAAATGATGTGGCACTACTAATGCCATGTCAAATTGGCAGTTTAAAAAATTAAAAAATTATCAAATATTTATTATTATCATTATTATTTTCTATTTGCATTGAGGCTGGAAATCAAAGAAAAGTTAATGGCCCATTACACAGTTCCTTTTCTTATAATGTTTACATATAAAGTTTGGTATGTAGAAAAAATACTAAAAGACAAAATATTTCCATTGATCATTAGTATGCATGGAAGTAGGAAAAAAAACTCTATTGACATTAGGCAAATGACTTTGGAAATTTATTCTTTATTCATACAACTGACTAAAAATTTAAAACCAACTGCATTGAATCTATCATCCATTTGCTAACAAGGCTACGCAATTTTTCCCTGAAGAACCAATATTGAATTACTAGTTTAGAAAAAAATGTGCATTTCTAGATGTATATATCCTAAGGAAAAGAAAAGAAAATATTCTCTAGACATCTTAAAGGTATTTCAATTGTTTATTAAAAATTTCCAAAAATTATCACACTATCTTTTAAGGCATTTCAATTGCTTATTGAAAATTTCCAAAAATTATCTCATTATCTTTAGGGTTTAATGTAAGATCCCTGTAAAAAATCATCAAAGTATCAATCACCTAAAGCTGCTCACCTTTAGGTGGGAACGTGACGGCTCTTTCCTTTTTTTCAAACTTCAAATTCTGTCTTATTTCCGTACCTTACGTCGCCATGGCCGGCGGCAGGTTGAATACACATCCCCTACAGAACCGGGCGCGCTGCCAGCCCGGCCCGGCCCGGCCCGGCGCGCCTCGCAAAGCCAAAATGAATGCAACCCCCGCACCACCAAAGCTCGCAGACATACAGAATCAAACAGAGCTCCCGAGCAATCCCTCCCACCCTTCTATCCTTCAAACCAGATGCAATTCTGACAATTCCAATGACTCTCGCTTTGAAATTAATGGCACGGTGAGCAAACATTCTGGCAGCAGCAGAACGGAGCCCCTGTCGTGACGGTTGCGAAATCAAATCCGAAATCAAACGGTATAGCGATTTTGGCCAGGGGATTCATCAGAGCGGACTGAGGAGGTTGTCGAGAATGTCTGTGCTATTGAGAGCTCTTGGTGCAATGAATGATTATTGTTTGTGTGCTGAGTTTGGATTCTTTGGGACGGTCTTTTTGAGAAGAATGTGATCGGAGGTGAGGGGGTTTGAATGTGAAGTGGAATTGATTGAATGTGGCGTGTGGGAGCTGAATCAGTGGCATGCAGGGGAAGTAAGTTGTGTGTGGTGGCGTAGGAGGGAGAGACGGTGCAGTTAGGATTGATTTGGAGTATATTTGATTTAGGACAATGCGAGGGACGATGAAATGAGGATGTGAGTGAGTGGGAAGGGCGGGTGTGAGGGAAGGAGGGAAGGTTGGATTGAGAATATGTAATGAGGACAGTGCATGGAAGCGGGGGTTTCTGTCCAATGTTTTTGAGGAGTGACTTGGTATCGGACTGGGCGTTGTCTTGGAGGCGTTAAGTTACAGGATGAGAATGGGACGGATTGATGTGACTGGTTTCCTGGAGGGGAGAGGGAGGTGGTTATGGGGTTAGGGTTGAGAAGTGAAGTGTTGGTGCGATGAGTGAGTGTTTTTGTGTAGAAGAATGAAGGAAGTTTGAATGCGTTTTGTGCAGTGCCGATATTTCCTTGAGAAGAGAAGCGTTTTTGTTGAGTGTTCGAGAGGTTGAGTGTCGTGTTGACATCACCAATGCGATTGCAGGTCGGAGCTTAGGAGGAGGGAATCTGGTGCTTGTGAGCTGAGACAATGGAGAGGTTTGTGACTGGCGTAGGGATTGAGAGATGGAATGGAGGTGCGCGAAGGATTGGTTTGGAGTATATATGTGACTCAGGAATATGCAATGGATTTGAGTGAGTGAATTTTGACTTCAGGGAGTACTTCGAAGGAAGACAATGCAATGGGCGCAGAAGTAATGAGTTGAAGGAGGGCTGGAGGTTTCAGACTATGGTTGTCTTGTAGTTTTCCTTGGACGACCGGCACTGGGGAACTATTGGAACTTTTTGAAGCCAAATTCTGGTCATCCGCAATGGTAGATTGCGAGTATCGGGTTCTTATGGCAATGGTGTACGAAAGAGTTCTGTCTTTCAGTGCATAGTGCAGTGGTGTATGTTCTCGGTCACGGTTAATGACTGTAAAAGTTTCGGTAACCCGGATCATATGTGCTGGAATGTGGCGAATGATTTTCAAGTATCCCGACTGAGGAGCTTTCGTCATTCGTGGGTATTTTTGTCACCTGCGGTTTGATCACGATAGGGATAAACAGGTCCTGCATCTTCTTGATTGAGCGGTTCAGTGCTGCAAGGATTTCTCTCTAGCAGAAGAGAAAGGATCGAGTATGGTAACAATCATGCGATGCGTTCATATCATCTGAACATCATGAAGGCCGGAATCACGAGGGGCCTTTACTAGTCGGTTGTCTTGTAAAGGGTGGGCAGCGGTTTGTTAGCAGAAGACATTATCGGCAACTAATCCCTCAGCAACATGGCAAGAGTTGCTATTCCCGTCTATATCTTCCCCGATAGTCGAAGTGAAGATTGCCAATGAAGCGAGCAATGGAGTATGTTCGCTGGCAGTTGGATAACTGGTGGACGCAAAATCATGGAGGAGACTGGTCGATCTATACAGTCTCCATGAAGATTGCTCATTTCCTGTGCCGATCGTGGAAGCGCGGTGCATTTCTTCTGCTGGTATTGGCGTTGTTGCCAATTATGTTTTCCTTAATAGTGTTCTTAAGCTTCGTCGGGTTCATTTGCGCAGTCCCTCTTCTCTTTGGAGCCGTCACTTTCTACTTGTTCCGTAACTTCTCCTTTCCCTTGAGCTTTACCGACTTCATTTATCCTTCCTTTTGCCCATCCGAAAGTCTTAGAGCAGGTTCTCAGGCTGCTGAAGAGGGTGTGCTTCACAGTTCACCTTTTGATGTTCAAGAGGTTGGAATCAGGCAAGGTGGAACTCTGTTAAAATCTCCTGCCGAAGCAGATGCTAAGGAAGTCCCGAGAAGAGCGTTCGATGCTAAGACTATTTTGCATCTGGATTTTGAACTTCGTGGGAATGAGAGAGTTGAAGCAGATAATCGTGAGTATCAAAATTCGCAGAAGCTCGTTCATCCCTCTGAAGCTAGTCATGAATCCGGCGTTGGATCTACTTCATCTGTGACTAGTCCTAATATTGTATTCCAAGTTCGTGGACCTACACGTCTTCTGCCACAAGCCAAGTTGAAAGCTCAGTACGAGCGTCGGGAAGACGAGGAAAGTTGGTCTGTAGATGGAAGTACGGGTGAATTTCGGGTGGATGCCCTTAAGCGCGAAGTTTCAATCGTATCGGGCAATGCGAACTCCAAGTCAGGCCAGCGAGAGACACCGACTGGTGGTCTGGTTATTTTGAACGTCTATGGAAAATATCCTAGTGTAGAACCTGTGGTTAGTGAACACACTGCAATCATTCCTCGCAATGGTGAAACTTCGGGGACACCGGAGCACCGTCGTCGGTATGCTCCTGATGGAAAAGATTGTCGAGCAGGAATCAGAATGTTAACAGGAAATACTGAGGTGATAACTGGAGGAACATCGTGCTCAAATACGAATACACCAGGCGAAGAAGTCGAGGACTGGACTTTGAGAAGTGATTTCAACGCGTCACATACCTTAAGTTTAGCAACAATGTTAAGTGCAGAAGTACTTTGTCACAAGCCTTTAGAGGAGACGGGCACGAATAGCACGCCTGAATCGACCCTGGAACTCTCTACGTGTATAATGGAGGAATGTACTGAAGCAGCTGTGAAGTCTACTTCTATTCCGTTCGCACATTCAGTGGTCATAATTTCTGAAGCAGATTTCGAACCGGTGATTCATACGGTTCGTCCGAAGTTTTGGAGAGACGAAGTCGAGGACACGGTATTATCATCCGCAATTGCGAAGGCAGGGTGCATCGAAAATCTGGAGTGTGTCCAAGAAGCAGAGGTGCACTCAGCATCAGAAACCACGAATTGCGGACAGTCTAAGGAGAAAATGGTTGACGGTGAAATTGAAAGATTTGGTCCATCCCTCAGATTTGCTTCGCTGTTTCCTTATCAGAGGCGTCTTAGTTTCGGCAATGTACTTGCAGATGCCACATTGTTGAGTCCTGGATGTTCTTTTCCACGAGAAGTACTCGGTGACTTGACACCTGATTGTAAGCAACGGTCTGTCAGCACTTCCTTCTCCGACTACACATGGTCGTCAGAATCTTCTGAGCAGGGTTTTGAATTCCTCTCAACTCAAGAGGCTGCAAATGAGGAATCATGTGCAGATGCTGGTTCAAGTACAGCACCATATGAGGAAGAGAATAAGTTGGAATCAGGTACCGTCTCGGATTCACCTTCTTTCCCAACTCCCGATCAGTTGACAGAAGATTGGGAAGCACGAAGAAAGAGATGGGAGGAGGAGTCGACGCTAGGAAGATTGGTACCCCTATCTCCGTACATGGAAACTCATTCGGCGCGCTCTATCTGCAATCCGTTGTTTGAGTTTTCAACTCCATCACCGCCACTCAAAAAGCTCAAAACTCAAGACATGAATCACATCTCCAACTCGCCTTCACTGCACACTCGTTTCAGCGAACGACACTCGGCTCTTTCCCAGGGTCCAAGGACACATGCAGGGTCATCAGGTTACACATCCTCTCCACCCCCACTTAGGCTTCAAAAACGCAAGAGTGACATATACACAAAACTTCTTGATGGTGATGTCTGTAGTCTGGCAACCAATATGACCGATCTTACTCTGCTTCATTGACAGAGCGCGCAGAGTCCGAATTTGAAGGCCTACTAGGGTATTGGCGGAGGAGGGAAGAAATGGTTCACTCGTCGACCTTATCACCAAGACATTCGCTATCGCCTGCAGAGCTTGCACACAGGATACGGGAGGAAATCGACTCTGTTCAAATATTACTTGGTCAGGAAATTTCACGCCAATATTCTTCGTGGAAAGAAGTAGAGGTTCTGAGTGAGATTGTAGGAATGAAGCTTCCTTATATGGGAGACATCTCAGACATTAGCAAAGCTAGGCAGGGACTGGATCTCCTGAAAGTTGTTGTCCGTAACAGCTGCGACGTAGACTACTAGGGATTTTGTAGATTGTGAAGCATACTTTCGCCTGCAATGTATTATAGACCTGAAGGATGATCAGCTCATTATCAAAGTCACAAGGCGTATGTTGCTCTTCAGACATACACTTGAAGGCTTAGAGTAAACACTCCCGATTGAAATGAGATTTTTTTCCGAGTTCAAATTTGTGTGAACCATTAAATTCTAATAGAACAATGACACTTCATCGATTACATATTACAGTCTGAAGTAGCTCGGCACATGAGAAGTAGCTAGATTATAGCTGAGAAGTAGCTCGGCACATGCATACCCTGAAAGATTAGCAGCAGTAGGCAAACACAGGTACCAGCAACAATTGAATCAGTTGAAATACTTGCAAGTTTTATCCATTTCCATTAAACAAGTCTCAATTGGATACACAGGTTCGAGCCGAACAGAAACATCGAATTGTCTCCGTTTATATCATGCGATGTACAGGAATTTTACATAATCTAACTCTGAACGATGCAACGGTTTGTTGAGTCTTCAAGCCGAACAGAATCATCGAATTGTCGCCGTTTTCATCATGCAATGTACAGGAATCTAATTCTGAACGATGCAACGATTTGTTAAGCCTTCAAGCTGCAGCGAGGAGCTCCTCAGCGACCTCGGTGACATGCGCAGCAGTGAAACCATACTTTTTGAAGACCTCCGTATACGCCCCACTGCAGCCGAAAGTGTAGACCCCCAGGACCTTTCCCTTGGGGCCAACGTACTCTCGCCATCCGAGAGGGGACCCAGCCTCAACGCTGATCCGCTTCTTCACTTTAGCGGGCAGCACCTGCTCTCGATACTCCTCGCTCTGCAGATCGAACAGCTGCCAGCACACGAGCGAGACGACGCGCACCTTCTTCCCTTGCTGCCGAAGATTTTCGGCCGCAGCCTCGCACAGCGCGAGCTCAGTGCCTGTACCAATAAGAATGAGCTCGGGCAGGCCCTTCGCATCCGTGTTGTCGCTCACCACATAGCCTCCCTTCGCCACGCTCTCTGCTGAGGAGCCGGCGATGTTCGCAGCCACTTTCTGACGCGACAGGGACAAGATGGTGGGCGCATGTCGCCGAGAGATGGCGACCTTGTATGCGCCCGCCACTTCGTTGGCATCCGCAGGTCGCAGCAGAAACATGTCCGGAATGGCGCGCAATCCCACGAGCTGCTCTATGGGCTGGTGCGTGGGTCCGTCCTCGCCGAGACCAATGGAGTCGTGCGTCAGGATGTAGATCACGCCTGCTTCGCTCAGGGCCGAGAGACGCATCGCGTTTCGCATGTAGTCGCTGAAGATGAGGAACGTGGCCGCGATGGGGATGAGGCCCGAATTGTGGAGGGCCAGGCCGTTGGAGATTCCTCCCATGGCGTGCTCGCGGATCCCGTAGCGAATATTGCGACCTTCTGGGGTTTCCGCGGTGAAATCATCGAAGTCTTTCAAATAGACTTTGTTCGAGCTCGCCAGGTCCGCACTGCCGCCGATCAGACCGGGCAGAACCTTCGCCGCGGCGTTCAAGCAGGTCTCTGAGTATCCTCGTGTTGCGTCGACTTTCTCATCCTCTGGGAAGTGCTGCAGACATGAGGTAAACCCAGAGGAACATTAAAAAAGGTTTGACACATGACTTCCTGATCCTCAAGTAGATTTCTGCAAGTTGGGGAATGGGTCATGCACTTACAGGAAGAGATTTCTCCCAATCCTGAGGAAGGTTTCCGCTGATGAGCAGTTTAAATTCGCGGGCTTCTTCGGGGTACTTGGTCGAGTAAACTTCCAAAGCTTTGTTCCACTCTTCCTCCTTTGCCACGCCGTGCTTCGCATGATTTGTAAACTCCCTGGGACGGAGGATAAAAGCAACAAGGGAGATGAGTTATTCGCAACTTCGTTCAACTTTGAAATTACTGTACAGATTGATGATCCAACATCGGAAGCATTCTCGTTTGAGCAAGCTTACTCGTAGACCTGAGGGATGACGTAAAATGGCTCACGATCCTCCCAGTTGAGTTTCTCGTGCATTTGCTTCACGTCGTCCTCGGCGAAAGTGCCATGGTGAGCTTTGGCGGTGTTTTCCTTCACCGACTCCCTGCCAATGCGTGATTTCACCTGAGGCAACAGAGGTGTTTGAGATCCCGTGCTCATGTGCTCTGAATCATAGCCTTGGAATTATTACTCTTCAGAATGCGGGTAAAAGGGGTATGAACCTACTTGGATGAAAGTGGGCTTGTCACTCTTGGTTGCCTCAATGAGGACAGCGTCCTTGAACGAATTGATGTCGTGATAGATGTCGTCAATGACGACACGGTTCCAGCCGAGCGCCTCGAACCTCTTCCCCACATCCTCCGAGAAGGCCAAGGAAGTATCCCCGTCAATGGTGTTGTGATTGTCGTCATAAATGACCGTGAGCTTGTTGAGTTTCCAGTGCGCTGCGAGCGACGCGGCCTCGTTGGAAATCCCCTCCATCGCACATCCATCGCCCATGATGCAGAATCTGCACCACCAACATTTTTGAATCGGTACTGCCTCGTTGCCGTCGAAAAGAATGCATTCAAGAACCATAAATTCTTGTCGATTTTTTTGCAAAACTTACGTGCGGTGATCCACGATGACAGCATCCTTTTTGTTAAAGCGACCAGCCAAGTGCTTCTCCGCCAGAGCTAACCCCACTGCGTTTGCCACTCCTTGCCCCAATGGACCTACACCAATACTAAACGTCAAATTTCAAGCCCAGAAATAACCGAATCATCGTCCATGAGTTTGCGCAGTGGAAAAGTTTGGTTTGCCACAAGCGTACCAGTGGTGACCTCGATGCCGTCAGTAGTGACATTTTCAGGGTGGCCAGGAGTGCGACTGCCAATCTGACAGAGGCGCTTTAAGTCTTCGATCTGCATCATCATCATCAAACCCCGAATGCAGGTGAACATCGTTACTCATCGTCCAGAAACTATTACATTGTATGAAATCAGCTGGTTGATTCATTAATTACCTGAACCGAATCGTAACCCGAGAGATGCAATGTGATGTATTGCAGGAGGCAGCCATGGCCGGCACTGAGCACGAACCGGTCGCGGTTGAACCAGTTGGGGTTCTTGGGGTTGTACTTCATGGCATAACGCCAGAGCACATAACCAACTTCTGCCATGCCCAGAGGCAATCCCGGGTGCCCGGCCTTGGCGGTGTCCACTGCGTCCACGGTGAGCATTCTCATGTTGTCCACAGCGCGCTTATCAATCTTGGTCTGCAACCACTGGGCATCGCTCCAGTTCCCCTCTTTCCCTCCCATCTGCTACCCAAATTTTGTCAGAACTCAAATTGCGTTTGCAGCCTAAATTGGCTATTTGATAGAGAAGATGTGCATGAAGCTCTTGCATACCATGCGAGTTATCTCTGCTCTCCAAGCTTTGGAAGAGTCTTCGTGTGATGTGCTATTGCCATTCACCAACTGCGAGGGCACGCTCTGTCCTGACTGTGCCCCCGGTTGCCCTGTTTTTACTTGCTCCTCTTGAAGCGACTGCGAGGAATCAGCCCTCGCGCCCTGAGCCATCTTGTTTCTCCGACGGAAGCTGAGACTCTTGCCGTCTAGCTTCGTCGAACTCTCGGGTTTCCAATTTCCAGTGAGCTTTGGTGCTTGAACTCCCTGCACACAGAGGTTGCAGACTAACACAGTGAGATTGCCAATCTAGCGAAAGGATTTGACTCGTCTGTAACACTGAATCCAGTTCAGAAAGATCAAGGGCTATAAACTCGGGGGTGGGAGAGTACCTTAGACAAGGTGGAGAGCGATGGAGAGCTTCGCGCTGCTGCTCTGGAAACCACTGATTGACTAGAAGATCTGGAAGCGAGATTACTAACCCGCAACGTGACTTGATTGCCACTCATAGCCGCCATGGCTGCAGCTCCACCCTCCATTTGAAATGCCGATGGATCACTCTTCCGGAAAGCTCTCTGGTGTGCGAGGAAAATTAAGACTACACTGCCTTCGAATTCACGTAACACCCCTGACGTCTACTTTACGAAAAAAAATAGCGTTTAAGCTTAGATTCCGGTTAGAAAAACTGTACACGGAACTTGAATCGCTTGCGGCTTGTGACACAGGAGTGTTGTGAAAGGCCCGGTGCTTGCATGCAGGCATATTGGCGATAGGCTTGGAGCACCCACTTGTGCAAGGGAGCTGAGAAGCTGAGTGCATGCCATGTGTTTTGCCAAATGGAGTCTCCGTGAGACCACCACGTGGACTTAATGTCCTCTGTTTCAGTGACGCCTGATCACTTTTAGGGGAGGTGGAAAGTTCCCTTGCAGGAGCCTGGAGTCGTGTGGGATAGGGTTTGAGCTTGCCCGCAAATGAACGAGAGTTCAGAATGGAGACGATTTGAGGAACGCGATTTCAAATTTCTTTTTTGATTTTTAATTTTTTGACACACTTCAAATTTCCATAATATGGATCCTTGTACCTCTTGGGACGATTATGAAGGGCCGGATTTCCTAAGTTAATCATGCTTCACTCAATCTCAGTGACTCAGAACTGATCGCAAATTCACAATTTCACGAATAAGTTGGAGCACCAAACATTTGAGGGCATGTGAATTAGGGTTTGAATTTCACAACCCAACACTCATGCACATCTCTTGCGAATTTCCAGTGTATTAGCCTACTCCTGGGGTCCTCTGATTCTTTCTGGCATGAACCCTATTCCTTTGCGTAAGTAGCAGCAATACTCAGAAGCAGTTGATGAAGCTCCTCGGGAGCCGAGAAGAACGGACTATGGTCCGCCTCGAGATGCAGAACCGCCGCGGGAGGATTCGCAGCAATGTACCGATCTTGGAAATGGGGTTTCGTCGCTTCGTCAAGCGACGTCCGAATATAAACCCGCGGGACTCTGTAGTATCCCTTCTCCGTGAACGTCGTGGCGTCGTCGCCCATAATTGGAATGCCTTTCAATCGCTTCGACGCAAATTCCACGTCCTGCGACCACAGAAAAGCACAAACAATCACAATCAATAAGGTTGAAATCCTAAACCAGATGTAGCGTCTCATTCAACATCGTGAATATTTCCTCCATCAAAAGGGACAACAGAATATGCATGCACATACTTCCACCAAGGATACAATTTTATACTATTGTACCATTACGAAGACTTCAAAATGAATGTCAAATGGTATATGCTTGAATTCACAAACTAAATGCGAGAAGGCAGTTGCACCGACCTCGGCGGAGCAGCAATTGTAGTAATATTGCGTCACGACCTCCAAGGACGGCCACATCGAGGTCGGCGGGTTCTGCTCCCCATTCCCGAAGTGGAACTGCGCATCTTTCGAAAGGTGGGGGAACATCTCCTCCGCGACTTCGCCTTGCGCCATTCCGCTTGTGAGCATGGCGGCCGCCAAGTAGACCGTCACGTGAATCTTCTCCGGGTACCGTTCCGTGGCGCGTGCCACCGTCGTGCCTCCCATACTGTGACCCACCAGCACCACCTAATGAAGGATCGGGAACGACCTCAGTCAGTCCAGTGGGAGGCGACGATGCAACGCATCTCACAAGAAGCTAGAATTCATGAGATTCTTAGATTGATTCCCTCAATCTCAGCTCAGCAATTCAGACGTGATCACAAAATCCATCAATTCTTTGATGGCGCAATCCAAGAGGAATTAATAATGAGGTTCTTACATCGCCCACATCTCACAAGAAGAACTGATCAGATTCGAGGCGGACCTTGTGATCAGCGGGAAGAGACTCCAGGAAGGCGTAGAGAGGCTGGTTGTAGTGGTCGAACGAAGTCACGTCGTCGGCGTCCACGGTACTGTCGCCAGCACTCACCAGGTCGAGGGCGGTGGCGCTGTAGCCGGCTTGATGGAGGCGCTGCAGGGTCTTGAACCAGCACCAGGCACCGTGCTGCCCGCCGTGCACGAGCACGAAGGGGGAGCGCTCAGCATTCTCGGGCTTCGGCTTCGTCGCCTCCATGGACACCCTAAACCCTGTGGAATCTGTCCTCGGCTACCAAGCGACTTCGAAAGACAAGCAAGGGTTGTGAGAGTCGAGTTTAGCACATTGGAGTCGTCACTAGATTTTTGAACAGCAATTGGGCAATCTAACAGCATAGCAAGAGCATGATGGCCAGTGGTTCTCGAAGAAAGACCATTCCGTCGAATCACCGAGACACTGTCTGCCGGTTTTCTGGAATGGATTCCTGTGCGCCCCCCAGTCTACTTTACCCAGTACCAATCAGGCACAGGTCTCCTCGTGTACGAAAGCAAAGGAATCTCCATCATTGCCAATCTATGAACTCCGTCTATGCAGAGAAAGAAGTCAATTTAAAAAAGAGAATGAAAAGTAGTTTTACCTCATCCAAGGCAACTGTACTTAATTTCATAGTGTATAAAGCTATTCAAATTTTCTGTATAGGATTACTTCCTGATTCGTATTAGTAGTTATTGAGACAGTCGCTAGCCTCCTTCGTCTTACTTGAGGGATGCTTAACGTAATGAATTCACTAATGGAAAAAAAAATTAATACTATGTCCTTAATGTTGGCCTCATTGAAGCATTTGACTCCATTCCTTTATGGATTGATTTCGAACCTAACCTAACAAAAGACAGAAATCGTGAAGCATTGAGAGACTATGGTAGTCACATTGCTGAACAGACATAAATTGCCTTTCTGTTTTATTTTTTTCAGTTTACTTGGATGTGCTTCAAGTAACTTACTCACAGTAAGCTCTTGAAAGCATTCCTAATCCCACCCACTGGACGCCAGGACTCTTAGGGTTATAGGAGCTCCTAATATTCTAACTTTTTCAACGTTGGCAGCTTGGACAAAATTCGCCATATGGCACATTCAGTTTCTTTCATTCTATACAACATTAGAAGCTGCCACTCACATTCTCTGATAACTAAAGCTTGGACGCTGTCACTCGGTCACATTCTTCATTAAGTACGTAACATTGGAAGTTAGAGGCTGTCACTCACCTTAAGAAGAATTTTCCATGTTCGAATCGGATCTTCAGGCTTTGAGATTGGAGATCGTCTTCATGTTTCCGAAGTGGAGATTCATCTTCCTCTACAAAATAAAATTCAGTCCGAATGGTGGAACTTCAAAGTACTCCTGCCATCAGCCTATCATTCATCCTCCAATTCCAACATTGGAAGCACCCAGCGTTGAGCATTTTGAATCAAGAACTACACCGAAACCAACGAATGCATCAATCAGTTTGCAGATAGATGATCATCTTGGGATTCCAAATACGTTCGACCAATTTGTCATGCAAGCTCACGCACATCGTTACTGCTCTAAGAACCTCTTCCTCAGCTAGATGACAGACAGGTACTGCAATGTCAACCTCAACGAAACTAACGAAGCTGGAAACCCCAAACCCTAAAAAACCCTATGAATTCGTCACCTACGCCCTCCAATATGTAGGTTTTCGAAACAGTAATTGACTTCCAATGTATCCCCATTGTGGCCGATGCTGCACGTTAAATTCTGATCTCATGCAGGGATGCAAAGCTCCTATTTAAAGGTCCACTTGAACTGTAATCAATTCCTTTCCGAGTAATCGAGCAATTCCGATGCGTGAGGGTCGGAACAGTTCTGACCCTGCTGCTGGCATTGCCAACTCATAGGTAAGGGAAGAGAATAAGTCATCAGTTCCCAGAACCCACTTTCACTATGGAAAAGATCAAATTGAGAATAATAAGCACTGTGCTAATTGGGAAGTAAATAACGGTAAGTTAGTGCCCAACTCCAATTAGCCTAACCTAAACCCTAAACCCTAAAAAACCCTAAACCCTACCATGTCGATTCGACACTTGCAATAAAACCCCAGACCTGGGAGTGAGAAATCCAAAATAGATCGAACGTCATGTGCGAGCTATCAACTTTCGACAAACGACAAGCAGAAAGCAAAAAACGTGTTTTCACGCTTCGTTGACTGAAGGTGCAGTTGAAAAGTAAAAGCCGTGATACTTTTCACGTTGAAAAAATATGAGTAAACAAGAACAAGTGCTCCCGGGGGGGCTCGAACCCACGACCTTCGGCTCATAAGACCGATGCTCTAACCAACTGAGCTACGGGGGCTATGGTCACATATCACCGTCGGATCCCGGGATGAGCACTTCAAATCAAATCTTCCATTAAATAGTTCAAATAACACCCCTCGGCTGAACTACACAGGGCAGGGGCACGAGAGCCCTAACCCTAACCCTAACCCGAAGAATTGCTGATCTTAAAACACAGATACAAAACCCTACGAGACTCCTAAACCCTGAACTAAGAAAGAATTACAAGCTAGCGCTGTAAAGAATACCGTGCCCCACGAGAATTGGCGAAAGCGTTTCTGTCGTGGACTCCCGGCAGCAATACAATGGAAGACACTGCAAATTCCATCCGGCATCTGCAAAGGGAATGCAAACAAGTGATTAAGTTCGAGCCGAGCAATCCCCTGTCTGCGGCTACAACGGATGCAAAGAAGATTGTTAAGTTACAGCGTGAAATCAAATACTGTAGAAAGATTATCGTGGAGTAAACGAAAGACGGATCACTGATACGGTACACGTGAGAAGACGTGACAGGAGCATGAGTTGTCGAATACCTGCTCGTTGCATTGCGATTCTTCAGTCTCTGATAAAAACATTTTCAATACCTATGGGACTAATTTAAAAGAGAAGGAGGCCAACCAAACAGTCAAGCAAGAATGAAACGCGAGAATGAAAATAAGACTACCTTGCCCTCAGAGCATTGGCGATGGCGTTCTCTGTTTCGGGAAAGCTGCAATTCCGTTCGGGATTTCTGAAGGAATGAAGAGATGAACTGAACGAAAGCAGAAAGTTCAAGCCAAGGAATATTTCATAAGTCATTTGGTTAAGTCAATTTTGAAAAAAAAAGAAGAAAAAAAAACATTTGAAAAACCCATTTAATTTAATTTAATTTATGGGCGGTCAAAGAAAAAATTCTATACCTTCCTATTCTAAGGTGGGTACATTCATACTATGCATAGTTATTGTTATTAGCTTGTTTAGATTTTCATGCACTCTTGTTGGTAAGTGAAAGCATGTTCCAATGCACCAAAAGAACGTTGGATTTGGATCCCATATGCAAAAGTTATTAACAGTCAAATTCAATTTCTAAAAGTACCATCTATAGTCTGCAAACATGACTAATTTTGGAAATGTATGTGCATTGTAGATGGCGCTTTTAGGAACATGGCACTTTTAGGTGTACCTACCTTACCAGCATTCTTAGAACATTTTTTCCATAATTTGTGGGAAGGCTACACCCGTAGAAAAGGGGGGCTATTCTTGCGATAATAACCTTTTTTTGGGAAAAGAGGGAAAATAAAATGCTTGAGAAAATGTTGTAATTTGACTCCCATTTTTTTCTGATAGTATGGAAGATGCTACTATTGTGAAATTCACAAGATGACTCATGGCTAATTTGTCTTTTCCTTGATCATTGGAATGGCTAAGTAGTGCATAAAACAATCTTGAGAATAATAATCTCTTGGGAAGTGTTGAGCAAAATTGTTCATGGTGTAATTGTGAGTGATATTGCAATGGACAATTAGACAATTATATTATCATTTTTAAATCACTAACAAGGGAGTTGAACCCTTCTTGCCAAATGGCAAGATTACCTAATGCAGTATTAGTACTCTGCACAACAAACAAACAAAAAACAAGCTACGTCAATAGTAAAGGTTAGAATTTAAAACAATTGTCATTGAAGTTGAAGGAGGCGCAACTGTCACTCCAAAACAACAAGGTAGCAACATCAGAAGTTGAAGACATCCAATTATAGCAATACAACAGCAACAGTCTTCTATTCTTCTCCTACCAGCAGTATCAATTCTGAACCCAAATAAAAAGAGCAACAACAACAGTCTTCTCCGAAGCTTGATCCCAGGTAGTAAAAACTCTAACTTTAAAGTGAATATTTGATTGAAGTGCAAGGTTGGCAAAACCTCATAAAAACTAAGGAAGAAAACAAAAGCACCAAATGGAAAGGATACTTTTGTGCACACTATAAGAAAATGGGGGTATAAATGACTTGTCCACAATGACTTCACCAACAACAATGACTGCAAAATGACTACAAAATGACTATTTTGCAGTCATTGTTGTCGGTGTAGTCATTGTGGACAAGTCATTTATACCCCCATTTTCTTGTAGTGGAAAGTACTACTTCACAGTTCACATGTCACCTTGCTGGGTAAGCTTTACAGCATCTCTCCAAGAATTTACAACTTCTTTGTGAAGAAAATTCTCTAAAGAGAAATACTTTTGCCCAAACATACAGACAACAAGGGACAAGTGTTTATCCAATCTATTTTTGTGACAAGATTTTAGAAACTTCAAAGTAGAAAAGCACCTTTCAATCTCTCATCTTCCACAAAGCCAAATATCAAACAACAGTTGATCTCAACAAGCTTAAAATACTTAGAGATAAACTTAAACAAGTGGTGGAATTGCCTTAGTTTCTGCTACAATTTGATGATTGGGTTGACATCCAAGGGTGGCCTATAAGCAATGGTACAATTTGCCTTCATTGTCACTTTGAATAAGCCTTGTTGTAAATCTAATTCACAAGCACTTAACATTGGAAGGGCGGTATATGTTTTGCCACCTTCATACAAAGGCAACCCTTTGTTGACTAGTTGGGCTTCACAGTAAAACTTTTTCAAAACAACCAAGTGCTTTGGAAAACTTTCATCTGTCCCATCTTGGCTCTTGTACTGGGGATAAATAATCCCAAAAGCGTTAAGAAGCTCTTGGTGTAGAAAATGGTGATCTAGCTCATCGGATAATGATTGGGCAATATTTGCCAAGTAAGAGCATGAACACAACATAGTAATCAAAAAATTGAAAGAACTAAGTGAAGTATTTTCAGCATTCAATAATCACAGATACAAAGAAGTTAACAACAAACTCAAATGATAGATATAAACAAGTTAATAAACTCTAACACAAATCAAAAGAACTTAATAAATTCTAACACAAATGAAAAAAACTGAATCAATTCAAATACAAATCAAAAGAACTTAAGAAACTCAAATAGATATTAAAACAACTTAAAAAACTAAAAGAGAAATAATAACAAAGAAAAAAACTAAAATCCATATTCAAAAACAAATAAAAAGATAAATACAAATTTAAAAAAGGAAAAAAATGGGAAGCTAACTAAAATGCCAAAGCAAGAGTAAGATTCTAAGGATAAAGAAAAAAAATAGGAAAATGATTGAAATCATACTTGCAATTGTCTTTCAATGTTCTCATGGACATGGTGAAAATCTTGTTGTGTCACAAAAATGAGTTCACCGGTTAGTTTGTTGTAACAATGTATGTAGACATGTGTCATGTCCAAGTCAAAGAATAAATGGTCAATCTCTAAGTTGTCTGGCACCTCATGCCACTACATTTGAATATCTTTGCATTCCAAATTTATTAGTTCACTATATTGAGGAAAGTAAGATCTACTGAAAATAGTGGATTCGTCTATAAACAAGTGTGCAAATTCATACTAGCAAAACTTAATAGCTTGCATGAAATCACAAACGAAGATGTCTCAACTTTGAAAAAGCTTGATGAGACAATGCACCACATACACCAATAGGATGAAACATGCCAAAGAAAGCAATGTCTCAATGTCAACAAACAAATCAAAATTATCGACAGTATCGGCCACTATTTTCTGACTAGGACCTCATGTCATATCTAAACCCATTTTGAAGAGCAAAGTAATGTACTTCACTATGATCCACAACATTGAATTCCTTGTGGATATCCAACAAGTATCTAGGTTACGTAACATTTTGTTACCCTTAGTTTCCATAAGGTTTGCCAATTTTTGGTTGCTTGTTGCTATAGGAAAAATAATCGTAGACAAACCACTAGTAGAAAATCTAGCGTCCAAAGTCACAGAAAAGTGTTCATTTTGGTTGTTCAATTTTTTAAAATTTGGACGTGTTAATTTGGGTAATTATCAACAAAAATTTGTTGAAAAATTAACAAAAAATTGTAATCGTCAACAAAAGTTTGTTCAAAATTAACAAAAACTTGTTAAATTTTTTATCAAAAAGTTGTTGATTGCCAACAAAAGCATGCTAATTTATTAACAAAAATTTGTTAATTTTGTCAATGATTTTTTAAATTTTAAGAAAAATTGAGATTATTATGAAGAGTGCCACATCATCTGGATTGCCACGTCAACACCTGCCATGTCACTTGAATTAACACATCACCCGACCCCACCATGTTATCCAAACCGCCATCTCATCAATGCCCACAACCTAAGTGAAACCACCTCCAACAAGGTCTGAACCTTGGACCTCATGGTCCAAGGTACTCACCATCACACCATGCATAGTGTTCCTTGAACACAAAAGAAGTAAGTTTTCTTTTATAAAGTTTCTTCTTGTTTTTCTTGTTTTTCTTTAACTATGTTAAGATCAGTAGCTTTTGGTGGCCATTTAGACATGGGAAAACAACCTTTTTGAAAATTCTTCCAACTAAGAAAAGTTGGAATATTCAACTAAATTTCATCTCCAAAAATCCGTTTGAGATTTAGAGTTTCCAATAAAAATTTATGGGCAAAAATCAGAGAAGGGTTGGAATGAACAATGTATTTGACACTTTAACCCCTAAGCACTCAAGCGACCATTTTCTGGTCGCTGCTTGACTTCGGGCAGAATTTTCGAGCAAAAAAAAAACTTTTTTCAAATTTTTTTTTTTCAGTTTTGAAAAAATTGGGTTTTCTTTCAACATTGATATTCAAAACTAAGATCAGTACGGTCAAGCAAAAGTTATAGCAAAAAAAAGGAGAAATAGTACAAAGTGTCTAAAATTGCTTAGTGTTGAAAAACTTACTATTTGGGGGAATTACTGATGCTCTCATTAGTAAATACTTTTTATTTTTTTACAAGTCAATAAAAACCATAATTTTGACCAATCAAAAAAATTTCAGATCATAAAAATAGAAATTGTATTTTTGGTGAATTTTTGAAGTTATATCTTCAAAATTCATTTGAAGAGAATCTATAAATATTTTTAAAATTTTGATCATATGTATACTTTCTACTTTTTGTGCTTTACATTATCTTCTTTGATGCTAACTTCAAAAAAATTGTAAAGCTTATATTTTATAGCACATTTGTATTTTGTCTTAATCCCTTGGGCTTTTAGAGGTTGAATATTTTTCATTTTTCTATAAATCAATAAAAAACACAATTTTGACCAATCAAAAAAAATTTCAAATCCTAAAAATAGAAATTGTATTTTTGGTGAATTTTTGAAGTTATATCTTCAAAATTCATTTAAAAATAATCTAAAAACATTTTTTTTACTTTGACTGTATGGATACTTTCTACTTGTTGTGCTTTACATTATCTTCTTTGATACTAACTTCAGAAAAGTTGTAATTCTTATACTTTATAGCACATTTGTGTTTTGTCCTAACCCCTTGGGCTTTTAGGGGTTAAAAACCCTTCGTTAATTTTTGCCCATAAATTTTTATTGGAAACTCTAAATCTCAAATGGATTCTTGAAGATGAAATTTAGTTGAATATCCCAACTTTACTTAGTTGAAAGTTTTTTCGAAAAAGTTATTTTTCTTTGTCTAAATGGCCACCAAAGGCTGCTAATTTTAAGGAACACTAAATTTTTAATGTACACACAATCCTCATTGCTACTTTTAGTTCTTATAAAAATGTAAAAATGTTTGAAATATTCACAAACTCATTTTCACATTTACTCACTAAAAAGGATATCTGTAAAAAAAAAAAGTGAATTTTTTATAATGATTTACAATTTGTTGTCTTAAGGTGAAAACACATAAGATTAGTATTTCAACACAATTTGAAAAGAAAATATAGCTTGAAGTTCAGGTTTTGCCAATCTTAAAATGAATCTCCTAATTCAAAAATGGTTTAGAAACTTTTTCAATAGAGAACAAAAAAACATTTCAAACTCCTCTAAATCAAAATAGGAAATTAATAACTAGAATCTTTTTTTATTGAATGAGGTTGTTCAAATATTAAAATTAACAAAAATACTTGGTAAGCATTTGTAGATTGGTATTAAATCAACTCAAATTTACAATAAATGTAGTATGTACTTTCAAATAAATTTGACAATTTATTATTAAACTAAACATCATTTTCTAGTAGTATGCATGTATACACTTTTAGTTTATATAAAAAAAGTTTAGGGTTAAATTTTTTTAAATGTATATATAGGAAAAATTTGTATTTTAATTTAGTTTTAGTGGTGAAAATTTTAATAAAATTCAACATATTCTAAAAAATTGACAAGCATTTTGTTAGGGGATGGATAGTCATTACTAGTTTTTCAATAATTTGAGATTTAGAATCCAAAGTTTTCTTGCATTTTTGGTAATGTGTTTGCAAATGGAATTTAATTCTTATTTTCCTTTGAAATTTTCACACAACATAGAGTCAAATTATATCCTATCGTCAAATTTATATCAAAAAAGATAAAATTATAAAGATATAAAAAAAACTATAGATAAATAGTTAGCTATAGATGTATATCATTTTATTGTAGTATATCTTGAATACATAATTTAATACTTATAAATGGCTATGACATGATTGTCAATATATAATAGAATTAAAATTTTCAGTTTTATAAATTTGAATAATAATATTCAATAGTTCAATTCAACTTTTAAAATATTCAAATTTTAGTGCTATACAATGTAAAACTTAAACATGATCAAATTATTTGCATGAAATTTGATATAGATTTTGAATTCCATTAGAATTCTAATGAAATTCAAAATGAAATTTAAAATAGTATTATCTCATATGAAATATTTTAATAAAATTTAGATTTGATGTTCTATTTCTTCGTTTGTTATAATTAGTTATAATGGACTTCATAAACTTCTAATTATAAATTATTCTTCCAAATTCAAATATATTCTAATAGATGTTTAAGTTGAAGATTCTAATAGATTTTTAGAAGATGTTAAAAAGATTCCAAAAAGATTTTAAATCAGATTCTTAAAAGATTTTGAATCAAAATTTCAAAAGATTCTAAAAAGATTTACTAAAAGATTCTTCAAAGATTCCAAATCAAAATTTCAAAAGATTTCAAATCAAATTTTCAAAAAGATTTACTAAAAGATTCTTCAAAGATTCCAAATCAAAATTTCAAAAGATTTCAAATCAAATTTTCAAAAAGATTTTCAAAAGATTTTCTAAAGGATTCCAAATCAGATTCTCCAAAAGAATTCAAATCAAAATTTTAAAAAGACTCTCAAAAGATTCCCTAAAAGATTCTAAATCAGATTCTTAAAGATTCTTTAAAAATTCAACATATTTTTGTTGATTTTGTCATTGCACTATTCATCAACAAAAACAATGATACATTTTTGTTAATCTATACAAAATGAACAAAAACTTGTTGATGTTGTCACTGCTAGTATCCAAATCAACAAAATTTAAGAAAAAATTGTTGATGTTTTGCTAATTTGGTCACTATTGTTCTACTAGTGGAGGCCGGTGTAATGGCTTCTAATGTTTATATAGTCTTAGATCAATTGGTTGAGATGGTCTTTGAGTCTACCTCCATGAATGTACAAGAAGTCATATACGGGACTTTGTTGATGGACAATTCAACTGCATCTGATTCTAGTTTTTGGAGCCAAAATGACTCATCGGTAGGTATTTTCAATATGAGTTATGCGGACATGGCTACAATTGTCTGCCACCAAATGGATATGGAGATGGAAATGGCCTACAAGAATTCCATGCTGGCGGTAGCATTTGAGTAATCCACTACTATAGAATGTAGAGTGCTCTTCCTCTAATGACAGCTTGACCATAGCGTTTGCTAATACATTCTATGTCATTCTTGAGTCCCTTTTGTTCCAACAAGCCTTGACGGAGGATGAATAGTATTGTGATTTTTGTTGGAACGAGGATAATGAGGCCAAAGATGACGTGGGGATGAGTTCTTGGATTTATTAGATAGAATTCCTAGACAGAAAATTAGCTATACTAAAAAGGATATTTAGTGTTGCATTACATTTAGTGTAATTACCACCCTACCCACATCATCATGGTGATGTGGCTACATTCATAGCATTCTTAGCATTTGGGAACTCATAGTCTTCTAAAACGACCAAAAATCTTCTTATGTTGGCTTTTGTTCCCTTCTCTCATCTCCTATTCTAACACTAAATGTAAATTTCTTCATATTTCAGATTTATCATAGAATATTTTTAGTGTTGAAATTAGATTTAATGTTACTTACTTTAGTAGGGTTAATGATATTTAGTGTCATGGTTCGTAAATAGTGTTGCTAACACTAAATATCTTTTTTAGTGTAGTTTATCGCTTTCGAATATGTATCAAGATATAGAACTAGCTAATAATTGTTGAATAGAAATATTTGTAGTGGGTTCTACCACTTTCGCTCTACGAGAAGCAATCTATATTTCCATGTTTCTCTTCGTAAAAATTAAGAAATACCTATTCAGTGACAATCTTCTTTACTGGCCTTTTGAATGAGTCACCAATGACTATATGTTGATGTTTATGAAGTGTCATTTACGTTGATGAAGTGTTGCTGAAATTTAGGCATGCTTGTGGTGTTCAAATTGTCATGGTAGCCAAATATATGTGGAGTCTTGGTGCTTCCTGATTATTCATCTCGACTTTCGCCATGTCAACGATAGTAGCACGTGAGTATGAAAGTGTAAACATGTGAGCCTTGAAAATACATATATAAGTGGATATCATGCAACCATTGAAGGTATTTATAATAAAAACACTTATAATATTCTTGCTTGATACGGAGTATGATGCTCGTTCCCTTGCACGACATTCAAAAGCAATCCACAGATAATCAATTCTCTGAAAATTTTATTGAAGAGTTTCTCCACCCAGCAATCGACGGTCACTTGCAAACAAGTGTGTAGAACCGGTGCTTAGTAGCAGCATACGTTACGCTGTGCTACGAGGCTGCTACTATAAAGGAATCTTAAAGCTATCTCCAACATCATTCTATTATCCAAGGAACCGTACCTACTGTGTCTAGGAATTCTCGAGGAAAACTTGGAGAAACTAGGAGAGCTGAAACTCAAGTAGGGATATCATCTTTCTCTCACTACGGGTCCTATTTCTCAATTTCCATGGCAATAGCTTGTGCTGCCTTCGCTTTGGTCGTTGCAGAAAGCTTCATCCTCTTCTTACCAACCTTGAAAGCTTTCTTTTTGATTTGCTTGCCCACCTTGCCCACCTTGCCCACCTTCCCGGAATCAACCTAACAACAATCAATAAGTATGTCAGTGCATCATAATCAAAACGCAATCTATGCAGCAAAAATACAACGTTCAGTTTGCAGACATCGGAACAATATTGAGAAAATTGCGATTACAAAACAATCGAATATGAAATAAATTCGTCAGTTAGCAAACCTGCTCCTATACTGAACCCTGTTACAAATAGCACCTCATCTATCATATACTTGGTCGGCCTTCAATTAGCGACTGGTGTAAGACTTGGTTAAATGTCTATAAGTATCATGAATGGAGTTGTATACTATCACTTCTAGTGGTCTACAACCTTTCAATTCGAAATTGCATAAGAAATTCATGCTAATTACAAAAATCCGATCTCCACAAAAATGTACGAAAACCTCTCACTACTCTACATGCCTCTCAATTTTACTCTCCTACATAAGCTAAAATGGTTGAATTGACAGCAAGAGAATTCTCTATTTTCTTGTATGATAATGCATTGAGAATTTCGATGCAGGAGAGAACTTCAGAACCCACAAACCCAACACTTATGCGATTAGAGTTCGGAAATTCCATCATACCTTCATACTGTTTTCTAATTTAGCTTTCTGCTTTTCTGCTTTCTTCGCCTTCTTCTCTTGCTCCTCCTTCTCACCTGCACCAAGGAACAGAAAAGAGCTTTTCAGAAACAACGCAGATTCCAGTTCACTTCGAATCCTGTCATTGCCAAGGTGATCCTCATTCTCACACGTACCAATACGATTGATACATACTGATTTCGACAATGGCACCTTAAAATCACAACACATGTTGATTTTAAGTCATCGGCCAGGGAAACTTTGATTCCTTGTAGCTATGCATATGATTTCCAAATAACACATTCTTTGGTGCTTTTAATGCTTTAAAATCCTCTCTTCTAGATAAAATCAGACCAATTTAATAATGGTAAACCCTAAACCGATTCTTGGTTTGTTACCTTAACAGTAGAGAAGCAGCAAGCAGCACGTATTAAGCAGCAAAGAAGCGTCCCACAAGATACAAATGCACTCTCACGACTGCCATAATTGTCCGAATTACGCACCCATTAAAACCCTAACCCTCTACAGTAATTCCTTTCAACATAGAAGACCAGATTCCTTGCCCCAAAACTCACGAATTCAGGAAATCTTCGTATCATGCAGGTACCAGATACGAAGAACAAACTACACATCAGCCTCTTCAATCCACAAACCACCCAGTACTACCCTAATCCTCTACTGCAGTGCTTTCAATACAAGAAACCATATTCCTTGCAAACGTACTCAAATATTCAAAGGGATCTCCAGTCATAGAGAAAACAGACGCAGAAGACTAATTACAAATTAAGCCTCCTCAGCCCACGGATTTTCAAACCCTAATTCTCAGAAATGATACTGTAAGAGTTAATGAGTATAGTCCCTCAATAGCACCCTAATCCTCTACTGCAGTACTTTCAATGTAGGAAACCATACTCCTCGCGAACGAACTCACATACTCAAAAGGATCTCAAATCACAGAGGGCCCAGACACAGAAAACAAACTAAAAACTAGTCTCCTCAGCCCACGAGTTTTTCTAATTCCTAATTTCTCGGCAAATGCCACAGCCAGATCAATCGGTTTCCTCATGTCATGTGGGACTTACGTTTGAGATCGAAGGTGTGCTGCTTCACGCGCGTGCTCAACTTATTCTTCTTCGACATTTTTCTCGATCGACAACGATGGACGGCGAACTCCGATGAAGTGTGCAAGGGCAACGCTGACGTTCGGAAGATCAAGATTTTTAGGGTTTTGTGACAAGGCCGTTGATGGACGGATGAGAAGCGCCTTCAATACTGAGTAGTTCAATGTATGAACTCTGTGGGTTGCTACAGTATTCATTGATAACTTTTCATCCGATTTAGAAATCGCTGGTGTAGAGCCCTAATTTCAGGGCCTGCTTTCCTTGCAGTACATTTTTTGTTGCCAATTTATTTTTTGCAACCCCTGATTTGAAAAGCTTAGTGTAGAAAGAACCATGAGAAAACAAAATTTGTGATTAAAAAATGGAATTACTGTGAAAACCCAAAATCCCAGAATAAGTCGCTTCCAATACCATCCTCTTGTTGTGCTAAAGCATGATCTGAAAAATAGATCATGATATTAATCCCTCAAGGATGGGCTATTGACCATGAAAATCATCCCTTTGATTATGGTGAGAATCATTGACTTCAAAGAATGAAAAAGTATTCAATGGAAGTCATGTTATTGAAGAAGACCTCTCCTTTTCAGAACAAAACTACAACAATAAGTAGTTGCACATCTGTCCTACTAGAATAATTCTTTGTTACTTCCATTGGATTTTTTTTTAATGTTAGCATTCAAGGGTTAAAAGTCAAGAAACCCAAATGTTAACATGAAATTATATCTCATAATAAGGAATGACAAAGCCTCCTTTGGGAGTGGTTAGAATTTAAAAAGTTGTTTAGATGAGGTACCTAATTTGAATTTCTTAAACTCTAGAAGGACATTTTCATTTGCATTGGTGGGCAATTGCAATCCAAGGAATCTACCATAGTGTTTCTAAGGCAATTAAATAGGAAAACAACTTGCAACAAACAACTTCACACATGGTGCCACTTTAAACTCCCCCTCTATCTTGAACAACCTCAAAAAGATGCATCCTCACCTAAGCACCTACCGACTCTATACCAATTTTCCAAAGGCAATGAAATTTCAAAGCAATTTGACCAAATTCAATGTTTGCACATAGAAGGGGGAAAATACAACAATTTTAAAAAAGAGTTGTTGACAATTACTTAGTTCGTACAATTCTTTTTATTTCGTAGACAAAAGGCCTAAAGAACAACAAATGTCCTTTAAGGTTTCAAAATATAATGAACTGAATTAATATGATTCCTTAGTGGCCTAATGCAAGCCCTCTAATCCAATGCAAATGCTCACCCACATGACATCTCCCTTATAGACTTTTATCTTATTAATTTTGCATCCAATCTTCTCCTCAAAGTGCCCTTTCTTTGGCCACTTGCCTTCCCTTCATTATTGGTCTGTTCTATAGATCACCTTTTTTTATACCTAAATTAGCCCTTTAAGTTGCCTATTCAATTCAATTTTGTTGCTTGCATTGGATTTAACCCTTTAAGGTCCGCGCATCCAAAAAGTGGATGCGCCTTGGTCAACCCTGATTGTAACTTTCAAAATATCCATTATTGGTGTATATTTTAAACTAAGAACATGAAGCTTGACAAGTTTTCCTTCTATTCCATTTTGAAAATTTTGAAAAATGTCAAAAATTGAAAGAATTATTGCAACTGAAAGCTCCATATGTTAGAATCCAAATAACACAGTATAGTGTGTTTTTAATTCATATTTTCTCTTTAAAAAATGGAATTTGAATTTAAATTATAGAATTATATTTTTCATTCTATCCTTGATTTATAGTAAAAATTACAAATTTTTCTAATATATTTTCTAATTGATATAATTTTATTTCCACCTTTAGCTTAAGAAAATAACAATAATTTTATTTTTCCATCAAAATTATTGAAAAAAACAGAATAAATATAAAATACACTTTTCCACTAGTGAAAAATATCAAAATTTTATACATCAATTAAATAAAAGGATAAATTTGGTTTGATAGTTGAATTTGACTTCAAGGTCTTTGTTGTGGTTGTTTTGGATGTAAAAAATAAAAGAACCAACTGAAAAATTTTCACACTAATTCCCATTGCTACTTGTACCACTTGTGAAAAATTCAAATAATTTGGATTGTTTTTTCTATTTTTACTTATTTATGTTCAATTTTTGCAACAAAAATGATAACAATTATAATTTTTCACAAAACAAATTGAAATTTCTCATAGTGATATATAATTCTTAGTTTCAAGTAATAAAAATATAATATTGTTGTTTGAACACAATTTAGAAGGCCAAATTTAGTTTAGACATGATGTTTGACCATTTCACAATGGATCAAGACGTTTAGGGGTTAACATAATGACACCTACACTCATGTCTACATTTCTACATTGTGTCAATACTAGCCTATTATTCCAAAGCATCGTCACCTCTACCACCCTTCCTTTTCTATTGCTAAGAGGGGTTAGCCGCAATATATATGCCCTAAGACACCTCACTCCATTAGAAACTATTGAATTTAAGAAGAGATTTTGTAAATATCAACAAAGCTCTATATCAAAGACTAATTCTATATCAATTCATAAGATGAAATTTGAGGTCTCCAAGAGATTGTGAGTTCCTACAGTTTGGAAATGTAGAAAGTATATGAATCTAATGTGGTCGCAATTGTGCCACATCATCAAGAAAAATTTGAAAATAAAAATGGATTTTTTTAAAATTTTAGGATCCTCCATTTTTATTTTTTATTTTTGGGTAAATGCTAGCATGTAGGTAGCTTGCTGTTTTAGAGACTGTTGTAAGAACAGACCTAAAACAACCCTTTGGGGGCCTCAAATTTCATCTAATGTATTTGAAATTGAAGATGCACAACGTATCTAAAAGCTCAAAATCGTTTAAAGAACTACAAATATTTCTAAATGTAGTGATATATTAGTCTAAAGTTTTTAGATTTACAAATTATCAATTAGTAAAGCACACAATTTGTTTACATTATTTCTTGAAGCTAGACCATCATTAGACATTAGAGGTCAATTCTAAAAAGGAACTTTTGAAGTTGATTCTAACCCAAAAATTCACCAACCAAGGGTACAAAAGATTTTGAGTTTGCAAACTCAAGAATAGATACTTAGAAATGTTCATATCCATAAATTATAACGTTTCAAATTTTTTACTCACAAAATTGTAAGTTAATATGTAAGAATTCTTCAAATTTAGAAATCTTGTGATTTTCAACTCACAAATTTGAGAGTTGAGAGATTGTAAATTGTACAAACTCAAAAATATATATTGACAATTCTTTCAAGTATTACAAGTCCCTTTGAATTTTTGGTAGTTTCCTAAAATTATAACAATAGTCACTTGGTAAAAAATTATTATTATTTTTTAGAATGAATAAAATAAATTTAATCATGTATTACATCAAAATATTACCTCATTCAAATGTTCAAGCATCCAAAAGTTTCAAGGTTTACAAGTTATAAGTTTTTGAGATATAAAAACTTTGCTTCTGTTGTCATTCATTAAAAAATGGCAACTAACCTTCTCCAAGTAGAAGCCACATTCTCTACTTAAGCAAATTAAACTTTGGCAATAAGGGGGATAGAGATTTTAGTCTAAACTTAAAAGTTGTTGTAATGCATTTTGTAAGTAGACTATTTCAAAACATCCATTAAAATGGTTGTTTACCACAAACAATTCTCAACAATGACATATCATAGTTTGAGCTCAAAACATCTATGTAGTTTTAGGTGCCTTAGCACTATACAAACTAGCTAATAAGGTCAATGCTACAAATTTGTTTGACAACTTTGTTAGCCCATTTGCTTTGTCCTTTCTTGCAATGCTTGATTGTTTTTAGTTGTATCCATCTCTTCAATTTTGAAGTCACTTTCATATAGAGGTTCTTCATTGCTTGTACTAAAAGTAGAACCAACTTCTACATTATAAAGTGCTCTAGATAGACTTGAAACCAAAGATCCTACTTGGTTTTCTTGATTCAAGCTACATTCCAAAAATGCCTACTTGAAGCCTCCAAAAATGCACTGCAATATTTGTATTTTGACAATTTAGAATTTTGAGCTTTATAATAAGGCAACCAAGACCTTTGAAAGTCATTTGTTGTGGGAACATATTTATCTTGGCAAACCAATACATCAAATGCAAAAATGTGAAGTTCATTTGTTGGCACACCTTTCAAATGAAGATGCAATGTGTAAAAAGCATGTACAAATTCATTCAAAGCTTCTACTATTTAATCGGTGATGATTAATGTCATGCACAAATCTCTAACAACTTTTGTCTTGTATTCTTGATCTCAAAGACTCCATGCATAGATCTTACATTAATGACTCCATTTGGGACTTGCCTTGCAAACAAACATTGCAACAAGGTCACACTCATAGTTTGGAGTGTGACCTCATTGCCCAGGTGGTGTACTAAAATTGGATGCAGTGGATACATTGATTGTACCAAAGCTTCCACCTAATTGTGTTACTCACCCACACTTTGATGGAGCACTAGCATAGGGAGATATAGAATTTTCATTTGATTTGGAAATTAATTGTCTTTGGCATCCATTTATAAGAATAATATCACCACTTTCCACCACAAGCTTGCACACAGGGCACAACATCTTTTTTGTTATGTAGCCATTGGCAAAGACAAGACCACCAAAAAAAGAACAAAATGACCATGAAGCTTTATCTTAGGTGAACAACAATATTAGTTTTATTGCTAGAAAATACTAAATAAAGGAGAAAATAAACAAAATTATTTAAACAAAATAAATAGTAGACTTGATCCTCTTTGGCTAGAAGTTTGCCCAAGCAACCTCCCTTGCAAAAGGAAGGTCTAAGGTCCACCCAAATAGCCCCTTTTGAATAAGCAAATGTTTATCCATGTTGTTATGGTATAGTGTGAATAGGATTATAGATAAGATTTAGAAACAAAGATGTAACACATGTAGTCAATGCCATACTCTCTATCCAAAAAAACAAAACCAACAAATGATTGCATGAAATGAGGATAGAATGTTGTATTGGAACACATCCTCTCCTCAATTGCTTGGGCACCAACAACCACCTTCTCATCATCCAAACTCACGCAAATCATTGGGTTGCTTTCTTCCATGGATACCTATCTAACAATGGATCTAAAATTAATGACCCGAGGAACACCGCAAGCCCACTTCTACTGCAACCTTGCAACCGATGTCAATAATTGGGACACTTGTACTTGTAGGTGTCGCCATTGAATGACTAATACCTCTTGTGTTTTTCAACTGACCAGTTACATTCTGCAAGAATCTAAGACTGGATGCAATTCACTCATCTTGCAAGACTTCAATTGAAAAAAATGCAAAGAGAGATCTTCTTGCCCTCCAAGTAAAACTTCAAATAACACATACCTTGCGAGCTTCATCGTAGCTCAATTGCAGCATAACAGAATTCGGTAATAGAATGTGCCAAAGAATTACAAGAGATTGAACAAGTTATACGACCCGCTTCAGTGTTCAAATCCACCAGAAATAAGCTCACCCGTCAGCACCGAACTGGATTTGATGCAATCACTATTAATTAAAAAATATGTTGCAGACTACAGATTGATGAGTATACTCTTCCTGGTGCCCTTGTCTGTAGTTGGCAAACCGCATCCAAAGCCGTGGAACTTTGTCACTTCTAATTTATCTGGTCCTACATGGTAACAAACGTTACCAAGTACCAGAACTCAACCTCACGAGCAATTCTTATCCTCCATGACAAGCTGATCCTACCAAGCCGCTACTAACTAGTACAAGAACGTATCCCAGAGGGTGGCTTATGCAGCAGAGTTTACTGTTTCCTTGATTGACATCAGTGAAGGTGGCTGCAAAGAGCAAACAAAGAGGATGAGCAACAAGGCAAAGAGCGGATTCGGATCTCATTTGTACTTCCTTTCAATCAAATATATCATGCGTATCAAAGTGCACTTACAGCTTGGAGATCATCTTCATGTTTGGGGATGAAGGCTGTGTCTACATTGCCATCCTTGAAGTCCTGATGTAAATATGAAAACGTTTCAGTCATACTACAAATCCTAACAGCATAAAAGACGACTCACAACAACACTGGAATTGACCTCAAAGAAATTTACAAGAAATCCAACCATAAATTCACATTCCAAAGCAATCGCACAGATAGAAATTTGGAGTACATGACCTGGTCACCCTGGATTAGAAAGGAAATGAAAATAATTTCATTTTCAAGTTGCAATTAAAACCTGTATCTATACTGAGACAGTAAAACTTCAAGAAGTGGAACTCACCTGGATGTCTAAGATGAGCTTATGGTAGTCAATGGTGGTCGGAATGCCTAGCACAAAAGCAAGAAACATTCAGATCAGTCTCAAATCATAAGCCAGATCTAGGAATTATGCTAGGCATGAGACTTCACCGAAATGAAGAATACAAAGAATTGCATAAAATACCCAGCAATATTGAAAGTTGCAATTCGGCCATGCTAAACACGACTGAACAGGGGCGGCAATTAACCTGTGATAATAGTGTCATTCAGAGCTCGTTTCATCCTTTCAATGGCTTTCTCCCTTGTTGGAGCCCAAACAATCAGCTGCACGCACAGATGCATTGTCACTACGAAGTAATTTCCACAACTAAAAAAGTGAGAATTGAAACACTAGAAGCATATGTAACTCCTCATCGGGCTCGAAAAAATGACCTTTCCAAGCAACGAGTCATAACTAGGAGGCACCACGTAGTCCGTGTAGATGTGGCTATCCATTCTCACAAATGGGCCACCAGGAGGCAAATAGCCAGTAATACGCCCTGCGCTTAGAACGAGAAACTTGTGAACCGGTGGACTTTCCTCAAATTCACAAGTCAAAAATTGAAATAAAATGTCCTGTTCAACATACTTAGGTTTCATATCCAACGAGTGTGTAAGTGACTCGAATTCAAAGCGGCACTCGACATGGATTGGTGTCTACTATTTAATAACTGATCTGACCTGGTCCAGGACGGAAGCCTTGGAAAGCATCCTCTGCATTGATGCGGCACTCAATAGAATGTCCCCTTAGCACAATCTCGTCCTGGAAAGCCAAAAGTAAACCACATACAGTGTTAAGAGAAATCAATTGTGGAGGTTCAAACTGAATTTCAGCAGCCAATGGCCAGTTTGAACCTACGGAAAAATGAGGTGTAAAACAATAATTGCAAGACACTAGTACTTAAAATTCATATCAATCACTTCATTTAGTCCATGAAAACGAAAGTCACACTACTCACGAACATCCAATCAAGCGTCTACAATTGTTTACTGCACATTCAGTAGTGGTAGCCTTGGTAGGATGGTAGACGTTCAGTGTTTAGTGTTTAGAGTTACCAACACTACTTATCATTACCCAATCGTGTTACTCACCTTCTTTGAGAACCCGTCAATATTCATGAACATCCAATCCGACTGTCTTTTAGGTGTCAAGTTAATGCTCTCGTGGACATATAGTGTTACTGTTCCTGTTTAATGTTCCCAGCGAGTATAACAATTATAAGTGTACTTCACTGCAACCAAAAGTACTCAACTTTCAATTATGCTAGTCCAGACTATACCTGAGTATACCGAAGTTTTTCTCCCAATGCTACACGAATCTGCTCCTCAATCAAATCAACAGCATATATCATTTCAGTCACCGGGTGCTCCACTTGAATACGGGTATTCATCTCCATGAAGAAAAAGTTGCCACTCTCATCAAGTAAGAATTCGACTGTGCCAACTCCGACATAGCCTATAGAAGCAGCAGCAGCGACAGCTGCATCACCCATCGCTTTTCGCAATTCGGGAGTCAAGGCCGGAGAAGGGGCCTCTTCCAAAAGCTTCTGATTCCTTCTCTGTAATTTCAAGAGAAAAACGAATTTTAGTTCACCAGTACGCTATACATCATCGATTACTTGCGAAAAACCTCAGTCTCTGTACCCCTACAACAGTATTCAGGTAGAGGATAATAATATCGATTACAGACTAATCCTGTTTCCCATTAACAAGAAATTCATATATAGAGACCAAAATTTGATCTCATCAGACTTGGTTCTTAACCCTGAGTCATCTCTACCGTCGTCTCCCAAAGTTTCATTGTTACATATACGAAAATGCTTGAAGTGGAGCAAATTATATACTCTACCTTATATTCCACAAAATGTAAAAGAATTGGTCCGGCAAGGTGCTGGATATCGAAAAAATACCTGAATGCTGCAGTCACGTTCTCCAAAATGGACTACGTTTCCATACTTGTCGGCTAGCACCTGCAATCCAAATTCAGAGCTGGAAGGTTCATTAAATTTCCTCGAGCACATAATCTCCTATGGGTATAAAATAATCCTTTTTCAAAAGGCAACCAACCATTGCTCAAGATTGTCTGATTAACTTTGACTCCCCCTGTGCAATTGTCATAGATTATTCAATAATTGAAGTACACCAACCTACCAGAGCTACAATTCTGACACAATGATTCTATGACTAACTCCACAAGCAAGATAGTAAAGATAAACGAGATAGTTGTGACCGCTAATAACAACCCTCAGATCTAGGGAGACATAATCCTTCATGAAGTTCCACCAAAGAATCATTCGTTCAAATTCTCTCATCACATTCCATGATACCATGCTTGCTATCAAAAGAATCTGGAACAGTACCGGTAGTTTATAGATTTCAAAACCCATACCTGAAATTCTATGTGCCTAGGATTCTGAATGTATCTCTCTAGATACACACCATCGTTGCCAAAAGCAGCCCCGGCCTCACTCCTAGCTTGCTGCACATGCAAAGCGTCATACACTGGTGAGAACTCTCATTTTACAGACCTCAACTTACAGGTAATCACAAATTGCGTAGAATGTGCGTTCCTCATCCGCAAGGTACTCTAAAAATACTCAATTTCAAGTACAAGTGACTTTGTAGTTGCAGGATAAACATAATAAGTTACAACCAGAGTTTTTCAAGAAAAAGATACCTGCAAAAGTTTCACGAACTCTCCAGGTTCAAGTGCAAGCCTCATTCCACGTCCACCACCTCCAGCTGTTGCCTGATTCACAACACGTGGAAGGACGATAATAGGGATTAGAGCGCTGGCCAGTGGAAGAAGGTAGTAGCACATAAAATATGCAAACTTGCTAGAAAGTGAAAGTAACCCCAAATGCCCGAAAATGTAAACTAAAAATTCTGCTTCATAGATTTAACAGATAAGTACAGTAACTCAAAGCATATTTCAATCGTTCAAAATACAGGATATCACTTCATCTTCCTACTGATTCATACTGTTACCTGTAAAGCATCCTAAATGATCTAAATCAGCTTCTATAGATGTGGAAGTGACCAATTTGGTCATTTAGGAACTATACAAAAACTAAGCACAGAAGCACCGATTATAATGCTTATCATGTACCTTGATCATGACTGGGAAGCCAATCTCGTGAGCAAGTCGCACTGCTTCCTCCGTTGACTGTTAAAAAACCAAATTTCCGCATTAGTGTAATGGAACACACAATAGCCTGCCTTTCACATGTTTATAAAACAAATCGAATATTGATCACTGAGGAGCCGCCTCACCTGAATGAGTCCTTCACTGCCGGGCACGGTAGGAACTCCAGCATTCTTCATTGTCTCCCGAGCTGTTGCCTTATCCCCCATAACGCGAATACTGTCTGACTGCATGCCGCAAAAGTTATAATAGACACTGCTCAAATTTCTGGAGCAAGTTGCCCACTAAACAGGATCCCCAAAACGCAGAAAACAAAATCTGATACACAGCTTAAGTGCAACTGCTCACGTTCGGGCCAATGAAGTTGAGACCGTGGTCTTTGCAGATATCCACAAAAGTAGCATTCTCTGCTAAGAAGCCATAGCCTGGATGCAACATTGTGCACCTGTGACCGACTGCAGCCGCCATTATGTTGGGCACGTTGAGGTACCTAAATTGTTACAAAAGGGATCCAAAAGTGGCAGACAAAATATTTAGTAAAATCAAATTGTTTCAGGAACTTCTAGAAAAATTCTAGGATTCACGGGTGGAGGTATTCCCAATGTCAAAGTGATCATATCATATACAAAACCAGCACGTCTTCTTAAGAAGGCTTAATAAAGATGCCTCATAGATAAACGGCATCCTAAGGAAATGATTTGAATTTTATTATAAATTGAAAAACATTGAATGCCATGAACAAGGTAGGGGATCCAAACTTGTCAAAAAAGGGGACCGAAAAGCAAGAAACAGAGTCTCTAGTGAAATTAGACTGGAAAGATATTTAAGTTTCTTAAACCTTGGAAAGACATTTAAATTCACTGGAGTTATTTCCAAAGTTAATTTCAACACTATTTCAGATCCACTATTGAAGCACGAGCAACATTCATTAGATACACTGAAACAAGATCAGCACCCCACTTTGAATGAATTTAAAGAGAACTAAAGTGAACGCAATAACAAGCTTCCCATAACCTCTTCACACCGTTGCTCATTAGATTCTCCACTCCTTTATCACTAAAACATTTAGTATCCCTTGCAATCTACCGGTTGAATATTCTCAATATTTCCTTAAAAAGACACCTTGTTTCAGTTGGAAAAAGTATGGAGTGAACTAATACGATTAAGGCTTGCCTGGTTTGACGATTCAATCACAATCCTGAAGTAGAGTCGGATTTAAGGAGATTTAAGAGCAAGGGGGAATTGACTTACAACTGCCTACTACAGGCTTCGCCAATACAACAGCTTCACCAGCTTGCTAGACTTGTAACTACTGTATACGGAAATCAAATAATGAATACTTTGGTGCGTTGGAATCCTAATAATAAGACCTAAAAATCTGACCACTCTAATAGTACCAACTGTGCTCACAGATGTGCTGATCTTAATTCAAGAGAAACAGGGATTGGCTAACTACTGACTATAAGGGGCTTCGCCAATACAAACTGCTCCATCAACTAACTGGACTACGAATACTTAGGATTTAAGCATACAGTATCCAAATACCGCATTCTTCGGTGGATTAAAAACCTAACAAGAACGTCTACAAATCCGAGTATTCTAATAGGACGAACGACTGTGGTTACCTCAATTCAAGAGAAAAGGAGCATAGACTCACGACTGACTGCTGGGAGATTCCCCAATACAAACCACTTCATCAACTCGCCGGACAGTGAATGCTTAGAACTCTCGCATATGGTATTCAAACACCGCATTCTTTCGTGGATGAAAAAGCTAACAAGAACGCCTATAAATCTGAGCATACCAATACTACAAACATTCCTGTGCTTCCCTCAATTCAAGAGAACGGGACGACAGACTTACGACTGACTGCTGGGAGCTTCGCCGATACAAACGGCTTCATCAGCCAATTGGACGTGCAGGGCCTGCCTATCAATCGTAGAATGCACCGCCACGCATTGAATCCCCATCTCATGCGCCGTGCGAATAATGCGCACCGCAATCTCCCCGCGATTCGCCACCAAAATCTTCTCGTCCTGGCAAGTCGCAGACAAGCCACCATTATGTGCTTTCCCTTTCCCCTTCCTCTTCGTCTCCACGGCGCTTTTAAACCCCACGGCTTGCTTCAACGCAACCGACCCCGTTTGAAAGCCACCACTGCTGCATCGCATACTCTTCCTCGTCGCGCCTAACACAATCGACTTCCGACCCTGGCATTGACGTTGTTGGACCTCTTCCGCAATGCCGCAAGCTCGCTGGGAAAACCAAAAGATTCACAAAAGTGACAAAACCTTAAACCCGGGAGCCAAACTAAACTACACACTCACATCTCACATCAAGGAATACGATGAATCCTAACACGATGAATCTCACAACGATGAATCCTCTCTTTGCGATAGTGCAAGTGTCAGATATGAAGACTACACAGAATGCAAGGATTGTTTACACCAAACAAAGTTGTCAAGATTGAAAACGGATTGAAAAAAAATGTGGAAAACGCTTACTGTGGAGAACGTGAGCTGCTGGAGAGTCTCCATGGTGGTGGTAGAGCGCGAGAGAATGCGCAATGGTGAAAGGGGGCGATGGCGAAGAGCAGAAGGAGGTTCAAGGGCTGGGAGGGGAAACCAAAGCTGCTGGCGATGTGAACGAGGTTAGTGTGGACGGGGTTATGGGTGGGAAGATACCCGGGATGATTTGATGGGAAGGATCTGGTCGTTCCGGGTATCAGATTCGGGGCACAGATTCATGAGGGGATTGGAGTTATCCATAACCCTTCAAGGCCGGAGTCTTTCTTTTTTTTTTAAATTTAGCACATTTTTGGTCGTATAGAGAAATAAATATACTTTAATTATGTCAATTTTTTTCAAATTACTTATTTGAGGATTATTATGAAGTGGAAGGAAGGTTGTATTTACCCTTGAAAGGACAAGACTTCCAAGACCTATTATCAAAATACATTGCCAAAAAATGATCCAATTTATCAAACAACAAGTGTATTCTTCATTTTCATAATCATTTCTATAATAATCTTGAATGTCATCCATTGGCTTTTTTTTTGCATTAACTGTCTTCCAAGGTTAATGATTTGAATATTGTTTTGGATGAATGAGAAGTTTTTTGGACAAATCATTGCCTTCAAGTACTTTGTTCATCATTTAAAATATGGATAGCAAAGCATTTAGGCTTTAGCAACAATTCAACTCAATTCTATCAACTATCATACACTAAAATTTTGCCCTTCATATTATAGTGTTTTATGTTACATGGTCACAATAATAGGTGTGGATTTCATGTTAAGTGACAAACACAACATTAAAATGCATACTAAAACAAATCCAAGTCATTTTTTTCTCAAAATTATATTTGCTTTCACTATCTAGTGACAAATTTCATTGCATTGCAACTGATATTCAAGTTTATCATACTAGCAAATTAAGATGGTTGAATATTCCTTGATTTACAAACTTGAAATTATACAAGGATACTCTCCACAGACAAACAAACAAATTCCTCAAACATATGTTGCATAATTATCTACAAAACATCCCTTGTTCTACCGTTCTGATGACAAAAAAATTGTGAATTCAACAAGTTCATGAACTGAAAGGACATCAGTGGGCTTCCATACCGAAACCTCCTTCTAACCGACAAAAGAATTGCTTGCTGTGAAACTTGCAGGACATAAAGTGAGGAAGGCCTGTTTTAAAAACGGCTTCATTCGTTAAGGGAGGCCTACTTGCTTCTGCCTTTTGGAACAGAGCAAATTCATTGACGTCAAGGGGTATTACAAAACCTAAAGGAAAATACACAACTCTAATGCCCCAACGAAGGTTTGCGATTTCGTTAACAGTAGATACATGTTTCGCTAATTCAAACAGAAATCTAATCAAGTAAAACCACATTTTCATAAGAAAACTCCAACTATTGGCTAGGCAGTAACTTAGGCAAGCAGCACCTTCCGATTGTCCTTTGTTTCAAAATTTATAATACAAGGGGCGTATGATAAGTACCAGCCTGTGTGACATAAAAATCAGTCCATCACAAGGGGTCTTTCTTTCACTGCCATGTAGGTGCATATCCCAAGCCGAAGCCTACTGGAAAATCTGAGCAATGAGGTAGCACTTTAGTTGCTGTGTTGCTTCCCAATGCAAAAGAATCTTTGTCAGCTGCTAAACTAACCGTCCGGCAGATCATATAATACAAGAGAGAATTTATCAGAAGAATTTAAACTGGATTTTGTGTTGGTGTCGCTTTTGGCACCATCTCTCCGTGTGGCACGGATAAGCTAAGGACATACTTAACCACTCTTCTGTCAATGTTCTGTCGATGTTAGCAAGAACAAAGACGAAAGCAAGTGTCCACACCCTCCTTGGATACTGACATGGCTTTGAATTCTTTCAGAAATCATGAATCCCATGCCAACGCTCAAATTCGTCAAAGTTTGTCATCCATCAGCCTTCATAAATTACAGCTCCCAAACGCACTCTCACAGGCAGATACGGCATTGATGTTCATATGAGAAGAACAAGATGGGGTCACCTTAATCGACTTCCCCAAACATAGCTCCTTCTTCCCTGAGAAAAACACACCAATATCAAAAAAGTCCACTTAGTAAAAAGGACAACACATAATTTGCAGCCTACGCTAGCTCGTGCCCAAACATTGAGATCACTAGTATTGAATGCATCACTATTATACGAACACAATCAGCCACCATATTCTGTTGAACAAATACGCAAAGCTAGAAAGGAAATTAAAACTCAATACATTGCGCTGGGGTCAGAAGAACCTTTCAAGAAATTCTGCATCCGATTCAGCAGAATTATGGCCTTTCTCCCCAACTTTTACACGAGGTGAAATGTCTCTCAAAAGGTCCCCGTAGTTATATCCGCCTTTAATAGCTGATAACCAGCAGTCGATCTGCACAACGAGCCCAACACAAACGATTATTCTCAAGCTACTAAAGACGAGCTCACCCTGTAGCAACGGGAAGACTCCCCAAAGCACAAATTGCTCGAATCAAACTTGAGAGCTTAAACTGCCTAGAACGATAATGAAACCAACACCTAATTAATAAATACTCCATGAAGCGCATGAAATTTAATAAATAAACTCATAGTTCTGATAAATAATTCGACACTTCGACTGCCTTAAATGTAGTAACAAAAGCAAAAAACTGATGTTTGGAGGGACCCTCATCGCACACCTGAAGGTTAAAGAGTGATGCACACTCCAGACGTAGTCCGTGGCAAGTGGTTATGTGGAATGCTGACCAGCGAGTATCACCTTGGTGATGTAAATGATTTGGGATCATGCCAATCTCCACAATTTCACTTCTCATAATTGTGCCTTGCGGTCTTAGATCTACAAAGATGTGCTCCCATTAGATTCCAGACAACTGTAGTCCCACTTTGACCAAAATCAAAATACAGATTAAGACCAAAGAAATCACTGAAAACGGATAGATGATAGGTCAGTGAATGAAGACATTCCTCTATCAAGACTCAACAACAGTCATGAAAATACTTTAGAGACATGCCAACGCATTTCATGACCATGATGATTAGCTTCTAGAATAATCATGGATCTAACGTCACAACCGCCTACACATCCTAACTTTTTAAAACACGTGAAAAAAGAGAGCGTCAATAATAGCTACTTAGGCAGATACAAGACACTGATATTCACCTGTTGCATGCAGGAAAAAAAATATGGATGATCCTCGAATCACGACAAAGCGTAGCAACCAATCATCAACATCAGTATCGTCCTGAGGTGGCTCCCCTGACAATGCTGTCCATCTCTGCAAAGCAGTACAGTGTAATTTCAGAAGAATTCATCCAAGGATGTCTAATATCTAGGTCGACCAGCGTTCAATCTCAAAATAATTATACCCCTAAACAAGAATATGAGATAGGGAACACATTCAAACCCATATCAAATGAGGATCTAGTGCCACTAACATAATAATCAATTAAAAAAGGTGAAAACACCATCTATGAGACTGCTGAAAATCCGAAGACACGCCTACATATCGAACTATTGAGCAAATTAACAGGCAGCGCATGCAGGATTACAATCCTTGCCAACTGAACTCAAACCAGCTGGTCAGTATCAGGAGATATACTTTGAGAATTACCATTTTGATGAATTCATCAATACTTAACCTAAGAAAACTTAAGGAGTTCACTTACTGTCCGTGTGTGGAGGTAACTAGAAAGCTGAGAAGTTCGTAACACTTCATCAACATGATCCAACCTGCCATAGGAGTATTAAGTCAACAGAGGTGAAAGTATCCTAAATCAAAGTCCACATCTTGCACGAGCAGATTTGGGCTACAGACACAATCCAATCATATTGATATATTGAACTTTGATTTAAAATAGATAAATAAGTGGCATCCCTCTATAGCAGACTTCTGAGCCCAGATTAATACAACTGGAAATGTCGACTACAGCCTTTTATCATACGGAGAAAGATTAATAACAGAGAGAGAACAACTTCTACAAGATCGCACAGAAAAATATTGCACTGCTTAATTTCCAAAATTTCCATAGTGATCACCCAAGAATATATGAACGTACTGCGCAAGATGTAATGTCTCCCGCTCTTCAGCACTCACAATTTCTCCTCGCAAGTGCTGCACTTCTCTCTCAAGAGCCTCTTCCTGTAGTAAACGTATAGAAGAACAGCTCGCCAGCTTAATTTCGTTGAAAAATACTACGATGATAGCCAAGCTCACCATCGCTAATATGGCGAAAACTAAGAACTTCAAGCCAAGATATTATCCTACTCAGTATTACCCAGCTTAGTCACCACAAAAAACACAGGAAAGGTCCATCAGGATTTTCAACCTGGTCATCTTTTCCCCACTGGATTCTTGGCATCTTCCAATTCTTTCGAGGAGAAACTGATAAGTCATGATAGTCTCTGAGATATGCACTTTTATCTGACCTGATACCACGAGCACAAATTACTAACAAGTATCAGTACAAAATCTTCACTACATTTGATACCCGCACTCGTGAGTAAAGTGTAGGAAGTATTCAAGAAGAATGTGAAGCACTCTTTGGAAAGTCCAGAAGAGCGATAACAACGGAAAACAGGAAAGCTTTGCGGCTAGAACCAAAGACTTCGCAACCTTTCTATACAGCATTGGAGAATATGTGCTTCAGATACTCCATGTCCCAGATACATAAATGAGAACATACGCACAGAAGGCCCCAGAAACGCAATGAGGTAGAGAATAAACATGATCAGACGCCACGCAATGGTTTGACTGCAGATTATCCAACTACTACTGTAAGCGCAACAAAATTCTAACGCATTCTCAAAAGAAGCCTGTACACAGTACCTCGCGCTCTGCGGTGTACCAGGAGGCGTGGAGCAGTTAACAGTACTCTTGACCTTCACACGACTTGGCCAAGAAACCAAGGGCCTCTCACCTTGAGTCATTAGCCACCGTCTGGCCACCTGCCACACCGAGTATTGCTTCCAGTCACAACCAAGTTACCGTATATATTAAACTGCTAACTCGATACACCTGCAGAGTGATTCTTTTCAAGATTTAAACGGATCCATTTAATTTTGAAAGACACGCAAAACTTCCAAATTCACAAATGGATTTCAGCAATCGCCAAAAAGGGACTTAACCAGCGAAAGCAATAAAGTTCATTTTTCTGAGAATGACAAAGAAGAATCCATACCTGCGGAAAGATCCACAACAAATACAACTGAAAACTAGTCGCCAAAGAGAGAGTAATATCCCTTCAAATAGCTATTAATCCCGCCATCAAAGTTTGACGATGCATGAAGAAAACAAACCTTCAATAAGAGCCACTCTTGATCAGTCATGCTAGAACATGCCTGATGACTTCGTTGTAAGGTTAGCAAGCTCAAACCATCCACTCCCTCGTTAATGAATTTTCTGGAAATTTCTGCTCAAGTACCACGAATCAATTAAAAACTCAACCTGCACACAATAATAAGTCTCAAAATCCGTGAAATTCATTCTGATTCTTTGTAGCTAATTGGTTATTTACAATGACCTGAACAAAAACCACAGCAGTTACATACTGACGCGGAAAAACAAATTAAACACGGCATAAATCTCAACAATACAATGGAGAAACCTACCTTGCAGTCGATCGGGCACTGCCGGCACACTATGCAGAAGCCAATGGTTTACTTGCTTAACAGTCCACGAAAGTACGACACTAGTCTGATCAGGAAGTAACGGAGGAGAATGCTCTTTATCCGTATCCAAAGAATCCTCTTGCAGCTTCTGTTCTTCCACAGACTGCAAGGGATCTACGACGCCAGACATTCCTAAACAACAAGAAAACCAGTCCGACCAAATAAGAACAAGCTTATGAAACCTCGCACTAACGCAAAGTCTGGTTGCTTACATTATTCCCTACCATGAGTCGCCAGTTTTCAATTAATGCGCAGAGAAAATGGATCTACAACCGACAACATCATCTACACCCCGGTTCAATCAACAACAACCGCACCTACGCGAAAACAGAAATAGACACAGGAGCCTCACGACGTCCATTATTCACTGAATTCGAAGACCTAAATAACCGATTCCAAAACACTTAGAAACTACTGCGGAAACCCCGAATTGCGCGTGAAAAACACCACTGACCACCATATCCGCCGCAAATTATCACAATCGAATGAGAAAATTCTTTTCAACATAGAAAGAGCGTCGGCGCGGGTGATGAAGTTGAGTACCTGAGCAAAAGACGAGCGATCGCGCATACTCGGGCAGCCTCGGAGCTATTCTTGACCTCGCGCTTCTGTCTCTCTTGCTCGCTTCCAATCCCCCCTGCCTCTGTACTCTGAACCTACGTACTCAATCACTATTCGTTATTTTACTATAAAATAATTATACCGCAGTGAAATACGACATACGGATATTTACCCCTCCGTAATTATCGGCGCACTCGACAGTGTACTCCCAGTTCTTGCTACTCGAACTATTTACTATTATTAAACTGGTCAAATTTTCATATTTTCTGATTGACACATATTAAGAGGTTCCAATACACCAGAAATGTAACATTTGAATATTGTATGTAAAAGTAATGAAGAAACTAAATTTGGGTTTAAAATAGTTTCTTCTACAAAGATGTATAATTGCTTTTAGAGATGTACATACAATAAAGGTGGTAGTTTAGGGTCAATGGTGCATTTGGGGATTTCCACATTACACAATGTTAAATTTTTAAAAATTTTATGCAAAAAAACAAGTACCAAAGGCAATTTTAATATTTCAGTAGACTTCAATCAATTGAAAAAACATTGAAATTCTCATTACTTAATCAATGGATATAGACTTTTGTGATTCATTTATTCAAATTTTTGTTTTGGAAGGAAAAGAGAAGATCTATCATCATGGTATTTTACCAAAACCATCTCATTTTTAGACCAATAGGTGCATTCTTCAATTTCACTATAATCTTGAAAGCCATCCATCAACTATTTTTTGTACTTGACTTCTTTCTATGCTTAAAGGAAATCTTAACCCCTAAAGGACCAACATGCATTTTTTGGCAACATAGAAATTTTGGGCAGGTACGTGTGACTGGAGATTTGCATATTTTGGGCTGAAATTTTAATAGAATGTGGGGACAAGGAATATCTTTTATATGCACAAATTTCATGGCATTTGGAAATATGAGTCAAAAGTTATTGCATAATATGTTGTTTGTTTCTCAACTCGGGCAGTCCGGGCAGATCTGAAAAAATCACTTTTTTAAGAAATAAAAAATTTAAATTTGTTCTTCAAATTTATATATACTCAAAAAGCTTTGAATCATTGCATTTCAATAGTTGAGATGAAAGTTATGAGGCTTTTTAGTTTGCGGGCAGTTATGGAATCCCTACACCAAAAAAAACTTTGAAGTCCTTTATTTTACTGAAATTTAAATATTTTTGAAAAAAAATAATGCTATTGGATGTAGATTGTCATAACATTCAGTAGCAAGGCTAGCATTGCCTTGGCTCTACAGTGATGGTGTGGAATATGCCACACCCAGTAGTGTTCGTAAGTAACTAATTGGTTGGGAGTGGAATATGCCACACCATCACTGTAGAGGCATGGCTTGCTACTGAATGTTATGGTTTATAACAACAATTCAACCATTTAGATTGAAATTTTTTAATTTTATAACTTATTTATTAACAATTTAGTATTTTGAATCATTCTCTACTTCTTTCTACTTACTATTTTTTTCCTATATGTTATACAACTCCAAATGATCTGAAAATTTTCATGTATGTAGCCAACTTGCCCTGAAGAATGAATCCAAAGAAGCACAACCGTTTTGGACATTTTTTCATAATGATCTGGCTTTGTGAAGTGCAGCTGCCCGGTTTTTTGCAGGGCCAAAAAATGGATTTTTGTCACTTCAAACGCTAATATCTTGCAATCTACATGGTGGAAATTTCTGAAATTTTTCCCACATATTCTCAAACTAGAGTACTACAAGATCCTACAGTTACATGTGTCAAAAAACGATATTTTTCAAAAATTTGGTACTTGTACTAGAAATGGCAGTTTTGGAGCATTTTTGGTGAGAACATAGTCAAAGAACTTTAGGGGTTAAACGTAAAAGTCCCACTTCATACACAACTTGTACAAATAGTGTTAGTTAATTGTAGAAAGATGATAGTATACACTATTTTCTATAAGATTTAAATAAAATGATTGTAGATATGTCATAACGTAAGGATTATTCATATGAGCAAATTTACAGAGAGAGAGAGAGGGAGGGGGAAGAAGGTAAATATATTAATCCCATCATCTACTAGGAGGCATATTGCATGTTGTAAAAAGTACACTTCACCCATATATATATATACACATTTATATAGAGAAACACAGACATATATGGAGTTACAAAATTGGTTTAGTAAATTTTTGGAGTGACCTTTGATATTTTTGTACTAAACTACATATATAGGTTTGCTTTGCACCTTTTCATACATCATGATTAAAATGGTGATCTCAAGTGAGAACAAAAATCATAAATTGAAGCTAGAAGAGAAATAGCGGAATGAAGTTAAGACAAATAATAATCAAATTCAGAGTCACAAAACTAAAATTGAAGTTTACAATAGCTTTTCAATTGAAGATGGCCAAAAGATTTTGAAGGAACCAATGAGAATTGTAGGGTTTGCTTCATGTATGGAAAAGAAATCAAGAAAAAAATAAATATAAAAAAGAGAGTTAAAAAATTTATGAGCCAATGAATTTCTATATTGACAAATATAGGGTCCTCTTGGTGACTATGAGGGCTATTTGAAGTCACAATTAAAAAAATGGTGGTATAAAGCCACATCAAAAACAATGGAATTTCAAAATTACATAATCAAACTTGAAGCCTATAGAGACTCCACTATCTTTTCAATTGAGGGAGTTGAAAAGTATTTTTTAAGTGTGAATCTTTTAATTTTTGAAAAAAAGGCCATGGATATTTGGATTAGAATTTGGATTTGAAAAAAATTTGAGGATTGAGAAAGTTTGCTTTCCATCCTTAGAGTCAAGACCTTTGAAGGATGAATAGTAATGAATATAGAGATGAATTTTAGCTATTGGTCAACATACGCTTCTAAAGTCCAATATATTAAATTTACAATTGCCAAGACTTCCATGTCAAATGAGGTCTAAGAAGTTTAAAACTTAAAGGCCAAGCCTAAAATTATTTTTTCAAATTTCATTTTGCAAGTAACACTACAAGAAATTGGGGGTATAAATGACTGTCCTAAATGACTGCAAAACAGTCATTTCGGACCACAATGACAAAAAAATGACTTTGAGTCCCTAAAGCATAGTGGACAAGTCATTCTTTAAATGCTTGTGATTCTATTATCACCATCTATTTTTGGCCTTGGATGAAAAAAGATGACAAAGTCTACATGGCAAATGAGGTGGACAAACAAAAAAAATTTAAAGTTGGGGTAGCTACCGTAGTCTTCCAATGGCCTCAAAAATCTCCTAATGCATTGTACATAGTAAAACACAATCATATTGTAGAAATTTAAGAACAAGTGAACAACCATTAGGAAAATTTTCAGCCTTTGAAGGAGTTGTAAAGAAAAACAAGGAAACCAAGCCAAAAATAAATAAAATTTTTAAAAAAATAAAATAAAATCTACTTTTTAGGCTATTGAATGGGAGCGCTTGAAACTACAGGATTACAAGAATAGTAAGAATGAATTGATTTTTAGAATATCAATTTTTTTTTTAAAACTTCATATTAAAAAATTATAGAAATTCAGATTTGATGAAGGATCAATGCTACCCCATTAGCATGATATTTTCAAGATTATAAGCTTTAAAATTTAAATTTTATTATTATTATTTTAATTATTTTAATTAGTATTTTTTTTTAATTGATTTTTTTATAGATCACTAGTCATCATTGATGATGACTAGTAATTATTATTGCTTAAAGGGGCTGCAAGTACCCTTGAAGAGAACTCTTGGAAGGAAATTAGTCCTTTTGAGGGCTAAAATTTTCCTTGAAATAGTATTGTCCATATTAGCTTAGTGCCCTACTTGTTTTTAGTGTGAAACATTGTACTATGGTTTAATGAAGACTTTGTAGACATTTTAAAATCATAAAGTAGTAATGTGCAATCAGATTTTAGTAATTCAAAAATGACTATTATTCACGTCAATTTAGTGCCCTAACCTTTTTTAGTGCAAAAAATTACACCCCAGCCAATTTGGGACTTTGCAGTTATTTTAAAGTCGCATACTAATAAAACATAGTCATTGATCAGTAATTAAAAAATGATTACCATCCACGTCAACTTGGTGCCCTAACTTTTTTTAGTGCAAAACATTACACTCTAGCCAATTTGGGACTTTGCAATCATTTTAGAGTTGCAAACCAGTAAAACACAGTCATTGATTAGTTATTAAAAAATGATTACTATCAACATCAGCTTGGTGCCATAACCTTTTTTAGTGCAAAAAATTACACTCTAGCCAATTTGGGACTTTGCAGTCATTTTAGAGTCACAAACTAGTATAACACAATCATTGATTAGTAATTAAAAAATGATTACTATTGACATTAGTTTGGTGCCCTAACCTTTTTTAGTGCAAAAAATTGCACTCTAAACAATTTGGGACTTTGCAATCATTTTAGAGTCACATACTAGTAAATCACATGCATTGATTAGTAATTAAAAAATGACTGCCATCCATGTCAACTTTGTGCTTTAACCTTTTTTAGTACAAAAAATTACACCCTAGCCAATTTGGGACTTTGCAGTTATTTTAGAATCGCATATTAGTAAAATATAGTCATTGATTAGTAATTAAAAAATGACTGCCATCCATGTTAGCTTGGTACCCAGTCCATCTTCTATGCAAAAAATTGCACCATGGCCTATTTGAAACCTTCTAGTCATCTCAAAGTCATTTGATACTAATAAGTAGTTATAGTTTATCACAAGCAATTAGTCAATGACATTTTAAATGAATTTCTACCAATGAATATCTAGTTTCATCCTTTCTCCATCCTCGAGTCATAAGCATGACTACAAAATGACTTTAAAATTGTGCAAAGGATAGAGTTGGTGCAATTGTAGAAGCAACAATCATTCTTTAGTGAAACTGGACATGCAGTCATTCTTGCATAGTTATTTATACCCCCAATTTCTTATAGTGTAAACATGAGTGTGTTTTTTGGTATTTAATTTTTCACAAATGTGATTACATGCCTTCTTTTAGTTATAAAAATTTCACATTATATTAGAAAAAAATCAAAAGTACTATGAATTTTTTTAAAAGTCACCTAGATCATATCTAATGCAATTGATGCTAAATTTTTTTGAAATTCTCTCCAAGTCTATATCAATATTTCCAAAAGAAATTATATTTTAAATAGAATTATAAATGAATAGAAGAAGAGCTAGTATGAATAAAAAATTGATTTCTAATTAGGATCAAATGCTTTTTGGGCTCTCGTATCAAGAAAAAGAATAGAATGGAGTTGAAAGAATTGGAGTTGTACTACAAAACAATGATTTAGAAATGAAATAGTTGAATCCATAATGTTAATAAATCATTACAAGGGATTCAATCATTATTCTACAATTTTGTGGAGTGTTTTGATCATTATTGCAATGATGTAAGAAACTAATCTCTACATGTTCAACTTGGATGATAAATGCTTTAAGAAAATGCATTTCATACAATTAACCCCTAAAGGTTTTTTACTATATTTTCACCAAAAATGCTCCAAAACTGCCATTTCTAATACAAGTGCAATTTTCTTTTTTTTAAAACACATTTTTTACTCATGTAACCATAGGATCTTGTAGTAAGGTGGTTTGTAAACATGTGGAAAAAATTTCAGAAATTTCCATCGTGTAGATTGCAAGATATAAGCATTTGAATTGACAAAAATTGTTTTTTTATTCCTGCTAAAATCCGGGCAGCTGCACTTCACAAGGTCACATTTGTGTGAAAAAAAAATTCAAAATGGTGGTTACTCTTTGAATTCATACTTCAGTGCAAGTTGGCTACATTCTCAAAAAATTTCAAACCATTTGGAATTGTACAACATATAGGAAAAAATAAGTAAGTAGAAAGAAGTAAAAAATGAGCCAAAATACTAAATTGTGAACATTTTATTCATGGAATTGAAAATTTTCAATCCCAATGGTTAAAATGTTGTAATAAACAATCTACACCTTTTGTTTTTATTTTTTTTCAAAAATATGAAAAATTGAATTAAATGAAGAATTTCAAACTTTTTTTGTACTGTAGAGATTCTGTAACTGGCCACAAACTACCCCGAACTCAAAATCTTCATAACTTTTGACTCATTGATCGGAATGGATTGATTCACAGCTTTCCATGTCTATATAAACCTAAAGAATCAATTTGAAATTTCACTTTTAAAAAAAAGTTTTTTCAGCTGCCCGGGCTGCCCGCCAAGTAAAGAAAACATCATATCCTGCCATAACTTTTAACCGTGAAGTCAAAAGTTATGAAAATTGTCGGTCCTTAAAGTTACTCCTTGGACACACATTGTATCAAATTTTCAAAGAAAAAAAATAAAAACTCTATCCGTAGTGAGCTGCCCAAAAAATTTATAATTTCAAAAAACGATGTTCAGGGCTTTACGGGTTAAAATTGGTTGCAAAAGCTATAAGAAACATCATTTCATAGATAGAAAGAGGAAGATTTTCAATTATTTATTATAAATTCTCAAAACCAATTATATTGTCTTTACAATCTCTAACATCTATAAAGACAAGAATGGTTCCTATTTAGTCCACAATGGAAAGTTACCAATAATAAATCTTTCTTTTTATCTCTCTAAGATGAGTTGACCAAAATACGTATAAAATTTAATATATTGTTCATTAACCATTCCTAGGAGGTGAATCCAAAAAATCTATACAAGTACAATGACCAAACAAATGATTGTGGATATTAAAATTCGTATGTCTACCTTATGTTAATTATGTTAATAGGTCATTGTATTTAAGGCAATCACTTCATTGTTAGGAGTTTTGATAAAAACAACCCTGGTTTGTTGCATTGGATTGATTTTTTTTGTTTGCTTGTTTTTGTAGAATTCTTAACAACAAAGATATTGCTCAATATAAGCACAAGCACCTATCCAAAAATTGAGCCAAAAGGAGACTCATAGGTTGGAAAATATGTGATGGATGAAAGAAAAAATATGTAATCACTAGTTACATGAGTTTCACACATTAGGGAGGATATTATGGGAAATAATTTGCCTTGCTTTTAAACACAAGATTTTCTAGTGGAGATTTTGGTCTTGTGCTAGAAAAGATTATTCCCTTTGTTCAAATAAAAATCCTCCAAAATCTTCTTCGTGAAGGATTAACCCCTAAAGTTCTTTGACTATATTTTCACCAAAAAACCTTCAAAACTACCATTTCTGACACAAGTACCAAATAATTGGAAATTATTGTTTTTAGACACATATAATTGTAGGATCTTGTAGTATGCTGGTTTGAGAAGATAAGGAAAAAAATTCAGAAATTTCTACCGTGTAGATTACAAGATATTAGTGTTCAAAGTTACAAAAATCCTTTTTTTACCACTACGAAAATCTGGGCAGCTGCACTTTACAAGCTCACATTTGCATGAAAAAAAGTCCAAAATGGTAGTGCTACTTTGGATTCATTCTTCAAGTCAAGTTGGTTACATGCTTGAAAATTTTCAAATCATTTGGAATTGTACAACATATAGGAAAAAAATAGTAACTAGAAAGAAGTAGAGAATGATTCAAAATACTAAATTGTTAAGAATTTATTTATGAAATTGAAACTTGCCAATCCCAAAGGTTCAAATGCTGTAATAAACAACCTACCCCCAATGTTTTGTTTTGTTTTTCAAAAATATTGAAAATTGAGTAAAATAAAGGATTTCAAAGTTTATTTTAGAGTAGAGAATCCATAACTACCCGCAAACTAAAACTCTTTATAACTTTTGACTCATTAGTCCAAATGGAATGATTCAAAGCTTTCCATGTATATACAAATCTATAAAACCAATTCAAAAATTTTGTTTTCAAAAAAAGTTATTTTTTCTGATTTGCCCGAACTGCCCGAGTTTGAGAAATAAACAACATATTATGCAATAACTTTTTAACCATGCAGTCAAAAGTCACAAAAATTGTCTAGCTTTAAAGATATTCCTTGTCCACACTTTCTATTAAAGTTTGGTCCCAAAATATGAAAATCTCTAGTCACACGTACTTGCCCAAAATAGTTATGTTGTGAAAAAAGGCATGTTGGTCCTTTAAGGGTTAATTAAATTTTTAGTCATTGTACTAGCAATACATGCATTTAAGAACCAGTAACTCATCCCTCATATCTATGCAAAGTCTCCAACTTAAGCACTAGCTATTGTTGACACACCCAAAATCCATATAGAAAATATCATATTTAAGTATAGTTTGCAAATGTTCCTAGCTTCATCATTCTAGATGTTTTGAAGGTTAGTAGCAACAATGTTATTCTAGAAATATATTCACCAACTTGAATATTTGTAACAAAGATCCTTAGCTCACTTCATGAACAAATCTTCATAGTAGTCAAGTAGTCCCTAAATCTATAGTCAACACTACTATTTAAAGAAGGAATAAGTACAAGGTGCTTCATATGGACAAGTTCAACTTGCTAGGTTAGAAGAATATTTCCATATCATTTCATTTGTCCCCAAGACGTCATTCAATAGGGCAAATACTTATTCAACAACTAAAATCAGTTTAAATGTAGCTTTTTAGTAGGACAAAAATTGTACTTGACTTTGAGGTTTTTGTAGGAGAGAAGGAGAACTTGTTATTACAAAAAGTTTTTTTAATATTTTTTAATTAATTTTTTTTAATTGTATAAGATAGAAAAACTTCACTTTACCTCAAAATGAATAGGAAAAAATGAAGCTTTCACCCAGTTGGAAATACTTTGAAGGAAATCTTCAAAGTTCTTGGTTGTGTAGTAAGGTAGACCAGCCTAATTCCATTTGCAACCTATTTCTATCCCCATGTATGTGGCCCTATTCCCACCCATTACACTACCCAAATTTGTTCAGAAACGAGCCAATTATGTCTAAAAATCCAACAAAATTAGTGCATTTATGTCATTTAGGGTAACGTAGCTATAGCTGATTGGTGCATATGTAGATGTTTATAGGGACATAAAAAGGTGGTTATGGGTTGTTATTGGGGCATTCATGACCTTAGGGGCATTTCACACTATAGCCGTCCAAGTCAAGAGGCCGTCGATTCCACCAATTAGATTTGGGAAACCATGATTTTCACCAATCAGATTTGAGAAAACCATGGCCTCTCGACTTGGACAGCCATAGTGTGAAACACCCCTTAGTCATGGGTACGTTTGTGATTTAAGGCTGAACACTTCAAAAAATCACAAAAATTACAATTTTGATCAAAAAATTATAATTCCACTTAGGTTAGATTGGTGAAACATGCGCACACCTCTGAAAAATATGTGTCCCTCCTGAAATTGGTCCCAAGATAGTCAGATTGCAAATCAGGGTCGTAATAAGTTGGTCTACCTTATGATCTGATTATGATTTCATCACAATTTCATTTGTGACTTCAGGAAATCCTGGTATCACATGGAACCTATGGTCGGTAGTTTCAGACGAGTTGGACTTTCTCTGAAACTAGAGTAGTTAACCACTTAATCCTTCAGCTGGACATTTTGTGCCCCTTGGGTCTTCTGCCTAAGGAATAATGAGAATTGTGGAAACTGCCATGAACAATTCTTTTCGGAAAATGTCATGCATTTTCCCTCCTAAGGGAGAGGCACCCAATGGCATCCCTCTACCCAATGCCGTCCATTTCTACAGCACACAATCATTTCAGGCTATAAATGTAGGTAGGCAGGACATGGCTTATTTCTTTTGACCTAAAACAATAAGCAATTTACAGTCCCGCTACATTTCTGTTCTAGAATGAATGACTGACTTAGAAACGGATGGCATTGGGTACAAGGATGCCATTGGGTGCCTCTCCCTTATTTGTACGCATCAAATGCCATTGCATTGTTTTGATATTTTCATAGTCACAATGAGAGGTGTTGTAAATTTGGGGGTGCTTAAGTTAGAGGAAACTTCCTTGCAAGGGTGCCCAAGATGAGAGAGACATTCAACTTAGAGCAAATTGTTTGCAAAGCCATTTGTCATTTGCTTACAAATCTAGATTTACATACTTGATTGACCTATAATTGTTGTGGTGGACCTTTCGGGTTGCCTTCCTCCCTCCCAAGAATGAAAATGTCTTTTGCGGGTTGATTACAAACAAGTCAAATTGCATTTGAGGTGAAGTGAAATCTTTGAGCATTGTTTGCCCACCTAGTATATTGGCCCTTGAATTGTATTTCAAATTATATATGACTTGAAATTTGTATCACTGGAAGCACAATGTATTCATTAGGGACTTAATTTCAATAAACTAGTATTGACTATTCAAGATCAAATGTCTATTTATTATCTTAGATGTATAAAGCCATGCTTTAGAGTACATGGGTGAATATATGTTTTGATTTGATTAACCCCTAAAGGTTTTAGACTATGTTTTCACCAAAATTGCTCTAAAACTGTCATTTTTAGGATAACTATCAAATTTTAGATAAAAAAACATTTTTAGAATAATGTAACAGTAGGATCTTAGAGTGAACTAGTTTGAGAGAATGTACAAAAAAATTCAGAAAATTCCACCATGTAGATTGCAAGATAATAGTGTTTGAAGTTACAAAAATCCCTTTTTTATCACTGCGGAAATCCGGGCAGCTGCACTTCAGAAGGCCACATTTGTATGAAAAAATATTCAAAATGGTTGTTACTCTTTAGATTCATTCTTCAATTTAGGTTGGATACATGCTCAAAAAATTTCAAATCATTTCGAATTGTACAACATGTACAAAAAAAATAGTAAGTAGAGAGATGTAGAGAATGATTCAAAACACTAAATCTTTAACAATTTATTTATTGAATTGAAAAATGCCAATCTCAATGGTTCAAATGTTGTAATAAGCATTCTACACCCAATGTTTTTTGTTTTTTTCAAAAATATTGAAAATTGAGTAAAATAAAGGACTTCAAAGTTTATTTTAGAGTAGAGAATCCATAACTACCCGCAAACTAAAATTCTTCATAACTTTTGACTCATTAATCCAAATGGAATGATTCAAAGATTTCCACATATATATAAATCTATAAAACCAATTTCAAATTTTGGTTTCCAAAAAAAGTGATTTTTTTTATCTGCCCGAACTGCCCAAGTTGAGAAACAAACAACATATTATGCGATAACTTTTCAACCATATAGTCAAAAGTCATGAAAATTGTTGGGCTTGAAAGATAATCCTCATCCACACCTTCTATTAAATTTTGGTTCCAAAATATAGAAATCTCTAGTCACACGTACCTGCCCAAAATTGCTATGTTGCCAAAAAAGCACTTTGGTCCTTTAGGGGTTAAGAGGTGTTGTTAGCAAGGAGTTTTGGAGCAAATTTAAGTATACTAATAAGGTTTGCCAAAGTTTCTATTTCAAAAAATTGTCCCAAATTGCTCCCTCCCAATTCCAAAAATATTTGACAACACATTTGAGTTATTCGTAAAGTCCCCCTACTTTGGATGGAACTTTTCTGAAACTTGAAAAGGTAACTCCGGTCAAAGTGTCAAGCTTTTTTTTGCAAGAAAGCCATTAATTCATGACCTCAAAAGTAGGGTTCAATTTTTTTGAGGCACCATTTATATGCAAAATTCAGATTCATACTCACTTTTATTTAGACCATGTGTGACTTTTTGTACAAAACCTGCTTTATCACATAACTAACCTTGGTTTAGCCTACTTAACGAATAACTCAATGAAGGGAGAATCACCCATTCCAATCCATGTACCTTGCAGTAGACTGTGGAGTCACTCAAATATGTCCCTAGAGTGCAGTTAATGTATTTGCCACATGTGTGATTGTAATTTGCTAACACAATTGAAGGACACATAGGAAAATCTGATTGGTTGAGTGCTGTTTTTTGTAGGGTTCAGTTTTGGGTGCACCTACTGCACACTTTCAGTGGTCTAGGGAGCCATCACTTCAAAAAAAAACATAGAAATTACATACAATGTCTGAAAATTCTGTTTCTTTTTTTGAATATTCATGATTTTCACTCGCTAACGCTAGAAAAATATCAGTTTTAGGAAAATCTCCCTCCAACTATGCTGAATTCCTTATTTGGACGGTTTTGGGTGCTTCCACCGTATCCTTCCTTAGCAGACGAAATTGTTACCTTGCTACAAAACTAAGTCTTACCTTGCTACAAACTTCCCGAGGTGGGGGAACAGGCAATCACCGACCATGTGGCTACGTAGTACTCGTAGTAAGTTAGACTTTCTTAAATTATATTATATTATATTTGACTGACTGAGAGTTGCAGCCTGATCCATGGGCTGACGGAAAGCCGGAGCTTCCCACACTGACACGTGTCCCTGGCAGCCAAGGAACTTAAATTACAATTAGTGTGGGTCCGAGGCATGACCAAAAGGCTCATCAGCCTCCACTAAGGGAAGGGAAGGTTCGGAGTGCGAAGCATTGCTGGTGGCTATGGGCCCCCGTCCCCCACTCACCTCTGACGGACACCTTCAGCCGACCACGTCTTCACCCGCTGTAGCCATCTCTCCTAAATTGATTTATTGATTTTTTCATTTTTTAAAGCCCTCCAAAATTTTTATCAGGTAAGAGAATAAGGTAGGTACACCCAAAAGCACCACTTATTCATACTGTGCCTAGTTCCTGTTATTAACTAGTTCAGATTTTTATGCAGTCTTGTTGGCAAGTGAAAGCATGTTCCAACGCACCAAAGAACGCAGGATTTGGATACTGTATGCAGAAGTTGTTAATCCCTAAACGACGGGCGGGTCACCGTGGGAGGCAGCGGCCCGGTGAATAGTATTGATTTCTGTGCAGACCGCTCAAGCTAGTTCAATCGCAGATGTGAAATGGAACACAAATCAACAAAGGATGTAGGCCAGCAGGCAATTTACAAGAGGGGCAGTGTAAATCCGACACCCTCTTCTGAGAATTTGGGCTCCTGTAAATATATGAGTTCATTGATTGAGGATTTCCAGTGCATTGCATGATGGCACACAATTGTAACTTTGCTACCAGAAAAAATTCGATGAAAAACTTTGTTTTCTCCATACGGCAGACTGTTTGGAAGTCATTCAAAACCAAAAACTGGCGTGCGCGTCATTTAAGGGTTAATGGTCAAAGTCTGTTTCTGAAAGCGCCATCTACACCTTGCAAAAATGACTGATTTTGGAAATGTATGTGCACTATAGATGGCGCTTTTAGGAACAGGGCACTTTTGGGTGTACCTACCTTAAGGCCCTGTTTACACCAAGAAACTTTGGGTTGGGGCCTAAAAGAATGGAGTATTTTGATTGGAAGATAGCTATGGTACCAATCCAAAGTTCTAATCAGAAGATTCCATTCCTCTGGGCCCCAACCCAAAGTTTTTTGGTGTACACAGGCCCTAAGGTAAGAGGTCCTATGAGGTAGAACCACCCATAACCAATCATTTAAGGTGTTTTAGACATGATTTGGTGTAGTGCAAGGCAAAGAAAATATTTTTAGGGGTGTGATGATAGAAATAATGCAAATTGCAAAAACTTTGATAATTTTATTGTATGAATTGAAATTACTATGAATTTTGAAAGGCAAAAGTGGGGCTTGACCTATGGCCAACATATAGAGCCATCTAATTCTGATCATTGAAGAATTACTTTCCCACTCATTGCTTCATACTTTCTTGCTCACTTACATGTCATTAAGTTATTGGTCCAAACCTTGAAAAAGTACAAAACACACACTCCAAGGAAGAAATCAAAATCCATTTTAATCTTGGTCAAAAATATGGAACCCTATTGATTGGTTATTGGGTGGTGATAAAAAAAAATAGGTGGTTCTACCTTAATGGACCATCTAAGAGCTGAAAGTGAATTTTAGGGAGGTAAAACTTCTAGAAATATTTTTCAATAAACTTCCCTTGAAAGATAAGTAGAATTGACATCTAATCCAAGTTGTTTCATATTTTTTTGAACTTTGTAAAATTAGTTATAAAATTTTGAAGTTGAAGTGGCATAGGGCTCTAAAATGGGGCAACTCCGAAAATGTACACAATTTGTACATTGTTGAAGGCTATGAAAAAGCAACATGTACAAATTGTGTACATATAAGGAGGTGCTCTATTTTAATGCCCGCTCCATTTATGAACCTTCTACCTTAATTTTAGGCTCCTTCCTTTTCTACCACTTCATTCCAATCAAGGGAGAGAAGCCAGTTACTAGCCTCATTAGCAATAACTAAGGTGGACCAACCTATTACCACTGGGATTTTCAATTTGACTATTTTGGAGCCAATTTCAAGGAAGGTACTTACTTTTTAGTGGTGCATGCTTGTTTCATGAATCAAACCCAAGTGATATTATAAATTTCTGATTGAATTTGTAGTTTTTGTAAATTTTTGAAATGTTCAATCTAAAATTACAAAAGCACCCCTAAACTTTGGTCTTGAATGCCCTAACAACAACTCATAACCACCTTCTTATATACCTATTAGCATCTAAGTATTCACCAATCACATTAGCCTTATTGACATTAATACACTAATTTTGTTAGATTTTAAAATAGATTTGGCATATTTCTTGATAGATTTGGATATTTGAATGGATGGATATGGAGCCAAATATAGGATGATGGAAATGGATTGGAGATGGAATTAGGTTGGTTCACCTTATGACTTTGGTTTTTCAAACAAACGTACTTATTCCACAAATCAAACAAATTAGAATCATATTTTTTTAATGAAAAATTATTATTTAATTTCTTTGAATTTCTAAAGTGGTATGCCTTGAAATAACAAAAATACTAATAGAGTAGCACTATGAACATCCTAAAAACAATTAATAACTTCTCTCTTGTGGATCCAATGGTACTTGAGTATTTACCATTAGATGATTGGTATGTTACCCTTTGTTAACATTCCTCCACTAATTTGTCAAAACATGAACAAATTTGGATGAAACTTGGGCCAAAATTAGGATGATAGAATTAGGTGATTGCAAGGAATGGGTTGGCTTACCTTACAACTACATTGATTTGTCCTATTATATAAGATATATGCACCTACAAATTGGTAGTAACTCCACCTCACAAATTTCATTTTAACAACTATAAAATATGAGTTTTTGAAAAATTGGATCAAATTGGCAAGGAAAAAGGATTCCACACATTGCTTAACTTTAGCTTGCATTATTTGGACATTGTTTGCATAAATTATATTGTTTGTAGATTGAAAAGTACAATTTTAAAGTATTGGTTGTAGATGTACAAAGAATGGACACTAGGCTATCCCTAGGATTTCATCTTATTGTGTCATCAATTTTTAGGTTATACTAATGTTTTGGGATCCAATTGTAGGTGTTGCATTTTGGACATTGCCAATGATGATGGGTACACATACTGTAACTTAACCTTGGAATGCCAAGTAGGTCATTGTAGAAGTCATCCTTTTGGATACCTTGAAAAATTGTTTGCTCAAACTAAAAGCATTAATTGGAGGTCAAAATATTATTCAAGACTTCACTATTTCACACCAAATTTTAAAAGTGAATATATACATTTTTGTTTAACTTAGAAGGATTTTCTATCATCCTACCATGAAAATCATGAAAATCAATTTTGGAAAGCTAAACTTCTTAAAATATTATTCAATAAATTTTCCTTGAAAGACAAATGAAATTGGCATTTAACCTTAATCATCTTATATTTCTTTTAGAACTTTATAGAATCAGCTATGAGTTTTTAAAGTTAAAATGTAGTGGTCCCTAAAAATGTCCACTTCTTGAAATGTACACCCAATTTGTATATTGTTGGTGCAAATGAAAAATGTAAATATGTAAAAGTGGACACTTGTAGAGCTTGAGTGCTTTATGGACCTACTACCTAAAGGTATATAACTTTTTTTTTTGACTAGGCTCCATTGCATAAGATAAGATGACCTTCTTTTTATGAATGAGGGGAATATAATATTGCATAGAAACTTCATTGGTGTGTAATGAATAACAAATTCACACCTAATGAAGTTACTGAGACCATTTTAAAATTTTTTGCTTCTCAAAAATAGGTTTGCTTTTACTTTAAGAGCAAGTTGGATTGTAATTTACACTTCTTCAATGTTTACAAATTCCAAACTTGATGAAAAATTAGCAAAAAATAGTGCAATTTATTTTCATTATTTCTATTTTTGAATGAAAAAAATGATCTCCCCTATCGTTGCTCAATGAGACATATGTTAAAACAATTGATATTGTTGAAATGAGGTTATATACTTTAGAGGTAGTAAGCCCTTCACAAGTGATGATATTGCACATATTGTTTCAATTCAATCAATGACTAAGAGTGTCATCAACAGCAACCTGGTTTTGCAAGTTGTAAGCTCAAGATAGAAGGTAGGGTACTCAAACAATGACAATGACCTATTCAAATAGCTACGACTAACATAGAGGTACATTTTGTTTTCTTCAATGTACCAACATTGTAGGAAGGGGTCACATTTAGTGACCACTGCATTTCAACTTAAAAGATTCTTAACTAACTCTACAAAGGTCCAAAATATATGAAATGACTTGAATCAAATGTTAATTCCATTTCTCTTTCTAAAAAACTTATTAAATTCTTTTTCAAGGAATTCAACTTCTGTCCAATGCAATAATCTCGTAAAAAGTTTCTTTAACCCCGGCCCTAAGTGCCAAGTTTGACTTCCTTCCAAAGGACATTTGACCATTATAATCCTATAAGCCCTAGAAAAAAAAACTTTCTCAATTTTTCCAAAAGCTACCTTCTCTAATTTAGTAACCCTGTTGCAATCTCAACATCAAAGTTTCTTGGATCTTATTTGTGTTGGGTGCTCAAGGATTAAGAGTAAACTAAGGTAGGAGGCTCAAAAACCGCTTAGGCTCCAAAATCACTCACCTTCTCAAATTTACATCGTTGATACATATTGCTTTTTGATCTTTACAATGATGTACAAACAATATACATTTTAGGGGGTGGGTGGTTTTGGAGCCCTATACCATATTGACTTCAAAAATTCATAACTGATTCTACAAAGCTCCAAAAAATATGAAACCACTTGGGTTCTTTGCCTATTCTAATTGTCTTTCAAGGAAAATTCACTGAAAAATATTTCAAGATGTTGTACCTCCCCAAAATTCAGTACCAGTCCTTAGATGGTTGGTTTATGGACCTCGTACCTTACCTTACCCTAGTCTCATACTCAAGTCGCGCCAAAAACCCTTGTGATATCATTACACAATTCAATTAGCAGTACTCAACTTGTGGCAAACTCCTCATAAAATCATTTCACTTTCAAGCAAGTTGTAGCAAACATCACAACACCATTATTTCAAATGAACGTGATCGATTGATGATTGTAACTGGGCATGTAATGACAAGGGTACCCAAGAAACAGACTTAGAGTTGACCTTGTAGTTCGTAGTTTGAAACAATTCAATGATGGTAAAATGAATTAAGATCTGAAGTTGAAGCTATAAGGTAGGTACCAGCCCTTTTTTTTACTTTTTGAGGAAAAGCCAAGATGGTGATCACTTCAATTTTGGTGAAGCATTGTATTTCTACATTCATCCATCTTTTGGACTTAAAAACACTTTTTTCGTCATATTCATACACTTTTTCATCCACATTTGGTAACTTCATCCATATTTTAAAGAGAACTGGAAAATTTCAGGCAAAAAAAGATTATTTTTATCTAATAAAAAAAGACATTTTTTTGAAATAGTGCAATCTGGCCACACAGTGCCAAAAAAAGGGACTGGTAGGTACACCCCAAATGGCACTTGACCTAAAAGTGCCATCTACAATGTGCATACATTTCCAAAATCAGTTAGGTACCCAGACTATAAATGGCGCTTTCAGAAACAGACTTTGACCGTTAATAACTTTTGCATATAGTATCCAAATTCTCTATTCTTTGGTGCATTGGAACATGCTTTCACTCACCAACAAGACTTTATAAAAATGTGAACAACATGATAACATCAACTAGGCACAGTAAGAATAAGTAGCACTTTTGGGTAACCATCCTTAGTCAGGGAGGCAACTCATTTCTAATCACTTAACCCCAAAATTTCTTTATCTATGTTTTCACCAAATCCAATCCAAAACTACCATTTTCTAACACAAGTTCCAAATTTTTGGAAAAAATTATTTTTAGACACATGTAACCATAGGATCTTGTAGTATGTTAGTTTGAGAAGATGGGAAAAAAAATTCAGAAATTTCTACCATGTCGACTACAAGATATTAGTGTTTATATTGACCAAAATCCTTTTCTTGGCCCTGCAAAAATAGGGTAGTTGTAGTTTTCAAGCTCACATTTGTATGAAAAATGTTCAAAATGGTAATGCTTCTTTGGATTCATTCTTGAAAGCAAGTTGACTATATGCTTGAAAATTTTCAAATCATTTCAAATTGTAGAGCACATAGAAAAAAATAGTAAGTAGAAAGAAACAGAGAATGATTCAAAAAACTAAATTGTTGAGAATTTATTTGTGAAATTGAAAATTGCCTATTCCAATTGTTTAAATGTTGTAATAAACAGTCTACATCCAATGTTTTTATTTTTTTCCAGAAATATTGAAAATTGATTTAAATAAAGAAATTCAAAGTTTATTTTTAAGTAAAAAATCCATAACTGCCAAAATAGAATGATTCAAAGCTTTCCATATATATATATATATATATCTACCCAAATTCCTCAAGTTGAGAAAGAAACAATGTATCATACAATATGTAGTCAAAAGTTATGAAAATTGTTGGGTCTTGAAGATATTCCTCATCCTGATCTTCTATTAAATTTTGGCCCCAAAACATGAAAATCTCTAGTCACATGTACCTACTCAAAATTTCTGTGTTGCCAAAAAAGGCACCTTGGTCTATTAGAGATTAATCAATTGAACATACTTGGAGTAAGAATATGTTGATAATAAAAAGGTTGAAAAAGATATTATATTTTTTAAGAATTTTATCCTCCAAAATAAGTTATTGTAAATTTTTTAGGTGAAGATTTTGTTCATCCCATATAAGACATATAAGTCATCTAATTTCTAATCAAGTAATGGCTATAAAACTGAAAGTGATTCATTACTAAGGTAGAAACATCAATAACTACTCAAATAAGCTAATTTGGAGCAAATGCTGAAGAATAAGAGCTAGTGGAAATTTTTCTTATGTCAAAAGATGGGGAAAATAGGATAGAGAATTTTCAGAATTTTTCTCTAGAAATTGAAATTATTGTGAATTTTCAAAGCCAAAAAGTATGTTGACCAATAACCAATGTCTAGAGTCTCTTCATTCTAATTAGTCTACAACTACTTTCATGCTTACTTTTTTTGGACATGCATCATAACTCTGTTAGTCCCAATTTTGAAAATGACCAAAAAAAAAACAAAAAAACCAACATTCCAAGCTTGATTTCTACCTTAACCCCTAAAGGACCAACGTGCCTTTTTGGCAACATAACTATTTTGGGCAAGTACGTGTGACTAGATATTTCCATATTTTGGGACCAAATTTTAATAGAAGGTGTGGGCGAGGAATATCTTTAAAGCCCAACAATTTTCGTGACTTTTGACTGCATGGTTTAAAAGTAATGGCATGATATGTTGTTTATTTCCCAACTCGGGCAGTTTGGGCAGATAAAAAAAATCACTTTTTTAGAAAATAAAAATTTGAAATTGGTTCAATAGATTTACATATACGTGGAAAGCTTTGAATCATTCCATTTGGACTAATGAGCCAAAAGTTATGAAGAGTTTTAGTTTGTGGGTAGTTATAGATTCCCTACTCTAAAATAAAATTTGAAGTCCTTTATTTTACTCAATTTTCAATATTTTTGGAAAAAACATTGGGCATAGGTTGTTTATTACAACATTTGAACCATTGGGATTGGCAAGTTTCAATTTCACAAATAAATTTTTAACAATTTAGTATTTTTAATCATTCTCTACTTCTTTTTAATTCCGATTTTTTCTATATATTGTGTAATTCCAAATGATTTGAAATTTTTTGAGCATCTAGCCAACTTGCCTTGGAGAATGAATCCAAAGAAGCACTACCATTTTGGACTCTTTTTCATGCAAATGTGAGCTTGTAAAGTGCAGCTGCCCGGATTTTCGTAGTGATAAAAAAAGGATTTTTGTAACTTCAAACACTAATATCTTGTAATCCACACGGTAAAAATTTCTGAAATTTTTTCTTCATCTTCTCAAACCTGAATACTACAAGATCCTACGGTTATATGTGGCCAAAAACAATATTTTCCAAATGTTTGGTACTTGTGTTAGAAATGGCAGTTTTGGAGGGTTTTTGGTGAAAACATAGTCAAAGAACTTTAAGGGTTAAAGTTGGAAACAATGTACCCCATAGATTGTTGATTGAATATGCTTAATTGAATTGGTATAGTTGGGTACCAAACAAAATGTCGTTTTTGACTTCACAGTGAGAAATTTTTTTGTACTGCCAACTTCGAAAGCCTCCCGAGAGCTCAAAAATTGATATTTTACCACAAAATTTTTACCACAACATCATCTTCAAGTTAATTATATGTATGCCAAATTTCAAGGCCAAAAAATTCACCAAAAAAAAGTTATTCAAAATCTACCAACATGGGTAGTGGTGAGAAACATTTCACTACTTTCAACTTTGACACCTTCCTTAGGATTGAGTTTTTTTGTTTTTTTTTTCCTTGAAATTTTTGTCATGAAACAATCTCTATATTTTTAATATGTATAAAAAATTTCAGGGTAAAAATAATTTTTTATAAGAAGATATTTGAAATCTCCCAACAAGTGTAGTTTTGAGAAAATTTTCACAATTGCCAACTTTGACACCCTCCCAAGGCCTGAAAAATTTGTTTCTTGCCATGAGTTTTTTTTGGTGAAGTCATCTTTACGTTGATAATATGTGCTCCAAATTTCAAGTTAAAATAAAGTACCAAAGAAGAGATATACAAAATCTCCAAATATGTGTAGTTGTGAGGAGGAGTTTTTGAGCCCTTAGAGTAGTGTTATTTTGTGGAGTAAAGTTTGACACAAATGTAAAAACTCAACCTCACAACTACACATGTTGAGAGATTTTGAATATCTTTTTTTGGGAAAGTGTTTTGAATTTGAAATTTAGAACATATATTATCAACATAAATTTGGTCTTATTGTAAAAACTTCATGTTAAATAGACAAATTTTCAGCCCTTGGGAGGGTGTCAAAGTCGGAAATAGTGAAAAAAATTTCATAACTACTAATGTTGGGAGATTTTGTATATCTTATTTTTAGTAATTTATTTGAACTTGAAATTTGGAGTACATATTATCAACATAAAGATGACTTTACAAAAAAAAACTCATGGTAAGAAACAAATTTTTCAGGCCTTGGGAGGGTGTCAAAGTTGGCAATTGTGAAAATTTTCTCAAAACTACACTTGTTGGGAGATTTCAAATATCTTCTTATAAAAAATTATTTTTATCCTAAAATTTTTTATACATATTAAAAACATAGAGATTGTGTCATGACAAAAATTTCATGGAAAAAAAAAACTCAATCCTAAGGAAGGTGTCAAAGTTGAAAGTAGTGAAATGTTTCTCACCACTACCCATGTTGGTAGATTTTGAATAACTTTTTTTTGGTGAATTTTTTGGCCTTGAAATTTGGGATACATATAATTAACTTAAAGATGATGCTGTGGTAAAAATTTTGTGGTAAAATATCAATTTTTGAGCTCTCGGGAGGCTTTCAAAGTTGGCAGTACAAAAAAATTTCTCACTGTGAAATCAAAAACGACATTTTGATTGGTACCCCACTGTACTTCTATCTTATTAATATGATAGGGAAACTGTAGTACTAAGGTAGGTACACCCAAAAGCGCCCTGTTTCTTAAACCGCCATCTACAGTGCACATACATTTTCAAAATCAGTCATGTTCGCAGGCTGTAGATGGCGGTTTCAGAAACACACTTTGACTGTGAATAACTTTTGCATACGGTGTCCAAATCCTGCGTTCTTTGGTGCGTTGGAACACGCTTTCACTTGGCCACAAGACTGTATAAAAATCTGAACTAGCTAATAACAGGAACTAGGCACAGTATGAAAAACTGGCGCTTTTGGGTGTACCCACCTTAATGAAGAGTGCATTACAAAATTTCTGGATCTTTAGAAGACCATGACTTCCCAAATTTTAGAAACTATGAGAAACTTTGCCACATAAGTAGTATAACATGGGCAAGGGATTGCCATGTCAAATAATTGTTTTTGATTAATTTTTAAATATTGTTTTAAAAAAAAAATTGAATTTTAAAAATAATTTAAAAATAAAAATTTAACTATTTAATTTTTTTTAGTTTGAGCAATAGTGAGTGGTTCACAATGTAGAAAGTAGGCTTGAAACAATATCTCAATGCACTAAATCTCCACTAACACTTCATTGCCATATACCACCTTGTGAAGGGTGAATATTGTTTCCAATAAAAAAAGCATCTTAACTATTAACTAATAAAAAATAGACCAATAGATCCTAGCATAATGGGGGGGATCATGAATGAATTGCCTTCTATATAGTTATTTATAAAGTGAACCCCAATTCATGAGACACGTGCTAGAAGAAGTTTTTGCTATGAATTTGGACTAAGTTAATTCAATACAAAAAAATATGATACCATACTCTTTAAGACCAACTAAGTTTGGATGCTCAAGGAATTATGTCTTGTATTTTTTTCCTCAAACTCTAACTCTTGGTCCCTCATTGCACACACTTTACAATTTACTTTGATGCATGTGGTTAACAATGCTCAAATATTTTTAATACTCTAGACTTGTAATTTTTCAAAATAATGTGCTAAATTTTTAAACAAATTTTGATTTTTAATTGATTTTCTAATGGATTAGATACCTTCCACTACTACTTTTGTAGCCAAATGCATGGATGGTAATCAAATTGTATAGAAGTTATTCCTTTCCCTTTTGGTTGGTGTAAGGTAAAAACATCCAGATTAGGAGGGATTTGAAAGCTCCCGAAGGCTGTTTCAAGGTCTGTTCCCGAAACTATTTAGGAAACTACTAGCTACTGTCAACCAACAATTATCTAAAAACGTAAATAAATAAATTTTAGATCCTGAAATATAAAATTTTTTTTTTAAGAATTTTTTTTTTAATGACTTGGTATGGTCTCAACACGCTGGAATCTTGTGTTATTAGGTTCTTGCAACAGTTCCTGCACTATAAGAAACAAGTGTTTTTTGGTACGTTAGAAAAAATAGGAAAATACGTCACTATTGATAGGATTTTGATCATTGTTGATGGCACCTAAAATTTGTTATAAAAGACAAGCAAAAAACGTGCCAAAATTTGAAATGACGCTTTTGAATTTGGCTTCTTTTATTTTTGACATAAAATAAAACAAGGTCTTGTAAGCTTTGCAAAAGGCTACATGTAGAAGGGTCTTAAGTGCCACACAAGCTCTTTTGGGGATGGGCAGTGCCACATGGGACAATTTTTCATCCAACACCATTTTGACCAAGGTTGTGACGTGGATTTGGAAAAAAAGTGACGTGGACCCCAAATTAAGTTGACGTTTGTGGGTAGGCCAAATTGTCTAGATTTGCCTCCTGAAATGTACACTGTCAACACATTGAAGAAAACAAAATATATGGGCGTTAGTGGTGGCTTTTAGACCATTAATAGTGGTCACATTTAAAACACATTACCTTTTGGAATACAATATGAAAAATGTGTATGATAAGACGGTGTTTGTCTAATTAAAAAAATATTAATAAAACTTGGAAATTTAAAGTTCATCACTTGAAAATCATCTTTTTTGGTACAATATGAATTCTTTGTTTAAGGTAGTTTGCTCTAAAAGCGATTGGGTTCTAAATGCGACCTCTATTTAGGAACCAGTGACATGTTATTTGAAATGTGTACTTTTGTCTATGATGAGTTAGTTAGGCTTGATGGGTTGCTTTTAGAGCAAACTGACTTAACCCCTAACTGTTCAATCGACCATATACGGTGGAAACACCCAAAACCATGCAAATAAGGAATTCAACATAGTTCGAGGCAATGTTTTCTAATAATGATATTTTTCTAGTATTAGCGAGTGAAAATCATGAATATTCAAAAAAAAAATCCGATACAGTATGTAATTTCTACAAATTTTCAAAGTGTTGGCTCCCTAGACCTGTGAAACCATTTGCTAGGTGCCCCCCAAACTGAACCCTACAAAAATCAGCACTCAGCCAACTAGATTCTCCTATATGTCCTTCAACTGTGTCAGCTAATTATAATTACACATGTGGTGAACACATTAAGGAAAGTCTACTGACACAATTGAGTGAATCTATAGTCCATTCCAAGGAACAAGTGCGGGAATGGGTGTTTTGCCCTTATGGTTGATCTGAAATTTCAAGCCATTTTTGAATGGGCAGTTAAATTTTTGTGACCATTTAAAAAAAAGTTCAAGCAATTTTAAGGATTAACTATTGAAAACTTTCATTTTTCACTGAAAAAAGTACATATTTGATTATTGAGATGTCTTCAAAGGCATACATGTACCATAAGTGAAGTGTAAAGCTTGCCAATTTTATTTTATTTCCTAGCTTTATGCAATTTCACTTAATTTGATATCTAAAAAATTGTATATATCCATTTGCTTTGAAAATGGTCCTAATGGAAAGAGGAAAGTGTTTTCATGATATTCACCATTGAAAATTTAAACATACAACTATTAATTTGGAGTTATTTGCAATATCTCCTTATAAAAATAATTGCATTTCAAGAATTGCAAGGTGGATTGTGTAATGAATTTAATAGCTTTTCATGTGAAATTAAGTTTTTTAAAAGTGCATATTAGTGTGATAATACTTTTTGTAGTTGTTCATGTCACCTCCAATCTCAAAAAGAATTTATATGCAAATTTGAGAAACATTGTGGGAAAAGGCAACATACTAAATATAGAAAATGTAATCTTCTCTTGTTATAATCTCACAACTTCAATGCAATTTTGTGCTCACTAATAAATAAGCTTTTTAAACATCTATGCGGTTAGATTTTGTAAAGAAATCAATTTGCTTCACTAGGGATGACTACAAGTCCATGCACTTTATTCATTGTCAAAACACGCTTGAAAAGGCTTGGGCATTTAGGGGTTAATGCCTAACTGCATGAGTAGTTATATTTGGTCACTCTAAAATTTTAGACTCAAATCTAAAAAGGTAGTTTAATTCTTTTGACCGTTTCAAACCTTTTTTCAAGCAATTTTTAGGGTTATCTATTGAAATCTTTCATTTTCACATAAAACAACAAATATTTGATTATTGAGGGGTCTTCAAAGGCATGTATATAACATTAGTGGAGGGTAAAGCTTGCCAATTTTACTTCATTTTCTTATTTTGTGCACAACTTACCAATTTCATTTGATTTGAGATTTAATAATTTGTACTTATCCAAATGCTTTGAAAATGGTCCCTGGCCAATAGAAAGAATAAAGGGTTTTCATGCTTTCCACCATTGAAAATTTAAACATGCAAATGTTGATTTGAAGATGTTTATGATTTCTAGTTATAGAAAAAATTTGTATTTCAATAATTGCAAGGTAGATTGTATAATGAATTTGATAGCTTTTCAAGTGAAAGAAAGTTTTTTGAAAGTACATTTTAGTGTGCTAACACTATTTGTAGATGTTCATGTCACCAGTAGCCTCAAAAAACTTTAACATACAAATTCTAAAACATTATAGAGAGGGGCAATATACTAAAAATAGAAAACACACATTTCTCTTGTTATAATCTCACAACTCCTTTGCAATTTTGCACTCAAAATTGGTTTACATACTAATATGCAAGCTCTTAAAACATCTATGCAGTTGGATTTTGAATTTTTTTTTTGCTTCATTAGAGATTACTAGAAGCCAAGTTTGTTTGTTTTTATAAAAAAAAAAACACTTGCTGAGGCTTAAGCACTTAGAGCTTAAGAATAAACCCAAGAGCAATAATTGAAGGTCAAACTATTGAACAAAACCTCCCCTTTTAATACAAAATTCCAAAGATGAACATCTATCCTTCATAAAAGGATTCTTTGTCATCCATTGAATACTTAGGGTTTGCAACAATAATACAAGATTAACCCCTAAAGGACCAAAGTGCATTTTTTGGCAACATAGCGATTTTGGGCAAGTACCTGTGACTAGAGATTTCAATGTTTTGGAATACAAACTTTAATAGAAGGTGTGGACAAAGAATATCTTCAAAGCCCAACAATTTTTGTGACTTTTGACTACATGATTGAAAAGTTATTGTATAATATGTTGTTTGTTTTTCAACTTGGGCAGTTTGGGCAAATTAAAAAAATCAATTTTTTTGGAAATAAAAATTTGAAATTGGTTTTATAGATTTATATATACGCGGAAAGCTTTGAATCATTCCATTTGGATTAATGAGTCAAAAGTTATGAAGAATTTTAGTTTCTAGGTAGTTATGGATTCTCTACACTAAAAAAAAACTTTGAAGTCCTTTAGTTTACTCAATTTTCAATATTTCTGAAAAAGAATAAAAAAATTGGGTGTTGATTGTTTACTACAACATTTGAAGCATTGCAATTGGCATTTTTCAATTCAAGAAATAAATTGTTAACATTTTAGTATTTTGATTAATTTTCTATGTACTTCTTTCTAAATACTATTTTTTTTGTATATGTTGTACAATTCCAAATGATTTAAGAATTTTCAATCATGTATCGAGCTTGAATTGAAGAATGAATCCAAAGAGTAACAACCATTTTCAAAAAAATTTCATACAAATGTGACCTTCTAAATTGCAACTGCTCGGATTTTCGTTGTGGTAAAAAAAGGACTTTTGCAACTTCAAACACTAATATCTTGCAATCTACATAGTGAAACTTTCTGAAATTTTTCCTACATCTTCTCAAACTAGTGCACTAAAAGATCCTATGGTTATATTATTCCAAACATGTTTTCTTTTTCTAAAATTTGGTAGTTGTCCTAGAAATGATAGTTTTGGAATAGTTTTGGTGAAAACATAGTCAAAAACCTTTAGGAGTTAAGGTGTCTCTGTAGATTATTTTAACATTATAGCCAAATTCAATAGAGGCCATTAAACCTATACCACAAAGTAGGATTAGTGGGCTTGATTTATCCCAGGGATAATCCTTTTTAAAAAAAAAATTTGCACAAATTTTTGTTTGCAAATTCTAAATTCATACTTGCAATTAGAGACCTCAAATTAGCATGATGGGGTCAAGACATACCAAAAACATGGTACAAAATACATTTTTTTTAATAATTTTTATCCCCCAATAAATAACACAAGTTTTACCCTGTTGGGACCACTTCATGAGGCAGGTTTAATGTCCTGCAAATTCAACACATTAGAAGAAATTTGAGGTTTCTAACGGTCCGTTTTGGGACTGTTCTTGAAATAGTTCCCAAAACGGCTGGGAGCTATCAGGCCAGTATTTTTTTGGGGAAAAAAAAAAGTGTTTTTTTGGGTCCTGAAATACAAAAAAAAGTTCATTTTTTTTCAAAAAAATAAAATAACGTGGCACTGCCCCTGCCACATCGGATTCTTGTGTATTTTTGCAGTTTACTACGTTCCCAGACTGCGGGAACTCACAGTCTCTTACAGGGCTCAGATTTCTTCTAATGCCCAATAAGCCCCTTCCTAAGATTGACATTGAAGATCAACTCCATGTGAGCTCCTTCACCACAACCGCATGTTGTAAAGTCGGGGAGCAACAATTGGCAGAAAAAACTCATCATGAAAGAGCCTCCCACCACAAAACCTGGAGCCCGTAAGTTACTGTAAATTCCAATGGAGGAAGAACATCCAACAGACCATGATGTTCCCAATGGGAGCGTTGAAATGAGCAGATGGACTGCTTTAGTAACTTAGGTCAATTTTGGATGTTGGAGACCCACGAACAAGCATTTTCAAGTAAGGTTGCTACTCAAACTTCCTCAAGGTAGCTTCTGTCAATGCAAAGTCTCCACTCCCCTTTGCTCTGGTGTCAATAGAACTCTTGATTCGGATTGGTCCCTACAAAAGACTGGACTTCTTCTTTGACTGACCTTCTTCTTTTGAGCATGTGCACCAGGGTTTTTTTTTTTCATTTTTGAAGAAGTGCCATAATGGCAATATAAAATGTTATAGTGGTGCTCCAAATTGTAACATTCATCCACTTACTGGATGTATAGTACGATTTTCATCCACAATTTCATCTAATATTTTTTTTGAATTTCAAAGTTATTTGGTGATTTCATCCAAATTTTTTGGCATTTTTTATAACCTTTTTTAGCTAGATTTTTTTTTCTGGTGCAATCTGGCACCAGAAAGTAAAAAAAAAAAGCCTTGATGTACACCCCAATCCTTATTAACTCTTAAAGGATGGATTTGTGACAATGAAAGTCATCCATTTTGCTATGGAATAAACCATCTACTTTAAAAAATAAAAAAAATACTCATTAGAAGTCAATTTATTGTGGGAAGCCACAACTTTTCACACAAAATTTCTAGGATGAATAGTTGCACTTTTGTCCCAAGTAGAAGGATTTTCTTGTCATCCCTTAAAAAAAACATCAAGTGTAGTGTTTATGGGTTAAGTTTGGCTTTATTGCTTTTTACAAATATGTGTAATGTTTTGCATGTGAAGGACACACAAATGTTTGTTTTGAATTCTAAAAGTGTATCAGTGAATGAGTTTACTAATTAGAAATCTTTAAAAATCTCTAGATTCATACTGTTGTGATTGAAATAAACTTTGAGCCTTGTAATTTTGTCAAAGACCCATGCAAGCCAACACTAATTAAGTATGTGGAAAGAGATGATCTAGCAAATTCAGAATAGCTTGTTGAATGAACAACACCCAAAGTGTTCTCCAAATTGTAAAAAATAAGAAAAATAAATTCAAGAAAATCTCAAAATTGACCATTTTAGAAGACTTTTTGGTGATGAGATTTGAACAAAAACCCCACCAAAATAATGTTTCATATGTTTCAAAAGCAAGCAGTACAAAGGCAACAAAAAAGTCTATTTGTGGACTTCTACACCATATAAAATTAACTATTTTTAAATTTCCTTTAGTTAATACCTATAAGTATATTAAGAGGCCATCCTCTCTAAATTTCACCTCAAAATTCATTTTTGGGGGTTCAAAATAGTACTAAAAATCCCTAAATTGGAATTTGTGGCAAATTAACAAAATTGACTTTTAAATATGAAATGAATTTTAAATTTTTTAGAAAAATGAGGGTATCAATTGCAATGAAGATATCTAAAAACAGAATTTTTGTTTTTTTATTGAATTTATAATAAAAAAATTATAGCCTTTAGTAAAGAGGTAAAAAAAACACAACAAATAGTACAAGTGTTTCTTATAATTACCCTAAATCAATTTGGTGCACATTAAAAATAGGTATTGAACAATAAATTTGTTTCTTGAAGAGTTAGCTCAAAAATTGCATATGCACCATATATATAGTGGTGATTAAAGAGTGATTTCAAGATCTAGATGCTCCAATGACTTTTGAAAATAGTTGCAATTTAGTTTAGTGCATAATATACATACATTGAAATATTTTTATTTAAATGATCATTTTCAAAAAATTAAGTAATAAAGTCTTATAGAAATATAATTACTAGTAAATTTATAAATTCACACATCACATTTTTTGTTAATAGAAAATCTATTATCATCAAATTTTTTTAGGAAATAATGTATATTTAAGAATTAATATGCCTTCACATTGCATATACAAATATTAGGTTAGTATAATGATGTGATACATATAAAAAGGGTGATTGCAAGAAACACTTGTACTATTTGTTACGTTTTGTTACACCCTAGTTTTTGATTTTTTGGAGGTCATAACTTTTGTGTTTTAGCTCCAAATGACTCAAAATTTATAGGGAAGCTACTCATAGCTATTATGTATCTATAATGAATTTTAGAGATTTTTCAAATTAATTTATTATTTTTAAATAGCCCCGAAAATTTCTCACAATACTTCATTTAGGGGTTTGTACCATCATTTATCTCAAAAAAAAACATTTTGACCTAAAATTTGAAGAGTATTGTTCCTTAGTAGACTTATAGCTATTGTCCAAAGTAATTCTAAAAATATTTATTTTTATGTATTATAGAAGTCTACAAAGAGAGTTTCATTTTGCATTTTTTTCGAAAGGTATAAAACATTATTTTGATAAGTTTTTTGGTCAAATCTCATCACCAAAAAGTTTTTTCAAATATTTTATTTTTATGTGCTTTTAAAAATAAAATACTTTTGTTTACAAATTAAAATGTCACAAGTTGTATTTTCTTCACCGGAATTCTATGAGAATTCTATGTCCAAAGTTCCGGTAAAGAAAATACAACTTGTGACATTTTAGTTTGTAAAAAAAAGTATTTTCTTTTTAAGAAATTAAATAAAAATAAAATATTTGAAAAAACTTTTTGGTGATGAGGTTTGACCAAAAAACTCACCAAAATAATGTTTTATACCTTTGGAAAAAAATATAGAATAAAGCTCTCTTTGTGGACTTCTACAATACATGAAAATAAGTGTTTTTAGAATTACTTTAGACAATAGTTACAAGTCTTCTAAGAGACCATCTTCTTCAAATTTTAGATCAAAATTCGTTTTTTTGGAGATAAATGATGGTACAAACCCCTAAATGAAGTATTGTGTGAAATTTTTGGGGCTATTTAAAAATAATAAATTATTTTGAAAAATCTCCAAAATTCATTATAGATATATAATAGCTATGAGTAGCTTCCCTATAAATTTTGAGTCATTTAGAGCTAAAACACAAAAGTTATGGCCCAAAAAAACAAAACAAAAAACTAAGGTGTGACAAAAGGCTTTATTTAAGTGTTTCTTGCAATCACCCGAAAGTTTCATTTTTGAAGTTAATTTATTTTAATAATTTCCAAATTTTGGATGGAAATCATGTAATTATTGGAAGCTACTATCTAAATATAAAATCTAAAAGAAATGAAACTTTTTATTTGTATAAAGCCTAAATTCATTTAATTTATTTTTTAGATTACAATTAAAATTCATTATGAACTTTTTTATTGGAAAGTGTACTCTTGGATTCTTGAAGTACCTATAGTGTAAGAACATCTTCACTTTTGATGGTACAAATGGACACTAAACCAAAGGTTTGAGAAATTTAATTTAATTCAATTGTGGTTACTATTATATGGTGATTTTAAAGGATTTGGCATACAAGGACAATCAATTGAAGTATATTGGAGTAGCAAAAGTTTGTTCCCATGATAAACTATATTAGATGATACATAGTACTCCCAATTTCCCAATCAAGTGCTAATTATTTATATAGGTTCAAATCATTCAATGATACATGACATTAATACATAACACTCCTCATTTGGTGCATCCCCAAAGTCTCAATCCAAATTCCATGACACATGGCATGCCCAATCTAGATCATTTTTACATTTTCCTTAGGCTTCACATTGTAGAATTAACAAAGTGGGTAAAAGTTCAAAACATGTTTTTGGATCATTATTGCATTTTTTTGAGGCTTTATGTCATAAAATTAACAAAAGTGGTAAAAACTTCTAATATGTCTTTGAATCAAGTTACAACATATATGATTCAAAGACATATTAGAAGGAACCAAGTTACAACATATATGATTCTCTATAGATCAACCTTTTTTTTTCTGGCACTTTGGAGCCAAATTACACCATTTCAAAATAAATGTCTTTTTTTTGCCAAATAAAAGTAATCTTTTTTGTCACAAATTTTCTAGTTTTCTTTAAAATATGGATTCATGAAGTTGCCAAATTTGGATGAAAAAGAGTATGGATATGATGGAAAAATGTTTTTAAGTCCAAGAGATGGATGAATGTAGAAATACAATGCTGTACCAAATTTGAAGTCATCACCATCTTGGCACTTTCTCAAAAAGTAAAAAAAAGGGCTGCTATAGACTGGCCTTCTATTAAGAAAAGCTTTGCCTTCAGCCGATCCTACATACAGGATATTAATCCTCGTTCTTACAGTCAGTTTTCTACAATTGATTGTCATAGCTTAAGGTTTTGAAATTCGCCATAATTTTCACAAATAGAACCATGTATATTACAGTTCTTCACGCGAAGTCCACCTGCAAAATTCAGATCTTTCCTTTGAGCTTGAAATCCAGACTCCACAACCCATTGCTCTGGCCCAATGTAACTGAATCCGTAGAATTGCACGAAGTCAAGAATGAACTGAAATTCGTTGAAAAACTCGGTCTCATGAATACGCTCATGCCGTTTCCATAGAATCGGATACACCCCCCTCCACTTCCCAGTCGTCATCTTGCAGCGCTGCATCGCGATCAGATTCAGCTGGCCAGTTTCTTTTCATCAAAGTTACAAGCGAACTTGTGCTGATGAACGAGTGGGAGAAGTTATTGTTCCGCTGCAAGAACTCCATCTGCAGCTCCAATGGCAAAGTGAGGAAGACACCTTCGAGAGCTTGGCGAAAGCCCCACCTTACAAGGATGTCATTCTCCGTGTCATCGTAAATGCAGTCGATCCACTGCCAATCTTCGATCAGTAAAACTCGATCAGGAATTCCGAACAGCAGATGTCCGGCAACCACCTCTTGGAAAATGAGGATCACAAGCTTACAAAATCGCAGTGCAACCTGTTTTGAAGCTGGTTGACTTTGAGAGTCCATAGCATGGGCTGCAATAATTATTTGGAAAAACAACTCCAAATGTAGCCAGCACTCGACCACTTCTTCAGCCATTTGGGCCTCCAGTAAGAGCTCCAATGCCCAACAAAGTGCCTTGAGTTTTCGTTTGAAGCCAGAAACTCTCTGAACCTTGAAGCTCATCATAGTTTCTCCACAAACGTTGTGGGAGCTGGCATGCTTACGAAAGTCTTCATGGAAACTCTGGAGCATTTCCTTCACCTCCTTGCTGACAACCGTGACCACGTCGTTCTCAATAGCAGTTTCAGTGTCGCTTTGTCGAATGCTACTGAACAAGTCCTGGAACAAAGATTGAGCACTACGGACGGTCTCTATATGTCCGCTTCCGTCTTGATGCAAAGCAACACGTATGCTGCGCGCAATCTGGTCGCATAGCAATTTCCGACGATCATCCTCGTGACCATGTTGGCCGATCCGCAACCGAGCCACCAGATCCTTGGCCTGGCTTTGGGGGAAATCTGGCGATGATGAGAATTGTCGAATCCTGAGTTCATCCTCCTCAGACCAAAGTATGGTTGACAAATATCGACAAATGGAGTTCATCAGTTCGAGAAACTCGATCTGAGACGCGATTCGGAGAAGCTCCAGACAAGATTTGATGTCCTTGAAATTTTTGTGGAGAGGCCTGTACATGCGGAAAAAGCAGGCGGCGTAAGATGCAACTTGCAGCCCGTGGATGAGCTCCAGACTGAATTCCATGGAAGGTGACCGTGCATCTGGATTCGTCCATCTTTTGCTCAAGCATGCTTGGAAGTACTTGCTGTGTTTCTTCAAGCGAGTCGAATGCACCTTCAAGACTGCCAACGGCTCTTGGGTGCGAAAGTTGGTCACTCGCTGCTGGTCGATATCGATTCCGTTGGGGACGAGGCGAATGGAAACATCCTGATTTGCGTTTATGCCGCCACACCATATTGTCCTCGGCGCTTGCTGCTCAGGCTCCATCCGGACAGAACCTGGACACATGAACCATCGATACATGTGTGATCATTCGCAAAGTTTATACAATGAACTCGAATAAGCGGTAAATTCATTGAGGACTATGTGGGTAAATTCAAACGGTGTATTCAATCGTTTTATTTTTTGGCCAAACTGAGAAAATGAAATTGAACCACAGCTATTCTAGGTTTGCAGGATCGATACTTACTAGCACAGTGAGTAATTAACAAAACACTAGCTACGTCTCCACATTAAGCCCCGACCTTCAGCTTTTCATCGATCCTACTCAGTCAAACGTCTAACCTTCGAGAGAGTTGCAGTTTTTCACAGAGAACCTAAATTGCGGACGAGGCATAATCTTTGCAACTAGCTCTGATCTATGCAACTGACTCACACAATTGAGGACGTAATACTGACCCTCTGAAACCCACACCCTGTTGGATTTGATGATAATGTAGGACCACGAACTTATCATCGATCAGGACATGGCCCGGACTAGCTAGCTAATGAAGGTCAATCGATCTCACCAATTAATACAGTACAACCTTCGTGTTCTAGTTTGTACTCTCTTCAGACCGTCATCTTAATTAATCAAGCACAAGGAGGAAGGAGGAATAGTACGTACCACAAGGTAACAAGCTTCTGTGCCCGCTTCTGTGGTGCTGAGCCAAAGATCAGTTGAAGATCGACGTACTAGATGCGTTTGAGTACCGATCGAGGGAGGGAGAGCTGGCAGGGGAATTGAAGGGAGAGAGATGGACTCAGCAGAGAGACTTGTGACGGAGAGAAGAACACTCAGTGAAATGAAATGGAACGATGGAGCTTCCGCTTTTATAGTCTGAAGCCAATTACCGAGGCAACGAGTGCTCTTACAGCTAGTCTAAACTGGACGGAGGGAGAGCTGGGGAATTGAAGGATGAGAGATGGTCTCAGCAGACAGACTTGCAACGGAGAGAACAACAATGAAATGAAATGGCCGGATCGATGGAGCTTCTGCTTTTATAGTCTGAAACCAATTACCGAGGCAACAAGTGCTCGTATGTCCAGCTAGTCTAAACTGTGGATAACTGCCGAGGCTTGAACAAGACAGTGCTGTTAATTGTTGTCTCGAGTGGATTACGATCGAGGCAGCAAGTGCTACTCTGAGACTGATATTGGCAAACGAATTAGCTTGTCAAGTTTGTGGATGTTGGAAGCCGGGTCACTCAACCTTGTAACTACTCTTTTTTGCTTGGAAAGTCTCGGTGATCGATCGAATGATTGAAACCGGAGTTTCAACATGCAAAGATCGACACCATTCAGCAAGATGTACAGGATGTCCCAATTGGGAAATATATCTCACGGATGTCTTTACCACAATTAAAGTTGGAATATGTATCCATTTGTTTGAGACTCGATGTATATATATCAGTCACTTATCGTTACTTCATATACTGGAGTGGAGTGCTCTGGATACTGGACGTATTGTGCCTTGTTTCAAAAAAATGCAAAATACTCATTGAAAGTCAAAGGACTCTCTTGTTCAGCGACCAAAATATGGTCGGGGTGAACTGGCCTCCTCGCTCGGCCACACCAAGTCATTTCAGGGATGCAAGTAAAAATAAAAGCCCCCTATGTACACCAAGTCATTTCAGGGGTGCAAGTACAAAATAAAAGCCCCCTATGTGGGGCTTGATTAATTTACCTCATACACCTCTCCTAACAAATTTGGGGTCTCTGTTTGCAAATATGAATTCAGAATTTGCAAATTTTATCATGCGTGGAAAATGAAAAATTTCAGCGTTTTCCCAAGTGATTCTCTCTCATTCAACGACCAGAAAATGGCCTCTGCATCATTTATCGGTTAAAAAATAAATTCACAAGTGCATTGTTTACGTGGTCAAAATGTCAGGGAGGGCTAAGGTGGAGCTCCCCAACACCTTCGCCTTGGTATCCGTTATAAACTCGGAGCCTGGCACTTCTGTCAAGGATCCATCCAAGCCCACACTGAACGGGTACGTCAAGAGATGGCCCGGGAGATCCACCACGGTGTCTTGACTGAAGAGCGCCCGAAGCTCGTCGGCTCGCTTGTTGACTGTGTGGATGCACTCGAGGCTCCAGGGCTGCAGAAAGGAGTTGTGGAGGAAGCCGGTGTGCTCGAACCACAAGGCCATCCGGAAGCCATGGATCTGGCCAGAGGCAGGATGGTGGGTGGCCAGGTGGTGAGGCTGGTAGGCGCCCATGGCGATCTCGGAGTCGCGAGCGCCGTCCATGGATCTCTCGTTGATGTTGGCGGAGCCCACGATGATGTACTCGTCGTCCACTGAAAAAACAAGGCAAACGATACAGGCTCTTGAGATCTCCGTCTTTGAAAAGCAAAACAAAAGAAAACAAACACCGAACAAGTAGACAGTTTTCTAACACCAGTTCACAACATTCTGTAGAAACGTTGATGATGGCGGAGTCCACTATTATGTACTCATCGTCCACTGAAAAACAAGGCAAACGATACATGGTCTTGAGGTCTCCGTCTTTGAAAAGCAAAACAAACACCAAACAAAATAGATAGTTTTCTAACACTAGTTCACAACATTCTATGGCCACTTGTAGAAACGTTGATGTTGGTGGAGACCACTATTATGAACTTGTCGTCCACTGAATACTGTATGAAGCAAACAATCCATGCTCTTGAAATCTCCATCTTTGAAAAGCAAAAGAAAAGAAAACAAACACCAAACAAATAGACAGTTTTCTAACAACAGTTCACAACATTCTATGGCCACTTGTAGAAACGTTGATGTTGGCGGAGACCACTATTATGTACTTGTCGTTCACTGAATACGAGAAACAATCCATGCTCTTGAGATCTCCGTCTTTGAAAAGCAAAAGCAAAACCGAAACCAAACGAAAACAAAATGAAATGAGAAAACACCAAGGAAATAGATAGTTTTCTGACACCAATTCCCAACATCGAATGCCTATTGATTCTGCAATTTTTTTTAGCTTACCACAAGATTGACATGAGCAGACTTTTAGATAATTCAAACTTTCGAGGTTGTTGTAGTAGGAGAAGGTTCAAAGCAGTGAATGGAAAGAGTATAACCAAAATTTTGTTAAAATGACAGTATCCCACAAACTTGACACTTTTGCGTTTTAACCGTTCGTTCTGAAATTTATACCAGTCCTGGACTTAGTTAGAGCTAAAGAAGAAAACGAAGGGAAAAATGGCAAATGGGATACTGCCATTTTAACAAAATTCCCATTGAATGGAGACGTTCCATTAGCTTTTTATAATCTTCCAAATTGATACCCCCTCCAAGTAACCAAAATTGCAAACGAGAGTAGTTGGAGAACAACAACAAAAGCATCAACGTACCGATCATCATCTTCGAGTGCACATAAATCATCAACCGTCTATGCTCCTGCGCAGCTTTGTAATACGCATCCACCGGTTCTTTCGTGGGCAACGTCTCTCCCGGCCACTTCGTTTCCCTGTTCCCCAAGCAAAACACCGACAGATACTCCCTGGGATGCTGGTCGTAGATCCTCTTGGCCCGGAACGCGTTCGCAATCTCTCGGTACATCATCTTGAACGTCCTTCTCTGCCAGGCCAGAATCTCTTGCACGGGCACACTGTCGGGGATGCCCTCGGGGTACAACGGGATGACGATGTACACGGTGAACCGTTCCCCGGCTTCGATCTTGCTCACGATCTTGCGAGCTAGCTCCATGGGGATGAGGTTGTAAGCTCCGGATTCCTGTTTGTCGTCCCAGGCGAAGGCGGAGCCGATGAAGTACTGGTTCTCGATGTAGATGAAGTTGCGGGCGCGGCGGATGGCGTCGATGTATGCGTGCTGGATGCTGCGGTCGATGGTGTTGTCTTTGCCGCTGATCAAGCCCTGGAGAGCGGCTTGTTCGGGAGTATCTGGGAAGCCAAAGGCAGCGCCTACAGGTGCACAACCAAGGGAACCAACAAAGAAAGGGACTCGGCTTTAGGAACATTTTTTGAGTACCCAAATGGGACAAATTGGTCGATTTCATACCTTTAGGAATTGAAATAAAGCATTTATCAATAAAACCAACACAGAGCCTCAAATTCAGGAACAGTTTAACTGCCCCAAAGGTCCAAATTGGTTTCTTTTATACCTTTAGAAATTGAAAGAAAGCATTTACCAACAGGACCAACACAGACACTTAGATTTGAGAACACTTTCAGTGCCCAAATGGTCCAAAATAGGTCCCTCCAGTCTATTAGGAATTGAAATAAATCATTTACCGACAGAATTAACAAAGAGCCTCAAATTCAGGAACCGGGTAAGTGCCCCCATGGTCAAAAGTAGTTCCTTCCATATCTTTAGGAATTGAAAAAAAGCATTTAGGAAGGAAGCTTAAAGGAGGGTACAACTAGGGGTGCCAAAGTGCAGGAATTCACTACGAGATTTTCTTCATAAAAAGTACTAACCCTCACATGGCGAGGAATTCCCATGTGACGGGTTTGTTTGTTCAAGGTCCCACTACAGTACCCACCACACAAAGAGAGCGACACAGAAACTACACGCTTTCCAACCTCTATCAATAACTATCAGGAACCGGCAGGGACATTTCAGTCATCGACAACTCACATCCACCGACTGGGATCAGAGCTCTTTTCTTATCTACCGTATTCCTCACATAAAGTTTTCAAATCTCCTTGGAGAATTGCATCTGATTGAGGGAGCGAAATCAAGCACACTCTTAACACATTCCTAATAGAAAGAAGAAATCAAGTCTTACGTTGTGAACGATAAAAATTCGTTTTAAAGGTTTACACAATCGACTATCAGCTTCCCAAAATGAATTTCCTATGTTTGGGTTGGAGTTCAGCAAAAAGATAATTGCAAAAAGTCTCTTATCTCATCGTTTCAGCCCTGTGCCAAATCATTTAAGGAGCTAGAACCAACCATACCTGCATCGATGGAACGAAACAGCTGCACATTCCAAGTCTCCGGATCATCTTCAAGAGTGGCAGTGACAGGCCCAAGACCATTCCGCACAATATCCAACAGTGCACCATCCCGACTCCTCCCCGCTTGTTTCCGCCACCTCTGCTCAAAGTTATACAAAACGTCCCAAGCAATAGGCCCTTCCAACTTGGAATGAATATCATGCCAGGGCTCACGAGGTCCCCCACATTCCAGAGAGCTTTCAGCAAACACCGCATGCAAGTCCTGTTGATGTGCCCCATTGAGAGTCCGAAACAGCGAGTGGTACTGCGTGTCGTAGCGGCCATCGCAAAGGTCCAGGCCTCCCACGAAGCTCACAATCCTGCGCTGATGGGTATTCCCTGGTGATGGAGCGTCCACAATCACCGATTTCTGGTGGTGGGTGAAGAGGTTCCCGATTTGAGCTTGTTGGAGGTAAGTTAAGCTGCTCGTGGGATTTCGTGGACAGAGGAAGCAATTGACTGCGGTCTTTTGGAAGTAGAGGGCGGTCTCTTCGTCATGGGTTCTCATCTGACCTTGTTGGCGCAACCAAAAGGAGGATCTGTCGTCCCAGACCATGATGTTCACGCGCACTCCCTGGTCGGCCTTTCGCTTCAGAAGCTCTCCGAGTGTCAAGCCCTCGTCACCTGCAGGGAAATGTAGTTTGCGCAAAGTTTAGCTATATGGCAAGAAGATTCAATTAGAGTTGAATTTCCCTGCGGTTTTATTTTAGTTTACCCAAAATTTTAGGACGTATTACCAAAAGAAACATGAAAAGGAGCCAAAAATGTGTTCAATGTGAAACACATTCAAGAGTAACTCCCTAAGCATCGTTGAAACTGTTCATGAAAAGAATCTAGATCTCTTTAGTTACAGTCTGGAGCTCATGGCAAAGCCACTATACTCAATTGATTAGGGAAAGTATTCACACTTGACGTGGCAAATTTCAACAAAGATTGGCATATTTTCTTAGCACCAAGTGTTCGATTCCTACAAGGTCCTGCAGCTCAAGCAATCTAGCTTGATGCCCCCGCCATTGGTGAGAGTGTCGTGCCGAGAGAAAATGCTAGAAAACGGTACTTCGATTCCTTCTCACTACGACTTGGTCACGGCAGATAGCCATGTGTCAAACAAAACAAAAAAAGGTTGTTTTGAGAGGGTCACATGGAGGCTTTATTTCTGTCCAATTTAATTTAGGTTGCAATGAACACATGTTATGTTCTCCATTGATTCTGGTGATATAAAAGCTGGATTCATTTGAATTTATGCTGTTTACAATATCATCCGTGAGACCGGTATCAAACGTTTTCAACAACACTGCAACAGACACTTAGTTCGGGACGGAGGGATTTGAAAGGCACAAGTCATTTTGCTGATAGTTTCGAAAAAAACATAAACATATCACCTGGCACGTGTCGGTGAGGGTCACGGCAGAGTTTGAATTCGGTGTAGACGGACCATCCCGTGATGTAGATGAGTTGGCGTGCGTTGTTGATGGCTTCAAAAATGTCTTCCCAGCAGCGAGTGGGCTGGTAGACTTGATTGTTGGCCAAATAAATGTTGGGCAGGAAATTGTCCGCCATGTGAGCATCCTGGTACAAAGTCACTTTGCAGTTCTTTCTTTGCGGGAAGTAGCAATACTCCACACCTGGGTTGTTTGCATCCAGAATCCCTTTCCCCCAATAAAATTCATGACTCGCCTCAAAAAACTGCAGAGAAAAGCGAATGCGCGCTCGATTCAGTTCGCCCGTGTGGTCGTTGAAGAGTTTGTAAGCTTGATCTATCCTCCTGCCTGTTGGAACAACGCGTAGTATTATCAGGGAAATATCGTACGTGTACAGGCTTGCAACCGGACACGTCAAATAACCGGGCACCAGGCACTCCACTTTGAACTATCCGGTGAAGGAAAAAAAAAAGGTGAATTGTGAAATGCACAATGGAATTTGAACTGCCCAGCGAAGAGCAATTGTGTCTTTTCATAACAGCAGCAAACCTATTTGAACTCAAATTAAGAAAGGTCACAGCTTTTTCCACAAAACCTTCACTTTCTTGCTGTACTTGGGAGCTAACTCCATTAGTGTTCCGCATTTCCAAAATTGTAAGATTTGAATAGTACCCACAGACAAAGAAACAAGTGCTAATTTGTATGTGACTGGTCATTGGCATGTGAACTATAGAACAACCATCACATTCCTGGAAAGCTGCAGCTAACACCTTGGGATCTAACTGTGAATTCACGAGAGAAATAGGATGTCAAAGATGCTTCAAGCTTTTCAAGATGGTACAATAATTTTACGAATTGGGGGGGCACAAATCCTCACATCTAGAAGGCTTTCTACACAAGTAGTCTCGCTAATTGAAGGTCAAGGATATGCAAAACTCAAACTTTTCAATAGAGGAGAGATTTGGGTAAGCCTCATAAAGACCTTTACACAAAGAGTCCAGGTCATTCTCTGAAAATTATAGGCTAATGAGCTTGTCGTATAAATTTAAAAGCACTACAAACAAGGTCCATTCAACTCCAAGGGAGAGAATTGAGTCCTCGAGGAACAAAAACAAATTCTCTCTCTTGGAGAATTGTGTCTTTTTCTTCATGGTCTTCAAGCTACTTATTCTAGTATGGATTTAAGAGTTGATGACCCCAGCCCATTGTCTAATGCAAACTTAAGCTCTCAAGTATGAAGGCCAAGGTCCTAAACTGACTATCGTAAACAAGTCTAGTTAATGCCAACCACAATGCAACTACACAACACAGTGGGAAGTCAACAGTGCTCCAAAGTAGTATGACCTCAAATGAAAGTCCATCCTAAAGTGTGCCCTAATAAGTCTAAAAAGTAAGTAGAGACTCAATGCATATTGTTTAACACTTGGGCCATTGAAATTAGGGCACGAAATTGAAAATTTGTCCATTGAACATTGGGTTATGATTCCTTTGCATACAATATTAAATTGCCTTTCATGGACTTCACTTATTGTAAACATGCCAATGACCAGTCACATACAACTTAGTCCTAGTTTCTTAATCTATGGGTATTACTGAAATCCTACTATTTTGAAAATATTGAATACTAATGGAATTGGATCCCAAGTACAACCAAAAAAAATTTAAGGTTTTGTGGGAAAAATTGTGTTCTTTCTCAATTTGAGTTCACACACAGGTTTGTAGCTATTGTGAGAAAAAGCCCATTGCCCTTCACCAGACAGTTCAATGTGCCTCTAATTTTCTGTGTTCACAAGACATTTTCCCATATTCTCTGGATACGATAAGCTCAACCGCAATTTGCCCTTCGTGAGACTCAAAACCACTCGTCCTCACTTCCGCACTATCATATCTTTCAGTAAAAAAAATTCTCGGAAATAGCGTCATACTCAGCCGGAAATATTTTGCGTTATCAACGAACGATTCAACAAGACAAGGCTCCGCGAAATTTAGGTATTTAAGAAGTTAAGAGAGGACTGAAAGGGCTTGCCTGAGAGAAGGTCAATTGCCGGGATCTTCGCTCTTCCAACCACAACGGTACCCACAATGGCAGCATCCTTGATAGAAACGGTCAATTCAGACACCATGTGCGCACAATGGATGCGGAAAGTCTCATTCCAAACTGGGTCCTTGGGTTGGCCTTCCAACACTCGTGTACGCCCAACTCTCGTCTTCCCCAAATCCACAGTAGCGTAGTACTGACTAAACCCTTTTCCCATCCTTAAAATTTCTTCGGACGTCTCAATAATCTGCTCACAACATGAAATAGCCATTTCAACGAGTTGAGCACAAGCAATTAGAATCTGGAGAATTTTAAGAGTCTGGCAGTTTGATCACCGAGACATTCTTACAACGAATTCAGCACAAGCAATTAGAATCTGGAGAAATTTAAGAGTTTGGCAGTTTGATCACCGAGACATTCTTGCAACGAATTCAGCACAAACAATTAGAATTTGGAGAATTTTAAGAGTTTGGCAGTTTGATCATCGAGATGTTCTTACAGGGCACTGGGACTTGTAAGAAAATCTCGAAACTTTTTAAGAGAACTCGTTTGTACTTAACTTGTTCGTCTTGTGTGCATGACTGTAAGAGATTCTATGCACACTCAAACAAGACTTAAGAGTAGAAAAGGAGCTCGTATTTGTACAAGTTTATATTTGGGTTAGTAATCCTCATGTTCCTCAAATACAGCGTATAGAAATCTCAAAATTTTGGGAATACTTTAGCCTCTACAAAGGATGGAGTCAATTTTGGATGCATGTACTTATCTGTGTAAACTTAAGAGATTCAAAATGCAAAAGCAAACAGCAAGATGAAAAATTTAGAAAAGGAGTATCATATATGGAAATGTTTGTATTGTGTTAGGAACCCATCCTACAACTCAAATAAAATGTACAAAGTGAAAATGCACAACGAGTTTTAGGCAGGGGTTTAACTTGCTAATCTCAAAACGGTAATCACTTCCTTGTCACCCTTAATTTTGAGGATTTGGACTTCACAAACAAAAATGCAGATTTAGACGATTCAAGGCTCTCCTGTTGAGTCCCACCTTTCTGAAAAATGCAGGAGCGCTACCCGTCTTTCGCTCCTGTGTCGCAATATTTTCGGCATCATGGATTGTGACAACTAATGTCCCATGTAGCAGGTACGTCGCCATAGTGTCCTTCCAACAGGCAACGCTGTCTTAATCCCTGAAACGCCCCCCCTCCAGTTCACAAGGTTAGCATAGGAGTGAGCCAGAATATTTGGAGAAATGCCTTCTGTACGCTTGTTAAAAACTTTCATCACGAATTCAAATAGTTCAAAAACGAAATGAAAATAAACACTGGAACGTAAAAATGATGGAAATAGTATGATAATGTATTCAACAATATGTTGCCCTCAAATCAGGATTCATTTCTTCAAAGGTCATCCTCAAGGCTCCAAGGTTTTCGGTATTTTCAATGATTTCTATTCTAATATGAGTTTCTAAAGATCAAGGTTCACTGCTACGGGTTTTGTAGTTCAGAAGCTTTCCAAGCCATTGACTCTGGAAACTTAGACCCTGATTCTAATTCCTCAAATCCCCTACTTTAGAGACTGCTGCAAAATATTTGCTGCCGTACTACCTGTTGCGCAATCCAGAACCTGAAACATGCCCCAATTTTAACCTAAAGTGGGTCTCAAATTGTGGTCGGCTCTACGAGGCATTCTGACGCGTACGTAGAAAATCTCCCTTCCGACAATCACTCGACTTGAGCAACCTCGTCAATTATGATGCCAATTCAAGTCAAATTCTAACATAAATTCTTCCAATTGCAATGCAGCTCGATTTTCTAGAACACTCTGAGAGACGATTCTCGACCAGTAACCCTCAACTTCAGAAAACAATTCAGCGAATAAACAGGAACCCACAAGAATTACCGTTAATGAGCAATTTCCCCAGGAAACAGAGAACCTCACGGAAACCGTACGAAGCTCCTTGAATCAAATTGGATCTGCCACTCAAAAAAATTTCCACCAGAAACTCAACAATCGACACCACTCATACGATTCTTCTGTTGAATAGATCTAAAAACGAAGCCAACCTTGCAGAATCCGCGTCCGATGCAAGACTCCCGACGGCCAATACTCTCAAGGTGCATTCACCCGCGGCTTCATGCTCCGTCAACTAGAAAGAAACACGTGACAGCAAGATTCAAAAAAAGAAAAAAATCCCACAGCCCGAGTCGGAAGTCAAACACTCACACTGCCCTAGTTCCTCGGATTCCAATGAAACGGACGAAAACTGAACCCCTTTTTTAGATCTTCACCTCTCATCAAATCAAATTCAAAAGAACCTCGAATCTCACAATTTCAAACCCATCATTCATCGTAAAGAAGATGAAGTGGCTTTTCACTGCTAACCCAACAATCAATGCTCGCTCTTGGCCCCGAATCTCAAGCAAAATAGAATACGGTATTGGACTCCTCAAGCAGCGATTAAAGAATGAACTCTTCACAAATTGAGAAACTTTCAAACCTTTGAATTTGACGGACGAGTTGGCCAACGTTGGTGACGGGAACTGAATGTCGGTTGAGAGTTGGGACGCGAAAGGACGACGAAGAAAGGCGTGTCCATCATTGCATCAAAAGCTACGATAAGTTCTAGAGCTAAAATTTCTGTGATGAATTTCCTAGGTAGAATTTCTGCTCTGGGAGCAGTTTCTGTGATGATTCTATTGAGTTTCAGAGTACTGATGAGTGCAGGGAGCCGCCGGCGTTCTGGCCAGGGTAAACTTTGGGGCCTCCAATCATGTGGGATTGTCTGTAAGATAAGGGCGGCAATTTGTAAGGTAACTACACCTGAAATCACACATTCCAGATTCTTGCTTAAAATGTAAGTTGGGCACACCCAAAAGCGCCAGAAATTGGTACTGTGTCTAGTTACCATTACTGGGCTGTCTCAGATTTTCATATAGTCTTGTTGGCAAGTGAAAGCATGTTTTAATGCACCAAAGAATAGAGCATATGGATATAGTATGCAAAAGTTTTTGAACTTTGAATTGCCCCAAAACATTCAAAACAATTACAATTGCCATGAAAGTTTGTTCACAATAACTAGACTTCTAGAGGAACATAACCCAAATTTTTTTGTTGAAAACAAACATTGGATGAAGGAGATACAAGCCCCTGAAGTTGGCTGGGGTGAACTGACCTCATCGCTCGGGTGCTTGGAGAAACACTAGAATTTTTTGAATTTTTGAAAATAATTTTTTTGCAAATTTTGAATTCATATTTGCAATCATAGGCCACAAATTAGCTAGGGGGAGTGTGTAAGGTAAATTAGATTGGCTCAAAATAGGGGGCTTTTTGTTTTACTTGCACCCCTCAAATTACTTGGAGTGGCCGAGCAAGGGGGCCAATTCACCTCAACCCTAAAGTTGCAGCCATCAACTACAATTTGGTGAATTCAAATTGAAGTTATGAACTTCGATTCACTCCCAAAACATTTGTACATCTTGGATTGATCTAAAAAATTTATCATACAAATAGTATGTGCAACTTTCGCGACAAGTTTTATTGAATTTAAACATTGGATGGGCAAAAATTAAAGCACTTTGAATTGAACTATGAGAATACTTTTCATCCCCTTGGGTGATGAAGGATTAAGGGTCAAAGTTTGTTTCTAAAAGTACTCCATTCAAATAGGTATATAACTGATTTTGAAAATGTATACATATTGTAGATGGTGATTTAAGGTCAACTACATTTTTGGGTGTACCTGCTCTACTCCCACTATTCATAGAAGTTTATGATTGGTTTCATGAATAACCTATTTTCAATTCTTTGAAAATTCAAAGTTTATTCATACAGTGTCCAAAAAATGCATTCTAAGAAAATCTACAGTCTCCTTTTGACTACCAAGACAAATCCACAAAAAAAATTTGAGTATAATAATGAAAACTATGCTATATTGCTTATTTGTGCAATTTTAGGTTTAGTTGCCTTACTGTTTTCAACTATGTAAGTTGTTCTAATTGTATTCATAGTTTACTATAACAAGAAAGGTTTGGTAAATCTTGAACCATCTTTTGAATGGATTTGGTGAAAATGTTATTTTGGTTTCATAAGAGGTTTTCTAGCCGTCTTAGGAAACTGTGAGTTCCCAGACTGTAGAAACTTGCTAAAACTTGTCCCAACAAGTGATTTGATGTGGTACAGAGACTGCCACATCAAATAATAATATTTTATTAAATTTTTTATTTTTTCAAATTTTTTTAAGTAATTTTGTTTCACTTTTTTATTATTATTTTATTCACATTTTTAATATTTAATATTTTTGAATTTTTTAGTATTTTCTAATTATTTTTTAATCTGACCAATAGTGGCTGGTTCACAAATTGGGAAACAAGACTGAAACAATCTCTTAGTACCTTGAAAAAACCTCTTATGGTTTTTGAAAATTCAAAATTTCCTATATTCTTGTCATAAAGGCATGAGAAAGGTTGGTTTTTTGCAATTGATTGCCCCAAAGAAATATGTTCATTTTTATTTAATGTAGGGTGGGATGGGCAATTGGGCTTGGGGCTTGGTGCCATGCATGTTTACGATGACAAAACTTAGCACTCACAAATGTGAAATTTGGAAGAAATGGAATGTGAAAAGTGTTTTTAAAAAAAATAGAGCTTTTATTTTTATTTTGTGGAGAATTTTACATATTGAGCAATGCTATTTGAAAAGGGCATTGCTTAATATATGTAAACCAATTACCAAAAAATAGATGAGCTCAAAGATTTTGTGGATGAAAAATCACAATGTTTGGTTATATGTAATTTGTCCCTATCTTGTAATGATTACATTCTCAGATCTTTCTTGAAATCAAATGAGAGTATTCTAGCATTAGGTGTGGTTGTAATCTTTTGAGCATTGTAGTACAGAATCATTAAATTTGAGAAAAATGAAGTTTATAATAAATGAAGTCTAAAGAAGTGTTTTTGAAAAAAAATAAAGTTAATTTTGTGCAAAATTCACATTTTAGACTTCTACAATAGTAGTATATCCAAAGCAATTCTTTAACCTTTTGAAAAAGTCTTACAACCTTCTTTACAAACAAAATGATGAAATTAACAAAGAAATAATATATTTGTACAATAGTATAAATAAATATGTGCAAATATTCAACAAAAGATTTAGAAATTTAAGCATTAAGAGTCTATAATTGTTTTCTAACATTGAGATTTGTATTACATTCTTTAGTGTACCTATTGTAAACATTTGAAAGTAGAAATGTTTTAGAGTCATATATGATTTCAACTTCAAATTTCAAATAGAATTCTTCAAAAATTGAAAAATATGAACAAGTTGTAAATATGTCATACAACTTCCATTTTTCTTTTAAGAAATTCTTAAAGAGGAACATTCTTAGGGGTTTGGACTTTCTAAGAATTAAAATAAAGATACAAATGGAAACCTTATGCACCTCCTACCTTAAATGCATTAGAAGTTTTTTCCTTATAAGTGTAATACCATGTAAGTTTGGTTTTTTAGATTTTAATTGTTTTGAAACAAATGAACAATTGTAGAAATATTGTCATTGTAAGTTTGAAGCTAAATTAACCCCTAAATGTCCAAAGAACCATATTTTATTATTAACAAAATCCCAAAGTTCAATAAAATCTCACCAAATTACTATTTTAGATCATTTTTAAATAGAATATCCTTCAAAGTCAAATTTAAATATCAAAAATCAAATTTAGAAAAAATAAAAATTGTGATTTTCCTATTGAAGATTATATATAAGGATGACCATTGCATTTTTGGATTTTTAGTGTTATAGGCTCATATAAATGAGCATCAATTACATTAGAACTTAAGTTTAAAATCACATTGAAAATTCACATGAAAAATTGTAGGCTAGATTTTGAAAAGCTATAAATAAATTATGGTCATGAATGTTATATCTTTAAGCTTTATATTTTTTTTTCCATAATTTTAGATTTGACTTGTGAAGGGCAAAAAATGAAAGACTTCAAATTTTTTTTTACAATTTTAACATCCTATTGATTTAACATAATAATCTCTGAATCAATAAGTGATGTCGAATTTTTTTTCATATGTTATCTATATCAAATCTAGTTTAAATTCATATAATATTCTTTTTATAAATAGTCCTCACCATTTAAGGTAGGTACACCTAAAATGGCACCTTGCATACATTTTCAAAATCACTCATGTACCCAAACTATAGATGGTGCTTTCAAAAACAAACTTTGACCATTAATAACTTTTGCATACAATATCCAAATCCTTTGTTTTTTGGTGCATTGGAAGATGCTTTCACTTGCCAACAAGACTGTATGAAAATCTGAACAGTATGATAACATGATTTAGGCACAATAAGAATAAGTGGCGCTTTTGGGTGTACCCACCTTAGAGATAAGTGGAGATGCAATTGATTTGGTTCTAAGAAGATGGGCAAAGGGTGAAAGAAAAAAGGTAAATGTATCTATAATTGACACCGATAACAATTTAATCCCTAAAGGTTTTTGACTATGCTTTCACCAAAACATTCCAAAATTGCTATTTCTAATACAAGTGCAAAATTTTAGAATTTTTTTTTGACAAATGTAACCATAGTATCCTATATTAATTTGGTTTGAAAAGATGAAAAATTTTCAGAAATTTTCATTGTGTAGATTGCAAGGTATCAACATTTGAATTAACAAAATTCCTTTTTTATCCTCGCAAAATTCTGGGCAGCTACACTTCACAAGGTCACATTTGTATCAAAGAATGTTTAAAATGATAATACTCTTTCAATTCACACTTCAATTCAAGTTGGCTACATGCTCAAAAAATTTCAAATCATTTTGAATTGTACAACATATAGTAAAAAAATAGTAAGTAGAAAGAATTAGAAAATAATTTGAAATACTAAATAGTGAACAATTTATTTATAGAAATGAAAAATGCTAACAAGAAAATCCTTACCTAGTATTTTAAAAGTTGAATTGAATTAAGGATTTCAAACCTTTTTTTGTAGAATAGAGATTCTATAACTACTCTAAACTACCCCAAACTAAAAAACCTTGTAACTTTCATCTCATTAATCAAAATGGAATAATTCAAATCTTTCCACATAGATAAAAATCTAATAAACCAATTTTAAATTTTTATTTCTTGAAAAATTAATATTTAAAAAAGTTTTCTTAGCAGCTTGGGTTGCCCATTGAGTAAAGAAAACAACATATCATGCCATAGTTTTTTAACCATGTGGTCAAAAGTTATGAAAATTGTTGGGCCTTAAAGCTACCCTTGAGGAAATGTTTTGTGAAATTTTCAAAGAAAAAAAATTCATTTATAATGAATTGCGCAAAATTGCTATATTGCCAAAAAATGTAGTTTAGGGCTTGAAGGGTTAATATGATTGCTATTATAAAACACAAGTCATTTTGTTGAATCTTCTTAGCAAATGGCAAAGATTCTACACTTTAGTATGCATTATTTGGATACTATATGAATTAGTTGTGAATTTTTAAAGTATTACTTGTTTCTACACTATAAAGCCTTATTAAGTTTTTGGCATAGACTTTTTAATGTTCTAATTGGATAAATCTCATATAATCACATTTAGGTCTAGGATTTTTTGCTCCAAATGTAGTTTTTTTTCTTTTTTGAACAATGGTGATCATGAATTCACTTGCCTTATGTTTCTTTACTTATTTCACATTATACTATTGTAGCAACACTTTAAACCACTTCTTTTTCTATTGTGGACCATTTCAATTATTAGACTAGTCAATTTTTTAATTCTTTCATTAACAAGTGATAGGAAATTTCAATGTACCAAAAAACATATAATGTGGATATTGGATGGAAAAATTATAAAAAGTCAAAGTTTTTTTATAGATGTTTCAAAATCATTTCTTTGAAAATAGGCTCACACATTAGAAGATGTAATCAATGGGAGCATTCCATGAAGACACACTTCTAAGTAGTTGAAATAATGATTTGATTTACAATTTTGTAATATTATATAATTTGTACAATTAAATTAACCAACAAAATCAATCACTTTCATTTCACTTGTAATCCTTAGTTTAAACATCATTTCAACAACCTTATTTATATACAATCATCCAAATCTAGAGATATTATTTGAATGTGAACTTTTGGGGGGGTGATTCTCAATGATTTGTCCATTGATAATTAGAGAAAATTTTGCTTAATAATTTGAAACCTATTACACAAGTTAATTGAATTGGTATGAGACGTTGGATAGGCCCAAACCTTGTCACATTGCATTAATTGATCTTCTTCATAACAAGTACAAGTCAAACTAAATTAATCCCTAAATATCCAAAGTCTTTGCCAAAAATTAAAAATTTAGAAAACATTATCACATAGAACTATTTCAAAGAATATTTTGGAATTGGTATACAATAAAAAGTGGAAGACTCTAGGTTGTAGGTTCTATTTGTATATATATATAGTTTGATTCACCAATCCTATTACCAATATTATTCTATAAATTTTGAAAGAAAATTTTAAAATTCCTTAGAAACTCAATTAGAAGCAAATTATTGTCATTTTTTTGAATAGTTTCAATTTGTAGTAATTACAATAGCATCACATTGATTATTTTGAGATCAATTTGCATTTGTTGTGTGCATAAATATGTTGGAAGGGATTTAAAATGATGTTCACTTAATATTGCAACTTTCTGAAATTTAAGTCTGCAATTTTGGCTTGGTCAACCATTTGACATGCATCCATATTCATAGTTTTGGAAAACATCTAAATTTGTAATTCTAGTAACACCAAATCCAATTGTTGGATACAACAACTTCATAAAATATCTTTATAATTTAGGATGATTTTCATCCAAAAACTAATGGAAATTTTTTTTGATTTTCAATCTATTAATTGTTCAAAAATTAGATGTTGGTGTACTATAAAGTAAATGCTACTTCAATTTGTTTGCTTCTTTAAAAAGTAAGAATCAATCCTTGCAAAGATACTTTATGAAAATTAAGATAATTACACCAAAAAAACCAACCACTTTTTGAACTATTTCCTACAATTGCTTACCTAAAATATATTCCTACTGATGATGAGAGCCCAAGATTGATCGTAGAAGTCAACAATTTTCAATACTATGATAATTCATACTTTGATCATACCATGTCCAAAATTTTTAAAATTGTAGAACCATGTTTTGAAAATCTGAAAATTTTCATTATTGCCAATTTTGAATATCCAAACATTACTATTGAGAATATTTTTAAAAAGTGACACATTTATACATGAATAGAAAAAATTAATATAAAATAGGAAGAACAAAATGCCAAAATCGAGGGAAAGGAAAGCAAGTTATCAATCTATCAAAATTTTAATTTTAACAAAATTAAAATATTTCAACACCAAGCTACCAAATGTGACCTATATATATACAATATGGAGATTCTAGAAAAATTTAGAATTTAGTTACCAAAATTGAAATTATTGTGAATTTTGGAAGTCAAAAAGTACTTTTGAACAATTATAGCCAACATCTACAATCTTCCAATTCTGACCATTCAAGAATTACTTTCCCACCCACTTCTTACTTCTTACACTCACTGATGTAGGACATGTCACAACCTTTTTATTCTCAACCTCAAAAAGGACCAAAAAAACACAATTCAAATTCTGGTTGGAAATTTATTCTTGCCTTAAAAATACTGCCCATACAAGTTGGGAGTTGGGCATGGCTCAACCTCAAAAAGGACCAAAAAAAACACAATTCAAATTCTGGTTAAAAATTTATTCTAGCCTTGATTGGAAATACTGCACCAGTACAAGTTGGGAGTTGGGCATGCCTGAAACTTAGAATCCCCTTACCACTACCAGCAAAACCTTTTTCAACACAAGACTGGGAACTATACCGAATTGCTTCCTATTCCAAGTCAGTTCTAAGCTTCAGTGTGGTTTCTGGTGATGTCTATTTCTGGCGATCAATTCCGAAGGTACCGTTGTGAACATTCCCCTTCACAATCATGTAAAGACTGAAAGACTGAAGGAACATCCCTACGACGTACTGTAGATAGATAAACGCCTGCCTTGACTTCTGTTCCACGACATGCTTTGCAGAGACACCGAGTGTGGAAGGTCTGTCACCGCAGACATAAGCAACATCCAACCTCGTACTAATAACTTTAACTGTAGCCCAGTGGGTCCTAAAAACAAAAATAATGCTGGGGAACCAAAACAACCAACTGGGCGCAGAGAAACAATAATGGGAGAGATCAAACAGCCAAGAAAAAACTGGATTCCCACAACTGTCCTCCTTTCAACAGACAAAACCGTTCCAGATGCCTTGCAGAACATGCTTGGGCACAGCCTGAGCCTGCTCACAGCACTTGCCCCAAAAGGACACAACCCAAAGGCTACGCGTACCTTAAAATGATCAGAAAAAACGCCATTAATATTCGCTACCAAGGCACGTGTCCTACTCGACTTCAGCTTTGAAGTCAACCCCTTGAGAGAAAGTCGGTTACATAACTTATCTCAAAGTGGCAGCAGTTTTAGCAGAGGGTTAAAATCAACGACTAGAAAAAGGCAGCAAAGCATGCCACATAATAGTTCGGTGGCAAACACACCTTGGCTCAGTTCGAGAGTATCGTGACACTAAACATAGAGAGCACACAAAGTCACACACAAGGGAGAAGGGCGAGGTGGAGCAGGTTCCAAGGCTTTGCAGGAAAGCCTCTGCCAATTCATGGACTACTTGGAATGAAGAAGATCCTGCGTGGCCAAGACGAACTGAAGGGGAGAACATTTTGACAAAATTGGACAAATGGGAAAGACAACAATAGATCTCAATATGGGACCACATACGGCAAGGCATAAAGGTCGCAAGAAGGTAAAAAGACAGCCTCCGCCCAAACCTGCAGCGAGGGCTCGCCTCTCCTTGTTGCCCCCCTCTCCACGTCTGCCTTTGGCTTCGGGTGAGACCCCAGGGGGGGCCTTCCTGCTAATAACCAATCCTCATCCGGGACATCTGACCATGCGCTGGGTTGCTTAAGCACCAGCATCGCACCAACAGGAGCCAACTCAGGAGACTGTCTTTGTGCTATGTCAAAATTATTGGTAGGCTGGTTACTAATCATATTACTACTGCCGGGCCTACTACTAGGGTCACTAACGCTACTACTCTCAGGGGGCAAAACTAAGGCTGGCTTGGCATCATCCGCCGTGCCATTGGGTTCCTGTTTACTATACAATGGTTGAGAAGGAACTGCTTGAGGACCAATTCTCTGAGCTGAGGCCTTGCTGCCATCCCTGACCTCCCCCTTGGAAGGCTCAACACCACTTGATGTTGGCTGTATACGCTCATCCCGCACTTTCCCATTCTGTTTCTCTTCTTTGGGTGGTTGCAGCAGCTCCTTGATCAGAGCAGTTCGAGGCTGCTTACTGGGCCGCGAAGAGTCCTTGTCTGTACCAAAGGCAAGAAGCGGACCCATAACCCAATGACGTTGAATATTGTCAAGAGAAGATGTGTCATGTGAACTGAGACATCAGTGTCTACATCTCCCTACTGGGATAATAGCATACATTGTTCAAAAAACTAACCGAAAGGACGGTCTTGCTATGTGGTTTAAAACGACAGTAGCTTACAGGACATAAGAGCACTGCATCAGAGGCAGGCAATGGCACACAAGCTTATGAAACCTCACGTATTTAAGCTTAGGTTGTCAATGGTTTTTCTCCATTACAGGTGCCCCAATACGGTCATAGGATTCGCACCGAGGAAAAACAATTTCAGAGAAGTTCGCTGTCACTTTGAACATTTATTTTTACAGATGAGATTCTGACCTAAATTCTTGGACCCACAGAAGCACCTCTAGACAGGAGTAAAAACTCTGGCAGGTTGCGTAGAACCCTGGGCTTTCCCGTGCAACAGGAAGAGAGAAGAAGAAAGTGTGACTTACCATGGGTATCCCCATTTGCATCCCCCTCCTTTTTCACCTTCTTCTTCTTGTCTTTATGTTTGTGGCGTTCCTTCTGCAACACACGTTGGCATGTTAGACCATAAATCAAATACACACATACACTGGAAATAATGCCGTGCAGTGGGCAGCATTCCAGGTAAATCATGCAAAGAATAGACTGAAATAAGGAACAACAAATTTCGACCCTGGTCGCCTAGTAAGAGAGCATTAAGCTTCAATTCTCCTTGCTCTAAAGGAGAAGCCACCGCATACGATAGAGGAAACAAAAACTGAAAGGAGCCCGGTCCCATCTCCTATTGACTGACCCCTTTTACCGACAGCGATTCTCATGTCTTCCATTTCTCTTGCTTGGCCTCCAGTTAGCAAGTGGTGTAAGCAGAGCTTAACAAAATGTCTATGGCCACTGATCATTGAATGCAGAAGAGCCTATTCACGATCCCTCCAATAGTGGTCTACAGCTTCCTACTTTGAATGATTCCATATGAAATCATCATAAAACTTTTGATCAAAACCTATTTGGTTCTTGTAGCCAAAGCAATATCCCCACAGCCTTATACTGATCTCCCAGTAAAAGCACTCCTACGTCGTCTAAAATGCTTAAAGTGATGCACATAGTATCTTCTAAATTATGTCACCATTGCCATGCAAAGGCCATATCAAGGCACACATCCACAAAGCAGCAGAGAGCATTGCAAACCTTGTCCTTGTGGGGCTGCGCTACATCGGCAGAAAGTTGAGGAGCCTTCTTCTCGTATCCCGGGGGCGGGAATGGATAGCAGCGAGACATTTTGTATCCGTGTGTAAGTCAAAGCACAGTAGCTCGCAGAGGCAAGGAGACCGCCAGGACCCAATGAAGAGAGGCGTACCCCACTGCCACTGCTGCACCATGTCACCACATTCAACCAGCTAACACCTCTCTCCACTTTGGCTCTTTCCCTTCCAATTCTTCCCAAATTTTATTGATTGCTGTCTCTTCCTTCGCTTTCCTCTTTCGCAACCACAGCTATTTTCCCGTCTTTCGATGGCACCAATTGTCGAGCAGCTACAATGTTAAACCATCACTTTCCAAGTTATAAAGGCCATATCAGATATGCATTTTAAAATCTGAACAGCATCCGAAAGGCAAGGTTCCCCAATCCTTCTGGCTGTAGTAAAATGATATCCGTGCAGCTCAAGTAAGGCTCACAGAAAGAGAACCGTGTATCTGGATTACAAGTTTGCCAAGGTATTCAATAGCCCCGAAAGCTGCGACATATGGTAAAGCAAACCAGATCCTACCGTCACCGTCCACAATCACTGTTCCAAGATTGTTCACGAGCTGTTAGATATCCCCAAAAGCCGGCAGGCAATCGGCAAATTCTGAACCGAGAGAATGGAAAAATGAGTACAAGCCCCCAACTCGGTTCGGTCTAGGGCATTCCAAAGAACCACCTCGATCTTAATAAGCAACAGTCCTCAAAGTATAATCAGTCCACAAAACCCTTCGGCCCTGAGCAATTGTGCAGTCCAGTCCATCGGATTGCTTAAAGTCGTTAAAGAGCACGTCCCGGTTCATAGAATTAAAAAGCCTCATGTAATAACCTCGCATAAACCTTGGAACAGTGACCATGAACCCGATGACAAGTTATCCCGGTCAAACCCTAAACCAACTCCATTCTCCTCAAACCAAAGATTCTCATGGTCCACCCCCAACAAGATCCAATGCCACCGAAAAGCGCAACCTCCACCCCTCAAAACTAGGGTTACCACCCGCTCTAAGCTACCGACGCTGCGTGCAAACTCAATTCTCAGCAACACGCTAAACCTCCCACACAGAATCCAAGACCATGGCAATCCGAGGCACGATTTCTTCCCCAGGGAGGTGAATTGATCAGCAAATGCTCTGTCAAGAAGCGCATTTCCCCTGAAACCCTGAAACCTCCATACGAAACTCCCAGCCAACCTCAAGTCACCAAAACCTAGGGTTACACTCTCCGCGACCACACCTTACTTGCTGGCTCCCTGATTGCAGTCCACAAACCTCCACCGCGTGGGCGATGGTGTTGTTTGCTGTTACAACAAACGAACATTCACGTTCTTAGGGAAGAACTTGTCATTTTCGACGTGGGAAAAAACATACAATTTCAGGGATGGTGGATTGCAGACAATCGGAAGAAAGACAACCAGGCTCACGTCTGCTGGTATGGCATAGCAGACATGCGGAGGGCTCCGGAGGGTGGCGCTCTCGCTGCCTTCGCAATGACCTCCGGCAACACACTACCGTAGAACCTTTGTGGACGCGGGCTTCGTCTCTCTCGCAGACACTGTCAGGGCAGCCGAGACCCGGAACGGGAGGGTATCTAGCAGGGCAGGATATGAGGCGAGGGTATTGGGGAGGGTTATGGTCCATACGTCCGTTGGGTTCAGTTGCCGGCCTTTAAAATCCCCGCCCGTCTATTTCTGGCCATGAGCCCACAATGAGCATTAATAAGGAAGTCAATATTTTCCAAATATTGGGTAAGTTAGTACAAGTTGTCTCATTCACAAGGTTAATAAATCTCGATAACTTGAATGTTTTGGATCAAATCCACATGTATGGTAAACTACAAATTTTACAACCTCAATTTAGACATTTTTATTTATAAAATCAAAAATAAATTTATAAGATAATAATATAACAAACATAAAAAATATATCAAGAATTTACATAATATAGGAAAATCAAAAATTCTTGAGCCCCACGGATATTAAATAAAGTGATATATTTATTTACATGATTCGGAGGGAAATATGAATTTAATTCTACCAAGCCAAGAACCATCATATTTAAATCAAGTATAATTTGCACAGTGGTCTGCATGTCTAAAAAGCCAAATATATCCCTTACTTAAACAATCTTATCTTACATTCAAAAAAATTCTAAAAATATATTTTCTATCTTGAGAACTTAAATTTTTCTACAAGCAATCAAAAATTATAGTTTTAATTGATTCACAAAAGTTTAATGATGAAAACATCAAAACTCTTGTTCCCATAGTACATTCTCTAACACTCAATACATATTGAACATTTTGTACTAATTTCATTAAGAAAAATCTATAGCCATTGCAATTGTAATTTAAAAATAGCAAAAGTCCCCCTATTTGGTTTGTGAAAGTAACTTAGTGGAATTTGAAAGAAAACTTATTCTAAACGAAACCAAATAACAACCCAAAAAAATTGATTAGACATTGCAGAGTTAAAAAAATTAAGAACACAAGCAATCTACATTTGACTTTGAAAAATGATTTACTATAAATAGATGAGTTAGGTTAATTTATTCATTGTCCATTTAATTCAATTATCCTACATAAACATCACATTCAATATAAATAAAATTATTTTTGTAAAAATTTACCACACTGAATTTTGTGATTGATGTGAAGTGATATGGACACTTAAGAACCTAACTTAGAAATTTGATTTTGACACGTGAGTGCTGAATTAAACCTTCATGTACAGTAGTGTATAAGTTTGAATAGTGAAAGCCACCTTGTTTAAATTGATTGAATTTTTTACAAGTGTACTCTACTCTGTGTGAACATTGATATGAAATCATGATGTAAGATTGGACCACCCACTTTCAATCACAAAGTCATAGCCAACCTCTAGGAGGGATTTATTTCCAATCAAAGATGGAAATTTTTGTTAAACAAAGCTTGGAATGAGATTTTTTTTTCTCCTTTCAAAGATTAGGACTATTAAGGTGATGATACATGTCCCAAAATGCACAAGAAGTAGAAAGGAAGAAAGTAGGAAGTAGTGAATAAGAAAGTCTTTCATTAATGATCAAAATTGTGAGACTCTAGATTTTGGTTATGGATTCTAAACACTTCTTGGCTCCCAAAAATCATAATAATTTCAATTTTAGGAATAAAATTCTGAAATTTTGCAATACCAATATTTTCTATCTTCCCACACAAGAAGAATTTTCATTGCTCTAAACTACTCAACATCTATTCCCAAATTGCTTTTTACCTAAGGTATGAGTGGTCTAACCTTAGATACATTGATTTATCCAATTAGCCTTGAATGATCTTCACAAGTGTCATTAACAAAAATATGCTTCCCTTCTGAATTGTTATAAATATATGTAACTTCATTTTACATCACATACTAACTGGAAAAATTAATGCAAATGAAAATTAATGTCAAATATTGATCATATTATTTTAGGATAATATAAAATAATACAAGCCAACAACATATTGTTTTGATGAAAAATATAATAAAATAACACAATACTTAGTGCCAATTCTTTTTTGGTACCATGGAGCTAGATTGCACTCAATCTCTATTTTTTTAAGATAAAACTAAAAAAAATTCTCAACAAAATTTACTTTTATTTTGAATGTAGAAGAAGTCACTAAATCAAGTGAAAAAATGTGAATGTCATAGAAAAGTTTCTTATGGATCTAGAGGAGGGTGAACATAGAAATATAAATGATGCTTCACTAAATTTTGAATGATGAATGCCTTGACACATATTCAAAAGTTAAAATTAAAAAACAAACAAAAACTATTTAGCATTAATTGAAAATTTAAATGATTCAGAAATAGTGATCATGAATATTTTTGCTATTGGATACACTCATAAAATTAATTTTAAGAGATAAATCTCCTCAAGCCTAATTTCTTATTTGCATGAAAACATTCCTTTAAGTCTTCAAATGGATATTTTAAGGGAGATATTAAGTACCCCCCCCCCCCTTCAAGCTTTTGGGGGCTTGTGTAGGCAGTTGCAGTGGGGCCCTTCCTGCGCTGCCTTGCCCAACTCCCTTCCCAGCCTCTCGTCGCATTGCCTGCCTCATGTCCTGCTGTAATTTAACTTAGCTTTAACCCCTCAAGACCCAAGGGGCCCCAAAGTGGCCGCACATAGTCTAAAAGTTCAACTCAAAGTGTTGTAATTTTTGCATCTAATGTTCAAATTCAATGAAATTTATTGAAAAAGTCGTGCATAATAGTGCAATTTGGGTAGTAAAGTTTTTAGATCAATCTAAAATGTACAATTTTTTTGAAGCCAATTGAAGTTCACAGGTTCAATTTGAGTTCACCAAACTATAGTTGATTGCTATAACTTATGGGATTTGTATCTTCTTCATCCAATGTTAATTTTCAATCAAATTTGTTGGATTATGTTCCTCTAGAAATCTAGTTACTGTAGTCGAATTTTCATGGCAAATCAAGATGTGTTGAATGTTTGGAAGAAATTCATAGTTCAAAAACCAGACATTTTTGGATTACAATGCACTTTGGCGACTTGTTTCTTCTTCATATGGTGTCCATTTTTAATTAAAAAATTTGGGAAAGTTGTGTATACTAGTCTAGTTTGTGTGGCTAAAATTTCATATCAATTCAGGGCGTTATAAGTGATTGAGAAGCATTTTAGTAGAAGGAAGTTCAACCACACTTGTGTTTTTGCTCCCTTTTTGCTATTCTTTTGACATTTCAAAGTCATTTTGCAAACACAATGAATCAATTGATTGACATTGATTTTCACCAATGTGTTTGTATGTTGATTTTAAAGCACTTTCTAATTCAAAGTTTTTTCATTTGAGTAGGAATTTAGAAATCAAATTTCACCTCCAAATGTGTTTTTAAGAAAATTTTAGTACCTTTTTTCAACACTAAAATATTATAATCTTGCAATCTATGTAGCCAAACGACTCCAAATTTGATCCACTTCATCTACAACATGCACATTAAAAGGTATCCCATTATTTTGTCGAGGGAAGAGGCCACCTAGGCAGACCCTTCCTTTGATGAGGAATGCCACTTCACCACACCATTCCTTAGATGAGGAAGGCCACTTAGTTGGACCCTTCATTGTTCAAGGAAGGTTGCCTAGGCAAAGTTGATAATCTACAACAATTATGTCTGAGTATCCTTGTATTATGTGAAAAAAAGACATCATATCTTCTTCAAAATTGCTAAATGAAGTATCCAAACCTTGCAAGATGTCTGTACTTTGTTCAATTGTAGTTGGTGGCTTGAAATACAAGGTTTTTTTAAAAATGTACCGCAAAAAAAATTGAGAAATTATTGAAATGGCAGTGGCCTCAAAATTAGTAAAGCATTATATTTCTACATCCATTCAATTTTTGGACCCCAAAACACTTCTCATTAATATATAATGTACTTTTCATACAAATTTAGTGACTTCATCTTCATTTTTTAAAGTAAAATGATAATTTGTAGTAAAAAAAGACTAGTTTTGAATCATTCAATTTTAATTAACCCCTAAGTGCCCAGTTGACTATATATGGTGGATTTGAAATTTCATGCCCATTTCTGAGCAGGCAATTAAATTCCTTTGACCGTTTCATTAGAAGAAATTTGGCTCTTTAAGAGCCTGTTTCAGGCTAGTTCCCCATGTTGTTCCCGCAATAGTGAAGGAACGGCTGACAATAGTTAGCTAGCATAATTATGAAAAATAAAAAAATAAAAAATTTAGGCCAATGAAATTGAAAAAAAAATTTTAAAAAAATCCAACATGGTCATCGCCCAACCACATCAGCACAATGTTGATCTATAGTTTCCACATTTCTAGACTACATGGGAACTTGCAATCTTCTATGGGCTAAAATCTCCTCTAATGTAAAAAAATTGGGGGGCAGTTTTAAGGTCTAACTATTGAAAACTTTCATTTTTCATTGAAAAAAGTACATATTTGATTATTGAGAGGTCTTCAAAGGCATACATGTACCCAAAGTGAAGAGTAAAGCTTGCAAATTTTACTTCATTTCCTAGCATTTAGCAATTTCACTTAATTTGATATCTAAGAAATTGTACATATCTATTTTCTTTGAGAATGGTTCTAATGGAAAGTGTAAAGTATTTTTCATGATATTCACCATTGAAAATTTTAACATACAACTATTGATTTGGAGCTATTTGCAATTTCTACTTATAAAAAATAATTGCATTTTAACAATTGCAAGGTGGATTGTGTAATGAGTTTAATAGCTTTTCATGTGAAATTAAGTTTTTTAGAAGTGCATTTTAGTGTGATAACACTCTATATAGTTGTTCATGTCACCTCCAATCCCCCCAAAAATTTATATGCAAATTTGGGAAACATTAAGGAAAAAGGCAGCATACTAAATATAGAAAATGTATTCTTTTCTCATTTTAATTTCACAACCCTTATACAATTTTGCACTCAAAATTTGTGTACTTAATAACAAACAAACTCTTTAAACATCTATATGGTTAGATTTTGAAAAAAAATCAACTTGTTTCATTAGAGATGACTACAAGCCAATGCACTTTTTCCATAGTGAAAAGACACTTGAAAAGACTTGGGCATTTAGGGGAAAGTTTGAGATGAAAGTTAGGAAGAGTTGTAGTTTGTGGACAATTATGAACTTTCTATTCTAAACTTTGAAGTCCTTTACTTAACTCAAATTTCAATATTTTATAAAAAAATGAAATCATAGAATAGAGATTGTTGATAACAATATTCCGATCATTGGGATTGGCATTTTTCAATTCCTTTACTACATTCTTAACAATTTGGTATTTTAAGTCATTCTCTACTTCTTTCTACTTACTATTTCTTCAAGTGTGAATACAAAATATTTTTTGTCAAATTCTTTTATATGTATTCCAAACTCATATTTTCAACATATTGTAGAGAGTTGCAACTTGTAGAATCTATGCATCTTTGGATATAAAGTTTGAAGCATGAAATCTAACCTTACCACATGAGAAAAAAGCTAAAAATACTTTTTTTTAATGAAATCCAAGCATCACGATCTTGCAATAAAGTAGATGTGCTCATTACTAACCGGCGCCCCATCAACAACAAATAGGATACCCTATTTCTAATTTAGATTGGAATGGATTTTAGTTTTATCTCTGAAATGCATATCTTTATCCTTTTTGAAGGTTTGAACCAATTAGTAAATGACACATAAGTGAGCATAGAAGTAGGAAGCAATGAGTGGGATAGTAGTTCTTAATTGATTGAAATTGGATGACTCTAGATGTTGGCCATAGGTTAAGTCCAATTTTTGCCTTTCAAAATTCTTAGTAATTTTAATTCTAGAGATAAAATTACCAAATTTTTTTGCAATCTTCATAAAATTTATTAATGCACGTGTGATAATATTTGCTTTGCCTTGCACTATCCTAAATCTTGTTTGTATGGATTTATTTTATTGGTTATGGGTATATCTATCTTAAATAGGATTTTTTACCCTAAAAGTTTAAGGAGTTTATTCTAACAAGTTAACTAAAATATCTTACAATTTAATTCTCTTAAAACTAAAGATTTTAAGTTGTAGTCTTGCTTCAAAGACTAATATTTTGAAGTAGTTTGGGGCCTCTGAACTTGAAGGATTTTAGGAGTTAGTTCAATATTAAGTACCAGTAAGCTAAAGCTACTAGTTGGTACTATAGTTATGTTGCTAGTATCTTCACTATGCCAATGAGAGTGAATTGAATCTTTTGTTTAAAATTTCAATTAATTTTTGAAGCAATTTTGAGCCTTTAACCTAAATGCCCCAAGGCACCAAAATTTGGTGTTTGCAAAACTTTGAAGTTAAATAAAACCTAATTAAGTCTATTTTTAATAGTTTATATTTTTGGAAAGTTCTTTTAGAAGCCTAATTTGAGTGTCAAAAATTCGATTTAGAAAATAAATGACAGTGATTTTTCTATTCAAGGTTTTGTGCAAGAATATCCATTATAATTTTGACTTTCTGTAGTGTTGAGAGCTATTAGAAATGAACCTCAGAAACACTAGATCTTGGAAAAAAAATCACATTCAAAATTCATTTATAAAAATTGTAGAGTAGATTTTGAGAAGCTATAAATTGATTGGAGTTATGCATGTTAGGCGCTTTAACCCCTGAGCTCTCTACTACCAATTGGTACGGTCAAAAATTGTAGATTGTATTTTAAATGATTGTTTGAGTGGAATGAGTTCCAAAGAGTTTGCATTTTAATGAACATAGGTTGGGCGCTCAAGGGTTAACCTCGTATTTTTTTGGTCACCAACTTTTTAGATTTGACTTGTGAAAAGAGGATAGAAATACTTTACATCACTTTTGCAATTTTAACACCTTTATCATCAAACATTATAATCTTTCACTCCATAACTGATATTGTTGTGTTTCCTTTTCCTATACAATCTCTAACATGTCTAGTTTGAATTTGTATGGTTACAATTCAAACAAAATTGATATAACTTATCAAAATGTTGGCATTTTGTTCAACTTAGTGTAAGTTCCAAGAAGCTCAAACAAGCCATCGGCATTTAGGAGTTGAGTATGAAAGAGCTTTGCAAGTTAATTTTGGGTACTTGGTACCAAACCTACTAATAAAATATGATCATTGTATGGGACTATATTCTAAGTTGTTTTTTTCACTAATGAGGGTGATAAGAATATACATATATATGTATTTCTAGTTAACTATTTACACAATTTTGGGCCTCTAAATATGAAAGAACCATTTAGAGGTTCTTGAAATAATATACACATGAGTGTTGAAGCTTCTAGTAAAGTGTGGTTGTTGTATTGGACTATTTTCCAAGCTCTTTACTTTACCAATGAGAGTGATCCAAATATATTTTAAGAGTTTTCTTGGCTTGGACCCAAGTGTACCTCTTAGTAATCTACTCGTTTCCATTTTTACTGGAAATCTATATGTTAATTCTTGAAGGATGGATTGGTGGCCGTGGAAATCATGCATTTTGATACCATATGACATCATCTAGTTTGAAAAAGCCAAAAATACTCATTGGAAGTCAAAGTACTATAGAAGATCTTCCCTTTCCACTGCTAATACCGAGGATGAAAAGTTGCAATTCTATCAAACAAGGAAAGATTCTTTGTCATTCAAAGGATGCCAAACGTCCGCAACGACATTCAAGGGTTAAGACAAGCTATTTGTTAGTTTTGTTTGTTATATTGACATCACTTGGATTGTACATCCCTTTGTTGCATTCTTAGTACGGTCACAAAACCCTTGACAAAGACAAGTGCACAGACTTTATTTCATGGTGTTCCAACCTATAGAGGGAAAGTTATTGAATTTCATTGTCTTTATTGAATAAAAAATTAGAAAACCACTTTTACTTTGCTTTTAACTGGCACTGGAGTTGTGATCGTAGAAGGAGCGGATGGATTCCGTTAACGAACGAATGGTTCTGTTCGTTGAGAGGCCGCAAGCGAGACTGCCAACCCAATCTCCTGACTTGTCAATGCCCAATCAAATCAGTGAGTGGGCATCATGAAGAGATGAGATCTGTCAAATGCTGGCGCAGGCCGTTATATCCTGCCTCCCAAGGTGGGCCCAGCAGTGGATTTACCTCGGGGGAAAATGCAGGTATTTTTTATTTTTTTGCAAATAATTTTTTTTTGCAAATTCTGAATTCATACTTGCAATTAAAGACTCCACATTATGGGCAAAACACCCATTCCCGCACCTGTTCCTTGTAGTGGAATGTAGATTCACCCAAATGTGTCAATAGACTTCCATTAATGTGTTTGCCACATGCTTGATTGTAATTTGTTGACACAACTGAAAGACATATAGGAAAATTTGGTTGTTTGAGTGCTGATTTTCGCAGGGTTCAGTTTTGGGGGCACCTACAAGATGGTTCCACAAGTCTAGGGAGTCGATACTTTGAAAATTTGTAGAAATTACATACTGTATCCGAAAAATTTATTTATTTTTAATATTCATGATTTTCACTCGCTAATACTAAAAATATATCATTTTTAGAAAACGTTGCCTCCAATTATGCTGAATTCCTTGTTTGGACGGTTTTGGATGTTTCCACTGTAGTAGGGTGAAATCTTGATCATAAGGTAGAAGCTATAGAACCATGTGTAACCGATCATTTAAGATATTTTGAACATGATCTAGTGTAGTGCAAGCCAAAGGAAATATTTTCATAGGTGCAATGATGGAAGTGATGGAGATTGCAAAACTTTTGGTAATTTTATCACATGAGTTGAAATTACTATGAATTTTCAAAGGCAAAAAGTGTTGCCAATCCATTGCCAATTTGTAGACTCTTTTAATTACAAGCATTAAAGAACTCCTTTCCTGTTCATTATCTTACTTCCTCCCTTTCTTGCTCACTACGTTAGTTTGGGACATGTGGTATGAATTTATTAGTTCCAACCTTCAAAAAGAAAAAAACACACATTCCAACCTCTGATTGAAAATTTGTCCCAGCCTTACTAGAAATAAGTTGAATGCAGTCTACAAGTTGGAAATGGGGCGCTGATTGACTCTAGACCTCAAATAAGGCACAAAATAAGGAACTTTTTTCACTTTTATCCCAGAGAACCCAAAATTCACCCTGCTGGTCCTACGGCAGGATTTAACGTCCTGCAATGCCAGCCGGGACGGGGGACTAACTAGTGACCGTGCTGGACACTATTCATCCAAAACTGAGTTCATTCATCCATACTGAACCCTAATGAAATGGAGGGATGAACAGAGGGGAGATCTCTTAAGTGAAAGGCTGGCTGGGATGAACGTGGGGACTAACTAACTGACGGAATTCCGTCATGCTGGACATTATTCATCCAGAACTGAATTTATTCATCCATACGAGTGATCTCAAAATAGATTTAGGGTTTTTAGCCAAATGTTCATTTTTGGAAGATTTTTAAAATTTTATACAAAGGGCATGAAAAATTTAAGTAGAAAATGAGCAAAATTAGCCAGTTTTGGGATCACTGATCCATATTGAATCCTAATGAAATGGACGGATAATAGAGAGGAGATCTCTTAACCTTGAAACGTCTCAATCCTTTTTTGAATTTTTGCACATTTTCACTAATAGCTTTGAAACGTCTCAATCCTTTTTTAGAATTTTTGCACATTTTCACTAATAGCTTTGTACAAGTATATCATTTACCAAAATTTAATGAATTTGGTCATTAAAGAAGGTTATCTTTTCTAGATTCAAATGTTACATTTGATAAATGAGAAGTTAATTAATTGGATGAAACGATGCCTTAAAGCCCTCTATTCATTGTCCATAATATGGATGTTGGAGCACTTCAGGGTTCACTGAAAGGTTGGTCGGGATGAACGTGGGGACTAACTAATTGAATTCCGTTGTGCTGGACATTATTTATCCAGAACTGAATTTATTCATCCATACTAAATTCCACAAAAATGGACACATGAAGAGAGAAGACCCATCACCGTTGAAAGTTCAAATGGTTGATATGTGTTTAAGGGAGAAACACCCAATACCGCACTTGTACCTTGTATTGGACCCTAGAGTCATCCAAAATTGTTCTTAGACTCTATTTAATGTATTTGCCAATTGCTTGATTCTAATTTGTTGACCCATATTAACCCCTAATAGCCCAAGGGGTTAGGACAAAATACAAATGTGTTATACAATGTAAGTTCTGTAACTTTTTTGAAGTTAGTATCAAAGAAGATAATGTAAAGCACAAAATGTAGAAAGTATCCATATAGTCAAAACTATAAAATTATTTTAAAATTCTCTTCAAATGAATTTTGAAGATATAACTTCAAAAATTCACCAAAATATAATTTTTTATTTAGTATATGAATTTTTTTTATTGGTCAAAATTGTGGTTTCTATTGATTTGTGAAAAAATGCAATAGATCTAGTAATGAGACTATCAGCACTTTTTCCAAATAGTAAGTTTTTCAACACTAGACAATTCTAAACCTTTTTGTGCTAGATCTATTATAATTTTTGTTTGACTGTATTGATTTTAGTTTCGAATATCAATGTTGAAAGAAAACCCAATTTTTTCAAAACTAAAAAAAAAAAGTTGAAATTTTTTTTTGCCCGAAAATTCTGCCCACAATTGTGCAACGACCAAAAAATGTTCCTTTGAATACTTAGGGGTTAACGACACATACCAAAATCTCATTGACTCACTTTTGATTTTAATAACATTTAGATTTGGGGGCATCTATTGAACAGTTTCATTGACATTTTAACCACCAATGGTTGAATGATACACATACCCCATCAAAATTCATGTATGTATTTCTTAGAAAGACTTAATAACTACCTTAAAGCCTCTCCATAGCTAGTATATGAGAGAGGTATAGAATTGAGCTCTTTGTAGGAGTACTCTTTAGATGTGTTTGGTCCCTTTGTTAGTCATTTGCTCCATTGCAAAATGGTGGATTCAACACTCTAAGAGGGATAAGCACTCATACCAAGAAATCCAATTTGTTTTGCTTTAAAATTAAACCAAAAACAATTTGATTTTCAATTCTTTGAGAACTACCTCAGATCTCATTGGCTTTATAGTCAAAAAAATGGATGCATCACATTGCCCTACAAGTATTGATGACTTGTTTTGCATTGCCAATAGAGAAGAAAACTCTCTATTTTTACATAAGTTGGAAGACTTCCTACCACCCCATGTGGATATAGGGAGCTTTATTTTCTGCTTGGAAACACAAATGAAGTTGAAAGTTACCTATAATCTTAATCTTTTTTATACAAGTACAATAAACTTTATTGTAGATGTGATGTTTTAGAGCATTCCATTTGCTTCAAAAATAAAATAAAAATAAAAGTCTTAATTTCTTTTGAAGGCTAGTTGCAAGTTGGTATCTCAAAATTCAAGTAAAAAAGATGGTCTAAGTGCAAACTAAACTATGTCCAAGATACAACTATTGGCCATATACTAGTCAAATTGGCTATGGACCTTGTTGTATTTATAAAAGGAAAATGCCTCTTGCCTAGCTTAACCATTTATCTACTTTGCACCTCCTAAAATACTCTCACAACCCACTTCTAATTGCACAATACTATCTTGCAATAAGAGATACCTTATGAATAGTATTTTAAGTTGGTCCCAAGTATTGATAAATGTCAATCCACAATCACTTTAGAACATGCCAATGATCAATCCGAACTATTGAGGTAGACAAGCCTATTACCACTCACTGTCATGAGCAATTTGAGTATCTTGGGGCCAACTCCGAGAAGGTCAAATAACTTGTAGACATGTGCATTTGTTTCATAAGAGGATTTTCAGCTCCTGTAAGAGACTGCGAGTTCCCAGACGCTGGGAACGCATTGGGAACGCTGGGAACGCGATGCTGATGTGGTCGAGCGACTGCCACGTCAGAAAATACGATTTTTTAATTAATTTTAATTAAATATTAAATATTTTAAAAATATTTTTTTGAAAAAAAAATTATTTTTTTAAATTATTTATTTTCTATTTAATACATTCTGAAGTTTTTTGAAAAAAAAAAATTTAATTTTTTTTTTTCAAAATTCAAAAATTCAGACCAGCAGGGTGCTGGTCTGCAGCAGTGGGAACAATTTCGGGGAACACCCCTGAAACGGTCTCTTGGGGGCCCAGAAATCCTCTTATGCACAAATAAAATCCAAGTGGAACTTTTTAAAAATAAGCTCTAGATTTCAAAGGAAAAACAATAAAACAAGTGAAATTATAATTTTTGTAAATTTGAAAAGAGGTTTGACTAGAAATTATAAAATTTCTTGATATAGAAGAGTTATGAATATTATATCCTATAAACAACCCATAAGTGCTTATATATGTATCCAAAATACTTAAGTGTTCAATTCTAAAAGATTGAAAAGATTGAAACATTACTCCTTGTTGACATTAATACTATCATTTTGTTTAGAAAATGAATGGATTTGGATGAATTTTTGGCTCAATTTTTAGATAGAATTGAGGTCAAAAGTAGAAAGATGAAATTAGACAATTGGTGGAAATGGGTTGGCTTACATTAATAGTAATTTTACACAAGCTTGTTTGCTCTAAGTTAAATCTTGACCTCCCCTTCTCAAGCTCTTCCTCATTGTATGGTATCACCACTTAGGTAGGAGATCTACAATGTGCTTAGGCTTAGAAATCTTTTTGGAATGGGATGGTACATTTTGTTTTTTCATTGCACTAACAATATACAAATAGTATACATTGCAAGAAGTGGAGGCTTCTAGTGATCAATGCATTTCAACTTCCAAAATTCATAATTTATTTCATAAAGCTTCAAACAAATATGAAATGATTTATATTAGATGACAACTCCATTTGTCTTTCAAGAGAATTAAAATGAAAAATATTTTAGAAAGTCTAACCTCCCCTAATTAATTATCAATTATTAATTCCTAAAGTCCCATTGTTCATGTAGGGGACATAATGGATTTCAAGTAGGTTTCTATAGTCTCAATTTGGTCTTAATTTTCTAAATTTTTTTTAAGATAAAAAAATACACTAACCTTTATAGAAAATATTTTGATTTAGTCGATGCCTAAGAGTAAAAGTTATGCCACCCTAAGTCCAAAATAAAGCTCATAGGGCAATTGAAAAATTCACCAAAATACAAAATGAGAATTTCAAAATTTTGTATCTTATAGAAAAGATTAATGAATCATTAAGAGAGCTATTGATGAATTATTTTTCTTTCAATCTTGCATGTAGTTATACTTAACAACTTTTTAAACAATGAAAACCAATAAATTATTTTTTTGAATTTTGTTTACCAACTCAATTCAATTCTCAACACATAAATTTTTTAATTCAAAGTCTTGAAATGAAAAAATTCAAATTGAAACCTTTAAATTTAGAGTAATCAAAGTCTTATGAACTACAATAGAACTTCTAATAATCTTCATTCTTTGAATTGATAAACTCTTTAAAATAATGTGTTAATTTGGTCACAACCAAGCCTACATACAAACACCATGAGAGCAAATGACCCTCTCTAGTTAGTTTTAATAACCTCTTTGTAGTGATGTATCAAACCAATCTTGGCCCTTTAGTTTATTAGAAGTTTTATTGTAATTTGTCACTATTCTTAAATATCTTACAATTCACATTGTAAAAGTTTTTGAGATTTCTCCAACACATTTTCTTACAAAGATAACTTAGTTTGTGATAGGTACAACTCTAAACAATCAAGCCTAATGCAATCCCCACCTTTTTCTTGTAGTGTACATTTTATGAGGCACATGTTCACCACAAGAATTTTTGAGATTTTTTGAGATTGCACTAGACATGTTTAGAGTTATGTCTAATGTAGCCTAAATTGCTTTCTTTTAGCACAAGATCCTATGGTTATATATGTGAAAAGAGAACACAATTTTAATCTTTTTCTCTTGACAATATAGTAGAAAAGAAAAGACAGTTTTGAGGTCTCTTAATTAAAAAAAAGGCCTTAAGGGAGAAACACCCATTTTCGTCCCTGTACCTATTCTTGGACCATAGGGTACCACTAAATCTGTTCATTAAAGCGTTCGACAAATGTTTAATTCTAATTTGCTAACGAAAATGTAAGATACATGTACAATTTTCATTCACTGACATTGGACCCTAGAGTACCACTAAATTTGTCCATAAGCATTGGTTAAAGCGTTTGACAAATGTTTAATTCTAATTTGCTGATGAAATTGTAAGACACATGTATAGTTTCATTCACTGACAATTGATTTCAACAAGTGTTCAATTAAAGGTACACCTATGGAAGGTTCCAATGGTCTAGGGAGCCAACACTTTGGAAATTTATAGAAATTACATACCAAAAATTTTAATTTTTTTTTTAATATTCATGATTTTCACTCAGTAATATTGGAAAAATATCAGTTTTAGAAAACGCTGCCTCCAACTATGCTGAATTCCTTATTTGGACGGTTTTGGGTGTTTCCACTGTAGAACTTTCTGAGTTGAATGGGCGCTTTATGGGCGTATTATTGACCTCCAACTGTAAAACGTAGAGGACCTCAAATACAACAGGCGGTGCCAGAGGCCCAGCGGCCCAGGAGAACCAGTTGTCCAGTCACACCAGAGGTAATCACCATTATAAACAATGGATTATTGTAGGTGTTATATACAAAGTACATGTTTGATTTCATGGTAAATACCTGTCTCAGAACTAATGGAAGTAAGAACACCAAGAGAAGCCGGCGATTGATGCTGCAGAAGATGATTAGATATCATGTGAGGCCTCAGCTGGTGTCCTCAGGTTTACGAAGGTTTGCTTCTAGAGTCTGCAGTGCACTAACGAATCAAAAGAAATTGTTCCCTGAGGCCTCGCCAACAAACATTTGGAGAGCTCTGAAAAGTTGGTCACGGAATGAAGCATGCGTTTTAGGTCGTATTGAAGCGGAAGTGCGGAGGAGAACACATCAGAAGCCAGGGAGGGAATTGATCACATCCAAAATTGCAGGAGCTGAAAGGGCATCGAACTTGCGAGCAAACAAAAAACACTCGGCGTTAGAGTTGCCATTGTAGTCGCACATGGGCATCGTACTGGACTCGGACCTGTCGAGTGAGGAATCCTGTTTTAGACCATCGGTTTCTTGGATCTTCACCTGGATTTCTCGGAACAATCCTTCACTCACATCGCCCGCTAAGAAAGTCCGAGGAGAGCCAGGAATCGGCCGAGGCTCTTTCCAATCAGCAAACATGGTGGTGCGATTGGCAATCCCACGAGGGTCTTCAAGGTGGAGCAATGTTTGAAAATACTCCTCGTCTGGAGCACACCACAGGCTGCAAGACGCAGCGAACTTGGCATAGATCACCTTGTCAGAAACCACGATGACAGCATGCTTGCGAGTCATCTGCATCCATGTCTCTCCCTTACGCAACTCGAGAATCGGGAACTCAGGCATTGTTTCCCACTGCTGATACTTCGCGTCAGGCAGAAACGACTCCACGAAGCTGTGTCGACTCCCTAGCAGATATTCATACACAGCAGGGAAGCCACGAATGGGGATGGAAGACTCGCAGACATTCACAAACCAGGCGTTGTTGTAGCGAGGGTCAGCGAGGGCGTAGGCGAGTAGTCTTCGGATGGCATCCACCAAGCTTATGGAGATTCGCTGCACTGGCTTGGACGGAATTTCCGTGCCCTGAAAGAGTGATCCAGGTGGAAACTGGTAGCTCTGGTTGCTTGCATGAACATAGAGACTCCATCGCTCTTCGTGCCCTTGGAGAAACCGTCTCCACACTGGCTCAAGAGGAATAGCACCCTTCACAAGGAAGAGGAAAGCAATTCGGGGAGGGCCAGGGCCCGAACCTTCGATTGCTTGGTGAAATGCGTTTCTGAGAAGCTCTTTGTCTGTCTCAAATACTGGGAATCGGTATTCTTGAGCATTGGAGTATTGTCTGGTGCTATTGCATGAAGGGCATGCTCTTAAAGAAGTACGTAAGGAATCGAAGGCTCTGGAATTGAAGACGTAGAAACTACCCGTAATGAAGTTCCAGAAGATGGTCCAAGAGATGAAAATGATGAAGATGGCTAAGGACACAGGAAGGAGTTTGCGCTGTCCTTTGAAAAACATGGTTCAATAATCGTTGATGGAATTTCTGCACAGGACCAACGATGGAATATAACACTCTCCCAGGAGCCTTAATTACTTATATCATTTGTAGTCGTTCGGCTGAGAGCGTAACAACGTAGCCGCTAACGTACTACATACTTCACCGCAATGCAGGACAACAGATAAAATCACTCTCCGAGTGCGAAGAAATGGATGTCACGCTTACCGAACCAGAATCGTTACATCTGTCCCACAGATGGCGAGCTGCGCATGCAAATGTTCTCTGTCGCAACCAGAAACGTCACGAACTTATTCCCCGAGTAACTGCTCAATGAAAGTCAAATATGAGAACGATTGTGTCAATATTTTATTTACAAAATGGCCAGAGGAATCGTATTTTCGTTCGTGATTTCTCTCTAGAAGATTGAATAGAACTTGAAGACAAGAAAAGAACACAGATGATTCTCTAGAACACAGATGATTCTATCCTAATTTTCGAACGGTAAAATCTTGGTGATTATTACAAATGTAGCGCAAATGCAGCTGCAAGACCGCAGGATGGCATTTAAATTTGGCTCCTAAAAATATCAAGCTCTTTCCAGCGGCGACTAATTTCAAGCGGGCCTAACTTTACGAAGAAGATATATAGATCATCACCTCAATCTAATCGTTCAAGTACCTAAAGAGACTCAAAAGACTAAAAATAACCTGGCTAGAAGTAAGTAGCAACTTTCCAAATCACGGACAATCAAAACAAAAGCATACTTAGATTTCGTTTCTTCAAACATAATTTCGTCAACAAAATTAACAAGATGCCAAAATCGAAATCCGTCTCTACAAATAGGTAGCCTCTCAGATGCAAAAGAAAATCCAAAACTTACCCTGAGGAAATGAAGCATCCGCACCACTCAACGTCACGGAAACTAGTCGCCTCTGGAAAACAATGCGAAACGACCTTTCCCTGAGCTTCCTTCACGCGCTTCTTGATTGTCTCCTCCGTTCCTCAATCCCACGCACTAGTCACCAAAAGTGTCGCCAATCAAAATCACTGACAACCGTAGCAAAGGATTATCAAAAGAAGTCCAACCAGCAATAGAATTCTTCAAGACAAATGGAGTCCGAAGCGTAAACGACGCCCTCGGCTTCCACTCTCACAAATTTCAGGGTGAGTTTCAACCTACCAACGACGGAATCTTCATCCCTTGCATCCGCCTTTTGCGCTGCTGTCACTCCCGCCTGCCGCCTTTTCGTTTCCCGCCTAAAAGTAACGACTCCATGGCACTGAGTTTCACGGAAACGAGTCGCTTCTGGAAATCAGTGAGAAACATTGTCAAACATTTCTACTGAGAGTTTTCTCCACGCGCTTCTCGGTTGTCTCCAATCCCCTGTTCCACAAGCTCGCGCTCTTATCACGAAACACTTCCATCGAAAGCGCAAATCAAGCAACCGAGAGATCAGAAGTAGCAGAAATCATCAAGAAGAAATTCAATGAGTGCAGTGAAAAGTAATCGACTAGAGAAATGGAAATGCACAAGCTCCAAAAACCAAAGTTAGCGAAGCGAGTGAGGCATTGCGGCATCCCCTCTTTCATGGTGAAAGGCCGGGTGAGCTAGTTTCAATCTACAGCGCGCGACTACAGAATCTTCATGCCGTGCATGCGCCTTGAACGGCGGTCGCTCCCGCCTCGAAGTAAGCAGCGTGCGCCACGATATTCGACGTTGGGGTACGAATATCTGCGCTTTCAACTGTAGAATTTCCCGTCGGAGTACAGAGCGAGAGTGATTGCGAGCGGGCGTTCATACGGTGATTATTGTGCACTGACGGAAACAAGTTGAACCGATGGTCGGTGTTGCACAGTCTGAAAATTTCAAATGGTACGGGTACTTTGTATGTTCTTACTACAGTAGTTACTACGTACCATTTCCCACAGTTACGTACTACGGAGTATTAGATACCCCATGAACCGCAATAAATTATCATACATTGCCTGTTGTACATTTTTCAATCACAACTTTTCATCTTCATGATTCAAGAGTGTAGGAAGCAAGCTGAAAGGAAAGAAGGTTATGAGTTGCAATTCATGATGGCAATGATGATGGGCTACCAATGCGATGGTGCTCCTTTCATGTTGAAAAGTCAACAACTCGTTAGGTGGCGGGGGTGAAGTGATCCCCTCTAACAGAAAATGCTAAATTTTTTTATTTTTCACACATGATAAAATGAGCAAATTTTGGATTCGTATTTGCAATCGAAGACCCTAATTAAGCCTAGGGAAATTAGCAACATATTGTATACGTGACATAATATAGATGGGTTTTTTTTACATGTAGCCCTAGAATTGATGGGGGGACAAGCAAGGAGGCTGCTTCTCCTTGACCTACATATTGGCACCATGTTGTTGCTTTTTTTTTCCACATGTCTGTAAGAGCATTTTAAATGTAGACAAGCATAGTATCCAAATTTTGAAGATGTAGGGGGACTTCATTTGGTTTTGTTGACTTTTAAAAAAAATTGCCCCATTGCAAAGCCAACAATTCAATCTTTAAATGAACCTTTTACTGCATTATAAAAAGAAGGAAAAAAAAGGTTCTACATAAAATATAGAGCTTTTATGCAAAAAGGGTGAATTTCAATTTATTAATTAGCACACATAATAAAGTTGGAAAGGTATGACAATAATGATGTTTGCTATTGTAAGCTACCTTATGGGCTCTTCATATGTTGCTAAATTGTTAAGTTGGAAATGGCACTAGATGAAATTTGGACCTTGTATAGGATTGTTTAATTGCATAAGAATGTACAATTATATTAAAAAAAAAAATTAAGATTTTTAAAAATTAATTAATTAATTTTTGGCTTATATAGATCACTTGTTTTGCCATGTAAGATTGGGGGACTAAAAAGAAAATTTAAAAAAAAATTCATTGAAAAATTAAAATTTTAAAAATGATTCTCATAGATTTGTACAATAGTCAAAAACCAAATGGCCCTCTATGGGGGCTAGATTTTCTCTAAGGAAAATATTAGGGTTGGGAATAGAGAATGACTAATGCCAATTCCTTTTTTCTTAATGGCCTTGTCATCATGTAGTTGGCATACATGTTGGCACACAATATTAGAGTTGTTTTGATTTAAGGCACTTCACTTCATAGCCAAAGGTCAAGAAGTTGTGGGCTTTCACCAATTGAATTTCAAAAAATCAAGAATTTGACCTCTAAACATATTACACTAGAAGGCCAAATTTTAAGACCATCCTTTTCTACATAGTGACAAATTTTTGAAGTAAAATTCGGTCAACTAGAAATAGAGATCCAAACAATGGTCAAGAAATTGCTGAATTTTTTTAATAAAAAATCAAAGACTAACAAGATCTCCAATGTTAGCTAGGCTACTATAATATGGTTTTGGACTTAGAGCTTGGCCTTAGGAGGTTTCACACTATGACCAATCAAAGATTCTAATTCCAATATTTTATTATTTATTTATTGTCTATTTTTTGTGCTCACTCAACAAAGTTTGCCCATTCAACTCCACAAACTATCAAGTAATTAGGCAATAGTATGAAATATACCCTATTGCTTATTGTTAATTACAAAATTTTAAAAACTTTGAATTAAGATTTAGATTCAAAGGTCCTAAATTTTGAAAGATTTTTTGAGAAATACAAAGTAAATCACCAATAAAATAGATTTTTTTTAATTAAATTTTTTTAATAGTTATTCAAGTGAAAACTTGCCGTGGGCAATGAGGGTGAAATTTTTTTCTAGTCATGGTTACTATCCTAAATATCCAAAAAATATTGATGGAGTCAATATTTTTAACTTGAAAAATGTCTGAAGGCTTATTTGGACCACACACTTCCACTTCTATATTTGTATTTTGTGCTTTGTTCCTATTGTCTTGCACTTTGATATTTTTAAGTGAACCCTTTTACTATAGACACTATAAGAAAGTCTTATTTTGGATGATAAGCCTTGATTTTTTATGACGGATTTTAGGTGATGTCAATGTTGACAACCCAAAAATTTTATGTCATTAAAAATGTCCAATGTAACATCATTTTTGATAGTCCAATGTTTCTATGTTAACATTGATGTTACATTGGTTATTTTTTTTGACATAAAATTTTTAGGTTGTCAACATTGACATCACCTAAAATTCGTCATAAAAAATTAGGACTTGTCACCAAAGAGAGGGGTTTCTTATAGTGAGAATGTACATAGGACCTAGGGACTCTTAAAGGTGGAGCTATCATCAATTCCATTTTTAACTTTGAAGAGTTGTTGTTATTGACCTACAACTAGGATCTTTTCATTAATTCCCATGGTGCATATTTTCATTGACTTTCCAACACATATAGTACATCTACTTTGTCCCTACTAGGATACAAATATTCCTTGACTTTTGAAGGTTATTCTTCATTTTTCCTTTCAATCACTTGCAAAGCTTGACATGTCACCCCTTGAGTCTCCTTCATTCACCAAGTTGTCTAAAATATGATTTAATAAAAGCATATTAATAAACAAAGTACCAATGGCCTACAATTTTTTTCTTCAAATTTAGCTTCCTATATTGAATTGGTCTCAAGACCTCTCTGTAATGAAGTCAAAAACTACTTCATTAACCAATTAAGGACTGGTCAAATACTTTTTGATTGACATTGACACTTTTCATTGGTAGCTAAAATTTTTAAATGAATTTGAATACAGACAAAAGAAGACAAGTATAGAGACTCTCCAAGATGGTGAATCAAATGCATTGAGAAAAGAATTACAACAATCTTTGCTAGCATACAATTTAGGAGTTGAAGAACTAACACAATATTAATTGATAATATAAAAATCTGTCAATAAGAGAATCTGCAATCGCCAATGAATTTTTATAGAGGATTAAGTATTCATGCTAATTTCATTATTATGGCATTAGATGTTTTTTGGGCATTTAGAAGATTGTGGGTTCTCAAGTTCGGAAAACTAGGGAAACATTGCCTTGTAGGCAGTTTCACATCGTCGAGAGACTACTATATCAAATTTTCAAATTTTCAAATTTTATTAAATATTTAAAAATAATCTTTTGAAAAAAAATAATCTATTTTTAGTTTTTTAAAATAGTTTTTGAAGACTTTAAATTTAAAAATATTTAAATTAAATTTTTTTCAAAAATTTAGACCAACAAACGTTGATACAGTGCACAGGGAATAGTTTTGGGAATAATCCTAAAATAATTTTCTATAGGGCTAAAAAACATCTAATGTTAGATATTTTGCAATGCATCACAATTTCTTTTTCTTTCCATATTTTGCTTAGGGCTAAAAAATGTTTTGCCCACCCCAAAAATCAACCACAATTGTTTAGCCAATGGATTAATCATTATATAATGGTCTCATGGGCTTGAAATAGTGGTTGAATTGAAGTCATTTTTGGGCCTTTACATTTTAAAGATTTGATCCTTGTATAAGATGTCAATTAATTCTAATAGAAGTATACATAATTCCATACACTAGAGTACTTTTGATGACTTTTTATTTAAAGAAGGGAAGAAGTGTTTTTGATGCTTAGATGGATTATTGTAAAGAAAAGGGTATTCTATTCTCATTCCCACATGGTGCCATACAGGGCTTTTTTTTTGGAATAGTGTCTCCCTTGCTGGCCTCACCGCAGAGGCTAGATTTTGGAGGGACAACCCAACAGAGGTCAGATTTCTGACAAACTGGCGAAATTTCGCTAGAAAAAAAAGCCCTGGTGCCATAGCGGAATGGCAGTGAGCTATCATGTTTCCTTAAACCATGATCCTTGCATGTTCTAAGATTGTAATTACAAATAAATGAGAATAAAGTGCCCAAATAAAATTTTATATTGCAAGAAGACTTTCTAATTCTACAAACATTACATATTTTTATTTTATTGGTTGGATTAATTTTTTTAAAATCTAATTTGAAGTAAACCCAAATACTAGATCTTATGATTATTTATTCAAAAATTACATCATAGGGGAATTGCAAGAAACACTTCACATTTTGGTCTCAAAAGTACACTTTTTGGTCACATGATTGGTTGTACTGCGTAATACTACTAGTACTACACATCAGCATTGCAATTGCAAATCTTAACCGTTGGATCAAAGCGCCTGTAGATTTGGATTGTTTGTCAATACTATGTAGTACTATAGACAACTACAAAGTCCTATAGAGGCCACTAGTAGCAAAAAATAGCAGAAAAGGGATCTGTCAACTTTTTCATTTTTGGTAATTCAAAAAATTGAAAAAATTATTTAAAAAAAATTATTTTTTCTAGATAAGATTGTGCTCACATTGTAATAAAAAAATTCCTTTAGGAAATTTTTTCCCTCTTCATAGCATCTGTACCTAGGAAGGTCACTTTGACCCCATGTGTGTAATAGACATGTTGCTAATTTCTTAAAAGCTCATTGTCACCCCTTGTAATGTTAGTATACCTCCAACTTGTTCAATTTGTGGCTTCAAATTTGGATTTTTTAATAAAAAAATATGACTAAACCCCCTCAAAATGACTAAAGTAGACACCCAATTGGAGGTAGGGTTAAAAATAGTAAAATAATTTGAAGACTTTTTAAAAATTATTCAACATCTAAAATTTTTTTTTGCATCTTCATTCCAAATTACAAGCCAAATGGACAAAATATGAAAAAGTTATGCGCAAAAAACTACCTGTTAGAAGTGAAGGGGACAAAAAATAGGACAAGTGTTTCTTGCAATCACCCCAAAGTTCTAGGTATAATTTGTCATTTTTAGAATGTATCTTTGTAAATGCTAAAATTCTCATTTCAATTAATGAAATGATCATTTGGGGCTGAAGAGAGTTAGAGTGATTCAAGCAAAAGATGGTTCAAAAGTCTACTGTGAACATATATTGTAACTAATTTTGACAAAAATCTTCCAAAATGTCAACTTGTAGAAATTACAACCCATTTTTACACTACTACTGAAAAGAAAAAGTAAATTACATTGCCCAATTTTGTTTAGGAGCATGGAAACTCAAAATACTAATTGTTGCATTAATGAAGCGATTCTGATTACAAGAGATGCATTAGCATTGTGACAATTGGAGTGAGGGTACATTGTTAACAACGTCGTAGTTTGTATTTGCACCCTTCGACGAAGGTACAAAAGGAAGTTTTCAATTTTGCAATTCAATACTATAGATATGGAGGCGAAATCTTCATGATTGCTCATATTCATGAAGTGGGAATTGTTTTCGTGGCCTTCCGAGATTCAATTTAGACACATTGTTCTCGATTGACCTACAAGAGAGGGCTCAATTGGATATGGCTGGTTTACACGACTATTCTACTATAGCAATGATTGGTTTTTGTTGCCTCCAATTAATGGTGATATAGTGATCCAATTTGTGAACACATTTTCTTCTGCAAACTTCTGTAGAGAGGTGGAACAATCAATAGTTAGAATTACAAAGGAGTATGTTTCCGCGTGCTTAGAGTTGATCAATTCAAAGAGTTGAGAGGCCATGCCTTCCCTTGCAAAAATGTACATCAAGTATACACAAGGAACTTAGTCAAATTTCAAGCATATGTAGAGGCATGTTTCAAAGGTGGGTCAGAGGCCAAGGTTGGAGGAAGTCCCAATTGTGAGGCAAATGTAAGGATATTGTCAATTTTGTCTAACAACAACTGTAAGGGTTTAGCCATAACATTGAATTTGTGGATGACCAAATAATTCAAGTAGTTCTTGGTGTCATGTGTGGAAAGCAATTGCTTGGGCCAAATATCTTTTGTAATTGATGAAGGAGGACATTGTGGAGTACAAAGATAGTGATAAGGTATATCACTCCACCAATGGGCTCTGAAGTGCTCAATACTTATCCATGCTCATCGATTTTGAAATAGGGCCCAAGGTGCCATTGTCTAATAGTAGCATTACAATTTTTGATGTAGATGAAATGCTGGACACCACGGCAAAGCAGAATTCTACACTATCAAAAAAATTAATAGTGCTTGAAGAAAAAACCATCCATTTGCACCAAGATGCTATTAAAGCAACCATTGATGTCCACTCTGCTAAAGACTTGTTGAAATCCCAATTGGTCAAGGGGGAGATAGAGTTGGCATAGTTGAAAACTGATTTGGCTTAGGCCCATGAGACCCTAGCTCCATCGACAACCCAATTGATCTAGGCAAAAACATAGTTGGTATAGAGGAAAATCAATTGGGTTTAAGATTTGAGGGCACTATTCAAGCAATTGTAGGAAGAGAAGGCATGTATCACTAGAAGAAAATGTAGGAATTTTGATAGAATTCTATTGATTTGGACATGTTGTCCCGGATACTATTTTGTTGATTTCAACAAAAATCTGTTAATTTTTGAATTGCCTCTACCTCCTTGACAGTCGACACCGCTCTCTCACCAAATACTATTTAGGGTCGTTGCAAGAAACACCGTGCAAAAAGCGTAGCGTTTTCAAATGTAGTTTTTTTTCTTCCATGAGTACTTTAAAATTAGAAAAACAAGTTTTAAAAAAAGTGAAAAATATGTTTCATGTATAAACCTTTAAGAAGAAGGTACCCAAGAAAAGAAAGGCATAGGAAAAATCTCTAAGTAGGAAATCCAGAAAAGTGCAAAATCTCATGAAAATTAGTACTTCCACAATCATTTTAATTTGTAAAAAATAGGAAAATCAATTTTAAGAAGAACTAAAAATTGGCCATTTGAGGAAAGTTGATTTTGATGAGATTTGACCAAAAGAATGATCTTAGAACCATCATCAATGTTCAAAAATTGCGTGCCACGGGAAAAAATTTGTACTCATGTGAAGGACATAAAAAAATATATTTTTAGATTTTTATTTGGAATTTATAGGTTTTACACCTATGCAAATAGACCATGAAAGTTTCATCTTCAAATCATTAAATTTAGACATTGTGAACGTAATGATAACCATAAACGTAATTTTGTGACAGCTCAACGAAAATGTTTTTTAAATATAAAATGATTTTTTTTAATTTTTGAAAAATAAGGTATCTAATAAACTTCAAGTTAGGTATGTTCAATAAAAATTTCATGTTCATTGGAGTTAATCTCCAAAAGTTATTGTAGACAACAAAAAAGTGGTTCTCATTGTGACATGAAATAGGACCGGTGTTTCTTGCAATGACCCTTCAAGGAACTCTTTTTGTTTGTCACCAAAACTACTATAACAAGTTTCCAAACATCTTCATTTCTGCAAATTATGCAATTGATGATGGATGTGATGTATAGATGGAAAGGTTTATGCAGTCTACTACAATTGGCCCAAGATTTCACTTGATCTTTCCAACTCAAGGGCTTGCTCTACATCGTATTATGCCTTCTATGAGAAATACAAAGACCACTTGGATCCACTATGTTTTAGAGCAGCTATTTTTTGTATTGTCCTTGCCAATTGGAGTTCAAAATTTGATTTGGTCATTGATGCTAACAAGTGTGGGCAAGAATACTAAGATATGATGTTGTATGTAAAAGTAAACTATTGTTCCAATAGTCACTCAAGTTCTTGAAGTGATGTACTAATTGCAATTCCTACATGACTCTCACAAAAACTATAAAAAATCTACATCGTCTGTTGTGAGCAATTCTAACTCCATCCTTGAGCTAGAACCTAACACACAAGTTCTATGTTTAATCAAGTACTAATTCATAATTGGATGTTCAAAGAGTGTCTTCCAAGTAATGAATTCTTTAATTATGTCTTTTTAATCCTAACAATTACTAGTTTCATTAATTGTGGTAATGATTCGGGGGTGCTATTTTGTGAGCCTTGGAGCTGAGCTTGTGAGCTTGTGAGCCTAAGAGCCTCCAATTACTGGTATATTTTTTTGGTAATTTTGAAAATAAAGACCTATGACCGTGGTTCAGAGACAAGGTGAATTGCAAAATGTTTTTTGGCAATTGAAGCTTCTTGATTACAACAAAAAGTAACAAAATAATACATTATAGAAAATACAATATATCATGATATAAATAAACATCAAACTCATGTAGAAATATAGTAGATAAGGCTTATGGAGTAGATTCATGAAGAGTATAATTAGAAGATCTAGATGCAAAGCTTTCATCACTATGTAATTATGTTCTCATACATTTCTAAAGCAGAATCTTCAATTTGCCAAAGAAACAAAAACAATAAGGTAAGTATTGGAAACAGTAGTCTAACCTTTCAATTACGCTTTTCTTCATTAGCTCATCTTGAAGAGAAATGGCAAGCCTCTTAAATTGGACAGGAAGAATTGAGCCCCCTAACCACTTGACTTTTTGGTTGGGTCTTGCATTTGTAATAGCAGTAAGCTAAAATTTATTTAAGCTCAACTCTCCAACATAATACAAACTCCAATGTTGCTCAACCCAGGAATTACCACAAGAATTTTAATAATATCCTCAATAACAACATTGCAAGGAAAAAAATGTAGTGAGAGAACCCATGGAAGTACCTCTTTAAGCCAGTTATTCTCCAAGGGTGTATGAGCTAAAAAAACAATATTAGAAAGTTTTTTGTAGAGCTTCTCGGTTGCTTCCTTTGTGGCCACCCACATTGCCACTGCAAACCCTTGAACGGTCACTTCTTCTAAAGGTATTTCCTCGTAATACTTGCAGACACTAGCATCTACCATTGTTGCAATCTCTTGCTACAAAATGAAAATCATTAAAAACATATGAATAATCAATGTATAAAGTAGAACAAAAAAGTTGCCATTTCAACAACAAATACATACTAAAAAGAATACAAAACAGTAAGGTAATGAAAGTCTTACTTGAAAAATGAAGGATGTAAAGACATCCAACGGCATGAAATACCGTATCTTTTGAGTATTCTATTGACATGCTTTCATATCTTTTGCACTCAAAAGTTCATTGAACTTGTCAATAGGCATAAACCCATACTTCTTAATATGATATAAAGTGTAAATTAGATTTGTCTTCACATGCAAATGATGTGTGTGCCTATACAAAAAGTAAGATTCAACTAATTACCTCAAAGCAACTACAAATGAAACAAATTTTAAAAATAATAAAAGAGAAAGAAAGCTACTTGTTAATATCTTGCATAACTGGTATCACTGCACTAACTCAACCTCTTGTATCTAAAACAATGGAGTCCATATAGATGTACCAATTCTTCGTTAATTTATAGAGTAGAATGACTTAATATGTTCCATTTGTGCAATACATCATTGATTTCCGTTGCAAACATAGAACTTTGCATCCACTAAGTGTTTGAGCTCAAGTATATTATTCAATAGGATGTTGAAATCATTATTCACAGTATTCTATAGGGAGCCCCATTTGTCCTTCTTAGCAATAGAAAACACTTCAAACTTCCCTTTTTCATGTCAAATTGAGACGTAGAATACTTGAGTGCCATCTTCATACTCTTGGATGAAGTCCTACTCAAGCTTTGTTATGTTACATGATAATGTAGGCCGTACCAAAGGCATTGAAACAAGATGACACAATGAAATTTTTAACCGTCAAAGGTTGCGTTGTTTCAATTTCAAATTAAATATTATTGATACAAAATCCAAATTTTTCTTCTTGTAAATCGCATCTTCCCCATCTTCCTCATCCCCCTTACCAATATCCATGCCTTGCACAGTGTCTTCTCTTACAACAATCAAAGTGTGTGCATTGTACAATTGTGCATTATTCACAATGTTATTGATGGCCAATGACATTGGAGGATTACTGTCATTTTGTGATGTAAAATTGTACAAGCACAATATGAATAGTCATAACAATGCTAAATTTTCAACCAACCAATAAGACAAGAATATAATAAATACATATGATTGTCATAAAATAATCTAGCGCAAGGATCAGACTCCAACCACAATTAAAATTACTTTAGTAGGCTATCAATCAATGAACTTCCCTAAAGCATATCAAACATTAAAAATTGCAATGTTTAAATAACAAATACAATTTTGAGGCACTAAGTACTAGTCATGATGAGTCCTAAAAGTTTACATCCTTTGTAGATGTCTCTAAAAATATACAAGAATATGAATAATAGTTCTCTAATCTATTGAAAGCAAACAAGGAATAAGTTAAATGCATTTCTAGTCTCTCTCAAGTTATAAAATAGAGATTTATAGTTTAGCAAATATTCTTCCAAATCTGCTTCAAATGACCTTTGCAATGGTAGACCAACATCATCATCTGGCAAGGATTTCTATAATACACTCCCGTGGATCAATGATATATGTTGCAAAAGAGAGACTACATATTTCTTTTCTTGCTAGCGAGAGACATTATTTAGTGATGGAATGTTGGACTCGGACAAAAAATGTAGAACAATCCTATTTTATTTTCACAATGAACTACTTATATTTTAAAGTATTTTCCTCCTATGATTGCAAGGCAAGGCCATATGAATTTTTGTCTCAGTGCCGAGATCTAATATAGTTACTTGCAATGTTGGAACTACATCACTAGTCTAAAGCACTTGGTTTATTTTATTTACTCAAATCCAAACAGACTAATGCAAGAATTTGAAGTAGTTCCTATAATCATAAGAAGAAAAAACACCTTTTTTAATAGTTGTTTTTGGGATATACCAAGAGGCCTTTGGTAGGGAGGCTTTGAGCTTTTAAGTTTTTTTTTTGAGAATCCGGCCAATGATGGCTTGCTTCATCGATTTCTCCTACTATTTTCCCTAAACTATTTTCTTACTTTGTAAACTATCACCCGACCCCTAAACAATTTTTTAATGGTATTCTAATGCTAATATTTAGTTCAGTCTTAAATCAAGAGTTTAATTGAAAAACCAAGTCCGTATTTGAGCTCAAAAGCACTTCTCTGATCAAAACGAGTACAAAAAAGACCCCCTTCCAAAACTGCCATGTGGCACCTCTTACCTTGGATTCGTAAAAAGTTGCAAGCCCCCTCGTCCGCCAAAGCCCTCTCGGTACCGAGAGGCTTATCTGAGAGGCCAAGGTTTGCGACACAACATACACAATCACCAACAAGACCACAAATACAATCACAACACTACCAAACAAGGACCACAATGACAGCTACAAGCTTTGGATTCACAAAAAAAAGCTTAAGAGGTCAAAGCCTTCCTTTAGCACAAGGCCACTGGGTATCAATAGTCCTTCCTTATAGGCCTAGCTATGTAACAAAATAGCAACACATTGTTTCCAAGAAACAAGGCTTGACTTTAGGAAGAGGTTTCCCTTATTCATTTTAATGAATTTCCAGATGATATTTCCAAGTTCAGTTTAACTTCATTCCAACATGTTCTCTCTGAATATATTGTCTCGGTAGTGAGAGGAGTTTGTTGCCTAGGGGTCCTTGGACTTAAAATTTAAATTGGGATATCCTTTCTGTGATGATTACAGAGTCTTTTAGGATTAAATTCCTATTCTTTTCAAAGATGATCTCAAAAACATATGCCTTACTAGAGAACATAAGAATTTTAGTTTGAAAAGTTTGATTTAGGATACTTATACCATAGATTTTGCAAAGAAAGTATTTTTCTTTACAGAAATTGATTATAACTTGAGAGTCCATTTTTGCAACCTAAGGCTCTAAAATCTTTCATTTTGGTATTGAGAGAGTTTTTTCTTGAAGAAACTATTGCATATTTGCATGTGAGATTCTAGAAACTAAACTACTAATTCATATTGAACCTGGCTCATAAAAATGTCATTGCGACTTACGAAACCACATAGAAAGCTCTCGGTAGCGAGAGAGCTTTTATGATCACTTGACCTTGTAGATTTTTTAGCTATTTAGGCCTCTATTGTTGCAAGGCAGCAATTGTGAGTTCTTTATCTTGGTACTGAGAGATTCTTGACAGGTGCGAAAGTTCGGTTGAATTTGAATAAGGTTAGGGTGCGATGAGTTAATAATTTCAATTTTTTTTAATATAATGGACAAAGACTAATTTGAAAAAGTTTTCATTGCATTAGACCTTTTAAAAGAGTGTTGTATCTTAGTAGTGAATGCTATCCAAATTTTAAAACTACTCATTCTTGCACATTTTATTTGGTGATCTCAATGAGTAATTGATGAGAGTAATTGCAAAACAAATATTACAATTATATCTCCACCATTGTCACCCTAGCTCCTTCTTGGATAAGTAGTCCGACTATTGTCAACCAAATTTCTTCTCTCGGTACCGAGAGACCTTTCCCTATCAGGACAAGTCGCGAGCATCGGGACCCTAAGTCCCTCTCATAATACCAAGAGTTGAATATCTAGGGGTCATCCTACAAGAACCAACACCTATTTGGGTACGAAAAGCAACAAGTCACTTTGTTTAAGCTGCGAGCATCAACACCCTAAGCACATCTCTTGGTACGTAAAACACACTCTCACTCCCATCAACCTTACAGTATTTGAACCACAACCACATCTCTTGATGCCAATTAATAGCTTAATCTCATACTAGTTGCACTACCAATATAGGTACGATGGTCACATCTCTCCGTATTGAGAGCTCAAACAATTTCCAGTATTGTAGTAAGAATTGACACCCAAGTCACTTGTCTTGATACTGGGACTGCAATCCTTCTCCGCTGATTTTGCGAAAATCAACACCCATGGAAGTTGTCTCGGTACCGAGAGCACAATTTTGCTCTCATTACATTGTGATTTTTGCCACCCTATTCGACTCTCTTGGTATTGAGAACATATGCTTACTCAAGAAAAGTAGTGAGAATTGACAACCTAGGAACATTTCTTGGTACCAAGAAGTCAATGACACTTGGGTCATTATTGGGCTTCATGGGGTCCTTTTTGGGAATCAAATTTTCACACAGAGCCCACAACCAAGTCGGTGTGTGCAAATTTTGCAACCCTCATAAAGACAAGGATGTGTGGCAATTCCAAAAAAGACTTACCCTCACCTTGTATGCGGCGTAGAAAGAAAAAACTTGCATCTAGTGAGCCCGCATTTAGTAATGAAATATTAACACTTACTACAATTGCTAGTTGATCAATAGTTTGGGTTGCCTTTAGTTGTAGTAGTTGCTTTTATAGAGATGTTTATCCCCAAATCTAATGCATCTATGGTATAAGTGCCATTTCTTTGAATTGTGAAAGTTGAAGTAGGAAGTCCAATTGAGTCAATTGATGTACATGATTGTTTTGGTATCAATTCTGCAGAATGAAAATTTTTAGTGTGATAGTTGAGTTATCAAGCAATTCAAAGGACAAGCCAATAGATGTTTGCCCTCATTCTTCTACATCTTACATGACAAATGCTTCTAGGTAATTGGTTTCAGCACAATTTGGTGGTGCATGTGACAGTAGTGTTGGTAGTTCAATTCTATCATATCCTCCATTCTATCTAATTGGTCAAGAAGTTTTCTATTGTAATGCAAGGCTTGAGAAAGTTAGGGTCTATTTTTGGATCCAAAAACAATCTTGCTTCTCTTGATTTTGATTCCTTGAACTACCATAAGGTTCAATTTCTTTCAACTACTTTTGATGGTGACATTGTGTTTGAGTTGCCACCATGTCAGTCAATAGCATCTTGTAGTTCTTTTAGAAAGATGAATGGCATGGATAAACACTACAATGAAAATATATGGTATTGCACTATAACCTCCAATATTCACAATGATCTTAGTTCATTGATACCGTTATGGACAAGTTTCAAGTTTTTAGTTCTTGAAATGTTAGAAACATTATTACCTTCTTCTATAGCACTAGCATAGAAAAGAGGGAGATTTACTATATACTTGCTATGAAGAAGCAAGCAAAGATTGAATACATTCACAATAGTGTGTTTTCAGGCCAAGGTCAAGAAAAAAAGTAATTGTTAAAGATGCTTGTCAATCTTGTAAGGTGAATGCAACTAGAGCAAGATATTAAAAATTATTGGCTTATGCTCAATCATATAAGACATGTGAATTGTGAAGGGGTGGACCATCATTCAGATAAGGTCAATTTTTCTCATCCTTGAGAGCAAATGAGATTTATAGAAGTCCCTCTGAAAGCAATTTCCGTACAAGTCTCTTGACCAATACATCACATGAAACATGTTTTAGGGACAGATTGCAACCCTTCTGAGTAGCACAGAGCCCGCATATATGTGAAGTTAAAAAAAATGGTCATGCCATTCACTCATGGATGGGGGTGAAGTGCAATATGATCATAATTAGAGGCTCCAAAGCCATTGCTACTTCGTTGTATAAGGGTCAGAAGCAAGAGTTTAAAGAAACAAGAATAGAAACAAATGAATTTATTGTTTTGCCCATATGACATCAACCATTGGATGATGGGTTTGAGGAAGTTTCATGTATTAAATCGACCACAAATTTCCAAGATTTGGCTAGTAATGATTGGTACTACCCTAACTATTGATGAAATTATGTTCTTTGAAGAGGTGGGGTTCCACCTTTAGGAATGACCATCCTTGTCTTTGTGACACCTATTCACATCTTCAAAACTATTTAAGGTTACTGAATAGACTTACGGAAGATCCTCTGATGCTGGCACGCTTCTATGCATTTGCAATGAGAAGAGCATTTACAAGAATGAAAAGATACCTAATAATGATAATCAAAATCAATGGGAGAGTGCTTGAAAATGTCGAAAAGTGATGGGGGCTATTCTAGTAGTGAACATTTTGCCATACTTGGGACTTGGATGTGTCATTACACTACAATTTGACGTAGAACATCACCACATGGTTAATCGGGTGACTCTCTCAAATTTCCTGGCTTGCACTTGCTTGTACTTTACTAGCATAGTATCTACATCCATTAGAAAGGGAGGAAAATATGTGAACTACAAACACTTATACTATAATTTCCATAATTTATATAAGGTAGACTTCAACAAGGACAAGTTCATTCATGTCCCAAGCTCAACATGGATGAGGTAATGAACATTCTTAATTGAGAAGGCAAGGATGATAAAACTAAAGGTATAGTATTGTAGTATGAATAAAGAATGGATGAATTACTCCAATACACTATTTGTTTGAGTGTTTGTGTATCCAATTAGCAAGTAATACTTATTATATATTTTGCACTTTTAATTTACTTTTTATTTCTTAGATGTCTTACATGTGCAACATGTTTTCAGATAGTGTCTTTTATTTTGACCAATGTCAAAACATGGAATGGTAAATACTTAGTTTGCGTGCAAAAGTATATTCTTAATTCTAACCCTAGAATGACTTTGAAAGGGATTTTTGTAGAGACCCACTTGGCACCAAGACTACATTTTTAATGAATTTATAGCCCTAAAACAACTAAGTTTTTTATAACCTAAGGGCTTTCATATCATTTATTATCTTTTTGTAATTGGAGTTATAGTTCCACACCTTCATATGGCATCTTGGTACCCAAATAAATTTGAGATTGATCTTTTCTCTTAGCAAACCTAAATATTTTTTTCTTCAAGAGATTGAATAATAGGAGTAGATTCATTTTCCTAATGAATAACCAATGATAGGAATGGGGCCTCTTTATTATGAACATGTAGATTCCTTCAATGACAAATGATTTCCAATGACAATAGGCAAGGGATTTAGACTTTAGAATCTAGCCACCTAATGTCACATCATTCAAAATATTACACGTCATATTTGATACTAAATTAATTTCATTTATGTGGATCAAATCCTTCAAATATTATAGATCTTGGTACTAAAATTATTTATAGAAATTCATAGTTCTATAAAATACATATGATAATGATTATTTTTGTGAAAGTTATACAAGTTGTAGAATAAGATAGTCAATCATATTCTAACCTATTCATTCTACCATTGTGGTAAGACAATGGCAACTTTTCCACGGTAATAGGTCCACGGTAATAGGTCCACATTTTTCATGTTCAGTTATTTAAAATGCTTAGATTTTTCTTAAAACATTGGAAAACTTGCAACTTTTTTATAGCACATGTTTGGGCTCACAAAAGGTACACTCATAGCTCTTGAGCTCACACTTTTAGGCTCACAAACTAGCGTCGTTGGTAATGGTTAATAGCTTAAGGTTTTGGATGAACTTCCAAAATCTAACTCTTGATCTAGTACTTTTAATCATTCTACTCTATCTAATTCTAAGCTTTTCCTCATTAATCTAAATGAAAATCTAAAACTATTTATTAATTCTAAGAACTTTGTAAGATAAAGTTGAATAACAAAAGAAGGAGAATGAAAATCAAATAGGGATGACTCACCTCCTTGGCGTAAATCTCCATAGTTCCGTCGTCAAACATCATCATATGCATGTAATCATCAACAATTCCCTCATTAAACTCCTCTTGTCCATCCAATGAACTAATCCATGATAAACTCCACTTTGTTGGTAAAGAATAAATGTTCCTAATTCCAATTGCACTAATAGTTAAGGGAATTTAAATTGATTGCATATTTTCCATCAATTCATAATTTCTCGGTAATTAGAAAAATATCACAAGATTAGGGTGATTGCAAGAAACACTTGTCCTTTTTTTTGTCCCCTTGACCTTTAGGAGATAGTTTTTTGCTTATAACTTTTTCATCTTTTATTCATTTGACTTGAAACTTGAAAAGAAGGTGCCTACAAAAGTTTTATTTTTTGTGTAATTTTTTCAATTTTTTCAAAATTAGTTTACTATTTTGAAATTGCCCCCGATTAGGTGTCTACTTTGGCCATTTTGGGGGGTTTTAGTCCTATTTTTGACCCAAAAATGCAAATTTTGAGCTGAAAATTGGCATGCAAGGACCTCACCTATAGTTAAAGAAGACCAAAAAGAGATTTTTTGAAAATACTATACTGTTCAACCTCCACATGTCATCAAAGTGGCTGACTTTGCACAAGTGTAGAGAATAGAATTAATTTTTTCCAAAGATGAAATTTGTTGGAAAAGAAAGACCTTTACTTGGAGAAAAAATGTATTTCTCATTTTCATTTTTTGAATTTTTTTACTATTTTTACCAAATTAGTGAAATAAGAGCTATTTTCATTGTATTTTCCATTGTCTATAACATTTAGAGAAAAAATTTCTTAGGTCTGAATTTCAAGGGACATAATATTCTCATTGCTCTTCAAATTATGCATATTTTTTTCAATTTAAACAAAATGTATTTCAAAGGGTCACAGGACTCACAGGACTCATTGATTTTGAGCCATTTTGAGCCAAAACCGGTAAGTGTTTCTTGCAGCGACCCATTAATTAAATCCACTAAATTGAAACAAATGAATTCCTAAATAACTTGAGCAATCAAATTCCTAGCAAATAAATCTATTCTAAATGAAAATCAATTGTTAATTCTAACTAATTGGTTGTTTTTGTTATTGTTTTTTTCTTTTGGAATTTTTGGAGTAAATTCAAATGGAAATTAATTAATTTAGAATCTAAAAATCTAATAAATTATTTTCAAATCTAATTAGTTTTTTAAATTTCCCTTAATTCTTAAAGAAATTGGTTGTCGATTTTGTCCTTTTTTTCCGGCTTATTTGGCCTAATAAAACAAAACAAAACAAATCTAAACTTTAAAGAATCTATTTAATAACTAACTACCAAGGAATAAAGCACAAAATCAAAGAATTAGAACAACTTCAATAGTAAGATTCTATAAAAATTGGTTTTTTATTATCAAAGGTCAAAGCCTAAAAATAAAGAACCAAATTCAATAGTGATATTCCCTAAGAATTAGTTTTTTAATGTTAATTCTTTCACGTGGGCCTGTTTCCATGAACTGTATTCCTTCCCTCCTCCCTTTTCATTCTTGTATTTTGAAGTTGCAATGTTTGAGTGAGAGTTTGACTATGGAGGTTTTGAATGAAGAGACTACTTGTAGAGAAAGCTTGATGCCATGAATATTAGATTTTTAGTGGAAAATCAAAGTTGAAGGTCGTGATTTTCACTTCCATTCCTTTTGATTTTTGTTGTAAATCCAATTTTTGTGATATCAAATTCTTAATGAAGTTTGAATTCAAATTTTGAGTAAAGCAAATTCTTACTTGAAGATTGTGCCATTGTGGGTGCTATGAGTTTAATATTAATTCTACCCAAGCTTGTTTATTCTTAGTTAATTCTTGACCTCCCCTTCTCAAGCTCTTCCTCATCATATAATAATGACCACCAAGATAGGAGGTCTACAATGTACTTAGGCTTAGAAAGCATCATACAATGAAATAGCACATTTTGGTTTTTTATTGCACCAACAACATATAAATAGTGTACATTGCAAGAAGTAGAGGCTTTTTGTGATCAATGTGTTTCAACTTCCAAAATTCATAATTAAATTCACAAAGCTTTAAGAAAATATGAAATGATTAGGGTCAGATGAGAGTTTCATCTGTCTTTCAAGGAAATTTAAAATATAATAATTTTTGAAAGTCTAATCTCCCCTAGTTAATCATCAACTCTTCATTCCTATATAAAGTCCCAATGTTCTTGTAGGGGGACTATAATGGATTTCAAGTAAGTTTCTATAGTCTTAGTTTGAACCTAGTTTTCTGAATTTTTTTCAAGATAGAAATATATACTACTTTCAAGAAAAATATTTTTATTATTCAATTGGTGCCTAAGAGAAAAAGTCATACCATCCTAAATCCCAAATAAAGTTCAGTGGGCAATCCAAAAAATTCACAAAAATCTCGAATGAAAATTTCAAAATTTTGTGCCTTGTAGAAAAGATTTATGGATTGTTAATAGAGCTATTAATGAATTATTTTTTTCCTTCAATCTTGCATGTTGGTCTACTTAACAACTTTTTAAACAATGAAAACCAAGCAATTATTTTTTTGAATTTTATTTACCAACTCAATTCAATTCTCAACATATAAAATTTTTAATTAGATGTCTTGAAATGATGAAATTCAAATTGAAACCTTTAAGTTTAGAATAACCAAAGTCTTATAAACTACAATAGAACTTCTAATAATCTTCATTTTTTGAACAAATAAATTTTTTAAAAATGGGTTAATTTGGTCATGACCTAGTCCACATACAACAACATGAGAGTAAATGACCGTCTCTAGCTAATTTTAATAACTTCTTTGTAGTAATGTATCAAACCAATCTTGGCCCCTTATGCTTATTAGAAGTTCTATTGTAATATGTTACCATTCTTAGATCTTACAATCCACATGGTAAAAGTTTTTGAGATTTCTTTGACACATTTTTGTACAAAAGTAACTTAGTTTATGATGGGTACAACTCTAAACAAGATTTATGCAATCTCCAATCTTCTTGTATAGTACATTTTACAAGACACATGTACACCACAAGAATTTTTGGGATTGCAAATGTAGGCTAAATTGCCTTATTTTAGCACAAGATCCTATGCTTACATATGTGAAAAAAACACAATTCTAATCTTTCTCTCTTAAATGTACAATAGAAATGATAGTTTTGAGTTTTTCTTAGTTTAAGAAAAAGGGCCTTAGAGCATCCCCACGCCTGATGTGCCAAGGAGGGGCGTGAAGTGGGTTTTGAAGGGAGTAAGGTAGCTGGCTCAAATTCCAACCGTCTATTTATAAGCGTCCCTACAAAGAACTCTATAACCGACAATACATGCTCCTGAAATGGTCCTCTATTGTCCACATAATAAATATTGGTTAATGAAGGAGCCATTTCCAAATTGTATCGTGTTATTAGTGCATCAAGATTGGATTAGTTAGGTAACCATGCAGTTTACTTTGTGAAGTACAAAAAACTTAAATTGGAATTTTGTAAACAATAAATAGACACAACAATGTCAGATCAACAAATAATAATAAGGATAAATAGACAAAGGATAGGACAATTCAAACATAATGAGGAGAGTATTTACAAAGGTGCGCCATTTGCATTAAGGATGCTAAGCAGTCGGTTTTAGAGACTTAATGAGACTATTTTGAAATTAATGAATCTTGACAACAAATTATTGCAATGTTCATATGCTACAATTTTTGTGCTTACCTTCTTCAGTCAAGTTGTATATGCACAATTGTGTATAGACAGTGTGAGGTTGCTTGAGTTTAGATGAGTTGCAATTTCAAATCGTGAACTGAAAGATTCTTAGAGTATGTTTGTTCAATTGATTTATTTCCTTTCACTACTCTTTTGTCTTCAGGATACATAATTAGTTTGTTTTGTAAAGATCGTTCACTTGCTAGGGATAGTTGCTTTTGACAAATTCTCTTACTCAAATGATTACACAACCTTTCTTACCAAAATATTTTCTTTTACGCTGTTGTAGTAATCTAAGAACCTGATGGATTCCTTTGATGAAGACTATGGGGATTCAACAGGGAGTGAGGATTGTAGTGATAGTGAGTTTTGCAAACCTCAAAGTTCAGGGTCTAGTACAAGTGACTATGATGAATTTGATAGTATAGTTAAGGAAGAAACAGACAATGCTGAACTTCCAAATGGTTTCGATTTCGCAGCCATGGAACAACTTGGCTCAAAAGATATCTCATCTGCCGAATTGCCCAATGATGATGCTGTATATGAGTATAATACCTCCTACCTACTTCGAAGAGTTGTTGGTCGAGGATTAGCACCTAGACAAAATCCACAGATGACCATACCAACCGCCATAGAAGGTGTAGCCGGTGGATATCGCTGCAGAGCTCTAAAGCCCAGTGCAACACCATCCAAGTTAACTTCAGCTGATGAAGTCCAAGCTGATGGTAGATTCAAAGACACAAAACGCAACAAAGAAGTAGTTGCTCTAACAAGGGCATTGTTCAAGTATAGCAACGACGTAGAACCCTGAAAAAGGGAGCTCTACAAAAGGACAAAGCATTGCTGGACTACGTGGAGGAGACGAACAAGGACCAAAAGCGAGGGGACAAGGACTCAGAGGAAGATGAGCACAAGACTTTGACTGCATATCAAGATCTCTTATCAAAAGGAGAAGAGACATTCATCTTCTACAATCAACTAGCTAGACCATGTTCCAATTCCCTAGAGGTAAATAATGAGCCTCCTCCTTCAATTCCAAAGAGACCTTACAAGAGAATTAAAAAAATGGGAATTGGACAAGTTCTCAATTACAAGAGGCTTTAGAAGATGTGGATGATGGGATGCCACTGAAGACTGCAGCAAGGAACTATGGAATTCCAATTAGCAGTTTCAGAGGGCATGTTTATGGTCTTACCTTGTCTAGGAAGAGAGGAAAGAAAACATTTCTAAGTGATGAAGTAGAAGGAAAAATAGTAACACACCTACTAGAAATACAAAAACGCGTTTTTCCTATGAATATGGGGGAACTTAGAGCCAAAGTTCAAGAGTTCACCCAAACTAGAGTTACACCATTCAAAGATGGTATTCAAAGTCAAGGTGGGTGCAATTTTTTTTAAATAGACATCCAAAGTTATCTTTGAGAAAGCCACAAGCTCTAGATGTCAACTGTGCTAAAGCCTTAAACCCAGAAAGTGTTAAAATTTTCTATGATAACTTAGAAGCCTTGTATGAGAAGTTTACATACCTTCCCCATCAGATTTGGAATTGTGACAAGTCTGGGGCTCAAGCAGGGCGAGGAGGTGGTGGCTTTGTCATAGCCAAGAGAGGAACAAGAAGTATTCATACCATAGTTCCAAATCAACAAGAGTGGTTATCAGTACTTGTTATTGTGAATGCAAATGGATACACTCTTCCTAACTTTGTCATTTTCAAAGGAAAAAGGACAGGGTATAATTACCTTATTAAAATAAGAGACAAAAAGGCTTCCATGAATATGCAACCTAAAGCCTGGATGACGCATCTGCTATTTAATGGGTGGATGAAGCACTTCATTAAAAATGTTAGAGAGAAGTATGAAATTTCTCCTACTTCTAGGCATCTTCTCATTATGGACGGTCACTGACACATCACATGTTACATTAGAAGTAGTGAAAATTGCTATGCTAAGTGGTATAGACCTTCTCACTTTTCCTAGTCATACATCACATGCGCTTCAGCCATTAGATGTAACATGTTTTAAACCATTTAAAAGTGGTTTTAGAGCTTATTGTGACAAATGGACAGGCAATCATGTAGGAAAAAGTCCTAGGAAAGAAGATTTAGCTGGATGGGTTTCATTTGCTCTTAGAAAAGCCCTTACCAAAGAAAACATCACGAAAGGTTTTCAAACAACTGGGATCTTTCCATTTGATGCAACTGTGATGAATGGCAAGAGGGGGCCTAGTTTAAATTTCAAATGACAAGGTGCAAGAGAAAAATCTAGTATTGCTGAAGAGATTCTTTCTGAGAACTTTAATAGAGTTCATTATGGAGGCCTGCAAGAATGGCAAATTGAAGAAATTAATGTAGAGGATGTTGAGAGTTTAATTGCCACAATGTGAGTAGTACTATGTGGAATTATCAAGCAACTCTGAACACTTTGTCCACCAAGATTCAAGTGCTGAAGAGAGTAACAGGAGTTTAGTACAAGAGGGTGATTGCAAGAAACACCTGTCGAATTTGTTGCGTTTGGCTGATTTTTTTGGGAGTACTTTAAAATTAGAAAATTAATTTAAATTAAAAAAAAAAAAATGAATAGTGTATATACCTCTAAGATGAAGGTTTCACCAAAGGAAATGGATAGAAAAATTCTCTAAGTAGAAGAACTTGAAAAGTGCCAAACCTCTAGAAAATACATACCTTCGTGTTTTAATTAGGGAAAAATATTAAAAATAGATATTTTCAAAAAATAAAAAGTGGACATTTTCAACAACTTTATGGAGATGGTCATTCACAAAAAAACCCACCAAAATAATATTTTATATGTTTCAAAATACAAGCAGAAGGGAGCTCACTTTGTAGACCTCCACACCACATAAAATTAACTATTTTCAAAAATCCTTCACTGTAAAGCTAGAAGTCTATTAGAAGACCATCTCATCCAAATTTCATCTTAAAATCATTAAAAAAAGGTACTCCATAGTACTAGAAACCCCTAAATTGCCAAGTGTGACATCCAATCGGGGTCTATTTTTGGATAGTAAAATATTTTTGAAAATTATGAAAAAATTATGGAAGGTTTATGATAGTTATGAGTACCTTCCCTACAAATCTTGAATCAATTGGAGCCAAAACACAAAAGTTATGGCCAAAAAACAGATCAACACACGTAGTGTGACACAAAATAGGACAAGTGTTTCTTGCAATCACCCAAGAAGAAGCCAACTTTGAGGATTTTCTTAAACTTCCCCATGTGGAATCACCAATTGTCAAGAGAACGAGAAAAGGAGGAGAGCCATACATTGATTATTCAAAATCCATCCAGATGACACAAGATGCCTATGTCCAGTCCATAGAGCAGATTGCAATGCACAAATAGAATGCTGCACATGAGAAAAAACAAAGGAAATTTGAAGCTCAAAGAAAGAAATTGATCAAAACCAGAGAGAGAAGAGAAAAAGAATTTGCAAAGGTTGAAAGACAAGTTTTGATGGAGTCAAAAAAGAAATACAATGCAGCTTGGTCTGCCAAGGCTGTAGAAGAGTATGGTGATAAGCTACATGCATTTATCAAATCTGGAACAGCTATCCCATCTTGGACAAGACCATACTATGGATTTCCCCCTCCAATATGCAAGGAAAACCAGAGGCAAGCTATAGCAAAGAGGGAGGCAAGAAAACAAGGTAAAAGCACAAGTGAATTATTTGAATTGCTGGAAGTCTCGAAGCCCTCGTTGCAATTTGAGATGCTACTTCACAGGTGAATTATCTTTGGCAACACTTAGACGCCTTTGCTACTCCATCTTCTGGAATGGTGACAGACACCTGTCATAATTCAGCAGCTAGCTTGTTGAGGGTTTCATCCAATGAACACAAGACAGACTGTAGTTTTTCTGCAACCACCACCTCATGCAGTAGTAAAATATGAGACGAAGCCATGGAATGGTGATATGGCCACAACACTGAAATAAACGAGAAAACATATGACTACGACATTTACAAGACTACTACGGCATTTACAGGGGAAGGACTAGGGGTGAATATAAGTACGCTAACATTGAAACATGGTATTGGAGGAGTAAAAATATACTACTGCTGCCACTGCATTGAAGGAATTATATACGAGGGAGGGAGCTACAGACTACCATATCAGAAGCATCGGTGCAGCATAGAAGATACATAATATATTTCAGGTAAATATATACAAGTGCAAAGTTGATTTCAGAATGAATAAGGTACAAAACCTCTTACCATAGCATAAACGCAAGCATTACAATCCAAAAGACCAGATTGGAGTTTCAGTTGGAGTAGAGATCGATATGTCTTGACTGCAAATCGGTCGAGGGCTCGGATTGTTATCGATCACAATCTTGATGGCTACAAATACAATCAGAGGTATGGATCGATGTCTCCGCTTCACAAGTCTCATGCTCCGCAGAGGTGTCATGTTTCGATCGACATCACTGGTCTGCAACATGTAGTGATCCGATCGGCATCTCTAGTCTGCTCCTCAAGATCCATCACCCGGATGAACATCTCTGGAGTTCTCTGTTTTGATTGGCATTCCATGTGGAATGGGAAGAGGCATTGATCCCCAGGACTTGAAAGCTCCTGATTTGATTCTGTAGTTCAAAGTGCGGCAGTTAGAAAATGCAAGAGTTGAAGGTTTGAGATGTATAGCATGAAGAATTAAGTTTTAAACAAAAGTAGCATGAAACATGAGGACCTTGGAACAACAACATTTCTAAAATAGCAACTAATTAAGCGTTCATGTTTCTCTGATGTAAGCAGTTCGGAACAACGACATGTTCAAGTAGCCTCATACCTTTAGACTGGGAGGAACACTTGAAATAGCCTAATGTTGTTCGTTGTACCATCAATGTTGCTCATTGTACCATCGAAGGTAGCTCAGTGCTTCTAGTATGAACAGTAGTAGTTCTACGTTGTTTAAGCTCATGTGATTGTTGTAGAAACAGTTCGGTGCGTTTTACAAGAAGTGTAAACCTAAAAACAAGCCCACAAAATTAGAGGTAACGGGAGAATATGGGAACTTATGAGCGAATGGGCAATAAAACCTTCACAAGTTACCGTACAAAAGAGCTGCTAGGAGACATGACGGAACTCACCTTCATAATGAGGGCAGTGTGAGACAGTCCGAATTGGGTGCCTTGGACGTTTGGGGACCTCTCATCGATCGAGATCTTTCATTGTTCCGGCCTTTGATTTGGACATATTGTTGTTGTTTAGCTAACTAGCTAGCTTGTGGCATTGTATGTGCCTCGTTGTGTAAGTTGGACAGTTGGTTTGGAGAATTTCTTTAGCGAGTTTGGCTCTCCTTCGGAATGGTGCCATCACTGCGATATTGTTGGTGGCTGTGGCCTTCCTTGCTTTGTTGGGTGCAGTGCAGGTGGATGCTGGCACTTACGACTGGGACCAATACATTAAGGATAAACAGACAGAATACAAAGCTCAGCAGACGGAAACCATTATCAGGGACATGGATGCGGCAGCGACATCGAAGTTCCCTCCTATCGGCCTCACAATCGTGGTAGTCTTTTTACTAAAATTTTACTTAAAAGACGCATTAAAAAACATTACTTAAAAGACATGATGTTTAGGTTACTACTTAAAAGACCCCATTTTTCTTGTAGTGAGCAATAGAGAGCTCACCACCTCCATTCAATATTGACAAAAGGTTCGAAGCCGCAGGAGTTGCAGCAGGGGCTGTCACAAGGAAGATGCAAATAGCAAAGAGGAGTCGATGCGAAAAATGAGATCAGAGCTCGCAGACCTCCCTCCTTATAAATCCTGAAGCACACGCAACGGTCGTGAATGAAGAAGAATGTGGAAGATGGCAACAGAAAATCATCCATTGTGAAAATCTTTGAGACCCAAGGCAAGCGCTTGACGCGGGAAAGGCATTGCATGCATGGGGGCTATTTGGGGGACGAAGGCTGGCGATTCAAAATTCTTTTGGGCTGATTTTGAGGATTGTCGGGGTTGCTTACACATGTAGCAGGGTCATTCACTACAAGAGAATGGGGTGTTTAAAGTAGTGTCCTAGACATCATGTCTTTTAAATAATGTCTTTTAATGTGTCTTTTAAGCAAAAATTTATTGAAAAGACTATCTTTTGAATAAATTTTTGCTTAAAAGACACATTAAAAGACATTATTTAAAAGACATGATGTCTAGGACACTACTTTAAACACCCCATTCTCTTGTAGTGATTTTAGGGTTCATAGCTGTCTCCTTCACTTCATTCTGTGGGTGTATTTATGGGACGCTTATTTCCTGGAAGTATCAGGGACTGGTTACACAAAGTTGCTTCATTGTTTGCATAGGATTTGCTTACCTTGTGTTAGGGTTGGTTTTTGAAACCTTCTGGTCACTTTTTAAAACCAGTTGTATTGCATTTTGCATGCCACACAGCTGCGTTTTGGATGAAGACTTCTCTTTTCTTAGAAATCCCGTGTCTGCATTTGCCAGACCTTACTATCAGGATTAGGTTCCTACGACTGCTTCTTTCTAAAATTCATAAGTAATTCAAACTATTGCAAAAATTATGCTACTTCTTTTGTTTGATTCTCCAACACCTTGTCTTGAAGTGAAAATTGATAGAGAACTCTGTTCAGCCAAACAACTCATCGAAAACGCCAAGGTAGGCCTTAAAGCGTCGCTTATTGAACCGGCTACCTTATTTGGAGAGTGGAGCCTCGCTATTTTTTCCCTTCCCCACGACCGATGCACCAAGTACAAACGGCAAGTTAATGTCTTTAAGGTTTAGTTACCAAGCACTATGAATTTGGTAACTTAACTACAAACAATTCCAATTTCAGTTTTTCAAATTTGCTTTGTTTCCATACATGAGTCAGGAAAAAATCCCTTCCCTTGTATTAGAAATATTGAAAGCTTGGAAGTGTTAATTCACCAATTTCTATTAGTAAGTCAAGTAAACTTTACTAAAATTGATAGAAAGGCACATTTAATTTTCTTAGGTGTTAGAGGAGGAATGAGAAGCTCCTTATATCCACAAGGAGTGGTAGGAACTAGAGACAACCCATGTGGGATATCAAAATCACAAAGAAGGAAGAAGAGCTCCCCACTCATAGTGTAGGGGAATGTAGAAATTGTGTTAAAAACTAAAATTTCAAACCCCATTTATGCATAGTAAAACATGTTATTTAAAAAAACTTTGAACTAACAAAAGTTGTAAAATAAGCATATATTTCATCTCCAAAAATCCATTTGGTATTTCAATACTCCAATGAAAAGTTATGAACAAAATTGAAAGGGGGATTGAAAAGAAAGCTTTTTTGACATTTCCAAGTATCTTTCAAATATTTTATCTTCTAACATTTAGAATCACATGTTAGCAACACAATGCTCTAAAGAAATAAATTTCAACTAATGCATTTGAATATTTTGTAATGAATTCAAATTGAATCAATCAATGAAACTTTTTGATTTTGACAAATATATTTTGACAATGATGCAAACAACTAGAAATTAGTTTGAAATGTAAAAATCTAAACTTATGTAATTGAGAATTGTACTTTTTATTAGAAATGATTTGAAGTGTCGATTCAATGCTTTGAAGACAACAAATAATTCATATGTTTAAATATTTGAATTCACAACCATTTTGATTTATTGCATTAGGATCCTTAGGACATACAAAGAGTATAGCATGAGTAGGACAAGAGATATGAATTTCTTTTTAAACATTCTCCTTGTACAAAGCATGATTGAAGTAGGAACAAAGTTTAATATCACTCATATTTAGCCAATAACTTGCATTGCATGTATGGATTTAGAATTCTAGTTTTTGAAACCAAGAAACTTTCTATTCAAAATTCTCAAAGTTATAAAAATATCAAAAGACCAAAAAGTGACATTTTGGTTTCTAATGAGTTGAGGTTCAACATACGATTGCACTTTGAATTCCCGTACATATTCCAACCATCTCATTTTAGAAAAATAGTCCCATGTAGCATTCATCTAATTCATTCTAGTCTTCATCCAAATAACTATAAATCAATATAAATTAACCTCTTTGTAGATCCACAATTTTATGAATTAGTTGAAATTTATTTCTTTAGAGCATTGTGTTGCTAACATGTGATTCTAAATGTTAGAAGATAAAATATTTGAAAGATACTTGGAAATGTCAAAAAAGCTTTCTTTTCAATCCCCCTTTCAATTTTGTTCATAACTTTTCATTGGAGTATTGAAATACCAAATGGATTTTTGGAGATGAAATATATGCTTATTTTACAACTTTTGTTAGTTCAAAGTTTTTTTAAATAACATGTTTTACTATGCATAAATGGGGTTTGAAATTTTAGTTTTTAACACAATTTCTACATTCCCCTACACTATGAGTGGGGAGCTCTTCTTCCTTCTTTGTGATTTTGATATCCCACATGGGTTGTCTCTAGTTCCTACCACTCCTTGTGGATATAAGGAGCTTCTCATTCCTCCTCTAAAACAAGGAAATTGAATGTGCTTATTCATCACTTATTGTTGATACAAGTAAAGTAAATTTTGTTACAATAGTAATGGAATATACTTTACTTGTGTCAATTGAATTGATAAACAAGCATTTTTAGTTTTTCATACAAGTGAAATTGCTTGTGAGCAATTCATTTAAAAAAAAATTCAAATTGGATGGACAATTGGGATGTCAGCCTCAATTTTGAGGTGCAAAATACAGTCAATCTCTTTTGTGGGCGCAGCCAACCACCCTCCATTTGGCTGTGTACTCACTAAATTTGGCCGTGGGCGGTCAATTTTTGAGCTGCATTATATGTGCCGTGGGGTAAAGATTTTAACCTGGCTCACCCAAAAAGCCAGTCTGCGCCTTTTGGCGAGCTACGGTGGGGATGCTCTTAGAACTTTCTTGCTTGAAAGGATGCCTTATGGGCGCATTATTGACCTCCTACTGTAAAACGTAGAGTACTTCAAATACAGCAGGTGGTGCCAGGAGCCCGGAAGCCCAGGAGAACCAGTTGTCCAGTCACACCAGAGGTAAAAACAATGGATTATTACAAGTATTAAATACAAAGTACATGTTTGATTTCATGTTAATTATGGTAGAAGGCTCAGAAACCGCTCATCTAAGGGCTGGTTCCCATTTTTACAGTATTTCTTTAGATGGGAACATTTTTAGCTCATTTTTCAGACCAAGAAAAATTGATGGAAAATCTAGCCCAAGTGGTTTCATATTTTTTGAAACATTATTGAATTACTTATGAATTTTTAAAGGAGATGTGTCCTAGGTCCCTATTTATGTTCCTAGGTCCTTCTTATACTGTTCAGTTGCAATTCTAAAGAAAAATGGGGAAAGCAAAGACAATAATTGGCTCTTGCGATAAAGAATGCTTTTTTCTTCACTTCATTCAATGACTCGTGAGGTCGATTTATAAACTGCATCATGTCCATTCTACAACCAGTTATAGGGGCGGTTCTTAATGCCCGAACTGTTTTCAAGCCCTCTACCTTACCTGTCTCAGTACTAAGACCATCTCCACTGCAGCTCAAAATTTGGCTCAAACTGGGTATTTGGCCGGGTGAGCCAATTATCTATACCCCACCCCACGCAAAATATGACTCAAAATATGGCCGGGCGCGGCCAAATTTACTGGGCAGACAGGAAAATACTGAGTTTTATCGAAGGGCCGGAAGGAAGTTTGACTGCACTTTTGACCCCGAAATCGAGGTACAGACCCTGCTGACCTTCCAATTTCAATTTTTTTTCCCCAGAAATGAAACGCTTACAAGCAATTTCATATACATAAATGAGAAAATTCTTATCTCAAAAAAAGATGAGTTCATAGTCTCTTTTATCCCACATGGATTGAGACTCCTCCCTCCACCCGAAGAGGATGTAGGGAGTTCCACTTCTCATCGAAACTCATGCCTCCCTACATTCACAATGAAGTGAATGTAAGAAAAAGTGATTTCGTTATGGAGCAAGGCTCCTTATATCCCCATGGGGTGGAGGGAGGTGCTCCAATCCATGTGGGATATATGAATTCCAACAAGTTGGAATTAAAATTTTGAATTTTGAATTTTGAAAATTTAAAAAAAATTGGATTTTCAAAATTAAAAATTAAAAATTTTAGTTCCAACTTGTTGGAATTCATATATCCCACATGGGTTGGAGCACCTTCCTCCACCCCATGGGGATATAAGGAGCCTTATTTCATTGCAAACTCAAAATATTTTGAGATCTCCTCAAACAAGGAGAATGAGACCTCAAAAGGAAAAAAGCCAATGCTTTTGGATTTTAATTCGAGGCAAAGTAACTGAAAAATTGGATTAAAAAAATTGGAAATGTCATTTAGAGGGTTGCTTGCACTGTTCAGCAGTGGGGCTCTCCAACTCTGGCCGGGATGAATAAGGAAGATAAGATAGGAACGGGAGACTCCTTATTCGGATTCAATCATAGTACGCTACCTCACTCTCAGCTGGTGTCCTCAGGTTTATGAAAGTTTTGCTTCTAGAGTCTGCAGTGCACTAACGAATCAAAAGAAATTGTTCCCTGAGGCCTCGTCAACAAACATTTGGAGAGCTCTGAAAAATTGGTCACGGAATGAAGCAAACGTTTTAGGTCGTATTGAAGCGGAAGTGCGGAGGAGAACACATCAGAAGCCAGGGAGGGAATTGATCACATCCAAAATTGCAGGAGCTGAAAGGGCATCGAACTTGCGAGCAAACAAAAAGCACTCGGCGTTAGGGTTGCCATTGTAGTCGCACATGGGCATCGTACTGGACTCGGACCTGTCGAGCGAGGAATCCCGTTTTAGACCATCGGTTTCTTGGATCTTCACCTGGATTTCTCGGAACAATCCTTCACTCACATCGCCCGCTAAGAAAGTTCGAGGGGAGCTATAAATCGGCCGAGGCTCTTTCCAATCAACAAACATGGTGGTGCGATTGGCAATTCCACGAGGGTCTTCAAGATGGAGTAACGTTTGAAAATACTCCTCCTCGGCACAACACCACATGCTGCCATTGCAAGACGCAGCGAACTTGGCATAGATCACCTTGTCAGAAACCACGATGACAGCATGCTTGCGAGTCATCTGCATCCATGTCTCTCCCTTACGCAACTCGAGAATCGGGAACTCAGGCATCGTTTCCCACTGCTGATACTTCGCGTCGGGCAGAAACGACTCCACGAAGCTGTGTCGACTCCCTAACAGATATTCATACACAGCAGGGAAGCCACGAATGGGGATGGAAGACTCGCAGACATTCACAAACCAAGCGTTGTTGTAGCGAGGGTCAGCGAGGGCGTAGGCGAGTAATCTTCGGATGGCATCCACCAAGCTTATGGAGATTCGCTGCGATGGCTTGGACGGAATTTCCGTGCCCTGAAAGAGTGATCCAGGTGGAAACTGGTAGCTCTGGTTGCTTGCATGAACATAGAGACTCCATCGCTCTTCGTGTCCTTGGAGAAACCGTCTCCACACTGGTTCAAGAGGAATAGCGCCCCTCACAATGAAGATGAAAGCAATTCGGGGAGGGCCAGGGCCTGGACCTTCGATTGCTTGGTGAAATGCGTTTCTGAGAAGCTCTTTGTCTGTCTCAAATACTGGGAATCGGTATTCTTGAGCATTGGAGTATTGTCTGGTGCTATTGCATGAAGGGCATGCTCCTAAAGAAGTACATAAGGGATCGAAGGCTCTGGAATTGAAGATGTAGAAAATACCCGTAATCAAGTTCCAGATGATGATCCAAGAGATGAAAGTGATGAAGATGGCTAAGGACACAGGAAGGAGTTTGCGCTGTCCTTTGAAAAACATGGTTCAACAATCGTTGATGGAATTTCTGCACAGGAGCAACGTTGGAATATAACACTCTCCCAGGAGCCTTAATTACTTATATCATTTAACGATAGCCTAGTCGTTCGGCTGAGAGCGTAACAACGTAGCCGCTAACGTACTACATACTTTCACAGCAGTGCAGTACAACAGACGAAATCACTCTCCGAGTGCGAAGAAATGGATGTCAAGCTTACCGAACCAGAATCGTTACATCTGTCCCACAGATGGCGAGCTGCGCATGCAAATGTTCTCTGTCGCAACCAGAAACGTCACGAACTTATTCCCCGAGTAACTGCTCAATGAAAGTCAAATATGAGAACGATTGTGTCTATATTTAATTTACAAAATGGCCAGAGGAATCGTATTTTCGTTCGTGATTTCTCTCTAGAAGATTGAATAGAACTTGAAGACAAGAAAAGAACACAGATGATTCTCTAGAAGACAGCATCTATCCTAATTTTCGAACGGTAAAATCTTGGTGATTATTACAAATGTAGCGCAAATGCAGCTGCAAGACCGCAGGATGGCATTTAAATTTGGCTACTAAAAATATCAAGCTCTTTCCAGCGGCGACTAATTTCAAGAGAGCCTAACTTTACGAAGAAGATATATAGATCATCACCTCAATCTAATCGTTCAAGTACCTAAAGAGACTCAAAAGACTAAAAATAACCTGGCTAGGTGAAAGTCGCAACTTTCCAAATCACGGACAATCAAAACAGAAGCATACTTAGATTTCGTTTCTTCAAACATAATTTCGTCAACAAAATAAACTAGATGCCAAAATCGAAATCCGTCTCTACATTCACTTTAACAAGTAATAGGTAGCCTCTCAGATGCAAAAGAAAATCCAAAACTTACCCTGAGGAAATGAAGCATCCGCACCACTCAACGTCACGGAAACTAGTCGCCTCTGGAAAACAATGCGAAACGACCTTTCCCCTGAGCTCTTCCTTCACGCGCTTCTTGATTGCCTCCTCCGTTCCTCAATCCTACGCACTAGTCACCAAAAGTGTCGCCAATCAAATCACTGACAACCGTAGCAAAGGATTATCAAAAGAAGTCCAACCAGGAATGAAATTTTACAAGACAAATGGAGCCCTAAGCGTAAAACGACGCCCTCGGCATCCACTCTCACAAGTTTCAGGGTGAGTGTCAATCTACCAACGACGGAATCGTCATCCCTTGCATCCGCCTTTTGTGCTCCTGTCACTCCCGCCTAAAGTAACGACTCCATGGCACTGAGTTTCACGGAAACGAATCGCTTCTGGAAATCAATGCGAAACAACCTTTCTACTGAGAGTTTTCTCCATGCGCTTCTTGGTTGTCTCCGATCTCCTCTTCCACAAGCTCGTGCTCTTGTCACGAAACATTTCCATCGAAGGCGCAAGTCAAACGACCGACAGATCAGAAGGAGCAGAAATTTATGATCAAGAAGAAGTTCAACGAGCAGTGAAAATCGACTGGAGAAACGGAAATGCACAAGCTCAAAAACCAAAGTTAGCGAAACAAGTGAGGCATTGTGGCATCCCCTCTTTCATGGTGAAACGCCGGGTGAGTTTCAATCTACAGGTTTAGTTCAGCACGCGACTACGGAGTCTTCATGCCGTGCATGCCCCCTTGACGACGCTGTCGCTCGAAGTAAGCAGCGTGCGTCACGATATTCGACGTTGTATAGTGGGAGCCTGGGAGGTCCCTTCCAAGGCCTCCTGCTCTGCCCCTTTAAAAAAATCGTGGCACGATATCTTTCCAGGACCCGATATCGTGCCAGGACCCTCGCAACTGCCACGATTTTTGTAAAGGGGCAGACCGTCCAGTGCTTACAGTGGAAACACCCAAAATCGTCAAAATAAGGAATTCAGCATAGTTGGAGGCAGTATTTTCTAAAAATGATATTTTTCTAGTACTAGTGACTGAAAATCATGAATATTAAAAAAAAATTAGATTTTTCAGTTACAATATGTAATTTCTACAAATTTCCAAAGTGTTGGCTCCCTAGACCTGTGAAACCATCCTGTAGGTGCCCCAAAACCTGAACCCTGCGAAAATCAGCACTCAGCCAACCAAATTTTCCTATGTGTCCTTCAATTGTGTTAGCAAATTACAATCATACATGTGACAAATACATTAAGGGAACTCTACTGACACATTTAGGTGAATCTACTGTCCATTGCAAGGAATAGGCACGGGAATGGGTGTTTTGCCCTTAACCCTTGAAGGAGGAGGAAGTTAAATCCTACCATCGAAGGTGGGCTCAGCAGGCTGCCTTTATCCTAGGGATGAACGCTGAAATTTTTTATTTTTTGCACAAATTTTATTTTGCAAATTTTGAATTCATATTTGCAATTACAGACCCCAAATTAGCAAGGGAGGGCCTTAAACATATCCCAAAACAGAACACAAAAGAGGGGGCTTTTTTACTTTTATCTCTAGATTACTCAAGTTTTATCCTATTAGGCCCACCTTTGATGGTAGGATTTAACGTCTTGCCTTGAAGGACAAACTTTGGTGAAATCATCCGCTTTGATACCATGGGAATGACTCATTCAAAAAAATTTAGAAGTGCATATTGCAAGTCAAAGTGTTGTAGAAGACCTTCCATTTCCACACAAAATTCCAAAGATGAATAGTTTCTCTTTCATCCCACAATAGAAGATTCTCTATCATCCATCGGACGTTTGGCGTTTGTGTCAACATTCAAGGATTAACATGCAAGGATTAATGGTCATGTATGACTAACATAAATAAGTGGAATCGAGCTGAAAATTTCAAATTGTACAAGTACTTTGTATGTTCTTTCTTTGTATTGTTACTACTTACCCTTCCCCACATTCACATATTAGATAACCAATGAGCCACACTAGCAATGAATAGGATATCATACATCATGGGTTGTACATTTTCAATTATAACTTTTGATCTTCGTGATTCAAGAGTGTAGGAAGTAAGTTGAAAGGAAAGAAGGTTCCAAGTTGCAACTCATGATGGCAATGATGATAGGTTGCCAATGGGATGGTGCCACTTGAATGTTGAAAAGTCACCAATTGGTTGTGAGGCCGGGGTGAATTGATCCCCTCTGAGGAAAAATGTTGAATTTTTTAATTTTCTACACATGATAAAATTAGCAAATTTTGGATTCATATCTACTAATTGAGATCCTAAATAAGCCTAGGAAATTAGCAACATACCCTAAACATGGCACAAACAGAAAAGGGCATCTTTTATATGTACCTCTGGTAACAGTGGTTTTGGGGGGACAAACAAAGACTTTATTTTTCTTTGACTTATATATTGGCCCGATGTTGTTGCTTTTCTTTTCACATATGTGTAAGAGCATTTCTAATATGGACATTGTTACAAGCATAGTATCAAAATTTTGAAGAAGCAGAGGAACTTCATTTTGCTTTGTTGACTTTTAAAAAAAACATTGTCCCAATGTAAAGCCAACAATTCAATCTTCAAATGAACCTTTATCACATTATAAAAAGAAGGAAAAAAAGTTCTATATAAAATATCGCCTTTCATGTAGAAAAGGTGAATTTTAATTTATTAACCCCTAAAGGACCAAACTGCGTTTTTTGGCAACATAGCGATTTTGGGCAGCTCACTACAGGTGGAGTTTTTATTTTTTTTCTTTGAAATTTTCACACAACATGTGTCCGAGGAGTATCTTGAAGGCCCAACAATTTTCATAACTTTTGACTACATGGTCAAAAAGTTATTGCATGATATGTAGTTTTCATTGGTCGGTGGGCAGCCCAAAAATTTCTTATAAAAACTTTTTTTTCAAAATTCAAAATTTGAAATTGGTTTTCTAGATGTACATATATGCAGACAGCTTTGAATCACTCCATTTTGATTTATGAGATGAAAGTTATAAAGAGATTTAGTTTGCGGGCAGTTATGGATTCTCTACACTAAAATAAACTTTGGAAGCCTTTATTTTCCTCAATTTTAAATATTTTTAAAAAAAAATTAAAAATTTGGATGTTGATTGTTTGTCACAACATTACAACCATTGGGATTTTCATTTTTCATTTTTATAAATAAATTGTTCACAATTTAGTGTTTTCAAACATTTTCTACTTCTTTCTACTTACTATTTTTTTCCTATATGTTGTACAATTCCAAATGATTTGAAATTTTTTGACCATATAGACAACTTGAATTGTAAACTGAATTCAAAGAGTAACCACCATTTTGGACATTTTTTCATAGAAATGTGACCTTGTGAAGTGCAGCTGCCCGCTTTTTTGCAGGGACAAAAAAAGGGTTTTTGTCAATTCAAATGCTAATATCTTGCAATCTATACGGTGGAAAATTCTGAAATTTTTTCCACATCTTCTTACACAAGTTTACTATAAGATCCTACGGTTACATGTGTCTAAAAATGTTTTTTTTCAAAAATTTGGTGCTTGAAGTAGACATGGCAGTTTTGGTGTGTTTTTGGTGAAGACATAGTCTCTGACCTTTAGGGGTTAATTACAATAGCACAAATTATGATGCTGGAAAGGTATGACAATAATGATATTTGCTATTGTGAGCCACCTCATGGGTTCTTCATATATTGCTAAATTGTTAAGTTAGGGATGGCATTAGAGGAAATTTGGACCTTGCATAGGATTGTTTGATTGCATGAAAATATGCAACTATAGAGAATGAAGAATTCTAATATTTTTCAAAATTTATTAATTATTTTTCTGGCTCATATAGATCACTTGTTTTGCCACACAAGATTCAAGACTAAAAGATAAATTTCTTAAGAATTTCATAGAAGAATTAAAATTTTAAAAATTATTCCTTTAAATTTGCACATTAGCCAAAAATCAAATTGCCTTCTATAGGGGCTAAATTTTCTCTTATCGAAAATGGTAGGGTTGGAAATAGAGAATGACTAATGTCGGTTGCATAGGGTTTTTTGTAATGGCCTTGTCATCATGTAGTTGGTGTAAGTGTTGGCATAATGTATTAGATACACTTTGATTTAAGGCACTTCACTTAATATCCAAAGGTCAAGAAGTTGTGAATTTCTACCAATCAAATTTTAAGAAATCAAGAATTTGGCTTCTAAACCCTTTACACTAGAAAGTCAAGTTTAAAGATCTTTCAAGAGAAAGTTTTTTGCAAAGTGTAGTTCTAGTACTATAGTTTGAAAAGTAATGACTTGAAAAAAGTGTTTTTATTAAAATTTTGCTAAAAATACATGTGTTTCATTCAAGTAAAATTTTACTAAAAACACTTCTTTTAGGTTATAGCTTATTGAAACATACTATGAGGACTATTCTCAAAATATCCCTTTTTCTTGCAATGAGACCATCCCTCTCTTAATTGTCTATATAGTGTCGGATACTTGAAGTTTGGATCAACCAAAAATAGAGATCCAAACTATGATTAAGAAGTTGTTGAATTTTTTTCATAAAAAATCAAAGACTAATAAGATCTCAATTGTTAGACTAAGGTAAATTGTCCATGATAAGCAAATCTCCAATAACACACTCCTAAGGAACTACCTATTAGAATCTTATATCTACCTAGGATAAATTTTTTTTAATTTATTGGATTAGGACTACATTATATAGATTTGCTGCTATAATAAATGCTTTGAGAGATGGTCACATGTAGAGTTATTAGTGAGTGTCACAACCAAGGTTTTTTTGGGTTTTTAGACAAATGATTACGTGGCTTTGCTTTCAAGAAGGTTTTTAATTGTTTGTTTTTTTTAATTTGGGAGGCTTCAATTGAAGGAAGCCAATTTTTAGTATACAATTCTCTCTCTCTCTCTCTCTCTCTCTCTATATATATATATATATATATAGGCTTTGCATGATAGATGAAATGAGGTTTAAGAAGCATTTTGGCAATGATGTAAAGGGCTATGATTACAATGTAGCATTTTTTAACACATTTATCCATAATTTTTATATGTAGGCTTGACATTGTCTATTTTTTTGAGGAAATTGGGTATTTAATTGCCTAAAATAAAAACCTTGGTCACAAGACACTTACACTTTCCTAGTGTTAACTTATCATAGAAAGTTATTTTTTTATTTATTCAATGTCATTTCCATACTATGAAATCTTGAAGCCATATTAAAAATGTTGTGAGCGCTTTTTAAGGTAGTAAGGTGACCATTATGGAAATACTTTTTACTACTTTTGAAGTATTCTACACATTGTTTTGGGCCAATCTATCAACACACTTCAAAAATTCATAAAAATTCATACTTCGTTTGAAGAATAAAATTTCTATTGCTTTCTTCATTTCACATATTTTCTTTGTATAGAAAAAAATTTGATTATTTTTGTTGATTGAAACAAATTAGACCAATTATTTTACTTATCATAGGTAGACTTACCTTAATATGGCTTAAAACTTTTGGCTTGGTCTTAGGAGGCTTTACACTATAACTAATCAAACAATCTCATTCCTATATTTTATTGTTTATTTATTGCCTATTTTTTATATTTAATTAACAAAGTTTAGCAACTCAACTCGATAATCTCTCAACTAGTTAGGCCATAGTCTGAAATAAATCCTAGTGTTTATTGGTAATTATAAATCTTATAAAACTTTGAATTTAGATTTAGATTTAATAGTCCTAAATTAGGAAAGATTGTTTGAAAAATGCGAAGTAAATCACCAATAAAATATATATTTTTAATTCTTAAATTTTTTTTGTAGTTATTAAAATAAAAACTTGCTTAGGCAATGAGGGTGCAAATTTTTTTCTAGTCATGGTTACTATCCTAAATATCCTACAAATTATTGGTGAAGCCAATATTTTAACTTAGAAATGTCAAAAAGCCTATTTGGACCGCCCACTTTTATTTGTATATTTTTATTGTGTATTTTTCTCCTATTGAGTTGAACTTTGATCTTTTTAAGTGACCCTTTTTACTATAGAATATAAAGTATACAAGTTTATAATTGTATCTCAATGTATTGCACAAATTTTATAGGACAATATTCAATATAATATACACATGGGGCCTAGGGATTCTAAAAGGTTAAAGCTATCATCACTTTCATTACCAACTTTGAAGAAGTGTTGTTAATGACTCACAACTATAATTTTTGCATTAATTCATATAGTGTGCATTTTCATTGACTTTCCAATATATATAGTACAACATCTACTTTGTCCCTACTAGGATACTAATTATACTCCTTGATTTTTGAAGGTAATTCCTCATTTTTCCTATTAGTCACTTGCAAGGCTTGAGTCTCCTTTATCTACCAAGTTGTCTCAGATATGATTTAATTAAAGCATATTAATAAATAAAGTACACATCATTGCCTACAATTTTTTTTCAAATTTAGCTTTTTATATTGAATTGGTCTAAAGACCTCTCTATAATGAAGTCAAAGACTACTCCATGAACCCATTAATGATTAGTTGACCACTTTTTGGTTGATATGGACACTTTTTCATTGGTAGTCAAAGTTTTAGAATGAATTTGGATACATACAAAAGGAGACAAGTATGGAGGATGGCAAATTGAATACATTGACATGAGAATTACAACAATCTTTGCTAGCGTATAGTTTAGGGATTGAAAAAACTAACAAAATATGGGTTGAAAATACAAAAATCTTCCAGCAAGAGAACCTTTAATGGCCAAAGAATTTATTGTAGAAGCTCAAGTATTCATGTCAATTTCATTGTTATAGTTAGATCTTCAAAATGCATTAGAATTTGGCATATTTTGTCTATATTTGGTTTAGGGCTAGAAAATATTTTACCCACCCCAAAAGTCAAGTATGATCCATAATGGGTTAATCATTATATAATGGTCTCATAAAGTCGAGATAGTGGTTGAACGTACATTGTTTTTGGGCCTCTACATTTTTTAGATTTGATCCATGTATAACAGTGTAAGATGTCAATTAATTATAATAGAAGTATATATGGTTTTATACACTAGAGTGCTTGTCATGACTTTTCATGTAAAAAAGGAAAGAACTAATTTTGATGCCTGGATGGATTATTTTGAAGAAATGTGATTTCTCTCTTCATTTCCATACGGTGCTATAGAGTAGCAATGAGTTGTCATGTTTACTTATGTTGTAGTCTTTGCATATTTCAAGATTTGGAATTACAAATGAATGAGGACAAAGTGCCCAAAGAAAAATTTATATTGAAAGAAGACTTTTCAATTTTTCAAACATGACATATTTTTATTTTATTGGTTGGATCAATATTTAAAAATCTAATTTGAAATAAACCTAAATACTAGATCCTTTGATTACTTATTCAAAAATTGCATCAAAGTTCAAAGTTTAATTTGTCATTTTTAGAATGTATCTTTCGGAATACTAAAACTCTCATTTTAGGCAATGAAATGCTCATTTGGGGTTAAAAAGAGTTAGAGTTGTCTCAATTAGAAGATGGTTTAGAAGTCTACTTTGAACAAATGTTGTAACTAATTTTGACAAAATCCTCCAAAATGTCAATGTAGGAATTACTATTCATTTTTTCATTACAATATTAAAAAGAGAAAGTTAAAGACTTGTCTTGAAACAAACCTAACAAGACATCTACTTCCTCACTACACTAAAAATGATAAATAGTGTTGGTTGATAAATAGTGTTGGACCTTCTTTTTACCTCTAACACTATTTTTCAATTCATGTGTAAATAGTGTTGGCTCTTAACTTTTGCCGTCAAAATCTGGTCCTTCCCTGCAAAACTGCATTTGGGGCCTTCCACAATTAACATCTCGTCATTCCCTACAAAACTGCGTTTTTGGCCTCCTACAATTAAAATCTGGCCCTTCCCTAGAAGACTGCGTTTTTGGCCTTTTAGAATAAAAATCTGGCCCTTCCCTGGGAAACTATGTTTTGGGCTTCTTCTTTGCAAATCTGTGTTTTTGGCTCCTTGTTTGAAAATCTGAATTTTTTCCCTTCAATTTTCAGTTTACGGCTAGGATTATTATATTGTGTTTTTGGTTGTTAATATATTTAACAACTTACACATACACTATGAAAAATTTCAGCATTTCAGCATTCCAGCATTTCAGCAATTTAGTGTTTCAGCAATTCAGCATTTATTTTAGCATTTCAGTCTAGCAGTCCAACATTTCAATCCAGAAATTCAGCAAGTCAGCATTTCAGTCTAACACTAAATACACTCTTTGTCAAACTGCTGAAATGACCAGATTTTACCATAAAGCTGAAATAGTGTTAGAATGGGTTAATAATGATCTAACACTAACCTTGCAAATCACAATTAGTGTTAGCTCGGCTAATTAGTGTTGCCAACACTATTTACCATTTTTAGTGTACTTGTTGAAAGGAGAAGGCATGTACAATTGAAAGGAGAGGGCATGTACAATTGAAGATAGTCACATCTTTTCTGAAAATGAAATTTCTATGAAGAATGAAAGTTCTAAAGTCGTTAGAAGAAGAGCCAATTGGAAGTGGTTCACCATAAAAAAGTGTGACCCTTCCTATTGTAGCACATGAAGAATGACAATACACAATGGATAGAAGTGTTCACTTGTAATTGTGACTCCAAACATCAATGCTAAGTGTCAATTTGCGGTGAGGTGACTTTGTGCATTGATTAATTTGTGGTGAAGATTTGACTCTCAATGTCGATGCTAAGCATTGATTTGTCGTGAAGTGAATTTTTGCAATGATGCAAGTACATCAATTTGGGTGTATCAATCCTGCCAATGCACTTGTGATATATCAATTGTAGTAGATATCAATTGACCAGGTGAAAGTGACATATAGAAGGTGAAATGCAAACAAAAACTTTTGCTATGAAATCTACTTTATATTCATTCTTCACCTTTAGAGGAAAAGAGTGAAAACATTCTCAATGTTTAAAAAATGAAATCTTCACAAGCTATGAAAAAATTATGAAAGAGTGTCATGTCCCCATTCTATGTAGATTGAGAATGGGGTGAAGGTGTGACTACCTCTATTGTTACTAGCCCTTTTTTTGGCACCATGGGGTTGGATTGTACCATTTCAAAATAAATGTCTTTTTTTTGCTAGATAAAAATAATCTTTTTTTGCCAGAAATTTTCCAATATTCTTTAAAATATGAATGAATTTGCCAAATTTGGATGAAAAAGTGTATGAATATGATGGAAAAGTAATTTTAAGTCCAAAAGATGGATAAATGTAGAAATGCACTGCTTCACCAAATTTGAAGTGATCACCATCTTAGCACTTTCTCAAAAAGTAAAAAGAAAAGGGCTAGTGAGTGGTGACTACCCCTATTGTTACTATTGTAATTATACCTCACACTTGAAAGGATATGGGAAGTGAAAAGATTTGCGTATTGAATGTGGTGCACCATAAGAACAGGACTCATAGCAATCTAGCAAATTCGGATTTGCCGAATTGAAGTAGATGTGCTTCCTGAAGAAGCCGAACACAACTGTCATCGAGCTGCAGAAGAAACGGCCGCCATGAGATTGCTCCCAAGGGCGCTGGTCTGGCTAGTACTCGTGCTCCGACCCGAAATCTTGAAACGTCGCAAGGGTACGCTTCTTGGAGCTCGCGCTGCCCATTGTGCTCCAATTCTTTCTCCTTGAAAATCGTAACGACAGCGCTTGCTAATGTCTAGCATCCTTTTAAAAACGATTGTTGCCAAGAAGCGTGAACAATTTGAGGGACAACTTGAGGAAAATGGCAGGAGACAGTTTGAGGTGGGAAGTGTTGATTGCAATGATATAAATGGAAATGAGAGACCAAATCTCCATAAAAGAAAGATGATACGACATTCACGACAATGGAGCGCATGTTTCATTCTGCGGCTCTGTATTTGATAGGTTCTGAGAGTATTAGGTGGAAGAAATTTTATGAGGTGCCCTAAAAGACTACTGTAGTATTGCTTGAGTGTAAGATCGCAGGAGTTCGTCGGAGAAGTTCTGGCTTACTGAAGAAAGATGAACTCTGTCACCAAGCTCGTCACCGAGCTGCGGAGTCCATGCCCGGCATGAAATGCTTCCGAACGGTGCTGGCCTCCCACTCCATGGTTGCTGCCAGGACGTTGGAAAGCGAGAACGTGATTTCTTTCATGGACGGCCGCAAGCTGAGATCCGTGGCAACGCAGGCATTGGCCAAGAGCGCCACATCGAAAGCTGCGTCGCGAGGGTATGCTTCTTGGAGGCGCGGGTCCATCCAGGTCTGGAGCTCGCGCTTCTGATTGTGCTCCAATTCTTTCTCCTTGAAGATCGTACCGAAGGCGCTCGTTAATGTCTGGCATCCCGTGAAGTGCCCCTTTTGAAGTATGGCCTCTTCGCCCGTGAGAAGCTCCAGCAGCACCACTCCGAAGGAGAACACGTCCGCTTTGGTTGTCACCAACCCGTGCTCGAGATACTCGGGCGCCATGTAGCCTTGCGTGCCGACGATGTTGCTGGTGAGCATGGGACCGGAGGGGAAGATGGTCGCGGATTTCGCCATTCCGAAGTTGGCCACCTTGGCATGCCAGTCCGCGTCCAGGAGGATGTTGCTAGTCTTCACGTCTTTGTGCACGAAGCTAGGGTTGGTGTAGTTGTGGATGTACTCCAGGCCTGATGCTATGTCTAAAGCGATTTGTATTCGCGTCGTCCAAGGTAACAAGCCGGTGGTCCTTGAGTAGGTGGACGACGGATGCGTCACTTGGCCATGTAGACAGTCGCTGAGTGATCCGTTGTCGGCGTACTCGAACACCAAGAACAGGTGCTCGAAGTTCCTCAGGCAGACTCCGATTAACTTTACCTGAATGTGCACAATGATCGGGGAGTTAAAAAATATTAGACTCAAAGTTGTAGGGAAGCGGAAAATTCTCATTCTCACAAATGCTCTTTGATTGCCTTACACTGCATTTTGTTTGTTCTTTTTTAAATCACCGGAAATAGGTTCTTAAATACACATACGTAGATTGAAAAACGTTCTAGAGGTTGTTGAACTAGAGCCCGGAAAAATGAGAAAAGTGCGTTTTCCTCGAAGGAATCGAGCCAGACGCAAGCGGAACTGGGAAGGTCTTTCTCCGCTGCATTTTGTCAGCGACAGAAAGGTATGAGTGTCGAATGAACTTACTACATTCTGATGATGTATTTGAGAGAGAATCTTGATTTCATGCGCCATGTTTCCTTTCATCTTTTTGATTGCCACTATTTCTCCGTTCAGCTTGCCCCTGAACACGGAGCCTTGGAGTCGGTGATCCGGACTGAAGTCGTTTGTGGCTGTGCGCAACTCCTCGTACGTGAAAATGACGGGTTTCTCGCTGTCTGCAATGCTTGACACACCATCAAGCAAGTCGTTTCGACTAGAGGTTATACTTGGATGCAATTTGAGAATCCGTCGACTTTCACTTCCTTTTTCTCGGAGACGACAAGCTTTGGTGGTCGTCAGAAGAGCTGCGAAAACTGCTGCCAGAATCAATCCGAGGGCGCCGACTGCAACGCCTACATACAATGGTGTATTGCTCCGGTTCTTGTAAATATTCTGCGCGTTGGTGACGTCGGGAGAATATGCAGGACCGTTGCCCTCAGCCAGCGACGGTGCAATGCCGGGCGTGGGTTGGGGAACGATGAAAGTGATCGAGTTTAAGGGAGTGAGCTTGGAAAGTGGGACCAACAATGTTGAGAACGCTTCCAAAACTTGTGTCACACCAGACAAGCGATTTGCGGATATCAAGTCAGCAATTGAAACGCCGAAATAGCCGCTAATGGCTGTCAGGGTTTCAGTCGGGAAGATCGAGTAAGAGAGCAGATACTGAGTCCCGATCTTCAATTGTTGGGATGAAGGGCACGCGCATCGCAGAGGGACATCTATCTTTTGTCCGATCGCAAGTTGGGTAGGCTCCGTCGTCGGATTTGCGGCTGCGATAGCTTGCCAAGTGCTCAAACCATGGAAGGTGAAATTTGCAACTACCCGAAACGTGTCGCCCGAGAGGATTGTGTACTTCACCAGCGCTTGATATGTGCCATTCGTGCACTTGCATCGCAGAGGAATGTAAAGAGCTTCCCCCCATTCAAGATTGTTCGACGTCGTCAAATTCCTCGCCACAGCTCTAGCACTTACATTGAAAAGGCTTGCCACGCTTTTCACTGTCTCTTTGCTGCTCCCACTCCTATACATCACGTACACATCGCAGGCGGCAGCCTCTCCGCGCTGGCAGTCATACCCGCTGGCATTGTTGTAATCTTGCTGAGCAACAGCTGTTTGAATGACCATATGCTGAACCATGAGAAGCACAGCGCAAGTACACAGCCATTTTGAAACCTCTGGTAAGTATCTCATCTTCCACCCGCACATGACCATCTCTGTTGCCTGAGTACGTAATCTAGCAAAAGAGGTTTCTTGTATGCTCGTGGGAATTTCAACGTCGTCCTTCCTTCTGCAACGTACGTATACACTTTCATCTATTTATTTTGTGTATGCAGGACGCCCTGGAGATACATAAAAAGTCTATCGGTGAGATTTTCAGGTGAGATTCAAAAAGACTATTATCTGAAAATCATCTTACAGGAGGGTCTACTCATAAGCTTCTTGAATACGAAGGTCCTCTGCCTTCACTAAAACTTTGTCTAAAATTCAGAACATACGAGGTGATACTCTCTCTTCATCCATATCCTTTTCTTCAAATTATTGCTTCAAAGACTAACACAACTCAGGCTATTTGCACCCGTAAGTGATGCACTCATAAAATTGCACATATCCAGGGGAAGAGAGAAGATCAACCCAAAGAAGCCAGAACCGCAATTGAATGCTATGGACGTAACAAAGAAGTGTTGAATTCAAGATCATATGCCAACGAGGGAATCTGTGACTCACTGATAGGAAGCTGGAGGGGCATTAGCCATCACATAACTCTGATTAGGACTTATCAGATTACAACCTACAATTTCCTCAGATGTTGTGCAAGCTCTTCTGAAATTGCCTTTGACCAAGTTAACAAGATGTAATCCTATCCATACTTGAAAGCACTTTCCGAACTCTTAAGAGAAATGGAGTCAAAAAGATGTACCGGCAGAGACAATGGAATCTGGAGGACGTGCTAGTAATCAATTTTTAATTCTGAAGTTTTAATAATAAGTAGAGTCAACGGAATATTCAGGGCATTGATGACGTAGGTTTGTCCAGAGTTCAGACCAAGCAATCAAGTGCGCGGAGACGATCGCAGGATAACATGAGGCTTGATTCTACAGTGCGCAACTCCTAAGACTCTCCAGTTTACCAGGTAAGATTTCAAATTCTCTTCACTTGCCTGCTGATTTGATTAAAAGCATACATGCACTTGGAATTAAAGAGCGTTGTTGTGGAGGGTCTCACGAGCGAGTTTAGACCTACTTCTAGACTAGATTCACATTGCAAACATCACCCCTAACACCAAGTGAGAGTCTAGAACAAGTGCGAACATACGTTTTTAGTGTTTTCAGTGTTGAGCTTGCCTATCGGTACAGTACTTATACCAACGATAATAAAATACTATAAATTATACGGAGTAATAATGATAATATCCTGCGGTGAACATCTTGACTAACTTAACAACACTGTTACTTACTTTATATGGCCCCAAAACATAGTCTGTCTGATACCTTATGTCAGGTACTGTGAAGCTTCTATTAAGCAAACTATAGTGAATATCAGCTTCTCTGACTTAAGAAATAGAATCTGATCATATTTTCAATTGGGATATGTAGATCATGGCCAATTGGTCATATTAACTGGGAAGTCAAGAACAGTCCCATGGTTCACGGTTGTAACCCTTTGCCCGAGTTAAATTTACCTATATCAAACTACTTTGAACTATGTTCACTACACAACTAGTGCAGGCGAGAGCAGAGAGTTAAGTACGCAACCGAGCCTACACTAATTCAACTCTCGGCTCTCGCCTACACTAGTTGCAGCTGACTACCGGTAATTATGAATTGTTCCTCAGTGACTAAAAAACGGGAAAGCTTTACACCACGAATTGCATCGGACCAGCGTAGAGAACTCAGTGCTGCACAGTACACCAAGAAGGTATGCTAAGAAGACGTCTATTACAACCTTCTTACATAAGTTATTTTTATTACTATTTCTAGATCCCCAACCCACTCAATCCTCAACCTCCACCCGATCAGAGTTTCAGAAGCTTCTTTTTATTGATGTTCTGGGTTCATCAAAGATGACTCCATGGGTTGTACTCCAAAGTCTTGCGAGTGTCCCGTGGTAATCAAATTCTGAAAAAGGAAAGCATGTCATGGCAGGTTCACATGGAGCTATATACCAAGGGAGGATTGTCTTTATTGCCCCATCACAAGGTAAAGTCTCACTACCAACTCAAGAAATTGGAACTCCACAGACGACTGAGTTTCTCTACGCTGCCTTCTTCAGAAAGTGTTCGGCAACTATCCGCCTCTGAATCTTTCCTGTCGCTGTGCGCGGCAACTCGTCAGCGAAGAAAATCCGCTTGGGGATCTTGAACGCTGCCAAGTTCTTCTTGCAATGCTCCACTATATCTTTCTCAGTGGCTTGTGCTCCTTTGTTTAACACAATGCCAGCATTGACCTGAAGCAGAAGCAGGGACACATTTGTCATACTTCAGGCACACTCCCAAGAACTGATCCATCGACAAACCAGTGAAAAAAACTGTGACTGAAAAAGAAATCCGTCCTGGAGAGGTTCATTCGGGACTTAAGGGAGGGAGAATTACCTCTTCACCGAAATGCTCGTCAGGAGCAGCGAAGGCGACTGCTTCCGAGACTGCCGGGTGGGAAAGCAGAACAGCATCGACTTCGAGAGGTGAAATTTTCTCTCCTAAGTACAAAATCAATAGTTCATCTCATGCATCGGAATAGTGAAAGTACGCTTTTAAGGTCCGTCAACACTGGAAGCCCAGACCACATAAATTTGTCCCTTGGTCTGAAGTTTAGAAAATAAATAAAATGAGTCTCAAACTAAGTAAATTGTCATTCCAACTTCTAGAACAGTAACTACTACAAACTAAGGGCCGTCAGAGTTCAAGAGTTGGGCTGTATAGTTCAGCAACACTTCATCAACATCAACATGCATGCAGTCACGAGTGAGTCATTCAGAAGGCCGGTAGAAAAAGGTTGTCACTGAACATGTAATTTTTAATATTTACAAAGAGAATGATGAAGACATAGATTGCTCCAAGTACGGTAGATCGAAAGTGACAGAACCCTCTAATTCAGTAATTGCTAGCTTGCTCTATAGCTTCAAACATATTTAGAAGCACTACGCTAGCTAGCTAGAGTATTTTCTTAGTCTCGGAATTCCATCTAGCAAACCCAAGAGGTCATCTCTGTGACATTGCCGGCCTCATCATCCTCGTTCCAATAAAAATCAGAAGACTCCTCAACCTCTGTCAAGGCTTGTTCGAGCAAAAGGGGCTCGGGGATGTCATGAAATGCATCAGCATACGCCATGGTCGAGCTTTCACTGGACGAAGAATACTCTGAACTAGTGGATTGCCCAGACGCTACCGCCAGCATGGAATTCTTGCGGGCCATTTTCATCTCCAAATCCATCTGGCGGTAGACGGCTGTAGCATCTTCCGCATAGTTCATACTGGAAACACCCACCGATGAATTATCTTGGCTCCAGGAACCAGAATCAAATGCAGTCGAACTGTCCACCACCGAAGTTCCGTACATGACTTCCGGTACATTCGTGGAGGTAGACTCGGAGACCATCTCGACCAATTGATCTGAAATCGTATAAACATCAGGAGCCTTTGCACTGGCCTCGATGAAATCCATGAACTCTGCATCTTCGTTGTTCCAAGTTGGAGGCAACATGTACTCACCACCCACAGTGGGCGCAGAAGAGAAGGCATCAACATTTGGAGTTGAGTCATTATTCTCAGGCTCTGTTAGAAATTCGGCTTCAACTAGGTCCCAGTATGCAGCGGCCTCATCAGAAGGTGGAGGTAAGTAGTTTTCATCGTCCCCATTGGCAGTCAAGGAGAGGGGATCAGCTTGAGTATTTTCTTCGTCAGTCAATTCCATCTCAAGGAAATTTACGTACTCGGCATCTTCATCATTGATCTCCGGGAGCAAGCCGTTGCTAGTCTCAAGGGGCGTTAATGGATCAGCGGATACAGGCATGAATGATCCGTCAAATGGCTGGTAGCTTCCATCGTTAGAGCTGTTGTAAACTGCATTTGGAAATGGCTCAAGTACCTTCTTCTGGTGGCGAGGGGCTCTTGCCTGACACGAGGTGTGCACTAGGCGCCTTTCCTTGCCAGTCCCCAACAGTCGCATTTGAAACTGTTTTCCACAACTTAGGCACTTGAAGCGTGGTTGGGAGAGATTATGATTGTTGTAATACTTAAATGGTGCGTTGTTCGCTATGCCACAATGGCGACATTGCCTTGACAAGCACTTTATCTCCGGAGGGTCCTCGTTTCTCTTTTTGGCATACATCTTGCCTTGTGGGCGACCGCGCCATCCAACTGTGAAAAACTTCGAGCAATGGTGGCACTGATAGCAAGGTTGATCCAGCTTCTTATTATCAAAATACTTGAAGGTGCTGGACTCGGACCCGCAGTGGTAACAACGGTAGACCTCCGGCACAAGGGTTTCTATGGACGCCATCATCTGTAACTAAATATGCTATAACGTGCGGTTCAAAGCTAATTCTAGAACGGAAGAACAAAAGAACGAAGTTGCCACTGCTAGCCAGGAAATGGCAAAAGGAAGCGGGATGGGAAGCTAATTCCAGAACGGAAGAACGAAAGAACGGAGTTGCCACTTCTAGCCAGGAAACGACAGAAGGAAGCTAGCGCAGCATGACCACGAGAGCAAGGTAGAACTGTAGCAAAATGGATGAAAGGCCCTGGTCTTTTATAGTGGGGGTGCGAGGTATGGATTGGAAGCCGGCTCTACTGTGAGCCCATTGGTGCTTTATTGTGTCCTAGTTTGTTCTCGATCTCTCTTCCTAGTTATAGGCGTCATCATCTAGGTCTACATTGTAGTTGGTATTTATTTGTTCCTTTTGCATCTGACGGGATATTCCACCTATCAAATTGGGTAAAAAGCTAATTGACATCCTTGTGTGCTGTCGAAAATCGCAGGGTGGAATCATGGATCACGTTATTCAGACGGCAGTAGATCTGTTCAAGCGGATGGATGTTTTGCTCCTGGTTGCCTTCAGCTTTATGACGGGTCTGTTCGAGGCCGTTCGAAATCTGTGTTTGGAAAGCGTGTTCTGCAAGACTCTCGAAGACAACCTGTTCCTGGGCATTGTCATTTAAGATATTGCTTATTTTGATGGCACCAGATCTGGCGAGGTGAGCGTACTGCCTTATAACCGAGACTAGTAGATGCCTGAACACAAGAAATAACGGACAGTCCTTTCAATGATGGGTTCTCGCACGCATTCCTCATCGTTGAAGTTTCACTAGGAAATTGCATCGGGACTAAGCGGGGGCGCGGGGGCGGGGTGGCGGGGCGTATATTTGTAGCAAGATCGAATATATCTTAAAACCATACGTACAGGGAAAGTGGTGCTATTAAATATCCAATTGCTGACACAATTTGCACTTGTTTATTGATGTAAAGGTTGTGCATGTATCTGCATGAACAGCTCACCTCAAGGCCGACAAACAATGTTTCCTCAATGGCAGAGCCGGTGAATCGATCGAGTGCTTCCTGCACTTCTGCGCAACTGTGTCGGCCTTCTTGGTGGATTTGTAATGTGCTCTTCATTGTTTGGAAGCTGAGTACGCTCGCCTTTACGATAATGGCTCCGATCATGCACATCACTGCAGTTTATTCAAGGTAACATATGTCTCAGGTTTAAGTTGTGGAGTCTCTGACTCTCTGTACACCTTCATGATACATTAACCTGTTCTATGGAACTATTTTATGATGGATATTTTTCCCAGCTGGTATCAAATGATCAGTTATTAATGTTTTTTTATGGGGTTTGAGCAGATAGTCCCGGGAACTCAACCGCAAGCGTTATGCATTGCTGAGGCCAATTCCGCAGCCTCTGAAGCTATAGGAAACATCCGCTAGGCGCGGGCTTTCTCCACCGAAGCCACAGAGCTTGTACGTTTTATATCCAAGACTAATGCTGCCATGCAGAAAGGTGTCACAGACGCCTTTGCTTATGCAGGTTCTGCGGCTGTTATCTTAACGATTGGTTGGATTTAGGCGCATCGGTGTTAATCCTTTGGTAAGATTCGCATGTGATGTTTTTCTGTGTTTGACTCGTTTCAGTTCCATTTCTCTTTCCCTACTTTGTATTATGAGAGCTTGGAATTCTTGCATCCCCACCTTTTTCAAAGCTGGAAGTCTGATGTGCGATCGAGTTACTGCAGATGTTTCCTGAAATTTGGGTAATTACAAGCTAGAATCATTTGTATGTTGCTTATATGAAAATGCTAGAACACCGGAAGAATGCAGCTCTATTTATGATATTGAAATAAATAGGAGTTTTCATTTGCAGGGTCGGATGCTCCCCACCGGATATTGGTCGCAATGCAGGCACCCAAGTTTCCCACTTGGAAGGAGAAACGACGCTTGAAAATTTTTACTTCTGCCACCAGATGCGACCACAGCATCCTGTCCTGTCCGGTGTTGATCCAACAGTTAACAGTTGGGAAAGGAGACGTTAATACGTGCGTTGGTTGGACGAAGCGGTGGTGGAAAATCGACAATCCAGTTCATCTTCTTATGCGATATTACGACCCTTCCCGCGGACGTATTCTTTTGGATGAGTGGGACGTGAGAGATCTTAATCTGAAATCCGTGCACAACACATGGGTTTGGTTGCACAGGAGTCACAAATGTTTCCTTGTTCAGTTGAATTAAAAGAATATCACCTAATTATGCACTGTCTTCTACGGATTGGCAGAGGGAGGACATGAAAGAGACTGCAAGGTTGGCTCTTACGTTTTTGGGTCGCAAGAGTCTCCCAACTCTGTTGCTGCATTTTGATTGATTTTCTTTGTTTCTTTCATTTCCTGTGAAACGAATTTCAGAATTTAGATTTTGTTCCAACCCATGCGAGCTGTGTAATTAGACAAATTCTTCGCCTGAAAGTTTACAACAGAACTGGAAATGCCGAATTTGTAATCATTTTCCTGTACTAAACCTTCGACTTAAATCGTAGGTGTATATCGAAAGATTGCTTTCATGCATTTAAGTATCTTACACCGCTCAATTGCATATATACAGGTATGCAACCGCCCACGACTTCATCATGAAGTTTCCGAAACACTACGCAACTAGAGTAAGCGAGAGCCGAAAGGGGGAGGGTCTTCAACCACAGGTATTTTGACCCTGTCCTAATAAAATACTGAAAATAGGTGTATCCAAATTGACAGTAGGCTCTACCACATAGAAGCAAGGGAAGGATTTGCACGGGTCAATTTTACACAATTAGGTGCACTTCCTTGAGATGAAGCCCACAGAGTTACCCCCAGTCCAAACCTCATGAACACATGTTCAACAGTCCAGCTGACTACCGGTAATTATACATTGATCCTAAGCGACTAAAAATACGGGTACTTGCGCAAGCTTTACAACACGAACCGGCGTAGAGAACTCAGTGCTGCACAGTACACCAAGAAGGTATGCTAAGAAGACGTCTATTACAACCTTCTTACATAAGTTATTTTTATTACTATTTCTAGATCCCCAACCCACTCAATCCTCAACCTCCACCCGATCAGAGTTTCAGAAGCTTCTTTTTATTGATGTTCTGGGTTCATCAAAGATGACTCCATGGGTTGTACTCCAAAGTCTTGCGAGTGTCCCGTGGTAATCAAATTCTGAAAAAGGAAAGCATGTCATGGCAGGTTCACATGGAGCTATATACCAAGGGAGGATTGTCTTTATTGCCCCATCACAAGGTAAAGTCTCACTACCAACTCAAGAAATTGGAACTCCACAGACGACTGAGTTTCTCTACGCTGCCTTCTTCAGAAAGTGTTCGGCAACTATCCGCCTCTGAATCTTTCCTGTCGCTGTGCGCGGCAACTCGTCAGCGAAGAAAATCCGCTTGGGGATCTTGAACGCTGCCAAGTTCTTCTTGCAATGCTCCACTATATCTTTCTCAGTGGCTTGTGCTCCTTTGTTTAACACAATGCCAGCATTGACCTGAAGCAGAAGCAGGGACACATTTGTCATACTTCAGGCACACTCCCAAGAACTGATCCATCGACAAACCAGTGAAAAAAACTGTGACTGAAAAAGAAATCCGTCCTGGAGAGGTTCATTCGGGACTTAAGGGAGGGAGAATTACCTCTTCACCGAAATGCTCGTCAGGAGCAGCGAAGGCGACTGCTTCCGAGACTGCCGGGTGGGAAAGCAGAACAGCATCGACTTCGAGAGGTGAAATTTTCTCTCCTAAGTACAAAATCAATAGTTCATCTCATGCATCGGAATAGTGAAAGTACGCTTTTAAGGTCCGTCAACACTGGAAGCCCAGACCACATAAATTTGTCCCTTGGTCTGAAGTTTAGAAAATAAATAAAATGAGTCTCAAACTAAGTAAATTGTCATTCCAACTTCTAGAACAATATCTACTGCATACTAGGGGCTGTCAGAGTTCAAGAGTTGCGCTGTGAGAATAAAGGAAATTTGTGTAATGCAAGTTGAAAGTTCGACATGAAGCCTAGAGCGTTGAGATGAGATAACTATGACTTAAAATCACACAGCGCGAGATTTGGAAACAACCACCAGAGTCGCGCGGCTGATATCGCGACCTGTGACACCCCTACTGGCAAATCATAGAACCTTAAAAATTAAAGAAAAAGGAACACGACGCTGTGGTTTCAAAATACTCACCTCCACGGTTAATCAGTTCCTTAATTCGGCCAGTTAAGGTGAGGTACCCCTCCGCGTCCAGTTTGCCCCGGTCACCAGTGTGGAACCAGTCAAACGCAAAAGCAGCCTTATTGGCTTCAGGATTGTTTCTATATCCCGAAGTAACATTAGGCCCTTTGATGCAGATCTCTCCAATCTCCTCCGGCTTCAGAATGGCACCATCATCATCCAAAATAGCAAGCTCGATCCCAGTGGCTTTGCCCACGCTTCCAGGCTTGTGCTCACCATGCTTGGGCAGAGGATTCGATGTCATCTGGTGACTGGCTTCCGTCATGGCATACCCTTCCAGCACAGGTGCATGGAACGAGCTCTCCAGGTCTTCTAACACCGCTGGAGCCAAGCTTGAGCTGCAGCTTCTGATGAACCGCAAGGAGGGGTAGCTCTCAGGCTTACTCTTATGCACTTTGAGTAGGATCTGGTGGATGGTGGGCACGGCGGTGTACCAGGTGACTTTGTTGTCTCGGATATCAGCCCAGAAATGGGAGGCCGAGAACCGGCCAGCCGCAGGGAGAACGGCTGCCCCTCCTGAAACGAGCGTGGAAAGCAGAGCGGCCATCAACCCGTGAACGTGAAATAAGGGCATCACAACCAGAGTTCGGTCGGACGGAGTGAGCTCGTACGTAGCAATAATGTTCTTGATGGACGAAGCCAGGTTCTTCTGTGTAAGGGGGACGCCCTTGGGGCGGCTGGTGGTGCCGGATGTGTGCAGGAAGAGCGCTTCGTCTCCCTCCTCGGGTTTCGGGCCGGCTCCGTCCTACAGAAACAGAAACGCACTTAAAATGGGCAGAAAACCAATGCAAAAGAGCACCTTCAAAACACTACGTAGGGACCCGACATCGCCACTTTTGCTGCTGGAAATAGTTATGGTGAACCCTCTACATGCTCTCGCCGGCAATTGGAAAAAGGGTCCAACACACCATAGAATGCGTCATTTTGGTACTGAATGCAAAAGTTATGAAGGTTTAACAGTTCTATCGACAGAAGTTCTAAAACCGCCACTTGATAGGTGAACCTATTGCTTAAGCTTTAAGGTCAGGCTTTTGAGTCCAGCGATTTTAGGGTGTACTAAACAGAGCAACCCTACCTCACAGGTGCCCTAGAAAATCTACCAAAACGGCTTTAAATGGCATTTCCAACTGGAAAAATAAAAACCGACAAGATTTCCTAGAACATATCTGGGGAACAGAATTTTCTGCTAATCAAAAGAGCATGTGACAAGGGGCAGTCTGGCATTTGTCACCTGAGGTTCAGGGCCTAGCTCAAGTTGTGCTTTGGGCGTGAGGGCGATTTTGCCACTGCCGGAGCTGCCCTTTTCCCAGTGCACTCCTGCAATGGGTAACTTGAGGGTGGTGGCAGCCGCTTCGGCCGCTTTGTTTCCTCCGGCGCCAGGAACGAGCAGAAGGGTCGAGTCGGCATCTTCCAGGAAGAACTTGAACTCGTCTTCTGTGTAGGCAGCATTCAGGGGAGCAGCGATGGCTCGTACTCTTGCCACGGCGATAAAGACAACCACGAACTGCACATGTTTCCCATGAAAATACATAAGAGCTCGTCCCAAGAAATGCAGCAAAATTTGTGACCTGATTAGGTCAATTCCACCAATATTGCTACTTTGAGAACAAACTGCGAGGTGTCAGAACTGACCCAAAGAAGAAGGTACTTCCAAATCGCAATAACAAAACCCTAAGACGAGGTTAGTGCTTTGGAGAAAAAAGAATCGCATTACGCCAAATTCGGTAACAAACTCTCCAAATTTCTGAGCAAATATCCTGAGCTCTAACAGAGTCTACTAGGGATACAAAACTTCAAGAGTTGTGCTCTGAGAAGGAAGGCAATTTCAAGAATACATTCCAAAACTTTATAAGGAGGCTGCTACTGTGTATGAAAATGAATCATGTTGCGCCAAATATGGTAGCAAATCTGCGTATTGCCGAGAAGAAATCGCAAGGGGTTTGGCACTCCCTACTGGCAAAATCCAAGACTTGTGATCACAGAATGGAGGCAGGTTTGAAATCTCTATGAGAAGGCTAGTATTTTCAGGTAAGATTCTACAATTCAAAACCTCACAAGGCTGTGGAGGCAGATTTGGAAATGTGTGACTCAATTCGCAAACTCTGAGAGTCCCTGCAAGGCTTCACGTATAAGGGTTGTCAGATTGCTCTACTTCAACTGCAAAACTCTTCGCTTACATTCTATTTAAAAACTGGCCGAATTCTGAACCCAGCATTCTGAACCCCTTGTAGAATCCTGACATTGCTTGACCCGGATCATCTCCTTCTTCACGCCAGGGCCCTCAAACTCTCAAATCAGACTGGCAGCCAGCCGTGTACTTATAAAAATAAGGGAGAAAACGGATCTGCTTGCAAGGTCTTAGAGCAACTTTATAATACGGCCCAAGCCCAATTCCAAGTTCAACCCAAACATAGGGCCAACTCAAATCGAGCCTAAGTGGAAAATTGAGTCAAGAATACATGGCCGCCCAATTTCTAGCACTTCGGTTCAATTTTTCGGCACCAAAACATCGCCACATAAATGAAAATGACCATGTGATGTCAACGAAAATTGGGCCAATTCTCAATATATATCCTTTGGTTCTGATTGATGGACCAATTCAAGGATCTAAGCACTCCTATTCAGTGGTTTTGAAATCAGGCCACTGGACAATTAGACCCTAAGATATAAATGGCCCTTAAAATGTTTTTTGGTTTGATTCTCCAGTTACCGTCTCATATCTCGACTGCCAGATCACAGAACTTGGTGTAGCTTACAAATTCAATCGATTTCAAAGTCAAGAATACAAAATAAACGAAAACAGTTTTACAACAACCGCGTAGACACTCAGTTCCTTGACATGCCTGGCCTAGTCTTCACAGCACAAGTCTTGCACTCGGACACAGCTTCTACAAATTTCGGGACAAACCATAATCCAGATTTCAGAGCGATCAGCGTACCTCAAGAGTATTCGGAAAGGCAAGCGACACGAGATTCCCGGGCTTCACACCAATCCGACGAAGCTGAGCAGCAGTCTTCTCAATCGCTTCGTGAAGCTCCTCATGAGTCAACTGTGGCCCTCCGGAAGAAATGAGAGCCGGCAACGGTCCATGCTCCGCTGCCGAATTCTCCAGCAACGCAATTAACGTCAAGACACCCATTCTTCTTGACCTGCCCCTGCAACTCAAAATCCGTAACTCAACATCCTCAACAAGTCGAAAATCTCAAGCAAACCCTAAAAGAAGATCCACCCCCAACCCTCAAACCCAAGCACAGATCCAAAACCCTACAACCAGAATCTCCCCAAACACCAAAATACTTGTTCCACTTATGTAAAGAGTCTCACAAACCCTATTCGATCACCAGATATACCCTAAATCCACCCTCACCAACTTCCGTTAGTGACTCAACTGATTGACATGGTGTTTAAACAATGTTTTCTGCAACGAAATGATCGTCATTATACAAAACTAATAAATCGAAAAAAGAATCGAAAGCAGAGGGTGCTGCTGCTACTACTGTACTCGCCAGTAACGAATTTGACAGGCTTGCACTCACTCGTAGGAAGGATTCTTTGAGGGAAATGAAAGACCTGCAAGCGTAAATCAATTGGAGAGTTTACTGAAGCTGTCCGCACACACACGATGAGGATCCAGAAATTGGTGAAAGTGAGAGGACTGAGTGTTAGGGAGCCAGGGAGAATGGAATCTGTCACGGGGAAATGCCAGTGGGAACTGGAAACTGTGGGTGCTGGAGACGTGGCCCTGAAAAAAGGAATGTGCACGGGCGGTGCATTGAACTTGGCTGGCTGGCAGGGCTTTTCTAGGCGAGGGAATCACGGAGGCTGAAAGGAGCAATGCAGCAGCTATGTAGCCGCTGTTTTTATTGTAGTGGGAGCCACACCAAAACAATCAAATAAGCCATTATGGACATGATCTGGAGTAAGCAAATACTCCGTATCTATGAAGATGAAGAGATAGAAATGATGGGGATTGCCAAAAAAAATTATAATTTTATACATTTGAACTTAAATTATTGTGAATTTTAGAAGCCAAAAGTTGGTCAAAATGCATATCCAATATCTAACCCATGATTGTTGCTTGTGTGAATTCATAACATTCAGTAGCAACCTGTCACATTGCCTCCCAACGGATGAAATGATGTGGAATATCCCACACCATTCCATCCAACAGATGAAAATGGTGTGGAATATTCCACACCATTCAATAACTAAAGTTGCAAACTTCAAGAAATGTCAGATGAAATTAGGTGATGGGGACTTCACAAAGAAAAAGGCAGTCCTTCTATGGGCTACTAAATGTTATGTTCGGTTGAGACCCATATCCAATATCTCGCCCCTAAATGCCACCGGTGTCAATTGGTAGAGTTTGGATGACCAGAAAGTGATCCGGGGAGAAATTGAAAGCTTTTTTTCATCCATTTTTTTGCTTGTTGACCTTTAGTGGAGGGTCATGAAGAATACCTAATTGAGTTTGTAGTCTTGTTGATGTTTGTCTTCACGTGAATGAGAAGTAAATAAAACAAATGGATGGCAAAATTTGCTATTTCAATGTACTTTGTTCCTTGCTCCAAATCTGAAATTTCTCCTTGGGAATGATATTTTTTGAATTTGAGCCCAACTAACGAAATGAAGGTCATCTACTCTAGTTTCTACTCCAATTGGAATTTTGAAAAAATTCGTAGTATTTAATGTTTTATTGGAGTTTGAACTTTTGATGTATTTTCAATGTCCATTGTATTCTAATTATAGAAGGACACAAAAATTGAGTTTATAGCATGATATTTGTCATTGTAATGTACATACATGGTGAAATTTTCACATTTTATGAAATAATTTTCTATTCAATGTGATTTTTCTTCACTTTATCTTCAAAAATTCTGATTTAAATCAATTTTTCTCAAAAAAATCTGAATATTTTTGTAAAGTAGAGAAGATATATAATTTCATCTCTTAAAAATAGATATAAAAGTTTTCATACATATCTAGTTCCAAAATGGAAACAAAATGAGTGATGGGCAATAAAGCTTGAAACCAATGGTTATAGGTCCATCTATTAAGGGCTAAAGTCTTCTAATTCCAGTCATTCAAGAACTATTTTCTCACTTACGAATCCCTACTTTCTTGCTTACTACTTTAGGACATGTGTCATGACCTTCCTAGTTCCAACTTTGTAAAGGAAAAAAAATGCATTCCACACTTTGGTTAGAAATTTGTTTTCGCTTTGATTGGAAAAAATTGCACCCTATAGATTGGTAGATATGGGGCTCTAATTGGAAATGGATTGGGTGATCCTACCTTAACCCTCCACCCCTTAAAGAATGGATTGGTGATAGTGAAAATCGTCCATTTTGATACCATGGGAATCATTGGTTTCCAAAACTCCAAAACACTCATTGGAAGTAAAACTATCATAGAAGATCTCCCCTTGCCGCATAAAATTTTGAAGATGAACATTTGAACTTCTATCTCGCACAAAAAGATTCTCTATCATTGATCAGGCACAAAACATCTACCTTGATGTTTAAGGATAAAAAGATGAGTTGGTGCTTGTAGAAATCATCCATTTTGCTACAAAGTGAACCATTTACTTAAAAATCCAAAAAGTACTCATTGGAACTCAATCTATTGCAGAAATTCTAAAGATGAATAGTCACACTTCTATCTTATGTAGAAGGATTTCCTTGTCATCTATATGACAAAATATATTCATTGCAACATTTATGGATTATATGTTTGTTTGAATGACCAACAATGATTGTAGGATGAAAAAAAACATTTTTTCGTCCAATTCTTATTTTGAAAGTTGTTGGGTACATTTTCAATGAATAGTATTGAGAAGTCCCGCTTGCTATAATATTACATTACATGAAGGTCTAGTTGTTGAAATTGAATTTCCACGTTAGATTCTCAAGTTCTACACCACCTCATACCAATTGCAAGATTACATGTGGCATTTTTTCACAAAAAAATGACTTAATTATTTTTGAATCTAAATTTCAAATAGAATTTTTACTTTCCTAAAGAAGAAAATGTTGTACCTCTTAATTAACACCTCAATCTTTTTTTGAATTTTTTCACATTATTGTTTATACTTTTGTACAAAAATATCATTTAAAACAATTTCATGGAATTGGTCATTAGGAATGTTCTCTTTCCAAGATTCAAATATTACATTGGATGAATGAGAAATTAGTTGGGCTAATCAATGCCTTGAAGCCCTTTGTTCATCATCCAAAATATGGACATCAAAGCTCTCAAGATTTAGTCCACATCTCACCCTCAATCATGTAGTTTATATTGGCCATTTCTTGATATTTGTTGTTGATGTGATTTTTAGCCATTAAAATGGTGTTTTTTGAAATTTGAGTTCAACTTATGAAATGAAGCTTATTTAAGTATAGTTCTTATTCCAATCATAATTTTTGAAAAAATTATTTTAATATACAATAGCAATATGAACTTTAGGTCTATATTCATCAAGATTTGTTGATTTTTTAATTTTAGAGTAGTATGGTAATCTTGATGGTAACTTTGGTTTATACCATGATGTTACAAAGTAAAATTAACATTCAATAACACTTTAAGATTTTTAGAATACATTTTGCATATGATATGAATTTTCTTAATTTTTTCTTTAAAAAATTCACTAAATTTCAAATATTACTTTCTAAATTTGAAGTTTTTTAATCTATGGTAGCCATATAACTTCATCTTTGAAAATTAAATTTAAGACTTTCCATTTACATTGACTTTCAAAATGGTAGCAAAGAGAGTGATGGACAATAAAGCTTGAAATCAATGGTCATAGGCCCATATATTAAATTCAAGCTTGCAATTTTACAAAAATCACATTTGATAAGGGTCTTGATACATAATTATCTCTTGCACCATTATATATAACAAACTGGAATTTTTTCAAAGTTAAGAAAAAACAAGACTTGAATTTAAAGTAGAATTAAATATCAATCTTAGGATATATCAAGGAAAAAACTTCAAGTATTGGTATCTTGCCCATCATCCTTAGAGATTTAATTTCACCTTGTATCCTCAAACTAATTTAGAGGTAGTCACACCTTCTTTGAAAACAAAAATTCTATAAAGGATGAGAAGTTGAAGGAAAAAAAGAGGAGCTAATTTGGAGCCAAAAAACTATGAAGAAGAATAATGTGACACCCCTTTTGTTGGAGAAGAGAATGAGAATGGAGAATTGGAAAATGACATATACGAGTGCAAATTTCAAAGTTGTCAAATGGGTTGAATTTGGAATCTAAAACTTGCAAATAAGAGTAGAACACATAGAGAGGCACAAATTGCATAGAATAGAGAAGAGTGTCTAAATCATTACTTTTTGAAAAAACAAGAGATGTCCAAATTAACACGATTTTTTCAAGAAAACATCTTAATTAAGCCATCCAAATCTTCACTTTTGTCTAGGGTTTCTTTAACATTCATAATCATCAAGATAGGTCACCAAATGAGGTTTACATCACTACATTTTCAAGTAAAATTTCAGTACAAACATTTTGAATTAATTGGAGAGTATTTAAAATTTGTTTATTTGGTCCCCTCCCCTTGCTAATAAGCATCACTAAGAACCAACATTCTTGAATAAAAAACAACAACTAGAAGCCTTAGAAGTCAATTATTGATATAATGCTAGTTGAAAAAAAACTCCTAATGAATGATGTGTACATTTTATATTGTGCTTGTCAACATTTATTAACCCTAGAACCATGATGTCAATGAATGACTTTCTAATACATTCTAGAAATGAAAAATTCACCTACTAATTCATTAATTGGATCATTTTTGGCAAAATACCTTAGTGATAGGTCTCATTCCTTTAGGATTTCAACTTTGAATTTTTAGCACAATTAGCAATGTATTTATCAACTTGACATAAGGGAGAAAGAACCAATATTGCACTTGTCCCTAGCATTGGATCCTAAACTCATCCAATTGCATTCGTAGACTTCAATGAATGTGTTTGCCAGATGCTTAACTTTGATTTGCTAACACATATTAAGGACACATACTAAAATCTGATTGGTTCACTACTGATTTTAGCAAAGTTTGTAATTGGGAGTACCTACATGACAATTTCAGTGATTTAGGGAGTCAATACTTTGAAAAATCATAGAAATTACAAAAGGCATCCGAATAATCTTTTTTTTAATAAATATTAATGATTTTCACTCACTAATTCTAGAAAGATACTCTTTCCATCCCAAAATGATCTTCTTGTTAGATAAAATGGTCTAGATTAAGCGGAATGAAAATAAATTTTTTAACTTTTTTTTTAGTTGTTAGTAGATTGTGATGCACACCTACTACTCTTAAAATTCCAGTTTGTAATGAGTTATGGAAATGTAATTATGGATTTTTAAAAAGTGAAATTTTGGGTCCATTTTTTTGGAGCTATAGTAGCCAATCATTTCTTTCTTTCGACATTGTCTGCTGTCCTTCGTGCCATATGTGGTTCCTCCCTGCAATGTCTAGGGGGTATTCAATTAAAGAAATCAATAAAAAATTTGGTATATAAGATAAATAACACCATATTCTACATGTTACCTTCCAGCTTCTCAGGAACTTAACAACAATTGAGTTATTAATAAAGTCCCCCACACTTTCGGCATGACTTTTTTGAAGTTGAAAAGGCAACTATAGTTGAAGAGTCAAACTTTTTTACAAGATATTTATATCAGACGACTTCAAAAGTGGGGGGACCAAACTTTTTTAGGGACCATTTTGATGGAAAAATAAGTTTCATATCCACTTTTATTTTGACTTTTTTTTAACTCAACTGTCTTTTTCACAAAACTCATGGGTTTAAACCCCAGTTTAGGATACTTTACGAATAACTCAAATATTCCCTAATTTTCCTCATTGTCATTTGACTTCTGATGGGAATCCAACGAATGAGGAGCTAGGCGTTTTATACTAGCCAATGTGGTTCCTCCATATCCTCCATGAGATAGAAGCTAGGGAACAAGTGTGGGTCACACTGGATATCTTTGGATTTTCCATGTAGAAGGATTCAATACATCTCACTATTTTTTTAATATTTTTGTGGACCCTTTCTTCCACGTTCCAAACATGAGGATCATTTGGGGACAAAATAAGACCAACAAGAAGATCATTCTGGGACGGAGGGAGTATTATTTTTAGAAAAAGCTGCCTCCAACTAAGGTAGGTACACCCAAAATGGCACCTAACCTTGAAGCGCCATGTACAACGTGCATACATTTTCAAAATCAGTCATGTACCCAAACTGTAGATGGTGCTTTCAGAAACACACTTTGACTGTTAATAACTTTTGCATATGGTATCCAAATCCACTGTTCTTTGGTGCGTTGGAACATGCTTTCACTCACCAACAAGACTGTAAAAAAATCTGAACAACATAATAACAGGAACTAGGCACAGTATGAAAAACTGGCGCTTTGGGGTGTACCTACCTTATGCTGAATTCCTTATTTGGACGGTTTTGTGTGCTTCCACCGTAAAACTTTCATTTGGGACCACTTGCACGCCTTTGCATGGCCCCAACTGCCACCCCCGGACAGATGGTCAAATGCTTAACCTCCACAGTTTGCCAATTGGACCGGACAAAAGAGTGAGGGGTCCCAGCCCCTTCTCTCTCGCCACGTGTGTCAACCTCCCATATGCCTGGTCATCACCATGCATTCCCGCCCTTAAAAGCCACCTTCCCGCTTTTCCTCTACCGTCCCAGCTTCCCTCAGAATGCAGTAATTTAGTCTCCGAAGACGAGTACAAGAGCCTTCCCATTGCTCTTAGACTGGAGGTCGGTTACGATTGGCAACCCAATTTGCTGTTTCCTTTGGAGCAAGCTGATTGCAGAGAATTTGGGATACAATTTGCATGGCAGCTCGATTTGCTGTTTCCTTTGAAGCAAGCTGATTGCATAGAATTTGGGATACAACTTGCATTGCAGCTCAATTTTCTGTTTCCTGGATTGTGAATGCGGAGAAGTTGAGTGTTGACGACGAGCATATGATGGCGAGATCTAGAGTGTTGGTTATAGCGGTGATGGTGATGGTGTTGATGGCCACGAGGCCAGTCACGGCAGGCCGAGCGAAGCGAGTGCTGTCGTTCGCCATTCGCGCATTGTGTATTCCCAAGACGGAGTCGCTGTTGCTGGAGCACGACGCGCGCCATGAGTGCGCTTATGATTTGAGTAACGGCGATCGAGCGGTGGGCGTGAGGTACAACTTGGACGACGACATTGAGACTCGTCGCTCCGAGCTCAGCATTGTGCTTGCGGATTACGAGAAGGTGACTATAACTTTGCAGCGCAATTTTATTGGAATACTCCGGTTTTGCGGTATGCTTGTTAGAGGTTTCCAACGCACGTAAGAATGCGCGATTTGGATAACATTTGCGGAAGTTGAAAGGGTTTGAAGTTTTTAACCTAATTTGCGACATTTTATTACTGAATGTAATTGTATACATGGAATGGTTCGATTTTTTATATTATTGTTAGCAAATCAAAGAGGATTCCTACGCAAGAATGATAGCATTATTTGGGTATCACATACCAAAGCTTTAAGGGATCAAAGTTCCACTGATAGATGTTCCAAAGGTGACATGAATTATGATGTGGAGGTTGGGACATCTTCGAACTCTTTGAGTATATTTTTTAATTGTAAGAGATTTTGCAATGATGAATTTACTTAGGTGTGACGGTCAAGTGTGGTTCCCTTGACACATCGAAATTAGGGTTATGCAACTAGGGTTTCCTTTTATCTTTGTTTTCTAATGGTTGTGATTGATACGTTTGCAGGTACACAAAGGGGAGGACTGTTTGAACACTGTTCAGATCAGTGCATTGCTTGCACTTGACACTCGACGTGCTCTCGACCGAGCGGCCAAGAGTGTTAAGGCCTTGGATGAGCAATGCTGCTCTGTGATGGCTGTCTTTGGGGATATCCAACATTCTGCAGGTAATGAGCTTCATATCATTATATTATTACATTGGAAAAACTAAAAAAGTTGTGCAAATTCTGATCCTACTGTGATTCTTCCTAGTATCTTCTTGTCATAAAATGATTGATTATCAAGCTCTATTCCATTCAAAATTTGGCGGCTTTAGCTAAAGAATTTTATTTGCATGTGGAAATTGCTTGGAAATGTAATTATTGGATTGAGATGAGTTTTGTGAGTTGGTGATTAAAGTTTCAAGTTCTGTGATGCTTTTTTTTGGAGTTTGAGATACTGATGAGGTCAACTGACAGGGAAGGATGCGTTCAAGGGAAATAGTTTTGAGGATTTCATTGAAGCTGTGAGTGCAAAAGAGTGGCACAAGGCTGGTAATAAGTTGAATGGAACCCGCTGGTGCATTGACAACAAGGAGAGATGTGAAAGTGATACGGCCATCATTTTGGAAGGCTGTGCGAACCCTGTAACCATTACCCAGGTCACCCACTTGAGTTCTGTGTAAGTAATCAAAACAAAACGCTTGATTTGTAAATAATACAATAATTTGTAGAAAAATGAAACTATACAACAATGGTTGTATCCTATAGATGTTTCATCGGCAATTGAGTCATAAGTTCTGGTGGAGTATGAAGTGTTTGCACCCTGTTCAAAGGCCCAGAACTCTTCAATTTTGGTAGAGCACGATGTATTTGCTCCCTGCTGTAAGGGCAGGTTGGTGTAAATTTTGGTAGAGCATGAAGTATGAGTAACTGCGTGATGGCTTTGCTACATTCAGAGGACTTTGTTGAAATATAACCCAACAACTCACAGCCACCATCTCGGTTGTTGCATTGTAGAAAGTATGCAGAAACATCAAACATGTCTTTGTCTCTATAGTGTATCTGGAGTGCTTTGATGTGTGATAATTTGCTTTACCAAAGCATTACATTTGGAGTTTGAAATGCACTTCATGGAACCAAACTCAATTTCAAATCAATCGATAGAGGAGTAACGGAGTCTTTTATTCCTACCTGGGCAGTTGTGTTTGTTGCATGTTGGATTTTCCCGTCATAGCACAATGGAAACTGAAGCTTGCTGAAAATAAACTTCATAATCTCAAGTCATAAGAACACAAAATCTATGGCTTCTTTCTCCAATTTCTCCTTTTCTTTGAATGAAAATGTTTTGGAATCTGTTTACTCTTTGTTTGGTTTGAATTGAATTGAACCAAGTTTATGCTCTCCTTAATTTAATTTATCTAGCTAAATGAAATGAAATGAGTTAGTTTGTAGGGGAGTTGTCTTCTTGATTTACAAACAAACGCTAGATTTGTGTCAAGTAAGTGTCTAATATAGATGAGGATTGTCAAAAATCATTAAAACAATTTCTCCAATGGTTGAATCTTATCCATATACAAGTTGGAGAATGAATGATAGAAAGATGAAAGATAATTTTGAATGTCACTAATGGTCATCTAAGATATGGATGGATGAATGAAATCAATATGATGACATTTAGTTCTCTTGAATGATAATCTCTATTTTAAAGAATTCATTCATTTCATAGACATGCAACACTTTTATGAATGAACTAAGGTAGAACCACCTATTTTTGACGGAGGACCTATATCAAACTTTTAAGATGTGGCTATTTTCAACCAAGGCTAGAAGAGATTTTCATTTAAAGTTTGGAATGTATTTTTTTTCATTTTCAAGGTTGGAACTAACTTAACAAAGTCATTACACATGTCCCAAAGTGTGATAAAGTGTGTAGGAAGTACCAAGTAGAAAAGTAGTCCTAGCTATGATCCGAATTAGAAGACTCTAGACATTGGTTATAGGTTCAAAGCACTTTTTGGCTTCTAAAAATTAGAGAAATTTTTTAGTTTTCGGAATAAAGTTATGAAAAATTTGCAATCCCTATACTTTCTATCTTTTTACATGAGAAAAATAGGTGTAATGTCATACTCCTCATGAACTATTCCAAAATTGCTTAAGTGATTAGATATAGGTGGTTCTACCTTATGTCATAAATTAATGAATATTTTGTGTGACTTGCTAACATTATTTATCATGGAGTATCATTTAAAAAAAATCTTATTACTACATTTAATTCAAACTTTTATTTGAGAGTCTCAAGACAATTTCTCTTAGTCTCTATAGAAAAGACTAAGTTGCATCCAAAATCTTTTTTTTAAAGAGAATTGAAGAAAATTTGAATATTTTTTTGTAATATTTACTTTATCAAAGAAACAATTGTTTCTAATATAGAATGCCAAAATTCAATATTAATATCTATTAGAAAAAATCACCTTTGTTGAGTGATGATTTCATTTGATTCAAATACGATTTAATAAGAAAAAATATGAACTTTTATTTAAATTTTGATAGTTTTACTTCAAAATTCATAGACAAAATTCATAAATTACAAAGTTATTCTAGTTGTCTCAATAACAATGTCTTACTACTTGTCAACATATTTTCACAAGTATTATAACCTTTGCCAATGGTAAAATAACTAAAGAAGCAACTTAACAAAAATATAAAGAATGATATATATATATATATATATATATATATATATATATATATATATATATATGTAAAACATATTTAAAATAATTTGGATTGGCTACATAGAAATCACTTTTTTTAGAAACATTTATAGATAGTTTTTCAATCTAAAGTTATACACTTTGTCTACAACCAAATACTATTGGATGTCAATTCAAGTATTCATATTTTCATATTTCTAAATACAACTTGTCATACACAACTTCCATTTGTACATAAAAATGATGATTTTTACATATCACCAAATTTTTTACCTACTATCTCTATTACTTGTATATTATATCTATGATTGCATTAATTCTTTCTAAATATTAGTAGAAAATTATTAATATTTGAAAAAATATTGAAAAATATCGACAAAAGATGTCACTTTATAGATAATATGTATTTGATGCATAATTCATTTGGTTAATTTAAATTTTAAGGTTTTTTTCCATCACGATGTTCCCAACCACCACCTCCATGACCCCATCCTCCACCTCCGTGACCCGAACCTCCACCTCCATGGCCGTATCCTCCACCCCCATGGCCATATCCTCCACCTCCATGGCCATATCCTCCACCCCCATGGCCGTATCCTCCACCGTATCCACCTCCACCTCCACCTCCATAATAATTAGTTCCCATTGTCGTGTCTTGTGTTGTTGGAGTTCCTATCTCTTTTTTCATTAGTTGGTTTGTAACCTAAGAAAAGGTCCAAATTGAAAGAGTCATTAGAATTTGGTATAAATTTCTATATAATTATGTAGAAATTGATTTAATAGAGAGTGTAAATGATACACAAATTTGCTATGAAATACAACATTTGTTATAGTACGTCAAAGAAAACTATTGGAAATTACTTTTGAACTACAAAGTAATACAAAAACTAATTAATTAGTTAGGAACTTGTCTTTTTATTCAATTCTGAATTGTTAAATATAATAGATTTATTAGAACTTCAATCTAGATCACTTAGAAATATCCAAAAGTACTTATATATCACACTATGACTACAAAAAATAATTTTCCATTTTATTAGTTGTACTGATCATCCTTCTTACAATGCTTACTAAGGTCTATTTTTTGAAGTTTTTTTGTAACCAAAATGCCAAACAAGAATGAAACTATGAAACAAGTCTATAGCTAATTTTCTTAGAAAACTATTTTTTCAAATAAAATGCTACAATTCAACAATCAAAATTGCAAAATTTGTTATACTACTATCATAGTGATGCAATCAATTGGTGTATCTTTTATCAAAAGCCACAATTTTTTTTGATTAAGATTGATTACAACAACGTCTTTGATGATGTAGTTTATCTAGAATGAAACCTAAATGTGTTCATTCACTATGCAAATATTCCTCTATTTCAAAATAAATGTGTGGTACGCCAATAGTTTTCCACTAAAAACCATGGATTTATTTTGAGACAAAAGTATTAAAGTTGTATAGCAAGGTCAATGAAAAATAGTTTTGAAAATGAATGTTAAAACTTAATGTGCTTATTTTTCCAAAAAATAAAAGAATTGTACAGTGAAAAATTAATACTGGCAAAAGAATTCTATATTTAGCATCTATAGAACCTTGATTTTCTATAAAAATGAAATATTTAGTAGGAAAGTGCCAATCCTATCCTACACATATTTCAAGTAGTATGTTATTACAAATTATACAATAAATTCATTCCCACTTAAATATAAAGTGAAGAACTTGAATTCATTGATATATCAATGGTATATGAATAAACAAAAAAATATGTATATCAATATGGTTCCTATATAATCATTCAATTGACTTTAGTTTGTTTAATCTTATTAAGAATTGGAAGAATTACTATGGTAGAAAAAAAAAATAGTGTATATGTAGAAGAAAAATAGTGATCATAAGAACTTACCCAATCTTTCATTTGTCCCTCAACTAGACAATGGAATTGTAGGGGTTAAGCTTTCATATTCAAACCATCTTCATCTTCATAATAAACATTTATAAGCTCATAGGACACCAAGGGAGGAGGTCCTTAAAGTACCCATCTAAGAGCTAAAACCGAATTTTGGAGAGGTGAAACTTCATGAATTATTTTTCAATAAATTTCTTCTTAAAAGACAATTAGAATTGACATCTAATCCAAGTCATTTCATATTTTTTGCCCAGGGAAATCACTTAATGTCTTGAAAACAAATTACATGTGTTAAAATGATTTTTTGACTCCTTATGTACTTTTTTTAAAACTATGATTTCAACCTATAATTTTGGGATGTGCTTAATAATGACTATAGGTTTCTATTGCCAAAAATTATGAACTCAAATAACATATGAAATGATTTTTAGAGTAGGTTGACAAATGAACCAAATTGGCATGTTTTTCAACCCAAATATTCATAGAGAATGCATTTAAATGACCATGCCATCAATGTTCAAGAAAAATAACTTTTCAATGAAAGATTATTTAAAAAAAAAATTGTTCATAAAATAGGGATGTGAAAGTTATTTTCAGCTCTACAATGTATTTTTTTACTTCAAAAATTTGTAACTAATTATAATCAATACATAAAAATATCAGTATTTCAAATTATAAACTTTAAAAGTAGGGGAATTTTCTCATATTTTTTTCTTTTCCTTTTATTAAATTTTCAGATGTAAAATACGGGGTCCAAAATTGTAACACATGTGGTGTCTAAAGGTTACTCTAAGTGATCTCCTTGAGAATTTTTGGAGCTCTATGGAGTTAATTATTTTGATTTTGATTTTTTGAAGTCAAAATGGCAAAGGGTTCTAAAACCATCTACCTCCTCAAATGTATAGTGTTTGTACATTCCTGTAAAGATGAAAAAGCATAATGTTTAAACAATATACATTTGAGGAGGTGGGCGGTATTAGAGCTTGAGCTTGAGCTTGAGCTTGATTAGGTGAGTGGGTTTTATTTTTGAGTCACATATTGCAATTTAGTATTCCTAAAGTCACTTCAACCTTGACACCTACTCCAAACCAATAAAATATAAATTTTTGAGCACTCTCGCTGATTTAAGTTGATCTCTCCAACAAGATCAATCATTGCCATTGCCACAATCAAAATCAAAGTAAAAGTAATTTTCTAATTTTCTTAGAACCACAATAACTCAAAAATCGAGAACTTTCACACTGTAGATCCAAACGCCATGAAACCAAGCCTGCCTCGCCAAAGGCTTTTTGATAATACCAAGAATAGGACTTGGAATGCACGGTGCGGAAGATCTCAATGTGACAAACAAACAGCCTGTCTTAAGATATAGACCCTCGCTCCCTCACCTCATCAGTTGCTACCACCACCACCTTTCGGTCGGCTTCCAACGCTCTCGCCGAAGCTCTCTGGAAGAGGAGGCTCGCCTGGCTGCCCAGGAGAGCCAGCAGAAGGATGTGAAGGAGAAGCCCAAGCTTCCTCTGCCGCTTCACCCACGCCGCCATGGCTTAGAATAGAAAATACAAACGCGGACAAGACTGTGCAACGACTAAGTTAAGTCAAGCTTCCGAGTTGCAAAGCGGGTGAGAAATGCCGGAATAGTTGTGGGTATTTATATGGAGAGAGAGAGAGAGAGACTGCAAACATATGCATGTTTGTTCTCGCCGGTACAGATGAAGTCATTGATGGATCTTCACAAGCTCCTCTTGTTCTGGTACCATCCACTATCGTACGTAAGGACGGTGTGTTTAAGTTATTGCACCTACTCGTCCAACAACCGAAACATAAATCTCTTGAAAGGGTTTTATTGTAATTGAACGAATTCTTTTGATAAACCTTGCCGCATTGTCACCGATAGTGTGGGATTGGCTTTTGCACTCACTTGCCGCATTGGCACCGCAAAATGCTGGATAACAATGGCTGTCAGATGAAATCCTTCGAAACCCTAATTTGCCTTGTTTTGAGGGGGGTGCACATTAGAGGCATTTAATTTTGGGGGGGAAAGACAAATTGAAGCTGCACCTAATTTTCTTCAATTCATTTGGACTCTTGTGAGAATAGTTCGGTAGTTTTGAAGTTGGAGGGGTAAATTTGAAAGCATGATCGATCTGCATTGTCGATACATTGGAAATTCGGTGTTAAATAGAGCGGAATGTTTTCAAATGGGGTCTGTCAGTTTAGCACACAGACTCCGCCGCGCCTTACTTCAGTGCCACAGCTTTCAGATGCTCGATCTTTGCCAGAAATGCCATCTAGGGCAGTTTGAGCATACTCATTTACAGCGGGAATTCGAGTTCCTCCACGAGATTAGAAATAATTGGGAGCTCCTCTTAATTAGCATATGGGAAGTCTCGTGGAGATGCTGGCCAAGGTGTGGCAATCGACGTAGTTTAGTGACGACGGAGGCTTTGAGCTCCTAACCCAACCTCGGTGTTGAACCACGCTCTAGGCTCTGGTACTTGCCATTATTTAGCCTAGTTAAACTCAAATCTGCGTCGAGAGAAACCAATAGTTTGAATTAGAAAGAAAAACTCTCACTCACTTAGTCAGTTTCCATCACTAATAGGAGAAAACTTATTAAATGTGAAGTACTCTTCGAGTCAACACTCCACAGCACGATATTCCTGCAATGAAACTGTATTGGAGAGGTGTACTAGCTGTACATACAGACAGACATGTTTCATGATCTTTGATTGATGAGCGTACGTGTCTGGAATGGAACCGTAAACCTTGCCGTATGATAGAGGTGTACATTCAGACACATTCCTCATTTCCTCCATCAATTGATACAATACCCAAATTAGTACCAATTTCGTTACAGTCATGGAGAATCTCCTCTCAACAGTCCGGAAGAACGAACATCAGACAACTAATTCTGCGTCAAAATTCACCTAATTGGGATCGAGGGTACGAACTTACGAGCTTAATCTCAAAGAAGTTGCTGTTCCCACTGCAAAACAAGCGACAGATGTGGGAAAATGCTTTCGAGGGTTTGAAGATTTGGCAACCCACGAGCGATCTTTAGAACAGCAAATTTGAATCCCAGAGTAATGACAAGTTTCTTACGCGTACAGTGTGATGGCCATGATAGCTCACATGTGATAGAGTACTTGGGCACGGTCTGTGAACCCCCTGAAATGTACATCCTGCATTCATTTTAGATGGCATTCATTTTGAGAGGCGATTCTTGATGCACTTAAGGTAGGTACACCCAAAAGCGCCACTTATTCATACTGAGCCTAGTTCCTGCTATTAATGAGTTCAAATTTTTATGTAGTCTTGTTGGCAAGTGAAAACATGTTCCAACGCACCAAAGAACATAGGATTTGGATATCGTATGCAAAAGTTATTAACAATCAAAGTCTGTTTCTGAAAGTGCCATCTACAGTCTGTGAACATGACTGATTTCGGAAATGTATGTGCACTATAAATGGCGCTTTTAGGAACGGGGAGCTTTTGGATGTACCCACCTTACCAATGAACGGGGAGCATCGGCATTTAGTTACAAGTCAACCGGTTGAAATTCGAAATTTCCAAATGAAGTTCAAAATTTTAGGAAAAAACCCGATTATTTTAGAGGAAAAAAAAGAATATTCTTTATTTTCTTAAGGTGTAGCCAAGAGTATTCTCTAAGCAACCAGTTGGTGCAAGAAAATGTAGGATTTTAGCCGGTTAAGCTAAAATTTCTTCTCGGATTGTGACACATACCTTACTTTAGCAGGTTCAACGTACATTGCTTGCAACATATAGGACCACATGGCATCATGTGATTGTTTCAGTCATTAGACAATTCAATTAGGATATGATTTCTTCTAAGGGAGGAGGTTCATAAAGTGCCCATCTAACAGCTGAAATTCAATTTTAGGGAGGTGAAACTTCTAGAATTGTTTTTTAGTAAATTTTTCTTGAAAAGCAAGTGGAATTGGCATCTAATCACAAATTGTTTCATATTTTTTGGAGCTTTGTTGAATTAGTTATGAGTTTTTGAAGTCAAAATGGCATAGGCCGCCCACCTTACCAAATGTATGTTATTTGTACATTCCTGTAAAGATAATAAAAGAACATGTACAAATTGTATGCATTTGAGAAGGTGGGTGGTTTTAGAACTTGAGCGGTTCTAGAGCCTCTTTTCCTAAAAGGTTTTTGACAATGTTTTCACCAAAACTACTCTAGAACTATCATTTGTAGGACAATACCAATTATTACAAAAAAAAATTGGCGGAAAAATGTAACTAGAGGATCTTTTAGTTCATCAGTTTGAGAAGATGTAGAAATTTTCTTAGAAATCTCTACCTTATAGATTGCAAGATATTAGTCTTTGAAGTTACAAAAAACTTTTTTTACCAGTGTAAAAATCCATGTAGATGCACTTCAGAAGGCCACATTCGTGTAAAAATATGTTTAAAATGGTTGTAACTTTTTGGACTCATTCTTCAAGTCAAATTGTCTAGATGCTTAAAAATTTTCAAATCATTTGGAATTGTACATGTACAAAAAAAATAGTAAGTAGAAAGTACTAGAGAATCATTCAAAATACTAAATTGTTAACAATTTGTTTATACATTAAAAAAATACCAGTTCCAACTGTTGTAATGTTTTAATAAACAATCTACACCTTATGTTTGTATTTATTTTCAAAAATACTAAAAATTGAATAAAATAAAGGACTTCAAAGTTTATTTTAGATTAGACATTCCATAACTTCTCACAAACTATCCACAATCTAAAACTTCTATAACTTTCATCTCATTAATCAAAATAAAATGATTCAAAGTTTTTCATACATATATAAATCTAAATAACTAATTTCAATTTTTTTTTAAATTGATTTTTGAAGAAGTTTTTTTAGCCACCCAATTTGCCTGCCAAACAATGAAAACAACATATTATACAATAACTTATGAACCATGTAGCCAAAAGTTATGAAAATTTTTGGGCCTTAAAGCTACACCTAGGAAAAATGTTGTGTGAAAATTTAAAAAAAATAAAATAAAAACTCTATTCATAGGTACCTGCCCAAAATTGCTATGTTGCCAAAAATGCTGACTTTGGTCCTTTAGGGGGTTAATGATGCCTACGAATGTCCATGGTGGGTGTAGGCTACTAGGGCATGGAAGATAGAAGTTCATTGGCAAGATTGAAAGTGTTTGATGAATGATTTTCAAGGAAATAGTAGAAACAAAAAAATTACACCTTAGGACATTTTAATTAAGTTCAAAATAGAGCTAGGTCTCATGGTCCACATGGCTACAAAAGCCTCATAATGGAAAACTAATTTCATATTAAGTTGCTATGGTGGCTAAAAATAGACCACCTTTTAAAATAGGAGGTCCAAAAAGTGTGCCTTTTAAAAACTAATTGCATTCTAGGAAAGTTGAAGTCCTTGAAATATTTTTGCTCTAATAAATCTTCATAGAAAGAAAAATGGAATTTGCATCAAACCCAAGTTGCTTCATAGTCATTGAACCTTTGTAGACTTAGGTTCAAATTTTTGAAGATGAAGCTTGATGGTGATGAAGAGCATTTGCCTCTTCAAAAAGTACATTATTAATACATTGATAGTGCATTGAAGCAAGCAAAATGTACCTTTGCATTACAAGATGCTTTTAAAGTCTAGTCAATTTTAGGATTGATCAATTTGAGGACTTCCTAACTTAATGTCCCAATCAATTTGAACAATCGAATTTCTATATTTTGAAGTTCTACTTGCTACAATAGATGATAATGTGGCAAGAGTGATAGACACTAGTTAGATAAAAAAGAAACAATAAGGTTCAATGTTGAATTAGGTTTGAGTGTAGATCAATAACTTATAAAGTGAAAGAGCTTGAACATGCATTATTTTAATCGTTGGTAGATTTCTAAATGACAACATCTAAATTCTAGCTAGTAGCTTTTAATCTATGGTGATAAGTTATATGTTTCTCCATGCACAAAAACAAAACATTAGTTGGATGCTTCCTAGCTATAATGTTTTCAATTCAATGAACTTCATCAAACTTGTTGTTTCAATGTGATTCACTAGCTTGAAAGTGTAATTCAATCCAGCTTTTGTTTAACTAATCAATCCCACTGCAATATGTCTCTATTAGAGACATGTTCAATAGGAGACATCTACAAGTGCATAGGCATGCTGTACGGGGGTGCCAATACTACATTCTAATTCTAAGTCACAATTTATAACTAACATATAGATATCTGTGGCAAAATGAAGAACATTATAAGCCCATCAAAATCATTTAGGAAATACATTTGAAAACCTTATTTGTCAGCTCACACAAGTTTGGCTTACACCTAATTCAATAATACCATCCCTCTATCTTCACCAGACCTCAACCACAACTCGCTTACGCAAATACTTCCCAATTTAACATCAACCAAACTTCTTTTGCACACATTAGGGGGTGTCACGGCACTTCCAAAGTCCTCATAATTCCATGAGAAAGAGTACGTGGTGCACTAGGAGCGAAAGGCGGACGTGAAATTCTCAGAAAAAACGGAGTGCCGTTTCTTCTCCTCCGTGGGTGAAGAAATGGTGTTTTTGAAAAATTTCTCATGGAATTTCTTGAAGCCCTTGACTTGGCGCAAGTATTGGACACTACAAGAGAAAGGGGGTGTTTTAAGTAGTGTCTTAGACATCACGTCTTTTAAGTAATGTCTTTTAAGTAAGGTTTAAAGTAAAATTTTACTAAAAAGACAATCTTTTTAGTAAAATTTTACTTTAAACCTTACTTAAAAGACATTACTTAAAAGACGTGATGTCTAGGACACTACTTAAAACACCCCTTTCTCTTGTAGTGGGAGCTCCCAACCCAACTATCAAAGCCAAAAATTCTTGCGGAATCGTTGCGAACAATAGAAAGGGGTGTCATGGCTCCTCCATTCTATGGCAATTTTCATTGGCTCCCGAAAAATCTCACCAACTTGGGTTACCCTGAGAAATCGAGTTTCTCTGAGGAGCCATGATACTCCCTAATTTGATAAATCACCACCATAACTGAAATTTCTTCCCCACCTGGAAGAAGCCCCATTGAGAGCAAGCTTGGCGAATCGCCTCCGCCTCGCCTCCACCCCAATACGCCGCCATTGCTCTTTCTCCTCCACCCCGACCATTCGTGTCAATGACAGGCAATCACAGTTTTTCAGAATCTACAGACCTTGATCGCCCTCGCCATTGGTCAAACCTGCTCAGAAATATATATGTGATGTGAGATTCATCTGGGAAAGATGACAAAGTGCCCGAGTTTACAGTTTGTGATCCTGCAAGGACATAGCTAGAATTGAAATTGCAGTAGTGGAAGTCGACATTGGGGATAGATTATAGATACTATAGATGCAAGGACAATTTCATCAAGTGTGGTGAGAATTCGAGGACGAATTTGAGCGGTGAATTCTAGGGTTCTACAAGTGAGGATTGGATGACGGTGATCAATCTACCTTCTAAATTTTGCAGGAAGAAACATTCTAAATTGAGTACAGATTGAAGTTGCAAGCTAACCAAGTTGTACAGAAAATGGCAGACTAAATTGTGTAGGAAGTTGTAGATGTTGCAAAACAAGTTGTGCTCTAGCAACTTGTGTACTCAATATTAAGATGAGATTCAGCAGGTGAGGACCTAAAAATATATATAAGAGATTAAACCCTAATCTAACTAAAAGTCAACTGACTAATTTCATCCATCGCAACAGTGGTACATCCATGTGGATGTAACCCTAGTATATATAGTATATGTCAGAATACCAACACCCCCTCTCAATCGGGAGATTGTAACTTGTTGAGTGACTCTAAGAGATTAAGCTAATTCCTGCGTATTTAAATTAGTGGCGAGTCAATGGCGTGCATCGGAGGTCGCAGGATGCAACTACTCTGAGAATGTATTGCAGGCACTTCATTAGCCGACCTAGCAAGAATGATTTTGTGATGATCTGTGCTTTCTTTGCACGAGTCGTGGAGTCGTGTTTCGGAGTTGTGGATGTTGTCGTTGGAGAGCAAGCTTTGAACATGGAGGATGAAATGTCAATTGAAGCTGTATGCGCTGCAAACCAGGTGCCGACAACCGGATCCTCTATGAACCGTAATTTGCAACCCCGAAGAGAGCCGAATGCAAGAAAAAGGATTTCTGCTAAGTCTAGATTCTATGTTGTAAAGAAAGGTTAGACCCCAAGCTTGTATTTTAATTGGTCTGACTATTCTAGGGAGGTTATGGGATTTAAAGGTGTAGAGTACAAGAACTTTGGATCACTTGTAGAGGCGGAAGAGTATCTATTTTGTGTTATTGGAATATATATAGAGAGAAGCTTGGCTTTTGGATCTGGCTAGGGTTTCTAAATTGCGAACTCTGACCTTATCCAAGGATTTGGTCAATGTGTCGACTGGTTGTGAATTCGTATCAATATACTTAAGTGTAATTTCCCCCTCTAGAACTCTCTCTCTGATGAAATGATAATGGATTTCTATGTGTTTTGAGCGAGCATAAAAGACAAGGTTGTGGGATAATTTAATGGCACCTTGATTGTTGCAGTGGAGAATAATTTGACGTAGAGTTGGTGAAGATGAACTTGTTTTTAACAGTGTGGTCGAGGGTTGTAGTTCCAATAGCAATTTGTGTAATAAGATTGCTTCCTGAGCTCCATCGCTTAATGCTCGATATTCAGACTCTATTGAAGATCGAGACACCGTTAATTGCCGTTTGCTTTTTCAGGTTATTGGTCCACCTGCAAGAGTGAATACGTATGCTCCTATAGACCTTCTTGTTTCAGGGCAGGATCCCTAGTCAGCGTTTGTATAGCCGCAGATAGATACTGGAGCGCCAGATCTGTAAAGAATTCCAAAATCGAGAGTGCCCTTCAAGTATCGAAGTAAATACTTGGCTGCATCAAGATGTGAGCGTTGAGGTTGAGCCATGTAACTGCTTAATCTGCTCACTGCATATGTAATGTCAGGACATGTGATTGTCAGAAAAATTAATTTAATTACCTATTAATCGACAGTAGTAGTGATGGTCAATGTATGGAGTCTTCATATTGGTAACAAGTATTTGTCCATCTGGTAGTGGTGTTGATGCAGGTTTACAATTAGCCATGCCAAACTCCTTTAAAATTGAAGATGTATATTCTTGTTGGTGTAGAAATATGCCAAGAAGAATTGTTTCAAAGGAGATGCCGAGATAGCGGCGAATCTTGCCGAGGTCTGTCATGTCGAACTCTGTGTGGAGAAAACTTTTTAACCCCTAAAGGACCAACATGCCTTTTTTGGCAACATAGCAATTTTGGGCAGGTACGTGTGGCTAGAGATTTCCATATTTTGGAGCCAAACTTTAATAGAAGGTGTGGACGAGGAGTATCTTCAAAGCCCAACAATTTTCATGACTTTTGACTACATACTTGAAAAGTTATCACATAAAATGTTGTTTGTTTCTCAACTCGGGCAGTTCGGGCAGATCAGAAAAAATCACTTTTTTTGAAAATAAAAATTTGAAATTGATTTTATAGATTTATATATACATGGAAAGCTTTGAATCATTCCATTTGGATGAATGAGTCAAAAGTTATGAAGAATTTTAGTTTGCGGGTAGTTATGGATTTTCTTCTCTAAAATAAACTTTGAAGTCCTTTATTTTACTCAATTTTCAATATTTTTGAAAAAAATTAAAATATTGGTTTTAGGTTGTTTATTACAACATTTGAACCATTGGGATTGGCATTTTTCAATTCAATAAATAAATTGTTACCATTTTTGTATATTGAATCATTCTCTACTTCTTTCTACTTACTATTTTTTTGTACATGTTGTACAATTCCAAATGATATGGAAATTTTCAAGCATGTAGCCAACTTGAATAGGAGAATGAATCCAAAGAGTTGCAACCATTTTGGACATTTTTTCATACAAATGTGGCCTTCTGAAGTGCAGCGGCCCGGATTCTCGCAGTGGAAAAAAATGATTTTTGTAACTTCAAACACTAATATCTTGCAATTTTACATGAAGGAAATTTCTGAAATTTTTTCTACATCTTTCCAAACTAGTTCACTAAAAGATCCTATGGTTACATATGTCAAAAAATGTTTTTTTTCTGAAATTTGGTAGCTGTCCTAGAAATTACAGTTTTGGAGCAGTTTTTGTGGAAACATAGTTGCGGTCCTTTAGGGGTTAACCAAGAGATAAGCTGATCTGAACTGCCAGTGATGAATAAGTCGTCGATATATAACATTAGAAGAAGTGTTTATCCATCCTTGTGCATGTAGTATAGATTACTGTCGGATTTGCTTCGATGAAGATCCACCTGAAGTAAGGCTGCATCTATTCGATCATACCAGTTGCGTGGACTCTGTTTGAGGCCATAAAGTGACTTGTTGAGTCTGCAGACAAAATTCTCCTTGCCACGGACGTGGAAGCCAGGTGGTTGGGTCATGATGACACGTTCTCGCAAAAGTCCATGTAAAAATGTGGTGCGGACGTCCATGTGATGAATATCCCATCACTTGGCAGCAAAAAGAGCGATAATGGTGCGAATTGTGGCCCATGTAATCACTGGAGCAAAGGTCTCATTAAAGTTGATTCCTTGACGCTGCTTGAAACCGTGAGCTACTAACCGTGCTTTCTTGACAGGTGGTTGTCCATTGATGCCGGGTTTTAATTTAAAGACCCTCTTGTAGGTGATAGCATGTTTTCTTGGAGGTAAGGGCTGCAATTCCCATGTATTGTTCTTCCAAATGGATTCCATCTCCTATTGCATGGCAAGACGCCAACCATGGTCTGTTTTGGCTTCATTGAAGGTGATGTTTGCCTGGTTAGGGTCGGTCGGGGTAGGATGTGACGGAGTTGAAATTATGCTACAGATATCGAAGTCTATAGTAGAGAGGCATAACTCATATCCCTCTAAGCGAATATTCTATTTACGGGGATGTTCTGAGCGTCGGGGAGCTAGGGAAGGTAGGACAAGAGTAAGATCGGGAGAGTCAGAGGAGGAATTGGGAGACGGTGAAGAAGGAGAGTTAGAGGACGGAGAGAGAGAAGAAGCAAAAGAGTCAGATTAAGGAGAGGCAGAAGGTAGAGAGGTTTCAAATTGGGATGGCATCTGTAGAAGAAAGGGAGAGGTTGGAGATCGAGCAGGGACAGATAAAACAGGGAGCTAATTCTGAGGAAGTAACGATGTAGTAATAGTAGGAGGGGTGAGGAATTGGTCTAGTGACCCAGAGTCTTCAATGGGTTTTGAAATCTCAGAAGAAGGGATTTTGAAACATTGCTCATTGAAACGGACATCTCTACTAACTATAATCTTTCTTGTCTGAGGGTTGTAGCATTGATAGGCCTTGCTATGCTCATCATAGCCAATAAATATGGTTGGTACTGCTTTGGGATCTAGTTTGTGGCATTGGCTATCAGGGATATGGCAAAATGCTAAACAACTAATAATTTAAAGATGAGAAAGATTGGGTTTGATGCTTGTGTATACTTCTTCCGGAGTCTTCAGTTTTAGAGCTTTTATTAGATAACGATTTTGAATGTAGTTGATCGTTTGGGCGAGTTCTTCCTAGAGAGCCTTTGGAATCTTGGTAATAGTGACAATACTTCGAATTCCTTCTAGTAGAGTGCGATTCTTGTGTTTCGCAATTCCATTTTGGTGTGGAGAGTAGCCGGCCGTGAGCTGTTGGGCGATGCTAGCTTGTTCACAATAAGTCTTGAATTCGGTGGAGAGATACTCCCCTCCTCGGTCGCTGCGAAGGGTGCCAATTTTTCTGTCGAGAGTTTCAAGTAGTGCACGAAACTACTTAAAACGATCTAACGTCTGGGATTTTTCTAATACGAAGTATATCTAGGTCTTTCTAGAGTAGTCATCTATAAAGGTAAATATGTATCTATTGTCTGTTTTCGAGGAAATTGGCATAGGACCATAGAGATCAATAATTCAATATGAACTAATTGTAATGGGGAGTTTGTATAAGTGGTCCGTTTTCTAGGTATGCAATCACGGGGAAGTTTTCCCAATATGCAAGAAGTGCATACATGTTTAACTAAGGGAATTGGAGGGACTCCTACTACCAAGTTTCTAGAGGTAAGATGGTATAAACTCTGGTAATTGAGGTGTTCGATACGTCGATGCCACAAGTGAATATCGTCTTCAGATAGTTTTGTCAGAGAAGAGGGCCCGCAGATGTGAGGGCTCCAAGCATCCTTGTCATGATTAGATGTTGATGATGCGATGATGTTTGTTGCGGTTGTGAAGTCTTGCCCTGTCGTTGTAGTTTTGACTACGTTAGCAGCGTTGCTCTTGATCTGGTGGTGTGATGAGGAGTTGTAGCCGCCTAGCCTTAGTACATCGATTAAGTGAGAAATTCGAAGTGGTTTGACAACTCGATATAGATTGTTGCGTTTGTCCCAAACTCCATGTAGAAGTACGATGTCAGAACTGTCTTTATCGTATATGCTGCAATGCTTGGTTTCAAATAATACTCTGTAACCTATATCTGTCAACGGAGAAAAGATTAGTCTTAAGTCTTAACACTAGGGACATAAAGAACACTAGAAGAAAACCGTGTTAAAATCCATAGAAACACGTCACCTAGTTTATGTTGAGTTCCTATTTCAAAATGCAGTTAAAATGCAATCAAAATGCAAAAAAAACGCAAAAAATGTTTTTTTTGCGTTTTGACTACGTTTTGAAACAGGAACTCAATATAAACTAGGTGACATCATGTTTTCAGGGATTTTAACATGGTTTTTTCTAAGTGGAACATTGTGAACATCTTTATTGATACCTGATGAATCAGTGATACTTACAATTCTCTGGCCTGCTACAAGCATAAGCTGGCCACCTGCTGTTTTGATATATGGAACCTTGGAGGGATTGATGTTCCGGAGAAGTTTGGAGTTTCTCGTGACTTGCGAGGAGGTTCCTGAATCGAGGAGCCAGTCCTCCTCTATAAGGCTAGAAGTGATACTAGTGTTGGTGACTTCATCGGTGGATACAAAGGTGAGGCAAATGTTGATAGTTTCCTCTAGTTCTGGTTCATTCGAGTGTATGCAGATGTTAATCACTTTTGTCGGATCTTCTAAATTGTCCTGAAATACATCCATGCATACTTGTACGTTAGTAGAGTCTAAGTCAGGTTTTGTGTTGTTGTCATCTTTGTTTATTTCGGCTAGATGCACCTGTTGTGGTTGCTATTAATGCCGTGGACGTGGCATGTTGCTAAATTGAAGTTGCATTGTCTTGATCATTTCTTCCAATGTGATTCACATACAGTCCCTTGCAAAATGTCTTGTCTTGCCGCATTTGTGGCAAATCATGTTCTGTAAGGTGTTGACCTCTTCTACTTCGTCACGCTACTTTTCTATGTTGCAACTAATCTCTTCCTAAAGTAATAGCCCTTCTAGCTCTACAAAGGTAGGTATGCGATCCCTTTCCTTTTGTATCTGCTTAAAGATTGCCCAACTTTTAGGCAAGCTATTGAGCGTTATGTCTATGAGATCTTCATCAACTGTCTGAATACCTAAGCTGACAAGTTGAGTAATGATCGAATTAACTTCTTACAGATGATCTGCTACGCTCTTGCCCTCCGCTAGTTTGAGAGAGTAAAATTTCTTTCTTAGCGACAAGTGTCTAGCCGAGCTACGGATGTCACACATGAGTTTGAGACGATCTTACATTTGTTTGGGATCGGTAAGGTGAATGATGCTAAGTAAGATTGAATCTCTTACCAGCGACGCGATGATTCTTTCGGCTTGGAAGCAAAGTTCTCTCTCCCTTGCCGTGTTGACTGCGTTGTGATCTTGTGTCAATACGGAGTTGACTGCGGGAACGATGTTTGCAAGAGCTTCGAAGTTTGATGTTGCACTGTCTCCGCTGGAGCTCGCCACTGTTCTGATCTCGGTGTTGTTGCGGAACGCAGAGCTGGATGGTACCGTGATCTCTGGAGAAGTTTCTATCGAAGGTTTGATGAATCGCCACAGATCTTCTTGCATGAATAGCATCTTGGTTTTGAAACTTCAGATGGTATAGTTAGTAGGTCTCGCTAATTTCATGGAATCCGGAACGTCTTTGACAGTTGGATCCATTGCTATCGAAAGAGATCTGAACACTATTTGGGATGGCAAGATCTAGGCGTCTGATTTGGAAAAGGTGGCGTAGGATTTGTGTGCATTGATCTGGAAGCAAACGTCTAGATCTATGCAGACGTCGGAGGCGGGAGTGAACCTGATTCCTAGCAACACATTTTCGTACTACGACCAGGTTTGAACACTGTGGCTCTGTCTATTCCTGTGACGGTGCCGCCAGGGTTCGACAACAGTTCCTCGATAAGCTATCGAAGTATAAAACTACCAGACTATGGATCTATCGAGTGCGTTGTGACGACTTGAAAGAACTATAGTGTACTATTTGGTCCACTCTGATACCATGTTGCAAAACAGGTTGCGCTCTAGCAACTTGTGTACTCAATGTTAAGATGAGATTCAGCAGGTGAGGACTTGAAAATATATACAGGAGATTAAACCCTAATCTAACTAAAAGTCAACTGACTAATTTCATCTATCGCAACAGTGGTACATCCATGTGGATGTAACCCTAGTATATACAGTATATGTTAGAATACCAACAGTAGATTAATTTAGTTGTGTAAGAAATTGCATTCTAATTTATGCAGGAAGTTGCCTAAGCTTGATTTGCGATGAAGAAGATGTGTGGGTGTAGTCGGTTTGCTGCATTCCTTGTGAGTTAGCGTTTTGAAAATCAGTTTTGTAACGATGGGCTTCTTGGTGGGAACGCTTACACGGCGAATTGCATCAAAATGGTGAATTTCCATTACTTCAACACTTGTTATTGTTCATAACCATGCGGTCTGAAATCTAAATCTGTCATAGTTTTTTGAAATCTATATCAGTCCAAGGTGTCAATTTTTAGTTCAGACCGCACAATCTGAAAAATGATATATGGAATACTACTATTTTAATAAAATTTGTCATACACTAATGCATGCCAAGATTCAACGACTTTTTTTTCTTACTGACTAGTATACTAATCCAAAGTAATAATGAAATTTAGTATTTACAATACTAATTACAAATTCAAATACTAAATGGCAACACCTGGATACACAACTTCCTTATTATATGGCCTTGATTATAATCACTTCTAATGAATTTTAGTCCAATATTTAGAGATATAATTTGCTATAATGTAGGAAATTTCTTGAAGCCCTTTCATCAAGGAATTAAAAAATGTAATTATATACATGAAATGAACATTTTTTGAAGACAATAATTGCATTAAAAATCTAATTATATTTAATTGGAGGGAACTTTTTGTATAGGTTTTAAAAACTTAGCATAGGTGCTTCAATTCTTCATAAATATAGTGAATTTTTTTATAATTTGGTCTTCATCCAACCTATTGATCTTTTTAATTTGATATAATTTTTACAAAAGTCATCAAGTTGTTTTAATGCCAATGACCCCTTTATATAATACAAGAGTTGCGTACCTAGGTAGCTACAATGGTGGTAATGATACCAACACTAAATGCCAACATAAATATGGTGCTCATTATCAATTGAATTTCCCCTCAAAAAAGATAAATCAGGATTGAGATGATTCAATTGCACTAAATTGGTATCCAACATGAACACCAATTGTCAAACAAATGAGAATTAGAGTGAGTTGCGCGCATGATCATAGTGAAACTACAAAAGTTGATTCAAGTAGAATGAGAGTTTAAATAAGGTAGTCTAAGACCCCTCCAACATCAATTCTTGGATATCAAAGTGAAACTTTAGATGAAAATTGGATGAAATGTGGATTAAAATAACATAAAATATAAATAGTTTAGACCACCATGTATTGAATTTATCTAAAATCTTACAAATGACTACATTAGTGCAACATTGCAAATTTGCATAATTTTGGATTTAGTGTGAGGTAGTCAAGGAGTGTTTGTAGTGAAGGGTGCCATATTTGAATTAACATTTAGAGATGAAAGGTGGAGAATCTAATGGAAAAAACTCATCTGGGAATGGAGGAAGGTAGATGAAAACTGATCAAATAGATGAATTATTTGGTGCCATGAAAAAGAGGTGTTTGTCAAAATTTAGTGTTTCTTAAAATAAAATTTTCTTCATGGTAATTTAATATAATAATAAGAGTGATATTGGTCTAAAGGCCATTGTGAATGAAGAGTTTGTTAAAGGTAGTTCAAGTAACCATGTCTCACAAACATAGGAAGCAAGGCCTGTCCTTACTATAGCTATCTAGCAACTTCCTTACATAGGTAGATTTTATTGCCACCTACAAGTAGACTTCAAATAGGGTTAAAGGTACCAAAAAAAGCAAAGGAATACTACTAGTCCTAAGAAATAAATCCTAGTTGTGCTAATAATTTTCTTCCTATCATGGTTTTCAATTCAACATAATTCTTCTACTAGCTAAAAAATACAAATCATTCCTAAGTGACTACAAGAAATACCTATTGATTTTGTTTCATTTTTAGAGTTTTCAAGCTTAATTTTTAGGAATACTTTAAAATTAGAAAAAATAATTTAATTAAAATATATATATAGCCAACATAAGAGGATTTTCAGCTCTTGTACAAGACTGCGAGTTCCCAAATGTTGGGAACTCATTGGGAACTCTGGGAACGCGATGCTGATGTGGTCGAGCGACTGCCACATCAAAAAATAATAATTTTTTATTAATTTTAATTAAATATTATAAAAAAAATTTAAAAATTTGAATTTTTTTTTAAAATCATTTTTTCTCTCTTTAATACATTCAGAAGTTTTTTGAAAAAAAAAATTTAATTTTTTTTTTTCAAAATTCAAAAATTCAGACCAGCAGGGTGCTGGTCTGCAGCAGTGGGAACAATTTTGGGGAACACCCCTGAAATGGTCTCCTGGGGGCCCAAAAATCCTCTTATGTGTATATTCCTTTATAATGAAGGTAACCATAGAAAGAAAAAGAATTCTCTAAGTGGGAGAACTAGAAAAGTGTCAAATTTTCAAACCACCAAAATAATATTTTATATGTTTTAAAATGAAGCTCATTTTGAAGCTCATTTTGTAAACTTCAATACAAGATAAAATTGAATATTTTTAAAATTCTTTTGGTCAATAACTACAAATCTACTAGAAGACCCTTTTTTCCAGATTTTTCCTTCAAATTTTTGGGGGATACTAAGTAGTGTTAAAAATTGTCTTAAATTAGCAAGTGTAACTAAAATTGGGGGATATTTTTTAATGATAAATTTTTTAAATTGAAAAGGAAGTAGACAAAGTATATTACAATCATGAATATCTTATTAATAAGTCTTGAGTCATTTAGAGCTAAAGCACAAAAGTTATGGCCAAAACAGAAATAACATCCTATGTGAGACACAAAATAGTACATATGTTTTTTACAATCACCCATAACTTTTTTTATGAGAAATTTGACCTCATTTGTTTAGAATAGCCATATATGCTAATTATATGTATTGTGCAATCTTCTTTTATATACATAAAAGAAATTCTCACATGAATTACCTTGAATTCCATAATATATGACTATATATATTAGAACTAGCATAGGAGGTTGCAAAGAGACAAATAGGTTGATGATGCTAAATAAAGGACATATGGTAGGGATCAACTACTTTATCCTAGACTATATGATGGAATCCAAAAAGAATCGATGGGACCCTACATGGATTCCAATGCAAGACAAAAACAAAAATTTGTATCCACAAAGAAGTGTATATAATTCCTTGGATTGAAAATACATATTTAGAAATGAGGAATAGCTCATGTGTTGAACTAGTGGACAATGTGATACCAATAAGTTTTAATATAATATCTCAATTGGGACTCTTTGAAGATCAAAAGACTACCAAATTATCACTTCCAATAGTTGTAGCTTTAAATTTGATATTTAAAATTTTCATATTTTAAGGTATAACGTTCAAACAAAGGTTTAAATTGTCTATGGTTTAGAATTGAGTTGAACCTAGAAAAGAAATATTGAATTTATTTTCATTCTTCAAAATTGTTAAATGAAGTAACAAAGTAGATAAAAGATTGAAGGTAATAGCAAATTGTTAATAGTTTTAAAATGAAATTGGAACATGTCAATCCTAATTAGCCCTTTTTTTTTACTTTTTGAGAAAGTGCCAAGATGGCGATCACTTCAAATTTGGTGAAGCATTGTAATTTTACATTCATCCATCTTTTAGACTTAAAAACACTTTTTCGTCATATTCATACATTTTTTCATCCAAATTTGGCAACTTCATCCATATTTAAAAGAGAACTAGAAAATTTCTAGTGAAAAAAGATTACTTTTATCTGGCAATAAAAAGACATTTATTTTGAAATGGTGCAATCTGGCCACGCGGTGCCGAAAAAAAAAGACTGAATCTAATGATAAGGTTGTTATAAAAAGTAATTTGCACCCTATGAACCTTTTGACTCAAAAGTTTGTGAAAATTGACTTCATAAATGAATCCAAAACATTTTTTTCCTCCCAAATGCCTTAACCCTTTAGGGCCTAAGGAGCCCCAAACAACCTCTTGAATTCTTCTAGAATCAAATTATCATATTAAAATTTTATAATTTAATTTAAATTATTATTTTTCTACAAATAAAAATTCATATCTTCTATCTAATGTGATTTTTAATTTATTTTTGGAAAAAAATGAAATTTATATGATTTTTTAAAAGTTTATGCCTTTGAAAAATCATAGTAATTACAAAAAAGCTCAATTTCCCATGAAATTTTTATTGAAAATAGAGTATATTATATTGAACACTATGGAGAAGTTGACATTCTCTCTTTAGTTATACACAAATAAATTCAATAGAGAAACATGTTCCACAGTGCATTTTGAAACTCTAAAATTCCCAACTTCAAATTGCAATAGACAAATCATCATTGCTCTAAATTTGATGGCCAATGGCTCATTGGAAGCGGAATACTCGTGCCCTCACATCTTGTTCATACCCAAAGAGGAACTAAGGCCAAGAGAGTGTTCCAATTCCCAAAATTCAATTTAAAAGAACCAAAATTGGTTTGCTAGGCCCTAAAGGGTTAATTGCTTAAAAAGAAATATTCTTTATGACTTTGACATCATGATTCCAAATAGAATGAACCAAGGCTTTGTATATAGATATTAGTACATAGAATTTGTGAAAAAAATGAAAAGAAAAAATGATTTCAAATTTTGTCAATAATTTGTGCATAGACTTGAGAATATTATGCCTACCTAAGAGGGCATGATTTTTTTTCTTGAGTACTAATTGAAATAATAATTGACATCATTAAACCTTGCCTTAAATTCTATTAAACCTATTTGAGAATTTTGGATCTTTATGAATGAATTGAAATTATATATGTGTCTCTCTCTCTCTCATGTGTCTTTGGTTTCTAATTTTGTATTCTATAATATTCTTTTATTGTGCAACATTTTGTAGTGCAAAATTTCCAAATCCAATAACTAAGGTGGAAGTAAATGATTCCATTTTTTCCCCAATGAAAACTATCAAATAGAATCTCTTGAAGTATTACAAAAATGAACGCCCACTTTCTTGTTTAGAATAAAGTGGGGTTCTCTCTACAAGGCACTCTAATGTTGCGTAATGAACAAACAATTGTATTCATGTAGACAAATTATTTACCAATGCAACAAACCTCCATAAGATGCCTACACTAAATTGTTTGGAAAACTAAGTCTGATTGATTTTTAAGATTAAAGAAGAGAATTTTTTCATAGGTAAAATTTTACCCCTAAATGCCCAAACTACATTTTTTGGCAATATAGCAATTTTGGGCAACTCATTACAAATGGAGTTTTATTTGTTTTCTTTGAAAATTTCACATAAAATTAATTTTTTCTAATGAGTACTTTTAAAGTGCAACAATTTTCATAACTTTTGACTACATAAATAAAAATGTATTGTATTGTAAGATATGTAGTTTTCATTGCTCAATGGGCAAACTTGGTACAAAAAAACTTCCTTAAGAATTATTTTTTAGAAATAAATAAAAAATAATTGTGTTTCCTTAAGAAATAAAAATTTGAAATTGATTTTTTAGATTTATATCTAAGTGAAAAGCTTTCAATCATTCTATTTTGATCAATGAGTCAAAAGTTATGAGGAGTTTTAGTTTAGGGTAGTTTGTCGGTACTTATAGAATCTCCACATTACAAAAAAGTTTGAAAATCTTCATTTAATTCAATTTTTAATATTTTAAAGAAAATCAAAACTATAGTTATAGATTGGTTAATTCAACATTCCAACCATTATAATTGGCATTTTTCAATTCCATAAACAAATTGTTTACAATTTAGTGTTTTGAATCATTCTCTATTTTTTTTTTTTTTCCCTATATGTTGTGAAATTTCAAATGATTAAAAAAATTTCAAGCATGTAGCCAATTTGATTTGAAGAAAGAATCCATAGAATAACCACGAATTTGAACTTTTTTTTCATACAAATGTGACTTTGTGAAGTGCATCTATCTCATTTTTTGCACGGCTTTATCGATTCAAACACTAATATCTTGCAATTTGTATGGTGGAAAACTTTGAAATTTTTTCTACATCTTTTCAAGGAGTCAAGACTACTATGATTTATCATTATTTTAAATATAAAAAATTGAGTAAAGTAAAAGATTTTGAAGTTTACTCTATAATTGTTTGTTAACTAAAATTCTTTGTACCTTACTTCTCATTAATCAAATAGAATGATTCACATATACATATACATAAATTTAGAAAAAAAAATTCCAATTTTTTTACCCAGAAAAAGTAATTTTTTAAACTACTTTGTCTACCTAAGTTAAGAAAAAACTACATATTGTACAATAACTTTTTAATCATATAGTCAAAAGTGATGAAATTTTTTGGACTATAAAGCTACTCTTTAAGCACATGTTGTGTGAGGATTTCAAAAAATAGAAATAAAAATATCATTTGTAGTTGCCCAGAATCACTTTGTTGCCCCCAAACACAACTTGGTCCTTTACAGGTTAAAAAAATGTAAAGCATAATTTTCTCTTTCATTTTGTACCTTGATTGAAGCTTGAATTTATGCCTAAATGCTCAAACATCTATATTCTAGATGATGAAGAAAGTGTTGCAAGCCATTGTTTTAGTCCAAATACCTTCTCATTTATCCTAAAAAATCATTTCTCAATCTTTAAAATATGCTCTTCCTTGATGATCAATGAGGCAAATTTAAAATAAAATAATATTTTCATAAAACCAAAAACATGGAAAAATTCAAAAGTGATTTCAGGCATTCAAAAATTAAAAAGATCCATCTCAAAGAAGTGTCTACTTTGTGGTTACTTTTGACTATTTACCCTGAATTGGATTCATCCAGTTCACTTTTTACCTTTCCCTTTACTTTTCTTTCCACGTCCGCGTCCGAGATGTCTGCTGAGCATTCTTTCCCTAATAATAAGTTAGCCCGGGTTGTGACGTTCACTATTTTTGGCGATGGCTTGGTCTCCACGACAAACCGTAGACGACTTTTGTTGCCCTATAAACGTCTGCTCCAAGCTTGCTTGATCTCACTGCGCGTTGCAGACCGAAATTCCGTCTTTCCCGAGCTTCTCTCTCGCTAATTTTCGTAATATGATCTCTTGTTTTGTGATTAAGAACCTTACCTGATCCTGCCCGCAGTGCAGCAGACGTTTCTGGAGGTGGAAATACGGATTGGTTTGCATTGCATTGTCCGTTTGCTGGAGCTTTAACAGTAATGTGCTGTATTTGACGTCAATCTTGCTTCTTCGATCGTGTCGCTGATTGATACTATGCATTGAGGTAAAAGCTCTGAGGTCTATCACCTTGCAATTGGCAGGGGAATATTTAATCTGCTTGTAAGGCCGATGTTATGTGGTCGTGGACATATGAGAATTGTGCTGCATTTTCATTACTGCTCCGCACAGGCTTGATAAGGAAGTGTTAAGGGAAAACACGTTCAAATTTTCAATTGTGTTTTGATCGGCTTATTTTCTTTTTGAATCTTTGATTTTATTTACTCTGTTCTGTGTCTGGAAGTGTATTGAAAAACGTTTAAAGAACGTTCAAATTGATGCTGAATTAGTAGGGAGAACGAGAATATTCCGCTCTCTTGCAATTGAGTTGATTTTTCGGTGAGAGTTTTGCAATTGGTCAGTTGTCTAGAGCTGTGAAAGTTGAGAGCCTGGTGACGAGTTAGATGGAACTTGTTGATAGAATGTTATTGGAACATGTGAGAGTCCAATTTGATTTGAATATGTGTGAATTTGTAATAGATTGTGAATGCGTTGCATGTCACAGGCCACGGTTCAGGTTTGCAGCTGAGCTATATTTTTTTTGAGCGCCGTTTATCTGTAGTCATCCGGAATTGAGTCCGAGAACCAGGTGAGCAAGTCTCCGTCTGATATCACAATTTTACTATCATCGCCATGGCTGGAATAAACTCGTTCCGAAATCGAAAAGCCAATCAGCGGAAGTACAACATGAAGACGAATCAAAGCAAGCAGCGGGGGACGCAGGGCGTGGGAGCCGTCAGCTCCCACGTCCTGTCTTGCCAATCGAGTGAGCCCGCCCTGCTCGAGAGTGATCCGAGTGGAGAAAAGGCTGGACCACATGTCGGTGGTATCACCAACCGCGGCGGAGAAATCCGACATGAAATTTGCAAGCCTGCTGCGACGAGATCAATCGCAGCAGACTTGCTCCTTGTCGAGCTGCGACAGCAGAACCTTCAGGGAGGCCCAAGACTCATTTCGAAAAAGCACGGGTCAGGAGTTTTTACCAGAAGTTGGCTACGCCGCAGTCCAGGAGAGCAACGTTATTTGTGCCGATCCTGTTTCCTTCCTGATAAAGGGAGATGGGGATACGCCAGTGGCCGATCGGGGTTCCTCTTCGTCCTTACCGGTTGCCGATCATCACTCGGGCAAAAACAAATCCTCGCTGCAAGATAAGCGGCGGGCAAGATCTCTTCGGTATGAGCCAAGCTGGTCGGATGTAGCAAAACGCTCTCTTCCTTCCAGAGAGATACCCCGATGCCATGAAAATGCCAAGGACTGGCCGCATCTTGGGTCACTTACCGAGGAACTTGAGGTTTGTAGCGATCATTCGGTTACCAATTATTCATGGACTAGGGTCAAGCATCGGTTCAGGAACTTCTATGCAAGCTCCTCATCCTCGAGTCAAGATGTGAAACCGGTGCAAGTCGAAGAGAATGCTGGACATAGGAAATTTAAGAAGGCGAGTGAAGCAGAGCTGGGAAGGAGTGCAAGCTGTGAGCCGAAGCTGGTAATGCTCAACAAAGATTTCATCGTGACATCACCCGTGCTGGAGAATCTGCTTGTCACTATAGCCTTGACGTCGCAGAGGAGAGGGGAGGATCAACTGGAGTTGGCTGTGGAGGGTCCGTGTCAGGTTTTAATTGGAAGATTTACTGCATTTTCTTCCTACTCACGGTTCAAGTTGTGCCGAGATGCACTGCGAGTGAAATTCGAGCAGAATGCTGGTGGTTCTTCTACCATCTCTGAGGTATGTCCACAGCCACAGCTGGTCCGTCAGTTATGTCTAGATCATTAAACCCAGCGGAATCTAAATTGAATGGTTTGTAATATTCCAATTTGCAGTCGTTGTCGGTGGAATATTTCGCGAGGAGTTTTCAGGCGCAAGATGTGGTGACAGAGATGGAAGTAGAGTATTGGTCCTCGAACTGGAAGAAGGTGGACTACATTTGCACCCTATACGGGCAGCGGGTGGGAGTCTCCGTCACTCGAGCCATGTCATACCCTGACCCAAATTGCTTCTCTACTGAGATTGCCTATCGTCTGCTACTCAAGAAATTATATGGCTTGGTAAGTTTGAATCATGGTCATTAATGTGACATTTGTTTTCAAGACACTTGATTTTTGATTCTGCGTGCTGATGATGACAATTAAGTTTTATCATATCCAGAAGTTTAGTTGTGTGGATTGATGGACCCCAGGTGGTAGCAAGAGATGGTGTGTCCACGAGGCATAGTTTCTGCAAGTGTATACTTCATGTGTGGTGCGAAACGCGAAGGACAGCTGAGATAATGAAGACTATGTATGCAGGTCAGTACAGCCAATTTAGCGTTGAATTTTCTTAGACCTGTAGTTTCTCAAGAGTGCATTTCGTAGAGGTGAGTTTCAGTCATCAGTTTTTACGGCTCTAACATTCGGGCGTTTCGATTTGAACATGGAACAGGTGTAAAAAAGGCCTTAGATATCAGTGACGACGTCATCATGGTGCTCACGGTTGCTGACGGTTTACATGCCCGCCCCATCTTCTACGAGCATACCCTTCATAACTGTTGAAACAAATATTGTACAGACATGGTCTTCTCCAGCGGCGCTCTTAGGTACTCTCCTGTAAATTATCTGTTAAGTTTATGTACAGACAAGAAAGAAATAAAGTATAACCTCTTCATGACCAATGCTCCATGTCGATCAGCACGTCTACCATTAAACTAATTGTTCAAATGCACATTCGAATGAGCCATTGTCATTACTGGGTTTGGGAAACATCACAACGCTCCAGAACCAACAAAAAGAGAAACAAATTTCTCAAGTTCAAACACCACAGTTATTCCATTTACACAGTTGAAACAATGCAAGCTCTAAATATCTTCATACACTCTCTACACGTCATCTCTACCATCCTCTCTCAATTTAGGTCGAATTTCCCAGCGTCACTGCACTTTCTCCTGTCGGAGACGGCGTCTCCACCTTCGTCTTCTCCAGAAAGCCACTGGTGTCAACCCCCCTATCCAAATCCGAGCCTTCAAAATTGAAATTCCCCAACTTCTTCTCCTTCCCTTCCTTATTCTCCAACGTCACCGCGCTCTCCCCAGTCGGATCCGGCGTCTCCACTTTCGACTTGTCCAAAAACGAGCTACTGTACCCCTGCTCTGAGACTCTAGGCTCGTTTTTAAGCCCTCTATCCAACTCCGAGCCTTCGAAGTTATAATTCCCGGTGAGAGTTTTCCCTCCTTCGGTATTCCCTAAGGTGATGGCGCTGTCACCCTTTGGCGCTGGAGTGGGGACCTGGGAGTCTTCTAAGAACGTACTGCTGTAGCCGTCTTTGGATTCTTTCGGTTGCGATTTCACGCCACGGTCGAGGTCGGAGCCTTCGAAGTTGTAGTTGCCGGTGAGAGTCGCACCACCTTCGGTATTCTCTAACGTAATGGCGCTGTCGCCCTTCGGCGCTGGAGTGGGGACTTGGGTGTCTTCTAGGAACGTGCTGCTGTAGCCGTCTTTGGATTCTTTCGGTTGGGGTTTCACGCCGCGGTCGAGGTCGGAGCCTTCAAAGTTGTAGTTCCCGGTGAGAGTCGCATCTCCTTCGGTGTTTCCTAAAGTGACGGCGCTGTCGCTCTTTGGGTCGGGAGTGGCGACCTTGGTGGTGTCTAAGAACTTGCTGCTGTAGCCGGACGGAGTCTCCTTGGGCTCGGGATTCACGCCGCGGTCCAGGTCGGAGCCCTGGAAGTTGTAGTCGCCTTCGCGTGCCATCCTGCAGATATCACAAATTTGCAAACTTAAACATGCTTTCACTACAATCAATTAACTGAGATCAAGAGATCAATCGTCGATGATAGCATTCGTTCAATCCGCGAAAAGCAACAGGAATTTTCCATTACAAATTGGAATCACTCTCAATTACGTATTTCCGACACAGCAAAGATAAAACGATCTACACAAGCTGATTCTAAATCAAATTCCAGTCGAATTCTTTGATACTGACCTGATTGATGAGGATGAGCTCCGGATATTCTCCTTGAACTTCAACAAGTTCTACAAGATACACTTCTGTCCTTGAGTTTCTTATCTTGTGCTGGAGAAAATCTGTCAATCACAATTTCCAACACAAATTCATTCAGTGCCTGCGACATAACCCCACACCTCGACTAACTTACGTTTGACAAGCATCTCACCACCAATTCCTTCTCACGTAGATTCTTACTCTACCGATTACTCATACGAAATACAGAAAATTGGCAATGCATGACAACACTCCCGTCGTCATTCTTGAGCTCAAATGAAAACACTAATGTCCTCGATTGCTGAGAGTGATTTGACAAGTAAATTACACAACTCAAGTTTCTAATTCCACAACACTTGCAACTTCGATGAAACCCATTGCTACAATTCCAAACTACTCACCTCTTGCTACCGTCTTCGAAAAATGGTTGAGTTATCTCTCTCTCAGCACCAAGACGCTTCAACCATATATGCTCCTCAATACTCCACCCCATCGCCAATTCCGCCATAGCCATCATCGCCAAGTAAAATCGTCGCCAAGCGGCAACGAACACAAGACACGTTACTCCCAGAACTGGGGATGCATCGCCACTTGGAAAGGAGGGCATCGGTTTTTCTCATGGCGCGACGTGTCGATTGCGAATTTCGTATCCATTGCTGTGGAAGAATCTCGCCAAGGAGGGGCAGAGGTTTCTCTGCTACCAGTACAGTATGATTAACGGGAGAGGCGTGTGTGAAAGGGGTTTCTTCGTTGGTGGAGGGTGTCAAGACCACGTGGCTTGACACGTCACAGAAGCCGCAGGCACTGGGTAGACGCGGCCAGTGGGGCTGCGGCATGCTGGGTTCCACGGTTCTTTGCGTCACAGGGATGGGATTCAAAGGGTCATTCTACCAGAATCCTCTCTACAGTAGGGGTAGTCACACCTTCTTCAGCAAGCAGATTTCACAGAAGAAGGGAGAGGAAACAGGAGCCAATCGGATGCCGTTCTGGGTGAAGAAGGTGTGATGTCCCGTTTCGGTGCGCTGACGAGGGAGATTCAAAAACTACAGAATTGATTTACCTACACACAATACGGAGCCAATCGGAGACGACCTAAAACGCAGGCTATGTGCAGCAGAGGTAAAACCTTGGAGCGCCATAGGGGTGAAACCAAGGAGCGGCAAGTAACAAGGAATAGCTCGCAAAAGCTTCCACGCACCCAAAATCCACCTCTGGAGTAGAATAATCGACGTCGCGAAGGCTTCGCAGGAGATTCAAAATCTACACTCGGGAGGCTTCGGCGAGCCAACCTAACCCCGACACATCCCCATTCTTCAGATTTGGGGCAGTGTGGAAAGAAGGTGTGACAACCCCTAGTATGCCTTGGGCTTTTTGTAACTAAAGCAACAAAAAGAGAATTTTTTTTCTTAAGGTAGGAGGTCCAGAAATTGACCATTTAAGGCATGAAACTGAATTTTGAGAAGGTGAAACATTTGAAATATTTTTCAGTAAACTTTCCTTCAAAGACAAGTGGAATTGGCATCTAATCCAAGTAGTTTCATATTTTTTGGAGCTTTATGGAATTAGTTATGAAATTTTGAAATTGAATTGACATAGGGCTCTAGTAAAATCACCCACCTCCTTGTATGTACACTATTTGTACATTGCTAAAGGCTATGAAAAGGTAACATGGGCAATTTTAAAACTCAAGTGCTTTTTAAACCTCCTACCTTAATACAACCTATTTGCATAAGGTTAACCCCTAAATGTCCAAAGCCTTTTTTTGGGCTTCTAGAAATTTGCTCAAAATTAAACAAAAAGCCAAACCTTTTGATAAATGTTAGCAATTTACTTTGAATAATAATTGTACAAATTGAAACTAGATCTATTAGAGATCACAAGGGAAAATGAAATGCAACTATACCACTTATAGATTGAAAGATTATAATGTTTTCGTGGCTTCGTTCCGTGGTCAGCCCTTTTTCTGTCCATCTGTGTTGGTGGATTGAGCTGTGTCTGCCCGGCCTGTTGGTCTCCTTGTGTTTTTAAGCTTAGCTGTTAGTCAGAAAAGAAAAAAATTCATTGATTTCTCGCCGGGGCTTTGGCCTCTAGTTCCGTGTACTTTTTCCTTGCAATGGAATTTGTCCTTGTGTTTCAGAAAAAAAAAAATTATAATGTTTGATGATGATGGTGTGAACCCTCAAAGGACCAATTGCTCGTTTAGCATACACAAGAAATCTTGAGCAAGTTCCTACAAAGTCATTTTCAGTTGGATGTTCATGAAATTTGGACACAATATGTAGACATATACCTCCTTTGTCAAAAACCAATTTTTTTTCCAATCAAGTGGCTAGAACAAAAGTTATACCACCCTAAATCTTTGCATTTGAATAAAACATGTTACTTAGTTGTTGAATTGTCAATCCAATGGTGTATTTCTTGACATATTATAATACAATATTTTCATTTTAAGAATCAAATATAGTATCATATGCATACTTTGTGGCAAACTTATAAGACTGAAGGTGAATCAATCTAATGAGGTAACTACATTTGATTATGACATAATTCTAAATCAACATTGGAAAAAATATGATCGTCAATTGTTATATAAATGCTATTTTTAGACTATATTTTTTGTATACCTCTATTGAAAAATGAGAACTTTGAAAGTTTTTTTTGATGATTCATCAAATTGGATACCTCCCAAATGCTCTTGATTTGAATTGCCAACAAAATCTAATAAATTTTTTTATAATTCAAGAAAGCAACTAGGGTCAAATTCCTATGTTAGTCTATTTGCATTGTCAATATATTTTATCTCATCATTCCCATGACACAATTTTGTCACCTATGAAACCACCTTTGTATAGCTTTGTTCAAATTCATATAGTATTTGGCTATTAGAGTAACTAGCAAAAAATTATTCTAAGAAGCAAATGCTAAATGTTAGTGATATTACTTTTTCAAAAGAATTTTTTTGGTGAAAATACAAATTTTTTAAGTGTATTCCTATATTAAACAACTATCAAATTTGTTAAGCTAACTTTAATAAAATATTTGTCACAAAGTGTTGAGTCTTGATAGTTTGATACAATACCATTAAAATAATAATGAAATTTGAAAATTAGATGCATTCAGCAAGTGGAATTTTTTTTGTGAATTAAATATTTGAATTATATGTAAACCTTGTTGAGTATATAGCATTGACTTCTAAAATTTGAAAAAGTTTGATATTTGGATACTTAAGATTTGAAATGAAAAAAATCTAAATTCAATAAACTTCATATTCTAATTTGGATTTTTAAGGTTTAAAACTCACTACTTTATTCCCTTAAGGACAAAGTGTTTGTATTTCAAACAATAGATAAATGCAAAAACATTCCAAATACGTGAAAATGCATTTTTTCATCTTTCAATTTATTTGAGTTTTTTGTCTTAGTTGTTCTTTAACATCTGTACCATATAGATTTTGAAAACTTGCTTTGCAAATATTCTATAATTCAAGGGCCTAGTTGTTGCAGGGATGCTCAAAAGGAATTTTTTAGTCCTTAGAAGCATACAAAAGACAACTACAAATACTCAATGGATTGTATAAATTAGATAGACTTCCTATTACATTAATGCTAGTTGAAATAGACTTGTTAAAAATCTATATACATGTGAAGTATTTTTAGAATTACACAAAAGCTGCTACTTTGTGATTCAGCGGTGCTATTTCGTGAGCTTGTGAGCATGAGTCTGTGAGCGTAGAGCAGGGATTCTGTGAGCACAGAGTTTAAAAATTTGAAGAAGCATTATAAAACTTAATTTTATTCATTAAAATTGATTCCATCTTAAAATTTGAATCAAAATTTTTTATTTCTAATAAATTTTAGTACCTATTTTGTAGACCTATTACCGTGGACCTATTACCGTGGTTGTGTTGAAATTCGATGAAGATTCTAATTTTCAATCTTACTTAAAAGTATACATTACAAAAATGAAGAACTCAATTGATATGAAAGATGAATAAAGATGGAATTAAGTTAATATAGAGTATTAATTGATCATTATCCTATAGTAATGTAGATCTTTTTGAGGCTTAGGAAAATGTACTAATGATTTTTATTGATGTATTATTATTACAGTTGTTTAGATTTTAGATAGAAAATTTGTTGATAAAAATCTTTGCTACACTAAATTTTATTTTGGTTGATCATGTCTTGTAGCATTATAAATCTTCTCAAGGCCAATAGGAGGGCATCAATTTTTTCCTTCTCAATTTTTAGTCAATGGACTTGTTTAAATTTTAGAAAAAAATTTGTTTGTATGATTTCATTATATATGGAAAGAACTTAGTTGCACCAAATTTCATTTTGTTCATGAGTATCTTATAGTAGCGTAGGTCTTCTTGAAAGTCAATGTAGGCACCTACAAGTTTGTCTTAATGTATCAATAATGGAACTTGTTAAGATTTTTAAAAAAAAAATTTGAATGATAGGGATTACTTTTGTAAAGAATGAACTTTGTTACACAAGATTATTGATTAGTTGACTCATTATCCTCTTGTTCATTCAATAAAGGGATTCATTTCTTCTTTCTTGATGGAATGGTTGTTTATTTATCATCTTAAAACAATACTTGTCAAGCTTTTTTAGATTTTTGTGAATACTCTCCTTGGTCTTGCTTCTTAGTACCCCTCGGCACCGAGAAGAGTCCCATGGCTCCAATAAAATTATTATTACAAAAAAAAAATAAAAAAAGTTTTTTTTTTTTTTTTTTTTTTTTGGTTGGCCGAGAGACTCCCCTCGGTGCCGAGGGGAGTCCCAGAATTGCGGGGGGGGGGGGGGAAGAATTTTTTTAAACTAGAGCTGTGGGATTCCCCTTGGTACATTAGAGGAGATTCGAGGGCAATAGGAGCCTGCGAAAGCCCTATTCCCCGAATTGTTCCCGATCAGTAATTAATTAATTAATTTTTTTCAAAAAAAAAAAAATTCGTCCTGAAATGCAAAAAAAAGTCCAATTTTTTTTTTTTTTTTTCAAAAAAAAATCGGTGACGTGGCACACTCTCGACCACATCAGCACAGGACAGTTCTGCATTCCTGCGGCAGATTCCTGCATTCACAGCTTCAGGAACTCACAGTCTCCCGTTGCCCTTGAATCTCCTCTAATGCTAAGGGGTACTAAGAAGCAAGACTAAGGAGAGTGTTCACAAAAATCTAAGTTTGTGAAATAACCTCATTTGATTTCAAAAAAATTATAATGAGTCACTAATTTATTTTCTTCATAAAATCTAGCAAAGTACAATAAATGGTAAAACAAAGTTATTCAAGGGACCACGGTAATAGGTCCACAATAATAGTTCCACGGTAATAGGCACTAAAATTTATCAAAGTTAATCAAATTTGGCCAAAAGTTTTAGATGGAATCTTCAAAAAATTGTGTAGGCTCGCAGGCTCACAAGCTCACAAGCTCACGCTCACAGGCTCACAAAATAGCAACCCTGACTTCCTTACTATGATTTCGTAATAAAATCAATGCTCAATATTCAAACAAAAAACATAGCTATAGATATCATGACAAGCTCTCTAGAAGCATTGCTAAAAACCTTTTCTCTACAAATCCTAAAGCCTCTAAATGAACAAGTTTAAGTGTACAAAGAGAAATGAAGAGTGTATTAGGGTTTTGTCTCCTTTCCTCCTTCTTTTCTAGTCTAGAGTGCAGAAGGGGAAAGAAAAAAGTTATAGATAGAAAAGTTAATTATTAGTTAAATCCATTTATAAAAGACAAATAACACTTATATATCATGAAGTATGTAGTTTTTCCATTTACTTATTTGGATTGTGAATATAACATTCACGTGTGTGGAAGATTTATAGGTGATTGAAATAAATCTCTTGTAGATTACATTTTTTCTTAAAATTCTACAAATGTTTGTGTGTACTACAAAAACAACAACAACTACCATTACATTTTTTGGCTTGTAGAAGCCATCTATACTAGTTAATCTACCATTGACCTCAAATATTATTTATTATTAAAATTAAAAAATGAAAGTATTATAAATCTCCATACATAAAACTAATTTTCAATGGATACTTTTTATTTTTATAATATAATTTGGGGTACATTCAAGATTTTATTTTTGTAAGTTTTAAATTTTCTTTCAATTCACATAGGCATTAAAATTGAAGGGCCTTTTGTAAGTATTAAAAAAAATACTTGAAATGGTGGTCATGTACATTGGTTGAAAAACGAAAAAAAAACACTATGAGGATTATTGCCAACAAATTCCAAAATGTAAAAACAATTTGGATGAACTTGCCAAATTGTCAATGAAAACGTAATTGTAGACATGTGATATGTAAAAATGTGATATTTTCTATCCAATATGTAGATGAATGTCAAAATTTGGAGCACCATTATAACATTTTATATCGACACTTTGACACTATATTGACACTACATTAAAAAAATAAAACAAGAGAATAAAACTCATTCCAAGGCAGCCCTTTTTTTAAAATTTTTGAGAAAGTGCCAAGATGGCGACCACTAAAAATTTTGTATATCTCCATCCATCCATCGTTTTGACCAAAAAACACTTTTCAATCATATCCATGCACTTCTTCATCCAAATTTGGCGATTTCATCTATGTTTTGAATAAAAATGAAGAATTTCAGGCAAAAAAAGATTACTTTTATTTGGCAAAAAGTAGACATTTATTTTGAAATGGTGCAATCTGACACCATATCGCCCAATAAAAAGGGCTGCTCCGAGAGCATACTCTACTACTCAAAGTGCATGGGCAGGGCAGTGAGAGGCTGAGAGCCATACACTGAGCACAGTGTATGGCTAAGTTAATAAGGTATGGCCACTCCTTTTGAAGCCATACACTCTGCTTAGGGTATATATGGCTCTCAGCCTCTCTGAGCAGCAGTGTGGCCTGGGCCTGGAAGTGAGAGCGACGGGGCCAGGCGCCGAAGGTACTTTTCTGCATGCAAGGGTTGAGAACCGGTCTGGTAAAGGGCGGATCTGGAGGCGGGTGATTGAGGGGGCGGGAGGGCGGGATACTTGCGTGAGTTGTGCGGGTCAGGGCGGCCTGTGCGAGATGTTGTTCCGCTTGAGGTGTGGGGTATTTAGGTTTTGAAACATGAAATGGGGATGTAGTTAGGGTTTCGAGGGTTTCGAGCTCGAGACCGGGATGTTGTTAGGGCTTAAGTGCGTCTTGAGTAGTGTCTCACATCCACTGTCTTTCCTTGTAATCATGGTATTGGTAGTCCGGAATGTCGAAGATTTGTGGATTCGTTCGTTCTTTTAACGTTTGTCGCGTGCACGTTGAGGAATTGTTGTGTTCATCTCATTGATGTCGAGCAGTATAGCGATCTGGGGTTGCTTGTCTGAGGCAGGCACCCGTGGCGTTTTGTGGCAGTCATCAATGTAGTTGTGGATATTCGTGATTCGGCCACGTGCACGCGGCATGACGTTAAAAAAATCGAATGAGATTTCACTCGAACCCTATCTGTGGAAGTACTATTTCGTTTGGAAGTACCATTTTTTGGTATGTGCGATCAGGTGAAGAGCCGCTGTTCATCGGCAAGCATTGTGTGGCGAAGGCCTTGCGAGACATGGTTTCGTTGTGCAATCTGGTCATCCTAAACGGGATAGTTAATTGCAGTGCAAAAGCAAAGTTATCCTTTGGACCTGAGGTGAAGCTATACGCTTGCTAATCCATTTTACTCAACAAGCTATCCATTGCTTGTACTGTTATTTCTTTACTTGGAAAGCTTATAGATTTTCGTCTTTGTTGCAGTCGACCAGTAATAGCAGCCGTGGCTGCTGTGACAGAGAATCTTGCAGGGTTGGTTGAGACTCAGCTTACTTACAATTATCAGAATAATGCGCCAGGCCTGTTTCGCTATGATACGCAAGTTTGAAAAAGTTGCTTTTATGCTAACGAAATCTTGTAGGACCATGCATGGTAGAGCTACTGTATTTGATTCCAAGAAGATTTGTTGCACAGAGTGTTTGGAAGGGACGGAGCCACTCTTGTAGTGTACCATATTTCATTTCGTTACAGCAAAGGCACCACTGTGGACTTCAATGATGTACTCTCCCGTGCTACATTTGATGTAACAGTCAATTTGTTGTCTTCTGCTCTGTCATCTAATACTGTCGTGAACATCCCTCGGATATTTCTCTATTCTGGCAATTTCTGGGCGTCTGAGTTGTGATCTCTAGCAAGTCATCAAGCGATCACTTAAGGAATATTCAAGGAAGATGGTGTAATGAATGAGTGCTATGAAGAAAGAATGCGTCTCATACATATTCTGAAGTTACTATGCATGACTTTTTATGGGACCTCCGGGAGTTTCCGGACGGGGAACTTCGGCGTTCTCCCGGAGGTCGTTCCCAAGCTGCTGCGGAGAATATAGGGTTTGGGTTAAGGTACATTCTTTCTCGAAGATGCAGAATTTAGATGGAGGTTGCTGTGTTTACAGGTACTGAAGTCGGTGGAAAATTTCAGGGCGTTGGCATCAGGGGAGAGAGGGATCGATGACAAGGGGATCAACCTTCACTATGAAAACACTACCTTTCATTGTGTGATGCATGGGTTGCTGGTCTTCGGCGGTGCTGTAATGAGTACGGTGCTGTAACGACAAATTCAGATGGATTTGGTGTGCAACACTCTAGTTCGTCCCGATGACTTCCGCCTCGAAACCTCCATCTGAATTTGTTATAATTAGGTCATTTTGTGTGGGTCATGGTTGCAAACCTTAAGTCGTCTGGTATCGTTGCAATAGATCATTACTTTGAATTGGTCTACACCACCTGTGGAGATGCAGAATTGCACAAGCTGGGATCAAACTAGACTGATGCTCACAACGTCCATGGTTGGAACCGGCGCAGGTGCTTTCTTGAAGGCCCTATCCCTGAGGAGATAGGAAATCTGACGAATCTCTCTTTCTTTTCTGCACAAGGTAACAAATTCAGTGGGGCAATCCCGGCTGGGCTTTGCAACTGTGCAATTGACCACCCTGAACCTTGGAAACAATTCCCTCACAGGACGAATCCCTCCCAGATAGGGACACTCGTCAACCTAGAGTACTTGGGACTTTCTCATAACCTTCTTGCAGGGCAAATCCCCATTGAAATTTGCACTGATTTCCAGGTGGTCTCTATTCCTACTTCAAGTTCTCTGCAGCATCAGGATCTTAGCGGTGACTGTGCGGTACAAGTAGACCGCATTCTGGCAGGAATCCACTTCACAGGTTCTCTGCCCCGTGAGCTCGCCAAGCTTTCAAACTTAAGATCATTCGATGTTTCATGTAATAATTTGAATTGCACTATCCCAAATGAATTTGGCGAGTTACGTAAGCTTCAAGGTCTCAACCTGGCCTACAATCATCTGACGGGGACCATACCCTTGACGTTCGGATACACTAGCAGCCTGGTGAAGCTCAACCTAACAGGGAATCAATTGACAGGATCGTCGCCTCCAGGTATTGGAAACCTGATTCAACTTTCTCACTTGGATGTCAGTAACAACCGACTATTTGGTGAAGTTCCGAACTCCATGGCTAGAATGGTTTCCATGGGTGATTTGGACTTGTGGTAAACGGTTCAATAGAAGCATCAGCGGTGTCTGGTCCGAAAGCGTCATGTGGCATCAGTCACCGGTGGTATCCCTTCTTCTGTCGGCAACTTCACTGAGCTATCATTTCTGGATCTTAGCAACAATCACTTCTCTGGCAGAATTCCTAGTGAATTCGGGAGCCTCAAGAAGCTTGAGCACGTCGACCTTTCGAACAATGACCTGCAAGGTGAATTTTCTGCGAGTTTGTGTGCCTTCCAAGTCTCTTTTGTTCCTCAATATATCCAGCAACAGGATTTCTGGGCGCATTCCCAACAGTGGGATTTGCAAGAGACTCAATCCATCCTCAGTTTTTGGGAATGCAAGGCTTTGCGGGGAAGGTAGTGGAAGATGGTGTGCACCTACATCCGAAGGTGCTGGCAGTAATATCAGTAGGGGAGAGATCTTGGGCATTGTAGTTGGATGCACAATTATCGTTCTGAGTTTCGCTGGTCAAGACGACGGCGACGACGTAATGGAGTACCAAGGGATGCTGAGAAAGTAAAGTTGAATATAATTTCAGATGCTGATACTTGTTCGACCATGAGCAAATTCAAAGAGCCCCTGAGCATCAACATTGCGATGTTTGAGAGGCCTTTAATGGCGCCTCACATTGGCTGGCATACTGCATGCCTTTAATAACTTTTGCAAAATGAAGATCATCGGAGATGGCGGGTTTGGTACCGTGTACAAGGCAGTCCTATCTGATGGAAGAGTAGTGGCCATAAAGAAACTGGGAGCTTCTACCACCCAAGGGGACCGAGAGCAGCGAAATTAAAATTGGCTAATTTGCGCTGCGTATCTACCAAAATAATTGGTGCGCGAAATGTACATTGTGAATTTTTGTTTCAAAAACAAGATTTGAGTCGAATTGCACAGGAATGTCTCTGGGAATTTGCAAATCTTCGTATGCCTTCGGTGCCGCAGGAGCTGACACGTGCTCCCTCCTGGTTCGCCAGTGGCATTGGCGCGATCTCCGCCGTTGCCTTGTACGCGAGCGGCGCAATCAGAGCCGTCCAAGTCGCACGAGGGTTTTGGGAGGGCTTCTCCTTCTCCTTCCTGCCATTCGCTGCTCCTGCTCTTGAGTTTCTGTCAATTTCGCATTAACTCCTGCAGCTCCGATGCCTCCGTCTTGAATGCTGATTCTCGGATTCATTCCACGCATTGAATTGTTGATTCCGCGCTTGAGTTTTGAATTCTAGGGCGCCATTGCACCGGTTCTCGGCTGTTGTGAATTGTGGAGAATTGGAGATTTGGAGGCGCGCATCTCCTTCTTGCATTCACTGCAATCTCGAATTGGTGGGCGACTGGGCTACTGGGCTGTCTGAGACTCTGAGTGTCTGGCGAATTGGAGAGAGTCGTTGGCGCCTTGGCGGAGCCGCGGAGGGAGTGAGAGGCGGGAGGATTTTGCAAGCGGGCGTGGGATATAAGGATGTCCTTCCTGCCCTCCCCAAACCACCTGTTTCCAATTTGCTTCACTCTTGTCTTGCACTTGTGCTTGTGTGCCTCGGGAGTATTTTGTGCTTGTGTGCTTCCAGCGTATTTTGTGATTCATTGCGCGCTCCTTCGTCCTCCGATTTCAATTGTCCGTTTTCCTTGTCTTGCTATTGTTTCTATCCTTCTTGTGCATTAGTGCTTTCAATGTATTGGCATTTTCGTCATTGCAATTTGTTTCTTGGTCATTGGAATCAGTGGAGTCTTCTGGTCTTGAGTTTTGTACTTGTTGGTGCTGTGCAGGTCCCGATCTTCTGATGGCTCCACGGTTGAAGCTTCCAGACAACTTTAAGGTGCGCTGCTTCGGATCAAGCCGCAACAACAATGGAGTCGGAGTTTACTTACCGCCCAAGCCCCACTCGTACGATGATGTGCCAATCGATGAGTCTGGGCGCGAGGTGACCCACATTTCGGAAACTCGGCTGTCCCAGTCGCTTCCTCGACCTGTTGATCGCGATCCTCCCTCTGAAGACACCGTTTTCTCTCCTGGAGGTTCCGATCTGGCACCTGCGTCACTTAGCGATGGCGATGCAACCGAGAAGAGGAAGAATGGAGGGCAGCCTGCAAATTTGCGCAAGAGGCGGAAGACTGCGCCAGCCACGATCACTCGCAGATGGCAAGAAGTCTGGGCATGTCGCTTCCCATGGGCTGACGGGCAATTCGACTTGAACGGCGACTTGTGCGGCGTTGTTTGCCAGAGTTGCACCTCAGTGACGGGAAGAAGAAAGGTGATGGTCCCGAAATTAGACAATCTCGAGAAGCATGAGGGCAAGCGTACGTGCCAGGAGGATGGTGTGCCGTTGCCACATTTGAAGAAAGGCGATACTTTTGTGAAGATGGACTGCAAGCACCGTAAGCTCTCCAAACTTTGGGCTGGTAAGAAGAGCGTCACTGTCGCTGAGCAGCTCGCTGCGGGGCTGGAGGGTGAGTTGAAAAGAAAGGGAGTACAATTTTCTGCCCTTTTCCAAATTCTAACTCATGGTCGTCCGATGTGTGACTACGAGAGAGAGCAACACTTATTGCGGCATTTGAAGGTTAAGAATTTGCCTAGAAAACACTGGTCCGAGAGCACTGGCTGGGAGATGAGTGAACATGTCCATGAATCCATACTTTCTGCTTTGAGAGATGTTGTGCAGTCTGCAAAGTATATTTCTCTAAGTGCTGATGAAGTTACTGCTGTTGACAATACTTCTTGGGTTGGTGTCCATGTTTATGCCATGGAAAACTGGGAACGAAAACCTCACTTGTTGCACTTGTCCTGTGTCACAGAAGGTGGCACTGCCGATCAGCTTACTAACGTGATAATGTGTGCTTTGTTACATGAGGGAGGTCTTTCCCATGAGCAGATCGCTTCAAAATTGATATGCTTTGGGGCCGATGGGGTAAGTACGTTCCAAGGGCCTAAAACGGGTGTCACAGCTCAAATTCGAGCAAAATGGGCCCCATTCTCTTTGGGCGCCAGTTGTGTGAGTCACAGACTCAATTTGGTCGTTGAGACACTTTCGAAGTATCCGATGGTCTCTCGCTTAGAGGGACTGTTTCAGATGGTCTATTCCTATTTCTGTCGCAGCAATAAGCGACACACTGAGCTGCAGAAGCTGGCGAATCTCATGGAAACTAAGGGTTTGAAAATGTTGAGGAACGTTGAGACACGCTGGATATCCATGAGGAGTCCAGCACAACGCATTGTTTCTGAATACCGCACTCTTCTCTTGAAGATGGGCTTGGACATGACCGGAGGGCCTGGCGTGAAACCTTGCAATGCCGCTGGAGATAACTTTGATCTGTTGTGTGATATCAAAGTGCTCCTGTCCTTAACCTGCTTTGTGCCGCTGGTCAATGCAGTGCATTGTCTCATGAAGCTCTCACAGAGCAGAGACATATTCATCTGCGATTTTATGCAGGCAATCAAAGTTTGCCAAAGTGATTTGGCTCGGTTGTTCATTGATCCCTCCAGCGCTTTCAGCAAAGAGGACTTCTTGACATACAATGAACTCATTTCATTGCAATGCAATGAGATACCCATGCACTGGAAGTTTTGTCCTGGCGATTCGGGCATAGCACATTTGTGCTTCAATTTGGGCTCCACTGGTGTTTATGCACGCTGCTTCGATAAGCAGACGGGTGAAAAGATTTTCGTCACCCAACAGGACTTCTATCGTGTCCAGGACACGATCCAGCGCCAGTTCGGAGGTAATTCTTTTTCCTTCGGTTTATTTCTTGTTTTGATCCTATGCTTTGATTTGTATGCTGGCTTTTGAGTTTTTTCAGATGTTGACATGGCCTGGTTCTTGTTTCATTTCTGTGTTGGCTTTAGATTTGCTTTACATGTCTGGGGCTCTGGGCTGGTTGCTTTAAATGAAATGGCGGTTGCTTGTTTGGTACTTAGGCCAATTCTTTAAGATCCCCATTTTTTTTGTCGAGTTGATTTGCTTTCTGCAGTTGCTGCACCTGAGTGTCCGCACAAGCCTTGAATGTCTGCTGAATTGAAGAGTTACTGACCTGCTCTCGTGGCTTTGTACAGACTACCGAAACTGACTTTGAAATTTGCATCGTTGCTTGCAGCTGATCTGGCCATGTGAAACTCACTTGCTGAATTTCCGTGTGTGTTTGCCTTTTGATGGCACAGATATAGCTCAGTCTTTGTGCACAGAGCTAGAACGCAGATTTCCGCAGCAAGAGCTGTTAGATGCGTTTGGGATAATCTATCCCCAGTACTGGATGCAAGATGGGGCTGAGGCAAGCTTTCCCAAGCATTTGGCGGTTCTCAAGGATTTTTACTGTCATGCTCGGTTGGTGAATGGAGGGCAGCCTTTGTATGAAGGCGGCCATCCTCATACAGCCTCTGAAATCCTGTCTGCTTCTAACTTGGACTTGCAACAAGGTTTGTTCAAGGTTACAATGCGGGCAAACTGTGAGGCCGCATGTTCTCAGCCTTTGGATATTAATCCCGTGATTAAACTGTGGCGCAGGCTCTCTCAATCACGTCATTTGTGCAAACTTATCTCAGAGTATTTCAAACTTGCTGAGATAGGCTGCTGTATGGTTCTGGGTTCTGTAGAGGATGAGAGATGTTTCTCAACTTTGAAGTTTTTGAAATCATGTCATAGAAACAGGCTGGGGAAGCACCTGCCGTTGGTTGTGCGGATGTTTGGGCAGAAATACTTTTCTCTGGAGACTTTTCCTTACAAGGAATGTATCAATTCCTGGAGAAGTGCCGTGAAGGTTGGGAGGCAAGGAGATCTGTGAATAGTTGACAAAGGTTTAGTATCCTTTTCTCAGTGTTCCTGGATTTGAGTTTCCTTAGTTTTCATGAGATGAGCTGGCTTTGCTGTTCAATCCATTGGTATTGGGGTGGCGGTCTGGCGTTTTGTGGGTATTGTTATATCCCTTAACTTCCAAAAACACCTGCACTCCATCGATTGCAAGCTGGGAGGTCGTTCGGTGCAAGCTGGGAGCTGCCGCAAGTGGACGTTCGGTGAAGAAGGTTGTTTTTTGTGGAAGCTGACGGTGGGCGACCGTGGAGCTGTAGCTGTGAAGGATCTGGTTTTTTGAAACTAACCCTACTAATGTGGCTTGTTTTCTTGTGTGCAGAACACTGGCACTGCAATTGGGCAGTCTTGCTTTGTGCAAGAAGGGTTCAACTCCCTTGCCAGTGAAATCATTCCAGGGTCCAAACAATAAACAATTTTCCAAAGGAATACTTTAACATTCAAATCATTTTACATTTGCATAAGTTCTCTCTCAGTGTTGGTGTCGTAGCAGTGGCAGCAGTTAACCACACCGAAATCAAAATCAAAATCCATCTGTTTGATTACATAAAACTTCCAGATCAAAAATATAGCCGGAAGACAATTCCAAAATGTCTGGTTCGCATTTTCAATCACTTGAGAAGCTCAACAAGAGCCAGATGTTAAACCCTAAACTATTTCAAAGTTCGCAAATTTCCTTCTATAAAAAAAAAATGGGGAGTTCAATTGCCCCTTTTTAACTCATATTTTAGTTACCTGTTTCCACAAAAAAAAATACCAGTCGCGGTTATAGCGAACCTTTGTCACGGCCATAGCCACCCCTGCGAAGTCAGGAAAGCTGTTCTGGGAACGCTGACCGAGAGTTTTTGGCAGAGATGGAAACCTTGGGAAAAGTGAAGCCACCAAAACCTGGTTCCTCTCTTAGGATACTGCTCCTTTGCTGAGGAAAAGTTGCTAGTATACGATTACATGGTGAATGGAAGCCTAGATATCTGGCTACGAAATAGAGCTGACGCACTGGAAATTTTCGACTGGAGCAAACGCTTTAAGATTGCAATGGGGTCAGCAAGGGGAATTACATTCCTGCATCATGGATTCATTCCTCATATTATTCAGAGACATCAAAGCAAAGCAACATATTGCTGGATGAGGATTTCGAGCCCAAGGTTGCGGATTTCGGACTGGCGAGATTGATCAGTGCTTACGAAACGCATGTGAGCACTGCTATTGCCGGTACCTGTGGATACATCCCCCCAGAATATGGGCACTGCTGGAGGGCCACAACTCGTGGTGATGCCTACAGTTATGGGGTGATCCTCTTGGAGCTTCTGACAGGCAAGGAGCCAACTGGCAAAGAATTTGACAATATTCAGGGCGGAAATCTCGTTGGGTTTGTAAGACAGATGATCAAGGAGGGCAATGGTCCCGAGGCTCTAGATCATGTCTTGGCCAATGGGCCTTCGAAAAATGCCATGCTATCGGTGCTGCTTATCGCCAACATGTGTACCGCTGAGGATCCCGTTCGAAGACCGACAATGCAGCAGGTGGTACAGATGCTCAAGGATATTGAATCGGGGTCTCAGTTTTCAACCTCGAGCAATTTGTAAATTTTGTGAGGTACGTGTAGATTCAAAGCCATCAAGGGTATCTTTTTTCAAGGTTTGACTGTTAATCCTTAAGAGAGACAGTGTCCATTGTAAATCTCAATGATATTTTTGAAGACAGTTTCATGATTCCAAGATTGAGTCCAAGCAACCGTGCGCGCAACAAACGTACGTCATTCAGCAATATCGGTTTTTCCATTGCATGCAGGACTCAATCGTGTTTGACATCAAGACGTCCAGTTACTAAGCCTTCGAAATAGTAGAGCCATGTCTCCCTTTTCTGTCTCTCACTTCGTGGATTGCTTTGCAGGAGCAGCAGCTGACTCTCGGTTGCTCGTTGTTTGTGTCATTTGTACGCGAGAGACTCTGAAGTCAATATTGTAGAAAAAATCTGAAACGAAAGGACGAGACATCAATATGCCCGACTGTGGTAAGTGCTTGTGGACACATAGAAGTGCTTTAAATTCTTTGTGATACATTAATTCATTTCAGCCAATTACTCTCGATTGTTGACACGACAAGGAGATGATGAGGTAGTACATGTTTTTCGAAAACAACCTCGGCATGAATTTTGAGGACAGAGCTAATCAAGATTGTTCTTTCTAACCCGTTAGCCAAGTATGCCCTCTAGACAATGTAGACGAGACTATTTGTACTACCTTCCTGGTGGGAGAATCCCCATTAGTGTACCAACTCTGACAAGTAAATGGTATAACTGGAGAGGATGCGCTGTGATTCTTATGTTGAGAAAAATACTATCTTAATTCCAGTACCTATGTTAACAACTTTGGGCAATGTCAATGCTCTTTCATGTGCAGGTGTGCGCAATGGGAGGCCTGTGCTTCTGTAATGACGAGGATAATATTTAAGGCTTTCATATGCTGCAGAAATGGATTCGAGGTTCACGTATTTGAAGTTCAGCCATCACGATTAGTATAGCTATGTCTGCAAAGTGAATCAGTTTAGTCAGCTGATTGAGTTGAGGTAACTGCGAATTTGTACATTAATGCTCTTTCTTTTTGATGGAACACTTGGTTTCCAATCCTTAGTCCAACAAATCAACCTTAACCAGAAGTAATTACACTGTTATTGCTTATGTTTTGGTCTCAACTATCCCTGTTTAATACAATTGGAAACGTACTGTATTTAGCCTGGAAGATTACCGATAGTCTACCACGCTCTCTTGGCATTTAATTATGCCGGGGGCCTTCGTGCATTTGTTATGGCAACCACTTCGTAATTCTTTATTTCTGCCTTGAAAACAGTAGAATGAGTCAAGCACTCGTTGATTCTTCTTACCATACCTTTGATTGTATGGTAGGTGGCTGGAATTCAGACCCTCCTCTTCAAATGGACCCTAGCTGGCTTTGAAATGGATGTGAGCTTGTCCTGTAATGGACTCCTAGTTGTGTCAGAGCTTTGCAAGGGTTCTTTAATGGTTGGTTTAAGAGCCATAGTGGATTCGTTTTTAATTTAGTGAATAGCCATTCATTCAATAATTTCAAAATAAGATTTGATGGACCAACCACCTTCTTAAGTGTACTACAAAATCTGAAATTATTGAAAGATTTGTTCTTTCCTTTAAGATTTAGGAAGGATCACATTTAGAAACCTTCTCTATCCATTTAAGCATACCACAATGTTTGTTTATGGTAATGCCATATCTTTTTTCACACCACATATGAGTGGATTTTACAAGGGCTACATGTCACAAATAGGTACCTACTACAGAAATCTTTGAAAATTCATAACTAATTCCAAAATGCTTCAAAAAATATGAAACCACTTGTGTTACATTCAGCATCCATTTTTCTTTCTCTGAAAAATTAGCTAAAAATATTCATGTTCATGCAAACCTATGAAAAGGCAGACCAGCCCTTAAAGTGTCGCTTTTAGAGCCATCTACCCTATCACAATTTTATGGGCAAGATTCTAATAGACTTAACCCTTTAGGTCTCCAGCGTGTTTTTCCGGCATAAAAAATATTTTGCAAATTTGAAATTTTATCTATTTATTTATTTTTCCCTCGTAACTCATGGTTAAATGTGACATACTAATCAAAAGGTTGAATCACACATGCTGTTAGTAAAAATTTAGGTGCATTTAAGGGCGGTTGGTTAGATAGAATGTCCCTATTGGGCCTCTTTCAAGGCAAGAACAAGATGCGGGCAGATCAAGGGGCTGCTCCACAACCTTATGAGGACCCATCAATCTACTTCTGATTTTGATTTAAATTTGATTTTTTCAATGCTATTGAACACAAGATTTTCAATAAGGAAATTGAAGCAATGATGTGAGATTTGAGCCACATATTCACTTGAGACTCATAGCCAATCTTGTGTCAAGATGGGTAAGGAGAGAAACTCTTTATACTAGTGGAGTAGTGGTGGGTGAAACAAACCATGTGGGATATGTGATTTAGGAGAAAAAAGAGCTCCTCCATTCATGGTTGTGGAATGTAGGAATTGTGATGAAAGTCAAATTTCAGACCTCATTTAGACATAGTAGACTATATTTTTTCAAAAAACTTGAAGCTAAGAAAGTTGGGAAATCAAGTACACTTTTACCTCCAAAAATCCGTTTGAGATTTCAATACTCCACATAAAAGTTATGGACAAATTTCAGAGGAGGTGTTTGAAAATGTCCCCAAAAAATGTCCTTTCCACACACACCTCTAGAATTTGTCGAGAACCCTTACATGAGGCTTCAAAACCTCAAGTGGATTTTTAGGGATAAATGTTAGCTTGCTTCTCTAACTTCTTTTAGTTCTATTTTATTTTTTGGAAGAAGCTATTATACAATGCCCAAATGAAGTCTAAAATTCAACTTCAAGCACAATTCTTGCGTTTCGACTTAACCATTAGTACCTTCATTTTTTATGAATAAAATTGAAAAGTGTTGAAAATCGTACAATCTTAGAGGTATAGAATTTTCTTTTTGAATAAGTGAACCCAATTGTGATTCTTTTCTTAACCCCTAAAGGACCATGACTATGTTTTCACTAAAACCGCTCCAAAACTACCACTTCTAATACATGTATCAAAACTTAGAAACAAAATTTTTTTTGACACATATAACCGTTAGATTTTATAGTAAATTTTTTTGAAAGGATGAGGAAAAAATTTCAAAATTTTCCACCATGTAGATTGCAAGATTTTAGTGTTTGAAGGTACAAAAAGCCTCTTTTTACCACTACGAAAATTCGGGCAACTTTACTTCATAAGGTCACATTTGTAAGAAAAAAAGTCCAAATTGGTTTCAACTCTTTGAATTCATCCTTAAAGGCAAGTTGTCTAAATTCTCAAAAAAATTCAAATCATTTGGAATTACACAACATATAGGAAAAAAATAGTAAGAAGTAGAAAATGAGCTAAAATACAAAATTATAAACAATTAATTTATGGAATTGAAAATGCCAATCCCAGTGGTTAAAATGTTGTAATAAAAAATCTATACCTACGTCTTTTATTTTTTTCAAAAAATATTTAAAATTGAATCAAATAAAGGATTTCAAACTTCTTTTTTGTAATGTAGAGATTCTATAACTAGCCACAAGCTACCCCAAACTGAAACTCCTCATAACTTTTGATTCATTGATTGAAATGAAAAGATTCAAAGCTTTAAACTTAGATAAAAATCTAATAAATCATTTTTTCTTAAATATTTAAGAAATCATTTTTAAAGAAGTTTTTTTTCTGACCAGACTGCCCACCAAACAAAGAAAGTGACATATCATGCCATAAATTCTTAATCATGTATTCAAAAGATATGAAAACTATTGGTTTTTAAAGCTACTCCTTGAGTACACATTGTGTAAAAATTTCAAAGAAAAAAAATAAAAACTTCATTTGTAGTGAGCTTCCCAAAATTGCTATATTGCCAAAAAATGTAGTTTGGTCCTTTAGGGGTTAAGGTGATACTTTTTACAAATTCCTATCTAATTTGTACAATCTTGTTGTAGGAACACTAATTTTTTAGCATTGTGAAAATTCATAATTTATTCATACGTTGTGTAAAACAAAATGCATTTTTGGAGATTTTAGAGTATTCTACTAACTTTCACTAAAATCCTACAAGAGTTTGGTAGTTTCTTTATACAAACAATGTGCAATTGCATGTTCAATCATATATATGTGTAGTTACTTTATGAGAATCTAAGTAGTGATGTTTTTATTCTCAACATATATAAAAAATATATGTGTAATAAATGCATAAGTTTTGTCAATCACAACAAACTTTCATTCAAGCAATGAAAAAAATTGTAATTTTGAAGTACGTGAAAGTTATGTGTTTTTTAATTGATTTGAAAAATACTAATCATTAAAGATATTAGAAACTTGATATGAATATTTTCTAATCATGAATTTGAACATTAAACAAAGTAAGAATGTCAAAAAAGTTGTACAATATTATATATTATTAATAGCACATGTAGGTGTGGTCTAAATTGATAATACTCGACCACTAACATTGTACCATATTCAACACTTCTCAATTTTGTTTATAGAAAATGAAGCCATTTATAGTTACACCTCAAATTTTGCTTCCCCCTTGTTTCATTGTTGTTTCAACATTTAGTGCATTACTGCACTTTTTCAAAGATGTTTTTACAACTAAAAATTAGTCTAATGTTATTTGAAACAACAATGGAATATTTTATTATGTTCACCTAATGATTAAATGTATAATAAAAGTTAAATTGTCTTAACATCATATCATCAATAGATAATTAAATTTCAAATCAATACATATTTCATACCTTTTCATAAGAAGTTCCATTTCTTATAAGATACCCTCTATGTGATAAGAGCTCCAACATATTTTGACATCCTACTAAACAAAAAGGATTATTGTGTATACAATACCCTCCATATACAAATCTAGTAAATAAATAAATAAATACTTGCATCACAATATAATATTCAAATCCAATCTAATTAGCTTGAGAGAGGAAATAGTCTCTTTCTACATCCTCAAGTAATTGGAATTTTGGATATTGACAAGTTTTTTTATCATCATTAATCTATCATCAAGTGCTTGCAATACATAAGGGATGAACAATTGGTATAAGATATCCACCAACATTTCAAAAATACAAATATTGTTTTGATGTAGACTATCAACATCAATTGAAAGGTATGAATTATAAAAGGGTATTATTCCTTCATCAAAACCCCAAAGCTTTCTTTGTCACAATTTTGAGAGCAATTTTATTCCAAAAGAATTAAAATTTGACAGAATTCTTGGATTAACATTTCAACATTTCAACTTGAGATCATGAATTGATTAAAATAGAACAAGCCCTTACAAGCACAAAATGAGGAGACCATTTTTTTTTAAGTCTTGAGAAACCCTTGTAGAAGATAATTTTTAAGAATTCAACCATGAATAATTGTTGATCCAATATTCTACACCACCATATTGAAAATGTGAAACAATACCTTTGAATAATTGTTGATTCAATATTCTACAACACCATATTAAAAATGTTGAAACAATACCTTAGAATAATTGTGAATTTAGTATTCCTACATCACCATATTCAAATTATTGACACAATACTTTTGATTCACAACATTGATTCAATATAACTTGTGTAATTGCTCAGACAACCTCAATGTCTACTTTGTGATTGTCATATTGTTTCAATGATGGCGAAATATTGATTTAAAGTTCTTAAGAATTTGAGATGTAACTTGAAACGCAAGAATTGTGTTGAATTTTAGACTTCATTTGGGCATTGTATAATAGCTTCTTCCAAAAAATAAAATAGAACTAAAAGAAGTTAGAGAAGCAAGCTAACATTTATCCCTAAAAATCCACTTGAGGTTTTGAAGCCTCATGTAAGGGTTCTCGACAAATTCTAGAGGTGTGTGTGGAAAGGACATTTTTTGGGGACATTTTCAAACACCTCCTCTGAAATTTGTCCATAACTTTTATGTGGAGTATTGAAATCTCAAACGGATTTTTGGAGGTAAAAGTGTACTTGATTTCCCAACTTTCTTAGCTTCAAGTTTTTTGAAAAAATATAGTCTACTATGTCTAAATGAGGTCTGAAATTTGACTTTCATCACAATTCCTACATTCCACAACCATGAATGGAGGAGCTCTTTTTTCTCCTAAATCACATATCCCACATGGTTTGTTTCACCCACCACTACTCCACTAGTATAAAGAGTTTCTCTCCTTACCCATCTTGACACAAGATTGGCTATGAGTCTCAAGTGAATATGTGGCTCAAATCTCACATCATTGCTTCAATTTCCTTATTGAAAATCTTGTGTTCAATAGCATTGAAAAAATCAAATTTAAATCAAAATCAGAAGTAGATTGATGGGTCCTCATAAGGTTGTGGAGCAGCCCCTTGATCTGCCCGCATCTTGTTCTTGCCTTGAAAGAGGCCCAATAGGGACATTCTATCTAACCAACCGCCCTTAAATGCACCTAAATTTTTACTAACAGCAGGTGCGATTCGACCTAAGGTAGGTACATCCAAAATGGCACCTGACCTTAAAGCGCCTTGTACAACTTGCATACATTTTCAAAATCAGTCATGTACCCAAACTGTAGATGGCACTTTCAAAAATACACTTTGACTGTTAATAACTTTTGCATATGGTATCCAAATCCACTGTTCTTTGGTGCGTTGGAACATGCTTTCACTCACCAACAAGACTGTAAAAAAAATCTGAACAACATAATAACAGGAACTAGGCACAGTATGAATAACTAGTGCTTTTCGGTGTACCTACCTTAAAGTGAATTGGATCAGGCTTTTGTGTTAAAGAAATGACCATGATTCACCACATAAGTTAGAAGGCTCTTAAATGGGGCGGGTTCTAAAATGGTACCCTATCTTAAATGTACAGTAGTTGTACATGTTGCTTTTTCATAGCCTTCAACAGTGTATTGACAGTGTACATTGTAGCTAGGGCACCATTTTACAGCCCTATGCCCTTTCACTACAAGAGAAAGGGGTGTTTTAAGTAGTGTCCTAGACATCACATCTTTTCAGTATTGTCTTTTAAGTAAGTTTTTAAGTAAAATTTTACTAAAAAGACTGTCTTTTTAGTAAAATTTTACTTAAAAACTTACTTAAAAGACAATACTTAAAAGACGTGATGTCTAGGACACTACTTAAAACACCCCTTTCTCTTATAGTGTTTCAACTTCAAATTTTGATAACTAATTCAAAAAACCTCAGAAAAATATGAAACGACTTGGGTTAGATGTCAATTCTACTTGTTTTTCAAGGAAAATTTATTGAAAAATATTTCTAGAGGTTTTACCTCCCTGAAATTCTGTTTCAGCCCTTAGATGGTCCATTATAGGACCTCTTACCTTAGAATGCAAGAATTTTTAGTAGAATCACTGCTTTCAAAAGAAGAAGTTATTTTTGCCTTGATGGACCTTACCAAACATTAAATAACCATGTCTGTAGAAACATCTTTCATCAATTATTTCTTTTTTGCAATAACTATTGCAAGACTTCTATGTACTGAATCCTAATACCCTCTACATGCAATTTACTTTTCAAGATTAGATTTTTCCATGACATTGTGTATACAAAAAAATAGTGACTCTAAATTTTGATATATTTTCAACCAATTTTGTTTAGTTTTAGATACTTCAAAAACCACTTTCGGGTGACATGGAATTCAAAGGGCTAACTTGTAAGAATTAAAAAGTCAAAAAATTGTTTGATGAATCACTTTAACATTAGTAATAAAATAATGACAAATGCATACATTCATCTAGTCAATAGATATTAGATATTTGAATGGGTGATGAATACTAGGGGTCCATTGTTTTAGGATTAAGATAAAAACAACCAATTCCATGATTTCCATCACCTTTAGTATTGAATATATAAATCTTATTTTAATACCATGTGTAAAATCTACATTGATAAATTATATGAACTCCTAAAGATCTTTCATGTTTAGAAGCCCAAAATTGCTTCAAATTATTTATCTCCAAATCAAAGCTAAAATCTTCAACTATATTCATTTTTTAACAAATCTACTTCTAGGTTCCTTTAGTTTGGTTAATTTTTTCAAATAAACCATTCTACATTTTTAGAATGAATATATATCTGACCACCAATCAATGTCTAAACTTCAAAATGTAGCTCTCCCTAAGGTGAAATTTTGTTTTTGACCATATTTAGAAAAAACAAACATATGTCTTGTAACTTATGCATTTTAGTCAATATGTTGGAAATGGGTTGAGAATGTACATGAAAATATTTGACCCAAAAAATATCATATTCATCTTAAATAAACAAATTTTATAGCAATTTTAGAATTGTTACTCCAAAGGGTAAGAGTGCTTTAATAAACAATGGTTGTAGTTTTTCTTAAATTGAAATTTTTTTAAATTGAGTGTAAATGACAACTTTATATTGTTCAAATGTTTTTTAATAGATATAAATCTATGTAATTAAAAAAAAATTAGTTTTCAAAATTAACTTTCATGTTGCTTTGACATTGAATTGAAAAAATCCTTCTAACTTTTAATATATTTATTAGTTCTAATCATAAGAAACAAAATTCATACATAGATTATAATCAATAGTGTCAATTTTAAAATTTTCATGCCAAAATTGTAGATTATGAAGTCAATAGAGCCTCCCCAAGTTCTCTGAAAGACCAAAGTAGACTCCTAAGTCCTTTAGGGGTTAAGCAAACATTTGAAGAAAGTTTAGCTTGTCCTCCACACTAAATATTTATTTAGCATTTGCGATTTTAGGTCTAAATTTGGATGAACCTTTATATATGTTTTAATATAAATTCTTTACTATTAATCTTCAAAGACCTTAGAGTTCAATATAGCTTATAAATGATTTTAGACTTATAAAATGTCATCAAGCCAATGATATTGTTCCATCCTTTTCCAAGATATCCAAAATGTGTCTACTCAATATGATATTAGAAACTCTCTCTTTGAGAAGTTATTGTAGTAAACTTGCCAATTCAATCACTAAATAAATGAAATTCAAATCTTTCTCCACAATATTACAAAAACTTCCATGTTCTAAAACTTATCAAGATTGTTAAAGGTCATGTTAAGATTTACTTTCAAAAATTAGAAAACAAACATGTTTCTTTTTGCAAACTTCACTCCAATTTGAAAGTAACAAGCCTAAAATCTTGCCAAAAAAACTTACAGCCCTTCACTATACAATGTATGGTGATTGTGTGGTGCTATGAAACCAAAGTGCCATAGTGTTTGGTTATTGTTTGGTGAAAGAAGTCATTTTCTGGTGATTGGAATTGTTTGGTAAACATCGTGTGTATTCTAATTTCTCTACAAAATAAGATGTTTGTAATGTTGATCCACTTCTAGTTTCTTGCTTTTGATCTCAAGTTTAGGCATCAAAATAATCTCTAGACTTAAAGGGAGAGACAAGATGGGGTGAGGAAAAAGAAAAGTAGACATTCACAATAAGATAAAATAGCCCCTTGCAATCAAATGACCTATTGTCATCACATAGAAGATGAATGCATCATGGATTTTTTTAGTATGTGAGATTTTGATCACAATCAATGTCTTATATGACAGTAGTGTAGTGATTAGTGACCTTATTAGAAACTTCTTACTTTTCAGTGTGAAGCTCATTGTAAGGATTGACTTTGTAGGCCTTGTATATTAGAAAATATTGTGACTTCATTAGGTGATAAGATGGGCATTATGGATTCAGATTTTGTTGGTTCTAGGATAGTCTACAAACTATTTTGGGCCACAATGCACTGAACACTTCAAAAATTCCTAGTAAATTCAGATTTTGTTAAAAAATATAATTTCAATTGCACTTGTTTCTTACACTTGTCTCTCTAGAAAAAACATTGAAAAATACCATCAAAAAATTGATGCCATACTCCAAATTCTAACTACACTAGGTTGTTTTATCTTAATCCAATGGCAATGAGAGCAAGGTTGCTAGTAGGCAACTTGTAAGCACGATCTTATGGCTAGTTATACAAAAAAACAAAATATTAATTCTTTGCAATAGAAATGGTAGTTATGAAGAATTTGATGGAAGAATGACCTTGAGACTTCAAGGGATAAATGCAAATATTAGAAACCTATTTAATCAAAGTATATGAAATTACTTCTATATATTTTGGCAAGATAAGCTGAAAGAAAACAACTTTTGTATTATTTTCTCTTTGCAATAGAAACTAGTGTGTTGTCCAATGTACTATTGCCACTACCAAAATAAAAATCAAAGTTATTTTGGTTTAGGGTTTTCCTTGCAAAGAGTTTTCCAATGATATTAAAAATGTTATATTACAAGAAAATTAGAGCCTTGTAGAGGGCTGTTCCAAATTCAACAAATATACAAATATAATAAATTTTAAAAAACATTAACCAAAAGTTTAACATGGTTCAACAATTCATTTTAACTAGGAGGATTTTGTATGAGCCAGTTTTTACTAGTCTGGTCTAATAAATATTAGATTTGCTCATTTCTGGACAAAAAGCAACATTCCTATAGCTTGAAATTTTCTTTTAATGCATAAGGATATATGGTCCAAGAGATCCCATCACATCAAATAAATAGAACAACCTAACTTTGAACATCAACTACTATAGTGAACCTTGTATTGTTGGGTGATTGCAAGAAAGGGTGACCAATTTCCTAGTCACAATTGAAACCAATTTCTTGTTTTTTGCTATAACTTTTGAATGAATATGAAATTTTTACTGAACATGTCTCACTTTATGGTAATTAGATCCCTTTTTTTCAGAAATTAATAAAAATAATTTTATATTTAAAAATTGTTTTTGTTAATTTGTCACAAGTTGACATTTAGGGGTTTTCACTACGTTATGAGTCACTAAATTTAATGATCTAGAGCTCAAACTTTCATGGTCTATTTGAATAATAGAGGAGCATATATCTACCAAAGGAAATTTGAAAATTCATTATTTCATGTCCTCTACATGAGTGTAAATAGCACTCCCATTTCACGCAATTTTTGAATATTGAAATTAGTTTTTAGATCATTCTTTTGGTGAAATATCATCACCATCAATTCTTCCCAAATGGCCAATTTTTATTTTTTATAAAAAGTGATTTTCCTATTTTTTATAAATTTAATTGTGAAATTAGATGCCAATTAGTATTTTCATGAGATTTTTCACTTTTCTAGTTCACCTACTTAGAGAATTTTCCTATACTTTTCCTTCATAAGGTACCTTCTTCTTAAAGATATATACATGAAATTTTTTTTTCACTTTTAAAATTTTTTTAAAAAATTTTAAAATACTCTCGAAGGTAAAAATGAATATTGTGAAAAACGCTATGCTTTTTGCACGCCCTTTTTTGCAATGACCTTGTTGCTATGGTCAAAATAAGAGTAACTTTCTAATTTTTTTGATTCAAAAAAGGTTCAAAATTTTAAAAAACTTTCACACCATAGGTCCAAACATCATGAAACAAAGCCCATGTGCCCCTCTAAAAATAAACAAAAAATCCATAACTTTCAAACCTAGGTCCAGATGCCACAAAACAAGGCCCATGCACCCCTCCTCACCAAGTGCTTTCCAATGGTATGAAGAACACAAGAAGGGGATACACAATTCTACAAATCTCATGTAACAAACACACAAAAATAAAACAAAATAAACAAACAACCTATCTCAAAGGCATGGATTATTTTCTCTTTGCAATAGAAATGGTAGTTTTGAGTGGCTTTTGATAGAAAAAGGCCTTTGTACTTTAGAGATTGAAATCTTAGAAAATTAGGTCCGCAATGATCCTAAACTACTGGATGATGGTCGTGAGGTACCCAAAGCAAATGCCGTGGTTGCGGGTTCGATTCCTAGTGGCAGCAGGTTCTCTACCTAGCGTGAAATCAGCCTCTCCTCATGACGGACCCCTCGCAGTGTGTTTCCTCAACACGCTTGTAAAATTTTTTTTTAAAAAAAGAAAAAAAATCTTAGAAAATCATTTCATGTAGAATTCTAAAGACAGGCATTTTCCAAAACAACTCCCTGCAACAACTGTGCCAACTCTTCCGACATCGTCGAGCTCTGGCGAACAAGCCAGATACTGCGTAGATTGTCAGTGAAGGCATTTGGTCAGGGACCTTATAGAATTGAGTAGGCACGGCTCACATCAGTTCCATCCCAAACGTAAGCCTAGATGATAACAGTATTCTCAGCAACTTGGTCATTCACAATAAAAAATATATGCAAAAGCGGTACATCTTCTTTAGAATCGCTGAGCAGGAGTTCCAATTTCCTGTCTCCGATCGAAGATCCTCAAGTGTCTGCAACCCTGTGGCTATGAAATTGCAGTGCAGAAAAAACACAAGACTAATCAAGTGTGTTAAAGATTTTCTAAAGCTCCAAACTGCGCTCTACAATTTGTACAATTCGTACAATTCTTAAGCACACAACACAATTCTTAATAGTGGATATTACAACAGGGTTCGCATGTAAGAGATGCGTGAAATAGAGATCAAGCAAGAACAACGAAGTACTCAGCTTACACCACTTGCCCATATGGGCCGCTCCGGCTGGACATGCCCCGCCTGCCCCACATGGAATATGATGCTCACCAGCAGAAGCATCAAAGCAAGTCGACATTTCTATTCTTCTGTAAGTACGTACCGTCTCTGAGGTAGCCCTCATCGACCGAGCCATCGCCATACCGACAGTGTTATACAGACTGTGAAAGAAAACCATTCATCAACCGAGATCGATTTGCACGCACAATATGCCAAAAGAGTGTAATCTTACTGCACCACAAAGAAGAGAGCCAAACCAGGGGCAAGCCCGAGTCCAGAAGATACAAATGAATGAATCCTCACAGACCACTAACTTACATAATGGCTAGCTACAACCTCTCCATACACTCTCGTGACGTCTTTTTATTAAAAACAAACTCCTTCCCCTCCACACACTGGCATCTACCCTCCGTTCACCGTAGTGACGTTTATTTATAAGAAAACCCTCCTTCCCTTGCACACACTGGCATCTACTCCACCATACACCCTGTGACGTATTTTTATAAGAAAACCCTCCTTGCCAACACACCCTTCCGTCTTCAATCTTGCTGCAAAGGCTGCAAAAACGGCAAAGGCGGACAAGTTTCGAGTATCCATTGGAACCCAGCGATGCGAAGTGGGAGATCCCCAAACAGAATCGGATCGGTTGGGGTGCCCAAATCGATCACCTTTCGATCTCGCAGAGCATCGGCTGCTCGCAAGTCGATCAAATTTTTACGTTTGTCGCATGCACCACGCAAGTCATTCTCGACACCATTCCTTGCAACTGCATCAGTAACCAGCTCGAAGTTCACCTCCCTCTCCACCTCCCTCTCCCCATGCTCCACCTCCACCTCCACCTCCTCCTTCACCTCCTCCTCCTTCACCACGTTCTCCTCCACCTCCCTCTCCTCCTCGTTCTCCCCATGCTCCACCTCCTCTTCGTTCACCACGCTCTCCTCCACCATCTGCTCGCGACAATCCATTGCAGACAGAGTTAAGGGTTTAGAAGACTTACCTTCCGAGGCACACCCGCTTGGTCGATCAAAATACCACCACCACCAAAACAGAGGCCCACAGAAATCTAACGTAGGTGGCAAGGGAATGCGCGGTGTCCCTCGTCCCGACCGATTCAATTCCCTGAAAAAACGAACCCGAATGGCACTGGAAGCGAACTCTCACAACAACCCCTCCCAGCAAGTGTTACAAGTGGAAGCAAGGCAGGCTTAAGTGTCTGAAGACGTACAGACTTTTTTTTTTATTGACGTAAATAAAGGAGGGCCAATTGACTGCAAAGAGTAAAATACAAAGACCCCAGTCGCACCATCGAGCCAGTCGGACTTTGATCAACCTGTGATGGCGAGGACGCGAGGCGCACACTTGTCCGACAGACTTCGTCAACCTGTCCTCCAACGTGACCTAGGACCATCTCCAGTCCTTGGCTCCGGAATCCTCCTCGAAACTGCCGCCACCACCTATCCGGCAGGGGAAGACTGAGAAGCTAAGCTCATACAAAACAAGCTTCTGTGAAATAAGGTTGCCATCGCTGCTCCCCTGAATGCTGCCTACACAGAAGACGAGTTCAAGTTCTTCCTGGAAGATGCCGACTCGACCCTTCTGCTCGTTCCTGGCGCCGGAGGAAACAAAGCGGCCGAAGCGGCCGAAGCGGCTACCACCACCCTCAAGTTACCCATTGCAGGAGTGCACTGGGAAAAGGGCAGCTCCGGCAGTGGCAAAATCGCCCTCACGCCCAAAGCACAACTTGAGCTAGGCCCTGAACCTCAGATGACAAAATGCCAGAATGCCCCCTTGTCAGTTGTCACATGCTCTTTTGACTAGCAGAAAATTCTGTTCCCCAGATATGCTCTAGGAAATCTACTCAGTTTTTATTTTTCTAGTTGGAAATGCCATTTAAAGCCGTTTTGGTAGATTTTCTAGGGCACCTGTGAGGTAGGCTTGCTCTGTTTAGTACACCCCAAAATCGCTTGACTCAAAAGCCTGACCTTAAAGCTTAACCCCTAAACGACGCTGGAGCCGTTTGCTGTATAGGACAGAAATGCAAGCATTCATCCTCGGAATTAGGGGTAGAAAAGGAATATCTTCTACAGTTCTTTGACTTCAAATGTGCACTTTTGGATTTTTTAATTCCAATGATTCCCACGGTTTCACAAAAGATGGTTTCCTAGATCACCCCCCGCGTTGTTTAAGGGTTAAGCAATAGGTTCACCTATCAAGTGACGGTTTTAGAACTTCTGTCGATAGAACTGTTAAACCTTCATAACTTTTGCATTCAGTATCAAAATGTCTCATTCCAAGTTGTGTTGGACCCTATCTCCGACTGGCGATGAGAGCATGTAGAGGGCTCACCATAGCTGTTTCCAGCAGCAAAAGTGGTGATCTCCAGTGTCCCTACGGTACCATTTTGAAGCTACTCTTTTGCATTGGTTTTCTGCCCATTTAAAGTGCGTTTCTGTTTCTGTAGGACAGAGCCGGCCCGAAATCCGAGGAGGGAGACGAAGCGCTCTTCCTGCACACATCCGGCACCACCAGCCGCCCCAAGGGCGTCCCACTTACACAGAAGAACCTGGCTTCGTCCATCAAGAGTATCATTGCTACGTACGAGCTCACTCCGTCCGACCGAACTCTGGTTGTGATGCCCTTGTTCCACGTTCACGGGTTGATGGCCGCTCTGCTTTCCACGCTCGTTTCAGGAGGGGCAGCCGTTCTCCCTGCGGCTGGCCGGTTCTCGGCCTCCCATTTCTGGGCTGACATCCGAGACAACAAAGTCACCTGGTACACCGCCGTGCCCACCATCCACCAGATCCTACTCAAAGTGCATAAGAATAAGCCTGAGAGCTACCCTCCTTGCGGTTCATCAGAAGCTGCAGCTCAAGCTTGGCTCCAGCGGTGTTAGAAGACCTGGAGAGCTCGTTCCATGCACCTGTGTTGGAAGGGTATGCCATGACGGAAGCCAGTCACCAGATGACATCGAATCCTCTGCCCAAGCATGGTGAGCACAAGCCTGGAAGCGTGGGCAAAGCCACTGGGATCGAGCTTGCTATTTTGGATGATGATGGTGCCATTCTGAAGCCGGAGGAGATTGGAGAGATCTGCATCAAAGGGCCTAATGTTACTTCGGGATATAGAAACAATCCTGAAGCCAATAGAGCTGCTTTTGCGTTTGACTGGTTCCACACTGGGGCAAACTGGACGCGGAGGGGTACCTCACCTTAACTGGCCGAATTAAGGAACTGATTAACCGTGGAGGTAAGTATGTTGAAACCACAGCATCGTGTTCCTTTTTCTTTAATTTTTAAGGTTCTATGACTTGCCAGTAGGGGTGTCACAGGTCGCGATATCAGCCGCGCGACTCTGGTGGTTGTGTCCAAATCTGGCGCTGTGTGATTTTGAGTCATAGTTATCTCATCTCAACGCTCTAGGCTTCATGTCGAACTTTCAAATTGCATTGCACAAATTTCCTTTATTCTCACAGAGCAACTCTGGAACTCTGACAGCCCCTAGTATGCTGTAGATATTGTTCTAGAAGTTGGAATGACAATGTACTTAGTTTGAAACTCATTTTATTTATTTTGTAAACTTCTGACGAAGGGAGAAATCTATGTGGGCTGGGCTTCCAATGCTGACAGACATTAAATGATTACTTTCACTATTCCTATGCATAAGATGAATTATTGAGTTTGTATTTTCAGGAGAGAAAATTTCACCTCTCGAAGTCGATGCTGTTCTGCTTTCCCACCCGGCAGTCTCGGAAGCAGTCGCCTTCACTGCTCCTGACGAGCATTTCGGTGAAGAGGTAGTTCTCTCTCCCCCAAATCCCGAATGAACCTCTCCAGGACGGATTTCTTTTTTACAACTATTTCACTGGTTTGTTGATGGATCAACTCTTGGGAGTGTGCCTGAAGTATGACACATGTGTCCCTGCTTCTGCTTCAGGTCAATGCTGGCATTGTGTTAAACAAAGGAGCGCAAGCCACTGAGAAAGATATAGTGGAGCATTGCAAGAAGAACTTGGCAGCGTTCAAGATCCCAAGCGGATTTTCTTTGCTGACGAGTTGCCGCGCACAGCGACAGGAAAGATTCAGAGGCGGATAGTTGCCGAACACTTTCTGAAGAAGGCAGCGTAGAGAAACTCAGTCGTCTCTGGAGTTCCAATTTCTTGAGTTGGTCGTGAGACTTTACCTTGTGATGGGGTAATAAAGACAATCCTCCCTTGGTATATAGCTCCATGTGAACCTACCATGACATGCTTTCCTTTTTCAGAATTTGATTACCATGGGACACTCGCAAGACTTTGGAGTACAACCCATTATCCATGGAGTCATCTTTGATGAACCCAGAACATCAAGAAAGAGAAGCTTCTGAAACTCTGATCGGGTGGAGGCTGAGGATTGAGTGGGTTGGGGATCTAGAAATAGTATTAAGAAAAACTTATGTAAGAAGGTTGTAATAGACGTCTTCTTAGGAGACCTACTTGGTGTACTGTACAGTACTGAGTTCTCGACGCCGGTTCGATGCAATTCGTGGTGTAAAGCTTGCGCAAGTACCCGTTTTTTAGTCACTGAGGAACAATGTATACTTACCGGTAGTCAGCTAGACTATTGAACGCGTGTTCATGAGGTTTGGACTGGAGGTAACTCTGGGCTTCATCTCAAGGGAGTGCACCTAATTGTGTAAAATTGACCCGTGCAAATTCTTCCCTTGCTTCTATGTGGTAGAGCCTACTGTCAATTTGGATACACCTATTTTCAGTATTTTATTTGTACAGGGTCAAAATACGTGTGGTTGAAGACTCCCCCTTTCGGCTCTCGCTTACTCTAGTTGCACAGCCTTTCGGAAACTTCATGGTGAAGTCGTGGGCGTTTGCATACCTGTATATATGCAATTGAGCGGTATAAGATACTTGCATGCATGAAAACAATCCCTAGATATACACCTACGATTTAAGTCAAAGTTGTAGTACAAGAAAATAATTACAAAATTCGGGATATTCGGCATTTTTCAGTTCCGCTGTAATCTTTCATGCGAAGAATTTGTCTCATTACACAGCTCGCATGGGTTGGAACAAAATCTAGATTCTAAAATTCGTTTCACAGGAAATGAATGAAATAAAGAAAATTAATCAAAATGCAGCGACAGAGTTAGGAGACTCATGCGACCCAAAAACGTGAGAGCCAACCTTGCAGTCTCTTTCATGTCCTCCCTCTGCCAATCCGTAGAAGGCAGTGTGATATTCTTTTAATTCAACTGAACAAGGAAACAATTGCGACTCCTGTGCAACCAAACCCATGTGTTGTGCACGGATTTCAGATTAAGATCTCTCACGTCCCACCCATGGCCAAAAGAATACGTCCTTGCGAAGGATCGTAATATCGCATAAGAAGATGAACTGGATTGTCGATTTTCCGCCACCGCTTTGTCTAACCAACGCACGTATTAATGTCTCCTTTCCCAACTGTTAACTGTTGGATCAACACCGGACAGGAGAGGATGCTGTGGTCGCATCTGGTGGCAGAAGTAAAAATTTTCAAGCGTCTTTTCTCCTTCCAAGTGGGAAACTTTGGTGCCTGCATTGCGATGAATATCCGTGGGGAGCATCCGACCTTGCAAATGAAAACTCCTATTTATTTCAAAATCATAAAAAGAGCTGCATTCTTCTGGTGTTCTAGCATGTTCACATGAGCAACATAAAAATGATTCTACCACGTAACTACCCAAATTTCAGGAAACATCTGCAGTAACTCGATCAGATATCAAAATTCCAGCTTTCAAAAAGGTGGGGATGCAAGAATTCCAAGCTCTTATTTTCTTATAATACAAAGTACGGAAAGAGAAATGGAACTGAAACGCGTCAAATACAGAAAGAACATCACATGCGAATCTTACCAAAGGATTAGCACCGATGCGCCTAAATCCAACCAATCGTTAAGATAACAGCCGCAGAACCTGCATAAGCAAAGGCGTCTGTGACACCTTTCTGCATGGCAGCGTAAATCTTGGATTTAAAACGTACAAGCTCTGTGTCTTCCGTGGAGAAAGCCCGCGCCTTGCGGATGTTTCCTATAGCTTCGAAGGCTGCGGATTTGGCCTCAGCAATGCATAACGCTTGCGGTTGAGTCCCGGACTATCTGCTCAAACCCCATAAAAAAACATTAATAACTGATCATTTGATACCAGCTGGGAAAAATATCCATCATAAAATAGTTCCATAGAACAGGTTAATATATCATGAAGGTGTTCAGAGACTCCACAACTTAAACCTGAGACATATGTTACCTTGAATAAACTGCGGTGATGTGCATGATCGGAGCCATTGTCGTAAAGGCGAGCATACTCAGCTTCCAAACAATGAAAAGCACATTACAAATCCACCAAGAAGGGCGACACAGTTGCGCAGAAGTGCAGGAAGCACTCGATCGATTCACCGGCTCTGCCATTGAGGAAACATTGTTTGTCAGCCTAGAGGTGAGCTGTTCATGCAGATACATGCACAACCTTTACATCAATAAACAAGTGCAAATTGTGTCAGCAATTGGATATTTCATAGCACCACTTTCCCTGTACGTATGGTTTTAAGATATATTCTTGCTACAAAAACACGCCCCCCCCAGTCCCGATGCAATTTCCTAGTGAAACTTCAACGATGAGAATGCGTGCGAGAACCCATCATCTAAAGGACTGTCCGTTATTTCTTGTGTTCAAGCATCAGTTATAAGGCAGGGGGCCCACCTCGCCAGATCTGGTGCCATCAAAATAAGCAATATCTTAAATGACAATGCCCAGGAACAGGTTGTCTTCGAGAGTCTTGCAGAACACGCTTTCCAACTACTGCAGAACATAGATTTCGAACGGCCTCGAACAGACCCGTCATAAAGCTGAAGGCAACCAGGAGCAAAACATCCATCCGCTTGAACAGATCTACTGCCATCTGAATAACGTGATCCATGATTCCACCCTGCGATTTTCGACAGCACACAAGGATGTCAATTAGCTTTTTACCCAATTTGATAGGTGGAATATCCCGTCAGATGCAAAAGGAACAAATAAATACCAACTACAATGTAGACCTAGATGATGACGCCTATAACTAGGAAGAGAGATCGAGAACAAACTAGGACACAATAAAGCACCAATGGGCTCACAGTAGAGCCGGCTTCCAATCCATACCTCGCACCCCCACTATAAAAGAGCAGGGCCACCATCCCATTTTGCTACAGTTCTACCTTGCTCTCGTCGTCATGCTGCGCTAGCTTCCTTCTGTCGTTTCCTGGCTAGCAGTGGCAACTCCGTTCTTTTGTTCTTCCGTTCTAGAATTAGCTTCGCATCCCATTTCGCTACAGTGATACCTTGCTCTCGTGATCATGCCACGCTTCCTTCTGCCGTTTCCTGGCTAGTAGTGGCTACTCCGTTCTTTCGTTCTTCCGTTCTGGAATTAGCTTTGCAACGCACGTTATAGCATACTTAGTTACAGATGATGGCGTCCATAAAAACCCTCGTGCCAGAGGTCTACCGTTGTTACCACTGCGGGTCCGAGTCCAGCACCTTCAAGTATTTTGATAATAAGAAGCTGGATCAACCGCGCTATCAGTGCCACCATTGCTCTAAGTTTTTCACAGTTGGATGGCACGGTCGCCCACAAGGCAGGATGTATGCCAAAAAGAGAAACGAGGACCCTCCGGGGATAAAGTACTTGTCAAGGCAATGTCGCCATTGTGGCGTAGCAGACAACGCACCATTTAAGTATTACAACAATCATAATCTCTCCCAGCCACGCTTCAAGTGCCTAAGTTGTGGAAAACAGTTTCAAATGCGACTGTTGGGGACTGGCGAGGAAAGGCGCCTGATCCACACTTCATGTCAAGCAACAAGAGCCCCTCGCCGCCAGAAGGTGCATGAGCCATTTCCAAATGCAGTTTGCAGCAGCTCTAACAATGGAAGCTACCAACCATTTGACGGATCATTCATGCCTATATCCACTAATCCATTAACGCCCCTTGAGACTAGCAATGGCTTGCTCCCGGAGATCAATGATGAAGATGCTGAGTACGTAAATTTCCTTGAGATGGAATTGACTGACGAAGAAAATACTCAAGCTGATACCCTCTCCTCGACTGCCAATGGGGATGATGAAAACTACTTACCTCCACCTTCTGATGAGGCCGCTGCATACTGGGACCTAGTTGAGGCCGAATTTCTAACAGAGCCTGAGAATAATGACTCAACTCCAAATGTTGATGCCTTCTCTTCTACGCCCACTGTGGGTGGTGAGTACATGTTGCCTCCAACTTGGAGCAACGAAGATGCAGAGTTGATGGATTTCATCGAGGCCAGTGCAATGGCTCCTGATGTTTATACGATTTCAGATCAATTGGTCGAGATGGTCTCCGAGTCTACCTCCACGAATGTACCGGAAGTCATGTACGGAACTTCAGTGGTGGACAATTCGACTGCATTTGATTCTGGTTCCTGGAGCCAAGATAATTCATCGATGGGTGTTTCCAGCATGAACTATGCGGAAGCTGCTACAGCCGTCTGCCGCCAGATGGATTTGGAGATGGAAATGGCCCGCAAGAATTCCATGCTGGCGGTAGCGTCTGGGCAATCCACTAGTTCAGAGTATTCTTCGTCCTGTGAAAGCTCCACCATGGCGTATGCTGATGCATTCCATGACATCCCCGAGCCCCTTTTGCTCGAACAAGCCTTGACAGAGGTTGAGGAGTCTTCTGATTTTTATTGGAACGAGGATGATGAGGCCGGCAAATCGGCAATGTCACAGAGATGACCTCTGGGGTTTATTAGATGGAATTCCGAGACTAAGAAAATACTCTAGCTAGCTAGCGTAGTGCTTCTAAATATGTTTGAAGCTATAGAGCAAGCTAGCAATTACTGAATTAGAGGGTTCTGTCACTTTCGATCTACCGTACTTGGAGCAATCTATGTCTTCATCATTCTCTTTGTAAATATTAAAAATTACATGTTCAGTGACAACCTTTTCCTACTGGCCTTCTGAATGACTCACTAGTGACTGCATGCATATTGATGTTGATGAAGTGTTGCTGAACTATACAGCCCAACTCTTGAACTCTGACGGCCCCTAGTTTGCAGTAGTTACTGTTCTAGAAGTTGGAATGACAATGTACTTAGTTTGAGACTCATTTTATTTATTTTCTAAACTTCAGACGAAGGGAGAAATCTATTTGGTCTGGGCTTCCAGTGTTGACGGACCTTAAAAGCGTACTTTCACTATTCCGATGCATGAGATGAACTATTGAGTTTGTATAATTTTCAGGAAAGAAAATTTCACCTCTCGAAGTCGATACTGTTCTGCTTTCCCACCCGGCAGTCTCGGAAGCAGTTGCCTTCGCTGCTCCTGACGAGCATTTCGGTGAAGAGGTAGTTCTCCCTCCCTTAAGTCCCGAATGAACCTCTCCAGGACGGATTTCTTTTTCACAACTATTTCACCGGTTTGTCGATGGATCAGCTCTTGGGAGTGTTCCTGAAGTATGACACATGTGTCCCTGCTTCTGCTTCAGGTCAATGCTGGCATTGTGTTAAACAAAGGAGCACAAACCACTGAGAAAGATATAGTGGAGCATTGCAAGAAGAACTTGGCAACGTTCAAGATCCCCAAGCGGATTTTCTTCGCTAACGAGTTGCCGCGCACAACGACAGGAAAGATTCAGAGGCGAATAGTTGCTGAACACTTTCTGAAGAAGGCAGCGTAGAGAAACTCAGTCGTCTCTGGAGTTCCAATTTCTTGAGTTGGTAGTGAGGCTTTACCTTGTGATGGGGCGATAAAGACAATCCTCCCTTGGTATATAGCTCCATGTGAACCTGCCATGACATGCTTTCCTTTCCTTTCCCTTGGTATAAGTACTGTACCGATAGGCTAGCTCAACACTGAAAACGATAAAAACGTATGTTCGCACTCGTTCTACACTCGCACTTGGTGTTACAGGTGATGTTTGCGATGTGAGTCTAGTCTAAAAGTAGGTTTTAATTCGTTCCTACGACCCTCCATAACAACGCTCTTTAATTCCAAGTGCATGTATGCCTTTCATCAAATCAGCAGGCAAGTGAAGAGAATTTGAAATCTTACCTGGTGAACTGGAGATTCTCAGGAGTTGCGCACTGTAGAATCAAGCTTCATGCTATCCTGCGATCGTCTCCGCGCACTTGATTGCTTGGTCTAAACTCTGGACAAACCTACGTCACCAATACCTTGAATATTCCGTTGACTCTGCCTATTATTAAAACTTCAGAATTAAAAATTGATTACTAGCACGTCTTCTAGATTCCATTGTCTCTGCCGGTACATCTTTCTCACTCCATTTCTCTTGAGAGTTCGGAAAGTGCTTTCAAGTAAGGAAAGGATTACGTCTTGTTAACTTAGCCAAAGGCAATTTCAGAAGAGCTTGCACAACATCTGAGGAAATTGCAGGTTGTAAGCTGATAAGTCCTAATCAGAGTTATGTGATGGCTAATGCCCCTCCAGCTTCCTATCAGTGAGTCACAGATTCCCTCGTTGGCATATGATCTTGAATTCAACACTTCTTTGTTACGTCCATAGCATTCAATTGCGGTTCTGGCTTCTTTGGGTTGAGGTGTGATCTTCTCTCTTCCCCTGGATATGTGCAATTTCATGAGTGCATCACTTACGGGTGCAAATAGCCTGAGTTGTGTTAGTCTTTGAAGTAATAATTTGAAGAAAAGGATATGGATGAATCTGAGAGAGTATCACCTCGTATGTTCTGAATTTTAGACAAAGTTTTAGTGAAGGCAGAGGACCTTCGTATTCAAGAAGCTTATGAGTGGACCCTCCTGTAAGATGGTTTTCAGATAATTGTCTTTTTGAATCTCACCTGAAAATCTCACCGAAAGACTTTTTATGTATCTCCAGGGCGTCCTGCATACACAAAATAAATAGATGAAAGTGTATACGTACGTTGCAGAAGGAAGGACGACGTTGAAATTCCCACGAGCATACAAGAAACCTCTTTTGCTAGATTACGTACTCAGGCAACAGAGATGGTCATGTGCGGGTGGAAGATGAGATACTTACCAGAGGTTTCAAAATGGATGTGTACTCAAACAGCTGTTGCTCAGCAAGATTACAACAATGCCAGCGGGTATGACTGCCAGCGCGGAGAGGCTGCCGCCTGCGATGTGTACGTGATGTATAGGAGTGGGAGCAGCAAAGACACAGTCAAAAGCGTGGCAAGCCTTTTCAATGCAAGTGCTAGAGCTGTGGCGAACGTCAGTACGAGGAATTTGACGACGTCGAACAATCTTGAATGGGGGGAAGCTCTTTACATTCCTCTGCGATGCAAGTGCACGAATGGCACATATCAAGCGCTGGTGAAGTACACAATCCTCTCGGGCGACACGTTTCGGGTAGTTGCAAATTTCACCTTCCATGGTTTGAGCACTTGGCAAGCTATCGCAGCCGCAAATCCGACGACGGAGCCTACCCAACTTGCGATCGGACAGAAGATAGATGTCCCTCTGCGATGCGCGTGCCCTTCATCCCAACAATTGAAGATCGGGACTCAGTATCTGCTCTCTTACTCGATCTTCCCGACTGAAACCCTGACAGCCATTAGCGGCTATTTCGGCGTTTCAATTGCTGACTTGATATCTGCAAATCGCTTGTCTGGTGTGACACAAGTTTTGGAAGCGTTCTCAACATTGTTGGTCCCACTTTCCAAGCTCACTCCCTTAAACTCGATCACTTTCATCGTTCCCCAACCCACGCCCGGCATTGCACCGTCGCTGGCTGAGGGCAACGGTCCTGCATATTCTCCCGACGTCACCAACGCGCAGAATATTTACAAGAACCGGAGCAATACACCATTGTATGTAGGCGTTGCAGTCGGCGCCCTCGGATTGATTCTGGCAGCAGTTTTCGCAGCTCTTCTGACGACCACCAAAGCTTGTCGTCTCCGAGAAAAAGGAAGTGAAAGTCGACGGATTCTCAAATTGCATCCAAGTACAACCTCTAGTCGAAGCGACTTGCTTGATGGTGTGTCCAGCATTGCGGACATTGCAGACAGCGAGAAACCCGTCATTTTCACGTACGAGGAGTTGCGCCCAGCCACAGACGACTTCAGTCCTGATCACCGACTCCAAGGCTCCGTGTTCAGGGGCAAGCTGAACGGAGAAATAGGGGCAATCAGAAAGATGAAAGGAAACATGGTGCATGAAATCAAGATGCTCTCTCAAATCCATCATCAGAATGTGGTAAGTTCAATCGACACTCATACTTTTCTGTCGCTGACAAAATGCAGCGGAGAAAGATCTTCCCAGTTCCGCTGGCGTCTGGCTCGGGCACCTAAACCCTAAACGACGAGCTGGTGCCCGCGGAAATCACGAATTCTGATACCGTGGGAACAGGGCTTTTTTTTCTTTTCTTGCACCAGAAAAAAAAATCTGGTTAAAAAACACTACAAAAAATGCCAAAACATTTGGATGAAATCATTAGACAAATTTGAAATTAGCAAAAATATTAGATGAAATCATTTAATAATGGATGAAAAACATACTATACATCCAATAAGTGGATGAATGTTGCAATTTGGAACATCAGTATAACATTTTATATTGCCGCTATGGCACTTCTTCAAATATGAAAAATAAGCCCTAAGTAGGAATCATTGGTTCCAAAAAGTTTAAAAACATTCTTTGGAAGTCACTATGGCACTTCTTCAAATATGAAAAAACAAACTAACTAACTGGGAATCATTGGTTCCAACAAATTCAAAAGCACTCATTGGAAGTCAAAGCACTACTGAAGATTTTTCCTTTCCACCTCTAATTTTGGAAATGAATAATTGCACTTTTGTCCTACACACGGGGAGGACACTCTCACTACATTTGGAGGACCCATGTCCAGTAGAGGGGTATTTTGGGGGGGCCTATTTACCTCCTAGGCAACATTAAAAAGGCCCCTATCATTAACTAATGCAAAAAAATTCTTGTATAATCATATGTATCATTACTTATAATATATAGGTCAATGCAATTTTTTGAAGCCTATATTTTTTGTAAGTAAGAAAACAAAATTAAAAAACTAACACGAAAGTAAAAGAGACAAGGAGAGATTCATAGAAAAAAAAATTCAATTTTGAACACAAATTAGCATGAATGAATTAAACACAAAACATTAGAATTGAAAGCAATATTCAATGATTAGAAGTCATATGAAGAATGTGTTCAAAAAGACAAAGTTGAAGTTAATGGAAGTACTAAATGTATAAAGTACTAAATGTGTAAAGTACTAAAAATGTGCCTCAATATCAAAATGTGGACAAGAAGAAATGTCTGCTAGCAAATGAAAAAACTACAATAGCAACATCCTGCTGCATTTTTTATATACTTGTACATCTGGGGAAAAATTCAATCTACCATTCACCACGCAAAACTCCTACGTTTAGAAATGCACCCCAACCTGCCATAGTTGATTGGACTAACACTTGCCAATCAAAATGCAAGAAATAAAAAAATGAGTATAGTACTAAACTCCAATCACACAATTTGAAGTTTAGTTTTGACAAGATTAAAACCTTGTGAATTCTATATGGAACACTTTCATCCACTAATTTTGAGTTTCGTCTTGTAACTCTAACCTACAAGTACTATACTGTAAGTTTGACATAGTACTATACTATAATTTTGATGTAGTACAAACAAACCCTATTAAATACAATTTCTTGGATCCAATTCATTTGCCTCTAAATTACATGTACCTAAAAATTAACGGACCAAATTTTTGGCTACCTACATTACTTATAAAGGACTTGCCACTTTTAATGTCCCCTACTTTATATGTAATTTGTTTATAAGTACTTCTAAATATTATCCAAAATGAATTAAATCCATCCTATATTCCGTCGCATGAGGGTTGCTAAATTGCGGGAAGTGCCCTCCCCGTGGTCCTACATAGAAAGATTTTCTCTTGTTCATAGACCAAAAAATGGCCTCCAAGTCATTTGTGGATTAACCGAACCCTTGAATGTCAACACAGACATTTGGCGTTTGATGGTAAATAGATAATCTTTTGTATGTATAGTAGGATTCTTGATGTATCAAAATGGATGATTTCTACCATCACCAATGTTTGTCATTCAAGAGTTAACAATTCATTTGTCTTACGTTAACAAAGTCAACTTACAAATCATCAAAGTTAACAAATATTTTTAATAGACATCTTCATTTATACACATGGAAATTCATGAGTCCTACTTACCAAACAATACCAAACAACATTAGAGGGGATTCAAGGACAACAGGAGACTGCAAAAGCCTTGTTCCCAAAAAATTGTTCTCGATACTGTCAGGTCAGCAATTAATTAATTTTTTTTTCAAAAACAAAATCGTCCTAAAATGCAAAAAAAAGTCCAAAAAAAATTTCAAAAAAAATTCGGTGACGTGGTACACTCTTGACCACGTCAGCAAAGGCCTGTTTTGCATTTCTACAGCAGATTCTTGCGTTCACTACGTTGGGAACTCATAGTCTCCTGTTGGGAACTCATAGTCTCCTGTTGGCCTCGAATCCCCTCTAATGTAACTCTAATCCAAAAGTAGTGCATTCATGTAGAATAACTAAAATATTACAAGGTGTCAAATGTTGAAAATTTAGTGTGGGATAAACTAATTTCACTAACTTGTATTGTTGAAAAACAAAATTTGTATAAAATTTGGTACATTATGGTTCCCAATGCACATTTCACCTCAAGTTGTACCAAATTAGAGTGAATTGTACATTGATAACCTTGATTTGCTAAGAGCACTACAATTTTTATTTGATAGGTAGTTTGTGAAGTGGTTTGTTACCTTTATCCAATGTCTAAATTTGAGTTTTCTTGTACCCATCTCAACTACTTTTGAATGCATTTCCTATGTAAAAAAAGAATTCAAGAATTAATTCCAAGATTAATGAAAAATTGAAAGATTAGTATTCGATGTAGCAAATTCTAGAGTGGATTGGAGAAGCCCTTATGTATATATATTAACCGTTGCATGCTAAAGTTAAGGATAGGAAGACTAAGATAGAAACACTCATTAATTAGTGCACTAGTTTTCATTCTTGTACCTTAAACTCACCTAATTGTGTCCCTATACTTTGGTTAATGTGTCTTCCAAGTGCTTAACTTGATTCATTGATAGATTTGAAGGACACACACTCAATTTTGATTTGTTGACTACTAATTTCTGCAAATTTCACATTTGGATGCACCTTCTAAACTTCATTACAAGCAAAATATTGTCATTTTTAGAATACAATTTATTAGGGTGGACTTGAAATAAAGTTTCATTCTTTTGATGATTTTTTCAATTTTTATATTCTTTAAATCTATTACCTCATTTTTACAAATCCAGTTTTAAACTAGAGTCAATACAATTTTGGCTTGGTCATCTTCTTGACATACCTCGACACTATTTGTAATTCTAAAAAAAACACCATAGTAATACCAACTCCAACCATTAGAACATCTACAAAATAATACTCTCTAGGCAAACAATCTTTGTATGGGCAAATGGAGGAGCATTCTACAAGGTTTATATAGTATTAGGTTTTTATTGAACAAATTAATCCAATGCGGAGTTGGCAATCCAAATGTCAAATGGACTTTATAACATTATAAGAAGACTGAAGGATAAGTTTCTACATATAAAAGACTTTTCATACAAATAAAGAAAGGATGCATTGATTGGCACACATTATAATATAGAAAGAGGTACAAGGATAATGACTATTTTTATTGAGAATCCTTCATATTTTGCAAATTTGCTAATCCTAGGTGATTGCACATTGAAGCCATAGAAGAAGATCCCTCCATATTGCTTGCAAAGGAGCACATTTCTAATTAGAAATCTTTGACCTTTTGCTACATTGCTAATATTGTCTCTCTTGCCAGAAGCATTGTGAATGCTCGTAGATAGGACAATTTTATAAAGTATCTTTGCGAATTAAGATGACTTTCATCCATACAGTTTTGAAAAATAATAGTGATTATCAATCTGTAAAAAACCTAGCCACCCTCAATCATCCACCCCATTTTGCCATTCACAAGAAATAGAAAAATGCATCATATGATTAATATTTTTCATCTTGCATAACCAACATTCAATGCCTAAGCAATTTTGATCAAGCGTACCAAATTTTGACTTCAAAAAACCAAAACTCCATTTTTGGTGAATCATTTTATTAAATTTTTTTTAAATAATATGATAATTCATTGAAAAACATTGATGATGAATTTTTAAAATTTGATTAAGGCAATATCTTAGTATCACAATGTATAAATTTTCAAAAATAGACATTTTGTTATTGAATGTAATTAAATTTTGTCATTTTACCTTCACATTATCACTAATTTTGTACATTTGACTATGATGGTACTCTTCCTTTTCCAAAACCTAATTATAATATAAAAATATCACTTTTCTAAAACTTAGACATTGTCACTCCATTGTTTGAAACCTTTGTGATGAAATCAAATTTTTTTTAAGATGCATATCTAAGAAAAGATGTGTGTATAGATGTTCCCCTATATATTGACACAATATAATTTTAAAAATTCATCATCAATATTTTTGACTACATTATCACTTAAAACTACATGTTTTAAATTAAATAATTTTCCAAAAATGGAGTTTCATTTTTTGAAATTTGAAATTGCTATACTTGATTGAAATTGTATAAGAATTGAATGTCCATTGTGCAACTGAAGACAAAAATATCAAACATAGTATGTATTATACAAAATTCTTTCCAATGACAAAATAGAGTGGACACTATTGAGAGTTGTCAAGTATTGTACATTATTCCAAAATGGGACAGTGGAATGCTTCAGGGGCCATTCAAGGTCACATCTATAGTAGTGCAACAAGCTGATTACAAAATCTATTTTTTCCTTTCTTTTTATCTTTGGAAAAAATGCTTGAACTTTTTATTTGCAATACATTAAAAAAAATTCAAATTTTGAGTTCATATTTGCAATCAAAGTCTCCAACTTAGCGAGGTGTTAACAACAGAATTAACATGGCGCAAAATAGGGGATCTTTTTTTTTACTTTCACCCTCAACTCGGCCTTTGCAATTGGCTTGTTGCACTACTAACTTAAACTACTCCATTATAGATAGAATGGAAGCAAATCCATTGCATTCAAAATTATAATGGCGGTGTAAATTTTTGAACTTGAATGTACACCACCATTACAATTTTGTCCACTATAGGCTTTCTCTTGTTTTGTCTATAAGGTTGAGGCACGAAAAATCAATCATTTAAGCAATTTTGGAATAGATGGTGAGGAAGCAGAGCCAATGGAAATTTTTCCCATGTAGGAAGATAGGAAATACAAGGATTGAGAAATTTTGAGAAATTTACTTTCAAAATTAAAACCATTGTAAATTTTAGGAGCCAAAAAGTGTATTACACCCGTTCCCAATCTTTGGAGTCTTCTAATTTTGATCAAGCTAGAAATACTTTCCCACTCACTTTTTTTGTACATAAGCCACACCTTATTGGTCCCCACCTTGAGGAAAAGGAAAAAAATATTCTGAACTTTATTCCTATTCTAAAGGTCACAAATAGATTACCCTACAAGTTGGTTACTAGGCATGACTCATGACTGGTTGTTGGGAAACACTAAATCTATCCGACAAAATAAAACTAGTAGGGTAAAACTTGTGTTATCTATGGATAAAAGTAAAAATGCCTTCTATTTTGTCTCATGTTTTGGGTGTGATCTTGACCTCACCATGCTATTATGGGGTCTTTGATTGCAAATATGAAGTCAAAATTTGATTAAAAAAAATTATGTGCAAAAATTTAAAAAATAAATAAATTCAGCATTTTCCCTGGGTTAAGTACGCTGGACCCACTTCAAGGACGGGTTTAATGGCCTCCGGTTATTGATGCCCCCGGTTATGGGTTTAACCCTAGAAGGACGGGCTGGTTACCGTGGGCTCAGCCGCACCTCGGAGCCTAAACCCGTGAAATTGGGAACATATCGAATTTGTGAGGAACAGAATCATGACTGCAGTGATTGAATTGCTTGAGTTTGGCGACGCAGCTCTTGCGAAGAGGGTGGCTATGCTAACGGCAGGGGAAATTGCTGCATTCATGGCAAGGATTCTGTGAAAGGCAAGGGGCTTTGAAATTGGAAGTGCGGGCAGAGGCAGATTATGCTTCGCTAAATTCTTGTGGCGCATGCAATGCTCACCGTGTTGCTCTCTATTGAAGGAAGTGTCACAATGTGAGAGCATGGAATCTGGAAATGGGGGATTTGTGCACACGATTAGTGTACAACGCCCTTGCAATCGTGATTTGTTGCAGTATGTTTATTTCCGTCGTTGTTGAAAAGGTCTACCTCTGAAACCCCGCACAAGTCAAAAATGATATCAAGAGAACCGTGAAGAAGTGGCGATTCAATAACGCAAAATAGAACTGCTCGATTGGTGAATTCGGAGTAACTGATTGCAATTTCTTAGTTTGTGGGAGGAAGAAGCTTGGGCAGGGCGGGCAAGCAGACGGCGAGGGTCACGGTACTGTAGAATACCGTGAACAGTAGAGTCTCCCGAGAAATTTAGCATCTGCCCACCTTGAACTGGGACCCGCCTTCTAACTGCCTTATCGCTGCTCCAGGCAGAAGCCGCCTTCAAGGGACTTCGACATTGCATTCAACAGTGTTTTCATTTTCAATCGCCCTCAGCCGGCAGTTGAATGAATGCTGTGGAATTGCGCTTGTTTTCCTCATTTCCTCACTCACTTTGGAGTGCGGTTCTAATCGATGCCTCGTCAATGCATGGCTACATCAATATTGGACATATGAAGAAATTGAAATTATACCGTAAATAACCGTCGATGGAAAGAGGACCTGCCTTCGGTTATATTCCTGCTTTGTATGATAAATGTTCGATTGAGATCTCTTCGAAGTCGCACTGAATGGGAAGGTTGAGCCCAGTGGATACCAAGAATTTAGTTTTGTCATAGGCATTCACTCACTTGCCCAAAGCTGGTGCATTACCATGAAGCCTAGGACATTTTAGAGTTTCGAAGTACTTTGAGTACTGTTCTGCTGTTCAGACTTAGAACATAGAATTCGTTCGAAACCTGTGCATGCAGGAACCTGGAGTTTGAATTACTCTTTTACAGAGAACTCTAACTTCAAATTTGAATGCTCACTTTTAATCACTCTCTGTAATGAACATGACATTTATCATGTGCATCTAAGGTACAAGGCTCAGTAATCGGACATCAAAGGACTGAAACCGAATTTTGGAGAGGTGAAACATCTTCAAATTTTTATTCGTATATTTCCCTTCAAAGACAAGTGGTATTCACTTCTAATCTAAGTCGCTTCATATTTTTTTGGAGCTCTATGGAATTAGTTTTTGAATCTTCAAGGTGAAAGGACATTTTGGACTTCCATGGTAGGGCACCATTTGAGAACCCGCTCCATTTAAGAGCCCTCTACCTTACCATTAAAATATCAGCATGTATGCAATGTACAATGCGTTGCAATATAATAATATTCAAAAATGCTCATAATGCCATTCAAATAATTGTGAACAACAACTTCTTTGAACCTCCAATACTAAGTAAAGAACACGTAAAATTATTGCCAAAAGCATAGAAAATAACATATACAAGTATCATTATTGATATGATAATAAGACTTCTACACTACACATAGTTACCATGAACACTTTGCATATGTCTTCAACTATAAAAGCGCATGTTACATGATTACTCTAGAATTACTTAAATTGCCATCATGTCTTCATGTCCACATAATACAAAAAGATAGATACTACTCCTTCATAGATAATACAATAATTAGAGGAACTAGGTATATATCTACATGTCCTCAGTTCTACACCATCTAAAAAAACATAGACCACTTATTTATGGAAATTGTTATAACTTCTAGGAGTTGTGGTCCATATATGATACAAAACAATAGGTGTACAACAACTACAACTTTTTCATAGAAGAAATTGAAAAAACAACATGTTCATATTAACTAAATAAAACAAAGACACTACCTACACTACATAATGTTTACATCCAATGATTATTCCAGTAACAAGGGCTTTTACACATATAAACCCCACCGCATCCAGGGCATTTATGTGAACACTTCCTTCGGCACACTCTGCATAGCCTTCTTGCTTTACCAACAGGCCATGGTCCATGAGTTTCTAGAACTACTGGTGAAAAAGTAGAGTAGCATTGAGTCCTTCCTGCCCACTGTGATGCCAACTCCTTTGCCAACTGCAAATGAAATTGGAGATGAGTCTTTGGATTTGTAAGAAATTTAAAACTAAGGTCAGAATGAAGGATCCAAGAATTGACTATACATGTATCAATTAGAAAGTGGAAGATACGATGCCACCACTTATGACTTCATGTCAAAGTAGAGTAGTTGCCTCGTAACTGGTCATTGCTATCAACACCACGCATGTTCCTTTGATATTGAACATGCATGGGACCACTATTGATTGGTTTTGGCCCTCCTTTTTTTCTCCTTCTGACAGTTACTTTTTCACCTTCTTCAGGTATAGGCTCAGCATGTGTAGATAGAAGCAGAACTGGACTACTGTCTTTCCACACCATGCAACAAATCTTGCCTGATGAATGCATTCTCCAATCACACCACCCCATCTCTTTTTTTTTCAAATTTTGCTTAGACCACATGTCTCGTGGTACATATTTTCTATCAGAACGCAATGTACCAGTAGCCATAATGCCATTTTCTAGTAGGTCCATGAAGAGAGGCACAGAGGTGAAAAAATTGTCTACAGTGACTATGTGCCCTCGCCCCTGCAGACTTTGCAAGAGGTTTTTAACCACTGAAGCTCCTTGCTGCCCCATTCCCTTGCCACTTGTGCATGATATCAAAGTACTCATGTCCTCATTCATTTGAAAATCACGGTCAGTGTGGTCATCTTCCTTTCCACAATAAACTTCAATGTTCCACAAGTACTTCACAACAGCATCAGCTAAAGACCAGACCTTTATGCCAAAGCGGCAAGGTTTTCGGGGCATATATTGCCTGATAGGACAATATTGCCCTTTATATCTCACCATACTCTCATCAACTGTAAGTTGTTGATGAGGGTTCCACAGAGTTTGGCACCGTCCACGAATGTCTTCTACCAACCACCTCACTTTTGCTATTTTATCACTTTGCAATGGTTTTTGTGCTCCCTTGCTAATAAATGTATTTGCCACATGCAAACATCTTCTTATGGATTCAAAGCGGTCTCTAGTCATAATTTTTGATATAACTGGGCAATGAAATAGGGGCTCTTCCACTGCCCAATAACATCTAATATTAGGCACATACTTCAACCCCATGTACATGGTGATGGCTATGAATGCTTGAAATTCATGCCAACCCAATGGAATCCAATCCAATCCCCCATTTGTTTGTCCTGTGTTTTTGTCTATAATCACAGAGGCATACCGATTCGTTTCTTTTATAATTCTGGCCATGGTTCCTGGTGTGAAGTAGCGTTCAAATATGCCTATAGGGGATGGTAATCTTCCGTAGGGTCTTGTACTTCCAGGGTTTCTTCCCGTGAATGGCATTGGGTTGCTAGAGAATGTTCTTTCCCTGGAACTCCATTGCTCACTTGCGAATTGGTCAAGCAGAGGGTCAACTTTTTTTCCCTTCCCATCAATGGAAGAATGGAGACGCTGGGAAGGCATAGCATCATCACTGAACTTGCTCCTCTGCCGTACTCCTGTTTTGTGTGCCTTGCTTGTCAAATGACTTGCTTCGACTTGCAATTCCTCTGCAAAACTGACCGTTTTTCCTCTCGCCCTTCTCTTCAACGAAGAAATGGATGGTCTTTGATGCAGTGCGCCAGGGTTGATGTTTTGAAGATCAAGAGTTTGTGTAGAACTCTGAGAGTGACTTGCTAGAAGTCCAGGTTTGTTGTTTAGGTTCTGTCCTAGCGTATTAGGGTTAACGGAACTCAGTGGAATACCTCCCGCCTCTTCTTCTTGCATCGCATCGCTTTCGTCACTGCTGTTGTCGAACGTGGCATCATCATCAGATGTACTATCCTCTAAGGACGATGCGTTGCCTTCTAGTGATCGTCGTCTGCGACGGTGCCTTCCACGGCAATCGGTGAGCAAATAGGTATTGTCTTCAGAAACCTTTTTGTGTTCTCGTCCAGGTCTTTTGAAGAAGTGCACCGAACCAGCAGATAAATCCATTTCGTAATTCCTTTCTAATCGAATAACTACTCGCTTCTCACCGGTCTCTTGAATAGTGTATTCTCGCAACAAATGCCCCATTGTCCATTGATCTAAGTTTTGGTGCACTGTGTCTTTGTTGTTGTGTTCAATAACATTTTTTTGAAACCTAACTGGTTCTAGAGAGTCTACATTGGGGAGAGCATGAGAGGTGGTTTTGGGGTTTTGGGAGGCACTGCTACTGTAAAGAAGGCTTACCGAATCACTTTCGCTGGTCTTCCTCATCGATGTTGAAGACCGCGTCCTCCCAAGCTCCTCGGACATCATCGTCGGACCCACAGAAGTAAGCGGGGCTAGCGTTTTCAAACCTCGGTTTAGCTTCGACTTCCGCAATACCTTTAAAGCTGCTGCAAGTGCTGATTGCTTGGGACGGGGGTGCTTTTGGATCCCTTGACTTGGACTCTGCGTAGTAGCTCGTTTCTCCAAATTCTTTGCGATCTGCAAATCTCAGGTACCTTTCCCATGAGGGTCTATTTGAAAGAAAAGAGTTACATGTTCTTTACTGTTGCGCTACCAGTAGGTAACGGTAGTTCGAAGACATGGTTGTGATCTGAGGGAAAAACATTCCGAGTATTCGATGTTTGAGTTTCTTGAGACTGTAATTCGAGGATTTCGAAATTGATTTCACTTATTGAGTTAGGTATACTTGAATTCATTTCAATTTGTGGATATATTTAGAAGATGCCACTTATCTCTACTTGGACAGGTACAGTATGAGAGAGTGGAGATAAGATCCTAAACCTCCCGAAGCTAAAGAACATGTTCCGTAAAAAAATTAGGTTTCATATTCATAGTTACCTATATTCTCTTGTTATTCAATGCATAATCTCCACAGTATGTCTGACAAGTTTGTGGTTCTATACAGTGAGGTCATCAAACTATGGGATGTGAAGACAGTGCAAGTGATTGAATTTAGTATGACTCAGCAATCTCTAGTCACATATGAATCACATATTGCATTTTCAGGACATAGGGGGCTTGCATTTTCACAGGAGGTTTGCAACGTGTCCAAGAGCAAGATTCAGCAAACGTGAAAGGATTTCCCTGTAACCGCAGGTATTGAATGATGTTGTTTATCTTCTTCAGTAAGTTAAAAATTAGACTAAATTAACCTAAGGTATGAAGCATTAATAGTGTGCTTGCTAATGTGCAGGAGAGTAGTACGAGGTACCTGAAGGTGCCTTGCTCTTCCCTTCTGCGACCGGTCTTGGCTCGGTACTTGCAGGTGTGCCGTCACTTGATTTCGCGAAGATGGTGAGGTACCCTCCATGACGAGGTGCGTCCACAAACTCTCCTGTGGTTTGAATTATTGTTGTGGTCAACACGTTCTCTAAATTAGGGTTGGAGCAAGGAATTGGTAGGACTTGGCATTTATCGTTCCATGTTGAATGTTCATCGCCTTTGGCTCTCTTATTTCCGAATTGACCAAATGTTGACAGTTCTCTTGATGTTGCACTTGTGGTTGTTGATGGCAATGACTTCTGGTGTTTCCTCTCAGGTGCTTTCCTTTTGAAATGCTTCAGCAGTTTATCCTGTCGGTAGAAGAAGTAAGAGAGAAGCAAAACTAGAATGTTAATTGTGATTCAAAAGGAAGAAATGTAATGAGGTGAGCTTCTGACCCACCTTCTCAGTATGTTCTTTCATCATTGGAAGTTTTAGGAGTAATAAATATGGACTAATTACTTTGACCATGAGTCTTCATACGATTTACTTGCACTAGTGTCTTTATATTCAACAGTGTGTAGTTTGAGGTGCTTCCTGTTTGAGGTGCTTCCTGTTTGAGGTGCTTCCTGTTAGTTTGAGGTTCAAGCTGTGGAAGTAATGTGAAGTCATACTAGCTAAGTAGTGATTATGTGAAATATATGCAGCAGTTACATTTTGGGGCAGTTTCATATTCTGCTAACAGTAGTAGTAATGTGGAATTAGCAAAGGTTACCTCGAAGGAAGCGGTTTTACTGAATTGGATTCTAAGAAATTATGAATGATTGTCTTTGTTTCTGAAGTAGGCTTTCCACTTCAACAAGAAGAGTCAATACCCATGCCTTTAAAAATCTCGTAAGAAATAGTAACGAAAACTCTTCATAGAAACATTATTTGGTATGTAGAACTTCAAATCTTCCAAGTAAAAAAGCAAGTTAGTTACAAATGTTTTGAAATAAGTAACAAACAAAGAGTTTTGTATGAAAAGTTGTGTTCTATCTCTCCATGGAAAAGGTTATAACTTTCTCTAAATTGGTGCATTTGTTTGACATTTTATATAGAAGTGATTAATATCTACTGCCGAATTTCAAGTCTTCTTGTTCACTCTGAAGTTATATCTTGATATAAGAATATGTGAAATACCAAAATGTGATTGTTCTATCTATTACAGAATTTGAAAACTGTTTTTTCTTCTCTATGCAGAAAATGAAATGATGAGCAAATAGGAAGGGAAGAGTTTTACCTGCACCCACCGCAAGTTGTTCTCAAATCGTTCTTCATTTATGAATCCGTCACTGTCGACATCTCCTTCCTCAAGGCAGGTCTGCTTCCAGTACTCATCGACACTCTCGGTAGTCCAAGGATCCAACTGAAGACCTATCGAAATTTCAGTTTGTCCAAGGTCATAACAAGTGCTTGAAGATGGTTTAGAGGAGGCGCTTCCTGAGTTCACTTCTTGAACTACTGAATGTACTTGATACTCTTCTTCTCTCTCAATCTTTGGAGAAGGGTACACGACCTCACGAATGATACGGTAAAAGTTGGGTGAGAACCCATTTTCATCTCCTTCACTCCGTCGTTCCCTCCAACGTAGTATCTTAGCTGCCCAGTTGTAGAAAAGCCATCGCAGCCTCTTTGGACTCCTATCTAGATGATTGTGTTTGTCATTTTTGAGTCTTGGCAAATTGACGAGATAGCTCTCTGTTAGACAACCAATGATGATATCAATTTGCCAAGATTCAGCTTTGTGAACACTCTTCAAGTGGTCCACAATTTCAGCTACCTCCGAAGAACACCATGAAGGGACGCAGGGAGGAGGGGGGAGCTGAAGAGATGTTACTGTGCGACGAGGCATTGGAAAGAGAGATTGCATAGATGTGTGGAAAACCTTCTTGCACTAGTTCATGAGTATGCTAACTTCGCTTCTTAGTTTGCAGAGAAGGTATCAATTTCTATAGCCGCCTTTGGAAGTAAATGCATGGAATTTGGCCCATGCTCGTCCCCAAAGTCGCCTCTATTTTTGTCCTGAGATGTAACTGCTTTGTTGCTGTCCTCTCTCAAGGAACTGCCCAGCTGTTCACATGGACAGCTTGCCCGTTGATTGTTATCCAAATTTGGAGAAGGCGTGATGAAAATTTTCTTGGGAAAACAAGATGCCCATGCACATAAATTTCATGGTAGGGCAGGCTGGCCTACTACCGTCCTAAAGATTCTGTCTGCCGTTTTTTTAGAATCTTCAGTTGCAGTAAAGAACAAGGGCCTTCAATGAGCCGAAAAGCAGCCAAACTATGTCCACTACTAAGCCTATTATTGAAAAAATAAACAGTTGGATGAATATTCTCTACTCTGTTGAGTGGAGATCTGTTTGAAATCATCCATCGGACAATAAGTGTCCGCAGCGTCCTTCTAGGGTTAATGGGGTAGTTTGCCGGGTAGCCACCGCCGTGCACGAACAGGCACTGTTCCATTCACGGGCAACCACGCGTCTGGGGCCTGCGGCAGCAGCTGCGGCGCTCGTTCACCTCCTTTGCTGGTGTCTCTTCGCGTTTCAGGCTTACGAGTACTCAGTATATGGAGCTGCCCATGCTTGTGCTTGTGCGGAATCAACGGCGGCCTGTTTCAAAGAGTGTTTTCTGCACCTTGAGGTGTAGGGTTTACAGGGTTTGAAGCTTTAGGTAGGTTGTTGTTAGGGTTTGTGTGCGTCTCGCGCCTCCCTGGAATCGCAGTATCGTAATCCCGAACGTGAAAGATTTGTGGACTCGTTCGTGACTAGCCGTATCTCATGTTTGTAGTAATGATCTGGAGGAGTTGCTGTGTCATTCTCATTGATGGCGAGCACAATAGCGGTTTGGTTGTTGTTCGTCTCCGGCACCCGCAACATTTTGTAGCTGTTATCAATGCAGTTGCGGCACTTCGCAAGTCTACCTGCAAGCGTGAAATACGGCTAGCCCCGAACGAGATTTCACACCAACCCTATCTGTGGTCTACATGTACTCAATTCAAGGGCAATTAGTTGGTTGCTGTGCTAATCCATTTTGAGGGAAAGGAAGGAAACAACGATGAGAGGACTGGAGGGTGGGTTTGAAGCTGTTTCAGAGTTTAGTGCTTACAACTAGGTTTCTGCAGCAAAATTCAGCGGTATCTCAATCCAAAGCATCTCTACTGCTGATGGAGAGACCAAGTTTAACTGACCGCTGCGTGTTCGTGGAGACTGCGACGGAGCAAGGATATTTCAATCCCCTTGAAGTCGCTGCAACACTAGTAAACGTGGTGCGTATTAGCCACAATTATGCTCTCCTTGCCTAAAAGCATCCAATTCACATTCCTCTGTTTTTTGAATATGGTTGCTGATATTTTGCTTCATGTGAAGGAGATGCAACCCGCTCCTCCTGACCAAGCTTCATTGATTCGCGTGTGAGAATCTTATGTCTCTGAACAGGTGCCCGACGGTTGTCTGTCGGATTGTGGTGGAATTGCACCAGATATTCATTTGTCTTATTCGTTTCATTGGCTCTGTTCTTGTGCTGCGTTATTATTAATATTGCACGAAGTCCATCCATGAGCAGTTTTCTTTGAACAACCGAATGCATAGTGTATGTGTCACTAGTTCTTTATATCATATACATATGGGTGGGATGCTCAGAACAAGGTCGAAGCATGGAGAGGTCAGTTGGAAATACTCCCAATCTATTCATTCCAAGCGTGAAAAGTGGTTCACAGAGATGGTTTTTTGGTGCCGGTACATGCTCCTGGTGGCCTGTTGCTTTCTCTTAATGTGGCCATGGAGAAGAATGCAGTCTCTGTCTAGGCATGGTCGATATATGCACTTGAAACTCATCTAGTGCTGCTAAACTTTCCGTATTAGGGAATAACGCATTCGCAGGTCATGTAAAGAAACACCGGTGTAAGCATTTACATGTGAAGCTAATTTTGTACCCCATATGCTAGGAAATTGGGTTGAGAAGTTGCAGGTGGTATTGAGTCCAGTTCCAAGACATGGAGTACTTTCTTGCGTGGCCCTTCGAAGCAAGTTATTTACGCTGACGGTTGTTACACGGAAGCTTGTATTGATTTCAACGATCAAGAAATCTGAATTTTCTTACAGTCTGTACAAGAGTACGACCAAAATGACACAATTTATTCTAGTAATCAGAATGGCAAACGTTTGGGCACATGAGCATATCCTGAGTTATTGTCATGGTATTTCTAGGTTGTAAATCTATTTTTTTGCACAGTATTTACTATGTTTATCAATGTAGTGGGGTCCTTTACATCCTTGAAAGAGGGACCCCTACAGCGAAACAAAATTATTTTAAACCGGCTTTAACGTTGCAGAGCGTGCTGCGTCATGTGAAATTTCTCATCGTTAGGTACAAGGAAGGAATTATTCATGGTCAGATTATGCAATGCTACGTGACGGTGGGCTTTCCAATTTTATGACCGAGGGCTTTCCAATGGTATCAATAACATGACCAGAGATGCATGGTCTGGGAGATCTCAAGAAAACAAACTTAAGGTAAGGATAGTCCCAAGAGTTCCTAATTCCAGAGGTTCTTCCTCTCAGTTAGGTCTGATGCTTAAGTACTTTTGCACTCGAGGAAACCCAAGCTACATGACAAGAAACAAAACGAGGTGGAAATAGAATGAAATACAAGTCAATTGACCGCATATATGCCTGATTGAAATAGAAAGGAGCGAATCTGCCGCCCCCCCCCCCCCCCCCCCCGTCAGTTGGTCGAACTAGATGTTCCTGGATTGCAAGTGAAGAGACTGATTACATTACTTGTATAATCCTAACATAGATTGAGGAGGTTTTGGACAGTAATGAGGAAGACGATGCTGAGCGGTTTAGGAACAAACCAGATACACCATAGATTGTCAGTAAAGCCATCTAGTTAGGGGTCTTACAAAGGAGTTGAGTAGGCAGGGCTTGCATCCGTTCCATCCCAAACGTAGATGATAACATTATTCTCAGCAACTTGGTCATTCACAAAAGAAATCTGCAAAACTCGTATTTCTTTGGAATCGCTTACATTAAGTTCCAATTTGCTATCTCTGGTCAAAGATCCTAAATTGTCTGCAACCCTCTTAAGCTATGTGGTCACGAAATTTCAGTACAGTAAAAAAACCAAGACTACTTAAATGTCAATTTTCTCTAAAAGACATCCCAACTCCGCATAACATTTCCTAGGCACACGACACAATTGCTAGTACTAGATACCATAAAAAAAGCTCACATGTATGAAATGCGTGAAATAGGAAGCAAGCGAAGAAGAGCAAAATACTCACCTCACAACACAAATGAAGTACGAGCCTATGATTACATCGTTAATCGATCTGCTTCATATATTTTGCTAGTCCCTGCAGCTGTTGGCAACAAATAACATATGACAACATGGAATATGAAATATGGCATATAACATGCAAGAAAGCAAACTTGGTATTTAAAACAAAGAGTTTGTATTTCCCAACTCTTACTTTAAAGAACATTGAGACCATCAACAGGACAGCTACATCAAAGTTGCTGAAATGAGACCAGGAAATGTACATACATGAATCAATAAGGATTCTTGTACCTCCATATCAAAATTGTTGTGAGATTTCTGATAGGGTTCATACCATCCCCTCTGATCTTTAGTAGCAGCACAAACGAAGATCCTTTTTCCCATTGCTCGGGGAGCGTGGATTTTCATCTGGTAGCCACTGACATGTGGTAACTTCAAACTCCTTGGTAACAGATTTTCCAACCAGAAAGGCCTACCTCCTATTTACGAAGTCCATTGGGAAGCAGCAACAATAAAACACAAATAAACTCAAAGCGTGCTATGGAATTGCAGTACAGCAAAATCCCAGGAAGAAGATGCTGGACGTACCTGAATGCGATGAAATCAAACGATATCACCATTCTCAATCACGCGTGGCATTGCCTCGGGAGATGGTGCAAAGTAGAGCACCTGTAGGCCAGGGCTGTTGTAAGACATATCTAACACTGTCATCGTACAAAGGTAATCTGCCCGCACCAACAAATCCTTCGAGTCGTGAATCAGTCTCAGACCAACAGAAGAATTTCAAAAGAAACATCGACACCGAGCACAATACAACGAGGCGTATTATTTTAGGAGAATTGAGAGTGGGAGCGAACCTCTTCCTCGGCTGTCCTGCCACCCCTGCACCTCCGTATCAAGTTTGAAATGCTGCAACGTCGCGACGAGCACATCGGAAATCTTCTCCACCTGCTCTACCAACTAAAGACAACGCCGTCATCACGCCAATTTCTCTGCAGTAAGAATAATCTGAAAATCAAGATTTTCAGCAAACCGAAATGTAGTCGACAGGAGGGAAATTTTGGTCAAATGAAAAGCTTGAAGCAGGGACAGGGATTCGATACAATTTTTTCAGAGACCATCAGAGCAGTCCATGTCTCTACTGACCCTGGGCGCAGTCCTTGAATTTATAAAACTCCCAACTCTGCTCATCTTTCAGACAATTCTTGAGCGCATGACATATTTGCTAATAGAACATACTAAAACAAGGTTCACATGTATGAAGTGCGTGAAATAGCAAAATTCCAAATACTCACCTTACAACACTGGTTGCGCTCCGGCAGTAGAGACCCACCTTCGAACCGTGCGTGCCATACATGACCCTCGTCAAGCTCACCAACAGAAGCAGCAAACCATGTCGACATTTCGCTTTCTCTGTAAATATATACCTTCAAAAATAAACCTCATGGACGGAACTATCACCAGTGCTGATACGGTGAAAAAGCAGAAGACCATTTAGAAACCAAGACTTATTCGCACGCACGATAACCTTATGCCACAAGAGTGTAGTTTTATTGCGTAACAAAGAAGAGAGCCAAACCATTCGTGGCCAAACCATTCATGTCGTAGCCTCACAGACCAATCGACAAACCGATCTCAGCTATAACCACTACATTTGGCTGTTGAAATGTAAGAAGAAAGAAGAAAAGATGTGAGTGTAACTCGCCACCCAACCACGGAAGAGTGGGAGATATGAGAGACACAACTCACCTGTATCTCTCACTCACCAAGCTACAGAATGTACAGAATTTACAAGCAAGATGTCTTTCTACATAACGTAGAATATGTAGCGACTCAGTACGTGTACTTGTAAGGGGTGTATCCTAGATCCCGTGGTGCTTTAACTACCAATAACCCACAATACTCTGGCTACCAATGTCCTATGGTGCCCTCACTATCGCAATCACTCCAGTGACGTTCTTCTATCAGATAAACCTCCTTGCCAACACACCCTTTAGTCTTCCTCTTGCTGCAAAGGCGGACAAGTAAGGAGTATCTCCACGAACTCGAAGCCGTGGACTGGGAGATCCCCAACCTCGATTGGATTGGTTGGGGTGCCCAGATTGGTCGCAATCGGGTCTCGCAGAACAGCAACATCTGCTTCGAAGCCGATTGCATTTAGCCGTATCTCATGCTCGCGTACATCATCATCGACCCCGTTCCTGGCAACGGGATCATCCACTACCGCGACGTTCCCCTCGTTCTCCTCCTCGTTCTGCCCATCCTCCTCATCCTCCACCACATTACGGCGGTGATGTCCGTTCTCCATTGCAACCAGGATCAGGGTTGGAGAATTATCTTTTGAAGCACACCGGATCACACCATCACTAAACCCCGAGCCCCACAAAAACAGAGACGCAACAGAACAGAGCCTCCGCAAAATCCAGAGCCCAACATAAACAGAAACCCAACAAAACAACGCCTCCGTAAAACCCAAAGCCCAGCAAGAACAGAGTCCCCGCAAAACCCAGCACCCCACAAACCCAGAGCCCTTTCAAAAACAGAGCTCCCTCAAAAACAGAACCCCATCCAAACAGAGCCCCACGGAGAGACACATTGGAAGACGCTCGGTGTGCCTCGCACCGATTTCCTGAAACAACAAACTAGACTTGTACAATCGAACTCTTCCAACCGCATCCTCTCTCAACAAAGCCCGCCCAGCAAGGTTCCTCGGAGTGGCGTTCCTCGGAGAGCGTCTTATTAACTTACATATGAGCTTTTCCTGCAGGAACAGTGCCAGGTGGAGGGAGAGCCTACTGCCCTGGGTGGTGGCAGGACAAGAAAGGAAAGTCAAGGGTCCGATGCCAAGGCAACACTGCAGTAGTGCAGTCGGCACCACCCTGGGCTTTCAGTCGAAGGAGAGAGCCGGAACTGACGTAAGCTCCCGTGATGGGAAATATGTCCTCTAGTAGGGACCACACAAGCCTTCCCCGCTGGTTGAATCGACGGAGCGCGGACCGATCACGAAGGAGAGAGCCGGAACTGACGTAAGCTCCCGTGAATCGTTGCAGTGGGAAATATGTGGACCACACAAGCCTTCCCCGCTGGTTGAATCGACGGAGCGCAGACCGATCACGAAGGAGAAAGCTGAAAGGCAACGGCACTGCAGGCCAGTGGTCAAAAACTCAGAATGTCTCCCACGAGCACAGAAGGAACCAATTGACTGTGCCAGTAAGCATTGCCAATCTTACAAGTCTTGAGAATCTCTCATTGTTGTTCAACTTTAAGGTAACTACATCTAATTTGACCACTTTCTAAAACCAACTAGAGTCTAGATTCTTGCCTAATATGTACTCTCACTATAGTATTCATGAGACTCTATGGTTGGTTTTCAAAACACCTATCTTTAGTAGTACTTTGAAAACTCCTAGTTTATTCATAAGGTGTTCAAAAAATGCTTTCTAAGAGAATCTAAAATCTTCTTTGAAATACCAACAAGGCCCCACAAAAAAATCAATATATTAATAAAAACCATGCTAAATTGCTTATATCATCAATTTTAGGTGTAGTTACCCATCCCAAATACACATCATAGTATCATATTGTATGTGAAGGTCTCATTTGGAATTAAAGTACGGGGACTGAAATTCTAGGTCTCAAGGGTCTAAATCACTTCACAGCATTTAGAAGATGACATGTAGCACTTTTTAACAAAAATGGCTTAATTTCTATCAAATCTAACCTTCATGTAGGATATTGGTTTGGAGGAAGTTTTCTAAATTGCCTTGGTAATTTTCTTCCTTTGAGTAGAAGGAATGAGGGTTTCCAAGTGCATTAGTTCATCCTCTCTTCATGACTCTAATATCAAAATCTCACCAACCACTTTCCTTAACCTTTAAATTTGCAAAGGCTACATTTATCTTCTTTCAAAGACATGTTGGTTTTGAAACTAAATTTCAAAATTCATTACATCATGTAGACACAATGACAATGAACGTAATAGAGGATGGACACTACATCCAACCCTAGAGTGATACCCACCTTTAGTACCCTAGATACTAACCTTGGATTTAATCTTTCAAAAACCATGTAACCATCAATTCTCTCCAAACATTGCAACATATCATATACCAAGACTAATTATTAGATAGAAGGTTTCAATGTGTCTAAATATACATTTTTCTAAATGCAACAAGACAGTAATTGTTGCAAAGTAATCCCTTAACAACTCAATCTTTTTTTAAAATTTTGCACATATTTGTTTTCAATTTTGTACAAAAAAAATATTTTTGAAAATTTCATAAATTTGTTCACTAAGGAAGTTTGTCTTTTCTAAATTCAAATATTCTATTGGATGAATGAGAAGTTGGTGGAATTGAATATTGCATTCAAGCCCTGCATTCATCATCTAGAATATGGATGTTGGAGCGCTTTAGGATTAACTTACAACGTTTGTGGTAGCTCTAATGGTGACCCATCACTGTGCCACTTCCCTTGCTATAGCTACAATCAAGGTGAATTGACCCTCACTTAGTTACTTAGGATAATACTCAAATTTCTTATTTTCCACGCATGAATTTTTTGCAAATTATGAATTCATATTTGCAATGAGAGGCCCCACTTTTGTTGGACAAGATCTACTAGGTAAATTATACTAGCACAAAATAGGGGGCTTTCTTTTCTACTTGCACTCTTTGAATGACTTGTAGTGGCCAAGCAAGGGAGTCAATTCATCTAACACTTGCTGTCAGCTTGTTTGTCAAATAAGGTAATTTTTTTGGGTATATCCTTAATGGGGCTGGGGTGAACTGATCCCCTTGCTTGGCCACTTAGGAAAATGTTGAAATTTTCTATTTTCAAGGCATGAATTTTTTGCAAATTTGGAATTTGTGTTTGCAATTAAAGGCCCCTAATCGGCATAGAAAGGTCTGTCAAGTAAATTATTTTAGCACAAAATAGTGGGCTTTTTTTCTACTTGCATTCTTGGAATGATTTGGAGTAGCTGAGCAAGGGACCCAATTCACCCTAGCCCTTCATTGGGACTTGTCATAGGTTAAACAAGCCCACCTAAAATATTTTTATGGCTTTTCATTCCTTTACAATAGGAACTTGATTTTTTTAATTATTAGAAGTGCATTCAAAATATTTCTAAATATAGGAGGTGAAAGTAATTGGCCTATTATTATGCATTTTGAGCCATTGTTTTGCTTTGCATTTCTTAACTAGCCTATGATTAGAATTAAGCATAATTCTATATTAAAAATAGGTTTCAAAAAATTTCAATGAAAAAAATTCATAATAGTTTTGTTTTGGGGTAGAAAAATATAGAAGATCCTACATCCATCTTAAATCTAATTCCCAATAGTGGAAAAATTCCCCCCTACACCAAACTCAATTGAAAGCTATGCTAAATTCCTTAAGTGATTGGAAATGGGTTGCAAGCTTCTACAAGAAAACTCAAATGTAGACATTGGACTATTCAAGAATGAAAATAAATCACTTGAAAAGCACACCAAAGATAGACATGCTCACCACTACAAAATTGGGCGAATGTTACAACATTTTGGAGTGCAATTGGCCAAATTTGTATCAACAATCATGATTTGTAACACATGTCACTTTGGCAACTTACAATACATCTATTGATACCTCAAGTTGGTTGGTTGGTTAGTTAGTTAGTTTTGTTTGTTTGCTATTTTAAGATCTCTTGGATTGTGCAATCTGAGATCGCATTGTTGGTACCCCTAGAAAGCTCTATATAAAGAGGGGTGCACAAGCTTTGTTTTGTAGCATTTGGACCTTTGGTATGAAAGTTATTGAATGAAAAAAATTTATGAATGGAAAAATGAAAATTATTTTGATTTTGATTTTGAATGTGGTAATGGCATAGGGTATATTAGTTAATATTAGTATATAAAATAATAAACATAAAATCCATACTTTATATTAGGTTGTTTACTTGTTTTATTTGTTTGTTAGGGTGAGATTTCTAAAATCAAGTATACCCTTGTCACATTCTTAGTACCATCAAAAAACACACAACAAGGATAGTATACTAAAGTATGTTAAATTATATCTTTTGGACCATGCGTCACTAAGTTGCATTCTTGGTACAATTAGAAAGCTTTCTATCTCTTTAAGGTACTCTAGGCAATTTATCTACTTCTTTTTTGTTGTTATATAAGGATAACCAACACTATGATCAAGTAAGATTTTAGCAATCAATTCTTATAATTTGAGCTCAAGGATTTAGGATCATTCCCCTCAAAAGGACCATTGTTCCTTTGGAGGATAAATTGTGTTTTGGGCACATTCCTACATCTCAATTTTTGTTATGGCTTTTGAATATTTTTTTTGAAATAAAAAAAATTGAATAGCTTTGTGGAAATATAATTTTTTTTTAATTGGTGTTTGGGAAAAAAGATTGTACGACAAAATATCCTAAAACTCAAAACTCTATAGTTCAAAAAAATTAATTTAAAGAGGTTCAAAGTCAATTAATCTAGTCATATAAGGAATCTTCTTCACTTTAAACGCAAATATCTTGAAAGCTATGAAGGTCAATTTAAAAAAAATATGTTCTATACATTCTCATATTGTTCAATGTAAAATCTTCCAATTAGATGTGCAAAAAAATATTTAGTTTTTTTTTACTCTTTGTTGTTGAAATGATAGTTTTGAGTATTTTTGATAGAAAATAGGCCATGGTCCTCTAGGGTTTAGTTATTTACCTTCTTCAATGTAGTAGTCAATTTCTTGAACTAACAATTACTGCATCCTCACCTATGTATCTTGAACCTTGATGTTCCAACTAAGTTATAGAAAGACTTTGATACTATAGCGTTACAATGGTGCATTTTTCAAAAAAAGATAATCATTTCAATTGTTCTCAACTTATTGTTTCTAACAATTGTTATATTTTAGAATTTTTTTTAATAAAATAACCATACCTTTTATTAGGATGTTTGTTTGTTTTATTTGTTACAATGAAATCTCTTAGACTATTCATTCTTGGTCATATTCTTGGTATTGTCAGTAAGCTCTCGGTGAAGATATATATAACATTATTAAAAAGGCAAAAACCTTCCCCCTTAGAAGAGGGATCATTTCTTCAAAGATACTTAGAACACAATTTAGTTGTAATCCACAAGATGCTATTACTAGCAAGTTGAGAAATGTGTCAAAGTTGAAGCTAGCATCTATGATGTAATAGCAACCTAGCTACTGGGTGATTGACAAAGTGAATAGTAAACTACATGCAAATACAACCAACTATTGGTTGTGTGCAATGATGGGAGACTCCATATTAGTAATATATACTCAACAATGTTAAGAGGGACACTTAAGTTTGATTTTGTGGTATTTGGACCTACGATGTGAAAGTTATTGAATTTCAAAGTTTTTATGCATTAAAAATTTTAAAAATTACTTTGAATTTGATTTTGACTATGGTAATGGTATAGGATATACTAGTTTAACAACAACATGAAGGTCAAATGGTAGATCCTTCTAACTATAAGAGTTTATGGGGGGTGGCTAACTTAACTTTTGTCTTTCTGTAGATTGCTAATAAGACATCAATCTTATCTTGGTAGTGTGGATGCCTTGCATAGGATGCTAAATCCTCCATTCAAAGTAGGACTAGTAGGATAAATTTTGGATTTTTTAGGATAAAAGTGAAAAAATAAACTATTTTGGACCATATTTGTAGTATTTTTTAGACCTTTTGCTACTATTTTTAGGTCTTTGATTGCAAATATGGATTCAGAATTTGTAAAAAAAAACATTTGCAAAAAATAAGCATTTTTCTCAAGGAAAATTCATCCTAGTGGGTCTACTTCAAATGGAGGATTTATTATCCTACATGCCTTGCCTCAATTGACTTGATTTCCCCTTGAGCACGGCAACATCCAATTCCATTTCCCAGTTAGCTTCTGTCACAATAGGAGTTGTCACAACTCTTCCAAAGTCCTCAAAATTCCATGAGAATGAGTATGTGGTGCACCGGGAGCAAAAGGTGGATGTGAAATTCTCAGAGAAAACGGAGTATTGTTTCTTTTCCTTTGTGGATGAAGAAATGGCATTTTTGAAATGTTTCTCACGGAATTTTTTGAAGTCCTCGGCGTGGCGCAAATATGGAGCTCCCACCCAACTTTGCGAGTCAGAAATTCCTATAGAATCGTTGCAAACAATAAAAAGGGGTGTCACAGCTCCTTCATGCAAAACAACTCACAATTGGCTCTACTTTTGCCTTGCTGATTTCTCTAGCTTCACAAAAATCTGGTTCTCGGAAGAGCCGTGACTATCCCTAATATATGTCCTTGCTCAAAGAATAATCCGAGCTAGCATTCAATTCAGAGTTGGTCTTTGTTGTTGCTAGCAACACTATAAGTTACGTTCAAATGTTTTCAAATAGTGCAAAAAAAATTCAAATAGGTATCAATATGTAGAATCAAATTAAATCTATTACATCTTCTTGAAAAATAAGTTTTTAGCCTCTTGGTTCACCATTGAAATCAAAGATTTCTGACATCTTCTACAATGTTCATTAAGATGATCCATGTCAAAGCTTTGCATGTAGTAGATTAGGAAGATTAGCATCCATCCTAAAAAAAATCATGCAAGAATTTTAAAGTATGAAGTCATTTGAGCTTGCTTGAGTTTCCAAGTGTGCTCTTGTACTTTAGGCTTTAAAGAAGAAGATACAACTCTTTGATTTCTTTCACCAAAATGTCATACCAAAAATGTGAAAATAAAACTTGAAAATTATCATAACATTAGTCATTATATAATCTACCTTTGTTAGACAACAACAAGGGTTGCGTTACTGATTCTTCACCTTGAGGCATGGACAATCAAACTACCATCAATATGCTCTTCATTCATGATAGAATTCACAATGGATCAATGTAAATGTAATAATAATAATAATGTTGTTATAATTAAATCACCGTAAATTATACACATAACATTCAGTAGCAGCCTGTCACACTGCCTCCCAGAGGATGAAATGGTGCGGAATATCCCACACCATTCCATCCAGCAGCTGAAATGGTGTGGAATGTTCCATACCATTCAGTAACTAAAGTTGCAAACTTCAAGAAATGTCAGATGAAATTAGGTGATGGGGACTTCACAAAGGGAAAGGCAGTCCTTCTATGGGCTACTGAATGTTATGCATTTTCTACCAAAACCAAAGTAACATTTTCAAATTGTTGCAGGAAACAATAGATTCAATCAAACTTTTTAGAATTCTTTCAGTGCAAATGAACCAACCGGACTGTCTCTTTCTTTTTCTTCGTTTTGAATGGAAGAGAATTTATTGCTAGCAACAAAAATAAGGTAGAACCACTCGTAACCGATCATTTAAGGTATTTCAGGCATGATCTAGTGTAGTGCAAAGTAAAACAAATATTTTCAAAGGTGTAAAGATAAAAATGATGGGGATTGCAAAAACTTTGGTAATTTTATCACATGAATTGAAATTACTATGAATTTTGGAAGACATAAAGTGTGCTTGACCAAATGCCAATCTATGGAGTCTTCTAATTTTGATCATGCAGAAAACTACATTTTTACTCACTTTTTTCTACTTTTTTGCACACTACTTTGGAACATGTGCCATGAACTTTTAGTCCCAACTTTAAAAATGAGAAAAAAAAACTCATTCTAGCCTTGCTTGGAAATACATCCATCATTAGGTTGGCTAGGGGGGGCGGATTGGTTATAGGTGGTTCTACCTTACAAGCGTGCCACACCTGCCAAACTTACGGAGAAACGGAAAACGGAAAACAGAAAAAAAAGAAAAAAAAAGGGAGGGGGGGGGGGCTGGCAAGAGGCTGGCCAGAGCTGCCGGCTTTCGATGGCAGACCCTGCCAATGGGTTTCGGTCACGGTAGGTAATTGAAGTTCTCGTAGACACTTTCTGCGAAGGTGTGTAATTGCGGTGGAGGAAGGACAGAGGAACCCACTAAAGCGGATTAGATCTACTGTACAGACACTTCCTTTTTTTTTTTTTTTTTTGGTACAATTGAAACGGAATTTCATTGCAAGGAAAATAAAATACTCCTTTTCTTCTTTTGAAAGTTTCAATCCGATTCAGCATTCTCGAGAGACCACCAGTCTTTCTCGCGCGGACAAGCTGTACAGACACTTCAATCGTGACCGCAATGAGCTCCTTTAAACGAACTTCTGACGTTTGCCTGGCTTTGCCAAATTCGGAGTCGCAAAGTGTCTCGGTCAGTGGGCCTCTCCGAAAGAACTTCTGCTGTAGCGCATGCCTGGTTAGCAACTTTCAGGGTGCGAATTGAGATGCACAGTGCATTGGTGGGCCTCTCGGAACACACTTGTGACCGATGGACACCTGGTTTGCAATTTTAGTGCGAATTGGGGCGCAGAGTACCCTGCCGACGGACTTTCGACGGAGCCCTGATTTTCAAATTTGGGATGCGAATTGGGATTCGGTGCGTTGGCGGGCTCCGCCAACGAGCTTCTGACACACCCTGCTCTGTCAAATTTGGAGGAGTGCGAATTGGGATGCACGGTGCATTGGTGGGCTCCTGCCAACGAACTCCTGAGCTCCTGGCGAACACCTGCTAATAGGAAGCCGTAAAGGTTTCAAAGCGGCGTCTTCCTCCGACCTGCCTCAGTGCCTCTTTCTGCAACTGGTCAACGGCAGAGCCCATTTAGGGTGCGAATGGGGATGCACAGTGCATTGGTGGGCTCCGCCAACGAGCTCCTGAACACCTGCTTTGTCTATTTGGGGTGCGAATTGGGATGCATAGTGCATTGGTGGGATCCTGCCAACGAGCTTCTGACGAAGCAGTGTTTGGGAAATAAATATTGAAGTCTTTCCTCCTTCCACGAAAATCAAGCGATTCTCAAGCCTCGAGCGCAATGAAGCTCTAGAAGCGCAGCCTCACACCAGGCTCACTGACGAGTAGCGGATCTTAGATCCATTGTGTTCTTGTTTTTCTTAAGCTCTCAATCCATCTCTAGGTACGGATTCGGACCCGTGCTTTTTCCAAAACTTCTCTGCGAGCGATTACGAAACCAGAAGTGGGTGGAGACAAGCGGCTAGTTTAGGGTAAGGGTTTCTCCTCTGGTGTACGGCACCTCTGCGAGATGGGATCCTACGCAGACACTGTCAGAATTGCTCACGCTCCTATCGTACCGTCAATGTCAGAGGCTGCAAAGGAGCGGGCGGCTGCTATTCGTGAAGATGGGTTGGTAAAACCGGAGCTGGTAGCGGCGGTCTCAAATATGGGCAAACATGACCGGCTACACCCCACCAAAGCCCGCCCAGGTGAGAACTTGTTAGATGGGTTCTCCCGTAGCAGTGCAAGTTTTCTGTTGAATAATATTATTGTTACTGTTAAGGTCAACCAAGCCAAGGTCAAGCGTGAAATGGAGCATCTTCAGAAACACGCGGTTGTGGCCTATTTCGTTGGTAGCAGACCGAGTACTAGCATCATGAATCTTTGGATTCACAGCTTGCAAACGTCACTAGGCGATTGGGTCGGTCTGGGTCGCGACCTAGGACGAGGTTTTTTCCAGGTACTCACCAAGTAGGAAGCGGTGACTCAGAAACTGCTTATGTTGACGCCCCACAGATCGAGGTGGGGTACCTGCATCTTACAGACATGGACCCCGGGATTTAATCCTGCTAAACCAGCAGGACTTTGGATCCCAACCTGGGTGACTTTGAAAAATGTCCCGGATGAATTTCTTTCGGTAGCTGCGGAAATCGCTGGAGGTATCAGGGTGGTCTTGGGGGTCGACAAACGCAATGCTCATTCTTCAGATCAGCACTTCTGCATCGGTCTCGCCACCGGCAACGGTTGGAAGACTCACACGGCAGTAGAGAACGAAATTACAGGGAAGAAGGAAGTGATCCTGATTGACTATGGGAACCTCCCCATCCGTTGTTGCTATTGTTTTGCTACTGACCATCTTGTGAGAGAATGCTCAGGAGTCCAAGGCAAATGTCCGGGTACATCACTGGAGCAAACGACTGGCTCGGGATCTGCTCAATCCACGCAAGGCAGCAACCAGAAGCTGCAACAACCCATTCCTCAAGAGGGTCAGTCCCATTCAAATGCTCCACAGAACCCTAATCCTCAGCCTCCCAATAGCTTGCCATAGGTATCCACCAGAACGCCGACCGCTCGCCTAGAGGCTCCGGTAGCTCGAGAGAAGACTCCAAACCGACAACCCCGACCAGCTGCCCCTGTCCTACAGCATTGCAGTAACTGGTCCGAAGCTGAAGAACAGCTAGCCCAAGACCACGACCCGCAAACAAATTCTAGAGGTCACTCCTCTGATCTCACATGGAACGGCTGGGAGCAAGTTCGTCGCAAACGAAAACCTAAAGCGAGGAGGAGAGTTGATGATGAGGCCAGACGTCACCACGATAACAAGATGTTATTGATTGCTAGCATCAGAACCGAGGTCTCCTCCGAATTATCTTTGGGTCCACGCCAATCCTCATCGGGCCTAAAAGACCCGAGACTACATAAGCACGACAAAGCAGTGTCGAGCGGTGCTAAGGGTGCTGAATCGGCCAACACTTTGAAGACTTCTACAGGCGACTCGGTCTCCACATCCGCCAACGCTCAGCCGAACTCGCACCTAAAATCCCTGGCGCCTAGTGTTCAGCCTCCGCCCGATACAGGCGATGATGAGGAACAGGGCAATATGGATTGGGTCCCTGCCATAGTACCTCCTCCAACTCACTCCTCAGGAGCTCATTAGTCGGACCCTAGTGACGACCTAGTCCTGCCCTGTGACATGTGCATCCGGACGTCGCCTGCGAGGCCTGACCTTCGAACTTCTCGACCTAACGAAGGGGCCAGCTCCTTTGGTGTTACAACTCTAGTTGTCCCTGTAGTCGAGACCACAATTGTGGTAGAGACAACGACTCCAGTAGCCAACCAGGCAGCCATCTTGGCCCCTCCTCTAGTCGTGTCTAAACCAATCCTCGACCTCAACGGCACAGCTCCTCTACCTTCCAGCGACCCCAATATTGACACTATCATCCCGTCCACTCTGGTGAGCCACCCAGAACGCATACAACGGGACCAGTCCGCTTCAGTTCCATCCACCCCGAACCGCTGGTCAAGCTCGTGGTCAGCCCTCTCTGAGCGAGCTCAAATAGAATTCAAGGAATGGTACCGCACAGTACACGACCCCCAGACTTCTCATGGCTTCCTCACCCCGCAATCCAACCAGATCGCTGATTTTCAAAATCACCAAAAAGCTGACTTATCCGAATCATCTCGGCGTCACCGAGCGACGGTGTTGTCAAGCAAGCACTAGACCCCCAGGAAATCAGTCTCACATAGCTCTACAGCTCCCAGGGAGGAAGGTGACAGAATCGCCACGAGGGGACCACTCACGTTCCCAACAGAACCCCAATCCTTGTTATGAAAGTCACAATTTTATCGCAGAATATCCAAGGTGCCAATGATTAGAAGAAATGGGATATCATCAAGAATTACTACTGGACTTTGACATCTAGTATAGATGTGCTCTGTATGCAGGAACATAAACTCAGGGGTCCACGGCTGGCTGATTTCAGGAAGGCGATCTGGCCTCGGGTGAAATTTTTCGGGAGGGATGTTGTGGTAGGGTACGGCCATGCGCCAGGTGAATCTGGAGCTGGCCGGGGCGGTGTTTGTCTTTGGGTGGCCTCCAATATTGAAAATCATATTTCTGTTACTAGCTCTTCTCGTTGTGGCCGGGCCCAATGGCTCAAATTTTCGAGCCTCCCAGGTGGCGACCTAGCTGTTCTCAACATCTATGCCTCCACACAATCAAGGGAGCGCATGGAACTATGGTCAGAGCTTCTAGATTGCCTACCTAAAAACTGTCGTTGGCTCTTAACTGGCGACTGGAACTTCGTTGAGCTTCAGCGGGACAAATCAAGCTCCTGTGGCAAACTAATATCGCCGGCTAAGAAACGTATCTTTCACCAGCTCACTGAAGCCCTCAACGTTAGTGATTTTTTTCCTACCTCTAACGTTCTGAAATTTACTTGGGATAACCACCGTGCAGATGTAGTGCGTGTCCTGGCTAGACTCGACCGCATCTACTCCCCAATCCCTTCAGGAGGTGAAACTAACATCATAGCAGAATACTTCATCAAAAGTGACTGCAATCACTTTGATCATCTACTAGTGTGGGGAAAATTCCTTCTCCAAAGTACTCCCAAGCGGAAATCGGCCTACAAGATGAGTGGCCGCTACCTGAACGATGACAAGGTTCGGATTCAAGTCTAACATATTTGGGCCTCCCATCCCTCCAAAGGGTTCTTCGGGAAGATGCGACTTTTTGTGAAATTCTACAGGGGCTACTGTGTTGAGGCAGTTCAATCACAAAGGATCGAAGAAGCCCATCTCAGGTCAGAACTCTCCTCCGAAATGGAGGCATTGCACCAAGACCCCACAAATCGCGACATCCAACAACGTTTGAGCGCCATTGGTGATAGACTGGGCACGGTGGAGAAACACCGTATCGAAGGGATGAAAATTCGAAACAGGATCCACTGGAAGAAGGTGGGTGATGTTTGTTCCAAGGAATTTTTCCAAACATATAAAGATCGAGGAGCTGGCGCTCAGATTTCATCCCTCGAAGATGTCGAAGGCTCGATCCACACCGATCAGCTGAGTCTCGAAAGAATTGCCTCCGAGTATTTTGGCAAGCTATACTCGCTGCCCCAAGACTCGTCAGCTCGGGAAGGAGCGGAAAGCTACTGCCTCAGAGGTGTATCTGATCAGGTCCCAGTTGCTCTCTCCCACTCCTTGAGTCAACCACTAACCCTGGACGAGCTTGGCGAGGCGCTTAAATGCATGGACGTCTCCAAAGCGCCAGGCCCTGATGGCATAATCACAGGATTTTTCAAACAATTTTGGGATGTGATCAAGGGCGATTATTTTACCATGATCTTTGATGCGATTCAATCGAACACCATGCCCCCTGGCATCACCCGGGGATTAATTGCCTTGATTCATAAAGGTGGCATTCGAGAGAACCTATCAAACTGGCGTCCCATTACACTGTTGAACATCGCCTACAAAATTTATAGCAAAGCCTTACAGTTAAGGCTTCGCCCAGTCTTAATGGAGATTATTTCACCCGATCAGTCCGCATTTCTCTCGACCAGGTACATCCTCGACAATATTTTGTTGACTCATGAGACGATTGATTGGGCTATTCATTCAGGCCACCCAGTAGTGTTTCTCAAACTTGATTTTAGTAAAGCATTTGATATGGTAGATTTGGGGTTCCTCTTCCGTGCCATGGAGACAATAGGCTTCCTGGATCCTTTCATTTCGATGGTTAAACTCCTCTTCCAAAACGCCTCAGCCTCGGTAAAGATTAACGGGGCTCACTCACCTTCATTTCCAATACTAAGGGGAGTTCGGCAAGGGTGCCCGTTGGCACCCTACCTTTTCTTAATCATCACAGAAGTCCTAAATGCCATGGTTAAGCGAGGCATCTCGGATGGACTAATTAGAGGCATAAAACTCCCAATTGAGGATCGACAGCAAGCCTTGGCCCAGTTCGCCGACGACACCTCCATGACGCTGCTAGGTGAAGAGATTGTACTGCGTAACGCCATCTACACTCTCGACAGCTTCTGCCTAGGCTCCGGTCTCATCCTCAACTGGGAGAAGTCGTGCGGCTTTTGGTGGTCAAAGGGCGATGATGGGCGGCCTCGGTGGACAGAAGAGCTTCGAATTCCGTGGGCGGCTAATGGCGACGTAAGTAAACTTCTGGGTTCACTTTTCGGCCTGACCATTTCCACTGCCGATATTGATCAATTCCTGCTTGACAGAGTCAACCAAAAACTAGAGGTATGGTGTGCTGCCAGAATTAACACCACAGGGCGTACTGTAGTCGTCAACCACGTCCTGCTTTCTGCACTCTTCTTTTTCATTGCTATTTGGGCAGGCACGGTCATGGGGATCACGAAGTGTAAAAGCGCCATACAAAATTACATGTGGTCCGGCACCCTCCATCGTTCCAGGGCAAAAGTTGCCTGGGTGCAGTGTTGCCAGAGCAAATCGAAAGGGGGACTGGGGCTCATCAACCCTGCGGATGCTTTAATCGCCCTCATGGTAAAATGGATTATTAAGGCTTGTGAGCCTAATGATTCCAATCTATACCTCCTCCTTAGATATCGACTCTCTCACTTTCAACCTTACAGCGGTGGCAATTGGCAACCGAGCCTAGAGTATTTTACGCTTCCTTCATTCCAAGCACGCCAAGGTTCAAAATCCTGGACTCGGACAGGCTTAGCGTGGCGCAAGTTGATTAAAGATGTCCAGTAGGTGCCACCTCAGCTTCTTGGAGAACTGCACAACGAGCCATTCTGGTGGTCTACGTTCTCCTCCCAGATCGGCCCGGGCTTCGCCAAGCGTAGAGCTGCACAGCTCCACAAGCAAGGCCTAAAAACCATTGGCGACGCACAGTCAGGATCCACCTTCCTTTCCGGCATCGAAGCCAGCACCCGATTCGGCCTTTTTCCCTCCGAGTACGGGGCTTGGGGAGCTTCAGTTCGCCATCTTCAGGACCACTGGGGGACGCTACTCTCATCTCCTCACCAACCTATCGCTCCAGGTGAATGGGTGGGATGCTTTGACTCAGACGTAACAAAGTTTCCAGTCTTGATTTTCAAATCCAGTCCGGGCTTCAGCATCGACATCGATGGACCTCTTCGCCTTTGGACCCTCCCAGGCGCAGTCCACCCACAGGTCGTTCTTCCTCAATCCGGCTTGGTCTTCGACCATCCAGCAAGCCTCGGAGCGGGTCCCTCATTTGCCGAGCTAGTCACCTGTACTGGCTCCCTCCATCGAGTGCGAGTCGCCAGTATCCCGGGACGATCATCGATGACCCAGTCTCTTCTTTACTATGGCCGCCTTGACAGACTCACCTGGGACCCCCATAGGTTCTAATGGTCTACCCCCTAGGGTAGGGTCCCATTTCTCCATTACACTGCTAGATTGGGGCGCCAACTTCTCCGAGATAAACATGAGGTACCCGATGTCATCGAGTGCAAGTGGCAGGGGGTCCTGCCTCTCACATACAAACTGCGTTGGAAATCTGTATGGCTGAAGCCCCGCATCTCAAAAGAAGCTGGATTATTATGGCTAGTATGGCATCGATCTGTTGCTGTTAATGCCTGGCGGGGCCACATCCATCACGAGATTCCCACAGGATGCCCAGTGTGCCCTTGTCATACCTACGAATCCGTCTTGCATAGGTTTTGGGAATGTTTGGCAGCCCAGCGTGCTTGGCAGTGGGGCATCCATATTATCAATACCTTGCTAACCTCCAGAGATGCTAAAGGGCCCTGGCGGCTTCTTACATGGAAGCAAGGCATTTTTTCCGATAGAATTCCTCGGAAATTCAATCCGGTCTGTGGTATGTGGGCAATGCTGCGTACGGTGATTCTCTGGTCACTTTGGATCGAACGCAATGACGCCGCCTTCAACAATATCAAGTGGAGGCTAGCTAAACAGCTCCAGCGCATTTGGCTAGGCTTCCTAGACTATGGCAGGATGGAATGGGACCGCACCAACACTCTGATCAAGCAGCAACCGAAGGCCGCTCAAGCCTTTCGACTGAAGTTTGCAAAGAGATGGTGCCGCAATGGCATGCTCGCTGAGATGATTGATGATAAACCTCGTTGGATCTTAACGGGCCCTAGGGCCGGTTTCGTCTTTCAACCCCCGTAGATGCAGTTCCCCTTCTGAGCGGCCTACGCCGCTCGAGGGGGGGCCCCCCTCCTCTCTCTCTCACTAACCTAGATTAGCGCTAACTCTAATTTCTGACCCTGCCCAGGCCGCGCGCAGCTGGGTGTTTGTATTTTTATCTTGCAGTAAAGGACTCCTTTATTTGTGTCAAAAAAAAAATCAAGCGATTCTTTTCAGTGGGCACTGGTTGCATCATTTGAATTATAGAAAGTACCACTTTATTTCCTCCAAAGTAATTTAATCCCGGGCTAATTTCCTCCAAATTAGTGTTGGCACGGCCTGAATTGTAAAAGTCCTACAATATATATAAAAAACCAAGTTGAAAATGAAAGTACTAATTAATTCACATCCTTAGCAGAAATTGAAGGCCGAGGATCCTCCCAACCTCTACAATATGGAGTATTAGCCCCGCTCTAAGTTGATTGTCTCTAAGCCAACATATCTTTGTAAGCCAATGATGTTAGATCAGTCTTGGATTGGGCTACATTATAAAGGTTACCACCAAGGTAGAACAACCTATGACCATTGAAATTTGCAATGTGGATATCTTGTGCAATGTGTTTATTGTTGCTTGTGTTTTTTAGAAGAAGAATTAGTTGAATTGAATGAAATGCAAGTGGTATGGCATTAATTTTGTAAGAATTGAAATTGATGTGAATTTTCAAACCAAATACGTAAAACCATTAATAGGTGGGGGGCCATCACTATCTTAAAGAGGTTCCGAATCAATGACCTTCCCACATCATTTGATTTGATGAATGTTTTGAAAGCACAAGTTGAACATTTTGAAAGTACCTTTTTTATTTGTTGAAATTTACTACTTACTATAATAATATTTATATGTGAACTTGAAGTAATTGTATCACATTAGCATCCAATTACTTGCCCAAAGTATATGATTTACAAACTTTGTGGAAAAAGTTAGGAGACTAGTCAAGATGGAAAGGGCTCAAGGGCCTTTAGATTACAGAATTGGGTCAATGATAGCATTGGACTAGTTGACTCTACATTTGGCCCTTTCTAAGCCAACAAACCACTCTAAGCCAATGTATTAGATTGGTCTGAGATTGGTTGGGTTAAAAAACTTCTATTGTTGTAGAACTTTCTATTTTTTTATATCAGAAGAAAATTAGCTTTAGATGTGAATAATCAACTATTCTGAAATACAAATTGATAAAAATAATATGTGTATACTAATGAAGTAAAGTTAGTCCTTATATAATGTTGTAGCCATTCATTGTATAATAAATGATAGAGAATCCTTTTATATTGGACAAAAATGCAACTATTTATCTTTAAAATTTTGTGCAAAAAAAAGAGGCCTTGTACAATAGTTTTACTTCCTATGAGTATTTTTGACTTTCTTTTAAACCAATAGTTTACATGGTATCAAAAAGGATGATATCCATGGTCATGAGCTTATGCTTTAAGGATTAAGGTATTGGTAATTGTGTCTATTTATGACTTGTTCACTATAGTGTCTCATTTTGATTCTAATTTGTCAAAAATATAAGGATTTTTGAACATATAAGTGTTGGATTGATGTTCAAGACATTAATTAATTTTTACTACTTCAAAAGTTCATAATTTGTTGAATCATACATTGCCTCCAAAATGAGTAAGAAGGGAATGTTGAGTGAACCACCTTAACTTCCAATAAAAATTTAAACATGGTAATAATAAAACTTATATTAAAATATTTGTTTTTATGATTTCAAGAGCAAGTATTTTAAATCATCGTAATTGTGCCACAATATAATTGAACCTACTTGTACTTTCATGTATATACTAGTAGTACCTGATGTTGAAGGCTAGCAAAAAATGTTTCTAAAAATACATGTCAAAACTTTAGAAATATTATTTTTCCAAGGAAAAATATGTAAAAGAAAATCGTTTATTTTTATAAATCTATTGAATCACTCTAATTAATTATTTGGCAAATAATGTTGAACCTTATTAGTGGATACAATAATTGTGCACTTTATTAATTGTGGAATGTGCACTATTGTTACATAATTACACTTTGGCGTTATAGTGATGACTTCTAGGTTAGAACTAATTTAGTTGATATAGAATGACATACGTATACTTTTTTTTTGTATAGATGGGTTGTTGCAAGAAACACCATTACTGTTTTTGGCTCAAAGTGGCCTATTTTCATGAGTCCTGTGATTTTTTAATTAATTAATTTTAAATAAAATAAAACATGGATAAATTGTAAAGCATTAGAAAACTAAGATGTATAAAAATTTAAGCCTAAAAGAACTTATCTCTAAAAGTTATACATGTTCAAAGAGTGATAGAAAATATCATGAAGATGGACATTTAATATTTGATTTTTGAAAAATAGTAAAAAAAATTCAAAAAAATCTCCAAAAAAAGATGCTCTTCTTTGACTTAAAGATTCTCGTCCTTGACCATTTTCATCTTTGGTAAAAATAAATTGTGTTCTCTATACATGTGCAAAAGTACTACACTTTGAGGAGTTTGAGCACATGTGGAAGTTGGACAATTTATTATTTTTACAAAATCTCTTTGTAGACTTGTGTAACTTTAGTAGAAGTCCTTGCATGCCAATTTTGAGCTTAAAATAGGCATTTTTGGATTAAAAAATAGGACAATCCCCCTCAAAAAAATGGCTAAGGTAAACAATCAATTAGGTGTTGTTTAAAAATAGTAAAATAATTTTATAATTTAAAAAAAAATTCATAGTGTTTAGATTTATTATATAACTTCATTTCAAGTTTTATATGAAATGGACAAACGAGGCAAAAATCATGAATAAAAAAACACTTGGCCAAAGCCAAAGGGACAAAAAATAGGACAAGTATTTCTTGCAATCACCCAAATGAGTATATATAGAATGCACTAGATGTGAAGAAACAACTTGGCTATGGAATTTTGAGGTCACACAACTATAGCCATGAAACAAAGTTACAACTTAGCCATGGGATTTAAGGCTAATTGACAAAAAACATTAAATGAAGTCACAACATGGATATAGAATCAATAGAATTATGATGTCACAATACTTAATCTAAGAAAGGAAGGCACAAGGTATAGCCCAACCATCACTTCAAATAATTTGAATGTCCCTTCATTGACAATTGCATTATTTTAACAAAAATAAATTAGGGCTTCTTCACACTATGGCCAAAGGTCAAGAGGCTGTCAGTTTCCACCAATAGGAGGCGAAGAAACCTTGAGTTCAGCCTCTCGACCCTTCACACTACACGCCAAAATCCAAAGTTTGTTGCTTACATAATTGCCTATATAGCACAAAATTCAAGGGACTCTCAACTAGAGTTTGGGTCAGCAATATTGAGACCCAAAGTCTAATAGAGAGTCTGTCAAATTTCAAGTCCAAAATTTTTTTTTTAAAAATATTGACAAGATCTTAGCCATTAGATTTTAACCCCTAAAGGACTAAAGACCCTTCAGGGGACACTTGGAATTTCGGGCAGGCTTGTGTGACTTGAATTTTTGCTATGATTTTTTGAAACTTTTTTGAAGATAGGAAATCAGGTTAGCTTTCCAAACATATAATTTTTATTTCAATTGGTGCTTGAAAGCAAAAGTTATGCCATTCTAAGTCCAAAAAGCAAATCGCCGGGTAGGAAAAAAAAACACAAAAAAAGTTATTTTTTTATTTTTTATTTTTTTCCTCAAATATTATGTTTTGTTCTACTTCTGAAGCTTTGGTTCATTTTATTTGGACAAATATTGAGAAAGTTACGGACAATCTTGTATTTCAAGCAATCTAAGTACCTTCTTCAAAAAATAACTTATAGAATTCATTTTTGAATGCAATTTTTCAAATTTTTCAAATTTTTTTTTGATAGGTTTTAGTATTTTTGCAAGAACAAGCTCACCTTTGGGATCATGGTTTTTCAATTACATCTTAAAGTTATTAACAACTTAGTGTTTTGTTCAATCTTGTACCTACTTCTACTTAACAATTTTTTAATGAATGAAAATCAAGTAGTTCTTTTTTGAAATTTTTTCCCCTAATTCTCAATTCAAATGTTCAATATAAAAAATTTTAACTTCATGGTCCATAGTGCAAAAGAATTCAACAAATGGCAGTCAAAGTCATCTGAAATTGCAAGTCAGAGTTCCAAAAAAAAAAATTCCAACTTTGAATGCTAATATCTTCCAATCCATAAGGTCAAACTTCATGAAATTTTTACCACATGATTTAAGACAAGTAATTTACAAGATCCTATAGTTAGATTTTAATAAAATTGTTTTCTTTTGCTTTTTTGGGAAGAAGTAGCAAACGTGGCAGTTTTGAGTGGTTTTTAAGCCAAAAAATGCCTCAGTCCTTTATGGGCTAAGAACTGTTATGAAGAAGATGAAAAGGTGGATGGCCTTTGGAGGCTTCACGCTATAGCCATCCAAGTTGAAAGGCCGTGGGAGTTCATTGTCAAGGGTTTGGACTTTGGACTTGGCCTTTGGAGGCTTCACACTACGGTTGGCCAAAGACTTCAAATCCTATTTTTTACGTAGTATTATTTTTTACTAGTCCTTTTTTTTGGACTCTTGACAAAGTTTGGACTCTCAATCCCACGGCCTCTTAAGTTGGATGGCCATAGTGTGAAGAGGCCCTTAGACCTTTGAAAGTTGAAGAATTATTTTGAGTATGAAATTTATTTGTAATTTGTTTTCAAGTACAAATAATTTGTATGTCCCTTCAACCTCAAATTCCCCTTCTAAATTTTGACCTTTGAAGATTGAAGAATGATTTTCAAGCATAAATTCATTTTTAAATTTATTTTGTATATTATATTTTGTTGCCAACAATGAATGTTTTCACAAGGCTAATAATCATCAATGTCAAAGTATAGGTCACATTTGGATATATCTATTTTCAACACAACATTTCAATACATCTATTATTATTATTTTTTGTATTAAAATTGTCTCCAATAAAGTTGTAAGTCAAGAGTACAAATTCAAATGATAGAGATATGATTTGATAGTGATTATATATAATAACTTGTAAAATGAATTCTCTTTAATTTTATCGTAACAATGTAGGTGTTAAAAATGCCACATTTGAGAAGCTTATGTTCACCTTAGTGTAATTCATACAACCATCATGGGTATGAAGGCAACAATGGAAAATCATTTTGTAAAAGCATATTATTTACCTTTTTAATAAAAAAATTGGTTGTAATTAAAGGTTTTCATTTAGAGATTTCAATATTCATTTGGATTAATGAGAAGTTGCTTCAAAGAAACTTTGCATTGAAGCATTTTGATCATCTTTTGGATTGTTAATTTGAAATCAATTAGGAATTAACTATTTTGGATGTTGTTATATGATCAATTACTTCTAATCAAAGAATATATACTATATATAAGACGATTTTCTATCCAAAGGACTCTAATTTTCAAGACAAACTTCTTAGTATAGAAAAATAGGGATATGTAGTAGTATTTTTTTCAATAGATAACTATAACATTGACCATGTTTGGAAACCATCTAGGTAAATAAACATTTAAATAAGTCTCTTTTTATTAAGAAAATTCATTTTTTTAGTATTTTTGTTGGCAATATATAATTGATAATATTCAAATTACTTTAGTATTCTAATATTCCAATGTAACTAGTGAAAACCTAGGATCAATCATGGTTTAGGGTTTTGGATATGTGTTGTGAAAATGCTAGAAATCAAATGGGTAAGATTTTATTTGTCACCCAAATCATTAATGAACACTACATGCATTGGTGAAGGAAAATAAATGACCAAAATAAAGTCTATAAAAAAATATTGAAATGAATATGAAGAAAAGCATCTCTCAAGCTTAACCCCTAAGTGCTCAAGTGACCATTTTATGGTTGCTGCCCAACTTCAGGCAGCATTTTCGGGCAAGAAAAAACTTTTTTCAACCTTTCTTTTTTCACAATTTGAAAATATTGGATTGTGTTTCAACATTTTCATTCAAAACTAAGATCTATACGGTCAAACAAAAGTTATAGCAAAAAAAGGAGAAATAGCACAAAGTGTTTTAAATTGCTTAGTGTTGAAAAAATTACTATTTGGAGGAAGTATTGATGCTCTCATTAATAAATATTTTTTATTTTTTAACAAATCAATAAAAACCACAATTTTGACCAATAAAAAGAATTTCAAATCCTAAAAATAAAAATTGTATTTTTGGTGAATTTTTGAAGTTATATCTTCAAAATTCATTTGAAGAGAATCTATAAATATTTTTTTAATTTTGATCATATGGATACTTTCTATTTTTTGTGCTTTACATTATCTTCTTTGATGCTAACTTCAAAAAAATTATAAAGCTTATATTTTATAACACATTTGTATCTTGTATTAATCCCTTGGACTTTTAGAGGTTGAATATTTTTTATTCTTTTATAAATCAATAAAAAAACATAATTTTGACCAATAAAAAAAATTTCAAATCCTAAAAATAGAAATTGTATTTTTGGTGAGTTTTTGAAGTTATATCTTCAAAATTAATTTAAAAATAATCTAAAAATATTTTTTTAATTTTGATTGTATGGATACTTTCTACTTTTTGTGCTTTACATTATCTTCTTTGATACTAACTTCAAAAAATTTGTAACACTTACATTTTATAACACATTTGTGTTTTGTCCTAACCCCTTGGGCTTTTAGGGGTTAAGAATCAAAATAAGTATTGAAGTTGAATTCAAGCAAATGTATGTACAAAATGCTCTTACTAAATGTTGGAAATTACTCATACAAGTACAATTGCTGCTTCAATGTTGTCACCCATGAATAGTTGAAATTCAATTAAATAGCAAGTGCAAGATTTCTATTGTAAGGAAATTGTAGTAAAGGGTTCCTAAAAGGATTTTAGAATTTACAGCTTTTATATGAGTGTACATTAGATGATGGTCAAGAAATCATTCAATTGTATGTCATTCAAAAGTGTAGAAATAGAAATACAACTCTAAAACATTCAATCATCAGTAGGCATTATTGATAGTATAGAAAGCAATGAAATTATAGCATATTGTATTTCAAATTACAATTGAATGTATGTTTTTTGCATTGAAAAGTTTGGTCGTATTTTCATACAATTCCGTTGAGTTTGCTTATTGCCTTGAGGAAGGTGGAAATTCATCATTGGTTAGAAGGAATCAACAAGTAAAATATTATATAAATCTTAACTTTGAAAAGACAAAACATTTCACCAAAGTAGTTACTATTATACAAATCTAGATAATGTAATATTTTCTTTAGCTTGCTAGAATTAGATGTTCCTCCAAATTCTTCTATATGTATTAGGATGTAAGGTAGGTACACCCAAAAGCGTCTTGTTCCTAAAAGCGCCATCTACAGTGCACATACATTTCCGAAATCAGTCATGTTCACAGACTGTAGATGGCACTTTCAGAAACAGACTTTGACCGTTAATAACTTTTGCATACGGTATCCAAATCCTGCGTTCTTTGGTGCATTGGAACATGCTTTCACTTGCCAACAAGACTGCATAAAAATTTGAACTAATTAATAACGGGAACTAGGTACAGTATGAAAAACTGGCGCTTTTGGGTGTACCTACCTTAATGTTCTCATCCAAATTCTTCTGTATATATCATGTTGTCATCCATTTTGGTATACGTGTCAGGATGTAAATATATACGTATCAGGCTGTAAGTGTTCTCATCAAAATTCTTCTGCATGCATCAGGCTGTAAGGTGGAAGGATTGTAGCGGTGATTGTTAGGATTTAGGATTTCCGTTTGGAAAAATGCGAGGTGATGTGAAGTTTCAAACGTGCCTGAGGCTTACATTTCGAATTGTTTGAAGATTATTACGCATTGTGCTGCGTCTTTGGATTTTCAGAATGTGGTCGAAGTTCATGCAATCGTCAAACTTCTGAGAATTGTTGGTTGAAAATCTTGAAACTCTGATCAATTTTGAGGTTCGCATGAGTTAGGATTTGACGGTGATGAAATCCTGTGCAGAAGGGGCTTACACTACAATTAGACCATGCTACAAAGCATGGCGATGCCGCAGCTCTTTCTCGGCACTCGCCTCCCTGCATCCGACTTCGCACTCCCGTCCACTTCGCAGCAACTGCGTAAGAGCAGCGGTGTGAGGGTATGGCCACGAGGTGAGCTCGACACTCTCGAAGCGTATCCGAACACGCTCCTGTCATCCGACTCGCCAGAGCCTGCGAGGACCTCGTACCTGGATAAGGACAACGGCAGCACCACCTCCTCGCAAGGTAGGGTTTTGGGTTGTCAGGACCTGGACACCTCCGTTCGTGGAATTGATGAAGAGGAATTTTAGTATTAGCTGATGTGGTGAAATTGCAAATCATTCAACTGAGTGATAAGCATGATGAAGATTATTCGAAGACCTTGAGATAATTTATTTTCTTACTTCACAAGCTTTTATGTGTTTGAAGTTCGAAACCTTAAGTAATTCTGAATAGATTCATGCTAAATGAAGCTAAATCCTATTTTTTTCCCTGAACTTCGGGATGGCTTCAGAGGAGTATGAGGACAGAAGGTATCAGGCTCCCAGGACAAAGAGGGATGTGTGGGTGAAGCCTGGAAGCTCCCCTACAGATTTTAAAAGAGACAGGGAAGTGGCTGAGAAGTACTTGTGGGTGAACCCTAACCGGAAGAACAAGTGGGAGGGCGGGGTTGGGCCAGCGTCGTGGTCGGAGCGTCGGGCGGGCATCGAGGTTCTGCACTCCACCGAAGATGTGGCTGCTGCTCTTCGCGAGTGCGTCATTCATTTCGCTTCCCGCATTCACTTGCATTTCACATTTTCGGTTTTGGTGTTGAAATTGGCATTTTTGGTGTTGGCATGAATTGGCATCTTCGTTGTTGATATTGAGAATCGTTTCTGGTTGTATCACGCTTGAACCTCTAGTAGTAGCACGCAGTAGCTTTTCTTATCGCCTGAGGACGAAACTATTGCACTAGACGTAGCTTGATTGTGACATTTTTGCTACAGTCTAAAGATAGCTTAGCAATTGTACAAGATATTTTGGTATATGTCTTAATGATGAGGTTTGAGTGTGTACTGAACTCAAATTCATTAATTCTAGATCGAACTATTGTGCACGAATAATGGTTGCCAATGTTACGTTGCTCACGGACTGGCAATAGAGTTGCTCAACATTGAATGCTTGATGGAGAACTATTTGGAAACCATGAAAATGACTCTAGAGTGCCTGAGATCTACTTACAGTCGTTCAAAACAAATAAGAAATCTGAGTTGGAGTTGACTCATGAAATGCTAACTGATTGATTTTTCGCCAATACTTATAACTTTGGACGAATATTGATGGTCTGGATTTAAGAAGTTAATCTAGAATCAGTTAAAATTTAATTACATAAGGAGCACGTTCGAATCGTGTTTTCTTGTTTTGAGTATAGAGAATCGAAAGGAATGATCATTACTGTAAGAGGAAGTGACCCAACTAATAAAGGGCAATTTCATGGGCGTTTGGGTTTCGCGTAATCGTAACTGAGTGGTGTGCTGAATTTGTGACAGGGTGGGTCACTCGTGGAGATCATAGACCTGAACTCTGATGAGGCGGTTTGGAAAAGGAAAAATGTGGAGGGATGCGTGTACAGTGAGTTCTTCCCGCTGGTTTTATAGTAACATTGTCTTTTATCAAGGATTTTAGACAACATCATAGCGAGGTTGATTATGGGGTGGCAAGATAAGCGTACGCAACTTGTCAGAAAGACTCCCCATGATTCATTGGAAGGCTTGCTTGTGATTGCCTTTTTTACCTACTTGGAAAATGTGTTTGTCTTTATCTAATATTTCTGGATGACAACTTTCTCTACGATTTATCATGCGGCCTCCTGATCACCTACTTGTACTAACTTGGAAGGTGTTTTAAGTCACTATCTAAAATATTAGCTCATGGCGTTCTTACATTTTCGACGAACTGTATTGGGTGTCTGTACATGATTGACCTATTTAATTGGCCATCCTCCTTCGTGTCCATTATTTGTAGAATGTCTAGTTTTCCGTTGAAACCCTGCTTTTGGCAAGTAAATGTCATAGTTACCTCATTGACTGATATTTTCACATAAAGGTTCTTACATTTGACGAACCATTTTTGTGCTTTATGAAATTAGAAATTTGGGAACATTGTTATTTGACAAACTTTTGGAGTATCTAAATGTCCTGGAATCGGAAATGTCTTGGTCTGCCATTGATCGTTTTTCTTTGGCTGTGCAGGTGTTTTGATTACATGAAACGGAATGAGCCTACACAAGCTAATTCTCATTACTCGACAAAGCAGGTCAATCAAAGAAGGCCATTCGTGAATTCAACGAACTGCCGATGGACAGTGAAGTGTGCCTGAACGTCGACGTTTGCAACTCTATCCTGAGTACTATGATATTCAACGGCAAAATTGACAAAGCATTTCGCTTATTTGCACAGCTGAAATTGGGGGTCTCCAACCTGACACTGTCACGTACTGCACGGTAAGTTTATAGTTTGCATTCCTCTTTGATGGAAGCCTCTATAATGGTTACCATGTGATAATCTTCTTTCTATTGATATGTTTGTTACCTTCCTTGAAGATTGATGCTTCAACCTGGAATCCACATTTTTGGCCATTTGGACACTAAGGGGTTAGAGGAAGCTGCTCATCAAAGTTCATACCCTGTTCAGTTATTCAAGGGAGTGCTTCAGTTTCCCCTATAAGATACTGGTTCTCATAATCGAGTTTCTTGATCCCTTGCAGGTCATCTCGGGCTGCGCAAAAACTCGTGAGGGTTATGCTAAGGCCAACGCTTTTGTAGAAGAGATCAAAACTGTAACCTCATTCAAGATGCGGTTATCTACGGGGCTATTATGAACGTTTGTGCGGCACATAGGTTTGGAGAAGGAAGCTGAGGCTACATTTAAGGAAATGTGTGACTTTGGATTCACTCCCAATCTTTTTCACTACAGTTCTTTGCTGAACACTTATGGTAGCAAAGGGAAGTACGAAACAGGCTGAAGGAGTGTCGAAGAGATTTGTGCAGCAGGTCTCTCTCCAAATTTGGTACCTCATGTCTTTTATCTGTACATTTAGTACTAGACCTCCAATCAGTGTTAATCTGTCTCAGTCATTCTACAAAGTGCTGAAAGAAGTGCCTATCTTCTAAACCTTAAATACCTATCATTTTTGGGCAAAACTTATGTGTGTCGTAGCATATGCCTTTTACAACTTTTTGGAAGATGTCTCAAAAAATATTAAGTATGACTTTACGATAGGCTGGAATCTTGAGGCTATCAACTTGGTAAGTAAATTGCTTGTACTCATCATTTTCTATATATAATAAATACGAATGCTTTCTCTGAATTGCTACTCCTGAAATTCATTGCCTCGTATGACATGCTACTACTAAGCACCGGTCCTTGACACTGTTGTTTGCAAGTGATCCTCGATTGCTAGTTGGAGAAACTCTTCAATAAAAAATTTAGAGAATTGATTATCTGTAGATTGCTTTTGAATGTCATGTAAGGGAACGAGCATCATACTCCGTATCAAGCAAGAAAGTTGAGATGAAAAATCAGAAAGCGCCAATACACCACATATATTTGGCTACCACAACAATTTGAGCACCACAAGTATGCCTGAAATTCAGCAACACTTCATAAACATAAACGACACTTCATCAACATCAACATACAATCACTAGTGACTCATTCAAAAGGCTAGTAGAAGAAGATTGTCATTGAACATGTATTTTTAAATTTTTACAAAGAGAAGTATAGAAACATAGATTGCTCCTAGTAGAGCGAAAGTGGTAGAATCCACTAAGAATATTCTTATTCAGTAATTGTTAGCTAGATCTAAATACATATTCGGAAGCGATACACTAGCTAGAATCTATGTTTTGTCTCGAAAATTCTATCTAGCAGATCCAAGAACTCATCCCCATGTCATCTTCAGTCTCATCATCCTCGTTCCAACGAAAATTAGAAGACTCATCCTCCGTCAAGGCTTGTTGGAGCGAGAGGGGCTCGGGAATGACATGGAAAGCATCAGCAAACGCCATGGTTGAGCCGACACTGGACGAAGAGCACTCTGAAGCAGTGGATTGCCCCGACGCTACCGCCAGCATGGAATTCTTGCGGGCCATTTCCATCTCCATATCCATCTGGTGGCAGACGGCTGCAGCCGCTTCTGCATAGCTCATGCTAGAAGCATCCACCGATGAGTCATTTTGGCTCTGGCCGGAATCAAATGCAATTGGACTATCCACCACCAAAGTCCCATACATGACTTCCGGCACATTCGTGGAGGTGGACTCGGAGAGTATCACGGCCTCGATGTAATCCATCAAGTCTACATCTTCGTTGCTCGAAGTTGGAGGCAACTCTCTATCCACAATGCTCGTAGAGGAGAAGGCATCGGCATTGGGAGCCAAGTCATTTTTCTCAGGCTCTGTCAGTAATGCAGCCTCAACAAAATGCCAATATGCAGCGGCTTCATCACCAGAAGGTGGAGGTAAGTAGTTTCCATCATCCCCATTGGTAGTTCGAGAGAGGGGATCAGCTTGAGTGTTTTCTTCATCAGCCAATTCGGTCTCAAGGAAATTAACGTACTCGGCATCTTCATCGTTGATCTCCGGGAGCAAGCCGTTGCCAGTCTCAAGCGACATTAATGGATCAACAGACACAGGCATGAAGGATCCATCAAATGGCTGGTAGCCTCCATCATTAGAGCTGTTGGAAATTGCATTTGGAAATGGCTCAGGCATCTTTTGGCGGCGAGGGGCTCTTGTTCCTTGGGACAAGGTGTGCACTAGGTGCCTTTCCACGCCAGTCCCCAATAAGCGCATTTGAAATTGTTTTCCACAACTGAGGCACTTGAAGCGTGGCTGGGAGAGATTATGATTGTTGTAATACTTAAATGGTGCGTTGTCCGCTACGCCACAATGCCGACATTGCCTTGACAAGTACTTTATCTCCGGAGGGTCCTCGTTTCGCTTTTTGGCGTAGGTCCTGCCTTGTGGGCGACCGTGCCACCCAATTGTGAAAAACCTTGAGCAATGACTGCACTGGTAGCGTGGTTGATCTAGCTTTTTGTTATCGAAATATTTGCAGGTGTTGTATCTGGATTCAAACCCACAATAGTAACAGCGGTACACCTCCTCTGTGGACGCCATGGAAGCTGTAACTAAGTAACTAAGTAGAACCTAAGTAACTAAGGAGAACCAAAGAACCAAAGAACACTCACTGCTAGCCAAGAAACGGCAACCGAACGGAGCGCATGACAGAAACGGCAGAAGGAACAAAGAATAAAATTAGGAAACCATGGTAGTGCCCATTTATACTGGTGGACGTCATGGAAGCCACTAGAACTGCCATTAGAACGGCCATTAGAACCAACTAGAACTGCCATGAGAACTGCCATGGAAGCCAGTAGAACTGCCATTAGAACGGCCTTTCTGGCTTTGCGTATTTGTTCAACAGAATATGGTGGTTGATTGTGTTCGTTGATTGTGTTCGTATATTAGTGATGCGTTCAATACTAGTGATCTCAATGTTCGGGCACGAGTTAGTGTAGGCTGCATGTTATGTGTTGTCCTTTTTACTATTTGCTTGGGATCGATATGTTGTGGCTTACCTGTCCAGATTTTCGACATCCATGAAGCGTGCAATGCGGAGAATGGAACACAGTTCCGATGGACACTTGCGGATGGTCATAACCTTCAGCGCGCAGTATTAACACCTGAGTTGAATGAAATGGTCAAGAACACGCTGCTAATCATCAAGCCTGGTTCAATTGTTCGCATACGCGAGTACAGTTTGTATGAAAGTGTTAATCAAGAGCAGAAACGGTAAATTGAATTGGACGATATAGTATTTTATTGGATTAGGATGCTAACCAATTTTGCGCGCTCACCTGGAGATTTCGAGTTTTATACACTGGTACTTTTGTTTAACCAAAGGCTCTTGAGTATATTGTCGTCCGGCAAAGTTCAGAATGATCGAATTTCTTGTTTAATTTGGACACGAGTTGCCGTAATATCTGACTCGATATCTACTTGTGTGCCGCTACTTCACTGTTAAGTCGCTTCTAGAATTTTGTAGCCACGCAAGACTATCGTGTTATGAGCATTCACGTTGTAATGCACAAATTCACGGCGTCATTCGCAATCTATTCAGTGAGATGTTTTTATCAAGTCACACATTATACATTCGGATCTCAGATCTGGAATAAATTTTTATCTTCCATTTTTATCTTCCATTGTTGACAGGCCCGATACAGATTAGATTTTTACTTCCACTTGTTATGTATTGCAGGCTTATCAAGATCCCATGATATGGACGTTCCGATGGTCAAATTCGATCTCATTGAACGGTCTCAAGACTATTTTAACTGGCCTGGGCAAGATGGAATGGTTTGGAAAGAACCGGAAGATTGGGAGGAGGGCAACTGGGAATGGTTGGACCCAGAGGATCCGCAGATTGAATGGCCAGAACACGATTTTGAATGAATTTTTGCCTTAGCTTCTTCAATCCATGTGCAGCTTGACAAGCACGAATATCCTACATGCTGTTGACAACGGTTGTGCCCAGTTTGTGGCCCGCCCAGGTCAACAATTAGCTTCGATGATCATAACTCAACATTTGAGAATAGAGATGTTACGAATGTTTGTTTCGTTCGTGCAAGTTTTGATAACGATCGAAATTTCACCCAGCCCCGCATCCATGCATGCAGGCCTGTAATCATACCATTTGCTTTTACATTCAACGAACTATTGAACTACGTTCAAATGTGTAGTTATGCAATTTCAGGCTTAAACAAGATTTGTGGTTTTAGTGCAGGATTATCACATGTCAATTCAAATCTATTCGAGGTGCATTACAGGTCCTCGATTCTCAGGCACAGATAACTTAATCAACTGCTGCAGCATGGTTTTTCTGAGAGGAATCGATCATTTGCTAACACGAAATACTTTAGCGCACCTGAATCACGGATTCGTAAGTTAGTAGTTCATCAAACATGATAATACAAGCTTAACACTGCGTGCCAGAGCTCAACATCTAACTTCTTAAATTTCGGACTTAAGAAAATAGCACAGCTACATCTTGGCTCTTCTACAGTTTCTTTAGAGGTCTGACCTTGACACGTGTAGTGAAGGAACGTTCGGGAAAATCCCATCACCTGACAATTCTCTGCAGATAATCGTCACATTGAAGTCACAACATGCCAAGTGCATGTCCAAATTCATTTTCATTCAACTCAAGCGAAAGATTTCTATATACAGCTCTGGTGGCATGGGCATAAAAGAACACATCATATTTGCAAAGAACTAATGAGGAAAGGTCGTCTATTCGCCATTCATCAACTTCCAAATGCAACTGTAAATCGTTAGAAGGAGGACTGAGGTACTCCAATCAAGGTGAATTACTCCTCTCCTTTGTCTAAGCTAAACCTCTACGCTATTAAAATTGATCATGTCTACAGGTGTATAAATAAAGATTTGGATTTAAGCCGGATGGACCGGCAGTTGGGGCATACCCAACTTCCTCTTGAATAACACAAACCATTCAAAGCACAGCTCCAAATCAAACCCGAGGAGCAAAGCGGAGGAAGATAAACACCACAACGATAATGGCCGAAAGAGAAACGAAATACTTCAGGTAGGCGGCAACCCTCTTCTCCTGCATGCCACGAAGTTTGATTAGATCAGGTTTCAAAATATGAACAATAAGGACACAGATGCTGAAAACGGCCACGGTAGAGTTGAGGCATCAACAAGAGATGGAAGGTGTTAATGTACGAGGAGACACTGCTTACTATAACCTGGACTAAAACCTTGCACAAGAACAACCTTGTCGGTACTAAGGTAGAGGATGCTAAACAGTTTTCCTTCAATATTGATCTACAACCTCTCATTTTGATCGATTGTATAAGAAATCATCCTCCAGAGTGATGAAAATTTGATCTCAACAGATTTAAATCTTGTGTCCAAAAAAATATATCCAATTCTCTAAAATCAAACTCCTACATATTTTCAAATGCATCAAAAAGAAGAAAATAGCATCCTCTACATTACCAGAAAACCCACGTATATCTCCAAGTACTAATCGTCCTATTCTCCGTGAACTCCAGATTTCCACAAGGAAGACAATAATTCCAACAACAGACGAGCGAGTAAGGTAAGCTCTTCTAGTTCTAATGTGAAATCCAAAATGGCTTATTTAGGGTTAGGAACTAGATTTCTGTAACCTTAGAAGATTGCAATTGAGTCTCAGGAGATGGGTGTCAGAAATCGAAATTCCACCAGAAAGTACACAGCATGAGCATGTCGGACTAGTATGAAGAAGGAATAAGTTCGCACCACATCTTGAAGGCTTAACTTGGATTTGGTAAGCTCATAACATATCGTGGAAAATGATGGTCTCTCTTCAGGATGAAACTCCGAACAGCGTTCCACAAGGGGAACCACTCCACAAGAGTATCCAAAACCGCCTTTCAGGTTTCTCCATTCTCTGCTATCAGTTAATCTCTTTCCACCTGTCATGACTTGATTCTTCCCTCTCGGGTCAAGCCTTCCGCCATATGCCCAATGTCCTGTCAAAACCTCATACGCCACGACACCAAAACTATAGACGTCCAACTTTTTAGGATACTGTATTAATCCTGCTAGATTACCGGGACGCGATCGCAATACTTCGGGTGCTGCATATCTGGTGGTTCCACCACTTGGTCTGAAGGAGGCTTCGGTAGACTTGGCATTTCCGAAATCAGAAACCTTGGCATGAAAATGTCGTACATTCCCTGATACCTCAAATTCACTGAGTAGAATGTTACCGAGCTTAAGATCCCCGTGCACCACCTCTTTCTCATGTAGGATCCGCATGGCAGTTGCAATTTGCAACAGAACATCGAGCTTATCCACCCGAGAGAAGCTTAGGCCTGTAAAATTTAACTTGGTTCGTTCAGACTCGTACATACAACGCTGTAGGTCACCATCCAGCAATTCCATGAGTAAAAACGAATCCCTTCGGTCCGGAGAAACAGCTGAACAAGCTGAACGACCAAGTGTGTGAACTATGTTTGGATGCAGCATCTTGCTCGTAAAGATGAGTTCATTAGCGAAAGCGTCTTCCATTTTGAAAGATTTCTTGGCGAAGGTGCAGTTTTCCCAAACAACCTTCCAAACGGTACCCACGCTGCCTGTACCAATCTTTTTCACCGTAACTAGTTCCGTAGGATCCACAATTCGAGGGTTTACCAACTGTTGTACCGCATCTCGACCATCCGGAATTTCCAGAAACCTTGCAAGCTCACATTGTGCTCCCTTCTGCCTCCGTTCCTTCAACTTCTCCGTCAATGACATACGCTCCCTAAGTGACTCCTCAATGACTTGAGAGGGGTAGAATCCCCTTGACCAGTACGAACGACGATAAACTTCCTGCAGCTTCTTCAAGTACCCCTGCCTCTGCAGAACATTCCAGCGGATGGTAATCTGGGGTTCACTTCCATCGGTACCCACATCGGTGATCCCCCTTCTAAGTTCATCTCTATCACTGCGACTACGAAAAAGACTTTGAGAATCCTTTAGAGAGATGGCGATTATGAGAAATGTATCGTCCCAAATCAAGGAGTAATTCGCATGATCGGAAGCAATAACGCAGAGATCTCGAATCTGCTCCAATTGCCATTCCCGAATATTAGGAGACTTCTTCTCAAGTGTGCCACACATCCTCATAAGTGGCCTTCCTTCATTGGATACTGCTGCAAGCTCGATGCAGACCTCCATGATGAATTAGGTCATTGAGATGTACGGTGTATCCTACGAGAATGACGGACAAATTGAAACTGCAAGGTCGATCTGAGAAAGAGAAGAGTTCAAAGGATTGTATCTAGCTCTGTCGCCGCTTCAGGACCTCGAAACCAGATGCGGGAAGCTCATAGTCAGTATGAGGAATGGTCAAACAAAATCTGCGTCAAACTCCTCGATCGAACACAGATAACAATCAGCAAAATCTCACAACCGGCGTGGTAACTGAACCGTCAGCAGTGCAGTGAATCCACATAGATACAGTGCACACAATCAGCACCTTTTGAAGGCAGGAACTCGGACCAACAACATCCAAACGCAATCAGATTAATAAGAAAGGGCGTAAGGAAACTTCTACGACGATTGCTATCAAAATTATCAAAATTAACTACAGAAGCCACCGAAGCCTTCCGAGTAGCACCTTTGTTCCAGTAAACTGAAATTCTAACAGTGGCGACATGACATGGTCTATACGCAGGAACTATCAAGAGCTGACTGGCCTACAAAATTACTTGCTACAATGCAAGTTCAGAACCAGTGATATCGCATTAAGACAAAATTGAGTTGCTCGAGATCGAGAGCTGTGGAGGAGTCAAAGACGAAAATCAATACAACATCGCTAGAGTTGAGCTTCTGAAGTCCAATTCTGTCGGTAGGCGCCCTTCCTAGCACTGAAGGTACACCGGGGAGTTCGCGTTGATCCATATAAAAATGAAAAATGAAAATCCCAATGGTTGTAATGCTGTGACAAACAATCAACATCCAAATTTTTAATTTTTTTTCAAAAATATTTAAAATTGAGGAAAATAAAAGCTTCCAAAGTTTATTTTAGAGTAGAGAATCTATAATTGTTCGCAAACTAAATCTCTTTATAACTTTCGTCGCATAAATCAAAATGGAGTGATTCAAAGATTTATGCATATATGTACATCTAGAAAACTAATTTCAAATTTTTAATTTTGAAAAAAAAAGTTTTTATAAGAAATTTTTGGGCTGCCTGCCGACCAATGAAAACTACATATCATGCAATAACTTTTTGACCATGTAGTCAAAAGTTATGAAAATTGTTGGGTCTTAAAGCTACTCCTCGAGCACATATTGTGTGAAAATTTCAATGAAAAAAAATAAAAACTCCATCCGTAGTGAGCTGCCCAAAATCGATATGTTGCCAAAAAACGCAGTTTGGTCCTTTAGGGGTTAATAAATTTACTGAGAATTACATAAAATTTTCAAGTTATTTACTTATTTTCCCTTCATCAATGAGTTTTTTTTTACACTAACAATTCTTACATCTTCACAAGCACAAGGTAGACCTTGGTGTTCAATCTACAGACCTTGATACTACAATGTTGCAATAGTGTTTTGTCACCTCACCTTTCAAATATGCTTTTTTTTTGCTTTTTGGTAGTCACTCTAACTTGTTAGCCATTAGTTTAATCTACTATGAAGACAAATGTTGAAGTTCTCATTAGTTCACTAGAAAATATATCATAACACTATCACTTCACTATGAAATTATATCATTTATATAAACAAATGATGTTCTAGTTTCTTTTATATTTTGAAATACATTTCAAAAATTTGGAAAATTTGGACTACTTTCTTTTAATACCTAAAGGACCAAGCCTTATTTTTTGAACCAAAACACTAAAACTACCAATTCTATAGCAAAGAGTAAAAAAGAGATTTAATTGATTTTTTTTCACATATAACCATAGGATATTATACCTCATTAGTCTAAGAAATTGTGAAAAAAAATTCAGAATTTTTGACCACACAGATTGCAAGATACTTGCATTTAAAGTGGGAAAAACAAGCTTTTCAGCACATTGCGAGACTGGATTTTTTGACTTTGAACATTTTTAACTTAAGCACTAAAGAGTTTTGAGCTTTATTTATTTTTAGTAAAAAATTAATTTGAAAATCTAGGAAATAAAAAAAAATTCAAAAAAACTTAATTTTCATTCTTAAAAAAATTGTTAAGTAGAAGTACATACTAGATAGAAGAAAAATCTAAAATATTAATATCTTTTAGATGGAATTAAAATGCACTAATCCTAATGGTGAGATTGTTGTAGCAAGTAAAATAAACCATGAAATTTTATATTTTTTGAAAAATTGCAAAAATTGCATCCAGAATTGAATCCTACAAGTACTTTTTTTCAAGTAAATGCTCTAATTGCCCGGAAAAAAAGAATGTCCATAACTTTCTCATAACAAATCCAAATAAAATGAATCAAATCTTCCTAGATAGAAAAAAATATAATATATAAGTAAAAAAGTTCAAAAAAAAGGGTGATTGCAAGAAACACATGTCCTATTTTGTGTCACACTACGTGTGCTGATCTGTTTTTTGGCCATAACTTTTGTGTTTTGCTTCCGATTGACTCAAGATTTGTAGGGAAGGTACTCATAACTATCATAAACCTTCCATAATTTTTTCATAATTTTCAAAAATAGTTTACTATCCAAAAATAGACCCCGATTGGATGTCACACTTGGCAGTTTAGGGGTTTTTAGTACTATGGAGTACCTTTTTTTAATGATTTTAAGATGAAATTTAGATGAGATGGTCTTCTAATAGACTTCTAGCTTTATAGGGAAGGATTTTTAAAAATAATTAATTTTATGTGGTGTGGAGGTCTACAAAGTGAGCTCCCTTCTGCTTGTATTTTGAAACATATGAAATATTATTTTGGTGGTTTTTTTTGTGAATGACCATCTCCATAAAATTGTTGAAAATGGACACTTTTTATTTTTTGAAAATATCTATTTTTGATATTTTTCCCTAATTAAAACATGAAGATATGTATTTTCTGGAGGTTTGGCACTTTTCTTAGAGAATTTTTCTATCCATTTCCTTCGGTGAAAACCTTCATCTTAGAGGTATATACACTATTTATATTTTTCATATTTTTTTAAAATTAATTTTCTAATTTTAAAGTACTCCCGAAAAAATCAGCCAAACGCAACAAAATCGGCAGGTGTTTCTTGTATCACCCAAAAATTCAAAAATTTTCTTTGGTGCCTGAACTGCCCGCCGTCCCTTGTTTTGAGCTTATTGGACATAACTTTTGTTCCCGGGCATCGATTGAAAAAAGAATTATATTCCCACAAAGATATTTAATTTTTTTATCTTCAAAAAAAGTTTCAAAAATTAGGACAAAAATTCAGCCCGTAGGTACTTGCCCAAAATTGCATTTGTCCCCCGAAGGGACAATGGTCCTTTAGGGGTTAAGGCACTAAGATGGAATGTTTTTTTATGACAACAATATAAAGGGGTAATTGTCATGTCAAAAATGTAATCCAAATTTCACACCTATAATACTAAAGCTTTTTTATCCTTATTATCTTGCATTCAACCAATGTAAAAAGGTGTAGAAGAATTTTAAGAACTTTGACTACAAAGATTACAATATTTTTGCATTTAAAGTTAGAAAAGGGTATTTTTTGTTTCTATTTAGTTATCTTAAGGAGTGTTTTATTTTCTTTGTCTCCTCAAGTTTGTTGGATATGTTTTCACCAAAAACACTCCAAAACTACCATTTTTATTATAAAAAAACTAATTTTAGAAAAAAATATTTTTATACATGTATAATCATAGGATCTTATGGTACACTTGTTAGAAAAAGATGGTAGAAAGTTTTAAGAAATTTCCATTGTGCAAATTTCAAGATATTAGCATTTGAATTTACAGAAATCTTCTTTCTAGCTGGCTTTATAAAAAATTGGGCAACTGCACTTTACAAGCTCACATTTGTATGAAAAAAATGTCCAAAATGGTGGTGCTTCTTTGGATTCATTCTTCTTGGCAAGTTGGCTACATTCTTGAAAATTTTCAAATCATTTGGCATTGTATAACATGTAGGAAAAAAATAGTGTGTAGAAAAAGTGAAGAATAATTCAAAATACTAAATTGTTAAGATTTATTTATGAAATTGAAAAATAACAATCCTAATTATTGTAATGTTGTAGTAAAAATCTACACCTAATGATTTTATTTTATTTTATTTTCATAAATAATGAAAATTGAATTAATCCCTAAAGGTTTTTTACTATGTTTTTACCAAAAATACTCTATATCTACCATATTTGTTAGAAGTATAATATTTTAGGGAAAAAAAACGTTCTTTGACACATATAACTATAGGATCTTGTTGTAAGATAGTTAAAGAAGATGTGAAAAACATTTAAGAAATTTTCACCATGTAGATTACAAGATATTAGCATTTGAATTTACAAAAAAAATATTTAGGCCTTGCCAAAAACTAGGCAATTGCACTTCATAAGCTCACATTTTTATGAAAAAAAGTCCAATTTGGTTGTAACTCTTTTGATTCATTCTTCAAGGCAAGTTTGCCACACCCTTAAAAATTTTCAAATCATTTTGAATTCCACAACACATAAGAAAAAAATAGTAAGTACAAAAAAAAAGATAATGATTTGAGATACTAATTAAATTGTTAACAATTTCGTTTTAGAATTGAAAAATGTCCATCTCAATGGTTGTAATGTTGTACTAAACAATCTACACCTAATGTTTTTATTTTTTTCCAAAAATATTGAAAATGAGTTGAACAAATGCCTTCAAAGTTTATTTTAGAATAGTGAGCCCCAAACCAAAACTCCTTATAACTTTTGTGTCATTAACTAAAATGAAATGATTCAAAGCTTTCCATACATATATAAATCTAAAGAACCAATTTCAAATTTTTATTTCTCAAAAGAGTAAGTTTCTAAGAATTTTTTTGGATAGCCCAGGTTGCTTATCCAACATTGAAAATTACATATCATACAATAACCTTTTAACCATGTGGTCAAAATTTATGAAAATTGTTGGGTCTTAAAGCTGCTCCCTAGGAAAATAATATGTCAAAATTTCAAAAAATAATAATAGAATTTCTAGTTGCAAGTATGTGCCCAAAAATTCTATGTTGCCAAAAAACACAATTTTGTTCTTTAGGGGTTAAATAAATGACTTCAAAGTTTATTTTGGAGTAGAAAATCCATAACTTGTAACTTTAATCTCATTAATAAAAAATGGAACAATTCAAATCTTCTTATGTATATATAAATCTAAAAACCAATTTTAAACTTCTATTTCTAAAGAAGTTGATTTTTTTAGATTTGTCCTAGTTGCTTGAGTTGAGAAAAAAACACCATATTATGCAATAACTTTTGAAACATGTGGGTACAAGTTATGAAACTTGTTGGGCCTTAAAGGTATTTCTCATCCACATGTTGTCATTGTTGTGTGAAAATTTCAAAAAAAATGAATGAAAACTCCATTTGTAGTAAGTTGTCCAAAATTTTTATATTGCCAAATAATGTAACTTGTTCTTTTAAAAATTATCCAATGTATAAATTTGAGTTTTCTTATACCTATTCAAAGTCCTTTTAAATACCCTTCCAATAATAAAATTTCAACTTCTAATTCCAAACCAATGAAAAGTTAGATCTATATTTGGTAGGACTTATCCTATTTGGATGCATACTTTTATGAATATATTACCCCTTGTATGCTAAAATTGATGATAGTAGACCTAACTTTGAAACTTTCCAATGATCACTTGAAATCCATCCATTCATTGATTCACTAGCAAGAAACCAAAGTAGTGTTTGGGGAGAGCCTCTAGTTACTTCATTAAGGCAGGTACACCCAAAAGCGCCCTGTTCCTAAAAGCGCCATCTACAGTGCACATACATTTCCGAAATCAGTCATGTTCACAGACTGTAGATGGCGCTTTCAGAAACAGACTTTGACTGTTAATAACTTTTGCATACGGTATCCAAATCCTGCGTTCTTTGGTGCGTTGGAACATGCTTTCACTTGCCAACAAGACTACATAAAAATTTGAACTAATTAATAGCAGGAACTAGGCTCAGTATGAATAAGTGGCGCTTTTGGGTGTACCCACCTTATTAGCCGATGGAATTGGGAGAAAAAACAATTGCAATTTCAAAACATCGAACAAAAATGGGTGAAAATTTTATAAATTTTCTATGTAGAGGAAAAAATAGAGGAAAGAAAGGATTGGACACTTGAGAAAACCTGGTCCAATATAGACAATGAAAAAAAAAAGCCATAAAAATGCAAAAAATATCTTCAACCCTGAATCAGAGATGCTCAAAAATTAGATCCATGGCTTCATTTTCTTCATCACAACCGGAGTCACCAAGCACCGTACTGTACATGAAGGTTTGGTGTGGCCTCCAGGGGTGAAAATTGAATTTCCACGTCAGATTTTCAAGGGTCCCCACCATGTTACACCATTCAAAAATTGACACGTGGCATTCTTTTCTGATTAAAAAATGACTTAAATTATGCTGAATTGTGTACAATTGTCTGATCTTCATAAATGGTATGAGAGATTCCTAGTTTTTTTTAATCTAAAAATAAAATGCTATTTAGATTTTAATAATTAAAGTCTACTAATTGATAGAACAATATACTTATTAACCATGTAAGGTTAAGGTATTTGTATCCATCTATGACTTGTTTGCAATAGTGTCTTATTTTGATTCTTATCTACTAGAATTAGTCGTAAAGAGTGTGCAATTGGAGATAAGGAGCTGGAGTTTGAAAAAAACACAAGATGAAATTCCTTGAAACTCCAAAATTGAGGTCCAAAAGAGTTTGGTGTTTTCTTTTACTATTATGAATTACACCTTCCTCTAACACCCCTATTTCAAACTAGGGTTTCCTTTACAATCAACTCTATTATGTAAGTAACTTTTGAACATGTAAGTCTAGCTGGATGATTTTTGAGACTTCAATTTTCAACACTTTTGAAAGTTCATAGTTAATATTGTTCATACATTGCTTCTAAGATGAGTACAAAGAGAATCTTAAATCACCTTGATTTCCAATAAGATTCAACAAAAATTTAGACAAGTTGGTTATGGAAATTGTATTCATGTATTTATTCTTGTGATTTTAAGTGCAATTACTTTAACCCTAAGTTCTCATTGTCCCTATGAAAACCAATTTTTTTTAGTAGGCTCCTATAGTCTTAATTTTTGTTGTGATTTTTTGAGAATTTTACTAGAGGTAGGAAAATAAATTAGCTTATTGGAAATATGATTTTATTTCACTTGGTGCCGAAGAGCAAAAGTTATGCCACCCCAAGCCTATACAAAGTTTATTGGGCAATACCCAAAAAAATCTAGAAAAATCATAGAATGTCAAAATACAATTTTTAAAATTTTGTTTCTTATAGAGAACATTTTTTTTCTACATGGAAATATTTGATTCATTTTTTTTGAATAAGTGATGAGAAAGTTATTGACGGTCTTGTTTTTTTAACAATCTAAGCATTTTATTGAAAAAATAACATGCAGGATTTATTTTTGCATGCAATTTTTACAATTAAAAAAAAAGGTTCAAGCTAATGGTTTTCTTAACTCACTCAAACAATCTCACCATTGGGATTATTGATTTACAATTCTATCTTGGAGCTATCAATGATTTATTTTTTCCTTCAATCTTATTCTTACTTGCATTTAACAATTTGTTAAAGGATGAAAATCAAGTTGTTGTTTTTTAATATTTTTCCAAGACTTTGAACTCAATTCTCCTATACAAAAAATTAGAAATTCAAAGTGCATAATGCAATAGGTATAAGCTAAGAAAATTCAAAGCCTTAAAATCTACTCAACAAGGTTGAAGATTCAAACCCTAGATTAATTTGTTTCAAATGCAAATATCTTGCAATCTATGCTATTAAAATTTTGAAACTTCTTCTACGAACTTTTATACTAGTCTAGTACAAGAACCTATAAGAAGATATGCAAAAAAATACTTTCTAAAGATTTTTGCACTTTGCAATAGAAATGGTAGTTTTGAGTGATTTTTGATGAAAAAAAGTCTTGGTTGCTTAGAAATTAAAGCAGCATATTTGTGCCACAATTTTGTTGAGCTTAACTTTGCATCTATGTATATAATATGAAGTGGATAAGGTCATCGCACAGGCTTCTACTAAAAGATTTCAAAATTCTAGAAATGAATCAATTGGAAAACCAATCTATCTATTTTAAGGCATCTATTGAGCAAAATAATCAATTATTTGGCAAGGAATGCTGAAGTTTACCTTATTGGATATGCAAGAGTGCACTTTTTAAATTGTAAAATGTGTAAAATATTGTTACATTAGAAGCACAATGAAATGACAAATTAGATTAGAACTAGTTTAGCTAATATATGGTAATATATGTTTATTTATTGACAAATATAGGGCAAGGTTTTTTTTATCTAGTGATTTGGTAAAAAATTGCACCAAATTTTTGGACCTAACACCAACCTATAGGAAAAAAGTAGTAAAATTTTGAATGAAATTACCAATAAACTTCAAATTTTTAAAAAATGGTAGATGAAATTGCCAAATAATGGGTGAAAATAGAATGATAGATATGTATTATGTGCTAATATGATATTTTCTACCCAATATATGGATGCATGTTGAGATTTGGAGTTCCACAATAAAATGAAATATCGCCACTTTGGCACTTTATAAGAAATGAAAAAAAACAAAAACTAATATAGGGTGTAGTAGATGTGAAGGCAAATAGACATGACTTGCCTAAGAATTTTGAGGCCATACAATTGAAGCCGTGAAATGAAATCCTAACATGTTGATGTCATCATTGCAATAAAATCACATGTCATACAATTGAAGACATTAAATAAAGGCCACAAGTGCAATTGTAACTATTGCTTTAAATCATTTGAATTTAGATCTCTAAGAATTGAAAACCTCTTTTCATGTACACATTTATTTATAATTTGTTTAGGATATTAAATTTTTTTGGCTTCTCCTTCATCTATAATTTAAAAGATATGTATTTTAATAAAGAAAATTTAAAATAATTTTTTTGACCTTAGTTAGAGGATTAAATAGCTATTTCATGTGCAAATCTGTTTATTAATTTGTTTAGTATATTGTATTTTATTGCCAATAGTAAGAGTGTTTGAATAAGGCCAATCATCATCATCATGAGAGCATAGGTTGCATTTACACACATCTATTTTCAATAAGATACAATATTTGTACAACATTTTGAAAATTTTATTTCAAATTTTTCTTATATATTCAAATTGAATTCATGAATAGTTGTAATTCTAGTATAAAATTCAAATTGGATGTAATGATAGAGATATGACTCAATAGTTATTATAGAAATGTATTAGATTGTAAAGAGATTTTTTTAAAGTTCATTCTAATAACATAGGTGTTAACCCCTAAATGTCCAAAGCTTGTTTTGAGCTTCTTGGAATTTGCTCTAAATTGAACAAAAATCCAACATTTTGATAAGTTGAATCAATGGATTGAAAGATTATAATGTTTGATTATGAGGGTGTAAAAAACTATGAAAATCTTTGAGTTTTCTTTTGGCATGTCAAATCTAAAAATTTGGTCACCAAAAAATATGAGGTTGAAGGGCACAACAAGCATAACCCCAATCAATTTATGGCTTCTCAAAATCTACTCTACAATTTTCTTAAATGAATTTTTAGTGTGATTCTTTCTCTATGATCTAGTGTATTTGAGGCTCAGTTCCAAGAGTCCTCAATACTATGGAATGTCAAGATTGCAATGGGTAACGTTGCACTAAATATTGAATAGAAAAATAATAATCATTCATTTTCAAAATCAGATTATTGATGCTAAAATTAGACTTTAAAAAAAATCTTCCAAAAATATAAACTACTAAAAATAGAAATTTGAGAAGGTTTTATTTCAGGATTTAGAATTAAAAAAGAAGAAGACTAGACTTTCACTTTTTTTTAAATTTATCATATAGAAACAAAGAATAGTTTGAAGGAAAAACTAAATCATCAATAGCCCTATGATGGAATTGAAATACACTAATCCTAGTGATGAAATTATTTAAAGAAGGAAATTGAACTTTGTTTCACAATTTTTTGAAAAATAATGAGTATTGAGTTTTAAAATGAATTATGTAAGTTATTTTTTGAAGAAGATGCTCCAACTACCCTAAAACAAGACTCCATACAACTTTTTCATTGCTAACCTCATTAAATGAATCAAAGATTTTCATATAGACAAGGATATTTTCTATAAGAAAACTTTGGCAAGTTGGCAAAAGAAGTGATTTTTTCTAATTTGGCTTGGATTGCCTAAGTTGAGAAAGAAACATCATATTGTACAATAATTTTTTAACCATGTAGTCAAAAGTTATGAAAATTGTTGAGCTTTAAAGATATTCCTTGTCCACTTGTGTGAAAGTGTCAAGGAAAATGAGTAAAAAACCCATTTGTAATGAGCTGCCAAAGTTTCCATGCTACTAAAAAGCACAACTTGGTCTTTTTTGGGTTAGCTCTACAAGGATGCTATGGAGTATAGGCACTAAGTATAATTGATGACAATGCATGAATCTTTCCATGTAGGAGACAAAGAAGTACAAATGTCATCGTTGGAATTTTGTGTGGAAAGGGGAGGTCTTGATCCATAGATTGAGCTTTAATGAATGCTCAATTTTTTTAACAATTGATTCAAATCACATCAAGAACACTAGTTTTGAAGGTTATCTCCTAAAGGCTCTAAGCATTTTAGGGTTTAAAAACATCATTGCTTTTGATGTGTTATAAGTCTAAATGAGACTAAGGTATGGAGATCTCAACAAAACAATCTTATAGAGTACGTATTGTAGATGACATGAAACAAAATTTCGAGTCATTCAACCACATAGATTGCAAGATTATAATGTTCAAGTGTTGAAAAAAGATGCTAAAATTTTCTTGGAAATACATTTGAAGGTGAAATTTGATTTCTACCTATTCATGTGGAAGAACTATAACCTATGAAGTGCTTAAAAACCAACATACAAAGAGGAAAATATTTTTCAATTTACTCATTATCTTTAGAAAGGGCTTCGAAATGTCAAAAAATAGCAAAATAGTTGGAAAAAACTCACTAATGGATGAACCTCCTAATAAAATACTTCTCAATCATATTGATTCAAAATTTCACCACACAAACTAGACTAGAATGTGCAACCTCTTCAAACTTCTTTTTTTTATTGGAAATGGACATTGGATGAAGATGAAATAAGCTGCCAAGATTCATTGTAACCCAAAACTTTGAATTGCAAGAACTTTGAATTGCTCTCAAACATTCTAGACAACTTAGATGGACAAAAATAGACTTCAAGGGGAACATAACCCAACAAATTTCATTAAAAACATTATCAGATGAAGAAGACACAAGCCCCCCAAATTGCAGCCATCAAAATGCATTGGGTGAACTCAAATTGAACCCATGAACTTTGAAAGGCTCCCAAAAAATCAGTCCATATTCTATTTATTTGACAAGTACACCACACATACCAAAAGAGGGTGCAGATTACCCAAGTTTCATTAAATTTGGACATCGGATGCACAAGTTACAGCACTTCGCAACAACTTCTCATATTCTCCTAAAGACGCGTACTTCTGTAACACAAGATCCCAAGTCCTCTGTACAACCCACACCAACTGTTAGTCTCAATGGAAGCAACCGAAGATATTTAGCAGCTACACGCTTCATTGGCTCTCGATCGCTGGGGAGGAGGCTTTGGGTCAACAGAAGCTAATGTGAGGAAGTTTGAGTAGCTATCTTACTCGCAAACAGAACCACTTTAAGGAATACAAAAATGAAAAGCGAGACATTGATCCTTCATCACCACTAGGGTTTCCTCTTTCCACATTTTAGTACTGCAGGGACAGAACCTCCTGTGGCGCATCGTAGCTGCTTGGTTTGCGCAGAGTCGCAACCTAAAGCACCACTATAGCGATATAATACGCGTGCTAATGCAACGTCAATAGGTCAAAGAAATAGAAAAAAATGATCTGCGGTAAAGAGATACAGCCCAACATAACTTGCGTTAGGCTGTGATACAATATAGAATAAAGAATATAGTAAGTCTTGCAAGACAACACATCCTTTAGAAACATGTTGAGAGGGGACAACAGTAAGCTAGTGATGATTAAAGAGAATACAATGAGCAGTTAGGATCAAGTTAGGAGAAAATTTGTTCAATTGAAGAGACTGGTTTGAAGTTCAGGCTAAGAAAATAATATCCTCAGGATCCCATAAGAGACTTACTTGTGAAGGTTGCAGACCATTGACCTTCGTCACAAGAAGTGCGTCCGTCACAGCATCCATCTGTCCTGCGTCTACTAGTAAGGAAAAGAGAGTTGTCAGTGGCCTGCAATCCATCACACACGCACATTTACTGAATCCCAAGATACAAGGGACATTTCCTTTGTCAGATGACGTGCTAATTTAGCAAATCCACACCAGACTCTGACCCTCTGCAGATTTTCACTCTCACTGATGCAACTTATTGAAACTTTACATGGGATTATCAAGATCGTTAACTGGTATTATCAAATCACAAGAATTATCATGGCTAGGCAACAATAAATGAGAACAGACTATCATTGAAACAAGAAGAAAGCACAAATCATTCAACGGCAAAAAAAATACTTGTATTCCCTGGGAGCCCAATTGATAAAACAAGGCCACATCCGAATCTGTAGGAGTAAAAACAAAGCATCAAGGGAGCTTCAAGGATGGTAAGAAATTGCTGACGCTAAAGTCAAAATTCATCACGACCACCACTACGGTATTTAGCATAAGCTCTGGCGAGTAGGTCAGATACTGCGTAGAATGTCAGTAAAGGCATTTAGTCGGGGGCTTACAAAAATTAAGTAGGCACAACTCACATCAGTTCCATCCCAAAAGTAAGCTTGGTCATTCACAAATAGTATCTCAAAACCCATATTATCTTTAGAATCACTTACAAGAAGTTCAAATGTTCTCTGTAATCGAAGATCCTGAAGTGTTCGCAACGCTGTGGCCATGAAATGTCAGTGCAGAAAAAACCCAAGACTAATCAAGTGCCAATACTTCCAAACAATCCCAACTTTGCTCGACTTTTCCTAATACTAGATATTACAACAAGATTCACATGCATGAAATGCGTGAAATAGAGAGCAAGTGAGAGAAACAAAGTAATCAGCTTAAACCCGCTCCACCTGTAGATGCCCCACCTGCAAAACGCTCGTGCCATGAAACATGGTGCTCACCAGCAGAAGCACCAAAGCACGTCAAGATTTCTATTTTCCTGTTAGTACGTACTCTCACTGAGGTAACCCTCGCCGACAGAGCTATCACCAGTGTTGATACAGTGAAAACAAGAAAGCCATTCAAAAACCAAGACTCATATGCACGCACGATATGCCACAAGAGTGTAATTTTATTGCGAAAAGAAGAGAGCCACACCAGGGGTAAGCCAGAACTAAGAAGAGGATTCACCAAACGAATGAATCGTCAGAGACCACTACATTATGGCGATAACTCCTCCATACCCTGGCATCTATCCCTCCATACACTCCAGTGACGTTATTCTATATTCTATTAGACAAACCTCCTTGCCAACCGCATCTTTCAGTCTTCCGCTTCCTACAAAGGCGGACAAGTAGCGAGTATCTCCTCGAACTCAAAGCCGTGAACCGGGAGATCTCCAACCTCGATTGGGTTCCCTGGGCTGCCCAAATCGACCACAATTGGATCTCGCATAGCAGCGTCCTCGTTCACCGGGTTCTCCTCCACCAGATTTTCTCGACCAGATTCGTCCGCCATTGCAGACAGGGTTTAGAGACTTGCTTGAAACCCAAAAATCAGAATTGCCCAATCGAATTCTCACAACAACAAGAAAAAACCCTACCAGCAAGGTTACCTCGTAGTAGAAAACAGGACGAGTGCGGACTTGGCCGAGGGATCTCATGAGCCTGTCCTCCAGCGATCCCAAAACGACTTTAGGGTTTAAATCTTAAAATATGATTTCATGAAGAAATCCAAAGACAAGCATTTTTTTCCAGAACAACAGCCTGCAGCCCTTGGCCTTGCAATCCACGTGGCCAAAGAGTTCATCTTGTTTTGTAATTCAGTGGTCCCCTGATTTTGTATAGAGGGTAAGAGCATCTTCAGTCTGTTTTTTCCTCACGCCTCGGCAACACTATGTTGCCGTTGGTCCACAGAAACGTGGCCCCAATGCGGTCGTTATTGCACTCGAGCTCTGCATAAAGAAGCCCTTGCACGGCAAATTCAGGCTCTTTGCTGTGCCCTCGACGCTGCTCTGCATTTCCAACGATCAGCGCGATCATGGCAACGACTGAGCTTAGCTCCCACGCCCCAGTTCTTCAGAGGAGTAACCAGCGAAACATGACGGCAGCTCAGCTCCGGCAACTCTTGCACTCACAAAAGCAGCTACTTCGACCAGTCAAACCGAAGTAGAGAGTGCGATGATGGCGTCCGCGGGTTGAGGCGCCAACACACTGCACCCTTCCCGTTAACTTCGAGGCCTCTCGGACTGACCCGGAATATAGCGATACAGTGCCATATATCATGGTCCCGACTGAGGATGCTCTAAGAGCGACGAAAAAAAAGCTCCGGAGAACCCGGGTACGCAACTGTCGTAGGGGTCATAGACACTAAAACGGCTCAAAGTGGGCCTTTGAAAAAAATTGTATCAAACAATGAATATGAAGACCAAAAAGTTAGGTGAAGAACAAAGTAAATAAAATGAGATGTAGAAAATGTTGGATCACATATTTATTAAAAATAAATTAACCCCTCACTATATATATGAAGAATTGAATTACCTATGCATAATTCTTTAAAAACATAGAAGAAGTTCCCTCCGATTAAAATTAAGATTCATTTGCCATATTTTATTTAGAATAAAGAAATATCAACTTTATATTCAAAAGCTCCCAAAGTTGGGGAGCTTGACCTATAATACATGTATTAAACAAACTCACATAATTAGGTTTTCAATGCTATTATTATCCTCAAATATTATGAATATTCATTTCATAATATTCATTATATAACTAAATTTTTGGATTCCTTTAGAAAGGGCTACAAGAATTCTCTACACTGAAACAAATTAAGTCCCTTGAGATTGGACCAAAAAAACGCATTCTAATTGAGGTCATACAATAAGGGAGTTGCATACCAGGGGAGAGACTCGTACCTGAAAAGCACTTGGCAAGGTAACGCAACTTTCCATATTTTTATGGGCCCCTTGGTAGACGCTTACGCTCCATTCACTGGAGCTGCGTCTACCAAGGGGAACGGGGAACTTCAGGAGCAAAGAGGAAGCCGACGTTGCCGTGTCGCGGGTGCGTCCTCTTACTCTTACTCCTACGTCAGACGAGGTAGGTGTTGAAGGCGCACCCAGGCAAATGGAGTTGTATTTGCCGTCTGAGCCTGTTAGACAACAGAGAGGGGAGGAGGTTGCTGATTGTGGTGAGGAAAGCAGTGCACCCGTAGAGAAGACCGGTAATCGAGTAGATCTGCCCCGAGAGATTGAGATGGCCCTAGACAATGAGGGACCCCAGGAGATTGTAGTGACTCAAGAGAGTGAAGGACTCCAAATGATGACCCAGAGCAACGTTGTACTTCGAGAGAATGCATTGGTCCAGGGTGATGTAGAGTCCAGTCCCTTGGAGGGAGAGCACCAACTTGTAAGTACTCGGACCTCCTCACTTGAGATATATGTCCCGAATCGGGTTACGGAAAGCCCAGTTCCAGAGCCTCTTCTGGGAAACTCACTCGAGGATGCTCGCTGTCCAGAGGAATCAGCAACTGGAGTCATGGACAATGCGGTTGTCGTTTGTTCTGAACCCGTCGTCCCTTGCCGTCCGAATGGAGCTGGATTCCAGGATTTGCATCGCAAACATGTCGAACTCCTGGATGTGCACCAGAAGGAAGTTGCAGGTTTGCTTTCAGAAGTAGAGATCCTACAGGAGGTACTTGGCTATTTCATTGAGATGACAGTGGTGTCCGATAAGATCTTTTTTCTTCGGAGTATACATACTCTGCGTGCACACAAGGCATTCAAGGCGCTAAGAAAAACATAAACAAGGATTAATCGTACGCCTCTTCAGAACTAGGGTAGGAGTAAAGACTATGTCACTTAGCTACTCTTAGTGCAAGCCAGTATTGATTATCAAAATTTTGCATCTCAGATTCAATGGGTTGAGCGAAGAGTGTTACAATTACCTCAGTATGACTCAAAGAAAAGAATGTAAGTTGCCCATCTGCTGAGCCTGAGATGCCTCCCACTCCTGGCCCATCGAGGACAATGCTAAGGACTGCCACTCAAAAACAAAGAACAAAACAATTGAGTTGCGAGAAAACGCATTGCAAAAAACTATTTTCACTGACAATGCAAAACTCTTTCCGAAAAACAAACAAGAGCATAATCCTACGCGCCAAGCTATATACACAAAGAGCTAAGCGAACCTGTCTGGCAACACTACATAGACGGCAAGCATCTCTGCTGCAATGACATGCGATGACACCTTGGAGCCGCGTGTGAACGTCGAAGCTCCTTAACGGCTGTCATGCTCACTATACTCGACAATCTCGAAGGCATGGAGTAGGTTATTATTTCAGGTTCAAAGACCACTGCAGATAGAACTATACTAGGGTAATAGAATGACCCACCTGGTTCCTTATGTTGCTTAGATTGTAGCAAAGGAGCAGATGCATGCCGTGTGTCCCACATCAACATGCTGCCGTCTTCATATCTGCAACAGCTCTTTAGGCATTAGAACAGACAATTTCACAAGCGTATGACAAAAGTCCACGTCGATGTAAACATTCAGTTTGCAGTCTGCACAATACAGTGGCGAGTGTAAGCGAGAAACAAGAAACTGAGTAAGATGGAGACTGACCCGGCCACAACAGTACATCTATCACATCCCCCAGACTGAAAGGTCATGTGCAACGACATACACATACCTGCACTCACAGAACAGGTCCTTGATCATATATAACTCCACACTCTATGCTGAATTTATGTACGCTCAGAATGATATTCAGTTCACCAGGAATCAAGGGCAAGAGCATGGCATGCCAAAATTACGAGTACACGCACGTGGAGATGTTTGGACAATGTAGCTTCGGGGGTGCAAATGCTCGAAGAAGATTTCTAAGCGAAAAACACCCAGTGGGAAGAGAAGGATAAACTGCAGAGTTCGACGGAGGGACGGGCATCATAGCCAGTGTCGAAATTGGGTGTGGGACTGTAGCTATGGCACTAATGATAGTCGGCAGATATTGAAGATATGTTAGCGCATGCTCTAACACCAAGTCCCAGCTTCTCCTGCGATAGCACAGGACCGATACCACCAACGTTAACAACAGTCCACCATCTCACTCTTCCTCGACCAGACAGGATCAATTACTCGCCTAGACCACATGGACTACGTGCTTATTTAAATGACACCGAACTCAAACACAAAAACAACGTCCTCAAACACAAATACAACACCGAACTTAAACACAGCACAACCTCAAACTCTAAACACGAGCTAAAGCATACTAATAGTAGATATTCCAACAAGATTCACGTGAATGAAATGCCTGCAATAGAGAGCAAGCGAGAACAACAAAGTTCTCACCTTACAACGCTTGAGCACTTGGGCCGAAGAAGCTGTCGATACCCGCCTTCAAACCACGCGTGCCACGGAACATGACCCTCATCAGGCGCACTAGCAAAAGCACCAAAGCACGTCAAGATTTCTATTTCCCTGTTGGTACACCTCCTCTCTGAGGTAACCCTCATCGATAAAGCTATCACCAGTGTCCTGAAATTGATACAGTGACAGAAGAAAACCATTCATAAACCGAGATTGATACGCACGCATGATAAGACACAGCAGTGTAATTTTACTTCAAAGAAGAGAGCCAAAACAAGGGCAAGCCAGAGCAAAGAAGAAATGAATTAATCCTCAAAGACTTAGTTACCTAAAGGCAAATACCTCTCAATACACTTGAGGGACGTTTTGTTATAAGACAAATCTCCTTATCATTATTCACATGCAAAGGCGGATAGGTAAGGAGTAAGATACCTATTCAAACTGAAAGATGTGAATTGAGAGATCCACAGTCCAATCTCGCAAACGAGCGTCCTCTGCTCCCATGTCGATCTCCTTCAGCCGTATCTCATGCGCGTGCAAGTCGTCATCGACCCCGTTCCTTGCAGCGGAATCATCAACCACTTTGACCACATCACCTCGCTCACCTCCACCACATATTCGCGACGATGTCCGCCCTCCATTGCAGACAGGGAGACAATCACCTCTCGAGGCAAACCCGCTTGAACAAAATCCCCCTACCACAAAAATAGAAACAACAAACCAGAATCGCACAATCGAACTCCCTCAAGAGACTCCAGAGCAGGAGGCGGACTCCGCAAAAGCGCGGACTCCACACGGGCTACAGACAGCCGAGAACTCCACAAGAGCGCGGACTCCACACAGACTACAGGCAGCCGAGAAATCCACGAAAGCGCGGACTCCCACGGACTACAGACAGACGAGAACTCCACGAAAGCGGACGCCATACGGACTATAAGTGTCGACGTCCAGACGAGTTTGGTGCAGAAGAGAAAACCCATTCCAGGGTGAAGTTCACAAACGCCCGAAGGCTTGATACATGACGCCCTTGGGCTTGAAACGTGACGCCCGAAGGCTCTGAAAGCAAAATGCCCGAAGGCTCCGAAAGCAAAACGCCCGAAGGCTCCGAAAACAAAACGCCCGATGGCTCCGAAAGCAGAACTTCTAAGAACTCCTAAGTTTCACCAATATCAAAACTTATGGCCTATGTCCCCGCCAGGCCACCTGTGGCTGGTTGGTTTGTACTTCTCCTTTGGCAATGAATTGGCTTTCATTTGTTTCAAAAAAAAAACAAAAAAACTTATGGCCTATTCCGTAAGCAATGACGTCGCCAAAGTTAAGCTACGCTCGTGTGGGGCCGTCCAGGTAACAAATCCCAGCCCAGCATTGGGATCGGGCTGCACAGGACATAGGGTCCAACCCTGGGCTCTTTGCCCTGTTTTCATTGGTTCTCTTCCCTCCGCCCCCGGGTGCCTCTTTTCGGCCGTCTGGTGTTCTCCTCTCTTCCGCCCGCTGGGCGCTTCTCGGCCTTCGGGCGTTTTCTGCCTTCTGGCGTGTATCCGCCTTCGGGTGTTATTTCTGCCCTCGGGCGTTATTTATAAAGTTCTCACCCTCTCTGGGTTTCTCTCTCAATCGGCCCCCCATAGCCAACCTAATGATGGACGTGTTTCCAACCAAGGCTAGAATGAGTTTTTTTCTCATTTTTAAAGTTGGGACTAAAAGTTCATGGCACGTGTTTCAAAGTAGTGTGCAAAAAAGTACAAAAGAGTGAGTAAAAATGTAGTTTTTTGCGTGATCGAAATTTGAAGACTCCATAGATTGGCATTTGGTCAAGCACACTTTATGCCTTCCAAAATTCATAGTAATTTCAATTCATGTGATAAAATTACCAAAGTTTTTGCAATCCCCATCATTTTTATCTTTACACCTTTGAAAATATTTGTTTTACTTTGCACTACACTAGATCGTGCCTAAAATACCTTAAATGATCGGTTACGGGTGGTTCTACCTTAACCCACTTTGCGTCGGTTCCCGAAATTACAACTTTCCCGTCAGACATTTAATTCAGCCATCTCCTATTATAGGAGAAGGCTCTTGAATGGAGCGGGTTCTAAAATGGTGCCCTATCTTAAATGTACAGTACTTGTACATGTTGCATTTTCATTGCCTTCAGCAGTGTACTAACAGTGTAGATTTTAGCTAGGGCACCATTTTAGAGCCCTATGCCCTTTCAACTTCAGAATTTGATAACTAATTCTAGAGAGCTCCAAAAAATATGAAACGACTTGGATTAGATGCCTATTCAAGCTGTCTTTCAAGGAAAATTCTTTGAAAAATATTTCAAGATGCTTGACCTGCACAAAATTCTGTTATAGCCCTTAGATGGTCGATTTCTGGACCTCCTCCCATACAAGGTTTTTTTTCCATGTAGATGAACAGGAAACAACCTTGCGTGCCCTCCCAACAGAGGGCAATATTTGGAGGGGGCCACAGACAGTGGCAAAAGCTGTCAAGTCAAATTTCGAATTTGGCAATAAATCGCAAAAAAAAAAACTGCTCTGTACTATACTGTACAATCAGGTCCAGCTCAATTACGAATTTTTGCAATCACAGTTAAAGAAAATTTCACTGCAGCCAACTTTGACACCCTCTCAAGGGCTGAAAAATTAGTTTTTTACTATGAAATTTTTTCTACGAGATCATTTCTAAGTTGATAACATATGTGGAAAATTTCAAGGCCAAAAGATTCACCCAAAAAAAGATATGCAAAATCTATCAACATGTGTAGTTGTAAGCTTTCACTGCTGTCAACTTTGCCAATGTCTCAAGGATTGAAAACTTTTTCTTTTGGCATGAAATTTTGGAATGAAATCATCTCTATGTTGATTATATGTGTGGAAAATTTCAAGGCCAAAAGATTCACCGAAAAAAAGATATTCAAAATCTACTAACATGTGTAGTTAAGAAAAAACTTTCACTACTACCAACTTTGACACCCTCCCAAAAATTGAAAAAAAAAGTTTTGGCCATGAAACTTTTTTCATGAGATCATTTTTGTGTTGATAACATGTAAGATAAATTTCAAGTTCAAAAGATTCACACAAAAAATATATTTGAAATCTACCAATATGTACATCGAAGTTGGCAATAGTGAAATTGTCCCTTATATTGACACATGGTAGTAGATTTCGAATATCTTTTTTGGAATAAATTTTTTGAACCTGAAATTTACGACACATATAATTAACATAGAGGTGATCTCATGACCAAAATTTCATGGCCAAATTGTTTTTTTTCAATTTTTGGGAGGGTGTCAAAGTTGATAGTAGAGAAGTTTTTTTCTTAACTACACATGTTAGTAGATTCTAAATATATTTTTTTTGGTAAATTTTTTGACCTTGAAATTTGTCACATGTGTTATTAACATAGAGAGGATCTTGTGAAAAAAATTTCATGTTAAAAAAATAATTTTTCAGCCCTTGGGAGGGCGTCAAAATTGGCAGCAGTGAAGTTTTGTTCCCTGTGTATGCAAGAATTCGTAATTGAGCTGGACCTGACTGTACAAGCCCCGGATTGGGGTGACGGAACTGACTACCTCACTCATTCCCAAGGGAAAATGCTGAAATTTTTTGTTTTTCCATGCATGATAAAATTTGCAAAGCTAAATAATGATTGATTGAAAAATAATGGCGATAAATTTCTTCAATTTGATTGCTCAAATATTTATGAAACATCATTTTGCACATCTCATTTTTTGAGGAAAACTACATCACTTAGAATTTGTTTTACTTTTTAGAGAATTCAATGTCAAGGTGTCACTAATCAAAAATTTATACAACAAATTTCTCAAAATTATAATTAGGTTTTGGTAAACCAATTACACCATCATGCTCTAAGGTATAGTAGTAGTCATAATACAAGGGTCCATTAGTAAAATATAATCACAATTTAGAAATATCTATTCAATAAAATTTTGGAAAGCAACACTTTATCTCCAGAATGCCCTAGCATTTCAAATTTGGCCTCTTCATTATGAAAGACTGCCTTGCTTAACTACTACAAATTCTTTCAATAGTATGTCAAATCATTTATCTATCTCTTAGCTTCCTTCTACTACCAATTAGTATAATCAATTTTTGTGTATCTTATTTTGGGTGACACTTTGATTGAAATGAGTGCAAAAGGGTCTAGATTTCTATAAACATGGCTTGGGCACTTAAGGTTAACCCTTAAACCCTAAATGCTTAAAGCATCCAAATTTAGTATTTATAAAAAATTTAAGTTAAATAAAACCTAACCAAGTTGCTATGTTTAGTAGTCTATATTTTTGGAAATTTCTTTTCAAAGTCTAATTTTAGCATCAAAAAATTGGATTTTCAAAATGATTGATTGTAATTTTCCTATTCAAGATTTTGTGCATAGGTGTCCATGCAATCTTGACTTTTTGTAGTATTGAAGGCTCTTGGAAATGAACCTCAAATACACTAGATCTTGGAAAAGAAACACATTAGAAATTCATTTTTTTAATTGTAAAATAGATTTTGAGAAATCTTAAATTAATTGGGATTATGCATATTAGGTCAAACTTCATATTTTTTTGTTGAAAAACTTTTTAGATTTGGTATGTCAAAAGAGGATCAAAGGACTTCAACTCACTTTTGCAATTTAACACCTTCATGATCAAACATTATAATCTTTCAATCCATAAGTGATATTGTTGTGTTCTTTTTTCCTAAGTGATCTCTAACATATCCACTTTGAATTTGTATAATTAATTAATTTTTTTAAATTGTTAAAGCTTATCAAAATGTTGGTTAATTGTTCATTCAAGAGCAAATTCCCCAAAAGCTCAAAAAAGGCTTTGGGCATTTAGGAATTTAAGGTCCATACATCCAAAATATAGATGCACCTTGGTCAACTTAGATTGTAATTTTCAATAAAATAATTTTTGGTATTTGACATAAACTAAGAAAGTGAAGCTTCACAATTTTTCTTTTAACTTCATCTTGAAATTTTGAAAGAATTATTGCAACTACAAAGACAATGTGTTAGAATACCAATATCACAAATATGTTGTCATTAGAGGAGATTTGAGGCCTCCTAAAGACCGTGAGTTCTTACAATCTGAAAACATGGAAACTCCCACGGGAACGTAGATTTACAAGAATCCTAGATGGTTGAGAGGATACCGCGTCATTAAAAAAAATTTGAATTTTTTTGGACTTTTTTGCATATTTCAAGACTCAATTTTTAATTTTTTAATTTTTAATTTTTTTAATTTTTAATTTTTTAATTTTTGGCTTGACAACGGCTAGCAGTTATAGAAACAATTTTGGGAACAGTCTCAAAACAACCCTTTGGAGGCCTCAAATCCCCTCTAATGGTTTTTCATTCATATTTTTCCCTTTTCAAATGGATTTTCAATTTAAACTAAAAATAAAAATTTCCATCCTAACCTTCATTAATGGCAAAAATTTCATATTATTCCAATATATATTTTAATTGGTATATTTTTATTCCACCTTAAACTTTAAGAAATTACAATAAATTGATTTTTTCATCAAATATTTTGAAAAACAAAATATACATAGAAAACACATTTTTCCTCTAGCCAAAAAATATCAAGATTTTATATATCAATTAAATAATTGGATGATTTTGGCCCATATAGTAGAATTTGACTTCAAGGTCTTTGTTGTGCTTGTTTTCGGTGTACAAATAAAACAACTAGTTGAAAAATTTTTACACTAATTTCTATTGTTACTTGTACTTCTTGAGAAATTTCAAGTAATTTGGATTTTTTTTTCTATCTTTATTTACTTATTTTCAATTTCTACAACAAAATTGATGACTACTACAATTTTTCACCAAAAAGGTCAAATATCTCAAAGTGCTATATAATTTGTACTTTGAAATAATCAAAGTATAGGATTAATAATTGAACACAATCTAATAGGCTACATTTAACCCAAATATGATATTTGACCAATTGACAATGGATTTAGTCTTTAAGGGGCTAACATTGAATCTTCTATAGTATAAAATTTTCCTAGATAATGTGGTCTTCTCTGAAAAATAGATGTGCACATTCATATTTCTTAAATATTTGCACAATAGAACTTCAAAAAATTATAACCATCATTTTAGTTACTAGTAATACAATAAGAAAAAAAATCTACCAAAAATGAGATTTTTGTTTCTTGATATTGAAATTTGGTGCATTATTAAGATTGCATAAAGCAATAAATTTGAAAGGCTAGTTTTGAAATATAGGGCTGAAGAAATCAAATTTTTAAAGAAATTCATACAAGTCAAAATTATGGGATTGCAAGATTTTGGGAAGTGAAGGATAGGATACAATAATGAAAAACATTTGTTTGCTTTTGGAACTGCTTTAAGGTTAAAACATCCAAAAATGCCCATCTTTCAATTCTTGTATCTTAACTACTACTAAATATATTCCTAGACTTTCATTTGAATGTGTCCTCCTAATGCTTAACTTTGATGTATTGACATATTTATTGTTGTTCAATGTACCCCCAAGTATATAAGTATTCAAGAAGTTTTTGAAACATGTTTCAAAATTCTTTAATAATTTGCCTCCTTTACATAGAAGGAATAGGGAGAAGGTCTATGAGTATTAATTGCATCTTCTACTTATCACTCTTGTATCAAATTCTCACCAACCACTTCCCTTCAACTTCGAATTTGTAAAGGCCAAATCCTTGTCTTTCAAAGAGATGTTGGTTTTGAAACCAAATTCCATATGAGAAGGGATTTGAGGGCAAGAGAAGCCTATTTTAGGACTATTTCCCCACCCATTCCCTGTGCTGTCAAAAAACTGCAAACTAGCCCTATTGGCTGAATTTTTTGAGTTTTTGAAAAAAAATTATATTTTGTTCTTTCCAAAATTTTCAAAAGTGTTAAGAAACCTAAAACTAATTTTCATTAAAATCCAAAAATAACATCTAAAAATTAATTTTAAAAATTAAAAAATTCTAATGTAGCAACCTCTCAACTATGTTAGACTGTTGATGTGGCACATTCCCATTGTTCTAGAATTGAATAAAACTTGCGGTCTCCCATTGCCCTGAAATCCCTTTTAATGTATTTCATTACATTAGGTAGACATAGCCAATATAGCAAGGAATGGTTGCCATCGTCAACCCAAAAGTAACACTCATCTTATCCACGGATACATTTGCCTCTATTAACCAACTTGGATACTAGCCTTGCATTTGAAATGGTAAGAAACTCAAATCAAATAATTTAATAAAAGTAGTAGCTACATATCTACCTTTTGTTTTTATACACAAATTGATTTCTAGTCCTAATAAGTTTGTTTTTTTACTTTTCAATCCTCCATTTTTACACTCCAATTGATTATTGTTCAAAAGGCACCATCTTATAATAGTTGAACTTCTCCCTAAATATTGCAACTTAATACTAATTAAATAGAAAAAACCAATGTGCCAAAATACACATTTTCTCAAATGCAATGAGACATTTTTGACAAGATTATAAGTTGCAAAGTAATTAATCCTTAAAATCCAGGCTTGTATTTGTTAAATTCATCCTTTATGGTATTGTGTGACATCATTTATTTTATTTTTTTTAAAAGTACTTATTGGAGGTCAAATATTGTGCAAAATCTTGCCTCTTTGCACAAAATTTCAAGGATGAACATTTGCACTTTTGTCCTACATATTGTCCTAAAACAAAGTAAGAATTCAATGATTTCATTCACTAAAAAAAGAAGATTATATTGTCAAATACTCCTTGAAATTTTTTTGAATTTGTGGAATAGTCTTCTATTTAAAAGTTTGTCAATTGCTAAATAGTTATTTTTCTTGTTTTGTTGTTGAATGACACATGTGGAAATGCAAGCAAGTAAAAAAAACATCCAATTTTTTCATTTATTTATCTACTGTTAGGCAAAATATTACAGTATGATTGAATTCCAGTGCTATCAACTTCAATTGCTTGCAAAACTACTAATGCTATTCAAAATGGATCAATGTTTCAATAATAATGTAAATAATTATTAAATCACCATAAATTATATTCTTACTGCCAAAACCAAAATTACTTTTTCAAATTGTTGCCTAATAAAATTTGTAACTTCAATAATATGTATTTATTTACTTTTAGTGCAAATGAACCAACTAGATTACTTTTTCTCAATTTCTTTACTTTGAATTATGGACAACTTATTGCCAACAAATATATAAGCTTAATAACCTGCCAAACTTGTGGGGAAATGGAAAATGGAAAAAGAAGGGTTTGGGATAGAAGCTAGCTAGAGCAACTGTTTGTCTATCTAGAGACTATTTAGGAATTTTTTGAATTTTATTGATCAATTTCTTTCAATCCTCATAATGAACCAGTTTTTTTAAGAATTGAGTCTAGTTATTTTCATTATTTTTTTACTCTAATTAAAATAGGATTTTTATAGATTTTTTCCGATTCAACCCATTCTTCAACACACACATACCAAATTTTGGCAAGGTAGGGTGGTCTACTTCCAATTAGTTATGATGCTATCTAGAGACTATTTAGGAATTAGCTAGCTATTGTCCATCTATCTAGAGACTATTTAGGAATTAGCTAGGTATTGTCCGTCTATCTAGAGACTATTTAGGAATTTTTTGAGTTCTATTGACCAATTTCCTTCAATTCTCATAATGAATTAGTTTTTTTTAAATTGAGTCTAATTATTTTCATTATTTTCTTACTCTAATTAAAATAGGATTTCTTTAGATTTTTTCTGACTCAACCCATTCTTCAACACACAGACACACACACCAAATTTTGACAAGGTAGGGTGGTCTATTTCCAATTAGTTATGATGCATTATAATTATAAACAAGACTGAAACTTGCAATAAGGTGGCACTTCTCAATTGAGCACTCTCAATTTGTGCTACAATTTACTATCATAGTAATGAAGCACTCCCAATTTGTCCCACAATTTACTATCACAATAATGAAGCACTCTTGACTTTACAATTAGCCTTTAGTTCGAAATAGGATGACCTTTATAATTAGTATGGGATCAATAGAATCTTCACCTAGAAAATTTATGATAGTTTTATTTTGATAAATAAAATTCTCAAAAATTATGGAATCCTTTTCAAATCTATTTCCTAACATAGGAAATTTTTTGCCTCAACATAATGGCTAAATAACTTAAGTGGTTAGAAATGGGTTGCCTCCTTTAGTTGGGCCAAGGTGAACTAGCCTCCTCACTCTGCCCTTCCAAGTCATTCTAGGGAGGCAAGTAAAAACAAAAGTCCCCTATTTTTTCCTTAATTAATTTACCTTGTACAACCCTCCTATGTACACTAAATAGTGAAATTAGGTTGTCTCTCACTAATTGTGGACATTTCATATTACATAAATATTTATTATTATTCTACAAGAATGCACTACTCTTAAATTGGTTATTGGTGAAGTTGGAACCCATGAACCTCTATGTGCACAAATGGAAGTAATTGTAAAAATGTTTGTTGACTTTGATGGCTTATAGAGTAACTTTATTGAAGTCAAGCAACCTAATTTCACTTCTAACTATAAATAGAGGCTTTTAATTGCAAATTTGAATTCAAAATTTGCAATTTTTATCATGTGTGGAAAATAAGAACAATGTGACTATGAGACTCTGTCTTAGGTGAACAATAATATTAGTTTTATTGCTTAAAAAATAATAAAATATTAAATAGAAGGAAAATTAAACAAAATTATTAAAATGAAATAAATAATAAACTCAACAAAGTTTGTCTAGGCAACCCTCTTTGGCCAGTCAAGGGTTTGCCTAGATCCTAGGCAGCTTGCCCCTTGACCAAATAGAAGTCCGCCCAGGCGTGCTCTTCCTCAAAAACAAACAAACAAACAAACAAAACACACATTCTCATAGAAACAACAAATGTTTGTTTATGTCATTGTGTTGCAGTGTGAATAAAGCTACAGATAAAATTTGAAAATAGAGATCCAGAACCCACCATAGTCGATGCCATGGACTTTATCCAAGAGGACAGAGCCAATAAATTTCAGTATTTTTCCAAGGGGCCGAGCGTGGGAGTGAGGTGGCCGAGGACATTTGCTGCGAAGGTGTGACTTAGTTTGCGAAGGAGGAAGGAGTCGGGCCCCACTTGCTGATTGCATTTGATGAGCAATCCAGACCAAAATGGGCCCCTCCAAATGAACCTGTAACTTTTATTTTATTTTTTCTTGAAACACAAGGACAATTTCCATTGATAGGGGAAAAAGTACATTGAAGAAGAGGCAAAACCTCAGCAAGGGAACAAACACCAAGGTAGAAGGTTCAGTAATCGCCCATCTAAGGGCTGAAACTGAATTTTGGGGAGGTGAAACATCTTGAAATATTCTGCAGTATTTTTTCCTTGAAAAACAAGTGGAATTGACATATAACCCAAGTTGTTTCATATTTTTTGGAGCTTTGTCGAATTAGTTATCAAGCTTTGAAGTTGAAAAGGCATAGACCTCTAAAATGGTGCCCTAGCTAAAATGTACACTATTAGTATATAGCTAAAAGCTATGAAAAAGAAATATGTACAAATATTTGAAGTTGAAAGGGCATAGGCCTCTAAAATGGTGCCCTAGCTAAAATGTACACTATCAGTACACAACTAAAGGCTATGAAAAAGAAACATGTACAAATATTGTACATGTAAGGTAGGGCACCATTTTTGAACCCACTCCATTTAAGAGCCTTCTATCTTATTTCAAAGGATGAACCTATAACCTTTCAGTGTTTTGGAGTTAGACCTTGAATTTATTTTTCTAGCGGAAGTGCATTCAAAAGTAATTTTGGATGACTTAACTTTGAAAATTGGACAAACAAATAAACCACTTCATAAACCAAGTAGCTAAAAGATGAAAAACTATAGAGGAGTTTACAAATCATAGTTACCTCTGCACCTTTCATTCCAAATTGCATCAATTTAAGCAACATTTGATCTTCATGAAGGATATGAGAGATTCCAATTTCTTATATCAAAATAAAACTACATTTAGATTTTAATTATCAACTACAAATTAACAAACCAAAATACTTACCAACCATGTAATGTTAAGGTAAGAGTGTCTATCTTTGACTTGTTTGCAATTGTGTCTCATTAAAAAATTTGTCTGAAATGTGAGGATTTTGAACACATAAGTCTAGGTTTCATTTTTGAAACACCAAATTTCAATACTTTAAAGTTTATACATTATTCATACATTACCCTAAAAATGAGTACAAAGAGAATTTTTAATCACCTTGACTCCTTATAAGATCCAATAAAAATTTAGACAAGTTAAAGAGACCATGTATGTATATGTATATATATATATATATATATAAAATATCAAGTGTAGTTACTTTAAATCCTACACTCCCATTGTCCCCTTCGGAGACAAAATGGATTTTAGGTAGCTGCTATGGTTTCAATTTTCTTTGTGATTTTTTGAAGTATTCATCGAAGATAGGAAAACACATTGGCTATGGGGGAATACAACTTTTGTTGCTAGTGATGCGTAAGACCAAAAATTATGCTAGTCTAATTCCTCGCATAACAAACTTTGTTGGACAACACCAAAAAATCCACAAAAAGTCAAAGTAAATTTATAAGATTTTGTTTCTCATAGAAAGAATTTTTTTTCTACATAAAAAGATTTGATTCATTCTATTTAGATTAGTGATGAGAAGTTACAAACAATCTTGTTTTGAAAGCAATCTAAGCATATTATTGAAAAAACAACTTGTAGGATTCATTTTGAATGCAATTTTCACAATTTAAAAGAAATTCAATATGTTTTAGTTATCTTGCTAGAACAATCTCACAATCAAGATTAGTGATTTTCAATTCCATCTTAGAGTTTATATTGATTTAGTATTATTTCCTTCAATCTCATACCTACTTTTACTTAACAATTTTTCTAAGAATGAAAATCAAGTATGTGTTTTTCAAAATAAATTTTTAGACTTTCAACTCAATGTTCAATGTAAAAAAAATTCAAAATTCAAAATTTGTAGTGCAAAAACTTTTAGTTGCAAAGTTTCAAAGGTTATAAATCTCGTCAAACAAGGTACAAAATCCTTGGATTTCTTCACTTCAAATACAATTATCTTGCAATCCATGTAAATACAATTTTGAAACTTCTTCTACATCTTCTTCTACAAGATTCTATCGTTTGCAATCCATTTAGACACATTTGCAATAGAATTGGCAATTTTGATTGATTTTCTATGAAAGAATGCCTTAGGAGTTTAGAGATTAAACCATCATATTTGTGCCACAATTTAATTGAGCCTACTTGTGCATCTATGTTTATAGTAAACAATGGCTGAGGTGAATTTTTTTTCATAAAATAGACTTCAAAATTCTTAGGAATGTTATTCTTTCAAGAAAAAATCATAAGCAAGAAGGATATATATTTCTCTATATTAGGTACTTTTTTAATCACACTAATTAATTTTTTGGTAATAGTATTGTGCTTTTTAAAATGTACACTATAATTATGTAGTAGTACTGTACAATCAAACCACAAATTTCCTAGTGATTCTAGTGACGACTTCTAGGTTGAAACTAGTGTAGCAAATACATGATAGTATATATTATATTGACAATTATGGGATGCACTAGGTGTGAAGAGACAAATAGAAACAAGTTGACTATGGAATTTTCAGGCTATACAACAAAATTGAAGCCATGAAATGAAGTGAAGATACGGCCATGGAATCAATAAAATTATAATGTCATAGAATTGAAGCCATGAAATGAAGGTAGAAGAACATCCACAAAATAATTTGAGTGTTTCATCAATTATGATTGCATTATTTTAGACCTTTGAAAGTTGAAGAGCTATTTTTAAGCACATATTTATTTACAATTTTTTTTGTCCTCAAAAAATTTGTGAATCCCTTCATACATAATTGTTGTTTTTTTAATAAAATCTATTCAATAAATATAATTTTTTTTACTTTTAACAGTTGAAGAGTTACTTCAAGGCACAAAAATTTTATAAAATTTTTTCAGCGTATTGCGAATGGTGAAAATGTTTTAATAAGATTAGTAACTGTCATAATAAAAACATAGGTGACATTTGCATACATCTATTTTCAACACAATTATACAATTTCAACACAATACTTTATTATTATTATTATTTTTTGGGTATTGAAATTATCCCCATGAATAATTGTAATTCTAGTAGAAAGTTCAAATGGAGTGTAATGATAGAGATATGATTTGACTATCTGGGGTGACTTGCTTGTCACCCCAGATTTTCAAGTTGTGGTTTCCCCCTTCCCCAAAAATCAAGAGCCATTGGATGGGGAAAAAAAATCCCCCCCCCCTCAATGAAAAATTAGGAGCCATTGGATGGGAAATACGTACATATATATATATATATATAATATAAATACGGATATGTATATATATACAAATATACAAATAAAATACAAATATAGGTATGTATATAGGTATATGTAAAGAATATGAATACAAAATATGAATACATATACATATATAGGTATGTATACAAAATACAAATACAAATACAAAAATAGAATACAAATACAGATATGTACATGAATACAGATACACATTTATCCCATAATGTTTGCAACTCTCCACACCCCCTGAAAATTACAAGAGGTGAAGAGGGGGTGGGGGTGGGTAGGTAAAAAAAAAAATTTAATTTAAAATTTTTAATTCCCCCCCCCTCCTCCCTAAAATTAAAATTTTAAAATTTTTTGGGAGGGGGGAAAAGGGGTGAATTAAAAACCAAAAATTTTAAAATTAATCATAGTGCATAGTTTCTCACTATGCCTATGCACGATGAAGTGGTTGTAACAACCAACCTCACAATCATTATAATAGTATATTGGCTTGTAAACTAAATTCTCTTGTCTTAATAATGAAATGATTGAGAAGCTTACATAATACTCAATGTAATTTATACAACCATCATTGGGTTTGAAGGCAATAATTGGTAATAGTTTTGTAAAAATATATTCCAAAATACTTCGCTTAATTTTACATAATTAGTCATGAGTGATGGTTAGTATTTAATTTCTAAAGGATTAAGGTCATATTTTTTGTCAAAAGCTCTTAAAATTGTCATTTCTTTTCCAAGGCTCAACAATGTTAGTATGTGAGCCTAAAGTATGTATATAAGTAGATATACAACAACCATTGATGGTGATTATGACATAAACACCTATAATTAAGGTATGCATAGCATAATTGCATTATAATTATAGAAAATTTCCATACTATAAACACTTATACTATAGGTATGTAGTTTTTTAAGCTCATGAGCTTACACTCTTAAGCTCACACAGTAGTGACCGTCTTGTAAAGCTTAAATTTTTTTCTACATATCTAATTGTAGGATTTTAGACCAAACTAATATAAAATTGTTTGGATGAAATATTCAAAATTTTAACTACTTAAAATTTGAGATATAAGAATTAGGAATTATTTCTTTTGCACCTTGCTAGACTTGATTTTTTGACTTTAAATCTTTTCACTATTTTTTTCCTTTTGGAAAGAGAAGTGACCATTGAGAGATAAAGGAGGAAACAATCAATCAGGAAATATTTTTGTTTTAAGTCACTTGAAATATAGATCTTAAGAAAAAAACTTATCTAAAAGAATTTGGAATTTCTTTTAAGATAGAAGACTTGATTTTCATTCTTAAAAAAATAATTGTAAAAAAGCAAACACAAGATTGAAGGAAAAACTAAAGCATTAATAAATGTAAAGTTGAATTGAAATACACTCTAAGCTCATTAGTACAATTGTTCAAATAACAATACTAAACTTTGTTTCAAAATTTTCTAAAAAATTGTTAAATTGAATGTAAAAATGAGTTCTTTAGTTTCTTTCATAAGATGCCCTAATAGATTGAAAAACAAAACTCCAAATAACGTTGTCATCACCAATTCAAAAGGAATGAGTCCAAAAATTATGTAGATAAAAGTTTTTTCTATGAGAAAAATAAACTTTAACATCAATTTTGAAGTTTAGTGTTTTTTTTGTCATGACCAACAACTTCTACTTTATTCTTGTAGAGGCATAAATTTTGTCCTCAGGCATCGATTGAAATAAATATTATATTTTTAAAACCTTATATCTTTTTTTAATCTTCAAATGTATAAAAAGAAATCATACCAAAAATTGAGATTGTAGTAATTTGCTCAAACCTCACAACATCCTTAAAAAAAACCTTGGTTCTTTAAGAATTAAATACTCAAGTTTTGCTTAAATGAATGAGGAATTGCTTCAAAGAAACATTGCCTTGAAGCATTTTGTTCTTCATTTAGGTTTTGACATTTAAAGTAGTTAGGAATTTGGCTTCTTGATTGTTATTTTCAACTTGTTTATTTGAAATCAATGGTGGCATATCTAGGACAATTTCCTATCCAAATAATTGCTATCTCCCTTTCCTTTTAGGAAAATAGGAAAATGATTGCTACTTCCATTTCCACTTAGAAAAATAGGAAAATGGAAATTTGTAGTAGTCTTTCTTGTAGAGAATTGTAACAATGACTATGTTTGGAAACCATCTAAATAAAAAGAATTGAAGGTCCTTCTATTTTTGAATAGTTGAAAATAGATTTTAATATTGAATTTAATTAAGTGCAACATTTTAAACATAGCCTTGAGTGTAGTCCTTGCATCACTTGTGGTTTAGGATTTATAATGCATGTTGTAAAAATGATAAAAATCAAATGGAATTCAATTTTATTAGTCACCAAAATTATTGATGAAAATTGCGTGTGTTTGTTAAGCAAAAAGGAAACAAATTTGAGTGAAAATATTCCATTAAAAATGAGAAAATAAACATGAAAAAGCATCTCTTGAGGTCAAGAATGCAAAGTCAATACTAAAATTGATTCCAAGTAGTCATGTGTGCCCAAAAGCTCGTATTGGTTGTTGATAATTGCTCATACAAGTGCAATTGATGCTTCAATCCCCTTGCCCTTAAAATAGTTGAAATTTAAATGAAGATTAAGTACAAGACTTCTATTGTAAGAAATTGTGGTTAAGAATTTATGATTTAGGACTTAATTAGTTTGATATGAGTGTACATTAAATGAAGGTCTATAAATCATTCAATCATATTTCATTCAAAAGTTTAGAAACAGAAAGAAAGCCTCCAAACCTTCAACTGTCAATGAACATCATTGGTAAGACAAAGAATAGTGAAGCTCTACTACATCATGTTACAAATATGATGGCTTACCTTATTCACAATGTTAACTATAACAGTAGGGCACTTGTTTTTCCTATACTCAACTACAATTCAAGTTTTTGAAATTATTCTCTTTGTCAAGAGATTTGTCTATCAAACTAATATATATTACTTTGTTTTTCAAGCCTAGAAATTTAAACCATTTGGTATGAGGCCCCTAAGAATGTAGAAAGAATTATCCTTGTATTAGCTAAAGAAGTTAAGCCATTTCATCTTTTTTGAAAACATTATTTCATCAATTTTGACAAAAATGAAAATGATCTCTTTGCATAGAAAAAGTAGCAACAAAGCAGGCAACAACTAGGAGTCGATTAGTATAAAATTGTAAAAATTTTAACTTTGAAAAGATAGGACCTATCACTAAGCTCCTACTATTGTATAAGATAATGTAATATTTTCTTTAGCTTGCTAGAATTAAACTCTCTTTCATATTTTTATACGTTTGTAAGGATTTAAATATGAAAAACCATTTGAAGGTCAAGGTAAATTGACCCCCTTCCTTGTTCCATGTGCTTGTCCCCCAAATCATCCCTCCTTCCAAGTCATTCCAAAGGTGCAAGTAAAAGAAAGTCCCTCCCTATTTTGTGCTTGATTGATTTATCTCTTATCCTCTTAGAGCTTCTAATTGCAAAATAAATCTGAAATCTGAAATTTGATCTTGCATGGAATTTTTTAATCCAAAGGTTTCTTCTGAACACAAGAGAGGGGGTTATTTCACCCCAACCTATTTGGATGAAAACATAACACTAGATTCTTACGTTGTGTCCTTAATATTATAATATTTTTCAATCTCCATATGTCTACAAGTTCAAAATAACCACTAATTGTAATCTTAACTCTATCTTTATACATCAATTCCCGACATGAATGGATTAATATTGCTCTATTAGACCACTTTGTTACAAATATTGAAAAAAGACTCTTCAAAAGGCTAGTGTGAAAAAAAGACTTGTGTCTTTAATCTTAGAAGGATGGTACAAAAATTAACTACTTGATAGTTAACAAAGAATCCTTTTATGTAGGACGGAACTACAAATGTTCATCTTTGCGTGATAAGATGAAGTCTTGCATAATAGTTTGACCTCCAATGAATGCTCTTGGTTGTTTTTAAGCAAATGATTCATACTATATCAAAAACATTAATTTCTACAATGACCAAACCAATTTTCTAGGTTTATCCCCTAAATATCCAAGACCTTATTATAATCTAGGAATTTGCTCTAAATTCAACAAAAAGTTATAATTTTGATAAATTGTATCAATTTTTTTGGAATTGTAACTATACAAATTCAAACTACACATATTTGAGATACATAGGAAAAGAAAATACAACCATATCATATATAAGTTGAAAGATTATAATGTTTGATCATTAAAGTATTAAATGATTTAAAGTCTTTCAATCCTCTTTTCACATGTCAAATCTAAAAGGATGGTCACCCAAACAAAAAGATTAACCCTTGAAGGACAAACCCTAGTGATTGTAAAATCATCCATTCTAATACTATAGGAATCATCAATTCAAAAAAATCCAAAAACAATTATTATAAGTCAATATATTATAGAAGATCTTCCCTTTCCATACAAAACTCCGTGGATGAATAGTTGCACTTCTATCACATAAAGAAAGATTTTCTATCATCCATTGGATGTTTAGCATCCATGGTGATGTTCAAGGGTTGAAGGGCCTAAGATGCACAACAATTTATGGCTTTTCAAAATCTACTCTACAATTTTTTTGAATGAATTTCTAATGTTTTTTTCCTCCAAGGTCTAGTGTATTTGAGACTCGTTTCCAAGAGCCCTCATCACTTTGGGAAGGCAAGATTGCAATGGACACCCTTGCAAAAATCCTTGAATGGAAACAGTATAATCAATCATCTTCAAAATCAGATTTTTGATGCTCAAACTAGACTTCAAAAAGAATCTTTACAGACTATAAACTACTAAAAACAGCAACTTGATTAGGTGTTATTTAACTTCAAAGTTCTGTCGACACCAAAATTTAGTGCCTCCGGCATTTAGGGGTTAAAGACATTCCGTGTCTTTCCTTTTACCCCTCACTGCTTGAACTGAATGGCCACTTCATCTTCTTGAACTTTTGTAAGTAATTGCGGACATTATAGTACCAAATCCATGAATTTCAGGAGTAGCATTTCAGAGAAAGCATTTGTATGACCATCGAGAAGTGAGACGACAATGAGAAAAAGAATATCTATAGAGCAGGAACAGTGTCTGTGAGGTCATCGAGTACCTTCACAGCTTTCTCGGACTCTGAGACCTGTTTCAAGAGCTGGGAGTAAGTGCTCGCTGTCACTCCTAGATCTTTTAGTTCCTCCAATAGTTGCAACAACTTCTCATATTCTCCTAAAGACGCGTACTTCTGTAATACAAGATCCCAAGTCCTCTGCACAACCCATACCAACTGTTAGTCTCAATGGAAGCAACCGAAAATATTTAGCAGCTACACGCTTTAATGGCTCTCGACCACTGGGGAGGAGGCTTTGATCAACAGAAGCTAATGTGAGGAAGTTTGAGTAGCTACCTTACTCGAATAACAGAACCATTTTAAGGAATACAAAAAATTAAAAGAGAGACATTGCTCCTTCATCACCATTCCGGTTTTCTCTTTCCATAATTTAATAAAAAAAGGACACATCCTCTCGTAGCATAGCTGTTCTACGCAATCGCAACCGAAAGCACCACTATAGCGATTTAATGCGAGTAATACTGCAATGTCAATAGGTAAAAGAAAAAAGAAAAAAAACATCTGCAGGAAGGAGATACTACCTCTGTCTCAAAATAAATCCGTGGTCTCTTGTGGGAAACTGGTCGGAGTACCACGGACTTGTTTTGAGGCAGAGGGGGTACAGCCTACGTAACTTGCGTTAGGCTGTGATAGAATAAAGAATGCAGTCAGTCTCGCAAGACAACACATCCTCTAGAAACATCTTGAAAGACGACAACAGCAAGCCCGTGATGATTAAAGATAACACAATGAGCAGCTACAGATCAAGTTAGGAGAGAATTTGCTCAATTGAGAAGACCGGTTCGAAGTCCAGGCTAAGTAAATAATATCCTCAGGATCCCATAAGAGACTTACTTGTGAAGGTTGCAGGTCATTGACCTTCATCAAGTGAAGTGCATCCGTCACAGCATCCATCCGTCCCGCGTCTACTAGTGCCTGGACTAATTTCTCCATAACGTTAAATGATAGTGCGTTTCCAGTAGCCTGTCATCATACATATTGAGTCAGTAGATTAGTCCTGAACCGTGGCATATAGCGCTCTGCCAGATCACACCAGCAAATCATTTGGTTTTCATTAAAACTAGACCATTCCTGTCTATGATTCGTAAGAAATACTCCCCATGGTCTAAGTGATCACACGCAGGCCTCCCCATGATACACACAGAGGTCTCCGTATGACCACTACGACCATAGGAAGACCTCCCCATAAATCATGCTGAAGAATCTCTTATAATGGGGTCTAAACGTCCCTGAATAAGATTACTAAAAGCCACGCTAAAATAAAGCTTTCAGAGAACTCATCGCCCACGAACAAGAGCAAGCAAGTTGGAAAGGGTCAGTGAGTAGGTGGTGTATTCGTCACCTTCAAATCAGGCAAATAGGCAAGCAAGTCATCAATCTGCTCGTACTCCAATAAGCCTGAGATGATAGTTTGCAACGATAAATTAGTCAGCGAGATCTCTCGCTCCTTCATTTCTGCAATTGCATTTCGGAGGCCCTCCATCTTCCCATTCTTGATATATCCAAGGAAAAGAGAGTTGTAGGTAGCCTGCATTCCATCACACGCGCACATTTAGTGAATCCCAAGATACAAGGGACATTTTCTTTGGCAGATGACGTGCAAATTTTGCAAATCCAGACCGGACTCTATGACCCTCTGCAGATTTCTACTCTCACTGATGCACCTTGTTGGAACTTTACATGCGATTATAACGATTGTTAACTGGTATTATCAAATCCCAAGAATTATCATGGCTATGGAACAAAAAGTAAGAACATGATATCATTGAAACAAGAAGAAAGCAGGAATCACTTCAACGGCAAAAAATTCTTGTATTCCCTGGGTGCCCAGATGATAAAACAAGGCCACATCCGAATCTATAGGAGTAAAAACATATAATTTAGGGAGCTCCAAGGTAACAATATGTACCACTAGAAAGGACAAATCATACCCTGCATGCTTGAACAATACATATATACTTCGAAGTCACTACTCATCGACTACTAGTTTTCTACTTTGAGTTTCTATCTTTAGCTTGGATAATTTGGTACATCGGCAGAAAAAATGGACGTATCATAGAGTCAACTTAAAATAGACAAAAAAGGGTTCTGGGGTAGTTGGTCAGAAGGAGAAACAATTATACCACAAAAGCAACATTAACACTTCCAAAGAAGGACTACCTCGTTTGGTCGATGTCCCCTAACTTCCATGTCCTCTAACGTCTTCACGGCTAAATCACCCAGGTCCTCCTTCGCAAAATAACCAATAAGAATGTTGAATGTACCACGGTCGGGGCCGCAACCCTCAGAATCCATCTTTCTAAGTATGGCTGTGACTCCATCCATGTAACCGACGTTGCAGTATACTTTCAATAATGTGTTAAATAGAAGAATATCACATTGTCCGCTTTGTCCCTTCTCGATCTGATCGACCAGTTTCAGTACACCTTCCATTTGCCCTGCTTTGGCGTAGGCAGAGATCAATATGCTATATCCTACACTGCCTGCAGAAAACCAACAACATTAAGCACTAGTTCTCCAAAGAGATCGATGAATCCAACCATCGCATGAACATGAGAAGGAATTGGCTGCAGCCATAATCTTCTTAACATCGGTCACTGATAGTGTCATTACCTGGTTTCATGCCCATGTCAAGCATCATATCAAATGTCTCATGTGCTTCCTTGAGCAAGCCGGCTTTTGCATACGCATCCATCATAGAGCAATACGAGACCTGAAGAAACACATCACACTCAGTTCCAGAGCACCTTCAAATTGAGTCTTGTACAAATTAGGACAAGCTATCACTATCACGAGAAATATCTCACATTCGTAGATAGGTCAAAGAATTCAGCACAACCTAATCAAACTACAACAAATAGTTATAAACTAGAGAAGAGCCAGTTGCATTGCAACAATACCAAGATTGCTTTGTCAGATTTCATGGAGAAGATGTTTGAATATCATCAGAAATACCAAGAAAAATTGAATGAAAAACAGCATGGATGAGAACGAGATGGATGAAATCGTGACTTCTTTGTATTTAATATATAGGATAGGAGAAGACAATTGTTATATACATACTGCACAAAATTTGCCTTCAAAATCCGCATAGTTACTTCAACTGATCAAACGCGAGCAACTAGAAGAGTAAATGTGATAATAATTATGATAATAGTTCATACCACGTCACGTTGCAAGCCCTCAGCTTCAATTCTCTCGAACACTTCACGGGCCTTGTCTGGCTTTTGACAATTAGCATAAGCATTCAACAACGAATTATACACCACCTGCGTAAAAGTAATGACCTTTTCAGAGGTGAAAGAAACCCACAAAATAATACTTCCAACCTAACCCAAACCATTGAAACAAACTGAAATAGGTTTCTATAACTATCATGGCCTGCTGAATAAGGAGCTAGCCAAACATCAAACCCGAATTTCCAAGAACCAAAATTAAGTTGAACTTGTAAACACAGGAAATTCACCATATGATTTCTCAAATATTGAGAAATGAAAATGCTTATATGTCTAAAACTAAAAATTTACCGTGTATAGGAAATGATGAGTACAAGGAATTTATTTACCAAGTTGATAGCCTCATGATTCTAGCCCATCGTAAAATCATGCTTAATAATTTTCGAGACATCTTCCAAAAAGTTGTAAAAGTCATATGCTAAGACACACCTCAAAAACGATAGGTATTTTGGGTTTAGAAGACAGGCATTTCTTTCAGCACTTTGTAAAATGACTGAGACAGACAAACACTGATTGGAGGTCCAATATTAAATGTACAGATAAAAGACAGGAGGTACCAAATTTGGAGAAAGACCCACTGCACGAATCTCTTGCAGCACTCCTTCAGCCTGTTCATACTTCCCTTTGCTACCATAAGTGTTCAGCAAAGAACTGTAATGAAAGAGGTTGGGAGTGAATCCAGAGTCACACATTTCCTTAAATGTTGCCTCCGCTTCTTTCTCCAAACCATGTGCCGCACAAACGTTCATAATAGCCCCGTAGATAACCGCATCTTGAATGAGGTTGCAGTTTTTGATCTCTTCTACAAAAGCGTTGGCCTTAGCATAACCCTCGCGAGTTTTTGCGCAGCCCGAGATGACCTGCAAGGGATCAAGAAACTCAATTATAAGAACCAATATCTTATAAGGGAAACTAGAGCACTCCCTTGAATAACTGAACAGGGTATGAACTTTGATGAGCAGCTTCTTCTAACCCCTTAGTGTCCAAATGGCCAAAAATGTGGATTCCATGTTGAAGTATGAATCTTCAAGGAAGGTAACAAACATATAACTAGAAAGAAGAAATCATATACTAAATTTTATAACAACAGAAATAAGTTTCAAGAATTACTAAAATAGGCTATCTCAAGGTGGACTGACTGCTTTTAGCTTCGGCACATATAGGTTAACAACCAACAAGAAAAACTCTGAAACACATGTAGAGATGGTTCAGATGTGCCCAGAGCAGATCACAACTCAAAGGAAAATACAACCAAGACCTCCAAATTAGTTCACAGTTGGGAATAAGATTTTAGTTTTAAGCTGTTGAGCAGGTGAACCGATGGTTACTAACTACTAATAAAATTGCCATTATTAGTTAAACCTACGTTATCTTTTGACAACGACAACATCCATTCTTTCATCTATCTATAGTGTCCAATCATCATATTCTTGTATCATAAAAACAAAGAGCTAGCACATTATCCATAAAAAGGCAAAAGGTAAAAAATTCAACCCATTAATGCTTAACTATCATATTTATAGGTTCTGTGAAAGCAACAAAACAATAACTAATAAAGATGCTACAGATTATCACGTGGTATCCATTATAGAGGCCTATCAAAGAGGAATGCAAACTATAAACTTACCGTGCTGTACGTGACAGTGTCAGGTTGGAGACCCTCTGATTTCAGCTGTGCGAACAAGCGAAATGCTTTGTCAATTTTGCCGTTGTATATCATAGTACTCAGGATAGAGTTGCAAACGTAGACGTTCAAGCGCACTTCACTGTCCATCGGCAGTTCGTTGAATTCACGAATGGCCTTTTTTGATTGACCCGCTTTGCCGAGTAATGAGAAGTAGCTTGTGTAGGTTGGAGGAGAAAGCTTATCGTTCTCTTTCATGTAATCAAACACCTGCACAGCCAAAGAAAAACGATCAATGGCAGACCAAGACATTTCCAGTTCCAGGACATTTAGATACTCCAAAAGTTTGTCAAATAACAATCTTACCAAATTTCTAGTTTCATAGAGCACAAAATTTTTTCGTCAAATGTAAGAACCTTCATGATAAAATATCAGTCAATGAGGTAACTGATGACATTACTTGCCAAAGCAGGGTTTCAACGGAAAACTAGACATTCTACAAATAATGGACACGAAGGAGGATGGCCAATTAAATAGGTCAATCATGTACAGACACCCAATACAGTTCGTTAAAAATGTAAGAATATCGTTGAGCTAATATTTTAGATAGTGACGTAAAACACCTTCCAAGTCAGTACAAGTAGGTGATCAGGAGGCCGCATGATAAATCGTAGAGAAAGTTGTCAGCTAGAACTATTAGAAACACATTTTCCAAGTAGGTAAAAAAGGCAATCACAAGCAAGCCTTCCAATGAATCATGGGGAGTCTTTCTGACAATTTGCGTACGCTTATCTTGCCACCCCATAATCAACCTCGCTATGATGTTGTCTAAAATCCTTGATAAAATCCAATGTTACTATAAAACCGGCGGGAAGAACTCACCGTGCACGCATCCCTCCACATTTTCGCTTTTCCAAACCGCCTCATCACAGAGTTCAGGTCCATGATCTCCAACGAGTGACCCACCCTGTCACAAATTCAGCGCACCACTCGGTTACGATTACGCGAAACCCAAACGCCCATGAAATTGCCCTCCATTAGTTGGGTTACTTTCTCTTACAGTAACGATCATTCCTTTCGATTCTCGATTCTCAAAACAAGAAAACACGACTCGAACGTGCTCCTTACGTAATTAAATTTTAACTAAATCTAGATTAATTTCTTAAATCCAGACCATCAAGCTACGTCTAGTGCAATAGTTTCGACCCCAGGCGATAAGAAAAGCTACTGCGTGTTATTACTAGACGTTCAAGCGTAATACAATCAGAAATGATTCTCAATATCAACAACGAAAAGATGCCAATTCATGCCAACACCAAAAATGCCAATTTCAACACCAAAACCGAAAATGTGAAATGCAAGTGAATGCGGGAAGAGAAATGAATGACGCACTCGCGAAGAGCAGCAGCCACATCTTCGGTGGAGTGCAGAACCTCGATGCCCGCCCGACGCTCCGGCCACGACGCTGGCCCAGCCCCGCCCTCCCATTTGTTCTTCCGGTTAGGGTTCACCCACAAGTACTTCTCAGCCATTTCCCTCTCTCTTTTAAAATCTGTAGCAATAGGGGAGCTTCCAGGCTTCACCCACACATCCCTCTTTGTCCTGGGAGCCTGATACCTCCTGTCTTCATACTCCTCTGTAGCAATCCAGAAGTTCAGGAAAAAAAATAGGATTTAGCTTCATTTAGCATGAATCTATTCAGAATTACATAAGGTTTCGAACTTCAAACACATAAAAGCTTATGAAGTAAGAAAATAAAATATCTCAAGGTCTTCGAATAATCTTCATCATGCTTATCACTCAGTTGAATGATTTTCAATTTCGCCACATCAGCTAATACTAGAATTCCTCTTCATCAATTCCACGAACGGAGGTGTCCAGGTCCTGACAACCTAAAACCCTACCTTGCGAGGTGGTGGTGCTGCCGTTGTCCTTATCCAGATACGAGGTCCTCGCAGGCTCTGGTGAGTCGGATGACAGAAGCGTGTTCGGATGCGCTTCGAGAGTGTCGAGCTCGCCTCGTGGCCATACCCTAACGGCGCTGCTCTTACGCAGTTGCTGCGAAGTGGACGGGAGTGCGAAGTCGGATGCAGGGAGGCGAGTGCCGAGAAAGAGCTGCGGCAACGCCATGCTTTGTAGCATGGTCTAATTGAAGAGTAAGCCCCTTCTGCACAGGATTCCATCACCGTCAAATCCTAACTCGCGCGAACCTCAAAATTGATCGGAGTTTCAAGATTTTCGACCAACAATTCTCACAAATTTGACGATTGCATGAACTTCGACCAAAATCGAAAAATCCAAAGACGCAGCACAATGCGTAATAATCTTCAAACAATTCGAAATGTAAGCCTCAGGCACGTTTAAAAACTTCACATCAGCTTGCATTTTTCCAAACGGAAATCCTAAATCCTAACAATCACCGCTACAATCTTTTCACCTTACAGCCTCTCCGTTTCAATGACCTTGGATAAACGCAAGCCAGTGAAAGCGAATGCGAGAACCTCTCCACGCACCTTAAACTTCAAAATGGAATGCAATCCCGGTGCTGCGGCTCCTGCAGGAGCTCCAGGTGTGAAGTTGTCCTCATAAGTCTTTCAAAGTCTCTGAATTTTCAGAAATGCTTTGTAAGCGATAGCAGAAGTATGCGAGAAGCCTGTGAATTACATTGCAAGTGGAATTCGGAAAGTGAAATGCTGTAATGGTGACGGAAAGGAGAGCAAGACGAGGAGCAGCCAAGACTGCAAAAAAACAGGATAACTCTCATCCGTCGCCTACGACCGTGCTGATCCTATGACCGTGTTCTCCCCCTATCTCCTAGATTTTGGATGAACGTTCTGGATTTATCGATGAGTACATTGATCTAGTGCGTCCAACTCCTTGTTGATATTGATCTGGACCGTCTAATCTCGTCTCTCTCATCCTACGGCCAACGTTCCTTTCGAAGGCCCATCTGACGGCCTCCAGCTGCTGAACTTCCCCGCCCTGCTTTGTTCCCATTTCTGTCTTTCAAAACATATATTTTCTGTATTGGCGATGGCGGGGGTTTGAATATGAAGCTCTGTAGTTTGTAACTCGTTATCGTTCCGGGATTGCGAGAATAGAAAAGAGAGGAGTCGAACATCGCAAGATTGAGCAGCACTTGGTTTATTTTAGTGCAGTAATCGGAGATTGAGGTTTGAAATCTGCGTTTGAAGTGTTTAGGGTTTCGTCTCCGATTGCGGGTTTTTTCGTGCTTACGAGACATGTGAGAGATTGCTAGGAATCTGGATTGAGCTGAAACTTATTTGCGACCTACTTGGTTTGGAGTTGAGCGAGTGGTCCCGTCGTCATGGGGCGGACTCCGATGAGCGGAGGCTCTGCCTTCCGCTTTCTGCCTTCAGAGGTATGATTTCGTTGGCTCCATCTTCTTCCCTGTGATAATTCTCTTCATTTTTTCTCAATGTGTTTCTTGTGTTTTTCATTGACAATGCTGGACGCCGGTGACCTAGAATCGATGGAGCAAAGACTGGTGTAAAATGATTTGAAACTTTGGGAAAGAATTGAGGGAGGGCGATACCAGTGCTTAGCGGGGATAGGGGAATGCGGATATTGTTACGATGGCTTTGAGAGGGTGATCGATTTTGTGACAAGGTTTAGGCTCCCTCGGATTTAACGCATTTTTTCATTTTACTGTGGAGGATATTATTTCTGTATTGTAACAAATGTAGCAGTTTAGTTTTGAAGGATTCATAGAACTTTGGAGAGATCTTTGGTGAGAGAATCAAATCTTTTGAGATCGAACATTTTATCACCACGCGTGGGTTTCTTTCGTAAATTGAAAGTGGGAGGTTGTAGACTACTAGTAAAAGAGATGTGAACAAACGTAAAGACCAGTGGCCAAAGAAGTGTAGCCAAGTCATGCTTACAGCACTTGCTAATAATTGCAATCAAGTGTATGAATAGTTGAGTTGCTATTGGTAACTTGCCAATTTCTTTCAAGCTCATCCGGGAAGGCCCTCACGAGCTGACCCTCGAAAAGTAGGATCCCGTCGCTCTCTTTACCCGGATTACCACCCAAGCAGAAAATGTCAAGTTTTTTCTTTTTCTCAGGCGTTCATAATTTCAATTCTTTAGTTGCGCTTGCTCACCCTCGTTATACGGAATTTCTATGGTTCACGATTCTGTTTTGAAGTAGGCTTTTGCACTTTTGGACGGATTATGCTTATGCTGTCTAGACCCTACAATGCTTATGCTGTTTGGGCAATTTCAGGTTGCAGATATGGAGAAAGCCCTGGATGCAAGTAGTGGGGCAACTCCAGCTCGTAGTATTGTTGAAGGTCTTGCGGAAAAGTTTACTAATTCCTCTGAGCGTAATGGAAGAGAAGTTCAATGGAAGCAGGTTTCCTTTCCTTTTTCTTTGTCTATTGTTTTGCTGCAATCGACCTCAATCCGTATTTATTTCTTTTTGCCTTTGTAATTCAGAGCCATGTGTTCCATTCATTGTGATTTATCCACTTGTGCGTTTAACCTGACGTTGGTGCTGGACGCATTACTCTGGGTTTGAACAGGTTTGGAACTGGTTCCAAAATCGACGGCATGCGCAGAAAGCAAAGATTGACAAGCTTAAAGCGATTGGATCAGGTGTTGAGACACCTCCTGCTCCTAAACCGGTCCCAGTGGCCGGATCGAGTAAGTGTGTTTGTGAAACAAAATGGTGTTGTATTATGCACAGAAAAGTGTCTTGTCTGCAAGACATGAGCTTCTCTCTTGCTGTTCAACATAATTATAACGTCAGGTCATAGTGTTCAAAATCCAGATGTTCATCACTCGAATCAGGCCGACCTATCTATGCTATGTAGATATTAACAAGTCATTTGTAGTCCTGGTGCTTGCATGCGGAATACTGTGCACGATTTGTTGAGTTTTTAAGCTTTTTTGTAGGTGCCGTGAAAAAGACGATCGATGTGCCAATGGATTTTGAAGCCAAGTCAGCCAGGGATGGCGCATGGTATGTGTTCATCCCCTTTATTTCTAGGTCGTTAACAGACTTACAAAGTTTTGACATTGTCATTGTCTTCTGTCGTTCAAGATGAACTAAACTGAAAGAAATCAATTACGAGTGCTCAAATATGTCAGCCACAACCTTTCACCTGCCAAGCATTAACGAGGCGTTTGTGGATTGGGTATGCAGGTATGACGTTTCAGCCTTCATTAGCCAGCGCAAAAGTGAAAGTGGCGAACCAGAGGTGAAGGTGAGGTTTGCTGGATTTGGATCTGAGGAAGATGAGTGGGTCAACATTGCAACCGCAGTTCGTCAAAGATCACTCCCCTGTGAGACGACCGAGTGCGTGGCAGTGCTGCCTGGTGATTTAATTCTCTGTTTTCAGGTTTGTATACCCATCTTAATCATCGATTATATATTTAACTACATTTCTCTGTGATCATTCGTTAATGAAATTGTGAGGAAGTTGCGTATTATGGCCATTGCTGAGGAGATTGCGAGTGCCAGGATGGCCTGGGTATTTCTGATGAGCATTTCTGATCTATTGGAATACTTGTATGTCCTATCATAAATGTCGGGGGGAATTTTCTGAAAGATATAGTTTTGGGTGGTGCAGGAGGGCAGTGAGCAGGCTTTGTATTTTGATGCAGACATTTTGGATGTACAAAGACGCAGACATGATGTGCGTGGTTGTCGGTGTCGATTTTGGGTTCGTTATCGACACGATCAGACAGAGGTATGTCTTTGCAGATGCTGCTTAATCCCATTCCAATTTTTTATTTGATGAATGGTTAGATCTTGTCCAATTGCACTTGACACTTAATAGCCTTGTTCACTTTTCAGATGACAACTTGTATGTCGTATTGGTTCATTCAAATGTAGGCCCTTCATTTCAGGATGGTTTTTCCTTCAGTTTGGCATAACTTCTTGGCGACTGCCAATTATAAATACTCAGATGTTAAGAGTTCATGTGTAGAAGAAGTACTGACCATCAATTGGTTCAGGAGGTCGTGCCGCTCAGAAAAGTTTGTCGAAGACCTGAAACAGAACAGCGCCTCCAACTAGCCAGGGAAGTCAGTAAACTATCCAACAAGGATAGTGCTATGGATAGGCCCCTGAATGGGACCCCAAATCTCAATGCACCACAGATTCCTCCTACGACACCAGCCACCCCGGCTACCATGACACAGCTCGGCACTGCTTTCAGCGCAACGCATTTATCAGGCACTTCTCCTTCCCTGTACACGACCGTCCAACAGGGCACAATTACTCCAGGGCTTCAACCAATGCAGGCGATACCCATGCAATCGCTTGCAACTCCAGATGCCATGGCTTCAATACACCAGCAAGCTGCTCTTCAAGGCGCTACCCCTGTTCATGCTATTTCTTCTTCCCAAGTACCGACAACGAGTATGCCGATTACTGCTGCCCAGAACGCTATTATCCAACAATTTAGCACTTCATTCCCTGCTCAGCCGAGCATTGAAAGTACTATTTCCCAACAATTGACCATTTCTGCTCCTGTCGAGGAGCAAAGCCGTCCTATTAGTGCAGGTGCTGAACCCAGTGTTACGGGTGACGCTCAGCAGCATAGTCGTCTTATTGGTGCTGGTGCTGAACCCAGTGTCACTGGTGGCGCTCAACAGCCATTCACTCCTGGCGCTGCAGTCTCTGGACAGCATGCTGCTGCTGCTACTACTGGAATTGCTGAAACAAGCAACCTATCTCAACCGATGGTGATTGTGAGTTCAAGTTCAACGCCGGCAGTTGTTCCGATTGAACGTGCGAGTGCTGCCGAGGCAACTACGGCTGCAGAAGTTGGCCTTCCGTCTGGCAACAAAGTTGCTACTGCACCAACAGAAGCGGAGAAATCTTTAGTGACTGGACTAGGAGAACCCGTTGTTCCTTCTGTTACTGCACCGGTGAGTTATCCTCCCAGCTAATGAGAACTGAGGAGAACGGGTTGTTCCCAGTCTTTGAGGGTATAGTAGCTGCAGTTTGACATCGCAGAGATGACCGGATGTGTTAACAGGAGGTCTTCAGTGAGTAAATAGCTGTAAAGATATTGATAATCATTGGGCGTTGCCGAACAACGCTCAATACCAAATTTTTGCCTGGAGTGGAAGATGTATTTGACAGGGAAAGTCTTTTATGAACCTCATTTTTAGAATTTTACAGTACCAGTATTTACAAGGTGATTTAACCCCTATAGGTCCTTGACTATGTTTTCACCAAATCCACTCCCAAGCTGCCAGTTCTAGGACAAGTATCAAATTTTTGAATCAAAACATTTTTGGACATATATATCTGTAGGATCTTGTAGTACACTAGTTTGAAAAGATAAGGAAAAAATTTTAGAAACCATTGCTATGTGCATTGCAAGATATTATGTTAGAACCACCTTTTCCAAATGAGGGAGTCATGGTCAACCTCTATGGTCTACCATTATAGACCATGAAGGGCATTCAAACTTGGAATGTGTGTTTTTCTCCTTATCAAGTTTAGGATGCATAAGGTCATGACACATGTCCCAAAGTGCACAAGTAGTAGTGGGAAACTAGTTCAATTATGAGTCAAACTGGAAGACTCTAGACATTGGCTATGGGTGTGTAACACTTCTTGGCTCCCAAAGTTCATAGTAATTTCAATTTCAGTAAGAAAATTACAAAAAAATCATAATCTTATTAATACTTCTTATCCCTCTACATGAAAAAAGTTTCCACTACCTCAAACTAGTCTTCATCTATTTTGAAATTGCTTAAGCAACCAAATATAGGTGGTTCTATGTCAACAACAAATAGGGCACTTCCCAAAGTTAGAATTGCATGAAAAAATGTCCATTATGCCTCTCCATACTCTCTCCACAAGGCAAGTTGGCTACATGCCTAAAAAACTTCAATTCATTCGGAATCATACAATATTGGAAAACAATAGTAATATAGTGAAGTAGATAATGATTCAATTTAATGAAGTGTTGGATAATTGAGCTTTGGAATTGAAAAATGTCATTTCCAATGGCTTTAATGCAATAATAAACAATCTACATGTTGATATCTTTTTCAAAATATATTGGAAATTTATTTATTTATAGAGCTTCAAAGTTTATTTTGGAATAGAGAATCTATAATTGACAACAAACTAAAACTCCTCATTACTTCATAACATTGATTATAGAATGATCCAAAGCTTTTTATGTTTATATAAATGTAGAAAACGAATTTCAAATTTTTGTTTTTGCAAAAAAAAATTTAAGGAATAAAATTAAATATACAATAATTTTTAACCATATAGTTCAAAATTATGAAAATTGATGCACCTTAAAGGTATCCTTTGTCCCTTATTGTGAAGAAATTTCAAAGAGAAAAAATAAAAACTCCATCTGTAATGAGCTACCAAAAATTTCTATATTGCCAAAAAATGCAACTTGGTCCTTTAGGGGTTAAACATTTTACATCTCTAAAATTGTGATTTTGGGGGGATCACTTATTTCCATTGAAGATTAATTTCTATAAACATTTTAGTGAAAAGTTTAACAAAGCAAATAAGGTACTAATAGGTGCCTTCCTCCAATAGTATTATGAAGGTGTCTTTTGGAATGTTTCCATTATAACCTATACTTGTGGAATATCTTCAAGTTTACAAATGATTCTACAAAAAGGCGCATTTTCATTCAAGTAGTCTTTTATCTTGAAAGGACAAGCCCTATCACCAACATAGTGTACAAAAAATGATTTGATATTTTGACCAATAAGTGCATTCTTCATTTCTAATATAAACCTTTAAAAGTCATCTATTGGTCACTTTTTGGTTCTAATGATTTTACAATTCAAAGATGCAGACTTTGTACTTCATGATAAAGTATGTGATACTTTGTGATTTCATCAAAGCTAAATTTAAATTCAAAGAAAAATTTTGAATCCTCAAAAAGATGTAATTTCATTTTTAAATTTAAGGGCTCAAAATTTCCATAAATAAAAAATAATACGTAATTGTAATTTTGACTCTATGATTAGCTTTAACAACTTTTAAGTAATTCTACCTTAATGAGGATCAAGTTGTAGATCACTACAAAGTCTATCTCACTATAGTCATATAGATGTTCAAGTATTAAAGAAGATTTCATTGAACTCTAAACAAAGAGTGAACATGGTAGAAGGACCCAAAAATAATAATAAAAAAGCACATTTAGATGTGATTTAGGATAGTCAAAGGCAAAGAAAATATTTTCAGAGGTGCATTGACAAAAATGATGGGGATTGAAGAAATTTCATAATTTTATCTCTTGAATTGAAATTACTATGAATATTGAAAGGCAAAAGTTGGCCTTGATCCATGATCAACATCTAGAGTCATCCAATTCAAATCATTCAAGAGCTACTTTCCCATTCATTGCTTCTTACTTTTGTGTTTACTTATGTGTCATTAATTTATTGGTTCAAACCTTGAAAAAATACAAAAAGACATATTCCAAGGACAAAATGGAAATATATCCTAATCCTAGTTGGAAATATAGTATCCTACAATTGATCATTGATGGGGTGCCAATTAGTAATGGGTCTCTCTACTATAGGGTATATACACTATTAATCAACTTTCTCTAAAATGAAACACACATGTTTGGACTAGAAAATGTCATTTTTTCTTATAAATTGATTACACAAAATGTATATAATCAAAACCTAAAAATCTATATTAACCTAATGTTGATTGACTTGGACAATACTTTGAAAATTCATAGCATAATCATATGATGTCCATATATTCCATGCTAAAGTGCATTAGAATTGTCTTTCTATTGCCAATAAGATCTAATGAAAATAGCATATGTCTAATAATATTACAATTCTATGCTCAAATGTGATTGATGATGAAAATAGGTATATATTTCCTACATTCAAATAATCACTTTGAAGCGGACAATATTATATGATAAGGTAGAACCACTTGTAACCAATCATTTAAGATATTTGAGACATGATTTGGTGTAGTATAAGGCAAAACAAATATTTCCAAGGTGCAAAGATAAAAATGACGGGAATTGCAAAAAATTTGGTAATTTTATCACATGAACTAAAATTACTATGAATTTTGAAAGGCCAAAAGTGCTAGAGACTTATAGCTAATGTGCAAACTCTTTCAATTACAACCATAGAAGAACTCCATTCCTGTTCATTACTTCTTTCTTATTTGTTCACTAACTTTGGGACATGTATTATGAATTTATTAGTCTCAACCTCGATAAAGAAGAAAACATGCATTCCAAGCTCTAGTTGGAAATCTATTCCAACTTTATTAGAAATAAATGAAGTCTACACGTTGGAGATTGGATGTTGATCACTTATAGGTGGTTCTACCTTATACATATTACTGCCATCATTGTTCTTTCTCCACAAGTGCTGTTGCTATGATACATCCAATACTTGTAGCTAGGGCCTTTTCCAAAGCTATTGTAACTTGTTCAAAACCATTTGTCAATTAGTACTTACATTAGAACTCTAGAATGAGCATTGCAACACTCATGCTTTAAAAATTGCCTATGTCATAGTGTCTTGTTTACAAGTTGATTTTGCCAATGTTTTAACACTCAAATTAATCATGGATTCAATCCATCTAGTACATAGTTGTAATACATGTGCAATTTTCAATTGGGAGTCCCCAAAAGGTTATCAAACATAACCTTCTCCTCCAAACTAGATTGAGACTACTAAATTTTGAAGATGTATATCTCTACTTCCAAAAGTAGGGAGGTTAAGTTGATGTTAAACCACCTTCCCTCTTTCTAACCTTCTTCCAGAATAGGAGTTCCAAGAAGATTACCAAACATACTTATCTACTCTAAACTCGATCAAGACAATTAAATCTTGAAGATCCAAGGTTCTTCCAAAGAGTACAATGATTAGAGTAGAGAAGTTTTTAATGTTGAACCACCCTCCTTCAAAGGTGGTCCTATGCCTAGTTACTATTATTAGCTTGTTCAAATTTTCATATGGTCTTGTTGGCAAGTGAAAGCACATTACAAAGCATCAAAGAACATAACATTTGAATACAATATGCAAAAGTTACTAAGGATCAAAGTCTATTTCTAAAAGAACCATCTACAACCTATATACATGCCGATTGATTTTGGAAATGTACACACATTGTAGATGCTACTTTCAAGTCACTTACACTTTTAGGGGTATCTACCTTATTCAACCTTGTTGCAAAATGTGGTACTTCCCCTACTCCTCTCTTCAAACTAAAATGTGCCTTGTGGTTGTGGCTACAATAGTACAATGGAACCTCTCTAAGTTGGTCCTCTATAAGCCAATAAACTTGTGTAAGCCAATGATGTCAAACTAATCCTAGATTGGTCCACATAACAAATGTTATGACTACTCTATAAGCCAATAAACCTCTCTAATTTAACCCTACTAACAACGACAAGCTCATCTTTGTGAAAATCATCTTTTTTGAAACAATGTAACTCATCTACTTTACAAAATTCAAAAGTATTCATTGGAGGCCAAACTACTGTTCACAACCTCCCCTTTTTGCACAAAATCCCAAGGATGAACAATTGCACTCATGTCTCCTGCAATAGAATGAGAATGGGTGTTTTCTCATGTAAAAGACAACTGGCACCCCAACCCTGCGTTGGGCCAGAGTGCGTGACAGAAGCTCCCACCACCATCCGAGACTGCGCGGACCATGGTGCTCATTTCCCACCGCTGGACTTGCCACTGTAGAAGAATGGCCACGGAGAGCCACAAAGAGAGGACGCAAGAAATGGAGAACCAATATCTCACAGGCTCTGATCGCACCTTCAGTCGCTCCACCTGTGGCTTGATGTATTCTTGCCCTCTCGTGGACATTCCATCCAGCTGGGGCATCCACAAAAGAGATACAGCAAAATTAGTCTAGTGTTCGGGGAAAAAAAGAAGAAAAAAAGCAATTAAACTATGAGAGGCTCTGGCACACTAAAGAACTATCTCGCTGTTTTGATTTGATGAGCAATCTATTTTGATTTGATGAGCAATCTACTTTGATTTGATTCACATTCACTGTTAGCTTTTGTCACTGCAAGATCTTCCCTGCAAGACCTCCCCTCCCTTGTGAATTATGCCTTCACGAAAAGAGAGCATACTATTCTTGAGCTGTCTCAACACTCTCGGACAAAGAATCCAATGTCATTTTGAGATTATTTCAAGTGAGAGGTACAAGAGCTACCAATAATGATTGTCGCAATTACACAAATCTCCATTGATATTCTCATGCGAATTGGGTTCATGGACTGATAAATTAAATAGGGCCAAGTGAACTCACCCAATTTAGTCCGCATAAGACGATGCTAGTGATTATTGAGATGATGCTCCATGTGAAAAGCAAGCTCCGAGCAGCCACTAACACTTTTCTTACTGCTCTGTCAAAAAACATGGAACTCAAGCTGCAGGTCAGAGTCAATCCCACCAGGAATACCAAAATTCACCCTGACCTCTTTAATCTGGCAGCTCAAATTATGACATAGTTTGAATGTGTGACAAGTGCACAATACATTCCAAAATGATAGTGTCACAAGTGTGCTATATATTTCAAAATGTTATTTAAGAGAGCCATAGTATAGTGGTCCAATAGTAACTGCAAACACTCGAACAAAGGAACCCGCATATGAACACTAGAACCCCATGCAAGATTCACCCTAAAAAAAATTGCACCAAAGACCTAGATTCTCATTAACACATAATAACGAAGTGTTATTAAGAAACTAGGTCTTCATTCGTATTTGGACTGTGCCATAGGCTTGACTGTAAACAAACTGATTCCAAAACAAGAAAACAATTGTTGAAATTCAAGTGCGCACAAACGTACCATTGTAGTCTTGCATGGTAGCAGTGCATTCTTCGACCACGGCAGTTGCTGCATCACCATCTCCTCTTGAAGCAATCACAAAAATTCCGGGATCTCGAATATTGCGTCTGCTCAATTTACAACAGCAACATGAACTCAATCATAACTCGCAGCAAAATTCAATTCCGATGTAACGTAAAGTCCCCATTTACCATACAGTGAGGGAGAGGTTCAATTCACCATGCACTTGAACTTTGAACTTTTTCCTACAACAATCTAGAAACTTGGACCATCTTAAATTTTTCACATTAAGTTTTATAGATTTTTCACATTTAAAAATCAATTGCAAGAAAAAATGTCCATGGATTAAATATTTTCACACTAAACACAAATCGAAGCTCACATGTATGGTCCATGGAACTCTAATGCACTGTGTGATTCATGGTGCCTCTACCACACTCAAAGCACATGATTTACACTTCTACTCAAAAACAATTCTTCACTACTTCCATTGCAAAAGTTTACCTTCGTCGAAAGCGGTAGGATTGCAAGGGATTGCCAAATTGTGTTACAAGCTGCCCGCTCAAATCCACCCCATTCGGCAACCCTAAATTTGTCGTCGGAGATTGTTGAACAGAGCCTAAATCCCTTGATTTCAATGTCCAAGTGAGGATAGGAGTTGGGAGAGTCGGCTTGGGCAAGGAAAGAGTGGAGAATTTGCAGTTCCTCCATTTCTGATTCACAGCAACTGCTGCTGCACCCGCCACGTCTGACACTCGACCTGCCAACGAAGTCATCTTCCTTCACAATCAAAATTCTTCACAAATCATTCTGCAGCACAAACACACAAATTCACGTCAACAAAAACCGCGAAACCGCAAACAAAAACTCAAACATACACCGATACTTAAACTTTTCATTCACATCATTGCCACTCGAAGAAACTCAAGATCAAGACGAAGAACCCCTAAAGAAATTACAATCAGGACAGAGAAGCAGGAAAAGGACGAGAATAAGGCAAGAAGGAGCACTCACTTCAGAATCTCAAGGCAGATCTGGCGCCATACCTGTAAACAAACTCCCTCACACAAAAGGTTCTGCTCTAACGTCAAGCAAACCACCTCAAGAAAGTTCTGTTCTCAAACTATCTCAAAAGCTGAGCTCGTGTAGATCGCAAACGTACTGCAGCGGATCGTGAAACTTTAAAGGAAGCGCAAGGTGAAATTAAAGCTGATAGCGCCCAAATTATCTCAAAACCTGCGCTCATGTATCCCCTAAAGTGCTGCGACTGCTAAACTTTAAAGGATGCGCAAACTGAGAACGAAACGAGCTGGCGCCTACACTATCTCAAAAGCTGTGCTCCTGCATCACCCGACCTACTGCGGGTCGTGAAATTGAAAGAAAATAATGCGCAGATTGCAATGGGTTGGCTTCCAAACTATCTCTAAACCTGCGCTCATGTATCGCGCAATTCAGCCTCGCTCCGATCCTTTGAAAGAGAATTGCTGAATTTGAAAAGTGAAAATGAAATCGGAAATCTGCAGGAGCCCAAAACTATCACAAACACTGCGCTCACGCATCACGCAAACAACTGCGGTTGCTACATTTCAAAGGGCGGGGCCCAGACTATCTCAAAAACCTGAGCTCCTGTATCATGCAACCTACACTTCAAGGATCGTGAAATTGAAAGTGCGCAAACTTATAGAGAGAGAAATGGGTTGGCGCCCAAAGCCTTTGATTGTTCTCGAATTAGAACTACGCCAACGATCTGCGACATTTTGTTGTTGTATCGCGGGCACTGGTCGATCTCAAAGGCCCTTACTGACAATAAACGTTTGTGAGAATTTGCATGCATGATGGGTTAGAGTGTTAGAGAGGTAGTTGCCAAGGGGATGAACTGGGGGATCTGTGGGGAATGTGCGACTACAGATGAACGGCGCTCCTGCATTTCGCTTGATTTTTGCTGGCGCTGTTGTAGCTGCTGTTGTTTGCAGACTTGGGGTTCAGTTTGCTGTGCACCGTTGGTTCAATGGAGGGTAATTCAGTGTTCGGGAAACTTTTTGAACTTTATGGGCTAATTTCCTTCAATCCCCCAATTAGACCGGTTTTCGAAGCAGGGTGTCCAGTTATTCCCTCTGCTTTTTACTCAAAATAGAAATTATACATATTTTTCCTCCGGTTTTTTGCCAATGTTTTCAAATTGCAACCGGTTTTTTTCCCAAATCCTTCGGCTAACTATGAACTAACCGCCGGTTTTTTCCGATCATTGGAGGGTATTAGAAATCAATTTTGCAATTTGAGGTACCCCAAAAACATTCGGACGTGTCATAGTGCCAGCTGCACGAGTGGGTATTCGAGGATGTTGTACCATGCCTCGGAACAAGAAGTCCGCCACGGATCCTGCCAAAATTTTCTCTCCCAACACAATGTGACACAATATGTGACAAAGGCAACACTGAGCCTGTTTGCAATTTCTTGGAACCCCCCTCCCCTTGGATTTGAAATCAAAAAAATCCCACCCCTCTCCAAGAAGAATCAAACAGCAATCCAATACAGTGGAAACACCCAAAACCGTCCAAATAAGGAATTCAGCATGGTTGGAGGCATCTTTTTCTGAAACTGACATTTTTCTAGTATTAGCGAGAGAAAATCATGAATATTCAAAAAAAAATTAAATTTTTCGGAATCAGTATATAATTTCTACAAATTTTCAAAGAGTTGGCTCCCTAGACCACTGGAACCGTCCTATAGGTGTACCCTAAACTGAACTCTGTTGAAATCAGTTGTCAGTGAATGAAAATTATACATGTGTCTTCAAACTGCGTCAGCAAATTAGAATTAAACACTTGTCAGACACTTTAATGGACACTCATGGACAGATTTAGTGACACTCTAGGGACCTGGAATAGATACATGGACGGAAATGGGTGATTCTCCCTTACATATACTAAATATAGATACGGATAGTGAGTATGGATATTGAGTATAAATACTATGTATAATTATATGAATATGATTACAAAATATGGTTATTAGATATGGATATTAGATATGAATATTGAAATTAGATATTGAATACACATACAAATACGGTAATACAAATGTGAGTGCCATTCTCTTATCTCATATTGATTGTATGGAGACCCACCCTCTCAAAATTATAAGAGGGGTGAGAGGGACTGAAAACTAATAAAATTTTAATATTTAAATCAGATTAGGAAGGGGATTAAAAATAATACAAATTTTAAAAATTTTGAACTCATTGTGATAGTTTTGTCACACAATGACAATGACAACGACCTCAAAAGAAGACCTTGCTTGTTGATTCATGCTTGTTGGTTTGTTTGTGGGCTACAATATCTCATTTCTTACATTTTATTAATCAACTAGCATGACAAGTTATTGTAGGAAAGGGCTCATAAACTACTTAGGCTTTTTTACCTGTTCATAAGGAGACTTTGAAATGGATAGTTGATTGTGAAAAAATGAGTTGTGGATTACATTGAAGCATGCTAAGATTTATTTTTTACTAATTGAATGGATGGTTTTCAAGTCTCAATGGGTTCATTCCTAATTAAATGGATAGGTGTCTACTAATTATATTCAAAATAAGAACTGGTTGTTGAACTATCTTCTTTCAAGTGTTAAAAAATCTGAAATAATGATTTATTCAAGCATTCATTTCTATTTTAGAAAGGGACCATTTAGAAACAAATTCTATTAATTTTTACATGTTGCAGTGCTAATTTTTAAACCAAACCATTTTTTTTTAAATTGTACATGTATAGGGGTCGTTGCAAGAAACACTTACCAGTTTTGGCTCAAAATGGCTCAAAATCAGTGAGTCCTATGACTTTTGGAATAAATTTTTTTTTAAATTGAAAAAAATATGGATAATTTGAAGAGCAATGAGAATATTATGTCTCTTGAAATTCAGACCAAAGAATTTTTTTCTCTAAATGTTATAAACAATGGAAAATACAATGAAAATAGCTCTTTTTTCACTAATTTGGTAAAAATAGTAAAAAAATGAAAAAAATGAAAATGAAAGATATTTTTTTTCCAAATGAAGGTCTTTCTTTTACAACAAATTTCTTCTTTGGAAAAAATTAATTCTATTCTCTACACTTGTGCAAAGTTAGCCTTTTGACGACATGTGGAGGTTGAACAGTATAGTATTTTCAAAAAATCTCTTTGTGGTCTTGTGTAACTTTAGGTGAGGTCCTTGCATGCCAAATTTCAGCTCAAAATTTGCACTTTTGGGTCAAAAATAGGACTACAAACCTCCAAAATGGCCAAAGTAGACATCCAATAGGGGGTAGTTAAAAAATAGTAAAATAATTTTGAAAAAATTGAAAAAAATTTACTAAAAATGCAAAACTTTTGTAGGCACCTTCATTTCAAGTTTCGAGTCAAATGAACAAAAGATGAAAAAGTTATGAGCAAAAAACTACCTACTAAAGGTCAAGGGGACAAAAAAAAGGACAAGTGTTTCTTTCAATCACCCATGGGTTTGTAAGGCCTACTAATCACAAAATAATAGGCCCTGTGCTAGATAGTATTTGAAAATTCATAACTAATTCAATAATGCTTCAAAAAATATGAAATGACTTGTCCTAGATTCCTTGTTTATTTCTCCTTGACAGAAAAATACGCTAAAAATATTTCCATCTCAAGAAATACATGGAAAAGACAGACCAACTCTTAAATGAGCAATTTATGAGCTTCTTACCTTAGTGCATGAGATTTTTTTAGTTTTGGTGTATTTGGAAAGTGGAGATGATTAGAGGACAAAAGTAGCCTAAGAATTGCAAGGCTCGGGCTGCCCCATTTCTCGAGACCCATTTGGGGGGAATAAGATGGCGATGTTTTTAGAGCATGTCTACAAGGCTATAGGAAAATAAAGACTCAAAAGGAGTAGAGTCTACCCATCATGCCTTGCATATGAATTGAATCTCTACTAAAAGACAATAAAAAAAACCCTACAAAAGAGTAAAATCCAAGTCCTAAGAGAGACGGCTTAATGCTAATAAAAGCAACGTTTTGGACATTGAGTGTCTAATGGATGACTTTACTTGACATTGTAGGATGTTTTTTTCATTTCATTTATTTATTTGGAAGATATTTGAATAAATTTTCAAGGAATAGTGTTGAAAAATCTCTCATTATGGTTTTCCAAACTTTTCTAAAGAAAAAGATGTAACTCAATCTATAGAAATTCCTTGAAGTGTATTTTATACATTTCTTGCTATATTTTCTTCATGTGTGTGGATGTAATTTTTTAAATATTTTTGAAGTTTTTAAAGATAAAAGACTAATAGACCACTTAGAGTTACTTAAAAGTAATACCAAATGAGATTAAAGGTTAATAGTTAAACAGATGTGAAAAGGACAAATAGATTATTAGTTAGAAAGGAGTTCGAGTAGTTAGACTAATTGACTTACGGTTAGTTTGTTAGGCCAAGAACATAAGGACTAATCGACCTTGTTTTTCTCTCTCTCTTTGGTGTTTGCAGTGATTGTTGCCTTCGTTGTACTTGTACAATTCTTCAATGCAATTTTGTCAATTCGTCTATTTGTTTTTGTGTAATACTTTTTGAGCCAAGAATTGGCTGTGTTATTGTATGGTTATTTCTTTTTATTTTACTAGGGATTGGCGAGGGTTTGGAGTCGGGACAATTAACTAGGGAGTGGCATTGTCATTTTGTCCTATTCTTTTTTTTTGAGTAAGTCTAATAGATGAGGAAGTTTGTGAGAGATTGTCATATAGGTTTAGAATTTATTTACAGTGGTTGATAGACTATTAGCTAGTGAGTGGTTAGTAGTTTCTCGCAAGTGAGAGCACAAGGTCTAATTGACTAAACTTGAGCCTACTACTGGAGAGCTTGTGGAGCAAGAGCTGAGGAATAAAGCTGCGGGAGTGCAAACAAGCAAGACAATTAGATTGTAAGTTTTCCTTTACCCATTATCACTGTGGGATAATTGGTTTCTTGAATCTAACCAATTGACAAAGCATTAAGAAAGTAGAGAATAATGTTATTCTTTAGAAAATGAAGTTATTCATAATTATTTGCGGAATTACCAGTGATTGGTATTCAGACAAGGTTGTCACATTGGACAAGTTACTATTCATTTCTTGTCCAATTGGACAAGAAATGAATAGTAACTTGTCCAATGAGACAAACCCTGTATTCAAAGTCAAATCGGCTAAAGGGAAGAACTTAATAAGCCAGTGATTGGCAAATATCTTAATTTATATTTTTAGTCCATCAATCTTGGAGCATGAAGCTGATTAATAGACAAATAAATAATTGAAGTTAAGAAAACAAAGGTGGGATAGCTAAGACCCTCTTTTCTTTTAAAATGATATAAAATAAATTTATCTTGCAAAGACAAGTAGACTGTTAGAGCGTGTAGGTTATTAGCCAGAGATTGGCCTTGCTTGTTTCCTAAATTGAAAGTTATACACTTAAAATAGAGTTATGCCTAATAGTCTTTGGGTGTGAAACTCGATTTGTTAACTGATTAAATCTTGACTAATAGACTGTAAGAAATTTGTTCAATTTACAAAATTTAAACTTGCAACTAATTCTTAAGCCAGTGAATGGCAATATTGTCTTTTATATTATCAGACCAATAGTCTCACTAGTTAATGCCAAATTTGAGAAATTAGAAGTTTAAAGTCAAATTGACAATGCTGGATAGGAAGATAGTCTTCATTTAAATTACAAGACAATATATCAAGAATGCTTGTTTTGTATATTCAATTAGTATGTTAACTTGTTTGATAAAATACAAAATTGACTAAAGCTTTACAAATAGTGTTTATATATAATTATTATATATATGAAATGTTGCATACTGTGGAAATTGATTTGGTCTAATTGTCTAGATAAAGACTATTTTGATAAATATTAATGTGAGATGAAATATTCAACAAGAAATTGAACATGTTTGCCAAAATTATTTGTCTAATTGAGTGAGTATTTTTCTAGTTGTCGTTGTAGTCAAGTCAATTTAAAAAGCTTATAAAGAAAAATGTGGAATATAATATCTTGGATTACATCAAACCAATCAATTAGTCTATGCCAAAAAAAATAATTTTGCTGAATTAAATTAATGTGTATGTTTTACTAACTTGGTGAATTACAGGATTTAAGTATAAAAGTTTTAATACAATCAAATAGCCTTGTGTTTGAAATGATATTGATAAATCGTCTTTAACATTGTGTGACAAGTTGGTTGTTGTAGGGAAGTTAGAAAGGAAAATCTCTTGTGTTAGTTGACAAAATCTTTGTAAATGTTGATGGAAACTAATATGTATGTATATCTGGACAAATTGACCAATTGATATTGAGATCAAAGAAGTTAGAAATAGTTAATTGGATAGAGTAGAAGACTATTCGATTTATTCATTTGGTTATGCCATTGTAATAGCTAACATGTGGGATTTGGACTAATGGACTTGTTACTGAAACTTTGAAGACAAAGTTACTAAGACCATTTGACCAAACATATAATTAATTAAGTAAATGAATCAATAATAAACATTGTAGTACGTATTGGCCAAATTGATAAAATAGTATTTGAGTTTTGCAATAAAAGAAATTAGGCTTGTAAAGATAGTTACTGGACTATTCGACACATATAAATTAAGGAAATAATTAAGGAGTTACACAAGTGTATTCTCACACCAATATACATATGTAAATTGTGGGTTTGATTAAGTCGATAGAATAGGAGCCAAGACTATTTGACACACCTTGACTATTTGACATTAGAATTCTAGTTTAAGACTATAACAGTAAGTCAAGGGTTAGTTTTTATGGGAAATGGATGAAAATTAAGATAGGTTAGGACATGAAATACCTTTAGAAAAATAAATCTTTCAATTTCTAATCATTTATTTCTATAAACGAGTAATAATCCTACATAAAAGTGACTTTAGATACAAAACAATAGACTATTGGATTTTTCCCAAATAAAAGAACCACCACTAGGGGATTCCTTGGGTTTTGTTTCCCGAGTAATTCTTTACTACAATATGAATTTTAGCCATGAAAATGATGTTTTCTTAATTTGAGTCATTTTATTTAAGTGAATCTTATCAAGTGCAATTTCTATACCAATTGGAAATTTTGAAAAATTCATAAATTTCAATCATTTTTATATCATTGTGAATTTTGTGCCTATAACCATGGTTTGTTGATATTTCCAATTTCAACTATAAAATTGTGCTTTTCTATCTATGATTTTTTGAGAGATTTGAGGAATTCATACGTAGATTGAAGTATAACAAAGTCCCCCTATTCTTTCATTTGATTAAAATTTGTATCATCTAATCCTTGTGCAAATTCATCAAGTATATTGATGAATTTTGACATGCTACCTGGAGGAATTATTGACCTTTCAAATGTTTCTTTCATCAATTCAAACTTGGGCTACATAGACTAAGAAAATATCACATGAGAAGAACGACATGACACATTTGCCTACTAGATAGTGTATCATTTCCTACTCTAAGTGACCCAAATTTTCACTTGTGTCTTCAAAAGGTGCAATCAACTAGCAAACTCTACAGTTTTCAATTGGTAACTTGATTTTTAGAATGTCTTGTTGCCATTTACAATGTAACACATTGTTGCAAAGTCCCACTTGACTTTTTGCCCTTGCCTTCCCATTCAAAAAGTTGACTACATTATACCAAATGAATTCTTGAACACGTTAACTCTTGTAGGTAATGGAACATCTGAGGGATATTTGGGAAGTTAAACCTCCATTTTTCACATGCTTAAGGTAGGTACACCCAAAAGCGCCACTTATTCATACTGAGCTTAGTTCCTGCTATTAATGAGTTCAAATTTTATGTAGTCTTGTTGGCAAGTGAAAACAAGTTCCAACGCACCAAAGAACGCAGGATTTGGATACCGTGTGCAAAAGTTATTAACAGTCAAAGTTTGTTTTTGAAAGCGCCATCTACAGTTTGTGAACATGACTGATTTCGTGAATGTATGTGCACTATAGATGGCGCTTTTAGGAACATGGCACTTTTGGGTGTACCCACCTTAGTCACTCTTGATTTCAAATGCTCTTGAGAGAAAATAAGGAAATGAAGCTCCAATAATCTATATCCTTTTTTTTCAAGATTATTTAAATTGTGATTTTTGCAAGTTTTTCAAGGTAGCATCTTAAAACTTAAAATTCACAACTTTTGAACTTGTTCAATTGAATTTTTCTTGGCATGAGCTCAAAAAGTAAACCAATTGTGTCATGATGTTTATCATAGTCACCTTCAATTTTCTAAAATTTCATACTATTTTTTTATTACTATTATTACTATAATTTATAACAAGATATCACTTTTTAAAATCACTAAGAAAAAATATGATTTCTTTTATTATAAATTTTTTTAAATAGACTTTGGATACATATAACTATATGAGAAAACATCATTTTCTAAAATGTATTTTTTTAATTTATATATATAGAACTAAAAAAGTTTTATAAAGCCTACAAATTCCATTTTTCCTTTAAAAATTAAATAAATGATCCTATAGTTGCATCAAATGTCTACAACAATTAACATTTCTAAGGTTCAATCATAATTTTGCACACATAATTTTACACACAAAATAAATAACTTTGAGTGCCAATTTTTTTTCTTTCATACCCTACAATTCCCTAAAAAAATTATTGCATGTAGGATTATTGGAAAAAAACTATCTTATTTTAGACTCTTGTAAATCATGTTTTATTAATTGGACATGGTGTATCTTATTTGAAACTTATCTATAAATAAATTATAAAATCTTTATTCAATACACAATGGTTAAAGTGGTGGTTGCTATTGAGGTATCAATGTTATCATAGCACTATTACTTGAGTCACCTCCAACAACCTCTTCATGCAGAAGGGTGCTAATATGTGAGCATAGAAGTGTGAGCTTATAAGCCTCAAAGATTACGCACCTATAGTATAGGTGCTTATACTATAGAAACCTTCTATAATAAGAATATATTTATACTATAGGTACCTACATCATAGGTATTTTTACTATAAACACCTTCAAAGTTGGTAGTATATATACTTATATACATATTAGAAGCTCACATGCTCACATGTTCATGCTCGCATACTAGCATTGTTGTCTTTATGCACTTGAATGTAAAACCAACTAGCTTGTGATATGTTTTTGCCACAATTGTAACCTTTTACTTTGCAATAAAGTCTAAGATTTTTTTTTTAAATTAGGTAAAAAATGTTAGAAATACAATAACATCCGGGGATGGTTTTACTCTCAACATACTTTTGTGAAAGTTTTTTTAATAGTTAGTATCAAGCACACCATGTCCTTTACTAGTTCAACAATGAATAAGATTTGAATTCTATTACAAATAAAACCATTAGATAGAATAGTAGAGCTTTTAGAATTAAAACTAATTATGAAAGAATTTAATGTAATTATATTGTAGAATTTCATACCTAAGACCTTGATTTAAAAACACAATGATTTGGCCACTTATACAATTTTATATATAAAATTGGAGATAATGAGCTCACAAAATTGAAGAATTATAATTTGCAAATAAATATTTTTTAAATAAATATTAAAATGTATTTAAAATGTATGTTTGAACACATTTACATAATTAATTATTCAAATTAAAAAACTTGATCCTTAAAAGGATAAATTCAAATTAAAAGAATGTAGGATACATATATGACATCATAGATATTATGGTTTATCTACATTCAAGTAAATCCATATAAATTCTTTTTTAAATTGCAGATGAACTTTATTACTTTAAAAACTTTATAGTGTCCATAAATTACATACTATTCTTTATGGGAAAAGGTCCTCCAACTATGCTGAAACTGCTAACTTTGGCTGTAATGGGTGCTTCTACCTTAGATCTTGACCATCATTGTTGTAAAAATTACATAACTTATCCGCCTTCAAATTAAAGTTATAGTAGTTAGATGTAAGATTTATATAGAGTATACCTCTTTCATCTTTAGTAGAGGCTTAAAATACATCAGCATGACAATAGATTGGGACTTATACCTTTGTTATTGCATTTAGCTTTGGAATTAGAATCGGAATATCAATATTCATCTCAACTCTTTTAGCATTTTTATTATTGGCTACAAATTGTAGTTTTTGTTATTTTCTACTAATTATATGTGAAGTTACATATTTGTAATTTCTCTTCATTGTCAAACAATTTCTGTTGAACAATTATACAACAATCTAATAGAGGATGCAAAGTAAGAAAATATTTGAAAAGTACAAGGAAAACAATTGAGGGATAAAATATTCTTTCAAGATTATAGTATATGCCAAGAATACTCATCTTGAAGTATTTGATTTATATACTTTTAATAGATGTCTTTATCTTTCTTCAATAAATGCCTTATTTTTACTTTTGTAGATATCCTAATTTTACTTATTAAAACTCAACCAAGTATCTAATTTCTAATTTAGTTGCAAATTACTTTATTTTAATAAGCTAACTTGAAGTAGACAAAGTATATATGGAGGGATCAATTTTTATTTTTTATTTTAGTGTACTAAATGAATAAATTTAAGATTTTCAAGGAACTCATAAAAAATATAGAAAAGTAATCTTGTTGTAAAATCAATATACTAACCGGTTTAGTAATATTAACCTCATGTCAATATCATTAAGGCATTCGTAAAATTGTGATCATATCCACATAAATATATTTGACTCCCTAAACACATTCTATGTTTTAAGCATATTAAGAACACTACAAATTTTATGAAAAGAAGGTTGTTTGAATTAAGTTTTTTAATATATTTAGTATTGTAGATTAATACCCAATAGATGTTTACATCTTTTTGGTACATAGTCATTTATTCAAAAATATTAAAATAGATATCTTAAAAAAATCTTGTTTGATATTTTTAGATTTTACATTACATTATTATTTATTTATAGTTGTTTTGCCCTATTGGTGTTTTTGAAAAAAAATTAAATTTTTGTCTATATAAAGACAAATATAAAAAATGGAAAAAACAATTGAATCATTTTTTGACAAAGTATGAATTTTTTATGAATTTTTGAAGTATACTATCCAATTGGCCCAAAACACTCCTTAAACTACTCCCAAAGCATCAAAAAATGTATCCATAGTAGTCATCAAACCAACTAGTATTTCTTGATGTGACTACAATATTTTCTAACATAGGGATGATGTAAATAAATAAAAAAATTTAGTTCTGCTAATGAATTTATGTAGGAAGGTGGGAGTTCCTAAAGCACTCACTAATAATTCCATCACTTGAAGATTCTAAGGTGGGAGTGTCCAAAACCATCAATATATATAAACAATTCAACCAAGGCTTTCTTTTTTGCTTTTTGGTGCTATATTGCACTAGAAAAAATAATCTAGCTAATAAATGTTTAAGAAAATGCCAAAAAACTTAGATGAAATCTCCAGACAACTTAAATTTTTTCTTAGATATTAAATGAAATCACTTGATTGTGGATGAAAACCATACTATACATCCAATAAATAGATTAATGTTGCAATTTGGAGCACCGCTATAACATTTTTTATCACCACTATGGCACTTCTTCAAAAAAAACAGAAAAATCCTAAATTCAACATAGTTAGAGGGTACCTCTTCAAAAAGAAAGTTGTAGTATTAGCAAGTGATAATCATGAATATTAAAAAGAAATAGATTTTTTCAATGTCACTTATAATGTCTATAATTTTTCAAAGTGTTAGTCACTTAGACCATTGAAACCTTCACATAGGTATACCCAAATGTGAATTTTACAAAAATTAGCTATCAACAAGTCAAAGTGAAGTATGTTTCCTTCAAGTGCATTAGCGAATCAATGCTAAGCTTTTGGAGGTTACATTTACCAAAGTTTAAGGATATAATGGATTAACACCAACTTTGGACTTCCAAAACTCATAGTAATTTGAATTTAAGGAAAACCATCACTAAAATTTGACATTCTCTGTGGTTTCTATCTTCATATATGGCAAAAAAAATTTATATTGCCTTGTATTGTTCCTTAACATGTGTAGAATTGCTTAAATAGGTGACTATGGATGGTTCTAAGGTACACCAATCTAATTCCATTTGCAATCGAATTTTGTCACCCTATATTTGGCTCCATTTCCATCCATTCCACCATCCAAACTTGTTCAGAAATGAGCCAATTTTGTCTAGAAACCAAACAAAATCAATGCATTTATGTCATTTAGGATTATGTGGCAATAGCTGATTGGTCAAATACCTAAATGCTTATATGGACAGAAGAAGGTGGTTATGGGTTGTTATTAGGGCGTTTATGACCCTAGTCATGGGCATTTTTGTAATTTAGGGTTGAACACTTCAAAAATTCACATAAATTACAATGTTGATCAGAAAATTATAATTCCACTTGGGTTTGATTCGTGAAACATGCGCATACCTCTGAAAAATATGTGTCCCTCTTGGAATTGGCCCCGAGATAGTCAGATTGCAAATCAGGGTGGTAATAAGTTGGTCTATCTTAGCATAGGAAATGACTCTTCAGAAACGTGAGCTCCATCTACGAAGCTCCGAAATCTGCACCACTGACGCCGACGGCTGGAGAACCATCCAACCCCATTCCCGAGGCCACCATCCCGGCTTCCCTCTCCTCTCACTCCAATTCTTCAACACTCGCCACACTCGCGCGCTTGAGTCCACGTCCCTTTACACTCGCTCACACGTTCCATTGCAGCTCGCTCCCCTCTCTCTTAATTATATATCACGTACATAGCTTAGCTTCATTAAGTGAGTGGAGCATCGATTATGTGCAGGGGGTGCAATGCGATTTCTGTCTTCAGCTCCTTGATGATCGCCTCTGCTTCTGTCCTCCTTGTCGCCTTGTTCTTGCATTACCTTTGGTACATTGTATTTTCCACGTACCAAATCAGAGAACTCTCTTAGCTCTTCTATCAGTCAGTCTTCGGTCGATCGATTTTAGGCATTGTTTTCCTCGCAGTCTGCTGATTTAGAGTGGTCTCGCCTTGAGGTAAGGCAAAGAAAACGGCCTATTTGTGATTCATTAGTTAGTGCTGTCGTCAAAGTGATTAGATTCTACACAGGCGAGGTGCGTTCACCTTTAGTGGGTTGGAGTTTTTTTGCAGCGATTTGTGCGAGAGTGGTAGGACTTCAGGCTGTCATTCCTTTTGCTCACTGAATACTCTCTTCGGTCTACTTCCAGCGACCGGTTTTGAAAGTAAGGTGAGCGGTGATTCTCTAATTACTATTGAAATGTAGGAGTGTGCTTAGTGTTACTATCTTACAAATAGGTCTATTGTTGTAGCATTACCGCAGCATTCAAACAAGTCTCTCAGCACTTTCTATAGGCATTCCATTTCCTTCCACTCTTGTGTCTACTCATCGTGTGCTTCGAAACCAAGGAGAACGGTTTACGAAGACCCAACATTGAAATGTAAGAGCGCGCATAGTGTTGCCATTAAATCATTAGATTCTAAATAGGTGCATAACCCCGGCATTGTGGTTTTCCTCGTACCAATTCAGATAAGTCTTTTAAGTCATTCCGTTTCCTCCCGAACTTACCTGTCTTGTACTGATTGTGGGTTCCAAAATAAGGGTAGTGCGCTATGTCATTGAAATACACAAGACTTTGAATAGCGTTACCCTTAGGTCACTAAATCAGTGGATGCCTATTGCTTGTTGCAGTAGACGTACAGAAGTCTGCGGAGGTTACCATGGCGCCCGCGCCCAAGAGTCGTAATGAGCCATCTCCCACCGTGCCTTTGTTTCTGTTATCCTCCATGGTGGGCATGGCCTTTCTCCCCTGGCTGAAGAGCTACTTCTCCGCACTGATCACCGCTCTCCAGGAGCTCCGAGGCGCCGTGTATCTGTGGCCTCTGTTGATCATCCTGGGAATCTCTTTCATTTCCACAGTGTGCAACTGGCTGAACCCTGTGCCTGCTCCAACCACAGTCCGCTACCCTGCTCGCAACCGCGACTGGAAGGGCGCCTCCAATAACACAGAGCATCTGCAGAGTGACGGCAGTGGCGTGGGGCTCTTCATTTTCCTCGCGTTTGCGTTGGTCATGATTCCCTGGAGGTGAAGTGAGAAATTAAGCTCTTCAATGGTTGGGGGTGGAAAACACTCAGGTGCGTGCACTCGATTCAGGACTCAATCTTGGATGTTTTGAGTTTGTTTGTGAGTCTGGTATTTGAACTTCGGAGCAAATGTCATGCTTGAATGTTTCGGGAGTTCGTTTGAATATTGACTTCAATACTTTCTTGGTGACTTTGATGAAGTAATCAGTGCAAGGCATGGAAAGTGCTTGATATGCACTCGTTTATACTTAATTCATGTTGTTTTAGAAGCCATGTGCACTCGGTACTAATAAATTTGGTGTTGAAATTGTAGGAAGGGCTTCGTACTGGAATGAACCGCTGTCAAGGTTTTGATCGATGTGGAGAATTTCTGTCTCTTCGATAATCGGAGTCGACATTTTGGAGTTCTTGTAGAGTGCCGGAGTTTGTTTACAACAGTATGTTAGTTTGTTTAGCAGAGTGGAAACCTCCCAGAGCGTCAGTTTTGTTTAGCGTAGTGTAAGATAGTTCTGAGGATGAAGCACGATCTTTGATATTTTGATGGTCCTCCGCAATCGGTTGTAAATCGAATTCGGCCATATATGTAAATATAGTTTTCGTCTTTTCCATTGTGAGTTGGCTTTCTTGCATCACTTCAAACAATTGAATATAGGCAGCAGGGACTTTGGGGAGATGTTTACAGCACTTTGAATATACGCTCTACTGAATTGGTGATTGCAGCAAGAGCTCCCTAATCTCTAGTACAGAAGTAAATGTTTATAACGAAGCCCCTTATGACTCTTGTATACCAGTTTAGTATAGTAACATTATAGCAATATTTTGATCAGAATCCAACCAAGGTTTGTTCTCTAGGCAATTAAATGCCCAATTTCCTCAAAATGAAATGGTCAGCTTCAAGCCTCTAGAAAAAAATGAGGGTAACTGTAAAAAATGTCAGATTATAATCAAAGCCCTCTACATTGTTGCCAAAATGCCTCTAAAACCTCATTTCATCGCCCTTGCAAACTGTGAAGCCATTACATACAAAAATTGCATACAAAAATTACATATTCAAAACTGTATACTCAATATTAGCCTCCTTCAATTGAATCCCCAAAGTAGGGAATCAGACAACTTAAAACCTTCTTGAAAGGAAGGCCACTCAACCATTTGTCCAAAAACCAAAAAAACCATCATGAATCCAACCACCCAACATTGAAATTATGCCTGGTAATGTGAAAGGAGAGGCTCATTATAAGAAATCAAATCCCTTGTCATGACATTACAACACGTAGAACAAGGCTTCGTTTTCTCATTGTCTGCTCTGCTGTGTCAGTTTTCATAGATTGTAGGTTTCAACTGAAGTCGGTGTTGCTGCTCCACTGCCATCCATTTCACTTACCTTAAGAATTCCAAGACCTGCTTGATTCTTCTCGACACAAATGCTGCTTGAAATCACGAGACATGAGTACGTGACAGCAGTGGCCAGTGGGATCCAATCTGCAATAGCTAGCTGTATCAGTGCATGTCAGAAAGTCTTCAAGATTTTTTTTCTCTCTCTCTCGCACAGACTTTGTTTTTTAAAGGATTTCCTGGTCCAAAATTCCCAACTCAAGTGTGAGTACCTTAAGAGGATGGTGAGTCAGGCAATGCAGTGAAGCTTTCTTCATTTGCGTTCAAAAATATCAATTTTTGTTTTGTTGTGAACGTTTCGGCCATGAGCAGAGGAAATTGCGTGATGAGTGGACGGAGGTCTGGACTCTGGAGCTCTTTTATTAAGTTAATGTCATAATGCCAGTTTTCATAGTGAAAAGCACATTCTGAGTGCCAAGTGTGGGAACTGACTGGGCTGCTGGTTCACTACTTCGGTGCAATCGCGGTACACCTGTCTACAAAGTGTCAGATATTAATAACAGCGCCGCAATAGTGTCCCTTGGTATCTGACCTGCAAAATCAATATTCATAAATAACAGGACTCGCATTAAATAAGGTTTAGGGGCTGATAACCAGCCGCACCCAACACCCAACCTGTAAGTCAGAGGTGGGCGTAAAAATTTTAAAAATTAAAAAAAAGTTAGAGGTGAGCAGTGATCTCAGAATTGTTTTTGGAATTTAGTGCAATATGCTACCTTTCAAGAGAAACAGGCATCAACTTTGGCTATCTTGAGAGTGAGTAGTGGCAGAACAAAATAGAAAAGAAAGGATTTTGCAAGTTGTGAAGGATTATTGGGAGTACTATAAGACAAAACTAACTAAATATATGTTAATTCTACTATAAAAGAAGTTGCAAATTGGCTATCAAATTTTATTGTTTGTTGTAATTTTGACTAAAATCGCTCCATTGAAGGCCCTTTTTAACAATGTAATAGTAGCAGAAGGATTTTTTTGGTAGAAACTGAGCGAAATTTAGCCAATTTGGAAAACATTGGAAGTGAGTGTAATTTTTTTCTTAAAACCTCAACCTTAGTGTGCCTCCTAAGAATAGCATCCTAAGAGCATCTCCAATGTGAAGATGAGAACAAGGACAACAAAGTTAGATCAGTTGGACCATCCCCATTTCAGCTCAAAATATGGCTCAAACTGGGTATTTCGCCAAGTTAGCTAACCATCTGTACCCCACTGCAAATTAGGACTCAAAATATGGCCCGGTGCAACCAAATTTACTGGGCAGATGGGAAAATGATGAGTTTAAGAGCATCTAAACCACATGGGTCAAATTTGACTCAAAATCAGGCCCTTTGTAGGGCAGATGACTATAATCCATCCTGGCCAAAGTTAGAGAGCCCAACTACTAAATAGTGCAAGCAACCCTCTAAAAAATGTTTTTATTTTTTATAATCAATTTTTTCAATACATTTTGCCTTGAATTAAAACCCAAAAATATTGGGCTTTTTTTCCTTTGATGTCTCATTCTCTTTTCTTGAAAAAATCTCAAAATATATTGATTTTATAATGGAATAAGGCTCCTTATATCCCCATGGGGTGGAAGGTGGTGCTCCAACCCATGTGGGATATATGAATTCCAACAAGTTGGAATTCATATATCCCACATGGGTTGAAGCACCACCTTCCACCCCATGGGGATATAAGGAACCTTGCTTCATTGCAAACCTCACTTCTTCCTACTTTCACATGAAGTGGATGTAGGGAGGCATGGATTTTCACGAGAAGTAGAACTCACTGCATCCTTTTGGGGTGGAGGGAAGAGTCCCAATCCAGGTGGGAGAAAAGAGAGCATGAACTTGAGGGAGTTCCCTCAAGTTCATGCTCTCTTTTGTCCCACATGGATTGGGACTCCTCCCTCAACCTCAAGAGGATATAGTGCGCTCTACTTTTCATAAAAAATTCAAGCCAAAATGGATTTCATTTTTCATCTTTTGGGGGGACAAGAAATGTCTCATTTTTTGTACATGGAATTGCTTGTAAGCATTTCATTTTTTAAAAATTGAAATTAGATGGTTAGCAGGGGTCTGTACCTCGATATCAGGGTCAAAAGTATAGTCAAACGTCATTCCAGGCCTTAGCTTTAACTCAACAATTTTCCATCTGCCCAGTAAATTTAGCCGCACCCAACCATATTTTGAATCCTCTTTTGAGTGCGGTGGGGTACAAATAGTTGGATAACCCGACCAAATATCCAATTTGAGTCCTATTTTGAGCTACAGTGGGGATGGTCTAAGCCAGGGCCTGGAAGGAAGTTTGACTGCACTTTTAACCCCAAAATCGAGGTATACACCCCTGCTGACCATCCAATTTCAATTTTTCTTTTAAATGAAATGCTTACAAGCAGTTTCATGTACAAAAATGAGACATTTCTTGTCCCCCAAAAGATGAAAAATGAAATCTATCTTGACTTAAATTTTCAATGAGAAATGGAGCTCACTACATCCTCTTAGGGTGGAAGGAGGAGTCTTATATGGATTAGAACTCCTCCCTCCTCCCCAAGAAGATGTAGTGAGCTCCACTTTTCATGGAAACTTAAGCCATCCTACATTCACTTCATGTGAATGTAGGAAGAAGTGAGTTTTTCAATGGAGCAAGGCTCCTTATATTCCGATGGGGTGGAGGGAGGTGCTCCAACCCATGTGGGATATATGAATTGCAACTTATTGGAGCTCAAAATTTAAATTTTGAATTTCCAAATTTTTTTGGGTTTTCAAATTTCAAATTTCAAATTTTTAGTTCCAACAAGTTGCAATTCATATATCCCACATGGATTGGAGCACCTCCCTCCACTCCATGGGGATATAAGGAGTCTTGCTCTATTGCAAATTCAAATTATTTTGAGATCCCTTCAAGCAAAGAAAATGAGACCTTAAAGGGAAAAAAAACCCAATGTTTTTGGGCTTTAATTCAAGCTAAAATAAATTGAAAAACTTGCTTAAAAAAAAATCATTTAGAGGCTTGTTTGCATTGTTTAGCACTGGGGCTATCCAACTCTGGCCAGGATGGGTTATAATCATTTGCCGTGCAAAGGGCTTGATTATGAGTTAAATTTTGACCCATGCGGTGGGGATGCTCTTAGGGTGAACTTCCCCATTACAAAATAAATGGGAGCAGACCCATTGCCAGTCAGATTTTAGTGGTGGTGTACATTTAAGTTTTTAAATGTACACCATCAGTACAATTTGACCCGCAATGGGTCTACTCCAATTTGGTCTATAATGGGATGATTTAGTTTAAGTGATTTTGAGACAATCATGAATAGCATGAAGTCATGCAAATTTTTGCCATGAAGAAAGACAAGAAATATGAGCATTCCAAATTTTTAGTAACTTTAATCCAAAAATTGAAATTGGTATGATTTTAGGGAGGCAAAATAGTTGTGTCAACTATTAGCTAATGTTTAAAGTCTTCCAATTCCAATCAATCAAGAGACAACTTCCTTATCCCCTAAAGGACCAAAGTGTTTTTTTGGGCAACATAGCGATTTTGGGCATGTACATGTGACTAGAAATTTTGATATTTTGGAACCAAACTTTAATATAAGGTGTAAACAAGGAATATCTTCAATTTTTGTGACTTTTGACTACATGGTTCAAAAGTTATCGCATAATATGTTGTTTGTTTCTCAACTCGGCCAGTTTGGGTAGATAAAAAAAATCACTTTTTTTAGAAATAAAAATTTGAAATTGGTTTTATAGATTTATATATACATGAAAAGATTTGGATCATTCCATTTGGAATAATGAGTCAGAAGTTATGAAGAATTTTAGTTTCCGGATAGTTATGGATTTTCTACTCTAAGAAAAACTTTGAAGTCCTTTATTTTACTCAATTTTCAATATTTTTGGAAAAAAAAATTTAAAAATTGGATGTAGATTGTTTATTAAAAAATTTGAACCATTGGGATTGGCATTTTCAATTCAACAAATAAATTGTTAACATTTTTGTATGATTCTCTACTTCTTTCTACTTACTATTTTTTTTGTACATGTACAATTCTAAATGATTTGAAATTTTCAAGCATGTAGCCAACTTGAATTGAAGAATGAATCCAAAGAGTAACAACCATTTTGAAAAAAAATCCATACAAATGTGGCCTTCTGAATTGCACCTACCCAGATTTTTGTAGTGGTAAAAAAAGGACTTTTGCAACTTCAACACTAATATCTTACAATCTACACAGCAAAAAAATTTGAAATTTTTTCTACATCTTCTTGAACTAGTGCACTAAAAGAACCCATGGTTACATTATTCCAAAAATATTATTTTTTCTAAAATTTGATAGTTGTCCTAGAAATGATAGTTTTAGAACAGTTTTGATAAAAACATAGTCAAAAACCTTTAGGGGTTATTTACTACTTCCCATGCATTTGGGGACACACGTCATGACTTTATTAGTCCTAACTTTGAAAAAGAAAAAGAAAACATTCCAAGCTTTGGTTGGAAATTTATTTGGAAATAAGTGCACATTACAAGTTGGGTATGGATCTCTAATATTAATGGATGTAGTCTAACCATATTGAGATTTTTAAGTAGAATGTAGTAGATCTCACTTTGTTCCAACGACTTAAAAAAAATCTGACTTGAAGTGAAGTTGGCAATCCAAACCTCAAGTGGACTTTTTTGCATTATTAAAAGGAGAAGATAAGATTTTAGACTTAAAAAAAATTCTAATTCATTTGCACACATAATAATGCTTGAAAGTGTATGACAATTTTGACTTTTCCTATTGTAAGCGAACTTGTAGGCTCTTCATATTTTGCCAAATTGAAGGGCTTGGGATGGAAAATGGTAAGGCAATTGCATTGGAAAGTATTTATTTTAGTGACTTGGTCATTATGTCATTGGTATATTGGGTCCTTACAACATTGAAGTTGTTCAATGAGCAATTGAGCATCTCTACCATTAGACAAGAGAATGAAGCCAATTTTGTGAACATGGTGAGTCTTTTGTGATGGTGAAGGTCTTGCTTCTTAGAAGAACAAGCTCATTTTCATTGGTTGTCTAATTCCATCATCCCACTTTTGGGATCAATATTATCCAAAAAGTCATCCAAATCCATTCATTTTTTGAAAAAAGCACTACATTGATTGCATGGCTTACATAGGACACTTGTAGAATGATTTTTATACTTGAAAAAGGGTGGTAAAAAAGATGGTGATGATGATTTTAGATACACTAGACTTGGAACCAATAAGAATACTACATTTTGGCAAACTAGAGGTGGAGGTTGGTGCTTGTTGGAGATGGGTCATCTATCACCTTAAATCCCTAAAAAGCCAACTTGTTGAATTTGGTAATATAACAATTTTAGGTAGGTATATATAACTCAGGGCTCAAGCTTAAATAGAAGGTATAGATAACAAAAATCTTTTTGTGTGAATTTTAGTTCAAAATATTTGAAAGTATATATATATACATAAATGACCTAATATAATTATTTTTGGTAAACAAATAATTTGGGTAGATTGAACAAAGTCACATTTTCCAAAAACTTGATCAAAAATTTGAAACTGGTTTTCAAAAGATATATATATATATTTTGTGTGTGTGTCTGTAAAGTTTTTAAACATTTTTTTTATCAATGAATCAAAAATTATGAGTTTTTATTTGTGGATAGTTATGGATTTTCTATTCTAATATAAACTTTGAAGTCCTTTACTTAACTCAATATTGAGTATTTTTTGAAAAAAAAATTCATTGGACTTAGATTGTTTATTACAACATTGTAACCATTGGGGATTGACATTTGTCAATTCCATAAATAAATTCTTAACAATTTTTTATTTTGAATCATTCTCTAATTCTTTTCACTTTCTATTTTTTTCCCTATACACTGTCTATACAATTTCAAATGATTTTAACATTTTCAAGCATGTAGTCAACTTTCCTTGAAGAATGAATCCAAAGAGGCACCACCATTTTAGACATTTATTCATATAAATGTGAGCTTGTAAAATGCAATTGCTTGAATTTTCACAAGATCCAAAAAAAGATTTTTATGAATTTGAAAGCTCATATTTTGCAATCCATGCGGTGGAAGTTTTTGAAAGTTTATCTACATCTTCCAAAGTTAGTGTACTACAAAAATCTACCACTATGTATGTCCAAAGAAATATTTATCCAAAATTTAGTCGTTTTATTAGAAAATGCAATTTGGAGTGTTTTTCGTAAAACTATAGTCAAGTGACTTTAGGGGTTAAATTTTGTAGTTAACATTTAAATATTTAGCCCCTTATAATAAGATCCTTGACTGCGTGTACTTCCAAACAATCAAAAACTTCTATTTCTAGGACCGACACCAAATTTTATTTCTTAACAAAAAACAAAATACATTTTTGAAAAAAATAACTATAGAACCTTTTAGTAAAATGGTTTGGAAACATGTGGAAAAGATTTCATAGTTTTCTACTTTGTAGATTGAAAGATATTAACATTTTAATGCTCAATAATTTTTTTCACCTTATAGAAAAGTAGTCAATCGTGTTTCAAAAGGCGACAATCATATTAAAAATGGTCCAAAATGGTGGTGATTCTTTGGATTCATTGTTGAGGCCAAGTGGGATACTTATCTAAAAAAATTTCAATTATTTGAAATTGTACAATGTATAGGAAAAGAATAGTAAGTAGAAAGAAATAGAAAATGATTCAAAATACAAAATTGTTAAGAATTTATTTATAAAATTGAAAAATGTCAAGCCCAATGGTTCCAATGTAATAACATAGGGTAGGCAGGTACTGTTTCTTTTGAGCCTATTGTATTGTGTGAGAAAATGTCAACTTCAAAGTATTATTTTATTATTTCCAACAAATAATTCACATAGCAAAACTTCATTGGTTGTTAATCTTTTTATAAGTGTGGCCCCCCCTTTAATTTGACTACATTGGTTTTACATTCAATTCTAATCCTAATCTCTTCAACAACATTGTCTTCAATCTCATGTCTTCTTCTCCTTCTCTATCACCTTTCAATACCTAAAATTCTCTACAAATGAAGAGAAAAGCATTAAAATATACAAGAACATGTGAATTAAAAAGCCTTGAAAATAGAGTGTCAAAGACAACAAAATAAGAATTATCCAGCTATCAAAAAATTTCAACATTCAAAATTTCAAATACATTCTAGTACGTACTTCTCACTTAAAATTCAAAAGCATTTATCAACATCCCATCCTAATTCAATTAAAAGCATCATCACCTTTATAAATCAAAATACAAATTGCCAAATCCTAACTCTCCTAATTCACTTCTAAACACACATAGTGGTACAAATTGAGTAATTGTACTACCAAATCCTCCTCATTATACATCAAGTTAATTGACTACCTTTGAAAATAAATAAAAATGAGTGAATTTCAAGCAAGAATATAGAACAATAGACAAATGGCTCCTACAAAAGCAAATAACATTTGAAGTTTTGAACTTACAAGAAGCCTTTGGGATTTCTATTTCATCTTTGGCCCACTTTTTGTATTTTACTTCATCCCCTTTGATAGAGAGCTTTGTCTTACAAACACAAAACTTCAAATATTGCTTGCAAAGAAAGGTGGCTTATCCAATAATGCTTATTTGGAGAAGATCACAAGAGGAAGTTAAAAGATTGGAAAGGAAGCTTCTTCTCAAGAAAATTATTTTGCTAGATATGAACTACCACCTTCTTTTTTGTGTTTGGCCTCCTTCAATACTCATATTTCATGTCATTTCACAGTTTAAAAAAAATTCAAATGGATAGCAGGTAGAGGGGATTCAAATTTTTTAATATTCACATCAACGGCCAGTAGATTTTTTAGTTTGGGTGGCACATAGGACAAGTCTAGTTGGCAATAATTGGTACATTGTAATAAATAATCTAAATACTATGATTTTATTTTTTTCAAAAAGTATTGAAAATTGAGTTAAATAAAAGGACTTCAAAGTTTATTTTAGAATAGAAAATCCATAACTACTTGTAAAGAAAAGCTCCTTATAACTTGACTCATTGATCAAAATAGAAAAATTCAAATCTACATCTACATAAATGAATAAAACCAATTTCAAAATTTTGTTTTTCAAAAAATGATTTTTTTCCAATCTATCTGAATTGCCTATTTACAAAAAAAATTAAAATAGGCTATATTTTTTTACTCATATTTTCAAATGTCCTAATTTTTAGTATAGATGGAAGCTATTTTTTGTCCCCACAATCTAATAAAATTTGGGCCTGAAATATAGAAATCCTTAGTCACACATATCCACATGAAACTATCATGTTGGCTCATTTAGCAAGTTGGGCCTTTAGGGGTTCACCCTTCATCACCTAGGGGGATGAAAAGAGTCTTCACTTAGCTTAGTAGTCCGATTCAAAGTATTGTAACTTTGCATCAAATGTTTAAATTCAATAAAAACTTGTTGAAAAAGTTGCACATACTAGTCTAGTTTGTGCAATAAATTTTTTAGATTAATTCAAAGTGTATAAATGTTTGGGGAGCCAATCAAAGTTTGCAAGTTCAATTTGAGTTCACTAAATTGCAATTCATGATTTGACGGATGCAACTTTGGGGGTTTGTATCTCCTTCATCCAATGTTTGTTTTCAATAAAATTTGTTGGTATATTTTTTCTAAAAGTCTAATTGTTGTGGTCAAATTTTCATGGCAATCCAAGTTGTTTTAAACATTTGGGAGCAATTCAAAGTTCATAAGTCACACATTTTTGGATTATGAACTTTGGTGGTTTGTTTCTTCGTCATACAATGCCTGTTTTTAATTTAAAAAATTTAAAAAGTTGCGCATGCAACTCTAGTTTGTGTGGCTAAAATTTCATATCAATTTAAGAAGTTATGAGTAATTGAGAAGAGTTTTTAGTAGGAGGAGGTGCACTTATAGATGTGTTTTTTGCACCCTTTCTTGTTGTTTTTTACATTTCAAAGTCATTTTGTAAACAATTCAAAGGATTTGAATAAAACTGATGTTTTTCCACCAAATGAATATATTTGTATGTTGGTTTTGGATCACTTATTTGTTTAATGTTTGTTCATTTAAGTAGGTTTAGAAATCAAATTTCACCTCCAAATCTATTTATAGGAAAATTTCAACATCTTTTTTCAACACTAAAACATATGATTCTACAATCTATGCCACTAGTTGACTTCAAATTTGACGTGAATCAAATTTGAAGTCAACTAGTGGCATAGACTAGCAATCTCAATATCTTAGGTTCAATACCAAAAGGGGGACATATTTTTAAAGATTTAAGCTTATTTCACAAATTATGAAACTTGAAAGGAATTACAATATTTTGATTAAAATTTGCTAGTCTCCATGATAATAGACTTCTCAACTTTCATTAGATTGCCCCTTCAACACTATATTACAATATACCAAATCAAATACCAATGTATGGTATCCTACAATTTTCAATCATCTATTCCATTTTGTCATTAAAAAAATTGCAAAATACATCATATGATTAACATTATTCATCTTGCATAATTAAAATTAAATTCTTAAATATTTATGATCGAGCATACCAAATTTGGATTTAATAAAAAAAAATACTCCATTTTTGGTGAATTGTTTTATTAAATTTTTAGGATTTTACATGATAATTCATTGAAAAACATTGATGATGAATTTTTTAATTCAATTGCAAAAATATGTAGGAAACACCCACATGCACATCTTTTCTTCAATAAGCATCTCCAAAAAGGTTTTGAATTTCCTTGCAAAGGCTTTGAAAATTGAGATGACAATGTTCAAATTGTGAAAAAATAGATCTTTTTTCATTGTAATTCGATATTGCACTTCATTAACCTTCACATTGTCACAAATTTTTGTACATTTGACTATAATAGTACACTTGCTTTGCTAAAATCTAATTACAAAAAAGAAATATCAATTTCCCAAAATTTAGACTGACATTTGAGTTATTTGTAAAGTACACTAAACCGGGGTTTAAATCCATGAGTTTTGTGAAAAAGCCGGTTGAGTTAAAAAAGTTGAAGTAAAAGTGGTTATGAAACTTATTTTTCCATCAAAATGGTGCCTAAAAAAGTTTGGTCCCCTTTTTTGAAGTTTTGTGACATAAGTATCTTGCAAAAAAGTTTGATGCTTCAACTATAGTTGCCTTCTCAACTTCAAAAAAAGTCATGTCCAAAGTGGGGGGGACTTTACAAATAACTCAATTGTCATTCCAATTTTTGAAACCTTTGTGAGTGGATTCAAAAACTTTTTGGAGATGCTAATTGGAAGAAAAGATGTGAATGTGAATGTTTTCTATATATATTTTTTGCAATTCAGTTAAAAAAATTCCTCACCAATATTTTTCAATGAATTATCATGTTAAATACTTAGAATTAATAAAACAATTCACCAAAAATCAAGTTTTATTCTTTTTTGAAACACAAATTTGGTATTCTTGATTGAAATTGTATAATAATTAAATTTTGATTTTGCAAGAGAAAAACATCACTCGTATTATATATTATACAAAATTATTTTCAATGGCAAAATAGAGTAGATGATTGAAAGTTGTTCAATATTCTTGCTCTCTATGCTGTTGATCTTGCTTGCTCCGTTGTTGTTTCCCCTTGTACGTTGCTTGTTGTGGTCTTTGTCCATATCTTCCTGCTAGGCCCATGTGGCTAATGGCTTTGTATTTTTTTCCTCTGCAATGAAATTTCGTTTCATTTGTGCCAAAAAAGAAGAAGTTTGGTATTGCACAATAGAAACCCTATAAAGCAATAAGATTGGGATTAGTTTGACATATAAGATAAGAGAGGTTATGACATTAAGAAAAGGCATGATGTTTGTAAGTGGTTCATATTGTTAAGCCACAACCAACAATCAATGTTGTCCATCAATACTTTATTGATTTAGAAAAGATTGAATTGGAGAGGTTCCAATACTAATGAAAAAAATCTTATCTTCCTCTAATTTTTTTAGAAGTTTCTTTAGTACACTTATAGTGAATAGTATTGAAAATATCACTCATTATGATATTAATTTTAAAAAAAAGAAGTAGATGCTTAATCCAAGAATCACACTTGTAGTGTATTATAGCCATTTTTTGCTATTTAATCATGATGTAAATGTAAATCATATAAATTATAATTTTTGAATTGAATTCAACCAATGAAATGAAGCTTCTTTTGTACTTAAATTTGAAATTTCAAAAAATGTATAAATTTCAACATATTTTAGCAATGTAAATTTACAACCTAATTATAACTATGGTTTGTTTATTTTCTAATTTTAGAATGATAGAATAAATTAGGTTTATACCATAATGTTATATAATAGAATGTACATCTATAATGGTGAGAATTTTAGATTTTCAAATACGTTATGTCAAATGCTGATTTGATTTACATTCATTTTTTTCTTAAAAAATTCACAATGATTTCAAAATTCCTTCCCAAATTTGAAAAATTTATAACTTGCAATACATATATGACTTTATATTTAAAAACTAAATCCTTTTTTTTCATTCATATCTAGTTGAAAAATGGCAGCATACTAAGCTAATGATGGACAATATATGAAGCTTAAAATCACTACTCATGGTCTTGTGGCCTTCCAAGGTGAATCCTTGAATGCCCAAACTATGTTTTTTGGCAATATAGCAATTTCAAGCACTTCACTATGAATGTGTAGCACTTCATATACAAAAAATGACTACACATGACTATCCGCATGGTGGAAAATTCTAAATTTTTTTCAACATCCTTTGAACCAATGAACTACAAGATCCCATCATTATACATGTCAAAGAAAAGTTTTGATACTTGTATCAAAAATGGCAATTTTGTAGTGTTTTTGGTAAAAACATAGTCAAAACCATTTAGGAGGTAAACTAAATGCATACTTGCTTTTCTAGAATAAGCCTAGCCATTCTAGAATAAACCTATCTTATGAAGTGAATGCTAAGTGAATGATTTGACATGTGTAATGATAGGATCCAATTTGACATAAATCAAGTCATTTTTATAAAAAAGTAGCATAATTATGTCATCTTGTGAATGGGATGAGGTGTGTTATGCACCCTTGAGGATATGATGTTTTCCAAAGCATTTCTCAACAACTTGCAAAATGATGACACCTTCATACAAGGTAGGAGGTCCATAAACCAACCATTTAAGGGCGGGAACTGAATTTTGAGGAGGTGAAACATCTTGAAATATTTTTCAGTAAATTTTTCTTGAAACACGAGTGGAATAGGCATTTAACCCAAGTCGTTTCATATTTTTTTTGAGCTTTGTGGAATTAGTTACAAATTTTTGAAGTTGAAAAAAAGTAGTCATGTGTAGTCATCAAAAACAACTGTCTCTTGAAATGTGCACTTTTGATACATTGAAGAGAGCAAAATGTACCTTTGAGTCATGTTTGCCTTTGATGCGTAGGAAAAACATGTCCTACACAACTAGCCACTGTGACTACAAATTGTCCAATGACACATTCATAGTCAATGTGGAAAATTTATAGTCTCAGTGGCAAGTTGTATAGTACATGTTTTTCTTCTAATGAATGTACATGATCATCAGCACATACACCATCTGAACAACACTGAAGCCTAGATCACATATTGATTAGACTTTGAAAACTGATACACATGCTGAAATCCATACACTTAGGTCTACCCTCCAAAATCACACTGCATGCAGAAGCCTTTGAATTGCTAACAAATGCATAACTATAACTTCAATAAGGAAGAGCTCAGCCGAATTGCTGGAATGGCTACTATAAGTTATACTAGTGTGCCCTGTGTCATTGCCACAACCAAAATCAAAGTAAAAGTAATTTTCTAAATTTTTAATCCATTAAAATGATGAAATTCAATAACTTTCTTGTTGTGAGTCCAAATGTCACAAAACCAAGCCCGTGCATCTCTCCTTGCTGAGAGGTTTTCAATGGTACCAAGCATGCAACTGGGACACACAATCCGGGAGATCTCAATGTGACAAACAAACAAACAAAACAAACAGCCTGTCTTACGGTATAGATTCCATTAAGAAATATGAGGTCACATGACATTCCTCATCGTTAGTATCATAATCCTTTAGGATCTCTGCTCCACGACATCCATTAATTACAATGCTAAATACTACATTCTGCTACTACTGGACCTTTGGTAAGCTCCGTCATGAACGCACAACAGCAGCCAATATGAATTATACTCAGCATGAACTCATGAATCATAATTGAATTCCCGAAACATGACACACGGTATCATAATATTTTACAAAACACGAACATCGCAAGTTCAAGAACCCACAAAGAGAATCGAAGTCCCGAAGCACGCGCGGCATTCAGATCCAGGCCGCATTACAAGCCAAAAATACGGAGAAATCGCTTGACTATTCCACCCTGAGCGGTGTCTCCGGGGTCCGACTTTCTTTCCGCCATGTCCATCCAATCAATCTTGCCATCGACCTCATAAATGCTGATTTTCTTGAACTCGGCGAACTCATCCGAGGTCAAGACTCGGAGCTTGGTGTTATCAGGGAGTGTGATGAAAAAGTATTCCCGGTACGTGGCATTTTTGTCGTTGCGAATGACATACACGCCTCCAGGTTTGAGAGTGCACAACTCCCGGGTGTTGCCTGCATTGCCTTCTCGAATCTTGACATTCTTTCCTACCAAGTCGTTTTTCAGTGTAATCTTAGTCATGGCGGCTCACTGCAAGTAAGTAGACAAACTTTGTTAATTCTTTGGAATTGATGCAACCCACCTCTTGAAACACGCAATAGGATCAATTCCTGGAGAGTGCGGCGCTTCTACAGAGGTAATGCAACGAGTAGAGCAAAAGAAGGCTTGAATGTTTGCAAATTTGAAGCTCCACAAGTTCAAATTCATCAGCACGTAAAGGGTTAAGGCTGGTGTACAATTCTCCAGACAAGCCTCGAGGAGAATAAGCAATGTGGAGCTAGGCCAAGAGAAAGAAAATATGGAACCCGCGGGACTAGATGGCACGACATTAAACGCCGTTCTATTACCAAGGTCGTTAGTTTAGAAAAAATATTCAGATTTTAGGTGCATTTCAGTCTCTATGCAAGTTTATTGAAAAGGCATTCATTGAACACTTTGAGTCCTTGGCATCAATACAAGATTATGAAATAGGTTAATTTAAGATTAATAAATTAATTTTAACAGGTTAATTTAGGGTTAAGGAACTTCTACCTTTGACGTTCTGGTGGACTGATGATACTGGGAGTACTCGAGACATGCAACGCCACAGGCAGCAAGTGTTGTCGTGTAAGAAAACTATTTCATTTTATCATCCCTTGAAAAGATTTTTTCTCTACCACTTTCCCTCGACAATCGAAAGCTCAAATTTTAGGGCAACCGTCTAACATTTGAGCTCTACAGATTTCTGGAAAAAATATTGAAATGGAAACAAAAGCGCAGAGGGAGAAGTGGACTCACCACAACAGGAAATCGTTGTTCAATCAAGTGGCAGGGGGCGCACCACCGTATGGGTTACGTCCTGGAAAACACAAAATTCGCCTCTGAATTGCTGCTGTGAAGTCTGAACGAAAACCGATAACGCAAAAAGCATACCACGTGGAGAAACCCTTCTTGGACTCTTTCTTCTTGCCCTCTGGGAATCTGTCAAAGACAAAGTGACAGCAACAGCGACGACTCAGACCTTCAAAGCTTGGTTCGACTCCGAGTAGATGGTCTTCGATCTCCAAGGATCGGATGAGATTAGCTTCAACTTCTGATACACGCCAGCGATGGTAACAATACTCGCCTACACCGCCAAGAGAATAGGACCCACCGATTGTTGCAGAGCAGCAAGTTCGACTACGACACGGCTGTGCGAATCACACCTTGAAGTTACACACTGAAGAAGCTAAGCCTATCAACTGGTACATGTCGTTTCGTTCTTCAATCCGGGCTCTCCACCTTGGTCGACTTCCGTTCCACCCAATTTTTCCTCTCTGCCCCACGCCCCCACTCCCTTCTTACGGATCACGCTCTCAGATCGACACCAAAGTTTTGATCTCTACATAACAAGAATCGTCATCATCGATGTCCCGATCGATCACTCTCAACTGGGTTGTAAGTACGTGTTGCCGTCGCGCTCACATGCTACCTTCGCAATCTCCTCACGCGGTTTAATTCTCTGAATCTCAGCAGGCTTCGCCTCCCTCTCAGAAAGTCGGCCAGAAAGTCGGCCAGAAGCATTGTAGGCGAAGAAGTGGGGCAAAATCGTGGCAGCTTCAGGGAAGACATCGATCGATGTCCGGCAGATAGGGCCACCTTCCATGCTCGCCGGGCCGGTAAGAAAGCCGCAAGACGACAAGCAGGAGCTGCCGATTCTCTTGCCGGTCTCGGTGAGCGGAGAAGCAGGAGCAGCAGCTTCACCGATATCGGTGGAAGACCGGTGGAAGACAGGATTGGTGGAGAGCGATCGATTTTCAGGGAATCGTTACGTGTGCTCTTCTTACTCGACATCTCCGCAGCCACCGGGTTCACATAGAAGTGCCATCGCTCACTTGTCACTGTAGCTCTCCCGGGAAACTTCACCGGCCCGGCTCACATGGAAGCTGGCCCTATATAGTCTGTCAGTCTCGTCGGATTGGAAATCGAATCTTGTGTGATGAGGACGGACCCATCTCATCGTTGTACTCCGTAGTACTTTGGTGTCGATTTTACCGACGGTTTCCAGAAATACGGTGCTGCCGGCCAAACGCACGGATATTATTTCTTCGAGGCGGGTCCCGGTCTAGAATGCGGAGATGCCCTGCTGCTTCGAACCCGCGTTTTCCTAGAGAAACAATCGACACAAAATATGGTAAGGGACCTAAACCCTAACCAGTGTCCCATCGGCAATCAATAGGGTGCTGCGCTTCCAACCAAGGGTGGACAAATTTTAATGTTTTCTTTGGAGTGTGTGTTCTTGTACTTTTCAAGGTTTGGATTAATAAATTCATGACACATGGAGTGATCAAGGAAGTAGGAATCAATGAGCTAGAAAAGTAGTTCTTGAATGATTGGACTTGGACGACTCTACAGTAGGTCAATGGTTAAGTCCAACTTTTGCCTTTCATAATTCTTAGTAATTTCAATTCAAGAGATAAAATTACAAATTTTTTTGCAATCTCCATCATTTCTATCAATGCACCTCTGAAAATATTTGCTATGCCTTGCACTCCCTTGGATCATGTCTACATGTGCTTATTTGATTGGTTATCAGCCATTCTACTATAGTGAAATTAGATCATCCCACAGTCATTTCTCAACATTTGACAAAACACAAAGTTTTGTTAACTAATGTTGTAGTGGTCAACGAATCACCAATATACTTCAATATTCTTCTCTCTAGTACTACTAATGTTTAGTGTACAAGAGTAGTACGACAAAGAAACCAAGGTAGAACAATCTAAAATATGGCAAAACTATTGTGGTCAACAAGACCAATTAAGATCTACATAACTTCAAAGTTCTATTTTGATGATTTATTAATAGTCACATGTCACTAAACAATGTTTATATTTTGACATATTCTAGCCATGGAGTAGAAGCAAGACCAAATGCCCTTAAGAAGCCATTCCAAGATTAATAAAAGTACCTATAGAAGGTATGAATCAATAATTGTTGGTGTCTATTCAATGGCTTGATCAATATGTAAATGAGCTACATTTGTACACTAACTATTCACATATAGTTGTGATCAACAATGATCCAATATACATTAGATTCACATGTAAGACATTAGGTTGCTCCTTATAAAGCGATGGACTTCTAAGACTTCTAAAAAAATTAGATTCTTTTTTGGCAAGGCTATTGTAGAAATAAAGAAAATAAAAAATAACTTATTTCCTACCTTTCAATATGTACAAAGACCCTAAACTCACTATGATGATGCCAATTTACTTTCAAGTAACATCTAAAATTTGGGACCAAAATAATTATAATAAGTTAATAACCCTTCATTTGATCACATGTATTTTATAAGAAAAATGGAAGTCATAAGAGGAGATTTGAGGGCTCTAAAGGGCCGTTTCGGGACTGGTCCGAAACTGGTTTGGGAATGGCTGGCCGTTGTCAAGCCAACATTTAAATTTAAAAAAAAATTGGATCTTGAAATATAAAGAAAATCCCCAAAATAAATAAATTTAATGACATGGCATTCTCTCAACCACATAGGATTCCTACAAAACTGCATTCCTACAATAGATTACGCGATTTTGGGTTGTGGAAACTCGCAAGCTCCTAAAGCCCTCAAATCTCCCCTAATGACACTCCTCGAGTTATAAACATTCAATATTTTTTTTCTTGGAGTCTTGTAAATTCTTTTTTTGTAAATGTTGTATATCATGAATATCAATTTCTATAAATGTTATATGATAATATAAAATATGTATTATAGTATTATTTATACTCGACTCCTAACACCCCTAACATTCCATGTATCCTCTCATATATCCTAGACTCCTACTAAAAGTGTTTTGAGATTTCTATTAAAGTCTTCTTCAAAAGTATTATATAATTGTCCCTTTCATTAATCATAATTAGTTTTCTATTGATTTTGTTAGATTTTTCGTTTCAAATCTAGCTATATGATGGTTTCGATGGTCTAAAGAGCTTCTACTTTGAAAATCCATTGAAATTAGATGCCATATCCAAAAATACTATTTTTAAAATTTAAATTTTAAAATTGCTAATACTACAAAAATATTTCTTACAATAATGTGCGTCCAACTATGCTAAATTTTTTTATATTAATGGTTTTGGATATTTCTACTATAGTATGGTTTTTATTTGAAGCAGTTGAATCCTTATGCCTTTTCAACATTAAAAAATATTTGGAGTGGAATTGAACCATTTCAAACACATAGGCTAAAGTGGTCTCATAAGACCAAAATATTGTCCAATTTAAAAATAAATAAAAAATCATTATATACTTCTAGTTTTACATTCTTCAATGGATTGTAGAGAGTGAAGGGATTATGTACAAAGTATCCTTTGAACAACCCGAAGGCAATAAGTAGGTTAGAGGGTGTAACCAACTCTATTCCTAGGTATAAACTCATATAATTGTTGCCTTGATAGATGGATATCATGTGGTTATGAACAAACTATCTTGCTCGTAGATGAAACAAAACAAAGGAAATCGATTGATACAATCGAAATTGATTATGTACACAAAATAGTGAATTTAGGATGCCTTCTTATTGTGTTGCTTTATCCCCCCAAAGTTACTCTTCAAAGCCTCTAGGCAATAGAACAATGTAGGTGAGGGAAGTCAACAAAATAGATCCCTAACTTCAGGAAAAGGGTTGGGCCTAAGGGTTTGCACCTAATGTGCCTGGACCACGTAGATTGTCAGAGGTTTGTCCGAGTCGCTGACGCGGCGAGGGTTGACCCTTGGGTGCCAACTGGGCAACGGACGTAGAATGTAGGAGGTGACCTTGACTCTCCCTAGGCAGCTATATAAATATATTCAAATATTGTACAAAATGCATTTTTTAAAATTAGGTATTAGTATAATTGGGACTCATAAACTTCTATGTGTAGAAATGGAAATATGTTTGGAAACATTTGTTGACTTTAAGGCTTGTAAAGCAACCTTCTTGAGATAAGGCAACCTAATTGCACTACTTTGTGCTGTTCTTTACTAATTTCTCAATATATGACATTGTACAAATAGTTATTGCTATTGTATAAGAATGTACTACTTTTGAATTAGTTTGTGGTGTAATTGGGATTCATTAACCTTCATGTGTACAAATGGAAGAATCTATAGAAATATTTGTTGACTTTGATGGAGGATCTCAAGAATAAGGACTTTTTAGGAATATTAATTCTGATGCATGCAAAGACTAAAATTGAATATTTAGGATTAACATGAGTTTTGAAATCTTGATTGTCAAATTCTTTTTCAAGTCATGAGATTTTCTTACCAAATCCTAGTTTGATAATGTTGTGTAAAAAATTTGAATGAATGTCAATTGGATGAATCCCTAAAGGACTAAGCTATGTTTTTTTGACAATACAACAATTTTGGGTAGCTCACTATGAGCCGAATTTTTTTCTTTGAAATTCTTACACAACTTGTGCTCAAAAAGTAGCTTTAAGGTGCAACAATGTTCATAACTTTTGACTACATGGTTAAAAAGTTATAGCACGCTATGTGATTTTCTTTGATCTTTGGGTAGTCCAAAAAACTTTTTTTAGAATCACTTTTTGAAAAAATAAAAAATTGAAACTAATTCTTTAGATTTATATGTATGTCAAAAGTTTAGAATCATTCCATTTTGATTAATGGGATGAGGGTGATTGCAAGAAACACTTGTCCTATTTGTTGCGTTTGGCTGATTTTTTGGGGAGTACTTTAAAATTAGAAATTTAATTTTTTTTAAATTTGAAAAATATGAATAATGTATATAACTTTAAGATGAAGGTTTTCACCGAAGGAAATGGATAGATAAATTCTCTAAGTAGGAGAACTTGAAAAGTGCCAAACCTCTAGAAAATACATATCTTCATATTTTAATTAGGAAAAAATAGTAAAAATAGATATTTTCAAAAAATAAAAAGTGTCCATTTGCAACAACTTTATGGAGATGGTCATTCACTAAGAAAACCACCAAAATAATATTTTATATGTATCAAAATACAAGCAGAAGGGAGCTCACTTTGTAGACCTCCACACCACATAAAATTAACTATTTTTAAGAATCCTTCGCTGGAGAGCTAGAAGTCTATTATAAGACCATTTCATCTAAATTTCATGTTGAAATCATTAAAAAAAGGTATTACTAAAAAACCCTAAACTACCAAATGTGACATCTAATTGGGGTCTATTTTTGGATAGTTAAATATTTTTTAAAATTATGAAAAAATTAGAGAAGCTTTGTGATAATTATGAGTACCTTTCCTACAAATCTTGATTCAATCGAAACTAAAACACAAAAGTTATGGCCAAAAAACAGATTAGCATGCAATGTGTGATATAAAATAGGATAAGTGTTTCTTGTAATCACCCATGAAAGTTATGAAGAGTCTTAGTTTGTAGGTAGGTATAGAGTTTCTAAAAACCATACCTATCTACGAACTAAAATTCCTTAGAGCTTTCATCTCATTGATCCAAATAGAATGATTCAAAGGTTTCCATTTATAAATAAACCTACAAAATCAATTTCAAATTTTTTTCTGAAGAAATTATTTTTTAAAGAAGTTTTATAAGCTACCTAAGCTGCCTACCAAATGATGAAAATGACATATCATGCAATAACTTTGTTTTAAAATGTAATCAAAAATTATGAAAATTATTGCACCTTAAAGTTAATCCTAGGGAACATGTTGTGTGAAAATTTCATAGAAAAAAATTCAAAAATCCATCCATAATCAATTGCCCAAAATTGCTAAGTTACCAAAAAATGGTTTGGACCTTTAGGGGTTAAAGACATCACAAATATTGTATTGTAGCTATCTTAATGCCCTTCATTTTCTTCGAAACATCTAGTAGATTTTCAACCAATGCATCTAGTCTTTGCAAGAAGTATAGCTCTTGATATAAACTCTCTTTGATGAAAACAGTTTGTATACATTTCCAACATGATAAAAATGACATATCATGCAATAACTTTTTCACCATGTGGTCAAAAATTATAAAAACTGTTGCTCCTTAAAGCTATTCCTTAAGTTCATGTTGTAAATTTTTTTTTTTAAATTAAAAAAATCTATTGATAATAAGTTGCTCCAAAATTGCTATGTTGCCAAAAAATAGTTTGGACCTTTAGGGGTTAAGACATTACAAACATTGTATTGTAGCTACTTTGATGCCCACCATTGTCTTCAAAATGTCTAGTAGACTTTCAACCAATGCATCTTCTCTATAACAAGTATAGCTCTAAATATGAAATATCTTCTTGAATTTGTCTACTCACCCACATGAAAACTAAAGCTCTTTTTCATTTCAACCACTTGATAATAGTGCATAGAACCTCTTTATAGGAGTTATTACAAGATCATTAGACAAAACAACATTACACTCTAACATAGTGAATTAGTAATAAACCAAGTGACAATAGCATCCACCACTTTTAAACATTGAGCTTTATCCGCTACTGCACTTCAAATCATCTAAGAAACCAACACCAATGCTATTCAACTGCTCTTTTCATTTCAATAATTTGCCAATACTCATCTAAGAAGATAGGGCATGAAATGCAAATTTGGCCCTCTCAATCAATGTTGTACTACTACCCTTCTAACCATGGCCAACAACCTCTTACAATGACAAATAATTCCCTACTTCTATTTAAAAAAGTAAACTCATAATCCATTTCCATTGCAAACCTCATTACATCCTCAAATACTCAAACACATGCTTCACCATCCACACTCATGTAAAAAAAGGCTCGCTTTGTAGAGCATCCATGTGGCATTCAAATATACAAGCACTGGTGATTTGATTTTAGATCCAAACACCTTTGTGGTCAAGAATGCTTGTTGATTCTAGTAAGAAGCTTCCACCCACATCAATACCACATAAGGTATATCAATACTCACCATAGCACTATCTGTTCAGAAATCATCACTCGTGTAATGCAATATATTTCCAACTTCATCATCTATCAAAGTCAAGTCAATGAAGTAGGGAGCTAAGAATTTCATAACACTTACCACAATCTCCACAACACATGAGAACTGAACACTTGATAGAGCAAATTTTATGGGATTACAATCTCCACAACACATGAGATTCCATAACACTTACGTACTACGCAGGTACCACTGCCGGAAGACTCCCTGGAGACAACACCTCTGAATTAACCCAGTAAGCCGAGTCTATGGAGAAATCGCCGGATTGGTCCACCCTGAGCGGGGTCTTGTCTTTCTGCGGTGCCCATCCAATCAATCTTACCACCTACCTCAAACACGCTGATTTCCTTGAACTCCGCAAAATCATCCGAAGTCAAGACTCGGAGCTTGGTATTATCAGGCAGTGCGATGATAATGTATTCCCGGTACGTGGCGTTTCTATCGTTGTGAATGACATATGTGTTTCCAGGTTTAAGAGTGCACAACTCCCGAGTGCTTCCTGCATTGCCTTCTCGAATCTTGACATCCTTTCCTACCAAGTCGTTCTTCAGTGTAATCCTAGACATTGCTGTACGTAGACTTCTTTAGTTCCGCGAAAATTGATGCACCCACCTGTTAAAACAGTCAATAGAATTAATTCAAGGAAGTGCGGCGCTTCTCCCAAAGTACAGCAACGAGTAGAGCGAAAGAAAATTTCAACGATTGCGAATTTGAAGCTTCACAAGTTCAAATTCATCATCACGTAAACGAAGGCAGGTGTACACTTCTGCAGATCCAAAGCAAGGAGGAGGCCAAGACAAAGAGATTGGAACCAACGGCACTAGATTGCAAGACATTAACCCTACAAGGACGCAACCCTAATACCAAGACAGTGTGCCCAGAACTTCTTGGATTAATAGGCGCATTTTTCGTTACTATACAGTTTTCCAAAAAGTCTTTCATGGGTCTAGTCCTAAATCCTAACAGGGTTAAGAGAACATGTGTAGGTTAATTTAAGATAAGTGACCTTGTATTATCGACCTTCTGGTGGACTGATGATACTGGGAGTACTCCACGAAATGGTCCAATGGAGCAAGACAACTGGCAAAAGTGGTGTTGTGTAATGAATCTGTTTCATTTTATCATCCCTTGTAAAGATCTATTCTCTACCACTTTCCCTTGACAATCGAAAGCTCAAATTTTAGGGCAACCGTCCAACATTCGAGCTCTGCAGATTTCTGGAAACCCTAAATTGAAAAGGAAACAAAAGCGCAGAGGGAGAAGTGGACTCACCACAACAGGAGATCGTTGTTCAATCAAGTGACAGGGCCACACGTTCCTGGATGACACAAAATTCGCCAATGCGAAAGAGGAAATGCTGCTGTGAAGACGAAAAGAAAACCGAGAACGCAAAAAGCATACCACGTAGAGTAACCCTTCTTGGACTCTTTCTTCTTGTCCTCTGTGAATTTGGCAAATACAAAATCCTTGCCCTCTCGTCGAAGGGCTTGGCCTCTGTGTACCACGTCCTAATTCGACAGCCACGAAAACTGCATCAGGATACACTAGGCAACAACAATATTAAATAGATGGCCAACACTTGAACCTGACCTTGATGATTCAGGAAAACACTTGAAGGATCATGGGTTTCAGCCTTTGTGCAAATCGGGGAACAGGGGCCATTTGGGACGCCCTATTCTGTTACATTAGTCTGAGGAAAATTTCGATACTGGCGCCGAGCTAATCTGATATATTCCAGTTCTCACAGAGTAGTTCAGTCCCAGCCGAAGCGCTTTTAGATTTCCAGGACTTTCAGCCGCAAGGCTACTCAAGTCATTCTTCCCAGTGTAACCATTCACGAAAACTTGAAAATGGATTCAATTTACGGATCAAATAAACACACATTCATCGAACTGAAGAGCTTGGTGGCATACAAGAAATTCAAAAGTGAAACAAACGGCGACTCAGACCTTTAAAGCTTGCTCCTCCGAAAAGATGGTGTTCTCCAAAGCCGTAATTTGCTTCAACTTCTGGTTCACGCCAGCGTTGGTGACAATACTTGCCAACACCGACAAGAGAATAGGACTCCACAAATTGTTGCAGTGCAGCAAGTTCGACTGCGACACGGCTGTGAGAACCACACCTTGAAACACACTGAAGAAGCCTATTAGATTGTACACCTCGTTCTTCAGGCTCTCCACCTTAGTCGACTTCCGTTCCACCCTCGACGCGAACAATTTTTCCTTTCTATCCCACTCCTTCAGTGCCTTCTTATGGACCACGCTCTTCCCAATCAACACCAAATTTTTGATCTCTATATAACAAGAGTCGTCATCTTTGGGAGCACTCTCGACTGGGTTGGGAACACTCTCGACTGGGTTGGGAGCAGTAATACCGTCGCGCTTCCGCCGGGCCTTCTCACGCTCCTCACGCTCCTTACGCTCTCTCTCTGCAACTCGGTATGCTCCGGCTAGCAGGCGCTCCCTCTCATCATGTTTCTTTAGATCATTATCGATGACGCCAAAAACAGAGTCCTGTGGCTCCCCTGCACCGTGCTGTTTCGCACGAGGGTCAGACAAGCGCAGTGGAATGGTTGAAGGTTTCATACAACCTGGGGACAAGAGCTGCGCACAAGCTACATATGTTGAATGCCTAATCGTAAACCTCACCACCAGTTTAAGGAACGCAGTTTGAAAACACCATTTCATAGCAATCCAAGAGCAACTAGTTTGGGAGTGGAATACCTCTCATCAGTCTCTGTTACAGAAAATCAAACTTAACTCTATACTTAAAACAAAAGAGCTCGAACGGCCTCTTCTCATGTTACAAGGTCTCACCTGTTGAACGGCAGTTGGGTTTGGTGCGGCTACGCCTCCAGGATCAACACCTGCTGAATGAGCCCCAGCTTCTCCGCCATCAGCATGCTGTGGATTTATCCCCGTGGATAAAACACCCTGCTCCTCAGCTGTGGAAGATCCCATTGCAGCAATATGTCTGCCGGAACGAGGAAAGGTGAAAGTCGGCCAGAAGCATCCTAGGCCAAGAAGTCGGCCAAAAGGAAGGCAGCTTCGAGGAAGTAGAAGATCTCATTTGTTTCAAAAAAGAAAGAAAGAAAAGAAGATGTCCGACAGTCTGTCAGCCCTGAACAACCTCGGATTGGAATCCGAATCTTGTGTGATGTGTACCACTGTTACTGTAGGACTCCGTATTACTTTAGTGTAGGTATTACCGACAGTGCCGAGAATACGGTAATGCCGGCCAAACGCAGATTGTTCGCAGCGGGTCAGACAACCGAGTACGCCGAATTTCGAGTTCATGTTTGCAATCGAATGAACTACAGGAGGAGAAGTAGAAAAGAGATTAATCAAGCACAAAACAGAGGTCTTTCTCTTCACATTCCCCCTTGACTGGACAGAACTTCAACTCCTCCGAGCTATGAGAAGTGTAGAAAATAAGATTTAATCAACCATTAAATAAGGTTTTCTGGTTGTTGTTTTTGCTTCACCCTTCGCTGGACCGGCTCGTTGCACTACTGTGGACACGACCGGCTCCGCATTCGGCTCGTGGCACTACTGTAGACACGACCAACCCCGCCGAGTTGGATACCCTGCTCTTCGGAGATCGAGCTTGCTTCGAAGTTCGAACCAGCGCTACAATGGTTCATTCGCTGTCCTCAATCCATGACTGAAGAATATGTAGAGGGACGTAAAGAGAGTTTTTCATTTGGGCTTGTTAAGAACCGTAGTGTGAATGTTTCCCATAAGGCATGTAGGATTAGTCAACAAAGTTAGTTGGTGGTATTCTTAGCCAATGGGAAGAGAAGACTATTGATCATCTCTCTCCCTTTGTATATACTTCCATTCTGTAATGATAAGTGGTGTATTTTTCTCTTGTATACTTTAGTGTTTGTGTTTTGAGTTTTTGTTTTGTTTATTATACTCAACAGGGCTCTTATTGTGTTAGACCAATGCAGTTCAATGTTGGGAAGTGTTCGGAGACTCCCCGGTTGATGTCCTCGTGATTTCCTCATGGACCAGTTTTTCTTCAATGGCCGCCTTTTCCAACCTCTCAACTGCAAAATTTGATGGTTAATCCCTAAATGCCTAAGTTAGGCACCAAAATATGGTGTTTGCAAAACTTTGAAGTTAAATAAAACCTAACTAAGTTGCTATTTTTAATAGTTTATATTTTGGAAAAGTTCTTATAGAAGTCTAGTTTGAGTGTCAAAAATCCGATCACAAAAATGAATGATAGTGATTTTTCTATTCAAGATTTTGTGCAAGGGTATCCATTGCAATCTCGACTTTCTATAGTGTTGAGACCTCTTGAAAATGAGCCTTAAATACACTAGATCTTGAAGAAAAAATCACATTCAAAATTATTTTACAAAAAAAATTGTAGAGTAGATTTTAGAATCGATAAATTGATTAAAGTTATGCATGTTAGGCCCTTTAACCTCATATTTTTTTGGTTACCAACTTTTCAAATTTGACTTGTGAAAAGTAGATAGAAAGACTTCACATTACTTTTGTAGTTTTAACATCCTCATGATCAAACATTATAATCTTTGACTCCATAAGTGATATTGATGTGTTTTCTTTTCCTATGCAATCTCTAGCATGTCTAGTTTGAATTTCTATAGTTACAATTTAAAAAAAATTGATACAATTTACCAAAATGTTGGCATTTTGTTCAATTTAGAGCAAATTTCAAGAAGCTCAAAATAGGCCTTGGGCATTTAGGGGTTAATTTCTTGCAATATCAATTCTTTACCAGTTAATTTCTTCCAAATTCAAATTGACATTGGCTTACAAGCTAGTTTCAAATTAAAAGTATTAATTGAATGTTACATCTTTGGTTTAAGAATAGGATCCTTCCCACAATAGGTGAAATTGTGTGTTTCTCATACTTGGGATTCACATTCCAATGTGGACAATGGATGTCAAGGGTCTAGGTACTCAAGTTCTTATGTCTTTTCTTTGTTCTTCACAATTTTCTATAGTCCAAATTTGGGTAGTCTCCATTTTAATACCTACCCTCTGAAACTCTAATGTCTTCTCCTTGCTTTTCATAGTTCTAATAGTCCAAGTTTTGATAGTTCCAATGGCAAAGCCCTCTACCCCCAAGATAAAACACCTATTACATATTTTTTATCCATTGTGGACTTCTAGGAATGAGCCCATTGTGGTTTTCTTCTAAAGAATGAAATTCTCGCCACAATCAATGTTTTAGCAAACCAAAATGGAAGGATCATTGACTACAATAGGAACTTTCAATTTTTTAATGTTAATTAGCTTTTTAGTGTTAATTCATTGTAGGAAGTGAATCTTTCAAGCCTTCTCTATTAAAAAATATTTTGACTGCTTTAGATGAGTAAGATGACTATTATGAATACAATTTTAGTTGATTTTAGGGTAGTTTGGAAACCATGACAGGTAGAATACTTCAAAAATTCATAAGACATTTACACTTTGTCGAAAAAATATAGTTTCAATTGCTCTCATCATTTCTATCACTTGTCTTCGTGTGGAAAAAAAATTAAAAGATTTCAATAGTGATATTAAGACAAACTCCTCATTTGATCTGTAATGGGCTATTTTACTTTATATCAGTACCCACCCTTTGAGATTGGTGCCTTGCCTACTTCATCTGGGTATCTCACCCCACCCAAATATCAAACACTCATTATTATTTCAAGGCAATTGAAACCTGCCAAGTTTTGAAAAGAGGCTTTAAAAATGCCCTTCAATTAGGGGGGACAGTAGTTGAATCCTCGCCCTACCAAATTCTTTCTAGTTTAACCCTTGAACGATGCCGTGGACGTTTGGTGTTTGTTGAATGACAAAGAATCTTTCCTTTTAGGACAGAAATACAACTTTTCATCTTCGGTATTTGGGGTGGAAAGGGAAGACCTTCCAAACAAGCCACTTGAAACTCTCTGTGCTGCAATTTCAATGCTTTAATGCTTTAATTTGTGTTGCAATTTTTTATAGTTCAACCTAGTGTATGCCATGATTTCTAATGACCTTATTATTTATGTCCTACCGCAAGACAAATTATTTTCTAATTGGCATTTCATAAGGAGTTTATTTCTAGTGCAACATGTTCTTTTCTGGCAAAGGTCTTTTATTAAAGTTTATCTTTATATATGAATCTATTATTTGCTAGACGAAAGTACAATCCCAAGCATTACATTTTGCATTCCTGATGATCTTTGTCATTGATTTCTTCGATGGTTGGACATGTTGTAGGTAGCTGGAGATGTATTATAGGAGAGACTCTAAAATTAAGTGGGCATTTTCAACCATTCAATAGGGGTTGTAAAATGGACACTTGAATTGTGGGAAAATGAATTGTGGATTACAATGGACCTTGATAAGATTTGTTTCTACTTCTTCAATGGATGGTTTAAGAGTCACACTAGGTTCGTTTCTAACTAAGTGGCTAGGTGTTTACTAATTTAATTCAAAATTAGAATTTGTTGTTCAACTATCTTTTTACGAGTATGGAAAAATCTGAAATAATGATTAATTCAAGCATTCATTTCAGATTTAGAAACCATTTCTATTGCTTTATACATGTTGCAATGCTAGTTTTTGAACAAGCCCTAATTTTTTTTCAAACTATGCATGGATGGTTTTCCAAGAGCCTATGATCTCAAATAGGGACCCATACCAAATTGTGTTTGAAAATTCATAACTAATTCAATAATGCTTCAATCCATCCGTTGTAGGACATCATTGACTTTATGAAGTTTTATAACTCTCGGGTAAATCTAAAAAAGGCTTCCATGCATAACTCTACTTAAAAAATTTAGCCCAAGTGCACAATAGACCATGACTCAACTCTTTCAGCTTACATCAAATGTTTGAGCCACTACCTACTTATAAGTCCCTCGTTTCAAGCATTGTATTGTGACAGTTACAATGGTTTCATCCCTTGAACAAGGGACCACTCATGATCATGGGTTGAAGCCCAAGTTTTTTGGTGTAAGCAGGCCCTAACTAGAGTACTCCACAAAATGGTCAATGGAACAACACTGACAAAATTGCTATCATGTAATAAATCTATTTTATTTTATCATCCCTTGTCAAGATTTGTTCTCCATCACTTTCTAGACACAATCGAAAGCTCAAATTGAAGGGCAACCCTCCAACATTTGAGCAAACACATTTCAGATTTCTGGAAAAATGAATTGTCCTCAAGGCTTGTCTAGATAAATGGAAACAAAAGCTCAGATGCATTAGAAGGGATTTGAGGCCTCCAAAGGGCCATTTCGGGGCTGTTCCTCAAAACTATTCCTGTAATTGCCGGCCGCCGTTAGACCAACATTTATCAAAAAAAAATTTGTTTTGGGGGGATCTTAAAATATGAAAAAAAGATCAAAACTAAAATAAATAAAAAAGTATGACGTGGCACTCTCTCGACCACGTAGGATTTCTATTCACGCCACAAAAACTGCGTTCCCGCAGTCCGGGAACCCGCAGCCTTCCAGTGGCCTCAAAAATCCTCTAATGGAGGAGTGGACTCACCACAACAGGAAAACGCTGTTCAATCAAGTAGCAGGGTCATGTTTTGAAGAACACAGAATTCTCCATTGCGAAATAAGAAGGATATCTGTGAAGGCCCAAATTAAACCGAGAATCCAAAAACCATACCACGTAGAGTAACCCTTCTCTAACTCTTTCTTCTTGCCCTCCGAGAATTGGGCAAATACAAAATCCTTGCCCTCTCTTCGAAGCGCTAGGCTTCTGTCTGCCACGTCCTAAGTCCACAGCCATGAAAACTGCATCAGTATACCAAAATAATAAATAGATGCCCAACACTTCACCTAACCTTGATGGTTCAGGAAAGCACTTGAAGGATCGTGGGTTTCAGCCGGTGGAAATCGGGGAACAGGGGCCACTTTGGACCCCCTATTCTGGTTACATTAGCCTAAGGAAAATTTTGATATTAGCGCCAAGCTAATCCGACATCTTCCATTTCTCACAAAGCAGTTCAGGCAACACACATTAGTCGAATTGAAGAGCTTGGTGGCATACAAGAGATTCTAAAGTGACAAGAACAGCGACTCAGACCTTCAAAGCTTGCTCCTCCGAAAAGATGGTCTTCTTCAAAGCCGTAATTTGCTTCAACTTCTGGAAAACGCCAGTAATGATGACAAAACTTACAATCGACGAAAAGAGAATAGGACTGCAAAAGGGCAGCAGGTTCGTGTGCGACACGGACATGAGAACTGCACCTTGAACTACACCGACGAAGAGTAATTGGTACACCTCGTTCTTCAGGGTGACCACCTCGGTCGACTTCCGTTCCACCCTCGACGCGAACAATTTTTCCTTTCTACCCCACTCCTCCAGTGCCTTCTTATGGATCACGCTACTCTCAATGAATACCAAATTTCTGATCTCGACATAGCAAGAGTCGTCATCATTGATGTCCTGATCACTCTCGACTGGGTTGTCATAACCCTGGCGCCTACGTGCTCTCTTGGCAGCCTTCTCCTTACGCTCTCTCTCTGCAACTCGGTAGGCTTCGGCTAGCAGGCGCTCCCTCTTATCATGCTTGTCCAGATCCTTCTCACGCTCCTTACGCTCTCTCTCTGCAACTCGGTATGCTTCGGCTAGCAGGCGCTCCCTCTTATCATACTTCTCCAGATCCTTCTCGGTGACGCCAAACACGGCATCTTCTGCAACCAGATCGTTCTCCGGTAGTTCCCCTGCACCGTTCTGTTTTGCACGAGGGTCAGACAAGTACAGTGAAATGGTTAAAAGGTATGATGCAAACTGGTTGGTGTTGGTGTTGGGTTGGGGAGTAGCTGTGCACAAGCTACATATGTTGAATGCCTAATCATAAACCTCACCACCAGTTAAAAGAATGCAGTTTGAAAACACCATTTCATGGTACACCAAGAGCAATCAATTTGCAAATGGCATACCTCTCAATTACAAGAAATCAAACACAACTATGCTTACAACAGAAAGATCAAACTGTCAATTCTCTTGTTACAAGGTTTCACCTGTTGAACGACAGTTGGATTCGGTGCCTCTACGTCTCCAGGATCCTCACTTGTTGAACTAGTCCCAGCTTCTTCTATTTCATCAACACGTTGTGAATTTTTCCCTGTGGAATCGTCCCCCTGTTCCTCAGCTCTGGAGGAGCCCATTGCAGAAATCTCTCTAGGAAAAACAAACGGGCCCGGCAGCTTCTCCCGTGCTGTTCTAGTCCCAACTCTCTGCTTCCCAGCTTCTCCTACAACATGTATTGGAACTTCAAGGAAGTAAGGGAGAAACACATTTCCGTCCCTATACCTATTCCTGGTCCCTAGAGTGTCACTTAATCTGTCCACAAGTGTTCATTAAAGTGTCTAACAAGTGTTTAATGGTAATTTGCTAATGTAGTTGTAAGACACATGTATAATTTTCATTCACTGACAACTGATTTCAGCAAAGTTTAGTTTAGAGTACACCTATAGGATGGTTCTAGTGGTCTAGGGAGCCAACTCTTTGAAAATTTGTAGAAATTACATATTGATTCCGAAAAATTTAATTTTTTTATAATATTCATTATTTTCTCTCACTAATACTAGAAAAATATCAATTTTAGAAAAAGATGCCTCCAACCATGCCGAATTCCTTATTTGGACAGTTTTGGGTATTTTCACTGTAGAAGATGTCAAACAAACGCAGATTGTCTCAACTCTCAACCTCGAGCAACTTCGGATTGGAATTCGAATCTTGTGTGATGTGGACCACTATTACTGTTCAGGGTACTCTATGTTATTTTAGTTCTGGTCTTACCATAGTCCGGGGAGTTCTGTAGAAATTTCAGAGAATTTCCTAACTTCTAAAAGGTACTTTGGATTTTTCAAAGTTTACCCGGAAGTAAGCCTACAAAGTGCAAATTTAGTCGGTTGACGTCCCCCATTTTCTAATGTAATTCGGCTATTAGCCAACTTTTTCTTTTTTCATTTGGCATCTATCCTAAATTTTTTAAATGGGGCTCCGTTAGTTTTGTTTTGTTGGTGAATTTGTATTCAATCTCCATTTTTTTCCCTCTTTTTAAAGGTATCTTTGACATTTATTAATTATATTCCCCATTTTTTTCCTATTATTTTTTTTAAGGTATCTTTGGCATTTACTAATTATACTCCCCATTTTTTTCCTATTATTTCCTTTTAACCCCTAAAGCCCTGAACATCATTTTTTGAGATTATAAATTTTTTGGGCAGCTGACTATGGATGGAGTTTTTATTTTTTTTCTTTGAAATTTTGATACAATGTGTGCCCGAGGAGTAGCTTTAAGGCCCAACAATTTTCATAACTTTTGACTTCACGGTTAAAAAGTTATGGCAGGATATATTGTTTTCTCTACTCGGCGGGCAGCCTGGGCAGCTGAAAAAACTTATTCAAAAAAACTATTTTTTTAAAAGTGAAATTTCAAATTGGTTCTTTAGGTTTATACAGACATGTGAAGCTTTGAATCAATCCATTCCAATCAACGAGTCAAAAGTTATGAAGATTTTGAGTTTGGGGTAGTTTATAGCCAGTTACAGAATCTCTACAGTACAAAAAAAGTTTGAAATTCTTCATTTAATTCATTTTTTCATATTTTTGGAAAAAAATAAAAACAAAAGGTGTAGATTGTTTATCACAACATTTTAACCATTGGGATTGAAAATTTTCAATTCCATGAATGAAATGTTCACAATTTAGTATTTTGGCTCATTTTTTACTTCTTTCTACTTGCTTATTTTTTCCTATATGTTATACAATTCCAAATGGTTTGAAATTTTTTGAGAATGTAGCCAACTTGCATTGAAGTATGAATTCAAAGAGTAACCACCATTTTGAATTTTTTTTTCACACAAATGTGACCTTGTGAAGTGCAGCTGCCCGGATTTTCAAAGGGATAAAAAAACAATTTTTGTCAATTCAAATGCTTATATCTTGCAATCTACATGGTGAAAAATTCTGAAATTTTTTCCACATGTTTACAAACCACCTTACTATAAGATCCTACGGTTACATGAGTCAAAAATGTGTTTTTAAAAAAAAATTGCACTTGTATTAGAAATGGCAGTTTTGGAGCATTTTTGGTGAAAACATAGTCAAAAACCTTTAGGGGTTAAAGTATTTTTGGCATTTACTAATTATACTCTCCATTTTTTTTGCTATGATTTTTTTTAAGATATCTTTGGCATTTACTAATTATACTTCCCATTTTTTTTCCTATTGTTTTCTTTAAGGTATTTAGATTTTGAAAATTAGAAATAAAGTTTTTTTTACTATGACTTTGCAAATGCAAAGTTCATTTTCTCAAAAAAAATTATAACAAAATTTTATGTATCCCATAACTTCCTCAAGTTTGTTATTCATTTTACAATTTGGATTTGGATTCTACAAGAGATTTCAAATATACAATCTTCTTGTTGCCCTTGCTTGTCTCTATTGACAAAAAATATTAACCTAAACATCCTTTTATAACTATTGATTCTTAGTCTATGAAATTTATCTTCCATTCCAAGCAATCATTTTACATATTTATAAGAAAAAAATCTAATAGGTAGATAAAAAAATTTCATCACAATTGTTTGTTAAGAAAATCAAAGTCCAAAATAGCCCCCTAAATTCTTGAAAGGCTTAACCTCTAAAGACCCAAGGCCATTTTTTGGGGGTCAAAAACCATTCAAAACTGTCATTTTCGGTGCACCCATCCAAAACTAGTACAAGACTATAAGAGCTACATTTATAGAATTTCTTGGTCCCCCTATTACTTCAGATGCTTATAGGCAAAGGTATGACATTACTATATTCCAAATTTCCAATTCATTGTTCAAAACTAAGTTTACTAATAAAATTTTACTATATTTATGTCTAAATTTTTTTCTAAAAATTATATTATCGGTTGGCTTCCTGCCATAAAAAAGGCTTGCAAAATAGTAATTTTCCTAAATATTCCAAAGGTGGGCAGTGTCTTAAGAATTGTAGTCTATTCGGAAAAGCACAAGGCTTCTAGTTGTAGTAGATGTCTATGAAGTGGAAAGAAGTCAAAAAACAAAAAAGCTATGAAGCCATCAGCTAAACCTATGAGATATCAAAAAGAATAAAGTATAACGAAAAGATCTTCAATTCCAACTCACAACCTCAAACCTCAACCCTCAATTTTCAAACCTAACAAAAATGGTAGCAGTCAAAGCCGCCTTGAATTTGCCTACCACACTCTCAAGCTTGAAGAATATACCCTCGGTATAAAATCAATATCAACAAAAATAACAAAATTACAACTTCAAACAAAAAGATGGCTCGTAATGCAATTACTCAATCTCCAACTCCAAGTAATGGAAAAGTAATCAAATACACAAGAGTCAACCAAGAAGATGATCTAACATCCCATGATGAAGATGAATTCAAGGGGGGAAGGCCACCCTTTAAATACCCTCCCAAGACCTAACCTCCTCGCAAGATAGTCGCCCCAAACCCTAACCTCCCGGTGAGACTAGCCACCCAAAACCCTAACCTCCCATCAATACTTAAAATTTCACTTGAATTTACTTAGATGCCTAAATTTACTTAATAGACCGCCCACATCATGACAACCGTCTTATTGCCAAGAATTTTTTTTCCTACCCAATCCATTTCCAAAAATCTTTTTTTTTTTCATTTGAAACCACTTCTTACACTTTTCTATTTCATTTGGAAATTCTCAAAATCAACCTAGCCAACTTGCTACTAATTGCCAGCACTTCCCGTACATTGGATCTTATTGACAGTTTTGAAAACGTGAAAATGCCAACCAAAAGCAGATAGTACATGGTGTCTGGGTCAGAGTTGGATACCATGTTCTTCGGAGAGTGAGCGCTTTTTCTGGAACACTAAGCTTAACCCTTAAAGGACGGACCTATAATCACTAATTTCAAGCCTAGTTGCTCATTACTCATTTTTTTTTCCATTTTGGAAATAGATATGTATGAAAAAAATTTTAATTTATTTTTCAGAGATTAAGTTATATATTTTCTCTACTTCATCAAAAAATTAGATTTTTTGAGGAAAAGTGATTTTTGTGAGAATTTTCAAAAAAAAATGAAGAAAAATAATCATATCAAATAGAAAATTTTCTCAAGAAATATGAAAACTTCACCATGTGTGTACATTATAGTGACAAACATCATGGTGTAAATTCAGTTTTTGTGTCCTTTAAATAGAATGCAATAGACATTGAAAATACATTTGAAGTTCAAACTTCAATAAAATATTCAATATTACAAATTTTACAAAGTTCTAATTGGAGTAGAAACTAGAGTAGAAGTCCTTCATTTCATTAGTTGGTCTCAAACTCAAAAATTATCATTTTTGTAGAGAAATTTCAGATTTACTCAATTTCTCAATATACACTAAAATGGCATATTTCACCATTCAGTTTTTTTTTAACTTACTTCTCAACTATATGAAAATAAACATTAGTTAGACTAAAAACTTCATTGGATATTCTTTGTAACTCAATATGAAAGGTCGTAAAAAAAAGTAGATGAAAAAACTACTTCTGATCCCTTTTTATGACCTTGGACTATCATCCAAATGCTACAAAATGGCATTAGCGGTAGTCCAAGGTTAAATTCCTTCACAAATCCTCAATCCATTGAAGGATATCTAGTGGGACATAAAGAGCATTTTCCATAGTGAATAGGGATTTTAACCTGTAAGTGTCGAGGTTCATCTCTACAATTGATGATTTCTAAGAATTCATCTTAAAATACTACTAGAAAAAATATTTTGGAATTGAGATGCAAATAAAAGTTGTAAAAATTGAATTTCAAATTCTATTCATACAATTAGATTCACCAATGCCATCACCAATATTTTTCTATAAATTTTGGAAGAGAAAATTCAAAATTCCTTCAAAATTCAATTACAAGCAATTTATGGTCCTTTTTGGATATATTTTGTTGGAATGGATTAGAAATGAGGTTCTCTTTAGATGATGATTTCTGGAATTTTTGTGTTCTTTGATTCTATGACCTCATTTTTGCAATTCCACATTTGAATTAGAGCCAATGCAATTTTGGCTTGGTCAACTACTTGACAATCTGTCACATTTGTAATTTTAAGTAAACATATATTCTAGTAGCACCAAATCAAACCTTTGGATAGGACAACTTTAAAAGGTATCTTTAGAAATTAGGATGACTTTCATCCAATTTGTAATGAGAAAGAAACAAGAGTTTCAATTTGTACTTTGTTTAGAAATTGGATGTTGGTGCACTTCAAGATTAAGGGGACCCATTTTAATTAATCAACATCTACCTTTGTTATACATCAATAGTCATTGAAATGTCTAGGATTTATACATCATGTTAAAAGCATCCAAAATTTTCCACAATAAGCCCCTTTAATTTTTCAGTGTCCTTAATACACCCATTCAATGTAAGTTATTTTGATTCTTGTCAAATCATATTAGTCAACTGTTTAGTGAATTTTTTGGAGCTCCCAAATTGATTTCTTTGCAGACCAATTTTTCTTTCAATGGGGCATTAGTTGCATCCTCTCATCTGTAAAATTTGTTGGGTTAATTTCTTACAATATCAATTCCTCACCAATCAATTTCCTCAAAACTGAAATGACATACTAAAAAGTCCATCAATTCAAAATTGAAAGTAAGGTAGGTGGCTTGAAAAGAGACCCTCTTCTTTAGATGGTCCTGTAGGGAGGCGTGTAATGGACAGTCAATGGTTCTAAAATGGATTGCTAACAACTGTCAGTGCATAATTAAGACTTATTCTATGTTGCTTCATACTTTGTCAATAGATGGAATTAGAGCCAACAAGGTCCATTTCAAAGACAGGGTATGTTTACTTAATTTTTCTGAATGAGAATTGATTGCCCAATTAACTTCTTCCAAATGTTAAAATACTGTAAAATTTGTTTAAGTTTTAGTAAGATCGCATTTAGGAACATCATGTATTACTTTTTTGATGTAGCACTGCAGATTTGAAGTCAAGTCATATCGTTTTTCAGAGCACATGTGCATGGTTTTTGTAAGGCCTAAGGTAGAAGGCTCAGAAACCGTTCATCTAAGGGCTGGTTCGCATTTTTACAGTATTTCTTTAGATGGGAACATTTTTAGCTCATTTTTCAGACCAAGAAAAATTGATGGAAAATCTAGCCCAAGTGGTTTCATATTTTTTGAAACATTATTGAATTACTTATGAATTTTCAAAGGAGATGTGTCTTAGGTCCCTATTTATGTTCCTAGGTCCTTCATATACTGTTCACTTGCAATTCTAAAGAAAAATGGGGAAAGCAAAGACAATGATTGGCTCTTGCGATAAAGAATGCTTTTTCCTTCACTTCATTCAATGACTCGTGAGGTCAATTTATAAACTGCATCATGTCCATTCTACAACCAGTTATAGGGGCGGTTCTTAATGCCCGAACTGTTTTCGAGCCCTCTACCTTACAGGTCAGGAAAAGATACATATCCATACTTCTTTGAAAATTCGTAAGTAATTCATAAATGCTCCGAAAAATATGAAACCACTTGGATTAGATTCCTCATCAATTCCTCTTCAAGAGAAAAATAAGTGAATTTTTTTTGAGCATCTGAAACCCATCAAAAAGGCCAACAGCCCTTAAAGGGTCGCTTTTTGAGCCAGCTACCTTACTAAGAAATATTGCATCCTTGGTTTAGAAGTGGGGTCTTCCCCACATTAGGTGAGATTTTACATTGTATTCAATCATGGTGAGAACATCATAATGGAAATTTCACACATTTCAATTTGGCCAATGAATGTCAAGTATTTGTATTTTGAAGCTCCAATATTTTCTCCTTCAGTTGTTCTTTATAATTTGTAAGGTAGAACCATGTCTTCTCGATCAAGGATCCATGCCCAACCTATAGGATGTGGCTATTTTCAACTAAGGCTAGAAGATATTTACAATCAAAGCTTGGAATGTACTTTTTCCTCATTTTCAAGGTTGGGACTAATAAAGTTGTGACACATGTCCCAAAGTGTCATAAAGTGTGTGGAAAGTACCGATTACAAAAGTAGTCTCAACTATGATCCAAATTAGAAGACTTTAGACATTGGCTATGGATTCAAAGCACTTTTGGGCTTCCAAAAATCATAGTAATTTCAGTTTTGGGTATAAAATTATGAAAAATTTGCAATCGCCATCTTTCCTATGTTGCTATATGGGAAAATTTTGCATAGCCTCACATTCCTCACGATTTGTTCCAGAATTACTTAAATGATTGGATATAAATGGTTCTACTTTATTAGTCTAAGTTTTGATAGCTCCAACAATAAAGCCTTTTGCCCCTTATATCAATATTTACCCTCTAAAATGGATACCATGTCTACTTTATCTCACCCTACCTAGGTATCAAATACTAATTATTGGGTGATTGCAAGAAAGACCGGTACTATTTTGCGTCACACTTTGAATGACGGAAAGGTTATTGATTATAACTTTTAGAGTATGAACCATGTTAACTTGAAATTTTGACTAAAGATGTTTGATATGACAACAATCAAATTCCTTATTTTTCAGAAATTTTCAAAAATCATTTTATAATTGAATTTCAATTAAGCTAATTTGTCACACTATGCGGTTTAGGGGTTTTTAGTACTGGGGAGCATCCAAAATTAATGATCTAAAGCTGAAATTTTTGTGGCCTATTTCCATACTAGGTAGGCATGTTTCTACCAAAGGAAATCTCAAAAATCATTATTCTTGTTCTTCTACATGTGTGCAAATACGCCTCCCTTGCGCGCATACTTTTGAACATTTAAGATGGTTTTGAGATCATTCTTTTGGTGAAATCTCTTCATCATAAAGTTCTCCCAAATTCATAATTTTTAGTTTTAAAAAAAAATTATTTTTCCTATTTTTTGCAAATTAAAATGTCAAAATACCTATTTTCATGAAAATTTGCACTTTTCTAGTTCTTCTACTTAAGAGAATTTTTCTACACTTTTCCTTCTTAGGGTACCTTCTTCTTAGAGGTATATACATAAAACATATTTTTCATATTTTTTTAAAATTGTTTTTCTAATTATACACTACTCTTGAAAATTTCAATAGTATTGTGGAAAACGCTACATAAATCGGTTGGTCTTTCTTGCAATGACTCTATTATCCTAGAGCAACTCAAAACTACCAAGTTTTGAAAAGAGGCTATTAAAATGCCCTTCAAATTTTGGGGAACACTACTTTATCTTTGACCCTACAAAATTCTCTTTAGTTTTTACATCTTTTTTTCCAATTTCCATATTTTTTTCCTCCAATTCCACTGGCTAACATTGAACTTGCCACCTAGTTTTCCCTGCCATTATCCCTTAAATGAGGTTGGGCTTTTGTATACTTAGTATACTCTGAAGGGCATTTAAAAGACCAGCATGTACAAAATAAGTTTCCTACTAAAAGGCAATGACTTTTTGAGCCATGATTTTTGCAAGAGTGAGCTACGAAATTGTGCAATGCACTGCTGTTGGAAGAACATGGTCTCTCTATGCCATTAACCCTTGAAGGACGGACTAGTGACCATGGAAACCATGCAATTTGATATTGTGTGACATCACCTACTTTGCAAAAGTCAAATATATGCATTGGAAGTCAAAGTACTGTAGAAGATCTTTCCTTTCCACCCTCAATACCGAGGATGAAAAGTTGCATTTCCGTCCTAGAAGGAAAGATTATTTGTCATTCAGCGGACGCCAAATGTCCGCGGCGGCGTTCAAGGGTTAATTTATGAGAAATCCCAAACTACAAAGAGCTTTATGAGTGTATTCACAAAGTGTACAAGACATGGTGAGATGGAAGGACAACTTACAAACAGCTCTAAAGAGGATGGAAGGACTACTCTGGTCGTTAATGTAACACCACAGTTTGTTAGTCTGCGGGTTAAGGTGGGTGCACCTAAAAGCGCCACTTATTCTTACTGTGCCTAGTTCCTGTTATCATGCTGTTCATATTTTCATGTAGTCTTGTTGGCGAGTAAAAGTATGTTCCAACGTACCAAAAAACAGAGGATTTGGATACCGTATGCAAAAGTTATTAATGGTCAAAGTTAGTTTCTGAAAGCGCCATCTACAGTATAGGTACATGAATGATTTTGAAAATATATGCACATTGTAGATGGCGCTTTAAAGTCAGGTGCCATTTTGGGTGTACCTACCTTATGGCAACTGGTGGCACCTATTCGTTTCTTTAGCTGAAATCGGGATGGTATTGGTCTGAATAAGGTAGGTACACCCAAAAGCACCACTTTTTCATACTATGTCTAGTTACTGTTATTAGCTTGTTCAAATTTTCATGCAGTCTTGTTGGCAAGTGAAAGCATTTTCCAACACACCAAAGAATGCAAGATTTGGATACTGTATGCAAAAGTTATTAGTGGTCAAAGTGAGTTTCTGAAAGTGCCATCTACAGTCTATGAACATGACTGATTTTGGAAATGTATGTGCATTGTAGATGGCGCTTTTAGGAACAAGGCACTTTTGGATGTACCTACTTTAATCAAAGTGTGAATTTTTAGAGATTTTGCCAATTTTAAGGCTGTGATGACCTTTCTTTTTCATTAAACACTCATGAATCTGTTGCTAGAGGCACATATACATGTGTGAGTCTCGTGCTCAACATGTAAAGTTCAAATAGTCAATTTCCAATAGGTGAACTTGGACCAGTCGCTTATACGAGAAATCTCAAATAGGTAGGCCAATCCAATACCAACCATTGACCTAATACCACCCAAATGTAAGGCCATCATCGATTGCATAATGATAATCTATTATAGTAGTACATGCCTTAAAATCACTCATTGTGAAGTTAAGGCATAAGGTAGGTACACCCAAAAGTGCCAGTTTCTCTACTGTGCCTAGTTCCTGTTATTATGTTGTTCAAATTTTTTTACAGTCTTGTTGGTGAGTGAAAGCATGTTCCAACGCACCAAAGAACAGTGGATTTGGATACCATATGCAAAAGTTATTAACAGTCAAAGTGTGTTTCTGAAAGCGCCATCTACAGTCTGGGTACATGACTGATTTTGAAAATGTATGCACGTTGTACAGAGCGCTTTAAGGTCAGGTGCCATTTTGGGTGTACCTACCTTATACTACTTTCATAGATTATCAACTAAAATCAACAAGGGGCTTACATTTGAGTGATATTAGGTCAATGGTTGGTATTGGAATTTGCCTACTTTACTATTGATATCAATATTACAGTCTCATTGCATGTCACAAGCATAGCCGAAAGAATACTTTGCTAAGTACCTTTCCATGAGTAGAATCCTTACCTTAGCAATACCTCAACATCAGGAAATCCAGGTAACGCCCATAACATAATGCAATGATCGGCTTTATATTGACCACTAAAAAAACGTTCATTAAATAGAAAATGCATGCTCAGAACGTAAACCACTCCCAGCGACTTCTCCGTTCATTCCTTGGGAAGCTTCTATAGCGTAATGCCTAATTTCCTACATAATTGGGGATTATGGATTCCTCATCTGACTTGAATTTCTCATCCTCCATTTGTCATCCTCTGCTCGTGATTTACGTCGGGGAATAGCTCCTCATCATGGGCCGTTATGGGAAATAATAAGCCTCTCCACCTCCTCGTCAGCCCGTTATTTCCCATAACGCCCTCCTCCTCGGGCATTGCCCTATACATATGTAATTCAATAATCTACAAATTGGAACCATCTTTTGGTCCTCAAACAGGTGATCAATTCCACGAACTCCGGCAACGCCACTTGCGATGATCCTCTATTCGCAATGGCCTTCATGGCGGCCATCTTCCAATTCCGACCATTGCTCTGAATCTCCAACACCTCTAGATCCTCTGTCTCATTGATATCTCCCATGATCCTCCTCACCTTGTGAGCAATTTCCCCCTTCAAAACAACTGCACCTCCATCTTCTGCAATGCTCTGTCGAAGCTCCAGCCCAACTTTTCAAACACTCGTCACGTAATGCAAGTTCATGTACTGATCGGAGAATCGAGGTCACCCCAGCATCGAAGTGCACGCTCTTGACGGTGGAGTTCCACCCGTAGTGTACCAGAAATGTTCCACATGCCACCTAAAATCAAGCGGACATGGTGAGCAGATTCAACTGACATCGTTGAATTCAAGTTCCAATTCTTGCCATTGATAAAAAAAGCTTCTAAGGATCCTTCTTATGGACATGGGTATGAAGTACTTAGCAGCAGCACTCTGGTTGATGATGAAGAATAGCTGGTTCACGCCCTTCGTAATTCACAATTGGTACCACTCGATTCCCTGACGGAGTTGATTACACGTTTAGACGATTTCCCCCTAGATACAGACGAAATGCTAAACAAGGATTTGTTGTTTGTGAGGAACTTGCTGCCTGACTACGTGCATGAAGAAATCCGGCTCCCGTCAATGATAAGAGGCAAAAAGGAGACGTTGCATGAACTTTTGCCTTCCACTTTGCCTCGCGAAATTAGCAGGCGCTTTTTCACTTGGTTGTCTCTAGTGCAGAGCCTGGGGTTTGTGTCACTATCCTATAGCATGCCTTGAATCTTCGAAAGCAAGCTACACTTACTATCCTGTCTGATCTGAAGGAAACTTTCGATGTTTCTGATTCTCAATGCGAACGCCACATTAAATTAATCCTCTCAACTCTTTGTCGGCTCTTGGAAATAGCACAAAATTTGCAAACCATGGTCGAGCTCCTTCTTGACAATGTCGAGATCTCGAAAAGCTTCTAAGATTCATTCACCGCCTCAGGCAGTCAAAAAAACCTTAAAGGAATACAGTGCCTGACACCCTGCATTGGTACAAGAGAAGGCGTGTGTGCAGGAATACGTATAATGCACTTTCTGCACAGGCACAAAATCTGCAGAATGGCTCAGAATAATTCTTCAAAAATATTGTAATATTCTTTGAGTCCATGCTCAAATATTGTGTAGTCCATAATTCCGAAATACACCCATATTCACTCATTAAATCCACGATTACAGCAAACGTAGGCCAATGCTGGCTCCAACCTCGTTTAGGGTTTAATCAGCCTGTGCACCTGACTCCCTCCAAATATTCCCCAATGCTGAGAGGGCACGAGGGCTCAACTGCATCAAATCGGCAACGCCCTAACGTCACAGCAGAGGTCGCTTTCTGTGAGATCTGGTGGAAGTTCGTCAGAAGAAAAACGCTTCGAACACGCCACTTGAAACTCTCTTCGTGGCAGAATTGAATCCAGAAATTCCTTCTGCAGCACAGACAGAGATTCCGCATCCACTCCTGTAAGCAACTTCGTTCTCCTCCGAAGCTGGCTGTCCTGGTGCCAGTCTGATAGGTCGGAACTCCTATGCGATCTCGAAGCCATGGATATCACAAAAACGAAGGAGAAAATGGAGAAAGACCATCCCTGCAGAGCTAGTTTGGAGCGGCAGAAAATACACTGGACTTTGGGTCCGTTAAATGAGCAAGAGCACACTTAATGCCTCTGCTTGCCAGGAGCAAAGCATATAAAGCGGCTGGTCATTGAATTATTTAGAGAAATCATTATATGCGAAGGAAACATTGGTCCCAAGAGTCACTTCCAGATCGAATGAGCATAGCATAGACGTTGAAAAGAGAAAAACTCGAAGAAAGCATGCTTGCTTCTCTTCGTTAACTCACAATTTCAATTGACGTGCTTTTGCACAGAAAACAATGTGGCCTAAGGACCTCAGACAGGGATATGATGGTGATCACATTTTAAAACACCTTTCGTCCCAGTGTTAAATATTCTGCAGTCTGTGCCTCATCTCGAGTACTTCTATGTGTGTCCTACGTAAGAAATAAAGACGCTCCACACCATACCCAGAATGCCCGCTGCAGCCACCTGTAATCATGTTTTCCCAAAATTAAGTCTACTTTTGTAAACGTGCTGCAAATCCAGTGCAATCCTGTTAACACAATCACCTATGCAACTGCTATCGGTGCCAGACCTTACGAAAATGTTGCTTCACAGGTGCGGAATTCTTTTTTAAAGTGCTCACATAGCAAGATGCAACCGGCAAAATAACAGCTAATGTCATTTTCCAAAAACAGGTCAAATAAACCAATTAAGTATAAATGAACTCAGATTAAGTGTGCAGTGTCGTGTCATGGGTATTACCTGTAATTGCGGAGGAACAAAGCCAAAGTTAACGATCTGAAATGGAATCCACACCTTCCAATTTGCCAAGACAGTCTCTACGACGTCCTGCCATTCAACCAAGGTGATTTCTCGTCAGATGATAGTGTAAACACAGTTCAAGTAACAGACTCTTGGAAACAATTTCCAGCAAAACGAAGTACGATAAAGGTGGCAGTCACCTTCTGAAGCTTGTCAGCAAGTTCAGCTTGGCGACCTTCAAGGTTGAGAAGAACGACAAAGAAGCCAATAACACCAAGAGGAGTGAATACCAGCTGCAATGCCAAACATGTTCAATGTCAGTTCCTTGAAACTCTGCTCAGTACCAAGACAAACGCCTCGAGGAAAAAAAACTTCAACAAAAACAGAATTCCTTCATAATACTGTGCATACTGTAGGATCGAAACCTACACCCAAAGAGATGAAGGAAAGCGTATGAAACAACTCAGAAAAGTGCTCTAAAGGTGTTATCTTGCAATTGGCTACTAGACCTGATCGGCTGCAGTACGGAGTAAAACACCGCCCATCCCTGGAACACTGATAAATTTCGTCAGCATCCCATACCTGCACGAGAAAACAGAATGACTTAGCTAGCCACATTTTTTGATGAATTGACGAGGAAGAATCTTTGCAAATCCATATCCAAGACACAAATGTGATTCTTGTAACAAACGAGACCAAAAACACGACCACCAAGATCCGAAGGGCTGCATCTAGTTAATAATAAGAAGGCCATACAATTTGATGCTTCAATCGGATGTGAGGATTTTGGTCTCCTAGACCGCAAACGCGAAAGTTTCACGAGAAAGGAAAAAATACCCTCCAATGCTTACCAGTAGTGCATACCGGGTCCACTCATGAAAACACCGATAGCCACGAAGGAAACCAGGCGCCTAAAATCAAAAACGCTTCCCCTTTCAACCAAGACCTACAAAATGAAAACGACTCAACCATTAGACACTCCGACCTCACACACACTATCACTTTGCGGACATGTTTACAAGTAAGGGGAGGAGGGAAAAAAGGTCCTTGAGAGATCATTAGCATATTTCCCGGGCATAATCGACTGACTAACAGGATTACAAATATCGAGGTTGGTCCGATACTGCCTTACCAGCAAATCACAACTTTGAGTATGAGGACCCGAACAATCCTCATGACAATCCCAATCAACATTGCACCTTACAAAAAAATAGAAACCTCTCTTCGTTTGCACTCTTGTAAAATACCTGACAAATGAAGTCAGCAAGAGCATTCAAAAGCCCTGCGGTGAGACTCTTCACAATTAATGGATGTCGATCCAGAAGCTCTGAGTATCTGCGGCATCCACATAGGCCTTTTTATAGTTTCTACAAAGCTCTGTGACAGACACAAAACCAGAAGTCCATATTAAGAGAAACCAAATCCGCTAAATATCAAAGCCAGGAGGACATAATTCTGACAGAATTCATCGTTGACAAAACATTCGATTGTCGAGGGACATAGACGCAAAGTCTCAGAAGTAAAAGTTATCCGGATCAGGGATAGAGACAAGACCTGGACCAAAGTCCAGCGGCAGGCACCCAGGGTTTGTTTCCATCTCCGCCTTCACTGTTATCTCCACTCCCACCACTATCACCAGTCCCAACTCCAATGCCACCATCGCCTCCTACTGCAGCTAACCTCTCTACCTGGTCAACCTCGCTCGCCTCATTTCTTGCACTGCTCGATCGCGCAATGTCTCGCTCATTCTGACGTCTTCCATAATTGCAGATTGACTGCTCTCTTTCGAATCCGCGTCCAAAATTCTCTCCTGAACTGGCTCTTACGGCGCACAGTTTAATTTTCCTACCTGCTGGTTGTGTCTTTCTGTAAGCAACGGAGCTGGAAGACGTCGAGCAAATGACCTTCAAGTACACCCACATTCAAGATCATTACACATTCAATAATTCAAAGTGACATCTACTCAAGCGTACTTAGGTCATCTCGGGTCTACTCACATCCGACACTGTCCCTACAAAGGAAACGCAGAGGTACCTCGCGCGAAGAACGAGGACCACTTTCGAGGCGTAAGCTGCCACCAAAATGGAGAAGGAGACTGGTCATCTCGAAGTTCTTGCTGTCGTTGTCGTAAAAAAACTTGAATACGAATTTTATTGGGTGAAATTAGACCTAAATTTCCTCAACCTGCTGCAGAAGAGAAGGGGCTACCCTAACACCTGAGTTATAACCCTGACTCTGCACAACCAACCAAAATCTGCGTCACAAAAACAATTGCTGGAGAACTGCACCAAAGCACTTCACGGCCATGATAAATTCTCAACAGCGAAAAACAGAAAATAAGCTTGAGCTTCACAAACAAGAACACTAATTTTAAGCAAACTACTGCCTTCAAGTTTGTATTTGCACCCAAGAGCCTCGCTGCGGTGCTATATAGTATTGATACGTGGAAATGCAACTGTCTTAAGAGAAACATTGAACAAAGCAAAGATAGATTTCAACAACAGAAAAACCGGTACTCATCAATATATTCCGAAAAACGCTCCTCTAAAAACAACTACACAAGCTACATTTTCCAACCAGGCGGCTGAAATGACAGCATAAGATATCGTAGTAAGCGAAATAAGAATTTCAAGGGGGCAAATAAGGAAATTTCGATGGGAATTTCAAGGGACACCGTTTACAATTAAAATCCACGACGAGAGGTCTCTTGCTCTATCACCTTGGAAGAACGCTGAAGTTCATACATCGGATCACTAGGTCTCGTGCTTTCAGAGTTAATGCGTCACAAGTACGTCAAAGAAGCATAAACTGATCATCAAAGATACAGAAGCCATTCAAAACCCTCTGCGGATAATTTCACTAACTGAAGCTTCATTTAGCGCAATTCTAGAAGCGAATAACTCCACCAATCCAATCTCTCTTGCAGGAACCGAACGTCTAATTCAAAACACAAAAGCCTTCTTTCTCGTGTTCCTGTTCCGTATAGCTTGCCAACTACGCAAAAAGCCACAAAACGAATTCGAGTAAACTAGGGATACAGCAATTCAATCTCTCTTGCAAAAAACGGACGTCTCATTCAAAACACTTGCAAGCGCGTGCTTGCACCTAAGCAGTACTCGCTCCTTCAAAACCTCCTTTCTCAAGTTCCCGTTCACTATAGCTTGTCAACTTCTCCAAAAGTCAAAAAATAAAATCGATTAAGCGCCTGAAATCCAAATGCTAGGGAAAGAGAAACCTACGAAATCACGGAAATGCATTCAAACGCATTCAAACCTGAAGAGAAAATCCCCGAATCCTTGCTTTGCTTGCGCTTCTTAAAAAACAGAGCGCACCAGCAGCTGCCGCGGCCACTAAAGCGTGTTCCCGTGGACGAAACGACTACAGTTATTCCTTAGCCTAAGTTAGCAGCTGACTGATCCAAGGTGTCAGTGGCATTCGAACTGAAACTGCGCTTCGTCGGCGTGGCTCGCAATTCAACGTGACGAGACAGGAGTCGTCCGTCTGCACCGAATCGCGTGGTGCCACCGCCGCCTGCACTTTTGCTAATGCATACTCCATCTATGGCGTCACATTCACAACACTCTTCATAGCAAACATTCCTTCACGGAATCTTAAACCAATGGCGCCGTGTTTCGTGATTGGCAGGAAGAATTTCTTTTGCTTTCCAGAGCGACACGATGGCGTGAACACAGTGAAAAGAGCTCGGAGGAACTTGATATCAAGCTCGAAAATTGTGGCCATAGCCAAAGAATAAGAAAATGGGAGAGAAGAGATGCATGTGACGATGTTGGAGAACTTGACCTAATTACTACTCCGTGTTTAGTAAGTTACATTGTAATAGCAATTGTAACCAGGGCTTTTTTCTTTCTTTCTAGTGCCCAAAAAAATCTGGCTAACAAACACTAAAAAAATGCCAAAAAACTTGGATGAAATCACTAGACAACTTTGAAATTAAAAAAAATATTAGATGAAACTATCTAATTGTAGATGAAAACCTTATTATTCATCCAATAAATGGATGAATGTTGCAATTTGGAGCACCTCTATAATATTTTATATTGTCGCTATGGTACTTTTTCAAATATGAAAAAAAAGTTCTAATTGTAACGTCCCAAACAAAAGTAAGAGTAATTTTTTAATTTTTCAAAACCAAAAATTACATGAATCCATAACTTTCACACTATAGGTTCAAATGTCATGAAATAAAGTCCAAGCACCTTTTCTTGTCAATAGCTTTCTAGCAATACCAAAAATATGGTTGGAGATGTACAATCTAGGAGATCTCAACGTAATAAACAAAACAAACAAACAACCTAATTCAAGATATGAATCAACTATACTTGCCAAATATAACTCTAGCTTTAGCTTTTTAATTAGAATTCAAAAAATTTATCATTGGAAGTAGATTCAAAACTAAAAAATTGGTTGCAAAGTGGTGTGAAATGTGCATAGGAAACAAAGATTTGTCAAGATAACTACATTTTTTGTTCTTCAAGTAGCTTTTGAAGTGATCTTTTTTTTTATCTATACCTAAATTCGAATTTTCACATACCAATTTAAAATAAATATGTATGCATTTCAACTAATAGAATTTTCAAGTTCTTATTTCAAAGTAGGCCAAATTTATAATCATATATTTGGAACAATTTATTCAATAATTCATTTAGGAAATCCTAAACCTTAGTTAATTCGTAAAGGACTGTTGTTTGTTCAGAGAAAAAATTGGATTTTGGACAAGTACCTATTGTCATTATTTTTTGATTTTTTTTGAAGATAGAAGTACTAATTAGCTTTGTGGGAATAACTTTTTTCCAATTGGTATTGAGAATTGCATCCATAAAGGCTTGTTTGTTGAGCCTCCATCAAGCCACAATGTACACAGTCTTCGATAAGATCACAGGAGTCTCTGCTAAATGCCCCACCAAGCTCACCTCCATCACAAGATGCGCTAGGGAAATGTTCGGGTAATCAGGTCTCTCTTTCAGAAACACGCACCCCGATTGCCCTTCCCCACATACACATTCCATTTTCCACCTGAGCTTGGTGCTTTTCTGTAGAGTACTAGCAACTTCCACGTGTTTATGCACATCCGCATCTTCAGTAGGTTGTGACTGCCCAAGATCACTGGTCAGCAGAACTTCTTCTTTGCGTAGGACCTCGAAGTCGAGCAAGCCGTTGGTGCGCAGATTGTTAGTGCTCAAGTACGTCACTTCCGACGATTTCGTATCCACCCAATCCCGATGCAATATCAAGCTCATTTCTTCCAACAAGTTGATCCGGCCTCCATTCACTTCCAACGCCATGCCAATGCTTCTAGCAAGAAAGCGAATGGCCAACAAGTCGAAGGCATCGTCCAGCGGCACCTTGAAACCTAAATATAGGTCACCCACACATCAAACCACAGTACTAAACCTGGCCGTGCCCCAACGGTGTATGAATCCCGTCATTGTCACTCAAGCCTCGGATTTTTTTTTCCACTTATTGCTCATACTTAGGGTTATTATGGTTAAAAATCAACTAAAAATAGTGTTCAAAGTAGGATTGATACAATTCCCTATAATTACGAGGAATTGGTTATAATTATTCCGAAGTACCTTAAAGACTCCTGAGAGCCAATTTCTACGTCTTATTAGATGATTAGATATGATATTAAGCAGTTATCAGGAGGTTGCACTAATTAATATTCAGAAGACGGATTAGTGCAAAAATACCCACATGAGCCTTATCAAAATTCTTGAAAAGGGTCATCGTAGGATTGAGCTAATTAGAAACTATGGGATTCCAATAGTCACCCAAGAGCGTCACGACGAAGCTAACTTCTAGAGATTCCCTTGTACGGAAATGATTCCTCCCCAGAGGAATTAATTCCATTATAATACAATTTTTACTTTATTTATAAAATGTGGGTTTTTAGCAAAATGTTGCACTTATCTTTAGGAGGATTCCTAAAATATCCCCTAAAAGTTTTGTAATTTTTTAAATTACGGAAATGACTCCATGGGAGGTCAATTGCTTTTACCGGCAATTGGAAATTCATAGAAAATTCCACGGTAATGGTAAAATTCCACTAAAAATTAGGATAGTATGTTTTAGCATAAATAAGAGCCCTGCCAAATTCAAGACATTCTAACATCAATAAGTACCAGAACCGGTAGCGGCAACAAATTTTAATGGTTTTATCAAATTCCTTGGGGGTTGACCGGCGTACGGGGAACATACAGAGTCTGATTTGAGTCAATTTAGACTCTTTCCTAACATTATTGGACCTTCCCAAAAACCTTAGCTAGTCAAAACTTTTGGGAAGAATCAATTCCAAGAGATAGATTTTCTACCCTTTTCATTGGATTGTAATTATTAGCTTTTGAGCGCAATTAGGCTTCGGGAGTCAGGGTTAGGGGTTCATTCAGACTAAATTGGATCTTTTGAAGCTATTGGCACTATTCATTTGGCAATCGGACCATTTCTCCAAGAATTAGAGTAGTCACAATAGTAGAATAGATTTTTTAATGTTAATTTGGTTTTTTCTTAGGTAAATTAGAACGTAACTTGAGGGGGGAGGAGGCCTTAGAAAAGTATAAAAGGCCTCCCCCTCCCCTCATTTCACACCTCATATACACTTTTCAAACATCCTTTTATTTCAATATTGCATTTCATTCTCTACGCATCCACGTCGCAAAATTTGATACTATCCAAAACTCTTATTTTTCTCCAATACACTTTCATTATATTCTTGAGCTTTCTTGTTGTGAGCCCTTTCATAGGACTTTGGGGTACCTTTGAAGCGCTTAACCGTTACACTTGTGTTCTAGTTTTGAAGTCTTGATACCAAAATCATTTGATTTAAGTCTTTTGATAAGGGATTTACAGTCTGAATTGGCTTATCGAGGATCCCGCTAAGCTTAAACATTTAATTGAGGTCCTAATTGCACCTTAGGAGTTTGGGGTAGGATCCAAAATTCCTTTTTAGTCCTTGAGTAGACAAAGTTCTTGCAAAATTATCCTAGAATTTGAGGTTAATCCCTATAATACGGTGAAGCTATTGCCAAAATTCTAGGATTTTCATTGCAAAATTCCATCACGTGGTTTCCAAGTTTGGAATTAATTCCTTAATGACAAAGCTTTGATTTACTAAACAATTCCGTTTTGGATTTTGTTTAAAGGGTCCCCCAAGGAAACCCTATTGTGGTTTAAAGGAAAACTATTTTTTGGGCAACAACTGCCCAAATTCAATCCAGCACAAGTCACCAAAGCCAAACCCCGAAGGGAGGTAGGCAAGTAGGTAGCTCATACCCGCCAACCAACCGGTCCGCCATACCCGACCGGGGTGGCAAGAGGTCACATGGCAGCTGTCAGTTGAATTAAGGCCACCAAATTACAGCAAGGCTAGTACCATCCAGACCATCTTTACATCATCTATACGGTTTGATTAAATCAAAACTAGGAGGATACCTTCGAGTCCCATTTTGGTTTTTATTTGAGAATTTCAAAGCAATAGGCTTTGAAAAAAGAAACTAAAGTCAAGGAGAGATTAAGAAGAGATTTTTGAGAGAAACTCTAGTTCCATTTGTTCGGAATTCCTTGTCTTTTTTGTAAATCCAGAGTGGGAAAAATCTCCCATAAAATAGTTTGTGGTAAGATGAGAAAAGGAGTGAGAGGGGGAAAGGCCCAAAATTCTGAATTTAGCTAAAGTCAACTTAGTTTGACTAGAACCAAAGGGTGACAGAAGGATAGTTCCCAACATCAGATTGCTTGCAAATTCCAACCAAGGCTAGTGAGGTGCAAAGACTCCAATCTAGAATTTAAGAAGGGTATTGGGATTGCAAAAATTTGAAAATTAGCAAAGTCAACTCAGTTTGACCAAAGCACATCAGCCCATTGAAAGAGCCAGATCAACTCACTGATCCAACCCACAGACTAAGTTCAATTGAGAAAAAACCTCAGAGTGTACTCACCCACCATACAAAGCCAAACAGCATCCCAACCCAGAAGTCAACTAGCTCCAAACTCACTTGCTCCAACTCTAGCATGTTTGCCCTCCAACAATCCAGAACAATTGCATTCAAGCTCACATCTCTCAAACTTTCAAGCTACAAATCCTTAGCAAGTGTGGAAGTTAGAATGACATGCAAGTATTGAAGTTAGAGAAGGAAAGTTAGGCCTATGTAGAGAATCATTGACTTTTGCATCACATTTAGGCTTGATAAAAAAGACAAATAGAAAAAAACAAATAAAAGAATAGTTTGACTTTGAGAAGTTTAGAGGTTTGCCAAATTAGAGAAAAGTTGGAAAACCTTAGTTGTAGTGAAATTGACTTTTAAGACCATTTAGGGATTAATTTCAAAAATTAGATTATATTAGGATATTTTATAGGTTGACCTTGAAGGCCATTTAAAAGAAAAGGAAGGAGCTCAAAAGATAAAGAAAACTACAAAAAGAAGTTAAAAGAAAGAATGGGGCTTTGAAGGAAAATACTCCATTCAAAAGTATTTATGGATGTACCAAATACCACATTCAAATACAAAAACGTCAAGATGGAAGTGGAGCTAGTACAACGTGGAGAATTTATGGAATCACACAAAGACCTTGAAGGGTGATTGCAAGAAACACTTGTCCTATTTTGTGTCACACTATGTGTGCTGATCTGTTTTTTGGCCATAACTTTTGTGTTTGGGCTTCGATTGACTCAAGGTTTGTAGAGAAGGTACTCATAACTATCATAAACCTTCCATAATTTTTTCATAATTTTCAAAAATAGTTTACTATCCAAAAATAGACCCCAATTGGATGTCACACTTGGCAGTTTAGGGGTTTCTAGTACTATGGAGTACCTTTTTTTAAGGATTTTAAGATGAAATTTGGATGAGATGGTCTTCTAATAGACTTCTAGCTCTCTAGGGAAGGATTTTAAAAATAGTTAATTTTATGTGGTGTGGAGGTCTACAAAGTGAGCTCCCTTCTGCTTGTATTTTGAAACATATAAAATATTATTTTGGTGGGTTTTTTTGTGAATGACCATCTCCATAAAGTTGTTGAAAATGTACACTTTTTATGTTTTGAAAATATCTATTTTTACTATTTTTCCCTAATTAAAACATGAAGGTATATATTTTCTGGAGGTTTGGCACTTTTCAAGTTCTCCTACTTAGAGAATTTTTCTATCAATTTCCTTCGGTGGAAACCTTCATCTTAGAGGTATATACACTATTCATATTTTTCATATTTTTTTAAAATTAATTTTCTAATTTTAAAGTACTCCTGAAAAAATCAGCCAAACGCAACAAAATCGGCAGGTGTTTCTTGCAATCACCCTGAAGTCGTCATAATGGAGGTTAGCCTTTGAAAATCCCTTTTGTTTTCATTTTTTCCACATTTTCCTTTAACCGTAGAATTTAGCCATTAGTTACTAATTTAGAAAGTAATACAAATTTAGAGCTACTCAAAGTCCAATGTCATTAAAAATTAAACAAAATTAGAATTGATAAGGAATTTAGGTTTTTGAATTTTAGACTTTTGAGTAGAAGTAGAAGTAGAAAGTTAAAAGCCATAAGCAATTCCAAAGAAAAATAATTGATAAGTAAATTTTGGTGAACCGGATAACGGTCAAAACTTACTTATGATTAATTTTATCCAAGGAATAAATAGTGAAAATTGACTTTGATAAACTAGTGAAGGTAAAAGGATAAACCCAAAAGAATTTGACCATTTAGATTATAAATAAAAAGTTTAACCCCTAAGCGCTCAAGCGACCATTTTCTGGTCGTTGCCTAACTTCGGGCAGAATTTTCGAGCAAAAAAAAAAACTTTTTTCAAATTTTTTTTTTTTTCAGTTTTGAAAAAATTGGGTTTTCTTTCAACATTGATATTCAAAACTAAGATTAGTACGGTCAAACAAAAGTTATAGCAAAAAAAAGGAGAAATAGTACAAAGTGTCTAAAATTGCTTAGTGTTGAAAAACTTACTATTTGGGGGAATTATTGATGCTCTCATTAGTAAATATTTTTTTATTTTTTACAAGTCAATAAAAACCATAATTTTGACCAATCAAAAAAAATTTCAAATCATAAAAATAGAAATTGTATTTTTGGTGAATTTTTGAAGTTATATCTTCAAAATTCATTTGAAGAGAATCTATAAATATTTTTTAAATTTTGATCATATGTATACTTTCTACTTTTTGTGCTTTACATTATCTTCTTTGATGCTAACTTCAAAAAAGTTGTAAAGCTTATATTTTATAACACATTTGTATTTTGTCTTAATCCCTTGGGCTTTTAGAGGTTGAATATTTTGCATTTTTCTATAAATCAATAAAAAACACAATTTTGACCAATCAAAAAAAATTTCAAATCCTAAAAATAGAAATTGTATTTTTGGTGAATTTTTGAAGTTATATCTTCAAAATTCATTTAAAAATAATCTAAAAACATTTTTTTTACTTTGACTGTATGGATACTTTCTACTTGTTGTGCTTTACATTATCTTCTTTGATACTAACTTCAGAAAAGTTGTAATTCTTATATTTTATAGCACATTTGTGTTTTGTCCTAACCCCTTGGGCTTTTAGGGGTTAACAAGGTAAAATTTGGATGAACCGGTCAACGATCAAAATTTACTGAAAAAATTCACATTTATTCAAAGTCAAAGATTGAAGTTTACTTTTGAAAGGATTAAATCATTCCTATTGAGATAAAATTCAAATTAACTATTTAGGTATCAAGTCAAAGTAGTTAAAACAATATGTTAATTAGACTACAAGATAACCAAAGAACAAGTTAGGGATAGAATCCTATAAAGATATCTTAGAACATATTAAACTTGAAAACGCTTTGAATTTGATCAACCAACGAAGAAGTTAGAATATAATGAAATTTTAGCTAAAAACTTTGCTCATTTGGATAAAAGTCAAATAGGATTGACCAAAGCAAGTAGAACTTAAAAACTCCTATAGACATTAAAAATAGAAAATAATTAAAAAATACCCATCCAATTTCAATAGTTAGAACATCCACAATCAACGAATGAAGCTTAAAAGTTAAACACCCAAACTTCATCCGCAATTATACGACAAGAAGTTGATTAACTATAGATTTCTTTAACAAGTTGGAAGAAACAAAACGAGCTCTTCAAATTTAGTCCAATTTGTTTGACCTTGTTCATCATTTAGCAACGCTTAGTCAGGATTGTGGTGGCCAAAACTGGCTAACTTTTAAGTGCAAGGTTATTTTAACTCAACACTTATAAGTGGACCAATTAGGAGTAGGAATTTAGAAAGATCCATTGCTTGGAAGGCGTAATTGGATTACATGTAGGTTAAACATCCACTAGAGATTGTTCGCAAAACTAGTAGAACCCTGTTGTGTACACTATATTCTAAAGGTGGGAATAAAGCGCTCCCACGGTGCCGCAATGGCATATCCGAGCAATGCAGCGCGGCCATTTGACAACTCTCCTATGTTGTTGTCCTTGTGGTCATCCATGTTTATAATCAATTTGCAAAATCAATCTACTCCACAATTCCTCCACCTGTCGTCGCCAACACTACAAACTCTCACACTCCAAACTTCCCCCCATGCGTCTCATGGAACAATACAACCTTCCCTCCCCAATACAAACCCCTTCCAAAAGTTCAACAAACATTCCACAAACCCAAACCAACCCTTGTCAATCAAACTCAGAAATAGAAACCTTGCAATTCAAGCTCTAAAACTATAGAAATTCTTGCACAACCAACCTCCAAAATATCGATTCCTCGAACTCCGCAAACAATCCCACTCGATGTACCGTGCGCACCAATTCTTCTCTCCACAAATGCCTCCCTACATGTCAAAACATGGCGCAAACAAACCCTCGACAATGAACCCAAGTTCTTTCCACCATTTTGAACAATCAATTAGCTGCAATTGATTGCTTAAGAAAGTGAGAGATTCAAGTGATGTGGATGCTTACAAATCATCCAGAATTTTGATTCCTACCATGATGCTCGTCACCAGTAATGGGTGCACATTTAGCGATGTCATTAGCAAATCCAACTGCATATGCGTAAACCAATCCAGAAACACATATCCCACCACAAAGTACAACGGACTGCAATTCATATATTTAAAGATATACGAATACTTTGCAATACTAATAAAATGTCTGAAGGAATAAAATGCACTATATCCACCCTAACCACTCTTCTAAAATTAACCACAATAAACAATCAAAACCATACAAAAAAATAAGACCAGACTAGTCCTGGCCAATATCAACAGTGAGTATGTACATTATGAGCTCAAAATTTCCATTAAAAAAGTCCATGAGCATTTGAATCCTAAAATCTCTACAACTTCAACCATAAGCCCTGATGTAACCCTGATGAAATCCTAGTTCTTGAATTCTTGTTTGAAAGCTAAATTCCTAATATAACCCTACCAAGCCTACTAGTATACTCTAAATTTTGTAAGGAAGAAAGGATTGAGGCGGTTTTATTCAAAAGCCTCCACAACTTCCTTTGGTGAAACAAAAAACAAGTCTCCAAACATCTCAAGCACATGTGGAATTTGAAAGCTTCTATTCTTGGAAAGACTTAATGACACATTTAAGTAGGTAGTTTGATGGGCACTAGTCACAAAGACCATAGTAGACAAACCTTTGAACATTCTCATTCACTCCAAAACATGAAGAGTAATAAGGATGGACTTCCCCAATTTAATCTCCATGGAGTGGTAGCTTGAAGCTACAAAATTTATAGCTTGGGGGGATATCTAGCCATGTTCTTTTAAAAGAGTTGTCACCATCCACCAAGTACCTAGGATTTTGAGTAGTTGTATAAAATGTAGCTCACTATAAGAAACTTGTGTTTTAGATGACGGATTTTAGGTGACATCCATTGTAGTACCTTGTGTTTTTATATTCAAACTAATGTCCGCCATAATATGTTGATATTATGGCGGACATTGGTTTGGACATAAAAACTCAAGGTACTACAATGGATGTTACCTAAAATCCATCATATGAAACACAAGTTTCTTATAGTGGCTATGCACTTATCAAAAAATGTACGTCTACAAATCTACAAATTTTCTTCAAATATCACCTCCATGTGCTTCATCCGTAATTCAAGAGTGGCAAATCCACTTGTATATACCTCGAATTGTTTTCTTAAAGCCTCTTGGTTTTCAATGAGCTTTGTAATTTGACTTCTACCAACCTCCATCTCCACCAACGTTGAGTTTTGGCTACAAAACTACATCTCTTTAGATCCCAAAGATCGCAAAATCATTGACTGGTTGTTCTCCAAGAGCACTCAACGAACTTCAATATTAATTGCTTTGACAATAGTGCCTTCTCCCTTGCTGAAACATCCAATCCAATGTTTGGGCTTCAATGCATTTGGCTGCTTTGAAGGGTTCTTTAACCCTTCAACAATGCAGAGGACGTTCAACATCCGATGGATGACAAAAATATCATCTGTAGAGTATCCCAAGACCGTTTTTCATCCTCTTTTTTTTCCAACGCGATCGTGCAGGTGTGTTGCATCGTACAAAGCGAAAAATAGCGCGGTGGACTTCTTCTATATTTTTAGGTGTCCTAGTTCTGCAGAGGAGCATCTATAGATTCATGTATACGGTCTTTAGGTCCATGCTGCCCTCCTTTCAATTTATAATGAGGGCAGCATAGGCTGGCCCCTTCCGCAATAGTGCAAAAGCATATTTTTCAGCGTGGGCACACAAAAAAAAAATGGGCAGTTTCCATGTCTACAACGGCTGAACTTGGCAGTTGCCATGCTACGATCTGTTCACGGCCGTCTTAAAGAGCCAAATTCCTTCAAAACACAACTAATCACCTTTAGTTTCAATAAATGCGAAGTCGGCCATCTAAATTTGCAATGTCTACTTCTTGCACTAAGTTCTGCAAACCACATTCATGATTTCTACAACCTTCTACGAGATAGTGTTGCTTCTCTCCCACATCGACTCTTCACTACTCCTTACTGTCCCACCAACATGTTACGTATGAGAATCATAAAGCTAGATCTACCTCTTCCTCCTCCTAGTCCTCCTTGGTGTATCAGTGATGCCACTGAAATCATCGAGTACTTGGTACATAAGCAGAAAGCTGAACCCTAGCAAGTACAACATATCATTGGATGTCTCAGTGAGAGTTACCTCTTGAATTTGCCGAAACTTCAAATTGACAAACACGATCAAAGTGACACTAGTCCTAAACGTCTTTGATGGTTATTCTATACTTGGATAGCTCGATTTTTAGGCTGGACCAAGAGAAGAGAAGAGGGAGATGAAGACGGATTTCACCTAAAGTCTACCGAGTGATTTGAGAGGTTGTTTATTTTTTTCCCAAGTTAGAGCAGCCACCTACAACATCACTTCATTCCCCAACGTTGTTTGATACCGCAGCTACACACAACAGAGGTGAATCATCAACTTCCATATGCACAAGTGTTGACATTAGCACTTTCCAAGAAATACACAATATAGACCAGTGGACTATGCACTTCCTGCAGGAGGGTGACATTGACAGCAACGGGTTCATCATAGAAGAGCAATTCAAAAACAAGAATAAATGGGTCAAGGTATGTTCATGAACCTCACTTACCTTTCATTCCACTTCATGTGTTTGCTGTCAGAAAGCACATCTTGAAGTGAAATTAGAAGTACATTCAAACATGTAATTGGAGCATCATAGTTTTCAGCAAGGTAGACACGTCAATGTCTTGCAGTTACCATGGCACTGAAATTAGTCTTATTCAAAAACATCAACATCACATATTTCAGAATAATTCAGCAGATTCACAGCTTCGTGCTTGAATTAGCGAAGTTTACCTCTTGGTTCTCCACATTTGTAATTGCGTATCCAACTGAAGAAGCCCAAGCAGAATGCTCCTCAACAAATAAGAAAATAAAAATGAATTTTTATAGATTCTATTATTTATAGAAAAAATTCTAAGCACACTATAGAAGAACTTTTGTTCCTATATTACTTAGAAGCCTCATGTACGACACATTGCATCACATAGAAGAATAACGTAAGAGAGTACAACACTTTTTGCTCACTTCTCCTGCCTCTCTTTCTCTGTTATGGTCTGCATTTGTGAATTTGTGAAACCACAAATCTTGCCTCCATTTCAAATGAATATTCTTACTGACATAAAATCAAACATGTAGACAGATCTGAATTCACCAAACTCTACACACAATAAGCACAGAATCCTCAAGAACTCAAAGAAAGCAAACCACTTGACCAGTCCAAGTCTTCCGTGTTGCAAAATAAACCATGATAGAATGATGATGTCGACCACTGAGGCGACAGAATACACATGTACCCTAAGTTTGCTACCAAATGAACAGTTCAATGAAGTGCTCAATACCTTGAACTTCAACTTCACAGTTCTTCGTTGTCGGCATCAGTAACCTTTAATTGTCATTGCTTACTAACACATGTTAGTTTCACCTTCCTTTGAAATATTATAACCTCTAGAAGACCCTTCTCAAGCTCTTCAGAAGAAGATTTGCACATTCTCATTGCGAGCTCCTACAAGTCGATCCTGCTAATGTAGTAACCATGACAACATCACTTTCAGAGTCCCCTCGAATCTACACCAATCGATCAGCTCAAGTGCCCTCCACGAAGCACATGCTCCTAGTGTGAATGCACAAAGAAGACCTAACTGCCCCCCCCCTGTCCCATTGCAACACAATGCACCAATTTCATCGTCCACAGTAGTACGCAAGAGAAGGAAGAAGAACACCACCGACGATCACGGAGTTTCCCTTTCATAGGCTCAAAGTACGCAGCTACAACAATTCGTATTATATTTGTACCTGTGAGACTAGTATATAGAACTTATAACCTGAAACGAGGCAATAATCTATAGGCAATGAAATGTATCCAATAAGATTAGGCAGAATAGGAAACATAGTCATTATACTTTGTACAGTGTTGTTTTACTACGCAGTGCTCAGTTGAAATAAATCACGCGTGTTCTTCATCCCATTCCCTCAGTGCGTTCCATTGGTATTTGAGAGAATAATCGTTGCAACCATATTAGAACATGCTCGATTCCCTCCGGAGTGTCAACATTTCAAAATCTGCAATGAAGACAAAGTTTCAACTTAAACTGTCATCCTAAATTCTAACTACGACTCACATTACTCCAAATTGTAATTTTCCTTGTGCATGCGTCTATGCTTATTCCTAATAAAATCTTGACATTCCAACGTTGCACACTTCTTTCAATGGTTTCCACTGTCTCCTTATTCGTCTTAGGTTTTCGATTCAATTACCTAGAGTGCACAAGATCATATGAGGCATCAACTAACATGGGAAATATGGCAGATACCGTGACCAGCTGTTCTTGCGCCTAATTTCTGCACTCCACAACAACTTCGTTCTTTCTCAGTGAGCGCGTGTCCAAGGTCTCTTCCACTAATGTTGGACGTTGTCTTGCAACAGTTGGACCCTAATGTCAGACGCGCAAGAAGATCTCGCCGCAAATATGTTCGATGTACTAAAGATGCGTCAAAACCTTCTCCTGTTGTCAAAATTCAAATGGAACTCTTAAAACACAATGAAGGTGAAGACATTGAACCTTCCATTGAAGCGTGGACATTGGGGCACGTCATTAAGGAGTTCATCGACCCTTCTTCACAGGAAAAAAAAGTAACGGTGAGGTTTGCGGATGGCATTGAAAGTGAGGTTCATTAGGGAGCCCTCTAATTTCCAAATCGCAAGCTACGACTGAGAACAAAAACAGATAAGTGCAACAACATCGAACGACAGATTAAACCCTTGGAGAAAGAGAAATCTACAGCAGCCAATGTTCTTCGAGATCCAACGTCTAATTGGATCTACTCATTAGACGATTCAAGCAACAATGGAGAGAAACAATTCTTTGATATAGGTGGTTTCATGACGGACACAGACCTCGGTAGTTCATGTGGTGAAGATGAGCTTCTTCTTACCGACGGAAGCTACTCTGACAAAGACGGCCAAGTACCTCCCGATCGTTTTCCCTCTTGCGATGTGGGACCTTCGTTGATGCAATATTCCGAAGAGGAATTAGGGCTCCATACGCAGCCGGCTACAGTACCTCACCTCACAGAAAGCAATGCTCTTGTCTTGGACCACGACAACGCAAGACCTTTGGCATAGAAGGCTTCAGATTTGAACAGTCGATTACTTAGGGGGAAAGAAAGTGCACGCCAATCCGAAATTTCAACGTCTAGAAGGAGAGGTTTTGAACATGACAATGACTACTACGAAGAGAACGACGAAGCGACTTCGTTGTCTCACTTACTTTCATCCCTGACGATGCAACTCCCGTCTATCCTGCAACTGAAAAGATGAGCACGAGGTAGTCATCTTTTAAGAGAACGCAACTCCGGAAATGAGTTACAGAAGAAAAAGAAAAACCACGTTGTTGTTGGTCCCTCGGCATACAACATAGGTAACTCATTTGTGATGGATTCAGTAGGCCCCTCTAAAGAAGATGATTTGAATGTTGATCCTATGATTGCTGAGTACTAAGAATTGGTTGCCCGGTGTGAAATATTATGCAAACCCTCTGCTACCCTTTTTAGGACCAGAACCAGGGTGTACAATTTCATATGCAGAGCTGCCCACATGCCTTCCTATTTTTGAGAAGTTTTAAACTCCGGGAACTCTCACAAAAATTATAATGGAGACTGACCGCTATGCCTCTATAGTAGTGGATGAACAAACGGGCCAAACCAATGGTGGTTTGGAGTGGAATCCACTACTGTACCATGAATTTTGAGCATATTTGGGAGTATTATTGTTCATAGGATTGAAGCATTTGCCTCATTAAAGGTGTTTTTGGTCGAAAGAAGAGCCACTATTCCATTGTCCTATGATATCAAGTTTGTTCACTCGAGATAGATTTGAAAGTATAAGATGATGCTTGCATGTGGCAAAAGTGGCAACAACTGAGGCAAATAAAATAAGAAAGGTGTGATGGCTACATGAAGCCATCCGGGTAAGATGTGAGAAGTTATGGAACCCTCATCAACAATTGACTGTTGATGAGTCAACGGTCAATTACAAAGGCCAATATTGTCCTATACCCCAATATATGCCTGTAAAGCCATCAATGTCGTTTTGACATAAAGATTTGGACTTTGGTGGATGTTGTCCTCAAGTATATGTGGACTTTCAGGCTTTATTGTGGAAAATCCGTGGAATGCAAAGTTCAAAGTAAACATTCATTGTAGGACATGAATGTGGAATGCGGATTAGAAAAAGGAAAAGGAGCTGGATTGCAAGGGACACAAGTGGTCTTAGATATCACACATGCATTGCAAGGGCGAGGGCACATTGTCACCACATATAGTTTTTTCACATCGATGCCTTTATTTCTTCAATTATTAGATCGAGGGACAATGGCAACAGGTACATTGAAGTCCAATCAAAAGTATGTGCCAAAAGAAATGTGGGATAAAAGCATAACTAAAAAAAAGGAGTTGGGGTGGATGGATTCCCGGATGCATATATCCTGCAGAATTTGTTGTGTTGTTTAGAAGGACAAGGTGCTTATACTACTATTATCTACACATGCAGAGGCTTATTCATGTGATGGAAAACATGACATTGTGCATAGGAAGGTCAAAGGACCGAAAGTACAAGTGCCAACAGGGTCCATGCATTTACAGTATCAAAGGAATGTGAGGGGAGTCGACAGTGCTGATCAATTAAGGGGGTACTATAGCACCTTGACTGGAAATCACAAATGGTGGCACCGTTTGTTTCATTTTCTTTTGGATACCACAATTGTAAATTCATGGATTCTACATAGCGACCTCAGTTTCAAATTCTTGAAAGACCCCATGACTCATATGACATTCCAGAAGCAGTTGGCAAAAGAATTAACATTGAAATGGCCAAGTAGAGTACAAGGATTTTCAAAATTTGCACCCAATTTTTGTAGCACTGATGGAGCATGGTCTATGGATAATAAGAGGAGGCTCTGTAAATTTGTAAGAAGAAAACTGCCTACATTTGTCTAGGTTACAATGGATTTTACATATGTGATGTCCCTTGCTATTGGTCATGTCATTGGTCTTAGATAGTTAGATAGTATGGTCATTGTGGTCGACTCTAGTAATAGTTTCGTGTAGAATTTTATTTCATGTAAGCTACGTTTGCAATTCCATAAGTAAAGTTGCCCACACTTCTTGCTTTCTCCATTGTTCTATGTGGATAGTGAATTTTAGTTGGTATAGACTTTGAAGAGTGGTATTCTATGGACAAGGACATGTTGTACTTGTTCTAATCCTTTGTACTAAACGATATCAACTAATGAAAAACATCATGAATTACAATGTGTATAAGAAAGAGTGCTTGCAACAAGGCTTTCGTTTTAGTTGTTGAAGTTGTCATTTATGGTAAAGAACTAGAAAGGAAATAGCACTCTTGAGGTGACATAGAAGTTAGAAGGTAGACTGTTGAACTCAAATTCTAAGTGAGGTAGGAGGCTCCAGAAGCAATCACTCCTTGAAATGTACCTTGTTTGTACATGATGCTTTTTTTATCTTCAAAATAATGCACAAACAATGTACGTCTGAAGGGGTGGATGATTTTTGAGTCTTATGGTATATTGACTGTAGGAATTCTTAACTAATTCCCAAACTCCAAAAATAATGAAGCAACTTGGGTTGAATTCCTACTATACTTGTCTTCTAAGTAAAATTCATTGAAAAGTAATTTAAGTGATCTCATCTCCCCCAAATTCAATAGTGGACCTTATAAGGTGAATTGGTGGACCTTCTACCTTATAGAAAACCATTGTTCGGCATCTACGTGTGTGGTTTTCATATTTCTCTAATAATTAAAACATTCTGATAATTGCAAATTAAAATATTTATGAGTGAACTATTGTTTGAAAATGGTAGAGTAAACCATATCCAAAGAGTCTAGGTATTCTAGATATGATTTGCTACAGTGCATGGCATAGCAAACATTTTTTGAGCTTCAATGACAAAAATTACAAGCACTTCAAAAACTATAGGAATTTTATCACTTGAATTGAAATTACTTGAAATTTTGAAAGAAAAGAAGTGCACAGAAACCGAAGCCAATCTATGCATTCTCCTAAATTCGCTCACGTAGATAACTATTTCTTCATACACTCTTTATTTTTGTCATAGTATTGAGCAACATGTGCCACGAATTTCTAATTCCAAGTTTGAAAGAAATAAAAAAAACAATGAAGCCTACAGGAGAAATACATCCGTCAATTGCTTTGCTAGTGGACATACTCTAGTTATGGATGGTTTAAATTCAAATACCTGATGGAAGAAGGATACTTGAAGAACATTTTGTGCCTCTAAAACCATTGACCTTCTAAAATGTACATTGCTTATACATGATGTTTTTTTAATTTTATGTAAAATGTTCTAACATTTTACATTTGAAGAAATGAGCTATTTACATTCCTATGCCATTTCAACTTCCTGAAATGAACCCTAACTTTCTATAATTCCAAAAAATGTGAGTTCCGTAGGATACCAATTATATTCAACTTTCAAAAACAATTTGCTGAAAAATAATTCAGAAAATTCTACTTTCCCAAATTCCAGTTTTACCTCCAAACAAGAAAATAATCTGATTGCAACCCTCAAAGGTCATATATATATATGTATATATATATATATATATTTTTTTTATTTTTTATTTTTTTATTTTATTTATTTATTTATTTATTTTAAGTTAATTAATTTATTAATTAATTTATTTATTAATTTATTTATTTTTAAATTTTAATTTTTAAATTAATTTTTAAAAAAAGAATAAACCTTCAACAATAACTTAGCCTTTAAGTGGTCATCCCTGCCACCATGTGGAAGCCCTCAATAGTGGTAGGTTGACACGGCTGTTAGTACTGTTGCAAATCATTTGCTAGGCTACCCAACTCCACTTTTTCTTTTCCTCTACTCGCTCATCATAAAAACTGTTCCTCATGCGGTCTGGTGTTACGGTCTCAAGTCCCTACTGTCGGGCAGCTTCCACAGATACTAGTCCAACGTTCAAGGGTTAAGTTCAATTTTCCATTGACCTTACGCTTCTTTAGAGTTGTATTCTCTATCTCCATCCTTTTATATAATACAAAGACAAAAAAGAATTAATTTTTTTAAAAATAAAACGTTATCTTATTGCAAATGCAGACACTATGTAAAAATATGTACACCTATATACTTCAAGTAGATTTTGACAATTGTAATGTAACAAATAAGATGACGTCATTTGAGATGGCGTCAAGGTGACGCCTTCTCTTTGTTGTTACAAGCAACTATAGAGAGAAGGATTCACTCAAGAGTTTATCACATTTGATTTAAATTTTCTTTGTTTTTCATTTAAATTATACTATATCGAATTGGAGAGGGTTTTTTTAGTCACAAGATGAAGAATCTCAACCGGAGCGTGAGTTTGAATTTTCTTTATCACAACTGCTGAATCAGCTACGACTACCACTAGGTTCTTCATTGCTACATAAGCGGTCAGAAGACGAAGTTGAACCATCGTGACCACCAAAACAACCTCATGTAGAGAATTGATGGCACGACAATCTTCAACATGATGCTCGAGCATTGGTGATTTTGTTGCAGGTTGGATGCGTTAAGTTTGACAGCCGTGAAGTTACATTCGAAGGATGTTTTGAAGGTTTAAATGACGAGCAGTATTATGACATGATGAGACCTATTGAAGGGAGTCATAGTTACGAATGATGGTTAGAAGGGCCATTCAACCCTTTAATTAAGGCAGATCGTGCCGATTATGTTGCTACTATCGTCAAATGCATCCTCATGATCTTACAAATGGAGTGATATTTTGATTGGACCTCTAGTTTTTACCTCTAATAGATGTATGTTGAGTTTTAGTTCTTCATTCTATATTTGGAGTAATTTTCTATAATAATTTTGTATTTGTAAAGTAGTTGAAGGAAAATATTCAAATTGTTTGTCTTCTAGGTGAACTTGAAGTGAATTTCTTACAAAGATAAAGATAAGGAAATAGTTGTAGGGTCAAATAAATGCTCAATTATTGTTATAAGAGTTTGGAAAGTAAGTTAGGGGCTGACCCCACTTGTTTATGTGGTTAGAGTGAAGATAGGGTGGAGAGAAAAGTAGGTACTATTCATCTTTTCTCTCGTTGTGAATTTAAGAGGAACCCAAATGTTTTGAACCCATTGTATTGTGAGTTTGAAGAAGTTTGAAATGAAAATTGAAGGACTTTTGTATCATGATGTGCAGTTTTAAAATTAATCTCACTTGTTTGATTCGGAGTTGTGAGTTGAGAATTGTGCTTGTTTGAGTGGAGGGAGATTTACTGCCTTTCATGAAAGAGGGTTGAGACTTCGACCGGCCATAGAAGACGGAAAGTTTCTTGGTTTGCAATGAAATTTAAAGAGAACGTAGAAAATTGAGTTATCTTTCTAGAAAAATATTATTCATTCTATTTGGAACTTGTATGAGTGAGTTGTGAGTGTAGAAGTGAAAGAGGGTCTGCTGCGTTTCTTTTCTTAAAGCCGAAACTTTTGATGACCATAGAAGTTGGAAAGAGTTTTAGAATCACTTGAAATTTGAAGGAGAAGTAGAAGTTTGTGTTAGCTTTCTAAAATATTATCAATTAACTCATTTGAATCTATGAAGCAACGGTCGCACTCTCCCAAAGTTCAGCTTGGGAATTGGAGTTGCAATTGGAGGAGTTTTAAAGATTTGTGTGTTTGTGTGTGTGGCTTGTGGCTTTGTAATCTTTGTTGTTGTGGATAGTTTGGATAAAACCAACGCTAGCCTCATTTTATATCGTAGGCGATGAAGTGGAGTTAATTGTCCACATGGTCGAATCCGAGTGATGAACTAAGGTTAATGGCCTACATGGTCGAGACTTGCTTGTTCTCACGGTGAAGCTTGTTTCTTAAAGCTGGTTACTAGGAGTTTGAAAGTTTAGGAGTCAATCTTTTGAACAGCTCATCTCATACTCTAGCCATCCCATTTTACCCGTCTAAGGACTTGTTTTTTTTATCACATACCCTTATTCTTGGTCCTTTAGAACCCACGCAAGATAGGCCAACAGAAGACCAAGTGAAGATTCAAGTGAAAAATCAAGGAAAGATTCGAGTTTCAAGACATTCATGTTGATATTCAACAACTTGCAGTCAGACACCTCGTGTGTTTCCTAAGCGTGTTCCTCTCAACACAACAATGTAAAGGATAGAAAACGTAAAAGCTACAAATAAAACTTTATACCTCTGTAGCCAATAATACCCGATTATAAACAACTCCCTCCTCGAAATCCCGCTTCAAATCCTTTGTTGCTACTCAATTGTCTATTGAAGCAAAAACCTCCAAAAATCACACCGCAAGATCTTAGCACAAAACTACGCAATATGACATCTCACTGAATGTCATATTCCTACAACTCAAAAACCACTCTCAAAATTGCACATTACAAAAATCAACCAAACCAATCTTAGTAACAAAAAAAACACTCCTACTAGAAACCCCAATTCCCACAATGCAGGTAGCATGATCAAAATCCAGATCTGGAAGCCAAAATCATAAGCCCCGTTTATCGACACCCTCTCCTACTAACTTTCACCTCAATCTAGAAAGTTCTCCGAGGACTGCTCAGAACCCAAACATGAAGACCTAGCTAGTTCTGTGAATGTTTACTATTGGGATGAAACATCTTCGAGACAAAGCGCACTGTCAATGGCTTGTTCAAGTAATCTTCAATAAATTGCAACATCAACTTGAACGTCCCTACCATTAGCAAACCAACATAGTAACATCTCATATTTATGGATTCAAAACATAGCTATTGAGCTGTGCTAGATTGTTAAGTAACTACTTCTACCACAGTTGAAATGTGACAAATAGTCACTCCTTCCCATAACAACACAAGTCCTAAACCTCGCCAGATCAAATGTTAAACCAATTGCAGCCTCATGAACGAACCACCGATAACAATTCGGGGAAATACAAATGAAAAATGCAATTATAGAGTTGTATGATATTCATTGAGTTAAATTAGTATCGAAGTTATGGAATGCATTATTACATCTTCAAAAGGCCTCTTTTATAACATTCGGTAGTATTAGTTTACACTCCTTTTAATATCATAATAATTTTTTTTTTTAATTTTGAGAGAAATGGAGGATACAATCGAGGGATTTTCAAATTTGACTACACGGTCATAGGTTTGGTCTTTAAGGGGTTAAGAAGGGCGGTAATATGTACCTTCACGTCTTGGTCCACCCTATCTTCTTGGTAGGCCTTTTCCCGGTAGGCCCTCGGCGATGGGGAAAGACGTTGTTATCATCGAAGTTGCTCCAATATGAGACACGTGTCACCCGAACTCGCTGGACAACGAATTGCAAAAAGCCATTTGGCAGCTCATCATTTACTCCCTTCATTTACTCCTCCTCAAAGATTCCACCTTTCCCACACTTGCCAGGGTGAACTGACCCCCTCGTTCGTCCACTTGGAAAAATACTGAAATTTTCTCATGAACTTTTTTGCAAATTTTCCTAGCTAGCAGAGTAGATAATAAGTTATAGTTACGGTGGAAGCACCCAAAACCGTCCAAATAAGGAATTCAGCATAGTTGGAGGGAGGTTTTCTTAAAACTAATATTTTTCTAGTATTAGCAAGTGAAAATCATGAATATTCAAAAAAAGAAATAGAATTTTTGAACATTGTATGTAATTTCTATGTTTTTTTGAAGTGATGGCTCCCTGGACCACTAAAAGTGTGCAATAGGTGCACCCAAAAATGAATCCTGCAAAAATCAACACTCAGCCAACCAAATTTTCCTATGAGTCCTTCAATTGTGTCAACAAATTACAATGATACATGTGGCAAATACATTAACTATACTCTAGGGACATATTTGAGTGACTCTACAATCCGTTGCAAGGTGCATGGACGGAAATGGGTGTTTCTCCCTTATTTGGAACCACACTGGTCCTCCTTTGTGCTTGCTTTTTTAGTTTCTTCTTTGTTTTGGTTTTCTCCTGTTTTTGCTCTTATCTCCTCATTGTCCTGTATTCAGGCTTGGCTGTTGTTTTGGTGTGTATTGTTTTTTTAATGCAATGGGTTTCCTCCAATAGTTAAATAAATAAATAAATTTTGAAAATTTTGAATTCATATTTGCAATCAGAGGCCCCGAATACTTTTAACCCTAGAAGAACGGACTTGTAGCTGTAGAAATCATGAATTTTGATACCATGTAACATCATCTACTTTGAAAGAGCCAAATATGCTCATTGAAAGTCAAAGTACTGTAGAAGATCTTTTGTTTCCACCCCTAATATCAAGGATGAAAAGTTGTACTTCTGTCTTGGAAGGAAAGATTCTTTGTCATTCAAAGGATGCCAAACAGCCATGGCAGTGTTCAAGAGTTAAAAGTGATGTGCAAGGTAAATTACTTGGGCCCAAAATAGGGGACTTTTAGTTTTACTTGCACCCTTGGAATGACTTGGTGTGGCCGAATGAGGGGACTAATTCACTCCAACTTGAATTAATTAGAAGAGGTTAACTAGGTAAATTAATTTAGCACAAAGTAGGGGGCTCTTTTTTGTACTTGCACTCGTAGAATGATTTGGAGTAGCTGATTGAGGGGGCTAATTCACCTTGAACTTACACTTTGATGATTTTAATTCATTTATTTTGTTCAATGCAAAAAGTGATCTATGTGAAAAGTGATTAAGTTAGGCTAAGTTGTCAAGCATGGTTTGAAGTTTGGAACATGCAAATTTGAACAAAATTTCCATTCATTTGACCATTAAATGTTTTTGACTATATTTCCACCAATAATGCTAGCATGTAAGTATGAAAATGCAAGCATGTGAGCCTTGAGTATGTAAATAAGTAGATATACAACAACCATCACTAGTAACTATAACATACACACTTATAATAAAAGGTATATATAGTATAGTTGTATTATAGTTATAGAAAGTTTCTATACCATAGACATTTATATCATAAATATATAGTCTTTTAGACTCATTGATAGGCTCACATAGTAGCACCCCTCAATTGCAAGATATCTTACAAAATTTCTACTACATGGATTGCAAGATAATAAAGTAGGGGGGTGTAATTGCAACCCTGTCTCTAAAAGCAATATGGTAGATTTTGCCTCTAATATGTACCAAAAGTGTACATTTCAGGAGGGGTTCGCTTTTAGAAACCACCGTGTTTTCAACTTCAAAAATTCATAACTAATTCCATGAAGGTCCAAAAAATATGAAACGACTTGGGTTAGATGCCAATTCCATTTTTCTTACCACGAAAATTTACTAAAAATTGTTTGAAGGAGTTTAGCTTCCCCAAAATGCAAATCAGCTGGTAAAAGGTTGCTTTTACAGCCCCGTACCTTAATTGAATGGTGAGTTTGACTAAAATTACAAGGAATCTTCACTAAATGTAAATTTTTTTAATTACTCTAATTCTAATATTTTGTTATCCCATGCCCTTCTAATGATGTATACTAATTTGAAGGTGATAACCTCTAAATTAACCAGGACCTCTGGATAGCAAATAAGGGGATTTGGAGTGGGAAACTTCTCAATTTGTAGCCCCCTTGTATTCGGTGTAAATTAGATCTTAGGCTCTTGAACATTGACATAAACATTTACATATTAAAGAAACTTTTCAAATTGCCTTCATAAAATTAAATTTTAGCAATTGACTTGCAAATCATTCCTTCAAGTATGGTAGTAGAAACATGGTAAGGTTGAACTACCTATCACGGATAACTTAAACATTTCAACATGAAAATGTGTGAAATTCATAGTGAAATTGAGTTTAGAGTGTGAAAACATAAGGGATGAGGAACAATGAAAAAAATCCTCAAAAATGAATATTGTATTCAATATAAATGCAAATTCTTCATGAGGATCCATTCTAATTTCATAAATTCACCTGTAACGGTTAGCTATGCATGGCACTTCTCCATAAGCAATAAAGGAAGAGAGATGATTGGACAAGAAGGTACAAACAAAAAATCTTTTTTAGTAAATAGTGCATTCAAGTGTTGTCCATAATAGGTCAACCTATGAAGCCATTAAAGGGAAGTTGTTCAAAATAGGTACTTCCATTTTCCATTTCCAACTACAATAGTAACAATTACTACACCACCTATGAACTAAAATGACTTACTAGCTTTTACTATTAGAAATTATAACTACATGTCCAATATTTCAAAAATTAGCAACTTCTACAAATCTCATTCTTCTTTCATTGAAAATTCATCCTTAGATGGTAGCAATGAATATTGATATAGTGTAGAATGTCAAGAAATTAGAGAAGAGCAAACTAATTTCACTATTCAATGTAAGTTAGATTATTTTCACCAGAACCCAGAGATCCAACACAACTCTTAGAGCATCCCCATGCCACAGCCTTCAAACAGGGGCGTTAAATGAGTTTTGACATGGGGTCATGGTTGGTGAAAGTGCTTCATGCCCCATGCCAACACTCCAAACAGACTCACTAAACACATCCCCCAAGTAAAAAAACTACCTGTCAGGCCAAGTGTTGGGCCTCCACACTCCCAATGGCTGAAAATTGTGTGAAAGTGTGCCAGATTGAAGAAATCAAGAGTTAGTGAGCCACATTGAAGAAACACAACAATACAGTGTGGTTGTTACTTTGAAGTTTCTGCTGGGTAAATATTTGCTTTGAAGTGCCTGGCATGGGGCAGTTCACATGGCAAACACTCCATATAATGAATTTGGAGCCCTTTGAAGAGCAGGCATGGGGATGCTCTTACAGGGATCTTGCCTCAGGAGCCTGCTTCTGATCAATTCCACAGACTGGGACCAACCTTAAACTTAAGTTTCATTTGCTTCAAAGAAACAAAAAACAAAAACAAAACTCGTAATTGAATGTGCAATTAAACCTCACTGGCCAGACTGCACCTGCAGTCAGATGGTGAAATGCAAAATCACCGACATGGAATTGATGTTGCTCATTAAAATGCTCTGCAAGCCAGTGACAATTTCGACGTAAAGTTCAGTTGGTTTTGCATTGGCATTGTAACTTATTGTGAAAGATATCCACTTCTTTAAATTGCGTAAACCAACTTCATAGTTTGATGTGTAATTGGTTGAATTGAACTCAGTTTATATATCATTTGAATGTGAGGCTGGAGCTGCCTGATCAACAGCATTGGAAGAGAAGAATCCAGTTTTCTTTCTGTGCACAATCTTGTCTGTGCCAGACTTTCTTTAAAAAAAATTGGGTTTTCATTGATCAACAGTGTAAAAGGGTGAGGTTTTAACTCATTAAGGACTAGGTCAATGACTACAAATGAATATCTAGCTCAAAATGACATATTTTCATCAGTAGCTGAAGTGACTATTAATGAAAACTTATCATTTTCAACCATAATCATCAACTAGTCATAGAACTGGTCTTTAATGGGTTAAACTGCAATCAAAAGAGTGCCATGTTTGAATTTTGGATAATCTGCAGCTACTATTCACCTATGAATGTGCAAAGTAATCCCATGTTGACAGGCTCTTTTTCCAAGCTCTGGAGTGCATACAGGCAGCATTTTCAGCTATGAATGATCATCATGCCTTTCCATCTCAACTGATTTCACGCAGCTGCTTACTAGGAGATCCACAACTCAGTGGACATTGAATGGGCTTCATCTTTCCAACCATTTTGTAAATTTCCATGGTAGTAGAGAAACTTTAAACTAGGAGTTACATGTTTATGAATCTTGCTCAAGTTTGGCAAATTTTGCACTGAGTCAAGTTTGATGCCAGACGGGCTTGGTAATGCCAGTATAGTTTTGGTGCACGTAAACCACTCCCAAGAAATCTCCAGTTGAATTTTCACAGAGGTTCTACTATCATAACATTCAGTAGCCCATAGAAGGACTGCCTTTCTCTTTGCAAAGTCCCCGTCACCTAATTTCATCTGACATTTCTTAAAGTTTACAACTTTAGTTACTCAATGGTGTGAAATATCCATTGCATCTACTGGGAGGCAGTGTGACACGCTGCTATTGAATGTATGATGCAATAAGGTCATAATGCCTAATTATAGGTTTTTACTTGCATAATTCGGCATTACAGCCTTTTCATCCAACATCTGACTTTCATCCCAAATCTTCATCTACTCAGTCAATTTCCTAGTGATAGTTTATGTTGGGCAATATCCTCACTGTCAGGGATTGCAGGAAAAAAATGTGCCTCATTGTCAAGCTCTGCCCTCCTTATGGACACATTTTTTTCCCACAATCCCGTCCTCAAGCATTACTCCATACATAAAACCTTCATTTGCATCAATCAGAGTAGAAGACTGCTGCAAGTCTGCAGAGATCTGTGGAGCTTGTGAAGACTCTTCTCACAATCCTTGCACAAATTCATGCAGTCAAAACATGTGCATGACAAATCTCAGCAATGCACATCATGCTCTAGGTTTTTTGTTTCATAAGAGGATTTTTCAGGGCTTCAGGAGACCGTTTCAGCCCTGTTCCCCTATCTGCGAACGCGTCAGATAAATTAATAATTAAAAAATTAAAAAATTAAAAAATTAAAAATAAAAAATAAAATTTTATTTAAAATTTTAAAAAATAATAAAAAAATAATTTTTTTTCCAAAAAAATATATTAAAATATTAATTAAATATGATTATCTGATGTGGCAGTCTCTTGGCCACATCAGATCGCCTCAGTGGCAGCGTTCAGAGAGTTCCCACGGCCTAAGAACTCACGGTCTTCCAGAGTAGCTGAAAATCCTCTTATGGTGAATGTTGCATAAAACAACTAGACCATATTTCAACTACAGGATGAAAATGTGACAAATTTTGCATGACATGGTTGTGAGTTTGTGATATTGGCATACCAATGTTTTTCTTTTTAGCAATTTGTTGTCAACTTGCACGAAAATGATGGGCTTTGCACAAAGTCCATAGAAAATAAATGGTAAAATTTTGGATGAAATCACCAAAAAATTTCAAATTAAAATTTTTTGGATGAAATCACAAGAGAATGCATGAAATTTTTGTATGAATATGTGATATGTGCTATTATGATATTTTCTATCCAATGCATGGATGAATGCTTATTTTAGAGTACCACTATAACATTTTATGTTGCCACTTTAGCACTTTATGGAAAAATGAAAAAACAAACTATGTTATGTATTGCGAGCCACTTTGTTGAGTAGATCAATATGGTTTGCCGTTTGTAATGTAATTGAAGATGAGGCAGCCTACGACTAAGCTCAAGTCTTGCCATTGCCTTACATTGGCATCACGAGATGGTGCTATGGACAACATTTAGAAAATAATTGCACCATGTAGCTCTCAAGATACACTTTTTTTACATTTCTTTTATAAGTGGTGTCGCTAATACAATCACTTACAAACAATTTTCCAAATTCCTTAGGAATTTGATGATTTTTACTTATTTGTTTCTTGAGCATCTCTAATCCCATTAAGTGTTGAGACAAAGGTTCCTTCAAGCTTTTTGCTAAGAGTATCTCATCAAATGATGACAACATAACATTTGGTAGTATGCATTGTTACTGCCTTGGCTTTAAGGTAGAAACACCCATTAGTATCCATGTTCTCATTCCCATACCGTAGACTACACCTAATTGTGTTCTTAGACTTTGGTTAACTCCTAATTGGTTTTGACTACATTTTCATCAAAAGCACTCCAAAATCGCCATTTTCATTACAAGTACCAAATTCTGAAATTAAATTTTTTTGACATATGCGGCCATAGGATCTTGTAGTATGTTAGTTTAAAAAGATGTAGAATTTTTTCAAGAATTTTCCACCGTGTAGATTGCAAGATATTAGCATTTGAATTGACAAATATCATTTTTTGGACTTTGTAAAAAAAATAGGCACCTACACTTCATAAAGTCACAATTGTATGAAAAAAAAAGTTCAAACTGGTGGGTATTCTTTGAATTGATTCTTCAAAGCAAGTTGTCTACATACTTGAAAAAATTCAAATTATTTGAAATTATACAAAACAATCATAGGAAAAAAATAGTAAGTAGAAAGAAGTAGAAAATGAGTCAAAATACTAAATTATTTATTTATGGAATTAGAAAATGACAATTCCAATTATGGTTAGAATGTTGTGATAAACAATCTACACCTATTGCTTTTATGTTTTTTCAAAAATATTAAAAATAGAATTAAATAAAGGATTTCAAACTTTTTTTTGAGATTAGGGATTTTATAACTACCCGCAAACTACTTCAAACTAAAACTCTTCATGACTTTTAACTCATCAATCAAAATAGAAGGATTCAAAACTTTCTACTTAGATATAAATCTAAGAAATAATTTCAATTTTTTATTTTTTAAGAAAATAGTTTTTAAAGAAGTTTTTTTTGTTGCCCTAGCTGCCCACTAAGTAATGGAAACTATATATCATACAATAAATTTTTAATTACATATTGTTAAAAGTTATGAAAATTGTTGGGCCTTGAAGGTACTCTTGCAAAAAATGTTGTGTGAAAACTTTAAAGAAAAACAAATAAATACTCCAATTATAAAGTGTTGCTGAAAATTGCTATGTTGCCAAAAAAAATACAACGTGGGCAAATAGGAATTAATGTATCTTCCAAATGTTTCATTGAGATTCACTAATGCATTTGAAGGACACTTTCTTTTATTAACTTTGATTCATTGACTATTGTTTTTTGCAAAGTTCACATTTGGATACACTTGTGGGAGAATTTCAATGTTTTTCATCCAAAAAATCTAATTAATCTTTTTAATAATCGTGATTTTACTTGCTATTACTACAAAAAAAATTTAGAAAAAGATCCCTCTAACTATGCTATATTGCTTATATTAAGAGTTTTAGGATGCTTCCACTATACAATAGAGGGTGCCAAAATATTTCACATTCATTTGGTAGTACTTCATTATCAACTAAGCAAACATGTGGAGACTCAATGTCAATGTCATGAGCAGGGTGCATAAAAGAAAGGTAGCAGAACATACAACAAATGCTAATATGTGAGCATGTAAATAAGTAGATATACATCAACCATTAATAGTGATTATAACATATTTAATACCTATGATACAGGTACATACACTATAATTGTACTATAATTATAAAAAAATTCTATACTATAGACACTATGGGGAATTAAGGGAATTGCGCCATTGTAGAATCTAATTTAGTCTGGCGATGGCTACGTTAGATTTTTAAATTTTTTTTTAAAAATTTCAAAATTTCAAAATCAATGTTTAAAAATTTTTTTATGATGGTTGACAACAATCAATTGTTCCCTTACTATTGCAAGAACAATATAGGGAACTGGTCTGAAACGGCTCTCTATTTCCCCAAATCTCTTTTATCAGCCCATTTTGATTGCTCAAAACAAATATTTGTAACCTTGAAGGTCATAACTCATAGCCTACCATCTCAAGTAGCCCGACATCTCAAAAACATATATGCAAATAACATTCACATAGTTGACAACGCAAAGTTGACACAAAAGTCAACACCAAGAGCGATCTGCCCACAAGCCAACTACATCACACACACAAAAGCAAAGCAAAAACAATACTCCAATATAAATGTAAGGAGACCATGACTTGTCTCATCCACAAGCTCCTAAAAGGCATTTTGGAATGTTCCTATTTTTTTTTAAATTTATTTATTATTTTTTTTTTTCATTTTTTTTTCCTGTATAGTAGTATGTTGGATATCATAATCAAACAGTGGGGCATCTCCTGGATGGTGGGATATAAAAGGCACCACAACTACAGATTCATTGTGTACTTGATTTTGAACGAAAAAGCAATTTCCTCGCAAACAAGAGCAACAGTTCTTTAGGATCTGAAAGTGCATCTCAATAAAGGCAATTGGTTATGCCCCATGCAATAATTGAGCAGTATTATACAACAGACCTATCCTTTGGTTTGGTTTCTCCTTGTGTACGTTTCTACTGATTGTGGTGTACTGTACTGTAGAATGTACGTACCAAAGAAGTAGTTGCTCTGTGGATAGGGGTTTTAACCTTGAAGTGCTCCGACATCCATATTTTGGACGATGAACAGAGGCCTTCAAGGCAATGTTTCATCCAATTGACTTCTCATTTATCAAATGTAACACTTGAATCTAGAGAAGACAACCTTCCCTAATAACCGAATTCATTAAATTCTGGAAAATGATATAACTGTACAAAGCTATAAGCAAAAATGTACAAAAATTGAAAAAAAGATTGAGATGTTTCAGGGTTAACTCTACAAGGGCTGAAAGCTCTTTGTGGTTGTATATATACTATATAGTATGCGACAAATATCAATCATCCATCCTATTTTGCTATAGAAAAGAATTTTTTATAATTTATAATATAATTTATATTTTTGTCTTGCATCATAACACTTAGTAGCAAGAGTCTTGACTGTGTCCTTCGTTCAATGAAATGGTGTGGAATATTTCACATTATATTAGTAGAATAACCTTGCTGAATAGCAGCAACAAATTTCGAATTTTGCTCTAATTAAAATAATGACTTAAATGCTCTCAAATTTGACATAATTTTGCATTGTCATGTGGAGATTCAATTGCAAAAAAAAATTTAGGACAAATTTTATTACAGTCAAAAGGCAAAGAGTTTTAAATACATTAAGAAAATTTTGATATCTAAAAATCGGACACTATACGGTCATTGGCATATGGCCCGTTCTAATCTGTTCCTAGAGAATTGTACAATTGTACATCCGAAAGTTCCCAAAGTTCCCACATGTCCGGTATTTGTGCAGAATTTGGGTACGTCATTGTTCGGTATTTGGCTCTATCTGCTTAATGGCAGGCCTACTCTAGCTAAGTGGACACTTGTCGAAATTTGTCAAAAAAACATATTGTCGAGGAGTTGTACATCAAAAAATAGTAAGAAAACATTTAATAGATATGTCAAGTGATTCATATACAATAGTGATATTGATTTTGTCATAAGCAAGTCAAATTTAGTAATTAACAACTTACTTATTATTGAGTGATTTGACTTTGCTAGGATATTGTTTCATTGAAAGTACTAATTGCCACTTCTTGCCTTCTCTTACACACCCTACTAATAAATAATATGAATGGATTTTGTGCATGGAGGCTATACATAGCAAGAGACAAACCTTTAATAAACTATTGGATGTTATGAGAATCAAAATTCAATTCTTATGCAATTTCGATCAAGTATACCAAATTTGGATTTCAAAATTTTTTAACTTCATTTTTGTGAATTATTTCATTTAAAATAAAAAGTTTTACATGACAATTTCTTGAAAACTCGGGGAGATCACTTAGTGTATCAAAAACAAACTACGTGTGTTAAAGTGATTTTTTGACCCCCTATATACTTTTTTATAAACTATAATTTCAACCTATAATTTTGAGATGTGCTTAATAATAACTATAGGTTTCTATTGCCAAAAATTTTGAAATCAAATAACATATGAAATGATTTTTAGAGTAGGTTGAAAAATGAACTACATTAGCATGTTTTTCAACTCAAACATTTATAGAGAATGCATTTAAATGACCATGGCATCAATATTCAAGAAAAATAAACTTTCAATGAAAAAATATTTTTAGCAATTTTTTGTTCATTTTTTAGACAATTTTTTCTTATATAACATAGGGGTGTGAAAGTTATTTCTAGCTCTACAGTGTATTTTTTTACTTCAAAAATTTGTAACTAATTATAATCAACACATAAAATATCAATAATTCGAGTTATAAACTTTCAATGTAGGGGAATACTCTCATATTTTTTCTTTTCTTTTTTCTTTAAATTTTAGAAAAAAAATAGGGGGTCCAAATTTTTTAACACACATGGTGTCTAAAGGTTACTCTAAGTGATTTCCCCGAGTTTGAAAAACATTGAGGATGAGCTTTTAAAATTTGATTGATGTAGTATGTTAAAAACATTCACATGCACATCTATCTTTTAGTAATCATCTACATAAAGTTTTTGAAATTTGTTACAAAGGCTTCAAAAGTTAGGATGGCAATGTCCAAATTTCAAAAAATAGATATTTTTTCATTTTAATTAGATTTTTCTACTTGAATGATCTTCACATTGTCATTAATTTTGTTCATTTGACCATGATGGTACACTTGCTTACAAAAATCTAATTACACTTATATAGGCTTTTGCTTCTTTTTGTTGTTTATTCTCTTTGCTTACTTTCTCTTTAGTACCAACCCTTAGGCTTGGCAATTATTTTGTGTTTTTTTAATGCAATGGTGCTTTCCATTATATATGTAATTACAATATAGAAATATCAAATTTTCCAAAATTTTGACATTTTCATTTTAACTTGTGAAGCCTTTTTGAGGAAATTCAAAACCTTTTTGGAAATGCTTGTTAGAAGAAAGATATGCATGTGGATGTTTCCAACATATTGTTGCAATCAAATCAAAATAATTTATTATCAATGTTTTTCAAAGAATCATCACATAAAATCTTCAAAATTTAATGAAATAGTTCATCAAAAATGGAGTTTGGATTTTGTAGAATCAAAATTTGGTATACTTAATTAGAATTGCTTAAAAATTTAATGTTAATTATACAAGACAAAAAACATTAGTCTTATAATGCTTTTGCAATTTCCTTTTGAATGGTAGAATAAAATAGACAATTGAGAGTTGTTGGGTATTTTAGATGGACGTTTGGGTCAACAATAGAGTGCCAAAATTGAATTCTACATAAGAATCCAAGTGGACCACGTCACTTCAAATCACTCACAAGGTAATACATGTCACTTTTCCCCCAAATGACTTAATTTTTGTTGAATTTGATCTTTATATAGGATATATTATGAATATGGTGGTATTTGATCAAAGAAACATTGACTAAATACTTTGTAGTACAAAATTCATATATTTAATCACAATCAAATTGTTATGAGGCTTAATGCGGGGCATACAAAGAAATCCCAAGAGTCATGCTAGGGTTAGTCCCTAAAAATCTTTTGACTATGTTTTAACCAAAAACACTCCAAAACTACCATTTCTAGTAAATGTACCAAACTTAAGAAAAATAACATTTTTTGACTTCTTGGAAGAATGGGGAGGTGGCTATTCACAATTGGCTTCTAGAAGCGATGAATGAGCAAAACATTCTTTTTTTGTGAAGGGCTCGCAACGTCCATTATTTTCCTCCAAAGGTGAATTATGAACAATGCAAATTCTTTACAGAACAAAAATATTCTCTTCCGGTTGCACTTTAGTTGGTTTCTGTGTCTTCATCGGTTGCTTGTTTGGCACTCCTAATCTTCCTAGGCATTCTCTAGTCTCGTTCTTCAGATAGTAGAAATGGAGTGTCACACCTTTTTTATGATTTTTGACTCCTTTAATTGGTTCTTCATTTCTCTCATTCTTCAAAGAAGTGTCATGTAGCAAAGAAGGTGTGACTATACCTAATGAATGCTTTCCAAACAATTTGCAGAACGAGTTTTTTTGTAGGTGTTGATTTTCACGGGAAGAGTTGAACTTATTGCTTTGATTGATTGTTACTTCACTTTGAAGCATGTTGAATGTGCTTTTTCAATGATGATTTTATAGAATACATTAATTTTTAGATTATAACAATTGATCTTGGGTGTTGTTATTCTTCCCTTGCATTTTCAGTAGACGATAAATGTCTCCCCTATTTATGAAGGCAATGGCAAAGTATGGATAGTCTTCTAAGATAATCTTTCCATGATAGGCAAATCTTCCATGATAGGCTCCTAAGGAGTAAGAAGCTCCCTATGAAAATATCAACCCATTATAAACTTCGTCTAATAAATGAATTTAGGACTACATTATGTTGATTTGTAGCCATAATCAATGCCATGGAAGATGATTGTACAGTTACTAGTAATTGTCATAGGACATTTATGCCTTTTTAGTGTAAACTTGTCATAAAAAGTTTTTTAAATTCCTTCATGTCATGGCCATGGTATAAAATTTTGTGACTGCTTTGGTAGTAAGATGAATATTATGAAATACTTTTTACCAGTTTGAGGGTAGTCTATATTCTATAGACTCTTTTAGGCCAATTTGGTAGTTTACTTGAAAAATTTATAAAGAATTTACAAAAAATTTATAACTTTTCCAAAAAATAAAATTTCAACTACTATCTTCATTCCTTACATTTGTCTTTCTATAGGAAAAATTCTAAATATTTTTGCAAACTGCAACAAATAAAACCACTCATTCTACATGTCATAGGCAAGTTTACCTTGCGACATATTGGTCCTAAGGATGTAGTCTACTCATAAAGCAACCATTTAAGCCTAGCTCGCTCATCATCGTCATTGTGAGCTCAAAAATTAAAAAAAATTAAAAATTGAATTATCCCCCCCCCCCCTTCCCAATCTGATTTGAACATTAAATTTTAAATATTAAATTTTTTTAACTTTTCAACCCCCCCCCCCTCCCCTCCCCTCCCAATCTAATTTAATTATTAAATTTTGAATATTAAATTTATTATTTTTGAAACCCCTTCCCTCCCACCCCTCTTATACTTCTCAGAGGGTGTGCTTGGTTACAATGCATATGGGATAAATGGGGTAATAACCATATCCGTATTTTGTAGGAGTGTCCATATCCATATCCATATGGATATATGTATTTTGTATTAGTATTTGTATTCAATATCAATATCTGTATTCTGTATCCATACTCTATATCTATATTCTATATCTATATTCTGTACCAATATTTTGTATCCGTATTCTGTATCCATATACTATACCCATATTCAGTATCCGTATCCATATCCAACGGATCTTGATTTTTCTTGGAGGGGGGGGGGTGGGATTTTTTAAATTCAAATCCAATTGTTCTTGATTTTTATTGATGAATGGGGTTAGGAAAATTAATCCAACAGGATGTGCTGCCTCTTTTTGTCACATTGTAATACACATTTCAAACAACACGTCTTTTGTTCCTAGATAGGGGTGACATTTAGAACACAATCACTTTTTGAGTAGCCTAAGGGAGGAGGTCTATAAAGCGCCCATCTAAGAGTTGAAATTGAATTTTGGGGAAGTGAATTTTCTTGAAATATTTTTCAACAAATTTTCCTTGAAAGATAAGAAGAATTGGCATCCAACCCAAATTGTTTCAAATTTTTTGGAGCTATGTAGAATTGGTTATGAATTTTTCAAGTTGAAATGGCATAGGGCTCTAAACTCCTCAAATGTACACCATTTGTACATTCCTATAAAGATGAAAAAGCAACATGTTTACAAAAGAAGTTCATTTGAAGAGGTAGGCAGATTTAGAGCCTAATCACTTTATAGACCTCTTTTTTTACCGTAGTCCTAATTCCACATTGATGTTGGCAGATGCAAGGCTTTTGATGCTTATATGGCATAGTAAAAGGATCCATTCCTAATTGGTGCCCCATTGGCAATCAATAGGATATTGTAACTCCAATCATGATTGAAACGGATTTCTATTTTTTCCTTGGAGTGTGTCCTTTTGTACTTTTCAAGGTTTGAACCTTAATAAATTTATAACACACAAGTAAACAAGAAAGTAGGAATCAATGAGTTAATAAGCTATAGTTGTTGTTTTTTGACACAAATGAAATGGAATTTCATTGCAAATAATGGAGAGAACAATACCCGCCACCTACAAGCGGCTTGGCGAGGGACCAAGACAAACATGACACAGATAAGCCATAGTTCTTGAATGATCAAAATTGGATGACTCTACGTGTTGGTCAATGGTTAGGCCCAACCTTTGTCTTTCAAAAGTCACAGTAATTTCAATTCAAGAAATAAAGTTACGATTTTTTTCAATCCCCATCATTTCTATCAATGCACCTTTGAAAATATTTGTTAGGCCTTGCACTACCCTAAATCATGTCTATATGTGCTTATTTTATCACTTATGGGTCCCTCTACTATAAATTATGACACCTTGCCCTCAATGAAAGGATTGGAGGCATCTTTGGGCGGAGCCAAACAAGTATAGGAGGTGGTTGTAAAAGCACCCTTCTTCTTCAAACTGCCCTATAGGGAGCTCTATAATGAGCTGTTAGTGATCCTAAAATAGACCACCAACAAAGTGAGAGCATAATTAACCCCTAAAGGACTGAGGCGTTTTCTGGCTTGAAAACCACTCAAAACTGCCATGTTTGCTATTTCCTTCCAAAAAAACAAAACAAAACAATTTGATTAGAATCTAACCATAGGATCTTGTAAATTACTTGTCTGAGATTACATGGTAAAAATTTCATGAAGTTTGACCGTACCGATTGGAAGATATTAGCATTCAAAGTTGGAAAAAAAAGTTTTTTTGAACTCTGACTTGCAATTTCAGATGACTTTGATTGCCATTTGTTGAATTTTTTTGCACTATGGACCATGAAGTTAAAATTTATTATGTTGAACATTTGAATTGGGAATTAGGGAAAAAAATTTCAAAAAACTACTACTTGATTTTCATTCATTAAAAAATTGTTAAGTAGAAGTAGGTCCAAGATTGAACAAAACACTAAGTTGTTAATAACTTTAAGATGGAATTGAAAAACCATGATCCCAACAGTGAGCTTGTTCTTGCAAACATCCTAAACCCTATCAAAAAAGAAAATCTGAAAAATTTGAAAAATGGCATTCAAAAATGAATTCTGTAAGTTATTTTCTGAAGAAGGTGCTTAGATTGCCCGAAATTCAAGATTGTCCGTAACTTTCTCATTATTAGTCCAAATAAAATGAAACAAAGCTTCAGATGTAGAACAAAACAAAATCTTCAAGAAAAAAAATAAAAAATAAAAAATAAATTTTTTTTGTGGTTTTTTTTTTCTGCCCGGCGAACTGCTTTTTGGACATAGAATGGCATAACTTTTGCTTCCAAGCACCAATTGAAATAAAAATTATATTTTTGGAAAGCTAATCTGATTTCCTATCTTCAAAAAAAGTTTCAAAAAATAATATAAAAAATTCAAGTCACACAAGCCTGCCCCAAATTCCAAGTGTCCCCCGAGGGGACTTCAGTCCTTTAGGGGTTAAGATTTGTCATGTATTGCTTCATACTTTGCCAATGGATGGAATAAGAGACAAGGAGGCTCCATTTCAAAGCCAGGGTATGTCTACTTAATTTTTCTGAATGGAAATTAATTGCCCAATTGCCTTCTTCCAAATGTTAAAATAATGTAAGGTTCATTTAAGTTTAGTAAGATCACATTTAGGAACCTCATGTATTACTTTTTTGATGCAATAGTGATTATTTTTAGTCAAGCCATATCTTTTTTTTAGATCACATGTGTGATTTTTGCAAGGGCTAGAAGTCAGGAATAGGTACCTTTAAAAAGTCATAAGTAATTCATAAATGCTCTGAAAAATATGAAACCACTTGAGTTAGATTCCTCATCAATTTTTCTTCAAGTGAAAAATAAGTGAATTTTTTTTGGACATCTGAAACCCATCAGAAACACGCAACAGCCCTTAAAGGGTTGCTTTTTGAGCCCCCTCTCTTAAATAAATACGATATGCAATCTTGGTTTGAAAGTGTCAAGGGATGGTCAAGTACGGGCCCCTGAAGTTTACTTTGTTTCATCGAAGGCTCCAATTAGAGCACACTTGGGAAGAGAATAAGTTGACCAGTTACGGAGGGGTGGTTCATTTTTTCCCCCCTTTTGGACGGATTTGGACCATCACGTCACTCACAGGGTCCAGGCAGTGGCCACATGACCTGTAATTTTTTAAAGGGATTAATTACTTCCTGGGCCACCAGGACACTGATTTAAGGCATTCTCAAGAGACCCCTATAACGGCCAGGGTGAACTGACCATGAACGCATGAATTTTTTGTTTGCAACTTATGAAAAAATTTGCAAATTTTGAGTTCATACAATCAACATGGCACAAAATAGGGGGCTTTTTTTTTTTACTTTCCTCCTTGGTTGGGCCTCCACAATTGACTCATTGCACTACTTTAGACTCATTCATTGAACCCCTTATTGCCCTATCAAAAGGTACATATAAAAATTACCCCCTATTTTTGTACCTTATAAATTTTATATTTATTCACCTTTCCTAGCTAATTTGGGGCCTCTTGTTGCAAGTATGAATTCAAAATTTGCCAATTTTATCATACAAGGCAAATGAAAAAAAATCTAATGATCTTGTAGGGGGTAGTAAACAAGACAATAAGGGGGTCAATTTTCCATGGCTTGCGTTTTATCCCTTAGAAAATTAAAACAATGAATTCTTTTATTTGCCACTTGTCATAAAATTTTGAAATTTTGTATTTGTGTGTAAAATAAGAGGCCCCAAATTATCTAGGAGAGGTGGGGACTGCAAAAATAATGCATCTTAACATAGGACGCAATCTCTTACATTCATTTTTGATTGGGGCAATGAAAGAGTCAATCTTCCTTGGCCCTATAATTGCTCCACCAAATATCAATAGTTCTCTTGTCAAAATGGGCATATACATATCTCATCAACCCACAAAAATAAAAAAATAAAAAAACAAAACACCTAATTTTTTCAGCTCCCAAGAAACAAATACAAAAATGAAGGAAATGACTCTTATATTTGACTTTTCTTACACCCATTCAAATTATTTTTGAGTGTGCTTGCAATGATAGAATTTTCAAGTTCTAATTACAAAGTAGTACATGATTAGCAATCATGATCCAACATTTAATAAATGAGTGAATTAACCTCTTTACCCATTTTTTTTTCAATACTCCCTATATCTATATTTTTTCTAAACATGCTAAATTACAATTGCTATAGGATCAATAATCATATTTTGTATCTTGTATAATCTATATAATATTATGTCTCTCGTTCTATCTCTCTTTCTCTATAATATCAATATTTGATATAACATAAGTATTACACATACCATACCCATATGTATTTTCTATATAGTACCTACTGTATATCAAAAAAAATTGAAGAACCATTTCCTCGTTTCTCTTTCTTGTGCATGATTTGAAATCTCTCTCTCTCTCTCTCATTATTTTGTTTTTAGCTTGCTTCTAATCAAATTTCTTTTTGGTTGTTCAAATTCCAAATTCAAATTTTATTTATATTTACTTAAAGAAATTTCAAATTTGCATTAAATGATAGTAGTTAGAAGTTTTAATTTTATTCAAAACAAAGATAGTGATTTAAAAAAGTGAGTCATGAAGAGTGATCTACTAATGACGTCCTTATCAATGTACATTTCACTCCAATGCACACCCAATTGTGTATTGGTAAGTGTAATTTACTAAGAATACAATAATTTTTGTTTTTTTATTTAGCATTTGAAGGTTTTCTTTTCTTTTTTCAATGTCAAAATTTGATTTTTCTTGTACTTATTCACATTCCTTCAATTTGAATGCACTTCTAGTATATAATGCTTTCCATTGTTGTTCTATTTGAAGTCAGTATATCCAAATATATATACTATTGAGGTAGGAGATTCTAAAAGAGTTCAAGCTTTAAAATTGCCTACTTCCTCAAATGTACACTATTTTATAAATTTTGATTTTTTTGGTATTATCAATGTACATACACTGTACATTTGAAAAGGTAGGTAATTTTAGAGCCCTTTTTCATTTCAACTTCAAAAATCCATAACTAATTCCACAAAGCTCCAAAAACTATAAAATGACTTGGGTTAGATGCCAATTCCAACTTTCTATCAATGAAGGAAAATTCACTAAAAAACCATTTCAAAAAGTTTCACCTCCCTAAATTTAACCCTGAAGCACTTCAATGTCCATATTTTGGACAATGAATAGAGGGCTTCAAGGCACTGTTTCATCCAATGAACTTCTCATTTATCAAATGTAATACTTGAATTTAGAAAAGAAAACCTTCCTTATTGACCACATTCATTAAATTTTGGTAAATGATACATCTGTACAAAGCTATAAGTAAGAATGTGCAATAATTCAGAAAAGGATTGAGGCATTTAAGGGAGAAGCACCCATTTCCGTCCCTGGACCTATTCTTGGACCTTAGAGTGTCACTAAATCTGTCTATAAGCATTCATTAAAGCGTCCGACAAATGTTTAATTCTAATTTGCTAACACAATTGTAAGACACGTGTAGTTTTCATTCACTGACAACTGATTTCAGGAGGTGTTTAGTTAAAGGTACACCTATAGGATGGTTCCAATGGTCTAGTGAGCCAACACTTTGGAAATTTATAGAAATTACATACTGATTCCGAAAAATTTAATTTTTTTTGAATATTCATGATTTTCATTTGCTAGTACTTGAAAAATATCAGTTTTTAGAAAACACTGCTTCCAACTATGTTGAATTCCTTATTTGGACGGTTTTGGGTGTTTCCACTGCAGGGGTTAAGTCTCTGCTTTCAGATGGGCACTTTATGAACCTCCCACCTTTAACACATCCACAAGGACAATCACGTCATGCAAAAGGCAGGACGTTAAAGAGAATCATAAAAGGGGGTCCAATGGGGCAAATCTCATTTTACTAGGGGTTGACAAGGGTTTGGGGTTTATATTTGTGTTGGGTTTTTGGTACATTCAAGGTCCCCCCCACCTAATTTGGGGTCTCTGATTCTGAATCTGAATTCAGAATTTGAAAAAAATAAAAAATGCAAAAAATAAAAAATTTCAGCGTTTTTCCCCAAGGGCTTCGATGATTCTCTTTAACGCGCTCCATGCAAAAGATCTCATCTCTTCAAAATTGCTACACGAGCCTACAAAATATAAGCTTGTACCACATCAAACTCCAATTCAATGCCAAACGGCACAAAGGCGAAAAGGGGCAATATCATATCTGGAAAATAAAAGTGACGAAACCCCGTACAAAATAGAACAATCTCAAGTAGTACATGCACTAGCAACACGACTGACCGACCAAGTGTACATGGCACTCCCCCAACTGTTAGCCAAAACGAAAACAAAGAAACTGCTCAAAATGATTGAATGCTGACACATAGTTCATAGTTTGTCGCCTGCATTGGAGTCCATTTCTCCGCGTGAAATGGGGGCAACATCCTGGCAACCCAACCACACCGCTTGCTCCAACTTTTGTACGGCAAAACCCCACCTATCGATGCCCCCGCAGCATTCGACAACGCATGTCAGCCCAAACTGCGACACCACAAAAAAAACATTGGTCGTACTTGTCCAATTTTCATCCAATTTTCATCCAAGTGAACATCTAGCTTTACAAAACATTTCATCTCCATTTGGGGTTCACATCAAGGCTTTTTTTTGGGCATTCTAGTACTAGATTGCACCAGAAAAAATAATCTGGCTAAAAAACACTATAAAAAATGTCAAAAAACTTGGATGAAATCACCAAACAACTTTGAAATTTAAGAAAATATTAGATGAATTGCTTGATTATGGATGAAAATCATACTAGACATCCAATAAGTGGATGAATGTTGCAATTTGGAGCACCACTATAACATTTTATATCGGCACTATAGTACTTCCTCAAATATGAAAAAAAAGACCTTGGTTAATATGCATCTACTTTTAGTACTCCACAAAGAAAGTGAAGAGGGCATGGTCCAATGGGCGACATCCTAGCAACCCAAAGACATTGCTTGAAACTTTTGAATACATAAAGAATTGTCGATTAATCCTAACAACGGATTACAATTCATATATTTAATCACAATTGAAGAGTTATGAGGCTAAATACAAGGTGTGTAGAGAAACTTGAAGGGTTGTTTTAGTGTTAAACACTAAAACTTACTACATAGAATGGCTCAAACCAATGCACATTCTTTTCTTAGAACTACAATATGTTTGTAGTATGTAATCTATGATTGGTAGGATTACATTAATTCATAATGCAATTTCTTTAATAATGATATGTTTATAGTATTTGACTCCTATAATCGTGGAATAAAATTATTTTGTAATGTGTACAAGCTACCAATTGAAACAATCCTCATTGTCATTGTAAAGAATCAACCTTGTGTTGTTCTGAATTGAAATGCATGACATCTACACATTGGAATTTAGGGTATATATTTTCTACATACATCTATATACAACACTTTGATAATTTATATTTTATTTATGCAATGCCTAAGAAGTTCATGCTAAGAGAATTTAGAGTCATCTTTCAATTGCCAACAAACATGACTAATTTTTGTTACATACAAATAGTACTTATAAGGTAATGATTTTCCATTATATTATGATCTAATCTAATGCTAAGGAAGAGGGTTGCTAGGTTCAACTCTACAGTACACAAGCAAGGTCTAGGCCATGATACTACGAGAAGCACAACAAATGAAGCATAGCCATGTAGTAGGCACATTCTTTCATTGTTGTAACCTTTTATTACAATGTTTGTCATTATTATCAATGTCATTCCACCAAATAACTTGACCAATTTTCTATGGGAAGTTGGAAAGAAAGTATTTATCCTAGATTGATGCTAAGAATAATGAATGTCCAATGAATTACTTTCTTTATTACCATAGAAATACAAAATGTACCTATGAATTCAAAAATCGAATAATTTTTGAAATAGATCTTATCAAATTTAGTTTCTAATCCAATTAGAAACTTTAATTTTTTTTTTGAAAATTTAGTGTTTAATTGCAATTTGAACTTTTGGCGTTCAACCATGGTTTGTTGATTATCTACTTTAGAATGACTCAATAAGTTTGTATTGTACCATAATGTTTCACTTTACAAAATACACCTGTGCTGAAAATTTCAGATTTTGTATCTAAAAAATAAATATTCATTCATATGTAGTTGCAAAATGACAACAAATAGAGAGATGAATTGAGAAGCCTAAATCCGTGGGCATAGGCCACATCATTCAATGTCACCATGCTTCCATCACTGATCATATATATAGTAGAACCTCTCTAACTCAATCAGCTCCGACCCAATCTCACATATTGAATTATAGGTTTATTCACTGAAAGAGGGTCAGATTTACTCACACCCTTTATAATTTGGCTCAATCCAGGACGGATCTGACACATTGAGTTACAGAAGTTTATCACTCTACAGAGGGTTTACTAAGAGAAGTTCTACCGTATAACTGAAAAGCTCACTCTAGTAAGTACCCATCTATCATCCATCCAATATCCGTCCAAATTCCATCTAAATTCCACCACCTTCACCCCGTGACAACCAGCGTCAACGCGCGTCTCCCGGCGTCTCCGGGCGTCATCCCAGTCCCTGCCTCTCCCCCAGCTCGCCCAAGAGTCGGAAGCCTCGATTGCACTCACAGGCTTTGCGCAAGCGAGATGATGGAAAAAAGTTGCAGCAGGTAGCAGTCGCGGTCGTAGGTCAGGGATTCATTATTTCCATCGCCACTCTCGCTCCTGCGTTCTCATCACTAACTTCGCTGCGTTCCAGTAGCAACAAGCATTGTCACACAGTCACAGACACTGTGAGTCTGTGACCGACAGACTTCGGGGAACACACACACAAACACTCCCAGTCGTAGTGTGACGGGAAACACTCACAGATAGAGCTTCTAGGGTGTAGCAATCCCGACAGGCGGTATTAAATGACCATGTCCCTGGCATTTCATCTTTAGTGGAAGAAGGAGAATCTCCCTGGAATGCTTTTGGAGTTGCAACTTTGCATCCTTTCTTTTTGAATGCGAGAGTCCATCCCTAGGTTCTCTCTCGTTGATTCATTGACGTGGTGGGGTTCTCTCGGTTTCTCCGAAATTTTGGGTTGGAGGGGTTAGGTGACGAGAGATCTGGTGAGGTTTTCTGGTTTTGTATGAGTTGTAGATCTGGCTTTGGACAGTGAGTGAGGTTTGGGCGGAGGTTTTAGTTGTGGGGTTCTAGTAAGTGACACAGGTGGAGAATCCGAGCATTGGAGTGTGGGATCTGGATTGTATTGTATCGATGTTTTTGAAGCGGAAGAGAGTGGTATGACAGTGGTATGAGCAGCAGGGGAGAGATCTAAGGGAGTTTCCAAATGGAGGGAGACCAGATCTGGAGCTCGAGAGGGGTGTAATGAGCTACTACTATTGATATACGATTTGCCTTCTTGTTTATCCAATGAGTCTTCGAACGGATTCGAAGAAATTCTTGCATGAGGACAAGGAGGACATGAAGGAAATGGACACGGTGCGACGGCCGTTGCCGCGGTTCCAGAAAGACTCCACCAACTGCGTGAGCGCGGGGAGGGAGCGAGCCTCCGGTGGGGGCCGCGCGTGGCCGCTGCTGCCGTTGTTCGCGGCTGTGCTGTGCATGGGCATGCTGGGCATTCATCTCTTGCCTCCCTCCAAGTACATGAACTTCGCCGACCCGTTCACCAGCTTCGATCCGGATCAAAAGGTAGGCAATGAAAGGAATTTCCAAACCCTAGCCCTAGATGCTCAAAAGCTAATTCATCATATGGACCCATTAGCAATACGCAAATGGAGCTCCACTTAGGGTTAGTACTGTTAATCCGATTGCTAATCTCAATTAAATGCAAATGATCCCTCCGAAGAAACAGAGCCGAATGCGTATAATCAGCCTTCCAACTTTCAGTCCGCCATTGTATGGCCCACATGATTCGGAAATGAATCGTTTGTAACTTTTTTGTTCCAGTGAGTTTTGCTCACGCGTAATCAAGGTTTTGTCACCATCTATTCTGAACGTTTAGAATCGTTCTAGAGAATGCATTGAACGAGACTGACCTGCGTATGTATATTCCATCACCGTGAGAAACCCTTTCGCTACCAACAGCTTGATTGCCCTTGAAATTTGAAGTGAATTTAGCTGTACGCGTAATCAAGATTTGTTACCATCTAATCTGAAAGTTAAGAATTATTCTAGATATGTGAGACCATACATTGGAAACCATTTCATACCATTTTAAACCCTGTCGTTTCCTAATGCTTGATTGCCCTTGAAACTTGAAACGATTATAGATGATGCTTAATTAAGATTATGTCACCATCTGGTCTGAAAGTTAGGTATCATTCTAGACAATGCATTTGTTGAGACTGACCGGTGTATGTGTATTCCATCACCATTTGAAACCCTATCTCAACCGACAGCTTGACTGCCCTTGAAATTTGAACTGATTTTAGCTGATGCTTAATTGAGGTTATGTCACCGTCTAATCTGAACGTTAAGAATCGTTTCAGTATGTGAGACGATGCGTGGGAGCTGTCTTGCTCAGGGAATACAACCGCCTGAAATGTTCACCTCTGGAAGATTCTCTTCTTGGATATACACTGTGTGTCTCCTGATCAGCACTCCATCAATGCAATTTGTCATGGGCGTGGGAGATTGACCTACGTATGTATATTCGATCGCTTTTTTAAAGCTTTTTCCGCCACCAATGGCTAGATTTCCAGGCCTTGATCGGGACAGCTGCGGGGAGCCTTCCACCATAGCTCGAATGATGTGTTTTCTAAATTCCAAATGAAGCCATCATGAAGTTTTTGTGGGCCTTAATTCGAAACTTCAGTTATGGTAGCTTTTTTCAGTCAGTTATGAGCAGAACACAACTCGATATATCCTAGCTGGTCTGCGTTCGATAATTTGCCGATTTTGAGGTTAAGTGGTACTTCGAAATGTAAGATGTTTGCTTTGGAAGTTATGCTCGATGTAGTCAAAACTGGGATTATCTTGTCATTAGAAGTAAATTTAGCTCTACGCGTAATTAAGATTAGGTCACCATCTAATCTGAAAGTTAAGAATCGTTCTATGCATGGGATCACCCACTGGAATGTGCATCTCTGATACGTTCTCTCCGTAGAACATATAGTGGGTTTCCACTCGTCCCATTTGTTACGGGCATGTGGTACTGACTTGCGTTGTATTTTCGATCACCCTTTGGAAATCTTTTCGGAACCAATAGCTGTATTGTCACAGCTGCTGGTATGAATCCTCAATCATATCGTGAACGATATCTTCTTCTCAAATTTCAAATAATGCTATCATGAAGCCCTGTGGGCCTTATTTTGAAGGTTCAGTCATGGTAGTGTTTTCCTCCAGTCAACTCCGGGCCGGACATAATATACTATATTCTTGATGGTCAGTGTGCGAGGATTTGTGCATCTTTGTACTCAAGTGACACTTCGTAAAGTAGGACATCGTCTTTGCTGGATGTAGTTAATGCCGGGAGTAATATACTCAATCAGATTATGTTAGGAGTAGTAGACTTAATCCTTTCTGATGACACTGCCCAGTGTGGGTGGGGGAGAACAAATGGGCTTCGAAATGCATGCTCACATGTGTGCACAACTTGACATGTGAAAGTTATCCAATCAGATGTGCACAACATGACAGATTCTGAGGATATCAACAGGGAATGTGCAATTACAGTGTCATTAGAGAGGTTTGGGTGTAATATTCCTGGTTACAAATGTCTCTTTGCGTGTGATATATACTATTATCCCATTTTACGTGAACCGTTTTCAATAATTTTTCAATACAAATCCAGGAGTGTTGTGTCTGTCTAGACCTAATGGACTGTTTGTTTCATTTATTCCTTTTGGAAGTGCTCTTGTCAGGTTATGATGGTGATTTCATTCAGGATCACTGTCAACTTGTTCATTTCAAATTGTTACTCGGTCTTTATTTGACTCTAAAGTTTTTTTCCTCTGATCTGGTGCCAGTGGATGTTCCCCAATGTGATGGCGTCCTTCCACTCCTGGAAACGCAGTCAGCTTGATGACAATCGTAAGGTGTTTGAACAAGGTCCTCAGGCGTGGTTAGACCAGTCTGGTCCTGATTCCGTCGAGGAGAGTATCAAAGCTGAAAAGAAAGAAGACATACACATTTTTGTTTGTACTGATGAAGCTGACCTCCGACCTCTTGCCGTTTTGATCAATTCCAGCATGGCAAATACCCCGTAAGTTTCACATCTGAATTGCATTAACATGCAATATTAGCCTCCTCTGTGTACCAAGAGCTTAGAGTACATGCTCTCTGTTTTCTTCATCCTAGTTCATTTGCAACGGCAGTGTTGCACTGGAACTACGGTTTCCTTGTTTGTCAAACTTACTATTCTTTTCTATATCTGTTGGTAAAACATGTTTTTTCATTAAGTTGGATAACATAGAGTCTGTGCACAATCATTCATAGTTTGATATAGTTGGGTTTAATATAGAGTGCCTTTTAGAAGTTTCTCCGAGGGATCACAGCAGGATTTGGCCTCGTTATTTTGCATCCTTTGTCCTGTAATCAGTCATGCTCTGGTTGTCAAATGACTTCTGCCTTATACCAGAAGCACTGTCATACATAAATCTGGAACCATCGGGCAGTATTGCAATTGACAGAGTATAGTAAAATGCGCCCGTGTGTTGGCACCAAGTCTGAGCTTCCTCTCTCTAATTATATGTCATATGGCTGCAGACATCCGGAAAGACTGTTTTATCATTTGGTCATGCCAAGTACTCAGAAGAATGCTGCAAAAAAGCTTAAGCATCTATTTCCGCAGGTCAAAGTTGAGATGGCCAAGTGGGTTTCTAACCTTTAGATTGTTTTTTAACTATTTCTATCTAGGTAGTCTGTTTTTCTCAAAAATCTTTTCTCTTCACCCTAGAGTGGAGATCGATGAGCTGTACAAGGGCTCATTAGATGGAGAGCAGAGATTTTTGAATTTACAAACAGTGATTCTGCATTCTGATTTTTGTGATCTTGTTGATTTCGTTATCTGCCTCATGGGGTAGAATAAACGTCACTGTTGCACAAACGTTGCTTTAGTCTGTTATCCAATTCTGATCGGGGTTTGGGTTGGTTCCTTGAACTATAACAGCCGGTATATTGACATCCACGAGGTAGAGGGGCATATCACGTTCCGTAATGACACCGGGGCTCGTAAGGAGCTTGTGAGTCCGTACAATTTTCTACCGTTTTATCTACCTCGAACTTACAGCGACATAGGGCGCATCATCTACCTAGACTCTGATATTGTAGTGAAGGTAAGTGTTTCTCAAAGTCACCATTTTCTGCACCTGAGGGCAGTCGGTGAAATCTGGCTTGTCAGTGACTTCACTCTTCAAGTGGCCGCTTCCATATTTTTTCAGTTTCTTTACATGTAAAGTGGGATTTGGTTCTCCTGCACTTATCCTAGTAGCATGAGTCTTGTCTATCATCACAAAAGAAACTACTACCCATTAGATTGACAATGCTTCTAATGTTATGTTAATAGGCTTCTGATTCACTGAGTCCTCATGTTGAGTAAATGTTAAGGTAATATTAGTTTAAATCAAAACTTGTCAATATTGGTATCAGCAGCATAATTTCGATTGTTTAACTCGCAACTGTCAAGATAATATGAAGCCACCATCAACTGGACTTATTTTTCAGTATCTTTGTGTTGATCTAAGTTTTATTATATAAGCGCTAATTTATCATTGATAACTTTGTGAATGTAACAGGGTATTGGGAAGACATTTGTGTCCTTTTTTGTTTCAATTAACTCATTAACAGTGTGCATGTAATTGCTTGACAGGGGAATTTGGAAGATCTGAACGATGTAGATCTCGAAGGCCATTCGGTGGCGGCCATTGAGGACTGCTCGCAGAGGTTCCAGGTTTACTTCGATTTTGTACAGTTAGATGAGATTCAGAAACGGGAGGGTCCAGAGCGACCAAGCTGGCTGCCAGATGAACCTTTCAATCGATCGGCTTGTGTGTTCAACCGGGGTGTTCTTGTGATTGATAACAAGAGATGGCAGGAGGAGAACATCACCAAAGCTATTGTTTGGTGGATGGATGAGTTTCGAAAGGCGGACAAAAAGGCCTTGTACAAGTATGCCCTTTCTCTACTGTTTTCATAATTTCTTTTTCTTTCAAGTCTTCATCACGGTACCTAAGCGCTCAAGCTAAAAATAGAAAATTTACTGTGGAAGCTCATGGTCAACTGTTATACCTGAACATACTTCTATGGATAAAAAATTTAGAAAATATTTCCTGCTTTCTATTTGCACATTTTGTTACCTTGGAATCTCTTATTTGCTAATATTTAACTTTTTAGATAAGGAAGCGGCTACTTTTGACCATTAGGGCACTTATTGGCTAAATTAAGTGTCCAAGTGACTGCTTCCATACCTATAGAAGAAGAAACAAATTAGATGGAAGCTTGAAGGAAGGTAAAAGAATGTACTAATAGAGAGAAGAAATCATACATTGTTGAACGATAGAAATATGTTTTCAAAGTTACTACAAGCGATTGTTAGCTTCCAGTGTGAATTTCTTATATTTAGCATTTGCTCTTAAGGGTACATTCGCTGCATACATCATTCTTGCTACAGTGTCTGATTGTGCTTTGATGAAACATTGCAGGGCGGGTATGTCGCAGCCTCCCTTTCTGCTTGCACTCTACGGGAAACACAAGGTGCTGGATGAGACGTGGAATGTACGAGGGCTTGGCCGTCCCAATTTGAGTGACATGGAGAGAGCCTACTATCAAAACGGCTGGAATATGACTTTCAATAGAATTCCTTTCATGTCCCCGTTTGCTGATGAAGCGCACATTCTTCATTTCAATGGGAAATACAAGCCTTGGAAGGGCAAGCGCAATCGAGGACCCAATGAAGAGGTGGTTTCGATTTGTGGGGACCCAGTGAAAGCTCAAGAATGCGCCAGTTTATGGTGGGAGTACTTGTCCCCTGAAGCTCATGATTTTTTAAAGAAGAAGCCCATATACAAGGGCATTCTGTAGAGATGAATGTAGACTAGAGCGCTCCTCCCCTCCCCCTCTTTTTTTAACATCAACCCATTGCATTCCTTCTTCCTCGTGTTCTGTAGCGCAGCTAGCTTAGTTCTGGTTCACAATCAGATTGTTGTGTAATTGCCGTCCCCTAGTTCGGGGAAAAATTTAAGACACGTTTTGTAAACAAGAGCTAATAAGTGGCTCATGTGTCTGATTCTCTTCTGTAATTCAAACATCATTGAGACGTAAGTTAGCTTTTCATTATACCTTTGTGTGCCAGGCTTTTCTATTGTAGCCTTCCGAATTCCAATCTGTCGTTGGTTTTCGATTTGCTTTTGCACGGGGATTGTAGTGCGCACGTTGGTGGGCTCGAGTCCTGCAGACTTGGCAGATGGACAATAATACTGACCCGTACCTCATAACTTGCTTGAGCTGCTGCTGCCTCAGCGAGAAGAATCTTATTTTCCTTTTGCACTGCATCTGGGGCGCATGATTGACAACTTTACCAATATCTGCAGGTTTTTGAGTCAATCCTCCCATGCTGTCTACAGTGTAGGTCAAGCTTTGCCTAGTTCTTTCTTTTCTTTTTCTTTTTTAAACAAATGAAACGGATGCTTGGCTCTTTTGAATGATGGTAAACTTACTGTCGGTGGACAGATAAAGTGACTTCTAAGTATGAAGAGTGGAGAAAGTGCAACATCTTTCATTACCCACTTTCTGAGAAATTGTGTGCTTTCTTGGAGTTCTGTACAGTACCAAGTTGTGAACTTCTAATAGTATTAAAGGTAACTACACCTAAAATTGCATGCTTTTTTATATTGCACTCTATAGATTCTTACCGAAAATGTTTTCTCGTTGGTCATGAGAGTCTATGATTGCTTTCAAACACACCTATTTTTTTAACACTTTGAAAATTTGTAGTTTATTCATATATATCCCAAATATGTTTTTTAAAGGAATCTAAAATCTCTTTTTGACTACCAACACAACCCTACAAAAGTTTTCCAATGCTACAATGGGAACTATGCTGATTTGCTTATTTGTGTGATTTCAAGTGTAGTTATTTTAGAATAAGCATTTGAAGCTGACACCTTAGTTAGAGTGTCTAAACAAGAACATCATAACCCATGAAGCTTTGTATAAGGTAAAGTAGGAGTTTATTAGGTTCTTGATGCCATTGGGTGTTCTTAACAATAATATTAATTTATTGATTAGTTGGACCCCACATCCTTGCTCTAACCAAATCCTAACCGGGGATGCTATTTTGTAAGCTTGCGAATGTGAGCCTATGAGCCAAGAATTTTTGGTGAAATTTTTAGTGATTTTTAGGGCGTGGACCTATTACCGTGCTTTAAGAATTTTGGATTTTTATATCTAGTATCCCCCTCATGGGATTTGAAATTTGTGACTTTCAAAACTCTTTTTTTCAAAAAAAAAATTTCAATTTTTTTCAACTTTTTTTTCACTCCTTTTTTTATTTTTCAAATTTTTTTTGCAACTCCATCATCTTCCAAAATCCCTCTTGATATTGAAAGGGGTTTGGAGGTAGAGGGATTTGGAGCTTTCAAAACTTTTTTTTCATTTTTTTTCAACTTTTTTTTTTCCCGACTATATTACTAGTTCATTTTTTTTGCAACTTTTTACCCTTGAAAACCTTCTCTCGGTACTGAGAGATCAATTTCAGGGTGATAAAGTTTGGGGAAAAAAAAAAAAAAAACTTTTTTATTTTTTATTTTTTTATTTTTTGCACAACTCCATCACAATAGAAAACCCCTTGTTGGATTCTGGATTTTGAACCTCAAAAAAAAATTCAAAAATTCAAGTTTTTTTTGGAAGGTATTGAGAGGCCCTTTGGAGATAGTAGGGTTTGAAATTTTAAAATACATTAACCACATTTTCACAGTCATAGGTCCACGGTCATAGGTCCACGGTCATAAAGCTGAAATTTTATTATAAATAGATTTTAAGAAAATGACTTCACTTTTTTTTTCTCTTGGCTTAAAAAATTCAAAGTTTTTTTTGGTTAACCCCTAAAGGACCAAACTGCGTTTTTTGGCAACATAGCAATTTTGGGCAGCTCACTACGAATGGAGTTCTTATTTTTTTATTTGAAATTTTGACACAACATGTGTCCAAGGAGTAGCTTCAAGGCTCAACAATTTTCATAACTTTTGATTACAATGTTAAGAAGTTATGGCATGATATGTTGTTTTGTTTGAATTTTGGGCAGCCCAGGCAGCTGAAAAAACTTCTTCAGAAAAACTTTTTTTCAAAAGTGAAATTTCAAATTGATTCTTTAGGTTTTTATAGACATGGGAAGCTATGGATGATTCCATTTGGATTAAGGAGTCAAAAGTTATGAGCAATTTTAGTTTGCGGGTAGGTATGGTTTTCAAAAACTCCATACCTACCCGCAAACTAAAATTGCTCATAACTTTTGAATCCTTAATCCAAATGGAATCATCCATAGCTTCCCATGTCTATAAAAACCTAAAGAATCAATTTGAAATTTCACTTTTGAAAAAAAAGTTTTTCTGAAGAAGTTTTTTCAGCTGCCTGGGCTGCCCAAAGTTCAAACAAAACAACATATCATGCCATAACTTCTTAACATTGTAATCAAAAGTTATGAAAATTGTTGAGCCTTGAAGCTACTCATTGAACACATGTTGTGTCAAAATTTCAAATAAAAAAAATAAAAACTCCATTCGTAGTGAGCTACCCAAAATTGCTATGTTGCCAAAAAACGCAGTTTGGTCCTTTAGGGGTTAATTCTCTAGGCTCACAAAACCTATGCTCACAACTTGCAAGCTCATGCTTTTAGGCTCACGTTGTCCATTATGAATCTTCAAAAGATTTGAGTTAATTTTGAAGATAAGAGTTAGTTGCTCATTGTCAAAATATAATAATTGTATTCAATGTAGAATTTTAAAGCTCATTTGAAATTAGTACAATAACCTCTTACAAAAAAGCTTTGAACTGAAAAAGAAGTTGAAAAGTCAAGCTAAATTTCATCTCCAATTAAAAAATCGTTTTTGATTTTTAGCCCTCAAAAAAAGTTACAGATAAATTTTTTCAATACAAATTAACTTATTTAAGTTTTTTTGAAAAAATTTACTCCCTTTATTCCACTAAGAACCTTGAAATTAGGTAGAATTTTTGTCCCACTAAAAAGCTATGTTTCTTGATTTTAACTATTAAGTATATGTTCACCATCATGTTGAATGACCTTGTGGAGGCAAGTGAAACAATGTGGGAGCATTCCTCTAGCCTAGCAAGCTTGGCCGTACCAACATGATGCACCTTGTATCAATTGCTTATAGAAACAATAGTATTGACAATGCATTTAGTGATTACTTTAGTACTATGAAAAGTTGTTCATGAAGTGGGTTTAGGGTTGGAAAACATATTTCTAAGATCCCATTGTTGGCACCACCCTTCAAATCATTTAAAATGATAGAGTTGGTAGAATTCACTAATTATGCTCAAATATCATATTTTGGCTATATGGATTTTGGATACATAAACGACAATGCCTAAAATAGAGATTTTTTTTATAGATTTTAGGGATGAATTCTTATTCTTGAATGCATGTATTGCTAGCACTATGACTAAAAATTAAAGTTAATCCCTTAAGAGGAATATTTTTGGAGACTTTAGTGAGACAAAGGGAGTATTTCACTATACCTAAATGTAGTCTAAAATTCTACTTGAAATGTAATCCATTGCTTTTGACTTAACTATGAGTGGTTGAGCTTCTAAAACCCAACCATTTACATCTCCCATATGGGTTGTTTTACCTCCTACCATCCCAATTATATAAAAACTTGTTTTTCGAATACTCTCACCAATTAAGTAACTTTCAAAGCGTGGTGTAGAAGCCAAATATTAAAATATTGTCCTAAATTCAATGTTAGATTTTGTGAAATTAAATCTTAAAGTGCTAACCTTGCTTTATGAACTTTAAATGATTATTTGTCATCACTGTACCAACCTTGCCCTAAAATTGTGGTATTAGCATTCAAAGTTGAATAGAAAGTTTCTTATCCAAGAAGATGCTTAGTCCCTAAAGTCCCATTGGCTCTATTAAGGCCAAAATGCAACTTTGGGTAGGCTTGTACAATTTCAATACTCATCATAATTTTTTGAATTTTTTTGTGAAACTAAACAATTATATAAGCTTTGGAGGAATGTAATTTTTATTTCAATCAAAGCTAGGGAGTAAAAGTTATGGCACAATAAGGTAACAATGGAGGTCAATACACTACAAGAAAATGGGGGTATAAATGACTTGTCCACAATGACTACACCAACAACAATGACTACAAAATGACTACAAAATGACTACAAAATGACTATTTTGCAGTCATTGTTGTTGGTGAAGTCATTGTGGACAAGTCATTTATACCCCCATTTTCTTGTAGTGATAGATAGTCCAAAAAAAATCACCAAAAATCAAAATAAACTATTAAATATTTTTTCCTAAAATATTACATTTTTGTATACATATGAAGTTTTGATTCATTCTATTTGAGAAAGTTATGAACAATCTTGTTTATTGGGCAATCTAAGTTATTTATTTGAAAAATAACTTATAGGATTCATTTCTAAATGCAATTTTCACAATTTTTCAAAAAAATTGTGAAACAAGGTCAAATATTCTTTCTAAAACAATCTCGCCATTTGTATTTATATGATTCAATTCTATCCTTAGAGCTATCTAAAATTTAGTTTTTTTATTCAATCTTAGACCTACTCCTACTTAACAATTTTTTAAAGAATAAAAAACAAGTTTTTTCTTTGAAATTTTTTTCTAGACTTTTGACTCAATTCTTCAACATAATGTTTTTAAATTTCTAGTCTATAGTGCAAAATCTTTTCACAAATGGTAGTCAAGGTCATCTGAAATTGTAAGACAATGTTCTAAAGAACTATTTTTTAAAATTTTGAATGCTAATGTCTTTCAATCTATACAATCAAAATTCATGAAATTTTTATTGTATGATCTTAAACAAGTGAAGTACAAGATTTTATGGTTAGATTTAAATAAAAAATATGTATTTCTACTTTTTTAGATGAATGCAACGGAAATGACAGTTTTGAGTGTTTTTTTTGCAAAAATTGGCCTTGGAACACTAGAGTTTAGATTGCCTCCAAAATAAGATTGAATATAACTTTTTCATCACTACTCCAAATAGAATTTTAAGAAAATATGGTATTTTGTGATTTTAAAATAAAAGTTATTTTGAAATTTTGTGATTTTTTCCATGTTGCTTGCCATTCCTTGTTTTTGGCTTATTGTACCAAATTTTTTCTCCTAGCACTAATTCTACATATATAGGGATAGAGATATACACATATACATATGGGTGATTGCAAAAAAGGACTGTACTATTTGGCGTCACAATCCAAGTGACTTTCATGCCATTGGTTATAACTTTTGGGGAATTAAGCCAATGTACTTGAAATTTTTATTGAAGATGGCCAACTTGATAGTAATAAGATTCATTATTTTTCAAAAATTTCTAAAAATCATTTTCTAATTAAATTTTGATTTAGCTAATTTGTCACATTTTGCGATTTAGGGATTTTTAGTACTTTGGAGTATCCAAAACTAGTGATGTAGACTTGAAGTTTATGTGGTCTATTTCTATACTAGAGATTCATGTGTCCACCAAAAAGAATTAAAAAAAAACATTATTTTATAACCTCTACATTCATGCAAATAGAAACCTCTTGCACATGCAATTCTAAACATTGAAAATGGTTTCAAAATCATTCTTTTAGTGAAATCTCATCACCATTAGTCCTTCTCAAATCTCCAATTTTTATTTATTTTTAAATATCTTTTTCCTATTTTTTACAAATTATTACCAAAAAAAATGTAAAAGTGCTCGTTTTCATGATATTTTGCACTTGTCTAGTTCACCTACTTAGAAAATTTTCCTTCACTTTTCCTTCATAAGGTACTTTCTTTAAGAAATATACATTAAAAATATTTTTAATTTTTTCTTAAAATTATTTTCTATTTTTAAAGTACTCCCAAAAAAATTGACTACTATTCCAAAACAAGACAAAAAATGGGAGGCCTTTCTTGCAATCACCCATATATACATATACACTCACATACATGAAGCTCTTGTAAAATCATACATCTTCAAAAAGTTTCAAATTGAAATATTAAGAACTTAATTGGTTCCAAATTGTCTCTTAATGGGACAAATGGTCCTTTAGGGGTTAAGTATTTCTTTTTTCCTTCTACTTTGTATTAACATCTACTTCATAATTTTTTAAAGAATTGAATTATATAATTTTTTTTGAATTTTTTCTCCTAAATTTTCAACTTAATTCTTTGTAATAAAAATATATAATTGAAAAAATTTAAATTAAGAAGATTCAAAGTCTTGTAGACTAGTTTGCCACATTGCCAAAAAAACCCATGTTTTTTTTACTTTGAATGCAAATATCTTGCAATTTATGTAGATAATTTTTTGAAAATTTCTACCACATACTAGCCTATTGTAAGATTCTATAGTTAAATATGTAGAAAAATCAATTTATAATTTTTTAAGGCCTTTGCATTAGAATTGACAATTTTGAGCAATCTTTGATGAAAAAAAGGCTTTGGGACTTTAGGGATTGAATTCCCTTCAAGAAATAGCCAAAAATAATTGTACTTATAGGACTCATTGGACAATGAGGTCTATGGCTTGATTTCTCTTGGTGTTCATAATGTAAGGACAATCATCTCATTAAATGAAGGAAACAAAAACCCTTGTCACTAGGTGGAGTTGAATCTTGGTTTAAATGCGGGGGCTTGGTCAATCAGTCTGTAACTTCTTGCTACACTTGTTGTATAAATGTGCTAAAAACAAATAAAAATTTAGAGTATTAGATGTCAATCATTGAGTTTTAAAGGTTAAATTTTAGACTATAATTACAATTCATTTACCTTCATTTAAATACAATTTGAGCCCTCACATATTATTGAGAATGCCTTACAAATAACCACATAGAAGTAACACTTGTGTGCTACAATTTGACCCATTTTTAAGGTCCCATGTGAAGCCTCTTCACTATATAAATTTATTGAAATTATGGAACCCAAGAAAGGAGATTGAAGCACAAATTAAAGTTTCCTTCTAATGACAATTGAAATTGAGGTGTTACATTAAGGAAAAGGGCCTTAATGCCAACCACTATGTCTCATGACTCTTCAATTGGAATTATTAGTAGAAGGCCTAGTAAGTGGCCCTTATTGTAGATGACCTAAATGTTTTTAAATACAAATATGTAAATGAAGTGTACTTCACCTCTAATTGACACTACTCTAAGCAAGGTAGGACCATACCTTCTGTTGAACCCTATTGAGTGGCTTGCAAGATATTGCATAACCATAAACATCATAGAAGGTCTAACAAATGAATAGCCGACAATCTAATTCATGTGAAGACCTAAATAGCTAAAGGGCTCACAATAATTATTGTGGCTAATTGGGAAACTCAAGTTGGCTTATTATACTTGTCATAACTACCATATTGTTACAAATAAAGATAAAATATAAAAGAAACTCCATTACTATTATCAAATGACACCAACAATTTCCATAGTAAAGTAAAAGGAAATAAATGCCCATACTATATGTGCATAGAAGATATAGTAAATGGATTAGCAAAATGCCTTTACTTACAAGCTATCGTTTTTAGAGGTTGAATATATATCCTTTCAATGAGTTCTTGTACACCGAGACAGTGAAAACCCAAGAACAAAACTTTGAAAGACAAATTAGTGTAAATTCAACCATCAATAAGAGACAAGTGATATTGTGTACAATTGTAAGTGTAGTCTTTTTAGATTTTGCGTTTAAAATATTTTATAAAATTACTAGTGGTTGGAGCTTGCTATGCTATGCAATCATCATTAGAATTTAGAAAATTGATATCATGAAAGCTCAAATCTCACAAAAGCACTAAATCATAGAAGCACAAAGAAGTGTTAAGCCAAGAAAACCAATGGATTTGCTACCTCTATTATATCTTCTTGTGGATCCTCTTTAATATCACCTTCATTGCAACAACTACATTATTTTTATAATATCACTCTTTGTAAAAAGTGATATTACAAAAGTGATTGCAAATTGCTACTCCTTTTTTGTAATATCACATTGTGTGACAATAAGATTGTCATGTATTCATGATTGAAAACATTCTTAGAAAATACTTAAATTAATTATTTTAAGGACTTATTGAAATCAATATCATGCATTCTATTCAAATATATAATTTTTTTTATTAATATGTGATATAGTGAATGCATAACATACCAAGCACCAGCCCCTAGTATTAATGATAGCATTTGTGATATTAGAGAGGGAGTTATGATTTTAGTAGTATGATTTTGGCCTCTATATGCAAATAATTTTCAAATAAGGATTTAATTTATCAAATTGTCTTATACCAATGAGAAAATTTGTATCAAAGTGGAATATGTAAGTTTCTAAAATTGAGCCCTAAATTCATTGTCTTTATATATAAAAGTAATTGAGCATCATTCAATTAATATATGCCATTAATCTTTGGATTTATTAGGGCACACTTTTGTCCATACTTTTAGAATCCTATGATCATACATTATATTGAATTTGTTTTCATAGCTCTAACTAATGTAAAAAGTCTTAGCATAGATAGAAACAACTTCTATTATAGATGGGACAAATATTGAATAGACAGTTCATTGAAAAAAACCTTGATGCTACATTAATTATACTTGGATAATATTCTTAAAATTTGATATTCTATGGATCACAATGCTTTGTCTATTATAAATCTTGCTTATTTTCCATTTTATTCATCAACCCTAAAACAATATTTTAGGTCTTACTGGGGCATCTTAAATTTAGATATGGTAATCTTTCCATCATGGGCATCATAAAGTGTACACAAATGATCAAATATGTCTTGACTTTTGATAGATGAATGCATTGATGGATGAAAGAATTCATGATGAAATGTGCAATAGTAGACAAGTAGAGATTGATTAAAGATAGATATTTGTAGATGGTGGATTTGTGCATTGAAGTTAGACAATTCCACTTGGATGATAAGTGCACTAGACAATGCACTAAAATCAAACAACTCCTAAATAAAGACAAGTGTGTTGGATTTTGGAGTTAGATAGCTCTTAGTAGTAAGAAGTTCTTTAATTTTTGCCAATAATTATAGAAGACTTGTAAAAGGATTCTCTTGAGTAGTTGATTCTATAAGTGCTTTTATAAAAGGTGACTCTAAATTGATTGTTTGGACTTGTGAACTTGATTTGAGTTCTTTTTGCTTTAAAATTAGCTTAAATTCATGCATATATTTTGACTATCATTGATTTTTTAAAGATAAATATAGTTTTACGCATTGATGCTAGTGATTTTTAGTAATTGGAGTTCTTTTGATACAAAATATACATGTGAAAATTTTTAAATCTCAAAAGTTAAATTCTATAGAATTAAATTATGTAGTCCAAAAAAAAGAAAAGTTGACAATCTTTTACACCTTTGAAGTGTGGAAACATCATTTATCAAGGGTGAAGTTTAAAATTAAAACTAGTAATCAATTATTAAATTTCCTGGCCAACTCAATTGAATTGAATTGGAAAATAATACAAGTAAATAAAATTGATGTAAGAAATTTGATTTTTAGATTGAATAGAAGAATAACTCAAGATAGAGCTAAATAATATTGATAGGAAAAAGAGTCATTGTAAGTTTGTGGCAAGCAATAAAGTGTTTTGGAAGTTGCATTTCAATGATCATCCATAACTGAAGTTCGGTACATTAAGAATTTTTTTTCTTCAATTTGTATTCTATTTGAAATTATCACATGAATAGGAATATTGAGTTATGAATTGAACTTGCATGGTAGTTAGAAGATTCATGATGTTTTTCATCTAAATTTGTTGTGTAAATATGTTTCTAATTCCAACCATATTGTACTTGAGCTTCCTAGAGCTACTCCTAAAGAAGTATTATGAGTAGAACTAGAGAAGTTATTAAAAAGTGATATGTAACCTCTATAAAATAAATCATTCTAAAGGCTATTGGTAAGGTGGAAGTATTATATTGATGATGAAGCCTCTTTAGAAAAAGATATTTATTTTCAAAAAGATTACAACCTAGCTTTGTCATTGAGGACAATGACTAATTTTGAGGGGGAGATTGAATCACGCATGACCTTTGTCATGACCTTTGATGAATAAAAGAATTTACAATGAAATGTGCACTAGCAAAGATTGCCCCGAAATAGATATCTTTAGGCATTGGATTTGTGTACTAGAGCTGGACAACTCCACTTAGATGACAAAGACATCAAGAGCTTGGAGATAATGCAACTATTTCTTCACGATGGATTCATGCACTTGAATTAGACAACTCGACATAGATGACAGTACACTAGACAATGGTCTAAAGTCAAACAACTCTTGGTTATTATAAAGACGGAACTTCAAGTTAGATAGCTCTAAGTCAGATAGCTCCAAGTAGAAGATCAAGATTTTGATAAGTATAACTAGGACTTTTGCTTTAGTGGACAATTTTAGATAGAACCAAGGATATAGAACTATTAAGGTAGAAAAAAATCCTAGTCTATTTTAAGGAATAATAGTATTCTCTATTAGATATCATGTACAAATAGAACAATGAGCAAAAAGCAAAATTGTAATCAATTTTTTTCAAGGGAAGAATTTTTTGCCCATTCTTTATGTGCTATTCATATTGAAGACTAAACAAATGTCATTGATAAAAATATTCTTCCCTTATATTGTTTGTTTCCTAATGAACACAAATAGAACAAATTGATGTACCTTCACAAGGCTCAAATTTGAAACAAGAAGAGAATTTAGTAACTACAATTACACAAGTTTTTTAAGTCTCACCAAAATCTTTCTTAGCAATGGCACAAAATGTAAAATACACCATTAGCCTTGTAAGAACATTACAAATCTAAATGGTTCAAAGATGACATCATTGTAAACTATAAAAACAAAGAATTCACCAATTGGTCCAATAATCAAAGTATTTTGATGGCTACCTTGGTCCTGAGGGACATCCTTCCACTTTAATGTTAACCTTAGAATGTCAAGTTTGTCACCATGAAAATCATCCTTTCAGGTACTATGTGAATCATTTATTTAAACCCAAGAACACTTATTGGAGGTCAAAATATTGAGCAAGCGCTCCCCTTTTCACAAAAAATTCCAAAGATGAGCTCCAACTACACTCTATCTTATATAGAAGGATTCTTTATCATCCATCAAACACTATTAGGCTGCCATATCATGAAGAGGTTGTGTTGCAATTACTCAAAAATGGACCAGAATCAAACCACTTGAATTCTAGGATAATTTTGAAACCTATATTCATTGGTAAAAAGATTCCTCCCTTGTCAAAAGTTCTAAACATACGTGCGTTCATTTGCAACACGCACTAGTAGGACAAATAAAGACAAATCAGGATAAATCAGTGTGGCTTTCTTACACAAGGCTCAAATTGGAAGCAAAAAAGAAAACCAAGCAATTCCAGTCACACAATCTTCCTCACGCAAGGCTCAAAATGGAAAGCAAGAAGAGAATCAAGCCACGCAGCACTTGAAGTCAGACACCCTTCTCATCAGAAAGAAGCTCTCTTGCACAGTGCACGTTGAGTGCACCTCTAAAATACACACCATTAATGTTAAAATGGGCTTGAATCAAACCACCTGAGTTCTGGGATCCTTCTTGTTGGACCTGACTGGTTTACTTCTTTCTCCTTTGGGGGGAACGGGCCTGGCTTGCGCCGACGGCGGATCTTCTCTGATGGCAGGCATGCTGAGAGTGTGTTCCCTGGAAGGTTTTTTGCCGAGGTTACACAAGCTCTGCGCCACAGCACGCATCTTGGGTCGTCTTCTTCCTTCGGGACCCACGCATTTGTAGGCGATGTTGGCCATGTCGCCTAGCTCATTCAGGTTGCAGTTTCCAATCATGCGGGAGTCCATGATCTCGGCCCAGTCCTCCTTGGATTCCATGCCCACGGCCGCCTGGACACACACACACACACAGTACATTGAAGGCATCCATCACTTGAGAGGTACTAATAGATAAGGAAGGATTCCGTTGCCGGAACTCAACAAAAGCAACCATGAGACATTGATATGGCTTTTACTGCAATACCGCAGTAAATGCAACTTTCTATTGAGCTTCACATGATTCGCAATTTCACCATCGTCACTTCAAACATTTACATACAGGCCCGTGTTACTACATCTCCAAACAAACCCTTGCGGTTGCCATACGACATTGAGATGACTTTCATATGATCTGAAACATTCGGAACTCCAAAAAAGGTGACTATTTAACAACACCATTTTTCAATTTCTGGGACGTTTGGAATTTTGAAATAAAAAAGATTGGAAACGCTTCCTAAAATTGCAACCTTCCTGAGGTGATGACTCTTAAACTGTTACTGAAATTTCAGAGCATATGAAGTTCCTCTGAAATTCGCATTCCTGTGATGTTGAAGTTCATACACTGAAAGTCATATGAACGTCACATGAAAATGGCAAGGGTTTTTTACTTTCAGGGTGGTGGGTGGTCAAGTGGTTCAGGGCTATACCATGTGCACGTATTCCATGAGCCCTTGTTGAGGATTGCGGGCGGTGATGAGCTCAAAAAGCAGCACGCCAAAACTGTAAACGTCACTCTTTTCAGTGAAAGCATTGGTTGACATGTACTCAGGGTCAACATATCCAAACGTTCCCTTGACGCCCGAAACTATGTTTAGCGAGTTTTGTTCTGCTGCCTTGGATAATCCAAAATCTGCCACCTGCCATCATCATCCACTAATGAAATTCAAAACCTCATTCATAACTGTAGCCTGCTTTGTAACTGTTCCACATACCCTGCTGCTCAAAACTGCCAAAGAAAGCATGGGACTCCAGTTTGGCCTCTTTGCCCTTCTAGGGTTAAGTGAAGGGGCTTCGAAGCCTCACCCTGGCTGTCATGGTTGTGTCCAACAATATGTTTGCAGCTTTGATATCACGATGAATAACAGGAGGCACAGCCTGTCATAAAATGGCACAAGAATTAGAATGTACATGAAGCCCACCAAATACAACATGGAAATAATTGGTAAAAACCCATGTTCGTGAGTTTAGGGCTCGTTTACACTTCTGTGGAAAAAGCAAAATGCTAAGAATTACACATAGCTATTTGATGCCCAGAAGCCAAGATGAAATGACACTAAAAAATTAAGTACGAAAGAGATCTAGTCTATTTGACCATTTTTGTGAGCTGATGGTACTTCAGAAAATGGTCAAATGGAAAAGATCTTTTACAAAAAGTGTTTCCCTTGGAAAGAGCTACCATCCACAGTCAAAATTATTTCTCCATGACTATCTAGATGAACTGTAAACCTATTAAGAACAACCCTCCATCTTTTGTCTAATCAAACTGCAAGAATTTCTTAAAATACGGTTGAAATGTCGAGGCCTGTCCACACAAACGTAAACCAACCCTTAAAGAGGATGGAGGAAAGAGGGGATGTGCTCACTCCGTCATGAAGATATTCCAGCCCTCTGGAAATATCTTGGGCAATAAGTACTCGCTGTTCCCAACTCAAGGGTTGAAATTTCTGATCTGCAATGTCATTCGTGAATTCAAAGAGCACATTTCAAGAATCTTAATAAGTGATAATTTGAACCCCATTCAAATTAGTATCTCAAGATGGATTAGACCGGAACACCAATTAGCAGGTTCATATACTACGTTGACCACTTATTGATTGATGAAGTATTCAATCGAAAGCTTTTCATTCTTCTCATTTCCATGAACAATGGTGATCCCAAGGTTGAACCAAGCACAATGCTTAACCCAAAAAAGTGTATTCATGTTGCATGGCGTGCTATTTTGGTGGCACATTAAATCGTGAATGGCACCAATAAAATGGAAAAAATTGTAGTGATCAAAAATTGCCAAAGGTAGTCCATAGCCTTACCAGTCAGCTTTTCTTGTAAACTTCCATTGGACATAAATTCATACACCAGTATCCTTTGATTCTTCTCTTCGCAGTAGCCCACCAAATTCACTAAGTTGCGATGATGCAACCGTCCAAGTAGTATTACCTGAACATGAAGACAGTGAGTCATATTAGTCGACTATAACAAATTTACACCATATCCTCAAAAAAAAACTATGCCCCAAACATTATCGGAGCACCCTGTCAGCTTCCATATAAATCTCAAAGTGCTCAAGGCGTATGGGATAAAATTTAGATGCGCTACAAAATGAGGTTTCGCAAACTCTTGTGAAGTTTGCATAAAAAGCCGGTATGTATGATGCTTAGAAATAATCATTACAGTCAAAAGTATTATAGATCTTCACCAGATCAATTTCGAACCATTGAATCTGGAATAATCACTTTTGTTAACATTTGAACTGGATAAAAATGGTAACCCAAAAGTAAAAAGGTGAGGCCACGCATCAAATACCTCGTTCTGAAACTCTCGGTCCCCTTGTTTGGACTGTTCAGCCAAAACCTTGACTGCAAGGGTGGATCCAGTGGACGGCAGTGTGGCTTTATAAACTGGGCCAAACGAACCTGATCCCAGTAGGGCTGTGAAGTTAGAGGTAGCTTTCTGAAGCTCCCTGCAAGAGTAGAAATCTCAAATTAATGCTTGAAAAAGCAAACGATTTCAAAGTGACAAATCCTTTCCATACCCTACTGTTTCGACATTTATAACTTCCACATATCTTATCCAGATAATGCATTCTTCGGTGTGCCGGAATCCTCTTTATATTGCTAACTAGATTATTCAAAAGTCTAATCATTCTTATAATAGAAACTACGTTCAATGCTTCACCCCTAGGAGCCCCCAAGTCCACATTCTAGATGCTGAACATCGTGATTCAAAAGTGCTAATTCATCAAAAGTAATGCTTCAATCTTCAAAAGAAAGAACCTTACTTCATGACCAATTTCTTGAAATTGAGGTAAACAGCATACTAGTACAACGATTCAAGCAAAAAATGTAAAATGATTGAATGAAAAAATTTCAAAAATGAACTTGGCTTTTAAACTGTTGCAAGATTCTTGTTGAATTGCTTACTAGAACATTCGCTAACACATATAGTATCCCAGTACTTCATCCTTTAATGCGCTGTAATCCTCCTTGATTCGCTAACTAAGAAAATTCAGAGACAGACATTACTTACTTGTAGCTAAACTTGGTAACCCCAGATGAGGACGGAATGAGATGCCGTTCCTGTCCCCACCAGTTGGTGGTCTTGGCATGCGACGGCGGTGAGGAGACGGAGTCCGACATAATGGTGCTGGAATTCACGCCATTGACACGAATGGGCAAATTGAAGCCCCGTTGGGAGCTGTTCCGCTTCTCCAGTCGTTTCTTCCGACACGCGCAGCACAGGAGTGCGCACCCAGCGATGAGCACTCCGATGAACACACCGATGGAGATGCCGATGATGACTCCTGTAGATAAGGAGCTGCTGGACGCAGCGGCGGCAGGCGGAGAGGGGGGGACTGTAGGGGATGGGGAAGGAACCGGGGGGGCTCCTGTTCCTGCCATTCACCTGATCTGCTCACCACGCTTCAGACATTACGTTTTAACAGGATTTAGAATGTTTACAGAGGAAGACTTGGACATCACTGTCAAGAAGTTTGAAGATTCTTTTCAATAAGAGGAAAAAAGACCTAGGATGCGACGTAGAAAATCAGAAACGAAACCCAAGAACTTACTTCTTCCCTGGCTAAATTTCACCTTATCTGTTCACCACACTTCAGATATTACATTCCAACGGAATTCAGAACATTCACAGGGAAAGACTTGAACATCACTGTCAACACGTTGGAATAATTTCCGCAACCCCCAAGAGAAAACCAAGAAAACCAAGAATACAACTATAGGAAAACGGAAGAGAATCAAAAACTTGATTTTTCCCTGACTAAAGACTAGCATAAGATTCTTAAGTTAAAAAATGATTTGGATTCAATAAGTATCGCTGCAAATGGTATGCCATAGGATCAGAGCACCTTGGATACCCCGATCCTTCCTTGAATTACGAGAAGCAAAGCACGAGGAGCTTCTTTCAAGAATGCTACGAAACCTCATTGAAATAAATAGGTCTTTCAAAGTCACGGAAACCACTCATCTGTAGAAACCTCAGCAAGCCAAGAGGAGAAACGGGATAAACACTAGAAGAATGACAATGCAAAACCCAATCTCAATCTCAAGAAGCGTTGGTAGGAAAACCGTAGCTTGTCAATGGAAATACGAGTATGTACGAGAAATCCAAAAATGCAAGGAAGATTCACAAGCAAGGACACACCTAGATATAACCGCAGCTAGCCAATTAGGTCAGAATCCCGAAACCCAGACATCCTCGAAAAATAAAGATGGACCCAGTTCTATCAAGACATTCCCAAATCAGGACATACCTAATTATATCAAGAGTTGACGCCGGATCCGCCTCATTCTGAAATTTTCCAATATATGCCAATCATCCACCCATCTCCTGTGCCTCAGTTTTCCTTACCAACCAAAGTAGGTGCAAATTGAACGTACAACAAAGAGAGTTCCCTCAAACCTTCAAGTCCAAGTCCAAGTCTCCACTGACTACCCTGAGTCCTGTTCCACTAACTTACTACCAACCTCAGCTTCACGCGCTTCCAGCCCTTTTGCAATCTAGTCTTCGTAGAGCTTCACTAAACAGCTCAGAATCCCCCAAACGCAAAACGCAAAGCTCAACTAAAACCTTCCTGCAACCTCACCATACTACCGACACCGCCAATCCCCTCGTTTCTGCCCCTGAAACCAAACCTCCAGAACAACCCGAATCACATTCACCTGCAAACTTCGAACCTCTTCAACGATCATCTCAAAGTACACACTCAGAACTTCTCCTTCTCCCGAAAAACAATCCCTCGTTAGCTGCACCGAACAATCCACTTCAGCCCTAAACCCAAGAACCTCATTCCCTAAATTGCAACGCGAAACTGGTGATGAGTGTATTCAACGTCCCAGTCAAGAAACTGAGTGAAATCAGCTGGGGCTCCGCTTGTGTGAACCCGTCAAAGAATACAGCCTATTGCGGAAGGCTCATGTACGTGGGAGGGGGCTACGTGGAAGGTGAGTATCAGAGATGGTGAGGAATCTAAGGTTGGTTCCCGGAAGATAGGCGAGATTTTTTGAAATTCTACGTGAAATGTGTCATGAGTGATGTTGCGGAGATGATGGGGGATGCAAGAAGAGAAACAGGAAGGCTGTGGATCTGAAATTGTGAAGGAAGAAGGTGGCAGGTTCCTCCTTGGGAGCAGAAAGAGCAGGCTCCTGGCTGTTGACGACGAAGGCGACGAACACGACGGAGACAGAGAGACGGCGACGCTGTAAGCTAGTCGAGACGCGGCTTGCCATGTTCAACGCCGGGCAGGCCTCCCCTGGAACGGTACTTTGGTGTGGGGGGCTGTAGCGGGCACCTTTACGGGGCATGCGGCATCCTGAATAGGGCACTGAATCGGAACTAAGCTTAAGTTTACAAATTTAGCAAAAATGTAGAAAACTTATGGATAGGGTCATAGGACATTGATTTCACTCCATGTATTTTTGGTTTTGGAAATTAACCCTGAAGTCCTAAGACCTATTTCCTATCAAAAAACACAAAAAACTATTATTTCTATTGTGTATATCCAATAAAACAAAAACAAAATCATTTCTTCAAGAATTTAACCTTATGATCTTATAATTAACTTGTTGAAGATCATATGGTAAAAATTTGATGAAGTTTTACCTTGTAGATTGAAAGATATGACCATTCAAAGTTGGGAAAAATAGTTTTTTTGAACTACAATCTATAATTTTGAATGACTTTCATTGCCATTTGTGGAAAATTTTTGCTCTATAGATTCTGAATTTAAAAAAAATTGTCTTAAAGAATTGAGTTGAGAGTTTAGGAAAAAAAATTCACAAGAAAAACACTTGATTTTCATTCTTTAAATACATTATTAAATAGAAGTAGCCAAGTAGGTCTAAAATTAAAAGAAATACTAAATGGTTGATAGTTCTAAGTTAGGATTGTTCAAAACACAACAATCCCAACGGTGATAATGCTCTAGTAAGTAAATATAACTTTGTTCAATATTTTTTTTTTAAATTGTGAAAATTGCATTAAAAAATGAATCCTATAAGTTATTTTTTCAAGAAGATGTTTAGATTGCCTGAAGAACAAGATTGTCCATAACTTTCTCATTATTAGTCCAAATAGAATGAATCAAAGCTTCAGATGTAGAAAAAATATATATATATTTTTTTTTTAAATTCAAAAAAATTTAATTTGTTTTTTTGCAAAATTTTTAGTGATGCCCGCCAAATTTAGTTTTGGGTTTTTTGTAGTATAACTTTTGCTTCCAAGCACCAATTGAAAACAAAAATTATATTTACACAAAGATAATCAATTTTTCTATCTTATGAGAAATTTTCAAAAAGAACCACCAAAAATTGAGGTTGGAGGAACCTACCTGAAATCCATTTAGTCCCGTGAGGGGACAATGGGACTTTAAGGGTTGAAGTATATAAGGTAGAAGTAACCATGGTCCATCAATTAATCAATTTTCATGCGGATTGTGTACAGTATGACGTAAGTAAACAAATTTCCATATAGAAAGATAGGAATTATGGGGACTACAAATTTTTTAGAATTTTATTCCCAAAATTGAAATTATTATGATTATTGGAAGCGAAAGAGTTGTTCAGGCAAGTAGCCGATGTTTAAACTCTTCTAATTTCAATCATAGACTAAGTACTTTTCTACTCAATACTTTCTACTTTCTTGCTCACTATTTTGGAGTATGTGTCATGATCTTATTAGGCCCAACCTTAAAAAAGAAAAAAAAAAATTTCAAGTTTTAGTTGGAAATATATTTTAGTCTTGGTTGGAAATAGATATACCCTATAGGTTGGGCATGGACCCATAATTGAGAGTGGATACTTCTACCTGACTTTGACAAAAAGACCATCAAAAGTTTTGCATAATTGTTGTTACTTAGAGTATTTTGATTTTTAGTATGAATGATTGAAATTGGTAGATGTAGATGTGTGAGATATTAAAGAAGTTTGAACTCTTAGATAAAATTAGTATACTCAAAAGAAATAATGCATCCAAGAACACTAAATGTAGACGAGTTATACATTTGATTGCACCTAATTGATGTAGGCCACTACTATATATATAGTATTATTTTTCGTAGTATGTTGATTTTGGGTGTATTTACCTTACATTTTGAGGTCATAAACTCATTTATATATTCACCTATCACTCATTGTAAATGTTTTATAACAACAATGGTCTAAAATGTATCTTTCAAGGTAGATTTGTACTAGTGATTGAATATTTTGTAACAAATTAATATATAAATTGATCATTGAATAATTCAAAAATCTGATATTTCAATACATATGCATTATATTAATAACTAAGAAATGAAAAAAAATCATTTGGAGTTTGTAATAATTCACTAGAACAATTAAAAAAACTATAGCTTGAGGTAGAATAATACATTACCTATACAATAACATCATTATTTAAATTAAAAGGGCTATAGAAATGTAACTAAAGGATCTACCTTTGAAATGAGGCATTGAAGATAGCAATTACTATCTATTTGATATAGCTTAAATTATAGAAATATATTGAGAATTTATTTTTAATTAAAGCCTAATCTTTATTAACTTAGTGCTATATATTTTCAATCTATTACCTAATAATTCTAGTACAAAACAATTTTGAGAATCTATATTATTCAAGCATTTATCAACTATAATACAATGACAAATTGTTTATATATTGAAGATGATGATGAAAGGACATCTAATTCTCAAACTCTTTCCCTTTAGTGCTCAAAACTAAGGTAGTAACCATGATTGATTTTGAAAATTTGTTGAAAATGTTTGAAAATTCTTCTACATATTTGTATCATTGATTCATGTAGAGCAATATTTCTTCTTTCCATTGATATACAAGATGATTTTCTTCAAGCTCCTTCACTCAATATGAATCAAATGAAAAATACTTTTCAAAGCACTCACTATTTATAAATCATTAGATAGTTAAATGCTTGGGGGTAAATAATGACTCTAGATTATAATATAGAACAACCTATTCCCAATCAAGGATCCATAGCCAACCTATAGGATGTGGCTATTTCCAACCAAAGTTAGAAGAAATTTCCAATCAAAGCTTTGAATGTACATTTTCTCATTTTCAAGGTTGGGACTAATAAGGTCATGACACACGTCCCAAAGTGTCATAAAGTGTGTGGGAAGTACCAAGTAGGAAAGTAGTCTCGGCTATGATCTAAATTGGAAGACTATGAACATTGGTAATGGATTCAAAGTGCTTTTTGGCTTCCAAAAATCATAATAATTTCAGTTTTGGGAATAAAATTATGAAAAATTTCCAATCTTCATATTTCCTATTATTTTGTATAGAAAAAATTTGCATAGCCTCATATTTGTCATAATCTATTCTGAATTTGTTCAATTGCTTAAATAATCAAGTATAGGTGGTTCTACATTAATTTTAGAATTATACATTGTTCACTTGGAATTGTTGCTTGAATTTCAATTTATCTTTTTTCCCCACCATTGAAGATCTGACAAGGAAAATTTCAACACTCAAGCTTGATTTAAATATTTAATCATGGATCAATACCGTTTTAAGGTAGAAGTACCCATTTCTAACTAGGGACCCATATCCAACCTATAGAGTGCAAATATTTCCAACCAAGGCTAGGACATGTTCCAAATTAGTGAGCAAGAAAGTAGGAAGTAGTAAATGGAAATGTACTTAGTCTATGATTGGAATTTGAAGAGTTTAGACATTGGCTATTAGTCTCGACAACTTTTTGGCTTCCAAAAATCATAGTAATTTCAATTTGGGGAATCAAATTTTGAAAAATTTGTGATCTCTATATTTCCTATCTTCCTACTTGGCAAAAAATTAACTTGCCTCATAGTGCTCACAATCTACCTAAAAATTGCTTAAGTCATTGACTATGGGTACCTCTACCTTAATACTCTAATCAAGGTAAGCTTGGTGTCTAGGGTGTTAGGTAGGAGACTCATAATGCGACCATTTAAAAACTGATTGCCTATTCAGGGAAGCTAATAAGTTCCTTGAAATAATTTTTGTAAATTTTCATTGAAAGAGATCTAACCAAAGTAATTGACATCTAACCAAAGTTGTTTCATATTTTTTGGACCTTTGCAAAATTAGTTACAAATTTTTGAAGTTGAAAAGACGTAGTCATTAGTTGTTATCAAAAGCAACCACTTCATGAAATGTGCAAAGTTGGTACATTGAAGGCAACAAAATATACCTTTGAATCATATTTGTTTTTATTGCTTGGTTGGAGTTTGAGCCTCCTACCTTAAATAAAAATAAAAATGGTTGAATTGGTTGTTTCAAAAGACAATAAGGTAAAGGCCCCTAATATTGACTACCCTCCATTAACAATCAATAGGGGAACGGATTTCCAACCTTAGTTGGAGCAGATTTCTATTTTCACATTTGAATGTGTGTTTTTATACTTTCAAGGTTTGGACCAATAAGAGAGAACCACTTATAACCGATCAACACCTATAACCAATCAATTGATAGATGTATTTTCAACCAAGGCTAGAATGTGGGTTTTTTTGTTTTTAAAGTTGAAACTAAGAGTTAATGGCACATGTCCCAAAGTATTGTGCAAGAAAGTAGGAAGGAGTGAGTAAAAAAATAGTTTTTTGTGTGATCAAAATTAGAAGACTCCATAGATTGGCATTGGGTCTAGTACACTTTTTGCCTTTCAAAATTCATAGTAACTTCAATTCATGTCATGAAATTACCAAAGTTCTTGCAATCTCCATCATTTTTATCTTTGCACCTTTGAAAATATTTGTTTTTCTTTGCACTACACCAGATCATGTCTAAAATACCTTAAATGATCGGTTACGGGTGGTTCAACCTTAAGTTAATGATACAAAAGTGAGCAGAAAGTAGATGACAAATTTTATTAAAATGGCGATATTCCATATGCCATTTTTTAGACCGTACAGTTTGAACTAAAAACTGACAATTAGGATTAGTATAGATTTTCAAACATCTAGGTCACATCTACATTTCTCAAATGTATGATTGATTTAGATTTTAGATTGTGCAGTCTAAAAACATCTTGGAGTGGTGTCAATTTTAGACATCTATAACATGTATAGATTTCAAAAATCTATAACAAATTTAGATTTTAGACCACGCGTTTGAACTATAAAAAGTGTCAAACTATTGGAATGCCACCATTTTTCCATATAGGAAGCAATGAATGGAAAAGTAGATATTGAATGATTGGAATTGGATGACTCTAGATATGAGTCATAAATCAATCTCAACTTTTGCCTTTCAAAATTCCTAGTAATTTCAATTCAAGAGATCAAATTGCCAAGAAATTTTCAATCATTGTCATTTATGTCAATGCACCTTGAAAAATATTTGCTTTGCCTTGGACTACTATAAACATGTCTAGAATTGCTTATTTGATCAGTTATGGGTGCCTTTCACATAATTCTTGAAATTTTCCAAAAATAAGTTATTATTACTCTTAGCTGTGCCTACTTGTCATTCCTCTATATATTTTAATAAATTACAAATTCAAATATACATTAGAATTAGTACTAAGAGAAGCACCACATACATGGGATTTGTAAATGATTCAAAACATCTCTATCATGAGGAAGAACTCGGTAGTCCCAACATTCACTAGTAGAAACCCCTATGTAATGTGGCAGGACCTAATTTTTCTTGACGGATTTTGCTAAACATCAAATGTAACAATCTTTGTTTTTATGTTAGCAAAAATGTTCAATATAACATCAATGTTGACATAAAAACATGGGTTGTTACATTCGATGTCTAACAAAATCTGTCAAGAAAAATTAGATCTTGTCACATTAAATGAGGGGTTCTACTAGTAATTGGATTGTTGTGGTATCAAAAGTGAGTAGAGACCCACTACAAGATGGGAACACAACAACGAAGTAGGATACAAAGTAAAATAGACGATTTAAGTAGAATTTAATAGGAAATAAGTTTGGAATGTCATAGTGAAGAGTTGGATCAACACAATAGAGTAGGAATGCCCTTACAATTAACTCTAATAACTTTGCATTTTGTCATACTTCTAGCCAATGTGCAAGAATAGTATTCTTCAAGTGATAACCCTTGTAGTTGACGTTCTTTCAAACAATTTATTTTGAACTAAAGGAGAAGCACCCAAAATCAACAATGTATCTAATTGTGATAATTTCTAGATGCAATAGTCATTTTAGAATGTAAATCTAGGTAGACTATAGATAACTTATTATTTATTGATCAAAATGATAAGCTATGTACAATCTACCTAGATGTATATTCTAAAATGGCTACCATATCTAGAAATTATTGCAATTAGTTATACTATTGATTGTGGGTGCTTCTGTTTTAGCAAATAAAGTAGAGGTATCCATTTGTGACCATGGATCCATACCCAACCTATAAAATACAACTATTTCCAACCAACACTTTCCAACTAAAGTTTGGAATGTGTTTTTTCCTCCATTTCAAGGTAGGTCCCAATAAGATCATAACACATGTCCTAAAGTAGTGAGCAAAAAAGTAGGAAGTAGTAAGCAAGAAAGTACTTGGTCTAAAATTGAGTCTACACGTTGACTATTAGTTTGAACAACTTTTTGGCTTCCGAAAATCACAATAATTTCAATTTGGGGAATAAAATTTTGAAAAATTTGATGTACTCATATTCCTTGTCTTCATACTTGGCAAAAATTCCACTTGCCTCATATTGCTCATGAACTACTTGAAAATTACTTAATTGATTGACTATGGATACTTCTACCGTAGTTTCTCTTTGAGCTATGACATACAATAATTTTGCTTCAATAGAAACTAAAAAAGGAACACAATTATATTTCATTTGCGTTGACAAAGTAGAGAAACAATCACTAAAAATTTTGGGTTTTCCTTGAAGATTGGCATAAAATCTTTGGTGCATGCGTGTATAAATGCTTGAATTTCTTATGCAATTTCAAAGTGGGAGGTTGTTCATATGTTTATCATCGCAATTAACCACTACTAACCAGTGATCCCAAAATTGGCTAAATTTCGCTCATTTTCTACTTAATTTTTTCATGCCCTTTGTATAAAGTTTTAAAAATCTTCCAAAAATGAACATTTGGCTAAAAACCCTGAATCTATTCTGAGATCACTGCTACTAACCATATTCTCATTCAATGATCAATAGCCATTCATATTTCGTTAGAGAATCCAACCAAGTGTACAAATTTAAGAGTTGCTGCTGATAACAACAGACAATATGGGCTCAAGTCGCTCAACAGTTTTAATATCCACTCCCTCAGCTTCAGCAACAAGATCGATAAGAAGTTTACAGAATTTTCACAAACCATTTATTCACAAATCTACACTTCGATGACAGACACAAGCCTCAACCACTTGTACTGTAAGCACGCAGGAGCTCTCGCAGGCAAACAAATGACGGAATTGAAAAACATTTGAGCTTGCTTCCATATTGCTTAAGAAAAGAGGGAAAGAGAAAATGGTTCCCACCACCACTTTCAACTTCGAATTCATCACAAAGATCCTACTGTACGCAATTCCAGGTGGATCCTGGACGATGGTGCTTAATTCCTCCCTCCCCCAACCTTGGGCTCCCAACAACAACAAAGCAGCGTTCATCTCTAACTCTGCAAATTAAGTAAACTACGCTTCAGGACCATTCTTGACAGAATAATTATAAGCACAGCAATCTTATGTGTCTATATGACCTAACACGATCAAATTGAGACTTGCTTCTGCTATGCATCGGTTTACAAGAGATACATGATTGTCTTTTCTCAAGAGATCTCGGCAATAAAATTCGGCAGCTACGATTACTATAGCATGGACTTTATAAACAAGAACTCGACGGAGCCCGTTCCTATTGATGAGAAAAATATATTTCTGGAATACAAAAACATTGGAAATGGTAATTAAGCTAAGAGAGAACGATCCATGACATTATTAAGCAGGAGCATGTCTGCGACGCTTCCGAGTTTGTGTGGAAGATTACGTCGCACCATGTCAGATCTTAACCTGAAGCAGATGGAGACTTATGAAACGGGCCGTATCTGCTCCAACATCTCTTCCTCCCAATCGATCGATCACATCCCAAGACTGTTGCCTGCAGCTTGCAAATGTTGTGGAAATGATTCACTCCAATTCAGTTAATCCTGGTGATGGTGGTGTTTGACTAAGACCTTGACTTTCATGCCGTCCGTGCAGTGGCCTGGAATGGTGCAGACGAAGTAGTGCGGACCCGGCTTGTCCAGGGTGATTTTGGTCTCGCCATTGCCGTACTCAGGCATGAGAGGCTTGGTCGCGGTGCACTTGTCAAATTCCTCGAAGGTTTCCACTTTCACCACATCGTGCATCCCTTCGTAGTACTTGAAAACTGCGCAATTGTGAAAATTCATGTCAGTCAAGATGCATGAAATTAACACAGTGTGTGTTTGTGTGTGTAAGTTTTATCACTCATGGTCGATCAAGTCATGTGGACTCCTATTAACATTCACTGTGAGTTGCACAAACCCAATTTAAAACCCCTTCAGAACTTTGGTTTTGTTTGATGACACAAGACAAAAAGATCTGCGTAAACACTAACTTTGAATCCTGTAAGAATGTGAGTTTTGATAAGTGAAAGCTTGACTACCTAAACCTCAAAAAGAAGCTTACATGTAGCTCAATAACAGACCACAAAACAAGGAGTTCACAAAGGTACCCAGCTCGAGCAAAACTCTCTCAAGATTCTCTCAAAAATAAGTGAAAGCTTGACTACTTGGGAACCAAATCTGCATTATAAGTAGTTTTCTTCCAAGTCTTTTGGACTTGAATGTCACGAGTTAGCATAAAGACTGCAGTGAACCTTTCTGAAGTACAAGCAGGAATCATACATCAAGGAAAACATCAAAGTCGTACATAAACCCACACTAGCGAAAAAGCGAGTATACCACGAACTCCCATCTGCCATTTCTCTTGAAAAAAAACGAATTGAGGATTCCTGACTCATTATCAAAATGACAAAAAGAAATCTGAGCTCGGAAGCTATGACCAAAAGTAGTCGAAACAGTATCAGTACCTCCTTTGAATAACTGCTCCGTTAGTACGAAACCAGGAATGATTCAAGAAGCGGAACATCAAGATTCCTCACAAAGATCGATTATGACCTCAAATCACTTACCCAGTGTGTCGCCGACATAGTATGTCCTCATCTGAGTGGACTTGAAGAACGAATCCCCACTGGGAAACTCCCACTTCACTTCATACTCAGCAGCTCGCACTGCGTGTACCACCGCCAGCACGACCAGCAGCAGCATCACCACCTTCATCGCCATCGCCACCTCAACTACCCCAAAACAGCAATGAAGTCTCACCTCAAAAAGAAGCTCAAATGTAGCTCAAAAACAGACCACAAAACAAGGAGTTCACAAAAGGTACCCAGCTCGAGCAAAACCCTCTCAAGATTTTCTCAAAAAGAAAAGACCCTGGCAATGTGTAAGAACATGGAGCTAATACAGAGCTACAAAACTGGTCTAGATGAGCAGTTGTAACAAGTAGATCATTACTAAGTTTAGTGTAGCGCAGCTCTCACCTGACAAGAAAGAGGCGCAAATGTGCAAGAACTTGGAGCTCGATCAAGAAGCGTCTACAAACTTGATCAAAGGGCAATGTTGGGAGTGCAGGGTATCAGTGCATTAGTGCACAGAGTAATGGTCGTAAGACTTGCACGTGGAGATGATGATTAAGTGCAGCAGATAAGAAGTGTGCAAACAGTGTGGCAGGTCTAAAGACAGATGGAGGCGAGGAAATGGCCCAGGTGGGCTATTGAAAATGATGAGAGACTTGCGCGAGGAGGGGTTTATATGGAATTTGCTGTAAGACTCTGAGAGACGAAGACGGAGACGGAGACGGAGACTGGAGAGCTGCGGCTGCGCGCATTCAACCCACCGGGTGAGGGTTGCGTGCTGTGGGAAGAAGAAACATGGAGAGCAGTCGCCGCTGACACCGCAGACCTGCAACTCCCACTCTACTGGTTCCCCTGCTCTTCACAATCCACAAGGGTTTTGTTTTTTTTAGCCTTCAATTCTCATTCACCTCGCACTGCGTAACTCAGTAACATTCTTCACAGGACATTCAGAGTTCTCAAATGGGGCTAATTTTAGCTGAAGCTGAGCTACTCGAAAATCAATTTACAGCTACAGAAAATCTGAACCCCGCAGTGCAAAATTCAAATTTTCATCACAATTAGCAGAGCTTAAGCAGCTGCAGCTACTTGTGAAATCAGATTTGGGTTCATTGGTGTTAACCACTCTTCAGTGTACTCTTCAACCGATTTAGCGATTGAGCATGGTATCTATTACTAAGCTCTCTCAGTGTGTTTTTTGTATCTTGTTGGAAGTAATAAAACAAGGATTCAAGATTCTCTAAGCATGCATCCTGAAACCCAAGTGAATTTGTTTGACAACCTTGATTTATTTCAATGAGGTTCGATTTAGAATCTCACATAAGTTACAGATAGAATGCAACTCAGCTTTACTGCAGTGAATTCCCAAGATGGCATTTGAATAGAATGTGGATAAATTGTAAGAAGACAAAGCGGAATTGATAGATTCTTGAAGTACACCCGAGCCCTAATTTCCATTACAGTCCTACGCATTCATCGAACATTGCGCAATGATCTATCATCTATTCTCTAAATTTATTACAGCATGCTTCTGGATAAGCTTCCGCGTTAACTTTTCACGCTTTTCAACGAACTCCACTTCAGCTTCCCGGACTGCGTCCGTCCCTGCGCATGCGGTGTTTGTCTTGTGTACAGGCGGTATCAGGCTATCAGCAGTTCGGCACATGTATGAAAGTGATTGAACGGGGCAGTGGGTGATGGCCTTGATAGCAACTTACAATGCATTGATGAGATGACACGATAAGTACTTCGTCGTCAGTGAAGTTAAGTTAGTAGTTGAGGTGATCTGACATGCGCCCTAGTTTTCTCAAAAAAACAGGGCCTACATGTCACTCCTGCAGAGAGACAAATGGAAGTGAGCTCAGTAAATGCGTACATAAATCATTGGCAGAGACGGACTGTTCAGCATTTGCGACACCTGTGAAGTTGTGTGATTCATTGCGCAGTTGAGGGTCTATTTTTCTGTAATGAAATTCCGTTTCAATTGTGTCCGGAAAAAGAAAAGAAAAAGAAGGCGCAGTTGAGAGATCGACCTTGTTGACATAAAATGTACACCCATTGCAGCTTTGACCCGTGTCGAGAATTTCAGACCAGCACAACTTGATCTAAACCCAACTATTAGGAATTTAGGGTCACTGTAAAACAAATCAACAACTGCAGAAGGCAGAATTCATTGGCGGAAAGGTGACATTCATGGGTTTAGGGTTTAACTGGAGGTTCCCAAGCACACCAGCGATTGGGAGGGACCTAATCTTGTTTCCAACTATTACCAACAACAAACTTAAGTTATCTTTTTTCTTTTATACTTGTAGGCTGAACTTTTTTAGCAAGCGGTGAAAATATGACTTCGCTGAATGTCTATTTATTGGCATATGCTTTTAAATTAGTGGTCTGCAATCTCTCTTACTTTGACATTGCATCTCACCTCAAGCGGATTGAGCTCTTGTATCTGAAAATCTCTTCGCTAATTAACTCACACTGATCTCCCAAGAATCACAACCCTGCACATGTAAAAATTTCATGAAGTAATGCAAAACCCTATCCGACCTCTACCTTAGAGACTGAAGAGGCAGAGAGTAGGAGTTCTGGTGAATTCATGAAACCCAGTGACCTCGGGATTGATTTTTCATGCTCGTGCGGTCTCTATTGCTCAATTGCCTGGTTGCATCGATGGGTGATTTCCATACCAGTTTCCACCAAAAAGAATAAGTAACAACAAACGTTGCAAATTTGCATGCGTAGGCTCTGCATTGACAGCACAAACATAACATTCTTGATTAGATGTGGCTCGGTACCCTTAAAAAGAAGAGCTTAGATTCTTTTTGCGAAACATCCTCAGCTCTGAAATCAAAGAAACCCTTGCAGTGTGTTTCTTCAACACGTTTGTTTAAAAAAAATAAAAATAAAACACACACACACACATCCGCAGCTCAATATTGACAGCTTCGTTAATATCTGCGATTTTTATTCCAATCACCCACGCATTATACAAAGTTTGTGAAGCTTAATGAAGGATAGTGGACACAAGATTGAGCACGAGAATACCATTTTCCCTTCAGGCAGAGCCATCGGTAAGGGTTGACAGTGTACCACCACCACGATTCCCTGATGCTACTGAAACTGTTGAAATGCAGTCTGCTGATTGTTTGTCAATCATTATTTCCATCGATTTGCGTCATAACTTAGATAATGTAAATTAAATGCGTGCAACAAAGTCCTGCATTGTAGAAGGATTGATAATTGGTGGAGACTCTACAATGCAATTTAAGAACTGTCTTAAACCTGTTCAAGTTTTTTCCTGTCATTACCATAATTGTACAAGGAGATACTTGGATAATTTCCTGAAATAGAGGTCCAGGCTCCATCATCAAGCTGACTGTCGAAACAGGCCGAGGTCTCCGAATCTGTCTTAGTTACAAGAATTCCAACGTACTTCAATCCATGGGTAGAACCGTACCGTACCTTAGAAGGTAGGAATTCATGGCACTGAAAATGTGGTTGCACCCAACACGAAGACTGACAACTTATTGCCACGGAGATGAAAAGCATGGCGGAAAATCCAAGGACTTCCATGCACCTAAGAAGCCAACTAACTTGCACCTAATTGCATCCTAATCCAAAAGTAATCAGGCTACAGATTCTTAATTAAAATGCACAAATGCTGGACTGGAGAGATCATTGCAAGGGTCAAGCTCAGGTAAGTCTCGAATCAGAACTTGAAAACCTCTTTCTTAGTTTATTCACGTGGGGTTCAAAAGTGAATATGCTGTGAGGAATTGGAATCTTCTTTCGATTTGGTAACAAGATTTTGATCAAATTTAAGCCAGTTTTACACTAGGAGTTCTGCATTGATACTTATGTAAGACACTTTCAGGTGTACTGCACATACCTTACACCATTGCCCAGTTCTACTGTAAAACTCATGACGTTTAAGATCGATATTACAAGAACCAATGATTTCTCCGCATATGACTGGTTAACCCAAAGCTCAAATTGGAGAGACAATATATGCTGTAAATGTGGAACGCAAGCACTTTTCAGAAAAACTATTTCGTAAGTTAAGTAGAAAGGAATCAGAGATTACACTCCACTCTCTCTAATGAAATTACCATGATGGCAAATTTCATAAAAGTGGCAAAATTCCATTATTTTGACACTTTTTACAAGTCAGACTGCACAGTCTAAAATCTGAATCAGCCAAAGATTTTTGAAATCTATACGGGTCATAGATATCTAAAACTAGCTATACTCATCCATAATGTTTTCAACCGTGCAGTCTGAAGTGTGAATCTATCATAGATTTTCTATATGAAATCTATATGAAACCTAGATTTTTGTGGTCCTAGATGTCTGAAAACCTATGCTTGTCCTAGATGCCAGTTTTCAGTTCAGACCATGAAACTACCATGGGAAACAAAATGCTCTCCTCGCCATAAGTCTTCAAAAACTTGACACGTAGACATCGATCATCTTGTTCAATAAGATACAGTGTAGGTACCCAGCATGAGAGATTCAATCTCAAGATATACACGAACGAAATTACATCATTTTCAGAAAAGGTCGTTGGAGAGTGAGGGTTGTACTGAACGGCTGGTAGGTCAGCAGTGCTACGTGTTGGAAATGAAGAAGTTGTCCGCAGGATCCCTTCGTTTCGTGGGAAGTCCTGACTGGCCATATGACCATATCATGCCCCTGGAGCACAGGGAGTCCGCATGATCGAGTTCCGAACAGCAAGCTAAGTCAGAAGTGCAGCAATGGCAGACCAGGAACTGGTGCAGCACATGTTCCAGGACTTCATGAAGCCCACTTTTGCAGGCCAGGGGATGTGTCAATAATTCAATCAAACGCCGCTCCGCGCTCGCTCGCTCGCTCGATCACCAGTAACACATGACATTCGATCAGTTACCTGACTTACTCAGCTACCAAAGCCAAATTCTGCAGAAAAAAGAACAGAAAAAAAGAAGAAGATGAATCATGCAGGTGACCTGAGCTTGCTTCCCACGAGCAACTGAAGTTAAGCACATGATTTTCAATCGACATTCCTCTGCCAATGTCCCATTCTCCATGTCCTGCTCTCCGTGTCGTCGTCTCGCTCGATCTTTCTTGCCCACCTTGTGTTCGTGGTCCTACTCATATTCGACCAGCTGAATGACGCATTTGCTGCTGCAGAGTGCTTCTTGTACAGTACAATTGCATGTGAACAAGAGTTCTAATTGGAAAACATGGTATTAAAATATGGTGGATTGAATCTGATCCGCGGTTTCAATGAAATTGTTTCTTCCCATTGCAGAATAATAATGTCTGTGTCAAGAGGAGATTGAGGATTCATGTCGATTGGTAAAGTAAAGTAACTGTGACCCGGCTGCTCAATCGAAGTCAGTTCAGATCCTTGTAGAAGTGGAAACTTTGACATCATTCTCATCTCGCAACTTGATTATGGACTGTCTGTTAATTATATGATTATATCATGCTCACTGAAATCGATGATTCGATCATAATCATCAGGAATTTCATTAATTGCAGTAACTTGCATTACCGGCTTCATATAAGATGCGTCAAGATTACTCTCCGCAACGCCTACACTAAGTGCAAACGATTTAAATTGCAAACTGCTGCGTGATAAGCATGATCAAGAAACGGTCTCAAACAGAGGATCGAGACAGAGAAGCACAGACCAAAAATGGGGCACAACTTAATCCAGACTTGGAGGCCACTGATACAGATACATCATATTTGAACATCATGAGTATAGATTTCAGACCGCATGATCTAATCATGAAGGTGCCTAGTTTGTGGAGTACTGCCATTTTATCGAAATATTTGTTAGTTACTGAAAAAGAAAAACGACAATAGATGAAGTCTTTTCATACGTAGAACAAATTGAAGCTCACTGGGATGGTCAATGACACCTGTACTGAATTGTATGGATTGAGGAAACTCTACCTTAAATTATATCAAGCAGATCAAAGTAGAACAACTTTGTGGACCATGGCACTCCCCCTCTTGTCTTCATTTGTCACTTCCTATTTTGTGAATGATCCATAGACTAAACGGATTTTGCACACCTACTTTTAATCAACCCTAATAGCAACTAAGAAAGTGAGCTTGCTCACAATTAGTAATCAAGATTTGAGGGTAATGGAAGATTGCAAGTTTTTTTGAGTTTGGACTATGAGAATGTACGTGGCACATCACTAATAGTCTGATGTAGTCAAGAGAGTGCCATGTCAAAAAAATATTTTTATTTTTCAAAAATTTGTTTTAGGTTTCTAAATACTTTTTAGAATTTTGGGGGAAAAAATTTTCAGTTCATTTTTCTTCAAAATTAAAAAATTTCAGCCAATAGGGCTAGTTTGTAGTTTTCTAAGAATACAAGGAATGGGCTATACAATAGCCCTAAAATGGGCTTTTCTTGTCCTCAAATCCTCCTAATGTGTTCAATCTATTATTGTATGCAATAGGATTTCAACACTTATATAGTGTGCGTTGTTTGAACATTGCATGAAGAAGTTGTGGAATTTTAAAGTATGATTTGTAAAAAGGACCAAAAATTAGCACTGGGCTCTTCTAGATTTTCATAATGTAATTGTAAACTCTTTTTGTCATCAAATACTAGATTTCAGTCTTACCAAATATATGTATTGCGTTCTTAGGTAGTGATGATCATAAGAGTATATACCTTATACTTCGATTTTAGCTCAAATAGTTCATCTTCTTACTTGCGCTCAAAAGAACCCGCGCGGCCGTATTTTTTTTTGACAAGCCTATGAATATAGAAAGATGTGTAGTCGAACATTGGGCATGTCTACCATAGATGTCTAGATAGAAAATCCATCAAAATTGGCTTGGCAAAAACACAAGGAAAAATGAAGAAATGTGCCATGTTCTTTAAATGTTGTCTCTACAAACATAGTCAAAGAAGGTACCAAAAATGTGCCATGTAATAATGACATCACCTTCACATATTTAAGTGTCAAGTAGGTGGGCAATGCCACATAGGATTTATACCTAATCTAGCAATGATGTGGCAGTTGATGTAGCACTTAACCCCTAAAGGACCAAATTGTGTTTTTTGGCAACATAGTGATTTCGGGCAACTCATTACGGATGGAGTTTTTATTTTTTTTCTTTGAAATTTTTATGCAATATGTGCCCAAGGAGTAGCTTTAAGTCCCAATAATTTTCATAACTTTTGACTACATAATTAAGAAGTTATGACATGATATGTTGTTTCCTTTGTTTGGGTGGCAAATCGGGTAATAAAAAAAACTTCTTTAAAAATTACTTTTTTAAGAAAGTAAAATTTGAAAATAGTTTCTTTGATTTTTATCTAAGTGTGAAGCTTTGAATCATTCCATTTTGATTAATGAGTCAAAAGTTATGAGGATTTTTAGTTTGAGGTAGTTTTAGCTAGTCATAGAATCTCTACACTACAAAAAAAGTTTGAAATTCTTTATTTAATTCAGTTTTTAATATTTTTGAAAAAAAAAATTGGGTGTATATTTCTTAACACAACATTACAACCATTGGGATTGTCTTTTTTTAATTCTATAAATAAATCTTTGATAATTTAGTATTTTAGCTCATTTTCTACTTTTTTCTACTTCCTATATTTTTTTCCTATATGTTGTACAATTTCAAATGATCTGAAAATTTCCAAGCATGTAGCCAACTTCACTTGAAAAATGAGTTCAAAGAGTTACAATCATTTTGGACATTTTTTCATACAAATATGGTCTTCTAAAGTGCAGCTGCCCATATTTTCACAGTGGTAAAAAAATGATTTTTGTCACTTCAAACACTAATGTCTTGCAATCTATATAGCGAAAATTTCTGAAATCTTTCACTCATTTTCTTTAACATGTTCTATAAAAGATCCTATGGTTACTTTTGTCCAAAAATGTTTTTTTCTTAAAATTTGGTAGTTGTCTAAAAAATGACAGTTTTGAAGCGGTTTTGGTGAAAACATAGTCAAAAACATTTAGGGGTTAATGTCACAATGTCTAAGAAAATCAATACTATTTTTAGTAATGTCAATGTAAATGTTGCAAAAAACTTTACAACTATTTCCAACAACATTAACATTTTTTTATTGTTTTTTGTTACGTCAAATTAAATATCTATAAATTTTTTGAGACATCAAGCTAGACATATACCATATACTATACATCATATACAATACATCTTACAAAATAAACCAAATTTGGCAATTATGTTGTAAGGCTTGAAAGAAACATTTATTGTGAATATATTTACATAAATAAAATAAAATATATATATATATCATTAGATGTTTTTTTAGGCCTTAAGAAGATTGTGGGTTCCCGACTATAGGAATTTTGTCGGAACAATGTGCAAACTCTAAGAATTATACACATAAGTGGATTTTCAATTGGTTTACAAGACTACAAGTTCCGAAACGCTAGAAACGCATTAGGAACGTAGTGCTGATGTGGTCGAGCGACTCCCACGTCAGAAAATACTAATTAATTATTTAATATTTTAAAAATATTTTCTTGAAAAAAAATGATTTTTAAAGTAATTTTCTTTATTTTTTAAACATTCTGAAATTTTTTGAAAAAAATTTAATTTTTTTTTTCAAAATTCAAAAATTCAGACCAACAGGGGGCTGGTCTGCAGTAGTGGGAACAATTTTTGGGAACACCCCTAAAACAGTCTTCTTAGGGGCCAAAAATCCTATTGTGATATAAGCAATTTGGCATGGCTGAGAGATTGCTATGTCATATAATACTATTTAACTATTTTAAAAAAAATATTTTATTGGAGTTTTTTTTCAAAAAATAATAGTTTTTCAAATTGAAATTTTTTTTAGGTTTTTAATTTTTTTAATTCTAACCAATAGGGGCTAGTTCACAGCACTAAGAATGGGATTGAAAAAAATCTCCTAATGCCTTCAAAAGACATTTAATGTTATACAAATGTAGTGGGAGGGAAGACAACCCATATGTGATATATCTACTTAGCTAGCCTCTAGGTCTTGTGTATTTGGAGCTTGTGACATCTTAGTCAATTGAACATCTCAATTCATATCCCAAAAAAACATTTGCACATCTCAATTGAAATTTCAATTGACATTTAAAAAATAATATTAAAATTCTCACATGGTGTCAAAATGTGTTGATGTGGGATGCCATGTCACCTTTGATAGATGCCACTTGACTAAAATGCAACGCTGGCTACAATTTTTTTCCGAAAGCGTGCCATTTAGTTGTCCTAACTTTGTTTTTTTGACATCTTGTTAGCATTTTACCTTAGCCCCTTGTAACTTTCAATAACTTACCTACTTAAAAAAAAAACCTCATAACATTCAGTAGCACATTGTAACTCTGCCTTTTCTCTACAGTGAAGGGTGTGGCATATTCCACACCCCACAGCCAATCATGTCTTCTTACATCAGTAGTTACTGATGAAACACTGTTGGGGTGTGGAATATTCCACATCCTTCAGAAGGCAAAGTCATCCAATGCTACTGAATGTTATGCTTGCCAATATGGCAAGTCCACATTTTTTTGGATGTTCTCAAAACACCCCTATGTTTTTTTCTATGTCTTCCAAAATATTCTCATTGCATAGGACATCAATTTGTTTTCTCTATTCTTGACATCTACTCATTTTTTCAAACATCCAACTAAATTTTACCCCCCCCCCCCTTAGCCATTATCTCAACTTCCATATTTTGTTCCCAAAAACACTCTTTTTTATTGCTAACATCCAAAAAAACGAGCTCCTACTAATGTTGTCTTCCATCAACATTGACTCTTGGGAAGCATTTTGTACTTTCACTTGTTCACTATCAATCTTTTTCTTTCACTTGGTTCCTACTTGCTTAAACCTATAAAGACAAGGTGGACTTTTGGAGATTATGTTTTTTGAAACCATGCAAATCATCTACTTTAAAAAATAAAAAAGTAGATCATTGCAAGAAATATTTTCCATTTTCTATGATAGGATTTTTCAAATTTGAATTTTTCTAACACCATATCTTGTAAATAATGAATCCTATGCCAAAAAAAATCTAATTCTAGATTTTTGGATTGTAACCCTATCTCTTATTTTTCAAAAATAAATTAAAATTTATATATAAAAGCCAATTTTCTTAATTTGTCACATAGTCAAGTTTAGGGGTTTTGAATATAAATGAATCATTTAAACTAATTATTTCCTAGCTAAATTTTTTGTAATACACTCTTATAGTAGGTATATAGGTCTATACCAAAGGGCATCTAAAAATAAATTATTTTATGTCCTCCACATTCATGCAAATAGGCCTCTTTGTATATGTACTTTTAAACAATCGAAATGTTTTTGACCTTGTTTTTTTGGTCAATAATTAAGTCCTCACAAATGAACAACTTTTAGTTTCTTTAGTATCACTATAGTTGATTTGTTATAAAATAAAACCTCAACAAACCCAAACTTTTCTTTTCAAAACTCTATGTCCAAAAATACATCACAAAAAATACAAAATTTGACATTTTAATTTGTACAAAATAGGAATTTTTTTTAAGGAAACTTTAAATTGGTTACTTGTAAAGACTTCATATTGATGACACTTGACCAAAAAATGAGGTCAAAACTACTTTCACTATTTAGAAATGCATGCACAAAGGAGGCCTATTTGCATGAACATGGAAGACATAAAATAATGTATTTTTAGATGCCCTTTGGTATAGACATGTATGCCTACTATAGGAGTGTACCCCCCAAAAAATTTAGCTAGAAATCATTAGTTTGAATGACTCATCCGTATACAAAAACCCTAACCTTGACAATGTGACAAATTAACAAAATTGGCTTTTAAATATTAGTTTCTTTTTAGTTTTTGAAAAACAAAGAATATAGTTACAATCCAAAAAATCTAGAACTAGTTTTTTGGGCTTTGGGGCATTGGGGTCACTATTCAAATGTTATAGAAGATGACAAGAGAATCACTCTCACTATGATAGAAAAAATGGAAGGTGTTTCTTGCAATGACCCAAGCAAGGTGTTTTTCTTAAGCCTCATAAGGCCTAATTGCCTCGAAAGAAATTGTCAACTTCAAGCCTATAGGAAAAAAAAGAGGGAAAATGTGTTAAAAAATGCCAAACAACAATGATGCCCTTGCACATTGTTGCCACAATGTTTCAAAAATCTCATTTCATTTCTTGAACAAAGCCAAGACATACAAATATTGCATACAAAAATTATATATTCAAAATTGCATACTCAAATATGGCCTCCTTCAATTCAAGTCCCTAAAATGAAGGAGCCAAGAAACTCATAACCTTCTTGAAAGAAAGGCCATATAACCATTGGTCTGAAAACCTAAAACAAATCATTGGAGCTAAGTATTCATTCAAAACCAAACTATTGTTTATAACCTCACTCTTTTTATACAAAATCCAATTGCAATTGCAATTATGTCTTAAGAATTCTTTGTCATCTATTAGACATGTAGTGTCTATAGTGGCATTACAACGTTAATATAATCATTTCAAGATTCCATATTACAAATTCCTACTCAATCAATTACTTCAAACTTTAATAATCCATAGTTTATTTATAAAGGAACCAACAAGACCAAGGGAATATTACATGCTTACACTTCAATTCAATCTCTCCAAGTTGATTTCCAATATGATTTGAGACCCCATTTCCCTTCTCACCTTCCCACCCTCACTTCCATGCGCTAAATGAAAACCTTATTGCAATCAACACATGCTTGTTCACATTTTCTACTCCCTACATCAGAAACCAACAAATTCAACATAGATTTTGTATTAAATTTGATTCTTTTTGCAGCAAGAAAAAAAATGTTAGCATGAGTACCCTTAAGGTTTTCTTCTAGTGATGTTGGCTTTGTAGCCCCAAGACTCAAATACACAAACTAATTATCCCATTAGAGGAGATTTCAGCCCATAAATGACTATGAGTTCCCATACAGTTCAGTACTGTAGGAACTGCAGATTAACACTGTGATGATGTGGTTGGGTGATGATCACGTTGGATTTTTTGTTTTGTTTTTTGTAAAAAAAAAATTTAACTTTTTTTTTCCATTTCATTGGCCTAAATTTTTTTTTTTTTTTCTAAACTTCATTTCCAAGTACTTGAATTTTGACTATAGCTTGGATAAAAGAGTCTTGAAAATGTCAACTAAAGTCTAGCAAAGTGAGAAAAGAGGTAGTTGGAGAATCAATTAAGTTTTATAATCTTAGGATTCAAATATCCTAATGATACACAACGATACTTATAAACATGGGTATGAATATAAATTCCCACCTATCCACCCACCCTTATAAGATGCAAATCATAGAATATCATTGACTCATTTACAGGGGAAGCTCATTGTATAGCTCCTTGTATATATTATGGTTGTAGTAAATAATTTGGAATCAAAAAGTGCCCAATTCAAATACTTGCACTCAAATACAGCTAATAGATTTGGTATGAAATATACTTGGATTTTGGAATTTATTAGGATCTCAAATGATCTAGAGTTGATAGCAAATTAACAATTCCATAATCAATATGTAGGTATCTCTTACAACTAGAGAAGAGATCCAAAGTGAATGAGCTGGACATTCAAAAGTAAATTGGCAGTCTCTCAATGGGTCCCAATTATGAAACACTAATTGAGTCACTGAAGGCATCTGCAATGCATCCCTTGTAAAAAGGCCCTGCAACAACAAGTACAGGGGTTGAAAGCAAGGTTTGCATTATATCGAGCGCATTTTTGTTAGAGACGTCCCAATGCGCGGCCACTACAGTAAATTTGGCTGCATGGTCAATTGGATAGGTGGCATGGTTGCTGAAAATCTGGGAAAAATTTGTCAACACTTTATGATTCTCAAGGTATGTTATACAGCTATATTCTTTTTCAATCCTCTAGGCCTCATGATGACCCACAAATCAACTTCCTGAGACGCTTATAAGTGTAGGTAAAAAGGCAGAATTTGCCAATCCCAGCCTATCCTTTACAGAGACCTTGGAACTACATAACGATTGCATTGGAGCGTGTATTTAAATCCAAATTGCTTTTCAAACTGTATAGTATAGTAATGTTACCGGCCCTTTTACAAGAAGGATTGCAGATGCTCTAAGCAAATAATCAGTGACGGCCATATTGCAAAATTCTTGCAAAGGGAGGGTACCAAGTTGATAATTCAACATGTTATAAGAAACGGACACTCAGCCCAAATAAGACAAGATGTGGAGTGAATAGTACCTTGCTACAGGAGTTCTCCAAACTTTAAGTTTCTCAAAAAACAACGTGGACCAAAGTATAACCAAGTAGTTTGCATTATTGTTGAGTTGAAGCTGAGCTGTGGCCTGTGGGTTGGGGCACTATAGTAGCTAATTTGCAAATATTGAGACTGTGGTGAAAATGGCTTCCTCATCTCAGACTAACAATAATATCTCTCAGTGATGTTGAATTATGAAACTATAGAAGTTTATTTTGCATTTCATGCTTGCTATATCTAAAAAATGTTTTGTGTGAAGGCAATAGCACGCATTATGGACTAAAGACACCTAGTGTAACCTCACTAACTTTTCAATTTGTTGTATGGTTGTTGGGATGGGCACAAGTTAGGCCCATGACTGCTTGGAGTGTTTTTTGGATACTTTATGAATATGCTTCCTGATTTTTGTTATGGTTGAGCTGGATTGCACAATAGAAAAAGTATATTCTAGACACATATGGAATATGAGATGAAAATGTATAGAAGTTGTGGCTTATGTTTTCATATATGGACTGGTTTCCATTTGTATGCTATAAGGATGATTACACAGTAGAAGCAAAGTACGAGATAACTAAATGTGTAGCTTAGGGATCCATTTTGAGTTTTGGAAATCAACTCTTGAAAAGCATGGGCTGATTTTATGAAGATAATATGTCATTGCATGATATGTATTGACTATAGTTGAGGAGGAAAACAAGCTAAGCTAACAAATTTGATACACACTTGATGAGCAATTATTCAGACTTGAAGGGAATTAGATAAGTACCTAGTTATGCTAGGATGTACTAGATAAAAGATTTTTTTTTTCGTAATTATGTCGGCTAACTACTATCAGCCGTTCCCTCACTGCTACAAGAACAATAGAGGAAATTGGCCTGAAACGGCCTCTTAAAGAGCGAGATTTCCTCTAATGAAGCTTCCTTAATATGAATACTAGTGGTCTGGTGCAACACTTGTACAAAGCAAGCTTCAATTATCATTACATCAAAGAGTTATTTAATCTCAAAGTCACATTTGATAAGAACTTCTCTCATTAGATGTTTTTTCAGAGATTAGAAGACTGTTTCAGGCCCATTCCCAATGCTGGGAACAGTCAAAATAAAAAATAATAAAATAATAATTTATTTTTTTCGAAAAAAATGTAATTTTAAAATTATTTTATTATTAAAATCTGACGTGGCAATCTCTCGACCACGTCAAATCGCAGACATGGCAGCGTTCTCTAGTGTTCCCACAGTCGGGAACTCGCAGTCTTGTTACTAGCAAAAAAAACATCTAATGAATTCTAAGGTCATTATATACAACATTACTATTAGAAGAATCAAATTGTCATTTAAGCATAATAGGGAGATGAAGGTCATATGACAATTAAACTATGCCCAAATCTTAATTCATATAAGCAAAGGCAACACCTCTCACCAATAGCAACTATTAGAAGCTTTGAATAACCACATTATGTCATTTCCTACTTAACTTAAACATCTTAGCTTTTGTATCTTCAATTTCAATGACCTCCATATCTCTACAAACATCAAATGCCTATCTACAACTTTTCTAGTTCCTATTTTTACTTCTATATTTTGAATATGTAAATGGAGTTTCTTACATGATGCTGAATTTGCTATAAGTATTTTCAATATTTCTTGAAAAGATGGTCGAGCAATTGGGTTTGATTGCCAACACCTATTCAATAGTTTTTGAATCCAATGATCAACATGATTTGGCATCTTTGGCCTGTGCCCTTGGAGCACAAAATCATAATCATTCCATGGATGACCTTCAAATGGAAGTTTGCCTGTCAAGATCTCATAGCAAGTCATTCCATAACTATATACATCCACTGCTTTGGTGAATAATTCAAGCTTCATACTCACATTCCTATGCTTGCAAGCTTCCAATATTTCAGGTGCTCTGAAAAACCCAGTTCCTACAACTCCAACAGAGCATTCAAAGTCTGCTATTAAGCAACTTGTATTGCTTGCAACAAGTACATTCGAAGCTTTGAGGTCCCTATGAACAATGCCACGATCATGTAGTTGATTCATTCCAAATGCAACTTCATACATGACTTTCACAACCTCTTCTTTTGAAAATGGACCCTCATTGCTTGACTTCATCAGCATTTGACGGTTTATCAAACTTCGTAGATCTTCTTGTTCTTTGACCATTGCAAAACCAAACCTCCCATCCTCCAACAATGTTGCACAAATTACTTCACTTTGAAATCTCAAAGGTTGATGCAATCTAAGCCTCACTCGGGTCATTGTGTCTGCATGGAATTGTAGCATTCCTTGTGGCCATTGTGATTGCAAATGTTGCAAGAAAGTCCCCTTCTTAAACACCTTCAAGACATATTTAGTGGAGGCATTCAAGTCACCTTCACGCAATCTTTCACTAAACCAAGCAATGTGTACATCATAGAGCTCTGCTTGCCCTCCCTCAGCAATCTTCTCACCTATTAGCAAATTACCATAACTACCTTCACCTTTGCCAAAGGTTTTGAAGAAACTACCCCAAGTGGGGTGCCTTTGCAAGGTTTGAAAAAGTTCCATGTTGCTCACTTCTGCCACTTCATTTCCAGAGTCAAACTCTCCCACTTGGCTCCAATGAGACTTAGACTTTTCAATAATATCCTCAATACTAGTGACACAATTTGACAGCTCCATAGAGTTCCCGCTAGCTAAGATCAAAACAAAGTGATGGTAAATATGAGGTAAAGCCAGGTTGGGTTCCAATCACAAGTGTCATCTAATTGCTTGAGCTGCCAGATTCATCCATCGTGCAAGAGTACACGTGAGCTTCAATCCAAATCTTCCAACAAGTGCTTGCGCTTGACAAAAATATAGAACAGTGCCCTTGTGCTATAAGTGTTCTTAAGTGTTGTTTCAAGTTTCAACAAAGTGGAGAGATTAGGCTTTCAATAGACCTGCATTCACAAAAGCATAGATGGTGAGAAAGGAATGTATCTTCTGTGAAACTGGAGAGAAATGTCGGCAATGAAGCTGAATAACATCCCAATTCATTCCCCTACATCTGCAAGTGCAACCAAGGAAACCATTTGGCAATCCCAAAAAAACGAAACCCTAGAATGAAAAAAATAAGTCAGAGCTTGATTCATTCTTGATTTTGAAACCCAAAACCAAATCAGAAATTTCGCAACAATCAGTCCATATACCAGGCGAGTCAAATGAGCTTCTCAGTCGGGTAAAGGAAGAAGCCACAACACCCGCAGGAACAAGTGGTTGGGCACTTCACCTGGAATGACGGTGGGCCTCGGCGTCTCCTTCACAAGAATTCGTCCAAGCAAAGCGCGCAGCTTACTTCGACGCTTCCAACCGAGTCTCCCGCAGCAAGTGAAGCAGCTCTTACTCAGTGCTCACAGAAATCTCTCTCAGAAGAAGCTCCAATGGTGGGCAATGTCTCGATAAAGCTCGTTACTTCCGAATCGATCCACAGAATCGGGAAATACAATACAAGTGGTGCTCGAAGTCTCCTTAACGCGCGCACCCCAAACGCCCAGCAAGGAAGGCAGCCACCCGATCAACCCAGCTTACCGACAATTCACTCGTCGAACCACCAAACCAGCACCCAACAAAGAATAGTGAAAAGTCGGCAGCACAATTCGGTGGCGCTTCCAACGAATCCCTCCGTAGCCAATAAAGCAGCTCCCAGTGCAGACCTCGCAGAGGAATCTCCGACGAAGAGCGAAGAGCGAAGACCAAAAGTCGAGAGCAGAGAGCCGCAGCTTTGTGGAGCAAACCCCCTTGAAATAAGATGCCGACGGAAGGGTGCGGGACGAAAACGTGTTGCTCAGGTCACGGAAACGACGTCGCAGGTCACGCATCCAGAATGAATCCCTTTGTCACACGGAATCACTGACCGCAGTACTTATCAGCTTGGGAGGGATGGGACCAGGAGTCCTCGGATGAGTTCCCTATGCTGCACGCAATTGCTGCTTTGTTGACTTACTCAACCCTCTAGAATGACATGGTCTCCGGTGGAAAATTGGCCATGCAGGTGCTCTCAATTTATCCAGTCATATGTGTACAAAATTGAACAGATTTTGAGAAGAAAGCACATGAAAAATCGACCCAAAACCTCGTATGTCGTGCGCATACCTCTGAAGGTTGTCCCCTGCCACGGACAATTTTTCTTTGACTTCGGCTTGTGGCTTCGTGTTCAGAAATGGAAGCCGAAGACCGTTGAATTCGTATGTCCGTAGCTTATGATGTGCCAAATGTCAGACGGCCCGACCCATGGCAGGGTCTTCTTAACGATTACAATTCCCAGGTCACAGGAACTTGTAGCTCGTCGAATTTTCCAGTAAATACTTTGGCAAGTGCACTCCTGACCAGAAAAGGATCGTGCAAGAGCAGCTAACTTACAATTGAGCTCCTTGAAGCTGATCGAACTCCTCCGGAAGCATGTCAAACAAGTCCTGCATATAATGGCTTCAACATAATGGCTTGAATCCGGCCTTTGAGGGTTTAGATAGGAAGAATGTCGAACTCGGTCAGCATGAGAATAGGCTTTGAAGAAGCAGGGTTTAGAAGCAGAAACTGCAGTACGTGCCAGCTCCCATCGACACCAGAAGGTAGTTGGAAAGGCGAATGTGCGAATTCGAGGCCTGCATCAGTGAGATTTTTTTCACGAATCTTAGGATTAAAAAAAATTCTTGTCTTATTTCATTATGTAACCTTTGGGGGGGTGCAATTACCCAGAAAGAAAAGGCTCAGGTTGTCATCAAAAAGGAAGTAAGAAGCTTACCAACTGGAGTAAGTTTCTGTAAACTCTGAGAATGTAGGATAATTATTTACCAAAAAAAGCTATCAGAATGAAAAGGTGTAAGCCGCACTATTAATTTTGCAAAACATAACGACATCAACCCTAAAGGAATTCCAGAAATCTATTTACGTTGACAGAGTTTACAATCTAAACTGAGTGTAAGTGCATTTATGAGTAGAAGGGGTTAATGAATGTAGCTAAGTTATTTTCAATTAGCTGTTTTCTAGTCATTTAGCAAGGTTTTTTTGCCATGAATTAATCATACGGAGGTGGCTGACAACTACAGGGCCCAAGGACTGTTAGCCCTGCAATTTGTTTCAACAAAACTACAATAATTTCCCAAGAGTCCAGGTGGCGTCAATAGTGGCCACTTCCATGTCCATGAGAGTTGAATGTCAGAAAGCATGTTTCAATGCCCAAACATTATAAATATAGAATTAGAATGAAAGAAGCAAGGTTTTACTTGAAGCCATACTTGCATTCGGATCTCGAGAATGACAATCTCATTGCTGAAAAGAACTGCGTCAAAGACGAGGTGCGGAGTCTCCCTCTTGCTCCAGCCATGGCTTTGACATATCTTGGATATGGGGAGACCTTCGGCACAATTTGCACATTCATAGCCTTCAAAGATTTATGATTTTCAAATTCCAATATCTTCAATTGATTGTTACTGGCAGAGCGGAGACACAACGCACAAGTTTTTTAAGAGAATTACCCAACACGGCCACCAGAAGCAAGGAGATTTGGTAGAGGAAGTGACACAATTGTGAGGTACTTTACCTTTACATGGCATATGCTTGGATTAGCTGTACTGTATAGTACAGCTGAAGCTGCAAGTGTAAATACTTGGGAAGAAGACAAGATGAGTGAAGTTAAAGAATCCAAAATAATGACTAAGAATAAGTTAATTACAAATCAGTCCCTCAAACCCTTTGTTTGAAGCTTTGAATCAAATTAACAGTCATAATCCAAATCTGGGAAGCATTCCAAAACTGCTAACACTAAGAATATGTAAATTGCACTAAGAATTCGATTTATCATCCATGGCAAAAGTAGTCTGAACTTTAGTACCGAATTGGTCCAAGTAAGCTTCCATCTGCGAACTGCACAAGCAATGAAATCGCAAGCAGTCAATTACATAACCAAGCATTGAGAGAAAAATAAGGTTCAGCAATAGCATACGAAGCCTCAAAAAATAAAAGACCCTCAAAAATTAGAGTTAGGAATTGCAACTCTTAGGTTTTCCGATCATTTCCACACAACTCATTTTCAACACAAGCACACAAGTAGGAATTACATCAATTAACGACTCTACAATTATTACCTGCCGCACAATTGCATTTGTAGATGTATCGAACTCAGCAGTAGGACCTTCCCATACCACTTTTCCTTCATGCAAAAACAGTATTCTGCAATATTGTTGAACACATGAGTCCTTGCAAAGAAAGCACTAGACAAATATGCAAGTCTCCTTTGAATACTCGACAGGAACTTGACTTAATTAGCAATTGAATATGATAAGCAAAATGTGAAGGAACAAAAAACATAATTACCTATCAATAGCTCGGCGAATAGTACTGTGTTGATGAGTGACCACAACGTAAGATGATATAGTTCCAGGTTTCCCTTGAGCATCACGACCATTGATATGAACTGATCGAATCAAATCCTCAACTACAGTTGAAGCGATCGGGTCCAGACCTGCCGTGGGCTCATCGTACATTACCAGCTGCAGCCATACAAAGTCTGTTACATACACGAGTCTCACGCAATCCTCACGAAAAATTGAAGTAAAAGCCTATTATTCGCCACCCGGTTCTACTCCATTATTTTCTCATCTATGATGCTAGAACAAAATCCTTGTTAGGATTAGGGGAACAATTAAGCTGCATCACCTACTATTTTTGTGCCTGTGTCCTCAAGTAATACGGTCTTTTGAAGAATAAAATCTGGTGTTCGTCACATATAGGAGATCATAAAAATCAGTGAAAAAGTGTCATGGGCCAGACCTAATAAAGACAGTGGTGTAGCATAAATGACATAGGAAAATGTGCGGGTGTGACACTTAAGTTAAATAATCCCTGCCTACCTCTTCTTCAGAATTTCCTGGATTGTCGTCAGAGATGATGGCACGGGCTAGAGCTACTCTCTTCTTCATACCTCCTGATAATTCTGCCGGTAGCCGCTCTTCAACATCCTGGCACAAGAAAAGAGAAAACAGGTCTCACATAAAATTAGAGGACAGAAAGCACCAGGGTTTTCATTAAGCTTAGACTGTTTCTGGAAATTTTAGACATCATCGACAAAAGAAACTTCCCCATGATTCAAAGGAAGGCCTCAGTATGAGGTCTCTGTATGATCAGTATGCATCACGGAGACCTCCCTATGATTCATGAGGAAGATTTTCTTACAAACGTTGTCAAAAAGTTCCTCAGAGTGTAATCGTTGATAAAAATTACGTTAAGTAAACTCAAAAAACTAATCGAACCTGGAAAGAATCGTTTGTTAGTTACCAACTTTAAATATTTAACCCTTACAAACTTACTTTCAAGCCAACAGCCGCTAAGCTTTCTCGGACAAGCTCAGCAATTCTCTTATCAGACAAATCAGAATGTTCATATCTGTACACCAGTACAAGCAATTGCTCAGAGGGGTTAGCAGAATCAGAACAGAATTACCCTCACACGCGATACAAGAAAAATTGCGTGGAATTAATATCAGAAGCCACTTTTTCTTGAAAAGTACAGAACTCCTAGGAAGTCTTCAATCCAGAAATATCATGGGCAGTGGAATCAAAGATACCAAAGAGCGAGGCAAATAGTTACAAGGAGTAGGGTACATACAGCATAAACCCAACGTTTTCTCGAACAGTTAATGAATCAAATAATGCCGCGCTCTGGAACACCTGCGCCCGCATTAAATCGAAGGAATTAGAACAATATATAGCAAGACAAACGCGAAATCCTCGGAAACTGGCGCACATAGTCAAAAACAACGGCTGGCCAATGAATTTAACCGAGAAGATTAAAAACTTTTCAGGCGTCTGAACAGAAAATGGTTTACCGTACTCACCAAACCAATTCGAAGTCCGTCATAATCTTCATCACTAGCTAGACCTTCTCGCCTTTTCCCGCGTATATAAACTTCTCCCTAAAAACGAGGTGAAAAAAGGTCTCAATACCTGTCAATGACTTAGCAATCAATAGAACCAGTACACTTGGAGACCGCAAACAGAAGTACATTCATACCGAGCAAAAGGAATCACTTCATCATACTTTCTAAACTAGGGAGTTTATATCCTTGAGCATTCCATTCATTTGTTCACCTTATCTGGAGCAAGCAGTCCAGCCATGATTCGAAGTACAGTTGATTTGCCTGTACCAGAAGGGCCAATGATGCCGACTGCTTCCCCACGCCGTATCTGATAACCACAACAATCCGAGCATGTTACACAACTCAAAATTAGGTAAAATGTGTTTCTACAGCTGAAACGTCCGAGCTGCAATGTGTGCTGACAATCAAATGCTGAACTAAATACAGACATGACTCGCTTCAATAACCCAGTCGCATAGAAAACTTTTAAAGCAGAGAATAGCATACCTTAAAGCTGGCACCTTGCAAAATGTGCTTCTCGCCAAAAGACTTGTACACATTACGACATTCGATTAAAACTTCGGCATCATCGTCGGCAGCAGGCGTAGCGATTGGTCTCGCCGCATCACCAACATTTAAAGGCGATTGATGCTGGCTCTGCAATTCATATCAGAACCCAATCTTTTTAGGTAGTAGTCACTTCAACGAGGAGAGACTCTGGTTCAATACTCAAACCAGTCCCAGTCTGCAATCGGGAATCGTGCAATTTTACTTACAGTACTCAAAAAACAATATGATTCAACTGGCATCTGTCTACATTAAGGTCAGAAGAAATTAAGTTCAAAATACTCACCTGAATCTCTTTCCACCTCCCTGGCTCCACATTGCCACCACTAGTACGCGATGGCGTCTCAGCAACCACTCTATTCCCCAGCAAACTTCCAGTCAGACAAGATTTGAAAACAACAAAAATTCACCAGGAAGGAGTCGGAGCAAATACAGATTACATTCAAACCTCTCCATTATAACCTTCTCCAAAAATGACATTCTATAATATTTCGCACACTTGCCACTCTAAACCTGTCACACATTCAAACTGTGTCACAATGAAAAAGTTTGGATCCCAGGTGCTTAACATTAAATAGCATTCACAGTTTTAAACCCCTACAGGATCAAGAATTCACGGTTTCAAACTGACCAAATCAATTGATCTTAATGTGATAAATATTATTCAAATGAAGCCGAATTTTACATTCCCATAATCAGTGAAGAACAGCGCATGAATTGTCCAAGAAAAATATTAAAAAAAAGAAAAATTCCGTATGCCCTACTCAAAACTGCTGAAAAGACGAAGCACGAAAGTGTACACAACTAACCTTTCTGCCTCGCATCTTGTTACACGACAATGCCTAAAGCCCGTACGCTGCCGCCCAAATCTGGATCCAGAGACGGCCGTGGCAACACCGACAAGTCCATGAGCAGCCCCAATCATGACGTCCAAAAATTGACCTACAACACCCGACGGTACATTTCAAGCGCAATGCTAGGGTTACAAAGAATTTAAGATTTCCAGCAAAATCAGTCCTCAACAAACCCTACACACAGGGGTACCCAATATTGGTAAATACTCAGTGAACTCCTCACTCTAATTCGAACCTCCTTTGCTGAATTCCAACCCTCTCAATCTCTCAGGTGGTACTATTTCTTGAGAAAAAGAAATTCAACACACAGATTCTCTTGATAATCGATTTCAGTGTCTAAATTACGACCATAATCAAACCGTGATCACGGAGTTGAGTAGAAGTGTATGGGCAGTACCGAGAATGGAGAGCAAGAATGCTTCCCTCTTTCAAGCGCAACGCTAGGTCTACAAATGTTTGAAAATTCAGCACAATCGGAGCTCAACAAACCCTACACATTGTGATTTAATCGGGGATCGAATTCGGTGACTAAATTACAACAAGGAAGCAAATCAAAGAGAAAAATTAGAAGCACTGTGATGGACACAGAACTGAGTGACAGTGAATGGGAAGTACCGAGAATGGAGCGCAACAATGCCGATTTCCTTCTTCCAATTTTCCTTCAAATTTCCTTCAAATTGCAACTGGAGTTTTGGGTTTTGCGAGTGGTCAAAGAAGGACGGAGAATTGACGAAACGGAAAATCAGGCTGTAAAATTGGTGCACGCAGATGAACACATTGAAGATGAATCGTGCGAATCCAGGTCGTCATCCTCGCTCTCCGTTGAACCGAAGATTGCTGAAGGCAGAATGACAGGCTCGCCGGCGTCACTCACACCAAAGAGTTCAGTTCACTAAAGCGGACCCCATCCGCACGACTTTCCACTTTTCTATATTCTTTAATAAAAAATAAAATAAAAAAATCTTTCTTCCCAGTACTTTGTTGGGGTCTCCCGTTCTGAAGGTAGGTACACCCAAAAGTGCCACTTATTCATACTGTGCCTAGTTATTGTTAATAGCTAGTCCAAATTTTTATACAATCTTGTTGGCAAGTGAAAGCATGTTCCAACGCACCAAAGAACGCAGGATTTGGATACCGTATGCAAAAGTTATTTTAGGAACAGGGCGCTTTTGTGTGTACCTACCTTAACCCCCAAATGCCCAAGGCTTGTTTTGAGTGTCTTGGAATTTGCTCTAAATTGAACAAAATGCCAACATTTTGATAAGTTATATCAATTTTTTTTAAATTGTAACCATACAAATTCAAACTAGACATGTCAAAGATCTTATGGGAAAAGAAAACACAACAATATCACTTATGGAGTGAAAGATTATAATGTTTGACCATAAGAGTGTTAAAACTGTAAAAATCTTTCAATTCTCTTTTCACAAGTCAAATCTAAAACAGTGGTGACCAAAAAAATATGAGGTTAAAGGGCCTAACATATATAACCCCAATCAATTTATGGCTATTTAAAAACTACTTTGGAATTTTTTTTATATGAATTTTGAATGTGATTTCTCATCCAAGATCTAGTGTATTTGAGGTTCATTCCCAAGAGTTTTCAACACTATGGGAAGTCGAGATTGCAATGGGTACCCTTGCACAAAAACTTGTATAGAAAAATCACTATCATTCATTTTCCAGATCAGATTTTTGACACTAAAACTAGACTACTAGAAAAACTTTCCAAAAATACTAAATACTAAAAAAAGAAAATTGGTTAGGTTTTATTTAACCCTTTAAGGACCGGTCAACCATTTTTTGGTTGATTTTTGCAATCTCGGTCTAATATTGGTGAAAATACATTTGATCACAAAAATCTCAAAGAATAATACAATTAGAGTGTCTTCATGCACTTCAAACAAAACCAATTTCAAGAGAATTGGAGCATTAATGCATTAACTATGAGGTTGCAAACTCAAATGGCGTGGGCCCTTAAATGAGAAGTGTTCAAAAAAATACAAAAAAATATCAACCAATTTAAGAGATTTTTTTGTATCTTGATGTCTTAATAAGGCATAAGTGTTGCTTTGTAATCTCATGAATGCCCAAAGTAAACTTATGCATTGAAATTTATGTAGTGCAAATTCTAAAAGGTCATTCAAGCCCACATTCAAGTCATTGATTTTTGAGGATTAAGGGAAACAACTCAAATTCCAACAAGGCTCTAAAAGCAAACATGATTTAGAAGTACATTTTTCTTTCTTCAATATATCAAATTTGCATATTTTAGAAGGGTTTTGCTTTTGATGACCACAAATGACCATTTTTTGTGAACTTCAAAAATTTGTAACTAATTTCAAAAAGCTTCAAAAAATATGAAATGACTTGGGGTAGATGCCTATTCTACTTGCCTCCTTAGAAAATTTTATTGAAAAATATATAAAGATGTTTCACCTCCCCAAAATTCAATTCTAGGTCTTAAAAAGTTGATTTGTGGACCTTCTACTTTAATTATAGCAATTTGTACCGTTGGATGAGTTTGATTTTTTGTTAGGATGAAGAATCTTCCTTATAGAAACACTTTACATGGTTCGATCTAAGATGGCATCTTTAGAGTGGCCACAAAATTCACTTTCTTGAAGAACTATGCCCGCCTTCCAAATCAACCATGGTCCTTAAAGGGTTAACTTCAAAGTTTTGCAAATAAGAAATTCTTGTGCCTTGGGCAGTTAGAGGTTAAGAGCATCTCCATTCTCCACCAGTGTGGCAAAAGTTTGTCACACCAATGTAATGGTTCATATTGATGATTCACTTATTAAGGTACTAAAGGAGGCAACTCATTTATGGCCACTTAAGCAATTGATCATATATAGAATGTGGGTAACCTTATGTCGAGGGGGGAAATTTCTCTATGTACACACATAAGTTTGAAAAGGATTCCATATTTTATGGAAATTTAATTCCTCAAAAAAAAATTATTATGAATTTTTAGCTGAAGATTGAGATCATTCCACTTCAATCATATATGTATTATCATTTCTAATTGAATACTAGTTGCAAAATCAATTAAGAATTGGTTGCAATATCAAGAAACTTGTAGCCAATTATAATGTACTACAACTATACATATCTTTGATGCATAAAAAGATAGCACCCTACAGTGCCAGAATGGGAGGTAATTAGGAATGAGTTTGCCTTCCATAAATAAAAGTCTTTGTATTGCACTATGGTTAATATTCAAAAGTTTAGGTAATCTCGGTGGCTACAAACTTCCCACCTATATTACAAGCCTTGCAAAATTTTATCACAAAGCTTCTTGTGTGACAAGTTATTGTTCATTCACTAGAAATGAAAGGCTACTACAATGTCATGTTTTCATCCAATTTATGTTTGAGATTGAACACATATGGAAGTTTTGAGTTCTTGCCAACTTAGCGAACAAACATAAATGGAAAATCCATCATGATTATTAACCCCTCAAGGTCAAGGGTCTTTGTGGGTTTAAAAATATCATTGCTTTTGAAGTATTATAGGTTTAAATGTCACCAAAATATAGAAATGTCAATTGTACAATCTTATAGTGTACGTATTGTAAATGGAATGAATCAAATTTGGAGTCATTTATCCATATAGATTACAAGATTATAATGTTTTAGTGCAAAAAAAAAGATGTTGAAAGTTTCCAAAAAATACATTTGGAGGTCAAATTCGATTTTGAAACCTACTCAAAATCTCAAATGAGAAAATTTGAGCTATAAAAAACTTCAAAAACAAATATACAAGCACACTGGTGAAAAAAAATATAATTCAATTGACCCATTGCATTTGTAAAATGGATTTGAAATGTCAAATAATAGCAAAAAAGTTGCAAAAAACTCATCTGTTGTTGAACTTCTTTAGTGTAGACTACTAAATTGTTTTTTATTCACTTGTAACTTCTTGGATTGAAATGAAATTTTTAACCAACAAACTAAAGTGGTATGCACAACTTTTTCCAAAAAAAATTATGGAAACACCAACACTCTAGTACAAAAAGAAATAAGCTATCAAAGTTCATTGCAATTCAAAAATGCCTGAATTTTGAACTTTAATTTACACTGTAAAAACATTCAAAGCAACTTGGATTGACATGAAAATTTTACTACAATAATTAGACTTTAAAGGAAACATCATTCAATAAATTTTATCAAAAATGAATATTAGATGAAGAAGATACAAGCTCTCAGAGTTGCAACCATCAAAAATGCAATTTGGTGAACTGAAATAGAACTTGTGAACTTTGAATGGCTTTGACTCAAAAATCATTAAATCTTAGATTGATTTACAAATTTTACCACACAAATTAGAAAGAAGAATGCATATTTTCCAACAAGTTTTATTGAATTTGAACATTGGATGCAAAAGTTACAACATTTTGAATTGGACTTCAAGGCTACGTGAAGACACTTTTGGTTCCCCAAGGCAATTAGGGGTTAATGACAAAATCTTGTTTTGTATGCTTGCAAGAAAGACGCCAATTTATTGCTACATGATGGAATTTTCTATCCTAATGAGACATAGGCTTTCTGCATTGATATATCAATTAGTATTGGTCTAAATGTGCCTTGACTCATTAAGATTATGTATAAAGTCAAGTGGCCAAAAAAAATTAGTCCAAGCATTGATGAAATTTGTTAGGGCTATCTTCCACGTCCATCAAAGTAAACAACATGTCCGTGAATTTGATGGCTTTAGGGTTGAGATAAGCAACCTATCTGTTATGGTGAATGACATGTCCATTGAATTGGATAACTTCAAAAATTATCAAGTGGTTTGGTTAACCCCTAAACCCCTGAACAGCATTTTGATTCACCAAAAAAAATGCTTCAAAACTACCATTTCTAATACAAGAGCACAGTTGGTTTTTTTAAACATTTTTGACTAATGTAACCGTAGGATCTTGTAGTAAGGTGGTTTGTAAACATGTGGAAAAAATTTCAGAAATTTCCACCACGTAGATTGCAAGATATAAGCATTTGAATTGACAAAAACTGTTTTTTTATCCCTGCAAAAATCCAGGCAACTGCATTTCACAAGGTCATATTTGTGTGAAAAAAAATTCAAAATGGTGGTTACTCTTTGAATTCATACTTCAATGCAAGTTGGCTACATTCTCAAAAAATTTCAAACCATTTGGAATTGTACAACATATAGGAAAAAATAAGTAAGTAGAAAAAAGTAAAAAATGAGCCAAAATACTAAATTGTGAACATTTTATTCATGGAATTGAAAATTTTCAATCCCAATGGTTAAAATGTTGTAATAAACAATCTACACCTTCTGTTTTTATTTTTTTCCAAAAATATGAAAAATTGAATTAAATGAAGAATTTCAAACTTTTTTTGTACTGTAGAGATTCTGTAACTGGCCACAAACTACCCCAAACTCAAAATCTTCATAACTTTTGACTCATTGATCGGAATGGATTGATTCAAAGCTTCCCATGTCTGTATAAACCTAAAGAATCAATTTGAAATTTCACTTTTCAAAAAAAAAAAAATTTGAAAAAGTTTCTTCAGCTGCCCGGGCTGCCCGCCGAGCAAACAAAGTGACATATCATGCCATAACTTTTTTTCCACAAAGTCAAAAGTTATGAAAATTGTTGGGACTTCAAGCTATTCCTTGGACACACATTTTATCAAAATTTCAAAGAAAAAAAATAAAAACGCCATCCATAGTGAGCTGCCCAAAAAATTTATAATCTCAAAAAACGTTGTTCAGGGGTTTAGGGGTTAAATGATCTTGTTCCTCTAGATTGAAATTGTTTTCATCTACATTCTATCCTAATATATATTGGTATTGAGTTTTATAATAGATCAATTATGTGTACAAATGATTTTGATTTTGATGGATTACAGGATTTAGTCACTTATATAATTTTTGAAATGGCATTATTATAGAGTATATTATTGAGTAGCTTCAAACAACAAATAAGGGATTTGGGCTAGATCACTATTGGTGATTTATCTGTAATTTATGATAGTTTCAATCTTTCTTTCTATATTTAAGACAAAAATGATTTGATTTATTCATCCATTTTTACAAATAGCCTAGACAAGTTGGCATAGGGCAAAAAGTTGTTGCTTTGTTGCTTTCACATTGGCCATGGCCACACTACAGAGGAGCTCACAACCATTTTCAAGGGGAAGTAGTTATTGCAACCTCCCTCTTCTGCATAGACAATAATATCACTTTAGAAAACCACAAGATGTTTATTATATAAGTGGTGGTTGTAAAAAAGGTGGTTGTGAATGCCATTGCAACATTGCCCATAATTGATGGCAATGTTGCTACTAGTATGACAACAAGTAAAGATAAGCTCAAGTTTACCCTGTCATTTGTACAATGCTAAACTTAAAGTCATTCATCATCAACCCTTTTTGGGGGGTAGTATGGTGCCATATTGCACCATTCTAAAATAAATGTCTACTTTTTGCCAAATAAAAGTAATCTTTTTTTGCCAAAATTTATTCATTTTTATTCAAAATATAGATGAAATCACCAAATTTGAATGAAAAGGTGCATAGATATGACTAAAATATGTTTTTTGGTCAAAAAGATGGATGGATGGAGATATACAATGCTTCACCAAATTTTAAGTGGTTGCCATCTTGGCACTTTCTCAAAGACTAAAAAAAAGGGTTGTTCATCAATATTAATTTTTTTATAGTATTAGAATTGAATGTGTAAACTCTTTTTTTATATTTGTGATTGTTTTTCTACTAAGCTTTTGTTGATGTCAAGATTTTCTATATTAATATGACATTGACTTTTCAAATTAGGATGTCCATTAACATCCATTAAGAGATGTCCTAACCAATGATCCCAAAACTGGCTAAATTTTCTCATTTTCTACTTAATTTTTTCATGCCCTTTGTATAAAAATTTTAAAATCTTCCAAAAATGAACATTTGGCTAAAAACCATGAATCTGTTCTAAGATCACTAGTCTTAACACATTGAAATCATATTTGAATATAGACAACTAAAAAATAATAATTTAACCCAAGAGTACTTTGACATCCAAAAAGTAGATGGTGGAATGAATCGAAAGTGCACAAATTGAAGATGAACAATAAATCTACATTCATTCATTTTTTGAAAGTCCATGTATGGTTTTTTTATGGATTGATGGTGGCAACAATGGTATTCATGAATGCTATTACAAGTAGAAAATGCTTGTAGTAAAATATGCAAAGTTATCTAGAAAACTTGCATTCATTGAAGGATGAATAAGTGCTATAGAGAGTATATACAAGCCAAAAATGTTGCTACACTAGGGTAGGAAGGAAGGGCCTGCGATTAGTTGAATAAAGAAATAAAGAAACTTCTTTACAAGATTGATGAACAAGCATTTTGTTCAAGAACAACAACAATGATGAATAGATGTATACATTTTTTAATTTTTAGTGCATCCCACCTCCCACCCCTAACAAATAAACAAATCTCACTACACAAATGGATGTGAGATTATATTCTATTTGACATAGGGCCAACCTCCAGTTTGGTCTATTCTATTGAAAAACTCTTTTTTTGTCTTCCATAATACATATGCATTGAAAGCTCATCCATGTTGCATATGTGTCATTACTTTCACTAAATTATGTAGAATCATCTTCATTTGATGTTGAGCATACAACCTTCTTCCACAAAAAATTTTGAGTTTTTCTTTGGTTGTTATGACATCATTTAAGCTCAACTTCCTTATTGCCTATTAAAGACAACATTGTTTATCTATGCCAACATGCATAGTCTTTGCATCCACTAGCATTTCTTTGAGATTGTCTTCACTTTCCAATATTATATTTGGTAGTACATTTTATCTTACAACTAGTTTTTGCATCATCATCAACAATATGAAAGCATTTTTCTACCAAATTTTTGCATTTTTCACTCTATTTCTTGTTTTTGTCGTAAATTCAATGTTCCAAGGTATTTGGTGATGAAGCTCATTAGGTTCATCCTACATGTTTGTCAAGATGAATAACCTATCTATCAAGGCTTACTACTTATTGGTCAAGCAAGACAACTCATTGTTTGTCAAGTTAAACAACCTCAAAAATTGTTGAACCATTTAGTAAAACAATCATATTTATCTAGATTACAATTATTTATGCTTACATTTTATCTTGACAAACATTAGGGTTGAAGGTTGACATTATGACAAACACATTGATGCCACAAAGTGACTTGATGCAATCAATTCTAGCACAAGAAAACTAATTGGCTTTGTGGGTTGTAAGGTTCGTAATTCTAAATTGGGGAATTTTGACTTTTGGATATATTTTTGTGATTTCAAATTCTATTGTGAATTTTTGAAATGTTATTTGAAGATAATCAAAGGATGTTATAGCTTTCTAAGAATATAGTTTTCATTTCAATTAGTGTTGTGAAAAAATTAATTCCCTAAGTACAAAAAATTCAAAATCAAGTCATATTTTTATATTTCTTTGTCCTATAAGAAATACTTATACTAACATCAAAAGTTTTTATTCATTACATTTGGATTAGTAATGTGATAGTGATGATGAGACTTGCATTGTTGGAAAGTAAGGCAATTTTTAAACAATATAATTTTAAATCATATAGGATTCATTTAAGAGCTTAATTTTTTATAGTTTTTCAATAAAAAAAGGTCTATATTTTATGAATTTTATGAATTTTATGCTAACCAACCATATCATTCTAATTAACATGTTTTGATTCCATTTTAGAACTATGAATGGTTCAATTTTTTCTTCTATCATTTAGCAAATTTTTTCAGGAATAAAAATCAAGATATATGTTTTAATTTATTGTGCTTAATATTTAGTTTAGTTCTAAATTATAGAGATGTAAAACTTTGAAACTCTACAATCCAAAAAAATTTAATTCAAAAGATTCAAAGTTCTGGAACTTGATATAATAAGGTACTTCACATAAAATTTTGCATACCAATTTCTTATAATCTAGTAATTAATCAAATATTTCATTGCATTTCTCATGTAAGTCTAAAAGTAAAATCATCATTAGATGTTTTTTTTGCTAATTAAAAGACTACAAGTTCCAGATTGTGGGAAGACTAGGAACTATGTAATGTCAAAAGTTTGATGTGGCCAAAAGACTGCCACATTAGATTATAATAATTAAAAATTTAAAAAAAGTTATTTTTTGAAAAAAGTTATTTTTATTATTTTATCATTTTTATTTTGACTGTTCCCAATATTGAAAACGAGCTTGAAATAGTCTTCTAATCCTTGAAAAAACATCTAATGATGCATTCTTGGATATGAAAAAGAAGTAGTTATCTTTTATCGTAATCTTTTGCATTAGAGATGACATTTATAGAATAATTTTTGATAAATCACATTCCTAAATCTTTCGGTGTTGAAGATCATTTTGATCTTTAGATTATATAGGCAAGATTTTGATCCTAGCTACTTTAAGATTTTCATTCATTTTTTGAGTTTTTTAATTGACAAGTTCCGTACATAAGGTTTTTTTACAAAGTGCCATTGAGCACCAAGTATGAAGGCTCAAAGGATCGTTTGTAAATTTTAAGCAGGTGAAAACAACCTTTTTTTTAATACATTTAAATTATCTTTATTAAGTTAAGTCTATAGTCAATCAGGCTTTTATTCATTCTCCATATTTATCATCCCTTAACTCCTAAAAGCACTAAAATGCATTTTTTTAAGCAACAAAGCAATTTTGAGTAGCTCATTATAAATGTAGTTTTTATTTATTTTTCTTTGAAATGATTTCTTATGTGACAATTTTTCAAGGAGTATCTTTAAGGCCCTTTTGACAACATGGTTAAAAAGTTATGGCAAGATATGGAGCTTTCATTGCTTAACAAGTAGCCTATGCAACTAAATTTTATTTTTTTTAAATTACTTATTTAAGAAATTAAAATTTGAAATTGGTTTAAGAAATTTATATGTATGTGGAAAGCTTTGAATTATTCCATTTGGATTAATACTTATTTGTATTAGAAATCGGAGTATTGGAGCATTTTTTGGTGAAAATATAATCAAAAACATGTAAGGGTTAATGACTATGCCATTCAATTTTGAAAAACACATGAACACAAAGATGTTCAAAGTCATGAATTCTTGGTTTTTTACACTTTTGGTCTTAGTTTCTCTAATATTTCAATAAACTTTTCTAGGATTTAAGGTAGGTACATCCAAAAGTGCACATGAACTTGAACATGATTGTACACAAATTGTAGATGGTGCTTTTAGAAATAGACTTTGATGCTTCATACCTTTTGCAAACTCTATCCAAATGTTGCATTCCTTGGTGCATTGGAACATGCTCTTATTTGCCAATAAGACTATGAAAATGTAAACAACCTAATATTGGTAACTAGGCACAATACCAATAAGTGGTGCTTTTTGGTGTATCCACCTTAGAGCCAATGAATTCTGCACCTACAAAATAAGATCTTAGAGAAATACATAGAAATTATAAATCACATCACGAAAATATTTTTCTTAAAGTTCAATTGTTAATACTACAAAAATAATTTTATAGCAAAAGGGTGACTCCAACTATACTAATTTGCTTGTATTGACAATTTTATGTGTTTTCCATTGTAGTAAATTGTGTTGAAAGGATGAAACCAATAAAATATACAAAAATTTATGAATATCGGACCTCTCTGGTATACTTCGGCGTTTTAGGGTTAGTGCGAGGTGCATGTTTTTTTGTGTTTTGAAACAAATGAAATAGAATTTCATTGCATGGGGCAAAAAGGTGCATGTGTTGGCTCATAATGTTGTCGTTTTGCATTTATATTTTTTAGGGCTAAGTATTGTTGTGAGTGCTATCATAACATTCAATAACATTGATTGATAGACTTGACACTGCCTTTGGAGGGTGTGGAATATTCAACACCCCAATAGTGTTTTATTAGTAACTACTCAAGGAAGTGGATAAGTGGAGGATGGAGAGGGTGCTGAGGTCAGGAATATGCCATACCCTTCATTGTAGAAGGAAGGCCTTGCCACAACATGCTAATGAATGTTATGATTGTACTTCAAGTATCTACCTACTTTGAGTAATGCCAGTGTAAATGACAAATAGAATTTTAAATATTGGTGTGCACATTAAGTAAGTTAGGGCATCTTTGACCTATCTGTTTTTGTAGTGGTCTCATTGACAAGTTCTCATTTTTTTTCATTTTCTTTTATGAAGTGTGAAAGTGGCTTCATAAAATTTTATAGTGTCACTCCAAAATTCAACATAGCAAATAGAAAATATCAGATTTGTATTTATTACATAGGGTGCTTACAAGAAAAAACGGTACTATTTTGTGTCACACTTTGAATGACGGAGTTGTTATTGACTATAACTTTTAAAGTATGAACCATATTAACTTGAAATTTTGATTGAAGATGTCTGATATGACAATAATCAAATTCCTTATTTTTCAAAAAAATTCAAAAATTATTTTATAATTAAATTTCAATTAAGCTAATTTGTCACACTTTGCAGTTTAGAGGTTTTAAGTACTAGGGAGCATCCAAAATTAATGATCTTAAGCTGAAATTTCTGTGGCCTATTTCCATATTAGGTAGGCATGTTTCTACGATAGGAAATCTCAAAAATCATAATTCTCTTTCTTCTACATGTGTGCTAACAAGGCTCTCTAGTGCGTGCACTTTTGGATATTTAAGATGGTTTTGAGATCATTAATCTGGTAGAATCTCTTCATCATAAAGTTCTTCCAAATTGACAATTTTTAGTTTTAAGATAAATTATTTTCCCTATTCTTTTACAAATTAAAATGTCAAAGTACCTATTTTCATGAAAATTTGCACTTTTATAGTTCTCCTACTTAGAGAATTTTTCTGCACTTTTCCTTCCTAAGGTACCTTCTTCCTAGAGGTATACACATTAAACATTTTTTTTACATTTAAAAAATATATTTTTTCTAATTATACACTACTCCTAAAAATTTTAGGAGTATTGTAGAAAACACTATCAAAATCGGTTAGTCTTTCTTGCAATGACCCCATAACTTTAATTTTCTTTTCATTCATAGTCTTACAATTTCATTCAAGATTTTTTTAATTCAAAGTTTTTTGGCGAATTTCTTCGCAATTTGTTGCTAGTGCTTAGCCAAATAGTGTTTAGCCAAATAGTGTTTTTTTTGGTGCAATTTGACATTAGAAAGCCAAAAAAGAATCATACTAGTCTCTATCTACCTAAACAACTATTTATAAATTATAGAGGGATAAAATTTATTCATTATTAGAACGAAAAAATAGAGAATATATATAGTGGTTCTCTTTCTACCTAAGCAACTATTTATAAATTATAGAGGGATGAAATTCATTCATTATAATTAGAACAAAAAAATAGAGAATATATATAGTAGTAATAGTTACCAATTTTGAAATTGCTTGTGAATTTAGAATACAGTCCCTAGGCTAATATAAACCATTGGTTTGAAATGCACTATTGAACTGCTAGGCAAGTTTTAATTCTAAAGCAAATTTTGAATGCCTTGTTTGATTGCATGATTTGGCTTGTGTAATCAAGTACTACATAATTTTCATCCCATCAAATTATGTTTCTCATCCTATACCAGATCCCTTCCAAATTTAGAATAGGGAGTGTCGCTTTATGTCAACGATTTGGTAAAAAAAATGCCTCTATCATACTTCACCTTCTTTATTTATGCTTATCTTTGCAAAATCCCTTCTTGAATATACCCCTCCACAAATGCACTAAACCATAATAAAAGTGTTTTTTTAATTCTATCCTATGCAAAGGTTACATTTGGTTAGTATTAAATCATTTTTGTAAAAAAGTGAAATATGTCATCCTATGAATGGTTTAAAGTATATTATAGCCCTTCAAAATCTAATGTGTAAATTCAAACCTTCACATATGGTATGTTATTTAGCAAATTGCATACATTCTCAAACTTCAAGGTAGAACCATTTTGTTTATCATAAGTCAATGTCACCTTTAGTATTAAAATCTTGAATGCAAACTTTTCTATAAATTGTGAATTAGTATAATACAAACTACTCTAATTACAACGACATTGTAGATGGACTACAACTGTCCATATTCAAAAATATTGTGAAAGATTTTGTTGTATGATTCAACTACAAAGTCAAAACTCCTATTGTGAACATTATTTGTAAATAATTTTTTAGCATTCACCCTTCAAGAGTCAAATTAAAGGTAATAAGATTACTTTTAATAAACACAATAAGAATTGTTACTCCTCCTAAGTATTGATATAATTCATTCATGCCGAGCATCATTGGCCTTTTTTCCATTAATATGCTAGATAAATATTCTTTAAAAATTGAATGAATATTACCAAGAATAGAACAATTTTGAGAAAATTCATCATTTTTCATATTGATAGAAGAATACATATAATGCATCATTATGGTTTTAGTGAGAGTTTAGTAAGAGTACAAAAAATGGATTCTATCATGCATAACAATAGTTATTAAACACTATCATTAATATAATACATTATAATATTACATATGAGCTAGCAATTGTGATATTTTATTGAATTTTTCAATGTCTAAAATATTTTTCAATGCAAAGAACTCTTGATTTATTATGTTAATCAGATATCCAAAATGGATGTTTCAAAATTACAATCAAATTTCACAAAGTTGCACAGGGATACATTTAGACATTGTGTGTGTTTTTTCACCTACAATTGCATTTTTTTGTTGGAAAACTCCATAAATTGATAAAAATGAATTAAACCTTTGAGGGCCAAAGAGTTATTTTTAAGGTTCAAATTCATTACATAAATTTGTTTTGTCTATTCAAATAACTAGTATATGCCTTCATCTACGATTGCATTAATACAATAATAAAATAAAAATTTGACCTTTGAAAGTTGAAGGTTTTTTCCAAGCCCAAATTTGCTCATCAATTTATTTTATATATTGCATTACGTTTCTAATGGTGAAAATGTTTTAAAATGGCTAACTAATCATGAGAACATAGGTTGCATTTGAATAAATCTAATTTCATTACAATACAACAACAATACATCAACGTCAACAAAACATTCTAATACATTTATTAATTTGATTTGTGTATTGAAATTGTATTTTCAATACAACAAAACATGAACACATCAACATCAATACAACATTTCAATACATTTCATACAAAAGGTTTGGATATTAAAATTGCATACTACATCATTGTGTGTATTAAACCCTAAAGAACAATACATAGATTGAATAGTTTGATTATTCCATTGCCTATAAATAGTTGTAGTTGCCCCTAGTTGTATTTGAAATTTTGTTGGCCAATAAATAAATGCAAAATTAATTAAATGCAAACTTCCTAGTTGAAGTTTCCAAATTTTTTTTTACACATTTTCATATAAATCTACTAGAAGATTTAAAACTTGAATATTAAAAGAATCAAATGTTTAGAAGTTTTGCTCACTTAGAAATTTTCAAACCATTATTTTTTCAATTATAAATTTAAACCTTCAATCAGGTGTCACCAATAATGTAGAGAGTCCTAGTAGTTTGATACGATACTATTAAAATACTTTAATTTTGCAAGTTAACACCTACAATAAAAAAAATTTGAATGAATGCATTGTTTAAATGACTAACTTAAAATATGACTTTGCTACTAAACTTTTGTCTAAAGGAGGTTAGGAAGTGTGACTACAAAATAACTGCAAATTTCATGATTTCACAATGGTCTAGCAGTATATAAATTCACTCCTTAAAAAATGAAAATAGTTCCAAATACCTTGTGACTTGATCAAAAGAGAATAAATTCCATTTCATTTGTTTATGAAAAAAGAGATTAAATTTCAATTTTAATTAGAAGAATCATGGCAACCACAAAGAATCTTAAAATCAAGACAGGAGTTTGTAAGCGGATGATGAAGGAATTACAAACCTATCAGGCTGAAGCGGACCGCGAATGCGTCAAAACTGATAATATGAAAAATTCTCACGCTGACCCATTTGACATCAAGCAACAGGTGCGCCAATGATACAATAATTTTTTTGTCAATTTCTCTGCTTTAAACAAGAAAAATCTTGATGATGGGATGATGCAATGACATATCAAAATCAATTGAAGTATTTGAAGAATCAATAACCTTAATCCTTAAGCATCTCAATCCTTTTTTGAATTTTTGCACATTTTCGCTTATAGCTTTGTACAGATATATCATTTTTCAGAATTTAATGAATTTGATCATTAAAGAAGATTGTCTTTTCTAGATTCAAGTATTACATTTGACAAATGAGAGGTTAATTGGATGAAATAGGGCCTTGAAGCCCTCTGTTCATTGTCCAGAATATGGACATCGACACGCTTCAGGGTTAAGTGAACAAAAGTGTGACCTATCCATCCATCCACCTAAAACCATCATTTTGAGGGAAAAAATTATAATAAACATAGTGAACTTTGAAATCACGGTGAGATGTATGAATATTACATGTGAAATTATACAAATCTTAGGGTCTATTCCAACACCAATTGAAAGAATTTTTTAGTGTGGTTTTTAATGTCCTTTGCAATGAAATGGATTTCATTTGTTTCCTATTAAAAAGAAGGTGGTTCTTAAAATGGTTCAGGAACACGTGCTTGCGGAGTCTTGTTTGATGATATCAAACTGCAGGAAATGTTTGGAGACAGCTCTTGCAGCACTGGAAGCATCTGTAGTAAGTTTTTAAGGCAACAACAATGAATTTGTGTTGATTTTGATGATGATGCTTGTAGATGATTTATATGCATTGTTATTTGAAAACCTTGAAAATTTCCATTCAAAGATCCCAAATGTAAGTGGGAAAGCTGTGAAAAAATCACCTCTTATGATGAATTGACACTGTAAAGGTGGAAGTTTCTGTAGCAATCACTGATCACTCCATAACTGTTACCTAAAATGTTGGTTGTGGCCATTAACACAACCCTAATGCAGCCCAAATCTCATTTATTGAAAAAAGTATGTTATGGTGTGAGGCAAGATTATAATGGGTCATTCTTTAGGTGTTTGCTATGGGTTGTTTGCCTTTCATAAATTGGTTTGATTATTGTTTTGTAGGCTCAAGTAGAAGCAGAAACAACAACTGAAGAAAGTGAAGAATTATTAACTGCTATAGAATTAGTTGCACAAGTGAAACCTCTATTTGTTGAGTAATTATCCTTTAAGTTTTTTCTCGATAATTGTGTCATTGCAATAGAAAATTCCTAATTCCATATTTGTCATATTTATATATTTTCCCTTCTCATTATTGCATCTACTTCTTCATTTTGAGACACATAAACATAAACATTCTTGCAATGTTATTTGCTTAGCAATGGCTCTAGAAAAATGGCAATGGCTCTAGAAAGGTGACAATGCTATAATGTATTTTCTACTTTATATATAAAAATGGATGTGAACACTTGTACATTTTGTAACACATTGACAAATAATATTGTAAAACAAAACAATTGACTTTGCAATCAACTTTAGTGATAAACGCAATGAGAAAATCTTACCATGAAAATCTACAAAGTCATTCAAATGCAAAAATGGCACAATTCATAAAACACACGTTAAAGACAATGTTTCAAATTCACTACTTAATCTTCAAGTTTTTTAAAATTAGAAATTATTTTTATTAACTTCTAAAATCTAGTATACGCAATCATTTAAAATACTAAAAATGCTAATAAATTTAGAATGAAAATTTAAACATAGACTTTAGAATTAAAGTTGATGCAAATACACACTTTCATTTAATTGATTATATGAAAAATATATTTAATTTTACACAAAATAAAAACTATTTTATAGCTTGAAGAAAATATTGCATATACGTGTTGCATAAATGATTATTAGGTTTAATTTTTAAGATTGATTTATAATATTAAAAATAAGATTTGAATATATTTTACATGAAACCAGTCAATTATTTGAATTCTTAAGACATGAAAATTTAGATCTGAAAATTGATTGAATTTTTATAATAATTAATAGACAAACAACCTTATGTTTGGTTTCAATCTAAAATAATGGATAGAGAAAGCTTGTTTGTAATGTGGATCTCTTTCCCTTACAATGAATTGAAAATCTATATAATCATAAACCATTAACCTTCATCGTGAGTAGGATTTTAATATTTTGAATAATATTGTAGAGAAAATACATGAAAAGACAAATTTTCAAAGAGTGTATAATCATAAGTTGATTTTTTTTAATTTAGTAAATAAAAAAATGAGTGTCTATTGATTTTTTAAAACATTCAAATAGAAATATATAGATGATTGGGTTTTTCAATTCTTTTATTATAGTTTTTGAGGATGTACAACAAAATTTCTATTTAAAACAACATCATAGAAAATATTATTGAACACCTTCATTGAACAATGGACAATGAATAGGGCTTTCAGGTGAATCCACCTATTAAATCATTCTTAAAAGGTTAGAAAATTGGTCAAACTCCATTGTAGCTTTCTAATATTAATTTTGTGCATTTGATTTTGTTTGATTTTGACTAATTATTGGAGACAAAACTTCTCGATTTGAGTTCTAAATTATTTTATAAATATAATACCACAAGGGCGAAAAGGTCATCGAACATCCAATTGGAAATTTGGGTAGGTACCTTTGAAATCAATTTAACATCAATGATATTGAATTTTGAAACAAGATGGGTGCTAGTGTAACCTCTATTGACTATGGACCCACATTAAAAGTAATAGGTGCTTGGAGGGAGGAGGGAACTTTGAGCCCTCGAGATGGCACTCAAGACTCTGGGTCCATTTTTCGCAATTAAATAGCGAAAATTAGCCAAAATATTCAAGAAAAAGATATAAAAAGAGTGTTGGGGGAGTTTTGGTGTCAGTCTATGCCAAAATGGTGGAAAACCAACTTAGAAGGTGGAAAATTCCTAATCCTAGAATTTGAATCATTCTAAGTCTCCAAAGCAAGTTTATGTGAAGATTTAGTCATTCCGAGAGAAATAAGGAATTGAGAGTTAGTCAGTCCTAGTACTTGTCTGTGCACAGTCAACCTTTTAAGGATGCACGTGACATACTGACTAAGCTAAAAGAGTCTACTACGAGCATGGAAGAGTTAACAGGGCTTAAGTTCAATTTTGGAACAAATTGAATTTAAAGGTAAAACCACTACAATGGATTTGGAGAATTCGAACTTCACGAGATAAAAGATGGAGGATTGGAGATTGAAGACTACAGAGAGGTGTTCCAAGGGTAGGAGTATGCCAGGAGCGAACAAGAATCAAACAATTGTCCAAGATTCCTGGGCATCGGGAATTAAATTGTCCAATTGGGCAAAGTAATTCCAATTTACTAAAATTAGAAAGGTGCAAGGTTGCGTGGGACTTACACCAAGAATTTAGGAGTGCCCTAGATATTACTCGATTTATTTCGGATTTTTCCGAAATTCCACGTTGACTCCATGGGAAGTCAACCGCACATAGAAATGTTCGTAAATTCATAGAAATTACGTATGATGCGGTAAAATCTCACTAAAAATTAGGATAGGTTTTTGTGTGATTAATAAGTGCCCGGTCAAGTTTGAAGACATTCCGACATTCCCAACTACCAAAACCGGCATCAACATCAAATTTCACTGGAAGTTACAAGTTGGCGGTGGATTGACCGGCGTATCAGGAGCGAATGATGTCCGATTGTCGCAAATAAGGAGTCATTCCTTACTCTCACGGACATTCCTAACAACCCTAGCCTGACAGATTCATCGAAATGCGCAAATCCTAGAAGTTAGATTTTTGACTTTTAATTGGAGTTACCGTAATTCCAATTTGGGCGCGCAAACGGCCTAGGAGTGAGGGGTAAGGGGTATCTCAGGCTAATTGGGGTCTTTTGAAGACAATGGCGTAGACGGTTTTCCATTTCGAGTTGTTCCTTAAAAGATAGAGAGGGTCAGCTCTTAGTTTGACTTTTTAATCGTTAATTGCGGTTAATTAGAAGTGATTTTGGAAATATCTCTTGGAAAATCAAAGATTGGATTTGGTCAAGATCTCTTTCTTGCGTAAAAAGCCATCTTTGGGCTAAAGAAAGACAATTTTCAAAATGACTTTTGGTTAATTTGCAAAATATCTACGTAAATTAGGATTAATTCCAAAATATTTTGGATTAAGATCTTGGATTTGATTTGGCCAAGATTTCTTTTGCCAAATGGGGATGTTTTTAGAAATTCTCACCATTAAACAACTAATATTTTGGAATTACATTAGGGTAGTTTAGGATAAGAAGTAACAAAGTGTTTTCACCGGCAATTACCGAGAGGGGCTCAGCCACGGGTATATAAGGGCCCCCCTCGAGGTTGCCAGTACCCTTATTTCTCGCACCGACACTTTGTTCTTCTTCTGTGCTACCGACGTGGTCGGAGCACTACTTGGACCAAAATTCTTGGCCAAGTCTTGTTTTGTGTTTTGATATAGAAGTCTTGAAGGCTTAGGGCCCCTTCAATCAATTCTAGAAACTCTTTTCTGTGAAAAGGCTAAGCCTTAACTGTTTCATTGGAAATTTCAATCATTAAGTGCCAAAGTTCGGTTCAAACACTGTCATGTGTACCTCCTTTGGTGACAAAATATTGAAATACTAAGAAATTTTGGGAGTTTGAAGTGAAAGTTCGGTTCAACACTGTCATGTGTACCTCCTTTTGCGATTAAAACTCTTGAAATACTACCAGAGAACCCTTATATGGCGAAGCTCTACTCATTGGAATAAAAAGGGTGAAAATCTAAAGCACCATAATAACTCCAAGAGTCATAGGTGATGAGCAAAGTTGGGGAAAGACTAGTGTGACACTTCAAGTTAACCACTATCACATTCCATAACCTCAAAACCTCGGGCTTATGAAAATAATGGCTTAATCATTGGCCTTATTTCACCCTTATAGTACCCCCTCGTTATTTATTTTGTTTAAAAAAGCAAAGATAAAAATTAGTGCAAGTAGAATTTTAAGTTAGAAGTACCCGGAGTCAGTATTAAGTCCAGAAATCCACCAAAAAACTTGTGTGTTTATAATTTGGAGTTAGACCTAGTCCAGCCAGAACTCCGGTCCAGCACCGAACTGAGCCAGCTACAGAAGGAGAGCAGTCCCCCGCTTACAGAAGGAGAGCACTCACCCCGCCCCCCCCCGCCAATCGCGCCGCGCCACGTGGCAGGCGCTGACGCGGCGGAAGGATGGGTCCACCCAACCCGCGGCCACCACGTGGCAAGGGACGGGAGGGGTACAACCCGAACTGAGCAGCCACAGAAGGAGCGGCACCGAACTGAGTCCAGGGAGTGGAGAGTCAGGAGCGGCACTGGGCAGTGGGGAGTCCAGAAGCTGAACTGGTAAGCAAAAAATCAAAATCTCAAAAACTTGATTATTGAGAAAATCTCCGGGTTGGCAGTTGGAGCCACAACCCTTCGTTTTTGGGTGATTCTCTCTAAAAATCTAATTTTTGGAATCTCAACATTCTTCATATAAACTTCACTTAAGCTCCTAAACGCCATAGCCATCTCCATCTCAAAGTTGTTGCAAAACACACCGAAACTAGAATGAAGTAGGAGAAGGAAGAATTAGGAAGATTAAGGCGAAGGAATCCTAACAAGGGAAGCAATTCCCAATAAAAAAATTCAATTTCGAGGAATAACACTATTGAACTTGATTCTTATGCCTTCAGGGGTTGACCCTTGGGAATAAAAAAATCATTTCTTTAGAATATTACTATTGGATTTATTCTCGTTCTTTAGGAATGTTCTACATTCTTTGGTAGTTAGTCATTAATTAGATTCTTAGAAGGTTTGGATTTTGTGGTTTTGTTTTATTAGGCCTAATAAGCCAAAAAGCAAACAAACAAATTGACAACCAATTTCTTTAACGAATTAACGCAATTTCAAAATTAATTAGATTTGAAAAGATTTGATGATAATTTTTGAATTAAAATACTCTAACAAGACAAAAGGGAAGGGACAAATTGACAACTAATTTCTTCAAGGAATTAACATAATTTCAAAAATTAATTAGATTTGAAAAGATTTGATAATAATTTCTATTCAAAATAATTAATTCTATTTGGAATTTCAAATATTGATTACAAATAACAATAAAACTAACAATGATAAAAACTAACCATTGAATTTTGATTGCTTAGGATAGAAATTTACCCAAGACCTAACCAATTAGGTAGACTAAGGGGAGTTGTCGTATTTTCTAATTACCAGAAATTGAGGAATTAAAGGAATTACGAAATTACAATTAGATCTACATAACCTCTAGTTTTCTTTTACTAGGATTTATTTAAATTGACCAATGACGCCAGAATTATTATGGATTAGATGGAGAGTCGGGATGATTTCGACGGCGAGGTTGTGGGGGAATATTTACACATGATGATGTTTGACGATGGGACCATGGAGATTTACGCAGAGGAGGTAAACCGCTCACATTTAATCTTCATTCTCATTGTTTTATTGTTAAGTTTCTTTTTACCGAATGCTTGGATTTAGATTTGGGAACAATATCGTTTGATGGAATAGAATAGAGTAGAATCGTTTGGTTGAATTTTAGACTGAAATAGATAGAATTATAACCACAAAATTAGATTAGAAACACTGAAAAAACGTGACTAAAAGAGTTCATTGCTTGGACGGCTTTCTTTTATTACCCAATTAGAAAGAAAACTCAATTAGACACAGGACCCGTGTGAAAAACTCTTAGCTCGAGGGTGGAGTTAGGAGCGCTCACAGGAACCCAACACCAAAAAATATACCAAAAAGTATTAGGACAAGCTTCTTAGATTCAACCTAGGGCGTTCTTTAAACAAAGCCTTTGTGGACGTCTAAAAAGAGGTAGAGGGTTTTGGCTAGAAGGTGTCTAGGAGGTATTAATGGGGAACAAAAAAAAGAGGAACAAACATCAATGGAAAGGAAGTGAGGAAGATCCTAATGGGGAGGTTGGAAAGTGAAGAATTGAAAAATGAAAATCTTTATTTTCACTTTGGAAAAATTTGGACTTGTAAAATAGTGATGGAAGTCGTATATTAGTTGTTTTGATTTTCTAAAAAATAAATTTTCAATGCTAAAAAGATCATCAAAAATCGGTGATTACACTGTTGGGTTTTAGATTCCATTGTATTGCATGGTGGTTTGGAGTAAACTAAACTTCATATGTGCATATGAAAATTTTGCATGAATATTCCTATTTGTGTTTCCAACAAGATTTAAGATTCAATTGTCAAGAGAGGCAAATTCATTTGGAGCAAATTTAATACTTCAATAGGACTCACGATTTTGTTGTTTAAATGTATAGAGATGAATTTTTTTTACAAACCTCAAAAGTTGTAATTTATCAATTAACACTGCCAAATGGTTTGCACACTTGAAATTCAAATAAATTTTTTTGATGTCCAACTTGATCAATGGAGCAAACAATGGCAATTCTTGTTAACTTCTCTTCAAAAACATCATATATCCATTAGATGTTTAAATTCATTTTGAACCCTGGTCTTAGTTAGTATAAAAGATCAATCTTCACATTTGCCTATATGAAGATCTCCTAAAATTATTGGCCAGTTTTTTAGAGTATGTCCATTGAGATTGAAAAGTCAATGAACTTGTAAAGAAGAAATTAGTATATAAGGCAGGTAGGCATTTTCGACTAGAAAGATGGTTCATTTTGCAAGCTTGTCATAACTTGAAAAATCAAAGATGTTTTGTCTGATTGGTGGTTCAATACTTTGCTAAGCCATTGACTCCTTTCAAATCATTCAATTTTTAGGCTAAGCCACTAGACCTAACAGTGATGCTTTTAGGGTATAAGGTGCCAACATTTTGACCCCTTCTCTTAGCAAGGTTGATAATTTATCTTCCTCAAAGTAAAGTTATTTTGAATGAATGTGGATAAGTAAAAGAGTCAATTGTAAATACTAGAGAAGCCCTAAAAGAACAACCCCGCAATAACATTGTGAAGCAACAATGTAAACATTTTGCACCATTAATCCTCCTTTGTCAAGGAAGATCAATGGTACAAAAAGTTTATAGTGTTGCTTCACAGTATTACTAGTCCTTTGTTTTTCGGCACCATGGGGATAGATTGCACCATTTCAAAATACATATCTTTTTTTGGCCACGGTTGCTAGTATGTGAGCATAGAAATGTGAGCTTGTGAACCTCAAAGATGATGCACTTTTAGTATAGGTGCTTAAACTATAGAAAGCTTCTATGATAAGAGTGTATTTATACTATAGGTACCTATATTATAGGCATTTTTACTATAAACACCTTCAAAGGTGGTAGTATATCTACTTATATACATATTAGAAGTTCACATGCTCAAATGTTCACGCTCACACGCTAGCATCGTTGTTTTTTTGGCTAGTTAAAAGTAATTTTTTTTTTATGAGAAATTTTCCAATTTTCTTTAAAATATGGATGGATTCAACAAATTTGGATGAAAAAGTGTATGAATATGATGGAAAAGTATTTTAAGTCCGAAATACAGATGAAAAAAAATGTTTCACCAAATTTGAAATGATCGCCATCTTGGCACTTTCTCAAAACTGAAGTAAAAAAGAAGGTTGAGTGTTACTGTGGGCTGCTCTAACATGACGGAAGGGTGACGTAATAATCAGAAAACCCTACCGGTATTCACCCGACCCCCCGATAGTCCGATACCCCGTCCCAGTAACTAACAACGATCCGAATCAACGAATGAAAACCAGAATATTCATCCCCCAATCCCTCCCCCGAAATCACGCCGAAACTCATCGAGTTCCCCTGCTACCCGCCTCCGCGCCCGCGTCTCGCACCTCACAGTACAAACAGGCTATGGCGGGGCACCTCCCTTTCTCACCCTCCACTTCGTTGTCGTCCGATTGCATTCCAGCAAAAGAACTGGCGATGGCTATTAGTGTCGACTCCTTGCTAATAATATGGCCCGTCTCGCAGCAAAGGCTGCAAGCAACTATAAAAAAACTATCTATGCTTATGCTCCCGGCCAAGTCCTACAGCGCACCATTGCATCGAGTGCCCCCGTTGCCCTACTTGGCTTGGCGGCCTGCGAGGATCCGGAGCCTCGCACGACACCAAGCATCCTTCCAATCCGAATGGAAGGATGTGGGATAACAAACAACAGATCCCTGTCGCTCTGTATGTCTCGACTGGGATCCCGTGGGATACGCATGCAGGGCCACAAGTCCACAACACAACAGAGGAACTTCTTCGTGCATTCGGTGCTACTTGGGCTAGGGGCGGCGAGGAGTTGGGGTGGACGAGTCGGTGGTGAGGAGAGATACATTGATTACCGTAGCTACATTGACTTATTAGCTACGTCGGGTTTTTTACAATTTGAGTGTGAGATCTTGGTGGTGGAGGCACTTTTTCTTGAATTTAGCGGAGATTGAGAGTGTTTGGTGTTTAATGACGGTACGGATGATTATTTTAGTATGTTTGTTTTTATGATTAGTCGTGGATTCATGGGACGGGGTAATGTGAGGAATCTCCTTGGTAGGGGGGAAGGCATGAGCTTAGTGTTTAGTACGGATGATCGAAATTCGAAGATTTGAATTGGCGTCTGGAGTCAGGGATTGCGAATTCAAGGAAAGGTCACGAAATTCAAAATTAAGGATCTACAAAATTCATTTCCTGTGGAACGCTCGCTGCCAGATTTAGCTTTGTTTGCTAGATCTCGGTTGCTGCCTTGACGGATCTGAGAACTGCCTCCGAATGTCGTTGTTGTTTCACTCGCGCGACTCTTTTTGAGCTCTTTTCCGAGTTTGGTGGAGTGATGTGGTTTTCCTTTAGGGAGGGGTGTGTTTGTAGCGGAGAAGAATGTGACTGCGGAGGTAGCATGTAGACAGGGGGACAACAGCAGTAGCGATCGGGAGTATTGCCCGGGAGGTTGGTGAATTTGGAGAACACATTTGAAGCCGGCCACAATGGTAGGTTTGTTGTACTTCTTATGAAATTGTTCGTGTATTTGATTGCTTTTGCGTGACCGATAGTTTGAGGTTTCTGCGTGTGTTTCTGAGCTGAGTGAGCATTCTCGTGATTGCATCAGGTGGTGCTGGCAGCTGCTATTATCAGCAAGTCCGGGAAAGGTACGGGTATTATGAAATTTTCTTTTTCCCCCGGTTTGAAATTTCGAGGTCGTGAGCTTGGCCATGGAATCGAGAGTTGAAAGGTGTTTATAGAACATCACTATCGGTGTCATGGATGCTTTATGGCATTATGGAGCATTCAATGAGTATCTTAGAAATTACTGGATATTAGAGAATGAGTTGAATTTCTAGATCATTATCAAGGTCTCTTATGGCATCGTGGAAGAGAACCCCCTGGGATATGAGAACGAGGATATTATTTTGTAGATCTAGAGTCTGGACTTGGTCAAAATACTGGAAAATTTTACCGTGGAGAAACAGTTGAGCTGGAACTGCAACTGCAATCAGGTCCCTCCAATTATTTGGATGCCTCTTGGAAGAATTATCTAAATATTCTTAGGTTTCAAACTTTCTGCAAGGTTGTGTCGAAGCGAACAGTGTTGAGTTTTGGTTGCTTCGTTTTTGTCCCTATCCTTTGATTTGTGTGAATAGGATTGACATTGTTAGTTTATTGTAAGCTGTAGCTGAGATTGGAAAGATATTGTTTGCAGCTCTGGTCTCTCGCCAATATGTGGACATGTCCAGTATTCGAATGGAGGTATTGCTGGCTTCTTTTCCGAAACTTGTTGGCACTGGCGAGCAACACTCATTTGTCGAGACACACAACGTCCGTTATGTCTATCAGCCAATGGAGTCACTGTACCTGCTTTTGGTGACTAACAAGCAGAGCAACATTCTGGAAGATCGGGAAGTCTTACGACTGCTTTCAAAGCTTGTATCCTCCTCGCATTCACTCTTGTCACGCTGCCATTCCTAAGAATTCTAGATGTTGTAGTGTACAGATGCGGAATTATTGTTGTATGGTGATCATCGATGACGCTCTACATTGCGTTAGCTTGGGGTCCTGAGGGATGAAGTCTTTCTCTAAGCTTCCTCTTTTTGCGATTATCCTACATGAAGTTATTCAGGTTCAGGATGTGTATGTGTACATATGCTTGGTCAGTGTTTCTTGGGCATGCGACTGAGTTTAACCCTTGACGCATGTCAGGTACCTGAATATGTACCGTCCCTCGATGAGGAAGGTATCTGCAGGATGGCCTTTGAGCTTGTATTTGCCTTTGATGAAGTGATTTCACTAGGGCACACAGAGATTGTCACTAATTCGGAAATCGACCCGTACGTGGAGTTGGAGAGTCATGAGGAGAGACTGCGCAAGCGCATCATTGGTAGCAATATTAACGACTCTAAAGATATCATGCAGCACAAGGCAAATGATATTGAGAAGAACAGGGTATGTGTTGTTACTTAGAGCGTGCTTCTGTAGGCAGTACGTTTTAATCGTCTGATTAGTTCGTCATTATACTCAGTCGCTATGCTAATTTTAACCTCATTCAATACTCGTGGCATTCGAGGTGCGCTGCTGTTGTGTAGATTGATGTCTTCTAGAGTTCGAGCATTTGTTTGTGTAGTTATTTTGTTCACCTCTGACTAGCATCTGTCAGCGGTGTCCATCTTTTGATCGGTGGAAGATAGGGGCTTAGAATTTTCATTAATGAAAGCGTTGGCCAAGATATATTGATAGATATATTGTTGGCCCCGATGTCTTCCTTTTTCAGTCTGTTTTTGACGAACTGTCGACATGTGCGAGTATCATGGAGGTGCATTCAATAGTCTATGGTTGTCGGACTTGTGATTTAAGTTTCCATTACTCTTCTAAAGCATATTTACGGGGAATACAGATCGAGAAGTCAAGAGGTGACAAGGGTAGCTTTGCGTCATCCATGCCCGCTGTGGATTCCAGCGGGTTCGACAATGGCTTCGGGTACCCAAACTCTTCTATGGGAGGCGGTATGAGAACCAATTCTTCTGGATTTGGATCAGGCCTGGATACCGATGTCTATAAATCTAAAGGTGCGTCATTTGGCCTCGTCGAGAAAATTCTCAGTGTGTTTGCTTGCTTGTCAGTGCTTCTGATTTAAATGTGTATGTACTAACATCTGTTGTGCTTTTGCAGTCCGTCCTACCACCACGTCCGCTTCCTCTATCGCTGGCATGCAATTAGGCAAGTCAACTAATTCACATCACTTCTTTGAGGGTGATGTTATTGTTGGAGACGTTGCTCCTAGACCAATAAGATCTGCAGCTGCCGCAAGTCTCATGGGAGTACACATCCTCGACGATGAGACGGAGATGTTCTTCAGCAGGCAAGTGAGTAACGCCAGCAGCATCGTGCACAATGCAGGAGCTGTGCCTTTCACTTTGGAAGTGGATCCAAGGGGACCATCACAGGCGGGTATTGCGAGGCAGGAGTCGAGTGTTAGCCCTCTCACTCCCCCTTCCGGAAGCAGACCTGTTAGTGGGATTCTATACCCTGGTCAATTTGGCAATGGTTCTGCGCCAAGCGGGTTGCTCTACTACGGACCTCCTCCAAGTGGGAGAACTGGAACTGTCTATCCTGGTCACCTCGACATGGGGCCTGATGCTCAGTATGCTGCTGGTGGCATTCACTTTTCTGAAATGCTGTTCAAAAAGTTAGTGAGGCCAGCGCCCACTGGGATGCACTATGATGGTGTGAAGGCGAAGAAGAGAGGTGAAGGCTCAAGTGAGACGCTGGATCGTCACTTTGGTCATTACAGTCCTGACATGAGATATGATCCGGACAATGACTCCGTTTCCCCAACTAGCACACTTGACCACCATGACACAACCGAATCTTCGCCGTCCACTGAGTCGGACAGGTTTTACCCTTCTCGGAACCCGAATCTCACTCGGTACCTGGATGCGTATACGCCTAAAGGTAGGCAGGATGCCAATACTCGCCCTTCCTCCCAGCTTGCTCAGTGCTTACTCTCGCTCACAGCCATGGCGGACGATACAACTGATGAAGATGACATCATTTTTGAGCAGCCGAGTACAAGTGCTCCCTTGTGGCACACGCCACCGGAGCGGCCTGTTGAGCCGCATTTGGACTGGCCCATTGTGCAATTCCAGGCACCGCCATCAAGACCGCACCACAGGCATCCCAAAAGCAGCTCAAATTCGCCAAAAAACGGGAGAACTCTTGAGAGGTGGTCCTCTAACAGCAGTTCATGGAATCTGTCCTTGTTGGCGAAGCCGAAGGCCACTGTGACGAGTGTTCCGGTGTCTGGTAGCAGCAGCAAGCCTAAGCGACATTCTAAGAGACACTCCCCAAATGGTGATACTTTGAGAGAGATTCACAATGGAGCCAGCTCGTCCACAGTGCTGACGTACGACCGAAGTGGAGATGCATATGGGCGACACAAGTGGGAGCGAGACTCCTCTAGTTCGTCGCCCAGTGTTGAAGAGATAGGGTTCGAAGCTTACGATCGACCTGGCGAGGTAATGAATAATCTGTTCATGCTCTATTTGCTTGTCAGTGAAATCTAATCTTGGCCTCTTGTTCTTTATAGCATTTTTGAGAGGGGCGTCTGGAGTCTTTTTACTGTTCTATTTGTTTCATTCTCTGACCAGCACATGCAATGTCTTTCCCTGATCTTGGTGATTCAAAATTCGACTCTGTCTGAATGAATTTCTCACGAATGATCAATCAACTGGTCACTCAGAAATCATGGTTAATCACAACATTGCACCTTGTTTAGCTTGTATGATCCTTATTAAGCTAGTATTTAGCTAGTGCATGTGTTCTAATAGTGATGACATTTTGCATCTATCAGCAGATGGTGCACACATTGGATGAAGAGGACTTTCCCTTCTCACCCATTGCATCTTCTTTTGTGTTTGGCGAACACAACAACTCGGTGGAATTTTCACAGCGAGGAGGCCGAAACGGTATTCCTAGAGCTGTGGGTCCCATTGTGCAAGAATTCGCGTCTTCCAACTTTGAGATACAGGATTTCCAAGAGTCTATGTCAACTGCAAGTGAAGGCTCTCACACCTACTCGCTGGAAAGCGGTTTCTTGCAACCGGAGCTTGACTGGGTCCCTACCAAGAGTTTTCACTATATCAAAGGTCGGAGCGTGGAGATTGTGGAACTGGGAACCTCAAACCGTGTGTTCAATGGATATATTGAAATCAACCACTCTGGAAGATTTAGCGTCGACCTTCAGAGGGGACCGAGGCTTGAACGCCACCTGAGCTCGCGATATAACATCGAAAAGACTCCTGATGTCTTGCTCCGGATCGTGGAAGAGGCCCACAGCATGAGCGCCAGGAGGCGATCTAATGCCACCAAATATGCTAATTGCAGATGCCTGGTACACATCTTGTGTACATGTTAACTTATTTCTTTCTTTGACTTGTTTCTATTAGGGTTCATTCACACCAATTATATCCATCTTAGTGGGGGTTATTTCATTCATCTTAAGGATGACCCCCGTCGGTGCGAATGTACCCTTAGTGGTTCTAGTGTGCTTTGTTGACAGAATGGCAAAGTCACCTATTTGTGACTTCTTACATTTTTTGTCCCTCGCTTACTTTTTGGTATTTGTTTAGGAGCATCATTGTCAAAATAGCTGTGATTGATGTTTGAAGTTTTGCTGCTTCTTGAAAAGTGCAGTATCTCCCGCTGCTTCTAATCTAAGTCTGGATCGTTTTTGCAGCCGGTTCCCAAGAAGGGACTTCTTGGCAGATGCTTGACATCAAATCAGACCCACAGGGTTGCTGTTGCTAATAGCTTTGAGTCACGGCTGAGGTCGCGCTCTTTGGGGTCAGTGAACGCAAAAAACCAATCTGGACCCTTCCAAATCTTCTGACTCAGATGGCTCCGTTTCAACTTTGTGCTTAGGTAGGATGTGATCCACGTAGCTTTCGATATTCAAAACCTTTTACACATAAGTCCTTTCGTTGCATCACTGAGAGCAGTTGACATTGGTGTGAATGTGTGACTCTTGTCACACATTTACTGAATATAGAACGAACACATAAATGTCCTAAGTTTCATTCCTTAGTTCCCTGTGTAAGAGTAGAAATTTTAAGGGAAGGTAATAGTCGATTTTAGTAACTTTCACACCCGTATCGATCAATAATGTAGTGCAGGACTTCTTCATTCCATTTCTACAGTTTCTTTTTGCTTTCCTTGGAGGTTCCGAAAAGTTTTATTTCAACTACCGGTACTGAAGTTCTGAATGTCGCCACTGTTGGCCATTTGGGCACTGGGTTTTGCATTTCGAGACCACTTTTGGCCGCTTTTTGCAATTTGGTATGCTGACTGTGACCTTAGTTGTTGTTGCAGGTGAGGACGTTAAAATGGAGCATGCAAATCTATGCATTATTTGCACTGGATATATCCAATGAAATTGAATTGTTCGCCTCCAAGAACTTGTTTATGACACCGCTTCTCCCTGTAGGCAAAAGAGACAACGGCTCTTTTTGTGTCTTTGAAACGACTCTAATGGCCCCGAGGATGTGCTGCGAAAGAACCTGCCCAAGTGCCAGCGTATACCAGAATTGGATGAATCACTGCCCAATCGGGATGCCTACCGACTTCAAATACAGACTTTCAGCAGGTTAGAACCTCAATTTGTACATTAGAACTGCGTTGGACTATCTGTACACGTCCGACGCATGTAACGTCATAGGCATCCGTGCAGCAATCAAGTCATAGCGGTTTTCGGAAGCTAGTTTTACTTTCAGGGTTGTCAAGCATCCCTTGAGCCTTAGTCTTTCTTGTTGACCGCTTACATTGAATCCTTAAATTTGTTGGTCACTCCTGTACTTTTTAGTCAATGTTTTGTAAAATTAACCACTTTGATCTGACGTGCTCTTCGTGAATCATCATTTCACAAATGTTATCTGGACGCTTGCCAGCTTGTTTGTCATTGTTGCACGAGATTTTGGTGTGGTGGTAATCTTGAATGGAGAGAGATCAGGATGAGTCTAGTGAGGATAATTGATAATGCAATATTGGATTTGAACTTGGGATACCAATGCCACTTTTCTTTGTCATATTTTCTCAATTTGGGCACTGCAACTAAGACATTTAACTAATACTCGAATCATTCACTGAATAAGATTTGAATGTTGAGAGGGGCAGCAAACTGGTATTAAGGACATTGTAGGGCTTAACCCTCAAACGTCCATTTCCTAATCCAAGCTAATCCTAGATTCTAACCGGAAGTTGTTTTGCCTACTCCCTGTATTGTACTATATTGTCCTGTACAATACAGGAAGACAACCAATTGGCAGATTGGAACAATGAAGTTTCAAGTTGGGGCACGTCAGAGCGAGCTTCATCCACAAGATCTTGGCTTCTGGACCATAAGATGAGAGAGTCTAGGGACCCTTTTTGCTTTGAGGATTCATAATTTATTCATACCAGTGATTTTCTTTTGGGCAATCTATAGTAATTTCATTCGCTTGCCTCATGCCTCTTGCCAGAAGAGTATAGGAAACTTGATTTTTTTTGTTTATTGCATTTTGCCAAATCCATCCTAGTGAGGGTTGGGGATTTGCCAAATCATTTAAAAAAATAATAGTAGGCTATGAAATACACATAGAAAAGTATAATTTAACCCTTAAATGCTGAGGTGGATGTATTGCATCTAATGCATGACAAAGAATTTTCCCTTGTAGGACAGAAGTGTAACTATTCATCCTTGGTAGATGATGTCATACAATATCAAAATGCATGATTTCTACAGCCACTGGTCTATTGATCAAGGGTTAAAGTAGTATAAATTGATAACTTTATTTTACCAATGATTGTCATATGAGCAACATGGTTGAGGGCAAAAACTTTATGTTGATTCCTAATAAGATCCAACAAATATTTAGATTGCAATCTTAGGAATTATGCTCAAAATTCTTAGTTGGACAAGTTAAGTGAGTCTTCACCTTTCAAATGATTACCGCATGAAGGAAATGGCTAGGGGGAAAAAATTTATTTTGGTTTCCAACAAGATCCAACAAATATTTGAATTGTAATAATAGGAACTATGCTCAAATGTTATTTGGATGGTTTTAAGAGAAGTCACCTTGAATGAATATAGATCCAAGTCAATCTAAATGTGCTCCAAAGGTTTATTCTTTTCAGTTTTACTTTGCAAAATCAAGATGATTCAATTTTTCCACCAAAACAAATTCATGTATAGAAAAAAGTGTTTTCTTAGACATGAAAATGATCAAGAATTTATCAATCAACTATATAAAGTCTAAATTTAGATGAATGGTGATGATTTGACTTGAAGGTCATTGCCAAAGGTGTTTCGAGTATAAAAAGAAAGGTTTACTTAGTGGATTAAAGGATCAAATTATTCTTGGTCTCTTTTTAAATTATGATGTATAGCAATAGTTATTTGTTGTACATCAAGTAAGTTGATTATTAATAAATGTACATCCTATTAATCCCCATCATAATTAAGTATTCCATCAAAAAATTGAAGAAACATATATATGAGATCAAGATGAAATAGGATACTAAAATTGACTTGTTGAACAAGTTAATGCAAACAAAGTGTTCATTATGACCTTTAGGGATTAAGTCTAGGCTATACTATATTTTAATTTTATATTTAAGCATTCTAATCTTTTTTCTTCAAAACTTGATTTTGAAATGCAAATTGATTTTTTTTGGTTTTGAGCAAAACTAATAGAATCATGAAGCTTCTTAAATCTAAATTCTCTTTCAAACTAAATTTTTTAAAGAATCCCTTGAAATGAGCATCCATACCTAAAGTTTGGCTTTTTCTATTTTTTTATTTTTATTATAGGTTGATTGCAAGAAACACTTGTACTATTTTCACTTACACATTTTAAGTGACTAGTTTTTTGGCTATAACTTTTGTATTCTAGCTCCAAATGATTTAAAATTTTTAGGCAACATAATCATAACTATTATGCAAAAAATAAATATATATATATATATATTTGTGTGTGTGTATATATGTGTATATATATGTATATATAATTTTTCAAAAATATTTTACTACTTTTAATCAACCCCCAATGTTTGGTCACACATTCCAATTTAGGGGGTTTTGTACTATTTTGAATCCAAAAAAACAAATTTTCAGTTGAAATTTTGAGAGGATGGTTTCATAATGTACTTATAGCTATTAACCAAAGGAATTTATAAAAATATTAATTTTATGTGGTATAGAAATACACAAAAAGACCTTTGTGCTGCTTGCTTTTTGAAACATATGAAACATTACTTTGGTGATTTTTTGTTGAAATCTCATCACCAAAAAGTCTTCTCAAATAAAAATTTTAATTTGTTTATTTTTAAATTATATTTTTTATTGATTTAAACATTGAAGTATCTATTATCTTCACTAGAATTCTATGTCTAAAATTCTAGTAAAGAAAATACAACTTTGACTTCGTAAAAAATAAGAAAAATAAAATAAATAAAATCTAAATTTTTTCCATTTTAGAAGACTTTTTGGTGATGAGATTTGAACAAAAAAACCACCAAAATAATGTTTCATGTGCTTCAAAAAGTAAGCAGCACAAAAGTCTTTATGGACTTCTATACCACATAAAAATAATTATTTTTTAAATATCTATAAGTATATTGTGGAACCATCCCTTCAAAATTTTACTTCAAAATTTGTTTTTTGGGGTTCCAAATAGTACTAAGAAATCCTAAATTGGAATGTATGACAAATGAATAAAATTGACTTTTAAATATGAAATGAATTTTTAATTTAAAAAAATAAGGGCATCAATTGCAATCAAGATATCTAGAAACACATGTTTTTTTTATATTGAGTTTATAATTCAAAAGTTAGAGCCTTGATAAAGAGGTAAAAAAATGCAACAAATAGTATAAGTGTTTTTTGTAATCACCCTATGATGAGTTTTCTTGGATTGTACATCCCTTAGATGTGCTTCTTATATCTTTAGAAAGGTTTCTATGAGGAGGGGTGCACATGCTTTGTTTCATGGCATTTGGACCTACAATGTGAAAGTTATTGAATTTTAAAGTTTTTATGAAATTGGCTATGGCAGCAATAGAGGGCCCACTCACTACAAGAGAATGGGGTCTTTTAAGTAGTGTCTTAGACATCATGTCTTTTAAGTAATGTCTTTTAATGCATCTTTTAAGAATTTTTTTATTGAAAAGACAATCTTTTCAATAAAAAATTTCTTAAAAGATGCATTAAAAGACATTACTTAAAAGACATGATGTCTAAGATACTACTTAAAAACCCCATTCTCTTGTAGTGACTAATCCATACCTTAAATTAGTTTGTTATTTTTTTACAATGAGATCTTGTGGATCCTACATCCCTTGGTCTTATTCACGGTACCATAGGAAAGCTCTTTGCAAGGAGGGGTGCACATGCTTTGCTATGTGGTGTTTAGACCTATAGTGTAAAAGATACTAAATTACTAAAAGAAAAGTATTTTGCAATGATAAAAAACACCATCAAGATTTTGTTGACTATGTGTTTGAATACGCAAAATCTGCATTTGAAAACACATAGTCAACAAAATCTAAGTGATGTTTTTTGTTTGCAACAACATATTTTTCTTCTAGTGAACCAATGTTTATATATTCAAAAATTTTGAAAATTTACTTTTACTTTTAATTTGGTTGTGGCATTGGCACAATAGACATGAGGTTTATTGATTGAAATTTAAAGTTGAAGATGTATTATCCATTGTCTTGGAGACAATATTAGTTCATCATTGATTAGTCCTTTGAACAAGCTACATGATGCTTGATTAATCCCTAACTAAGGCTAAGGGGTCATATTTGCTTAATAAAAAAATTTAGTTCATTTGTATGTAGGAAATGAAATTCTTTTGATTGTTTAAAAAAATTATAGGTAGTATTGGAGGTTAACTATTATACAAAAAGGTAATTATTTGATTTTTGAGATGTCAGTAGAAAATTAAAGCTTGCCAATTTTACTTAATTTTGAGATCTAAACAATTGTATTTATCCATTTATTTTGAAAATGGCCCCAATAGAAAAAATAAAGTCTTTTTATGATTTCCATAGTTGAAAATTTGAGCATGCCATTGTTGATTTTAGTTATTTGCGATTTCTATTTATTAAATGTAAAAAAAGAAAAAATTGCATTTCAAAAAGTGCAAGGTAGATTGTATGTTGAATTTGATAACTTTTCTTCTGAACTTATGATTTTGAAAGCAAATTTTAATATGCTAGTATAATTTCTAATTGTTCTTGTCACCTCTAATCCCCCAAATTCTTATATGCAAATTTCTCAAAGACTATAGAGAGGGATAGGATATTAACCTTTAAATGCCTAAGCTGTGTTTTTTTGGCAATATAGTGATTTCGGGCAACTCACTATGAATAGAGTTTTTATTTTTTTTCTTTGAAATTTTTCCACAACATGTGTCCAAGAAGTAGCTTCAAGGCCTCATAACTTTTGGTTATACAATTAAGAAGTTATGGCATGATATGTTGTTTTGTTTGAACGTCATGTAGCCTAGGTAGCTGAAAAAACTTCTTTAAATTTTTTTTTTCAAAAGTGAAATTTCAAATTGATTCTTTAGGTTCTTAAAGACATGAAAAGCTTTGAATCATTCCATTTGGATTCACGAGTCAAAAGTTATAAGGAGTTTTAGTTTGCGGGTAGGTATGGTTTTCAAAAACTCCATACCTACCCTCAAACTAAAATTCCTCATAACTTTTGACTCATGAATCCAAATGGAATGATTCAAAGCTTTTCATGTCTTTAAGAACCTAAAGAATCAATTTGAAATTTCACTTTTGAAAAAAAAAAAATTTAAGAAGTTTTTTCAGCTGCCCGGGCTACCCGACGTTCAAACAAAACAACATATCATGCCATAACTTCTTAATCGTGTAATCAAAAGTTATGAAAATTATTGGGCCTTGAAGCTACTTCTTGGACACATGATGTGGCAAAATTTCAAAGAAAAAAAATAAAAACTCCATTCGTAGTGAGCTACCCAAAATTGCTATGTTGCCAAAAAACGTAGCTTAGGCATTTAGGGGTTAAAAAAAGGATAAGTTATAATTTCTCTTCTTATAATCTCACTACTCCCATGCAATTTTACACTCAAAACTGTTATGTTTAGTAATAAACAAGTTATCTAAATATTTATAGAGTTAGATTTAATTTGTATGAGAAAAAGAATTTGCTTCATTGGATATACTTATAAGTCCATGTTTTTTTTCCAAAGGAAATAAAGACACACAAATATGCTTGGGCACTTAGGGATTAAGAAACATTTTGAAATCTAAGTTTAGACATCCTTTCAAGGACTTCAAATGTCTTTTAACTTTTGAAAGATGACACCAAATAGATATTGATGGATGACTTCATTGTTCATTGTAAAAACAAATGAATGCACCTATTGGTTCAATAATTGGATGAGTTTTGGTGACTATCTTGGTCATAGAGGCCAAGTTTAGTAATAAACAAGTTACTTTAGGTTGCATTTTTTTTTTCTTGGAAAAAAAGTCGATTATATGAAAAGACCTTTTCTTTATTTATTTCATATGTATAGTTAGATTATATGTAGAGTTGAACAAGATGTGTGGGCCCCAAAGAATCACACAAAAAACAACTCTACATGTTTAAATTACAACGTAAATATGCTAAATCTATACCTTGAGGAGGTTGATTTGTTTTGTTTTGTTTGTTACATTGAGATCTCCCAGATTGTAAGTCTTTCAATTATATGCTTGGTACAATGACTCACAAAAGTTGTTAGCTTCTTTAAAAATAGCTCTCATAAATTGAAAAATTAAAGTTATAAAGTGAAATTTGGACATGTTATAATACATAAGGGGGTCTACCTTCATGAAGAATTTTACTATAAATAGACTATTTTGAGACACATTTTAATTTCACTTTATAATTTTATTTTTTCAATTTATGAGAGCTATTTTTAGGGCAGCCAACAACTTTTGTGAGTCATTGTACCATCAAAAAGCTCTCGGCAAGGAAGGGTGCATGGGCTTTGTTTTGTGGCATTCCATCATGCTAATAAATCCAAGATTTATTCATCTTGTGAACAAGGCTTTGAAAATTTTTAACTGATTAATGTAATATCTAAGGAAAACATATTCTCCTATATTGAAATCAACAACCTATGGAGCTTGCTTGAATGGGCATGGCCGCTTGCGGTTGTAGCATAGACAATGGATCTCCTCACCATAGCTGCTACTTACAATCTCTTAGAAAGAAGAGACAACAATTGCAAGTAGAAACATGAAATTGCTAATAGTTGCTAATTTGAACTATGTATTTGAAATTTGAGCCTTAGGAAATCAATCTACATAATCCATTGCTGCTTAATCTAATGTCTTACTCAAAGAACAAGATGTTTTCCATGACTAAAGAGAAAGATCAGATACACTTATTAGATTGTTGATACGTAAATTTAAATCAATACTTGAAGTAATACGCAGAACAATACATTATCTCACATCTGTATCCAAAAAATTGTCTTCACTTACACAACAAAATTTGTACCATGATGAAAGCCTTATATACCATCAGATCCTTCGTGCACATGTACACCCTACTCAAAGCGAGCAGTGTTGCACCACTTCCAAATGCTTCATTCCCATAAATACAACCTCATCCCTCACTAAATCCATACAAGGGACGAAAATCTCGCAACCTGCACAAACAGGATCCAATTTAAAACACAAAAAGAAAAAGAAAAAGAAAAAAAATACCCATTGTGCATCAAACACGACTGGAAATCCAGGGCAAATTGTCCACAAAAGAGATAGCAATGAGCTCTACTCGACCGAATTGATTGCCAAAACCAAACAACTGTACCTGCGCTACTACATTGAGGTTCAAACACCCCAACTTGAACGCCATAACCCGCTCACTTCGCAGTCAAATTTTCCAAACACCAATCCCCTCTCCAATACAACGAATTTCAGGCTCCTCAAAATTCCTGCAATCAACAGATAGCGTTCCTGCAAATCAGAAGCCTAATTCCAATCCTTCCTCAATCTCATCCCTAACCCTCAGAGAATTAATAGATTCAATCTGCAAAGAACAATGAAACATTTTGATCTACAAATTTCACCAATACAAGACAACAACACCCTCGTGAAAACCCTGAATTTGATCATGAGGGATCATCAATATAGTGGATATCTGTTCTTCAACTGCTTCAAATTTCATTCATTTTCACCCGCGCATTATCACTTGGTTCTAATCGTAGGTGAACTCAATAGAAATAGCTTCACTATCAGACTCGAATTCTGCGGGGATCCCCTGCATCAGATTTCGATTATGACCAAATTAATGAAAGCCTCCCAACCGCGCCAATGGTGATTCACTCAACAATTACGAATGTTTAGAATCTTCATCCAGAACTTTTAGCTGGTCGACTTCGGATGCTGGTAACGCATTTTCCTGTCATCATCAACATGATACATCTTGTAAGCTGATGCTCAAACACCTAATGCTCAAATGCTGATTTCGTGAAGTGCTTCTGAACTTTCCTTACTTATCCGTTACAGCAGAACTAGACGCTGAAACTTGAAAAAATGGAGATAGGTCTTCGCTTACACGGTCACTGGTAAGTCGGACTACATTGGAGCGATGCCCGAGAGATTGAAATTCAGCAGCAGCAGCTGAACCTACTCGACGTGCGAAATGTAGCCACCCTTCAGAAATTCCACGCCATTAAAGAAGGCATTTCAGCTTCGAAGCACGTCCTTGAGTGGTCTGAGTCTCGGACTCAACAAAGATGCATGTGGAAAGCAGTGCACTGAAAACAATCAATTCACCATGCAAATGGATTCTCAGTAAAACTTGAGTAGATGCAGGCTTCCATACCATCAAGAATGATCACTAATCTATTTGAACTTAGTAGCTAATTTAAAAATAAAAAAACGATTGACACATACTAGTCTGTGGGTGACCTAAACCCTCAAGAAACAAGGCAAAACTTGAGAAAGAGAATCATCTTCTTCGTTACAGACCTCAAAAAGCAGAGTCCAAGCCAAAAAAGAGAGTCCAGTGCATACTCAGAAATTCATCTCGATAGAAAACTGTAGCACCATTTTCATGCTGGCGTTGGAGTGCGATCAGACAAGCAGATCTCCTTCAGCCTATTAACAGCTGTTTCATCTACGCCATACTGCAAAACCGGAGAATTTAAGAACGATTATGTTTCCACAGATTGATGACAACCATACTCTCGAAAATGCTAGTAAGAGCTACTTTCTCACGTGTCCGTATGATCAGACTATACGTGCCCATATTATAAGAGCAACGGCCCACCAGTTGTATCCCCTATCCCCATCCCCATATTTTTCATCCATTTTAGGGAACAAACTCCCCCACCAATGTTCCCCATCCCTACAAATTTAGGGACAAGGGGTCCCAATTCCCCATATGGGGTCCAGAATGGGGAATTGGGATTTGGTAAACCCCATTCTTCTTTTCCCCAAAAAGTGCTCGTTTTTTGATTGATGAGTATGGAACAGTTATTATCATTGCAATAAAAGCAGTGGAGGTTCTCAAGTATGAACTCTGAACTCAATAACTAATCTCAAGTTTGCTGACTAGATTTACTTTGAAGCTAAGTATAGAAAACAGTTGGTGGGCAATGTATTCTCCATCCCCATCTTCTAGCATGAGGAACTGAAATGGGGATAGGGATGGGGAATACAATGATGGGGGTGCTCTAAGATTGCATATAATCAATCACCTGACTGTTTTCTACTTCCCTCTACCGCTCACCCCGATAAAGATACTCAAACTACATTTACAACAACTTCCAACAGTATTCCAACCTACACTCGACAATCTAACAGAGACCATGACGAGCTTGAAATTCGCTATACAAAGTTTGACAAAGAGATTAATCCCTCAAGGACAATGCACCTACAATATAGACCTTAGAGAAGCGCCACAAGGCACAATTACATCACTTTTCAAAATTCGCACTTGTTCTTAAAATCCACATTCACTACAAAATGAGACATTCTATCTTGGTCATAGAGGTCAAGTTTCGTAATAAGCAAGTTACTTTAGGTTGAATTTTTCTTTTCTTGGAAAAAAAGTAGATTATATGAAAAGACCTTTTCTTTCTTTATTTCATATTTATAGTTGGATTATATATAGAGTTGAAAAATATAAATACATGCATATTTGAAAAGAGAATTTTATATACTTTGAAATATAATTAATATATTTTTTAAAGTTAGTTTTGTTTGTTTGTTTGTTTTGCCTCTAAATTGTAGAGAGGAAATGTATTATACTTGTTTGATTGATTTAATTTGATTGCATTAAAGACTAATGTGCCCTATGCTGTTGCCACAATCAAAATCAATATAAAAGTGTTTAATTTTTTTAATCTATTAAAACTTTGAAATTCAACAACTTTTACACCTTAGATCAAAACGCCATGAAATCAAGCCTATGCACCCCTTCTTGCCAAGGGCTTTCTGATGGTACCAAGCATGCAACTAAGAGATGCACGGGTGAGGAGATCCCACTTGACAAACAAAACAAACAGCTTGTCTTAAAGTATTAATAGATCCTTCATATTTTGGTCAAAATCTAGCGTTTTCCAGAGCGAAGACTCTCTACACAACAAGTGAGGGGCCAAATCACCCCGACCTTTCAGGGTTAACAGTCCTCTTGACTTGGAGTTCCCTACAAGTTTCTACGACGCGGAACCACGAAGTAGAGTAGGCGACAATGTCCAGCCGAATCAAACTTGCAAATCAAAATTAAAAATCAAACAACTGGCTCACGATCCAACGTGAACATCACTGCAGACATCGCATAGCCACCCGATTCCAGTCTGTAGTTGGAGAGGAACGGAAGAATTTCAAAGAACATTGATCGGGAGAACACGCAGCTAGACAGGTGGTCTAATTGAGAGCAGATTAGAGTTGGTGAACAACCTGATCGAGTGCAAAGTATTTGAAAACAAGGAGTGTGTTGTGTACTTTGCAGCAGATTTGATTCAATTCAAATCAACTCTAGCTAGAAGTTGGCTGAACCTCGATCTTTGCAGGATCGGAGACCATTAGTCCGGCTTGTTCGGAGGCAATATTCAAGTGAGAGAAGTTGGCGACATTTGGTCGAATTAGGGAGTCGATTTGAGTGAAAAGTTTGGTACCACGATCAAATGTGCTGTGTACTTGCAGCAGCACTGTGAAGAGATTCAATTCTATCTAGAAGTTCAGTTGGCTCAATCTCGATCTTCGCAGAAACTGATGAGCCCATCATTCTGGCTTGATCGGATCGGAGGTGTGAGACAGAGTGATTGACGGCATAGGACCGAATTTGAGAGCCTATTTGCGTTGCGAACGACGGGATTGCAACGTGTTGTATCGCTAGAAACGAGTATTTGCAGCAGCGCAGTGAGAAGAGATTCTCGCTTGCAGTGGCTCCACCTCGATCTTCGCAGGACCAGAGGCGCCATCATTCTGCTTGATCAGAGGCAAAATTCAAGTGAGAGATCGGCGGCATTTGGTCGAATTTGAGAGCCAATTTAAGTTGAGAACGGTGAAAGTGCAAAAAAATTATACCACTAGAGTCGTATCGTGTACTTGTTTCTAGTGTCAATCTCAGTCTTCGAAGGATCTGCGGCTGCTTTGGATTCATCGCAGGCACAATTCCACTGAGAGATTTCGAGATCCTGCAACCCTTTGTCGAATTGACAGCCAATTTGAGCTCTAAACCATCAAGCTGCACATAAATCACGAGAGAACGCAAACCCCAATGGGTGGCAACGCATTCCCAGACACAGTGCGCTTAACCCCTTCCGAGCACTCCCGCATCCGCAACCTCGTCCTCTCTTCCTTACACCAATCCCCCGACCTCTTCCCCACTCTCCTCGTCACATCCTCCGCCGAGATTCTCGACAAACCCTCCTTCGGCGACGTCGACCTCTACGCCTCCTGCAACCCCACCTGCACCAGCCCCGACCGCATGCTCGACGTCATGACAGAGTTTCTAGTGGAAACACTGCGTAGCCCCGAGAAGCCCGTACGAAACGGACGCACCCTGTCGTTCCTGACGGTGGAGAGGTACCAGGTGGACGTTGGGTTCGTACAGGATGCGGCGCAGTTGGCCATGTACGCGACTGTGCACTCGAATGGGGACTTCGCAAGGCTGCTGCAAGTATCATTGAGTCGGAGGGGGTTGGGGTTGACAACGCAGGGGTTGTTTTTGAGGAGAGAGCGAGAGGAGAATGTGTCGAGGCAGGAAAGATCGTTTTTACTCTCTACGGATCCCACGAAGGTAAGGGATATCCTAAACCCTAAACCCTAAGGAAAAGAAAGACACCGTCATTTTTCCTGTTTCTCAATTCTTATATGTGTGTAATTTCATTGTATATTTCTCGTGAAACTGTGAATTTTTACATGCTCTTGTGGGCAACTGAAAGTGGATTCCAATGCACCAAGGAATGCGTTACTTGGATGTCGAATGCAAAAGTTATGGTATGTTAAAGCTTCGTGCTTGTAGCGAGACCTAGAATGCTACATTGTCAAGATTTCTTGTCAGAAGCATAGTAGTAACTTTGAAACTTTTATATGCTTCTGTTGAATACTGGAAGAGGATTCCAATGCACTAACGCATGCTTTCCGTGCATCTCGAATCCAAAACTTATCCGGTGCCCAATCCTGGCAATTAAAGCCACCCTAAACTACTCCATCGTCAGAAAAAATTCTCAAGACCATTCCATCTCCACATTGACAATTGGGATTTGCACTCTCCATCCACAAGTCTAATCAATTGTCTCCCAAATTTGCAGGTAGGTGAGTTCCTCGGTCTCCCTCCCGACGCTTTCGACGGCCACACCTCCCTCTCCCTCTCCCGCGCCTTCGACCTCATCGTCTCCAACCGCTTCTTCGACGCCTCCGCCATGACCACATGGGCTCAAACAGGCTACACATCCACCTCCTCCAAGAGACGTCCCATGATTGAAAAGTTCCGCGAGTGGTGGCACACGACTGGGAAATCTTCCTTTGGGAACCAAGTGTGCGATTGCGGTCACGAGGAAGCCTGGGTAGATTTCTTCGGGGAGAGGGAGAGGTATCTGGAGTGGAAAGTGAAGGGGACAGAGAAAGAGAAAGAGGTGGAGATGCGGAAGGAGTGTAAAAAGTTGCTAAACTTTGGAATGATTCAGAGCTGGTTTCCCGAATTTCCGAATGCGTTGGTGGGAGAGGTGTTGAGGAAGGTGCGTGGGGAGCATGGGCAGTTGGGATCGGTGGAGTTTCAGGGGTGGTTGGGGAGCATGGGGGTAGAGGAGTTAAGGAACGAGGTGGGAAGGGTTGCACTGGAGCTTAAGCGTGGTTGGCGAAGATCGCGTCATTCTTGATGAGATTTAGGGTTTGGGGGCTCATGAATTCTTATATCCTGGAGTTTGAATTCCACCCATGTCGCGGAGCATGTCAACGAAGGAGTTACGCAACGAGGTGCGAGGACATGGCGCTGTTGCCCGGGAGCTTGAGCATGTTTCCCGAAGATTGCATCATTCTTGATGCGATTTAGGGTTTGACGGCTCAATTGCTAGATCAATTATCAAACCCTAAAGCTCTAGAATATCATGACTGATTGCGGAGCACGGCCCAGGACTTACGAATCGAGGTGCGAGTGGTTTCCCGGGAGCTAGACCGACCATGTTTCCTGAACATTTCATCAGACTTGGTGAGTTTGGGGACTTGGGGCACAATTGCTTGATTAATTCTCAAACCCAAAGTTCTACAGTAGAATATCATGTCTGCTGGTTGCCGAGCACGGCCCGGTACGATTTCCGCAACAAGGTGCGCGCTGTTGTCCGGGAGCTTGACCGTGTTCGTCAGCGCATACATGACGCACACAATTGGGGATTTTTTTTGAGACGTCGTTACTCCCCGAACATTACATTTCATCATTCTTGATGAATTTTAGGATTTAGATCTCAACTGTTAGATAAATGGGTAAGAAGGGAATGCATAACTGCGATCTCCCTAACTTAATTACATACCAATTCCATTACGAGGAAGAGTCAAATTTCATCCTGCAAAAACCTTACCACAGCTCTCGAGTGTCAGACCTTTCGAACCTGCAAATTGCAGATCAGGAATCGCAAGGTCCGACACTCAAGAGCTGTGGTAAGATTTAGATTAGAATCTGAGTAGACATACGATTCTTGCGGCTTCGAAGAGTAGCAGATGAAATTGAGGCAACATGCATCAATCTCTGAGCCTCGCAAAACAAATTTGTAGAGCAAAGAAGTCAGCTAGCGTACAGATTTGCAAAAGTATTACTCTGTATTCATATCAAACAGCAACGAAGAGCTTTTTTTCGTGGTTGACGAATGCCTCGACCACGCTGAAGATCCAGCTTCATTTGAGTAATCAATTCAAACGAGTTTGAGGAGCATCCAATACTTCAACTCTCTGTTCTAACGCACTGCTTCATCTATCACATTTCATTACAAGTCTAATCTTGTTTGTCAAATTTGTTGTTTGCTATTATGATGTGAGCTCTAGAGTGGCTGCTATTTAGGATGTTGAAATGAGTGGCAACGTGTTAGTGATCCCTACTACCACCAATAACTTGTACTCTTGTTGGACTTCAATGAGAAAATTGGGTGCAAGAATGACTTGGCTAAATGACTATGGTTTTAGATCTTTGAATGGAAATAGGGTTGATCAATGTTGCTTTTGTCAATTGTAGTGTAGATTTACAACCTCCCTCTTTCAATGACCTGCATAAGAAATCCAAAGAGACCAAACTAATTTTGGTATTCAACTAGAGTACAAATATGGTGTAAGTTTTTGTATTCTTTATTTAGTAATGCAAATGGAATCTTTATTAAAATTCTCTAGTAATCCTCATTGTTCAATGTCCATGTCACCACCCTTTCTAGTTATACACATTCTCTCATTGTTACAAATGAATTGGAATGGCACTCACAAGAAACAAGATTGATACTCTATAGTTTCAAAAACAAGCATCAAATGGAAAACTTGAAGTAGAATTGTGGTTGAATTTCATCCACCAATACTTCCAAACATCCATACACATTCTATAGAAAGTGTTTATTTTCACAATCCCACTAAACTCAATTAGAAGAAAAATATTATCATCTTTTTAGTAAATTTTCTTGGAATGGGTTTGAAATGAGGTTTTCTTGGCATAGTGATTTTTTAGAATTTTTGTGTTCTTTGACTCTATGACCTCATTTTTGCAATTCCAAATTTGACTAGAATCAATGCAAGCCAACTACTTGAGAAACTTCCACATTTGTAATTTAAATAAAATATGTACACTTCTAACATCAAATCCAACCCTTGGATAGGACAACAACTTCATGAAGTATCTTTAAAAATTAGGATGACTTTCATCCAAGCTATAACAAGAAAGAATAATGTGAATTTCTATTTCTACATCATCTAGAAAGTAGATGGTGGTGCACTTTAAGGTTAATGCACTATGATACTTTTGATTTTTCACTAAAGCAATATAATGGTTACTTAATATATATTGAAGGGAAGCTCTATAGTGTAGTCAAGAATTTAAAGAAGTTGACATAACTATAGTTGCCTTTGAAGAATTAGCCATGGCTACGAATTTTGCAATTGTTGTAGAATTTCTAAGTGGACAATATTTGATTTGAAAACCCACAAAAAAATCAATTTCACCTCAAGTTACTTTGAAAGTATTCCTTAGATATATAGTAATACTTTCAACAATAATATTCCAATTTGAGAGTATTTTGAATAAGTGCAGTTGAAATATGAGTGTAACAATTGTTTCATTTTTGCATTTATCTAGTAGGCTTAGATTTGGGTTGAAGTTTCAACCTAATGATATCTACATGTATAAGCATTGCCTACAATACTCTAAAAATTGGGTTTTGCAAAAGAAAATTAGAGGGCCTCCAAAAGAAATTAACAAGTGAATCTAATGAGAACCCCGTGTGGCAAAGAATCTTCCTCATACCATATATATAAGGTAAGATTTTCATATATCTCATGATAAGAATAGACAAAAGTGATTGCAATCACACATACATGAAGCAAGAAATGAAGACAAAAAGAAGATGTAAAAGGAAACAATGTAAGAATTTCATTTGGCCTTTTAGTATTTTGAATGGTTGTGAAAGAGAGCCAATAGAGCACTTGTAGACATGGAATGGCATTTCATAGGGCTACAAGTATGGTAAGTCACTTCATGGGCTACAAAGGTTCAAAAAATCACCTAAAAGCTTTTTGGCAAAAATTAGATGACTAATTTACTTAGTACATGGATACTCTAAGCTTAACCTTTAGAAGACAAGACCTATGACCAAGGTACTTTGCCAAAATTGATTTGATTTAGAAGTGTATTTCTTGACTTTTATGATATTCTCAATCACTTCTTTGCTTCCTTCTAGGGTTACTAGGTGATTAACACATACACACTTTAAAATGTCACTTTTTTCTAACCTAAATAAATTTATGATCAAAATGAAATTTTTTTGATGTGAAATTGTTTGTGTCCTTGAGAGAAACCCATCCAACAAATTGTTTTGTATATTTACGATACTTACATAATATTTTATGAATTTTTAAAGTTGAAAGCAAAGGGTACCTAAACAATGCTGATCAAACAGTAGCATGAACAAACAAACATTGGAATGACAAGAAATTGCTACCAGATCTAAAATTCTCATTAACCCTAAGTGCCTAAGGATTCGCAGTTTGAAATGATCAGTTCAATCGATCAAATTGTGAAACATCAATCAATCAGATGAATCCAAATTTTATATCACCAGAATCAATGATATGTTGGATCAATTTTTTTAATTTTAAAACGAGCAAAAGAATGTCCCTGCATGACTTCCTCAATACTATAGAAATATTAAAAAACGGGAGATAATTACTTCAATTGCTTGTGAATTTGAAGCCATTAATCCCTGCAACGAGTATTCCAACGGCTTGAACGATAACCCAAAATGCATGGCCGAGGGCAACAGCTCCTACACCAAGCCGACGTTCTAATGGCAAGAAATTAGGACCAGGTCACATGAAATTCTTACTAATCCGAAGGGACCAAGGTTTGAAACGAATCAATTCGATTGATCACATTGTGAAGAATCATTCATTCAGAGGGAGCCAAATTTTATAACTCCGGAATCAGTGAAGAACTGAGGATACCGGTATGTATGTTGGTCCAGAAACATAAGAAATTGAACAAAAGAATCTTCCTGCATGGCCTACTCCATACTGTGAAAAAAATGAGATAACTACTTCAGTTTCCCGTGAATTTGCGATCATGAATCCCTGAAACGAGTGTTCCAACGGTCTGGACGATCGCCCCAAATGCAAGGCAGAGTGAAACACGATACTCGCCATGAAGATAGAAAAATTTGAACAAAAGAATGTCCCTTCATAATTGACTCAATACTCTAAATATAACTCGTGGTTTCCTGTGAATTTGAAGCCATGAATCTTTGTAACGAGTGTTCCAACAGCCTGAGCGACCACCCCAATTGCAAGGCAGAGTGCAACACCATGCTCGCCATGAAAGATAGCTCCTACGCCAAGCTGGAGCTCGAGCACCAACTCATGTCTGAACGATTGGAGCAACTGGAACACGAGAACAAAACCCTCACAACCGAGCTTCGCAAAACGAAGGAGCTCGCTTGCGCTCTCCAATGCGAAGTCCAAACCCTGGTGGAGAATTGCACCGCGGACTTAGCCCGAACATACCCATACATGGAAACAACGGCAACTCCTTACATTTCCCAGAGCTTGCAACCCCGAAACAACGAAACCATGTTAGCAGAGCTTCTGCGAGTACAGAAGGCCATCAGTACAAGGCCAAGGCGGATACAGTGGAGAGCTTGCGGCGTTGAAGGTGACGTCCGCTGCGCCCAAACGACATGACATAGTGTTCAATTTGAACGTGAAAGGACGACGGCTGAAAGCTCTCACCTGCGGAGATCGATGTGCAAGGGCAGATTCCTGATACTGTGTGTCGCGCGAGCGGGCAGTTGATCTCTGCCCTGTTGTGAGATAATTGCTGTGAGTCCCAAAAAACAGAGTTAGGATTCGAGTTTAGGGTTTAAGTGGTGTGCTTTAGCTAATAACCGATTTGGCCCTCTGTTAGGTCACAACGCATTGCAGACGAGCCATCGGAAGAGAGAACACTAGAGCAACCAAATGTACTGGAATCTTGGCAGTTGTGAGGTACGATTCGCTTCTGAAACCGAAACCCTAAAATTTCGGGAACAGGGGATTGCCTGATGGGTTTCAACTTCCTTGAATGTGATGAATTCGCTCTCTACTGTAAATGCGTATGCTTAAGTGGAATTTGGGGAGAAAAAACTAGAGTTTCGAATGTGATCCACAACACTCTCAGTTGGCTAATGGCACGGTGTTGAAGTGATAATGCAGTTGTGCATCATTGTTCATCATGTCCGGTGGCTATGAAAATGTGAGAATTAATGTAAGAAGTCCTGTGAACAGAAAACTCTTCTGATGCAGGGTTCTCAATTTAACAATATTCGAACTGACAAGTGAGAAATCTACTATGTAAAGTACCTAACTCTCAGCCTCTCGATCACTACATCATGATAAGTACCGCTTGGGAACCTCCAAGTTTCATGTTGTCAAATGTACCATTTATCAATAACAAGTTCAATCACATTCTCTTTCCTCAAGAAACTACTGTTCGTGGTGCCGGATTTAATCATTCTAAGCATGTCACTGTTTCAGCAAACCCTAAATGACAAGAGTGTCTGAACTGCTCTCATGCCCCGAACTAAGAGAACGATTCTTCATATGCTTTGAGGTGGATGACATCCTTCCGTCGAACAAGGTTTTGGGGCACCTGAGCTTTCGTAGATGCATTGTTGGAGAGCGTCCCTTTGATTATTGAAGAATTTTGTTGCCGCATTGGGAGAAGAGATTGCGCAAGTGATGGCGGAGCCAGTGCCGAAAGTGGGAGTTGGGGTGATGGTGGTCAAAGGATCGCATGTCTTGATCGGCAAGAGGCGGTCCTCTATTGGCGACGGCACTTTCGCACTGCCTGGAGGTCATCTTGATTTCGGTACTTCCATCTTCTTTCTCAATATTTTAATGAGGTTTTAGGGATTAAGGCACATGGTTGGTTCGATTGGAGCTTCGTTTTCGCTCACTTGCCTCCCAATTTTTCTACCACGTCAAGAGAATCTCGTACTTGGAAGAATTCTAGCTTCTGAAGAATCTTGCATTCAAACTATCAAGCAATGTTAAGCCAGAATGTTTAGGTCTATTTTTTGAGCGCTGTCTCAATTTCTCGACATTGTCAATTGGCCAAACGAGTTTAAGAACAAAACCCCGTGAAGGGATCCCGTCGAGCCATGTCACGCAGTCTCTTGAAGGGCTTCGTTCTTTAATTTTAGATGGGAAACTCTGTCGTATTCTGTTACTGTTATGATTCAAGCTTTCTTGGATGCAATTGGTATTTGGGGCATAATTCTGTTGCGTATCTGCGGCATTACCTTCTCCCGCAGTGCGTTGTCCCTCCATGAGCATTCGTCAGATCACTATGAATTAGGGTTTGGATTTGCGATGTTGGTGCTGGATGTCTGCTTATATTTTTCCTAATTCTGTCAACTGAAATTATAGCTGCAGTGATGCTGCACAAGAAGCTTACTGTTGGTTGAGGATTTACTCCTTTAGGGGTAGTCAGATTGCGAGACTTGTAGAAGTGATTCTCGAACGAGTGTTAAAGATGTGTGGGCAAATATTTTAAATGAGAATGGGACCTTAGAATCGCGCAAATTTTTGTATGCTCTTGTTAGCGAATAGAGAAGACTCCAATGCTTCAAAGAAGCCGGTATTCGGATACGTACGTATTGAAGGTTCGAATTGACCCTAAACCCTAAACCCAACCCCAATTCTTGAACCATTTCAGATACCTTCTGCGATACCAAACCGAGGTGTAGAATGCAATCCTACCATTTCATCTAAAGATATGATTTGTTGTATAATAGCTGTGTGCTAATGAACTCACACTTTTAGCTCCTATCTTCCATCAGTGTATCCTCTTTGCTGTAGTTGGAGAGAATTCTCAAAGTAAACTTGGAGAAATTTCCAATTACTGTGGCCTCCGAGAGACTAACCCCAATGGTCCATGTGGCAGGAGAATCATGGGAAGAATGTGCAGCAAGAGAAGTGAAAGAAGAAACAGGCCTCTCCATTCACAACCTAAAGTTCGCATATGTGACCAACACCGTGATGCGAGACGAAGTACGACCCAGTCACTACGTCACCATCTTCATGCGTGGCGAGCTGGTGGATCCCAATGCGGTGCCAGAAAACATGGAGCCAGAGAAATGCGACGGGTGGGAGTGGGTAGAGTGGCCCAACATGCCGCAGCCGGTGTTCCGGCCTCTACAATCTCTCATTGACAGCAACTACCAGCTTTCCTAAAACCAGTGCTTTTATTCCTGACTTTCCTGCACTCTCATCTTTCTAATCATTATGCATCATTGAGGGATTATTAGTTTCGAAGCTCTTAAGATCAAATTTTTCTTACTCAATGTATGATGATTTCATTCAATCATTCGAGGTGGGAGGTTACAAGCCATTCTTGTTGGGAGACATGCAGTGTTCAGGAAGTTTTTTGAGTTTTACTGGCTATTTTTCTTTAATTTCCAAATTGAACCAGTTTTTCAAGTACAATGTCTGGTTATTTTCACTATTTTGTATGTAAACTAATTTTTTAAAGATTTTTTTACTGGTTTTTGGCTGATGTTATTGAATCACAATTGGTTTTTTCCCAATTCGACCAGCTAACTTTGAACTAGCCGCCGGTTCTTTCCGGACATTGGAGACATGTATACCCATTCCAAAATCAGCAACCATAGCCAAGTCTTGGTTACACTAATAAGTCCAGTCGAGTCAAATGGAACAGAGTCCTTCGGAACAATTTCATTATGGGTAGTCGTACCTTCACCTTAGTTTCAATTTGCAGAGAATGTGAATGTGGTGCAATGTCATTGATTGTTCATGGCAAGTAAAGTCTTATTCTCTCCAAGAAATGGGAATGTTATTTATTCTCCTTGGAAATGAAGAAATTACCTCAAAAATAAATTCTTTGAGAATTTTTTATTTTTGTTGATTGTGTTGGCTTGTGGAGCTTTCATCCAACTTTGTAGGTAACATATTCTTTGTAGACAACATTTATTGCCGATCCTAAGTACTTGGAATTAATGTGTATTCTTTTTCTGTAATAATGTGCTCAAAAGTAATAGAATTTTTTTTGAGGAAATACTAGGTAATATATTATCCCATTTTCAGTGGATGAAATCATTTTTAAGTGTTTAAGACAATATTTATAATATTTGTTGAATAGTTGGTTAATAGTGAGGATCATAACTTCAATGGTTTCTCCAAGAGAGTTTCAAAGAATGTCTTCCAATCAACAACCTTCAAGGTAGCAAATAGTTAAGACTTTAGACTTCTAGTATGGAGACTATGAAGTGGAATCTAATACATAGGTGTTATTGTGACCTCAACTTTTATAGTTGCACATAATTAGACTTATTGGATCCACAATTATTTTCTTGAAGTAGATAAATAAATTATAGAGCATTCTACAAATGTTTCAATCAATTCAATTTGAGAGAAAAAAAGACATTAAAAAGCATATGGTCAATGAAAAAACATATAGTTTTCTATTAGTGTTAATCCTAGAGGGCTACTTCTTCTATGCACATGCTTATGAAGAGTGAGGCCCCTAATTCTCTTGCTATACATTTGCAATGGTAATCTAGAAGCAACCTTTAAGATTGTAAAACAATGAATGAACTATATAGAACCTACAGGGTTTTTTTTGGATAATTTAATGTCCAATTGCCTCAAAAGAAAGTAGACACATTGAATGCTATGGAAAAAAAATCAAATTGCTAAACTAAAATCATAGTCCTACACACCATTGCCATAATATTTTCAAAATCTCATTTCATCTATTGTATAGAGCCAATACATACAAAAATTGCATATTCAAAATTGCACATTCAAAATTAACCACCCACATAGTAGTTTATCACAAAAAGTTCTTATACACTAAAAATCAATTATTTCAATGTGTTTTCAGTGTTTTCATACATTTGTACTATAATTCATCATATTGATATTGCTAAAACTATATTATTAGAATTATAGAGATGCAACATTTAATATATATTCTAATTATAAATTTTAGCATTAAATAAATACTATAATGAATACCAAAACAATATTATTGTTTTATTGTTACATCTCTACAAAACAATATGATTGTAATATTGTTCAAGCATTGACATAATGGATTTTTAGTACATACGCATAAAACATTTTCTTAAAACACTTAATCTACCTATGATCAATGTATAGAATTTTTATCATCCAATTCCACACTAACTAACTTCATCATAATACAAATTCTCAATCTATAATTTTGACTACATCAAGATGCAATAGAACAAAAATGGAGTCTAGCCTCTAAGAATAGTTAGAGATTGCAATTGGATTGTGGAGAATTATTTATGACTTTGCCTATTTCATGTTGGAAGTATTAAGGACTTCTTATTATTGAATAGAGATTAATAAAATATAAAATTGAGTGCCCCCTTCAAATATATATTTGTAGATTATTTAATAGGATTCTAATTTTAAATTTTTTTGTGAATTTTGGTATTAATTTTGAGTTTTGAAAGGCTTTTTAGTGTATTTATGTTCTAATTGAATGATTTTGTATGTCTTTTTACCAATTGGGAATGCAATTTTGAGTCAATTTGGTGGTGTAAATTCCCAATTGGATGTGATGGTGGTCTGCCGAGTGGGGTAATTGAAGCTAGTTGATGGGTTGGAAGAATTTTTTTTGTGCATCCAAGTCGGATTTTTGTTTGTCAATTCGGAATAGTTGGAAGCAGGTGGCCACTTGTCGGTTTCCAAATGGGGTTAGTTTGGGTGGCAGTTGTCTTGCGGTTCCGATTTGTTTTTTGCTGGATAGTTAGGTTCTAAATTGGGGTAGTTTTGGTAACTGTATTTTGGGGTTCCTATTAGTTTGTGTTTTTCAATTTGGTTGTCACCCAATGTCGAGTGAGTCCGCTACGAGTCTCAATAGCAGTGCTGATATGTGTATGTGTGTGTTTGTTTGCTGAGTGGTCAGCTAGTCTGTCTGAGTCTGTAACCAAGTCAGAGTTCTGGTACATGTGTGGAGAAGTGATTCCTAATTGGAGTAGTCAGGAGAATTATTACCGATTAGGAAGTGTAGAAATTGGGGGATAAAAGTAGCTTATAAAATTTTAAGTCCACAATTTGGGATGATGAGTTATGAAGGAAGCAATTAGAGAATCAATGGTGTGTGGGAAAGTTAAATTTAAAACATGATTCCAAGTTGGAGGAAGTAGATAGAAGGACAGTGAGCAATTTGATAAATTGTGGCATATGTCCTATTCGCAGATTGTTTTAGAACAGGCTATATGGAAAACTATTGCAATGTTTAATGGTGATTTGCTCACCAAGTTGGAATTAATTTGAGGCTGAGCAAGCTGATTTGAATCCTATGTTGAGTGTGCTAAGTCTATGTGTACATTGGATTAATTTCCAAGTTGGATTACAGTGCTAAATGTTATGAAGAAGTGTAATTTGGAATTGCTTGTGCTAGTGGTTGGGTTGACAGAATGTTATTCCAATTTGGCTAGAGAACAACTTGTATGTATGATGGGATGTCAAAAACACAATTTGGAGTGATGCTAGTTGGTGAATGGTAACTAAGGTCGATTAGCTTAGTGTTGAGTGATCCCAGTTGGAAGTAAATCAATTTGGATATAATTTAAAGATTGGTTTCCTAATTGGCTTTAAGCCGATATCAATTACTAATTAGGAATTAATGTCTAGTTGGTGTCTAAGGAAGCGATGCTATTAGTCTGAGAGGAATGAGTGATAAAATAATAAATAAATAAATAAATGAAATGGATTAAATCCAAATGGAAGAAGAATTAGTTGGGTGGAGCTTAGAGCTGTGGTTCTTTTGGAGGAAACAATTCAATTTGGTTGGTGAGTGCGGTCAAGTGGGAGTGAGCTGAAGATCCAAACCAATTTGGAAATGCTATGAGACTGGTTGAGGCTGCAAATGCCAATCCGATTTGGTTTATAGTGAAGATCAATTTGGTTGGCTGAAGGCACAAAGAAGGATTACAAATTGGGAGAATATTTATCCTTTGTGATTTTAAAAATAGAAATTAATTTGATAATTATTAATTTAGTGTGAGTAAACATTTAATTGTGGGTTTAAAGGACAATTTGCCTTCTTAGTTTAGTTGCAATGACAATTCGGTGTATTAGAAGTAGTCCTATTTAAAAGTCCTCCTCGAACAAATTTTACACTTAAGATTTAGAAATACCAATTAGGATCTAAATCACTCTACAATATTCTTTTTGTTTTCAAACACAAAAAATAAGAACTAATTTAGATAGTGTAGGTAGTTTGATAATAGAGTTCGTTTGAAAGTTGTGAGATGCAACCTTCTATTTTTAACCCTTAAGTTTTAGTTTAGAATTTATTTGAATTTTTATCAATATGTCATTTTTTAATGACAATGAGGCATGATTTCATGGTTCAATCTAATGATTTTTAAGCACTCATGTTTTTTTGAATTGTATCAATACAAACCTCATTGTTGTAATCCATATATACAAAGTTAACTATCTTCATTCCCATACTTTGAATCCAACCCTGCACCTACTTTCAACTAGATTAGTCACATGTTTGAATGATATACCTAAGCCCAAAGGCCCTAAAAAACATGGAAGTTATACTTTGCTTCAACACTCAATGCCACATATACCACAATTCATTGAATGCAAAGCTAAAACTTGATAGTTCACAATCTTCTATAGACTTACAATGTGATTTCTAAATAACAAAGCAAACATCATGTAATGAAGTCAACAATAGATAGTGTCTAATGAATGGCTTTCACTCTTGTTGTTGAAATACATGATGCAACTATTCATTTTATCAAAACATATTTTCAAGGATAATAAATCAAGCATCTTTTTTGGATGATCATATCAATAATAGGCCTAATATTTTTCTAGGTCAATGAAATGGTATAACATCCATCATGTGAACAATTTCCTAAATAGATTTTATACAAGGACACTTTCCTTCACAAATCCATAGTACATCTCAAAGGTTCAGAAATTATATTTTAACATCAATTATGTCAACAATTCTCTGAAAGTACATAATATACTTGAATAGAAGGAAAATTTGAAAGATCTTCTCCAATATCTCTATAACAAGACTATTTCTTACTTCATTTGACAATAGTCTACAAATCATGGCCAAGTATGCATTAACCCTTAAAGCCCTTAACAATGTTTTTTGAGATTATAAATTTTTTGGGCAGCTCACTACAGATAGATTTTTTATTTTTTATTTTTGAAATTTTGATACAATGTGTGCCCGAGGAGTAGCTTTAAGGCCCGACAATTTTTATAACTTTTGACTTCACGGTTAAAAAGTTATGGCAGGATATACTGTTTTCTTTACTCAACGGGCAGCCCGGGTAGATGAAAAAACTTCTTAAGAAAAAATTTAAAAAAAAAAATTGAATTGATTCTTTAGGTTTATACAGACACGGGGAGCTTTGGATCAATCCATTCCAATCAATGAGTCAAAAGTTATGAAGATTTTGAGTTTGGGGTAGTGTGCGGCCAATTACAGAATCTCTACAATACAAAAAAAGTTTGAAATTCTTCATTTAATTCAATTTTTCATATTTTTGAAAAAAAATAAAAATATAAGGTGTAGATTGTTTATTACAACATTTTAACCACTGGGATTGAAAATTTTCAATTCCATGAATAAAATGTTCACAATTTAGTATTTTGGTTCATTTTTTACTTCTTTCTACCTACTTATTTTTTCCTATATGTTGTACAATTCCAAATGGTTTGAAAGTTTTTGAGAATGTAGCGAACTTGCATTGAAGTATGAATTCAAAGAGTAACCACCATTTTGAATTTTTTTTCACACAAATGTGACCTTGTGAAGTGCAGCTGCCCAGATTTTGGCAGGGACAAAAAAACAATTTTTGTCAATTCAAATGCTTATATCTTGCAATCTACATCGTGGAAATTTCTGAAATTTTTTCCACATGTTTACAAACCACCTTACTACAAGATCCTACGGTTTAATGAGTCAAAAATTTGTTTTATAAAAAAAAATTGCACTTGTATTAGAGATGGCAATTTTGGAACATTTTTGGTGAAAACGTAGTCAAAAACCTTTAGGGGTTAAAGATTTTTCTATCATGAAAAGATCCTTCATTCATGGAAATTAAAAAACCCCTACCTCAAAATTGAAGAATGTTGTAGAGCTTCTACTATGACACTTGTAATGATAGGTCTCTCATTTCAAGGCTTTCAAGAAACGTTGCAACATCAAAAAGAAAAAGGGCTCTCACAATGACTCTTCACAGTGACTTGTGAATGAGGAAAACTCCTAACGACACTTGTGAATCAAGGAAAAGTCTCCATGACACTTGTGAGCAAGGGGAAGTAAAGTAGCAAAGTTATTTTTCAAATAAAGAATATAAATGAAGTAGCAATGTTAGATTCTATTGTAACTTTGACGCCCACCATCCACAGCCCCTCATCAATTGAATCAGTCCACCACAGACCCTATTGTCAGAGCAACCCTAAAAAACAGCGTCGGTGCTCTCATCATCACACCAACCGCAGAACCATCCATTGACTTTTCCACTTCAAAATTTCATAACTAATTCCTCACAGCTCCAAAAAATATGAAACAACTTGGGTTAGGTGCCAATTCCGCTTGTCTTTCAAGGAAAATTTACTGAAAAATGATTCAGGAAGTTTCAACTCTCCGAAATTCTGTTTCAGCTTTCAGATGGGCGCTTCGTAGGCCTCCCCTAATAATCTCTGAAGGCTCAAACGTGTCCCCAACAAAGGAACCTTGAATCCCAAATGCACAGACGGCATTATTTCACACACCCCTAAAAAGCAGTTGCGCTCTCCGTCAGTGTTTCGAGAAGGAGCATCCCAACCCTTTCCTCCACGTGTCACCACCCCAGAAAAGCTTTCCCCGCGAGCAGCCGACACCTGGACCTCCACGGTCGGTGGACTCTGGCGAGCTGCCACAGTAGTGCGAGCGCGTGTCGACGCGGCGTTGCGTGGCTGCATCAGCCAGTGTTATCTGCTCCAGAATATCGCACTCCAGGATCGCCACTTCTGCATGCGAGAGAATATAAACTCGACTCCGATCTGGAGATGTGCATCATGTTCATTTGACTGATTTTGGTAGTGAAGATCACAGTTTTGTGGAAGCTACAGATCGCAGTTTACTGAAGTGTGGAAGTTTGTATTTATTGGAGTGTGGAAGTTTACGGGAGTTTTTTTGAGATTACGAAGGTAGTGTAACTGAATCGCGTTTCGAAGGTGAGATTGCTTAACTTCTAAACCTGCTTTGCATTTATTCTGGCTTTTCGAATGCTGTGTTTTCATCCGCTTTGCAGTATTTGAGATAAGTTAGTACCATCTGGGAATGTGCATATGGCAGTCAATAGTGTGTGATTGCGGTACCCATCTTCGCGATGGTGTGCATTGAACTGAACATGAGTCTTGCAGAATGTCTTCACTGCTCTGTCATTTTAGTATTCTGTATTTTCATAACTACGAGGAAATGTATTTATCGTAGTTCTTGCGTGGTAGATGAAGTCAGTCGTCAACGTCGATCATGTTTTCCATGTCCTTGAAGTCGGCTATGGTCATCAACTCTTCTTTTGTTCGTAGAAGCATAAATTATGCTCGTATTTGATAAAACGGTGTCAACATCGTGAAACTCGTGCTCAGGATTTTAGAAGTCAGCCTGCTGTAATTCTGAGGTTGCATGCAGAACATCTAGACACTGACCAATTTCTAATATTTCAACGTAGTTAATGGGTGTCTTATCGGTTATCGGTTGCAATGTGACCAACTGCCCATATCGTCAGCAACGAAGCCTTAGCATCCGCCATCGTGACGAACATGACTAGTATTATATTACTTAGCAACGTGATTACCATTTCTCTGCCGCTGATTAACTTTTCTCATTTCTATACGTGACATTGTTTGCGCAGTGAGATTTCGCAGCAGCCGCTACCGCCATGAGTGGGTACGGATCAACCCAGAACACCCCCTACACGGGGCAACAAGACAGCAACTTGGTGGAGAACCCGCGTTATCAGGGTCAATCGGGCAGCGCAGCGCCGCAAGGCACCACCGGGCCCCAGCAGGAGTCTCGCTATGGAGCCGCCCCGTTGAACACCACAGGTATCTGAACTTCTAACTAAGATAGTTTATTCTTGAACCTGCAAAATCTACCAAAGGTGAAAGTGTAGAGTGGCTTATTTTCAGAACTCACTGATGGGTCCCAGAAATGAATCGAGTTGCAGTAGTAATCATCGAAATTGACTGAAATCAGAAGGAAAAATTTGTAGAAGGAGAACGGTTTCCATATCCCAAACCTGTTAAGTTTGCATGTTGGATTTTGTTCTTTCACCACCACGTAAGAGAAATTTTGAAACCTTTAGTAATTAACAATGCAGGCAATAATGATCCACTGGACAGCATCCGCAACCCTGCTGCCTATGGTTTCAAAAAGCACGAACCTGAAGGTTTTCGTTTCCCAGGGGTACAGCACGGGCAGCAGCAGCACGGGACCGGTCAGGGCGGGTACGCAACGGACCCCAATTCGCAGGTGGGGTACGGAGGTGGGCAGACGACAGGCGGGCATGGAGCTAATCCGAATTCGCAGCCTGGGTACGGGTCTCAGACGACGTCCGGGTATGGGTCGAATCCCAACCCGCAATCTGGGTACGGGTCTCAGCAGACGGGCGGGTACGGAGCGGATCCCAATGCGCGTGGCACCCAGACCGGGTATGGGTCTCAGCCGACGACGGGCGGGTATGGAACGGAGCGAGCTGCGGGGCTGGTAGATCCCAATACCCATCCCAGTCAAGCCGGGTACGGGTCTCAACCGACTGGCGGCTATGGCACCCACCAGCAAGGTCAGACCGACTTCGCGAGGGACCAGCCTGGCTATGGCCAACCGGGATTTGGAGCTCCTTCTGAGGGTCAGCATACTGGGGCTTTGTGGCCTCAGCCTGCTACTCCCCCGAATGCCCACAAACATGATTTGACGAGCCAAGGGCAAGGTCCGTACGGCCAACAACATCAAGGCCAAGGTGGGTATGGCCAACAACAAGATCAAGGTCTGTCTAGCCAACAACATCAAGGCCAAGGTGGGTATGGTCAACAACAAGATCAAGGTCTGTCTAGCCAACAACATCAAGGCCAAGGTGGGTATGGTCAACAACAAGATCAAGGTCCGTATGGGCAAGGGGGCTATGGCCAACAACAAGGCCAAGGTCCGTATGGCCAAGACCAGCCACCCAGGAAGGAAGGCATCACGGACAAGGTGAAGAACGCCGTGGGTGTCGGTCCTCGGTCGCAAGGTGCAGCGCCGGGGCAGGAGTACAACCCCAATGTGAATCATCCCAGCGAGACGACGGGATTCGGGGGTGGCCACGGACACCATGCTCATGGTGGTCAGGATCAGTTGGGTGATGGGTACAACACGGGCGTGGCAACTGGAGCAGATGCTTACACTCAATCCCAGCCGCGGAAAGAAGGCATAGCGGACAAGGCCAAGGACGCCGTGGGCGTGGGGCCAAACTCGGGGTACAATGCGCGCACCCAGACGGGGAATGATGCGTATGTGCACGGCAACCATCCTGTTGGGCAGCAAGACCGAGTCCAAGGCGTGAATGAGCCGAGCTTGTTGGGTGGAGAAACGCGCACGGAGCCGGGATATGACGCATCCAAGGGCCATCGTAAGTTTCTTGCCTCTGTTGTTGCCTCTCACATGTGTCGCACTGATTACATTCATTTCCAAATCTTCTTGGTTAGTGATCGATTTTTTTTAATTTGGAGTCAAACCTAGAAATGTATAAAGAAATTGAGCTCTCCAATGGGTGTAGCGGAGACTACTTCTTGTAGCTCTTCATCAATTAGATTGATCACAATTCTCTTAGTTCTTGACCAGGCTTAAAGTTTGAAGCACCACCAAGTGTCATCTAATTACTCTGACAAGTGCTGTTTTATCACATGTTTAGAACTTTGGAGTTGTTCGATTATGTCTGTTCGCAGCATGATAGACTCTTACCTTATACTTGGAATGTGGATCAGAGTGTAGCACTTAGAATGTTCCTTTGTGTGTTTTTGTAAGTCACCAACTGTTTGTATTTGTGCTGAACTTCTGTTTTGTTTTTGTAGTCCCTGGCCAAGGTGAACATCATCAAAAACTGGGAGAGACGGGCTTGGGTGGTGTGGGTGGTCACCACAGCACTGGTACGGATACAACTGGCACAACTGGTTCTTATGATAGCAAGTTGGGCACTGGAACAGGAACTGGAACTGGCACTAAAACTGGTGCTGACGCTTATGATGACGGAACAACTGGAACAGGAACTGGATCTGGACTTGGATCTGGTTACGATGATACTACTACTGGCACAACACCAAAGAAGGGTCTTATATCCAAGATCAAGGACAAGATGCATCACTAGAGATACATCTCGAGAGTTGTAGTAGCCTTTTTTGTGTAGATGTTTATTGTATGTGGTTAGTTTCCCTGTTGTTGCAGTTGTAAAATTTTGTGGAGAATTGTGATTATAAGCAACCGGATACTATTTACAGCAGCTTAAGCATTTTAAAATCTGTATGTTTTGAGATTTTTGGAAGGTTGAGTTTGTATATGATCTGATGGGATCTTCACATGTTCGATTCCCTAGAAATTTTGGAGTTTTCTGTTTATCACCAATAAAATTTTAAAAAGAGTAGAGGTGATGATATTTTTTCAAATAATACTGGTTGGTAAGTTGCATACTATACTTCGTAAAGTTTTGGGTATAATATTTGGTGCATGAGTTAAATCTTTATCAGCTGGAGAAGATAAAGTCAGATTTCTTACAGTAATTAGGCTAATTTTGTGGACTCATCCTACGTTTCTGTTTCCTTCCGGATATCATGTTTGGAAATAAATAATGAAACATTTTTCTGTTCCACACTGAAGTTCTTACTTGATTTGATAATTCTGTTAATCGTAACGCTTGCAATAGAAATTTATGCAGCGTAGTACATAGGTTTGGTAGCATATATTCGGACGATACACTGCTGTAATCTTGAGAAAATCCTATATGCAAATGCGTAAACCGTGCATATGCGTGAAAGTATGATAATTTTCATGCTAAGCCAATGTCTCTGATTAGTTACAGAGCAGAACAGTTCTGTAGTATTTTCCATGTGTATGTTGTGGTTTCCAACTGAGTTGAAGACTAACTGATAATTGTTTTCCTCATTTCAATTCAAATTGGACCTTTCGTAGAATAGCTCGTGATACATCTGCAGCACCTTTGGAGACTATTTCAATTGCATCACCTTGTTAACTGTACTGTAGTCAAATGAAACCTGATGACACTATACGTGTGAAGTTTGTGTTTGCTTCTGCACGAAAGTGCAATAAACAGCAACTGTAGCCGCTTTTGTGGAGTGATATCATGTCTCCAGCCTATCAATTCTTTCATTGGTAAAGCTGCCCATGCGCCATCAATCACAGAACTTAGATTGAAATTAACGCGACCCTGCCCCAGTCTCGATGGAGATAGCATTCGATCGGCTGCAACTCATTCATTCACATTTTATAAAATAATCAGTATGAAGGCTGAAATCTGGGTTGATACGGTGTTTATAACTTAGTGAACTTGTGCTGGAGATATGATTGGTAATGAATGAAATCTGATTCACTTGTACACGGATCACAGCAAAATTACTGCATGAAATCTCAATGTGACTATCATTCACCATTTCATTCACTATCAATCATGGCTCTAATACATGCACAAATTTGCTCAGTTTTAGATGATAGAGTGTTCCACCTTTGTAAACCTACAGACAAAACTTTCAACCTTCAAGTTGAATATTCTGTAAAACGTGAAGTTTGAATAAATAAGTCAAAGATATAGTAGGTCAACATTGGGTTTATCCTTGTGCTAATTCTGATATAGTAGATCAATCCCTCTTAGGGAGTAGCTTTTAGATCTAAACCAATTTTGAAAACATGTTCAGGTGATACTAGCACACATTCTTTTAATTGACAGGTAAGATTAGAGACACCTCAATTTCCAGTCAATGAGATCTAAATTCACTTCCCTTAATACTTGACGTGTTCCCAAAGAGGGCCTTTTCACCGTTGCTTCAATCGACCATTCAATGCTGTTGCCATACGGAACTACTCTCTCCGCAAGGGTAAGAGGGACAGTATCCAATGGTACCACACATTACTGATGCGAAGCAAGCATCAACACCTCCTAATCTTACATTAACAACGAATTAGCAGTGAAGATACAGTACCAAGCCCAGCAAGCATCTGAAATGATGTAACAGAGAAAAAGATTCGAGATCTGTAATACTAGTATCAATAATGTGTACAAAATTAGCCTTTTCTACTTGGTGCCGGTCAAAATTTCTCCTCCCTAAAAAACGTCAGGGGAAAGCGTCGAATCTACATGCCGGAAGTCAAATTGCATCGCAAATTGTAATCAATGTACTAGGGAAACGAAGTGCAGTGAATGTCAAGAATGCAAACTACTGCTGCAATCAGTTAAGCCCAAAATCTGCAATATATATACCTTCTCATTAACAACTCCTGTCAACAATATTGCGAAAGAGGAAATGAGTCTTGTCCCTGAGAGTGAGTTCCCTCCTAGATTGTTGGAATTAGTAGAGTAAGGTGATGATTTAGGTCACCATTCGCTACAACCGATTTACGACTGTGGTTTCTTCTGCCAGCTTCTCTTTCTCTGTCAAGTATCTGGGGTAACGGTTGAAAATCTTCATCAAGGCTTGGAGCCGCTCCTTCTCCATGTCGAGTTCAGAGAAGATGCCAGGCTCACCAATCCTCCATCCCCAGTTACCAGCTGAAGTTCCCGGTGTGTTCATCCTGGCGCCGTCTCCTAATCCCAAAACGTCCTGCATTGGAATAATGGCAGTTCGCGCCACCGATGAGATCGCGCATCTGATGATCTCCCAGTGCACATTATCTTCGTCGCCCTGGAACCTCAAGTAGCTCCGCACGAGGTCCTTCTCGGCTTCGGCTGCCTTTTTCCACCAGCCTACAGAGGTGTCGTTGTCGTGAGTGCCCGAGTAAACAACCTGATCGAGTTCGTGGTTGTGAGGCAAATGCAGATTACTGGAGCCGCCAGCGAATGCAAACTGAATCACCGCCATGCCTGGCGCTTTAATCTTCTTCCGTAAGGTCAACACATCCGTAGTGAGCACCCCTAGATCTTCAGCAATGATGTCTACCTTCCCAACGGCATCTCGGATAGCAGAAAAGAAATCTTCTCCCGGTCCAACTAGCCATTTACCACTCATGGCCGTCTCCGAGGACGCCTCTACAGCCCAGTAACCTGCAAGACCTCGGAAATGATCAATGCGAAACTCATCGTAAAGCTCGAAGGCCCTGCGCATTCTGTTTGCCCACCAAGAGTAACGGTCCTTCGCCATCTCCTTCCAGTTATACAGAGGGCTTCCCCAGAGCTGCCCACACTTGGAGAAAGCGTCTGGGGGTACTCCACTCATCAGAGCTGGAGCGCCTGTCTTGGGATCGAGCGCAAACATCCGCCTGTTAGCCCACACATCAGCAGAATGGCCCCCAACGTAAATAGGCATGTCCCCCATGACTCGAATTCCTCGTGAATTCGCATGTTTATGAACGGCTTGCCATTGTCGCTGAAACAAGAACTGCTCCGCAACGAACTGCGTGATGAAGCTCTGATGCTCAATTCGAGCAGCTTCCAGCGCGGTAGGGTGCCTATCCCTCAAATCCTCCGGCCACTCCCACCACGATTGTGCGTCGATGGTGGAATCGATGGCAGCAAATAACGCAGCCTCCTCTAGCCATGAGGAGATTCTAGGGTCCTTGCAAAACTGATCCAGGTCCGCCCGCAATTCACCCGCGCTGTTGACGAGCGTCTTCGCTGCCTTAGCGATCAAAGGGTCTTTCACCGTGGCCACGGCATTGAAATCCACTTGGCCGAGAGGGACAGGGGTAGGAAGGTCGGACGGACATAACAGGCCGTCCTTGACAAGCTCCTGCAAGGAGATGAGGAGCGTGTTGCCACAATTGGCGTCCGCGCCTGCGTAAGGGGAGCCATCTTCGCCACTCTTTCTCCCTGGGGGTACAAGGGGCAACACCTGCCAGACTGTGCACCCTGTCGTCTGCAACCAATCCAGAAACATGAAGGCCTTCTCTCCAAGCTCGCCGATTCCATTGGGTCCCGGGAAAGATGACGGATGGAGCAGAATTCCGCACCTCCTCTCGTCCTTCGTCAAATTAGGGTCGTCCTCCTCGTAGCCGTCAGGCAATTCATCGCCAATTCGCATCTCAGTGTAATCGATCTTCGGAGGTCCCTTCAGGATCTCCATCTCTCTGCCGCTCTTCACAACTGCGGGCTCTAGACTCCCCATAGCAAGCGGGACTCACAAACACGGTCCACGTCTCTTTCTTTACCCGAGCCTAAATTCGATACACGACCTCTCGTTTATCACCAACACAAAACTTATACTTCAGGCTTATAAACGCCCACCCCACGACCACGTCGACCTGTCACTAAAACTCCGCAACGACAGTTACAGAAGTTCACGCTGCGGAAGCAGTCACAGCCGCAGATTAAAGTGCCAATTAAATCAGCTCACATCCCCATCTGAGGATTGGCGTCTGAGAAAGTGCAGCCACGCAGAATTCAGGTATCTCCTTCAAAAGTGATGGAGCTTTTCGTCTTGAGCAGGTCCACCATCTCACCAGGAGCTACAGTTGCATAACCGATTTCGTCAACATGCAGAAGATCATCCCGAGACCAGAAAACCAGCGGTCTGGAGACAGAGTAATGTGAACCTCAGATGTAACTTAGGCAGCCGTTCACTGTGACCTCCCAACTGTATCATCGTACTGCATTTGCGCCTTTGAGAGAGCATGATCATACGCATGAGCTGTGGAGAAGCTTCCGTCCCACCTGCTGATTACATAAGTCTAGTGTCAGTCTCACCTAGTAAATAATGAATTTGAAGAAAGTACAAGCAAAATTAAGGATTCAATGTCCAAGGTGACGGAGCTTCCCACCTTGAACAGGTTCACCATCTCCCCAGGAGCTATAACAGGTATTGAAAACATGCACAAGGGTATCTCGAGAGCACAACCCCCTCAGCATTGATGCAGAGTGAGCCGTAGATACAGGCTGCCTCTCGCTGTGACCTTGTACTGCATTTGCTCGTAGACTTGCCATTAATGACAAGGCGTCTCCACACACATAAAAGTTTCCGCGTAGAGTCATAGACGCTTCTAACTCACCAGCTCATTACGCCTCAATGTCAGTCTCACCTTAGATAGAATATTTTCATTAACAACTACAGATAGTCCACGAAAAAATAGCAATTACACCACCTTTGAATGATAACGAGCGGCATTTTTTATTGTTTCTTGAAACAAATGAAATGAATTCATCGAGCGGCATTTTGAAATTTCTTGCACGAATCCCTAAATTGTAAACACCAACGATCGTCCTAGAATAACCCATAACGCTTTGCAATCCCTGGAAGTTCCACACATAACTTCTGTACATCAATTGATCACATCATCGCGGCGTCCGCCAGTGACGACAGTACAGAAAACCAAATGCTCACAATCCTTCGCACGCGCTGTACTAATTTTAAAATAAATCTCTCACAATGAAGATCAAAACCACGAATTACCACTGAAAAGAAACACGTATCTCACTTCAATTCATTAAAGCAAGCAAAAGGACAAGGTTACTGAGAAATTGAAATGGTAGCAACACCATAACTGAGTTCCTTTCTTCCTTCTCCCACAAAGCCACTGAGCTTCTCCGACCACCTGCATCAATGCAAGAGTACTACCGATCCGTCTCTTTTGGGAAAAACAAGAAGGGTACTGCCGATCGGCACTGTTTTTTTCTAAGCAGCAGATCGCAGTCACTTAAATCTAATTTCAAATTAACATTGCAAATCCAAGAAATTTGACAGAATAGAATTCAAAGTGCGCATCGTCGAAGTGAAGGCCGTCTAGTTCAAAGCGCAGAGGTGGAGACGAAAGGAAGTGGGCTTAGGGGACAGATGACTTGGCAGCTCATCATTTGTTAGAACCTCTGGTTGAGCTGCCAAGTCGCGAGAGTATTAATGCCAAGTGTCAATTCAATGTGTAAATCCACTTTTTGAGGAACTTCACCTAATTGTACCCCATTTCTAAAACCACCCCTATATTTTATATATAGGTTCTATAAAATTATAAAATTATAAGTGATATTAGTCAATTTTGGATAGATCTGTTTTCAAAATTTTGAAAATTCATAGATTATTTATAAAATGTGCAAAAATTTGTGCTTAGACTAAAATTCCATCTTGACTTTCACCCATAAATCAATCAAACCTTTGATAGTTTAATAATATTGTTAAAAGAGCCATGTTCAATTGCATATTTGGTTAATTTTAGGTGGTGTTACTTTAAAAGTTTATCATGACTTCAAATAACCTTTGCAAACATAAACCTCATCCTTACAATTTTTGAAAAAGGGGGAGGGTTCTTTTATTTTGGTGAGACATTGTATTTCTAAATCCATCCATTTAGTAATTTGAAAAGCCATTTTTGGCTATATGTAGACTTTTTCATCTAAAGTTGACCTTAGTGCCATTTACAATTTGTATAGATGCATTATTAATTAAAGTAAGAATAGTCTTTAAAAACCAAATAGAGAACAACAATTGGATTGATACAATTATAACCAATATTCTCAAGAATTTGATAGGTCTTGAGAAATTAAATACATTATTTATGCATCCTAAAAATCTCTCATATTGCCTACTCTAAATCTTCTCTATTGCTCATTTTTCATAAATCTCCAAAACTCCTTGTGTAAAAAGGGGCTCAATGTGTGACTCTCCTTCAAACAATTTTGTATACCATTCACTAAAAAGGCCCATTTTTTTAGCCTTTTGTTGATGAGAGTTTTGGAAGTCAAGGTCACACGTAAGATATCAGTACTTTGGCAACAATTGCAAAACTTTAGGGTCTCCTATTCTATCTTCATGCCATATTGATACAAATATGATTGACTACATTTCACATATCAATGAAGTTGTGAACACAGGTTATTAAAGTGCATTGATAAGTCTATTTGTCTTCTCAATAATAGTGCAATTTGAGAGTTTTGATTGCATTCGTTTCAAGACTTTGTTACATGTGTTTTTCAAATTAAATTTAATGATTCACAAGAAAGAAATTTTTATTGTTTTAATTGACAAGGTAATTTCTTGGAATTATCATTTAGACATATAAGATATTTATACCTAAATGCATCTAAATAAACAATGTAGCATGGATTCCATTATTAGGTGAGGCAACCTAATTTTACTATTTTGTCACCACTTATCTATGTAGTGTGACATGCAACTCTCTGAATTGGACCTTGAACCAATGCACTAACTCATGCTATACACATGTTCCAAATTGATGACAACTATTTAATTCTTTTCCAGTAACAATGAACATTTATATCATATAAAATATCAAGAAATTAGTGAGGGCAACCTAATTTCACTAGTCTAGAGGCTAAGATAAGAGGTCCTAAAATGGAGCAAGCATTAAATTGTACCTTATCTTAAAATGTACAACGTTTGTACATGTTTCTTTTTCATAGCCTTCAACACTATATTGAGTGTACATTTTAGCTAGGGCACCATTTTAGAGCTCTATGCCTTTTCAACTTCAAAATTTGATAACTAATTCAAAAAAGCTCCAAAATATATGAAACGACTTGGGTTAGATGTCAATTCTACTTGTCTTTCTAGGAAAATATAATGAAAATTATTTCAAGATGTTTCACCTCCCAAAAATTCAGTTTCAGCCCTTAGATGGTCCATTTTAGGACCGTCTACCTTAGTAGAACATGCTGAAATGGATGCAAGATGGGTCATAACAGGTGAAGACAGAACAGTGCACTAGTTCATATTTTTTACACTAAGAATTTTGCCTATATGATGAATTCTTACATTTTGAAACGCCAACTGAAGATAATAGAATTTTTCCTTTAACCCTTGAACGACGACGCAGACATTTGGCGTCTGCTGAATGACAAAGAATCTTTCCTTCAAAGACAGAAATGCAACTTTTTATCCTTGGTATTGGGAGTGGAAAAGGAAGTTCTTGTATATATTTGGCTTTCTCAAAGTAGGTGATGTCACACGGTATCAAAATGCATGGTTTCCATGGCCACTGGTCTGTCCTTCAAGGGTTAAAGTATTTTGAATTTGGTGACAGCCACAACAAGAAGACTAGGGTCTTGTAGGGGAGGAGGTCCATAAACCGACCATCTAAGGGCTGGAACAGAATTTTGGGCAGGTCAAACATCTTGAAATATTTTTCTGAGAATTTTCCTTCAAAGACAGTTTGAATAGGCATCTAATTCAAGTCGTTTCATATTTTTTGGAGCTCTCTAGAATTAGTTATCAAATTCTGAAGTTGAAAGGGCATAGGGCTCTAAAATGGTGCCCTAGCTAAAATGTACAGTGTCAGTACACTGCTGAAGGCTATGAAAAAGCAACATGTACAAGTACTGTACATTTAAGATAGGGCACTATTTTAGAACCCGCTCCATTCAAGAGCCTCCTCATAATATGATCACCTTCTGATCTCAAATGTGCTACTACAGATCCCCCAAAGCATGTAACAAATCCACTGCCCTTTTCCCAAAAAAAATCATGTAACAAACCCACCCACCCCAAATTTGGTGTGCAAAGTCATGTTGAAACTGGTGTAAGCCAAAGTGGTTAGCTCCAAGAGCTACAATTTCTGTTACTCTTGTACTGATGGTGAAAACCACAGTAACACAGAATCAAGACTTTGTAATGCTTGTAAGCAAGAAAATGAATTTAAGAGTTCATGATCTCAAAGGTTTATGAAAATGTCACCCAAATTATCAGTAAACTTTTTATGGCGCAGACTTAGGTACTTGCCAATCTAAGTAAGTTTTTTTTGGGAAGCTTTTGTCGAAACCCATCAGTACTTCTTGCTGATGGGTGAGATGTGTCAAGACATTAGTGGAGATTTGAGGCCTCCAAAGGGCCGTTTTGGAGCTATTCGTCAAAGTTGTTCCTGTAACTGTTAGCCGTTGTCAGGCCAACATTTATCCAAATAAAATTTTAAGAATAAAATTTTGGGGGTCCTGAAATATGAAAAAAATTCCCCCAAAAAATTCAAAAATAAATAAATTTAATGACATGGCGCTCTCTCGACCACGTGGGATTCCTGTTCACGCAGTAGAAACTGTGTTCCCACAGTCTTCCAATGGCCTCAAAAATCCCCTAATGATATAATGTTGTTTTGGTTTAGTGGAACTACCTATATGAGACTCTTCAATTTTGTTGATTGTGAATATCGTTAAATTGACACTATTCTAGGCACCAAAAATTGTGACATTCAAACTCTAAAAATTAGTAATAGATTATGTTTCAAACTATGTACCCCAAAAGTGCCGAAGTAGTGATATTGCACCAAGGTAACAAAAAAATTGAAGTTTGTGGGTGTGGACTAGAATTTGTTTTCTCTTTTTTCTTCTATGTTCCTTTGATAGAGGAAATGCAATGGGCATGTAGCATTTCTTGAACAATTAGAGCATATTCTAAAGAAGCTAATTACTGTGGTCAAATGTCTTTGCTCTGGTGTAAATCTTCAAAGAGTTAAATAAAATCTACAACAATTATTGAATTGGAAGAATTTTGTAGCAATTGCTTATTTGTAAGGTGGAAACATCCATTCACACACATGTTCCTATTTTTTTGGTCTCTAGACTCAGTCAATTATGTCCCTAGATTTTAGTGAATGTATCTTCTAGCCAGGACTTTTTTTTGGCTTTTTGGTGCTAAATTGCACTGAAAGGAATAATTTGGCTACAAAACACCCAAAAAATGCCAAAAATTTGGATGAAATCGCCAAATAAATTTGAAATTAAAAATATATATCAGATGAAAATCATGAAATTGCCTATACATCCAATAAGTAGATGAATGTTGTAATTTGGAGTACGACCATAACATTTTATATTGCCACAATGGCACTTTTTCAAAAATGAAAAAAAGTTGTACTTCTAGCTAAATGCTAAGCATTGATTTGCTAACACATTTGCCGAAAATAATTATATTAAATTGTAATTTGATGATAGTTGATTTTTGTAGAATTCAGATTTGGGTGCACCTATGTGATAGGTTTCATTGGTTTAAGCAACTAATACTTTGAAAAATCATAGAAATTACATACTACATTCAAAAAAATCTATTTTTCACAAATTTTTCATTTCAATTGGTATCACAACAAGCCCAAAATTTCAATCAGCAAGCAACAAAATTTTTTGGCAAAAAGTCAAAAAAAAATTCTCAAAAAAAATATTTTTGTCTACATCTGAAGCTTTGATTCATTCTATTTGGACTAGTAATGAGAAAGTAATGGACAATCTTGTTTTTTGGGCAATCTAAATGTCTTCTTGAAAAATAACTTAAATGATTCATATTTGAGATCAATTTTTACAATTTAAAAAAAATAAATTGTTGGACAAGGTTACAATTATTTGTTAAAGCAATCTCACCGTTGGGATTATTGTGTTTTAATCCCATCTTAGAGCTATACACCATGTAGTTTTTCTGTCAATGTTGGACCTACTTCTACTTTAAAAAAAAATTTAAATGGTATTCACGTATTCTTTTATGAAATTATTTTACAAGACTCTCAATTGAATTCTTTAACACAAAAAATAATAAATTCAAATTCTATAGTGTAAATTATTTTTCATAAATAGCAGCCGGTCAAAGATATTTGAAATTGCAAACCATAGTTCAAAAAAACTTGTTTTTTAACGAATAATCCTCATATCTTTCAATCTATATGGTCAAACTTCATGAAATTTTTATCGCATGATTTCATTCAAATTAAGTACAAGATCCTACACTTAGATTCTTAAAAAGAAAAAAATTGTTTTGTCAAATGATTGCAATTGAAGTGACAATTTTGAGAGGTTTTTGACGGAAAAATGGCCTTGGTCCTTTAGGGCTTAATAGTGCCCTACTATGTTCTTTATTTAAGCATTGTTCATGTAATTGAACACAATTTTTAGTATTATAAATCAGATTTCTAAATTGTAAATGATCCTAATTTGTGCAATGGAATTAGACTATTTCTTGGTGAACTCATTAGCCTTGGAGCACACCAATGTTCACTTTTTGCACAATGTATAAATTGAAATTTAGATTTTTTTTTCATTACAATTTGGTGAAAGTCATCCTAATTCCTAGAGATACTTTATGAAGTTGTCATCTAATCCAAGGGTTGGATTTGATGTTAGTAGAGTACATATTTTCTTAAAGTAAGAAATCCATAGCCGTTTGATATTAAAAGTTTGATTATTGATCAATTGATATACTTTTGTAAGTCCTATTCTAAACCACATTTCTTTGATTAATTGTGAGATTTTTATAAGTCTTTTTGTAAAGCACATTTCTTTTCATATACATTCTTAGCATCAATTTTGATAAGCATGTGTCATTAGTCTATATTGCATTATAAAAACTTTGTGCATTTGGATTGTTTATATTGCTAACTTATCTTTAAATTTTTCTAATTTGCATTCAGTGATAAATTTTACTAATTTTTCTTATGAAATTTGAAGTATTTTTGTTTAATTGTCACTTGATTTTATATTTTGAATATATTGTTGTATATTACTTTATTTTTTGAGTTTCATAGATTTGTTCTTTTTTTGTCTTTCAATGAATTCTATCGTAAATTCATAGTAAAACTTAAGTAGGAATTATAATAGAGAAGTAACTTCAAAGTCTCATTTGTTCAAAGACCAGTTTAATTTGAGCTTTGCATTGCACACAAAGGCAAGAAGGTTGTGTCTGCCTGATGAAGTCTGGTCCACTCGTAGTGTGAGATGGGCTCTAACAAGTTCAGATGCTTGTAGAATTGAATTGATGCTAGCTCCTAAGTTTTGCATTTTCAAGTTGACACACAAGAATTTACAAGTCCTTGCATGGCAAAGTTCACAAGATAGTCCTCGAAGGAGCTCACACGCGTGAAGAACTGAGTGATTGTGCAGGCTCTTCTAGTACGTGAATAAAATACATTCAGCGTCCCGCTGATCACACAATGACACACAAGGGGATCGAATATCTTGCTTCAATCGTGTGAGCCTCTTTGAAGTTAGTATTGATTTCAACGTGTTCATTCTTTTTTCTCTGCAATGAAATTACTTTTCATTTGTTTCAAAACAAAACAAAATGTGTTCATTAAAAGCAATAGTAATATTTAATAAATGCTTGATAATTTTAATGATACATCTTTTTGTGCAGTAAAGAATTAGTCTTTACTACAATTCTAACACAATATATGGTTTGGAGAAGTATTCATTTTTTAATTTATACACGTTCAAGCTTCTCAAAGTTCGTGAATGTTTCCTTCAATTTATTTAGTAGCCAAATTTGTATGATCATTGTGTCCAATTGTACATCTTCAAAGTAGCATGTTGCATATATACCGACATTATTTTCTTTAAATTAAAAGAGATTGAATCCTTCTTCTCACATTGGATATTTCAAATTTATTTGTTAATTAACATTTTAGAGTTTTGTATACCGTCTAGCAAGCTTCATTATAGATTTTGAATATCAAGTTCATGTCAATGTGACCTATTGATTTCTATGAACAATCAAAATCCATTAGTCTTCATTCGGGCCCAATTTTGCTTCAGAACTCTAACTTTCAAATCTATTCATTTTTTGACAAATTCACTATCTATGAGCGAGTAAAGATTGATATAGAGCCTATCTATAGTTTTAATTTAACTCCTAAGATATCTTTTTCTCATTCACCTTCTTCACCTTCTATTCCTTCAACACCTACTATGAAGAACACAAAGTCCAATGAAGAAAGTGCCCTTGAAGAGTTCATCAAAGACTTCAGAGAACTAAGGGTTGAATTCACAAAGCTAAAAAATCTAAGGGAGCTTCTTCTTCCTCTTAACTATCAGAGGGAGTAAGGAAATACCCTAAAAGATGTGTTTTGTGTGATGAGAAGATTGAACATATGTTGAGAGGGTGTAAAATTGTAAATCTTATGAGGAGATGGTCAAGAGTGGCCATGTTTTCTATAAAGATGACAAGATCCATGAAGCATTCACAAACTCACCTTTGAGGACCAACTTTGAAAGAGGAGACATGAAGAAGCTTATTGAAGAGAAAGTGAGAAGATCTAATTTTGTACAAGTACAAAGATTTAAGACATATCATATTCAAGTGGAACAGCATGCAATTGATGCATCTTCTGCTCAAAATTGTATAGTGATGAAGAGAGGAGCTTAAGCTATAAGAAAAGCAACTAGGTGGAAAAACCTTGTAGATGCAAAAAGCATCAGAGCCTTTTTATATGAAGAGAAAATATATGATAGAGTTTATGATGTTTTAGTTGAAAAGAAGCGTGTGAGATTTGATGTTGAAGATGATGAAGAGTTAGCATCAAAGAAATGACCTCTAATGTAGAGTGACTCTGCAAAAGAGATGAGGAAGATAGTTCCTACAAGGTCAAAGACTGTTAGCCTTAAATTTGTGCATTTGGGAAATGCTCCACTATCTAATAAAGATTGGAGGTAATCTAGTAACACCAAGAAGGATCAAGTGTAAGAAGACTCAAGCAAAGGTAAAACAAAGGGCCTTGCTTACAAACTCTCATCAAACATTAAAAATTATATTGATTTGAAGGGAGTTTTAGAAGAGAGAATCTTGGATGCCAAGATTGAATTCACCTTAAAGAAAATAATTGGCATTGCCAAAAAAGATTTTCACGAGTTCGTCAAAGACATTATCGAAATAAAGAGGTAGGTGACTATTGAGGCTATGATGGTGAGCGCTTTGGACACCTACACAACTACAAATCAAGAAACAAAGATTGATAAAGTTTTTGCTATGATAGATGAGCCTATAGTTTGAAGAGACAAAAATACAAATCTTCGTGTGATGGAAGAAAGACTAGAGAGGGTGGCCAATCCAAAGATGGAGACCAATATTTATAATGTAAATATTGAGGCATTGGAGGACGAAGATTCAAAGGTTGAAACTCAAATTTTTGAATGTGCCTATGATCACGATGTGAAAGAAAAACATGATGAAAAGGTTGAATTTAACCTTCTATTTTGGATTAGAACCACTACTGAAATCAAAATGAAGCTTAAAAAATTTGATGAATATGTACTTGCTTTTGTTGATCATGGCTCTGAAATCAACATCATTTCTAGAGATGTGTATGAAAAGGGCAAGTGGCCAATTGACACTAAGTATGGTTGGATCATGAGAGTAGCTAATAGCGGGCGCACGCGATTGTATGGAGCTTGTCTATCTTTTTTTACAAAGATTGGGGATGTATATGTTGAACAAAAAAAATTTGGTCAAAATTTTAGTGCATACTCCGTACTTTTTGGCCAACCATTGATTACTACTTCACGAATGAAGACTAAAATGTTGGATGATGAATCACACTATGCTTGAATGTGAAGCATTGATGAAAAGAAGTCAATACAATTTTTGACTGTAAGAGCCAATAATGAAAGGCACCGACTTCAACTTAGGGAGACTCCCCTTCCTACTTCCATCAACTTTTCAAATTTCTAAAGAGTACAAGTAGAGTGAGGGGATCCACTAGTGCTAAGAAATTCGAAGGTGTTAAAATCCCCAATGTACATACTAGTGTTGGATGTGAATTTTTGAGTGTAATTGAAGAAGAAGTTATTAGTTTTACAAGTGTTCAAGACTTAGAACCTATATATAAAAAATTTGTAAGAAAAATAGTAAAAAACCTAAAAATGGTGAAGATTTAGAAGAAGATGAAGCCATCTCAGGAGTTTACAAGGAGAAATAGGAATTGTGTTGAAAATAGGACTTTAGACCTCATTTAGGCATAGAAGAATGTGTTTTTTCAAAAAAATTGAAGTAGCCTTAGTTTAAAAATCAACTCAAGTTTTGCATCCAAATATTTTCTGACATTTCAACTTTCTAATCAAAAGTTATGAAATTTCAAAGAGGTGTTTGAAATTGTTCTTGTTATATTTTTTGAAACTTCCTTTTTGAAATCTGTTCATAACTCTTGATTGAAAACTTGAAATGTCAAACTAATTTTTGGACTTGAAACTCCAATTCATATTCTAACTAGTCTTAGTTTAAATGTTTTTCAAAAAAGACACTTTACTATATTTAAAATGAGGTCTGAAATCTAATTTTTATTACAAAATTACGGATTTTTAAGTTCACTATGAGCTTTTATAACTTCAAGAGTTCATATATCCCATATGTATTGGTCGGCACCCTACCACTTCACATATATAAAGGGAGCTTCTCTCCTTTAAAGACAAATAATGTTAAGATGTTGATAGTGAATGATTAAAGATTGCAATGAGGTATAATTCCTTATAGAGTTAGTAAATGATAGCTACATCATTTTGTATTTAAAATAAAAATTGTATATAAAAATTTATTGGATTTCAAAGAAGACATTAACCTTGTTTGTCAAAATTGACTAAGAAATTGACAAGAATTTGATAGACATTGCAATATTGATTGCATTGACAAAAAGCAAAATTTCACAAGTTGTAACTGTCATTTCAGACATGTGGCTGTCATTTCGGACACTATTCTGTCAAATTTTTTTGTAGATTAGGGCCCATTTCCCTTGTAGTGCTTCTATGTCCATTGCCACCTTCTTATTTCATTTGTATTCTTTATATTCTTTATTTGATGATGAGAGCATTTGTTGTAATTTTTCTTCAAAGGCTATTCTTGATTCTTTACATGTTTTTTTAATTTTTTGCTTAAAAAATTATCATGTCGGATAGACTCCATGATAAATTTTAGAAGTTAGATGAACTAATATGGAGAGAGAAGAATAGAAGCCCCAAAAGTGGTGTAGGTTTAGACTTTGGGCTTGGACTTTGGCCTTTGGAGGCTTCACACTATGGCTAGCAAAAGGATCCAATTCCTAAATTTAATTGCCTATATGTTGTCCATTCCTTTGGACTCTCGCCAACGACGCTAGCGTGCGAGCTTGGAGCGGTGAGCCTGTGAGCTGCGAGCGTGGAGCCTGTGAGCCTGTGAGCCTGGAAACCAAAAAAATTGAAAATTTTTTGAAATTTTTTTTTTTTCCAATTTTTTTGGTTGAAAAGGTTTTTTTTTATGGAAAATAGTGAAAATATGACCTATGACCGTGTCACCTATAACCGTGGTTTAGGTGAAATGTTATATTTTTGAGTTTAACTTTTATTTGCTAAGGGATGAGGCCTTTCAAGGTTTAGGGGAAAATTTTCAGCATGTAGTTTATCCATTATCTACAAAACTAGCAAGGGATTTATAAGAAAAAATGTTGTATTCATGCATCTCAATTTAATTCAACAATTTTTTTTGATAAAACATTCTGTGACACTTTGTGAATGCATTAATAGTTTTGAATACTTCTGTAATACGAGAGAATTCACTCCAAATGGCAATCATAATATATATTTATAAATGCAATTGAAGTACATAAACATATCTAGCCATGCCTATTCTGGAATTGCAATAATTCCCGCTCGGAGTAGAAGTAGCTTCAACTCATTGAAGCTATAACTTGGTGCATGAATGAATTTGTCTTCGTGGACATCCATCTTGCAAAAGTACCTATACAAATAGTACAAGTGCTTGCAATTCACGTACTGTTGACGACCACCAATAGCTGAAACAGCCATATTCACAAAATCTGGACATGTGCACGTTGGGAACATTCCTAGTGTAACTCGATATGCATTCCTGTTAGAATCTGACCCTGTCTCAAGTACCACAATTGCACCAAGTCCAGGAAAAGGGAGTAATGTGACCTCCAAAATTTGTCCTCTGACATTCCCTGCACTTTCCCATTTATTCCGTTGCTCTGTAGTTGGTGCATTTACCGTCCTTCGAATGGTTCGATTGTTCCTGACTGTAGGATACATGTTTGGGTTCTTTGGTGAAGGTTCGTCATAGAAAACAGTGGTGAAAATCTTTGACATGCTGAACAATCGCCGTGGTGATAATGTTGGACGTACTTGGAGGTGGAATCCCGCATGCTGCAAGAGCAAAGTCTCTTCACGGTTGAGATTGGTTCCACTCAAAACAGGCCATACCTCCGGGACCTGTGGCCAATCAATTACCCACTTCCGCTTTGTACCTTTCACACATCGCTCAATGTCGTCCCAACAAAACCAGAAATCTGCCACAACCTCTCGCTTACTGCCATATTCCTCTTTTCGTCCACGATAGGTAGGAGCTGGAGTTCCCTTCTTTCCTCTCGCAATTTTTGACGTGCACTTTATGCTGGATCTCTGTTGTTGAGCTTGACATCTTGCGTTGGATTTGTGGCTAATCCTTGCTATATGCCACTTAGATATGTCGCAGTCACTTTCAAATGCAATCGTAACATGTCCTACAGTAGAATCTTCTAATTCTTTACCCTTATTTTGCAAAGAAGGTGAAGAAGTTGTTGTGGACCTTGTTCGAACACGGGGTTGAGAAAAGTTCACTTTGTCCGATCTATGTGAATCTCCTGCATCGCCAATGGGCACATCCAACTTCCTCTTCATACTCCCAAATATTTCTTCTCCCTCCAAGTGCGGTACTCTAGTTCCAACACCTTCTGAACTAGGCAATTCATTCAAAGCATCTGCAATTTTTTGGGGATCCCCGCTCCTTCTAGCAGCTCTGAGCTTCAACTCACCTTTAGACGGCCCTGATCCTGATGCATGACCTCTCAAATAGGCACGATAGTTTGTCATTTGCATCCAAGCATGGATACTGTCATCACATGTTGCATCAAACAAGTTGTTCCCTCGCTTTCCAGACATTTGTAGCCACTTGTTATGCACCGTTTCAGATAGATTACACGATGGTAAGTCCAACATCTCTTCAAGATTCAGCTTCTACAAATGAACAAAAATTCACCAAAATAGTTAGAAATTTATAGTCCAAAGACAACAAACTTATAGATTGTAATATTAGGGTCACTATTGAATACACATTTCAATAGTAATTACGACTTCCAAGGACTTCTCATTGTAGAAAGATATATCCGTATTGAATTCCTAAAAATCAGACTAATTCAAAAAAAATCTAGTCTACATAGACAAATGTATTTGAATTGCATACCTACTGATGTTCATTTTTTGAGGTTAGGAATAAAATTGAGGGAGTCATGCTGATACTCGGATGTTAACCGTCAGATCCGAGGCATGTAGATTGAGTATTACCCGAACCCCCTTATTTTCCATATCTTGAAGTACAAAATTAAAAAAAAAATTTTAAAAAAAACTCGAAAAGAAAATTACACTTCCACTTCAACAGAGATCAGATTTTACATTGAAGTGAACTTTGTATTAGAGAATGTAAATTCAAACTTCAAATTCATATACAAATTGCAATTATTGATTAAACATACCATGTCCATGAAGCCTCCCCATTGCCGGTAACGAAAATGCCAAAAAGCTAGCCAATGGTCCAAGTGATGAAGTGCATCTTCATTGGCAGCTCCAGATGATAGCCACCATGACCGGATGGCTAGGTACCGTATCTCTGCTTGGTCCATATTCTTGGAGTCCTTGTACTGCTTGCACAATGACATGTGTTGTTGATAGAATGCTTCTTTGATGTACTTTTGTGTATGCTTATGGAGAGAGGTACTCCAATGCAGCAAACATGTTCTTTCTCGATTCTCCATGGCAACATTGACAGAACCGCTTCCGTACACAATGCGTACCGCATTCCAATTGGCCATGGCACTATCTGCCATAAATCCCTTGAAGTTTGGATTAGTCACCCCATGTGAATGCATTACCATATTCAAGCTTCTCCAGAACTGTACTTGAATCTCGGTGTCTTCGGATTGCATATCGCATATTGCAATGGTCATCACCTTTTTGTACTGAGTATCATACACGTGGCAAGCCATTGTGGTCCAGTCCTTCACGCGCTTCACGTGGTCAAACATCAACCAAGCATTCTGAAGATCACCTCCTTCTTGCATGCGCTTGACGAGGTCCACCCCACTCCCTGGGCCTTCAGTAAGCATCTTGAAGATGTATACCTTCTCCTTCCCTTGCCCAGGGAAGACACTGTCGTGTATGAATTCGAACTTGGACTCTCTCTTCATAGTCATAATGTTGTCGATCACTCCTCCTCGGTTGTTAGAACGGAAAGAAGAAATAACATTTCGAATACTTGGACTACTTAGGTATTGAAAGCGATCCATGACCTCCTCCATTTCTTCCTCCCTCAACATTTTTTTCTCGCCCTCTCCATTGTGAAACAAGTAGCTCGTTAAGAACTCTTTACTAGCAGAAAGAGCAATAGCAGAGTTCGTGGCCATGGGTGTCTTTTCCACTTGCTCTGCTATGAGTCCGCAAATTTTTTCCGTGGAATCCCTATACATCCCCTTAGCAACAGGGTGCTCGTGCTTTCCAAAGTGAATTGCAGCCCTACTAAGTTCTGGGTTATCAGCATATGCATAGTAAATCCTAGCCTTGCATTCGCTAAGACAGGATGGTGAAGTTTTGCAGACTTTGCATACTAGAGTTGAATCTACTGGTGGACACTCCCCCGGACTAAAAGGAAACACAGTATAGCCAGTCCACTCTGTTTCATTTTTCTTAGAAGCTCTCTTCAAATAATCACAATTTGGATTTTCACAACTGAGATGGCCAGCACAATACGACTTACGAAATTTCAAGTTGTCAGAGTTGTGGATGTTAGTTGTCATGAGCTTGCACCACGGATGTCCGTCGTACCGCTTGTCCATTCCCTCCAAGTTTCGGGCACCTGTCGAGGAAGAAGATGAGCGACACGGGGGCAGTTCAAAGATGACATCTCCATCAAATACTGCTGGAAGGTATGGAACTTGAAGGTGCTTCAGAGTATCCAGATTCATTGTCGACAGTTCGTTGCGAGACCGGCGCATTGTAGCGAGTCTCTTCAAACATTCCATAATGCTTTCTCTCCCTCCTACATACGGGTGTACAAGAGGAAGTGGAAGTGACGAAGTTGAGGGACTTCTAGATGGAGCATCGGAAAATGATTCTACTCTTTCTATCTTGCACGATTCGAGGGGAACAAAAGCCTGAGGCTTTTTGGACTTGCAATGTACAGGCTCTCCTTCGGAATCGGAAGACAACTCTATGATAGTATCTAATCTCTCTACTTTCACCTTACGAAGTAGTGTACGCATCTCATTCATTGGTAAAGCATGTACAGGTGGGCTAAGTGCAACGGCATGTGGTGGTTTTGGCATATCTACAGTGGAATTGTCTGATTGGCGACTGAGGATTTCAGTAGATGCACTCAGTGCAGACAATGGAAGCCCATATGCTCTGTAGTTTCCTGGAGGAAGGTACCAGCAACGTGATCCATCTTCTATAGACATGTCAATAGGAACAGACTGATAAACTTCACCTGATTTTGATATTTTTTCTTCCTCAACATATACAGAGCATTCTAGGAACTTAAATCAAACGTGGAGAAGGTGGCTCGCTACTCTAGCACATCCACCATCTACTATCGGAAACACAATAGGAACCGCATACCCCTCTACTCGAATGGAAGCCATCGTGGAACCTTGCAAAGGGATTGAAGAAGAAAGAGAAGACAATGAAATCTACATAGCTAATCAGGTAAGAGGGAATACAACTACCACTTCATTAGAGCTTTACCATATTCTCCCCTTCTCTGATATATATTCACTATTCCTGTATGAATGTTCGCCGAATTTTTTTAAAATTTCAATAATGACCATGATCTCACTACAGCTCAAAGTAGAATACATAATAAAATCAATTAGCCTAATAGGAAGACGTTCCTGCCTAGCATAGGCACTTTTGTACGATAAAGTATTCATTAGAGAAGGCTAGACACATCTGATTAATTGCGTAGCAGTACGCCTAAAATGGCATCTAGAATCCGATTATTGATTTGTATTTTTCAAATGTGATCGATTTCATAACGCCGGCAAAATACTGCAGGAATTTTACTTCAATATCTGACAAGACAGAGCTCATAGAAGCTCACGCGGAAGAACTTTGAATTGCAAAGATGCGGCGATTTAAAGACCCTGACAATAAAAAGACGGCCACCGCTGCATCTTTCAATTGGATTTGGGCGGCGCCCCTACAACTAGGTCCCTTCACACATGTGGCGGCATACTCCCACGCTCCTCCATTGAAGTCACTCTAATGTGACGAATTCACTGGAATTCTCTACTATGCCATAAGAGGGAGGCACCACCAAGCGTCTTCACAGTTCTTCTTCTACTTTTCTTTACAAGTTGCGCGAGAGATTGATAGCTAGCCATATTTTTGCTTCTCACTTCATGCTCGTAGAAGATAGGACACTTCCTCTTGTTAGTTTGCAACAACGGAGAACACGGAAGCGCCGTAGGTCTCTCTATTTCTCATCTTCTAAGGCTTTGAAGAGTGCTAGAATGAAGAAAGGAAGTAGGTTAGCACCGAAAACTACCCAACCCAGAGCCGGAGATCTTCGTCGAACTTTGCGTTTCGAAACAGGGAGTACTGCCGGGGAGGGTGATGCTCCGATTGACAACACAGAGGAAGTGGAGGAGACGGTTGTGGACAACACAAGTATTCAGCAAGAAGCGAGGGCGCTAGACTCCGGAAATGTAAGACTCTTTAGAAACTCCACTTCCTGTCTCCTCCCTTAGTTTTGCACTACTGATGAAACGGCTACACAGATTCTGTAATGTTGAAGTACTCTAAGTTTTTATTTCAGTTCTAGACTTCTAGTGAATAGAATTCAATACGATGAAAAGGATCGTGATCCACATAGCCATCCCCTGTCCACGCAATGGGAAAGATGACCATCATTTGGTAGGCTAGGTATAGTCCAAGTTTAAAAGTAACATGATTGAGTGTCATTGATAGATGAGCTTCTAATATAGGAGAAACATGATACTGTTAATAGTAATCCCACTCTTCGTTCGTAATTCCATTTTCAAGAAGGACAGAATGAGAACAGTCAATGTGAGAGAAGAAACATTTGATATTACCGCTCTATCATATTTGAAGGCAAATACTAAATCTATGTCCATAGTTGCTCGAAACTATAGATGGAAACTTTTGAAATCATTCCAAAGTTTTGAGAATGCTATGAAGTACTTGACACCACACTCTTGTTTTCCAATTCTTTTGCATAGTTTAATTCTTTGGTATTCAACACATCAATGGGCTTTCCTTTCAAATTAAGAAACAACCTTAAACTTAGAAACCCTAAACACTTTAAGCATCAAAACTACAAATTAAAATTATATGATCCTTTTCAAAACTATTTGAGTGACATTGTTTTTCCGTACTAAATCTATGCTCTTTTAAAATAGGCCTCTCTAAATTGAAGAACATTCTATGCTTTGCTGGCTCTTTACTTTCTTCCTTGTCTTTCCACATATCATCTCCTAAATAAGAAAATCTCTAAAGTTAGAATCCTAATACAACAATAATATTTTCTTTCCAGCATTACGTTGGAAATAAATAATAATCTCGTATAAGAATAAGATTCTCCTTTCCATTCTTTATACCTCAAAGTTCAGTCCATGTGTTCAAGGCCGTTAAATTAATTTTAAAAAAAAGCAAGAGAAAATATCTTTTCACGAATAACATTGTGCCACGTGTCAGTCGACCGGGATCTGAGCTGGACTTGTCCACGCCAAAATCTCCGAATCAGAGACTGACACGTGGCGCCTTCAGCCACGCAAGCCAGGACCCAACGTGGCGGACCACACCGGAACGGCAGGTGATCGCGGTGGAGTCTGATCCCGAATTCTGATCGACAATTCCCTTTTCTTTTTTCGGCGCCGATTCCACTTCTCCGCGCGCCTGCACCCCTGCACTTCGGCATGCAGATGAATCTGGACTTGCTTGTGTCTCTCCACCGAATCCACTTTCAAGACTGGCTGAGCTTGGAATGCGGAGAAAGCCGCAAGTTATGGCGGCGCGGCTGTTTCCCTCGGTGCCTTTACTTCTCGATCTCACAATGTCCGTCTCTCTTTCTCCTACCTGCCGTTTGAGGTTCTTATCTTTAGTATTGTTGGACCAACAGGAGACCATCATGAGGAGATCTACACGGAGTCGCGCAAGGGATGGCGCTGGAGATCCGCCAACTCCACGAAACAAGATTCAAATGACAGAGCAGGTACACACTTCTTTTCTTTTCGTTTTTTGTTTCTCAGTCTCAGGCTCTGCGTTGTGGCCTTGTTAATGTTTACAGATTTAGATTCCCAACTTGGGATGCCCTCAACAAGGCATGTTGAACGAGGGTTTTGGGTACTGTGAAGTCCTGATTTCTTGAGATCAAGTTGTCAACCGAATCTAGAAGTCTTGCATACGAAATCAGAGTTTTCAAGAAGTGAGGGGGTCTTCGTCAGTCTGCCTTCCTTTAGCTCGGATCCGAGGTAGTATAGATCAAGTACATGAGGATCCCCTGGTTTGCAAGCGTTCCGAGTTATTCTTTCTCGTGTGTGAGTGCCTGCTTGAGAACTGTCTAAGCGATTCTGGACTTTTGCTTCCTTGAAATCAAAATTTCCATTCATTGAGGGGGTCTTCGGCAGTCTGGCTTGTTGTAGCTCGAATCCGAGCTAGAACTGCTCAACCTTGGCAGGACCCCCGTGTTTCGAAGTAGTTCAGAGTTTCTTCAAGATCAGTCCGAAAGCCTGCTCGAGATTCTTTCCACGCGATGCTTGCTCAAGATTCTTGCCTGCTCGAGATTCTTTCCAGATCCAACCGTGCTTCTCAAATTCTCCCGAATGCTCAAATGCGAGGGGGTCCAGACAAATGCAGTCTGACCTGCCTCGGATCCGAGCTAGGTCCTACCGAATTCACCCGAACCCCCTCAGTTCAAGATTTAGGTTGTACTTGCTCCAGAATCTTCGTGTTAGATTCTTGCTTCCGAATTCCGCTATTGTGCAAATCAGTTTTTGTTTCCGAAATTTGTTTCCGAAATTTGTATCCGAAATTTGTTTCCGAAGTTGACGACAGGCTGCGGCGCCTCTTTCTCAGCCGGGCCAGAAAGTGGCGGGGTCCGGCCACGTCCCTGCTGACTAGGCTCGGATCCGAGCCTAGTCAGCAGAGACGTGGCCAGACCCCGTCACTTTCTGGCCCAGCTGGAATTTTTTTGCTTGGTCAGCAAAGTGCGGGGGTCCGGCCACGTCACGTCTGACTAGGCTCGGATCCGAGCCTAGTCAACCATGACGTGGCTGGACCCCCCACTTTGCTGACCAAGCAAAAAAATTTGTCTTCGTGGAGTGATTTTTTTAAAGAAAAAGAGAATTTTAGGTAGTTTTATGATAATTTTCTTTTAAAATCAAAAAATTGGTAAAATTTATAAAATTCTTATATCCTCTAGAGTTTTTTGTTTGATAAGACCTCAAAGTTTATATTTTAGGAGGGTTCAATTTCGCAATTCATTATTTGCCATTGCAAAACCTTTGTTTAGGGTTAAAAAATTATTTCAATCAAAATTCTTTGCATACTTCTCTCTTCTGGTAGTGGAAGCTAATATGAGGTATTGTTCTGTATTTTTTTTTCAAACAGAGAGGTGATGGTGCAGGCTCATCTTCACTTGTAGTAGAGCCCCCAAGAGGCCCTATTGTTCATGAAGCAGGACCCTCGCAGACTCCTACATCAAGGCGCCCAAGTAAGGAGGTCTCTAGTGATAAGGGGGAGGCAGGAGGACCAGACTTGGTAAGTTTTGGAGATGTCATGGATGCCGCTGAGCGTGCGGTAGATGCTTTCCAGAGCTCTGTGCTTAGTCATGTCAGTGACCCAAATGTGGGAAGGCGAAGGCATGCCTTGAGGCTTGCTGAGATTGCTAGAAGAAAGGGATTTAGGTGTTTGTCTTCAGAGAGCTCAGAGACTGAGTATAGCTCTGAGTCGCAGGTCTCCATCACTGTTGATGGTCCACCACTGCAAGAGACATGTACTTGTGCTTGCAGTGGTCCTATAGGTCCACAGGTTCCAGTCTTCATTCACCTCAGCTCAGATTCTGAGGAAGATGTAGAGATTGACTAGGTTCTGTTCTTCCAAAAAGTTTTATATTCAAATGGCACTATAAAGCCTTACATATTTCAAAATTAATGTTTTACTTATGTACTATATCTTATGAAAGTTTATCTCTCAATTCAACTTGAATTTTTCTTTGCATTTTTGTGTTATAAAGGTAGGCTTGTGGTCATACATTTATGGGTGTTTTATTATTGCAGATGGAAGTGTCTCCAGTAGTTCTTTCCCAAGAAGAAACTATCATGGAAACCCAAAACATGGATGTTACAAGTCAACCCCCCATTGGTGGTGAAGCGAGGAGAGGAGTCACAAGTGAAGACGTGGTGGAGGAATTCATGGATGAAGATGACAAGGACCTGTTGGAGGATGACCTCCGCCAATATCACAAGGTAGACTCTGTGAATACCATTGCAGGCTTGAGGATGAAGCCTGATCATCTGTTTCGGCTTCAAATTCCCTTGTGCCGGATGGTAGCGATGCCCATGGTAAGACCTACTTTGTCTTGCGATCTTGAATTGCTTGAACACGAATTTGCAAAGGGCTACCTCGACGGGGCAGCAGTTTTCTATGTCACAACCACAAATGAAGCCGGAGAAAGCTCCAAATTCACAGAGGAGGAGATAGAGAAATGGGGGCCTTTATGAAGAGAGAAGAATGAGATCTTCGAAGCCCACATCCAGTCTGTTCCCGAATTGAGTTTCTTGAAGAACTTGAAGTTCTTTGTGTGTGACGGGAATCACCGCCTGCTGTCATGGATGAATCATATTTCCCGGCTGCACTCCAAGGATATAACTTGGCACTACGCAGTGGACTCAATTGTGTTGGACACAAAGGGCAAAATCGAGGTAGCTATGCATGTCATGCATGACATTAACAAGTAAGTTGTTTACTTGAGTTTGGTCTTTGAAGTTTTGTTTTATGTTTTTAGAAAATTTTGAAACTATTTCATCTTTGCTTATATAATATGAAATGCATATATTTATAAAGCCTTGTTGAATTTCAAGTCTACAGAGGGCTCACACGTGAAGACCAATTTGGTTCATACCCTTTATAGGGTTCAGAAGTATGGGCTTTTACCCATAGAGCGCTTCAACGAAATGTTGAGGCCATCTGAGTTGAAACGCTGTTCTGCACAGAAATTGAGGAAGACGTGGTATTCTATGCCACTGGAGGTCTTCACATCCTTCGTTTTTCGGGTATGAAATTATTGTGAAAATTCTTCTTTTCAATACAATGTATTTTAGTATATTCAGTTTTGTTCTTAAAGCTTTTGTTTACATTGATTGGCCTTGGAAATGTGCAGCAAGAGATTTCTCAAGCCGCAGATGCTGCAGTACGAAAGTACAACGAGATCACGCCAGAGGAAAAGAAAACTGCGGAGGGACTTGCTCACGCTATGAGATCTGCAGCACATGAGAGGACTAGGAAACTCAATGTGAAGATGTCAAAATTGGCCGCCGTTGCTAATCCGGCTAATGAGCCCAACTTTTTGAAAGAGGTAACTACTTTGCATACTTCAAAAAATTAAGCAAATGGTTTATACCTTGAAAATTAGAAGTGTGAATCTCACATCATTTTTTTCAGGTTGAGAAACACTGGACTACAAATGAGGTTCCCGAGATGACTCTGGAGAAACTCCAAATGGTTGCAACGTGCAATACAACGGCAACTCACAAGATCAAATTCTTGTAGTGGTGGAACTCTTCTATTCCCTCACGTGATGCAAGGCGTTTCCCACTAGGCCAGTGTCTGAGCTACTACTTGGACCATTTCTAAACCGTTGTGTTTGGTATGCTGGGGTAAGTAACTTACTTGAAGTTTGTTTTCAAGTTTAACAATTTTTGCATTTGATATTTATAATAATTTGAATTTTCTATTCATGAGGCATAGTACTTTGAATCATGTAAATTGTAATTCTTTTTTCTTTGATCCAGATTGAGGATGCAGTGGTGGATATTTTTGAGGGTGTTGTGAGGCATGACAACATACCTATAGATATGAACGTTCCACAGAAACCAGAGACTCTCCTTGACTATTTGGAAGGTTGGAGAACTAAGATCTGGGATCAAGGATTTCTAGCTCATCTTCGTGGAGCTAACTACTTCAAGAAAAGCGATAACTTCAACACCTTTGAGGGATCAAAGCAGGCAGTAAGAAGGGTTCTTTTCCGGTGAGTCTCTAAAAATCATAGCTCATGTTTGACATTATTGTTATTGAATGTCCTATAAGTCAATCTTTGCATTGGGGCAAAAAAAAAAATTTCAAAAAAATCTTGAATTGAAGTAGGAAATGAAAAAGTAGGGGGGTCCTTGAGCATCCTCCTCGACATAGCTCGGATCCGAGCTATGTTGAGGAGGATGATGAGGGACCCCCCTAGTTCTTGCCCATTGCAGAACTTGAAGTCTCAAAGTATAATTTTTTTTCATGTAAAACTGCGATTTTATAGTGAATTATGAGGAATGAAAAGTCCATTCTTGCATGTGATCACCAAATTTTTTTTTTGTGGAAATCAAAAAATCATGTAGGATATCAAAAACTAGGGGGGTCCTTCACCTACCTCCAAGACTTAGCTCGGATCCGAGCTACCTCAAGGACGTTGCTGAAGGACCCCCCTAGTTCTTGTCTCTTGCAGACTTTGAAGTTAAAATTTTCCATCTCAAATTGAGAATTTAGAAAAAATACTTTGTAGTTGGTATCCTTTCAAAGAGGTTGTCAAATCATTTGGTAGTTGAGATTGAATTTTATCATTTGTATTTATTGAGTCTTCTTGGAACTGCAGGTACTTCAAATATGAGCTCGAAGGTAAAGAAGCAATCAAGACTGAGGACCTACCTACCTTCTTGAAGAATTTTCTGGACCGCAACTCCAAAGACTGCATGTATACTCCGACTCAGCTCAAGACCTTCACTACCTCACATCTCAGTGGTGGTGGATGGTACATTGACTGCCCCATCTCCTACACGCATCCGTCAGAGGTAGAGTTGCGGGCTTCTTTGGAAGGACAAGGCACCATCAACATGGACGTTGACGAGTTTCCAGGACTTAGTGAGAATGAGAGGAAGAGGGCTATTGCAAAGAGGGAGACCATGGACAGGAGGAAGGCAGCACGGATTCAACTGGCTTTGGAGCACAAGGAGAAGAAGGAGGCGGAGCGTTTGGCCAAATTGGCGGAGAAGGAGAAGGAGAAGGAGGAGAAGGACAAGGAGAAGGAGAAAGGTAAGGAAAAGAAGAAGGAAGAAGGAAGTGGCATTCCAACGTCGTCTGCAGTGGATGAGGGCTCCCAGATGCAGGGTGCATCACAAGGTGGGTTGAAGAGGAAGTCTGTACTTCCAGACTTCTCGGAGGAGGTTATAACACAAGGTACACAAGTCATTGCTCTTGGAGATGACGATGATGTCACCTCAGAGGAATTGCTTCTTGATGTCTCAATTTCAGAGGTGGTGGACAACGAAGGAGTCCGGGGACCAAACCCTTATACAGAGGTCATGGATTTTCTACAAAAGGTAATATTCTTCTTTCTCTTAGCAATGGAGATTGTTATTTGATTAACAAAGCGCTTATTTTCTAAACTTGTTCTTGGAAAAACTCATGTATTGAATAAATGTTCTTGCAGATGGTCGTAGGTAAGGCCAGGGTGTATGACGGGGTCGTCAATCGACAACCAGGATTTGATCTCATGATCTTTGACTGCCAGGAGAACCTCCCAGTGCCAGAGATAGGGGGGTCGAAGCACATTCCTTATTGGAACGCAGATAAGGACTACTTTACAATTTTCCAGGCTTTCAACTTTGCATACAAACATTTACAGGACGATGGGTGCCTTGTAGTGTTTCATTCTTGGGGCCAGGACTCCTTGGAAACCATTGCAGGACTTCTTCAGGAGTATCCAAACATCAAGAAGAAGAAGGACTGGATGGGCATGAATCGGATGCACCTTACATCGGCAGTTCACCCTGACCAAACGGTAAGACTCTATCATTTCATTATAATAATTTTATATATTTGAATTTGTTGCTTTTTATTGTTTTCTAATCTCATGTGAGTTTTGATTATGCCTGCAGACATTGAAGTTTGGCATCACCCTTTTTGTCAAACATCTGGGAGCCAAGGGGAAATCAAACTTTGAATTCAGGCGCTCTCAGACCATGCTGAAGGCAAAGGTATGCCTTGGGCGTGATGACTTACTCATGAACTACACCACAGAGGACACGATGTTGGTGAATGACATGGATCGAATGGCGTGGCGAGGAGCTCGAGAGAAGGACCCGCGCTTCATTCAATTCATCATTGAGGGCACCACGGATGAAGGGGACATTGTGGTAGACTGCACCGCCTCTACAGGTGAATTCTTGTTCTACAACTTTTGCACAATGAAATTATTTTTATACAAGAACATTATGTAGATGATGTAAATTATGGTTTTTGGCAGGTGCATCCATTATTGCTTGCCGTGCTACCGGGAGGCATATTGTAGCGTTGGAGGAAGATAAGAGGATTTTCTAGCATGTCCTCTTGCCAATGAAGAAGTCTGCTTCTACAGTGACCGCAGATCCAAGTGTGGAGGAGCCCACAGTTGTGTTATCACAAGACCAAGAGGCCATGGTGATAGTACCTTGAAAATTTGTTCGGCGCCCTAAACCTAGTAAGTAAGTTTTTCCTAAATTCAATTTTCTCAAGTTCTTGATATTTGTTATGTTTCATACATCTAACAATGTTTCCATTGAATTTACAGCAGCGAGGGAGTGATCGCGCAGGACCAAGTCAAGAAGAGACGAAGACTCATTTTGAGCCCAGAGAAGCCATTCGATCTTCCAGTCTATGCAGAGCAGCTAGCATCAGCGTTTGCGGAGTTTGGCACTTCCAAACCCAAATCCCGTAAACCTTCGTACGCTCTAAATGTCTTAGAATTCATAGATGGATCAGCATCGGAAGGTAGAGAGACTTCAGACTCTTCTAGTGATAGGGACTCTGCAACGGAGTCTACTGTATATTAGACTCATGAGATTGACGTATCTCATAAGTCAAATCAGTATGTTTGGATTTTCATTATGATTGGATTTGTGTGCTTTATGGCTACATGTTGAGTGATTTTCATATCCTTCAAAGTTAGCATCAAAAAAATAATATTCATATCCTTCAAAGTTAGCATCCAACAAAATGGGGATTTAAATAAATATTAACCTTCTTTAAAGTCTCTATGCAATTAATGGGGAGTGAAATAGCTAATCACCTTGTACATTGTCTTCATAAAAAAAATGGGGAGTCAAATCCCTAGACCCTTAAACCCTGCATCTACATCCAAAAAAGGTGAACTCCAAGAAATATTCACCTCTTGGAATATCTTAAAAAAAAATGGGGAGTGAAATAAATATAAACCTCCTACATTGTCTTCATGGCAAAAAAATTGGGTGTGAAATATATATTTACCTCCTTCCATGCTTCCATCCCAAAAAATGGGCATTGAAATAGACATTCACCTCCTAGAAAATCTTCGTCAAAAAAAATGGGGAAAGAAAAAATATTCACCTTCTAGAATGTCTCTACCAAACGAGATGGGGACTGAAATCAATATTGACTTCCTACAATGTCTCTGACCAAAAAAATGGGGAATGAAATAAATATTCACTTCTTATAAGGTCTCCGTCTTCAATAATGGGTGAGTGAATACAATATTTCATGTTTCTCGAAATACAGTATACTTCCAAGAAATAAATGGTGAAGAATGGAAACAAACGTATGATCCTAAGGCTACTCAATTTTTTTCATCCAAAATTTGGAAATACAAGCTATTTTGATGAACCCCAAATTTTTAGATAAGAATTTCTAACCCAAAACTCTAACAATCCAAAAACAGTATAGATTTTTCAAAACCACGGTCATAGGTAAATCCACGGTTACAGATCCTCATCCATTTTTTTGGAAAAAAAATCCACTTTTTTGGCAAAAAAAAGTTCCTGCTCACAAGCTCACAGGCTCACACGCTAGCAACCCTGGGACTCTCGCCAAAGTTTGAGTTGCCAATCCCATGACCTCTTAATTTAAGACGGTCATAGTGTAAAGTGGCTTTAATGAGGCTTTGTAAGAAATTTGGTTAAATGGTTTTACCAAAGCTCAACAAGCAATAGATGTTGAAATGAAGGATGTAATTTTTGTGGCAAAAAGTAGGCTAAACCTTAACCTTTTTTTTTTACAAAGTCACTAAATATTTTAGAACAATATGTTATTGAAGTAGACAATGGAATTAGAAAATTGGCAATTAATCAAGTCTAAATAAATTAATCAAATTTATAAATTAGCACGTTTGTTGATGACAATTTGGTGAATGAGCCAAGGTACTTTACTATACCTTGTAATCCACATATACATGTGTTGAAACTTTTATTAGAAGGGCTATTTAGTAATTATTTCACAATGAAAATGTTCTTATTTTCTATTGAATCCACTTTTTCCCCATTTTCCTACATCCTATGATAGTTAGACCTAAAAGTTAAGGCATTTAAGCATGTACCTACACTACAAGTGAAAGGGGTATCTTAAGTATGATTCTAATAGTATTGTGTTTTACATAATGACCTATAATGAGTCTTTTAATTAAAATTGTATTGAAAAAATATGTATTTTCAATAAAATTTCAATTAAAAGACTCCTTATAGGTTATTACTTAATAGACTAGATACTACTAGGACTATACTAAGGTAGGTGGCTCGAATTCAGACCCTGTCTCTGAAAGCGATCTGGTAGATTTTGCCTCTAACATGTACCAGAAGTGTACATTTCAGGAGGGGGTCGCTTTTAGAAACCACTGTGTTTTCAACTTCAAAAATTCATAACTAATTCCATGAAGGTCCAAAAAATATGAAACGACTTGGGTTGGATGCCAATTCCATCATTCTTCCCAGGAAAATTTACTGAAAACTGTTTAAAGTGCTTTAAGGTCTCCCAAATTGCGAATCAGCTCTTAAAGGGACGGTTTCTGAGCCACCTACCTTACTAGGACCATACTTAAAACACCCCTTTCTCTTATAGTGCTATAGCATTAGAAGAGTTTTGAGGGCATTGGAAGACTGTTTCAGGGTTATTCCCAAAATAGTTTCCGAAACTGCTAGCCATTGTCAAGCTAGTAGTTATCAAACAATTACCAAAAAAAATCAATTTAAAATTTGGATCCTGAAATGCAAGAAAATTTCACAAAATTTTTAAAAATAAAATAAAATTTAATGATGTGGTATTTGCTCGACTATGTCAACTCACTGCATTTTTGCATTTTTGCAGTTCTGGAACCCACAGTCTTTCAATGACTTTAAAACTCTTCTAATGTAATTTAAAATAAATTATAAAAAAATTTAGGATAGATCAATACAATATATACATTCTAACTATTATTGAATACAACCTACACAAATAGCACATTTACAAAGTCATATATTAAAGAATTGACATAATCAAATTATATAAATGAATCATATATATACAACAAGAGAAAAAATCATAGAAATTGAGAAGCCTATAGTTATTATAACATTGGCTAAGTCAAACTTAGGCATTTACAAATGCATTCATTGCAATGGTTTAGGATTCCAAAATCTTTTTGAATGTACTAGCAATTGGATTAGTTTTATAGTTTTTGTTAAGAATATTGTACAATAATAGCTCCTATCTAGAAAAATCCCAATTATTCTTATATACAATAAAAAAATGAAACATTGTTCATCATATTGTCTATTTGTGAGTAGAAACTGGAAGCTCTATATGCAAGTTCTTCAATTTCCCTTTCTTTTAGACTACCCCTTTGTGTAGATTTTCAAGTTTTGTACTATAAATCATGAAAACGCATTATAAAATAGTTGTAATAAAGTACGCTTTAAAGAAAAAAATACTATAATAACTAGAATATTTTTAAATTACTAATTCCAACATTTAAAATATATCCTATACTAGGTCTCACATTCTTTCCAAAATAGATGTTAGTAAAGTACTTAGTACTCGGATGAATGAAGTTGATGTGTTAATGAGTTTTTCTTAGACATTGTATCACTAATTGTTGTTGTGCTAGAAAAAAGTCCAAATTTTAAATGAGACTTGTTATAGAGCACAATGCACATTTACCATCTAAGTTGTTGTTAGATAGGCTACAATAAATGTAGTATAAAAGTTCCATTGAAGCTTCATCCTTGTCACAAAGTATTGATGAAGGCTTGTTAGATAATATTGCCATCACCATAGAATAAAGTAACAAGTCAACATAGTATTTAGCTCATATTCAAAAAATTGTGAAATAATCAATTAAAGAGAATCGATTGATTTTGTGATGCTTGTTTATTTAAACAAAAAAATTATAAATTTCAAACTATTACAAGCAAATTGAGGCTGTTCAATGCTTAAGTAGTGGGTATGGTGGCTACAAGGTTGATTTGTTGATTTGAATCATGTCATTTGTTTAATTGCTTTAGAAAAATATGTAGATAAAAATAATTTTATCAAATAAGGTATTGGAAATTATTAGACCCAACTCTTCATTGTAAGAGCTTCATTCAAATCTTTTTGTATATTATAATGAGTTATCATATTTGAAGTATTTAACTTTTTTTGTTCTTTTCAAATTGCTCCCACCTACATTTTGTATAGAAATTGTCACCTTGAAAGTACACTTGTCTTCATCTTGAGATTGTCTAGCTTGGGTTCATTGTCTAGTGTACTTGTTATGAGCTTAAAGTCATCTAACTCTAGCATACAAAATCACCATCCAAACATATCTATCTCTAGGAAACTTTTGCTTGCACATTAGTGCACATTCCATCATAAATTAGTCCAAATATGAATGAATTCATCCATCAAAGCTCCTAATAATTAGAAACAATCATATATACATTCTATTTTTTTTTCACTTTTTCACTGAGATGGTGTTCCTTGATTTATACACAAGTTAATTTGATTAGTATGAGACACACTATATGTTTTATAAATTTTTTTTATAAAGGAAATCATTTTATTTTTATTTGCTTGGTATCTTCTAGAGGAAGAAGAGATATCATTTTTGCATTGATTTTTTAAAATATTAGAAATAAAATTTCTTCTAGTATCAAAATGTAATATATACTGAAAAATGGTATTTCTTGTACAAATTGAATTACCTTGTGTAGTAGGATTTGTGTAAAATTTGAATTTTTTTAAATGACAAAAAATTCAAAAAAATAATTTTCACTTAAACTTATACAACATTAAAAAGATTAGCATATGCATAAGTGCAATTTTACAATATGTATTCAATTTTAAAAATGAGAATAGAGCCATCCATCTCTAAAATATTTTTGAGGAAATTCTCACAAAGCGTTCATCATTCATCTATTAGATATTCATTCTCTTAGAGCTTAATTCATAAATAAAAAAAACTCATTGAAGACAAGATCAAACTAGCTAATTATTCATCCCAAGTAATTCTTTCAATGAACTAATACAAAATGTGTACTTCAAAAGGTGAAACTAAAATATTGTAGGGCGATTGCAAAAAACATCAGTCCTATTTCTCGCCACAATTGGAGTGACATTATTCTTTTCTGCTATGACTTTTGAATTAAAATATCAATAATATGAAATAATTATTAAACCTCTCTAACTTGATGGTTTTTACATCCCTTATTTTTCAGAAAGTAAAAAAAATCATTTTATATTTAAAAGTAATTTTTGTTAATTTGTCACAAACTAAGGTTTAGGGGTTTTTACTACATTAGGAGTACCCAAATTTAATGATCTAAAGTTGAAATTTTTATGGTGCGTTTGCATAGTAGGAAAGCATATTCCTACCAAAAGAAATCTAAAAATATATTATTTTATGTCCTCTACATGTGTGCAAACAATACTCCTATTGCATGCAATTTTGGACCATTGATAATGGATCTAAGATTATTTTTTTGGTGAAATGTCATCACCATCAATTCTTCCCAAATGGAGAATTTTTAGATTTGAGAAAAATAAATTGCACTCCATCCAATTATTGAAAGCTTCAAGGTGAATCATATAACATATGAACAAGAATAAAAAAGAATGTTCAAATGATAGGTATATTGGAGGAATGTCAATTTTTACTATCTTTAGATTAAGTACTTCAAGCAAACAAAAACTATATAATCCAAAAAAAATGAATATAATATAAAATTATATGAATGTATGTTATTAAACTCCTAAAGTATGGGCCCATGATGACCATGGATTTTAGCCTTCCAATCCATCACTTTGTTTGGTGCCATTTTGTAGCTATATATGGATGAAATTTATTTTCTATTTTTCATTGATAGAATCATTTGTCTTTTATGAATCAAAATTTCAGGTTTAAAAAAAAAAGAGTTTTGAAATTCTTGAATTAATAAATTAAAAAAATAAAAATAAAGATAATTCACATCAAATACAAAAAATCTAAATTTTGTTATTAGCTATTTATTTTAGTTTATAATATCATATTATCAACCAAATTTTTTGTGTTATTTCAAAATTAGAAAATTAGAAAACCATGGTCTTAGGCCCAAAGTTTAAATTGCAATAAAATATTGAATTTTCCAAATTCTCTAATTGGAGCTAGAAACTAAATTTGAAAAAATTCATTTCATTAGTTGAACACAAATTCAAAAAAATAAATTTTTACAAGTAAAATTCACATCAAGAGAATAGAGTGTGGCCAAAAAATAGTTAAGGATAATCGATGAATTAAACATCACTTTCTTTTGGAAAATGAATAAAAAATAGTAAAGAAATATTTGATACTATTCATTTAATCATTGAAAGACACACATACACCCTATGACTAAGGTAATCACCAAACCTCTTTGATGATTGAACCAAGAAGTTTTAAAAAAAAAATTCTATGATAAACAAGGAAGTCATCTATCAACTAATTTTTGTCATCAATGTCCTTAAAAGACTTACACTTGAAAAACCCTATCTTATGACCAAGAGTACCAATAGTCACTAAAATATTCCAATAATCACACCAATTGGTACATTTTTTATTTATACAAAGAGAAATAAAGTCATTGATTAAACCTTTTTTGTCTACAACATTCTTTGAAGGTAATAACAATGGAGTCAAGCAATTCCCCAAGAAACAATTAGATGAAAAATTTAATTATTTTTCCATTTTCTATCCCCCCCTCAATTATGAATTCATCCAAAAGATCCAATTCATACACAACACCCTTCAAAGATTAACCTTTGAAAAACGTTGACATCAAAAAGTAGTTGATGGATGCCTTCACTGTTTACTATTAATAGAAACAAACAAAATACACCCATTGGTTCAATAATTAGAGCATATCCGTGGCTATGTTGTGGTCATGGAAGCTGCATCTATGACAATAGTAGATGCCATAACTTCACACTAAGTCAAGCTAAGGCTTCTATTAAATTCTTACTTTAGAATCAATGATTGCTCTATATTTGAATGGTATTAAGTTACACAAGACGTTAAATCGGTCCTACGAAGTGGCTATAGAGGGATAAAACTCATTTTACTAGGGGTTGATTGAGGTTTGGGGTTTATGTTTTTGTTTGGATTTTATGGTTGTGTTTAGATCTCTATAAGCTAATTTGGGGTCTCTGATGCCAAATATGAACTCAAAATTTGAAAAAAATAAAAATAATACAAAAAATAAAAAGTTTCAGTGTTTTCCTTGTGGGACTTCGTGGGACCAATTTAATGTTGCGCTTAAGTTACTAGTTGGTATTGGGTTTGCCTACTTAGAACATTTTGGTGACGACCTTTAAGGTAGGTACACCCAAAAGTGCCATGTTCCTAAAAGCGCCATCTACAGTGCAGATACATTTCCAAAATCAGTCATGTTCACAGGCTGTAGATGGCGCTTTCAAAAATAGACTTTGACCATTAATAACTTCTGCATACGGTATCCAAATCCTGCGTTCTTTAGTGCGTTGGAATATGCTTTCCCTTGCCAACAAGTCTACATAAAAATCTGAACTATCTAATAACAGGAACTAGGCACAGTATGAATAAGTGGCGTGTACCTACCTTAGTCACGGGATCTGACTCCCTCCCTATTACCGTTGCCCTCATTCACAGCAGGTGACTGGACCCCTCCATATAAACGCCGATCTCATCCACAGCGCACGATGGAGTCATCCACTGCGCGGGGGCGGACGGAGCCATCCAGACGACCAGAACAGCCCACCGAAAAGGACTGAAGGCCAGGAAAAAGTTATAAAATAAAATAAAATTCTAAATCCGTTCCTATCCATTGTCCATTCTTATCGTGCCACCCACCCCCGCAAGTTCATTCCAATCCTGACACGTATGCAAGACAAATGATAAGAAAACGTAAGGGGTGCCCAACCATGTCCATGTGCCAAAGAGCAACGTCCATCCATCCCACGTGCCGCCACTAGTCTCCAACGGAAAAAAAAAAAAAAAAAAAAAATCGAAGATTTAAATTTTAAAAAATTGGAAGGCTTCCAACCATTCACATTTGGAATTTTGTGTGGAAGGCCATATGAATCTTGAAAAAAATCAAGTGAAAAAGAATTTTGTGTGAAAAAGGGAGGTTTTGCATAGTACAGAGTGTAGTAGAGGTACTCATTATTCTCACACACACACCACCAACAATAAATAGGATATTCTATCTCCAACCAAGATTGGCTATATGGATTTCGTGTTTTTTTCGTGGTATGTGTATCTTTGTACTTTTTCAAAGTTTGGGCCAATGAGTAAATGAGATATAAGTGAGCATAGAAGTAGGAGGCACCACTGGAATTCTTTTGTTTTGTCTTATACTACCCTAGATCATATCCAAATGTGCTTATGTGATTGATTGTAGATATCTGTACTATGAAGGGACCCATTAATAGTGGCCATCCTATAAGCAATCAATAGGATATTGTATATCCAACCAAGGATCCATTTTCATTCTTCCTTCAAATGCATGTTTTTGTAACTTACTTTTTCAAGGTTTGAACTAATAAGTTTATGATACATAAGTTAGTTTAAAAGTAGGAATCAATGAGCAAAAAAGTAGTTATTGAGTGATCTAAATAGGATGACTCTAGATGTTGGTCATAGGTAAAAACCAACTTTTGTCTTTCAAAATTCATAATAATTTCAATTCATAATAATTTCAATTCATGAGATAAAATTACCAAAAAAATTTGCAATCTCTCTAATTTATGTCAATGTACTTCTGAAAATATTTGTTTTGTATTGTTGTATCTAAGATCATGTCAAGATGTGTTTATTTTATCAATTATGGATCCTTCTATTATAATTAGACTTCAAAAAATGTTTTTGTTTTTTTCTAAATACATAATTCACATTATACTAAAAATGATGTTTTTCATAGTGACTGACCAACCCATCCTTACAAAGTTAATTCTTAGTTATAATGACATAATGGCCTAAAAGTGTCTAATCTAGATGTCTGGAAATCCTTCTATGTAGTGCAAGATGTTTAGTATTGAAATTTTGTATAAAATAGAGGGGGTGGAGGTCTTGCATAGTAGTTAGACCTTCAATGGCTGTCCTTAGTTTTGTTTTGTTTTTCTAAAAAAATGATTCATGCCATACGAAAAAAATAAATTCATGGTAATCAATTTGGTGCACTAGGGATAACCAACACTTAAGGACTCAATCAAATTCTTCTAGGTTTGTAGAAGGTGAATATTGTGAAAAGTGCTCTACATGTACTAAACATTTATTTAGGAAGAATTTATTGAGCTTTAAGCCTTGAAGAATAAGGCCTCTTTGTAACAAAAGTGCTTTGATTATTGAACCAATAGAAAGTCCATTGTTCATTTTTATAGTTATAGTGAATAATGAAGTTGTCCAATGATTTTTTGGGCCCTCAATGTCCTTTAAGGATTAATATCTATTAAAATTCAAAAGTTTCTTGAAAAGACAAATTAGATTTTGGTAAGTTCATGTGACTTCATTTTTTAAATGATTATATAAAGTGAGACATTGAAGTTAAGTTCTTATACAATAGGGTTCAATAATCTTACAAACTACCTATTGTGCCATTCAAATATTTCAACACAATATAGCAAAAAAATGCCATTTTTTGTCTTATATAATTATCCTTCAATTCTTACACAAGTCCAATCGAGTATACCAAATTTTAGTTTCAAAAAAATAATAATTTATAATTGGTGAATTGTTTCATTTAAAATTATTGGTTTTATAAAATTATTGGTTGATAAATATTGGTTATAAAATTTTTATTTAAAAATTAAGTTGCACATATATGTAGAAAACATGTATATAATTCATTGCAAGAAACAGTTACCGGTTTTGGCGCAAAATGGCCTTAGTATTGGAGTATTGTGACTTTTGAAATAATTTTTTTAAAATAAAATAAAATATAGATAATTTGTAAAGCTTTAAAAAACTAAAGTGTATGAAAATTCAAGTCTAAAAAAATTTATCTCTAAAAGTTATGCACACTCAAAGAGTGATGGAAAATACCATGAAAGTAGACAATTTAATGTTTGATTTTTTAAAAATAGTAAAAAAATTCAAAAATTCTCATGAAAAAAAACATTTTTTCTAACATAAAGGTGCTCTTCTCCAACTATTTTCATCTTTGAGAAAAATAAATTGTATTCTCTACACCTACGTAAAGTACTCCACTTTGAGCACATGTGGAAGTTGGAAAATTTAATATTTATACAAAATCTCTTTGTAGGCTTGTGTGACTTTAGTAGAAGTCTTTTCATGCAAATTTTCTTCTTAAAATTTTCATTTTTGAGTTAAGAATAGGACTAAAAAACCCCCAAATGGCTAATGTAGACATCCAATCAGGGGCTGTTTAAAAATAGTAAAATAATTTCAAAAAAATTCAAAAATTACATAGTGTCTAGAACTATTATGTGTACCTTTATTTCAAGTTTCGTGTAAAATGAACTAATAATGAAAAAGTTATGAATAAAAACCCACCTATCCAAGGCCAAGGGGACAAGAAATAGGACAATTGTTTCTTGCAATCACCCATATTACACATATCACTTTCATATTAAAAAAACACACCATTAAGTATCAAAAATATGACCTATAAAGAATTCAACGTGAGGTGCCATAATTGTAACCAAACTTTATAAACTTTATATATTTATTAGCAATTTTCATAAGACCGTCAGGAGCCTTATACGTTCCTCCAACTAAGAACTTGGGCATTTTCATGGGGCCGGTAACAAGTATTGTCGAGCTTGAGAATTCACGAGCTCAATTTTGAACCTTTAGTAATTGTACATTTTCATGGCTACTAGAGGTTAAGGGGCTACAAATTCAAGTTGCAATAGAACAAGAATTGTGATTCTTCAATCAATACTTTGTCCATAAATTGTGAGGTCTTTCACGTTGAGGACTATTTGATCCTCATGCAATTCGTCACAAAATTTTACATCCACTTAAGCATGATGGAATAAGTAATTACTTTACCAAAACATTCATCCCCTCCCGCCTTCATTCATCCGCTGCCATGCATCCATACATTCATCCACCGGATGGGCACCCATACAGCGCGCACAAGGCCGTTCATCCCCCCCATCCTGGGAGGCTGGGACTGACCACCAAAGCGACAACCTCGACGAATCAAACGCCACTGCACCATCGTCAACTCCGCCACAATGGAACGTGACAAATTTCCAAAAACAATGACAAACCCATTCGTGTCATGTCGTCAAACAGTGAAACTCAACTGAAGAATCCCGAAAATCCCCTCAAAAAAACACGCGACAAAACACGACAAAACACGCAAAATCACCCAAATACGCGACAAAACACGTCAAGGACGACTGGTACAGTGATCGCGGCGATGGAGTCCGCTGATTGCAGCTTTAATTACTCTTTTCGCATACAATTGGTCAGTCACCAGGCATCGCGTGTGGGCCAGCCTGGGGAGGTGATCGGCACCAAATCCAGCATGGGGGCTTGGACACTTCGCCGCTTATAACTGCCTGTGCTCCCGCATTCAAACTCTTCTCCTCATCGTGTTCATCGCAATCCTTTCCAGGTTTGTTTGTAGTTCCAATCGCTGTGAAGGTAGCTCCAGTACGTCGTTTTGGATTCATTTGGTATCCGTGGAGTGCGGTTGTGGAGTTCTTGGTTTGGTTGATTGACGGTGCTCTGTTTTGTGTTCGGTTATGAGATCGGTTTAAGGAGATTAGGGAGTTGGGTTGGATTGGAGGTGGTGTGAACTAGAGATGCTATTGAATTAAGGTTTGGATGCTGCGAGGTGGCGCCGGCATTGCTCGGTTCGGTTCGGTGAATTTGGTCGATTGATTGATTGAAAAGAAGGTTGACTGGTTATGAGATTGGGATTGAGTGAGGTTCGTACGGGATGATGAGTGATCGAATGCGCTGTGAGATCCAACTGTTTCGATCAATCTTGGAGACTCTGTTGATTGTCGATTGTCTGTTTGATGATTGTTGTCTTCTGAGTGTTGTTTTGCTGATTGTTGTTTGCTTTTTTGTTGGCAGTGCGAACGATCTGATTGACAATCGATTCTTCGTTGCCTGTGTGCGCTACGACCCCTGCGAGCTTTAGGAGTACGTACCTAACGTTCTGGAGTGCGTAAGAGTCTCGGCTGTTCTATCACGACCATGGAATACCACTCCATGGCGTGCCATAGATCTTGGCCATAGACAAAAAGACCCGTCCGAGTGGATTCCCCCTGCAAACTTGACACGCACCGGTTTGCAACACCAAGAATTAGCAAAGAAGTTGAAACGACATTCCTCTCGTCCCGTCCTGTGTCAAGTTTTTGACACAGCTCTTGATCAGAGAGCGTCGGAGGACCAAGACGAGATGACTTTCTCGGAACAGAACCTCAGTGGCGAGCAACAGGTAAGATCCTGTGACGGATTTCGGTTGCTTTGATCAAGAATACGTTCGTGTTTGATTTTGTAATGAAACTGACAAACGATTTCGAGTGAGCAGGTTTAGATCCATTCCGAACTAGCGTTACAATCAGATGGAAAAGCTTGGCTTAAGCAATCAATAGACAGTAGTCCGAGTTTCTGCACAGTTTCTTATCATGCGCGATTCGTAAGAACAGCACGCAAATAATGTTCTAAGCTCAGACTCTTGACCCCAATTCGTAAAAATAGTCTCCAAATAATGATAGATACACTGATTCTTATACCCCAAATTGTCAGAATGGCTTTTAATATGTAAAATGCACAGATCCTTATCCCCAACTTTTAAGAATAACTTCAAGTAATGATAAGTGCAGAGACCCAATTCGTAGGAAGAGTATTCAAATAATGTTCGAAGCACAGATTCTTGCCTCCCTATTTGTGAGATCAGTATCCAAATAATGTTGTGTGCACAGATTCTTATCTCTCGATTCGTAAGAACAGCTTTCAAATAATGCCTCACACAGATTCTTGCCTTCTAATTCGTACGAGTAGCTTTCACAGAATGTTATATGCACAGATTCTTGTCCACCAATTTGTAAAAGTACTAGTTATCAAATAACGCACAGATTCTTATCCTCAATTCTTAAGAAAAGCTTTCAAGTAATGATATATTCACAGATCGTATCTCCCAATTTTTAAGTGTAGCTTTTAAAGAATGTTACATGCACAGATTGGTATCCCCCAATTTGTAAGCTTTCAATGCCCACATTCGTAACCCCTAATTTGTGAGAACAGCTTTCAAAGAATGCCGATTTCTGCCTCCCAATTCGTAAGAATAGCTTTTAATAAATGCTATGTACACAGATTCTTATCCCCAATTCACAAGACATGCTTCCAAATAATTTCATATGCACAGATTCTTTTTCCCCAAATTGCACAAATAGTTCCTTGTATCATCAAAACGGTCTCACTCACATGAGTATGGTTGTCTTCCCAGGAGAGTTGCATTGCGATCCGTGATGGGCATCTCCTCGTCGACGGATTTCCCGTCCTCCACCACGTCCCCTCCAACGTCGTCTTCACCGAAACAACTTCCGCGCACGGGGGCTTCTTGGGCGCGTCATTCTCCGACAGCAGTAGCCATCACGCCGTAGCCTTGGGCGTGCTGGAGGATGTGCGCTTCCTCTGTTGCTTCCGCTTCAAGCTCTGGTGGATGACGCAGCGCATGGGGTCCTCCGGAAGAGAAGTGCCGTACGAGACGCAGTTCATGCTCTTGGAAGGTCCCGGCGACAAGTACACCGTGATGTTGCCTATTATTGATGGCGCGTTTCGGGCGTGCTTACAAGGGAACACGAGGAATGAGCTCCAGTTGTGCGTCGAAAGTGGTGCGTGAACACCAGTGCCACCGCATTTTTTCTCGTTTTCGATATCGAATTTTTGCAAAATTTCTTTTGGGATTTTATAGTTCGGGTCAAAGTGAAGTCAATCACATAAAGTTGAGAGTCCAATTGAGTGAATGATTGAATCTTCCCACCCTTGAAAATGTAACATTTGTTGTTGAAACGTTGACTCCCATTCTCTTAAGACGTTAATAGCCCTATTGCTCCAAGAAATTAGGGTTACGCTGAGATGTTATTTTATGTTTCCTTTTTGTTTTATTTTCTCGTACGTTCTTTCTGCTTCTTGCTTTCTTTCTTTTTGTGATTGAGAGAATGAGCTCCAGAGAATGAAATCCAATTGTGTGTTGAAAGTTGGTAGTGTAGTTCTTTTGTTGAAATCGGGGTTTGGAAGGAATCCGTTGTCTATTTCTTCAAGAAATTGGTTAATAATGATTTCGTAATGCTGGGAATGTTGATTCCATGTTGCCTTTATATTGTCTCACGTAATGAGACATGTAAAAGCAACAGCAGCTTATTGGGGCCCACCATTTCTAAGAAAAGATTACATTTGTAGGATTATATGTGACATTTGATTATAGGATTACTGGTATCCCAAGCTTGTCAAATAGGGGTTCAGAATTTTTGAGATTTATTCCCACTTGTTTATATTTTATTTTTATTTTGCTGATTGAGCAGGAGACCCATCTGTGACCACAAATTTCTTGGTGAATCCGGTTTATGTGAATGTGGGCAGTGATCCCTTTGAGGTGATTGCTGAGGCTGTGAGGTATACGTCTTCATCTAATAGGGTCAGATTCTTGTGGACTCTTGTGAGCTATGTGAACTTTTGATTGTTCGCGTATTGTTGCAAATTGTTGTTTGTGTGTTGAGGATCTACTCCTTGATGACCGTCCCTTTTGCTAACTTCCAATTATGGTCTTTACAGGGCTGTGGAAGCCCACTCGCAGACATTTGTCTCTCGTGAAAAAAAAAGGGTATGTGCACATTGCAGCTATTGCCTCTTTGCCGAGCTTTGTACAATGCTTTGATTGTCTCTTTTTCTTCAGGACTTGCATCAAATCTGGAACACGAAATAGAGCTTAGGGCACAGAAATGAAATAAAAATTTCTGAAATCACCTATCATTGTTGTACACAGGGCTAGAATATTGACGGTGTATTTGATTGTGGTTACACAGTTGCCAGGAATTCTGGACTACTTTGGCTGGTGTACGTGGGACGCCTTCTATACAGATGTTTCAGCCGAAGGCGTCGACCAGGGTTTATCAAGGTAAGATAGAGGATATTATTTGAGCCACTTTGACCCTTCGACGCTCAAATCCTTCTTTGAATTTTGGAATGTTTCTGCTTCTGTCTTTGTACGAGTATAATATCTATCTCAAGTTCATGAAAATCGTATGTTGATTCCATTTTTCAGTCTGGTACAAGGTGGAACACCAGCTCGGTTTCTCATTATTGATGATGGCTGGCAATCTATTGCGGCTGACAATACACAAGCAGGAGACGCTACTTCTGTTACTCAAGGCACCCAGTAAGCAAGTCTAATCTTCCCCGAATTTTTTCTTCTTGACTATTAGTTACCCTTTTGAGTTAATGCCCAAATCCTTTCCCGAATTTTTTACATGTTTCTTTCTTATATATTATTACATTTTAAATTTTCTTACTTCAATTTCGTCAATTAGTCGTATAGAAAGGTTACTAATATGCTTGGAAGATTCAAGCATTACTTTAGAAGAATGAGAAATTATTGGAATGAAATATCACCTCTAAACACATTGTTTAAGTAGTGACTAAGACTACAAATTCCTTTAGGAAATGGACTTTGACTTTATAAGTTATATTGCTGTATGCTTGCACAATGCCATGCATTAATCACTCAAAATTCCGAAAGAAGGGTTCTTGTTGTGGGTCATTTTTCTTCAATGTCAACAAATTCACTTTTTCGCTAGTTTTATCAAGGAGTGCAACTAGCTTGGTTGGAATTGACAATTATAATTTTCAGTGCAAATTACTGTGGGGGAGGATTTAGTGGTGTTCAATTACACTGTGGGGGGAAATGTATTTCAATAACTGAAGACTATGAAGACTCTGAACTCACTTATTTTATAGTCCATAGAATTATCGTGGCCCATAATAAATGCACGGAATGTTACAGATTCCAACTGTGAATTCCCTGATTGGAAATGACCATTAGTGATCAATTTCAACGAAGTTGTGTGAACTCCCTTGACGGAATAGGACATGGTTTTCACTAGAGTCATAACGTTGTCTACAGATTCTCTTGTTGTGTGCTGTGATTGACCCAATTTGTCGCTGTCAGGTATGCAAGTAGACTGACACATATCAAGGAGAATCACAAGTTTCAGAAGAATGGAGTTGCTGGTTCCTGGCCTGAAGATCATAGCCTTGGACTTCAACACACTGTTCTCAATGCGAAGGCCAATTATAATCTCAAGTAAGCCGGTTCTGACTCTTAGAGGGTTAATCATATTGAGAAGCTGTCACATATCAAGTGCAAGTTATTGAGTCCAGAAAACAAAATTCTACAATGAGAAGAGTGACAAATTGACCAAGTGACAAATATAAAATTGACAAATTTTCTATTTTAGAAATGAACTGATCATGCAGTGAAGTCTAAGAAATCAAATTCTTGGACTTCATGCTCTATTTTTTTTTGCAATTTGTCTGTTTGACTGAAATGTAACACCTCCTTCACACGAATTGGGTTGTCGCTTAAATTTTTTCGTTTTGGGGGATGTGACCTTTTATAAGCATTGATGAGAAATGATGTTTGGAGCAGGTATGTGTATGTGTGGCATGCGCTTGCTGGATATTGGGGAGGAGTGCAACCAGGGGGAGTGAATACCAAGCTTTATGACTCAAGCGTGGTGTACCCGGTACACTCCCCAGGCGTGTTAGATAACCAACCTGACATGTCCGTGGACAGCCTCACTGTAAATGGCCTGGGCTTAGTCAACCCCAAGGAATTTTTGGCATTTTATGATGGCCTTCATAGCTATCTCGCAGCTGCTGGCGTGGACGGCGTCAAAGTTGATGCCCAGAACATTTTTGAGACCTTGGGTGCTGGGCTTGGTGGCCGTGTCCAGCTTGTGCAGCAAGTTCATCAAGCGTTGGAGGCTTCCGTTGCTCGGAACTTCCCTGAAAATGGGTGCATCAGCTGCATGAGTCATAGCACTGAGAATATTTATCAGTAAGCTTTTCAATTCCATCCTTTCATATGTTGGTCACAGCTCTTGTGGATATGATGTCATGTCGACCCAACTTGGTTGGGTGTGGTTCCAGCCAAGTTTGGTGGATTCGTAGGTTCACGATTTCCCGTACACTTTTGAGAGATGCTAATTTCGAGAGGCTACTAGATTAAAATCTTCGTTTGGCGAAGATGTTTGAAGTTCTTCCACTTTTTGAGATGTTTCAAATCGCAATAGAATTGGACACGACGAATTTTTCTCGCACAGTAGTTTGCACGGAAAGGTGTGGTGCAAGTTCAGATTTTGACTCAACAAGGTTAGGCTCAATGACTAGGGAGAACTGGCGGTTAGAGTAAGATATGCTTGTTGATTTTCCTGGCATGTTTATTTATAAACAAATTGTAGGCAAATTATTGAGCAGTATTTCAAAACAGACTTATTTCAAGTAAAAGTACATAAAATAATCAAGAAATAGCAATGAAGAAACGATTAATGAAAGAGAACTACGGATATAGGTTGGTTTGGCTCAAGTTCTCTCTGGACACTGATTAGGCTCATGTCAAAAAATTGCAGGAGTTGAGATGAATTGTGGTATATCATCCAGAGCAGCAGATGTAGTGTGATAGTACTTGTGTGTGCCCAATCTGAGCATGGAAATAATGTGCGTCTCTTTATGACAGCTCAAAGCAAACTGCGGTAGTACGAGCATCAGACGACTTTTGGCCGAGGGATCCTGCTTCCCACACCATCCATATTGCATCTGTTGCATACAACACTCTGTTTCTTGCAGAGTTTATGCAACCAGACTGGGACATGTTCCACGTAATTTTCCTATCTCAAGTCTTCCCTCTTATTTTGAACCCTTTATTGAAGTGAGTCAAAACTGTCCCAAATATAATAAGCTGTTATTAATCTATCAAAGAATTAGAATATTCTATCAAAAATGACTTTCAAAAATTGTAACAATGCTGCTAACTTTGAAATTTTTTTGAAGGCAAGTACCTTTGGGTGCTTATTATTATTTTTTCCCTGCTCTAACAGCACTGCATATTTCTTTCTTTGAGCAGAGTGTGCACCCAGCAGCAGAATACCACGCGGCTGCCCGTGCTGTAGGAGGATGTGCAATTTATGTCAGGTAGAGTGTATTCTGAAATTTCAAGAATCATTCTGTAATTACACTAGTGGAAATCGTTTCCTGTTTCAAATTGGCCCCTTCAGTCATCCAACTGGGCTGGAATTGGTCAGTAGTGGCCGATTCCAGCAAACGTTGAATGCACTCCCTGGCTTAAACAGGTTATGATTTCCTCGAATTCAAGTAAACAAGTTCTTCAGAGATGCCAGGAGACTGTTGTAATTTGGGAATACCACCTCTAAATTTTGTTCTGTATGCAGTGACAAACCCGGAATTCACGATTTTGATCTCTTGAAGAAATTAGTGTTGCCTGATGGAACAGTACTACGAGCTCTACTTCCAGGCCGCCCCACTCGTGACTGCCTTTTTTCTGATCCTGCTAGAGATGGTAAAAGGTGAACACTGATATTTCCCAACTTATTGCTTTCTACTCGAGATTTGATAGAAATACTCACGACAGTGTCACCAAGGTTAGATGGTGGAAGTAGTGAGCAAAAACCTAGTGCGTAAACATGGCGCAACAAAAGAAAGTAATTAAAGGGAACCTTGACACCCTTGCAAGTTGCAAATAAACTGAGAAGAACCTTTAATACTGGCTTGTACTGATACACGGAAGAGAAGATTTTCAAGATGCCTCTGTTATTCTCAAAAACTTACCTCCCATGTAGGTTCTTGAGAATCAATAAGTTTTGTAGCCATGGACACTTTCCTTGAAAATAGTCAATGTTTATAGAAAACCAAGACTTTGTTCACCGAGCCAGCGTCAAATATTGTAAGCTACAGGATGTCAAGGAAGTGGTCCTCTTTGCTATTTCAGTTTCTCGACTACAGTCCTGGAACGAATCACTTACCACATGCGCAAACTGTGGGTGCAGCTTGTTGAAGATTTGGAACAGGAACAAGTTCGGAGGAGTGATAGGCATCTTCAACTGCCAAGGAGCAGGGTGGTGCAAGGTGGACAAGAAGTACACGATCCATGATCTCAACCCAATCGCCGTCTCAGGCAGTGTCCGTGCCGCAGACATCGAGCGTTTGGGTGATGCAGCCCCAGAGGATTGGGATGGCGATTGCGTCTTCCTCAGCCATCGGTCCTGCGAGCTTATCAGAGTCCCTCGCAATGCCACGCTGCCCATTACATTACTCAAGTTGGAGTATGAGTTGTTCACAGTAGCGCCTGTGAAGGTTTGATTCTTCTCCCGCACGCTTCATTGCTTCAAATTTGGTCAATTGGGTAAAATGGCAAGAAATTGGCACTGTTTCCAGGCTTGTGTCTGAAACGCCCGCACATGCCTCTTAGTTTTTTGTGCTCTGTGCACTTTGAATGTCATTTTTGGTGCTTTGAAACTGGCGATTTTAATGGGTATGATCATTAATGCCGCATCGGAGTGAATCCCTTTCCCTCAAATCATGCATGCTATATCAGTATCTCAGAACACTGAGTACGGATTTTTCCAGTGTTGTACTGGTTATATTGGGTGTGATATATTTACATCATTCTGGTACTGTACTTGTCTTCAATACCATAATAATTTGTCGACATTAGTTTTCAAATTCGTACCAATTATAATCAATTCCCAAAGCTAGTTCAATATCAAGGGGTTGCAGCAATATACTAGGAGGATTCTAGTTATTGCTCCTTACATATATGTACCAGCTGGTTTACGGATTCTTTTCAAATATTTACATTCACGGGCTAGTCCCGATTCGAAAAAACTGATTTTTTCTGTGACTGGACTACTGATTGTCTTCCTTGTGCAGCATTTGGATACGGAGCTTTCTGTTGCGCCTCTGGGACTGATCAAGATGTTCAACTGTGGGGGAGCATTACGAGGGAACCTGGATTATTACACAGAAGGCAGAACTGTGACCATGCAAGTGCTTGGATGTGGGACATTTGGAGTCTACGCATCCCTGCCACCACAAGGTTGCGTCCTGCAGGAGGGCTGCACCGACCTTCCTATCAGCTACGACCAAAGCTCAGGCCTTGCTACAGTGTGTCTTCCTCAGGGTGATGTAGAGGGACACTTGTGGACTGTCACTATGCGGTTCTAAGGTATGCACACTTTTGCTTTGCTTTGAAGATTCTTAGGTTGAGTCACCTGTTTTCAAGCAAATTTGCTTGATATTCACGATTGTATGGCAGTAAGGTTTGATTGTTTTTCACATTTAGGTTAATTATGACTACGTTAGATGAAAGTCGTAGAATGTTGTTTGAGTGTTGTATACAAGAGATATAAGAGGTCGCAGTTTAACTGATAGATTCTTCCAAACATGAGCCCTAATTTCAGTGTTTTATCGTTAAGGAAATTTATAAGGAATTTCACATTTTACAAGGAATCTCTTCATATTATCTACATTTGTTAGGGCGCACTTTTGGATAGATGCGTTCGGTAATAAGTGATCCGACCTTTTAAAGAGAGATCGAATTTTTATTGATGCTCTTGTTGGCAAATGAAATACCAGAGAAGGCATTATTTGGTGGTAGTATGCAAAAGCTGTGACAAAGTGAATTTTTTTTCCTGATATTGCTTCTTTGACATTAGGTTCATTGATTGGATGTGCAGCATATATGTGGTGCTTTGAGATCCCTACTTTAATGACGACCCCAATACTATATAAGGCAAGATTTTGGCTGCCATGAGATTCGAATTTGCAAGATTCTCTAATTCTTTCTTTTGTTTTTAAACACTACTTCGACAAGAATGTTGAGGTGTTGAGGTGTGCTAGTTTACTCCTATTGAGACACCCTCACTTTCATTTATGAACTGATCATTTATAAAGGGGGTAAGGTAAGGATCTTCCAGTCCAAAAAAATTTGCAGATTGTTTGTAAGGTAGCAGATTTGGTCAATATGAGAACCAATTTGCAGGCTAGGTTGCAGTTAGGTGAAACAGGTGACTGATATTTTGAGCTACCTCTTGAGAAATTATGTGCAAGCTTCTTCCAATCGTCATTAGGTTGGAATTTCTTTATCCCCATTTGAGCATATGCAGGGACTAATTAGTACCTGTTATCATTTTATGTATCATTTCTTTAGTGGCTTTGAGTGTCACTAGCACGTATAATAATATAATTGGACTTGATGGCATATTATTACTGCCATCTTTGCAAATTACTGTTCAAGTTCAATGTTTATTCTCAGGTTGGGTTTTCAGATGAGTCTTCTTCTCATGGTAATTGAATATGAAAGATCCACCTCTGTTAACCCTTTAGATCCTTAGAGACTAAAGTGCACTAAAATGGAAGTTATTTGTGATTAAGGGTTTATAAACATGAACAATGACAAAGGAAACAATCATTTTCACATCTTTCTTGTTAGAAAACATGGCATTAAGTAACAAAAATTAATCTATAGAGAAATTAACATTTAATTCATATAAATTTAGAACTTTTGAAGTCCAACTCAAAGTTATCATCATTAAATTAAAGAACACAAATCAATCATATTTAAAAGATATAGTTAGAATTTGTTGACTCTATTAATTGTTAGAGCATTGTTCAAGCTAAAATGGCCTATTGTTTGGAATTTAGATTTGTTTTTAAGGTGATTGGACTACATAACTATAAAATCAATGACATTGCTTTGTAGAAAATAGATGGAAAGTGGTTAATTAAACAAAAATCACTTCCAATGGACAAAAATTGTTAGATGGATGAAAACTTATGATAGAAGAGACACTATTTGACTCCAATTTTAGCATTTTTGAAAATAGAATTTACCATACACTAGTAGTTATTTTTCCACTTATAAGTTGATTGCACCCAAACTTGAACCATGCCTAAACTTGGCATCATTACTATGTATACATACCTCAAAAATCAATGTATACATTTGTCGAAGAAACAATTTTAGAACATCTACCAAAATAAACTTTGACCCCTTGTAACTTTTATATCCCATATCCAAATGTTGCACTCTTTAGTGTATTCAAACCTCCATTTTTTTGCCAAAAAGAGAATATGAAAATTTGACTCGACAAATAATAACAACTAGAGACATTAGTAGAAAGTGGTGGGCTTGGGATGGTACCTACATTTACCCTTGAAGCATGCTAAGAAAAGTGTCCAACGAATTACTTCAATTATAGAAACAAAAAGTCACCTATTGGTCCAATAATTGGAGCAAGTAATGGAGGGTGTACATGTTGATTAATTTCCAAATGCTCCGAAGGACCAAAGATGGCTTCATAATCTAAAAATCCAATTTGAAGTACTATAACTTTTGCATTTGATGTCCAAATTCGATAAAAACTTGTTGGAAAATCTAATATCTCTATTCTAAATTGTGTCGTAAAACTTTTAGATCAATCCAAAATGTAATGATTTTCGGGGAGCCAATTGAAGTTTATAGATTCAATTCAAATTCACCAAACTGTAGTTGATGGCTACAACTTTGGGGGCTTGTATTTCCTTCATCAAATGTTTGTTTTCAATAAATTTTGTTGAATTATCTTCCTCTAGAAGTCTTACTATTGTGGTCAAATTTTCATTGCAATCCAAATTGTTTTGAATGTTTGGTAGGAATTTGAAGTCCAAAAACCAAACATTTTTGGATTACAGTGAACTTTGGAAGCTTGTTTCTTCTTCATATAGTGTCCATTCTCCATTATATTTTTTGGAAAAGTTGTTCATACTAGTCTAGTTTGTGTGACTAAAATTTCATATCAATCTAAGAAGTTATGAGTAACTGAGAAGCATTTTAGTAGGATGTATAGCCTAGATGTGTTTTTTGCAACAATTTGTTTACTTTTCAAAGCTATTTAACACACACACAATGAATCAATTGAATCATATTTTCTTTCACCAATGTGTTTGTATGCTAGTTTAAAATCACTTTATAGTGCAAAGTTTTTCATTTAAGTAGGTTTAGAAATCAAATTTGACCTTCAATTGTATTTCTACAGAAATTTCAACATCCTCTTTCAACACTAAAACATTATAATCTATCAATCTATGTGACCAAATGACTCCAAATTTGATACTCCCTCTCTTCTAATAAAAACCTACAAAAATCTTCCCCTCGAAAAATTAATGGTGTTTTTAGTCATGGTGCTAGCAATACATGCATTCAAGAGCAATTAACACATCCCTTAGATCTATGCAAAATATTTAGCTTAGGTACTATTGTTTAGACATCCAAAATCCATGTGCAAAAATATGATTTTTGAGCATATAGTTTGTAAATGTTGCTACTTCTATTGTTTTAAATTATTTAAAGGGTAGTGGCAATATTTAAGATTCTAGAATCATATTTCTTAACCTAAATATCGACAATACAAAAAATCAAATTTGCTAGTTGACATTATAGTCAAATTTGCATAGGAATGAACCAGTCACTAAACACATTGTTAACACTAGTATTTGAAGGAATAATTTATACAATGAGCTTTAAATGGGCAAGGCCAAGCTTGCAAATCTAAAGGTTTGCTCCCACATTGTTTCACTTGCCCTCACAAGGATGGTTGTTATTATGTGAGCATAAAAGTATGAGCTTATGAGCTTAGAAGACTATCCACCTATGATATAAGTGTCTATATTATAGTAACCTTCTATATTAACCCCTAAACCCCTAACAACGTTTTCACCCAAAAAAACTGCTCCAAAACTGCCATTTCTAATACAAGAGCAATTTTTTTTTTAAAACACATTTTTGACTCATGTAACCGTAGGATCTTGTAGTAAGGTGGTTTGTAAACATGTGGAAAAAATTTCAGAAATTTCCACCATGTAGATTGCAAGATATAAGCATTTGAATTGACAAAAACTGTTTTTTTATCCCTGCGAAAATCCGGGCAGCTGCACTTCACAAGGTCACATTTGTGTGAAAAAAATTCAAAATGGTGGTTACTCTTTGAATTCTTACTTCAATGTAAGTTGGCTACATTCTCAAAAAATTTCAAACCATTTGGAATTGTACAACATATAGGAAAAAATAAGTAAGTAGAAAGAAGTAAAAAATGAGCCAAAATACTAAATTGTGAACATTTTATTCATGAAATTGAAAATTTTCAATCCCAATGGTTAAAATGTTGAAATAAACAATCTACACCTTTTGTTTTTATTTTTTTTCAAAAATATGAAAAATTGAATTAAATGAAGAATTTCAAACTTTTTTTGTGCTGTGCAGATTCTGTAACTGGCCGCAAACTACCCCAAACTTAAAATCTTCATAACTTTTGACTCATTGATCGGAATGGATTGATTGAAAGCTTCACATGTCTGTATAAACCTAAAGAACCGATTTGAAATTTCACTTTTCAAAAAAAAGTTTTTTTGAAAAAGTTTTTTCAACTGCCCGGGCTGCCCGCCGAGCAAACAAAGTAACATATCATGTCATAACTTTTTATTCACAAAGTCAAAAGTTATGAAAATTGTTGGGCCTTAAAGCTACTCCTCGGACACACATTGTATCAAAATTTCAAAGAAAAAAAATAAAAACTCCATCCGTAGTGAGCTGCCCAAAAAATCTATAATCTCAAAAAACGATGTTTAGGGGTTTAGGGGTTAAGAGTGTATATATGGTGTAAGTACCTATATTATATGTGTTTATGTTATAAACACTTCCAATGATTGCATGATTTATACTTATATATATGCTCAAAGTTCACATGTTCACACTTTCATACTCACATACTAGCACCATTGCTCTTAGAAAGTTGTTTAACACAAAAAAAACCTTGAAAAGACTATTATAAAATGGTCAAAATCAAGAATTGCACACCTTAATGGCATTTACACCTATAACAGTTCAAAAGCAATGGTGTTTTTAACCCTCAAAAGGCCTTGGGTCTTTAGGAGTTAAAAGTTAACCCTAGAAAGATGATGTCCAATGGACAATGAAAAATTCTCCTATGGAAAACAAAAATTCATCCTTGGAATTTTGTGTGAGAAGGGGAGGTCTTACACACTCAGCAGTAGTTTGACCTCCAATAAGAGCTCTTGAGTTTTTTTATGCAAATGATTCCCAAGGTACCCAAAAGGATGATTTCCATGGTGACCAGTCCGTCCTTTTAGGGTTAAAAGGCTGTCTAGTGTGCAGTTCAGTTTCCCTGTCAACCTCACTGGGCTGCCAATGATTTTTACATGAGTGGCACTGTAAGCAACAGTGAGTTCCAGTGTCCTCCGTACCGGCCCCGGCCCTTCAACTGAAGCAGACAGAGTTTCTGATTTCACTGAACTTCCGTCTTCAATGATACGGGACTGATAAGGTAACTTACTACGCCGGTGCCACAGCCAAAATGAGGGTTTGGTTTGGAAATTCAATTTCGGCACTTGAGAACAAAATCCAACCTTCACCACTGGTACCAAAATTTCAATTCCACAAACAAATTGAATCTCCATCAACCCTTTTTTTCGGCACCGTAGGGCCAAATTACACCATTTCAAAATAAATGTCTTTTTTTTGCCAAATAAAAGTAATCTTTTTCTCCATAAATTTTCCAGTTCTCTTTAAAATATGGACGAAGTTGCCAAATTTGGATGAAAAAGTGTATGGATATGATGGAAAAGTGTTTTTAAGTCCAAAAGATGGATGAATGTAGAAATACAATGCTTCACCAAATTTGAAGTGATCACCATATTGGCACTTTCTCAGAAAGTAAAAAAAAAGGGTTGATCTCCATCCTTCATTTGCTTTGTTTGTCACAAATACTACCGTCATTTAGATAGTTTACTCTTTCCTAATGGAAGTGTGGTGAAAATCTTTTGACAAATGAGCTTTGAGGAGTAGTCAATTGGGAGGCTTCAGTTTTGTTCGAAAAAAGTTGACTCCTCAATGGAGCTTCTTGTAATTTACTCTAATTAAATTGGAAAAGAAGCCAATATTTTGATAAATTTTTATTTATCAATTTTCTTGATTTGTGATTACACAAACTCAAACTAAACATGTTAGAAATCTGGTATAGGAAAAGAGAAAATACAACAATGTTACCTTATGGGTTGAAAAATTATAATGTTAAATCATGAAGGTATAAAAATTGTGAAAGCGGTTTGAAGTCTTTCAATCCTCTTTTCATAAGTCAAATTTTGAATTGAAGTCATCAAAAAAGTAGGAGGTTAATGGGCATAATGTGCATATTCCAAGTCAATTTACTTTTAAAAATCTACTTTGAAGTGTTTTTTTCTCAAAGATCTAATGTATTTGAGGTCAATCATTCTAAGAACCCTTAAGACTAGAAAATTAAGACTTTTAATGGACACCCTTGCACAAAATCACTTGAATAGGAAATCAATGATCATTTGTTTTCAAAATTAGATCTTTGATGCTAAAATTAGGCTTCAAAAATAAAAAATAAAAAATATAAACTACTAGAATTAGTAACTTAGCAAGGTTTCATTTCATCTCAAAGTTTTGTTAACATAAAAGGTTGGTGCCTCATGCATCTTACAAATTAACTTTGGAACATTGGGCTAATCACTATAGAAATCATCTTCATTAGGAGAGATTTGAGGGCATTAGAAACCTATGAGTTTTTTTGAGTCCCTGAATTGTGGGAACATACTACATCAACAATCTAATGTGGTCAAGACACTACCACATTAGAAAAATTTAAAATGTTTTAATTTTTAACTAAAAATTTTCTTAATGTTTTTGAAATCAGATTTAGGTTTCTGAACACTTTTACAAATTTTGGGGAATTTTGGGGATTTTTTTTCAAAAATTCAAAATTTTTAGCCAATAGGGTTCATTCACAATTTCCAGATAATAGGGAAGACGCAAGGAACAATCTTGAAATAAGCTTCTCTTGCCCTCAAATCCCTCTAATTAATGTTTTGGTGTAGTGTAAATCAATGACTTAAAAAAAATCAAGATCACTCATTGGAGGTCAAACTACCATGCTAGACCTCCCATTTCCATACAAAATTCCAAAGATGAACATTTCCATTCTTGTCTTACATAGAAGGATTAATTGTCATGCATTTGATTTTTTTGGCAATCATGTTGTTGTTGGGTGATAAACATCTCTCATTCCAAATATAAGTTAAAAGTTTTCAAATTTGATCATTTATAATAATTAACAATGGATTTGAATGGTTGAAGATTATACTCTTATTTTCTTCACTCAAGCTAATTGATGTCTTCAGATAGAACTAGAGTGCCTTATGTCGTTGCCACAACCATGTATTGAGATGTCAAATAAAAGTAATTTTAAAATTTTAAAACCCATAAAAATTTCAAAATTCAATAACTTTCATCCCATAAATTGGAATGACACAAAACAATGCCCATGCACCCCTCCTCACCAAGTGCTTCCTAATGGTACCAAAAACACAATCGCAAAATGCACAACCCAAGAGATCTCACTGTAATAAAGGAAACCCCAAAAAACAATCTTAAAGGTATAGATAATGAATGGACTTCTTTGTCCACATCTTTAGTACTTCACCAAAAGTACCTCTTTCCTTGAAGAAATCATGAGACACAGCAATGATTGTAGATATTTCATATGTATGGATATTGCCTTATATCAATGTAAGAATTGACATACATTCAATCAATTTCAAAAAAGAATGCCACATGTCATCTTGTGAATGGTGTGAAGCAACATGCACCCTTGAGAATGTGATGTGGAAATTCAATTTTTGCCCTGAATGCCAAATCAGATGTAGAAACGAAAAATAGAAAAACTTGTTCAAAAATGTCAAAAACCATAAAATTGAAAACCTTGTTCTAAAATGTCAAAAGAAAACATAAAATTAAAAACCTTGTTCTAAAATGTCAAAAAAAACATAAAATAGAAAAATGATTAAAAAATTAGTTCATCTTCATTGGAGGATGGAAAAATTGGGCTGTTCACTAACACGTGGAGGCCCATGTAAGGACCCGGGACGAATAGCAGATGGAATATCCGAAGGGTACCAAAGGGTATGTACCCGGATATCCATCGAGACATGTCCAACGAGGCTGCAAAATACTCCGTAATACGGAGTACTGTCTTTGAACCCCTGATTTCTGGACGTCATCATACCAAAAGTTTAATCTTTCTTTCGTGTTAATCTAATTACTTTTATTTATACAAATATCAAGTATGGTAATACCATGCAAATTTGTTTATAATTTTCTCAAAGTTCACATGTAGCATTCCCAAGTCCTAGGTAGATAAATAATATTCTATAACTTCAATTAAGATCTTTAGTAGAAAAACAATGTAAATAAAAATACTTTAGAGCTAGACTAATCATTTGTACAAAAGCCACTTTTAAGTTTTTAAAAAAATTGTTTGAAAAAGCAATACCATAACACTACTAGTATTCAACAATAAACCATAGGTGTATTTGAAAGTCATTAAGTTTTGTAATTCATTTTATTATTTTTTTCATATAAGAAATCACCATTCAACAAGTTGACTTATTCTTGTTCATTTACGCTATAATTTAAAAACCGACAATAGCCAATTTTTCTAACTTTGAAAATAAGTTTGTTGAATTCCTAATTATACACAAGGCAAAGTTTGATTTTTAAGTTATATATGTGTGTGCATATATATATATATATATATATATATATATATATATATATATATATATATATATAACACATTTAGTCACTAAAATTTGACATTTTAGCTTAATAATATGTAATTTACTGAAGGTGAACAAATGCTTTATTGCCACCCACCAAAATATAAGGTAGATGTATTTTTATTTCCATCCCTTTAAGAATTCCTCCCTCTTGTACTAGTCTTCATTTCTTTTTTCTTCCTCTTAATGAATCTAATAATTATTTCCTTTTCCTTCTTCTTGTTGATCCAACTGAAGCCCTCTTTTTTATCACCAATAAGTTAGGTACACCCCAAATGGCACCTGACCTTAAAGCGCCCTGTCCAACGTGCATACATTTTCAAAATCAGTCATGTACCCAGACTGTAGATGGCGCTTTCAGAAACACACTTTGACTGTTAATAACTTTTGCATACGGTATCCAAATCCACTGTTCTTTGGTGCGTTGGAACGTGCTTTCACTCACTAACAAGACTGTAAGAAAATCTGAACAACATAATAACAGGAACTAGGCACAGTATGAAAAACTGGCGCTTTTGGGTGTACCTACCTTAATACCCAACATCCCACTTTGCCTAAACTTTAATTTATTTTCAAGTTATATTGTTTTTCTCCCAACTGCAACCAGAAGTAAATTTTGACCCAAGTCATTTTCCCTCCCCTCTGACGGCAGGGATCCCGTTCCAGTGTCAGTCAGTCTGTCAGAGGCAGAGCCACGACTAAGCTTCGAGGACTACTCAAGAGGAGTGCGCCATTGGAATGGACTGACAGAGAAGAGGAAAAGACTGCCTGCCTGCCACCCTGAGGCCCTGGCTCGGATATGCCAACATAATATTCGGCGGAGCCTGGCATTCATTGCTCCAGGGGGGCGGAAAGGACCTCCCTTTGGGTAGCGCCCTCGGTTCCCGGGCGTAGCCTTTTCCGAAGCTCCGAAAGAATATTCCCAGCGGCTCAGGTCAAAGCGGAAGGAGGCGGAACATCCTTTGATCCCAACGAGATCCTCCGGCAACAGAAACTCAACCACCCTCGCCCCTCGGGCTTCGGCTACTCAGTACAGTACTGAGTAGTACTGAAGCTTCCGTTTATAGGAAGTATATATTTAGTGTGGCTGCAGTAATAGTTAAGGTAAGAGGTCCTATAATGGACCATCTAAGGGCTGAAACAGAATTTCAGGGAGGTCAAACCTCTAGAAATATTTTTCAGTAAATTTTCCTTGAAAAAAAAGTAGAATTGACATCTTACCTAAGTTGTTTCATATTTTTTTGAGCTTTTTTGAATTAGTTATCAAATTTTGAAGTTGAAAGAACAGAGGGCTTAGGGCTGTAAAATGGTGCCCTAGCTACAATGTACACTGTCAGTACACTGCTGAAGGCTATGAAAAAGAAACATGTACAACTATTGTACATTTTAGATAGGGTACCATTTTAAAACCCACTCCATTTAAGAGCCTTCTACCTTACTACAGCTGCCCTGCAAGCATTCGAAATGGTCATGTATCTGGGTTTCTTCTGGAGCATAGTCTGGGAAGAAATTTTAGCTTAACCGGTTAAAATCCTACATTTTCTTGCACGAACCGGTTGCTTGGAGAATACTCTCAGCTAGGCCTTAAGAAAAAAAAAATTCCCTCTAAAATGATCGTTTTTTTTCCTAAAATTTTGAACTTCATTTGGAAATTTTGGATTTCAACTGCTAGCACTCCCCGTTCATTATTTTGGAAAGCCTGTTGGAGTGGGTAATGTAGTTTTTTGGTTTTGTTTCATATTTGGGGTTTCTATAAGTTTATTATTCTAGAGTTGTAATATGAGAACAACTCCGTTTCATTCGTCTCAAAAACACAAAATAATAATAATAATAATAATAATAAAGTTATTATGATGATGATGGTGATTATGACGATGATTATGATTATTATTAAAGTAACATAGTACTATTCAATTCATTAGAAAAGTACATTAGGGGGTGTACAACAATTTGATGGCATTAGTTGAAAAACATGTAGTAGCACATGCATTGTGGGGGTCAATAAGCATAGACCATTTAGATCACCATCATGCCTGCTCAGTCAAAGGCACAAGCTAGGTATTTAATCGGGTCGGGTCAAAGTTACCGCCCCATGGGCAAGAAACTCTTTCAAGTTCATACTCTTATTTTTCCCAAATGGGGTGGGACTCCTCTTTCACACCATGAGGATGTAGTGAGCTTCACTTCACATTTGGAAAGTGACTTCTTGCTTCATCCACATGGAGTGGATGGAGGAAATTCATCCCATGTGGAAAATTTAAATTAGAACTAATTTTATAAAATCAGTTCTAATTTAAATTTCCCACATGGGATGAATTTCCTCCATCCATTCTATAAGATGTACCAACAATTGAGATTCTTATATGCAAGGCTCATTATATCCACGTGGATTGGGACACTTCCCTTGCCCCCCATGTGATATAGTGAGCCTTGCTTATAGAAAACTCATATCAATTTGAGAATTCATGAAGTAAACAGAGATGGATCTCAATAGATAAAAAAAACAATTCATTTTGGTTCAAAATTTAAAGAAAAATAAATCATATTCCTTATAATCCTTACTAATAGTGTTTGTCCCTTTTGGAAAATTGCCTACAAAATTTTGCAATAAGACAAATCATTGCCATGTGGCCTCGTCACAGTTGGAGAGCAGTGCAAAGGACTTGATCCTTTGTTTAATTTTGAGTTAGTTGCAAGGATACTCTTAAGAGCATGGCCACCTTTACTTGCCAAAATTTGGCAAGCTCAAATTTTAATTTTAATTTTGAATTGGCCTCAACTTCCTTCTCTCTCATCTTTACTTACCAAATGTAATCCAAATATAGTTGATTGACCATACATCAAGGATGATAAAGGATAAAGCAACTAAACTTTGAATGAATGTTGATTTCAAAGAACATTCCTTGACACACTAGAATTGAGTCTCAAAAAAATATTGTGAAGGCCCTCTTGTATTTTTCATTAATATTTGAAGAGTCTTAGAACCCTATTACATAAGGGTGGTTATAATTTAAGGATACAAGGTAATCACTTGATCAAGTGGAAATTCTTCATTAGTCTTGTAATAATTTAAGATGATTATAAGAATAATATTATTGAGATCTGAACACTCAAGAATAATTCATAGAAAATTGACATTGAAACTTGAAAATTTGCACACATTGTAATTTTCAAACTTGCAACAAAAAATTGCATCCAATAGTTTAATTTGCCTTTGGTAGTTATTTAAAAGTCAAACCACAAAAATTAACTTAAATTTCAAAATCTAAAATTTGGTCTTAAGAGTTTTATGGGTTAAATCATTGAGTTGAATCTATTGCCTATTCTATGTACATTATATTCATGAATTTGGCATATACAATATTAAATTTTAAATAAGTAAATTAGTATAATTAAATGATATTTTGTTCGATACACATCTACATTAGAATCTTCATTTTTTTAAAAGGGTAAAATATAACTCATTGTTTGTGCCACAAGTACCATATAAGAATAAAGTATTTTATTAAAAGAACTACCCTAATAAGACTCTTTATTCAATTTAAAAAAAATTAATATTATTATCTTTTTCCATTCAATATGAAAATACCTTCAATTTGTATTATGGTAAAGATGTAAAAAGTAAAAAACATCCATCATTAAATCTATGAATTTAGATCTTGATATGATAAACATATGTTTTTTTATTAGATTGCCTTTGCATTTCAACTTCTAAACAACATTTTGAGTTTGTTAGAGCCTTGGTTTTAGAATCTTTCTTCTATGGTCATCATAAAACTTGTACAAATGATCAATTGCCAAATAATGATATCTTACTTTGATATAAGTGAATAGTAAATTAGTTAGATTACACTTCAATTGCAAACATTTTGTTTACATACTTTGATTTTAGATAAGACTTTTTACATGATCTCTTGTTAGTTAACCCCTAAATTTTGTAAAAATGAAAAAGTAGTTATAATGCTTTTGGTTTATTGTTGATTGTTGGCTTTGATTTTTTAAACATGGAGTTTATGCAAAATATAAAAAATTGTATTATGTTTATTTTGCAAAGTTAATTTCTGGAGGTGATTTTTTGAAGTACAAAAGACATGATTTTTCACTTGAACTACTTCCAATCTATTACTTATAATTTTTTGTAAAATGTAATTCTTAGTAATCTATGTTATGAAGATACTATTCAATTAGTGCAATTTCTTTTTTTGCAAATAGATCAATAAAGCCATCTTTTAGAGTCTACGGAAGGCACTTTGTATTACATCCATCTTCAAAAGAATGAACTCGAGAGCACTCATGTATTATAATATTAGGAAGAAGATTGAAATTCTTGACTTTTTTTATAAAATATGTTTGTGTTTATTAAAAAAAGATTAAAAAAAGTATACCAATCAAAGTCTGTTGGAGACAAATGACACAATTAACTCTTAACCTCAAACGTTTATATAGAGAGCAACCTACAGAGTACCAAAAAACATCTCAGAGCAAGGACAAGTATCTTAGTATTAGCAAATGCAATTTAGATGTAACATTTGACAAAGCTCTTGTAAGGACTCAAAAACAATAAGAGAAATATGTGCAAGCAAAGGCTTGTATTCCCCTTCTAATTTTTAACTAAGCACCTAGCCCATCAAATCCCCTACCTTTCATTGAGTTCATCAAGCTCCATCCAACCTTGATCTAGCCCTAAATAACTCATTGAGGCTCCTAAGCATTATATAAAATTCTTTAGAATCTTAAATATTTGATTTGATAGTAGAAGAGATTTGAAGGCAAATAAAGGCCATCTTAAAGTTGTTCCTTTGGCTATTTTTTGTATTGTCTAGAAACTACGAAGTAATCTATACTACCAAAAAATTTGAATTTTTGAAGGAAAAAAAATTCCAATTTTTTTTGAAAAGCACAAAAAATTTATGATTTTTTCAAAAAATAAATAAAAACTTGATGTGGCACTCTTGTGACCATGTCAAAGTGTTGATATGGTGAATTTCCATAATTTAGGAATTCAAGATAACTTGTGGTCTTCTAATGCCCTTAAGTCCTTTCCAATGATAGTTGGATTTTTGATTCAAAGGCTAGGGCTTAGAAAACCAAAGAGATATGCTCCAATTTATAACATGCATATTGTCACTACTTAGAATGTTGTTGAAACACCATGAAGATGTGAATTCCTCCATGATAAATATTTGATAAGTTGTGCTTTATGAGTCAAAAATCTTGAAGACTATATTATATATGCCTATCCATCTCTATGGATATTATGTCTTGCAATACAAGTGCACAACTTTGAAAGGATCAACTAGATGTGAGCATGAATGATATTCAAGAATTGTAATGATAACTTTCTATTTGTCATTTACATAATTCTCTTCAAAAAATTTAGACATTTACTTATACTTCTTCCATCCCCATTGACCTTTTTTTCCCTTTAATTTTACTTTAATAAGCTTCATGCTATAGTTTGCAAATGCCTCAAGAACTAAAAGTTAGTCAAGATGGTAGGAATGCACTGCTCAAAATGGATTGAAATAATATTATATTCAACAAAAAATCCCAAATATTTTATCCAATTGAAAAATCATTTTGGAATTGAGGGAATAAAATAAACTTGCCTATTATAGGCAAAATGACTAATTTGCCTTGTTGACATTATTGAATTTAAAAAAATAAAGAAAAATGTGAAAAATAGAGAGAGCAATTGAAATTTTATTTTTTAGACAATCTATATTTTTTTTTATGAATTTTTGAAGTGTGTTGCACAATTGCCCCTAAAAAGTTTCTAAACTACCCCCCAAACCACCAAAAGGTGAATCCATAGTCATTATCTTACCTCCTAAAGTAGTCACAATATTTCCCAACATAGCATGACATGAAGAAATAAAAAAGTTACTTCTTGTGATGAATTGATACTAGCAAGGTAAAAGTTTTTATAATAGTCACTAATAACTCCTTCACCATAATCCAAGGCATTCATTGTCACGACTAATTCAACCTAATTAGCCCAAATCTCAATTTATTGCAAATTTTTTGTCATAGGTAGATGTAAGATTGTAATCAATTTTTTTCTCCATTTCTCATCGATTTTCAAAGTGGTAATATTAAATGTTGTGGTGAAGCTCCTAATTTCAACATTCATCTGCATGGATAGAAAATAACAAATTAACACATATCACATATTCAAGATTCTATTTTCATCCAAAATTTGGTGATTTCATCCAATTTTTTAATAAAAAATTTGAAGCTATTTTGGGATTTCATCCAAAATTTAACTAATTATTTTTCTATAGGCTTCGTGCAAAGAATGATATTTTGGTGCAAAATGATGACAAATTTCCAAACCCCCTCCACTAATTGTAAGGTAGTCTGTTCTAAAAGCGATTATGTTCTAAAAGCAATTATGTTCTAAATGCGACTTCTATCTAGGAATGACTCACATGTTTGAAATATGTACTACTATCCATCATGAGTTAGGTAGGCTTAAGTGGTCGCTTTTAAAGCATACAACCATAATGGATCATTCCAACATCTCTACAGTAGGTAATTTATCTAAGGTGGGTTCACCCAAAACTAGGGGTGGACACTTCCCGTTTTTTAATAACCTACGTGCGGCGGAAGATAGGGTACATTTAAATAATCTTGGGTAAAATTTATAAGAAATTTATATATAAAATAGGGGTCATTAAAAAGGCAAAGTATTTTTAAAATAAAATAGGGATGATAATATGGCTGATTTTTCCGCTTTATGGTAAAATAGGGGCTCTTTTAATGTTGCCAAGTAATGATTACAAGTAATTGATAGCCCCCCTAAAAATACCCCACTGCCGCACATGGGTCCCCCAAATACACAAGAAGTGTCCTCCTCGGGACCCAAAAGTGTCACTTATTCATACTATGCCTAGTTCTTGCTATCATATTGTTCAGATTTTTATACAATCTTGTTGGCAATTGAAAGCATGTTCCAATGCACCAAAGAACAGAGGATTTGGGTACCGTATGCAAAAGTTATTAACAATCAAAGCCTGTTTCTGAAAGCGCCATCTACAGTTTGGGCACATGACTAATTTTGGAAATGTTTGCACATTGTAGATGGCACTTTAAGGTCAGGTGCCATTTTGGGTGTACCTACCTTATCATAAGTTGGTTAACTTTGTGGAAAGTGTTGGATCACTCTCCTTTGCTGCAAAACCTCATACTACAATTTTATTTACATTCATTACTCAATACTCATTATCATTATCATCATCATCATTATTATTAAAAATCACATTTTTTTAACATTCATCACTCATTATTTATATTTATTATTATTATTATTAAAAATCCCATTTTTTTGAAGAGCCTTGAGTTGGGCTCCTCCATGGCCATTTTGGCTGTCCTTTCCTCTCGAAACCCAAGTCCAGTACCAGTGAGCCAATGTGGATTGGTGGTCCAAAAGACCAGCCCACCAACAGCAGCAACTAATTATCAGTTTCTCACCCTCTTTTGGGGAAGAAGCCCAAGTCCCAGGAGCACCAAAGCATATGTGCCGAATCTCTCCCCCCCGGCTCACGTCATCCCCACCTTTTTCACCAGACAAGGCCCTTCTTTTTCCAAACCACCCGAGGCATATTCCTGTATATCCCCTCCCCCCTCATTTATCCCACCAGCACAATCCAAAATCCACTCCTCATGCAAAGTAGTACAGTACAGGGATTTAAAAATAATACAACATGTTTTTTTAACCCCAAGTACTGTAATTGTAGGGATGGTTCGTCATTTCGGTACTTCATTTAAACCCTAAGAAAAATGAGACCTATCATGAAGGCAGGTAAGGTAGGTACACCCCAAAGCGCCAGTTCTTCATACTGTGCCTAGTTCCTGTTATTATGTTGTTCAGATTTTTTTACAGTCTTGTTGGTGAGTGAAAGCATGTTCCAACGCACCAAAGAATGGTGGATTTGGATATTGTATGCAAAAGTTATTAACAGTCAAAGTGTGTTTCTGAAAGCACCATCTACAGTCTGGGTACATGACTGATTTTGAAAATGTATGCATGTTGTACAGGGCGCTTTAAGGTCAGGTGCCATTTTGGGTGTACCTACCTTAGTTAGCGAGAATGGATTTCATTTTTGAACCAACACATGCATTCTTCATTTCTGTAGTAACCTTGGAAATCACCCATTTGGTCACTCAAAGACCTTGTTTGGAGGTAACAAGAGAAAGACACACGAAGACCCCTATTACGACTCAAGGTAGTCAATATGAAAATGTTCAAATTAGAATTAATCATAAAGTGGGTGGAATGCTGGACTGAGAGCTTGAATTTGGGAAAAATATAGGATCAAACTCCTTGGAGCACCAAAACTGAGGTCCAAAGGAGTTTGGTGTTGTGTTTCTTTTCTACTATTCTCAGTTATACCTCCCTTTGACACCTTATTTCAAACCCGGGTTTCCTTTACGATTAACTTTATTATGTGATAAAGAAATAGGTGCATTCTTCATTTCTACAGTTTCCTTGAAAGTCCTTGATTTGGACACTTTGTGGTGTCAGCGTCCTAATTGGGCTCTTACTCACATTACGGTACTGTAGTGTTCAGTGCTTTGAAAAGTAAAAAGTGAAGGCGTTTACTAAAAAGTAAAAGTTGAACCTTCGAACAGTGACTGACTGACGGGCTGCGGGTATTTTTTTTACCATGGTCTGTCGGTCCAGCGTGTAAATATAAGCCTCCAGGAGTCCAGGACCTCTTTGTCTTTTCCCGCAGTCCCCGAAACTCTGCTCTTCTTCAGCCTCTTCGAACGAGCCTTCTGAAGTTTTCAAGCCATTTTGCGAAAGCTTTGTTGATTTCCAGTCTAGCTTTGAGCATTGAATTTGTTGCGGGGTATTCAAGTTCGCTTGCCTTCAGAGGTTGTCTTAAGGCCGTGATCTCTCTCTTCATCATTGCGACTGGAAACGCGGTTTCGAGGTGGAGGGAGTTTCTTTTTGAAGCGAGTCCATTAGGAGCGTTTCGGTGCTTGTGGAGTGGACAGATTTGAAAGGGAGATCGGAGTGAAATTGGTGTTTCGGTTCTGGCATGTGCGAAGGTGATCTAGGCTGTGGAGTTTGAGATTGAGGATTTGAGGGAGCCATTGGTTTCTCCTGGAGGTGCTGATGGATGCTATCGTTTATTCCTTGGCGAGGCAGGGAGGTTGCGCAAGGAAGACTCTGTGTTTTGTGTGAAAACGCTCTCTCTTTATTGTTTATTCTCTGTGCGGTTCGTGTTGAAGTATGTTGGGACAAACAACGAGCTTCGAGTTTAACGGGAGAACGCAGTGTACTCTGAGAATGCAAGTGAAATCGCATTCGTAGCTTGCGCATTGGAAATTCTACGCTGCGAGTTCACACCTCGCTTACCTCTTGCGGTTGGTGTTGCTCTGCCGTGTGCGCGACTGTGCTTTTCTGGTGCACGGCGTTGGAGGACTTCGTTCTCTGTTTCTGAGTTCGTGTACGAGGAGGTCGTCTTGCTCCTCGAGGGCTGTGTGAGCGTTAAGTGCCACAGCCGGCAAGATGAAGTTCGGGAAGAGGCTTCAGAGCCAGATAGAGGAAACGATGCCCGAATGGAGGCCACATTTCATATCGTACAAAAAACTCAAGAAGAGCTTGAAGAATATGCAAGCTCCGGTCTGTTTCTCCGATGGCGCTTTCGCGCAAGTGACGAGAGCTTCCGTCGATCAAAATGCGACTTCAGTAGTCGATGCCGTTGACAAAGAATTGCGACGAGCATGTGAGGCAGGCGGTCGGGCTTCGGTGCAAGAAGCTTTGCTCTCCAAAGTGTCCGGAGACGGTGTTACACTAACCGGAAATTGCTCGGCTGCGGTACGAAAACCCGATGGTCCATTATTAACGGCTGTGTCAAGTGTAGAGCAGGCTGGAGTCCCTTTTGCCAATGGTGGAACGGAAGTGGAAAGCGAGGATGAGAGAAGACCTAAACGAGCGAAACGCGAGGATGGAAATACTTCTTTAGAGGCGGACTTCGTGAGCCTCCTGAACAAGGAGTTGAACAAGTTGAACGTTTTCTTTATTGAGAAAGAAGAGGAGTATGTCATTCGCCTTCAGGTATTGTGACGCTGTTCCGAAGATACTCTTCCTCGTACTTCGCAACGTTCCTGTTGTAATGTATGTATTTTCATTATGTGGTTATCACTTTTCGTCTCCTACTTCTGAGTGTTCCTGCTTAGTACTTGCAGACATGTGTATGTTGCTATCTCTGGCTTGCCTTGTTCACGGTGCTTGTTACTATCCTGTGTAGGAACTGAAATACAGAATCGAGAGGGTGAAGAAAGAACAAGCAGCCCATGACGGACGTGCCTGCGAAAGCGAAGTCAATGAGGAGCTGCTGAAGATTTTGAGAGATATCGTGACTTTCCATGGCGAGATGGTACTGTTAGAAAACTACAGTTCCCTGAATTACACAGGTAAATCGATTGACGTGAACGTTCTCTGTTCGAACATTGTGGATTTCAAGATTTCACATCCTTGGAAGTTAGGAAACAGTCGTTAGGAAATATTTGAAAGTCCTTTTACCTTCGTGGAGACAGGATGAAATGTAGTCAGATTTATTGACAAGTCAAAAAAGTTTCTCTAGTTTGCGAGAAGGGATGCCATGATTCTAGCCCTCTATTTCACTCCTTTGTCCCTGTCAACGTCTTCGACTTATCGATGCGCTCGATATGACTCAATGCATCTTCTCTCCGCAGGGCTTGTAAAGATTTTGAAGAAGCATGACAAAGTGACGGGCACGGTACTGAGGCTACCGTTTATTCAGAGTGTATTGCTCCAGCCCTTTTTCACAACAGAGCTTCTCTCGAAACTGGTGCGCGAGTGTGAGAACAACTTGCACTCATTGTTCCCAGTTTCTCCATTAGAGTCTATTTGTAGTCAATTGGAGCAGGAAACTAGTGCACTAGCCTTTTCTGCAGGCAACAGCAATGGCCAAGGCCTCCCTTTCACCCCTGGAGAAGCCGTTGAGACGATCTACCGGAGCACAGTTGTGGCATTAAGAACGATGAAGGAGATTCGACAGAGCTCAACGCGAAGTATCTTCTCCCTACCACCATTGAGCTGCATAGACAACGACGGGAGGTTTGGGGTTGTGATCGACGAGAGGAAGATCACCCCAGTTGCCGTGGCCCTGTAGAGGACCGCACATACAGTCAAATTTTGAGGGCAAGAAACTCTGTCTGAAAGCTTTATGTCTGACATTTTATGGGGATGTATGTGGAAGCTTGTAACTAGTTTCTCAGACTGTAAAGATCTTGAATGTGAAAATATTCTAACATTTGCCAAATCTTCGCTCCCTTAGACTAATAGCTATCTTGATACAATCCCGCAACCTTGACAAAGGATTTGCGTTTTGGGTAGCATAGATCAATCACGTTTCTGTGCCCAGTTCTTTTGGTCGGCTGTTTGAATCGGTTGGCCAGAACAGAGAGCAGTGTTTACCCTGAAGCAGTCTTTGACATCAGAACATAATTCTTTTCACTCATCTGCATCATTCTGGGTAATGAGCTTGAATCCCTCGTCTTATTATTCTGCCCATCTTCGTGGATTTATTTCTCTCTAATTGTTTCCGAAGTTCTTCTGTAAGCTTTGCTTGTTGAGTTAGTTGGGAGACTTGTGCTGAAAACTTGTCTGCTATGCATTCTTGCCATGAAATTTTGTTATGACCGTTTGAAGAATGTTTATGTTAGTTTCTCATGTCTCAGAATTTGAGGAGAACTGAGACCCAATTGAAGCACGAATATGCCATGTTAGATAGATTGATACTATAAACTGTTTATCTACTGAAAATAGTGACAGAATTGATATGTGAATTAGATTTGTGAGAATCATTGAAAAGTGGACCTATACCGTTAAATGTCTTTAATACCACTTTCTGGTAAGAGATCTTTAGGTTGACGTGCATTGAATTCTGTGGACCTTTTAATGTGCTTAATTTCTATATATACACAAATCTCTCTCTCTCTATATATATATTCTAAGATCACTTCTAAAGATTTTTTTCCCCTTGTGGACATACTTTTCAACATGTTGTAGATGTCTTGAATCTTTAAAAATACTCATAGAATTATATATTATTAAAATATTGTTTGAGATATTTCAATGATTACTTTTTATATTAAAATATATACTAATATATTAAAAAAACATTTCCTATATCTTATTCAATTGCATCTATAATTATTTTTCCTAAAATAAGAGTTTTTGACCTCCTAACATGTACTTAGAAATACTATAGTTGTATTAGACCTAAAGGTGAAGATTAAGGTCCGCAAAAGAATATTCCTAAATGAAGTGCGTGAATATTTGGGATATTATTCAAAAATGATTAAATTGTATAAAAAATGAAGAAACATTTCTATTTTAAGCAAATGCTATATCACATTTGCAACTTTAATTAATAATTTTGCATAGTATGCAAACTCAAACTGTTGGGTTGTATTCATGATACTTAATTTTTGGTAATTATAGTTTATGATTCTATCAACTTTAAATTAAATTGAATAAGAAGGCATTTATAATGTATTGAGTTTTGTGGGCAATTTGATGCCTATGTATGAAAGAAAATTTATAAAAAAAGAAATTAGTTCCACAAGATTTAGTAATTTTAGAAAAAGTTTTAAGTCGAACAAGGTGTTTAATGAAAGAAAACCTAAAACCCTAGTAGCTTTAATATGAATTAGTGTGCCTTTTACTGATGCTACAATCAGAACTAAAATAAAAGTAATTTTTTAATTTTTGAGAACCATAAAAACTTGAAATTCAATAACTTTTACATTGTAGGTCAAAATGTTACAAAAATCAATTGAAGGCCCAGATCTGTGCTCCCCAGCTACATGCAGCTTCTCACATTTGGAGTAGATTTGATAGGATTTGGCTTAAGTTTCCCATTTTGGCTTCTAGGGTGGATTTTTCTATTATTTGGAATGAGAAGGGCCCCCCTCCTTGCTCTTTCTGCTAGTTTTTCTTCGCTCTTTCTCTTCTTGTGCCAGTCTTGGTGGCTTGGCTATTTGTTCTGTTTTTTTTTTAATGCAATGGCTTGCCCATTTGTTCAAAAAAAAAATGTTACAAAACCAAGCCCATGCACCCCTCCTTGCCAAGAGCTTTCCAATGGTACCAAGCACACAACTGGGGGACGCACAGACCGGGAGATCTCAATGTGACAAACAAACAAAACAAACTACCTGTCTTAAGGTATAGATTTGAAAAGTCAACTATGATAGCAAAAATGTTCTATGTAAAATATCATTATGTGTTTTTGATTTTATTTAATTTTAGAAGAAAGTGATCACAAAAAAGCACTTTCCCTATTATTAATGCCATCGTTGTCCACAAATCATATCTCCTTGTAACTTTAGTCTCATTGATAATACTTCCATGGTAACTACACACAAACAAGTAATTGAACATTGTTCCTATTAATAAATTGCTTTATTTATAATTGGATGGTGCTCAATTTGAAATGTTAAGTTGGATTTTGAAATCCAAAGAACATTCTAAATCCTCTTAAGCATTTTTTGAACACCATGCGAATAAACAATGAGCATTTCAAAGTGTTGAAAAAACTGTACCCAAAAGCGACCCTAGACTCTCATGAATAGAGGTTGTACAATTTAGAAATTTCTCTACAGGAATTTCCAAAACCCAGGTGCTACCTACACAGCGTAACTTAGAATCCATACACATGACCTGAAAACCGCACAGCCACAAAGAGATAAATTATTTCTCCTTCAGCATACTCTAGAGAGATACTGTCACCTGATTCATATTTATGTATGATAAAATGCACCTCTGAGCGTGAGATGAAGTTCATAATTCCGTTATTCACGGAGTGCTGCTTCCCTATAGTTGACAGGTCTAACTACTCTATATTCATTAGTTGCACGACAGCGGTAGAGCTGGAGTTCTTGTGACATCAATGGGGGCGTGGTTCTTCTGCCTTGGGCAGGTCAGGCAGTCGTTACCTTGCAGCAGGATCATTGCTGTCATTCTCGCAGCCGTCTAATTGGAAGAGCAGAATGAGCCGATGCGCCAGAAACAAGCACTCAAATCAGCCTGCGAGGATGCCAAGAAATGCATTTTCGTCAAATTGCTGTCTCTGGAAATATACTGTAGATCATCTATCATCAATGGCAAGGTCAGATCAAACAGGTCTTGAAGGCTATATGGACATACCGAAACCGGGGTCGACTTTTCTTTTTCTGCCCTCAAAATAGTGAAGTGCATCGAGTCATTTGGGAACAACTCAAGGCGCTTCCAACAAAGAGGAGCCACAGGTCTCCCAAAGGTCCTGCAAATGAATAAAGCCCTGCTGCAGAGTTGCAGCCATATCGATACCCACCGCAAGGATTCTGGTTTTTGCTTTGTCTTCCCCGAGCGAAAAAGAACGGGAGTGGAATTAAGTGTAAGGAAGTTGAGACTGGGAGAATATAAATGGGTTCTGATGGGTTACTATGTTACACTAATTACTAAAGAATATCTGTACATCGCATGCAATTTCGATTCAGAAGTTTTTCCACAAGGCTCCCAACTTCAGGGACACGCCGTCTGGTCACCGAATTCCATAAATGTGTTCCGTAAGACTCATCCAGAATCACTGAGAGCATCTTTTCCTGCTCAGCCCCCTGGCGGCTGCTTTTTGGTGCTGAGAAATACCTACAACAGTAAAAACGACGATGAGGTGCATATCATTTAATGAGATGCAAGTTGTCAATGATCTGTGATAAGCCTTCGAAGATACTTGATGATCAAGTGAATGTTGTTCAGATCATTTATTTTAGATGATATTCGCACCAAGGGAAACAACAAGTGAACAAACTAAGACCAGTTGGACGGACCACAAATGTTCATCCTACCCGCGAAGATAGATAAGTAGGAGCAGTACCTTAAAATATTATGCCGGCTGAGTGGGAAGAACGCAATTGGTTCGAAGATCTGCAGATGTTCTGACTCCTCCAACCACTCTTTCCCACCCTTCCTTGTGGCATTTGCAGCTACACGATTCAGTAAATCAGCGCCATTCCACCCTAGTGACGTCTCATCGTACGTTGCAACGAATTCTTCAATGCATGCCTTCAAAAAAGGACTGCAATATACACGACAATTTGTGCTTCGTCACACATGAAGAAAGAAGACGGCCAAGGAGACTGATGTCTCACCAACAACTAAAGGACACAAGAAGATTATCGAAACTTTAATACTCAAGTAATCAGAATAATTCCATAGTACACCAAAACGATTCTATTTAACTCACCTGGATTTGTCGAAGGACATAAATGCTCCATTCAAGACCCACTCGCCACTCTCAGAAACTGTTGAACCGAGAACGTTGTGGAGTTTGGGTAGGGGTCTGACCAAGATCACATCCATGTCAAGCCAAACTCCTCCATACCTGGAACGAGCAAAGTGTGTCTGGTCAAGCAGCAAGTTCCTTCTCAGCACTCAATGAAAAAATCGTAATTATTTGCAAACCTGCACGTGATGTTAGCTGTCTAGTAAACGATGCCGGCCCAGAGTTGTATACACCAGATCATTATCTAAGGCAAGCTCAATATGAAGGGTGCTACCACAGAATTGTGGCAAAAAATGAGCACAGTACCATAGTAATTCAATCAGAGTGAAGGAATTACTTGTGTAGTGCCGCAATACGCAGCAGCTCTGTGTAATGAATGTAAAATAAGTTCATGCTCCGCCATTCATACCAGACGTATGCAAAGTCAATAGCTGGAGTCTGCCCAAGAAGTTCTTCCAGATTTGGTCTCGCCACTGCAATCTTGTACCTACATGAACTTGACAAAATTAGCTGAGACTAGAAGCCTAAATACGAGGAGTTCATAAACTAGATCTCGGAGATGTCTTGGTTTTCAATAAGATGCAGATTCAATCACCACCAGAGTCTCAAATATCAAGCATTGTCTTTGACGAAATCCTCAAGATGAGGTATTATCACGTCAAGATCACACATTAAAAAAGGAAACAGTGTGCACTCCGGCATCCATGACGCAGAGAAATGAGATGACTGATATGTATGAAATTCTAAATTCCAGTCTACTCTCATCTCATACATCATGGCATACTGTGAAGGTCTAGAGGCAGCAAACTCAAAAAGCACTAGCGCGATAGCATAAAGCGCAGAATAGTACACCTTGCTGGCACCACAGCTTTGTAATGAAAATGTAATCTTAACAGAAGATAGAAACTCGCTCACCCGTCCTTAACCCAGCTTTCAAAAAACTGGAAGTCGATGGTTTCTGTGAACACCACAATACATGCCTGAGGGTGAAAATGGAGTATGCTTTCGATAGTACGCTGGTGGCGAGGTGTATATGCCCAGGGGGCAGTAGTCCACGCCATAAAGATTCGCAAGGAACAGCTCCCTTGTTTGAAGAATGCAGACAGAAACTTTGAGAATTTAAGATTTGAACTTATCGTTGGATAAAAACCCCATTGGATCGTGTTATCATGATCATCGTCTTCTTTCTCTTCCACAGCAGAATCTTCTTCGTTGGTTTTCTTTGATTTCACTTCTTCCTCGATCCCATTCTCTTCCATAGTTGAATCGCCTTCATTGGATCCATTCGATTCCAATTTTCCCTCAACCTTATCTTGGATAATTTCAACATTGTTTAAGTCCCCGATCAGCTGCTTATCTGACTGCATCACATCCGCACTTGTCAAGTGATTCTCTGATGGGGATTCCTCAACATTCACTCTAGATTTTTCACCATGGTCAAATTGCTTACTCAGAGATGCTTTCTCCCCCATAGCCAGAGCATTCGTAGGGTTCACATTGCGGACATCAGCTAATTCTTGAGCTGCCCTAGATGACAGCATAATATCTACGGTGTTCTCTTTGACATTCGGTAAGCTCAACAAATCCACAGTATCAGCCTCTCTCTTCTGATTATCCCCAGGATTGTTAACACTGATCTTCATATTGTCAGAGAACTCTCTGAATTCTCGAAGAGGAGGTATACCAATTTCAACACTTTTCACCAGACTTTCTTTCTCTGCACTATTCTTCACATACGAGAAAGAGGGTTCAGGATTCGTTTCTCCAAAATTCAGTCTAGCAGCGTCACCTGCTTGCTCGTTGGATCCTTGTCTGACACCCATAGAATTTTCCCTCCAAAAAACACCATTTCTCTTCTTCATTTCTTGCTCTATAGCAGCCCGAATAGATCCTCTAGCAGCTTCATAGGTCCGCTTGATTGTGTCGCCAGTCAGACTTCTGTTTTCTGAGCCCAACTGACCAGCATCAGAACCAACGATCTTATCAAAGCGTTCCTGTTCTTCGTCTTCCCTCTCTTTATGTAGCTCATCCTTAACACTGTCTCCCCTGAAACCGAACTTCCGAGACTCTTTCTTTCCATCTTGTACATGACCGCGGGTATCGTCTTCATTCACCAAAAACCGTCCTTCCGCTTGCTTTCCAGCACGGCTTTGACCGACCATATGATACTTTCTGTGTCGTTCGACGCCTCGTAATTCACTCAACTCCTGCATGAACTTAGGCCCTCCATCGTCTTCGAAGTAGTGTTTGATGGTATCCACCGCCACTTGATGGTTGTCAAATCTGTCCATGTCCTCCAATAGCTGCCCTTGATGTTTGTATGCATCATCTGTCACCTCATCCGAGTCGAATTTGTCCATGTCATCCAGTTTCTGTCCTTGAAACATTCGAGCTCTGTAGGGCCGTACCTCGTTGAGTTCCTCTTCTGCACTACCTGACACAAACTCTTCCACGTCTTGATTATTGAGGTTTATTTTTCGTCCATCAAGGTCTGACAAGTACTGCACTTCCTTTCCTTTAGATCCACCTTCACCTTCCTCGAACCATCGACTTCCACCACCCCTATTGTCTGCACTCCGTGTTTTCCATTCCCTCGAAAGATGGAATGTTTCAGCCAGTTTTTTCCTATTGGCATCCTTCGCCTCTTTGTATTTCTCTTGGCGGGAAAGAGGAATCCGGGATTCGGGCTTATGACGAACGACTCGCAATTTTTCAGCTCCACTTGCTCCTTTCCTCACATGCTTAGCGTCTGAAACAATCAAACAACAATCAGAATTCATCAGAATTCTTGCACGCCATGGAGAGCGCTTTAGGGGTAGGATGTCTGATTGTCTTACAAAGAGAAGTAGTTTCTGGAGACTCCTGACTCTATTTTGATTATCAATAATAACTGATGATCAAACCTACCCGCATGATCCTGACCTAATTAGCCAATTTCCATAACACTTCTCGACGTAACATGTGCATATTACACAATGCCAAGGGAAAGAATTCTGCTTGATTAAGCCGACAGACCGGAAGTGACAGACTAGGCAACATTGGCGAGGCAATAACAAAGAGCTATCCTTGAAACAAGCATCCAGAGTTTACCTTGAGCTGGGTAAGCGGAACTTCTGCCGAATAATAATTGCACAATAGTAACTGAAACGACTAGGAGAAGAGCGAGCGCCAACAAGTACATGTACATGCACATTTCGCGCTCCTTTTTCTTAATTGATGTGGTCGAACGCGTCAGACGCGGCCGCGCCTTAGCCGTGAACAAAGGCATGATTGCACTCCTATGCCCTTCGTCCTGGGCTCCACAATCACCAAAATTCTAACACAACTTTTGCTTGCTACTCCAAAATTGCCAGAGATTTGTCCCCCTTGGCCATTTCATCAACATGCGTATCCTTTTTGTCATGCTTTCGAAACTTTCTACTACCTCTCGCAGGTGACGGAATTTCCCGCACTAAATTCTAATGATCCTAAACTGGTAACACACCGTCGTGTACCGCATTGTGTATACACAGAGTAAAGTTCTATCGTTCTCCGTGAAGCACAGATCGAACATAGCTGAATGATTATCTTGCTTCTCATTAATTCCCTTTGCATTTTCAAGCTCAGAGGAACACTGACCTAGCAACTCTTCCCATTCTCTCTCCATCCACGAATCTCTGCACCCTTCTGCATTCTCTCCCAGCCCTAGCTCTTCATTCCCTCCAAAAACTCTGAATCGCACTGAAAAACACAACGAAAAACACGGGATTATCAAAGAACAATGCAAAGGCATTCGCTACACACTCCAGACACGCGACAACGCGACAACAAAACTCGAAGAAAGAACAACGAGTACAGAGCTGCCCAAAAGACAAGTTGGTCCGGACGTGGAGGAGCAACATTTACAATGAAAAGTGAATGGTCGTGAAATTCGTAAACTTACGATCTGAGCACTCGTGCCACGATAATCGCCATAGCCAGCGGAAAGAAGAAGAATCTGGCAAGTGGACGAGCGACAGATGGTAAACTCGCCTTCTTCCATTTTGCATCTCTTCTGTCACTAAAATTTCTCCGTAGGCTATAAATAAAAATCTCAAGCTCGTTCGCCTTGCTCCCGCTAGAATCTTCGGCATCTCTACTTAATAGCATACGCCTTGGCGCCGCTTCTTCCCGAATCGTAGTTGTCTTCGTCATCCTCGTCGTCTTCCGCCATAGCCGCGGCGTCGTTGCGATCTGCTTGTCGAGCGGGTCGCGGGAAATTCGAAATTTCTCCAAAATGGGTCGCATTCTCCAGTAGGTTCCCTCTTAAACTGGAATATTCTAAAATTCTGGAATCTTGAGTTCTTTACTTTCATCCATATGAAGAGTGTTTTGATGATGAACTCAAGGCAATCACTAGAGATCAGTGATCTCAGAATGGGTTCAAGGTTTTTAGCCAAATGTTCATTTTAGAAGATTTTCTTTGAATTTACACCGAAGGCCTGAAGAAATTAAGTAGCAATCAAGCAAAATTTAGCCAGTTCTAGGATCACTGCTGGTAAGCCCTAAACTCCATCAACACATAAAACCACAAACCCTAGTTAATTTCACGAATTCAATCCAGCACTAATCTCCCCGAAAAGTAATCTGTATAAGCAAGATGAAAACACGAATGCAATAACAAAATAAGAAAAAAACGAAAAAGATTCTAGATGATTGATTTTCAAGCTTTAGATCCTACCTCTCAGTGCGCAACTCCAAACAATCGTAAAATCAAAACCAAATCAAAATAAAGCTACAACATTATTCAGAATTCAAATTTATAGAGGTGAACTACTACGACGATAAAGTTGCACAAGATCAATTCATATGGGCATAAGTAACTCAAAACCAATGCCCGTACACAACCATAAAACCCTAATCAATTCTTAATTCAATCCAATACCAATCTCCTTGAAAACCTAATCCACATAAACCACCAACATCCAAACCTGACACGTATGCAACACCTCCAATAGGTCACGAAAGATAACCCTACAAGCCAGATGACTAACTCTTAAGCTCTGCATCTAAACCTCCCAATCCATCGAAAGTAAAAAAAATATAAATCGGAAACATCTATGAAAAATGAGAATGTATGGAGTAAAAAACAGGAGTGAATAGGAGACCTTCACCATGAAGATGGTGCAACACCCTTTTTGCATCTTGTGGAGAATGAGAATGCAAAATGGAGGATGAGATTTGTCTAAACAAATTACGATGCTTTCAACGTGAATCATCCCTCTAGTATTAGTAGCTGCACCTCTTTCAATCTTGGGTGCTCAATTGTTACAATCTGCAAACCCTAAGTAAACCCCAAGTCTTCTGGATTTTAGAAAATGAATAGGAATTTCAATGCTTTCAATGGAGGAACGAAAGAAAAAAATTCCATAGAAAAATGAGACCAGCAGCAAGAGTAAACAGCCAACTTGAATCCACCTGTGTCAATAGCTTTACCTCCACTAGAAGAAAACCATGTTGGCACCCCCCAAATCACGTTGGATCGGTGCTGTTGAGTTTCTAGTTTCAAACACAAAATTTTGGTGTTCTAACGTAAAATTTTGTGTTTGCCGGAACAATGCAAAATTTGGAACGCCAGAACAATGCAAAATTTTGTGTTTGAAACTGGAAACTCAACAGCACCGATCCAATATGATTTGGAGGATTCCAACACAGTTTTCTTCTAGTGCTCTTTCAATCCTATATGCTCAATTGCTACAAAACTCAGAACCCTAAGCTCCAAATCTTTAGATTTTAGGAAATGAGTAAGAATTCTAATGGTTTTCAATGAAGAAACTATAAACAAGACATTCTACAGAAGAATGGCAACGACAATAGAGTAATGCAACGCGGTGTCGGATTGAGAGGAGTACGTTTAGGAATCACACGGGGGCTTTGGCTACAAGATGTTGAGTATCAACAAGATTGTCTTGAAACTCAAATCTTCGCTTGAATCTTTACTTGGTCTTCAATTTGTCTATCATGTGTAGGTTCTAAAGGGCCAAAGGTAAGGGTGTGTGATAAGAAATAAGTCCTCGGATGGGTAAAACAGAATGGCCAAACCACGAGCTGAGCCGTCCGAAAGATTGGTTATTAAACTTTCAAACTCTCGGTGATCAATTTTAAGAAATAAGTTTCACCTTGAGAACAAGCAAGTCTCGACCATGCGGACCATTAACCTCACTTCGTCGCCCACAACACAAAATGAGGCTAGCATTGGTTTTACCCAAGCCGCCTACAACAACAAAGATTACAAAACCACAAGCCACACACATAAATACACAAATTTTCAAAATCCTTCAACCGCAACTCCAATTCCCAAGCTGAACTTTGGGAGAATGTCACTGTTGCTTCATAGATCCAAATGAACTAAGTGATAGTTTTTTGGAAATCTCTACAAGCCTATACTTCTCCTCTAAATTTCAAGTGATTCTAAAACTCTGTTCAACTTCTATGGCTATCTAAAGTTTCGGCCTTAAGAAAAGAAAGGCATTAGCCTCTTTTTCACTTTTTCACTCACAACTCACTCATATAAGTTCTAAATAGAATGAATTATATTTTTTTAGAAATCTAACTCAATTTTCTACACTCCCTCCAAATTTAATTGTTAACGAAGAAATTGTCTGTCTTCTATGGTAGATCAAAGTCTCAATCCTCCCTGATGAAAGGCAACAGACCTCCATCCACTCAAACAAGCACAATTCTCAGCTCACAACTCCAAATCAAGCAAATGAGATCAATTTAAAAACTATACACCATGATACACAAGTCTCCTAATTTTTTTTAAAAACTTCTTCAAATTTACAATACAATGGGTCCTCAAACATTTGGATTCTTCTTAAATTTACAACGAGAGAGAAGATGAATAGTATCCACCTTTCTCTCCACCTTATTTTCACTCTAACCATACAAACAAGTTGGATCAGCCCCTAATTCACTCTCCAAGCTCCTTTAACAATAATTGAGCACTTATTTGGTCCTACAACTATCTTCTTATCTTTATCTTTGAAGAAAATTTACTTCAAGTTCACCTAAAAGGCAAATCATTTGAATATTTCCTTCCAACTACTTCACAAACACAAAATTATTATAGAAAATCACTTCAAGTATGAAATGAAGAACTAAAATTCAACATACATCTATTAGAGGTAAAAAATTAGAGGTCCAATCAAAATATCACTCCATCTGCAAAAACTTGAGGATGGGTTTTACGGTAGCAACAACATAATCGGCACGATCCGCGTTAGTTAAAGGGTTGATTAGCCCTTTTAACCATTTGTGAGCTCTCAAGTTAGCACTTAGAACTCTGAATCCATATTTTGCGAATGTTTTGCGAAATTTAATTTAAAAATATAAGAAAAATTTATAAAAAGAGTGTTAGGAGAGTTTTGGTAGTAATCTCTATTAAAATGATGAAGAATCATCTTAGAAGGTGAAAAGTTCCTAATTTTAGGAATTTTCATCATTCTAAGTCTCAGGATTGAGTTTGAGAGAATATTTAGTAATTTCGAGAGATATGAGAGAATAAGAGTTAATCAATTCTAGTGTCTATTTGTGCAAAATCAACATTTTAAAGATGCCCATGGCATACTGACTAAGATGATAAAGTCCATTATAAATTTAGAAGGTTTACCAAGGCCTAAATTCAATTTTAATGTAAATTGGATTTTGGAAGTAAAATTTTTACGAGTAACTTGGAAAATTGAAATGTCAAAGATATGAAAGATGGAGGAACTGGTGATTGAAGGCTATAGAAAGGTGTTCTAAGGGTAGGAGCATTCCAGGAGCAAACAAGAATCAAGTAATTGTCTAAGATTCCTAGGTATCGGGAATTAAATTGTTCAATTGGGCAAAGTAATTCCTAATTACTAAAAATAGACAAGTGCAAGATAGCGTAGAACTTGCACTTAAAATCTGGGAGTGCCCTAGATGTTACTCAATTTTTTTCGAATTTTTTCGGAATTCCACGTTGACTCCATGGGAAGTCAACTGCACAAGGCGCACATAAGCATAATTGTAAATTCTTAGAAATTACGTATGTTGCGATAAAATCTCACTAAAAATTAGAATAGATTTTTGTATGCTTAGTAAGTGCCCAATCAAGTTTGAAGACATTCTGACACTTCCAACTACCAGGACTGACATCGATATTGGATTTCAACAGAATTTATAAATTGACGGCGGGTTGATTGGCGTATTAGGAGCGAATGATGTCTGATTGATGCAAATGGGAAGACATTCCTAACAACCTTGGCTTAACATATTCATCAAAAGGGGCAAATTCTAAAAGTTAGATTTTAAATTTTAAATTGGAGTTACCGTAATTCCAATTTGTACTCACAAATAGCCTAGGAGTGAAGGGTAAGGGGTCCTTAGGACTAATTGGGGTCTGTGAGCCCTCGAGATGGCACTCAGGACTCTGGGTCTATTTTTCGCGATTAAATAGCGAAAATTAGTTAAAATATTCAAGAAAAAGACATAAAAAGAGTGTTGAGGGAGTTTTGGTGTCAGTCCACGCCAAAATGGTGGAAAACCAACTTAGATGGTGGAAAATTCCTAATACTAGAAATTGGAATCATTCTAAGTCTCCAAAGCAAGTATATGTGAAGAATTAGTAATTCCGAGAGAAATAAGGAATAGAGAGTTAGTCAGTCCTAGTGAATGTCTGTGCAAAGTCAACCTTTTAAGGATGCATAAGACATACTGACTAAGCTAGAAGAGTCTACTACGAGCGTGGGAGAGTTACCAAGGCTTAAGTTCAATTTTGGAATAAATTGGAAACCACTACAATGGATTTGGAGAATTCGAATTTCACGAGACAAAGATGGAGGATTGGAGATTGAAGACTACAGAGAGGTGTTCCAAGGGTAGGAGCATGCCAGGAGCGAACAAGAATCAAACAATTGTCCAAGATTCCCGGGCATCGAGAATTAAATTGTCCAATTGGGCAAGGTAATTCCAAATTACTAAAATTAGAAAGGTGCAAGGTTGCGTGGGACTTACACCAAGAATCTAGGAGTGCCCTAGATGTTACCCAATTTATTTCGGATTTTTCCGAAATTCCACGTTGACTCCATGGGAAGTCAACCGCACATAGAAATATTCGTAAAATCATAGAAATTACATATGATGCGGTAAAATCTCACTAAAAATTAGGATAGGTTTTTGTATGCTTAATAAGCGCCCGGTCAAGTTTGAAGACATTCCGACATTCCCAACTACCAAAACCGGCATCGACATCAAAATTCACTAGAAGTTACTAGTTGGCGGCGGGTTGACCAGCGTATCAGGAGCGAATGATGTCCGATTGTCGCAAATAAGGAGTCATTCCTTACTCTCACGGACATTCCTAACAACCCTGGCCTGACAGATTCATCAAATTGCGCAAATCCTAAAAGTTAGATTTTTGACTTTTAATTGGAGTTACCGTAATTCCAATTGGGGCGCGCAAATGGCCTAGGAGTGAGGGGTAAGGGGTCCCTTAGGCTAATTGGGGTCTTCTGAAGACAATGGCGCAGACGGTTTTCCGTTTCGAGTTGTTCCCTAAAAGATAGAGAGGGTCAGCTCTTAGTTTGACTTTTTAATCGTTAATTGCGGGTAATTGAAAGTGATTTTGGAAATATCTCTTGGAAAATCAAAGATTGGATTTGGTCAAGATCTCTTTCTTGCGTAAAAAGCCATCTTTGGGCTAAAGAAAGACAATTTTCAAAATGACTTTGGATTAATTCGCAAAATATCTAGGTAGATTAGGGTTAATTCCAAAATATTTTTGGGTTAAGATCTTGGATTTGATTTGGCCAAGATTTCTTTGACAAAATGGGGATGTTTTTAGAAATTTCCACCATTAAACAACTAATATTTTGGAATTACATTAGGATAGTTTAGGGTAGGAAGTAACAAAGTGTTTTCACCGGCAATTACCGAGAGGGGCCCGGCCACGGGTATATAAGGGCCCCCCTCGAGGTTGCTAGTACCCTTATTTCTCGCACCGACACTTTGTTATTCTTCCGTACTACCGACGTGGTCGGAGTACCGCTTGGACCAAGTATTTTGGCCAAGTCTTGTTTTGTGTTTAGTTTTCAAGATTTGAAGGCTTAGGGCCCCTTCATTTGTCATTTCTTTCTCATATTCTCTGGAGGTCAAGCCTCAACTCTTCCTTTGCCACTCATTCACGAAAATTTTGAGCATTAAGCGCCAAAGTTCGGTTTAAACACTGTCATGTGTACCTCCTTTGGTTGCGAAATCCCAAAATACTAAGAAATTTTAAGAATTTAAAGTGAAAGTTCGGTTTAAACACTGTCATGTGTACCTCCTTTTGCGATCAAAATTCCTAAAATACTAATGGAACAAATCATAGCCAAAGCCATTGGCAAGAAAGTGGGTTCATCGGCGAAGCTTTGAACTTGGGAACAATAAAAACCCAACTAATCTTCATCCATCAAAAGAATCCCTCGAATTCAATGGAACAAAGGGTCAAAATTTGGATGTAATTGAAGTTTGGGAACCGTTAATTCATCCAATTACACCTCGCCTTTCATTGCTTAAAAATTAGTCAACCTTTGAAACAAGGTGATTAGTATTAGAAGACCAAAAAGGTTTTTTAGAACACCCAGACCCTGGTGCGACCTAGACCCTGGTGCGACCCAGCCCTTGGTGCGGCAGAGCCCCCCCAGCCAGCCACTCACGTCGGGACACGTGGCGGAGGCCCAGCAACGGGGCGGGGAGGCTCAGCGATTGAGCTGAGGTCCAGCGACTGAGCGGGAGGCCAGCGACTAAGCGTGGAGGTCCAGCGCCTGAGCTGAGGTCCAGTAACTGAACTGACTCGGTGAGTCCAGGCTACCAAGTCACATTTTGATCACAAAAATTTGATTTTCTTTGAAAATCTTTGGGTTGGCAGTGGAAGCCACAACCCCCTAATTTTTGATTTTCACTAAAAATCTAACATTTGGGATTTCAAAAACTTGGTCACTAAATTCTCCGCAACATTCCGCCGCCATAGCCAACTCTCTCTCTCCAAACTTTGCAACTCATTACAAAAACAAGAATGAAAGAGAGAAGGGAGGATTAGGAGATTAAGGCACCGGAACCTCAAGATTCATTAAAAAACTAATTGTTGGAGAATAATCACTATTGAATTTGGTTCTTATTCCCTTGCTTTGACCTTTGTTTGCTTTAAAAACGAATTTCTTAGGAATCTTACTATTGAGTTGATTCTTGTTCTTTAGGAATGTTCTTTGTTCTTTGGTAGTTAGTCATTAATTAGATTCTTAGAAGGTTTGGATTTTGTTGGTTTTGTTTTATTAGGCCTAATAAGCCAAAAAGGAAACAAACAAATTGACAACTAATTTCCTTACAAACTAACGCAAATTCAAAATTAATTAGATTTGAAAAGATTTGATGATAGTTTTTCGATTAAAATATTCTAATAAGCCAAAAAGGAAACAAACAAATTGACAACCAATTTCGTTAGAATTAAAACAATTTTGAAAATCAATTGGATTTGAAAAGATTTGAAAGGGAATTTCCACCCAAATCATTTTAATTCAATTGGGATTTTTATCACATTAATTTTAGAATTAAAGAAAAACTAGAAACAACGAATAATGAATTATTAGATTTCCATTGATTTCTTTTGAACCTTAACAATTTAGGTAGACTAGTTAAATTGCAGTAATTCCTAATTACCGGGAATTTAGGAATTAAAAGGAATTATGCAATTAAATTAACGCTACATAACTTTAGTTTCTTTTAAAAAAAAGGACAAAATTAATTGACCAACAACGTGAGAATTATCATGGATTAGATGGAGAACCGGGATGAATTCGATGGCAAGGTTGTAGGAGAATATTTGCATATGATGATGTTTGACGACGGGACCATGGAGATCTACGCAGAAGAGGTAAACCGCTCACATTTAATTTTCATTCTCATTGTTTTACTGTTAAGTTTCTTTTTACCAAATGCTTGGAATTAAATTTAGACACAATAATAGTTGATAGATTAGAATAGAGTAGGATTGACTGGGTGAACTTTAGAGTAGAACAAGATAACATTACAACCACGAAACTAGATTAAACACTTAAAAGACGTGACTAAAAGAGTTCATTGCTTGGAAGGCTTTCTTTTTTACCCAATTAGAAAGAAAACTCAATTAGACACAGGACCCGTGTGAAAAACTCTTAGCTCGAGGGTGGAGTTAGGAGCGCTCACAGGGTCTTTCTAAGACAATGGCGTAGATGGATTTCCGTTTTAAGTTGTTCCCTAAGAGATAGAGAGGGGTAGCTCTTAGTTTGACTTTTTAATCGTTAATTATGGTTAATTAAAAGTGATTTTGGAAATATCTCTTAGAAAATAAAAGATTGGATTTGGTCAAGATCTTTTTTTTGTGTAAAAATCCATCTTTGAGCTAAGAAAGACAATTTTCAAAATAATTTTTGTTTAATTTACAAAATATCTTAGTAGATTAGGGTTAATTTCAAAAGATCTTGAGTTAAGATCTTGAATTTGATTTAGCCAAGATTTTATTAGCTAAATGGGGATATTTCTACAAATTTCCACCATTAAACAAGTATTATTTTGAAATTACATTAGAGTAGTTTCGGGAGAAAAATAACAAAGTGTTTTCACTAGCAACTTACTAGGGAGGGCCCGGCCACGAGTATATAAGGGCCCCTCTCAAGGTTGCTAGTACCCTTTCTTTCCGTATATCGACACTTTGTTCTCTCCTCTTTTTGTGTTATCAATGTGGTCGGAGCACTACTTGGACGAAAAGATCTTGGCCAAGCGTTGTTTGTGTTTTGTTGAATTCTTAAAGGCTTAGGGCCCCTTCAATTAGTTTTATTAATTCTGAAAACTTGACCGGTCAGTAGAAAAATGGCGTCCAAATTAACAAATTTTCAACAGAAAAGTGTTGATTTCTTTTGTTGATTAGGATGTGTTGACCCGGACAATGTTGAGCGAAAAGGTGTTGATTTGGATGTTACACTCAACAACTTTCTGTTTTCCAAGAACATAAAATTGTACGTGTGGTTGCCTGAAATAACACGCTTATGTTAATAATCAACAAAAAAGTGTTCTGGTGGATTGTTCATGACAACAACTCGTTTGACCTCGGGACTGGGACTCTCATACACATGACGTCTGCATAATTTATTAAATGCTGTTTCTTAATGAAAAGAATGTTTTCAAATCTTTGCAAAAACATGAATGAATCAATTCATAGTTTCCATTCACAGTGCATTCCATGGAATGCCTAATTCACAATTCTAGGATTACTCCACTTCACCTTGGCTACACCATTTGAAGTAGAAAACGTTTTTAATCCTCCTTGCATTTCTCTATCAGAGAACTGGAAAGGAATGTGCACCTTCCCCATGGGAAATTCCAGTTCCACTACACGCTTCATCTACCGTGGACTTGTAGTCATTGTGCTCAATAGCAACATCTGTTACCTAAATTTTTCTGCCTTCTGAACTTATACTTACAAGAGCTTCGTTTCTAAACACATGAATTCACTACCGTATGAATCCTCTAATTACAGAAGTGATGACCTTCAGTTCCTCATTGCAAGCGCTTGGTATTGAAGTTCAGATTCCCGGAACGGAAATCATGATACGCCAGAAGTCTGCATGCATGGCCACGCCCTGCATGCCGTTGCTGTCCTCCTTCTGAATTTCTCTTGTTCCTGCGTGCACAAAAAATGCTGAGAAGGCTCTCAGTGTAATGGCGCTGCAATTCCTACTTGTGGAAAACACGTTATCATTGGAGTGGTACCACCATTGTAAACGTTGCCACCTATAAAGAATACCTATTGACTGACGCCTAATTTCATTTGCAAATTCAAATAATCCCTTCATCATTGCAAATTTAAATTTCTTCACTCTTCGTTCTACTGAGGGCACACTCCGAAGTTTGAATTAATTCTTCTAGTCAATACTGTCCTTCAATGCCAATGTCAACATTAAAAAACACTTAAACTTCCACAACCGAGAACCCAATTGCAATAACATATCATCAAGCTCCACAGGAGACTCCCTATCTCTTAATTCACAATTCCTGCCTACTCGCCCAAAATAGCGGACACACAGAGCGTCAATGTCTACTTCAAGACTGGGCGGCTTCTTCTAGAACAGTACTTCAAGTAAATTCAGACTTCATACTTCCAAAAACTCTCATTAATTTTAGAGGCACGAGTTCCACTTAATACCCTATGAACACAAGGAAGAACATGAACCTAGAAACTGCATTCAAATACTTTTCCATCGTTCCAGTTACTTTCATTTAAACTTCCACAACATGGAAACCCTCATTTTCGAACAGCTTGCAAATACTACAGCATTTCATGGACTCTCCTTTAACAGCACAAAATCAAATAAAACTCCTAATACCTTCGACAATGTCCACATCGGTTAGCCCTCTCAGGCCATGGACTCGCAGTCTTCAAACTTCTCGGTCTCGGCTTCTCCTTAAACAATATGCAATGCTGGTCCTCTTCAATTCTGCAACTGGAAACATCTTGATTACAGTACCCTTTCCTCTGCTTCCTGTGTATGTCCTTCTGCAAAATACACATGCCTCTAGCATACCTTCATGACGAAATAAGCATAGTGGGACAGCAGTCCCACTACTACTTAGTTTACTTCACATGACCATAAATTTCCGTGGACAAGTTCACATGCAGTTCAATCTACTAGACCTTCACAGACACAACTACGATGATAGGCTAATATCTATCTTCATTAAAACTTCATTCCTTAAACCAAATCCTTGCACGCCATAGTTCACTTGTAATATTCAGAATTCCAGAAAAAAAAACATGAGTCTGACGTCGACATCCGAGACGGCTCCTCCCGATTCCCGATTCCCACTTCAGAACTTCATCACAGCGCTTCCTCTTTCGAATGCACTGCAATCTTGCAATAGTCCTTTTCCTTTCCACGCTTGTTCATCTTCCTTATGCAGATTCACACGCCCACACATTCTCAGAACTACAACACATTTCAGTTCCTCATTTACAGTGAAAGAGAATCTTCGACATATACCTTCCCTGTCCACTGTGCGCCATGACCATGGATGAAGTCCCACACACAATACACATCATCAAATAAAATAGTAAGTAACTTACACATGCAATGGCATTGACTTCTTCGTGTCATTCAGTTCCTCATGCGAATTCCGGTTTTCCCATGCAGTAATTTAACACTTCCACTTTTGCAAAACCAGTTTTCACCGTCATATTCAGGGATTCTCCTCTCAGAACAAAGTTTGTAAACAACATTTCGCTACAAAGGAATCCGAAGAGACCAAAAGCGTAGAACTGAGCACAAAAACATGATCATACACTGCGCTTCTCTTTGTTCTCATGAGTATCAATGGTGACGATATATTAATTTCACTTCACCTCCATGGACCTTCACTGCACGGCCACAGCAAATTAGCCTTCAAAGTACTATGCACCAACTAAGCATGTTCACTACCAGTGAGCCAAGAATGCTTGACTACTGCTCATAACAGCGGACAATCCATGAATTCCTGCACACTTCAAGTCCACTCCCACCTATGCTTTTAGCAAGATTACCTCCAATTTTGAAGTATCTTCTCCACACAAATAATATGTAATGCCTGAACAATATGTCACTTGAAAACGAAGTACTACAACCATTTCAAAATATCGAGCAACGAAAACAAGGACTACCGGAATGACATCCACTTTGCACGACCGCATCATCCATTTCAGTCCCTCAAAGACGTAATTGGTAACACACATAATGAATAGCTCTGAAAAGTGCATACAGAAAGTGACATCGCCTCCTCAGTCGACAAGCAATTCGAGGGCTCACTTGTACCAGAACTGAAGGTACCAAGCTTGAGGTGAGAACGAACATGCACCAACACATCCTGCCTTCATCTTAGTCTAGTCCTACTCATCTGCAAACACTTTATATCCGCATACTCTCCATCACAAAACGAAAGCGCAATTGACTCTCACGTGCTCCTACTTCCTTACTGTTCACCCCCCTCATGTACGCAGCAAGCATTCCACAAATTATTTACAGCGGGTAATAAAAGTTTATGTCAACATCATAGTGAAGTACTGCAAATAATTCACGACGAAGCTTCTCAATTTGACAGCTCAGTCGTTGTTCATGACGTAATAGAACAAAATGTCTGCTTGTTTCCATCGACGACGTTTATTCTCTAGCGACTGCAACGAGAGGATGTTCGCTTACTTGAAGTTCACCATGCAGCCTCCAAAGTCAGCCACAGCATCAGAGACGAGCATACCACTGACTGTCATTTACACCTCTACACAGTAAGAACATGTTCTTCTCACACCACTTCACCAATTACAGAACTCAGTCTCCCATACAGCAAGTCAAAATCGGTTTTCACTTAACAGTTCAGTCCCATTTACAAACTGTAAAACACCATTGCTTAAAATACTACGACTTCATCACGACCCTAACCTCCCGAAATACATGAAGGCAATCCTTCACTTCGGTTACTATGTGACGTTCTAAAGAATGAAAGACAATTTTTAGATGATTGTCACACATTCAAATTATCAACGCACAAAACTTGTAGCGTCAGCTACTTCCTGAGCCCGCATCAGCAATGCATAGCCATAATTCCTCAGTATTACGCCTTCCACATCAAAACTCCGTTGTACTCTCTGTCCACAGTCCAAATTCTCAAGCTCCGTTTCCTCGTCAATGCTAAACTTTCCTCCTGCCCAAACGGGCAAAGGTACAACATGGAATTGCATTCATTATGATGTCCACGGTAATCCGTTGCCAAACGACTCTCATATTCTTTACACCAACTTCACTGAATTATCAAAACAAGGACGACCTGCTTCATGCATGACCATTTCTCAGCCCCCCGACAATTCAGTCGTTCACGGATGACTCTGACGAAGGGTATGAATAACGGTCAACGGAAGTGACGCTGGAGTCCTCTTCGCTGCAAGTGTCCTCCGACACTCCATTTTCCTCGAATTCCTCATGAAACATTGCCTCGAAGGTGCTGTCTGTAAGAGCCTCCTCCCTAGGTCCACTCGCACATTCACTCGCTCCTTCACGACCCACAACGTCTGCAAGCCACGGTAACGGATCACCATGTCTGTGCACTGCATAGTACGAAGAGTCTCCCACACTCTCGCCCGAATCCATTTCCAGACGTCCTTCTCTTCCTCAAATTGCCACAATTCGTGATGCTCCGAGTCAAAGGAAAATGCAATTCCTGATACATACTTAACGGAAAGTCGGTTAGTGCCCACCCACGATTGGCAGGAATGCCAGCTCCACGAAGCTCTAAAATACCTTCGCTTAAGTGTTGCGAGCACCACTAAGACAGCACATCAGTTCCCACGACATGTGACACAAGCATGACTTCACAAGAATAGCAACAGACATCACTGCGCAGTTTATATACGTCTCCCTAAACTTCACTCCTCAATGACAACAAACGTCAGCAGCTTTTAATAATCAGACGACCTCACCTACAACTGCTTGCCGACCCTAATAATGCAGAGAAGGGATTACAACACATGCGGCCATACTGTACCTAAAGAGGCTGCAAAGTCCTCCTCGACAGCCACTGCTGAAAGGTCCTCCACTTCTCTCTTCCAAACTCTGAAGGCCATCAATAACAAGAAACACTTCCTTTCAATGACACATTGCTTCCTCAGGACCGTCTGATTGTGGACATGATCAACGGCTGAGTCCACTGAAAGTAACTTCCTGTGCAAGTCCTGTCCTTCCCTAGAAATTTAATGCTACACAATCCCCTTTTCCAACTACTGAGATTTGTAAGTACTCTGATTTGACCAATTCTTTCACTAGAGACATTAAGTGGCGAGGTCATCATCTAATTCATATTATTACACTAAAATTTCAGTAGATCACAATATCTTCATCTAAACAATACATGTACTAACGTTGGATGTAATGACCACAACTGATAACGCTCTCCTTCAAGGCATCATGAGAAGTTAGATAATTTTCAGTTCACAAAAAAGTGAGGGCTGCCATTCATAGCTTTCAGCACAGACTTGGATTCATAATGAACCTTTTGGACAAACACAATGACGACTATCTCCCAGTATACTTTACGAATTCGAAAAGAAAACGTCCAATACACTGTCATTTCTTACGTATAAAACTCCACTGCAAAATACAATGGCATTGAACTAAGGCTCTCCCCAACGTACGGCACTTCTCGTCCCTCGACGGATGAGCCACCAAACCTCCGTCATCGGCATTCTCTTCAGTAAAACAACCGCTTCCACCTGCGCATCACAGCAGCAGTCAATGCATTGACAGTTTCACTGCAAACAATATAGTCCCGGGCTTTCCCTTCAATGACATGTCTAAAAATTCAAAGCACTCGAAAACAAAAGCCATCCACAATTTAATGTGTACACCGACTTCCATCTATGACAGCACAATCGCCATCCTCGCAACGTGTCCAAAAAAAATTTCGATCATCATTGCATGACATGCTGCTTCCTCCTGCAACATAGAACAACACCTCCTCTGCAAAACAAAGCTTCATTTTTAGTCAGAAACCTTCCTGTAATGAAAAATCCCTCCTCCTCCTCTGACCATTTACTTGGATTGTCACGTTCAGTCATTGCTGTCTGCACTCCGTCATCACAAACAACGCTTTCAATACTGTTACTCCGGATTTGCTGAACTCTTTCTTCGCCCTCGAATGGATTTATACTCCTACCACAAAATTATTGAGTACTCTACGATAGATCCAAAATACGGTAAAGAAAGGACGAAGACTTCAGGCACTACTATTTGGGACACACACACTCTTCCTATGAAAATCTCCACTTCCTCAAAGTCATACACCATTCACTATTCAGCAATGGTCGATGACGGTTATGAAACTAAAACACCGAAATATTTGATCCAAATTTACATAAACACCAGAAACATGCATACCTCCGTGTGCACGTACCTCATAGACAGCGACACTTGTATTCGTGAACACTGCACTGAAGTACAGTTCCTTGATCAGGCTGCAGCTCAATCATGAAATGCACTTCATTGAAAGGCACTACTGCCCTCTCCAATGACATGGAAAGTGGCAAAATAAGTGCTCCCCCTACTCATATAATGTAACTACCACAGACACACACACATACCACAAGAACACGCACTACCAACTTACCATTACACGGGGCGCACGTCATGGTCGATTTCTATCCCCCTCAAGCATGTCACTCCACATTGAACTTCTGGCGACGTCAAGACATACAAATAACTAATAACATATGAAGACTGACATGCACATGTGCTGTGACACGAACCTATGACCCCTTGCTCTTCAAAAGCTGTGAGGCGCTGTCCACTACAGGATTCCATGGAATCTCACAATACAACGTTCAGATTCCTCTCCACCCAATGAGTGACATTCGATTCTTCCTCCAAATCCCCTGTTTCCGCTGGGAGTGTCCACCGAATACAATGCACCATAAGTTCAGTGTGCTTTCATGTAGAAAGAGTACCTCGCACAGAAATCATTTCACAGACACGGCCAGCACTACTCACATTTAACACACCTACAGTCCGTCACTGGAATTACTAAGCACTCCACAGATGTCAGCTACAGAAGTACAACAGAATTTTCAGTCCCTTCCTCGATCAACAATGCAATGAAACAGATCGATGAAAATGAGCATACCTGATGCTCTACTCTTCAAATACTCTGAACCCTCCACACCGACCTCCGTGATGGACCTGACGTTTCGTCAGTGCACAAGGGGAAAAAAAAATTTCATACCTTCCACTCAAAGTTGCGTCTCTCAAGCTGACCACCTCCTCGAACTTTGAAGCCAGCCTTCACACGATGCATGCGCCGACAGCAATCCAGAACTCATATTCTGCCTTCCTCAGAGCTGTAGCTCAAAATTCTACGAATTTTGCTTTTATACTGTGCAAACTTGCTTTCAATTACAGTTCATACAGTCCTCTGAAACGCACTGTTCACCGATCTTCTTCTCGTGAACATGGCACAACCACGGGACACACGGCAAGCACCACATTTAACCACTTCAACCTATCACTTGCAGAAGGGACAGTAGACGAAGGCACGAATAAAATTTCATCCGCTCTGGTCCTTTCTTCTTACAATAACTTCCTATTCTACAACTGCCATCTTCCAAGGAACAGTGGAATTCTTTTACACTGCATGTGCTAAACACCTATAACATGATCATCCCGTCCCTTCTCACGGCTTCCTAAGAAGCTCCTGAATTCAACACTTCGGCAATAACTCACACTCAGCAAAAAAGGCTTCCCCTTGACATTAGGGAAAATGGACTTGAAGTCACTCATATTCACGTTTCCTCTACATATCTTTTCTGACTGAACTACCCATCGCTTAGAGGCTACCCATCAACGACCTCCTCATACATGGTAACTTCTATTAAAGTTTGGAAGAAATACTCTTACAAACCTCACTTCTGATGACTGCCTCTGCAGCAGCCACCACTGTGCACACTGAATTCCCAAACAATAGAAGTCATTGAATTTCAGCACCAACAAGTGCATGGGACCTACCTTAGAACTTCTTCAAGCTAGTTAACTGCCATGGGGATCGCATGGCAGTAAACCTTCTTCACAGATTCACGTACCATACTTACATGAAGAATTACAGCTACACTTACCACCTGCTAATACCTCCAAGAAGATTCAAGAGAACAATCTTGACCGAATACAATTCACTTGCCCTTTGCATTGACAGAAAGCATTTTAAAAAAGCATACACTTAAAATCATCTTGTACCGTCCTCTGTGGACACTGGTTTCATAACGGACTTCCTCTAAAAACAATTGTTCACCACGACAAAGTGTCGTCCACTGGCCTGGTAATGTGAAGAAGCCTCGCTACATTATTGACCGCTACTACGCTGACGAAAATCATACTCACTCAGTGAAGTGGTGATTGCCCACTACAATGCAGAACATAATCATGCCCACGTTGTTCGACACTTTCAAAAAGTACGCTCACATAAACAACAGGTTGGCAAACTACTCACTCACATGCACCACACTATTATGTACATACAAACGGACGCTTGAACCCAGGAGAAACACACAAACTCCAACGTCCCACTCGCTGCATTCCTGAAGACAGCCACCGATGACGACGGTCCTTTGAAGCCCTCTCTGCAATTTCAAATACTTCACGAATCTAAGAGTGCAGTTCTCGACCTGCAATCATGTACGTTAAAATTCACCATCAGTTCAATAGAAGCTTCTACGTTTTTCCACTACAATGCTTGCAATGAAAATGCTTCAGGAGAATTTGAAAGACGAGACACACGGTTCACAAGCAGACAATACGCAATACAACTTAGTGCATTTCTGCTCATCTTTTGTTGTAAATGAAATTTTTCTCATCACTTTTCGGGACTCCAACCTGTACGACATCTCTAGTCTCTCATTGATGAGTACTTCCCCTGGTAACCCCTTAGTCTTTCCAATTCAGCTTCCAATCGGGCGATCTGTTCATCCTTCGTATCTGTCCTTGTAAAATCATGGCCTTTGGATGCACATACTTCCTGCCGCCTTCCAGGCATGCTATCGTCCTGTTCACCTCCGTCGTCAATTAAACACTGTTTCATTTTCAGTGCCTACACAACATTCATAATAAGTTAGCAACACAAAGCCATTATAATTAAAAAAAAATTAACCACATGCTTTCTCTGGATCTTCATAGAGAGGATTGCAATTATAAGAAGGTCCTGCCTTCAGTTCTGTACAGCAAACTGTGAGAATGCACATGCCACGACTTGAAGTTAAACAACTCCATGTCTTCCACAAAATAAGCGCTGACAATAAGACGACCACAATTTCTTCGCACTCCAGTTCTGCATCATGAAGCTCCACTTCAGAATACTCCTTGTTCGGCGGTTTACACGAAACAACAGTGACAAAATATGATACACTGTAAACTTCTGGATTACCATCAAATAACCAGCATCTGGAATTCTGTGAGTACTACGAAATCGCTAAAACTACATACTGTTCACTTCACTGCGTACCTGAGTAGACACATTTTTGGATGACTCCCGCATCCGTGAATCATCCTCGTAACTATAACGCCGTTGCAAGTGAGGACTTCGTGACTGCTGCCTCCTGCTGTCCTGGTCCATGAATTCAGCAGGTACCTCGGGGCGACGCTGACTGCGCTCTAATGCCATGTTGTCCTGAAATTTCCCGTACCCTTTGTGACGTTCCATTTCCTCGCCAACTTCTTCCGGATCAGGTGACCTGCCAAGAAGTTCACGTAGACGCTCTCGAATTCCCTCTTCACCGGACGCACCCGTTCTCCCTAATGTTCTGCGACATGAATTTGCAAAACGACCATGTTCCGATCTCCTTTCCCTCTATTTACTTGCCGCCAGATACTCCAAACGCTTCCACACCTTAGCATCCATTAGGGGAGGGCAACTGCCGCCCATGTTTATCAGAGCAATGAGGTCTGTCCTTTTCCTTATCACAGCTTTCCCCATCAAGCCCCTTAAGTAATCCTCATTGAGATCTCCAGAGTATTCAAAGTGCTCATTCAAACGATCCTTGAAAATGCAAATGTCTCCATGAGCTTGTCTCCTTATGTCAGTGCAGGATGGATCCAGCCACTTTGCTAACTTGTTTATTTCTGCAACCCACGAAGGTCTGCCAGGTCCATATGGTATTCCTTCATTGTTGACGGTCAGGTAGAAGGGTTTCTTCCCATCTGATTGTCGCTGCAACTTCTGAGATTCACGGATTGATTGCTTCTGTCTTCGTCTTCTTCTGTCCTCTGACGAAGAAAGGATCTCCATGTCTTCTTCCATTCCGACATGAGCTGCGTTGTAATTGGTCTGGCTAGACTGATGTGGGCCAAGTAACAGTGATGTACTCGGAGATCTGGGCTTCTGAAAACTTGTTCTCTCTTTTGCTCTTTGTAAGCTGCTGCTCGGAGAAACTAACCTCCTGTACCTATAGGTCATGAAGCCCGACGACGAATCCTTGCTGCGGCGACGACCACGTTCATGATCTTCTTCAGAAGTCCTAGCGGCAAAATCTGCTGCTAACCAATGAACTCCACGTCAGACCTTACCCTTCAGCCTAATTCAGAAGTCCCATGGTCCTATAAGCACAGTACGTTCTTAATGAACGGAATTCTAAGTATCCATGAACAAATGCCACCGTATTTCAATGTATCCACATTACCATCCACGACATGTCACATCCACGAAAAAGACAGTACAAAGTAGTTGTTACCAACTCTATTCTACCGAAGGCAATTCAATACATAGCATGCTTTGCAGCTGCAGTCTTATAAACATCCCTTTGAAGTACACTTCCTCCTACTTTGTCTCACTTCCTTCACTAACGTGCCTCTTCTGCAAGTGAATTCCTGAAGTGACAGTCCTCTATGTCTTTTTATATATATGGAATTGTGCTTTTTCATTTCCTAAATTTATATTCAGGTACAAAGATACTAGGGAAACAGTCCATGAACGTGGTCAGAGAACTTGTTGAGTACCATACACTTCAACACAATGCCAATGTGAATTCCATTTAGAAATGGAAGAAATTCATTTCCCATATTTGCATTCTTAATTAATGCACAATCACCTGGACGTTTTTTTGGAGACAATGGGCTTCTGGAATTCTCCAAATCAAAATCTTGGCGGTCCCTTCTCGACTGCTTCACTGTATGTCCCATTGCTGGACTTCTAAAGCGACTGCGTTGTCGAATGCTACTTTGCATGCCTTCACCTGTGGTCGGTGCATGACACAAGCGACTTCTTGACAGTGAATCATAGGACCTTCCATGGGGTCCAGCACGTCCTTGTGGAAGACTACATTCCTCACGAAAGTCACTCCTCCCAGGATGCTACAATCAAAAAAATATAGCTTTTCAAAAGCAGCAAAATCAGCGAATTTTGATTAAAAAGTATACAAAATTCCCACCGTCATGATAATTGCGCACTGTCATCAGCACATCTAAGTCCTTCGAAGATCAAAGACTAATACACTATATGACGCTACACAGCAATGGTGTACATGACGATAAGTATCTGCCAGCACATGATGTATTTAATTCTCAAAAACTGGAAATCATCTTCACTCTTGCCAATTTAAATTCAGAAATCCCACGACACTATAAAGCACGAATAAGTACGTCTACAAATAAAATGCACTAATGGTTTAGTCCCATTTTCGTATGCCTTCTAATCGATTCCACAAGTTCCATGTTATACGTTCCAAATACTGTACATATTGACACAGGAAGGAATACGTAAGCTTTCACTATCCCATCTTCAGTGTAGACACATAAGAGCGCGCACAGTTTATTTCATTTCTAATTCGACCTTCTATGTCATAACATTCGGGAAGTTCTTTCTTGACTAAGAGCACTCACTGAATTTCTAAATAGAGTTTCACAATCACATGAATGTCTAACATGACTAATGCTGCGTTGTTCTATACATAAGAACGCTGACACTTGCCTATGCCTGCTCCTGATGCAGGTGTCCATCATTCTGTCTTGGGACAATGAATAAACTAATCCTCTTAAACGGGTTTGGAAGTGGACAACCCTAACAAACGCAATGAATTTCATGTACTACGGGAAGAATCATACCTTGCTCTTACTGTATACGGTAGGAGAGGGACTTAGGGAGTTCCCCTTTGGGTACGAAGAGCGACGTTGTTGCTGATTCTCAGTGGCCACGCCTTTGTCTCTCTACGTGGATTCATCGATGAGGTTTCCTGTACCTCTATGACTTGTACCCTTTGTAGTCGGGATCTGAGGATGCACATCCACTTCACTTCCTTCAAGCCCTTCATAGAAACTTCTGCCTGAAACGAAATGGTCCTGAACTTGATCTCCGACTACTCCGACACCTTCCTCTTCGGTACGACCTCTGGTTCATCGAGAGTCTGTCCTTTCACAGAAAAGGGTCATAATTACATTTCTCTTCTTACATAGAGCAATGATTTGAGAAGTCAATTATCTTTTCAATTCTTTTGTTTGGCAATGACAGCAATACATTCAAAAATAAATTGCGTGCATCTTCAACTGCCTGTGGTCTACTTGCAGTCATCATTGCTAAGCACAGGGGGAGCAGTCCACTTGGTCTCCACTTCAATTTTCTTGACCTATCCTATGAAGGAACAAATTCCATCCTTATATAACATATGGAAGTCGAAGTCACCCACCTGATGACATATGGGTAGCTTCGGTACTCTGATTACTTGATGGAAACTCATGAGTGGGGGCACGGTTCTCATCCTGCTCTGGGACTCCTTCTAAGTGAGTTCCTATACTCTGTTTCGGATGGGTAGTTCTCCCTCCATCTCCTGTAGTTCTCGTCATGTGTCCACATTTTATGGCATCTTCGTCCCTCTTCCGACGTAGTTCCTCTGCATTTGATACACAGCTTTGCAAATTCCCGAATATTGCTTCAACAACAGCAGGAGATACTTTTCTCCTCCCCTTCGTGAGGACCGCACCCGAATTCTTCTTTGAAGTTTTCTTTGAACCCATTGGCAGAGGACGACTACTTTCACCTCTTTCTAGTTGGTTCCTTTGTTTGGTTTCCACTGCTTTCTGACTTCCTCTGGTCCACTTCCTTCCTCTGCCTGCTCCTTTGTTCTTCGTCGATTGAATTTCTGGAATGACCTCTTGTTCCTGAGATGCCTCCATTATCGCAGCCTGCACAACATTGAAATGGTTTCATAAGTAGTTGACTTATTAATATAAAGAATTACTGTGGCATTGGAATATACTATCCAAGTATTGTGTGCATAATACCATTTCTGCTTACAATGAATTCAAGAAGTTTCGGCTTCTGAATTCACTTCATCAGTAATGAGTCCTCTTACCTTCTGGGAACTTCTTATGGTATACAATTTTAGAACCACAAGCACAATAATCGACATTCTGGAGAAAAAAATAACTCAACGCAATTCAAACTTTTACATGTCTTCCTTTGTACCTGAGTTCCTGACGAACTAAATTTTAAGGAATTGGAATCGCGAAAATACAGATTTTGTTAAGTACATTTCCAATAGTCAGTCCACAGACCGCATAGGATCTACCTTGCCTTTGCGAAACAAACTGCTTCCACAGTCGTGGGACAAAGACCGAAGCACATGGAGGACAAAAATGTGAATCATGTTTCCCAACAGACATAAGTACTCATACATATATTTCCTTCAACTGTGTCGTATATCGAAGCAACCATCCTGTCACTTAATAAAGCGCCCACATGTACCTTTTAAAAATGCAAATTTATAGTGAATACTCTCTTCTTGGCAAGCACATCACTTACGCTTGCAAATTTCAAAAGACTGATGCTGAAACAAAAACAAATAATCCCTTAAATACTGAATCCGATGTGTACCAAAAAAGTACCACGTTCTTACATTCGGATGTCCAAGCTGCTGTAACATGTCAATTCAAAAAGTTCTTAAAGTCGGTCCGTTTCCGTCTCTACACAAGGACGGTAGCCACGAGAAGGGTGTGCCTGAGTGGAACACTCACTCTGGACACCATCCTCATGTATTCGTTTAATCAGTGCATTACCACTTTCCAGTACCGATTAACAATTAAGTATACTCAGCAACAACAAAGCAAAAACAGCACGAGCCTGGTATGAGAGAAAAAACAAAGAACTCACTGCTCTATATAAAATACTTACTCGTCTTCCTGAAGTCAATCATGCGAAACTATAAAATATTTAATACTCTCATATTAGGTAACTAAATCATACTGTTACTCGGATTTTGCATCGACCACTACACAAAAGCAAATTCAGAAGTAATTCCCTAATAGTACCGCTGGAACTTGAGTACGTCAACAGCAACTTCAAAAATGTGAAGAGGACGTCATTCACTGGAAAATAGAAGCACGATTATAGAAAATCAATTCTTTTATTCGAAGATGATGGTACTGCATGAACCAACATATGTCTTCCAAGTACTATTTACAGCGAGCTGGTAAGAAGGAGTCCCAGTGGTCCTTCACTATGGGCTCAGAGTTTGACGTTCAGGATGAATTTAGATAATCGTAGACTTAACGGTTTCATAGCAAGGCTTTCTCAACAGCTATCTCACGTTCACCTTGTCGGTAGTATTGTTCACTTAGTAAACAACGTTCATAGTCTGTCTAGTGTCTACTGAGGACAACGGAGTTGGTTGTGAAACAGGCCAAGAAGGCTTCACTGCGGAACGTGTCGCTGAAAAAATAAAACACCTTCATACCGAAGACTGTGTAATTGCTTCCTAACTTGGAAATTATTATATTAGTAGACAATGTTCACCATTGAAGTCAAGAAATTTCTGGAACATTGACAAGCAGTTTAGTTCGGCGACTAAGTTTTTGTACAAACGACACGATACTGTTGTACGTTGGAGTGATTCTTCATCTTCTGTGAAAACATTAGCGACATGCAACAGGTACATGAAGAGGGTAACTTACCTGGTTTCCAACTGGTCTTTCTTGTTGTCCTGCTGCTCCACTTCTTCTCTTTTTGTTTTGAAGTCGACGGTGACGAATTCGTTTGACGACCCTCTCTTCCTCTGTTTCTGTATCGATCTTCTCTTCAGGTTGTAAGTACTCCGATGAACTTGGGCTCCCTGAGCTCTCAGAGTCGTTATCCAAAATATTGCTGATGAAGTATGAGTCCCTGGACCTCATGTCCTCAGCTTGCGTACCATTCTGGACACAGTGCTTCGACTGTTCCACGCTGCATCGACAGAATTCGACTTCGGAGTCACTTGAGAGTATGACACATGAGTTCGAGACCGTAGAGCGAAAACCTCGAAGAAACCTGTCCTGACCACGGCGTCCTTGGTTTCCAAAATTTTCCTCCGTTCCCTTAATTTCACCGCCCGTGTTTCCATGAGTTTTCTCTGTTGAACCAAAATCTGCCGCGGTTGACACATTTGGTATCGGAGGAGTGGACGAACCCAGGTGGGTGTCAGTCAGGCCATTTCTGTTAATTTGATTCCTCTTGTTCAGTGAAAGCAATGTCGAAGGTAAATCTACAAGAAACTACGCAATGTACTACGTCCCTTACTTCCAGCCCCCCTCAGTTTCTAAATAAGATCGACGTCTTCCTCAAATTTTTATATGCTTTCAAAAATAAGTGGTGAATGAAAAGGCGAGCTGGGCTTGAAAGAAACATATAAGAACCGGAATGACAGGAACGTAAGCACAAACACGGTGAAAGAGAAATTCCCCAGCTTGGCCAACGCTCTAATAGTCTAATTTCTGCGATGAACTAACAGAGTTCGACTATCGACGAAACCCATTTCATCCGCTAGGGTTGAATTAGGTTTATCGATTCTCAAGGCACACTGCTCAAGAAAAAGAAGGCGGTGCTTTGTCTTCAGTGACCCTGCACGTTAGTTTCGTCGTTTTCCCTAGGACAGCCGTGGCGCGCAGCAAGCGGAATGGCAGCTGTCAGGTGCGCCTCTAAGTTTGCAATGCACGTTCATAGTTCATTTAATTTTGCGCAGACTTTCTTGTTTCTAACAAAAACTACGTATGGTACGCAAACACTTGTAGAGACGCAAAGACTACAATGACTTGCCTCTCATTCACTTGCTAGGTCGCGGATAGAAAGGTTCTGAAAATGCCGACCTATTTCTGAAAAAAGCATACTTTTGCCTTATATAGTGAAATGCCTCACTACTCACTCTTCAAGTCACTCGCTTGCAGAGAGGACACGTCCAAGTCGCTAAGACTTCGTGCATCGGCCGGCGGCTTCGAAAAATCACAGGTAAGTTCTTATGACACGCTATAAGCACAGTACCTTCTAATGGAGAAACACATGTGCCTCGGTTGTCCATGTAACGAATACACAAGTAATGTAGTTTCACTGGCCTTCCGAAAACTCACATTGGCCGCCGCTGCTCCGTCTTCCCTTGTAAGAAACCGTCGTTCCACGCCACTATTCCGGAAGTTTGTTCTTCACAGGAATTCGCAAATCTGCTTCTCAAGGCTGCTGGTATGCGTAGTGCGCTAGGCATCACCTAGTGAGGTAGTGTAGTACACATCTAAGGGAAAGCAAATACACTACCAAACTGTAAACTTCTTTGTCCACCGCTTGTCTGCATAGGTTTCAACTACAACCTATGTCAGTCTCACTCGTGAAACGCAGAGCCTGAAAGTGCAGGTGAGCAGTCCCTTTCCAGAGCGAACAACGTTCGTAACCGAATTCGAGATGAATGGACGTTTTCGTCCAATTTTATGAAGTTGAATCTCTGAATGCTGTGTTCCAATCTGCTGTTATTCATTAATTCTCATTAATTGCTATTTGAGTTGATTTTGACAGCTTAAAGAAATGGAATAAATGCCGAAGTGCATGACAGTAATCAGTGGAACTGTAGTGATAGTGTGTGGCAAATGCCACTCTCATTTCAAAATGGTCTGTACTGAGAGAAGGAAGAGAGCAGTGTCGCAGCATTTACGGTAGTGAAGTCGAATGAGAAACCTTAGCTAATGATTTCCTTGAATTGTTTGCAAATTCCTACTCTCTTCAGATATTGCATTTCATTAAAGTTACTCCATTATAGAGGTCAGTGACTTGGTAGATGTCCAATTCCTTTGTTCAAGGTGTAGTGCACAAGAAAACCGAGTGAATTTGAGAAGCACACTTATAATAAATTCCTCTGTAAAACTTGTATTTCACTTCCGCAAGCGCGGCCTGCAGCGCTTCGGTATGGAATACTATATGAGCTAGAATGAAGTGTCATTCTTTTTTTGTTTGTTTTCGTTGGCACAGTTTTTTTATGAAACTGCAACGAATTCCACTGGCGCATTCTCTGGATCTTCAAGGAATTCGAAGACATAGTCACATTCTTGTCGAATTCATCGAACTGATTGCGTCCTGTTCACATGTTCTGAGGAACAAGGTTTGAAAACATGTATCCTGACATTGAAGTTGTTTTTTCTCAATATGCAGGTAGGGTCTTCACCAGTTGCGAAGTTATACGGTAGGTGATTTCCAAGAAATGTATAAGAAAGTAGTTGCACATGAGAGTTCAGGGTCTAGGTATGGACGTTGTTTGTTCTTGTTCTGATTGTTTGCTTAGAGACGGAATTATCGGGAAGCACTGTTCGTGTCCTTTGCGAACTCGGAGGGCGTTATCACTTGTAGATGCAATTAGAGAGAGAGCTAGGAAATGCAGGTGTAAATCGAAGAGAGTATTGCCAATCTTTTTGTGTTCAGAGAAGAGAGTGAAGTTGGCAAACAATTTAAATGCTTATGAGGCACAAGAATCTGAAGAAGGGGACCTTCAAGGAGTATTAGGAGGGAGTTGAACTGAATTTGCTGTTGTCGGCCGTCAAAGTTGAAGGTGAAGTCGCAGGTAATGAATGACCATTTTCTTTTTAGCATGTCCACACTCCACAGGGCTATGAAAGACTGAGGAATTTGGGTTTCATTTTTTTGGACTCGTTTGCAAAGCCAAGACTTTAAGCTTGTTTCAGGCAATGTTTTATTTAACTCAAAATGCTGGTAATTGATTGATGTCTTCAAATTTTTCTATTCTCCAAATGCAGAGCACAAGGATGACGGTGAAGTGATTTGGACTTCCGGTCCACCAAAATTCATGCTCTTTTCTGAATTCTACAATTGTATGATTGGGATTATACGTTGATACTTGTTTTCATGACATCTGAAGTCACAGATTCAAACTCTGAGGGGCGCGCGTGGACGTCACTGTTCACAGTCTGAACTGCGATAGGTAGTGTGGGCAAGTATCACAAGTAAGATCATGCCTCCCTCTTATAACTGAAATGCATAGGAGAAGAGAACCTTTTTAGACAGGACAGTGACACCGAAAATGTATCAGACCTCGTCCTCTACACGGCTAAGATTAGTATTGTCACAAACGGGTTAAGGCAATACTAAAGTATTCTTCAAACATTCCCATGCGATTGGATGGTTTAAAATCAAGTAGGGTAGAAATGAATCATGAATGCTGGAGATTTCCGTTGTTGTAGTCTATCAATGCATACTATACGGAAATGTATACCTTAATTTCGAAGATTATGCAATCATTTTTTTTTATTTTCAAGTTTAAATGTCATTGTATCCGTAGGGGAAGTTCTCCCTGCCACTGTATTATTCGTTGCTTCGAATCTTGCATGGCTCTCTAGGAATAAAATGTTGACAAGGTCAATGTTTCTTCTAGAAGGAAATACTGATTTTCATATGGTTATCAACTTCTGGAAGCAGAGTGAGGAGAGAGTAATTATTATTGTGAAGGTATACTTCATGGTTGCCATTCACAGTATGCAATATTAGGAGCTACTACCAGCTCATGATTCCCAATTTCTTATATTTTTCAGGAATTGGATGAGGTGTATTTGAGCTTCGACAGCAGAGTTCATCTGCTTTGTGTTAGGCGACGACACTGCCCAAGTTAGACTTCTTACTGACGTCATCTGAGTTACATGTATGAGTTCCAACCTCATTTTAGTAATGAAATATGAAGTTCAAGCTGAACAAGCAAACACTGTGATGTTGTACTTGTGAGCGAATTGGAAGCGTGAATGGAAAATGAATTTTGTCGTGAAATGCTGTACAATACACAGACTGAGCTAACATGGGAGGTTAGTGAAATACATCCTCCCTGCCGAACTCGACTATGCAAATTGTCGTAAATGGTATAAAGATTTCGAATTTCATGTTGTCCATACCAGTATTCTATACCTGAGATTCCCGTATGTTGAACACGGAATTCCTGTGGTGGAACTGATCACTGTTAGACATGCAAGAAGACTTTTTTTGTTTGCGCAAGACTTATAGAAAACATATGAGTGGTGCTCAGAATCTTGTGAATTAAAGAACACGATGAGTTCTTTAATGAGGAATGGCATGGGATGTAGAAAAACATGTCACGTTCCCATGACACGTGTGTGTAGCGTGATTCTTCTCTGTGAAAAGAAATCACTGGACTTAGTGTATAGAAGCGCATTCGTAGGCAGAACTGGAAGCTTCGGTCAAGAGAGAAAGTGGAACACATGCTCACTCAATCTTGTACTCTTCTGGAGAAGATTACGACACTAGAGAAACACTCTCAACTTTCTGTTGCAAGAGTACATTGACAGTAGAGGATTCACCCCTTAGGGGTTGTGACCAGAATGATTTATCTTCGACTGTAATTGTGCTCTGCTTTGAATACAAGAGCATGTGCTCATATAGCTTTCAAGGAGAACTTGATCTGTACAGCTTGTATGCCCACCTAAATCTTTATGTTCATGTAAGTGTGAGTTGCAAATTTCCATGAAATGTTTTTCATTCATTTCGTTCTCTTGAATGAATTGGATTGCAGAGTTTTAAAGGTCTCCGGGAGTTACTGCATAGGTCATAAGTAGTCTGCAAGGTATGTGATTGCGTCACCATAATGTGTACCTCATGAAATGTAACTGTCTTGTATTTTCAATTGTAGATATGTCACATACTGCATGCTCCATATGCATATTTCGCATTGGTACTCAAACAGTGTCCAAGTTAATCGCACGGGCAAGTGGGTTTTGCTGTAGTTATGAATTGGCACAGCACTCATAATATTAAATTTCAATCTTCTCTACATGTCTGGTCGTCAGCTTTATGTGAGGATTTAATATGCATAAGAGGAACGTAAAGGATGGTCAATTACGTGGAAATTATTGGAGATGTAAACAAGATTGAATCCTGCATTCGTTCTCAAGAAATGCTGCTCAAACGAGAGTACTGTTTCCCCGTTCAATAACGTCAAACACTTTTATTACAAAGTTTATAGACTATTTTCGACTGTTTTCCAAGGAATAAGTGAAGCTTACAGTATAGAATAGTTTCATCATAACTATTGTGAGGGTCTTATCACAGAGGTTTATATGGCGTCCTCTTGTGATTGTGTTCATTAATTGGTCCCACCTTGCAAGTGAATTTGAAGTTATTCATAGAAAAGAGGCATTTGGAACTGAACTGTGATGATAACTTCAATTCTAATTGGACTTGTTTTGTGTGCTGCAGGTTTTTAGAGGCTAGTGATTGAAGATCTGGTGATTTTCAGGAGGTGCGCAAGTAGACAGAAGTGTATGCCTTCCTGAATTGAATTGCGAAATGTGTTTTCCTGAGATTGTTCAAAGTGATTTAAAGGTGAAGTACAATTCTTGCTGTCTAATGCGATTCAAAATCCTATGCATGGAGGCATCGGCTAATGGAAATGTAAACATTGATTTTATGTGAACTTGTTTTACATGTTTGGAAAGAAAGAAAATATTTTCACAGTCGTAGAATATTAGCGGTAAATTTTTTTGGTGTCCCAGTTTCGTGAGGAACTTGTTGCACACCATATTCAATTTGGAAAGTAATGATTACCCAAGGAAAACTGTATAAGAAATTCAGAAAAAAAAAGGTCGTCAGAGTTTTGACTCTTACCAGGTTCCATCATGCACGGGACTAACGCTTCTAACTTCCTTAATTCCTCTCTGTACATATGAATAGATACAGTAGGGGCTACATGAATAAGACAAAGACGTGGTCAATGACCGTTTCCTCATTTTATATTTTAATGAAAATGTTGAAGCAGTGAAGCTTACAGCGTATTTGACATTAGAGAACAACCGACTTCAAGCAGCGACTGAAGCATAACAGGTATGTCGATTGAATACATCTGAGCATGCACTGTGTTTGAAAGTATTGTCGGATTGTCGTTGTATTCATCAAATTTTTGGTAGGGTCATGTGTGCATAATGAATCCTCTAGGCACTGCGGTGTGTGATGGATGCCTTCTACATGCAGGATTGCAAACCCTTTCATTTTTCCTATTGACGCTTGAGTCCAAGGTCGTGAATGTATTGTGTATATGATCGGAATGGGAAGCTCCGTCATGGGAGCTCTCATATTCCGCAGCAACTCCGAAGGAGTCAATGATGCATGCACTGAATGCTTGAATGTGAGAGAATGAAATTTGTGGCACTTCTTTTGAACATGGTTATTGTAGACCTTAGATTTGGAGATTAGTTCTTTGAAGAAGACAAAGTGTCAGGTGCATGGTGTCTCGAATTAATAGTGTAATGTGAATTAAATATTTTCATTTCACTCACAAAACACGAGCAGTTAGTTCTACAGTATTAGGAATATTAAAGTGAAAGTGCTTTGCACCCAGAGTACGATTAAATCATGAGCTCGTAAGGAAGTGCAGTTTGTAATATGGACTGAGGGATGATTACTGAATTGCAGAGTAGGGCAAACATATAAGGTAATCACTCTCTAATTTGAAGAGTAGAAATTATTTTGCAGGATGCGTAGAAGACATTCTTCAGCGTACCACATCGAGCGTTCTATTGCAAACAGGTTGAAACTACATGAATATCCCTGTGCTTGCAATCAATGTAGGGGCGCTGTTGTGCGGAGAGTTTCCACTGTAGCGAAGCATCATGTCAGATATGGACAAGATCCTTACCTATTGTATCCTGTCCTCGTAAGTTCTTCACTTATGACACATACTATGCAGCTTCAAGCACTTCATTGAATCGCAATCAGTAACCAAATAGTTTGAATTAGTGAATTTTGATTTTTGTTTTTGGGAAGCAACTGTGCATGACATAGAGAATGAGCTTCAGAATCTTAGGCAATGTGATTGGGGAAATAACATACGGAAGGAAGTATTGCTGTTGAAGCATGACATGCTGTCTACCGTTATTGCAGACCGTGGACGGCGTCAGTGTGCGTGGTCCAGTTGAGCATCCGGATAGTGAAGCAGAAGAATACCACCCAGAAGGTCCTGATGACAGTGCTGGTGAATTCCATTGGCAGCAGAGGGCAACTGTAGATGTGGACGGCATGGTCAGAGATGCCTTCACACGCTTTGACAACATTCACAATGACGTTCTAAATGATCATGCAGTACCTGTAGTTGGAGTGGACTTGGAGGATGAAGATGATCTCAACACTGATTTCAATGTTGAGAGTCTATTAAGGGATTCAACCGAGAAAATCTTCGAAGGAAGTAATCTGAACCGCCTCCAATGTGGCATTGTTCTCTTCTCCCTGTGCAGCCTATATTCAGTGCCGAATACGTTTTTGGATGCATTATTGACATGGATAGCAGGTGATGTGCTACCAACTTCAAATTGTTTCCCACGAACGTCATATGAGATGAAAACCATGCTCATGAAGTGGGGATTGAAGCATCGACAAGTGCATACTTGTCCTGAAGGCCACTTGCTGTATGAAGGAGAGAATGAAGACCTTGAAGAATGTCCCAAATGCCAGCATCCACGGTATATTCCAAGTTCAAGTAAAGTGCCTCATCGAGTAGTTCGCTACTTTGATATAGTGAATCATTTGGTGAGGATGTTCAAGTGTCCGGAGATTGCGAAGTTAATGTCCTGGCATAACAGTAACAAGTCTGAAGATGGGAAAATGCGATCTGTGGTAGACAGTGAGCAGTGGAAAACCATTGATAGATTATATCCTGATTTTGTTGCTGTGATGACTAATCTTCGGCTTGGATTGGTTGGGGATGGGATTATTCCTTTCAAGAATAATGCCATCAAACACTCGACATGGGTTCTTCTCATTACCATATACAATCTTCCTCCATGGCTTTTGACGAAGAAGTTTTTTATTTCCCTTGCCGTTCTGATTCCCGGGCCAACAGCACCGACCGCTGAAAATATTGATGTATTTTTAGCACCTGTCGTTAAGGACTTGAAGAAGCTTTGGGGCGGTGTTCCTGCGATGAACATGTCAAAACCTGCAAATGAGAGGAGGTTCACACTACGAGCTATTTTGATGTGGACTATTAATGATTTTCCTGCATATGGTTTACTTTCAGGACAACAGGTTCACGGCTACAAAGCATGCCCGCTTTGTGGTCCAGAGCTATGCGCAGAGCATGCTCGTCTTCTCAGTAAAATGATTTATTTAGGTGCACGCCGTTACCTGCCTGGAGATCACAGATTTCGTAGGGCGAGGACATCATTCAATTTGAATCAAGATTGGCAATTGCCCCCACAGAGAGCCACAGGTGAAGAAGTGCTGAGGTGGGGTCTGCAACGCTCTCACTTTCTAGCAAATGGAGGTGTGGAAAACTCAAGCGAGGATCCAGTGAAATTGCATGGTGTGAAGCGGCGAAGTATATTTTTTGATTTACCTTATTGAAAGGTAAGTTGTTCCTGAACCTTGAGAAGAATATTATGATTTCATGTTGTGGTATTGAAATGCATGCGTTTACTGAGTTCATTTTTTGGTACATTTTGTGGAGTAATGAGGATATTTTCACAGTGCAGTTTGTTCAAAACGAGTCTGAGAAGTGAGAAACTGAGAACCCTGTAATGAGTGTGTGCTTTAATCTTGTTTTTTTCCTAAATTTTTTAAGTCAGCCTCCTCCATTGTTAATTGAATTTGTATGTGGAGTTGGCCAGTTCCTGAATTCAATCACGACTTTGTCACTGAAGCTTTGATAGAATTTAGTTTTTGAAACTGTTGTGCAAAAATAGGGAGCGAACCCTTTTTTAGCGCAGTGGAAGTTTGTACATAAATAGAACAACGTACCAGAAATTATTTTTCTTTTTCAAGTTTTTCTTTACTGAGGAGTTCAGAGTAAATTATGAGGAAAGCAACAGTTTTTGGAATTTTGTTCAAGAGTCTTCAATGTTATAATAGTGACTAAGGACAGTGCAGTACAGAAGAAGGGCTTGTTTAATGAAAAGAAATTGAGAAGTAGTGATCGTATAACTTGCTACATTTTGCTAATACTGTACTAAAAGTTTTCATGCCATTTTTGTGAATTTCAAAAAATCCTCCCAAAATAAACCTCTGCATAAGAACCTTGAATCTGTTCTAGGATCACTGTTGAGAAGCAGAGTGCAGTGTGCAGGATAATTAAATGACGATTACTTTTGTTAATTACTGAAACTTGTTTAGGAGTTGAAACACATAAGAAGAAATTGAGGTCATTCACGGAAGTGGGGAATTGAATACATATATAGAAATGATGTTGTCATTGCGGAGTGTATTGAATGGGAAGTAGTTGAATTGCTAGAAGTTCAGGATTGACTGTTGGATTCAGGAAATGTATGTTATGGAAAGTGGTAATGGTGCATCATGAGATGTAATTTAATGTTTTCTGGAGGACATGTGATGTGCACTATTTATTGTGTCAGTGTCGGGCAAAATCAAAGAAACAAAACAGAAATCATAGGGAAGGTGGGAATGGTTCGTGTCCTGAGGGGCAGTGCTGAGGACAGTCCTCAATAATTAAAAATGCATTAAGGCTAGTTTGGCTTTTAAATAATTCAGCGGAATGGGAGGTGGAAATGTGAAACAAACATGTGCTAAAACCATGATGAGATCAATTGAACAATTTATTTTTGGAAAGTGGTACTGAAATGCCAGAGTAGTTCATTTCATCGTAATTGGAGAAGTGAAGTTGAGTTGAAGAAGGTATTAAACTTTAAAATGACCTGAGAGCCTGAAAGTGTAAGTTGGGCATAGGAATTCATTTCAGTGTTACTTAGGGTTTCCAAACGTTGGATTGGTGGAATTTAATATTGCCTGAGTCATCATAATTTCAGTAACTAAGTCCATATGCAGAAGAGTGGATATCAGTAGCATAAACATTACTCCGGAATGGTATGTGGACACAGAACATGGCAATGTCATGGAATGATTTCTTTCTATGGAGTTATCGTGTTCCGTAGTTCATAATGTCACTGAAAGTTATTGGAGGGGTATAGGAATAGGCATTTGTGTTTGTGGTAGATGACATGGCCAATCAGAACATGGATTGCTAATTCTAGATGCTTTCGTTTTCCACACGTATGGACAAACAGCAGAACTGTACTCGGGTGGATGTATATTTTTCGTGGATTCATTGAATTAATCATGGTGTGGTATCCTAAACCCTTGAAGAAAATTGTGGTACCATGTAGAGTCAGAAGTGATTTGAAAATAATGGCAACAGAATTCTAAGGATATGGGAAATGCAGTTTGTGAAACACTGCTTCATGCAACAGGGTTTTTTATAAGAAAATGGTAGTGAAGGTGTCACAGAGAAAGGAATGAAGTTCAGTCCATCATAAAGACTGAAAATTACTGTGAACGAAGTTTTCGTCACAGAATATTACAAAAAGGTAATGCAAATTTTGTTTGTTCTGTTTTATTCTATATCTTAATAACGTTCCATTTCCAATGGGCAGGATTTACCAGTGCGGCATGTCTTGGATGTTATGCATTGTGAGAAGAACATCTCAGAGAATTTCTTGAAGACAGTGTTTGGTGAGAAGGATTCTCCAGCGGTCAGAGCAGATATGGAAGCTCGGGGCATCCGTTCACATTTGCATCTAAGGCGAATTGGACCGAACCAGGAGAATTTGTACATGCCAGCTGCCTCATATGTGCTATCAGCAGATGATAAATCAAAGGTGTTAGCAGTGCTGGAGTCCTTGAGGACCCCAACAAATTATATATCTGCATTGTATAAGAAAATTCAGAAAGGTAAATTCACTGGCTTGAAATCCCATGATTATCATGTGTTGCTACAACAAATCCTTCCCTTATGTTTTAGGAAGGTTTCTAACAAGGCTCTAGCTGCAACCATTATACGTTTGAGTAGAGTTTTCCAGAAGGTATGTGCTAAAGTGGTTGACCCTGATGACCAAGCACAGTTGACCTTTGATTGTGCGGAGACCATGTGCATGATGGAGAAGGAAATGCCTCCTTCCTTTTTGGACATCATGTCGCACTTACCCCATCACATAGTGGAAGAACTTTTTATTTGTGGACCTGTTCATACGAGGTGGATGTAACCGTATGAACGTTACTTCAAGTCCCTGAAGGGATATGTGAAGAACTTGGCCAAACCAGAAGGTAGCATTGCACAGGGATACCAAATTGATGAAGCTCTAGGCTTTGTTACGGAGTATATGAGGGACTACAACATGACAACAAGAAGAGTTTGGGATAGTGAAGAAGAACCTGCAATGGTGGATGAGATTTTGGAAGGTAAAGGGAAGCGCAGGGTGCTGTCAGATGAACTAAGGAGTGCGATGCATGATTTTGTCCTGGACAACGCCATGCACATTGACCCCTATCGCCAGTAAGTTCTCAGTGATGTTTGACATGAACAGAGTGATGCATGTGTTTTATTATGGAGTTTGTAGTGTTGGATTTGTTTTCACTGAAATGTCAAATGGAGTTCCAGTGAATGCTGCATGCAGAAATGACTATTTCTTGTAATCCCCTTATTCTTTTTTTTTTTGGGTAGGAGGAATGGTATGCAGATTAGTACAAAGTGCTACCTTGAGTGGAAGGGTGAATGGTGGAAGGTAGTGACAGAACTCTGAATTTTAGGAGACGGAGCGTCCATGGCATAGTTTGTTGTTTGGTGTTCGGAGTCCAGTTAGAGTTTTGTTTAAGTTTTGGATGTTTTTTTAAGAATTATTTAAAAATCAAACTGAATGGGAATGGAAATAAACTCAAATCCTGTTGTCTTCAAGGAAGGCTGCTTGAAAAGGTTAGAAAAGAACTAGAACAGGGAAGTACTGCTTTCCTTGAATAAGATGTGAGGAATAGTGCATTAGGAATTCCTAGGAGGAAGGGTGAGGGATTCCTTCCTAGAGAGTGGTTCAGTCCTCATCATAGTCTTCCAGGAGTAGACTTAAGTTTACTATGAACTTGATGAGAGGGAAAAGTTGTCTGCTAAGGCGAAGATGGAAACAACTTTCTTTAGGAAGTATTGAATCTACTGTAGTAAAAATTCCAATAGAGAGGGACTCTTGGAGTGGCATGTTGTATGCCGTTGACTTTTTGGCAAGAATTTGTATTTTGCCTTCAATTTGTGTTCAACTGAATCAGGAGATCCACATCTTCAGATTTAGGTTTGGTGTGACTATCATTGGATGGAAGCATTGCAGTTGGAAGTCGTAGCATGTTTGGTGCATCATGTTGTTTGATTTTGCAATTTTGGTTTCGAGTGGACTAGGTGATGTGCAGGTATGTACAAAGAAAATGAGAAATATTTTAAATGACAGGATTCTTTTTGGAGTGAGAAGACCAATTAATGTGAATGAGCAAAGTAGAGTGGTGAGGGTTTTCATTGTAGGCAGACATGCAGGAAATAGGAGAGATGATGTTTGATGAATTATTTTTATTTTTAAAGCCTGTGTTGGTGGAGAAATCCTTTTTGGAGTTTTGATGTGATGAGGACGCTGGTAGAGTGATTGTTTCTATCATTGAATATAAGAGAGGAAGCGCAGATCATGACTTTGGCTCAATCAGTTGTCTTAGTGGAATAAGTAATTGAACAACTAAGGAAGTAGAGTGCAAAGTGAAGTCTCTGAAAACCTCGTGTAACGTACCCTTAAAGGTAGGACAGTGTTCCCAGTTTGGGAATGTAATTTGGGTCAATTACAAGGTCGAGTGCTCTTCAGTGGAGTGGTTTCTGAAATGGTGTCCTATCTTAAATGAACAGTGCTTGTGCATGTTGTATTTTCATAGTTTTCAGAAGTGTGTAGGTAGTGTGCATTTGAGGTAGTGCACCACTATAGAGCCTATGTCCTTGGGACTTCAAAAAATAATATCAAGTTTAGAGACGTTCAGGGGGATATGAAACGGCATGGGTTAAAAGTGAATTGCACTCTGATGTGAATGAATATTTACTGAAGAGTATGCGTAGAAGTTGTAGGTCCATGAAATTCAGAATCAGCCCTTAGATGGTCCATCGCAGGGCCCCTGACCTTAGTTGGCCAGAAAGAATTTTCATGGGGCCAAACATTGAGTACTGCAACAGATTCACAAAGAATGCACTATCTAAAATGAAATGGGACGAGAGAAGTGAACAGCATAGTGATCGATTGTTTTATTAGATGTAGAAAAAAAAGAAATTAACGACGTCCATGACTTTACAACTGAATGTTGACTGCAGGTCCATGGCTCATTACCCTCATCTGTTTAAATGTATAGGGGGAAGAAATCGCTAGTACTGTTACGTTCTGTAGGCGTTCGTGTGTTAATGAGAAGTGTTCAATTGGAATTCCCATTCCTTGTGGGCACGGGTGGAAGCTGTGCCTCATGTCCTAGTTAAGTCACGAGAACGCTTTGTGTTACAGGAACTCTGTTTATTTAATGTTGAGTTAGTGTTTTGCAATTGTATAGTGGCATGTATGGATTGTCTGTTTCAGTCATGTCAATTAAAATCTTAGGCATTGGAAGTCACAATTTGAGGAGTCCATGTGCAGTGGTACCTTGAAGGCTACGTCTAGGAAAGTAGTAGTACAGGTAAATTGCATGTTACAGATTCTAGAGCAGGGAAGATTTTTTTTTGTTGGACAAGTATAGTATTCAGTAATTCATTATTTTATGGCAGGTATGTGTTGATGCAAACAACTTACAGTGAGTAGGTCTTTTGTGTAATCCAATTCTGAGAAGCAACTTCCACAATGTACAGTGTTAAAGGAACTAGGTGGATGAGGGGGCGGTACGGAGTGCTGTCCACTGTGTTGAATTCCATTGGTTTGCAAGTTTGGGTTAAATGTAGAAGGTTAGGGTAATTAGTTGCAATGTTGTGATGATGTGGACTTGAGCTGAGCTGTTTTCGAATAGGAGTGGTTTGAGTGAGGAGGGTAGTGTAGTGAGAGGTACATAACGCAGGATGTATTTGCATTTGGTAGGAATTATGTAGGAAGTAACAGTCCTCCTCTAAGTAAGAGAAGGAGAACCTAGAGATAGAATGTCAGGCAATTAAAAAGAACGTGTAATATAAATTCATTTAAATTAATTCTAGAATTCGAGACTGTGGAAGTTTTGGCAAGTGTTCTTGAGTTCGTGAAATTAGAATGCAATGCAAACTGAGTGAGGTGTTGAGTGATGAGAAGAACAGAGGTATTGCATGTATGAGGGAGTCGTGTCTCATGATTTCTGGAAGGAGGAAGGAGTGGGTGGTCATGGCAGGGAACTAATGAATTTCAACTGAGGGGAGTGGGAGAGTAGTGAGTTTTCATGAAGTTATTGATAAAGCAGAGAGGTAAATTGTAGGGAAAGAGCATCAGGTTTATGGAGAGTAGTTTCATGAGGAAGAGAATTGCAAGAAGGAAGCATAAGGAGTGCATTATTTAAAGAAGGTAGTCTCGAGCAGAAAAAGAAAATATATGTCATGTAAGTGATTATGTCCTTAACTAAGAGCACTTAAACAACTTTTTCCATTGCATTGGTCCAGTGAGCAAAAAGGAAAGCGCACAGAAATAGTAATATGAATTTCTGTGGTCTGCAATAAACCATTGTAATGTGCTAGTGAAGAAGGATGATTCAGTGCAGTATGTCTTCATGGAATGGAATATTAAAGAAAGGAGTGCATCGAATGTGTTTTCAAAGTGGTTGTGTTCTTAAAAAATTCAAAGGGACTGACTTCTATATGATAACGTTGTTGCAGAAGGTACCAGGAGCTAGTGAAAGTTCGAACAGATGCTAGAAACGAATTTCGGAGGATGCATCCATCCAGAGGTGGACGGAGAGGAGCACCGTACCCTACAGGGATGGAGGAGATGGCACGGTTTGCCCAATGGTTTGAAGAAGAAGTGCAGAACGAAATTCTGGAAGGATTAGGAATTTCCCAAGACATCAGGGATTCCTCGAAATTACCTTCAGCTGAGGCAAAGAGTTTCAAAAGCATGTATGCTTATGGATATCACTTTCGAGTGAAAAGTGCAGAACAGAACAGAAGAAGTACATGTGATTCAGGTGTAGCAGCAATGTTTCGACAAGCTTGTCGATCTGGCAGTCGAGATCAGAACTTAATAACAGCAGACCTAGAATACGTTGGGCAGATTTTAGAAATCTTGGAGCTGAATTACGGAGGACATTGTGTGGTGCTGTTACTTTGTGATTGGGTGAAGGCTAACTACCGAGGACGCAATGCTACTCTGAAAAAGGATGAATGGGGTTTCACTTTGGCCAATTTTGGGGCACTAGTCCCACTTAGCTACGAGTCTTTAGCTTTCCCTATTCATTGTCACCAAGTATTTTTCAGCGATGATGAAGATGACCCGACATGGAAAGTGGTTATGCGAACAGAGGTGAGAGGTCGTAGAAGTGGCATCGAACAAAGTGAACAGGAGGAGCCTGAAATGTTTTCAGTGGGAAGAGATGCTCATTTCCAGGGTCTACGAGAAGCAGCTGAATTGGAGGAGACATACGTGGGCCCTGAAGCAACCGGGAGGACCATTGCCCTGAACGAAATGTTTAATGCTACTATGCAAGAGGGTCCTTCTTTGTTTGACAGAGACTTAGGGGAGTCTTCCGATGATGAGGAGTGAAGAAACATAGCAGTACTGCAGGTATGAGGTCTGGAATCATGAAATCAATCTTCAATGAAAGTCTGAGGAAGTGAGTCTCAAAATTTGGTTGTGGTAGGAATTATTGAGTAGGCATTTATATGAAAATGTTGGTGTATACAGTCTGTGAGTGTCTAGGAGGCCACTGATAAGAATAATGGAATATGTATGTGGAATAGTGAAGACAAGGAAATGCAAGATTATTGTGAGTTGAAGATGGAATGTGGAATAGTTTTTGCTGAAGGAAAAGTAATTGTTTATATTTTTAGAAGCATAAGGTGAAGTTGTAGGTCGTGGAAGTGTTAGTCTTGAGTCCTGTAATTGAGTGTGAGGGAGGCGAGATGTCTTACAATTTTTTTTAAGAAACCCTTGAGTAAGATTTAAGTGGGGTGGAGAAGTGACAGTAATGCAGTCAGTTTCTGAGAACGTACATGTCATTTTTTCCTCAGACTTGAAATTGAAAATGCTCAATCACTCCAGGTAGCCCTTCCTGAAATTAACGAGAATGAAAGAAGTGAAGGTGTGGTATATGCAGGATGCTCCAGTAGTTTACAGGTGAGGACATTTGCAATAGTACAGGAAAAGCATTTTCTGGGTCTTCAATAGGAAGAAGTCTTTTTTGTTTGGAGTGTGCGAGAGTCAAGTACATTTTGGAAGTGCACAATTGTTGGAAAAACTTAGCTCTGGCAACCTACAGGTGGTACATTGGGTTGCTGGAAGAAGTGTGTTCTGTACTTCGTTGTCGCTGAGAAGGAAGTAAGAATCAGTAGTTATTGGCATAGCAAACTTTCATGTATAGGACATCGTCAGGAAGAAAGGTACAGATGGAAATGCTATTTTTTATAGACGAGGAACAGGTAGAATGAGGTGAAGAAATGGTAGACTTAGTTACAAAGCCAATTCTGTGAGTCCTGAGCGTATGCAGATTTATTAAATACTCTGGTTGATTTTGAAGCATACCAATTAACAAACCATGATGTACATAGTAATGAAAAATAGTGACGGTGAACTCTCTATTTCCGAATGGTTTGTGTGGTAAACTGACTTCCCTTTCTCTAAATTTTTTTGCAGGGTGGAGAGGAGGGACCCACTATAGCTGTTTTCTGTATTGCTATGTAGAGCAGGAGGAGGAAAGGAGAATGACATATGAATCTCCTGTCCATGAGCATGACAAGGGACTTTGCTGGAGTGAAGACTTCCCCAGTGCAATGGTCAATGAAAAAAGTGCCTTACCTTTAATGTCATGCCAGAGAGAAAGGTTCTGTGACTACTGTTTTTTATTTGATAGGTAGTGCAGCTTTAGATTTATCATGAACATGAAGGGGTAGGAGGTGGCTTCCACGTGTTATGGACATGTATAATGTATTCACTTTCTGGAGAGAATTATGTAATGCATGCATTTGTATTCAAGGAATTGAATTCAATATTTGGGTGTGCATTTCAGTGTGTGTCAATTGAACAAAATGGGGAGTGTATATTGAATCTCTGAGAGGGAAGTACCTGTTCGATATGTAGACCATAAACCAGTATGCGAACAGTGAAAGGAGTAAGTAATTGTCAATGAAGGTGTGACACGTGTAAGATAAATTTTTAGATTCCTAATGAAATTAAGAAATCCAGGTGGACTATATCTCTACTGAATCCAGGTTTAATGTAAGGTGTGTTTGTGATCACAAATTTGTGTGCCAAAATCAACAGAAACATGTTGGGTTTTTGTTTAACACTTATTTATTTTACAGTAGTATGTGAAAATGGACAACCTAGTACCCAAATCAACAAAAAAAGTGTTCTTTTTTTGTTAATTTGGACGCCATTTTCTACTAGTGACCTCACTAATTATTGAACATTATTTTGTGGAAACTTTCAAAGTTTAAGTACCAAAGCTTGGTTAAACACTGCCGTGTGTACCTCCTTTGGTTTCTAAGAATTTGAAGTACTATCTATTGGACATTTCAAAATTAAGTACCAAAGTTCGGTTAAATACTATCATATATATCTCCTTTGGTTGTAAGATTTTGAAGTACTAAAAAATTTTGGGAATTTAAAGTGAAAATTCGGTTAAACACTATTATGTGTACCTCCTTTTGCGAATAAAATTCTTGAAATACAACAAATTTCACAACACGGCGAAGCTTTGACCCTACAATGTTTACTTAAAATTTCAAATAAGATTGAGAGGACCTTTGTTCTTAATCTATAAAACCTCACTCATCCTTGGGAAAGATTTTTTCCAATTCACAATTAATTGGGCTAACCTTTAAATTATCACGATATTTAGAATTTTCTAAAAATCCTAATCCATTTATTAGGGAGCAATTTAAAAAACTGCATATCCAAAACCAAAATTACAGTTTGGGTGGATGTGGCCTGAACTTGACTTAGAAGCCAGCCAGACCCATAGGCGGACTAGTCATACCCGGACCAGCTAGACCCATCGGTGAACCAGTCATACCCACAGGCGGACCAGTGGGTATTGTGGGCGCTTTATTCCTACCCTTGAAATCAAGCGATCACAACCAGACTCTACTACAACTAACTCCTACTACCTATAGGTGTTTAAGCCTCAATCCATTGTGCCTTCCAAGCTGCAATGGATCTTTTTACTAGCCTACCTATTCTCATGCGTGGTTTGGTTCCACTTTGGGTGTTATTCTTTTCTTACTTAAGTGATTTAGATTCTTCTACTTCATATGTTGGTGCCCCTTTCTTCTTATTCTAATTGTATATATCTGGTTGTTCCTAATGACCTTAACGTAATAGTTCTTTGACCCCATTTTACTCAAACATTTACCCTTCTACTTTATTGTTATGTACTACGCTTCTTTACTTCTATTTTATGTATTTGGGGCTTCTACTTCTATTCTACGTACTATATTATTTGATTTACCTCTACGTATTGTATTATTTAATCAACCTCTACATATTGTACTTTTTAATTTACCTCTACATATTGTCTTTTTTTTACTTGTTCCTTCTAACATGCAATTGCTCCTTCCCATCTATGGTTGTTCCTTTGGTCTATCCTATAATAGCTAATCGTTGGTTTCTAATCATGATTAGCTTGCGGCCCTTTGATCCTAACCGCTTTTTAATTACCTACTTGGTCTAAATAATTGCATAAAAAAAGGGTATGAGTTAGAGTTAAGAGCCCACCTGCAACGCGCGTGCAGCGGCGTCCTCCGGTCCCGCTTTGTCCCACGCCATGTCCACCGGAGCCCTTTGTTGATTCAACTTGGTTCCTAGGTCCTACTCCCCCTAATTATTTCCCTTTTAGCTGTTTTCTACTTCTAAACTATTTTCGTAAGGTATTCTTTTAATTGTTTTCTATGTCTACACTATTTTCCTAAGTTATTCTTTTAATTGTTTTCTATTTCTACATTATTTTTCTAAGCTATTCTTTTAATTTTTTTGTTTGCCTTAGTTTCGAACCCAATGCCTTTGGTGTGCTTGGCTGTGGTGCCCAGTTGGATGCTGGTTGGGTGCTGGCTTATTAAAATGAACTGAATAGTCACACAAACTAAGATGGACTAAATAGCTACACAAACTAAAGATGAACTAAAATAGCTACACAAGGGGTTAATCCAAAGGTGTGGCCCAATGTTTATTCCACTCAAAGAACCCACTAACATTACTTTGTTGGATGCTAAAAGTTGAATTAATTCCAAACGTTTTGGACACTAAATGTTGAGACTAGCTTAAGGGGAGTTGCTTTTAACACCCTGTTAAGACTTAGGGGGTCCAAAGCTTCGCTGTGAGAGTGATGCTTTTGACACTTGACTAAGACTTTTGCGTTTCTAGGAACATAGCGAAGTCAAAGCTCCACCGTCCCTCATGGGACTATTATAACCTTGTGAACAAGAGAAGACAAAGAAGAGGATTTGTATACAAAAAGCAGCATATACTCTTAAGTCACCTCACTAGTTAACCCCTCGGTTCCTCCCAAGTCTCTCCCACAACAACACTCAATGATTTCACAATACACAAAGTCAGCCAATATGAAGTTGTATAAATACTATACAACCTTAGGGTAGGTCTCAAGTCCCCAAGGTGCAAATCACAAGTGCCAAGAGTATAAAAAACCCAAAAAACTATCAAAGGCTTCTTTGGCATAACAAACCAAAGAAAATCCGGCATTCCCCAGATCCAATAGTAATTCCTTCAAATTGTGGGGAATTAAAAAGAGAGAGAATGAGAAGTAGATGCTGCTCCTTTTATACCCAAAAGGGAGCAATCCCCCCCCCTAATCTACTAAGAAAAACTAGATAAGGGAAATAAGATGGGCCGTATGTGTGATCTTTCCTCAAATCTAACTATCCACTTAAGATTTATGTAATTTGAATTTAGAATTCAAATTTCACCTAATCCTTACAAGAACTTGCAATCTACCTACTTTTACCTTCCCAAAATCTACAAGTTCCTACATGGGAGTGGTTCCCATGTGTTCCCACGTGTTCCCACCTACTTTCTACTTTAAATTCAAATTTATTGACACCAAGCACTTGGAGCTTCTTCCACTTTTTTTTTGAGGTTGTACTTGCTCCCACATATGCCGGAAGCTCTCAACATGTTTCCCACACGTTCTCCACGGCCATTGGGGCCCAAATTCCCTAAATTCTCATTAGGGGGCCTTCAATCCCTTTCCTTCCACCATGTGTTGTCCCAAAACTTTAACTTTTGGAGTTTGACTCCGATTTGCAAACGGATTGCGCCGTTGAGTTCGAAAGGCCATAATTAGCCTATGAAAATTCTCTTGCCCCATAAACTATGCCCTAAATCTCAACGAAACCTAATGTAGGCTGAAATCAAAGCTAGGATAAATTCCCAACTTTTGGAGTTTGACTTTTTTGGACCCCATTCTTTCACCAAGATCTTAAGTAGATAGAAGGGGTAGTAATAGATCTAAATTAGGCCTCGATACGATGCCATATGTTCCCAATACACTGATCAACTTTCAATATTGTCATGTAAATTACCAATTATTGAAGGAGGTTGCCAATTCGGGATCTTCTGCCTATCAATATGTCTTGAAATTTAGAAAAATGCTCTGTTGGTGTGAGACTGCCTAGCCAGATTTTTAGTGGGATTTTACCACACCTTAAGATATTCTTGTGAATTTCCACCCAAAGACTGTTGTTGTTGATCGCCTAGGAAAATATCCATAATGCTTCGGAAAATTTTTAAACTTCGGAGGGGACTTCCCATGGGATCCCTCCAAGTGGATATAGACTCACATCCCCACTGCGTGCGCCAAGAAATAGGAAAATGCCCGGTATTTACAATTCAAAGTCAATATTTTACCCGTATTCTCTTCGACGCCATGGGGAGTGGAAATCTCATCCTAGATTTTCTTATAGGGACTTCCTAACCCAATAAGACCGTTTTTAGGCTTCTTACCCTAAACCCCCACATTACTCTCAAATTGTTGTTCGTTTGACTAAAGCAAGATCCATTTGGGATACAAACTATCCTAAACTCATTCTATTGACCAAATGGCATATTGGCATGGAGCATGCCAATACTGGTTTTATCCTCTTTTATGGATTCTATGGGCCTAACTATGCCTTGGATTGTGTAGGAATCTAAAAAAGAACTCATGAGTCCCCGGTGACGAATCGGGGGTTCACAAGCGTAGATTCAAGGACCAGACGTGGTAGTGGTTCCAGAAGGTCTTGGCGCTTTTGGGCTCGTAAACAACACCGCAATCCTGGATTGGATTCGTGAGGTGGGAAACTGTGCCTACATAAATTTTCTCGATCTTTAATATCAATGGCTTTTGATTGTTCATTTTTATCCATGACGCAATGTGGCCCTTGTCTTAGGCTCACTGACAACGTCGGTGAGCACGGGAGCCATTCTGATGGGTACAACAAGTCTTCTCAAAGGAATTGATGCTACAACTCACTGGTCTTCCTTATCTTAACTGTCAAGCTATAGTGCAAATTCCGTCAGCATTCATGTTGTTAAACGGGTATGCTACCAAACCTTGGATTTATTGCAAATGTCCTCAGTTCTATAAAGATGAATATGACCTTATGCGCTTTGAAAAAATGAATGCATGGCAGGATAAGATCGTTACTTCAACGAGAGTGTCGTCTGGGATTGACATGGCTATTACCCTTGCTGCACTACTTTCAAACAATTTCACCGCCCAAGTGTCACAGCTGTACAGTGAGTATGACACACAGTCCCCGTTTAATGCCATCACTAAAAGCAAAGCTTCCCCAGCCTACCTTGTAGCAAAAACGCTTGAATGGTTAGCAGCCCTGCAAGCCAAAATGATGGGGACGTCGTAGAGATAGTCGTTACCAACATTTGATTGGCAAGTATTCAATACTGGCTAAGCCAACAGAGTATATTATAGGTCTAAAGAATCTACAAAAATCTGGACCCACTTTTAGTGTGAATTGAATTTTAAAGTAAAAACGATTGTAGGTAACTTTAAGAGTTGGAGTACCAAAAAATTGAAGATGGTGGAATTGACAATTGAAGATTATAAAAAAGTGTTCCAAGGGTAGAAACATGCTAGGAGCGAACAAGAATCAAGCAATTGTCAAAGATTCCCGGGTATCGAGAATTAAAATTTTAAATTAGACAAAATAATTCTAAATTACTAAAAATAGACAAGTGCGAGAGGACGTTGAGCTTACACTTAGAATCTAGGAGTGTCCTAGATGTTGACCAATTTATTTTGGATTTTTCTATAATTCCATGTTGACTCCATGGGAAGTCAATCGCACATAAATATATTTGTAAATTCCTAGAAATTACATATGTTGCAATGAAATTTCACAAAAAATTAGGTTAGGTTTTTGTGTGCTAAATAAGAGACTAGTCAAGTTTGAAGACATTCCAACATTTCCAACTACCAAAACCAGCATCGACATCAAATTTTTCGAGAATTTACAACTTGATGATAGGTTGACCGGCGTACCAGGAGCGAATGATGTCCTATTGAATCAAATGGGGAGACATTCCTTGCTCTCACATACATTCCTAACAACCTGGGCCTAACATATTCATCAAAAGGGGCAAATTCTAAAAGTTAGATTTTAAATTTTAAATTGGGGTTACCGTAATTCCAATTTGTACTCACAAATAGCCTAGGAGTGAAGGGTAAGGGGTTCCTAGGACTAATTGGGATTTCAAAATATCTTGGGTTAAGATCTTGAATTTGATTTGGCCAAGATTTTATTAGCTAAATGGGGAGAGTTTCAAGAGTTTTCTACCATTAAACAAGTATTATTTTGAAATTACATTTAGGTTAGATTAAGAGAAAAGTAACAAAGTGTTTTCATTGGCGACTTATTGTAGAAGGCCCAGACACAAGTATATAAGGGCCCCTCTCGAGGTTGCTAGTACCCTTGTTTCTCGTACACCAACATTTTGTTCTCTTCACCTTTATTAGTGCTATCTGCGTGGTCGAAGCACTGTTTGGACAAAAGATCTTGGCTAAGTTTATGTTGTTTTCTGTTGTTGAAACTTTGAAGGATTAGGGTCCCTTCAATTTATTCCTATTCTCTTACTTTGTGTTAGAGGCTTGACTTCAAATCTCTTATTGGTCACTACTTTGTTGAAACTTGAAGGTTTTACCACCAAAGTTCAGTTAAACATTTTCATGTGTACCTCCTTTGGTTTCTAAATCCTAATATACTAATTTTTGTGGAAATTTCAAGCATTGAGCACTAAAGTTTGGTAAAACACTGTCATGTGTACCTCTTTTAGGTAATAAAGTTTTTAAAATACTACTTGATACTTCCTATACGGCAAAGCTAACGCTCATTTGCTCTACCTATCCTTGAAATTTGACTTAAAAACCTCACATCCTTCAAAGTCCACCAAAAGCTAAAAGGTTGAATCACAATTTGAATTACCATTCAAATCCAATTCAAAGCTTAAAGTATACAAGTTGACTAATTACTCCACTCTATTAAGATTCAGAATAGGTGGGCTTTTGGAGGCTTTTGAACCTTTCCATTGTAGAGAAGATATCATTTCTTGACTTTCTCTTTTCAAGAAAAACTCCATTCCTCATATTTGCATGATACCACAGATTAAGAGAATAATTTACAATATTATAAACCCCAAAAACATTACTTTGATTAGACTTTTATTAGTTAGATTGTAGTCGCTTAGATTGATTAACCTCTAAAGGACCACAAAAATGTTTTCACCAAAATTGCTCCAAAACTGTCATTTCTAGAACAGCTACCAAATTTTAGAAAAAAAACATTTTTTGACACATGTATCCATAGTATATTTTAGTCGACTAGTTTGTAAAGATGTAAAAATAAATTTAGAATTTTCCACCATGTAGATGGCAAGATATTAGTGTTTGAAGTTACAAAAATCATTTTTTTTCCACTGCGGAAATCCAGGCAGCTGCACTTCAGAAGGCCACATTTGTATGAAAGAATGTCCAAAATGGTTGCAACTCTTTGAATTAATTCTCCAATTCAAGTTGGCTACATGCTTGAAAATTTTCATATCATTTGAAATTGTACAACATGTACAAAAAAAATAGTAAGTAGGAAGAAGTAGAGAATGATTCAAAATACAAAAATGGTAACAATGTATTTATTGAATTGAAAAATGTCAATCCCAATGGTTCAAATGTTTTAATAAACAATCTACACCCAATTTTTTTATTTTTTTTCAAAAATATTGAAAATTGAGTAAAATAAAGGACTTCAAAGTTTATTTTAGAGTAGAGAATCCATAACTATCCACAAACTAAAATTCTTCATAACTTTTGATTCATTAATCCAAATGGAATGATTCAAAGCTTTCCATGTATATATTAATCTAAAAGACCAATTTCAAATTTTTATTTCCAAAAAAAGTGATTTTTTAAAATTTGCCCGAACTGCCCGAGTTGAGAAACAAACAACATTTTATGTGATAACTTTTCAACCATGTAGTCAAAAGTCACGAAAATTGTTAGGCTTTGAAGATACTCCTCGTCCACACCTTCTATTAAAGTTTGGTTCCAAAATATGGAAATCTCTAGCCACACATACCTGCCCAAAATCGCTATGTTGCCAAAAAAGGCATGTTGGTCCTTTAGGGGTTAATTAAGTGTGATAGGATAACCAAGAAAACCAGAATTTCAAGTTTATGAGCATGGACCAACGAACTGAGCAACAAGAGAGCCTCTTACACCCGCCACGTGGTTGGATCAGGGTTGGGGGTTGCCTAGGAGCCGGAGCCGAGGATTGACTAAGAGCTAGGGCCCGAGGTTCAACTGAGAGCCAGGGCTGGAGTCGACTGAGAGCCAAGGAGTTGGGGTCGACTAAGGCTAGGGTGTCGGGAGTCCAGGAACTACAAGTCCAAAAACCTCCAATTCCAACTCAACTTTTCAATACATAAACACTCTTCCAAAGTAAGTGAACTACTACTAAACTCTCACATTAGTTTGATATTACAAAAATTGGACTTTTGACTAAATTAAAAAGAGTTGTAAGGGAAATTTACAACTCTAATATCAATTTTTAGTCAAAAATCTAACATTTGCAACACTACAAAGAAATGAGTGTTCACAATGACTACAAGATGATTGCAAAATGACTACTATAGTCATTTTGCAGTCATTTTGTGGTCATTGTGGATACTCATTTCTTTGTAGTGCAACATCCATAAAATCTTCACATCTACGTCTCAATTCTCCACCTCCATAGCCAACTTCTATTGCAAACTCCAAATCCAAGAATGAGTGAGGAGAATTGAATTAGAGAAGAACAAGGTTACAGGAAAGAACACCACATGAGGGAATTAGCATTAAAAAATTAATTTCCTTAAGAATCTCACTATTGAATTTGATTCTTTATTCCTCATCTTTGACCTTTAATAGAATCTTACTGTTGAATTGGTTCTCATTCTTGGGGTATGTTCTACATTCTTTGGTGGTTAGTTATTAATTAGATTCTTAAAAGGTTTGGATTTTGTTGGTTTTGTTTTATTAGGCCTAATAAGCCAAAAGGAAAAAAACAAATTGACATCCAATTTCCTTAAGAATTATGGAAAATTAAAAATTAATTAGATTCGAAAGGATTCGGTTAGATTTTTAGATTCTCTACTAATTAATTGCCATTTGAATTTAGGCTAGAAATTCCGGAAGGGATAAAAAAATAACAAAAATTAACAAATTAGCTAGAATTTTCAATTGATTTTCAATTAGAATATATTTATTTGATAGGGATTTAATTGCTTAAGTTGATTAGGAATTCAATTATTCAATTTAGTAGAATAAATTAATTTGTGGTATTTTCTCACTATCGGGGAATTAGGAATTAATAAAAAATACACAATTAATTTAAATCCCTATAACCATTAGTGTTTTTGGAATTATGATCAATTCACATTTTACCAACAAAGGGAGAATTTATCATGGATTAGATGGACAAACAAGATGAGTTCAACGGAGAGATTGCCGGCGATTTCATATACATGATGATGTTTGATGATGGGACAATGGGGATTTGTGTTGAGGAGGTAAATTGATCCCATTTTATTTTTATTTTCATCATTTTACTGTTAAGCTTTATTTTGCCCAATGCTTGGAATTAGTGATTAGTTAGATTTTCACATTAGAAATTTAGAATTAACAAGAGTAGAATTGTTGACTTTGGGTTCAACTTTAGATTAGAAAATTTACAAGGAATCCTTTAATTATTAACCATCACCACGTATTAGAAACATGAGTGATTTTTTTTAGATTAGAAGATGTGATTAAAAGAGTTCATTTCTTGGAAGGCACTTTTTGAATACACAATTAGGAAAAAGTACTTGATTAGACATAGAACCCGTGTGTTAGATTTTAAACTCAAGGGTGGAGTTAGAATCACTCACAACACTTACAACACTAGCTCAACAAATAATCAACATAGGACTAATATATATCACCAAAAATTAATATAAAAACATTATACTTTGAACATTCTTCCTCACATTCAATGTTATTCATGATTTAGTAACTAAAAGAATTCAACTCACAGTACTGACAGTAGGCACCAACCAAAATAAAAGTATCTAGAGTGTCACATTCATTCAAGGGAGCAATCCTAATACTCAATGAAAAACCAAAGGACGTAAGACATGCAATTCCTAAAGCATATTCCAAAAATGTACATTCATTTAGCTTAACAAAATCTAAAAGGGTGCAAGCACTCTAATAGGAGCCACATGTAGACATTACCAAGGTGCTTATGGAAGTCCTTATTAGAATATTCCATTCACAAATTGTTGCTTATTCATCTAAAATAGTTTTTAAATCATTCATAGTGGATTTATATTAGAATACACTACCAAACATTGTTACTAATTCATCTAAAATAGTCTTTAAATCATCTATGATGGGTTGCTTATTCATCCTATTAAGCAGTGGTGACGACTACAATAGAGTCCTTTTAACACTTAGAAATTTAAAAAAACTATTTTTTATTTGTATCATGTCAACTAGATATAACTTAAGAACAATTCACTACTATTTTTTTTAATATTTCAAGTCACATTCAAGAATTATGATAAAGATTCTCCAAAAAAAGGAGTGGTGACAGCCAAGTTGGCTCCTATTAGGATGCTTCCACCCAAAATTGGTCATTGAAAAAAAATCATGCTTCAAACAAAGTAAGCCTCTTCTACAAAAATTCACTACCAAAAAATGATAAAATGTACCTTAATAGTCATAACCTTGACTTAAGGGAGAGCACTCCAACTAATCTCACATACCACTGGACTTCTATAATTGTAAGTTTGTGGCAAAAATTCTAAATCTGGAAGGTTGCGCCACTCACATGTTGACAAATTGTATAGCCAGATAGATTCATAGTTTTGTTTGTATGCCCTAGAATGCACAAGTAAAAATCCATTCCAAGCGAAAAGAGTCAATGCATAATTCGTTGACTCATAGATGCCTGGGTCACACTTGTGCACTCGTAATTTTACCCAAGCAATTGCGTTTTTTGGAAGATGAAACTCTGAAATGCAATATATTCTTGAAATACTCTCATCATCTTGCACAAGATTGATAGGGTTTGGAGGTTCTTCTTTGTGCAACACAAAAAGATGGTCATTTATGAGTTGAAAGTATTTTGAATCAAAGGATGAATGCAACATGAGTTCTGGTGCAATCTTTGAAGTTTCAAAATACTGCAAGTTTCCATTTGCATAGTTGTACACGCATAAACGATTGGGACAAAAATACTCCCATCCAATGATGTGGCCCTCCCTTGGTCCCACCACTGACCATTTACGGATGTGGGAGTCATAGATTTGAGCAAAGAAATGTTTGTTCCCATGAGTTTTCATGTAGCCTACAACATGTAGTTTATAATTGTTTCTTTTCTTGTCATTAATGAGCTTTACCATCGCCACCTGAACATTTGATTCTCTAGCCCCTATGGTGAGTGGAGGAGGAAGTATGATCTTCTTTAGGGTGAAAGGATTCACCACAACTATATCAAATTCCCCCTTCCAATTATTATAATTCCCAAGATGGCAAAATAGTCCACCATCACCTTCAGTTGTTTTCCAAATTGAACAATAATCCATACTATCTACAAAGGAATACCATTTGTTTGCTTCTACATCGTAAAGGTTAATAATGACGAAATCTTTAGTTGTCATCCAAGACACTAAAGCAAACATTTTGAGATCAATTGTTTCATTGAAGACCTGGTTGAATTCTGAGTCTTTGCAATCAATGTTCTTCTTCCATTCTTTAGAAAGAATTCGAAGTTGACCAATTCCAGTTGTAGGGAGACGAACAAATATAAGGTCCAACAATTCTTTGGGCAAAGTTCCCCAAAGACTTGGTTTCAAGGCCATGGTTGAGACCTTTAGCATACCTAGAAATCCACTTGAACCTCACAAATCCTCAAATTTGTTCATTCACTTATCACCCTGAACATCAAACAAAAATTGAATTGAAGAGAATTGTCCCTTAATAAAAACTCTATAAAACTTGCAAAATGATGTTAGAAATTGCCAATTAAAATATCTTTAGCTACATACTAAAGTTGCAAATTTCAATGAGAAGGTGCAGTATTTGAAATTCTTGGTGATGTATCAGCAACCCGACCTACAAGTCATTTTGAAAGACATTCCAAAAGTCTTTCAAACTAGTCTTCACCTTGTGATGTATATCTAAGTGATGATCAACAAAAACTTGAACTACCAAATGGCTTTGCTTTGTTCTTGAATTGCAAATGTCTTTGGATGTTTAGAAAGAAACCTATTCTTACCTTTGGATGTTCAAATGGTTCAGCTTGTTGGAGATGGGATCAATAGAAGTACAATCATTTTGTGTAGAGATTTAATCATTGGTGTTGAATTATGAATGTGTACCAATTTGAGTAGATGTCCAATTTGATGAAAGCACTCAAACCACTTGAACCGACACTATCATTGTCATTACTCATTAGTAGATTCATTTAAACAATAATATTGGACTTGAGGTCTTTGGAAAACAATTTTCATAAAACTAAATTTACAAAGGAAATGAATGTATTATAATTAGGATACACCCTACTATGAGTTGTATGCTTTTACACTATATTAAGCATTTTATTGAAAAAAAACACAAGGAAATATATTCCAGTCAAAGAATAAAACAAAAGAAATAAGCTGGGTTGGTCCTTTTATATAGTACTCTATCTTTTACTTTGGCTATTAAAAACTTCTAACTAAAGTAAAGTCTAACTATAATTTTCACTAGAAGAAAATGATGTTTTTTTTATTTGTAGGGTTTTGAATCTGGATGTTGTATTTGATGTCCGTTAAGGTTAGTATAGATGTCCAATTAAATCACATTGCTATGGATGTGGAAAAAACATTAGGAAAAAGCCTAGACATCAACATGTTTTTGGATGGACATTAAAAAAAAATCAATGGGATTCTCAATGTGCCATGTGGCTAAAAATTTAGCGCCATATTAGCACATGCAACCAATAAGGAAATTTTTTTATCCATTCATTTTTTATTGATATAATGTTTGCCATGTCATTTGACTTGGGGGTCAAAAGGGGGTGATATGACAGATTTTAAGAATCATCTTTGCCTTCTTCTAAACTTCTTGAGAGGTTGAATGCTTTGATTTCTACAAAGACATTTCACGTCTTTCAAGTAATCATCAAAGATATTGTTGTATTCACTATGATGTCCTCATTTGTGCAAGTGGCATTTTGTGAGCCCTTGATTTGTCATATAGAACCATAAGAGGATTTCTAGCTGGTTTACAAGACTGCGAGTTGCCAAATGCTGGGAACGTAGGGAACGCAATGCTAATGTGGTCGAGAGATTGCCACGTTAGAAAATACTAAATTTTAATTAATTTTAATTAATAATTAAATATTTTTAAAATATTTTTTTGAAAAAAAAATTATTTTTTAAAATCATTTTTTTGCTCTTTAGTACATTCTGAAGTTTTTGGAATTTTTTTTTTTTTCAAAATTCAAAAATTCAGACCAGCAAGGGGTTGGTCTGCAGCAGTGGGAACAATTTTGGGGAACACCCCTGACACAGTCTTCTGGGGGCCCAAAAATCCTCTTATGTCATCAATCTTTTTTTTTCAATTTTTTTCAAAATTAATCAGAGAAAAGCATACAAACAGCCCAAGAAAGAGTGTAGAACCAAAATAGGCATGCTACATGCTAATATGACATTTGTTTTAGAGTAGAATGTTGTACTTAGAATCAACCCAAAATCCACTTGTCAATAGACTAGAGACAAGGAATTAATAGAAATTAACCCCTAAAGGACTGAAGTGCCCTCGGGGGACACTTGGAATTTCGGGCAGGCTTGTGTGACTTGAATTTTTTATATTATTTTTTGAAACTTTTTTTGAAGATAGGAAATCAGATTAGCTTTCCAAAAATATAATTTTTATTTCAATTGGAGCTTGGAAGCAAAAGTTATGCCATTCTATGTCCAAAAAGCAGTTCGCCGGGCAGAAAAAAAAAACCACAAAAAAAATTATTATTATTATTATTATTTTTTTTCTTGAAGATTTTGTTTTGTTCTACATCTGAAGCTTTGTTTCATTTTATTTGGACTAATAATGAGAAAGTTACGAACAATCTTGAATTTTAAGCAATCTAAGTACCTTCTTTAGAAAATAACTTACAGAATTCATTTTTGAATGCAATTTTTCAAATTTTTCAAATTTTCTTTTTTGATAGGGTTTAGGATGTTTGCAAGAACAAGCTCACCATTGGAATCATGGTTTTTCAATTCCATCTTAAAGTTATTAACAACTTAGTGTTTTGTTCAATCTTGGACCTACTTCTACTTAACAATTTTTTAATGAATGAAAATCAAGTAGTAGTTTTTTGAAATTTTTTTCCCTAATTTCCAACTCAAATGTTCATATAATAAATATTAACTTCATGGTCCATAGTGCAAAAAAATTCAACAAATGGCAATCAAAGTCATCTAAAATTGCAAGTCAGAGATCAAAAAACTTTTTTTTCCAACTTTGAATGCTAATATCTTCCAATTGGTATGGTCAAACTTCATGAAATTTTTACCATATGATCTCAAACAAGTAATTTACAAGATCCTACAATTAGATTCTAATAAAATTGTTTTTTTTGTTTTTTTGGGAGGAAGTAGCAAACATGGTAGTTTTGAGTGGTTTTCAAACCAGAAAATGCCTCAGTCCTTTAGGGGTTAAAGTATTTGAATGATTGGCCTAGCATGCAATTAAGTTTGGCTAAATTGGTTTGAAAGAGCCCTAGAGAGTTCCTATTAAATTGTTTCAACTTATTGAAGTAGGTATTGAAGGCAAAGGCCAAAAGTGTGACAAGTACCCTTATGCCCCTATGTGAGCCCCCGATTCATCACCAGGGACTCACGGGTTCTTTTTTTGAATTCCTATATAAACTAAGGCATAATTAGGCTCGTAAAACCCACAAAAGAGTATTAAATTGGTATTGGCATTACACATACCAATATGCCATTTGGTCATTAGATGGGATTTAGGATAGTTTGCATCCAAAACGGGTCTTGTCTTAGCTAAATAGACGTCAAACTGATAGTAATGTGCAGGATTAGGGTAAGAAGCCTAAAAAGGCCCTAGCTAGGTTAGGAAGTCCTCATGGAGGAATCTAGGAGGAATCCTCCACTCTCCATAGCATCGAAGAGAATATGGGCGGAATACTAACCTTGAAATGCAGCTACCGGGCAATTTCCTAATTCTAGGAGCACGAAGTGGGGATCCGAGTTTGCATCCATGTGGGGGGATCCCATGGATGGTCCCCCCAAAAAAGTTTGGGAATTTTTCAAGATACTTTGGATATTTTCCCAAACGGTCAACTGCGGTGGACTTTGGGTGGGAATTCAAAAGAATCCCAAAGTGCGGTAAAATCCCACTAAAAATCCGGCAAGGCGGGCTCACACCAACGGAGCACTTCCCTAAGTTTCAAGACAAATTGATAGGTGGAAGACCCCAAATCGGTGACATTCCTCCACAATTGACAATTTAAACGACGGAAGCTGCAGTTGACCGGCGTACCAAGGGCATATGGCATTGTATTGAGGCCTACTTTGGGTCAATTCCTACCCCCCTCTATCTACTTAAGAGATTGGTGAAGGTTTGGGGTCCAAAATAGTCAAACTTCAAAAGTTGGGAATTTATCCCAACTTTGATCCTAGCTTATACTAAGATTCTTTGAGATTTAGGGCATAGTTTAAGGGGTTGGAAGATTTTCGTGGGATAATTATGGCCTTCCGGACCCAATGGCGCAATCCGTTTGCCATTCGGAACTAAAATCCAAAAGTTAGCCTTTTGGGGACAGCACATGAAGGAGAAAATGGGGTTTAAGGCTCCCCAATGCCATTTTGGAGAGTTTGGGCCCTGTCATGTGAGAAGTGTGCCATGTGATTTTCCGTCGGCCCAACAATGTGAAGATATATGTGAAGTAGCGCGGAGCGTTACAGAGCATTGTGGAGCATGAGGAACCGTGGATGCAAGTTGGGGTCTCGGCTTCGAATCGGGATGGGGAGTTGGCATCTCGTTTGGGGACCTCAATGCCCATGTCTTCCACATGGGTGTGGCAAGACATATTTTTGATCTTTCCATTTAAAGTCAGTATGGAGCGGAAAGTCGAAAATTTAGCAACCGGATTTGTTCAGGGAACGGGTAAGATCCAGAAGTAGTACCAGATAATGTTGTAGAGACCGGTGGCAGAATAATTCCGGTTTATTACGACGGAATACCGGAACGGAAAAATTCCGGACCCTACAGAACGGATTCTATCCGGATTCAGTCCCAGAACGGAACGGATGATTTCCGGACTTGGACCGATCGGATGAGAACGGGAACGGATGATCAGGAACGGAATACCGGATCCATTTCTGGAAAGTATATAAGGCCTGACATTTTCAGTTGGCCCATTTGCTCTCAGGCGCTTCGTTGTGTGTTTTTCAACCCTCAACGTTTTCCGCCTTTTCTGTGAGTTGGTTTTCCGTGCGTGTTTGGTGGCGCAATTTTCTGTGACGCGGCTGTCAGTATTAGCAGCGGGTGTTTTGTCAGAGCGGGCAGTTGTCAGCGGCGCGGGTTTCAGACTGTGCGCTGAGACGCTGGTGTGTGGAGAGGAGTGTGTGTGTGTATGTGCAGGTGGTTATTACGGGCGGATTACTTTTGTAGTTGTGTTGTGAGTGTGTGTGAGGAACGGGACGTGCGGCTAGGAGAGCAGTGAGGTAGTTTTCCGGATAGTTGCCATGCCGCAGCTACGCCGGAAGAGAACCGAGTCCACTACACCCCCACCCTCAGGGATAAAGCTGAAGAAAGTAGTTCCGCTCATCCCTTCCACAGAGCCGGAGAAAAGCAACTTGATGGCGGACTTAACCGCAATGGGGTGTCTAGGGTTAGCAGAGATACCCTGGGGTTTCAAGGAGGAGCGGATGGTGAAGGAGCTGAAGGGCAAGGTGTCGAATCAGTTCGACAACACGGCGCGGGGAATGCCGCACAAATGGACGGAGGCGCACTGGAGGGCCGTATACGGGTTCAAACACCAGGGGCACGGACCGGCCGGGAGGAAGGTAGACTTCCTCCAAAACAAGTTTAGTGGCACCCCTCACCCGAAGGACGGATACCGGATCATGGACTGCAACGAAGACAGGCATAGGCGCCTGTTGAAGTTTCTGCTTCCGGTCCTTCATCCGGAGAAACCAACCCGGATCACGATCGGCCTGGCCAACACCATTTTCGGTGCGCTGATCGGAGACCGGAAAGTGGACTGGGGCCGGATCATACAGGACCTGATCACCCGGTTACTGAAGAACCTCGGAGGGAGTAGGGCAACTCCGATCTCCCCCTACCTCTTCCACCTCTACCACCATCTACAGCTCCTTTCGGATACGGAAGAGAAGACGTGGCACACCCAGAAGATAGTCTTGACGTACGGGGAGACGTCAACGGATGATGAGGAGAGCTCCGAGTCCGAGACAGAGCGGGAGGACTCGGATAAGGGAGAGGAACCGGAAGTTCCGCTCGTGAAGCGGCAGAAGACCACACCGCCGAACACGAGGGGATCTCCTCCGGTCCGACACAATCCGGGAACGGAAGGCAGAGCGGGACCATCCGAACCAGGTTAGGCCGAACCAGCAGCAGAGGAAACGGATCCCAGTGATCCGTTCCTGCAACTGACGAAAATCCTGTGCAACATCCGAGCGGATTGGGAGGTCAAGCGGATCGTCCTGGAGAACATCGCGGGGATGGTCAATGGCAAACCGGATCATACTCTTCCGACCGTGGTAGGGAATTGCATCGCCTCGCCTGCGGATCTCGCCAAGTTGGAGGAGGAAAACCGGAAACTTCAGGAAGAAGTTGACGGTTTGAAGGCGGAGCTCCTTGTTCTCAAAGACAACGAGGCCGCTACCAAGGAGATGGCGGCAGAGACCGTCAAATTGGCGGAGCACGTGAAGACAACATTCGGGGAACCCGGATCGGCTGTCATCCGGGCTCAACTGTTTGATGAAGAAGTGCACAAGGAGAAGAAACTATTCGGAAGCCGGATAGTCCGGATTCTGTCCGACTTCTCCGAAAAGGTGGAGACGACTTTGGTGAAGGTTCGGGAGGCGGCCGAACGGATGGAAGACTGTAGCCGGAGACTGACGGAAATTTCGGTCAGACTCTCCGATCTGTCTCTACCGGATATTTCCGAAGGGTTGCCTCAGAGACCAGGGAAGGACAGGACGCCGCAATCCAAGAAGTCAGGGTGAGCGTCAACGGGCAACCGGGAGGCGGCAATTCAGTTGTCGGAGTCTCCTGCGAGTCCGGTTACTGGAGCTCCGGTTGCAACAGACGGAGAACGGAATCGGAACCTCACCGAGGTCTTCGAGCAGATCAGTAGGGCGGAAAGCCCGACTATAGGATCTAGGGTAGCAGAGCCGGATACGTAGGTATTAGGACTTTCCTGTTTTTGTAGTTTTTAACTTAGGAACGGATCAGGAGGAAATCCGGTCCGGTTTAGGAACTTGGAGCGGGTTGGAATCCGTTCCGGTTCAGAAGTAGGTAGGAACGGATCCGCCGAGCGTTAATCGCGGCGGACTTGTATGGCGCTTTTTGCTTTTTGCCCATTATTTAAGTCAGTCCCCTCGCGGTGGACTGGGAGTCTTTTCCTTTGCATTATCTTTGTGTATTCTATTCCCTCTTGCTTTGTGCGTGTATCTCCCGGGTTTGGCAGGGCGGCGTGACGCGGAGTTAGGAAGGCGCAAGTGGTTTTGCAGGCGACGTTCTCCCTTTGGTGTTTATTTTCCGCGTCTGAGTATATGAGAACGGGTAGAGAAGAGTTGGGAGTGTAATTCTAGTGCCTCAGCGCTTCTAGGACTTAAGATTCCGGGTGAGAAAGCCGTTGTTAGGCTAGACGAGAGGGAGGGATTCCTTAATCGTGCTAGAGCTCCTAGGTGGGAAACCCAGTTGAGTGTCCGATCTCCTGTGAGGTCTCACCGTCTTTGTGGCAAACGGAAGAGTTCCAGTTGACGTTGGAATGGACGGATACACTTGTAGCCACTTGGCTCCCCAGGAACGGAAAGTAGTGTCAAAGTCGTTGTAGTATGAGAAGATCGTACGGGGGATCTCTGTGTGACCTACAGTCCGGATCTTTGTCTGGATTGTTGTGGGGGATCAAACCGGATCTGAAGTATTTTTAGAATTAACAGGTAGAAAGTGGGTCTTCAGCCACTATAAGTCACGGAAGGAGCGGTGGGCCTACCGCTCACAAAATCAAGCGGCGACCCCTCTGATGGTAAAACAGAGGCAAAACTAAACCGGATTGAGGAACGGATGTGGACGGATCATCTGGAACGGATTGATCCAGAGAGGAAACCAGGAGCGGAACTCGTTAGGAAGCGGATCCGTTGCAGTCTGACGGAACGGATAAAATCCGGGAAACCGGAAGAGTCAAGGAACGGATCCATTCCGGACCAGATTGCTAGAATATCAGTTTTGAACGGGATAACGGGTTGTTATCTCGGGTTGTTTGTGTATTTCCGGTTCTAGATCTAGAACCGGATTATAGAGTTTTGGGAGCTGTCCTATCTTAATCGCTTAACTAAACCAGATACTTCACAGAATCTCGCGGGTTCGATCTTTAGAGTCACTTAGTTATACTCTAGAGTGATTTTTGTGAGTATAATAGGGAATTTACTTACCCTGTGTTGCGACAATGGGGCAATGGAGATTCATCTTTTTCAAGTTGAGTCTCCCATGTGATGGAGTGAGAGGCATTTGCCTCGGAGTTTCGTCCAAGCATGCAATCATTCTTTAAGAATGGTGTAGACTTGACTTGTGCAATGTTGTGAGGTTTTTCTAGTTTCTTTTGAAGCTTTTCCTCACTTTTATTACTTGAAAAAGATCTCATTGCGTTCATGGGTGTATACGTAATGAAAATCTACACCTAAACTTGTACAAAAACGTGTTTTTTTGTGTTTTGGAGGTGTTTTGCGTGTGCTGGAATTGCAAAAGAACCTCAAGTTCTAGCACCATAGCCATGGTTTTAGGGTGTTTTAGCCTTGGAAATGGGTCTTGAGCCTATAGGTGTTGAAATGTGCATTATTGCACCTAATTGTAGCAAAGGATAGATAAGCATGATGTCTTTTCACCAATGAGAGGCATTAAAGTGAACCATGAGTTAAGGGAACGCTTAGGGAACTCAAGGGAACGTGGAGGGGAGAGTCGTCTCTCTCCTGAGAAGAATAAACATCCCCGAAAGTAGTTTGGTTGACGTTGCCAGGGACGTTGCCTCATTTTTTGGGTGAGCAAATGTGCGAAGCGGTAGCTGCGAGCGAAGGAAGTCCACTCGCTACTGACGGGGACAAAGGATCTGCTAGGAAGGTTTCCAACAATGGCCCTTGATTGAGCGCTTCCGTGGACAATTTTTCCAAGAGGAGCAAAGATAGGCTGCAACAGACGGGAGTGAGTATTGGGGATTATGCTGTAGCTCTCTCAGCTTGCGCTCTCAGCTTGCGACAATATTGAGGGAACCTGGACGAAGGAGGCAATGACTTCTTATATTGCAAAGCGGAATTGATGGATCAGGAGGCGCCAAAAAGAGAGGTTAGCTCCTTAAGAATTTGCTTTGCTGGCCGAATTCCTGTTAGTAGCTCCTGTTTATCGCGAGTAGTGTAGAACAGTGGTCGGAAGTCCACAGTTATGGCAGTTTTCGAGCTTCCTCGGAGCTGCTGTGGATTTTACTTTTGAATCGACTCCGAAATGGAGCCTTGTCAATTCGGATTGAGATTGTAGATTTGCGTGAAGCAGTGCGAGAGTGGCTTGTTTTCGGAAGACTGCAGGGGTCAATGCAAGCTGAGCAAGTTCATGTACCTAGGACTTGTATTCTTTTGTGCTTCGATTTTAGCCCTCTCACGGAAAGATCTGGAGACTTCCCAACTTCCATACTAGTTCCCAAACGCCTAAATTCACCTTTCCAACCGTAGACACAGATTGCTTGCGAAACAATCGTGGATGCAAGTTTTGAGTCTCGACAGAAAGACCCGAGAACTCACGCATCTTGCCGCTTGGGAATGCGGAAGTTGGTGTAAGTTGTAGCGGCAAGATCTGATCTGCCTTGGTATTTTGTCAAGACTTCGAACTGTCCTAGTCCATCTCGACGTGCTTTTGTTCGCGCTTCTACCGAATTCCGGTGTTGCCGAATTTCACTGCTGAAGTTCACTACCGAATTCTGGTGTTGCCGAATTTCACTGAGTTTCACTGCCGAATTGTCGAAGTCGCAATTTTGCTGTTCTAGAAGCTCCGTAGTCCTCACATTGCATTCGTGATTAGCATTCGCGGATGATTGGACGTTATAATTGATGAGGTGATTGAATTGCACTTGGATTCATATCCGCTTCGGCTAGCACTGAGAATTTAGGGATTTGAGACTTGTTCGCGTCGAAGCCAGCAGGTGAGAACTGGGATGTGACCGGCACAACCGGTCATCCGTAGGTGGTGAACGGTGATCACCGTTCATCCAGTACTCGGTGACCGGATCAACCGGTCATCATTGGTCAAGGCTTGCCTGTAGCACAGGGCGCTTAAGGCCAAGTTTTGTAAAAAAAACAAAAAAAACAAAAAACAAAACGACTACAACTTCTTTGAAAGTTGTTATTGGATGCATTGGAACCTAGCATTGGAAGTGGGAGGTGGGAGTAACACTTATGGTGACCACGAGGGCCCAAGCGGCTCGCCATAGATCTCCAGCACATTTCCCTGAGTTGACAAAGGCAGAGCAATGGCAACATGAGGCCGACTTGATTGCAGAGCTATTGACCATCATTCAAGAGCGAGTGCCAGATCGAGGACTTCAGCATCATGGGGCAGAGTTTTGGAGTGTGTGGCGTGCAGATTTGGCAAGGGCACAACGTATGGATGTCAGTGCACTAGGTGTAGTGGCCTACCGCTTTTGTGTGGAGATTACTCCTTTCATCTCCTTAGAGGGTTGGGATAATAATCGGGAAGGAGTCTTGGATCGGTTGTTGCATGCTCAGTCTCTTTGTGAGATAGAGGTTGAAGTACTCAATGTTGGACTCAAGTACTTAAACCGCGACCATATGATTGACTTTGTTCGGTGCTCCTAGATATGGATAGGAGTGGAGTTAAGCTAATATTATTTAACTTATTATGGTTAGGGTGTATGTGGCGGGTTGTGCCAAACACTAAAAACTATTTATGTGATTGAGGATTCATCTTTATGGTGTTGATTATCTACACAACTACATTTGGTTTAGGGTTTGATATTTTGGATATCTAGTCTAAGTTGTACCATGCAGCACTACAATGGACAAAGGCAAGGGTGGCCTTATGCCATTTAGGTTGGTACCACTAGGAGACACAAAAAAGGAAGGGGTACAAATTGAACTAACCGAAGAAGATCTTCAAGGGGTTCTAGAGTCCTTTCAAACCCTTCATGTAGGGTCCTCAAGTGAATCTAATCTAAGACATCAACCTCAAGAAGCTACTTTGCCATTTGTTCTCTCACCATTGGCACGTGACCAACTTGGAGTCCAAGCATTCAGGCAACCAGGCACTAAAGTGTTAGGTCCAAAGGCAATTAAATTTTGGACTCAACAACGAGGAGTGCGCCTCATTTGGGACTTGAGAGCAGAGTCGCCTAGCATTGGAGCTCCGTTGAATCGGGCAAGGGGGCGAGTGGAAGCAATTGACGTGGTGATTCCACAACAAGCGGTGGTGTTGAAGAACGAGGGGCAACGTCGAGAGGTGGTGAGACATATTTTTGAGGGGGCAATTCAATTGCCAACGGTCTCCTTGATTTTCACTGAGTTCCAAAGTGGGGATTACTTGTTCCACACAACGTGGCAGTGGGAACAAGGTTGGTGGCTAGAAAGAGCATCTAATGTTTGGGATGCTCTAACACGTAGTTTCCTAGACATAGAGGTGCCACCAACAATTTACTGTGAGGCGGTGGAGGGGACACATGAGGCTTGGAAGCTTTACATGTGAATTTTATTTACATGTGAAAGATGGATCCGTCTAGCAGGTCGAGTTATACCAGGAGCGGGACACCATTTGCTAAAGACACCGTTTCTGGGTCATCAGACTCCAGTGGTGTCACACTAGTACAGTCTCGGGATCAAAAGCCTTTCTTGGGGAAGAAGAGTCAAGGTGATTCTATCATAAGTACTAGCCAAGGGCAAGAAGATTAGGTGGAAAAACTTGAGCGTGTGGAGGAAGAAGACCTATCCACCCTCATAGTTGACCACGGGGTAAAATTTGTTCCTAGGGAATCTATATTCGTGTGGGACGAGATGACTACACCATATGGGAATTTTGATCGGGGAGTTCGACGATTTTCGGGTGCTACAGGCACCATGGAGGTTGATGATTTTCGAAGGGAGTTCACCATGTGGTGTGAACTCCAAAAATCACACAACACTGACTTTAATCCATACATGATATGGAGAGCATTATTTGGGTGCCTTGAAGGAGCACCGCTAGCAGATTATGGGGAGTTCGAACTTGCTCACTCCGTAGAGATTCTAGCATGGCGGGATTATTATTCCCCGAATTTTGCCGATGTATGGGGAGGAGGGCCTAATGTTATGGTCCCGTATAACAAAGGAAAGAAAGAGGAAGGGAGCGTTGGTGTAGAAGGCTCAGGTGCCACTGTCACTACAACTCCCATGGTGGTGAGAGATCCACCCCCTTTCAATCCCACTGCATGATTTTTCATGCAGTTGCAACGAGACTGTCAAGGCCAACGAGCAGATAAAATGAAGTCACTTCGCACATTTTCACGTGGGAGTGATGAATCATTGCGAGAAGCACATTCGAGACTGAAGAGATTAATCTCTGCAACACATGGAGTAACTGAACAGCAAGCTGTTCAGCACTGGTATAGTATACTCGACAAGGAGTTGAAAACTCTAGTCCGAGGAGAAGCCTTGAGATTAGGTGTACCACCAACTTTAAGGTTTGTTTTTGAGACCTCTGAGAAGATTGAGATCAATCTCTTGGAGGAAAAAGCTGCCATGGGGTTCTTAAAAAAGGAGGAAAAACTGCCTGAGAAGACCAAGTTTGCCAAAGCCAGCATTCCAGCTAACACTGGAGATGCAGATATTGTATGTTATGGCTGCGGGGGAGTTGGTCATCGTTGGCGAGATTGCAAAAAGATAACCAAGAAGGAACCTTCTAAGGCAGGTGGTTATTGCTCTGGGTGTGGTGTTAAGGGCCATGGGGAAGCTAGTTGCTGGAAGATACATCCAGAACTCAAGCCTAAAGGAGCTAAAGATGCAAAGGGGGCCGAGGCCAAAGAGGCCAAAACTACTAATGGAGACAAGAAATCGTGGAAGGCTCGATTTACAAAGTTGGAAGCTAAGATGGCGGCTATGAGTGTCAACGTTGATACCAAGGGATCCTCTTCTCAAAAGACTACAACGTCTTTTTATGCAGAGGAAGATGATCACATGCTATGTGGTTTGGCTGAATCAAATGGAAACCTAGTGGAGGGTTTTGCCATGACACGGAGCAAGACTATACTACCTGACGTACCACGAGGTGCAAGTACGGGGTTGGATCCACAACGAGGTGAAGCCAACCGCCAAGCGCGGTTGCCAGAGTCATTTACAATAGAAGATGTAGTTCCCACCTCATCTATGGTACCACCAAATCGACATTCAAGCACTCAGCGAGCTAAGCAGCCTACTACTACAGGTAGCCAAGACATTGGCATACTCCTTGATGCTGCTACTAAGGTTTGCCAGGCTCCTTTATTTTTTGCATCCATAATTTCACACTCACAGTTTAGTGTGGCTAAGGTGTTCCAATTGGCGGCTACCATGTGTGAGGAGGGCACCTCTACATCTATGAGTGCAATGGAAACCAGGCTTGAGTTAGAGATAATGACTACTGAGAATTGGGTCCAGTCTGAGGGCCTTATCTCAGCGGCTGCTCAATTGAAGACCATGCCAGCACGTCCAGCAATAGAACGGTCTTCCATCACTCCAAGGGTGGTGGTTTTTGATAATTCCCAAGGTGTTTTCCAACTTGTTGGATCTAAAGGGAAAGTTTTTGCACCTCAAAGAGTACTATTGGATTCTGGAGTCCAACCTTTGATGCTAGGAGAGTCGGCAATCGAAGGATTGGGTTTAACTAGGGACACATTAGAGATGTGTCTATGGACCATTAGTACATCTATGGGAGGGACGGAGCAAGCTAGTGGCATCACAAAGGGCGAATTAACACTACGGCTTCGCCATGATGATGTCGAGGACGCTAGCTTCATGAAGGTGAAGGCTATAGTCATGGAGGCCAAATCTTATGATCTTTTGGTAGGGGCTATGGTACTATACCCTATGGGCTTCACCTTAGACTTTTGAAAGGAGACAACATCTTATAGACCGGGATGGCAAGCTAGAGATGGACGAAAGGCTCACTTGCCAGCTCGTTTTATTCGAGTTCTTACTGGTAATCTTGTTGATCTCTATTGCTTCTCTGGGCTTGTAGCTGAAGGCCAACCTTGGTTTGAGGAGGATTTCGAAAACCTCCATGTTGCCACTTCTATTGCAAATAGCCAAGATTCAGATAATTACTTGGATAATTCCGAAGATGGGGGCGAAATATTATATCAACCAGGGGTGGAATCAGCGTGGGAGAGTACCGCCAAGCTACAAGATGCAGTAACAATCGTGATTCAAGAGGCGTGGCAGCAATCCCTATTGCCACGGGATGAGGAAGACCATACAAGTATGGACGATGCTGGTCCGCCTCTAGATACTTCTACAATCCATTGGAAACCATCAAATGAAGGTATTACACTTTTGGAGTTGTTTGGTGGGATTGGCACCGGATTGGCTGCAGTATTGCAGGCAGGAGTGAAGATGCGACGATACCTTTATGTGGACAATGACGATATGGCACGTCAGGTGGCAAAGCGTCATGCTCGACGATTGCGCCAAGAATTTCCTTCATTATTGAGTACCCATGCTATCAAAACTGCATTTTCTGCATTACCACGTGACATTTCAATGATTTCACATGAGGACATTGTACGCGTGGGACCTGTAGATTTAATTATTGCGGGGTGGCCGTGTCAAGGTATGTCTATGGCCGGTAAGCAAAATGGGTTGAAGGACAATCGTTCTTCGCGGTTTTATGATATGGTGTAGATAATTCGTTCTATCCAAACTTCTCAACCGCGTCCACCAGGGTATATTATTGAAAATGTACCTGTAGTGAGTACTTCACGCACACGCACGCTAGAAAGTAATCATTGTATTCATGGAATTCTGGGCATTTTCGTTTTATTGGATGTAGCAGCAGTGGGCTCACGAGCTCATAGACTGCAACTCTGGTGGACTAATATGGCACCACCAGAGTTATTATCTGCTGCAATTGAACGGACTAAACGTCCAGATGTTTATGTGAAGGATATTTTAGATCCTCACCGTTCACCAAGGCGTGTATACCATGATGATCAAGCTCTCTTAGCGGTAGTTAATCGCAAAGGCAAACCACGCAGGGCTTTGCCCACTTTGGTGAGTTTTTCAAGGTCCTATGCCTTTAAGGACAATGGACCAGGCTTAGTGTGGGATTCCCGCACTGAAGAAATGGTGGAACCCAATGCTGACGAACGGGAAAGGGCTATGGGATTCCAAACGGGAATCACCAACATTCCTGGTATCACCGAGTTTCAGAGACGACACCTCATAGGTCAAGCCATGGATTTAAATTGTCTCTCTTGGGTGGTTTCACTTGTAGTGGCTGAGCAAAAGCATATAGCTTCAACTTTATCAGGCCACTTGGGATTTCATGAGTTGCAAGAGGCCATGAAACCATCAAGTTCCAAGACTTCGCACTTGATGGTTGGGGGCGAAGGGGCCCTTACAACTCACCCATGGGATTTATGGAAGAGTAATTCATTTTTCACGACTCCACGAACCAATTGGCCTAGTTGGGAGCAAATGGCCAAGCATACAATCGAATTGGAGGAGCATGTGGATAAATTATTCTTTGAGGAGCACATAGAAAGTCAAACCGAGGAAATATGGCAATTGAGCCAAGTTGAAGAGCACTATGGCATGGTTGGAGTAGAGCAAGATGACTCTACTCCACGTGGTGTGCAATAGCAACCAAAGGTGGAAAAATCTGCTTCAAAGGAAGATAGGAAGGAAGCGGTGACCAATAAAACTTAGCAACCGTTGGTAGGCCTGGACAATAAAGCAGAGATGAAGGAGGAACAAGAATTCCTTAAGGTGTATGTGGATTGTTTTGCCTTTAGTCTTAAAGACTTAGGTGTACTGAAGAGACAAGAGGTTCGTATTAACTTGACGGATGATGCACCGATTTATCGCAAACCTGTGAGCGCTCCTAACTCCACCCTCGAGCTAAGAGTTTTTCACACGGGTCCTGTGTCTAATTGAGTTTTCTTTCTAATTGGGTAAAAAAGAAAGCCTTCCAAGCAATGAACTCTTTTAGTCACGTTTTAAAGTATTCTAATCTAATTTTGTGGTTATAATTCTATCTTATTCTATTCTAAAATTCATCCAATCGATCCTACTATATTCTAGCCTATTGAATATTATTGGTGCCTAAATTTAATTCCAAGCATTTGGTAGAAAGAAACTTAACAGTAAAACAATGAGAATGAAAATCAAATGTGAGCGGTTTACCTCCTCGGCGTAAATCTCCATGGTCCCGTCGTCGAACATCATCATATGCAAATATTCTCCTACAACCTCGCCATCGAACTCATCCCGGCCCTCCATCTAATCCATAATAATTCGCACGTTGTCGGTCAATTAATCTGGTCCTGTTTTTTTAAAAGAAACTAAAGTTATGTAGCTTTAATTTAATTGCGTAATTCTTTTAATTCCTAAATCCCCGGTAATTAGGAATTACTGCAATTTAACTAGTCTACCTAAATGGTTAAGGTTCTAAAGAAATCAATGGAAGTCTAATAATTCACTATTTGTTGTTTTTGATTTTCTTTAATTCTTAAAATTAATGTGATGAAATTCCTAATTGAATTAAAATAATTTGGGTGGAAATTCCCTTCAAATCTTTTCAAATCCAATTGATTTTCGAAATTGTTTTAATTCCAACGAAATTAGTTGTCAATTTATTTGTTTCCCTTTTGGCTTATTAGAATATTTTAATCGAAAAACTATCATCAAATCTTTTCAAATCTAATTAATTTTGAATTTGTGTTAATTCTAAAGAAATTGGTTGTCAATTTGTTTCTTTCTTTTTGGCTTATTAGACCTAATAAAACAAAACCAACAAAATCCAAACCTTTTAAGAATCTAATTAAGAACTACCGACCAAAGAATGTAGAACATACTCCCTAGAATAAGTGCCAATTCAATAGTAAGATTCTAAAACAATTAGTTTTAAAAGGGTGTGGGGTCAACGTTGAGAATAAAGAATTAGATTTCAATAGTAAGATTCTTAGGAAATTGATTTTTTTAATGCCAAATCCTCTCACGTGGTTATCTCTCCCTTAATCTTCCTTCCTTTAATTCCTTCCGTCTCTCTCAATTTTGCATTTAGATTGTGCAAATTTTGTTGAGAGTTTGGTGTCGTAGCACAAGGAAGCACAAATCCGTCTATAGGTGTTAATTTGGCGTTAACACCGTTCAAATGACTCGTGTATCGTTCCCACAGGATTTTACGTAGATTCCTCAAGATATCCGGAATAACAGGATGCGGAAAACAACCCCAAGACAACAGTAACCGGATTCCTAACCGGAAACTTCCTTACAACATCCGCATTCCTTTAGATTGCCTTTCTCACCATTCATATATACTTTACAACTCTCACAACAACCTCCAAACAGGGGGGAGTGCCCAAACTCTGTACCTTCCCCTATCCGAACTCACAATATCCGACTGGGCGGATTAGGAACCGAAAGGAGTGCCCAAACTCTGTACCTCTTCCGGATCCGGTTTCCGGATCCAATCACTCAAGTAACAAATGAAGTTTAGCCTCTGTATTAGAGGGGTCCGCGGTTGGCATTTAGGAAGGATGCGTTGAATCCTACCCTCCTCAGGATTATAGTGAATGGAGTTCCACTAAAAGAGAAAAAATAACAAAAGATATAAAAGAAATAGGCTGCAAGTTCCTCCTCACAACTAATCCGGATTGCAATCCCAACTAGTAGGTCACTCAGGAAACCCCTACAAACCCCACATTACTACAATGACAGACTCACCCAAACTCAGTTCCTAAGGCTTAATCTAGGAGCCAGATAACTAGGGGATCCTAACTGTCTACACATCCCTCACTTCCGGTTATAGTAGGACCTCAACAACACGTCAATTGGCATGCGCCCACTCTCCTAGCAGAACACACCCAATCTAAGAGCGGCTTTCCCACACAGAAGCCTCCAGGTGACTGCAGCAGCTAGACTTCAATCCTAATACACCAGTAGCCTCAACCAAATCACTTCAATTTCCCGGAACCGGATTCAGACAAAGTCTGGGGGAGACACCTCATCCAAACACCTGCAAACCCAGCTACCTCGTACTATCCAATGGTTCTAGCATTGCACGGTATACCAATCCAGAGTCGAGACTTGTTCAGACCAACTCTTAGAAAGTAGAAATCTGGAAATCAGATTGCAAATGAAAGGAAAAACAGAAGTAGGAACACCCGGGGCAACCAACTAACAGCCATCCCTAAATACCAACCCAAGGGAACCCTAAAAGCCCCAAGGGAACAAAATCAGAGGACAAGAGAATGCCAGGTGGCATTCCTTATCCACAAAAGTCACTTTCCTATCCACCCAACTGGACCCGAAAAAAGTGGATCTCAGATCCGAAAAATCCGGATCTGACTGACCAGGTGCATTCTAAGCCAAAAGCACCTTGCTAACTTCTTCCTACCTACTGGAAAGGTAACTTTCCACCTTTTCCACTAAGTCTGCTCCTCAAAATTCTCTACCTACTCTACTTTCTATGCCTAACTACTTCTTCATCCGCTTTTTGGGGGAATCCGCATGCTTGGCGGCTCCCTTGCGTGCTGGCTGTTTCCTACTGGTGGAAGCCTTTGCCGACGCAGCTGCTTTGCCCTTGGAAGGCGTGGCAACATTCTTACCCTTCCCCGTAGATTTTGGAGGCGTGATTTTCGCCGGGTCTGACGGTTCCGGTTCCGGTTCCGATCCTGATCCGGATTCCGAATCCGACTCCTCTTCTTCGTGCTCGCTTTGCTCTGGGGACTCATCTTGGTCCGACTCCAGCTCAATGGGACTCTCCCTCGCCCGCTTCGCTGTAGCCTTCCTCTTCATTGTGCTAGGAACCTTGGGAGACTTCTCGGATACCTTGCTCGGAGGCGTCTCTTGATCCTGGTCTTCCGCTTGGACTTGCTTCCGGATTTGGGATCCGGGTGTTGCCCCTTCTCCCACATCAAGATCAAGTCGGGAAGCTGCCTTGGGCGCCTGTGGAGTCTTCTCTTCCACTGAACCCTTGCCCTTGGACTTCCCAGAGTCAAGTGGAGAAACCACTTTGAATTCAGGAACCGGAAATACACTTTCCTTACCCTGGCTGGCTTCCTTCCCCGTTTTCGGATCCGGATACAGCCCAGCCCCTTGCAAAGCCTCCCTGATCTCAAACAAAGTTCTCTCCATCCTCTCACCAAACTCCACTAATACCTTTACCATCTTAGAAGCCACTGCCGGCCCTGCCTTATGCACTTCCTCATCAAATAATTTTGCCTTGTTAAGTACATCGCCCGGAATCTTAATAGAATCCCGGATCCGCTTGAGGATTGCTTGGGACTCACCCGACAGCCTCCTAGACTCTTCTGACTTCTTCTCCAACTGACCTTGGAGATCCCTAACCTGAGTGGACAATTCCGCAATCCGGCTTTCCCACTTCCCAATATCCTGATTTTTGAGAAGTTCCTCTATTCTCTCACACAAAACAGAGGGACTGATGTTTCCCATCAGTCTACATGCCTTCCGGACTTCCTCTCTTTCCCCACTCTGATCCTTTCGGATCCTCTCCAAATCCGCAATAACAATTCCTAACGGATCCTCCTTCCTATCACTCGGCCAGACCGGATCCTCTTTCACTTCCTCAACCTCTGGCTCCTTTCCCTTCCTTGAAACAGGAACCTTCTCTTGCTTTCTCTCCTTCTCTGAAGATCCTGGTCCTTTCGAACCTTCCTTTCCCTCTCTCTCTTCCTCACTTTCCGATTCCGGGGGAGGACTGATGCCAAACTTCAGCATTACGAAGGCTGACTTGTACAGTGTGGCCTCTCTATCCCTCAGCAAATCAAGAGAGTGATACAGATGAAAGAGAAAAGGACTGAAGATGGTGGGTTTAGACTTTCCGGCCAAGGATACCAACTTTTCTACATGATCCCGGATTACCCTCCCCCAACTAACCTTCCGCTCCCCGGATAGTGCCCCGAAGATCGTGTTGGCTATCGTGGTTGTAATCCGGGTTGGCCTTTCCGGGTACAGAATCGGGGTTAGGAACTCTAGCACTCTCCTATCCCTCTTGCTTGCACATTCCGCGACCGTATACCCGTCCTTAGGATGCGGTGGTTTGGAGAACTTACCCTTCAAGAACTTGTCCGTCCTTGAGGCTCCTCCTTCTCCCTCCTTAGGAAATCCATATGCCTTCCTCCAAAGTTTCGCTGTCCACCGGTTAGGAAGCGCCCTAACAGTCCGGTTCCACTCACTGGACTGATCCTCCATCACCTCCCAAACCATGTCTTTGTCTTTGAGGTTCCATGGGCGCTGCAGCAACCCTAGGCAGCCAATCTGGGTCAGGTCCTCCTCCAAATAAGCGCGCTCCTTGGCATCCTTGGGCACTCCCGGAGTTACGGACTTTAGGTTCACGAAAACCGGATCCTCCGCTTCCTTGGACTTCCCCATCTCTCACTCAGATAGGCGCTCAAGGTTTCAAGACGGATTATCTTACCACAAAACCCTCAACACACAACCAGCGCTCAAAGAAACCACGAGGTTCTCACTCAAAACCCTCTTCCTTCAAGCCGGCCACGCGCCCTTCCGCAATACAGGAACCGGAAACTCTGTAGCCCTCGAAGACTCAAACTCCCGCCCTTGCAACACAAAAGAGCTCTCAAAAACACACTCAAAAAGCACCAAGACGAATCGCCACCAAATGAGAGTGACAACCCTTCCATCAGCCATGACCCCTGGAATCCCAGAACTAGCCGTTTTAACTGACAGTTCCGTGATTTCCGGATGTCCCACCGTTAGGGTTTCATCCAATTTCTCTCGGCGGCGCCGCCTTTGCCGGTTAGGGTTCCGTCGGCTCCTGGACAACTGGTGGTGGCCTTAGGATGACATCTGGACCCTTCCACGATCCTAGGGCTAAATCCCAGATCCTCAATCCGGTTCCGGATTTTCCGGTTAGGTAAGGGTTTCTACTTCCTTTTCTTAACCTAATTATCCCAATTGGATGTCTCCAATTTCCACCTCTTCCTAATCTTACTAATTTTCCCTATTCTTGACCAAAGAATCGAAAAATTTATCTAAGATTAGCTTCCTTATTCCTAATTCTATACTAAATATTAAAAACCTGTATTCTAGGTTCCCACATTTGGCTATGGAAGTTGGAGAGAATAGAGGTTAGTGTGGTGAAATTCCAAAGTTACAAATGTTGGATTTTTGATACCAAATCAAATGGAGAATGGGATGGTATTCTTCTTCCTTTGATTTTTTATTTAAACCCAATTTTTGTAACACTACCTTAAAAGTGGAGTTTGCAAGTCAACTTTGTTAGGAAAATACTTACTTGTGTGTGTGGTTGTTGGTGTCTTCCTTAGTGAGTTTGGGACTCTTAGTTGTGAGTTTGGGACTCTTAGTTTGTGAATTTGGGACTCTTAGTTTGTGAGTTTAGAACTCAAAATGGCCTGGCCTGGCCTAGACCAGAGCCCCAGCCCGATCGCATAGAGCCCAGCCCGATCGCACAGAGCCTAGCTCGTTACACAGAGCCCAGCCGATCGCACAGAGCCCAGCCGGCGCCATGTGGCGCGGCGCCCGCCTCCTTGCCGCTGGCCTCTCCCTGCTCCAGGCCGCTGGTCCGCCTTCGGGCTGGTCCCTGGACTTGGAATTTTTGGTTTTTTGGACTCTAATTCTTGGACTAAATCTACACTATCTAATAGCTATTGCTAGTGTCTCATATGTTTGCAATTGGTACTAAGTAATAATCACAGGGTCCTTACCCACCATGTACTAATCTCAATTGAAAAGATAGATGAGGTCTCTCATGCTCAAGCGTTTAAAGAAAGTGGTATAGTCTTCCGAATTTTGAGGTTTAAAGCCTTTTTATCCCTTCTCGGGTCAACCTTGGGGTGGACCAATTGCAAGTGACTTCCCCCTTTTATTGAGGGGTTTAATCCTTCCAAGATGTGAGTGATGGTTCAAAGCTTCGTCGTCTTACGAGTTTTTCCCCGAGTATCTTAAGAATTTTATTCGCAAAAAGAGGTACACATGACAGTGTTTAAACCGAACTTTCACTTTAAACTCTTAAAATTTCTTAGTATTTCAAGATCTTACAACCAAAGGAGGTACACATGACAGTGTTTAAACCGAACTTTGGCGCTCAATGCTCAAAATTTCCACGAATTGTTGGTCCGCTAGGTGGTAGAGTAACCTTTTGAAAAAGAATGTGAATCTCATGAACTAAATGAAGGGGCCCTAAGCCTTCAAATGTGTGACAAATACAAAACTTGGCCAAAACTTTGGTCCAAGTGATGCCCCGACCACGCCGGTGGCATAAATGAAGAGAGTAACGAAGTGTCGGTGCGAGAAATAAGGGTACTGGCAACCTCGAGGGGGGCCCTTATATACCCGTGGCCGGGCCCCTCTCGGTAATTGCCGGTGAAAACACTTTGTTACTTCCTACCCTAAACTATCCTAATGTAATTCCAAAATATTAGTTGTTTAATGGTGGAAATTTCTAAAAACATCCCCATTTTGTCAAAGAAATCTTGGCCAAATCAAATCCAAGATCTTAACCCAAAAATATTTTGGAATTAACCCTAATCTACCTAGATATTTTGCGAATTAATCCAAAGTCATTTTGAAAATTGTCTTTCTTTAGCCCAAAGATGGCTTTTTACGCAAGAAAGAGATCTTGACCAAATCCAATCTTTGATTTTCCAAGAGATATTTCCAAAATCACTTTCAATTACCCGCAATTAACGATTAAAAAGTCAAACTAAGAGCTGACCCTCTCTATCTTTTAGGGAACAACTCGAAACGGAAAATCGTCTGCGCCATTGTCTTCAGAAGACCCCAATTAGCCTAAGGGACCCCTTACCCCTCACTCCTAGGCCATTTGCGCGCCCCAATTGGAATTACGGTAACTCCAATTAAAAATCAAAAATCTAACTTTTAGGATTTGCGCAATTTGATGAATCTGTCAGGCCAAGGTTGTTAGGAATGTCCGTGAGAGTAAGGAATGACTCCTTATTTGCGACAATCGGACATCATTCGCTCCTGATACGCCAGTCAACCCGCCGCCAACTTGTAACTTCTAGTGAATTTCGATGTCGATGCCGGTTTTGGTAGTTGGGAATGTCGGAATGTCTTCAAACTTGACCGAGCGCTTATTAAGCACACAAAAACCTATCCTAATTTTTAGTGAGATTTTACTGCATCATACGTAATTTCTATGATTTTACGAACATTTCTATGTGCGGTTGACTTCCCATGGAGTCAACGTGGAATTTCGGAAAAATCCGAAATAAATTGGGTAACATCTAGGGCACTCCTAGATTCTTGGTGTAAGTCCCACGCAACCTTGCACCTTTATAATTTTAGCAATTTGGAATTACTTTGCCCAATTGGACAATTTAATTCCCGATGCCCAGGAATCTTGGACAATTGTTTGATTCTCGTTTGCTCCTGGCATGCTCCTACCCTTGGAACACCTCTTTGTAGTCTTCAATCTCCAATCCTCCATCTTTTGCCTCGTGAAATTTGAATTCTCCAAATTCATTGTAGTGGTTTTACCTTTAAATCCAATTTGTTTCAAAATTAAACTTAATCCCTGGTAACTCTTCTAGGCTCGTAGTAGACTCTTTAGCTTAGTCAGTATGTCGTGTGCATCCTTAAAAGGTTGACTTTGCACAGACAATTGCTAGGACTGACTAACTCTCTATTCCTTATTTCTCTCGGAATTACTAATTCTTCACATATACTTGCTTTGGAGACTTAGAATGATTCCAATTTCTAGTAATAGGAATTTTCCACCATCTAAGTTGGTTTTCCACCATTTTGGCATAGACTGACACCAAAACTCCCTTAACACTCTTTTTATGTCTTTTTCTTGAATATTTTGACTAATTTTCGCTATTTAATTGCGAAAAATGGACCCAGAGTCCCGAGTGCCATCTCGAGGGCTCACAAAACCGTACAAGTATAGCGAGGTAGAACGCAAGATGATCCAAGCCCAAACCAAGGAGTTACTAGAGGCAGGATTGGTAGAATTAGCTTCTCCAGATTGCGAGTATGCATTAGCAACGATCATGCCATCCAAAAAAGACATTTATGGAAATTGGACCGAGAAAAGGATGTGTGGAGACTATCGTAGAATTAACAAGTTTACGAAGTCAAACCGCTATGTCATGCCAACACCAGAGGAGAATTTTGACGCCATTGGCCATGCCAAAGTATTTAGTACTTTGGATCTCCGATTGGGTTATCACCAACTTGGTATACGAGAAGGTGATAAGGAGAAAACGACGTTCTGGGGAATTGATGAAGATGGTAAGGATTGTCTATATCAGTGGAGGTTCCTGCCATTTGGTTTGAAAAATGCACCAGCAGAATTTCAAAGAGTTATGGATCGCATATTTTAGGGCTTGGATTTTGTAAAATGCTACATTGATGATATTATTGTCTATAGCATGAATCAAAAACAACATAGAGCTCACTTGGCAGAAGTATTTGCTAGACTGAGGCTCCATGGGTTAAAACTACATCCGAATAAATGTAAGTTTTATTATGACCGAGTGGAGTACTTGGGCCAGATGATATATCTCGGTGGATTGGGATTGGTAGCTAGCAAAGTAGAGGTGATGCTTTCTATTCCAAGGTCGAAGGATGTGAGTAGATTGCGGGCATTTTTGGGTTTGTGTAATTACTATCGGAAATTTGTGAAGACATTTAGTGCGATTGCAAAGCCATTAACCATGTTGACAAGGAATGATCAACCTTGGATGTGGGGAGATGAGCAAGAAGCCGCCTTCACGCAATTGAAGGAACGGCTAGCGTCGTCACCAATATTAAGAAGGCCAATTTCAGGTAGGACATACCAATTACACACGGATTGGAGCTCACTGGGGATTAGCGCGGTGTTGACTCAAATGGACGACGATGGCAAGGAGTTTGTAGTAGCTTATGCTAGTCGCTCAAACAACAACGCGGAGGCATAGTATAGCTCATATGAAGGAGAATGTCTAGCAGCAATTTGGGCAATTGCTCATTTCCGCTGCTATTTATACGGTAACGAATTTCTACTGGTAACAGATCACCAACCGTTGAAGTGGCTTATGGAGTCTGACAAGCTTACAGGAAAGCTTGCACGATGGGTGCTTATGCTCATGGAGTATGACTTTAAAGTTGTACACCGAGCCGGCTTGGTAAATATGGATGCTGACGGCTTGAGCCGCAATCCAAATCTTAGCCAAGTGGACTCTATGGGGGCTCGTTGGCACGTGGAAGAGGGAGAAGATTCGTTATCAGGTTGGCATTGTGCCACCTACTTGAGTATTATGGCGATGATTGGAGACACTACCGAAGAAGCCATTGTAGCCACAATGGATGTGGATGGAGGTGAAGAGTCTGGGGGCGCCAAAGATATTTTTGAAGATGTGGAGGTTATGAAATACTTGAAGCATGGAGAATTGACAACTACTGTGTCAACCAAGGAGAGAGATCGGATTCTACAACGAGCCAAGCGGTTTGTGTGGGAGGGGACTCATTTGCTTCGAGTATGGCCAGATGGCAACAAAAAGGTAGTACCGGCACCTCATGAAAGACTGAAATTGATTATGCATGCTCACGAGGACTTGGGGCATTTTGGAGTGCGAAGGACTCATAGCTTGCTACAAATTCACTATTGGTGGCGAGGAATGCAATTGCAAGTTCAACAATTGGTAGCTAGATGCATCGTGTGTGATAGAGTGCGGGCATCATTCAATGCCCCGATGCCTCAATTACAACCGTTGCCAATCATGGGATTGGGCTATAGGTGGAGTTTGGACTTTGCAGGGCCATTATCGGTAACACCACGACATAATAAGTATGTATTGGTGATGATTGAACTTTTTCCAAATGGATTGAGTTGGTGGCATTATTTGATAAGTTCAGTGAAGGGGTAGCTTATTCGTTTTTGGATCGTGTTTCGAGTTGCTTCGGGGTTCCTGTTGAGGTATTGACTAATCAAGGACGAGAGTTCCTTGGTGAATTTCAAGCCTTGTGTGACCAAGCGATGATTGACCACCGTACTACTTCAAGAGATCACCCTGAAGCAGATGGATTGGCGGAGCGCATGGTGCAAACCATCAAGAGGGGGCTTCGGAAATATAGTTTGAACAAGGAGCATCATAGAGATTGGGACTTGCAACTTCCATGAATAGCCATGGGCTATCGGTTTAGTAAGCAAGCATCTCTTGCTTCTTTTTCACCCTATTATTTACTATTTGGGCGTCACCCGATTTTACCTATGGCAATCAAACAAGATGCAGATAAGATATTGGATAATATGGATGATCCAGACACGTGGGCTCGCGTATGTGAGCAACGGGCGGAGCTGTATAAAAGAGTAATGCTAATGGCGTTGGACAACCTTTCTATTACACAACATAGAGACACTTTGCGTTGTGCCACGATACGAGGAGGGGGCTATCGGCCCCACGTTCGACGTTTTTTGCTTCGGGACTATATTTATTTGCAGCAAACAGCGCCAACCACACTCGACATGACAGCAGGGCGTATTATTCTATGCGTGCGTGAGGTGTTGAAGTCGGGAGTATTGCTCTTGGAAGGTCGTGACGGCAAGATCTGGAAAGATCACACGCGCAATTGTGCGCCGTGTCACTTGCCTCACATTGATGGACGAATTGATACGCGCAACTCGCGGATTTCAGCTGGATTGAAATGTGTTTTATGTGGAAGCACCAAGGGTGCTGCCACTATGGTGTTGTGCGACATTTGTTCCACTGGGTGGCATACGGATTGTTTGAGTCCGCCGTTGCAAGAAATTCCGGCGGGCCGGTGGATTTGTCCCAAATGTATGTCGGGGCGTAGACACGCATCTTCATCTTCATAGGGTTTTCTACTGGGTTCTCGGTGGTTCTTCGGAGAACGCCACTGAGTTCGCTAGTGTGAAAGGGGCTTCAACACTGGCGAAGGGGGCGAGTAAAGGGGTGGTTATAAAACCACTTACCACATCTGGTGTACCGCTGTATTGTGGGTGTTTATTTTCTTTGCTTGCTATGGATGTCGCTAGTATTGCATACTATGATGGTAGAGTGTTTTTCGCATTTCTATCATTATTTGTAGGATATTACCGTGATTGTGACATACGTCACAAGTCACGTGGCGTTTTCCCTATGACCACAGTATCTACTGATGGTCAGGAGCTATGGAGTCTTGGTGTGGTTAGGTTGCTAGCCAATTACAAGATTCCCTGTTAACTTATGTCACACTTTCTTTCATGTTAGCACGATGTAATCTTGGCACGATGTGTTTGTGCACGACAGCCCCAATGGCCGTGGGGAACGTGTAGGGAACTATGGGTGCTTCGTTCCCACTCTTGAAATTAAGCGATCACAACCAGGTTGTTGTCCTAATGACTCTACTACCTATAGGTGTCTAAGTGTCAATCCATTGTGCCTTCCAACCAATGGATCTTTTATACTAACCTACTTATCTTAATGTGTGTTTTGGTCCTACTTAGGCGTGGTTCCCTACTCTACTCATTTCGTTTTCTTGTCCTGCTTTTATGCCTTGTGTCCGGTTTTAAGTTATTCTACGTGTTTGTCTTTGCTTTTAATCTACTCTATGTATTTGTCTTTGTCTTAGTCTGCTCTATGTGTCAGTATTTTTATCCTATTCTACGTATTGGCATTTACCTTAACCTACTTCTACTTATTTTAATTGGATACCTCTACTCTACGTAATTGTCTTGATCTAATTCTACTCTACGTATTTCAATTGGGTACCTCTACTCTACGTAGTTGTCTTGACCTAATTCTACTCTACGTATTTGTCCCTTTTGCTTGTTCCTTTTAACTCATGGTTGTTCCTTTATCTCAGTCCCTACTTGCTAATCACGGTTTTCTAATCACAATTGATTCATGGCCTTTAATTCTAACCGCTTGCTTACTCTAATCAATTACACCAAAGAGAGGAGGGATTGGGTTAAAGTTTAGGAACCCACCTCTAGTACGTACGTGGCGGCCTTTCCTAGCTCCACCGCTCCCCACGCCATTTCCACCATAGCCATCCTTCAGCTTCGATTGAGACCCAATTCCGTCCTTTTAATTATCCCCTTCCGGGTGGGTTTACAAATAGGCCTCTTTCCTAGGTCGTTTTATACTTCTACTATTTCCTAGACTACTTCCCCAAGCTACCCTTGTGGTTGGGTTTTGCTTTTTCCAAACTATACTATCTCTTAAGTATTCTCTAATTCTAACTATACTATCCCCTAAGTGTTTTTTCTAACCCCAACTATACTATCCCCTAAGTGTTTTCCTAACTCCAACTATACTATCCCCTAAGTGTTTTTTCTAACCCCAAATATACTATCCCCTAAGTGTCTTTTTTCTAACCCCAACTAGTTTTAGGAAGAACGGCTCGAGCCCCTGGACCCCGTCCGATACCCCTGACCCCGTCCCGATACCCGAGGAGCCCGGGGTCTGCTGCGGCGCTTGGCTGGGGAAGCCCGGTGGGCTACTGTGGTGCCTGACTGGGGGGGAGCCTGGCTGGTCTAGTTGAGCGCTGGGCTGGGTTGGCTGAGTGTTGACTGAGTTGGCTAGTTCTCTATTTTTCATAACTTTTGCCTAACAACTAATCACACTCTTTAAGAAACTAATTTAATCAAACCTATACTAAGCTAAATGACCACACAAGGGTTCACCCAAAGGGTGGGTTACTACATACCTCTTTAAGAAAGTTACTACTCTATTGTTGGATGCTAAACGTTGCATTAGTGCCAAACATGTTGAACACTAAACGTTGAGACTAGCTCAAAGATGACCTCCTTTGACACCCCGCTATGACTTAGGGGGTTCAAAGCTTCGCTGTGAGGGTGAGGAGTTTTGACACGTGGCTAAGACTTCCTATCTTCCTAAAGACGGAGGGGGGCCATAGCTTCGCCATCCCTTGTAGGACTAGCTTACCCTTGTGCACAAGAGAAGAGGGAGATGATGAGTGACATATGCCTATTCAAGAATAACGGTCAAAGCTTCGCCGTCCTATATGGGACTAGATTAATCCTATGAACAAGAGAAAAGGGAGAAGAGAGTGGACACAAGGTGCAACATACTTTCAAAGTCACTTCACTAGTAACCCCTCGGTTCCTCCCAAGTTCTCTCCCACAACACCTTTCAATAGTTTCATAATACAAGAGTGGACCATTATCAATTTGCATAAGTCTCAACCAACTTGGGGGGGGTCTTAAGTCTCCAAGTACAAACCACACTTACCAAAGGTGTAAAAATCCCCCAAACTATCAAAGGCTCTTTTGGCATAAAAAGCCAAAGGAAATCGGGCATAACCCGGGCCCAATAGTCCTCCTCCCTTAAATGGTGAGGAGTGAGAAAGAGAGAGAATGAGAGGAGAATGCCGCCCCTTTTATACTCAAAAGGGAGCAACTCCCTCCCCCTTAATTTACTAAGAATAACTAGATGAGGGAATTTAGGAGGTCCGTATATGTTTACCAATTCCAAATCTAACTATCCACCTAAAATCTACACAATTTGAATTGAGAAATTCAAATCTTACCTAACCTTACAAGAACTTGCAAAACCACCTAATTTACCTTCCCCAAAATCTACAAGTTCTCACATGGGAGAAAATCCCATGTGTTCCCACCTACTTAATTTGAAATTACTTATACCAAGCACTTAGGGCCACCTCCACTAACTTTTTGAGGTGGTACTTGCTTTCACATGTGCCCGGAGTTTCCCATGCGTTCCCTACACGTTTCCCACGGCCATTGGGGCCCAAACTCTCCAAAAAGCATTGGATGGCCTTAAACCCCAATTTCTCTTCCATGTGTTGTCCCCAAAAGGCTAACTTTTGGAGTTTAGCTCCGAATGGCAAATGGATAGCGCCATTGGGTCCGGAAGGCCATAATTAGCCTCAAAAGATTCCCTCACCGCTTAAACTATATCCCAATTCTCAAAGAATCTTAGTGTAAGTTAGGGTCAAAGTTAGATAAATTCCCAACTTTTGAAGTTTGGCAATTTTGGACCCCAAACCTTCACCAGTCTCTTAAGTAGATAGAGGGGGGTAGGAATAGACCCAAAGTAGGCCTCAATCCAATGTCGTATGGCCTCGGTACGCCGGTCAACTACAGCTTCCGTCATTTAAATTATCAATTGGGGAGGAATGTCGCCGATTCGGGATGTTCCAACTATCGATTTGTCTTGAAACTTGGGGAAGCGCTCCGTTGGTGTGAGACCGCCTCGCTGGATTTTTAATAGGATTTTACCGCACTTTGGGATATTCTTTCGAATTCCCACACAAAATCCACCGCGGTTGACCGTTTGGGAAAATATCCAAACAATATTGGAAAAACAGACCTGGAGGGCCTGGACCCCCCATTGGACCCCCCCCATTTTTATAATGGGACAAAGGAGACAAAGGAGGGGGGGTCCAGGCCCCAATGGAAACGGGCTCTAACAAGGAAAGATATGAGGTTCCCAATAGGAAGTTCTATTGTCTGTTCCCATGGTGTTTCCATAGAGGGTTCCTTTATAGAAGCGGACACTTAATCCCTAATCATCTCCAGAATTGGGGATTTTGGAAAAATCATTACAATGTTCTATTGGGAAGAATATTTTGGAATTAAGATGCAAATAAAAGTTGTAGAGTTTGAGTTTTAAATTCTATCCATATGGTTAGATTCACTAATGCTATCACCAATACTTCTCTATAAATTTGGGAAGGAAAATTTCTAAATTCCTTCTAAATTCAATTATAAGAAAAATATTATAATTTTTTTAGTATATTTTGTTGGAATGGATTTTAAGTGGGGAACTTATATTTTAAATTATTTGGGTATTATAGTGTGCCTATGTTATAAGTATATATGTTATATACACACATTCAAATAGTTGTAGGTATATACCTGCAACGAGGTTCAAGTAGTTTATGTCCCTATGATTACATGCTAGCATTGTTAGAATTTTTATTAGGATTCAAAAGTATACTGCAATTTTGGCAAAATACATCTTTTATCAAAAAAATTTCTTTTAAATTCTAGAATTGTATTACTAAGAAAATGTCAATTTCTTTTAGTGTCTTATATTAACCGTAGTGATCTTAAGAGAAAAAATGTCCTTTGGAAGTTTTTGCAAAAGCTTGAGGATGGTGAAAAACATTCTTTTGTTCAATTTCTAAGGGAGACTTGCTTGAACTTAATTTCAATGAATAATATTGGACATTTTTTCTTAGTAATATTTTCAATTTTCTTGTATAAGAAAATATATGGCAAACCTATGTGTATTTTGGAAACTCTTGCTCTTTTTTCTTGATTTGATTTATGCCATAAAAATATATCTTTTGAATATGATTCTACTAACGATATAAATCTTATCAAGTTTAGGTTTATTTAAAGTTGAAGTTTTCAAAAATTCCTAAAATTGAATATTTTATAGCAATTTTAACTTTGGGCCAATTGTTATGAAGCAATGATTTCTTTAATTTGAAGATTATACAATAAATAAAATTTCCATGATGTTATAAACCCTTTAAAGACATTGCGGACTACAATGGTTCATTAGATGAAATTTGAAGGCATTGGAAGATTGCGGGTTCCTAGACTGCGGGAATGCAGTTTTTGCGGCGTGAACAAAAATCCTACGTGGTCGAGAGAGTGCCACATTATTAAATTGAATTTTTTTTGAATTTTTTTTGGTCGTTCTTTTCATATTTCAAGTCACCCCCAATTTTATTTTATTTTATTTCTTGGAGGTAAATGTTGGCTTGATAGTAGCTAGCAGTTACGGGGATAGTTTCGGGAACAACCCCGAGATGGCCCTTTGGAGGCCTCAAATCCCCTCTAATGCAATGGATGACTTTATAGTTGATTGTATAAAAATAGAATGCTTCTATTTGTCGAATAATAAGAGAATTTTGGTGACTACCTTTTGTTATAGGTGATTGTGTCTTTACAAGGTTAATAAACCTAAAACAAGATGTATAGAACTCCAAAGTGGGAGACCATTGAGGGATCTCTTTAAACCGTAAACTCTAGAAAATCAAATGGAAAGCTGCAATACCAATTCCATAGTGGTTGTGCTCTTTATAAGTGTGAAGCATCAATCAAGTGACAACAAATCAGATTGTAATTTCATCACTACTCTCAAGTGGAAGACCATTGAAGGATCCTTTCAAATCCTGAATCCTTAAACCTAGAAAATTCACAAGCATAGCTGTAGTATTAATTTCGCAATGACCAAGCATTCAAATAATTTGCTCTCTCCAAGATTGAAGCATCAACGGAGTCGGAACAAATGTTATTACAATTTCTTGTAATTAAATAGCATCTACCTTGGCCATCTTGTTGTCTTCCTTGTCACCATTGCCATCTTGATACTGCAATGCCTTGCTAATAGTCCTCTGAGCCGTAGGTATAAACTCCCTTAACTTCACTAATGAAACAAAAAAAAGTTGCGAGAGAGAGGAGTGCCTCAACCAAAATCCCACTCAAGATCACATGCCTAAGGTGCCTCACACCCATCTATGGCAACAATGTGCAAGCTCACATATACAAACTTTAGTTGGGGTTGGTCGACATGAACAACCAAGCTGCAGATAATTTTGCCCTTGTGCTACGATGCAATCAAACTCTATAGGTGCTCACTCAAAATATGCGCATTGACTCGGATGCCATGGTGATGTTGCTCCAAACCCTAGATGACAACTAATCTCTACATGTTCTTTTTAACTTCTCTATTGACCTCCAAAGGATTGTCTAGGGTAAGGTTTTTCCTGAAGGACTATACTTTTAGCAGCCATTGGTTCATTGTAGATTCCCATCAATAGTTTTGTTCAAAATTGAGCGGATTGGAGTGTGCACAGACTTCTTGTAAGTAATTACAAACTTATTTTAAATTTTGACCATGCGAGATTGGTTGACCATTAGATATTTGTTGTTTTGTCTCGCAAATCATTTGTGTATAAAATTGCATGCAAATGAGCAAAGTGCAAAGGAGCTCAACCTTTACAACATATTCTTTGTTTTAACTAAATGAATGGATTCTTGAAATTAGCACCTGTTGTTAGGAGCCATAGCTAGTTATCTCGTAGTGCAGTAATTGAATTTGTCACGGTTTTGAAATTCATCACATACAACGCTTGAGAATCCTAATTTGTTGTAGTCATTTGTTGCAAACGAAGATTTTTCTTTACTATCCTTCTTCCACATTCACCATACTATTTTCTTTAGTTCTTCTGAATGGCTCTACCTCATAAACAAGATTTCTCTACTCTATTATCTAAACTAAAAGAAAAACATGAATATCAATTCTAATGTTGTTTCTATAGATGCCCTAAAAACATTCTTTTCAACTGAAAAACAACAAATTTTGTTAGACTATGCAAGTTGTAAAGAATTTGCGGAGCCTCCAAGCTTTGCAAGTTCTAGGCTATGCCATCAATATGTCTCCAAGTGGGTTGAAAAGTGAAAAGCTTTCTCAATTGCATTTTGTACTGCCCTTTGCCCAAACCACTGTAAGGCCTTATTTGAAATATTTGGAATTGAATACAATAGACAAGACTTTTCATTAACAAAGATCCAAGCACAAAAGATGTTGAGGCCAAATATTCCTGGAGAGCTATCTTCTTATCAAGCTTATCAATTTAAGATTTTATATAGGTTGCATGATGAAGATTGGAAAGATCTTTTGTTTGAACATGTGTAAATTCTCCTTAAAGAGATGAAGACTTCAATTCCTACATCAACAGACCAAGAGAAGACACTTCCTCCTCACTCGACAATTTCATCCCAACTAAGAAAGAATGGTCAAGATCAAACTCACTCAAAAAAAATCTAGGCATTAGGTTTAGGTCACAAGAATTTTCTATGTAGATTACGTCTTTTTGGTTGTACAGTGGGGTACCAATCAAAATGTCGTTTTTGAATTTGCAATGAGAAATTTTTTAGTATTGCCAACTTTGGAAGCCTCCCGAGAGCTCAAAAATTGGTATTTTGCCACGAATTTCTTACCACATAATCATTTTTAAGTTGATTATATGCACGACAAATTTCAAGGCCAAAAGACTCACAAAAAAAAAGTTATTGAAAATTTACCAACATGGGTAGTGGTGAGAAACATTTCACTACTTTCAACTTTGACACCTTCCTAAGGATTGAGTTTTTTTTTCTTTTGCCATGAAATTTTTGCCATGAAACAATATCTATGTTTTTAATATGTATAAAAAATTTCAAGGTAAAATAAATTTTTTTTCAGAAGATATTTGAAATCTCCCAACAGGTGTAGTTTTGAGAAAATTTTCACAATTGCCAACTTTGATACCCTCCCGAGGGCTGAAAAATTGGTTTCTTACCATGAATTTTTTTTTGTGAAGTCATCTCTATGTTTATAATATTTTCTTCAAATTTCAAGTTCAAATGAATTACCAAAAAAAATATATACAAAGTCTCCCAACATGTGTAGTTGTGAGGAGGAGTTTTTGAGCCCTTAGTATAGTGTTATTTTGTGGAGCAAAGTTTGACACGAATGTAAAAACTCAACCTCACAATTACACATGTTGAGAGATTTCTAATATCTTTTTTTGGGTAAGTGTTTTGAACTTGAAATTTGGAACATATATTATCAACATAAAGTTGATCTTATTCAAAAAAATTCATGTTAAATAGACTAATTATCAGCCCTTGGGAGGGTGTCAAAGTCGGCAATAGTGAAAATTTTCTCACAACTACACATGTTGGGAGATTTTGTATAACCTTTTTTTTGGTAATTCATTTGAACTTGAAATTTGAAGAAAATATTATAAACATAGAGATGACTTCACAAAAAAAAATTCATGGTAAGAAACCAATTTTTCAGCCCTCGGGAGGGTGTCAAAGTTGGCAATTGTGAAAATTTTCTCAAAACTACACCTGTTGGGAGATTTCAAATATCTTCTGAAAAAAAATTTATTTTACCTTGAAATTTTTTATACATATTAAAAACATAGATATTGTTTCATGGCAAAAATTTCATGGCAAAAGAAAAAAAAACTCAATCCTTAGGAAGGTGTCAAAGTTGAAAGTAGTGAAATGTTTCTCACCACTACCCATGTTGGTAGATTTTCAATAACTTTTTTTTGTGAGTCTTTTGGCCTTAAAATTTGTCATACATATAATTAACTAAAAGATGATTCTGTGATAAGAATTTCATGGTAAAATACCAATTTTTGAGCTCTTGGGAGGCTTCCAAAGTTGGCAGTACTAAAAAATTTCTCACTGCGAATTCAAAAACGACATTTTGATTGATACCCCACTGTACAAATTCTTATTGTTTTACAAATATGTTGTACTCCATTTTAATAAAACAATTTTATACACTATCACAACTTCAAAAAATGAATATCGTCTTGTAAAGCCGTTACTTGAAAAAAAATGTGTTACATTTAGTCTAAATAAGCTCTACTTTGCTACACCTATGCGTCTAATTTTTTTGCTTTAGGATGAACTCACCATCCTCCTAGACTTTGGAAGTTGATTGTTGCCTTCTTTTGTTGGAAGAAAGATTACTTTCTCAATTAACCCCTAAGCAAAGACTAGCAATTTCACGGCACCATCAATCACATTACACTTGTGCTACAATCCCATATCTCAAACAACTTTTAGTTCTACAAAAATTAAGTGATTTTGTAGGTGAATCTTGTTGTCCCACATGTCTTGTTAGTTTAAAATAATTCAAAAGTCCATTACTTTTACAAAGTTGATCCAAATGTAGGAAATAAAGTCTCTACATCCCTCCTTGCAAAAAGCTATCTAATGTCACTAGAAACACAAATGAAAGTTTATGAATTCAAAGATTTTAGTGTATCAAGCAAATAAACAAACAAACAAACAACTTTATTAAGGTAAAGACTAGTGTTTCCATTGTGTCGTTGCTACAACCAAAATAAAGGTTAAAGTAAATTTTGAATTCACAAAAACTTCAAAATTCAATAATTGTCACACTATAGGTTCAAAAGCCACCCTTGTATTTTTCTTGACAAAGAGCTTTCCAACATGATCAAGAATGCAACTTGGAGACAAATAATCTACTCTTACTATAGCAAACAAATAAAACAAACTAATTAACAAATTTAAAGTACAAATGAAAATTGCAATACAAATCAACAAATGGTTCAAATAAAAATAGAAAATGGTGAAGGAATATACCAATTCACATGTAATGTTGTAGTTCAAATTTCTTTATATGGCTCATTCTGGTCCTAATGGAAATTGCAATAGAAATCAAGAAAAAATTGAAATCTAAACATTGAATCATCAAAGAAAAGCTACTTGATTTGCAAAATATTTAAATAAACATATTCATTAATCTCTATCTACATTGTCACATCTTTTCTAGGTAATAGAAAATTTTGCATCAAATTATTAGTAGCACCCTAATAGATTGGATCCTATCTCAAAAAATGTTCTACACTTCCCCCTTCAAAAGGTAACTTGCTCATCAAAAGAATTAATACACCTCCAAGAATGCCGCAATTTGAACCTTCACAATATTAGAACTCAACCTTTTCAAGAACTCAAAAACAAGAATTAATAATCTTCTACATAATGTTCACCTAAAGGAGTAAATAGTTGCCCTAACAATTGCACTACTCTTAAACACAAAGTCACTAACTATCTAGAAATTAGGAATTTAGATTGGGCATATAAGTGCTACAAAGCAGTATCCACTTTATGTCTTCCTCATCTAATTCAAGCTAAAGAATAAGGAGCTCCAATCATCGGTAATAGCCTTATTACTATATCAAATGTAAACAACTTTTGATGTCACATACAAATTTAACGTTCTAGGTAACACAAAGTCTAGTATAAATGAAATCACAAATAGGCTCAAGTGAATTTCGGCAATCTCATGAAGGAATCAAATTCAATCTCGCTCATCTACACACTACGAGAAGCAATTTCCATCTACAATGATGTTGACAATCCAACATCTTCAATCAAGTACAAGGTTACAAAAGGATTTAGAAAGTTCAAAAAGACATACCTTGCCAACAATTACTTGCAACCCGTTGGTGCTTCATTTGTAGAAAAAAGTGCAAGAAATTCATGATACAAGCGTAGCTCTCAAAAAATTAAAACCTACCTTCATTGTGTATAAAGGTATCCACCCTACAAGTTTTTGAAGTCTAATGGTTTCACCAAATGTATCGATAATTAACCCCTCACCACCCAAGCCCCAACTATGTCAAAAAACAACCCTACTTTTCAAGTGTTATAAGTCTAAATGTGAGTAATGTATGAAAATTTGAACCGTACAATCTTGTAGCGTGCATGTTAAAGATGTTATAGATCAAATTTGGAGTCATTTGACCATATAGATTGAAAGATTATAATGTTTTAATGTTCAAAAAAGATGCTGAAATTTTCTTTAAAACACATTTAGAGGTGAAATTTGATTTCTAAAACTACTCAAATGAAAAAACTTTAAACTACAAAATGATTCAAAAATAAAATAAAAACACTTTGGTGAAAGAAAATATCATTAAATTGACTCATTGTGTTTGCAAAATTGATTTGAAGTGTCAAAAAACAGTGAAAAAAGTAGCAAAAAATCAAATCTATGGTTGAACCTCTCTTTACTAAATTGATTTTTAGTCACTCATTAGTTCTTGGATTGATATGAAACCCTGAACCACAAAAAGTAGACTAGTATGCTCAACTTTTCCAACAAAAATTGTTGTAAGTGGACCATGTAAAAAGAAGTTATAAGTCACCAAAGTTCACTGCACTCCAAAAATGGCAAGATTTTGAACTTCAAATTGCTCCCAAACATTCAAAACAACTTGGATTGACATGAAAACTTTACTATAGTAACTAGACTTCAAGGCAAACAAAACCCAACAAATTTTATTGAAATCAAGCATTGAATGAAAAAGATACAAGCCCCCAAAGTTGCAGCCCTAAAATGCAGTTTGGTGAACTCAAATTGAACCTGTAAGCTTTGATTGGCTACCAAAAATTCAATACGACTTGGATTGATCTGTAAATTATACCATAGAAACTAGACTTCTATGCGCAACTTTTCCTACAAGTTTTATTGAATTTGGACATTAGATGCAAAAGTTAAAGCACTTTGAAGTTGGGTGCTAGACTGTGTGAGGACACTTTTGGGCCCCTTGGGCGGTGAGGGGTTAACTTTCTATCGACAAAGAATCAACAGTTTCAGTTTGAATCAGATGAAGTTGTGAGCACGATCACATGTATGAATGTGCCTTCAAAGCAAACCTAAACAACTCACCACAAGCAATTTGGCCACCAACTTTTCCAATAGACTTGCTCAACTCGTGTCCACCTAGAAACCATTCAACCAACAGAGGTGGGTATTGGAACATTTGCCTTCACGATTTCAATAAAAACAGAAATCTGGTTTCCTGAAATAAAATTCAGCACCGAAGTGCTTCTGAAACAACAAATTAAAAGTCTTGTGACTCAGCTTTCCAAGATCATAAATTGATGTCCAGCTGAACAACCACAGCACAAACAATGATTGAGTACTATCCAAAAGGAATTAATGTTCGCGTGTGCAGGTTATTATAATCATGGTACAGAATTTTCAAGCAACGTGAAATGATCTGCACCGTATAAAACGAACATCATCTCGGTTGCAAAACTATGAATCTAAAAGGCTTGATAACTTAACCAACTTATGAAAAGTGGTAAAAAAGGAGTACCTGAACGTCCTTCAAGGAACCCTTCGCAACGCCTGCCGACAATTTAGAAACTTCCAGTCAAATCTACCACTCAATATCTCAATGCTCTAGACCCACACAGTGTGAATTAACGGTCTAGAAGTAAGTTGATGGAAGAAAGACGATTCACTTTAATAAAAAGTGAAACCTCAAAGCTTGAAGAAAGGCAGGAGTTCTTCATCCAAATTTTTTAAAAAAAATTCCTCAAACAACACCGCAAAAGTTGTTTATTTTTAGGTACCATCGCTCCATCCATTCCCCGGCAGTGCATGAAAATTTGCAAGTCCCCTGCATGACGGGTTATCTGATTTTCAAAAGCACCATGCTCCAAACTCTTTGGGTTGAAATGAAAGGAGGACCTGAATTGCAACAACGAGCGTTAGAGTAAAGAACTGGGCAATCAAATGAGTCGAATCGTTGAACATCCCAGGTCATGCACACCATCAATTACAAGAAGTTCTGTTTCGTGTGGTGGATGTGTGTCAATTCATTCACTACTGAACACCGTCTTTTCATTGAACGCTGCAACACTTATTTAGCACAAGCAAAAGAGTCCAGAGCCTTGTACCGGATGTGAATGTCTGATTCGCCACTCAAGATCGCCGAAATTGAATTTCCACGTCAGATTCTCAAGGGTTCATGTCACCTCACACCATTCACAGTTTGACAAGTGGCACTTTTTCTGTTACAAAAATGACCTTCACGTGGAGAAGCTCTGAACTTCCCTGAGTCCACGAAAGCCTCACAAGTCCCACCCGTGCCTAAATCCACAGTGCAGACTGCAGACAAATGACCAGGAAATTTCCTTCTCTAGAACAGTTTTTTTGACATCTTGTTAAATTCCTGTTGACATTTGGCGATTCCCACACAAAGCATTTCATTAGTGGTAATAGCCTGATCATGCCAATTTCTTGACTATCAATTTTGTTTGCAAATTCCTTCCTTTCAACTCGCCTCCCACCCAAGTTCCGTATGCGTTGAAAAATATTGCCAAATTGTTCTCACAAGGAAAGAGGCTGAATATATTTTCTTTGTCTCTGAGTCAAAATTCAACACAAAGGCTACCAAAGTTAGCGTAAACGACTTCATAAACATTAATTAAAAGAAGCCAATAGCTTGTTGCGAAGTGATTTGATACTACCTCTGTTTCTGAATAATACCCGTGTTTCAGAAAGGGGTATTACTCAGAAACAGAGGGTGTACACGTTAATTCAATAGAATTAACTGCAAGCCTAAATAGATATTAAGGCTACTTCATTTGTTGAAAAATGTTACGGGCTTTGGATTAAGTTTCCAAAATACAAAAAAGAATCGGGTGCAGTCCTTGGGCACAGTTGCGAGCAGTACTACTTGTAGTAAGCATACTCCCGTAGTACAATGCGTTTAATTATGCATGAATCCCCAACCTGGTGTTGAGTTTTTGCAGAAGAGATTAGGGACCAGCAACGTCAGCGGTCGACAAATAGCGATCACAATCTGAGGTACATGTTCGAGATAATTCAATGGCTGTAGATATATATACCTGAGACTGTTTGAATTTCACATTGAATTTCAATTGGTACCAGCGTACGTAAGCAATTGAATGCTGCTGAAGTTCTGTGCTTGTTTGAATTGATTGATCTGCAGGACTAGGTACACTCCAGGAAGAGATCAATGGCGACATGAAGAGCCTTCGAAACGTTAAGCCTAATCTTGGCGGTGATTCTAGCCTCGTACCTTTTGCCCGTGGTCGAAGGAACTCGAGATTCAACTCGAAAAGTGCAGATTGCGATTCCCATCTTTGAGAACATGACGATGCTGAATGTGGTTGGGCCTTACAAGATCTTGAACACGTTGCCGTTTGCGAATGTGACATTCGTGAGCTTTAAAAGGAGACATATAATTTCCGATTTGGGAACAATGACCATGGAAGCCAAAGCGTCCTTTGACGAGGTGTACAAAAAAATTTAGGAGGGTTTTTGCATTAGCAATTTAGTTATGTCAGTCTGATCTACATATCTGTGTTGGTACTGAGGTAGGGACTACACTGTCCAGCGGTGCAATCAAGCAGTAGAATTTTCAATTTGAGTTTTCCCATCACTTCACCTGAATTTGGTGTTTGAGTTGATGAGGGCGCGGATTCAAGGAACAGACGTGGTAGTGGTTCCAGAAGGTCTTGGTGCTTTTGGGCTCGTAAACAACACCGTAATCCTGGATTGGATTCGTGAGGTGGGAAACTGTGCCTGCATAAATTTTCTCAATTCTCGATCTTTAATACCAATGGCTTCTGATTGTTCATTTTTATCCATGACGCAATGTGGCCCTTGTCTCAGGCTCACTGACGACGTCGGTGAGCACGGGAGCCATTCTGATGGGTGCAGCAGGTCTTCTCGAAGGAATCGATGCTACAACTCACTGGTCTTCCTTATCTTAACTGTCGAGCTATAGTGCAAATTCCGTCAGCATTCGTGTTGTTAAACGGGTATGCTACCAAACCTTGGATTCATTGCAAATGTCCCCAGTTCTATAAGGATGAATACATGACCTTATGTGCTTTGAAAAAATGAATGCATGGCAGGGTAAGATCGTTACTTCAACGGGAGTGTCGTCTGGGATTGACATGGCTATCATCCTTGCTGCACTGCTTTCGGACAATTTCACCGCCCAAGTGTCGCAGCTGTACAATGAGTATGACCCGCAGCCCCCATTTAATGCCGTCACTAAAAGCAAAGCTTCCCCAGCCTGCCTTGTAGCAAAAGCGCTCGAATGGTCAGCAGCCCTGCAAGCCAAAATGATGGGGACGTCGTAGAGATAGTCGTTACCCACATTTGATTGGCAAGTATTCAATGCCAGCTAGGTTACGGTACCAATACTGCAGCTGGAAGTGGAGTGAGAAAGTAGGAAGTTAAACCATGGAAACTTGAAATAAATTATGAACCTTCTAGTTGGAATCATGGAGATCAATAAGATTAGCGATATAATTGCATGGTGTGAAAATGGTCACAAATGAATCTAGAGACTTTAGATGTATTTGGATTATTGTACGCTTTTGAATATAATTGTCTAGCCACGGCTCGAAAATGCTGAACCAACCAGTTTAATAACCTATCTTTTGACTTGATAATCTTAATCATAAGAGTCTTTCCTTCTCAGCAAGTCTTGCCTTTTCCTGCTCACTTAGCCGTAGAGGAGGATTGTACTTGAGTTGACATATTTCACAGACCTCAGAGATTATCTGTGCATAGAAAAAAGGTGAATCGAAAGAAATTCAAATCATGTTAGATACTGATTTAGTGCCACCCACAGCACCTATTGAATCATCGGCAATTTTCGACAGTGTAGATCTCATTTTATGTACCCTATTTTACCTTCATGAACATGCAAATGATTTACGCTACTTCTCAGCTGACAGGTGAAATTAAAGAGTTTGCAGAGAATGCAGCAAATAACAAAGTAGAGGTCCATCAGCGTAAACACCTGAATGGCTTGATTGAGGTCGTCTTTCGTGTGAGCTGCTGAGATGCATATGCGTGCCCTTGCATGTAGGATATGAGTAGCCGGAAACCCCACAGAGACAACCGCCACCTGCCAAGTCGTGGATAGCAACTGCTTTCACCAAGGAGCACACTGGCATTCACAATGCCAAAAAGACACAAGTTCCGCAGTAGTAACGACCGTACTAAAAATAAATTTCCTAACCAATCAGTAAGAAGTGAAAGGGTTCTACCTTAAAGATCAGAAGTAAAGAGATTGTCATACATTACGTTTGAAGCAGAGTCTTGAAAAGGCTGCAATCTGAGATGGGAGGTACAGCATGATAGGCATGATTGGTGAGTCTTCATCTCCAAGAACCTCACATCCCATTTTACGGAGCTCCTCCCTGAAGAAATTGCTATTTTCGCGAACCGCTGCAATTTTTCCTTTTCCTGCAACATCTCAGAATCGATCGGTAAATTAAATTTTACGGTGCATGAATCTCCACAATTCAGAGCAGGGTTTATACCATAGTGGACTTGTAAAAGGATAACATTCCTGGAACCTCTTCTTGCCTTGCAATACTCCTATTTTAGGGTCGTGGTGGGCAGCATGTAAGTGTCTTACTAATTCATCACTTAAACCGTCTGAGAAAATTTTGAAGATTTGAAGAGCTGAGGCTCGCAAGGTTTTTGCCATAAACGAGGCTGCCTAAGATCCCATGGTCTCACAGAATTCTATTGAAGTTAGATTGGGCGATTCATAAATGAATGGCATGTTCATCGAAACCCCGGTACCTCTGTTGGTGCCGTCTTCTCCCATTATGACTTTCAGAGCCGAAATGACTTGCTGCGCTACTGGAGGTGGCATGGAAGTGGCGTAGAGGTGAGCAGGACTGATTGATCTAATGTAGTGAAGCAGCTCCTGCATAAAATCATAACCTAAATCAACGGAAATATTTGCAAAATTGAAGGCAAAAAGTAGAAGCCTTTCGATGAACATTCAGGCGCGACTAGGAAATATTGTGCAAATCCACCTGAAGAGATGTATTTTGAAAGAGAATTGGATCATCAGAAAAAAATTTAAAACGATAAAATCCTTCAGAATCCTGATTATCACCTTGGAGCCAGCAATGTAGCCTCCACTTGATCCGAAGGACTTCGTGAATGTTCCCATCACAATATGTACATTGTCCGTGTTGACACCCTGAAGTTCGCAGACTCCTCTTCCTGTCTTCCCTATCGCTCCGATACTGTGCGCCTCGTCTACGTAGAGATATGCCTGACATCAATCTAGCAAATTACTTTCTATCACCGTTTGAATTCACCAACTGATGTAATTAATTCTTTGCTACATTAAGAGGTACAGAACAGAAATTCAAGGCAGCTTTCAGTCTGAAATAGCCCAAGTTTTTGATCCTTGGAGATGAACCCGGACAGACAAACCTTGTATTTTTTGGTAATTTCCACGATCTCCCTTAGCCTGCAGATTTCGCCCTCCATGCTGTAGACTCCTTCAACTATCACAAGGATTTTCTTCCAAGGCCTGTGTGTCAGGGGTTGACCCTTCACAATTGCTTCCCTCAAGACTTTCTCCAGGTTTGAGGGTGCTGGAAGATATGAGAGAGTGAGTGAGTTAATTGAATACTTACTCAAAGATTACGTAAAAACAAGTTCAAACGGACACCGTAGAACAGTCAGGAATATTTACGCTTGAACACAGATACTTGGTCCAATCTCTGCATAACACAATGCTGGTTGTCACGTTCTTTTTCATCCTGTATGTAGATCATGCCACGTAGGTTGGGCTAATTCCTGTACTCTTGAACCGCATGTGTACTGATTGTCGATTATCTAAACTTCTAAATGAACAGTGTCAGACGTACAATTGTGACTGAAGATTGTCACTCTGGCGCCAGAGCTTCGAGCACCCGCTACGATAGAAGAATGGTTCAACTTGTCGCTGATTACTAATCCTCCCTGCACAGAGAATAAACAAGGAGATATGAGGTTGCAAGCTCCGAGATTTAACCTGAATATGACCATTTTTCTTCCTCCCTACCCTAACCTCTCTCAGTCAATTAGAGAAATCGCCATAACAAATTGCCTCCTTTTCAAGACAAATTTCCCAGTTTATTAGATGTACCGGGCCAACGAGAACAGGTATTGTTGCAGAATTTGTGGCAAACCCCATGCCGTACACCATAGCTGCGGGTTTCCCTACAAACTTCGCGATAAGATCCTCCAGCTCTAGATGTAAGACATTAGTGCCTGCAAAACGTACCTAATATTAATGATTATGAAGCAAGCTCAATGCATGAAGGAGTCATAGGACCAAAGATATCAAAGAAGCACCGAGCTCTGCTTGTCTTAATGTGATTGCGCTGTACCTGGTTACCATCCTCTCTATTCTCCGCAGTGATAGCTTTTCTAATTATGTTTATACTACATTTCTACACATATTTTACCAACTCTAATTCTTTCCTTTCACCAGGATCTTTGAAACCAATAAACCAAAATGAAACAATTTAAGGGAGATTATTTTATCACAGGGTAATCACCAGTGTACCATGTATCCGTTGATGTACACTCTTCGAATCTCGCCCGTAACCCGGTCGAGGGGTTCCAGAGTAGGTAGTGAAACAGATCGTGATTAACTGAAGTAAGATGGATTATAAGCAAAAAAATTGTGATATGGAGTCCCTCCTGTCCTTACATTGGAAAAATGTGCTGAGGTACTACACAGTCCGCATACTAGACTAGAATGATATCGATGAATCCAATGGAGAATAGCTCGCTAACTTACCACTATCCACTCTTGTAGCGCACGTACTGGCTCCGAATTTACTTAAAGACTCGACAACCCGTGGTGTGCAGTACTCGTCCTTTGCAGCAAAGCCAAGGTAGTTGTATGATCCCAGGTTTAAGCACCTGCGAGTTTTGCTCGTCGGGCTGTGTTTTACGTGATGGTGCAAGAAAACCACATTGTCAGCAGTCCACGAATTGAAGTTTCAATTGCAAGTATAATTGGTACTCCGAAAAAGGGGCGGCAGTTTTGTTGAAAACGTTTAATACCAATTTCATTGATCATATTGTGAAAAGCATAACTCATTACGGTTCCAAAGTTTATTTCACCAGAATCAATGAAGAGCATTGCATTTGTTCGCTGCAATCTGAATAAAATTGAATACAAGAAAGTCTCCATACGATCTACTTAAAACAACCTGAGAAGCATGAGGTTCAAAGTGGGCACTTATTTCTGGACGGAGGGAGTATATGTTTAGTAGGTGAAAGTGAAGCAGGTATAATCCAATCACTCCATCAATGGTCACGAATTATTTAGGCGGACTTACACAAAGGTTTTCCCATCGTACGAAACTCTCTCTAACACGTCCATCCATGGAGCAGGAGCACTGGCGACTGGCCGGTTGAAGCAGTCCTGGTCATCAACAATAGATACCGGTTTTTATCAATGAAAGGAGTAATTCTTCCCTTTCTAAGATTGGAGAGAGCTATGTTTAACGCATCAATTTTCCCCGAAGTTTTCACAGGAACTGATGAAATAGGGCCGCAGAATAACTGGAATTACTAGGGCTTCAAATTATCAAAACAATAATTATGGTCTTCTCCATTAATTTCTAGAAGGATGAATGTCGATAGCTCTATGTTGAACTGGCTTGGTCGGCGTAATCAAAATTTATCACGGAATCACAACAGTACACGAGCATCTACACACAGTCTAGAAGGATGAGTGTAAATGTTCATGTAGCGTTGTGATTCTGGGATTTGATTTTGATTCACTAGGCATTAGCATTTCAGTTTTTATATAGAAAGGTGAATACCTGAACCCGAGTGTACATCCGTCGAATGTAGAAATCTTCGATACTTCTACAGAGCGGTGCATAACCCTGCAACAAATTTCGTCATTGACAGAAGGCTGAAGCAGCAGAATCCTTTCTAAACTCACGAAAATCTCTTTCGGAATCTGAGACCTCATGAGATGGAGAATGAACAAGAACCATTTGGTCAATGCTCCTGATTTTCGACAACGCCGTCTAAAGTAGCTTCTGTAACACCTTACCAATGCCCTGATAACCAGCGTAAGGCTACACAATATCATTCCATGATGTCTAACGACTGTTTGTAGCGTAACAAGTCACTTGAGGGTTCCATTTGAATGCGATTTGATTTATCGTTTTCCATCGTTCAAGTCTGGCGGTTACCGTGAAAAGCTTGTTGTACTTTTCATTTGTTCAATTTTCACGAAAAATTGAATCATTTCACAACTGCGCCGAACACAAAGATATGAAATATCTCAGAAGGAGCTGAAAAGAGCCCGTGCTGGTAGATTCCTTTCTGTGCATTTATATAATATCCTCTTCACCACCTTCTTCATACAATAGGGCATTTCAGGGTGAAGTTCCAGGTGAAGATGCCTCGCACGATTTAAGAAGACTTTCTAACTGCGGATTCTCAGTCTCTCTACAAAATTAGTTACTGCATGAACAATAAGGTTTGTCCAATTCCACTGCATAGCTAACCAACTCCCGATTCTAGTCTGCGGAAGAGTAATTACTCCGAGCTTATCAGGACCTTTTCACTGATTTGCTCCACCGATTTTGCACACACTGACCGTCGTGAAATCATTGTCTAAGACACGATCTATACCGTCATGACTCATGAGGACGCATCAGGCTCTCAAGAGTCCATTGCCAACCCACATTTCCTACCGAAATTAGAAGAGAAAGTGAATAATACGATGGAGCGTACCTTTCCTCGAGTGTCGATTTCTCGATTGAACTTTAAGAACTCCAGAAGATCGAGCAGATTTCCGGCCAGATAGACAATGAGGTAATGAAAGTAACTCAAAAGCGTCAAGTAAGTCGATGGTGTTTTCATTGTTGCTTTCGTGAATAACTTCCGCCAATTAAGTTTGGAAGTATGCGGTCACGTGCAGTCTTTCAAACCATCGTGGCGAGCATTGATGTGCAGATGCTTAAGCCGGTGGTGCTATTCTAGAAAGCGCTTCATCGTCTTTTTTAATCGTAAGAACATGTCGTGGACATATATACCACAGACAAATGGTATTCATGCCCGACACCTCACGGCCTCGCTCCAATAACTTTCTTACTGAAAGCCTCTGGCGCATTGAAAACCTCAGGCCTACATTCCAAGTTCTTTAAGCTACAGATCCTCTCGCACCAGCCTCTGGGGTAATATGCAACCAATTCCAAACCGAGTTCTTAAGCTCTCCACACAAATTCAGAAAGTTTATCCAGACTTACAGTGGCCACTTCACCGTGTAAGTAGCGAGGGCAACATCTCAGGGGCAAGCAAGACATATATGCGTCAGCTTCTGCACGCATTGAGCCACAAGCTCAAGAAAACCTCTGTTTTCCGAACAGAAATCAGCAGGCGAGTTCACAAGATTACGAGATAGATAATGGAGGTGAAGGCGTGTCCGCTACCGGGATTTTCGAACCTAACTGCAGTACTGGATTGGTGTTAGGTAGGTAGATTCTTTGGAATGTTAGTGTAAAATTAAGTGAACCTGTTCTACAGCAGATTTTTGAAAAGACGACATTACCGGTAGTCTATCGCTTGGAGGTTGAGTCGCTTAAGTCCTGGCGGAATATCTGCTCCATCGGTGTGCAAGGACTGCCGGGTGAGCAATCGCAGGGGTGCGCTGAATCTCCACGGACTGAGGTGAGTTCTTGCCGGGGTCCTCTAATTGAAAGGGAAAACAGCAAGGGCAGGATCTTTTCAGTTCCGGTTCGCGAATGAGAGCGAGTGCATTCGCCTCACGTAGAAAATTTAAACTCTTCTTGGTCATGGCAGGTTTCTCTAGTCATTCATTCTAGAGGCAGGGGTTAGGGTTTGATGGAAATTGAAATCTTGAAGTGCATTATTTCGTTCAATCGATCGACAGTGAGGCATACGGTGATTATGTTCGTCTTTCCTGTTGTTAGAAATGATCCTAAAAGCATTTGCACCATTTCTAGCTGCAAGGACAAGCCAAACATCTTGACATAAGAAATCTCACCTATCCCGTGATTTGTATATCACATTCCACATTCCTTTGTGTTTTTGCAGAGACTTGCAATGCTGCTCCTTATTGTCTACAGATAACCTTCACGTGACTGACTTTCCATCTGAACGTAGACAGCCAAACTGGTTAGTGGGCATCAGCCCTTTTTTTTTTCTTTTTTGAGAAAGTGCCAACATGGCGATCATTTAAAATTTGGTGAAGCATTGTATTTCTACATTCATCCAACTTTTGCACTAAAAAATATTTTATAGTTATATTCATACACTTTATCATCTAAATTTGGCGATTTCATCCACGATTTTCATAAAAATGGTAAATTTCTGACAAAAAAAGGTTACTTTTTTCGATACTTTTCTGGCGAAAAAAAGATTTTTTTTTGAAATGGTGCTTTCTGGCACCATATCGCACAAAAAAAAGGGCTGGTGGGCATATATTGCCAGAGTTTTTTACAAGCAAGCGATGGACTCTGCCAATAAATGCTGCTCACCGAGCCAACTGCCAACTGTATGCAGAGTTTTGACTAGCATTTCACTTTGTGGTGCTCTTCACATGGCAATCCACACTAAATAGTGAAATTAGGTTGTCTTACCCCAAGAAAGTTACGCTATAAGCCATCAAAGTCAACAAATATTTCTACAAATACTTTCATTTGCAAGATGCAAAATCATCCATTTCAATCTTAGCTGGCATGTGTGAAATTGCCCCCTGATTGCAAGACCACATGGATTGTGCCAACGGATTGTGCATTGGCATAAAACAGCAACTTTGTAGAACAACAATTCCGTAGAACAATGTTGTAGGACATTGACCTCAACTACCACTCGTCCTACACAGGGCGACAAACTAGTTGTTCTTAAGTTCTTTTATAAATTGTGAACGAATTTACATATTCTACATTGTTTGTCTTACCTTTGACCATCCGATGTGTATATATAAAATTCTCTTCTCAATGCAAAACACAAATTACAAATCACAAAATACAAAATATGAATTACAATAAAGCTAAAATAATTATTTTAAATACTACCACAACAATGGTAAATTTCAAGATAATGGCAACATTTCATTATTTTGACATTTTTTACTATTCAAACTATACAATTTGAAAACTAAATTTGTCATAGATTTTTGAAATCTAAATTTGTCACAGATTTTTGAAATCTATGAGTATTGTAGATACTATAGGAAGACTAATTTGGATTACAACATTTCTTTTGTATATATTCTATATAAAAGGTGCAAGAATTCAAGTATATGGTTGTGGCAAAAGTTTCTATCCATGTTGATTCAAGGTTTACTAATACGAGGCTCTACATGGTTGTATGAAAAGTTGCAAAATGATCATATATTCTACTTCCGTAGTATTGTATTTGAGTATGACAAAACATAGATGCTAATATGACATTTGATGAAATATGTATTAGATAACGAATGAACTATTCTTGTGGCAAATAGGTTATGAATTGCAACTTGTAATGGCAATGGTGATGGATTGCCATTAGAATGATGCAACATTAGTATTGAAAAGTCAACAACTAATTATGATGAGTTGTTGAATTTTCAATCGAATAATAAAACTATATGTCCTACCATAATTTATTACATAAATTTGCATTGTAAGATCCAAATACAATACCATGTAAGCTAGGAAGTCCTGAAATGAAGCATCCAAGGGCTAAAACTGAATTTTGGGGAGGTGAAACATCTTAAAATGTTTTTTAGTAAATTTCCCTCAAAAGATAGATGGAATTGACATCTAACCCGTCATTTCATATTTTTTGGAGCTACGTAGAATTAGTTATAAAATTCTAAAGTTGAAGTGGCATAAGGTTCAAAAATAGAGCACCTCCTAAAATGTACATGGTTTGTACATTGCTGAAGGCTATGAAACAACAACATGAACAAACACCGTACACTTAATCCCTAAATGCCAAAGGTTTGTTTTGAGCTTCTTAGAATTTGTTCTAAGTTGTACAAAATGCCGACATTTTGATAAGTTATATGGTCCAAATGAGGTATTAGGAGCCACTTGCACCAATTCCTTAGGTCCTTTTGGAGGTCCTTTTGAAAATTTGATGAAATGGTTTATTCAAAAACATCATCCTTTTCATCAAAATTAGTTCAAAAATTTATTCAAGGTTGTCAATAATGACCAACTCTATACAAAATATCATTCATTTCAATTGAAAAGTTCCTATATCCTCTACTTTAAAATTCAACAAAGGACTAAAAAGGACTGGTTACATGTGCATTTTTGTGCTTAATTAAGATAATAAGGTGACATCATAAACTATAAAGTGTTCAAATATGACACTATAACATCTATGATTCATAAAGCATGACTTTTTAGGACAAATCTAGTAAAATTTGAGCTTTACAATCAATAATGGTCCCTAAAAAGGAGTGGTTACGATAAAATTGGCTCCTAATACCTCAATTTTTTTTAATTGTAACTATACAAATTCAAATTAGACATGTTAGAGATTGTATTAGAAAAAGAAAAGACAACAATATCACTTATGGAGTGAAAGATTATAATGTTTGACCATGAGGGCGTTAAAACTGCAAAAGTGATGTAAAGTGTTTCTATCCTCTTTTTGCAAGTCAAATCTAAAAAGTTGATGAACAAAAAAATATGAGGTGAAAGGACCCATTATGCATAACTCCAATCAATTTATGGGTTCTCAAAATCTACTCTACAATTTTTGTAAATGAATTTTGAATGTGATTTTTCTTCCAAGATCTAGTGTGTTTGAGGCTCATTTTCAAGAGCTCTCAACACTACGGTAAAACAAGATTGCAATGAGTATCCTTGTACAAAATCTTGAATAGAAAAATCACTATCATTCATTTTTCAGATTGGATTTTTGACATTGAAATTAGACTTCTATATGAACTTTTCAAAAATGTAAACTATTAAAAATAGCAACTTGAATAAGTCTTATTTAACTTCAAAGTTTTGCAAACACCAGATTTTGATGGCTTGGGCATTTTGGGGTTTAAGGAGTGCTGCATTTTAGAGCCGGCTCGCTTTTCAAACCTCCTACCTTATACAGTCCCTACGGACCTCTCAAGTCAGCATATTAAGTTATGCTGACTGTGCAGTGCGTAGTGGCAAAGACGGCGAGTCTCTCCGACGCTATCGTCGAAAGATTGAACCTCCGTCTCTCCATTGATAGGACGAAAACTATCTTCGTCGTAACGGAACATGCCTCCGTTGTCATGGAACATACTCCCCTTCCGAGGATGGTCATTCTAGGGTTCCGCTCCCAAGCTTGGTCTTCGCTGAGTCGATGCGTGAATTTTGCAATTGCTCCTGCTCGATCGCCATTTCTCGACAAGCATTCGTTGATTAGAACAACAGGAGCGCTGATTTCTGTGCTTAAAATCTAGGATTAAGCCAATCCCAGTGTATTTGAGGAGGATCGATTGAAGGAAGTGGTCGTCTGTTCATTACAAACTTCCGAAGCTGCGGTCCAAAGTGGCGAGGATCAGCCGGCGACGGGGGGATTTCGTGATTGTCTCCATACGATCGTGGTCTGATTGTGGACCTGGAGGTTGCTTCGCTTCGGCTGGTCTTTAGCTAGAAGTTATTTTTCAGGGCATTATCGAGTTTTGTTCAAATTGAGAGTTGAGAATGTAGAGCACGCTTTTCTGGAGGAGATGGATTTTTGAAGTTTGGCTTGTTATTTCCTAGGTGTGGTCATCAGGTACGCTATTCTATTTTCTCTCTATTGTCTTGTGTTTTTTTAGTGTTTTTATTAATTGCTAATATTTATTTTGCCAATTAATTGTAATTTTAATTAGAGTGTGCAGCAATACACCCCGGCTACTTCATTTGCAACATGTGATAGCAAATTTCTTCATTGTACTACGATTGGTGGCACTTTGTTACGAAGTCGGTAATCTGTTCAGGTAAATTTCTGTGAGAAAGCAAGTGCGTGTTCAAGTCGTCTCAGTGAGATTTTCTTAGTTCGAGCGTATGGTGAATTGAAGGGCTTAATTGATATTTCCTGGCGACACTCAATGGCAGTATTGTAATCTGTATTATCTCTGGAAGGAAAATACACATTAATGATATCCTAATTGGTGGTTGAATTGTGAGCAGCGTTTTTTAGGCGGAGCCGGAAATTACTGATTCTAGACGAACAAGCAGCAAATTAATTTTGCGAAGCAGATACGTTGAGGCGTGGTTTCCAGGAGGTGTTGCCAGAATGGGTCCCTCTAGATACGTCATCGTGCTTCTCACATTTGTGACGATCGGCATGGCTGGTGGTAAGTACTCTTGACTGCAACTGTAAGGCTTGGTGAATGCGTATGGTTTGGATTCTTTTGTAATTGTCAAGCTTTTGATCTTTAAGTAATAGTTCTTATTTTGAATATTTGAACCTGTTGCAGGAGCCTTATTGCAGCTAGCGTTCTTGAAAAGATTAGAAGAAAGTAGTGGTACGTTTCTCGTCTGGATAAATCCATATAGTCGCTATGATCAGTGATATGATGTTCTACGACTCTTGTACATCCTTCGATTGCATTCTTCTGTTTTTATGTCCCATCTTCTGTAAACGGTTGTGTGATGAACTTTGATAGGATCTGATAGCGAGTTCACTGGCATGGAATGAGTTCTGTTTTATTCATTGCTTTATAGAATCCTTAACTCAGAGAAAGCTGAGATTTACACTGATTTAGGGAATGTCAACAGGATCTGGACTTCTCAATCTCAGAAGGGATTGGTCGGAATTCGATAATCAAACATTAGCATCGGGTGAGCCAAATTCCTTGTTCTTTATGATCGCCTTGTGATTTCTACAGGAAGGGATTTGATGCAACGCTAGATTTTAGACCATCTTAGATAATTATCGAGAATTAGATCTATTTTTTTATGTCGCCTTTTCGTGCTATGCAGGGATATCTTTGTGGCACAATGATGAAGGTGCAAGAACATTGCGTGTTGGACTGGTAGGTATTTTTATTATATCTCAAGTTGTCGATTAGCGACGTTACTCTCCGTACTGTTTCATCGAGTTCCAGATCATTTGCTAAGTCCTGCCTTAGAATTTTATCTGGAGCGAGGGAATGTGTGCAATTAGAGTATCCTTGTGCGTGGAGCATGATAAGATCTCTCATATTTATAAATAGTGAAGGAGCAAACAGTTGATGTGAAAAATTGAGTTAAAAAAGATTCTTAATTGTTTAAGTGTTTCCTTGCTACCAAGCAGAACTGATTGTCTTGTTGATTCGAATTGAGAAAGCGTTATTATGCCAACCACTGCTCTACAGACAGCAGCTGGACATTTTTCATTACAACTGTCATTACTATTTGTGTATCAACTCTCGAGCCTTCTTTTGAAATGCAGATCAAGCAAGAAATTATCAGTTGGCAACCAAGAATCATTCTGTTGCATAACTTCCTCAGTGCTCATGTACGTTCATTTTCATTCCTGCATACAAAACTGCAACTTCTCAAGATAAGTGTCGTCTACAGGAGTTGGCCTTTAGCCGAACGCATTTATCACGAAGTTCCACAATCTTTCATTGGCACAGGAGTTTGTTGTATTGAAATTGTATTAGCTAGAAATATTTCATGGTGTGGTTGGAGAGCAATGTATATTCCTCGTCTTCTCATGCCATATACAACCCCTCTTTCTATATGAATACGCGAGGTTAAAGGTGAAAATGATTCCCTGCAGGAATGTGATCACCTGATCAATCTTGCACGTCCAAGACTTATGAAATCAACAGTCGTGGATGCTAACACAGGCAAGGCACGTATCCCAACTACTAGCTTCTTTTCTTTATGCACATGGTAATGTCTGCAATGTTTGTTGCTTCTTGGAAACACACGTGGTATTGCTCCTGCTCCATAATTGAACAAGTGTTTCGATCCAACTATTTGTTCATCAAGCCTGCTGGAGTTAGCCCTTGATCATCACAGTTGACCTGGAATTTCTGATATGCTTAGCAGAGTTTAAAGATAGCTGTTTGTGATGGGAATGTGTACTAGCTTGCTAGTTCTGTTCATGAAATTCTGTGTGACAGTTGCATTTTATGACCAATTTCAACAGGGAATAGAGAGCAAAGTTCGAACAAGCACTGGCATGTTCTTGAATTCGCAGGATCGTAGGCATCGCACTATTCAAGTGAGGAACTGAATAATTATTCCATCTCTGTCTGTGAGTTCACCTGTTGTTGTAAGGCTGTCGGTGGAAGTGGGAGTTTGTGCTTTTTCATTCTTTTTCATTTGCGATGACTTGCACCTATTATCTTCAATATGTGGGTTTGCATGGATCTTGTCTTCAGGCAATTGAAAATCGGATTGCAGCGTATTCTATGGTACCTGTTGAGAATGGGGAACTGCTCCAAGTTTTACGGTGAGTTTGTTAGGGATGTGTTTAATGCCAATGCTTTCAGTTGCCACTGAACAAGGATATGCGCTTGACTCTATTGTGTTGTGAGTTATGGGACTGGCTATCATCTTCATGTTGTATTTTCTTACACGAGCAAAAAATTGACCACTACTGGGATATGTCATCTCGAGTTCAAGTTCATTCAAATCTACCGTATTTCTTTCATATGTTTTACCAGATGCAAATCATTTCTTTGTGGTTCTGAGCATCATTAATTATCTTGCTAACCAGGTATGAATCCGATCAATATTACAAGGCACATCACGACTACTTTTCTGATGAGGTAGTGTCTATTTTCTCTTCCTGAAAATGAAGTATCGAGTAAGCCGTATTCATTTGCTGGGGACAAGTATTCTTGCAAGAAGTGCATACAGTATTCACACGTGCGTATGTTTTATAGTACTTGTGAAGACCTGAAAAACTGGTCATTCGTGGGAGAGGAAATCACGTGTCAGAGTTGGTTTTGCAGGCCATACACCTTGATTTATCATAGATGTCTCGATAGTTTTTCCGATTTGAAATTTGTTGATGGATACTTCATCTGCATTTGAACCTAGGTTTTTTGCTGGTTTATATTCGGTCATGTATCTCTTTACACAAGTGAAGCCCTTACGCCACATGCCGGTTGTCTCAAATTATTGGCACCCTTGTTTTTCAGTTCAATTTGAAACGGGGCGGGCAGCGTGTGGCCACAATGCTCATGTACTTGACCGAAGGTGTTGAAGGGGGTGAAACGATTTTCCCAGGGGTACAATCCTTTCTATCATCTCAAATTACTTCTGATCTCTCCTGCAATTTAGGGCATGAGGACGGTAGTAGACACCCCATCTCTTTTTTGGAATTTTTGGATTTCTTCGTTCTGTCACTCATTCTTTTGTGCCACTTGTTGATCTCAGATTGGAGACAAAGAGTGTAGCTGTGGTGGGGAAATGAAAAGAGGCATTTGTGTCAAACCTAAGCGAGGTGATGCGGTCCTTTTTTGGAGCATGGTAAGTGCCTCTTAGTTTTTTCGCTCCTACCATGTCTCTTTATTGTCAATGGTTGGGGTTTCTGGCATATGCGTGGAACTTGCCTTTCTGAAGCCATCTCGCCTTTATTGTAAAATTTTAAATCATTTACGATTGGGTGGTAAGCAAAAAATATTTTTTGAAGTACTCATGGTACAAGAATACCATTACCTAAAGATTGGTGCATCTTCATCAATTAGATGTTACTCGACCCTTGATGCCTGAACTGAAAATAGAAAGTCCACTTTAACGGAGTATAGTGATGTGTGCCCGGCATTGGTTGGAAGTTTTGAAAGTGCTTCCATGCATACATCACGTAAGTAATTGAAAATTGGAAGTAGAATTGATGTTTTTGCTTTTATTTTCGATGTAAATGACAGTAAAAGAGACCTCTAGGCAACAATCCTATACGGAATTTTTATGCAGAATCTAATTTAAGCAGAATGAAGTGACATTAGGAATCCAAGCCTTCAATTCTGCATGGAAACAATCACATACAAGATCTGTGGACAAATAGATTCAATTGTGGTATAATGTAGATGATATTATGTTTCTAAATATATCCATTTGTAGGCCATACTTTCTCCTTCCGAGAGTTTATTTAACAAATTTCGTACTCATCCTGGGACCTTCCGAAGTGAATCGTTTCAACTCCTGCAACTTTTGTCCATTTACGCATTAGGGATTGAGCTTAAATTAGTCGCAAGCATAGTTCTGCGGTTAAATGTCTGTTGATGTGCAGAAACTGGATGGATCAGTCGACCCATCAAGCCTTCATGGTGGGTGCAAAGTTCAGGCAGGAGAGAAGTGGTCGTCTACCAAATGGATGAGGCAGCGAGCTTTTGACTAGGACTTGCGAGGAAGAGCTAATACAAGCTTTTTATTAGCTTCTACTGGTGTGATTGGCTAGGGATGCATGTAGCGAGATTTTGAAGAGGGTATTTTTTTTTTCTTAATTCCATTCAGGGACGTTGAAATCGATGCCACAGTTTCCAGACGCATTTATTTGCCGTCGTCAGTGTCACTCGAATAGGCAGATAAGCGGTATTGCAAGGGATTGGAGAAATTGAATGGCTAGAATGTAATTATCTCTTGGAATACTCAAGAGTAAGCTCATGTCCAGTAATTTTTCCATGGTTGGAATTCTTCTTCCTCATCTCTACCAGGAAAAATGACTACAGAAACTGCTGATATGCAACTATCTGTGAAGAAATTCAACCTTTGTTTTTTCTTTTTCCTTATATTTTCTTAGAATACTTATAAGTTCAATAACTCCCAAGCGTAAATCTGAATTAGACTAAGGTAGCACTGTCCATTCTAGTATGATTCATAACTTTTCACTGCCCGTACACTGATTCATCTAACCTCCTGTTTAATTTTTAATTTTCAATGGGAAAATGTAGAACTGTCTTTAGCTTTCTGTAACTAGGATTGAATGTAAGGATAATGGAAAATAGTAGGAATGAAACCTGGCATTACCCCTTAAGGCAGTAGCTCGTAAGCTAGGATGTGTCCTTACATAGACTGATTACGTAGTATAATGAGGTATTTCTTGTATTGTGCATTGCATAGGGTGTGCAACAACTAAAGTTCTTCTGTGAAGGCAAAGTTACAGTGATAATTTAGCAACTACGTGTATTTGAAGTATTTTTGGAACAACCATACAAATTCCCTAGAGCCCTAGGGGACCAAGAGTATCCTCACATAGTCTAGAAGTCCAATTTGGAGTGTTCAAAATTTTGCATCAGATGTCTGAATTCAATAAACCTTGTTGGAATATCTGTACTCTCTCTTCTAGTTTGTGTGGTAAAATTTTCAAATCAATTCAAGGTGTAGTGATTTTTTTTAAGCCATTTGAAAGTCATAGGTTCAATTTGAGTTCCAACCAAAATACATTTTGATGGGTACAACTTCAAGGGCTTGTATCTTCTTCATCCAATGTTATTTTCAATCAAAATTTGTTTCGTTGTATAACACTTGACGTCTAATCATTGTCATTGTGGTAAAATTTTCATGTCAATTTGAATTGTTTTGAATGTTTGGGAGCAATTCAAAGCTCAAAATCAAGACATTTTTGGATTACAATGAACTTTGGCAGCTTGTTTCTTCTTCATACAATGTTCATTTCCAATAAATTGTTTTGAATAAGTTATGCATATTGGTCTAGTTTTTGTGTTTAAAATTTCATATCAATCCAAGAATCAATGAGTGACTGAGAAGCATTTTAGTAGAAGGAGGTCTAGTCTTAGATGTGTTTCTCGCAACTCTTTTTGCTAATTTAAAGCCATTTTGCAAACACAATGAATCAATTGAATGATATTTTCTTTCAACAATGTATATATACTAGTTTTAAAGCACTTTATAGATAAAAGTTTTTTTCATTTGAGTAGGTTTTGAAATTGAACTTCACCTCCAAATGTGTTGTTAGGAAAATTTCTACATCCTTTTTCAACATTTAAAGATTATAATCTTGCAATCTATCTAGCCAAATGACTCCAAATTTGATTCACATTATCTATAATATATACACTATAAGCTTGTATAATTGAGATTTCTATACTTTAGTGACATTTAGACCTATAACTCTTCAAAAGCAATAAATCTAGAAAGGCCCTTGGCTTTTAGGAGTTGAAGTTTTATACAAGACAATTTTGTAATTCTTGACTTTAATCCCTAAACCCCAAACTTTATTTCTTGGCAATATGGCAATTTTGGGCAACTTACCACAAATAGAGTTTTTATTTATTTATCTTTGAAATTCACATACAACATTTTTCCAAAGAACACCTTTAAGGCCCAACAATTTTCATAACTTTTTACTACATAGATAATAAATTATTGTATGATATGTAGTTTTCATTACTCAACAGATAGTTTGGGCAACAAAAACAACTTTAAAAAGAAAATTCTTAAGAAATAAAAAATTGAAATTGTTATTCTAGATTTATATCTAAGTGGAAAGCTTTGAATCATTCTATTTTAATCAATGAGTCAAAAGTTATGATGAGTTTTAATTTCAGGGGTAGTTTGCAAGTGCTTATAAAATCTCTACTCTACAAAAAAGTTTGAAATCCCTTATTTGATTCAATTTTTGATATTTTTAGAAAAAATACAAACAATAGGTGTAGATTGTTTATTACAACATTTTAACCATCAGGGTTAGCATTTTTAATTCCATAAATAAATCATTTACAATTTAGTATTTTGAATCATTTTCTACTTCTTTCTATTTACTATTTTTTCCCTATATGTTGTACAATTCCAAATGATTTGAAATTCTTTAATCACATAGCTAACTTACCTTAAAGAATAAATCCAAAGAATAACCACCAATTTGAATTTTTTTTTCATACAAATGTGACCTTGTAAAGTATAATTGCCTGATTTTTTGAAAGGCCAAAAAAATGATTTTTGTCAATTCAAACATTTATATTTTGCAATCTACATGGTAGAAAATTTTGGAATTTTTTCTACCGATGTTTTCAAAACGGCATTATAATACAAGATCCTATGGTTTCATATATCAAAAAATGTTTAAAACAAATTTGGTATTTGTACTAAAAATGGAAATTTTTTAGTGCTTTTAGTGAAAATATAGTCAAAACCACTTAGAGGTTAATTTTAAAACAATGCTAAGAACAAAAAGGTTTTGATGACATTAAATGTTTTTTTAGGCTTTTGAGAGACTATTTTAGGGTTCCCCTTCCAATAAGCATTGCATTGCTAGCAAGAATATTAAGTATTTTTTTAATTAATTTTTTTGTTAAATTATCAATTTCTTTCTTAAAATTAATACTTAAAAATATATGTGATTAGATAGATGATTAAATAATATTATTTGACTAATAATTTCTTAACTACATTAGATTGTTGATTTGGCTAAATTCCAATGTTCCTCATAGTCTAAAGAATTCATGGTCTAGTTAAAGGCCTCAAAAAACACCTAATGGATGACTTTCTTTAGTATTGTAGAAACAAGGAATGCATATATTGGTCTAAAAATTAAATTATTTTTGAGGGAGTGCCTATCACCAAGGCAATATCCTTTGAAGATTATGATCCCCTAGTATAAGAAGATTTTGGAGCATTTTAAAGGTTGTGAATTTCCAAAATATGAGAATTTTGTCACAAAAGTAGTCTAATGATTACCATATCAAATAATAAGATTTAATTAATTTTTAAAATTAAAATTTTTTGTTTTTGTTTTTTTTGTTTTTTTAATTATCTTTTAATCTAACCACTACTAATTTGGTTTATAGTATGAGAAATGGTAGAAGGTGGAAACCTTTAACTATGCAATCTCCTTCCTTTTTGTGTTCAATGGTATTGTATTTCTATACTTTGCACATTGTTAGTGCAAAGTACTATCAAAATAATTAAAAAATATTAAAAAAAATAATTGTGGATTCTTTTAATCCCTAAATGTCTAAGGCATTTTTTAGTTGTAATTGTACAAATTCTAACTAGACATGCTACAAATGGCAAACAAAAAGTAAACACAATAAGATTACTTATAGATTGAAAAATTATGATGATAGATTATATTGACATTGAAACCATGAAAGTTATTTGAAGTCTTTCAATTTTCTTTTCACATGTCAAATCTAAAAGATAGATCACCAAAAACATACATAATCCCAATCACTTTATGGCTTCTCAATATCTACTCTACAATTTTTCTAAATGAATTTCTAATGTGGTTATTTTACCAAGGTCTAGTGCATTTGAGGCTCATTGTACCAAGAGCTCTCAACACTCAAAAATCAAGACTTTCAATGGACACCCATGCACAAAATGTGGAGTAGAAAAATCATCATCATTTGTTTTCAAAACCAAATTTGTGATGCTAAAACTACACTTGAGGAAGAAGTTTTCTAGAAATGCACTTAAAAATATTGTCGGCACTAGAATTTGGTGCCTCGGGCATTAGGGGTTAACTGAACCAAAATTTCCATTCTCATCAAACATTTTGAACAAAGAGATGCATATAGTACGTGGACAGGACCAATAGGATGACGCTCTCTTTACGAATAAAAAAACTCTTCCCAATTTGATCTGTACCCTGAAGGGGTTCAAGGTTTAAAGTACAAGTTACAAAGTGGCATGGTCTTGATTTCAAGACCTTCCAAGCACTTTAATGAATTCTCATTCTGCCTTGCTGAGATGGCAAAAGCTAGTAATTACAAGCAGTACCTGTTCGATGCAATAGAATACCACTCTGAAAAAATTGGTGGAAAAATCTCAAATTGCTCAAAATAGGTTAAAACCCCACTGTCGAATATCCCCAAGATATGATATCAATACAAGTACAATTATGTGCAGAGTTGGTTGGAGCTGCATTGAACAGAAAATCGAAGACCCGTTCCGTCAGACCAGCAATGGAGTGTACTCGCTCAGCTTGTCCTTTCTTGACTGAGCATAGTGGGTTAGGTAATGCGCCTGCAAACCATGCGATGAAATCTGAGTCAGCAGTTTCTCAAAAGATATACAGTTTGCCTTACAGACTACATCAAACCATGCAACCATACATGCTGTGAAGGCGTGGAATTTAAACCTGCAGAAGTATGATAATGTCGAGGGAGACTGTTCCTAAGCTCCCCACAAGCCATGGTGCCTTGGCGATAAAATCTTGCCTGTGAAATCAGTAGAGAAATGTCGGTCAGTACGGTGTAAAAAATACCGACGCGCATCGCATCAAACTACTTCTCGCTCTAGCTTCACTATAAGGTCGTGTAACATCATAAAGAAAGTCCCCATTTTAAGGACACTCAACATCAAGACGATACCGTCGAGTAAATGAAGCTGGGTGAAAGCACACATACCAAGAGTAAAGCCGCATTAAAATGGAGATACCGTACGTGAAATTTGCCGCAATTGCACAAAAAATCATAGCAAGTGATAAGCCCTCTACGGAACCGCGATCATTGTTCTTCACCACTTGAGATATTCGAGATCCCACGTACAACGATGCGGATGACCATCTGCAGAAGCAAACTTGTAATGATGAATTCTCGCACATCTCAGCTCCTAAATAATAAGTGACCACGTCAACCGCATAATTCATCACCTACGCAAAAACAAATAAATCACCAGTATCGCCAAAAACCCTGAGTAAGACGAGTCTTGTGCCCACCCCCCACTTCAAAACAGCAGGTTGAACACATAAGAAGAGTTCGAGCCAGAAATATACCCAATCACAGTTCCAAAGTTCTTAATCCACGGTGTTCTTGGATCTTTACAGATTGTCAGCAACTTTCTTCCAACCGCCAATCCCATCGTGCTGACAGCAGACTGGTTGCCCATTGTGACCCCATGAGAGGCGGCCCCTAAACATACGAGGCCAACCAGACTGACAACAGCAGCAACAGCTGCTCGCCGAACATTTGTACCATGCTTCCTGAGAGGTCCATGGTGAATTCTGAGAAGTGGTCCAGTAGGAGGACCGTACTCCAAGCCATATTGCATAATAACCCGTCGTAGCTGCCTGTTCATGGAAAGAGATGGAGAAGTATGTGAAGAACGTGCATTGAGACCCTCGAACTCAGAACTCTTTTCATCCCACGCCTGGTTTAACAGCAGAGGTGTTGCCTCTCCACGTTGATATTTTGACAAATGTTTCTGCCATCCTTTTAATTGTTGTTCCCCCTCATTCCCAATATCTCTGGAACGGCCTGTATCTGTACATCATACACGTTTTGACTTCTTGGTTAGCCTTCAACATGCCGTCATGCAAAAGAAACCATTCGGTATTGAGAGGTGTGGCTCAGAAGCAATCATAAACAACTGAAACAGTTCAATTCATCCACTGATTCACGCTCGCCAAAGCAATAAAAGTTCATTATCCTACCTTTGCATATAGAATCCTCAAAAATGCCGCATAGCACATAAAAGCGGTAGGTACATTAAAGACTCTACTTTTTTAAGATTCTTACCTGATGGGACAGGGGACGGAGAGCACACCACAACTGAGCCTTCGAGCGTCGGCTGCTTCGAATCCTCATATTTAGAAAGCAACACTTCTTCCTGATCATGCGGTTTCTGATAATACATGTACTGGTGCAAACAATTGTATCCAAGTCAGATATGTACACATCGCACAACGGGAAAACTCAGTCGATGAGAATTATCGAAAAAACGATTGCATTAATAATCAGTTCCATCACCTGTGATTAAAGAGATGAGCACTAACAATATCTGGATACCATCAAGCTAAAGATGGAACTCACCTGCCCTTGCAATGAAATTACTTAATTGCTTCAAAGAATCAAATTACCTTTCTTTAATTTTTAAGAGAGCAACTCACCTGGCTAATAACTACAAAGTCAGCGAACATAAAATAGCTGGCTGACAGATTCTGAGTTGCAAGCTGATCTCCAGTAAGAAGACATCCAAGGAAGTTGAAGGTATCGCCCTACATGGTGACAATTGCGGAATAAATGAGTAAGAGAACCTTCACAGAACACTGTGGTCATTCGGTAATACAAGACATCACTAACGATCGGAGTAGTTACAAAATGAGACGAACAAACCTAAGCCGAACAGAGCAACCATTCGTATGGCATATTACAGTTTTTGGCTATTCAATGGAAACTTCAGACAGCAAGCGTTCCCTGATCAATATCATCCTCCAACGACAACCAGTCAAGCATCTATCCGACAGTTAGAAGGGTGACTACCAGTCCAGCATCCCCTGTCTCACACCATTGTAGCCAGTTAATTTTACACGGCCTCTGTGTTCCACAAAGAGAATGAACTTCTTGTCACTCCCGCTGTAAAAATTTACAGAAGGGCCTAAAATGCTACCCTACCGTGAATTCGCTTTGATAACCTTAGTAACAGAACCAAAGAAGGACAATGCCTAAGTAAGTTCAATGTTACCATTAGCATTCCGTACATCGAGAAGCCTTTGTCAGCTACGAAAAGAGAAAGAAACAGCATTACAAGACAGAAATGCGCACCGCAAGCCATTGGAAAAGGAACCACGGAGAAAGAGCTTCCGCACTCCGCAGGCGCCAGTTGCTGATAAACTGCGGCACTTGAGCGACCAACCAGAACAGAAGTGATGACAGGCCGAGGTAAAACGACGTCAACTCCCAGGAAGAGTAAACGCAATCCCCGAACCATGCTTCTATCCATAAGCTCGCCCCTGCCTTGCATCCACAAGCGGCCTCGCCGTGCAATCCATACATGGTTGCGAAGCTATCAATCTTTGGAGAGATGCCGATTCAAAGAGGGAACTCAAGCGCTTCTGACACCCCGCCGTGCTGCTATCTAGTAGCTCTCAACAGAAGCTGCCGTCGTCCGTGAAATGCTATTGTAAGATTGAGGAAACAGAGTTCCACTTCCGTGATTACTCTGGCTTTGAAATCGAATCCCATGAACTTTCCGAAATTGTCCAAACCTCCACTCTAATTCGAATCAAAAGAATCAAATTCGCTCTCCCCTTCGTCTAAAGGACGACAATTCACAAAAGCAAGACTTCTCCGAAAACCTCTCGGTTCACAACAATTTCGAAAATAAAGAAACGAACAACTCAATGTCGACCAACACGCGCGACAGATGCAATCTCAAAAGGAAGAATGTACTTTACAATTCACTTGCCAAACTCTTTCCCCTGTCAAAATAAAAAATACTCCAACGTATCGTCACTCCCAAACCAGCAGAAAGCGCAAGAACTGCACGCCTTCGAACTACAAGATCCCTCTCACCACTTCCACCAATACTCTCCAATCCAACCTCCCTCTTAAAACTCTAAACACTTTTCACTTAAGCGCGTAACCTGCGTTGGATCACCACAGTACATACGCGGCAGCAGCTTGATATGTCGTATTACTGCAGCAATCCGACATGGTTCCTGGCCAGCAGCAAAAGTAGACTTCACTCCACCTCCAAGAAACACTACAAACTCACACCAGCTCTTTAAAAAAATCGAAACAAAAAAAAAGAATGCTCCCGCTCCCTATGGCCACGCCTGATTCGGTCATGCACGCAAAATTCGTGTGCAGCGTCTTCGGCCGCCCAAAGAAACGTAACTGAAGCTCTTCTTCTTGCAAAGCCGGCCCAGGAGAGAAGGAGAAGCCACAAGAGGAGGAAAGCCAAGACCGCGGCGGACTGGTTGCTCGTGGACCTGTACTTCCCATCAACGAAGTTCACTGTAGAGGAAAGTAAAACCGCTGTCAGCAGACAAAGCGAACCTTCCCTATGTTCCCTTCGTTGCCCTACTGACGACCTCTGTTCCTCAGTCCGAGATGTCCGCCATAGCCACAGAAGCACTGGCGATCCCACCTCCCAGCGCAAGGACAGCACTTGGTAAGAAAAGTATGAGAGACGAGTGAGACTATTTGCGCATGCCTATGCTAATTCCTACTACAGGTGGGCTGAACTCTCAGTTTGAATTCCCCACCTGCCTATTTACCGCGGGTGTCACCGAATTCAAAATAGTATGGATTCCGTAGGTCCGCCTTTTGCAGTGAAATAGGCGACAGACTAATTGTGTGAACCTATGCTAATTGTTATTGAGGGCTGATGCTGAATTTGCCGTCCTGTTTACCGGGGTTATCTGAATATCACCTAATTGACCGCAAAAGCGAATACAGGTAAAGGTCATCGCAATATAGTAACTTGTGGGGCCGCTTCCGGGGAGTGTGTCCTTCTGAGCGGTCTCAGTTCAATTCCGGATTTTCAGGCTCCGCTTTTTGTTTCCGGAGTGCGTTCTTGCGTTCTTTGGGCTTTGGATTGGCCCCCTCGCTCGGCCTTACCAGAGGTGCAATCAAAACAAAAAAAAACCTAGTTTGGGCCGTGATCACCCCTACTTTCCTCACCCCCTAGCTAATTTGCAGTCTCTGATTCGCAAATATGAATTCAAAATTTGCAAAAAAAAAATTAGTGTGAAAAATAAAAAATTACAGCATTTTATCCAAGTAGCCAAGTGAGGGGATCAGTTCTCCCTGCCCGGGCTTTGGGGGCATCCTATGGTAAGTAAGCTTAGTTACTCACTACAATAGTGGGCCCTGTGCCGATGCCACAGTCAGAACTAAAGTAAAAGTAATTTTTAATTTTTTAATTTCATTAAAATTTTGAAATTCAATAGCTTTTTCACCGTACGTCAGAATGCCACGAAACAAAGCCCGTGCACCCTTCCTCACTGGGAGCTTTCCAACGGTACCAAGCACGCAACCGTAGGATGCACAGGCCAAGAGATCTCAATGTGACAAAAATATAAAACAAAACAAACTACCTGTCTTAAGGTATAGATGACCGATTAGGATTACCTTAAGACAAGCGTTTTGTTTTGTTTGTTGGCTTTGTCCTTGGACAAAGCCTATAGCAATGACTTTGCAGCAAGTTTCGCTTCTGAATCTAAGTTTCCCAATCTTATCTACTTCTACATTCACACTACAAAATGTGATGAGCATTCACACTGCAGACATAGAGATCCTAGTGTAGATTTGATGTAGTCAATTAGCTTTCTCCTTCTTGACAATGTATTCATTCATGTAATTGAGTTGTTGTTTTTGTGGTTGTGGGTGCACCTTTTGCACTAAAAGATTTCTTGAATACTCCATTGAAATGTACAGTGAATTAAATCATATTTAAATTCATTATTTATAGAATAATTTATTCACCATACATCTTGCAAACAAAAATTGAAAATGATGTTTTTGAAGAGGATATTATAAGTGCATAATTTTTTAGATTTTGAAATTGTACAAGACAATGATAAAATATTGATAGTTGCACCTAATAAAAATAGTTTATTTGTTACACCTAATGAAATACAATCCAAAGGAATCTTCAACATTGTTTTTTTTTCATCTTCAAAATGATAAAATATATAATAATTTCACTAATTAAAAAATAGAAAATATTGCATAAAATTCATGGTTTCACTACAAATATTCAAAACATTTTATGTAAAGCAACATAAAATTGTACAATTGTGCATTTGAAAAAATTCACTTGTTTTTTGCCAACAACTTACAATCAATTGAAGTAAATAGTTCCAATACTCATTTCCTAAAGTAAAATCATGTTTATTAGTTTCATCAATATTTAGTTTTTATTTAAATAAATTAGTTTAATTTCCATTCTATCCACTATCAATAAACTTATATTACACCTTACCTAGGACGGAGCCTCATAGTCACACCATTCTTGTTTGTTATGTAGAGATCTCCATGATTGTATTTCTTTTGATTGCATTCTTGGTACCCACCAAAGAACTTGAGGCCCTCCTTACATGTATTAGTGGGCAAGGAAACTTCACAAGGAGTGCTACAAGGGAAAATACTCATTGCACTTTCATGTGGACCCGATGGGTGGGGAGGGATTAAATAAGAAATGCACATGTATGAGATTCTTTTAAGCTTGCTAAGTCTCTACCAATGAGATTGTCCACCAATTGTCCACCAAAATTGGTGAAACTTCCCCTCTTCCTTTCTCGTTTGTCAATCCCAGCAAGATAATAAATGGTTGTTCTTTTGTCTCATTCCACGGATGCGCACTATTGATGCCCACCAAACGAGCATGTAAAGATGCCCTTAGTGAGGAGGGGTGCACGAGCTTTGTTTCATAGCATTCCAACTCATGATGAGAAAGTTATTGTATTTTAAAAATTTTATGAGTTGAAAAATTGAAAAATTACGTTTACTTCAATTTTGGTTGTGACAATAGCACGTGGCACATCGGTTAGGATTAAGTAAAGTAAGGGACTCTTTTATCCAAGTGACCTTGTTAATTTCATTTTAGTGGCACAAGCAAATGATAGGGTAGTGAAACTAAGGTCCTTTTCTTCTCCCCAAAGTGAAATAGTTGAACTTATAATTTACCATACTAATGATAGAATTTAGAAAATTTCAAATTTGTATTGCAATAATTAAAGATCCATAATTATTTGTTTGAAAATGAGCTATAGAAAATTAATTGGTGTAGAATAAAGGCAAAAATTTACATTAGTCTAAAGTTGAAGTAAGCTTAAGTCATCCTTAGTACTTAGTGTCTTCCTAAACATTCTCTCCAGGATAAATAAAAAGAATTTATCCTTATTCTATGATCATTTAATTGTGTAATTTTTAACATCTCCAAGCTAATTTAAGATATCTGATTTTTAATTTGAGTTTAAATTTTCTAAATTTTATCATTGATAATCACTACAAGAGAAAGGGGTGTTTTAAGTAGTGTCCTAGACATCACGTCTTTTAAGTAATGTCTTTTAAGTAAGGTTTTAAGTAAAATTTGACCCTTGAACGTCGACGAGGATGCCAAACATTTGATGGATGACTAAGATTCTTTCACTGTGGGACAAAAGAACAACTATTTGTCCTTGGAATTTTGGGTGGAAATGGGAGATCATCTCCAGAACTTTCACTTGCAATGAGCACTTCTGGATTTTTTTGAACAATTGATTCACACAATATCAAAACATTAGAGGAGATTTGAGGACTTCAGAAGACTACGAGTTTCTGGACTACGAGAATGCAGAAATTGCCATAAAAACAGGAATCCGACATGGTCTAGAGAGTGCTACATCATCGTGTGTTTTTGAAAAAAAGTAAAAAAAAAATTTGGACTTTTTTCACACTTCAAGATCCCAATTATTTTTATTTATTTTTATTTATTTTTACATAGATGCTAGTCTAACAAGAGCCAATGATATCGGAATCAGTTTCGGAAATAGACCAGAAATGGCCCTCTAGAGGCCTCCAATTCCATGTAATGTGTATGATTTCTCAATCAGCAGAGGCCTCCAATTCCATGTAATGTGTATGATTTCTCAATCAGCAGAGGCTTCCAATTCCATCTAATGTGTATGATTTCTCAGTCACCAAGATTCATCCTTCAAGGGTTAACATCCTGTCCTTGATGTTTGCCACATAAGTTAAGCTTATTACACTGTGCCCAAGCTGTAGTGATGGAACAACTGAGGAACTGATTCTTTGACTTGTTTCTTTGGAATGGTATCAATCAGCCCTTTTTTTTGGACGATATGGTACCAGATTGCACCATTCCAAAATAAATGTCTACTTTTCACCACATAAAAGTAATCTTTTTTCGCCAGAAATTCTTCATCTTAATTCAAAACATAGATGAAATTGCCAAATTTGGATGAAAAAGTGCATGGACATGATTGAAAAGTTTTTTTTGGTCAAAAAGATGGATGGATGGAGATATACAATACTTCACCAAATTTTAAGTGGTCCCCATTGTAGCACTTTCTCAAAAACTAAAAAAAAGGGCTGGTATCAATCAAAGCTTCTTTTTTTGGCTGGTGCTAGTCTACACCAAAAAAAATAATCTCGCTAAAAAACACCTCAAAAAATGCTGGAAAATTTGGATGAAATTGCCAGACAACTTTGAAATTTAAAAAACAATAGATGAATTTGCCTAATTTTGGATGAAAACCATACTATACATCCAAAAAATGGATGAATGTTTCAATTTGGAGCATCCCTATAACATTTTATGTCGCCACTGTGGCTATTCTCCAAAAATGAAAAAAAAAACTTTGATATCAATAGGGGGTGTCACGGCACTTCCGAAGTCTTCAAAATTATGTGAGAAAGAGTACGTGGCGCACCGGGAGCAAAAGGCAGACGTGGAATTCTCAGAGAAAACGGAGTGCCGTTTCTTCTCCTCCGCGGGTGAAGAAATGACATTTTTGAAAAAAATTCTCACGGAATTTCTTGAAGCCCTTGATTTGGCGCAAGTATTGGAGCTCCCAACCCAGCTGTGCGAACGAGAAATTCTTGTGGAATCGTTGCGAACAGTAAAAAGGGGTGTCACGGCTCCTCCATTCTACGGCAGTTTTCATTGGCTCCCGAAAAATCTCACCAACTTGGGTTTCTTTGAGAAATTGAGTTTCTCTCAGGAGCCGTGACACCCCCTTAATGTTGGGGGAGGAACAAATCGCAGCCGGCTTTGGAACAGTTGCCCAGCTGCCACCGAAGGCATGCAAAGTGCTGGGCAACTGAAAGAATCTCTTCCATTCCATGATACAGTATCACAGCAACAGCCATCGTATAACTTTAATCATTGGCGTGGAGCCCGAGGTCGTGGATCCCCGGCCCCCTGAAATTAGGCTCGTCTTTTCACCGAAAGTCTCCATACAAGTTCCTCGAGGACTCAGAACCGATTTGCCCCGTCCAAAGGTAAATGTAAAAATTAACTATCCCCCTACCGTACTTGTAGGTTAGTTTTGGCATGTTCATGCTGAAATATTTTACTTTTTGCAATTCGACAATTTGACAGACAGATAGGAATCAATACCTTAACCCTTGAAGGACGGACCGGTGGCCGCGGAAACCATGCATTTTGATACCGTGTGATATCATCTACTTTGCAAAAGCCAAATATATGCATTAGAAGTCAAAGTACTGTAGAAGATCTTCCCTTTCCACCCCAATACTGAGGATGAAAAGTTGCATTTTTGTCCTAGAAGGAAAGATTCTTTGTCATTCAGCAAACGCCAAACGTCCGCGGCGTCGTTCAAGGGTTAATGAGGTGGTTTGTTTGTTTTGTTTTGTTTGTTATGTTGAGATCTCCCATCCCATGCATCCCCCAATTGCATACTTGGCACAGTTGAAAAGCTTTTGGCGAGGAGGGGTGCACCGGCTTAATTTCATGGCATTTCGACTTATGGTGAGAAAGTTATTGAATTTCAAAGATTTAATGAATAAAAAAAATTAAAAAAATAACTTTTACTTTGAATGGGACTAGAACTGGATTTGAACTGGATTTGAACTAGACTGGAACAAAAATGTTTCACTGTGGCAATGACACAGGCCCTCTAGTCTTCTTTTTAAAAATTCTTTGGCACTTTATGGGGATACTTCTACTCCCAAATTGATTTTTTTCTATTGATGCCTAAATGTGTTCCTTTTTCTAATTTTTCTCAAGAACAATATTTTCAAATTTATTGAAATACTTGTAAACAATTTTCTTGATTTTGACATCTTCCAAATTTTCTCACGAAAATCTGAAAAATGAGAAAAAAGAAACACATTTAGACTTGAATAGATAGAATCAATCCAAAAGTAGGAGTATCCTTGTAGACTGCCAAAAATTTTAAAAATTCGAATCTGTGTGCCAAACTGTCGAATTGCTATAGTTAAAATATTCTGGCAGGTTCATACCAAAACTGACCTACATGTACGGTATTGTGTGTTGAGTAATTTTGTATTACTTCGCCTCTTGTAGCTAATATGGGTCGAGGTGAACTTGCCCCCTTGCTCAGCTACCCCAAGTCATTCCAAGGGTGCAAGTTAAAATAGAAGCCTCCTATTTTGTGCTCAATTAATTTATCTACTACACCTCTCTTAGGTAATTTGGGCCTCCAATTGCAAATACGAAATGACTTCACCTCGGCCATAGCATAGGATGTCTGATTGCAAATATGAATTCAAAATTTGCTAATTTTATCATACATGGAATTTTTTTTTAAATCCATTGTTTTCTGCAAGGATCAAAAAATGGAGTAATAAAGAGATCAATTCTCCTTGGTTGTCAATTTGTCTCACTTGGTTTATAGTTTTACCATTATTACTACAGTATTGTAGTGTGCCTTGTGTCGTGAAGATAAAAGTATTAAATGTCATTTTTTGATTTTTTAGTTTATAAAAAAATTTAAAATTTGATATCTTCCACACTACATGTCTAAGTGTTGCAAAGCAAAATATGTGCATGCCTCGTAATTGCGACTTTCCAACAAGGAACATAGATGAAAGATGCAATGAAAGATGTGTAGTCTATGAGGTCTTGCCAAAACAAACAAACCAAATCAAACAAACAATGAAAGCCGAAAAGAAGTAGCCTCATTCAAGGTATAGATTAATATTATTAATATTCTTGCTAAATTTAATAAAATAATTTTGAGAGTCTGAATTTGGTGAAACAATTGTGTTCTAGAAGTAATCAAGAAAAATAGTTACATTTTGCTTTTTCTAATGTAACATAGTACATTTGAGGAGGTGGTCACTTTTAGTAACTATTACAGTCCAACTTCAAAAAATTGTACTCCGAAACTAATTCAACAAAGTTCCAAAAAATAAAATGACTTGAATTAGATGCTAGGTTTATTTTACTTCCTACAAAAAGTTTATTGGAAATTGTTTCAATGAGTTTAGCTCCCTACTCCAAATGCAATCAATCATTTTAAGAGGTTGCTGTAAGAAAAGACTATCTTAATGCAAGAACCTTCACACAAAAGTAAACCAACCTATAACATAGAAATGATTAGTTTGTTGTATTGGCAAACTAAAATTATTAATGTGAGAAATAGGGAGAGCAATTGACATTTATTTACTTATTTCACAAAGTATGAGTTTGTTATGAGTTTTTGAAGTGTGTTGTCCAATTGGTGCAAAAGAGTCTCAAGATTTGACAACTCTAGAGCCAACAAAAAATGAATCTATAATATCCATGTCACTCAAACTAAAGCAATCATAATAATTTATAACATCGATACAATGTAATGGAGTAAAAAAGTGATTTTTTAATGATAAATTTATAGTGTAAAGGTAAATATTTGTATTGTATATAGTCACTAATTACTTCATCACATTATCAAATTGATGCAAGAGTGTGATGGATTATTCCTTAGGTGTTTGTTATCGATAGTTTGTATGTTAGTGGGTGGTTATTTTTATAAAAAGAATTTTAGAAAAAGGCAATGCCAAATAATTTAGTACAAGAAAATGAATATATATATGATTAGGCAAGAATGATTTTGTGTTTGGTATGACTCAAAAATGACTATTGCTTTGTAATTGCAAAAGCTAGGCTAGTTCTATACTATCAGAGTCATTTTCTAATTGTTGGTGCATAACAAAATATAAGATTTATAAGCAACATTTCAATGACAATATACACAAGATTTTGACATGGAGATTGGAAAATTTGAAGAAGATGACCCAATGACAAATGAATAGAATGTATTTTGTACGTTACAACTAGGGTTCACTTCAATGCAACATAGACACTTCTTTAATGATGTTTTTATACAATGGTTTTACTTTATTTTCTTATACATGTATTAATCTTTAAGCACTCTTACATCCATATTCTAGACAATGAATCGATGGCTTGTAAGCTTTGCATTGTTCAACTAACTTCTCATTCATCCAATGTAGTACTTGAATGTTGAAAAGACAACCTTTCTTTATGACCAATTTCATGAGCTTATATTGAATAATATTTTTGTACAAAGATATAAGTAAAATTGTGCCAAAAATTCAAAAAAGAGTTATGGCATTTAACCCTGAAGCGCTCCGACGTCCATATTCTAGACGACGAACAGAGGGTTTCAAGGCACTGTTTCATCCAATTAACTTCTCATTTATCAAATGTAACATTTGAATCTAGAAAAGACAACCTTCCTTATTGACCAAATTCATTAAATTCTGGTAAATGATATATCTATACAAAGCTATAAGCGAAAATGCGCAAAAATTCAAAAAAGGATTGAGACGTTTCAGGGTTAAAGGTTATACAAAGATTTTGTTAGTGGACAATTATAGAATCTCTAAGCTCAAATCATAAGACGGTTTTGGGCCATTTTAGAAGATTGTGGGTTCCCAAATGCTGGGAACATTGTGGGAATGTTGTGAACGCTACCACATCAACATACTTATGTGGTCAAGTAACTACCACATTAGATAATATTAATTTATCAATTAAATGAATTAATTATCAAATGTTTTAAAAATATTTTTTTGAAAGAAAATATTTTTTTAAATCACTTTTTTTTAAACATTCTGAAATTTTTGGAATTTAAAAAAATTCAAAATTCAAAAATTCAAACCAATAGAAGCTAGTCTGCAATAGTGGGAATGATTTCAAGGAATGGCCCTGAAATGATCTTCTAAAGGCCCAAAAATCCTCTTACGAAACTTTGAAGTCTTTTGATTTACTTAATTTCAATGTTTTGAAAAATAAATAAAAAGATTGGATATAGATTCTTCATTATAGCATAAGAACTATAGAAATGATCATTTTTCAATTCTTAACAATTTTGTGTATAGAATCATTCCTTATTTTTCTTATTTACAATTTTTTTCTCATATATATTTTACAATTCCAAATGAGTGGAAAATTTTCAAGCATGTAGCCAATATACTTTGAAAAATAAATCCGAAGAGTAACTACCGTTTTGGACTATTTTTTCAAACAAATGTGCCCTTTAGAGTGCAACTATTTGATTTTTTATAATGCCCCTCAAAAGATTATTACCAATTCAAAAACTAATATCTTGCAATCTATACAATGCAAATTTCTAAGAAAATTTCCTCATCTTTTCAAATCAACTTACTATAAGATACTACAATTACATATGTATGAAATTTATTTTTTCTAAAATTTGATACTTGTATTATAAATGGCAATTTTGGACCATTTTTGGTGAAAACATAGTCAAAAACCTTTAGGAGTTTAGTAAGGAAAAAAAAACTTTAGTCAAATATGACTAGAATATAATTGTACCTTGGCACCAATGTTCACAATAGTACAACTTTAATCCCTATAGTTCTAAGGCTTTTTCCATCAAAATCTATTAGAAATTGTCATTTCTATAACCAAGAGAAATATTTGTTTTATTGATATTTTGCAATCCTAACAATAGGATCTTTTACAAGATTGATGTGAAAATATGTGGAAATTTTCTTAGAAACTTTGACTGAGTAGATTGCAAGATATTTGCAAATAAAGTGAAGGAAATAGATTGTTTATGTACTTTATTCAACTACATTTCTTGGCTCTGAGCCTTCATAATATTATTTTTTTGTTATATCTCTAGTTTAATATACTAAAAAATTGACTTGACCATCACGAAAAAATTCAAAACTTACATACTTATTTTTCATTCATTTAAATTGTTAAGTACAAGTAGGTTCAAGATTGATGGATAAACTAAACCATTAATAGTTCTAAGATGGACTTGAAACACACTAATCACATCATTGAGATTTTTCCATTAGATCTTAACCTCGAAAAACATCTTTTTAAATTGTAAAAATTGAGTTTAGAATTGAATCCTACAAAAGAAAAATTTAAGAGATGCTCTAATCGTTTGTAAATAAGATTGTCCATAATTTTTGCATAACAAATCCAATAGAATGAATTAAAGCTTTCTATGTAGATAAAAATACAATATATGTCAAAAAAATCAATTAAAAATTTTAAGTCCTTTAAAGGAATTTTTCTACTTGTCAATCTCAATTGGGTATTTTAGTATGTAACTTTTGTTCCTAGGCACCAATTAAAATTGAAACTATATCTTCAAAAAGTTAATTTATTTTTCAATCTTCATAAAAAAGTTCAAAAAATCATAACAAATATTGAAACCATAGGAACTTGCCCAAATTTTGTTTTGTCCCTAGAAAGGGATAATGGGACTAAGGATTGCTATTATGAGAGCTTAAGAATGTAAGCCTATGAGCCTAAAAGACTATTCACCTATGGTGTAAGTATCTATATTATAGAAATCTTCTATGATTATAATACATTTATTTTATAAATATCTATATTATAGGTGTTTATGTTATAAGCACATTCAATGGTTATAGGATAAGTTGCAAACTTAGTTGTAGGCATGTATTTACAATTGTTTGAAGGTATATATATATATATATAAATAAATAAATTACCTTTGTCTTTGGATTCTCATTTATTTAACTATGCTTTGTTGAAGTGAACTTGAAAGGTACAATGTGGAAATAAAAAGTATGATGTGGATGGCACAAAGTCATAAAGAAGTTGTAACTAAGGATATATAACTATTTGTTGAAAATAATTGAAGATCAACTCACAAAAAATTAGTGACTTTTCTACAAGACAAGGGGGCCTTGATCAATACAAGATGAACCAATATGTATTGATTGTGAGAAAAAGTGAAATTTTGTGTGTTGATTTGGTAGTCCATTTAACATATTTTAAATATAATATCAAACTTCATTCATATATAGTAAAATAATCTTTTTTAGAAGAAATTTAACCAAAAAAGGTGGAAAATCAAACTAAATTTCATTTTCAAAAATCTATTTGAGATTTCAAGCCTTTAATAAAAAGTTATAAACAAATTTTAGAGAAGGGTTTGAAGGTTTAGGTTGGCCATAGTTTTAGGGTTCACAATCCAATTGCATTAGAGTTATTTTGTAGTTGCTTACTAGTCATTGTAGAGTTCTAAACTATTCATTTGTACTACGAGTAGTTTTATTTGAGTCATTTTGGTTATGATAGTTGTATTGTAGTATTGCTTTAATAATATAAAATAAGGTGGCAACTAGGGTTCATGAATTTAGAATTCTAATAGATTTTATCTTTCTACTTCAAAGTAGAAGAAAACTCAGTCCTTTATCATTTCATTTGCCATCCCTACTCATGCAAACTTTGCTTAGCCTTTTTTTTCATAGATAAACTTGCTTTACTAGCAAGCATTCATAACTTTTATTCTTTCTTGCTTTCTTGCCTTCCTAATTTGTAATAAAATATTGGTAGTAGCATGGAGACATAGAAGCCCATTTCTTCCATGATGCTTTTTTTTGCCGACACTCATTGATTATAAGAAAATGGATCTCTAATCAACAAAAGATGAATGCATCTATATTGATTATGACAATTTTGTCCTAGGTTGTGTTCATTTGGCAATCCTCCTAACAACAATCAATATAAGTGTATTAGTTTGACCAATTTTTTTGCTTAGTTGATTCAACAATTCATTGAATATCCTCAAAGTAGAAATTTAGACTTCATTTTGGGATAGTAGAATAATATTTTTCAACTTTAAAATAAAAAAGTTGTGAATTATGTAAAATGTCGAATTTCATTTCTTAAAATTGAATGAGGTTTTGAGTCACCAATCAAAAGTTAACAAATTTCAAAAATATTGAAATTATCAAAGAAAATATCTTTTCCAACCCCTCTCTAAAATTTGTCTACAATTTTTTATTGGACTCTTGAAATCTCTAGTGGATTTTTGAAGATGAAAGTTATGTTGGTTTCCGACATTCGCTCAATTCTAATTTTCTAAAAAAATTATCCTACTTTATTTAAATGAGGTTTGTAATTCTATTTTCACTACAATTCCTACTTTTGACTTAAATATTAGTAGTTGAGTTTATACTAATCATAATTTACATACTCTATGGATTTTCTTACCTCCTACCATCCTATTTGTATAAAAGGCTTGTTATTTCATCTCTTCTATCACCAAAGTAAGTGGCATTTAAAGTTCAATTGCTAAATATATTGAATATTCTATTGAATCTTATATTCAAATTTTAAAGATGAGATTCTATTTTTAAAATTTTAATTATGTATTTGGCATCAATGTATTGACTCCACCTAACAAGTACAACTTGTGCCAATTGTATCAAAGCCCTACCCGTGTGGTTAGTTTATTGATGTGGTTGGTTTTGCTTATATAGAGGAATTTTGAGTAATAATAATTTGACCAAAATCAAAATCAAATTGTTGACTATTATTGGAATGAAAACATCTTAGCCAAACATCCTAAGCAACATACATGAATTTGATTTTTATGTTGGTTTAGATTATATTTTTTCTTGAATTGACTCCTTATTGGTTAAATAGTAATATTCTTGCAAGGAGTGTGAGGGCATTGTTGGTTAAGCTAAGTGAAATAGGTATGGGCTTCTCATTTGCATTGAGTTTTTGAGTTTTGATTCTTTGAAGTATCAGGATTTTTTGGTTTGTTGTTAGGATAATGCATGTAGAACTCATGCTACTTGTTTTTTTAATTCATCCTTTTGCAATCTACTACTAAAAATGACATAGATGATCCACTATTGTTTATATATTTTACTTTTGTTTACGATATAGATGATGAAGCACTTGATGTGTTGTTGATGTTCCAATATAAAAATGTTGAGCAAGAAAAAATAGAGGTTGTTGTGGGTACAAATGCTAAAAGTCATTATCAAGTGATAAGATAGTTTAGGCAAGAGATTTGAAGTTATTTGTGCAATCATTGTTCAATCATGGATTATTGTTATTTATTGTAGAATTGAAGTGAAGTAGTAGCATAAGAGAATTTTCAGGTGGTTTATAAGATTGCAAGTTTTCAAATGCTAGGAACACATTGGGAATGCTGGGAACGCAGTGCTAATGTGGTCGAGCAACTGCTACATCATATTATAATAATTAATTAATTATTTAATATTTATTTAATATTTTCTTGATTTAAAAAAATCATTTTCTTTCTTTTTTAAACATTCTGAAAAAAAATTAATTTAAAAAAAAATTCAAAAATTCAGACTAGCAGGAGACTCGTTTGCAATAGTGGGAACAGTTTTTGGAAATAGTGGAACACCCCTCAGACAGTCTTCTTGGGGGCCAAAAATCCTCTTATGTGAATTGTGTTGGAAGTAGGGCATAGTAGACTTGTTGTTGTTGCATTAATCTTGTAGTTGTAATTGTTTGATTCTAGGTAGACTATTATTTTTTACTCTCTCTTTGATTCAAAGAACTATTTTTATTTATTAATAGCACATATGAGAATGGTCATTGTTTAGATCAAATGCATTAACCCTGAAGCGCTTCGACATCCATATTCTGGACGATGGACAGAGGCCTTCAAGGTACTGTTTTACCCAATTAACTTCTCATTTATCAAATGTAACACTTGAATCTAGAGAAGACAACCTTCCTTAATGACCAAATTCATTAACTTCTGGAAAATGAAATATCTGTACAAAGCTATAAGCAAAAATGAGCAAAAATTCAAAAAAGGATTGAGACGTTTCAGGGTTAAGGCATCTACATAATGCCTCACTTATGAAGTATGTTGTAGTGACTACATAGTCATTTTGATGCCTTGCATCATCAATGTCTCAATCATATTTGAGTAACCAATTAGTCATTGAATTCCACTAAGCTTGCCTTCAATTTTTATACCTAAAATGTCATTGAACATACAACAACAATCTTATTTATGAGCAAATATATGGGCACTCATCTTTTACCATGTCCAAATCAATGAATTGTTTGTAACTCTAAATGTACTACAAAATGATTTAGGAATGACTACCATTTAATAAAACAAAAAGCATCTTTTCAAATATGAGAATGTCATATCCTATAACTATGCATGTCATGTGTGTAAAAATAGGCCCTATAAACTACTATGCCAACAAAGTTGTTACTCTAAAATGACTTTGAAATGACTTGCTATGTCAATATCTTTAGGTAATGCAACTTGACACATTATTTGCTAATTGTGCAAATGCAATAAAAGCCTTCACCATGTCAATGTCCTCATCCAATATGTCAATGATGCTAGTATGAGAGCATGAGATTGCAAGTATGTGAGCCTTGAGTATATATATACTATAATTATAAAAGTTTATTTAATATAGTGCACGGGCTCACACTCTTAGGCTCAAATAATAGCAATCCTTCCAAATGTGCCATGACAAATTAACTATTGATTGGACAAATGCACTAGAAATAGGTGAATATAACCACCTTGTCACTACCCATTTCACCTCAACAAACATGTAGATTTCTATCCAATGAACATTTAAACTTGAAATGGATGGTAGTGAACATGTGCAATCCTTTTTGTAAACAAATTGTCCACAATGACTCCCACAATGACTCGAAGGTAATTTCTTAGGTTCATAGCTCAAAGATTCTTTGTTCATACCAAAACGAGGTCTCAAATCCTAATGAACACAAATTTTGTATTTTGACAATGAACAATCTACCTTTCATCTTCCCATACTCTTTGAGGATTCATGACAAACAACAAATTTTGTTGTAAAAACAACCCCTCCTCCCTTTGTTCTCATTAAATGTCATGGTAGTAATTTCTTACAATTCAAATCAATTCACCACAATTCATCAAGAATTTTCTTGATGATATATGGTCAAATGACAGATTGGTAGATTCAACAACCTACTTCAATGAAATTTGGTACTTCAACAAAAAGAATTAGCCTAAGTTGCTATGCAGGTACGGTAGTGCAAACCAAATGAATAAATTTGGATCTAATTTGTGTGGTCTAGTTAGTGTTAACGTTTTGAACAGAACTCAATGACAGTAGTACTACTTCGTGGTACTTTAATTGAAATAACTTATCCGAAATTTTTTGTGATTCTAAAGGCGTGAAGGGCCTGATCAGCTCGTGAGCGGTGGGAGTTCATCTCAACTACGAGATACTGTAACAGCATGCAGACGCCTGCTGCCCGAACAGATAGACTTTGCAAACTCTCCGAAAATGCTCCTTCTGTGCCAGAAAGAAACGAAGAGCCCGACTTTTCGAAACCTCCCTGTTCCACACAATATTGAACTGAAGTGTACAGTCATATCCGCAAGTCTAAAATCGTCAAGAAATTGAATCTTCGACTCATGCAGTGAGAAGGAAAAGGTCGGGTTTGTTTCGGATACACTCAATTCAAAGGATTGGAACTCTACCTGACACAAGCTTATAGCTACTGAATATGTAGCTAGCCATTCCAATGCCTTGCCATGGTTGGTACATCTCTGGCTTGGTGGTCCAGTGTAATTTTCTGCAGTGCCCCTTCGAAGCTGGAAAGGCCAACCCAGGTTTGACAGATTGAAGCTAAGAACTGTAGGTCCTTGGTAGCTGGATTGGACACAATTAATGGCCACGGCAGCGTTGCTGTTGTGGATCCGACGTCGGTGCCTTACTCAAGGCTGTGACCTGGGCTTATTAACTGTTGACACCAGCCTTTCAAGGTCCCTGCAAGATAAGGTCCGAATTTTTATGAATCAGAGTACTATATACTGCAGTCACCTACTCTTGCTGAATGAGCGTTCGCAGATTTGCAGAAGTCTACTTGGGATTCACGAGTCCCTATTCCTGATTTAGGGGCTTTAATTGTCCTGAAAGAAGAAAAGTGCATGAAAGTGATAGTCCTGTAACTTAGGGGTGAAAGGACCAAATCGTATGCAGTGAGAAACAATAGGGATGTAATAACTCACAATTCGTAGTACTCGTCAATTTGTCAGTTTGTTACCAAATTGGGTACAATACGATTCCTCTTTCCTCATAGAACAAATAACTTTCCTGGTGGAACACGATTCGGAAGTCGCCCTGGTCTGCAGGTCAATACCCCCTCCCCGTGATTTTATAATTATAAGCTTGAGATATAATACGGAGCATGTAATTTAAATACCAAATGCCAGCAAACACATCAAGGAATTACAGTAAGAGAATTCAAATCCACGGGATACAAAGCGTTAACATTGAACAGTCAGTACCAGTAAGCTTATTGTTGACGAGAACGAACGTGGTAAACCTCTGAAGTCCAAGTCAAATATGGAATGTCCACGACCCGCCCTGTATGAAGCAATGCTTGCACTAATAACTTTCAACGCAAGTGTCCTCGATAGCAATGCAACTTAAACTGGTCAAAATGAACCGTGCCAAGCAAGTTGCAAGCTAGAGTGTGCCCCATACTGAATAAAAGAAGCGAATTGTAGACCAATATTTTAGTCTATCAATGCTTGAGGTCAAAATTCACTCGCTGCACAAGAATTTACTGTCACAAACATCGTCATTTGAGACAATTATTTTTAATAAGGAAGCAATGAAGTATGCTGCATTCTGGCAAATTCAAAGGCGCGTTCCTTCTTCAAAAACATAAACAAACAGTCAGAAAGCATATAAAATTCGGTATTGCAACCGAATTCGGTACTACAAACTCGACTCCATCCCGTGTGCTACTTACCATTTGGCAAATCGATGGTTAGAGTCGTAACACACATAAGTCACACAATACGACACAAGAGTCATACAAAATTGACTGGAGCATCTCACTATACTCTTGGTCGTGATTGAGATTTCGCACACTCTCTCAAGGAACATTATGAACCATCAGCAGTCAAGAGTGGACTCCATCACGAGGCCATATTTCTTCTAATTGTCGATGAACGCGCTCACAACCCTAATAGGTCACCCCCACCCACCCCCATCGGCACCACATTCCTTCCCAAAAGATTCAAATACATACATAATAAACCAACTGCACCATTCAAGAACTCATGAAAGATATAAAAGAATCCGATCTTTACAGAAAGTGGTTGTGCTCTTCCAAAATTGCAATTCCACCAGACAGAGGCTCCCGCAAAAAATGTCAATACTTCTACTCCAGCGCTCAATGCAAAGCAAAGCAAATTGACCAACCTTACATTGAAACGGTCTGCTCACTTCACTATACTACCGCTACTCTGCAACTCCAATTGCAGCAAAGGAGCTGCCAAGAGAAGAGGAATGCCATCTTTAACACACATCACGTTTTCAAAGGATCTCGGTTCTTTGTGGAATCGGCAAGAGCAGCAGGCGATGATGCTTCAACGGCAGAAGGCTGTTTCTTTGAGGCAGCTGTTGCTTCCTCTTGTACGCGCTTCAAAAGCTCCCGTTGATAATGCATGACTCGATTTTCAATCTTCCGAAGCTCCCGCCATCGCCACGCACCGTAAATACCTAAACCTCCGAAGGTCACTACGTAAGAGGCCCAAACGTAAGGATACGTCTTGGCGTGCTCCAACGTCCTCTGCCACTGCTGCTCGTAACGGGAGAAAAATCCTCCTGGCTGGGCGTCACCTCCCACTTCCACAACCTCCTCACTAGCCATTGCTATAATCAATCATTTGCTACAAATTCCGACGTCACCTTGCGCAAAACCCTAACGACGAGATTTCAGTGATGGAAGGGAGCAGAGCTTTGCAAGTTCCTCTGTTTCAGAGGAGGAGGTGAATTCCAAAACAGAACTGTCATCAGCACCTCCGCCCTAGTCAAGCCTCCGACAAGAAAAGGTGCTAAGTTACTAATAGAGAGGGTGAAATTAGGGCAACGGCGATACGCTCCATGTAAAGGAGAGGCACCCAATGGCGCACCTGTACCCAATGCCGTCCGTTTCTACAGCACATAATCATTTCATGCTATAAATGTAGGTAGGCAGTACATGGCTTATTTCTTTTGACCTAAAACAATAAGCAGTCTACAATGCCGCTACATTTCTATTCTAGAATGAAGGACTGATTTAGAAATGGACAGCATTGGGTACAGGGACGCCATTGGATGCTTCTCTCGTAGGCCCAATAGGGTAATTTTTGGATTCCATGGGATAAAAGTAAAAAAAGTCCCCCTATTTTGTGTTGTGTTTAGAATATGTTGTAGTCCCTCTTAGATAATTGAGGGTTTAATTGCATATGAAAATTTGGAATTTGTTAAAAAAATTATGTGCAAAACTAAAAAAAAATTTGCTTTTTTCCTTGAGGTAAATCCACCCTCTTGGATCCACTTCAAATGGAGGATTTGCCATAAGTACTAGTCACATTTGGCAACTTATTGCCGAGTTATTTTAATTTTAGTATTTTGACGGTATGGCAACTTGCTTGTCTTTTTTGAATTGTGGTAATTTGTTCTTCCTACTTTTCTTCCAATTTTAGATAAATTTTTTTCTATTATTGTATACCTATGTTATTTTTTCTAAATTTTCTTAAGAACAATTTTTGGATATTCAAATTTCGCAACAATGACAATTTTCAGATTTTCAAAAAATAGTTCTATAATTTAAAAAAAAAGACATGTTCCAAATTTTCTCCAGTTATTTCCGAAACTGACCTACACGTACGGTAGTGTCCTCCGTCAACACGGTGCTGCATGAGGGAGTCCCTCGGGCATAGGGTCAATAGGATTCCATTAGGGTTCCGGCTTCGATAACGACTTCCGTGGGTTTGCCTTTAGAAATCAGGTTCTTCCTTCCTCTGCCCTACCGTGGTGAGCAGGGAAGCTGCGTGGTCTTGCAACGCATTCTTGGTGACAAACTTTGTTTTACGATTATGAATGCCAGGTGCAGTGGCTCTCGGTTCCAAAGTATACCACCTTTCCCATCCAGATGCCCATCTCCCCTACTGCGCACACTCAAACATCCAGCACAACAAATTTCTCTCGGTGGGTACTTAAGTTGTCGAGCAAGCACAATGCAAGCCAACCCTAGCTTTGAAAGCTCTCTCCGTGTGTGCAGGGCTTGGAAAACTTCGCGGAGAGCTGGTAGTGCGAGACTGGCCAGAGTTTAGGGTTTGAGTGCGAGACTGGCTAGGGTTTAGGGTTTAAGGAATTGGCCTCAAGGTTTAAGGAAACGCAAGAGTTAGGGCGATCTTTTAGGGACTCGGGTGACAGATTTGGGACAAGATGGGGAAGGCGGTGAAGAGCGTGAAGAAGTTCGCGCAGAAGCATTTAGGAGCCACGATAGCGCGGAGGCGGAAGCTGAAGCCCATGAACAATGCTCTTCGGAAGAAGAAAGCTGGACAGCTGATTGCTGATTTTAAGGAGGATCAAGCTACGGCTGAAAAGGGAAAATCTGAGAATGGCGGCGCTAGAAAGCCAAAGTACGTTGCTCATTGTTATTGATAATGTAGAATGGACTCTGCTTCGTCTTCTTTGACTAGTTTAGAGGAGCCTATAATGGATGGCAGCTTACTCAACGCTGCTTGTAGTTGAATTTATTGGTAGATTTGTTGTACTCTTGTTCTGAGGTTTGACTTGGTGGTCACAGGAGAGTCCAGGATATGAGCGTTGATGAGTTGATGCAAGGAGATTTTCTTGAAGATTTGAGTGACAAGGATGAGAATGACGAAGATGAGGCTGTTTCCGAAGATGATGGACTTTCGGATGGGGTAAATTTTAATTTTTCTTGGTGTTGATTGGGCACAAGATTTTAGGCATATTATTGAGTTCTTATAAAGTGCTACTATTTTCAAACCTAGTATTATTTTCACACAATGGAGAGCATTAGAATTTACAGCACTTTTTGAGATACTAATTGTGGTGTACTGGATCCTCTCCAGGACGAGGGAGATGATGAAGATCTGGACCAAGCAATTGCTGATCTGAAGGCTGAGATGGGTAAGGCTTCTTCTTTCACTTCCAGAATAGTCTTTTGTCGGATGCTTAACATGCTAACAAGCGCCTGGGCTTAGCTTTACCGAATCGAAATGCATTTCCGTACGGTAAATCTTATGGTGAAATGTTTGTTATTTGCTGTTGATTAAATTGATAGATGAGGATGATGACGAGGATGACGACGAAGACGAAGATGGCGAAGGCACAGGATTGGGTTCACAAAATAAAGGTCTGAAGTCTGAAGTTTCTAAGCACAAGCAACAACTTGAACACTTGCAGCAAAAGGTTTGATTTCTTTCGCCTATATTTTTCTACAGATCTGGGATATTATAACAGTCTTCACATTTTTTCAAGCATTCCATTAGATGCATATGAGTTATAGAAGATTTTAAAGATTCTTGGTCTGAAGTGTTCGAGTGAAATTTGATTTCAGGATCCAGAATTTTATCAGTTTTTGAAAGAGCATGACAAGGAACTACTGGACTTTGACGATGAAGATGCGGAGGTATGCGTCTGTTTCTCGTTTGCTTTCAGTAGCTTTCTGACTCGACAGGTTAAGTCGGTGTCTCGCTGTTCATGTTCAGTTCAGTATCAATTGCGGGGATGTGATCCTGGCTTCGGTGGGTTGATCTTCTTGATATTACTTAAACTTAGGAATTGAAGAGGATGTTTTCACATGGAGCTGTTAACTGAACCAGATTGATTCCAAATTTCTATTGGCAAGATCAATTGGCAGTCGCTGTGGTCAGCAATTGAAGTTAATGATTGTCATGCTTTTTGTAGGAATCTGAAGAAGAGGATGGCGACGATGGAATGGACCAAGAATCTGGTGAAGAGGAGAAAACTATCGAAGATGGTACATCTGTCAGTCTTACGACAGCTGTGGTGGAAACGTGGTGTGCTGCTGTCAAGGAAAAACAACATATAGGAGCTCTGAAAAATCTTCTGCGCGCTTTCCGAACAGCATGCCATTATGGGGACGGAGAAATAGAGGATATGGGCTCTAAATATAACATATCTAATAGTCATGTCTTCAACAAGATTATGCTTTACGTCCTTGTTGAAATAGATGGAGTTTTTAAGAAAATGCTTGGTCTGACGGATATGAGTGAGAAGAAAAGTGGAGCCGTAGAGGTTAAAAACTTATCCAAGTGGAAGAAGTTAGAGCCCTTTTTAAAAACATATTTAGGAAACGCCTTGCATATTCTAAATCAAATGACGGATAACCAGATGATTGCTTTTACTGTACGGCGATTGAAGGCTTCTGTTATTTTTTTGGCGGCATTTCCCATATTGGCGAGAAAGTACTTGAAGGTAATTCCTTCTAGTCTTTCTTAAAGTGAAGGGTATTGTAGGGTTATTTTTTTCGTAATGGTTGTGCATACTACATATTGGATAGTTTTCGACTACTGATATATCCTTGATCATATTCTGGAGCGGTCTTATCAAGCCAATGGTATTCTAATGGTATTCCATTTGTCTTCGGCTTATGTACAGGTTTCATTGCACTTCTGGGGCAGTGGCGAAGGGGCCCTCCCATTATTGTCATTTATGTTCATTCGAGAGATGGCGTTGCGTTTAGGATCGGATTACTTGGAAGCCTGCCTTAAAGGGATGTACAAAGAGTATGTTGCAAATTCCAGATTTGTCAATCCAACGTCTCTTCCGAGAATACATTTCATGGCAAGCTGTGTTGTAGAGCTTTATGGCATTGATTCAGCAGCAGCATATCAACATGCCTTTATCTTCATTCGGCAGTTGGCTATTGTCCTTCGCAATGCGCTTACTATGAAAACCAAGGTATGGTAGATATTTCTACATCTGTCCTTTCTTTAAACATAGTTGTATATTTAGAACGTAGTAGAGGACGGGCTTCGAGCGACAGCCAAGCACATGACAGAATTTTGCTGCATAACATACTTGTTTCCACATCATTGTTAGGTTGATTGGTTTACGATGAATCGCCAAATATTTTTAAACTCGACTTTATCTTTTATCAGAGTGAACCAACGTTTTTAGAGCGTGCTTTCCATGTCTGAGATAGGCTGGTGTTTAAGACGGAGAATTCTGAATTTAGCTTTTTGATTTGCTTCCTTAAAGTGCTGTTGAATCCGTCAATCGTGTTGTATGTTCTGATTTTGTGGTTACGTGTGACAAATGCCTGGCTCAGTTTTTGTGCAGCGATGTTTTTGAATGTCTGCTGTTGCTGAAAAAGGGGCTTTGGAGAGATTTTGCAGGAAGCATTCAAGCAGGTGTATAGATGGCAATACATCAATTCCTTGAACGTGTGGGTGCGGGTGCTTTCGACCTACAAGGAACAGCTGCGTCCACTAGTGTATCCGTTATCGCAGATCATCGATGGAGCAGCGCGATTGGTACCTACGGCCCGTTATTTTCCACTCCGTTTGCAGTGTGTTCGTATGCTCAACAGGCTTGCAGTTGCCACTGATACATTTGTTCCAGTTGCATCTCTTCTGTTGGATATGCTCCAATTTAAAGACTTGCACATGAGTCCTACTGGCGGGGTTGGAAATGGCCTTGACTTTTCAACCATGATAAAGGTATTACATTCTTAGATTGCCTTTTTCTTTTTCTTATTTCAATGAGTCCCCTTTTTGTCTTTGTTTTGTAGTTCAACCTAATTTAGGCTATTCTGATTGAAGATAGTTTTTTGGAATAATTTGGTAGGGCAGTGGTGTTGGCGTTTTGAATTTGTTATGCATCTTCAATGCCGAAAATGACTCTTGAGGCAAAGTATTATTTGAGAGTCATATGATGCAAAGATTGTTACACCTCAACAACGATGCCATCTTTAATTGTCCGCCGTAAGATTTTAGCTGAATGTTAGTTTATTTCTGTGATTTTGCAGGTACCTAAGCAAGCCGTCAAGACACGTGCTTTTCAGGACGACTGTGTGACAGGAGTGATTCAGCAGCTGACTGAGCATCTGGCTCAGAACAGTTACTCTGTAGCGTTTCCAGAGTTATCTGTGGTTCCGCTAGTGCAGCTTCGGCGAATGCTGAAGGAGGTTAAAGTGGATAGGTTTCGCAAACTCATGAAGCAGTTGGTGGACCAGGTCAGTTCTGGAGCAAGGGCAGAATTTTAGGCATTGAAAAGTTTTGTGCACAGTTCGCCTGGATGACCACAGCGTACATGCTCTTACACTTTGAATATCATTGGATCAGGGCTTGTGACTTTTTATGCTTCTTTTGTGGCAAGGGAGCCTATCAGAAGATATTCAAATAGTGAAAAAATTATTTAGGGTCGATTTCCTACTGAGGTCAACTGAAATTGTGGTTTTTTTTTTTCAGATTGAACGTAACGTTGAGTATGTCGGGAAGAAACGGGACGGTGTTTCGTTCTCTCCAAAGGACATTGCTGCTGTAGCGTCGTTCCTAGAGGTCTGATACCGTCCTACCTTAAGAGTGTTTATTGTCGTATGCATATTGGCAGTTGAGGTCTATGCTTGACGTGCATTATTCAATTCGTATTCTTTTTTTCAATTGTTGTTTATAATTGATATTGTTATCACTCACAAGAGTATTCTTGTTTTGTTCCAGGATGAAAAGAAGGCAGGTGCAAGTCCGCTGTCTAAGTTTGCAGTTTCTTTGCAGCAACGGGCTGCTCAGCGGCAGACTGCCCTTCATACATCTAGGTCCGTTCTTTGAACATCATGATTGCTGATGGGTCCGGAAAAAACTCATGCAAATTGCTTGTGTCCTTGTTAATTGCTGATTAATGATTGGGGACTAAAGTGCCAATTTTCTCTTGTGTTTGCAGTGTGGTTGTTGGAGGAGACAAGGAGCGGGTTGTAGATAGCGATGATGAAGAGGATGACGAGATGGCAATTGAGGAGGGTGCTAAGGCGTTCAGTAACGACTGGTTACCTCCAAAACAACCTCCTACACAAACCTCAGGGTGCGTCTCTGATCTGCGGACTCTTTGTGCACGAGTAACAGCTCTCGGAGACTGAAGTTCTTTGAATCAAGGGATTGTTTATGCTTTTTTTGTTAACTTGCCTACACGAGATATATATATAACAGGCTTTATCATTAGGTCATGCTACTGGACACATGTATTAAACCCAATAGTGGTCGTTTCCGTATTTATAGGAGTTGAATTTAATCGTCTAGCAAGCGTCAAAGTATGTAACAGCATGTACAAGCTGAAAGAAATAAGGGCAGACTACATTGTTTAACTGTTGAAGTATGTTTTGGAACGTACTATGATTGACTATTAGCTTCCAAAGTGGACTCTCTATTTTGAGTTCAGGCACTTCGGGGACAGTTAAACACTGAACCTCACATGCCTCTTATCCGAAGACTAATTTTAGCCTTCTATTCTTTGTGCAGGGATCAACCTGATAAGAAAGCGATGAAGAAGGTCCAGACGGTTACTCCAGTTGCAGGTGGTGATGACGACGAAGATGTTGTGGAAGATCTGATGCTCTCCTCATCAGATGAAGAGGACGACGAAATGGATGAGGATGATGATGATGATGTAGGGAGTGGCTCAGATATAGATTCTGATGCCGTAGAGCCAGAACCATCCGTGGCAAAGAAAGAGACCAAGTTGAGTGGACGTAAGGACTCCAAGGCGGTGGAGAATGGAGGAGGGAGCACTAGAGGTGGAAGGGGCGATTCTTCGAGAGGTGATAGAGGAGGGTTTAAGAGCAGCAGGGGTGGCCCAGCTGGGGGTAGTAGAGGAGGTTTTGGTGGTGGAAGAGGGAACAGAGGAGGCCGAGGTGGATCCCCCGGTGGAAACAGAGGGAGAGGAGCTTCCCCAGGGGGGAACAGAGGAGGGTTTAAGAGCAGAGGTGGATCGTCAGGTGGCAACAGAGGTGGGAGAGGAGGGAGAGGAGCTTCCCCAGGGGGATCCCGAGGAGGGTTTAAGAGCAGAGGTGGGTCCGCCGGGGGAAGTAGAGGAGGAAGTCGGGCTTGGTGAGGTTAGGGGTTGTGATACCAGTGTTAAACAAAATGATATTAAAGAGGTTTAAGTGTCTTGAAAATGTCATTTTCTATAATGCATTTAGTGTGTAGTGGCGCATTCAAGAAGGTGATATTGAAGAGGTTTAAGTGTCTTGAAAATGTCATTTTCTATAATGCATTTAGTGTGTAGTGGCGCATTCAAGAAGGTGATATTAAAGAGGTCTTAGTGTATTGATAGTGTCATATTCTATGAATGTATGAAATGCATAAAAGGAAAAACAGCCCATTGTGGTCAGAATTAGGAGTTTGGCCTCATGCTATTGTTCAAGTTTTCAATATGTTTTTCACACAAAAGACAAGTGAGAAATAGCAAGTGCAATTCACATTACATTATTTTAGCAGGGTATGAATTTTTGAAGTGTCCATCATAGTTTGTAGACTATTCAAGAACCAACAAAATCTGAATTCATAATGTCCACATTATCACCTAATGTAGTAAGAGGCCTAAAAAGTTGGTTCTTACAATAACATTTACATTGAAAAGCTAGAAGTTCCTATTAAGGTCACTAATGACTCCATCATTTTCACTTAAGACATTGATTGTGATCTAAATCTCATAAATTGAAAACCACAATGGGGTCATATACCTAAAGTTCATGTATTTCTATGTCTTTTGTATAAAAAAAAGTTTATCCACTATATTGTATTTTTTGAAACTCATTTATTATAAGCATTAGTTTATAGTTGAGAAAATTCATAGCCATATTGGTATTGGTATATAAATAACAAATATATTGTTATGGACTCTTAAAGGACTATAATACCAATACAACTAAACATCATCAATGGCAAAATTGGATTTTTTGTCCAATTGTTATCTTTAAAGTTACAATTGGTACATATTCTTCAATCCTTCAATCCTTCAATTATAAGTATTACTTTTATAATATCATTCAAGTACAATAGTAGAGAGTGATAACATATTGTAATAGAATGAGCTACAAGCAATTCATATCTTATACACAAAATTTTGAAGTTTTCTATTGTTGATATGCCCATATACATCAACAAACCTCAATTTATTAAAGTGAACATCAACAAGTTATTGATATAAAAAATACAAGATGTACAGACTACTCCCTTCACTTTGGTTATGAAGGATGTTACTCTCTTCGCTCTAGCTATAAAGTTCTAAATATGTATTAAGCTATAAACAGTATTACTCCCTTCACTCTAGCCATAAAGCCTAACACATGTAAAGGATATTGTATATAGCAAGTGCCAAGAATTAGGAGTGATAGATTATAAGCTAAAAAACAAAACACATGTAGTATTTACACCACCAATGACATGCAATGGTGGGAGAACATTATTTCTCATGAAGTTTGTCCCATGTAACTTCCCTTAGATGGAAGATCGAGATACATTTGAATCCTTTATGATGGGAAAATTAGCAAATATATTGATTTGGCACTTCCCATATGGCCCTCCACCTTCTCGTGGTAAACGGAAATAACCCTTTTCACCCCAATTAGTTCCCCAAGAATTTTTGATAATCCAAAACTTCTTGCCATCATCGCTTGTTGCATAACCAACAATCAAAACTGCATGATTAGAAGGGTTGGGACAATCACCATTGAAAATGCCCTGCAGTTCAACAAGTAATCATCTTTAGGATCATTCATTTTTAAAAATAGTGTGGAGCAAATATGTCAAGTTACCAATATGATCAAAGGAATCAAAGAAATGTAAGGGTCACAGCATGCCACTAGCATTGGTTGAGTGTACAGATATATTCTCAGTACCAAACTCAAGGAAGAGGAAGAGACTATTCTAAACCAATCGTCTAGAAAATACATATGATAAAAAAATGAAATTAGTGTAACAGACTTACTCCATAATAATGCTGAAAGTCTCTATTTTGAGCATCAATACCAACGGTCACTGGCTGCTCTGAGACTGCTTTAAGAAGTTTTTCTCCAGCTTGCTTGTCATGTGGAATCCGGATGTGATCATCAATATGAACCAGTTTACCAGACGGTTTCTTCTGGCAACCACAATCATCATTTGAACAAAGTTAATTTGATGGCATTTCTTGTTGGCAAATTGAAATGCAGTATTTGGATACCCAAATCAAAGTAAAGTTACTGTACAAACAAATGCCAATCATAAGCAAAAGCTATTACTAGAGGGTTGGAATTTTGATAGCCATCAACTTAGGTGATCTTAAACTGCCACGAGTTCACACTCTCCTGCGGTGTGGTGGTGTTATTCCCCACAAATCAAGATGCATGGACCAAGTGTGTAAGATTTCAGAGTTCAGGATTGAGGAATTTGTACCATTTTGGTGCCGTAAATTCTCTGTGAGTCATGATTCATTCATTGTGGCTTCTGTTAATGGGTGCATGGTGAGTTGTTACAGGAGGAGCTTGAAGTGAAATTTCCTCCGCTAATTTACCTGGCCTAATTAACTCATGTGCGATGCATGCATTCAAATGAAGAGAATAATTAATGAAAAGTTTGGAGCATTACGCATTGGAATGAAGTGGATTGCTATGGATAGTGCTTTGCGGTGCGACGACCATTGGCCTTTACACATGAAAATGCCTGATCCATCGAACCGCCGTTGCATCCCTTACATGTGGAATATGAACCACCGGTACAACAGTCCAGCAGCTGCTGCTGCGACAGAGAGAGGAGCCTCACCTCTTTTGATTTTGTGCACTCCTTCGATGGCACCACTGGCCGCAAATGACCAGCAGCTTCCTGTCAATCAGGCAGTGGACAAGCTGGTCAGTTGGTTTTTTGCTGCTGGCATGCCCGACTCTGCAGCCAGCTCCACGCCTCCCCTTCAACTTGGCAACTGAAGGGGAGTCAGCTCTCGATCGAAAGACGACATCTTCCAGATCTTCCTCCAATGGATCATCGACAACGGGCGTGTCTACAGCTCCTTTCTGGAGCAGCAGCGCCGCTTCAACATCTTCCGGGACAATGTGCTCTACATCCTGGGCGTCAACGAGCAGGAGGGGCTGACGTACGAGCTGGGGCTGAACAACTTCACGTACGTGACGCACGACGAGTTCCAGGTGAACTACCTGGGACTCATTTCCGAACCGGAGCTCGCGCGATCCGCCCCGGCCGCTGCGACCGAGTTTGTGTACGCGGATGTGGAGGCGAAGGAGTCGGTGGATTGGAGAGATGAGGGGGCTGTCACGGAGGTCAAGGATCAAGGCAGATGTGGTGAGTGATGATCGATTTTGAATCGAATGGTTGGAATTCGTGTTGTTGGGAATCTACATTGAAGTTTTGAGGAGGAGTTGAATACACTCGGTGCGTTGCCATCAATTGCTGAATGTTTATTTGTTAGGTCGTTTTGGGATGTGCGGATGTGTGGTTTGGAGTTGCATTGAGGGTCTGTCTGACACTACAGTATGAGGAGAAAGTGACTGATATGGAGGCGGGTGTGTTTCTTGTGCTTGGGCCAAGATCGAGAGATGGGGAGGTATTTGGTTCTGTTGAAAATCTGATTTGGCGTTCTGGAGAGTTCGGGAGACTTGGTTCTTATGTGAGTGAGTGTTGAAGTGAGTGGCAAAGATCTGTTTCAATGTGGTGGCCACACTCTTCTGTTTACTTCCTGTGTTTGGAGAATCAGGTGGCCAGGCACTCGATCTACTGAGCCTAGAAGGAATGTGATCAATTGAGATCTAGCCATTTCAATTTCGTTAAACTGGCATTACTCCAATACTTGGTCATGGCACATTTCAAGGCTGACTCGCCATTGTCGTCCTCCTGCCAGGCCACCTGTGGCTAGTAGTTTTGTTTCTCACTCTTTGCAATGAATTAAATCCCGTTTCATTTGAAAAAGAAAAGAAAAGGCCGACTCGCCAGCAGCCTGAAACATAAATCAACACCTACAGTCCTTTCCTGACCAACTTGAAGGCTGACCAACTTGTCCACTGCCTGATTGACAGGAAGCTGCTGGTCATTTGCGGCCAGTGGTGCCATCGAAGGAGTGCACAAAATCAAAAGAGGCGAACTCCTCTCGCTGTCGCAGCAGCAGCTGCTGAACTGTTGTACCCGTCGTCCATATCCCACATGTAGGGGATGCAAGGGCGGTTCGATGGATCAGGCATTTTCATATGTAAAGGCCAATGGTCGTCGCACTGCAAAGGACTATCCATACAAGCAGTCCACTTCATTTCAATGTGCAATGCTCCAAACTTTTATTATGATGTACAAGCTAGTTTTTGTCATTTGGATCGATCGATGCATACATCTTGATTTTGGGGAATAACACCAGCACACTACATGAACAGGAGAACTCATGCTGGTTTAAGATCATCTGATTACCATAAACCTCTCTATATTTTGCTTATATCCTTTGCTTATATTGGTTGCTTATATCTTTTTTGCATTCTATGGAGTATGGACTGTAGACCTGTGAGTACGTACGTGCAGAAGTCCTCGATCTTGCAAATCGGAGCAAGCAGGACAATATTTTTGCATTGCAGTTTTAGGTCTCATGTATGATGAGTTTGTGAGTGCTGTGTCCACTGTCTGCAGGAATTGAATCTTGGATTGATTTGAGTTTTGTGGTCTCTTTTGGATCCTGTTTCATGCCATTCGTTTGACAATTTCAATCGGAGTTTTCGTGGAATTTCTACAGTTTGATCAGTAAGAGTTTAAGAATCTTTCATTGGCTGTTTTGGGAGACTACCTTGACTCATTTCCTTGATTGGAGCCATATGCTTGGTAAGGTAGTCTGCTTGAAAAGCGAACATTTAAAGGCTGGTTGCTTTTTTCATGGGCTTATGTGCACAGAAATGGGTGATTGCAATAAACACTTGTCCTATTTTGTGTCATGCTACGTGTGCTGATTTGTTTTTTGGCCATAACTTTTGTGTTTTGGCTTTGATTGACTCAAGATTTGTAGGGAAGGTACTCATAACTATCATAAACCTTCCATAATTTTTTCATAATTTTCAAAAATAATTTACTATCCAAAAATAGACCCCGATTGGATGTCACACTTTGCAGTTTAGGGTTTTTTAGTACTATATGGAGTACCTTTTTTTAATGATTTTAAGATGAAATTTAGATGAAATGGTCTTCTAATAGACTTCTAGCTCTCTAGGGAAGGATTTTTAATAATAGTTAATTTTATGTGGTGTGGAGGTCTACAAAGTGAGCTCCCTTCTGCTTGTATTTTGAAACATATAAAATATTATTTTGGTGGGTTTTTTTGTGAATGACCATCTCCATAAAGTTGTTGCAAATGGACACTTTTTATTTTTTGAAAATATCTATTTTTACTATTTTTCCCTAATTAAAACATGATGGTATGTATTTTCTGGAGGTTTGGCACTTTTCAAGTTCTCCTACTTAGAGAATTTTTTTATCCATTTCCTTCAGTGAAAACCTTCATCTTAGAGGTGTATATACTATTCATATTTTTAAAAAAAATTTAATTAATTTTCTAATTTTAAAGTACTCCCAAAAAATTAGCCAAACGCAACAAAATCGGCAGGTGTTTCTTGCAATCACCCAAATATACTTTTCCTTATTTTTCACATGGAGAGAAATAGATTATGTATGTAGCAAAAGTGGTTTCATAATTTGCAGAGTAATTTTGGGATACTTAGTTATGATTTTTTTAGATGGCAATCTTATGTACCTATTCCTAACTATGGTGAATTTTGTTAAAATGGCGATATTCCAAATGTCATTTTTCAGACCACACGGTCGAAACTGAAAACTGACATCTAGGACAGGTTTAGATTTTCAAGAATTTAAGATACATATAGATTTTCAAAATCTATGATAGTTTTATACTTCAGACCACATGTTTTAAAATATCTTGGACAAGTATAGATTTCAAAAATCTATGGCAATTTTACATTTCACACTACACGGTCTGTATTGTTAAAAGTGTGAAACTAATCAAATATTGCCGTTTTAACGAAATTTGCTATAACTGTAGATTTGACAAAATGCAAACAACCAAACACATGTGGAATGTAAAGAGAGAAATCTAGAGGAAACTTATTGACTAACATTAAATCAATCAATGGTAGTTTCTAAGGTTCTAGATTATAGTTGCAAGAAACACTTGTGGGTGAGTTCAAGAAAGACTGAAAGGTTTCTGTACACTTTGGCCATAGTACTCCTGCTTTTTTGCGAGTACTTTAAAAATAGAAAAACAATTTTAAAAAAATATGAAAAATATGCTTAATGTATATTTCTTGAAGAAGAAGATATCCTATGAAGGAAAAGTGTAGGAAAATTTTCTAAGTAGGTGAACTAGAAAAGTGCAAAATCTCATGAAAATAGGCACTTTTACATTTTAATTTGTAAAAAATAGGAAAAGAATTTTTTTGAGAAAATAAAAATTGGCCATTAGGAAATAGTTGATGATGATTATATTTCACCAAAAAAATTATCTAAAAACCATATTCAATGTTAAAGAAATTGTATGCAATGAAAGTGTTGTTTGTACTCATGTGGAGGGCATAAAATAACATATTTTCAAATTTCCTTTGATAGATACATGATTTCCTACTATGCAAATAGACCATGAAATTTTGAGCTCTAAATCATTAAATTTCGGTACTCCTAACGTATTAAAAACCCTAAAATTCCTAATTGTGACAAATTAGCTAAATCAAAAATTAATTATAAAATTAATTTTTAAAAATTTCAAAAAATAAGGGATCTGATTAACATCAAGTTAGCCATCTCCAATCAAAATTTCAAAATTATAGGATTCATGCATCAAAAGTTATTGCCAAAAACAACATTGTCACTTTGATCGTGATGTGGAATAGGACCGGTCTTTCTTGAACTCACCCTTGTACTATTTGTTGCATTTTTTATTATTAGCATTTTTGTACATTCTGTACTATAAGTCACCTTTAGTACTATTAGGGGTATAGAATATGACATCTCGATAGGCGATTGGATTTCAAATCTACTATTCAAACAACTTGTAATGTTCATTAATGGTCAATTTTCGTTAAAATGGCGGTAGTTCAATAAAATGGCACAACATTCCGTTAAAATAGAACAACATTCTATTAAAATGGTACATTTTCTTCCTCTACCTCTAGGCCTCTAAGTCAAAATGGTACACAAAATATGTCAAAATGGCACTTTAAATTTGTCAAAGTGGCACACAAAATATGTCAAAGTGACACTCCGAATACTACCATTTTAACAAAATTGACCATATTAGTGAATAGCAAGGATGAATAACAATACTTAATTTTGCCATAAAAAAGTTTTTATGAAAAAATTGAAGACAGTATAGATCCCTAGTAATACTATTGAGTCTTTTTGTGTACCTTGAAATATTGTTTTGAGTCACATGCTACAATTTACACTAGAAAATGACACTTATATATATAATTCAAAATTTTATTAAAAAATTTTATTTAAAAAAATCATTTTAGAAACAGCCATAGTTCCAACTAAGGTCTAAGGGCAAAGATAGAATATCAAAGCTAGAACTAAAATAATTTTTCTTAATTCAATATAAATTCAACCTAAATAATGTTCACTTTAGACTAATATAAAACACATTTGGAACATGATTTTGGGAATCCCTCATATAAGAAAATGTATTTCGATTAAAAAACCTAGCCTATGAAATTTCACAATGTTATTCTTCAAAAAAGGTACTTGATAGTACTAAAAACCATCCAAACTACGTGTGTGACATATGTTCAAAATTCAATCCCCCCCTACTTTATCATTTTTTTTTAATTTGAGAAAATTTAGATAAAATATTTCTTGCTTGAGGAAGATTCATTTCAAATTTCACATTCATTCATTCATTTTTGCAATACTTATGACATAAAACAACTTTTATATCTAACATGTGACACAAAATAGAACAAGTGTTTCTTGCAATCACCCTTTATATAATTTTTTTAGAGGTTGTTGGCTAATGTCAAATTTCATTAAAATGGCAAAATTTCATTGAATTTGACACTTTTTATAGTTTAGACCACACAATCTAAAATCTTAATTTGTCATAAATCTATATAAGTCCTAGATGTTAGCTTTTAGTTTGAATAGTTTATACAGCCTAAAAAATGGCATATGGAATACTGTCATTTTAATGAAATTCACTTTCCTAGCCAAATCTAATTTTAAATACATTAATGTATACATGTTATAGCTTTTTGAAATAGACTACATTGCATAATAATCCAATCCATTCTACAGCCAACCCAAATACATTACTGATGTTCTTAAATGCATCTAACTTCTTTTCCAATCCATTTAGAAGATGGTGACCCATTACTAATCAATCTCCATTTCCAATCAATAAGGTAGCCGATCTATTTCCAATCACTTAGGCAATTACATGCAGTTAGAGTGCATTTTTTTTTATTGCAAAATTTTTTCCATGTACAAAAATAGAGTTTGGAAGGATAGCATATTTTTCTACAATTTTATTACACAAAGTGTAATTACTATGAATTTTTTTAGTAGAAGATTCTTCTTGACCTATAATGGTTATATAGACCTTACTATTTTTGACCATAGGCTGATTGCAAAATCTACCAATGGATGATTGCATTAATGAGAGCCTTACAACCAATCTTAATGTGCCACAATTGCTCCAGGAGCTGCACCACAATTTCACGGAAAAGGAAGGAGCCTATAGATTGGAAATGGGTAGGTGATTGGAAATGGGTAGGTGATTGGAAATGGGTTGGCTACCTTAGGCAATTTTTTTTCCATGAAGTTGTAGTGTAGTTCCTAGAGCAATTGTGGCACATTAGGATTGGTTGCAAGGCTCTCATAAATGCAAATAGCCATTGGTTGGTTTTGTAATCAGTCTATATCACCATTATAAGTGGAAGAGAATCTTCTACTAAAAAATTCTTAGTAATTACAATTTGTGTAATAAAATTCTGAAAAAATATGGCATCCTTCCAAATTCTATTTCTATACATGAAAAAAAATTTGCATTCAAAAAAGCTACACTCTAGATATGCATAATTGCTTAAGTGGTTGGAAATAGGTGAAGTATTGTATTGTCAATTATATTCCCATTGAGAACTTTATTATCTCTATTTTATCCTCAATTGTAGGGTTCATTTGAAGATAGTGGTCACTTTTACCACACAGGGTGATTGCAAGAAACACTTGTTCTATTTGTTGCGTTTGGCTGATTTTTTTTGGAGTACTTTAAAATTAGAATTTTTTTTTTTTAAAATTGAAAAATATGACCTATGTATGCACCTTTAAGATGAAGGTATCCATGGAAGGAATTGCACAAAAAATTTGTCTAAGTAGGAAAACTAGAAAGTGCCAAGTCCCAAGAAAATACATAATTTGATGTTTTAATTAGGAAAAAATAGAAAAATTATGTAAATTCAAAAAATCAAAACTGGTCATTTGTAACAACTTTATGGAGATGGTCATTCATCAAAAAAATCACTAAAATAATACTTTGTATGTTGAAAAATGCAACCAAAAAGAAGCTCACTTTGTAGACTTCCACACGACATAAAAATAACTTTTTTCAAAATCCTCATGTGGAGAGCTGTGAGTCTATTAGAAGACCATTTCATTCAAATTTCATCTCAAAATCATTAAAAGAAGTTACTCTATAGTACTAAAAAACCCTAAACTACCAAGTGTGACATTCAATTGGGGTCTATTTTTGGATAGCAAAATATTTTTGAAAATTATGAAAAAATTAGGGAAGGTGTATGATAGTTATGAGTACCTTCTCTATAAATCTGTATGATAGTGACTAAGTGGTATAATTTAATAACAACTAAGGTAGGAGATCCTACAATAGACTACTTAATAGTTGATTTGCATTTTTGGGAATCTCAAACTTCTTGAAGTATTTTTCAATCATTAGAGAAATTTTGAGCTCTCTAGAGGGCCGTTAGGAATTGATATGCAAAGGTATTTATTGAAGGCTAAAGATGATAGCCTTAGTACACAATATGTGTCGCTACCTTGTGTGAATATTCATCAAGTACTTATGAATTTGTTAAATAAAGAATTCACTTATTGTACCAAGGACTTGAATGACAAAAAGTACCTATTGTTCCATTGTCCAATAAGAGGTATTTCATGGTGCAAACATCATGAGCATGAAGTACCAATGATCTTATTAAAAAAAAAGTCTCACTCATTGTACTGAAAACACATGAGCCATTAGTACTTAATTGCACCAAATTTGTCCTTCTCCAAATAAAATAATCCCTCAATGTACTTAAAATTTGAATGACAAGAAGTACCTAATGTCCCATTATCCAATAAAAAAACATGTACCTTTATAAACATCATGATGTCAAAATGGGTGGAAATAGGGGAAAAAAGTTGTCCTTTATTTGACAAGTACGCATTTAAATCCAATTGAGGACCCCAATTGAGGCCATTCTAGAGGCCCTCTAGAGAGTTCAAAATTTCTCTAATGAAATTTTCATCAAAAGAAAAATGTAATTGACATCCAATCCAAATTGTTTCTAATTTTTTGGACCTTTGAAGGTTTAGTTGCAAATTTTTGAAGTTGCAAAAAAGTTGTTTCAATGGGCTCTAAAATCAAGACCACCTCATAAAATGTAGACTATTTGTACATTGGAGTGTGCAAAATGTACCCCTAGAACTTGTTCCACTCTAGAGCTTGCTCCATTTTAAGACCTTGCTTATGCTCATGTGCAAAGAATGAGAAGGTCTATTATTAACCCCTAAATGATGCACAGGCCATATTCTGATCGACGAAGAAGACAAAATCTTTTTATACACGACAAAAATGCAATTATTCATCCTTAGAAAAGAAGGACAAAGGAAAAGGAGTATCTTCTATAGTACTTTGACTTACAACAAGAACTTTTGAATTTTTGGGAACCAATGGTTCCTACGGTATCAAAATTCATGATTTCCACGGCCACCGGCTTGTCATTTAGGGGCTAATGCAAGTTGGACCTACATGGGTGCATGTCATGCAAAATAGACTGCAGAGAAGGACGTTTCTGATTCGAGCACAACTGGACCTACATGGATGCATGTCATGCAAACTAGAGTGTAGAGAAGGCCTTTTCTGATTCGAGCTCAACTCCTTTTGTCAGTATTCGTTTGTCAGTATCCATTTAGAGGCTCCAATTAATTTGAGCTCGACTTTGGAAAGTTGGATGGATTAAGGTAGGTACACCCAAAAGCGCCAGTTTTTCATACTGTGCCTAGTTCTTGTTATTAGCTGGTTCAGATTTTTATGCAGTCTTGTGGGCAAGTGCAAGCATGTTCCAACGCACCAAAGAACGCAGGATTTGGATACCGTATGCAAAAGTTATTAATAGTCAAAATCTGTTTCTGAAAGCGCCATCTACAGTCTGCAAACATGACTGATTTTGGAAATGTATGTGTACTATACATGGCGCTTTTAGGAATAGGGTGCTTTTGGGTGTACCTACCTTATCATGAAGCCAGTGCAACAGGATTATCCTGATATTCAGCATTGAAATTGCCGCATTTTTGCCAATGACCGACTCGATGCCAGGGTTTTTTTTTCTAGCACCAAGGGCAACTGTAGCAATACACCATACAGGAATGAAAAATGGTCCCTCCAAATTTGAACCACTGTGATTGTGCCAAAACACTATGACTGTAGCACCTTAGTGCCAGGCAAAAAAAAACCTGCCTGATGCTATGCTAAAGCCTTTGGTTATCATGGAGAGCATCTTATGACTAAGATATGTGCAGCTTTCTTATCTTGTGGAGAGTAAGCTTCCCTTGAACAAGGTGCCAGTGAGTCCACTGCATAATAAGTTGGAGGGACTTGAGGACATAAGAAGGGCGGTGCTCAAAAGGCTGTTTGATTTTTGGTTGCAAGTGTCTCCCACTGCAGTCTAGTATTCAACTAAATGACAATGTTGAAAGCAGTTAAATTTGTACACTTAAAATCAACAGACTAAAAAGCTCGAGTCTATGGACAAGAATGACCAAGGAAGGACATGGAGCGAAGGAGGCCACGTCCCTATAAAATCATGACCTCAACTCATAAACAATGCTTAGGCCATGTTTGGATTGATGAACAAGAGAGAATCCTTTTGTATAGGATAGAAATGCAATTATTCATTCTCCCAATTAGGGGTGGAAAGAAAATATCTTTTATAGTGCTTTGACTTTCAATGAGAGCTTTTGAATTTTTTTTGAACCGATGATTCCCACGATATCAACATTCATGACTTCCTCAGCCACTAGTTTGTTATTTAGGGATTGAAGATGCTAGGAATCAGTAATTGTCAAAGAAAATGACTTCTAACTAACATTTAACTAATTATGGACAAATCCATAGTCCAGAAATAAATCGGCCGTCAGCCGATATAGTCGAATGCATAGTTTTGTGTGCCACAAGCAATGAACCAAAATGGCTGCAAGGACTAAAGAAACCAAAGTATCACAACACCTGGCCCATAAAAGAGTTGAGAGATAATAGTTTATGAACATTTATTGTTAAATAAACACGTGTGTTGTGTCCTAATTTGTGACAAAGTATCGGCTGGCGCCTGATACTGGCAGCCGATTCCTAACATCACACTAGAGCACCTAGACCTCTGAAAGTGTCCTAAGTGCGTAAAGTGCTACGGCATTCATTTGTAAGATGAAGCGCGACAAATTGTCAACCTTAAACCCTAAACCCTAGTCCATCCGACCCAAGTAATAAAATTGCGCGTATCAGCAGTCAGCCGATATCCCCCCCCCGAAAACTCCAAAGAGCAGGTCCTGTAGTGAAGAGGCAATGGACTCGATAGGATTGGCTCTGAAATGAGTTGTTCCAATTTCTGAAAAAGGGTCTTGTAGCCTCCCCGATTCCACTGCCGTTGTATCGGCTGGCGGCCGACACAATGTTTGCTGAATCACCAGAATATCCCCTGCCAATTTGGCTTTCCATACTTGATAGATTGTGCAACCTCATAGTGCAGTTGTCCCGGTCTCTGTGCGCCTTTGATGTATTCTGAGACTGATTGATATTGGTGCATTGGATAAATGAATGGAATAATATCATTTGAAATGTTTGGAATAACTCTACTAGTGTTTGGGAAATTGAGATCTCCCTTGAATGGTCTCGGAATATAGCACGCCGTATCCGGCGTCCTCCTGAGCGCCAGCGGGCACACATTGACGATGAGCACTTGGTCCGTGAAGCATGTAATCCTGGATGGTCTCTTAGTATGTAGTATTGAGAGCATTTTGTAGCACCACGGGAACTTGAGGCTATCTACACAGTACTCTCTGCCATAAACGAATGCTATGTTGTCTCTGATTTGTTTTGGAAGCAAGTGCGCAAGCAGAGGCCTAAGCTGAAGTATTGGCAACCTTGACCAAATTCCTACGTGAAACTTTTGAAACAATGTGCTGAACATATGAACTAGCCCAGGCCTTTTAATGACGTTTCTGTGTGGGTCTGCCTTGTCCACCTTGATATTCGGGTCGAGATAACAAAGTAGTCCCGTGACTCCTAGAACCACACATTTCTTGAAGGACTGTGTATGGCCCACGTTGGACTCCTGAAGAGAAGATAAGTTAGTGGACACATGACTCCACAACAAAAGCATCCGATGAAAGAAGAGCATGCATTAGGTATCGGCCGGCAGCCGATACTAGAGCCTGACCCCATACAGCAGGAAGCATTAATTGTTGAGAGAGACATGTGCTAGAAAGACAGTAGAGATGAGTGAGTGCCTGCCCCTACATTATTGCAATCAGTCGATTTCCAAGTCCAAGACCTAATGATGCAACTCTCAAAGGAAACATTGGAATGCTTTGAGAGTGAGCCATGCGCACGCTTTAGAAGAACTCTGACTATAATGTCTTGATTACAAAAGAATGTTTAATCCATACAGAAGAAAAAAATGTCCCTAGAAGATTTTGTCTATCCGTGCTGTATCTACAGAGAGTATGTACAATGTACACAAGAGTGTGTCGGCTGGCAGCCGATACACTACGCCTCCTCCATCCATTCGCGTGGGCTATGCCATTCCCAAGGCCTTTAGCTCCTCCTGTGAATATGGCACCTCGAATCCCTTCTGATAGTGCGGTGTCACATTCACGTACTGATTATGCATCGGGGTTCCCGGCATACATCGTGCAAGCCCAACGGACGAGTTCCTCTCACAGAACTGTGCGACCGTGAGTCCCGAAGACAAGAGCCGTTCAATGAACGGGATCAGTGTCGCCTGGAGAAATGGCAGTTTCCCTGCCTTGAGTGATTTCTCCGAGTACATGGTGACGGGGGGCGGATGAATCGCATTATAGGGCAGATTCAAGACGTTCCTATATGGCTCCGAGTCCACGATCAATGAGTTGTTGATCGTGGCGCCCATATCGTACAGGGAGGATGCTCCGAGAATTCTTGCGAGACGCTTCAGAAAAATTGGTCGCGATGCATTCTGAGGGTCCCGATAAGTACTCTCGTCGCAGAACTCCTGTCCAAAGGCCAGGTAATCCTCTCCGATCTCGGGCGCCTTCCATCTAAGGCTATGGAGGCGCTGCTCGAGAGTGTTCTTGGTTAAGATTGACCAGTAGACAATCACAATGTCTTGACCCTTACAAAAGAGGATGAACTCCCGGAGACCTGGTCTCTCTCTGACTATCGACCTCTGAGTCATACTCTTCCCTTTGACAATGAGTGGCTCATAGAAAAGTAGAGTTCCCTGAACTTCAAGGAAAAGAAACAACTTCGGAGTCGCTACCTGAGCAGGGCCAGCACTGTCGGGAGTCCGTGGTCTGTCTTGTGTTTCTGGCTGGATATTCTCATTCCCAGCTTCAGATAGGGTGTCTGAGGAATTGTCAGACTTGTGATAGTCATCATCTGCATTGCCACACGAAATACATAGAACATGAGATGGTATGAACTTAGTTAGATGACAAAACATTTGTGCACTATATCGGCTGGCAGCCGACAAAACATTTTTGCACTGTATCGGCTGGCAGCCGACATAGTCGAGAGGAAGTCTAGTCTGCCCCCAAAACGGCTCCTACTGACATGTCTACGCATGAGTCTGAGCCAAGCAGTTCTACTTATGAAGGAACTATGTATGATACTCCACAAACATCGTGGAGCATGTCTACTGCCTACGAACCTCCAGTCTGCGTCCTCTTCTGAGATCGGACGGGAGACATCTCTTCATTGGGGAAGTCCTGCGTCCGCGCCGCCGCGCCAGCGTCCTTGTCGTTTGATCTTTTCCGCTTGAAGAAGACCCGAGTTGAGCGGCGCGAGTCCGCCGACTCCGACTCCTTGTCTAGCGGTGCCCCCTTGCTCCTTCCCCGTCTTGGTTCCGGCGGAGAAGTGTCCATGGGTGTCGGCTGGCCGCCGACACGAATGTCGGCCATAGTCGCCGGTCGCCCAAGTGCAGTGACTCCCACCTGAGGCTCCGTCGCCGCGACGACCACCTGAGGCAGAGGTAGCCTGCTTATCTCCTCCGACGGTGGCTCGGCGCGCAGATCCACGACCATTGCGTGCGAGGAGTTTCTGTGTGGGAGCAGCATGGGGTGGTCCAGATGTTGAGTCGGGGGTGGATTGAGCGAAGGCCTCGGAGACGAAGGACGTGGTTGCCGTTCCCTTCGAATGAGTGGTGCTTCCGGGGAGCTCTCTGAGTCTGAGTCAGTATCAACCGTCACAAGTGGTGGTTGCTCTTGAGACTGACCCTGTGGCCGCTGAGTTTGAGCTGCGGCCCCCGGATCCCGGGGCAGAACGAGGGTGGACAACGGCCGCGGTTGCTGAGGAGATTGCGCCCGTGCCGGTTGCCCCTCGTGGTCTGTCACCGCCAGCGTCACCTGAGAAGGTCCCAGGGCATCCGAGGAGAGGAGGTTCATTCCCCTGACACGTTCCTTGGCCTTCTCCAATCCCTCCTCCTCCCGAACGAACTCCATGACAGCCCGTCCATTCCTCTGCAAAGCCATGGAGTGCAAGTCAGCCATCAATTGTATCGGCTGCCAGCCGACAGAAAGTGACTTCCTGAGAACAATGCAAGTATGAGGATGGGATAAGAAAACGTACCAGAGCGATCTCCGTGATGTTACCGCCTCCCCAAATGTTGATGACGGTGGCATCCTTGGCTTTGAGGGTCGGTAGCATGAGTTTCTCGAGGAGCCCATGGCCGACCCCGCACATCCCGCCATTCCAGTCGACCTCCCCCTCGACGTCGAAATTGAACAAGTCGAGCGCCCTGTGGACCCCAGTGAAGCGCTTGAAGACCGGGAAAACACTGAGCCTGTCCTCGGGCTTCGGGAAGGTCAAGGAGAGAGTGACCAGAGGCCTGGACTCAATCTCTGCCTTCAGAAAGCCTCCTCGGGGAGATGGCTGGTAGTACACCGCATGGTAGTACCAGTCGGTCGAGGATGAGTTCGCGGCCGAGGCGACTGAATCCCTGAACCGCGAGTTCCCGATGAGGAGCATTGGCAGGGGGATGTAAGGGTCTCTGTCTTCATCAGCTTCCCCGTCGGAAATTTCAGCTGCCAACGATAGATCGAGCAGCTCGTTCCTGTTCACCCCTAGAGCTTCCCCCATTTCTGTATACCTGAAAACGACGATGAATTTCTTGTCCTCGGGTTCCAGCTTCATCGTCCCCTTCGATTGGCGAACGAAGTCCACCACGTCTGCAATACTGTCCCCAACATGGCATTCGTATTGCAGTTCGCTTGACTTGCCTACCGTGGTAGGCACTGGGACTTTGACGTAGCTTGCCAAAGTCGTGAAGAAGACCCCCGGCGCCTTGCCATCCGTGGACTTGTCCGTGGTTGGATTCATGGGGTTGACTCGGCCCTTCAACTAGTTGCTTGCGTCCGTGAACTTCATCATGTCCTTCTAGACATTCCGGACTACGGCCGCTGAGTACCCCTCCTTTTCAGCCAGCTCCTTCCAAACCTCATCCGTATATGGGATCCAGCCTGCGTCCTTGCAAGGAAGAGGGTACTTCTTCCTGGTCCACATGATCTCGTTCATGACGATCCTGTCGAGCTTCTTGTCCTTGCACCAATCGAAGAGAGTGATCTTCCCTGAGGACTTGGCCTTGGCGGTGTTTTTGATGCTGACGCGAAGTGCCACAATCTCCCGTCCCAACTCGCAGAGATCTGAATCACAAAGCCCCAGCGTTGGCGTGAGATCCGTCTTGGTGATGTGCGTGAGCGGCTTCCGGTTGACGAGGAGATTGGGCACCGTTCCATCATCGCCAATGAGTTCGCCGTTCTCCCACGCATCGAAGACCTCCGTCCACAGCTCCCAGGTGCCCTCCTTGATGAAGATGAGTGGCAACTTGGAGGACACCTTCTCCTCCACGAAGTGCGCCATCACCTTCAGCTTCGCAGCCTGAGTGCAACCACAATGCTTAGAACAGAGCACAAAGGTATCGGCTGGCCGCCGATACATAACGTAATGAGCAAATGCAAATAGAAAGAAAGGATGCGAGGGTAGTACCTCGAATGCTGCTGTCGGCTTGCCTCCTCCACGGTGCGGCTCTGGGCATCCCGCCTTCACCCACGCCGCTCTTCCCATCTCTGCGCAGGATCTAAAGTTCTCCTTTGCCACCTTCTCAGCGATGTTGAGATTGAGGGCATTGGAGACTCTGACGAGTGTGTCCGGGTCTCTGCTGAACACCGGAATCACCTCGAACTCCAGGAGGTCCGTTTTGGCTTCAGAGCCGTCGGGATACTGCTCGGCCAGTTCTCGGCAGGCCGTCACCGTGTGTTGCCCTCCAATGATGTACCAGTGGACATCCGGCGCCTTCCACCACGGCATTGAGACGTCGTTGACAACAGTGAGTTCCTCCTGCCCGGGACACTTGTCCATCACTGCGTCCAGCCCTTTGTCCTTGGGCGTTGGAGCCCGCTTCAATGGAACCCCATGAATTTCCGGCTTCTTCCTGATGGACCCATATCCCTTATACATGGTCTTCACCTGAAATGATAGAAGGGCCAAAACATTAATGACCAGTTACACATGTCGGCTGCCAGCTGATACAAGAAATCAAATGACTTTGATCAACGAACGATGTTAGTGAACATCCAATTACCTGTCCAAGCCGATCCTTCGCAATCTTCCGGTACTTCAGCTCGTCCGGTGCAATGTGCAATTTGCTCGAGTGAATGACCCTCGGAAGACGTTGCTTCTTGTAAGGAAACGCGTGCAGGAGCCCCGTCTCCAGCGCCTGGTAAATGGCGTTCACCTCGTTCTCTTTGGTCTTCGTGGTGAGGTGATTTCCACGGCGGAGTGCTTCGTCCAATGTGAGCTTGAGCGGCTTCGACGGGTCATCCTTGCCCTTTCCTCTCCGCTTTGGTTTGGTCGGGGACGCTGGTTCCTCAAGATCGGCTTCAGCGACCTCAGCCACTGTCGCCGCCACCAGCTTCCTCTCCGCTGGTACCTTCTTCTTCCCCTTCTCCAGCTCCCGAGCGACGAACACATTGTGCTCATCGCGCTCCTGCTTCAGGCACTCCCACCCCTGGATGAGCTCCTCTGCAGACGACGGTGTGTTGCCGCCAAATGTCATGCCCATGGACATGGACTTCTGTCCACAGACCTCCTCCGTGCACTTGTTTACCGGCAACTCCACGGCGAAGTAGTCAGGGACTCCGACCGTGCTTGCTATTGGCATCAAGCATATCATGACATGCACGCACTCGCCAGCAGCCCTGACGGACAACACACTTCCCTTGCCAGGGGTCATGTTCCCCTTCAACTTGAAGGAGCATGCGATGTCCACTTTTTTGTCGGGTGCCTGCCTCCAGCACAGGCCCCATTCCTGGATGGCCTCGATCCCTCGCCATGTTGCTCGTGGTGGAATCCCGTCACCCAAAATCCCAGAGTTCGGGATTTGCTCACCCAGCATTCGGGCCAGGAGAGTCGGTTTCCTACAAAAAAATACATTTCAATTCTCAGTAAGTTGTCACTATGTAACTCCACTTTCTGCATCTAGTGTATCGGCTGGCAGCCGATACAGCCACAGTCCCTTAACCCTAGCATCCCAAGTCATTTACAGATCATCGTAAGACCACTGTCCCAGATTTATATCGGCTGCCAGCTGACATCGCATGAGCTCAGGAGATACCTGAGTGCTCCCATGTCTGTCGGCTGCCAGCCGATACAACAATCCACAGGTGCCCCAGACTCTCAATGGCTGCACTCAAAATAATCGACAAATGATAATGTATTGGCTGGCAGCCGATACATGTAATGAAAAAGTACCTCTCTGTTGCCAAACCGGAGGATGCCATCGCCGAAGGACTGACGCTTGTCGGCTGCTCAGAAGGACTTGTCGGTTGCTGAAGAAAACGCCGGCCGCGCACTCCTTCTTTGTCGGCTGCCCAGATACTCTTGTCGGCTGCTCCTCTGCTCTGCATCTGGGTGTCAGTTGCAAGCTGGAAGGCAAGAGGGAGAGGGAGGGAGAGAGGGAGAGTGAGAGTAGGAGCGCAAATGGCAAATGAGAGAAAATGAAAGTGGCCTGGGGGGTATACCCTCGGCTGCCAGCCGAGGGGCGCAATCATGACAAACCGAGTCCGTTCATCCTAGGATTTCATCCATCGCCACTTTTCATCCAAGGATTTCATCCATCGCCCGGATTCCATCCGCTACCGTGTACTCCACATCCAGCGAGGTACATGCAGGTGACGAACACTCATTGCTCAGCTGCGTACGTTTCCACCCACGATCTCTTGATGCACGGACTTGTCACTCTTGCAATCACCACAACTTCATCCTCTTTCAGATTCAAATTTCAGGCGCCAAGTTCAGTCACAAGCATGCTCACCTAGGATTTGATCTTGGAGGACTTCATTTTCCATTTTCATTTCCCACACACACACACTCAGAGCGTCCAAGAACCGTGAGGAAATTGCAGTGGCTTGTTGTTTAGGAAGGATGCAACGTTAGAGAGGGAATTTAGTAGACCTCAGCCCAGCGCAGAGCTTAGGTATTCAGTAGTCCTCGGGTTCAGGAAGCGCTGAGGGACAGATGTTATTTGGCGTTCAAGCTTACGTAGGAAATGCAGTAGGATTTCAACTGCTGGGAGACAGTTTTGAAGTGTAGGAGGATTTCAATTGCAGTAGGATTTCAATTGCATTTTCGAGTATTAGTTGCCTGTCACAGGTTCTTGATTTCCTATTTGGTTGCGTTTGTGCTTCCATTTCCTGATTCAGCCTGGTCCGAGCATCTGTGGACAGTGCATAGATCATAGGATTTGAAAAATCTAGCTTCGTGCGTGATCCCCAGAGTTCCAGTTGTACGGTTTTGCCCCTGTGCTAGACCGTACGGACAGTGGTATCGGCTGCCAGCCGATACCGATTTCCGTATCTGCTAGGTCGTCAAGCATTTGATACACAAACGTATCGGCTGCCAACCGATAGGGTCATCACGGGTTTTACGGAAGCAGAAATTCCCAGTCTGGGTTCTCACCCCGATTTCGAATCATGAGTGGCTCTGATGAATGGACCTCGGGTGCCAGTCCTATTGAGGCGTTCACAAGAAATGGCGGGTCCGGAAGACTGAAACTGCAGAAGGGAGTTGTTGTGGCTCTCACACTGGAAGGATTATACTACGCTGGACAGGGTTGTCTATCTCGACGTGACGTGGGCTTTTCCCGTCCGGATGTCATGACGCGTCAGTCGTGACGAGTCAGGACGCGTCAGAGGCCGTCCCGAATGCTGACGGCGTCGTCGACGGCTTGGATGAAGTCCGTCGACCGTCAAGGAGGCCGTCCACCGTCGACAGGGCCGTCCACGAGGCCGTCGACCGTTAACAGGGCCGTCGAGGAGGTCGTCGACCGTCGACAAGGCCGTTGACGAGGCCGTCCACCGTCGACCGGACCGTCCAGGATAGAATCGAACCGATCAGGGCTAGCCGGCTGTAAACTTCAGAGCCTTGTAACTTTTGCAAAAAGTCTTCAAATTGGGCAAATGAGATGTTTTTCGGCATCTACAGAAACTGTAGATGCCGAAAAACATCTCATTTGCCCAATTTGAAGACTTTTTGCAAAAGTTACAAGGCTCTGAAGTTTACAGCCGGCTAGCCCTGATCGGTTCGATTCTATCCTGGACGGTCCGGTCGACGGTGGACGGCCTCGTCAACGGCCTTGTCGACGATTTTTCATCCTCTTTCGCGGATTCTGTCGTGAATTTCATCCTGACGGACGCTCGGCTCCCCGTCACGTCATCGGACGGACATCCTGACGGACGGACGTGACGCGACGGAAGCAACCCTGACGCTGGAAGGGCGGTCGTAGAAAGGGTGGTCTGCTGCGATCCATACCTCGTGCGCGTTCATGTCCTAGATGTTCCAAACAACCTCGATATGCCTCTTCCGTTTCCGGAGGGAGACATGGTTTTCCTCAGACATTGCCCGGGAAGCTCAATCGTGTGGGAGGCAGGCAACGTTTATCCGCACGCAGACGTGGAATGGTCTTCTGCTGCTGCTGTCGGCTGGCAGCCGACACAAGTGCTCACTGATGAAAAACCCATACAGCAATTTCTGTCACTCACTGTCAATATGGATGTCTCACTTCTCCAGACTCTGGGCGACACTCTGTTCTATGCTGGTGTAGGGACAATTGTAGAGTGCTCCCCGAAGGGATACTGGGGAGGCTTCCGCATTCCACACAGCTTCTTCCTCGTTGTGAAGCTCCTACACGTCGTCGATGACTTCAAGAATCACACTGCCTATTGCGAGATTCCTGATTTCATCTCACTCAAACGTTGTGTAGGATACAAAATATTCTGGAGTGGATACAAGGTCAGACCAATCCAGACATCTGTCCCCTTGGCCAACGTTGTCGGCTGCCAGCCGATAGGAGCACCTGCGACCAATTTCATGCAGCCTCAGGTCGATGGGAACTGTGAGAGTGGTGGAAGTTCGAACAATGTGTAGATAGAACTCGGTGATCCGGGACCACAGCGGCTACTTCCTACTGCATCAGACGAAGACGAGCGAGATGATAGACTCTATTCGTCAGACGAGGACAGCCGCGGGTCTGCACACGACCAGCGCAATGTTCATGGTTACAGCACCTCTTGCACTGCCGCGTCCGACGCAAGTGTTGCTAACAGCATAGATCATTCGGATGCGTTCAAAGATGGTACTCAGAGGGGTGACAATGCCGATCCGGTTGGAGTGCAAGATGGACTTCCAATCCCAGATAGACCGCTCTGGAGAAATCAATACTGTCAACTTCTCAATGACGACTTCTCGGTACTGGGAAGAGCCATGATACAAGTTTGCCTACCAGATGAGGCTTGCGATGATGGCGTCCTGGGCGACACGGATGTTGGGGTCATGTTCGTATCGGACAGTCACGAACTGCAAATGACAACCATGCGTTGGAAGCTCACACACACAAGATTGGAGGGGGGAAGGCTACTATCAGAAATTGTCACGCTTTGCTCACAGGCTGCTCTGTTGAAGGAGGCAGACGATGACGGAATGCAGGGGGTACCGAGGAATCCATACCGCTCTGTGCGCAGAAGGGTCATTCCCAAGGATCAAGAGAGCCACTCCAGACTACAAATCAAGACCTCGGAGGCAGAGGTACGTAAGGTCAGCTCACAGAAGTGCTGTAAGCTCAGATGCTGCTAGACCTTTCCCTGGGAGGACACCAGGTCTATACGACGAAAGTTCTTCGCTTGCACATTCGAGAGTAGGAGGGAGGTAGCGTATGCGGTGTAGAGTCAACTTCATGCAGGGAGTATTCCAGGAAAAAAATTCATCACTCTTGCTAATAGAGACGTCTGCGAGAACGCATGGTATATCATTCACGGGGTATCCAGGTCGGCCTATCACGTTTACAAGGCTGCGGCCGTCGGAGGATCCGTCAACGGGTCGCATGGAAATGCGGGGGCTCGACGGCCACGGCCACAAACAATACAAGCTCAAGCGACACTCAAAACGATCATCGATGAGAATGCAGACAAGATGCCGAATGAGTTTAGAATGGTTGGAAATAAACGCGTCGACAATCTCAAGGTCCTACCCTCTGCAATGAATTGGGATCACATACGCGAACAAGTCAATTATGTAAGTCCAATATCTGCCTCCTCGTCTACAGTATAAATGTCACTCTGTCGGCTGCCAACCGATACATTCAAGGCTAGACCTAGAATCGAGCAGTCATAGATCTTTCCTTTCTGTAGGCCGGCACTTGCAGTTCTGTCGGCTGCCAGCCGATACAACTCTATCGTCTTACATGGATACTTATCCATGTAGTCATGTTCTTCAGGTCAATGGAATATGCAATATGGAGCCGGTATCCCAGTCTACTATCAGCCGACTTCGAAATGCTCATTTCAAAAACGTAGAGGTCAAGGCAGTAGGGAGCAATTTCTCAAAATGCACAGAGTGTGACTTCCTCGTAGAGTTCATTGCAAAGTATCCCAGAGGTTGTGATGAGTGGCAGGCACTCGTCGACGACAGAGAGAGACATCTCAATTACCAGCGCGCTTGTAGAAATGTATACAGCGGATGGACCGCGCAGTCGGTGCAGAATCCATCAGAGTTCCTCTGCATTATTCATGACAAAATGGACACCACAAAGACTGCCATTCCCAGGATGCAGCGCATCACAAAGGCCACCGCAGGACTAGGACAAATTCCAATCTCATGTACTGGAATGCTGACACATGGACATGGAGATGGCGCATACGCGCATTACTCAACATCGCTCTGGCCGGGGGATTCAAATTTCACTATTTCATCCATCTGCAGGGTACTCAGGGCCCTAGAACTACCTCCTGTAAGGGAATCAAAGATACTCTTCTCCACTCCACCGCTAAACAGCTTCTTCGAGGCTCTACTGCATGGAAAATCCAGATGCAGCTCGTCAATCCCGCAGTCATCGGACAAGGTCACGGACGCACCAACGCTAGGGCGACCTCAGGTACCACTGCCCAAAAAACTCTTCTTGCAACTCGACAATTCGGCCAAGGACAACAAGAACAGATTCCTCATGGCTTTCTGCTCACTACTCACTGCCAGGCGCATATTCAAGGAAGTCTCAGTCGGATTCCTCATTGTCGGACATACGCACGAGGACATTGACGCGCACTTCAGTTACCTCTCCAAACTCATCAAGAGGAAGAACACTTACGTTCTCGCGGATCTCATGAAGGCGTTCATGGACTCACAGAAAACGGTAGCCTTCATTCCGGAGTTCGTGCAAGAGGTGGCGGACTTCAAATCATACTTCACAGGATTCCATCATGAGGGGGTCAACAAAATCATAGGGCTAGGAGATAAACACCTATTCAAGTTCTACGTCGTAGAGGATGGGGTCGATCGGGGATGGCCGGTCATGAGGTACAAGGTCAGGGCCACGGATTCTTCATGGCTCCCTCCTGGACCACCCGTCAAAATGTGGACAGCGGATGAAAATGGGAAACCCAACATTCCTCAGGGGGAACCTCGACCTGTGCCTTTCAAGGCACTCTGGGGGAATGTAGACATTAATCCAAGAAAGAGAAACGCGGAAAAGGAAGTCGCAAGGGCTACAGAGTGCAATGAGAAACAGACATTCATTAAAAACGGAATCGCCAAATTCATTGAATTCTGGAAATCGGGAATGGCCAGAGACAGACGATACGCACAGGAAATGACAGGTTGTGTGGCTTATTGGGAAAGAATTCAAGCAGAGATCAATTCACCGCTGCCACAAACTCCTGCAGTGCTTCAAGAAGGATTATGGCCGCTCTCGGACTGGACAAGGGATCACGCATCCACATCGTTAGACAAGGGGGCGCTCGAAAATTATTTAACGGACACCACTCCGGAGGACGAAGGGGACCCCACTCCATACTGCAGACCTGCCAAGGACAGGCCAAGATTGAGATTCAATCCATTCAGGGATGTCCTCCTCGGAGACTTTGTGCTCTGTCGACCATGTCACAACAACCACCTGCCTGTCTGGCTGGGACGGGTACTCGAATGTGTAGACATGACTCCGGGGCCAACCTATGGAAACTTTAAAATCGAGTGGTGGACTCCCATGAAAGCAAAAAGGGAGTCCAAAGCGCTTATCGCAAGGGAGTGCTGGACTCGAAGATGGCACAAGGAACTCTGTCTTCCGCAGATGGTACATGTCAACATTGTCTTGTACTCGCACAGAATGCCCTCGCATACAAAGAAAGGACCTCCCACGTCTCATGTCATTCCGGAGGCATCCGTTGTTGCTGCTATTGCGAATCTAGAGGCCGCGGGTGCAACTCTCGACAGAGATGCAGACGATGCCGGAGACGATTAAGGATACATCGACTCGGACTTATCGGCTGCCAGCCGATACACCATTTGTGCTCTCCAGTTATGTCAACAACACATTGCAACACGGATTCGTCTTCTCCGTGCAGGTGTCGGCTGCCAGCGGATACGACGGGCTTGGCTACATCACGGTCGCGTGGTTCGTCAGCAGAATGTTCACTTTAAGATCATTACGTGCAGGTCCCCAATGTTTACTCATTTTAGGATGTGCATTCTTATCTTCTTCGGTGGGGCTTTATGTTATTTTACGGAAAGCCTTTATATTTCATAGGATGGCACTACATGTCTTATGACTAGGCAATTCACATTTTACGTATTTGTCGGCTGGCTGCCGACAGGGCTAGGCGGAGGACGTTACTCTCTCAGGCGATACTTTGTCCTCTTCGGTTGTTAGATCCTTGCATTTAGCACTTGCTGCGAGTTTATGTACTTTCTTTACATATTTATTTGAATCTCCTATGGGGACCATTTTGCAACTGTTTTATCTTCAGTGCACAAATGGTGCAGGAAATTCTCTACATGTCATGCTCGTTGTCCTGTTTTACTCTTCTGGCGCACTGTACTTTGCTCTCTTATCGGCTGCCAGCCTATACATGTCATTGGCCACGGGATGGGTGCACGGTTATAGGCACCGCTTCTGATACTCCACTAAAAAAGCTCCAACAGTCAACAATCCTCTCCTTTCTTATGCAACTGCTCGTTCTCAACAAGGTGTGGGTGGGCTGCCGACACTTTTCCATCATTTCAAGCGTCTTTTCCACGTTCTCAGGTAGCTTGCGACTATGAATTTGTCCATAATTCATGCAATTGTCCATAATTAGTTAAATATAGGTTTTCTTCAAGAAACTCTAGGAATAAAAAAATTCACGGTCTATGGAGGCAATACTTTTTGGCAAAATGTCCTTGACAACACTAAAAGAGAAGCACACAAAACTACCAATGTCCCCAACAATGAATGTTTTTAGATTCAAGGTAGCCATTCTAGAACATAAATCTAGGTAAACTATAGATAGCTTTATCTTTGTTGACCAAAATGATAAATCTATTTAATTATAGTCTATCTAGATTTACATCCTAGAATGACTCTACAATCTCTAGAAATAAATGGATGATTGCAAGAAACACTCTTGTACTATTTTGCATCACACATTGCATGTTGATCTATTATTTGGGCCATAACTTTTCTGTTTTGGCTCCAATTGACTCAAGATTTGTAAAAAAGGTAGTAAAACTATCATAAATCATCCCTAATTTTTTCATCATTTTCAAAAATAGTTTACTATCTAAAAATAGAATATTACATTTACAAACTTGGAGGGTTTTCATTCTATTTAGTACCCCAAAAAACAAATTTTGAGCTAAAATCTAGATGAAATGGTCTTCTAGTAGACTTGGACCTTTGAAGAGAAGGAATTTTTTTTAAAGTTATTTTTATGTGGTGTGGAAGTCTACAAAGTGAGCTTCTTTCAACTTGCATTTTGAAACATATAAAATATTATTTTAGTGATTTTTTTATAAATGACCATTTCTATAAAGTTGTTACAAATGACCAATTTTGATTTTGTGAATTTACTTAATTTTTTAATTTTTCCCTAATTTAAACATCAAAATATGTATTTTCTTGAGATTTGGCACTTTTTTAGTTTTCCTACTTAGGGAATGTTTCTATCCAATTCCTTCCTTGGGTACCTTTGTCTTAAAGGTGTATACATTAATCTTATTTTTTCTAAAATTCAAAATTGATTTTCTAATTTTTAAAGTACTCCCCAAAAAATCATGAAAATGCAACAAATAGTATGGGTGTTCATTGCAATCACCCAAATGCAATTGAGAAAATTCGGTGTTTCTTTTTTTTTGCACAAATTTAGGCCAATTGGCTACAACCAAAAAATGCTCACTATTTTTTGTAAACGAGATTTTAAATTGTTTGTTTCAATAGTAGCTAGCTAGATTATTGGTTTGTTTTGAGACCACTAGCCAAATTTGACCTAAGGTAGGTACACCCAAAAGCGCCCTGTTCCTAAAAGCGCCATCTACAGTGCACATACATTTCCGAAATCAGTCATGTTCACAGATTGTAGATGGGGCTTCAGAAACAGACTTTGATTGTTAATAACTTTTGCATACGGTATCCAAATCCTACGTTCTTTGGTGCGTTGGAACATGCTTTCACTTGCCAACAAGACTACATAAAAATTTGAACTAATTAATAGCTGGAACTAGGCTCAGTATGAATAAGTGGCGCTTTTGGGAGTACCTACCTTAAGTATCACCTAGTTTCAAATAGGTATCTCCAAGTATCAGCAAAGTATCACATGACTATTGAAGAACCAATTGGCATGGCTCCTTCTCCAAAATGCAAAATAAGAAAAACCACTGGGGACACTTAACAGTACTGCTGGGCAGCTGGGCAGCTGGGGTGGGGTGCTTTTCCCTCGAGGTCTCCATCCCACGGACTTTATGTGTTCCGGACATGCCTCGGGCTTCAACTCATGTTTCCACAGTATAAAAGCGGCCCCCCGGCACACTCAAGGCAGTTCACAGCAGCAACAGCGTTCCTCGATCTAGCTCCCCATCTCCGTCGAATTCTCAGTCAGTGTCCCTCTCTCTCTCGATCTGCTATTCTCTCCCGGCCAGCCATTCATGGCGTTTGCAAGACCGGCAGGGCTTCATCCTGCCACAACCGCACTCGGACTCCTCTTTCTGCTGCTGGCATGCTCGACTCTGCAGCAGCTCCACGCCTCCCCTGCAACTTGGCAACTCAAGGGGAGTCAGATCTCTGAAGACGACATCTTCCAGACCTTCCTCCAATGGATCATCGACTACCGGCGTGTCTACAGCTCCTTCCTGGAGCAGCAGCGCCGCTTCAACATCTTCCGGGACAATCTGCTCTACATCGTGGGCGTCAACGCGCAGGCGGAGCTGACGTACGAGCTGGGGCTGAACAACTTCACGGACGTGACGCTCGACGAGTTTCAGGTGCACTACCTGGGCCTCAATCCCGAACCGGAGCCCACGCGATCCGCCCCGGCCGCTGCGACCAAGTTTGTGTACGCGGATGTGGAGCCGAAGGAGTCGGTGGATTGGAGAGATGAGGGGGCTGTCACGGAGGTCAAGAATCAAGGCTCATGTTGTGAGTGATGATCGAGTTTGGATTGGGAGGTTTGGATTCGTGTTGTTGGGAATCTACATTGAAGTTTTGAGCTAGCTAGGATCGGAGGAGTTGAATGTCGGGGTCAGTGTTATCTTGATGGACGTGTAGTTGTTCGATTCATTTCGGGCTATCGGTGTGAATCTGTGCCTTGAAGTTGCGTTGAGGGGCTGACTGATTTGGAGACCTGCGTGTGTTTCTTGTGCTTGGGCCAAGATCGAGAGATGGCATGGGGAGGTACTTGGTTACGTTGAATATTTGATTTGGCATGGTGTTCTGGAGAGTTCGTGAGGCTCGGTTTTTGTGTGGGCGAGTGTTGGAGTGAGTGTCAAACATCTAGCTGTTGCGCCACTCTCCCGTTCACTTAGCTTACTGCATGTGTGTTTGGGGAAGAAGGTGGCCAGGCAGTGGATCTACCTGCCTGGAAGTTAAGGACTGTGATCAAGTGAGAGCTAGCTAGCTACTAACATCAGTTTGTTAAATTGGTACGTATTTTTCCTGGAATACTTTGAGACATCGATCTCGAGACGCGCGGAGGCAACTTGAAACCGAAATCAGTACAGTAGAACCTCGCTAACCCAACCGATCTGGTACTAGTCGGACAGAGGTTTGTTGGCTTACAAAGGCTTGTTGGCTTCGTGAGGCGGACTTCGAGATCGAGGTTAGACTCCACCTGTCGTCCTAGTTAATTAGACCAACTTGATGGTTGACCAACTTGTCCATTGTCTTGTTGACAGCAAGCTGTTGGTCATTTGCGGCCAGTGGTGCCATCGAAGGAGTGCACAAAATCAAAAGAGGCGAACTCCTCTCTCTGTCGCAGCAGCAGCTGCTGGACTGTTGTACCGGTGGTTCATATCCCTTATGTCGGGGATGCGCTGGTGGGTGGCCGGCTCAAGCATATACATACGTGAAGGCCAATGGTCTTCGCACCGCAGGGGACTATCCATACAAGCAGTCCACTTCATTCCAATGCGTAATGCTCCAAACTTTTCATTAATTATTCTCTTCATTTGAATGCATGCATTGCACATGAGGTAATTAGGCCAGGCTAATTAGTGTAGGGAATGTAACTTCAAGCTCCCCCTACCACAACTTACCATGCATGCACTCATCAACAGCAGCCACAATAAATGAATTATGCCTCGCAATGCATTGGTGGCACCAAAATGGTACAAATTCTGATATCCTAATCTCTAAAATCTTCCATGCATCTTTGATTTGTGGGGAATAACACCACCACACCACAAGAAAGCAAGAACTTGCGGCAGTTGAAGATCATCTAATGCCCATGAGAATTCGAACCCTCTAGTAACAGCTTTTGCTTACAATTAGCGGCTTTTGTTTGTACAATATGCATAGCATTCAGTAGCATCTGCCTTCTCTCAACAGTGGAGGGTGTGGAATATTCAACACCCCAACAACGCTTCACCAGTATTTCTTGATTGAAGTAACTGAACAGGTGGAAGATGGAGAGGCTGTTAGGGTAGAACATGTCTCTTCTATAGAGGAGAGACAGTGTCATAACATGATACAAAATGTTATGTGTCTGTAATTTGCTTGTGGTATCCAAGGACTGCATTCTTGGGTATGTTGAATCCTCTTTAATTTGCCCACAAGAAACACCATCAAATTAATGTTGTTCAAGTGATGATTGTGGTTATCAGAAGAGAGCAAATGCTACACTGGTTCATATTGATGATTTTGTCAAGATACCATTTGACAACCAAGCTGGAGATAAAATTCTTAAAGCGGTCTCAGAGCAGCCAGTCACCGTTGGTATTGATGCTCAAAATAGAGACATGCAGCATTATAAAGGAGTAAGTCCAATACACGAATTTCATTTTTTTTATCATATTTATTTTTTAGAAGAATGATTGGTTTAGAGTAATCTCTTTTTCTTTGGAATTGGATTGGAATGTTTTTGTACACTCAACCACTGCCAGTGACATGCTGTGACCCTTACATTTCTTTGATTCCTTTGATCATATTGGTAAGTTGACATATTTGCTCCACACTATTTTTTAAAATGAATGATCCTGAAGATGATTACTTGTTGAACTACAGGGCATTTTCAATGGGTATTGTCCCAACCCTTGTAATCATGCAGTTTTGATTGTTGGTTATGGAACGAGCAAGGATGGCAAGAAGTTCTGGATTATCAAAAATTCTTGGGGACCTAATTGGGGTGAAAAGGGCTATTTCCGTTTACCACGAGAAGGTGGAGGGCGATATGGGAAGTGCCAAATCAATATATTTGCTAGTTTTCCCATCATAAAGGACTCAAACGTAACTCAATCTTCCATTTAAGAGAAGTTGCATGGGATGAACTTCATGAGAAACAATGTTCTCCCATCATTGCATGTCATTGGTGGTCTACATACTACAAGTGTTTTGTTTGTTTAGCTTATAGTCCATCATTCCTAATTCTTGGCACTTGCTATACAACAATCTTTATAGTTGTTGAGCTTTATAGCCAGAGTAAGGGAGTAATATTGTTTGTAGCTAAGTTCTTGTATTGAGCTTTTATTACAGCTAGAGTGAAGGAGTTAATATCCTTTTAGCTTATGTTTATATTGTTTCTAGCTTGATATATGTATTGAGCTTCATAGCTAGAGTAAAGATAGTGACATCCTTGGCATAGCCAATGTGAAGGGAGTAGTCTTTACTTCTCATATTTGTTATTTCAATAACTTGTTGACGTTCACTTAAATAAATTGTGGTTTGTTGTTGTATATGAGGATGTCAACCATAGAAAATCTGTAAACTTCATGTACAAAGCCTATGAGTTGTTTGTGGCTCATTGTACCATGTTGTCACACTTGGTATTGTACTTTTTGAAGAAGAATACACCGATCACAACTTTGAAGATTACAATTGAACAATGCTCTCTTATATTTGGTATGGTAGTTGTTTATGACAATCTATAGCAAATCATTTGTTGTCTACAGACCAATACCAATGTTGTTGTGAATTTCTTGAACTACACTGAACCAACAAAATTGAGGAAAAATCTAAAATGTTTTCATTCAAACAATCATACCATGAGCATCAATGGACACAATCAAAAAGTGGGTCGTTGCAAAAGACACATACCGGTTTTGGCTCAAAATGGCTCAAAACCAATGAGTCCTATGAGTCCTATGACCCTTTGAAATAAAAAAGTTTTAAATTGAAAAAAAATATGGATAATTTGAAGAACAATGAGAATATTATGTCTCTAGAAATTCAGACCTAAGAAATTTTTTCTCTAAATGTTATAGACAATGGAAAATACAATGAAAATAGCTCTTTTTTCACTAATTTGGTAAAAATAGTAAAAAAATTCAAAAAATGAAAATGAAAAATCCTTTTTTTCTTCAAGTAAAGGTCTTTCTTTTCAAACAAATTTCATCTTTGGAAAAAATTAATTCTATTCTCTACACTTGCGCAAAGTCAGCCACTTTGACGACATGTGGAGGTTGAACAGTATAGTATTTTCAAAAAAACTCTTCGTGGTCTTGTGTAACTTTAGGTGAGGTCCTTGCATGCCAATTTTCAGCTCAAAAATTGCATTTTTGGGTCAAAAATAGGACTAAAACCCCCCAAAATGGCCAAGGTAGACAACCAATCGGGGGCAGTTTAAAAATAGTAAAATAGTTTTTTTTAAATTGAAAAAATTACACAACATATTAAACTTTTGTGTTCACCTTCATTACAAATTTCAAATTGATAGGGCAAACTATGAAAAAGTTATGAGCAAAAAACTACCTCTTGGAGGTCAAAGGGACAAAAAATAGGACAAGTGTTTCTTGCAATCACCCAAGTAAATATACAAAATTTGTAGTATATAACATACTCCACATTAACATGGAAGTTTGAAGAAAAACAGTTGTGATTTGAAAGAAAAATAATTTCAAAGTTAGCCATGTCAAAAGCTTGGTTATAAATTGGAAATACTCAATCTTTTGTCAATTTTTTCTTAGAACTCAAAAAAAAATTGTGCCTTGGCATGTTGGTATACATCATTTCAAATTGTTGTAGACAAAAATTCAAGGAAATTTACATTTTATAGTATTTAAAATATCAACAATTTGACAAACTTACAATTCTCACAATATTTGAGTTTTCTTTTGGATTGTATATAGAGTATAGGTTGCAATATGGACCATTGTTTCATCTTTATGCCCTTGCATTTGAAGTATTTGTTAAATGGGATGATGCATTCAATTTATATCTTATTGCCATATAATTCTATATAATTTTTTTAGAGGTTGCTGGGTACTCGAATTTGGTTTTAAAAATAAATTAATGTACAAATGTTACAACTTTTTGAAATGGAACACATTGCATGTTAAACTAATCCACACTACAATCCGAATACATTATTAACACACTTGAATGCACTGTCACTTCTTCTCCAATCCATTTATGATCAATGACAATTTCCATTAAGAACTACATTATGTCCATTTTATCTTCAATTGTAGGGTCCATTTCAAGATAGTGGTCACTTTTAGAGCAAAATACTATAACTAAAATTATGCATTCCATACATTATAGAAAATGAAATTATCAAGAAAGCCAAACCTCTTTATTATCATTTTGTTGAATATATTGGAATCACTACGGACCTTGATTTATTCTCACGGAGCACTACTTCTTCCTCTGTTGCCACCTGCCAATCCACCTGCGAATCCACTTGCTGGTTACACGACTCCTGTATTGAAATAGCTTAGAAAATGGATTTTGTAAAACATTCAGTTACATCAAATTAAAAGACCAAAAAATTTAGGTGAAGATCAAATTTAAAGAAAATTAAATGTAGAAAATGTGTAGTTGCATATGTACTAGAAAAAAATCACAGTATATATGAAGAATTGAAACATATATACATGTTTTTTAATCCTTGAAGCCCTGAGCTGCATTTTTTGGCAACATATTTTTTTGGGGTAGTTCACTACAAATGGAGTATTTTTTTTTTCCTTTGAATTTTTACACAGGATGTGCCCAAGGAGTAGCTTTAAGGTCCAACAATTTTCATAACTTTTGACTTTGTGATTAAAAAGTTATGGCATGATATGTTGTTTTCTTTACTTGGTGGGCAGCCCGGGCAGCTGAAAAAACTTCTTTAAGAAGTTTGAAAACCATACCTACCCGCAAACTAAAATTCCTCATAACTTTTGACTTCTTAATCCAAATGGAATGATTCAAAGCTTCCCATTTCTGTATAAACCCAAAGAATCAATTTGAAATTTCACTTTTCAAAAAAAAGTTTTTTTAGAGAAGTTTTTTCAGCTGCCCAGGCTGCCCACTGAGTAAAGAAAACAACATATCATGCTATAACTTTTTAACCACCAAGTCAAAAGTTATGAAAATTGTTGGGCCTTAAAGCTACCCCTTAGGGGTGATTGCAAGAAACACCTGTCCTATTTTGTGTCACACGTCGCATTCTGATTTGTTTTTTGCCCATAACTTTTGTATTTTATCTCCGATTGAATCAAGATTTGGAGGGAAGGTGCTCATAACTATCATAAACCTTCCATAATTTTTTCATAATTTTCAAAAATATTTTGCTATCCATAAATAGATCCTGATTGGATGTCACACTTAGCAATTTAGGGGTTTTCTATACCTGAGCTATACCTTTTTTTAATGATTTTAACATGAAATTTGGATGAGATGGTCTTCTAATAGACTTCTAGCTTTCTAGGAAAGGATTTAAAAAAAAAGTTAATTTTGTGAGGTGTGGAGGTCTACAAAGTGAGCTCCCTTCTGCTTGTATTTTGAAACATATAAAATAGTATTTTGGTAGGTTTTTTGGTGAATGACCATCTCTATAAAGTTTTCGCAAATGGCCACTTTTTATTTTTTGAAAATATCTATTTTTACTATTTTTCCCTAATTAAAATATGAAGGTATGTATTTTTTGGAGGTTTGGCACTTTTCAAGTTCTCCTACTTAGAGAATTTTTTTATCCATTTCCTTTGGTCAAAACCTTCATCTTAGAGGTATATACACAATTTATATTTTTCAAATATTTTTGAAATTAATTTTCTAATTTTAAAGTACTCCCAAAAAAATCAGCCAAACGCAATTAATAGGACAGGTGTTTCTTGCAATCACCCTTAGGCACATCTTGTGTAAAAATTTCAAAGAAAAAAAACAAAAACTCCATTTGTAGTAAGCTGCCCAAAAAACTTATGTTGCCAAAAAACATAGCTTAGGGCTTTAGGGGTTAAATTCATACAAAAAGTTCCTCCAATAAATTTTTTATTAAAAGCCTCCAAAGTTGGATAGCTTGTCCTATGATGCATGTATTTAAAATTCTCATATAATTAGGTTTTTAATGCTATATTGTCCTCAAAAGATATTCATTTCATGTATGCAATTACATATTTGGATTCCTTATTAAAAGGTCTACAAGAATTTCACACATTATAGAAAATTACATCCCTTGTGATTAGACAAAAATGTATCATAAGTGAATATAAATAGGGCCATATAATATAGAAGTTGCATACTAGGGTCCCCGGGGAGGACACTTCTTGTATATTTGGAGGACCCACGTGCGGCGGTGGGGTATTTTTAGGGGGGCTATCAATTACTTGTAATCATTACTTGGCAACATTAAAAGGGCCCCTATTTTACCATAAAGCAGAAAAATCAGCCATATTATCATCCCTATTTTATTTTTAAAACATTTTGCCTTTTTAATGTCCCCTATTTTATATGTAAATTTCTTATAAATTTTATCTAAGATTATTTAAATGTACCCTATATTCCGCCGCATGTAGGTTATTAAAAAACGGGAAGTGTCCTCCCCTAGCCGGGGTCTCTATTCTTAAACCCTCTTTGCGATCCTCCTAGGGATCCATCTCTACTTCTTCCACCACTATCATCTACTATAGGAAGCAACTCATTCTTGAATCCTAATCCCATTCTAGCAATGTATGTTATCATGCAGTTGCTAACAAAGTTGTAGCTCATTACAATTGGCTACTAATCTCTTGATATTGCAACCAACAATTAGTCAATTTTGCAACCAACCTCTAGTTGGAAATAAAAAGACTTGTATGACTAAAGTGAGATGAATTGAATCTTTAGCTAAAATATTTATAGTAATTTATTTTTGAGGTATAAAATTCTAAAAAAAATATGGAATCCTTGTCAAATCTATTTTTGTATATGAGGAAATTTTCCCCTCAATATACTTGCACTCAAAGTATACTAAATTGCTTAAGTGGTTGGAAATGGGTTGCCTCCCTATTACCTTTAAACCTTCTTCTATTAAGGTAGACCAACCTATTACCACCTTGATTTGCAATCAAATCATCTTGGGCCCAATTCCAAGAGGGACACATATTTTTCAGAGATGTACGCATGTTTCACAAATCAAACCCTAGTGGAATTATAATTTTTTGATCAAAATTGTAATTTCTGTGAATTTTTGAAGTGTTCAGCCCTAAATTACAAAAGCACTCATGACTAGGGTCATGAACACCTTAATAACAACCCATAACCACCTTCTTATGTCCCTACAAGCATCTTGGTATTCATCAATCAGCTATTGTTACATTACCCTAAATGACATTTATGCATTGATTTTGTCAAATTTCTAGATAGAATTGGTTCATTTCTGGATAGATTTGGATGATGGAATGGGTGGATATGGGGCCAAGTATAGGATGATGGAAATAGGTTACAGAGAGAATTAGGCTCGTCTACCTTATCTCTAAGAGAATCACCTCTTCCACCTCTAGTGCTTTGTCTTCCATTCTTCACTTCTTTGGAGTTCTTAAGATACTTAATTTGCTTATGACAAGCAAAATGTCATCCAACCCATCACAAACGAATTTATACTAATATTAAACATTTCAAATCTAAAATATGCACTACTGAAATATTTTTGCATATAATGGACTGGTTGGCATTTTGCTCATCAATGATACAGTTACCTTCCGTCTATTGAACTTGGTCTCCTTTTTGGCCACACAAAGAGTGAACCTAAAAGTATGAAGAGCGGCTAGCTGGTGAGTAGCCTGCTGCATCAAAGAAACTACGAACTTGAACAAGAGACTTGTGCCTAACTTATGGTCCGTGCACACTTGTAGTTAGTAAAAATTTAGGTGCATTTACAAGGGGCATGGTTAGATAGAATGTCCCTACTGAGCCTCTTTCGGGGGCAGGGATGGGATGCGGGCAGATCAAGGAGTGCTCTGCAGCCCTCTAAGGATCCATCAATCTACTTTCAATTTTGGTTTAAATTTGATTTTTTCAACAAAGAATATGAGAATGCTATAGAACCCAAGGTTTCAATAAGAAAACTAAGGCAGTGATGCAAGTCTTGTGCCACATCTTCATTTGAGCCTCATAGCCAATCTTGTGTATAGGTGGGTGAGGAGAGAAACTCTTTATACTAGTGGAGTAGTGGTGGGTAAAACAAACCATGTGGGATATGATTTAGGAGAAAAAAGAGCTCCTCCATTCATGGTTGTGGAAATGCAGGAATTGTGATAAAAGTCAAATTTTAGACCTCATTTAAATATAGTAGACTATACTTTTTCAAAAGACCTCAAACTAATAAAAGTTGGGGAATCAAGTACGCTTTTACTTTCAAAAGTCCGTTTGAGATTTCAATACTCCACCTAAAAGTTATGGACAAATTTTAGAGGAGGTGTTCAAAAATTTCCCCAAAAAATGTCCTTTCCACACTCACCTCTAGAATTTGTCGAGAACTCTTACATGAGGCTTCAAAATCTCAAGTGGATTTTTAGAGATAAATGTTAGCTTGATTTTCCTACTTCTAGTTCAATTTTTTTTTAAAGAAACTATTATATGATGCCCAAATGAAGTCTAAAATTCAACTTCAAGCACAATTCTTGTGTTTCTAGTTACATCTCAAATTCTTAAGAACTTTAAATCAATATTTCACCATTACTAAAACAACATGACAAATACAAAGTAGATACTTAAGGTTATTTCAGCAATGTCACAAGTTATGTTGAATCATTATTGTCAATCAAAGGTGTTGTGTCAATAATTTGAATATGGGATGTAGGAATATTGAATTCACTATTATTCAAAGGTATTGTTTCTACATTTTTTGTATGGTGTTGTAGAATATTGAATCAACTATTACTTAAAGGTATTGTTTTACATTTTCAATATAGTGGTGTAGAATAAAAAATTTCTCGATCTGCTTTTCATTGTTAGGCTAACAATTCAAAAATTCAAAAAATATATATTGGTCTTGAAATGCAAAAAAAAGTCCAAATTTTAAAAAATCAATGACATGGCACTTTCTCGACTACGTTGGATCTGAGTTCTTGTAGTAATTTTTGTGTTCCCATAATCTAGGAACTATAGTCTTCTAGAGCCCTCAAATTTCCTCTAATGTTCCAACTATTTGATACCAATAACTTAGATTGGCTCATTAACAAATCAATGAAGATTTTCATATGGATATGGGGTGGTAGGTGGTAAAATAAAACAAAATAGGATTTGTAATGAAAATTAGAAGGAGCTCAATTGCTCAAAATTAAGTCAAGAACAAGAATCATGTTAAACTTAGAATTTTAGACCTCATTTAGGCATAGTAAAATGCCTTTTTTCAAAAAAAATTGAACTAAAAAAATTTGGGAAATGAAGTTGTTTCATCTCCAAAAATACATTTGGAATTTGAAGTCTCCCTTCAAAAGTCATAGACAAATTTTAGAGAGGGTGCTTGAAAAAGGGACAATGCAATTCTTGTTCTTGACTAATCAATGAGCAATTGAGCCCCTTCTAATTTTTTTACAAATCTCACATGTTTGTTTTACCTCCTATCATCCCATGTCTATATAAAGAGTTGTCTTCTCAAGTGCAAATAGAAACTATGGAGAGTTTTCATGTCAAAGTGATGTCAACATTTTTTAGCATCATAAATTTTGAAGAGTTACATGCTAATTGTTGAGAATTTTATTTCAAATAATGTACTTTGCTGGGTGAATGCACGAAACACCTGTACTATTTGTTGCGTTTTTGGGGGTTGACCGCTTTAAGATGGCTCTAACTTTTGAATAAAAAACTAAGTGCCCAAAATAAAAAAAACATTTACTAGATATCTTGACTCACATTATTATTCTTATTTTTTACAAATTTAAAAAAATCATTTGATATTTAAAATTCAATTTTATTAATATGTCACACTTTGACATTGTGGGGTTTTTAGTACTATTTAGAACCCAAAAAAACGAATTTTGAGCTGAATATTTGAGTGGATATTCTATTAGTAGACTTATAGCTTATCTCCAAAGGAATTTTAAAAATAGTCATTTTTTTGATGTGTAGAAGTCCACAAAGAGACCTTCTTTCTACTTGCTTTTTGAAACATATAAAACATTTTTTTTGGGGTTTTTCTTGGTCAAGCCTTATCACCAAAAAGTCTTCTCAAATGGCCAATTTTTAGATTTCATTAAATTTGTTTTTTCTATTTTTTACAAATTAAAATGTTGAAGTTGTATTTTTCTTCACTAGAATTTTGGACATAGAACACATAGAATTCCGGTGAAGAAAATACATACTTCAATGTTTTAATTAATAAAAAATAAAAAACATTTTTTAAAATAAAAATAAAAATTGACCATTTGAGAAGACTTTTTGGTGATAAGGCTTGACCAAGAAAATCACCAAAAAAATGTTTTACACGTTTCAAAAAGCAAGCAGAAAAAAGGTCTCTTTGTAGACTTCTACACCACATGAAAATGACTATTTTTCAAATTCCTTTTGAGAGAAGCTATAATTCTACTAAGAAAACGTCCTCTCAAAATTTCAGCTCAAAATTCATTTTTTGGGGTTCTAAATAGTACTAAAAACCCCTAAATTGGAATATGTGACAAAAAATCGGGGGCTATTTAAAAATAGTAAAATATTTTTTTTAAATCCTCAAAAATTTTGAATGATGTATAATAGTTATGAGTACCCATTTTTTAAAATTTGAATCATTTGGAGCTAAAAAACAAAAGTTATGGCTAAAAAACTAGTCACCACAAAACATGATGCAACACAACAGTACAAGTGTTTCATGCAATCACCCTCCTATTGAATGCAATGTACAAGTGCAACACAAACACCTAGCTTAATACACTTCATTTCTCTAACAAATATTGATGTGTGACAAGTATCAATTCATCAATAATTTCTTTTAGTTATTGATGATGGGTGTGGAATATACCACTTTATTTCATCTTATGGATGAAAGGGTATGGTATATTCTACACCATTCTATTCACTAGAGGATAGTTCCACTCACTACTAGTAAATATTATGTTTGCATTTTGGAGAAGAAGCCAATTGTTTCTTCAATACTTCGGTGATGTTTAGGTAAGGTTTGGATCTTTTGGTCTCAAAATGCATTAGTAATTTATCTATTTTTTAAATAAACAAATGAAAATCTCCTATACAAAAAATAGCTAGCATTTTTTGGATATAAATGCTTGGCCAAAATTTGTGTATAAAAAAAGAAACTTTGAGTGTCTCCAATTGTAGCTATTTCTAAAGATTGTACAGTCTTCCTAAATTCCTAAAATGTAAGTCTAGGTAGACCATAAATAGTTGTATAATTTGGTCAATTGCTAGCAAGTTGTTTAAGTTAGTTTATCTAGACTTATATTCTTGAAAGACTACCATGTGTCTAGAGATATTCACACTTGAGGACATTGCTAGTTTTAAGTGCTTCTCCCTCAATGTTGTCAAAGGTGTTTTTCTAGAAATTATTAGATGAATAGGTGCATTTTTTATCTTAGAGTTTTCTCAAGAAGCCATTTGTTTAGGCACTTTTTTCTCCCCAACATTGTAAAAGAATTGATCTTCTAGGAATGTGACCTTAACTACAAAGGTAATTTTCGTCAAAAATATTTGATTTTTGAATATTTAGGTGTATCCTTTGATTCGAGAAAAAGTCTTTGAAATTTATTTGTCAAATATATTCAGGTGCCTCCAAAATTGATGTTATCACTATAATGATTCTCCCCTATTGTAAAAGTAGTGTGCCAATAAGTATAAGATTCAAAGATGAATATTTGCATTTTTTTCTTTTTGGAGTTTCCTTAAAAGTCATTCTTGGGAATCATTTTTTCCTTGACATCCTTCATAGGGTTAATCTTAAAAAGACATAATTCTATCCTCTACTTAATGTGTTCAAAAGGATTAGACTCTAAGATGAATAGGTGCCCTTATTAAAAGAGATTTGAGGGCATTAGAAGACCACAAGTTATCTTAAGTTCCTAAATTGTGGGTTGATAATGTAAAAGATACAACTCTATCACCAAAGCAATCTACCAAAAATGATAAGATTCCATTCAAGATTAATAGGTACATTGCTTTGTTTTGAGAGATTCCTTGAATGTCATTTGTCCAATAGGTCTTTACTTAATGTCCTTATGTAGTTAATCTTAGTATACAAGGACATGACTCTATTGCCAAAGTAGTTTTGCCAAAGCTAATCAAAATCCAAAATGAATTTAGGTATCTTCTTGTTTGAGAAACTTCTCAAAATTCCTTGAAAGTCATGAATTGAACATTTCCACTCCTTCATGTCTTAACTAGGTTAATCTCATCTATAGCAAGGTGTTTTTTTGGCCATTTGTCATTGTATAGCACCACAATGATGGGCTTTAATTTGCACAAAGCCCATAGAAGATAAATAGTGAAATCTTCGACCAAAAAACCACCAAAAAACTTAAAATTTTAAAATTTTAAAATAGAAATAGAAATCGATTCAAATTGCCAAATCATACTACTAAAATCATAACTCCCTCTCTAATGTCACAAATGCTACCACTAATACTAAGGGCTGGTGCTTGGTATGCTATGCATTCATTGTATTACATATTAATAAAATTTTGATATATTTGAATAGAATGCATGATATTGATTTCAATAAGTCCTTAAAGTAATTATTTTAAGTATTTTATAAGAATGTTTTCAATCATGAATACATGAAAATCTTATTGTCAAACAATGTGATATTACAGAAAAGGAGTAGCAATTTGCAATCACTTTTGTAATATCTCTTTTTACAAAGAGTGATATTATAAAAATAATATAGTTGTTGTAATGAAGGTGATATTAACTCCTAAAGCCCTGAACAACGTTTTTTGAGATTATGAATTTTTTGGGCAGCTCACTACAGATGGAGTTTTTTTTTCTTTGAAATTTTGATACAATGTGTGCCCGAGGAGTAGCTTTAAGGCCCAACAATTTTCATAACTTTTGACTTCACGGTTAAAAAGTTATGGCAGGATATGTTGTTTTCTTTACTCGGTGGGCAGCACGGGAAGCTGAAAAAGCTTCTTCAAAAAAACTTTTTTCTTAAAAGTAAAATTTCAAATTGGTTCTTTAGGTTTAGACAGACATGTGAAGCTTTGAATCAATCCATTCCGATCAATGAGTCAAAAGTTATGAAGATTTTGAGTTTGGGGTAGTTTGCGGCCAGTTACATAATCTCTACAGTACAAAAAAAAGTTTGAAATTCTTCATTTAATTCTATTTTTCATATTTTTGGAAAAAATTTAAAATAGAAGGTGTAGATTGTTCATTACAACATTTTAAGTATTGGGATTGAAAATTTTCAATTCCATGAATAAAATGTTCACAATTTAGTATTTTGGCTCATTTTTTACTTCTTTCTACTTACTTATTTTTTCCTATATGTTGAACAATTCTAAATGGTTTGAAATTTTTTAAGAATGTAGCCAACTTGCATTGAAGTATGAATTCAAAGAGTAACCACCATTTTGAATTTTTTCCACACAATGTGACCTTGTGAAGTGCAGCTTCCCGGATTTTTGCAAGCAGATAAAAAAACAATTTTTGTCAATTCAAATGCTTATATCTTGCAATCTACATAGTGGAAATTTCAAAAAAAAATTCTTTGTGTTTACAACCCACCTTACTACAAGATCCTATGGTTACATGAATCAAAAATGTGTTTAAAAAAAGAATTGCACTGATATTAAAAATGGCAGTTTTGGAGCATTTGGGGAGAAAACATAGTCAAAAACCTTTCGGGGTTAAAGAGGGTCCACAAGAGGATATAATAGAGGTAGCAAATCCATTGGTTTTCTTGGCTTAATGCTTCTTTGCGCTTCTATAATTTAGTGCTTTTGTCAGATTTTAGCTTTCACGATATCAATTTTCTAGATTCTAATAATGATTGCACAGCATAGCAAGCACCTGCCACTAGTGTATTCAACAAAATGATAATAAAGAGGTTTGGCTTTCTGATAATTTCATTTTCTATAATGTATGGAATGCATAATTTTAGTTATAGTATTTTGCTCTAAAAGTGACCACTATCTTGAAATGGACCCTACAATTGAAGATAAAATGGAAATAATGTAGTTCTTAATGGAAATTGTCATTGATCATAAATGGATTGGAGAAGAAGTGACAGTGCATTCAAGTGTGTTAATAATGTATTCGGATTGTAGTGTGGATTAGTTTAACATGCAATGTGTTCCATTTCAAAAAGTTGTAACATTTGTACATTAATTTATTTTTAAAATCAAATTCGAGTACCCAACAACCTCTAAAAAAAATTATATAGAATTATATGGCAATAAAATATAAATTGAATGCATCATCCCATTTAACAAATACTTCAAATGCAAGGGCATTAAGATGATACAATGGTCCATATTGCAACCTATACTCTATATACAATCCAAAAGAAAACTCAAATATTGTGAGAATTGTAAGTTTGTCAAATTGTTGATATTTTAAATACTATAAAATGTAAATTTCCTTGAATTTTTGTCTACAACAATTTGAAATGATGTATACCAAGTTACCAACATGCCAAGGTACAATTTTTTTTTTGAGTTCTAAGAAAAAATTGACAAAAGATTGAGTATTTCCAATTTATAGTCAACAAAACCAAGCTTTTGACATGGCTAACTTTGAAATTATTTTTCTTTCAAATCACAACTTCTTTTCTTCAAACTTCCATGTTAATGTGGAGTATGTTATATACTACAAATTTTGTATATTTACTTTTTGATTGTGTCCATTGATGCTCATGGTAAGATTGTTTGAATGAAAACATATTAGATTTTTCCTCAATTTTGTTGGTTCAGTGTAGTTCAAGAAATTCACAACAACATTGGTATTGGTCTGTAGACAACAAATGATTTGCTATAGATTGCCATAAACAACTACCATACCAAATATAAGAGAGCATTGTTCAATTGTAATCTTCAAAGTTGTGATCGGTGTATTCTTCTTCAAAAAGTACAATACCAAGTGTGACAACATGGTACAATGAGCCACAAACAACTCATAGGCTTTGTACATGAAGTTTACAGATTTTCTATGGTTGACATCCTCATATACAACAACAAACCACAATTTATTTAAGTGAACGTCAACAAGTTATTGAAATAACAAATATGAGAAGTAAAGACTACTCCCTTCACATTGGCTATGCCAAGGATGTCACTATCTTTACTCTAGCTATGAAGCTCAATACATATATCAAGCTAGAAACAATATAAACATAAGCTAAAAGGATATTAACTCCTTCACTCTAGCTGTAATAAAAGCTCAATACAAGAACTTAGCTACAAACAATATTACTCCCTTACTCTGGCTATAAAGCTCAACAACTATAAAGATTGTTGTATAGCAAGTGCCAAGAATTAGGAATGATGGACTATAAGCTAAACAAACAAAACACTTGTAGTATGTAGACCACCAATGACATGCAATGATGGGAGAACATTGTTTCTCATGAAGTTCATCCCATGCAACTTCTCTTAAATGGAAGATTGAGTTACGTTTGAGTCCTTTATGATGGGAAAACTAGCAAATATATTGATTTGGCACTTCCCATATCGCCCTCCACCTTCTCGTGGTAAACGGAAATAGCCCTTTTCACCCCAATTAGGTCCCCAAGAATTTTTGATAATCCAGAACTTCTTGCCATCCTTGCTCGTTCCATAACCAACAATCAAAACTGCATGATTACAAGGGTTGGGACAATACCCATTGAAAATGCCCTGTAGTTCAACAAGTAATCATCTTCAGGATCATTCATTTTAAAAAATAGTGTGGAGCAAATATGTCAACTTACCAATATGATCAAAGGAATCAAAGAAATGTAAGGGTCACAGCATGTCACTGGCAGTGGTTGAGTGTACAAAAACATTCCAATCCAATTCCAAAGAAAAAGAGATTACTCTAAACCAATCATTCTTCTAAAAAATAAATATGATAAAAAAAATGAAATTCGTGTATTGGACTTACTCCTTTATAATGCTGCATGTCTCTATTTTGAGCATCAATACCAACGGTGACTGGCTGCTCTGAGACCGCTTTAAGAATTTTATCTCCAGCTTGGTTGTCAAATGGTATCTTGACAAAATCATCAATATGAACCAGTGTAGCATTTGCTCTCTTCTGATAACCACAATCATCACTTGAACAACATTAATTTGATGGTGTTTCTTGTGGGCAAATTAAAGAGGATTCAACATACCCAAGAATGCAGTCCTTGGATACCACAAGCAAATTACAGACACATAACATTTTGTATCATGTTATGACACTGTCTCTCCTCTATAGAAGAGACATGTTCTACCCTAACAGCCTCTCCATCTTCCACCTGTTCAGTTACTTCAATCAAGAAATACTGGTGAAGCATTGTTGGGGTGTTGAATATTCCACACCCTCCACTGTTGAGAGAAGGCAGATGCTACTGAATGCTATGCATATTGTACAAACAAAAGCCGCTAATTGTAAGCAAAAGCTGTTACTAGAGGGTTCGAATTCTCATGGGCATTAGATGATCTTCAACTGCCGCAAGTTCTTGCTTTCTTGTGGTGTGGTGGTGTTATTCCCCACAAATCAAAGATGCATGGAAGATTTTAGAGATTAGGATATCAGAATTTGTACCATTTTGGTGCCACCAATGCATTGCGAGGCATAATTCATTTATTGTGGCTGCTGTTGATGAGTGCATGCATGGTAAGTTGTGGTAGGGGGAGCTTGAAGTTACATTCCCTACACTAATTAGCCTGGCCTAATTACCTCATGTGCAATGCATGCATTCAAATGAAGAGAATAATTAATGAAAAGTTTGGAGCATTACGCATTGGAATGAAGTGGACTGCTTGTATGGATAGTCCCCTGCGGTGTGAAGACCATTGGCCTTCACGTATGTATATGCTTGAGCCGGCCACCCACCAGCGCATCCCCGACATAAGGGATATGAACCACCGGTACAACAGTCCAGCAGCTGCTGCTGCGACAGAGAGAGGAGTTCGCCTCTTTTGATTTTGTGCACTCCTTCGATGGCACCACTGGCCGCAAATGACCAACAGCTTGCTGTCAACAAGACAATGGACAAGTTGGTCAGCCATCAAGTTGGTCTAATTAACTAGGACGACAGGTGGAGTCTAACCTCGATCTCGAAGTCCGCCTCACGAAGCCAACAAGCCTCTGTAAGCCAACAAACCTCTGTCCGACTGGTACCAGATCGGTTGGGTTAGCGAGGTTCTACTGTACTGATTTCGGTTTCAAGTTGCCTCCGCGCGTCTCGAGATCGATGTCTCAAAGTATTCCAGGAAAAATACGTACCAATTTAACAAACTGACGTTAGTAGCTAGCTAGCTCTCACTTGATCACAGTCCTTAACTTCCAGGCAGGTAGATCCACTGCCTGGCCACCTTCTTCCCCAAACACACATGCAGTAAGCTAAGTGAACGGGAGAGTGGCGCAACAGCTAGATGTTTGACACTCACTCCAACACTCGCCCACACAAAAACCAAGCCTCACGAACTCTCCAGAACGCCGAATCAAATATTCAACGTTACCAAGTACCTCCCCATGCCATCTCTCGATCTTGGCCCAAGCACAAGAAACACACACAGGTCCCAAATCAGTCAGCCCCTCAACACAACTTCAAAGCACGGATTCACACCAATAGCCCGAAATGAATCGAACAACTACACGTCCATCAAGATAACACTGACCCCGAAATTCAACTCCTCCGATCCTAGCTAGCTCAAAACTTCAATGTAGATTCCCAAAAACACGAATCCAAACCTCCCAATCCAAACTCGATCATCACTCACAACATGTGCCTTGATTCTTGACCTCCGTGACAGCCCCCTCATCTCTCCAATCCACCGACTCCTTCGGCTCCACATCCGCGTACACAAACTTGGTCGCAGCGGCCGGGGCGGATCGTGTGGGCTCCGGTTCGGGATTGAGGCCCAGGTAGTGCACCTGAAACTCGTCGAGCGTCACGTCCGTGAAGTTGTTCAGCCCCAGCTCGTACGTCAGCTCCGCCTGCTCGTTGACGGCCACGATGTAGAGCAGATTGTCCCGGAAGATGTTGAAGCGGCGCTGCTGCTCCAGGAAGGAGCTGTAGACACGCCCGTAGTCGATGATCCATTGGAGGAAGGTCTGGAAGATATCGTCTTCAGAGAGCTGACTCCCCTTGAGTTGCCAAGTTGCAGGGGAGGCGTGGAGCTGCTGCAGAGTCGGGCATGCCAGCAGCAGAAGGAGGAGTCCGAGTGCGGTTGTGGCAGGATGAAGCCCTGCCGGTCTTGCAAACGCCATGAATTCTGGCTGGGAGAGAAGAGCAGAGAGAGAGAGGGACACTGACTGAGAATTCGACGGAGATGGGGAGCTAGATCGAGGAACGCTGTTGCTGCTGTGAACTGCCTTGAGTGTGCCGGGGGGCCGCTTTTATACTGTGGAAACATGAGTTGAAGCCCGAGGCACGTCCGGAACACATAAAGTCCGTGGGATGGAGACCTCGAGGGAAAAGCACCCCACCCCAGCTGCCCAGCTGCCCAGCAGCACTGTTAAGTGTCCCCAATGGTTTTTCTTATTTTGCATTTTGGAGAACTCAAGGAGCCAATTGGTTCTTCAATAGTCATGATTGTGATACTTGGCTGATACTCGGAGATACCTATTTGAAACTAGGTGATACTTAAGGTAGGTACACCCAAAAGCGCCACTTATTCACACTGAGCCTAGTTCCTGCTATTAATTAGTTCAAATTTTTATGCAGTCTTGTTGGCAAGTGAAAGCATGTTCCAACGCACCAAAGAACGTAGGATTTGGATACCGTATGCAAAAGTTATTAACACTCAAAGTCTGTTTCTGAAAGCGCCATCTACAGTCTGTGAACATGACTGATTTCGGAAATGTATGTGCACTATAGATGGCGCTTTTAGGAAAATGGCTTTTTGGGTGTACCTACCTTAGGTCAAATTTGGCTAGTGGTCTCAAAACAAACCAATAATCTAGCTAGCTACTATTGAAACAAACAAATTAAAATCTTGTTTACAAAAAATAAAATAGTGAGTATTTTTTGGTTGTAGCCAATTGGCCAAAATTTGTGCAAAAAAAAAGAAACACCGAATTTTCTCAATTGCATTTGGGTGATTGCAATGAACACCTATACTATTTGTTGCATTTTCATGATTTTTTGGGGAGTACTTTAAAAATTAGAAAATCAATTTTGAATTTTAGAAGAAATAAGATTAATGTATACACCTTTAAGACAAAGGTACCTAGGGAAGGAATTGGATAGAAACATTCCCTAAGTAGGAAAACTAAAAAAGTGCCAAATCTCAAGAAAATATATATTTTGATGTTTAAATTAGAGAAAAATAAAAAAAATTAAGTAAATTAACAAAATCAAAATTGGCCATTTGTAACAACTTTATAGAAATGGTCATTTATAAAAAAATCACTAAAATAATATTTTATATCTTTCAAAATGCAAGTTGAAAGAAGCTCACTTTGTAGACTTCCACACCACATAAAAATAACTTCAAAAAAAAATTCCCTCCCTTCAAAGGTCCAAGTCTAATAGAAGACCATTTCATCTAGATTTTAGCTCAAAATTTGTTTTTTGGGGTACTAAATAGAATGAAAACCCTCCAAGTTTGTAAATGTAATATTCTATTTTTAGATAGTAAATTATTTTTGAAAATAATGAAACAATTCAGGGATGATTTATGATAGTTTTACTACCTTTTCTACAAATCTTGAGTCAATTGGAGCCAAAACACAAAAGTTATAGCCCAAATAATAGATCAACATGCAATGTGTGATGCAAAATAGTACAAGTGTTTCTTGCAATCATCCATTTATTTCTAGAGATTGTAGAGTCATTCTAGGATGTAAATCTAGATAGACCATAATTAAATAGATTTATCATTTTGGTTAACAAAGATAAAGCTATCTATGGTTACCTAGATTTATGTTCTAGAATGGCTACCTTGAATCTAAAAACATTCATTGTTGGGGACATTGGTAGTTTTGTGTGCTTCTCTTTTAGTGTTGTCAAGGACATTTTGCCAAAAAGTATTGCCTCCATAGACCGTGAATTTTTTGTATTCCTAGAGTTTCTTGAAGAAGTCATTTTCTTTGACAATTATTGATTCCTAGCATCTTCAATCCCTAAACAACAAACTAGTGGCTGAGGAAGTGATGAATGTTGATATCGTGGGAATCCTCGGTTCAAAACAAATTCAAAAGCTCTCATTGAAAGTCAAAGCACTATAAAAAATATTTTCTTTCCACCCCTAATTGGGAGAATGAATAATTGCATTTCTATCCTATACAAAAGGATTCTCTCTTGTTCATCGATCCAAACATGGCCTAAGCATTGTTTATGAGTTAAGGGATTGATTTTATAGGGACGTGGCCTCCTTTGCTCCATGTCCTTCCCTGATCATTCTCATCCATAGACTCGAGCTTTTTAGTCTGTTGATTTTAAGTGTACAAATTTAACTACTTTCAACATTGTCGTTTAGTTTAGTACTAGACTGCAGTGGGAGACACTTGCAACCAAAAAACAAACAGCCTTTTGAATGAGCACCGCCCTTCTTATGTCCTCAAGTCCCACCAACTGATTATGCAGTGGACTCACTGGCACCTTGTTCAAGGGAAGCTTAGTCTCCACAAGATAAGAAAGCTGCACATATCTTAGTCATAAGATGCTCTCCATGATAACCAAAGGCTTTAGCATAGCATCAGGCAGGGTTTGTTTTTTCTGGCACTAAGGTGCTACAGTCATAGTGTTTTGGCACAATCACAGTGGTTCAAATTTGGAGGGACCATTTTTCATTCCTGTATGGTGTATTGCTACAGTTGCCCTTGGTGCTAGAAAAAAAACACCCTGGCATCAGGTCGGTCATTGGCAAAAATGTGGCAATTTCAATGCTGAATATCAGGATAATCCTCTTGCACCGGCTTTATGATAAGGTAGGTACACCCAAAAGCACCCTATTCCTAAAAGCGCCATCTATAGTACACATACATTTTCAAAATCAGTCATGTTCACAGGCTGTAGATGGGGCTTTCAGAAACAGATTTTGACTGTTAATAACTTTTGCATACGGTATCCAAATCCTGCGTTCTTTGGTGCGTTGGAACATGCTTGCACTTGCCCACGAGAGTGCTTAAAAATCTGAACTAGCTAATTAGGACAGGAACTAGGCACAGTATGAAAAAATGGTGCTTTTGGGTGTACCTACCTTAATCCATCCAACTTTCCAAAGTGGAGCACAAATTAATTGGAGCCTCTAAATGGATACTGACAAACGAGTACTGACAAAAGGAGTTGAGCTCGAATCAGAAACGTCCTTCTCTGCACTCTAGTTTGAATGACATGCATCCATGTAGGTCCAGTTGTGCTCGAATCAGAAACGTCCTTCTCTGCAGTCTATTTTGCATGACATGCACCCATGTAGGTCCAACTTGCATTAGCCCCTAAATGACAAGCCGGTGGCCGTGGAAATCTTGAATTTTGATACCGTAGGAACCATTGGTTCCCAAAAATTCAAAAGTTCTTGTTGTAAGTCAAAGTACTATAGGAGATACTCCTTTTCCTTCATCCTCCTTTTCCGAGGATGAATAATTGCATTTCTATTGTGTGCAAAAAGATTCCGTCTTGTTCATCGACCAGAATATGGCCTGTGCATCATTTAGGGGTTAATAATAGACCTTCTCATTCTTTGCACATGAGCATAAGCAAGGTCTTAAAATGGAGCAAGCTCTAGAGTGGAACAAGTTCTAGGGGTACATTTTGTACACTCCAATGTACAAATAGTCTACATTTTATGAGGTGGTCTTGATTTTAGAGCCCATTGAAACAACTTTTTTGCAACTTCAAAAATTTGCAACTAAACCTTCAAAGGTCCAAAAAATTAGAAACAACTTGGATTGGATGTCAATTACATTTTTCTTTTGATGAAAATTTATTGAAAAATACTTCAAGAAGTTTGAGATTCCCAAAAATGCAAATCAACTATTAAGTAGTCTATTGTAGGATCTCCTACCTTAGTTGTTATTAAATTATACCACTTAGTCACTATCATACAGATTTATGGAGAAGGTACTCATAAGTATCATACACCTTCCCTAATTTTTTCATAATTTTCAAAAATATTTTACTATCGAAAAATAGACCCCAATTGAATGTCACACTTGGTAGTTTAGAGTTTTTTAGTACTATGGAGTAACTTCTTTTAATGATTTTGAGATGAAATTTGAATGAAATGATCTTCTAATAGACTCACAACTCTCCATGTGAGGGATTTTGAAAAAAGTTATTTTTATGTCGTGTGGAAGTCTACAAAGTGAGCTTCTTTTTTGTTGCATTTTTAAACATATAAAGTATTATTTTAGTGATTTTTTTGATGAATGACCATCTCCATAAAGTTGTTACAAATGACCAGTTTTGATTTTTTGAATTTACATAATTTTTCTATTTTTCCCTAATTAAAACATCAAATTATGTATTTTCTTGGGACTTGGCACTTTTCTTGTTCTCCTACTTAGACAAATTTTTTGTGCAATTCCTTCTATGGGTACCTTCATCTTAAAGGTGCATACATAAGTCATATTTTCAATTTAAAAAAATAATAATTTTCTAATTTTAAAGTACTCCCAAAAAAATCAGCCAAACGCAACAAATAGGACAAGTGTTTCTTGCAATCACCCTGTGCTATAAAAGTGACCACTATCTTCAAATGAACCCTACAATTGAGGATAAAATAGAAATAATGTAGTTCTCAATGGGAATGTAATTGACAATATAGTATTTCACCCATTTCCATCCACTTGAGCAATTATGCATATCTAGAGTGTAGATTTTTTGAATGCAAATTTTTTTTCATGTATAGAAATAGAATTTGAAAGGATGCCATATTTTTTTAGAATTTTATTACACAAATTGTAATTACTATGAATTTTTTAGTAGAAGATTCTCTTCAACTTATAATGGTGATATAGACTGATTACAAAACCAACCAATGGCTATTTGCATTTATGAGAGCCTTGCAACTAATCCTAATGTGCCACAATTGCTCTAGGAACTACACTACAACTTCATGGAAAAAAAATTGCCTAAGGTAGCCAACCCATTTCCAATCACCTACCCATTTCCAATCTATAGGCTCTTTTCTTTCTGTGAAATTGTGGTGTAGTTCCTGGAGCAATTGTGGCACATTAGGATTGGTTGTAAGGCTCTCATTAATGCAATCATCCATTGGTAGATTTTGCAATCAGCCTATGGTCAAAAATAGTAAGGCCTATATTACCATTATAGGTTAAGAAGAATCTTCTACTAAAAAAATTCATAGTAATTACGCTTTGTGTAATAAAATTGTAGAAAAATATGCTATCTTTCCAAACTCTATTTTTGTACATGGAAAAAATTTTGCAATAAAAAAAAATGCACTCTAACTGCATGTAATTGCCTAAGTGATTCGAAATAGGTCGGCTACCTTATTGATTGGAATGGAGATTAATTAATAATGGGTCACCATCTTCTAAATGGATTGGAAAAGAAGTTAGATGCATTAAGAACATTAGTAATGTATTTGGGTTGGGTGTAGAATGGATTGGCTTATTATACAATGTGGTCTATTTCAAAAAGCTATAACATGTATACATTAATGTATTTAAAATTAGATTTGTCTAGCAAAGTGAATTTTATTAAAATGACAGTATTCCATATGCCATTTTTTAGACTACATAAACTATTCAAACTAAAAGCTAACATCTAGGACTCATATAGATTTATGACAAATTAAGATTTTAGATTGCGTGGTCTAAACTATCAAAAGTGTCAAATTCAATGAAGTTTTTCCATTTTAATGAAATTTGACATTAGCCAACAACCTCTAAAAAAATTATATAAAAGGGTGATTGCAAGAAACACTTGTTCTATTTTGTGTCACATGTTAGATACAAAAGTTGTTTTATGTCATAAGTATTGCAAAAATGAATGAATGAATGTGAAATTTGAAATGAATCTTCCTCAAGCAAGAAATATTTTATTTGAATTTTCTCAAATTAAAAAAAAATGATAAAGTAGGGGGGGATTGAATTTTGAACATATGTCACACACGTAGTTTGGATGGTTTTTAGTACTATCAAGTACCTTTTTTGAAGAATAACATTGTGAAATTTCATAGGCTAGGTTTTTTAATCGAAATACATTTTCTTATATGAGGGATTTCCAAAATCATGTTCCAAATGTGTTTTATATTAGTCTAAAGTGAACATTATTTAGGTTGAATTTATGTTGAATTAAAAAAAATTATTTTAGTTCTAGCTTTGATATTCTATCTTTGCCCTTAGTTGGAACTATGGCTGTTTCTAAAATGATTTTTTTAAATAAATTTTTTTAATAAATTTTTTAATTATATATATAGGAGTGTCATTTTCTAGTGTAAATTGTAGCATGTGGCTCAAAACAATATTTCAAGGTACACAAAAAGACTCAATAGTATTACTAGAAATCTATAATGTCTTCAATTTTTTCATGAAAACTTTTTTATGGAAAAATTAAGTATTGTTATTCATCCTTGCTATTTACTAATATGGTCAATTTTGTTAAAATGGTAGTATTCGGAGTGTCATTTTGACATATTTCATGTGCTACTTTGACAAATTTAAAGTGCCATTTTGACATATTTTGTGTACCATTTTGACTTATAGGCCTAGAGGTAGAGGAAGAAAATGTGCCATTTTAATGGAATGTTGTGCCATTTTAACAAAGTATCGTGCCATTTTAATAGAATGTCATGCCATTTTATTGAACTACCGCCATTTTAACGAAATTGACCATTAATGAACATTACAAGTTGTTTGAATAGTAGATTTGAAATCCAATCGCCTATCGAGATGTCATATTTTATACCCCTAATAGTACTAAAGGTGACTTATAGTACAAAATCTACAAAAATGCTAATAATAAAAAATGCAACAAATAGTACAAGTGTTTCTTGCAATCACCCATAATCTAGAACCTTAGAAACTACCATTGATCAATTTAATGTTAATCAACAAGTTTCCTCTAGATTTCTCCATCTCTCTTTACATTCCACATGTGTTTGGTTGTTTGCATTTTGTCTAACCTATAGTTACAGCAAATTTCGTTAAAACGGCAATATTCCATTAGTTTGACACTTTTAATAGTTCAGACCGTGCAGTTTGAAATGTAAAATTGCCATAGATTTTTGAAATCTATAATTGTCCAAGATATTGCAAACCACGTGGTCTGAAATATAAAACTATCATAGATTTTGAAAATCTATATGTGTCCTAAATTCTTGAAAATCTATACCTGTCCTAGATGTCAATTTTCAATTTCGACCATGCGGTCTGAAAAATGACATTTGGAATATCGCCATTTTAACAAAATTCACCATAGTTAGAAATAGGTACCTAAGATTGCCATCTAAAAAAAATCATAACTAAGTATCCCAAAATTACTCTGAAAATTATGAAACCACTTTTGCTACATACATCATCAATTTCTCCCTCCATGTGAAAAATAAGGAAAAGTATATTTCTGTGCACGTAAGCCCATGAAAAAAGCAACCAGCCTTTAAGTGGTCGCTTTTCAAGCAGACTACCTTACCAAGCATATGGCTCCAATCAAAGAAATGAGTCTCCCAAAACAGCCAATGAAATATTCTTAAACTCTTACTGATCAAACTGTAGATATTCCACGAAAACTCCGACCGAAATTGTCAAACGAATGGCATGAAACAGGATCCAAAAGAGACCACAAAACTCAAATCAATCCAAGATTCAATTAATTCCTGCAGACATTGGACACAACACTCACGAACTCATCATACATGAGACCTAAAACTGCAATGCAAAAATAATGTCCTGCTTGCTCTGATTTGCAAGATCGAGGACTTCTGCATGGACGTACTTACAATTGCAGCGTGCACTGAGTTCAATACTTTTCCTGTTCATATTGTCGGCAAGATCGATGAGAATTAATTTCGGTGGGTTCAGTTGGTTGGTTGGTTGCCCTGCTAATTTTTGGGTCTTCAGGCAACCTCCTTTGCACAATGCACATATTCACCTCGCAAGGTGCGTGCCCGGACTGACATCTTCTCAGCCTAATGTCAATGCAGGAGAGTTCTCTTGTCGTGGCATGCTTCAATTGGTTAACCCCTAAGTTCCCAAGGCATTTTCTGGCTAAGAAACCACTGAAAACTGCCATTTCTGCTGCAATCACTCAGGAAACCTAAATTTTTTTTTTCTTAGAATCTAACTATAGGATCTTGTACTTCACTTGTCTCAAATCATGTGGTAAGAATTTCATGAAGTTTGACCGTACGGATTGGAAGATATTAGACTTTGAAGTTGAAAAAAAAAGTTTTTTTCAACTGCGGCCTGCAATTTCAGGTGACTTTGATGGCCATTTGTGGATTTTTTTTGCACCACACACCATAAGGTTAAAATTTTTTATCTTGAACATTTGAGTTGAGAGTTTGGGAAAAAAATTTCAGAATGTCAAAACTTGATTTTCACATATAAAAAAATTGCTAAGTAGAAGTAGGTCCAAAGTTGAACAAAATACTAAATTGTTAATAGCCCTTAGATGGAATAAAAAAATCATAATCCCAACGGTGGGATTGTTCTTGAAAACAAACTTAACCTTGTCAAAAAAAGAAAATTGAAAAAAATTGAAAATTGCATTCAAAAATGAATTCTATAAGTTGTTTTTTGAAGAAGATGCTTAGATTGCCCGAAAAACAAGATTGTCCATAACTTTTTCATTATTAGTCCAAATAGGATGAATCAAAGCTTCAAATGTAGACAAAAACATAATCTTTCAGAAAAAAAATTGAAAAAAAAAATTTCATTTTTTTGTGGTTTTTTTTTCTGCCCGCCGAACTGCTTTTTTGACTTCGGATGGCAAAACTTCTGCTCCCAAGCACCGATTGAAAAAAAAATTATATTTCTAGAAAGCTGATGTGATTCCCTATCTTCAAAAAAAGTTTCAAAAAATCAGGTCAAAATTTCAAGTCACACAAGCCTGCCCGAAATCCCAAGTGTCCCCCGAGGGGACTTTGGGACTTTAGGGGTTAAGGAGAGGCAGATCAAGACTGATAATGCTCAATGCTTGCCTTGTGTAAATCTTCAATGGTGGGTATGCTATAGAAATTTCAAATGTTGGTTTAGGAATGAGAGAAATCTAGGATAAATCTCTCCCTCTACCAACCGAAATTAACTTAGTGAGTGCAGATCCACCTAACAAAATCTAAATATAGGAGACTGTTGCGGTTGTGACATGTTTTGATTGGTCCAACAATCAAAGAAGTCAAGTGGACATTGACATTATGTCTGGTAACTGCAAAGCAGTCCAAGTTACCAAAAATAATCGCCCAGTCAGTACCAACCTCGTCGCCCCACGGCTCAGTAGGTCCTAACCGGGGCATTAGAGAAAATTTGGACTCTCTAGAGGGCCGCTAAGAAGTGGCAAAAGGAACCCCTCATTACATTTATTTAGCATGAGGTAGAATTTTTCTCCTATAGCTGTGATGTACAAGTGTCATATGCTCAACAATGCAGCCAAACGTTAGAGCTTTGAAATACGAGCTCTTCAGTTTCATTGGACAAAAGCTATAAAAAACTGACATATTCTTCTTGGCAATGAAGATATGCACACAAGTTGAACCGCATCTTCTATCAGGAATCGGGCACTTTATACAGAAATTGGGCTTATACAAAAATCTTTATATAGACCGGCTTGTCAAAGTTAGGCGGCCCTTTGGATAGTCCAAATTTTCTCTAATAGATTATTTTCGATAACCTCCTTTGCAGATACCTAGTCCATAAGCTTAAAGTTAGAGGTAATGTTTGTACGTGTCCGATGGGTGTTGGTGCATTTGGCATTGGTGGCGCCCCTTGGAATGAACGTGTGCATTGGTGTCCGCTAGCTTCGTATGGTGAATCAGATTGAGCATGACTTCACGGGCTGCAGCATTTCTACAACAAGCTACATGATTCATATGGGCAGCCCAACATCTTGTACAGCAACTCCAGAGGACATTTTGTGCACTGTAGACCTCGTATTGCTTTTGGCACTTCCATTGCTAATTCACTCACAAACTTTGAAACTGGGACGGCGTAGCTAGCTGATCCGCACGCTCCACAAATTCTTCCAACTCTTAGAACCTGGACATGAAATTCGGTGGACTCAAACCACCTACGCTAGTTGCGACGAACGTCCTTTTCATGTCCTGTCGGATGTATGTGCACAAAAAATTGCTCCATTACTGGCCGCTACTAGCGCCCTTACCTCCGCGCCACCTTCGTGCCCATGTAGGCTTGGTGGACACAAAATTCTACATGTGGGAACTCCCTCACAGTTAGAGTGAGGGCTCTGACTACTCAAACTCTGCCACCCTAACACCAAGTGGGAATTGGCCCTAAGTTTACAATAAACTAGCGATTTATTAAAATGAAGTCAACATTGAAAAGTTTTTAGAATAACACACTCAACAAGTATAGACTGTTCGCTTTACTTTGGCTATTATGCTCAATGTTCACATATACTAGTATAACCCATCAAGGATAGACACGTAAGCTACAAAGGATATTACTCCCTGGGCTGTAAAGTTCACTAAGGTAGAGGGCTCGAAAATGGTTCACTTAAGGGAAATCAGCCCTCTGCAGAGGAATCAGTGAACCAGAACTAATTCGAGCTTGGATGGAGAAGAAGAGAAATGGCAGAGGGAAGCTTGCAGAGTGGAATTATATTTTTTGCAGTCTTTGAGAATTATTGGTGAATTTTCAAAGTGCCAGCCTCATAGGGCGCTATTTCTGCTCCTAGAGTATAGAAGCAATCCTCCAGAACATGACAGTGAAAAGCAACTCACAAGTCCAGAAATAGATGAATAATATGCTGAAATTGTATATAGCAGGTTTAAAACCGTGCATTACATAAGCAAAATTAGGGCACGAGAAGCTCACAAAACGGTCAGTACTCATAACTGCAGTTCCTGTACAACTACCAAAATAGACCGCACATGAGTCCAGCAATGCGTCGGAGAGGCTTCAAAATGGTGCACTGCTATCACTAAAATAAGTACACCTATACTGAAAAGGGACTGTGGCATGCCCGAAATGGAACAATGCTGACAGAAAATCGCCCGCAGTAGCCTGCCACATGCGCGACCTGCAAACCCTAGAAGCCACCAATGCGGTCCTCCAATTCCCTGCAACTGTGTCATCCGCGTGGCCCGTATCAGCCACTAGGTTTCGCTTCATCGATGTACAGAGGAGCGGTCGTTCGAACTACGCCTTTCGATGAAGGAAGAAGCCGTTGTTTTTTGAAATCGTCGATGTCGTCGGAAGGCGCGGCACATTTGGCGGGGACGCTCCTCGATAGTTCAAAATTGAAACAGCCCGCATACAGAACTGTAAGTGCTTCGTCTCCAAAGATGAAGGTCCTATGTCGCTTCATTTTCTTCATGCTTGGAGCTTGATTCCCCTTCTGCACCCTATCGCTCCGCCGCTTGCAGGAGAGGCTCGTCGTCAAAGGTTCACAGGTAAGCTCTGCCCTTCCTTGTATGCATACTTCTTTGTCCTGTACAGCATGTCCGTTTTCGCTAATGCCTATTATCTGTGGTCTTGGCAAGCCTCCCGAATATGAGAGTGTTCCTTGCACGCCAACATCTGCAATGACAAGTAGAGGTAACCTGCTCTCCTATTTCCGTTTTCTTCACACAACATTCCTGTATGATATTTTAGTACAACCAAGCTATTGATGAAGTCTGTCATTAATCTCTGCTAATGCACTAGTGCTTGCTACATGAGGTCCTGTAAGCGGATACTGATAGCTTGGTTGTTGCAAACTTGTATTGTTGTAGAGGCTTGCGGGGAAGAAAGATGAAGCGTACATGAGCTATTGCTGCCCTGCTGAGCTATTCGTTGGAATGAACATGGACGCATGTTGGGATTGATAATGTGCGCCAACATTGCTCATACCACTGAGATGAACTTGCTGTAACGGAGGAAACATGGGGAAGAAAGGTGGAGCATGCTGGAACTGTTGCTGCCCTGTTGAGCTACTGCTGGAAATGAAAGCGGATGCATATTGGGACTACTGATGTGGACCAGAGCTGCTCATTCCGTTGAAACAAACCTCCTGCAAGGGCGGAAATGAATTGGTATCTTTTCCCATACTTCTAGCTAGGTGTTTTTCCATAGCAATTCTTTGATTATCTCTGCAAACTTGTGGAATGATGCCACAGTAGGGTGCCTGATAGCCTGTCACAGGGGCATTTTGGCGAATAGCTGCGTGTAACCTATCTCCAGCCGCTTTGACATTCTTGATGCTCCAAGCTTCCTTGTGTATTTTTTTCCTCCTTGCCAAGTCCGCCCGAGCTGCTTTCGCTTCTAGTTTCTTTTTCTTCTCCTCTAGCCTCTGTTGTTTCTTGGCCTCCCTCTCCTGCTGCAACCTCTGCCTCTCTGCTGCAGTAGCTTCTCTTTTCTGTGCTAGTTGCTCTAAGTGTTGGACATGATCTTCTTGAGTGAGCATAAGGGACTTCTGATAGTCTATGAGTGGTTCCGCCTACCTTGTAGTCTTCTGGGGCACCTGTATCCTTGGTAATTGAAGGAACTCCAAAAATCCATTCACATACATCCCTTCTTGACCTATAGATGTTGTTGTGGCCTCTGTAGCATTGTTATTGGAGTCATCATTGTCAGTAGATCTGTCTGTAGGATCGTTCTCTCCTTCTTGAGTACCGTCAATGTCCACATAGTATTGGGTGCAGTTGGGTAAGTCTTCTGGAACTTCGTCAAATATTTCTTTGATCTCCCACTGCTGCAGTTCACCATCTGATTCTGACTCTAAAGAGTTGTTAAAGCCAGTAGGACATGCTCCTTGTGTACTATCGCCATACACTTTACTAGGGCCCATTTTTGAATCCATCGCCCTTCTGTTAAATGGATAAATGCCTACTGCAGCAAAACCTTTAGTGATGTTTGCAGTTGTCAATGCTCTCCTCAGAGCAAAAGATACCCATTGAGCGAGGTCTTCTTTCATGGGTTTCTTTCCTACATGATCAGAAGTCCATTTGTCTCTGTAGGCCCTGAAGCAATGCTTGAATGGCTTAAAACAAGACACATCCAAAGGTTGCATAGCATGGGATGTGTGAGAGGGGAAAGTAAGCATGTCCAAGCCTTGAGACTTAGCTAGTTTGATTACATCTAAACTAACATGGGACTTGTGACCATTTAGAATTAGCAAATGCCTGTTTACTGTAGATATACCATATGCTTTTGAAATTTTCAACAAGAAATGGGACATCCACTCTGCAAATAAAACATTATTCATCCATGCTTTTGATTGCATTGCCATTCCTGCTCCTTTCTCATGGGTTCTAATCAAGAAATTCCTCCTCATCTTCTTACCTTTCAAAATATAGAAATTTGGCAAGGATTCACCTTTAGCATTGATGCAAACCAGCACTGACAACCACTCTCTGAAGTCAGGTGTAACCTTGTGGACATTTTTACATCCTCGTCTAGCAATGACATAGCCTCCACCATCCCTTCCTGCTTGTGCTCCACTCTCATCGCAGTTCCAAATTTGGTATGGTTGGTAGTTGTGTTTCTCATATAGAAATATGAGGTTGTTATAGAAAGAGGCTACAACTTCTGGACACAAATTTTTGGCTCTTTTTTGTTCCAATGCTTGTGCTCTCCTTATAGTCAATTCCTCATGTCTTCTTTTGAAGCATTTTACCCATCCAGGACCTGGTACGCCTTCCTTAAAGGGAGTCATTCTGGGTTGAGTAAGAATCATGACCTTCTCCCTCAATTGTCCTATACTTAAAGGGTATCCAAGCTCCTGCATATGCATCAAATACTCTGAGAGTTCTTTTTCTTCTTCATTTGTTAGGACACCTTGCTTTCCCCTTCTTCTATGCTTGGTTGTATCGTAAATATGGCCTCTTAACGTAGAAGCGGGGATGCCATTATTTCTGGCTGCAACCCTAATAGGGATGCCATCATCGAAATCAATCATGGCTGCTTTTAATTGTGCATCAGACCAGTTCCCATTTTTCTTTCTCTTCCGGCTAGACTTTCGAGTACACGTAGGAACTGCAGGTTCAGGAGAGCATTTCGAATTTGATGGTCGGTTGCTAGGCATACCTTCTTTGTCTTTGTCGTCCGTGTGCTCTGTCTCGTTTGCAAGCTCAGCTACTGGATCATCTAGGCATGGCGATGCTAGCAGCTTCTCCAATTCCTCCACACTGTGCATGTCATGGAACCCTTGATCGCCTGTCACTACTGCACTGCAGCTGTTGTTGATATCAGGAAACTGTGGAAATTGAAGGTCTACCTGAGGCATTGGAGGGCACTCCGATTGTGGCAGCTCTGCTTCACCTATCTCTCGATCCTCGCGTTTCTCCACTGCTGCACATTCATCGTTGGGTTGTCCTTCGTAAAGTCTGTCTTCTTGTACTCCAACAGTGCTACTGTTCATGTTGAGAAGCGTCTTTATTGCTTGCGCTGTCTGCTCCTTGCGGCTACGAAGCACTCGGCGATTCTTTGGTATTGGTGATCTGATTGTGCGATAGTCTGCTGCTTCTTGACGCTGAGAAGCCTCCATGGTTTGAAACCATTCTCGATCTTCCTCACGCTTCGCCCATTGGAACAACTCTTTGTTCTGCTTGTCCTCAGATTCCTCTGTAGAGTCGACCTCACATTCCGCATCATTTTCGCAGTACTCAGAGTCACTACTTCCTGAGCTACTAGAGCGCTGCTAATTCCCTCCATCTTTGTCACTACTATTATCGGAATTGCTATCATCACTCATTTTTGATCCAGTAATATTTACCAATCTACAACAATACTAAAGCAAACTATGTTGCAACAACAATCACATAGTTCTGTGCAAAATGATGTTTCCTTCTTACTCTCTATGGCAGCTTAGCACTGTAGACACTTCCAGTTTCTCCAAACTCATCTAAGGAAGAAGAAGGCTCAACTACCATTTCTGAGGACATTAAGTTTAAATATTTGTTTCCTGACATTCCAATTATTAATGGAATTTTTCTCTTCATTTTGATAAACTGACAGCTGCTGTGTTCAATGGAATTGTTCACTTCATTATCTTAAATCGATAGCTGTTGCACTCTAAAGAACACGTTTCCAATTGTAAACCGCTCAGTATTGGTGATTAAATGCACAGATTATATCCTCCAAATGAATCATTAGTTATAATTGAAATTAGGCACAATGCATGCCCATTTGTTTCATAGCACAGTCCCATAACGACTTCAATGCACCCCATACTGTCCTCTACTGTTGTACTTGCAATCAATAAATAGCTAATTTTAGAGCAATACGCACCCTGACAACGCGCACATACAACCACCAATTCTTAATACACTGAACGCAGTCGATTTTTAAACCCCTCTGCACTGTTTTGGACACTTTTATAGGGGCGGTTCTTATTGCCCGAACGGTTTTCGAGCCTCCTACTATATATTGAAGGATATTGCATAGCAAGTGCCAAGAATTAGGGATGATGGATCCATAGTGTCGAGAGCCACCAATGGCATGCAACGATGGGAGGAAATTACAGTTCCTCATCAAGTTTGTCCGGTGCAACTTCCCTTCCTTAGATGGAAGATCGAGATTCCTTCGATTCTCTTACGATGGGAAAAGAAGCCATTCTATTGATACTGCACTTCCCAAGACACCCATCAGTTTCTTGTGGTAAACGGAAAAAGCCCTTCTCACCCCAAGAAGCTCCCCAAGAATTTTTGATAATCCAATACTTCTTGCCATCATCGCTTGTTCCATAACCAACAACCAAAACCCCATGATTAGGAAGGCTGCGACAATCACCATTGAAGATGCCCTGCAGTGAGTTCATTTGTCATAGGATCATTTTAAAAAGCATTAGTTACAGACCAAATATATGAAGTTACCAACATGGTCAAAGGAATCAAAGAAATGTAAGAACCACACATTCCACTAGCACTGGATGAGTGCACGAAAATATTCCAATCAAATTCCAAGGACAAGGAGGAAGAGATTATTGCAAGCCAATCTTCTCAAAAACATAATAAAAAATGAAATTAGTGTACCGGACTTACTTTTTCATAATGCTGGAAGTCCTTACTGGAAGCATCGATACCAACGGTGACTGGCTGCTCTGAGACTGCCTTAAGAAGATTTTCTCCAGCTTGATTGTTGAATGGCACCCGGCCCACATCATCAATGTGAACAACTGTACCGGATGGTTTCTTCTGATAACCCCAATCGTCATTTCAACAACATTAGTTCAAGCGTTTCTTGTTGTTGGCAAGTTGAAGAGGATTCCAACATAACAAAGAATGCAATAACTTACTGGGCTACCATAGAATGCAAAAAAGATACAAGCAAAGGATATAAGCAAAATATAGAGAGGTTTTATGGTTATCAGATGGTCTTAAACCAACATGAGTTCTCCTGTTCATGTAGTGTGCTGGTGTTATTCCCCCAAATCAAGATGTATGCATCGATCCAAATGACAAAAACTAGCTTGTACATCATAATAAAAGTTTGGAGCATTACGCATTGGAATGAAGTGGATTGCTTGTACGGATAGTCCTCTGCAGTGCGAAGACCATTGGCCTTTACATATGAAAATGCCTGATCCATCGAACCGCCGTTGCATCCCCTACATGTGGGATATGGACGACCGGTACAACAGTCCAGCAGCTGCTGCTACGACAGAGAGAGGAGTTCGCCTCTTTTGATTTTGTGCACTCCTTCGATGGCACCAACGGCCGCAAATGACCAGCAGCTTCCTGTCAATCGGTGGACAAGCTGGTCAGTTAGTTTTTTTCTGCTGGAACTTCATGCTCCAAAACATGCTTGGAACTAAAATTATCCCCAGTTCCATTCGGGGGCTGGCATGAAACAAAGAGTCTAATTATAGATGTTCAAGTCTGCAGAGAGTCTAACAGCTATTCAATCTCATTAGATCACTGTACTAGCTCCTTCCAGGCAGTTATCCATTGCCTGGCCACCTGATTTCCCAAACACAAGAATTAAACAGGAGTGTGGCCACCACATTGAATTAACCAGATCTTTGCCACTCACTCTGGACAACACTCACCCACATGAAAACCCAGCCTCACGAATTCTCCATAACGCCAAATCCAATTTTCAACGCAACCAAATACCTCCCAACCTCTCGATCTTTGCCCAAGCACAAGAAACACACCCGCCTCCATATCAGGCAACCACTCAATGTAACTCCAAAGCACAGATTCAATCACACCGATAGCCCGAAATGAATCGAACAACTAGACGTCCATCAAGGTAACACTGATACCGAAATTCAACTCCTCAAAAGTTCTATATACTTCCCAACAACACGAAACCATTCGATTCAGAATTTCAAACTCGATCATCACTCACTACATCTGCCTTGATCCTTGACCTCCGTGACAGCCCCCTCATCTCTCCAATCCACCGACTCCTTCGCCTCTACATCCGCGTACACAAACTCGGTCGCAGCGGCCGGGGCGGATTGCGCGAGCTCCCTCTCGGAATTGAGTTCCAGGAAGTTCACCTTAAACTCGTCGTGCGTCACATTCGTGAAGTTGTTCAGCCCCAGCTCGTACGTCAGCCCCTCCTGCTCGTTGATGCCCAAGATGTAGAGTAGATTGTCCCGGAAGATGTTGAAGCGGTGCTGCTGCTCCAGAAAGGAGCTGTAGACACGCCCGTAGTCGATGATCCATTGGAGGAAGATCTGGAAGATGTTGTCTTCAGAAAGCAGACTCCCCTTCAGTTGCCAAGTTGAAGGGGAGGCGTGGAGCTGCTGCAGAGTCGGGCATGCCAACAGAAGAAAGAGGAGTCCGAGTGCTGTTGTGGCAGGATGAAGCCCTGCCGCTCTTGAAAACGCCATGACTGAGTGGGAGTAAGCTTGAGTACGAGTGGCAGAGAGAGGGACACAGACTAAAGAAATGCAGGTGCAAGTGCTGGGGAGAGTGCGTTATGGCTGCTGCATTTCCCCTGAGGGATGGCCGCTTTTATATGGAAGAAACACTTGAAGTTTGAGGCTCGGGACCGCATGAAACTTGCGAGGATGAGGGCCTACCCAAGTAGATTGCAGAAAATACTGGATGTAAGGAGGGAACACCCATTCCCATCCATGTATCCATTCATGTCCATATGTAGCAGGGGTGCACATTTTTCTTTTGAAAAATGTGCACCCGTGCTACATATGGACGGGAATGGGTGTTTTGCCCTTATTGGTGCATTTTTTGTTTCTGGAGTTTCTTTGAGAAGTCATTCATTAAAACTCTTTTACTTCTTAGCATCCTTACTGGGGTGTGACCTTGTTAATTGCCTAGAGCATCTGCCCCCAAAATTTTAGGTTCTTCAATATATAGATGTATCCTTTGATTCTAGAATTTCCTTGATAGTCATTCCTCAACCATGTTTAGTCTTGGGTTAGGGTCATGTCAACTTGCTTAATCCATTAATGTCTGCAATCAATTTTGGGGGATGGGCAAGGCCTTTCAAAGTAATGGGCAAAATTGTAATAACTTTTGAAGTTCAATTGAGTTATTTGTAAAGTCCCCCACTTTGGACATGACTTTTTTTGAAGTTGAGAAGGCAACTATAGTTGAAGCATCAAACTTTTTTGCAAGATACTTATGTCACATGACTTCAAAAGTAGGGACCAAACTGTTTTAAGCACCATTTTGATGGAAAAATAAGTTTCATACCCACTTTTATTCAACTTTTTAAACTCAACCGGCTTTTTCACCAAACTCATGGGTTTAAACCCTAGTTTAGTGTACTTTACAAATAACTCAAATGCCATTCAAAAACTTGACCATATTGATTGAAGTGTTTACAACAATTTGGTAAGTTGCACTAAAGTTTTTGATAGGAGATGGTGTCTGTACCACATTTAATAAGTCATCTTGGTGTTCATATCTTTGTTGGTGTATATGCAAGAACTAAGCTATGTTTTTTGAACATATTTCTTTTGGGGGAAATTCTTTAACCCCTAAAGGTTTTTTACTATGTTTTCACCAAAACTGTTCCAAAACTGTCATTTCTAGGACAACTACCAAATTTTAGAAAAAAACAACATTTTTGGAATAATGTAACAGTATGATCTTTTAGTGAAATAGTTCAAGAAAATGTAGAAAAAATTTCAGAAAGTTTCATCATATAAATTGCAAGATATTAGTGTTTGAAGTTGCAAAAGTCCTTTTTTTACCACTGCAAAAATCCGGGCAGCTACAATTCAAAAAGCCACATTTGTATGAATTTTTTTTCAAAATTATTTTAACTCTTTGGATTCATTCTTCAATTCAAGTTGGCTACATGCTTGAAAATTTTCAAATCATTTGGAATTGTACAACATGTACAAAAAAATAATAAGTAGAAAGAAGTAGAAAATGATTCAAAATACTAAAATGTAAACAATTTATTTGTTGAATTGAAAAATGCCAATCCCAATGGTTCAAATGTTGTAATAAACAATCTACACCCAATTTTTTAAATTTTTTTCAAAAATATTGAAAATTGAATAAAATAAAGGACTTCAAAGTTTATTTAAAGAAGAGAATCCATAACTACCTGAAAACTAAATTCTTTATAACTTTTGACTCATTAATCCAAATGGAATGATTCAAAGCTTTCCACGTATATATAAATCTATAATACCAATTTCAAATTTTTATTTCCAAAAAAAGTGATTTTTTCTAATCTACCCAAACTACCCGAGTTGAGAAACAAACAACATATCATGTGATAACTTTTCAACCATGTAGTCAAAAGTCACAAAAATTGTTGGGCTTTGAAGATAATCCTTGTCTACACCTTCTAGAAAATTTTGGTTCCAAAATATGAAAATCTCTAGTCACACGTACCAACCCTAAATTGCTATGTTGCCAAAAACACACTTTGGTTTAAAGTGCTAATGGGACCATGTCACAAATCTTCTAGCATCATGATGGATATGAAAAGTCTATAACTCTAGGGAATGCCAACTCATGAGCTGCAAGCATATATTATATTGTTTCTTTTATATTTATGCCCATCTTTTTGCATTCATTGTTGTATTTTCAATTGGCATTTTGCCAAATTTTCTATTGCCAAATCTACATGAAAGGTCAAATTGGCATGTTCATTGTCCCAAATGCTCCCACTCCTAATTTTCTACATCCGTTCCTTTTGGTCCATCTCCTAATTCCCTATCAAACTGCCTACCATTGAAAAAGCTTCAAAATTGACCAAAAAGTAGTGACTAGTCCTTAATGGATTAACCTTAGAAAGATGTAAGCTTGTTGCAAAGGTAGTCTATACCAAAAATTGAAGATTTTAAGATGAATATGTGCATCCTTTGTTTTTATTACAAAAACTTGGCAATGCCCATCATTTATAATATATCTAAGTATCTACAAGGTAAAAGAATTTAATTGCCTTCTATTGCTTGAGAACATGTGCAGAATTGCTTATGGAGTCCACAATAGGTGGTTCTACCATATGCTTCTTTTCTAGAAACTCATTGGAAGCCATTCATCAAACACTTCTTCTCCATAGTGTCCTTACCAGATTAATCTTGTCCATGGAATTAATATTTTAAACTTAGTTTTAATCCCTAAACGATGGGCGGGTTATTGTAAAGGAGCAGCGGGTGGTGAACATAGTCCACTTGAGCAAAGACCACAAGGGAAAGGCATTGTTTATGGACATAGAATTTAGCCCGCAATTCAAATTTTGAACTGGGCAGTGGAACCTTCACGACATGTTGAGAGTATGTGGTCTTCCCTATAAATATGAGTACAATAATGCAAGCTAATTTCTATACTACATCATCTGTGCTCAATCTTAGGTTTGGTACAAAAAGAAATTGGATGAAAAGTTTCTTTTTTCTATTCTGTAGCCTGTTTTGAAGTCAATCATTGACTAGAAAATGGTGCCCGCATTGTTTAAAGGTTAAATATCCTTACTTTTCAACATGTCAAGGTCTTTAGTCCTTTTGTCTTCAGTTGAGTAGATTGTACAGTGGAAACACCCAAAACCATGCAAATAAGGAATTCAACATAGTTGGAGGTAGTGTTTTCTAAAAATGATATTTTTCTAGTATTAGCGAGTGAAAATCATAAATATTAAAAAAAAAGATGTTTTTCCGATACAATATGTAATTTCTACAAATTTTCAAAGTGTTGGCTCCCTAGACCTGTGAAACCGTCCAGTAGGTGCCCCCCAAATTGAACCTTGCGAAAATTAGCACTTAGCCAACCAGATTCTCCTATGTGTCCTTCAACTGTGTTAGTTAATTATAATTACACATGTGGCAAACACATTAAGGAAAGTTTACTGACACAATTAGGTGAATTTTTAGTCCATTCCAAGGAACAGGTGCGGGAATGGGTATTTTGCCCTTAGTGTGAGACACTTGCAACAAAAACAACAACCTTTGGCAATGCTCTGCCCATCTAAAGTGCTGGAGTCTTGCTATGCAGAAATTCCAATTCTCTTTAAAATATGGATGAAGTCACCAAACTTGGATGAAAAAGTGTATGAATATGATGAAAAAGTATTTTTTAAGTCCAAAAGATGGATGAATGTAGTAATACAATGCTTCACCAAATTTGAAGTGAACACCATCTTGGCACTTTCCCAAAAGTAAAAAAAAAGAGTTGGTTGCAGGTACCTAAGTGGCATAAGGTCCTCTCCATGAATGATAAGATAAACCACGGGAAGAAAATGTCCCATTCAGTTTTGGGAGAGCTCCTGTGTTGCAATCTGGGTGTAATGTCCAATTATGCAATTTTGCTTGTGTTTTCGGGGCATCATGCATATTTCATCCAAATTGTTTTGTTCATCTTAGATTTTATCCCAATATTATTCTTGTGGTTTACACCAAGCAAAGTTTCTCATTGTCAAACATTGTGCAAACTTCTCTCCTTTGAGTGGATAGTGTCAAAAGATAGTTTAAATTAAAATAATTTGAAATCACCCCATCCCACCCTCTTTGTACTTTTCAAGTGAGATGGATTTTGACATTTGATATGAAGTATATGTCAAAGTTTGTATCCATATCAAAATCCATATCATATCCATATTGTACAATATCCCATATCCATATCCCAAGTTGTTTTCCAAGATCAACAACATTGGTGGGGGGTTCTCGCAGGGAGCCATCTTTTTAGGGATAGTGCAATGAAAGAGCCTCCTTGAGCTTGTTCATCCTCATCGACCCTTTCTACCACACAATGCCCTCCTCTTTACACATTAAGGTAAATCATCCCATTATGGACCAAATGGGAGTAGACCCATTGTGGGTCAAATTGTATAGGTGGTGTACATTTAAGAACTTGAATGCACACCACTACTAAAATCTGACCCACAATGGGTCTACTCCCATTTATTCTGTAATGGGGTAAGGTAAGAGGTCCTATAATGGACCATCTAAGGGCTGAAACAGAATTTTAGGGAGGTAAAACTTCTAGAAATATTTTTCAGTAAATTTTCCTTGAAAGACAAGTAGAATTGACATTTAACCCAAGTCGTTTCATATTTTTCTGAGTTTTTTTGAATTAGTTATCAAATTTTGAAGTTGAAAGGACATAGGGCTCTAAAATGGTGCCCTAGCTAAAATGTACACTGTCAGTACACTGCTGAAGGCTATGAAAAAGCAACATGTACAAGTACTGTACATTTAAGATAAGGCAGCATTTTAGAACCCGCTCCATCTAAGAGCCTTCTACCTTAGTTCACCCTAGTTGCCTTATACAAAACTGGTTTTATTAGCCAAAGTGGCATCTGGTCATTGGTGAAACGTTTATCATGTTGCACCTGCTCCACAACAGTCCATTCAACTGCTGTCCAAACAAGCAATCCCATAAATTTGATGGTGCCTTTGAACAGATATCAACAAGAGGTCCGTCACACTCACATTCATGAGTGAGAATGCTAGCACTTCTGTGCAGTCGAAGGGCTTGCTTCACATCCATGTAATTAAGGTCCTTGGCTCCTTGCACCCTCAATCTTCCCATGCATAGCATGTGAGCATTTTTTATTGGCTAAAAATTGCCAAAATTCACCCACCGTCCATGTACTTCGATTTTAATATAGGAATTGAAGGAGCAAAAATTGTATTTTTTTCGTCTAATTTCACTCTCTAGTAGTTGTATTTTAGCCATCTAGCTTCCTGCCAAAAGATAATATCGCCACTAAATTCAGTATGCACAAGTTTATAATCACCTATACTTCTGTCACTATGGTCATACATTCTAGACAAAGTGGCCAGATCTTAGTCATTAAATCACATTTTCAATTCTTGCTAGTATACATCTACTATAAAGATGGATATGTTGCCACTTTTGCTTTATCATCAAAATCTATGTATAACAAAAATTCAGTAATGTGCATTTGTTTAGCAAAATTATTTTCTTCTTACAATGAATAGAAATAGCCACTTCACTGAAAGTTCATTGAAAATTATCACCAGTACTTTGAAAAAGCTAAATCACTAAAAGAAACACTGGTGAGCATATTTATGGTAGATGGCTCTAAAACCGCCCCTCTCCTTGCAACCACCCCATAGGTGGTTGTAAAATGGATGGGAGTTGATCTTTAAATGGACCACTATCACTATTGAATGAATCGAGAAATTTTATTTTATTTTATTCTGAGAACCAATTATTTCCTCCATAGTTCAGAAATCGTTTTAGTAGTTGTAGGGGGACAGATTATAGGACACCTATGGTCACAAATAGGTAACTACTATAGAAATCTTTGAAAATTCATAACTAATTCAAAAATGATTCAAAAAATATGAAACCACCTGTGTTACATTCAGCATCCATTTTTCTTTCTCTGAAAAATGAGCTAAAAATATTCTTGTTCATGCAAACGTATGAAAAAGGCGGATCAGCCCTTAAAGTGTCGCTTTTAGAGCCATCTACCCTACTAACGTAAGGGAGGAGGTCTAGAAAGTGCCCATCTAAGAGCTGAAACTGAATTTGGGGAGGTGAAACTTCTTGAATTATTTTTAAGGAAATTTTCCTTGAAGGACAAGTGAAATTGGCATCTAACGCAAGTTGTTTTTCCTAGTTTTTGGAGCTTTGTGGTATTACTTATGAAATTTTGAAGTCAAAATGACATAGGGCTCTAAAACCACCCCCCCCCTCAAATGTACATTATTTGTACATTCTTGTAAAGATTTAAAAAAATCAACAATGTACATTTGAAAAGGTGAGCGATTTTCAAGCATGAGCAATTTTGGAGCCTCTTCTTTTATATCTAGCTCTCACAATCGTCCTTTACATAGCATGTGAGCATAGTTACTACCATACTCACCTATCAAGGTCAACATTCATACTAAATTAGTTTAATTATATTGTTAACCCCTAAGTGTCCAAACTCATCTCCACAATTGAAGATTTTGGAAAGATCATCTAAAAGTACTATTTAGAAGAATATTTTTGAATTGAGATGCAAATAAGAGTTGTAGAGTTGGGGTTGGAGATTCTATTTATATAGTTAGATTCACCGACACAATCATCAATATTTTTCAATGAATTTTGTTGGAAAGGATGTGAAATAAGGTTCTATTGACATGGAGATTTTTTGGAATTTTTGTGTTCTTTGATTCTATGACCTCATTTTTGCAATTTCAAGTTTGAACTAGAATAAACCCAAGTCAACCACTTGACATACTTCTACATTTGTAATTTAAAAAAAATACATGCTTTAGTAATACCAAACCCAACCGTTGGATACAACCACAACTTCATAAAGTGTCTCTAAAAATTACAATGACTTTCATCCAAGCTATAAGGTAGACTGCTCTCAAAGCGACCACTTAAGAGTTGATTGCCTTTTCAAGGAAGTTGAACTCCTTGAATCAATTTTTAGTAAATTTTCACATGAAGGAAAATGGAATTGGCATCTAACCCAAGTTGTTTCATCTTTTTGGGACCTGCGTAGAATTAGTTATGAATTTTCAAAGTTCAAACACAGTGTGCTCTAAAAGCAACCACCTATTGAAATATACAGCTGTAGTGCATTGCAGAAACCAAAATCTACCATTATGGCATGGTCACTTTTAGAAACATGGTCGCTTTTAGAGCAGTCTACCTTAATGACAAAGAAATTTGATTTTCAATCTATACATTGTCCAGAATATGGACGTCAAAGCATTCCAAGGTTAAACAATGAAGGAAGTTAGAATTGGCCTATGCTTTAGAATACGAAAAAATGTACATATAGCATGTCTGGACGTTGAAGATTGGGAAAGATGATTGTTATTAATTGAGTTCAATGATTGATTGGAATGGTAATGGGAGGAGCTAGCTCAAATTCATCTCAAGGTGGAGCAACATGATTGGGACGCTAATGGCAATCCTCACAGGCAGATTTCATTGACATGGGAAGAGTTAACCCCTGAATGCCCAAGGCTTTTTTTAGGTTTAGGGTTTAGGGTTTAGGATTTTTCTCTACATAGAACAAAAAGTCAACATTTTGATAAGTTTTATTTCTATTAAATTTGAAATGTTACTATATAAATTCAAACTAGACATGTTAGAGATTATTTAGGAAAGAAAATACAACAATATTACTTATGAATTGAAAGATTATAATGTTTGACGATGACAATGTTAAAATTGTAAATAAGAGTTGACATCTTTTGATCTTCTTTTGACAAGCCAAATCTAAAATGTTGGGAACCATAAAAATATGAAGTTAAAGGACCTAACATGCATAACCCCAATCAATTATATTTAAAAAAAATTTACTCTACAATTTTCTTAAGTGAATTTCTAATGTGTGTTTTTTACCAAGATCTAGTATATTTGAAACTCATTTCCAAGAGACCTCAACACTATTGAAAGTCAAGATACAATGTTGTGGCTGGCCAATTTGTAATGTGCTCTCTCTGGCAATAAAATCCCCTTTCATCTGTTTCAAAAAGAAAAAGAAAAAAAGCCAAGATAACAATGGATACCCTTGCACAAAATCTTGAACGGAAAAATCATAAAATAGCAACTTGGTTAGGCTTTATTTAACTACAAACACTAGATTTTGATGCTTCAGGCATTTAGGAGTCAATTGATCCTTGACCACAAAAAGCTCCCTACATTGTAGCCGCTACTAATCTTCAATGATGATTCCTTGCAAAATCTTAGAGCATTGAAATTAACCATTAATCCTTTAACACCCCCATTAATACCCAAGCATTGAAAGAAAGAAGCTGGATGTAGTGACAAACAAAACTAGGTATAGATTCAAAACTTTTTAAATTCAATCCACTATACCATACATAAGCATCAATGGGCAAAGTCTAGAATTCAATATACAAAAGTTCTAATATGCGACATATAACACATTTCTATAAGCAATTTGAAGAAAAAATTAGTTGTGATTTGAAAGAAAATTAGTTCCATAGTTAGCCATATTTGCATTGAGTTTTGTTTATCATAAATTGGAATTAATTTTTAATTTTTTTAATTCTTTTAGAACTCAAAAAAAATTATACCTTGACATCTTCATATACATCATTTCAAATTGTTGTGCACAAAATTGAAGGAAAAATCAATAAATTCAATATTTTAAAACAACATGAGATTTTGGCCTACAACCATGGTTTCATTCATTCATCTAGTTGCAAAATAATACCAAGCATAGTGATGGATAAGGAGGTTTGAAATCAATTGACATAGATCCATCCTTCTAGGGTTAGTTTGAGAATTTATTTGGGTAAACTTGGAATTATTATGAACTCTTGAAGAAAAAAATGATGGAAATTCATATCAAATACAAAATATACTAAAAAAATCATAGATTATTACCATAGATTTATATTATAGTATATAACATCATGTATATTATAAAATATAACATGAACTAAAGTTTTTGTATCACTCTAAAATTAAAAAATCAAGAAACCGTAGTTATAGACCAAAAGTTCATATTGCTATAAAACACTAAAATCTATGATATTTTCAAAGTTTTCAATTAGAGTAGAAACAACACTTGGTAAGCTTTATTTCAATAGTTAGACTCAAATTCAAAAAAATATCATTTTCATGGCTAAATTCACATCAAGAGTAAATAGCAAGAAATGCCCAAAAATCCACTACAAGGATGATATTTGAATTAAGCATCTTCTTTGTTAGAGAAGTCAATGAAACTATGAGGGAATTTACAATAATATTGATTGAAAATGTACTCAAATAACTTTTAAAACTAATATTGGATGAAAAATCCATTTTTTTTCATTTTACAATTTGAAGTGAAATCATCCATCAAACAACATCCATCTAACTTTAATGCCATTGGAGTGAGCCATCAATTTTCCCATATTTGGTAGTCTTGACAAAGTTTAGAACATATAGGTCTACTTGATAACCAACCTTAGTTTAATATTCTCAACTTCTATATGCATTGAATAGGAGTTTTAAGAGAACCCATTCTAATTAACCAACATTTCACACTATATAAATATCTACCTCAATTGTACATCAATAGCTATTGAAATGTGGGGGGGTTGTACATCATGTTTTGAAACATCTACAATTTCTAGAATAAGTCCTTTCAATTTTTTTAAAGCTTAAAACCCTAGTACATAGAGATCTAAGAATACACTACAAGGATCTTAGTTGAAATTTTTACTAGCATAAAAAGAGGCTCATATGCATCAATTGTTGATCTATAGATTTTACTAAGATCTCAAGAGTCCCCCTCAATTTAAATTATATCCAAAGCACCAAAATTGTTGAAACAGTCTACCTCTAATCAACAATTCCATAGCCTAGCTTTCAAGGCAAATTTGTCACCATTCCATAGGATAGTCAAAGAAGTATTATAACTCATAATGTCTTTTTATACCCTTATATTTGTAAAAAGTACAAATATAGACATATGTAATGAACTAATAGATTAATTTGGCATTAACCCTTGAGCACCCAATCTATAAGGTAGGAGGTTCAAAAACCGCTCATCTTCCAAAATGTACATTATTTGTACATGATGCTTTTTAATCTTTATAGGAATGTATAAAACAATGTACATTTGAGGGGGTAGGTGGTTTTAGAGCCCTATGCCATATTGACTTCAACAATTCTTAACTAATTCCACAATGCTCCCAAAAAATGAAACAAATTAGGTTAGATGCATATTCCACCTATCTTGCAAGGAAAATTCATTGAAAAATATTTCAAGATGTTTCACCTCCCCAAAATTCAATTCGAGCTCTTGGATGGTCAATTTATAAACCTCCTACCTTAATCACCAAAATCGAGATCTTTTGGAAGTCATTGCAATCAAATTGTTATCCTAAACAAGATCTATGAAACTTCACCATATTGATTGGTAGGAGAGACAAGATTAGAGTTGTAGGTGAAAGGATAAATATGGTCAATTTCATTAAATTGGCGATACTCCAATAAAATGGCATGACATTCCGTTAAAATGGCACAACATTCCATTAAAATGGCACATTTTCTTCCTCTACCACTAAGCCTCTATGTCAAAATGGTACACAAAATATGTCAAAATGACACTTGAAATTTGTCAAAGTGGCACATGGAATATGTCAAAATGGCACTCGGAATACCGCCATTTTAACGAAATTGACCATAATTGATTTGACCACATCCTTGAAAAGATTTTAATAGTCAAATAGGCCAATTTTTCAATTTTGAGCAACAAGATCCTGTTACTAGGGCACTTATAGGTTAAGGTAGCAACACCTATAATTACCAATTTAAGCAATTTAAGCATAGTTGGAGTCACCTTTTTCTAAAAAGAGTATTTTTGCAATATTAGCAATCAAAAATCATGAATTTTAAAAAAATAGAATAATTGGATAAGGCATCTTATTTCTAAGAATTTTCAAAGTAGAATTCCCTAGGGCACCCAAATTTGTATTCTAATGTAAATCTGCTTTGATTCTCACAATAAAATCTTAAAAAATCAAAGCCCACCAACTACAATTAAGCATGGGGATGGTTTTAAAATATTTTAGAAGACACTTTAAAGGAATTCTAGTGTCAAACAATTGGTACATTAATTTAAATGGATGCTCCTACCTTATGTCCCATAATGCTCTCAAGCCTCTTATCTATCGAGCATTATCTAAAGTAAACTTACCTATGACACACGAAATGAGTGGTTTGTCTTTTTTCCATTAGCAAAAAGATAATTTTTAGAAAAATTCAAAGACAAATGTGACAAATGAAGGAAGGAGTTTAAGTTTTATTTTTTAGACAAATTAAGAATTTTTTATGAATTTTTTGAACAATGTTACCCAATTGGACTCAAAGAGTCCCAAAAAATCTTTAGACTACTTCAAATCAATGAAAAGTGTTTCCATAATGGTCATCTTACCACTTCAAGCAAGTACAACATTTTTTAACATAGCAATGACATCAAGGATTAAAAAAATAACTCTTTATAACAAGTTTACACTAGAAAGGGATAAACTGTGTCCCATGACAATGACTAACAACTCTATGACCATCACTCGAGGCATTAGTTATGACCATACACTATAAGAAATTCGCATTTTCTGTGTCGTCAAAATAAAAACATGTCATGTTTTTAAAAATGTGTTAACACTAGTAGTTGTTAGTTTTAGTTACACAGGATTTTATTAGATGTCATTAGAAACATTGCATGTTTTTCGTGCAACGTGAATATGTCCATTGAGACAGGATGTTTTTTTGGACGTCACTTAGAACATGGTAAGATATTTTCAAACATCCAAAAAAACATAGATGGTCACGTCAGCAAAGAGTTCATTCTAATTTTGAAAAAAATAATAAAAGAAATTTACGGTCTGTAGTAAAAAAATTGACCACAAGTGAAAAATTTAGAGAAAGGGCAGCTACATGGTATATTTTGAAAAAAAAGGGAATGGATGGATGATTTAGATGCATAATATGGATGAAAACAAGTGGTCTTTATACTAATCTAGTGGTAGGAGGAGAGACAATCTATATGGGATATGCAAGAATAACGTTGAGATGTTTAAGAAAACATCTTGATGTTTGAAATGACATCAACATGTCTGAAATGACGTGACATGTCTCAAATGACATCAACATATTCAATTGTCAAGTTGCCATTTTCTCAAATCCCATATCTTTTGTCTCACTTAGGGTTGAGAAAGGATATAAGTATAATCTTTCCCTCCTTCATTTTCATTAACTTTAAATGAAGTGATCTTTTCATTTTGCCATCAAAAATTCTCAAGAAGATAAATGGTGAGTTTTTAAATATTTTTAAATTTAATCATTTATTGTTTTGTTTTGTTTTATTTTTTAATTTAATATTATTTGTTTTCTAATTTGGCCTTGTAGATACACTATGTACTAACTGACGTTTAATTTGATGTTTCAAAAAAACGTCTAAATTGACATTTTAGAAAATACCATTAAAAATTTTAAGTGACCCAAAAGTGTGTTGACAAAGCATGCCACAACAGTATAATTTGGGGTCCACGTCAACATAATTTAGAAGCCTATGTCAACATAATTTAGGGATCCACGTCACAAAAAACAAGGATGAGGCAATGGATGAAAAAAAATCATAGGTGGCATTGTCCACCAAAAGATTGCTGATGTGGACCTCCTTGCACTACCAAATGGCACAATTTGGGGCCCTAAAATTCACTTGTCTTAAAGGATGTCCAAAAAAAAGGACCATGTTCTCTACTTTTTCCACCATGTTTTTCACTTGTCCATTATGACGGATTTTAGGTGACATCGTGTTTGACACGAAATCGGGTTTTTTTGGACGTCCTAGAATTCGCTGTTTTCTTATAGTGACAAAACAAATTGATGTAGTCCTAATCCCATTAACTAAAAAAAAGGTCTATCATGACTTCATATAAGCCACACTCATGGGTAGTTCTCTAAAAGCCTATCAAGGAAAATTTGTCTATCATAAGCTGTTTACCTTAGACCGTAGTGCTCAACTCACAATCTTCTTTGTCCACATAAAGAAGAAACTCATACATGAAGTGTGTCCTCATTAGAAACACAAGAAGTCTGAATACTTGTAACTTAATCTCATCATGAATAATTATCATCCATTGAGTGAAACCTTAAACCCAAAATACTTCTCCAGCCAAAGACAATGGAGTTTCAAAACACTCTCAAAGATGGAAAAGAAAACCAAAAGGAGCTACAAATCATATCATCATCAAGACTCCCATCACCCCAAATGGTCAGAAGTAGAAATGGAACAAACAGTCCATCCATGGTAAAAATGTCAACTTCATTAAAATAGCAATATTCCACAAACCAAAAATTGTGATATATATCTTCACGCAGGTCTAATTTCACACTACAAACTAGGATAGAACAAGTATAGATTTTGGATTTAGGACGTGCAGCTTGAACTAAACCACAGTAATGAAATATTTTCAATTCAAGGAAATTGAAGTGCTATATGATCATTCTATCATACAGCAAAGGCTTGAACTTTCGACTCCAGATTGACTTTCTAACTCCACATCACCTGGTTTTCAAACGTTGCATTGCAAGATAAATGGCTTTCTCTTCAAATAGAGATGCATCTGTAAAACAACACGGAACAGGCAAATGATTGAAGGTGAGTAGGAAGTACTCCGTGACCAGCTTTGTTCAAATCCTGCAAGAGATCATTTATAAGTGAAGCTCACAAATGCAGAAGTCTTTCAATTGCAACATGGGATAGAATGAGAACAGGGAATTTATTCTACTTTGATTGATTCACGAGGAAGTTAAGATGATGAAAACCAAAGGAGCTGGGATCCCAGAATGCCAACTAGAAATGAAAAGGATGAAATCATTTTGTACTAAAACAAGACAGTATAAATACGCAAAGTCATGAGTCACCTTCAATCGAGCTAGCTCAAAGATGGTGAAGATGTAAATGCACTTACTGAGCATGGCCTCCGAACAAGAGAAACCCAAGAACTTTTCTGTACTGGGGATTTCTGCTGAGCAAATCTTGTCACCAAGGCACGGAACTCCAACTCCGGAAATCCATATCGAAATCAGTCTTGAAGAACACCCAAGGACAAGCAGAGGCCATTGTTTGTGGCATACTAGATTAGGGTGAAAATGCACTAAAAGACAGCAACATAGCCTCTCAACATATAAAATGTAAAGCTGGAGAATGAAGTTTAAGCATGACAAGTGGAAGTCCAGTATTGAAATGTTTGACTGCTTCTAAAATACTCAACGCTTCAAAGCGACCACTCACGAGAGTACAAATCAACTCTGAACAATTTGTTTCAATAACTCGATCGAAATAACTGATGAGCCTCCCCAAATTATCGTTTTCCATTTTAATTGTACAACGATTCCATCCCCAAGGGGCTTCTACATAGAGATCTCTAATTGTGCTGCTACCGGAAATATTGTCTAGGGTTTCTATTTTTATTCTACAATTACCCACAATTTTGTCAAAGCTTTTGCTAAAGATCAAATGCTCCGAAACTGGGAAATCAAAAACCTCAATGCTACTTTTAGAAAGAATTTCTAAACCAATCGGAAAATAAACCACTTGAGAAGTAGTGAAACACCGATTGAACGGGTTGCTAAAGTGTACAGCAGTGAACTTCCTGAGGAAGACAGTGCTTGTCCCACACGAGATCCAAGATAAAACACGAAGATAACGGTGTCGGCCACTGGAGTTGTATTTCAAAAACTGAAGTAAATTTATGGATGATACCACCGCCATGTAAATGTAAAACGCGGTCGGTGGCACTTGATAAAACGTCAGAAATGTGGACGTAAGAGCAAACGCAACTCTATCAGCATGAGTCACAGCAAGTCTTATGCAGACGAGGAGTGGGTGAAGGATCAAGTAGAGCAACAGGGCTAAGAGGTGGAAGGGAAGAGAGATGAGGAAAACACACTTCCACCACCAACTCGAATCATCCGCTTTGTCAACACGTCTCTTTATCGAGCCGAAGAGGGAATCTCTCATGAATCTCTCAATTGTAACTCTGTGCTGCTCCGTGGCCTCCATTGTGTAGGAAAAAAAACAAGCGCCGAGACAGCCGCCAAGAGTGCGAACGAACTTCAGAGATAATCCCTCCTCAAGTCCCGACTACCCCACTCCCTCCGTCTCCTGGAATTGCACAACTAGTCGTCCCTACCGAGCAAGAGAATTTTGAATTGGAGCAACCACCACATGTCACTCCTGAAACTCATTCGATTCGACCGGTACTTACACCAAATGCGAAAGGTCTGCAACTAAGCAGAACTAAGGCACCTTCAGGAACAAAAACTACAAACCCTAGAGCGTGGAGAATTCCGTGGAATGAGAACAACAAGCCTCAGCGAACAACGACCACCAAATGATTCAGAAGTCCCTTGCGAGTAACATGGCAGGTGGCCTGAAGAATGGAATCACTGAATTCTCAAACTGTAAAGCCAATCCGACCCAGAATCCGATGACGACAGATGAAGCCTCATAGCAATCGCAACTGAACTTCACTTCGAAGTTCGAACCGTGAGCATCCAATTTTACTGTCATGGTTCTTGCACGTGCATCATGGAATGCCGATTGTCGGATGGGAACTAAAAAATGGCTGCGATCACCCACAAATGTGTGCAAATTGCCTTTTGACCCCTGAATGCCCAAAGCACCAAATTCTTGTGTTTGGAAAACTTTGAAGTTAAATACTACCTACCAAGTCGCTGTTTTAGTGGTTTAGGTTATTGGAAACTTCTATTATGGTCAATTTCATTAAAATGGCGGTATTCCGAGTGCCATTTTGACATATTCCATGTGCCACTTTGACAAATTTCAAGTGCCATTTTGACATATTTTGTGTACCATTTTGACATAGAGGCCTAGAGGTAGAGAAGAAAATGTGCCATTTTAACATAATGTTGTGCCATTTTAACAAAATTGACCATTATTTGAAGTCTAGTTTAAGCTTCAAAACTTGATCTTAAAAATGATTGATTATACTTTTTGTATTCAAGATTTTTGTGCAAGGGTGTCCATTGCAATCTTGACTGTCCATAATGTTGAGGGCTCTTGGAAATGAGCCTCAAATACACTAAAGCTTGGAGAAAAAATCAAATTAAAAATTCATTTAAAAAAATTAGAAGATAGATTTTGAGAAGCCATGAATTGATTGGAGTTATGGGTGATTGCTAGAAACACTCATCTTATTTTCCATCACAATTGGAGTGATATTGTTCTTTTCTGCTATAACTTTTGAATTAAAAGATCTAAGAATATAGAATAATTAGTGAACCTCTCTAACCTGATGGTTTTCACATCCCTTTTTTTTAGAAATTAAAAGAATCATTTTACACAAAATTGATTCATACAAAACTGGTTTTATTAGCCAAAGTGGCATCTAATCATTGCTGAACGTTTATCGTATTATACCTACTTCACAATAACAATAAGGTAGGGGGCTGTAAAAGCGACCCTTTACCAACTGATTTGCATTTTGGGGAAGCTCAACTCCTTAAAACAATTTTTAGTAAATTTTCGTGGTAAGAAAAATGGAATTGGCATCTAACCCAAGTCATTTCATATTTTTTGGACCTTTGTGGAATTAGTTATGAATTTTTGGAGTTGAAAACACAATGGTTTCTAAAAGCGACCCTTTCCTCAAATGTACACTTTCAATACATGTTAGAGGCAAAATCTACCAGATTGCTTTTAGAAACAAGGTTGCAATTACAACCCTCTACCTTAATCCATTCAACTGTTGTCCAAACAAGCAATCCCCTAAATTTGACATTTGGTGCATTTGAAGAGGTCTGTCTTGCTCAGGAGTGAGAATGGCCCTTCTGTGCAGTCTAAGGGACATCCATGTAATTAACCCCTAAGCACCGGTAGAGCCATTTCATGGCTTTTGGATGATTTCTCTGAGCCACCAAAAGGCTTGAACAAGTAGTTTTTTCATCCATTTTTTTTTCAATGACCTTTCATGTTGAGTTACAAAGAGTGTCCAACTGAATTCTTAGTGTAATTGATGTTTTTTTTCATGTAGTTGAAAAGTAATTAAGAAAAACGGATAGCAAAATTTGTCATTTTAGTGTATTTTGAGAAATTGAGTAAATCTGAAAGTTATCCTTGAAAACGACATTTTTTGACTTTGAGCCCAACTAATGAAATGGAGGTCCTCTACTCTAGTTTCTTCTATAAAATTGAATATTTTATTGCAATTTGAACTTTGGCTGTATTTTTAATGTCCATTGCATTCTAATTATAGATGTACACGGCAAATTAGTTTACATCATGATGATTTCCACTATATTGTTCACACATGGTGAAATTTTCAGATTTTTTGAGATTATTTTCTATTTTTTATGATGTTTTCTTTAGTTTTTCTTCAAAAAAATTTAGAAAATACAATTTTCCTCAAAAGAATCTGAAATTTATGTGAAGTACAGAGGACATGCAATTTCATCTCTGAAAAATAAAAATAAAAGTTTCCATACACATCTGGTTACAAAATGGTAACAAATTGAGTGACAGACAGTGCAGCAGCGCAGTTGAAACCAGTGGTCATAGGCCCTACGTTTCAGGGTTAAGGTCTTTGGCTCCTTGCACCCTCAATCTTTCCATGCACAGCATGTGAGCATATTTACTAAGGTAAGTGAGGAGGTCCAGAAAGCGCCCATCTAAGAGTTGAAACTAAACTGAATTTTGGGGAGGTGAAACTTCTTGAATTATTTTTCCAGAAATTTTCCTTAAAAAACAAGTGAAATTGGCATCTAACCTAAGTTTTTTCTTAGTTTTTGGAGCTTTGTGGTATTAGTTAAGAAATTTTGAAGTCGAGATGACATAGGACTCTAAAAACCGCCCACCCCTCAAATGTGCATTATTTGTACATTCATGTAAAGATGAAAAACAGCATGTACAAACAATGTACATTTGAGAAGGTGGGCGGTTTTCAAGCCTTAATGACTTTTGAGCCTCCATCCTTATATTTGGCTATTACAATCATCCTCTACATACCATATGAACATAGTTACTACCATCTTCACCTATCAAGGTTGACATTCATGCTAAATTAGTTTAATTAAACCCTTAATCCCTAAGCGTCTAGACTCACCTCCAGAATTGAAGATTTGAGACAGATTATTTAAAAGTACTATTTGGAAGAATGTTTTGGAATGAAGATGCAAATAAGTGTTGTAGAGTTGGAGTTGTAGATTCTATCTATATGGTTAGATTCACCAATACTATCACCAATATTTTTCAATAAATTTTGTTCGAAAGGATTTCAAATAAGGTTATCTTGATATGGCAATTTTTGGAATTTTTGTGTTCTTTGATTCTATGATCTCTTTTTTGCAATTCCAAGTTTGAATGAGAGTCAACCGAAGTCAACCACTTGACATACTTCTACATTTGTCATTTTAAAAACACACATGTTCTAATAACACCAAATTCAACCCTTGGATACGACCACAACATCACAAAGTATCTCTAAAAATTAGGATGACTTTCATCAAAACTGTTATGAGAAAGAAATCTGCTTTTCAATTTGTATATCGTTGAATGGATGTGAGAGCACTCCAAGGTTAAACAATGAAGGAAGTTAGAATTGGCCTATATGCTTTAGAATACAAAATTGTACATATATATAGCATGTCAGGGCATTAAAGACTATTACAAATGATTTTTATTTGTTGAATTCAATGATTGATTGGAATGGTAATGGCAGGGGCTAGCTCAAATTCATCTTGAGGTGGAGCAATTTGCATGCCCAAGGCCTTTTTTTTTAGCTTGTACAAATTTTTTCTCAATAGAACAAAAAATCAACATTTTGATGAGCTTTATCAAAAAAAATTGAAATGTAACCATACAAATTCAAACTAGACATGTTAGAGAATACGCACAAAAAAGGAAACACAACAATGTCACTTTTGAATTGAAAGATTATAATGTTTGATCATCAAGGTGTTAAAACTACAAAAGTGAGTTGACATCTTTTGATCCCCTTTTGACAAGTCAAGTCTAAAAAGTTGGTCACCATAAAAATATGAGGTTAAAGAGCCTGCCAATCTGCCATGCATAACCCCAATCAATTTATGGCTTCTCAAAATTTGCTCTACAATTTCCTTAAATGAATTTCTCACTATTGAAAGTCAAGATTGCAATGGACATCCTTGCACAAATTCTTGAATAGAAAATTTATAATCAATCATTCTGAAGATCGGATTTTTGATACTAAAGTAAGACTTCAAAAAAGAAGTTTTTGAAAAAGAAAGAAAGAAAGAATTAAGGTAAAAATTCTTAGGTAGCAACTTGGTGAGGCTTTATTTTACTGCAAAGTTTTGCAAACACCAAATTTTGGTGCCTCAAGCATTCTCGAGTTATTTGATCCTTAACCACAAAAGGCTCCCTGCATTGTAGTTGCTACCAATCTTTAATGAAGAGTCCTTGCAAAGCCTTATAGCATTGAAGTTAACCTTTAATCCTCTAATACCCCATTAACACCCAAGCATTGAAAGAAAGAATTTTTATGTAATGACAAACAAAACTAGGTATAGATTCAAAACTTTTTAAATATATTCTACTATACCATATGTAAGTATCAATGGGCAAAGTTCAAAATTCAATATACAAAAGTTCTAATATGCAACATACAACACATTCCTATGGCAATTTGAAGAAAAAATTAGTTGTGATTTGGAAAAAAATAGTTCTATAGATAGTCATGTTTAAATTGAGTATTTTGTGTGATAAATTGGAATCACTTTTAAGTTTTTAAATTTTTTTTAGAATTAAAAAAATTGTATCTTGACATGTTGATATGCATCATTTCAAATTGTTGTGCACAAAAATTGATGGAAAAATCACAAATTTCAATATTTTATAACAACATGAGATTTTGGCCTACAATTATGATTTCATTCATATCTAATTGCAAAATAATACCAAGTTTAGTGATGGATGAGGAGCCTTGAAATTAGTGGGTACAGATCCATTCTTTAGGGGTTAATTTGGAAATTTATTTGGAAAATTAGATTTATTATGAAGTCTTGAAGAAAAAATGATGGAAATTCATATAAAATATAAAATATACTAAAAAAATCATAGATTATCACCATAGATTTATATCAACACTTAGTAAGCTTCATTTCAATAATTGGCGTCAAATTCAAAAAAATGTCATTTTCATGGCTAAATTTACATTGAGAATAAATAGCAAGAAATGCTGAAATATACACTTTAACAATCATCTTTGAATTAAGAATCTTCTTTGTTTGAAAAAATTCAATGAAAGCATAATGAGGGAATTTACAATAAATAATATTGATTGAAAACATACTCAAATAACTTCCAAAATTGATATTAGATTAAAAAACAATTTTTTTCATTTTACAATTTCTAGTGAAGTCATCCATCAAACAACATCCTTCTAGGTTTAATTCCTGAGAAGAGAGCCATAGGTTTTTTAATATTTGGTGGTCTTGACAAAATTTGGAAGAGATAGGTTTGCTTAATAACTAACCTCAATTTTAACATTCTTAGCTCCTATCTACACTAAATAGGAGTTTTAAGGGGACCCAGACTAATTAACTAACATTTGACACTATATAAATATCTACCCCAATTGTATATCAATAGTTCTTAAAAATTTGGGGGTTGTACATCATGTTTCAAACATCTACAAGTTCCATAATCGGTCCCTTTAAATCCCCCCGCCCCCCCCCCCCCCCCCTCAATTTAAAATATAATCAAAGCACCAAAATTGTTGAACAGTCTACCTCTAATCAACAATCAGCATCAATACAAGCAATCAGTGATCTCAAAAGAGGTTCAGAGTTTTTAGCCAAATGTTCATTTTTGGAAGATTTTTTTTTGAAATCACACCGAGGACATGAAGAAATTATGTAGCAATTGACCGAAATTTAACCAGTTTTGGGATCACTGTAGGCAATCGTAATCATCATAAGTGCCAGCTTAGCTTTCAAGGCAAATTTGTCACCATTTCATAGAATAGTCAAAAATGTATTATAACTTATAATGTAGTTTGTCTTTCTAAACCCTTAGATTTGTAAAAAGTACAAATATAGACATATATAATGAACTATTAGATTTGGCATTAAGGTAGCAACTCTCATAACTACCAATTTAAGCAATTTCACCTAGAGTTGGAGGCACCTTTTCCTAAAAAGAATATTTTTGTAGTATTAGGAATTGAAAATCATGAATTTTCAACAAAAAAAGTAGAGTATTTGAATAAGGCATCTAATTTTTAAGAATTTTCAAAGTAGTACTCCCTAGGGCACCAAAATTTGTACCCTACTATAATTTGTTTAGATTTTCACACCAAAATCTATAAAAGTCAAAGCCCACCAACCACAATTAAGCATGGGGATGATTTCAAAATATTTTAGAGGATACTTTAAGGGAATTCTAGTGTCAAACAATGGGTGCATTAATTTAAATGGACACTCCTACCATATGTCCTATAATGCTCTCAAGCCTCTTGTCTATCAAGCATTATCTAAAATAAACTTGCCTATGACAAGCAAAATGAGTGATTTGTCATGTTCCCATTAGCAAAAATATTCAAATTTTTTTAATACAAAGACAAATGTGTGAAAAGAAGGAAGGAATTGAAATTTTATTTTTTAGACAAAAAAAAGAAAAAAATTTGAATTTTTGAATTGTGATGTCCAACTGGCCCTGAAGAGTCTCGAAAAGTCTTAAAACTACTCCAAATCAATGAAAATTGTTTCTATAATGGTCATCTCACCACCTAATGCAAGCACAACATTTCCTAAATATGAGGTGATGATATGAAAGAATACAAAAATAACTTTTTATGACAAGCTTACAGTAAAAAGGGGTAAGATAGAACCACCTGTAACCAATCATTTAAGGTATTCGAGACATGATTTAGTGTAGTGCAAGGCAAAACAAATATTTTTAAAGGTGCAAAGATAAAAATGATGGGGACTACAAAAACTTTGGTAATTTTATCACATGAATTGAATTACTATGAATTTTAGAAGGCAAAAAGTGTACTAGACCCAATACCAATCTGTGGAGTCTTCTAATTTTGATCACACAAAAAACTACTTTTTTACTCATTCCTTCCTACTTTCTTGCACACTACTTTGGAACATGTGCCATGGATTTTTAGTCCCAACTTTAAAAACAAGGAAAAAGCACATTCTAGCCTTGATTGGAAACACGTCCATCAAGAGGTTGGCTATAGGAGGCCAATTGGTTGTAGGTGTTTCTACCTTAAGTGTCCTATAGCAATTACTAATAACTCCATGACCATCTTCTAAGGCGTTGATTATAGTTACAAATCAACTTGATAAAGTCCTAATCCCATTTATTAACCTTGGAGCATGCAAACATCCAATTTCTAAACAATGAACAAATTCAAAATTACTTTTTTGTCTTGCAATTGCTTGGATGGAAGTCATCCTAATTTTGAGAAATTCTTCATAAAGTTTTTGTTCTATCCAAGGGTTGGATTTGGTATTTCTAGAGTACATAATTTTTTTAAATCATAAATGTGGAAGCATCTCAAGTGGTTGACTTGCTTTGACTATAGTTCAAAACCAAATTTGCAAAAATGAGGTCTTAGAATTACAGAACAAAAAAATTACAAAAAATCACCTTGTGAAGGAACCTCATTTCAAACCCACTCCAACAAGTTTTACTTGAAAAATGCCAGTATTCTGCTTGTGATTGAATTTTGAAGGAATTTTAAAATTTTCCTTTTAGAATTTATAGAAAAATATTGGAGAAAGCATTGAGGAATCTAACCGTACGGATGGAATATAAAACTCAAAATTATCAATTCTGGACATGATTCAAGATGCTTTAGGCTTAAAGAAAACTATCATGACTTGATATAAGCCTCTCATGGGTAGTTCTCTAAAAGCCTATCAAGGAAAATTAGTCTATCATAAGTTGTTTACCTTAGATTGTAGCGCTCAACTCTCCATCTTCTTTATTCACATAAACAAGAAACTCATACATAGAGTTGTCCTCATTAGAAACAGAAGAAGTCTGAATACTTGTAACTTAATCTCATTATGAATAATTATCATCCATTGAGTGAAACCTTAAACCCAAAACACTTCTCCAGCCAAAGACAATGCAGTTTCAAAACACTCTCACAAATGGAAATGAAAATCAAAAGGAGCTACAAATCATATCGTCATCAAGACTCCCATCACCCCAAATGGTCAGAAGTAGAAACGGAACAAACAGTCCATCCATGGTAAAAACTTCGACTTCATTAAAATGGCAATATTCCACAAACTGTGATATATATCTTTCCGTAGGTCTAATTTCACTCTACAAACTAGGATAGGAAAAGTATAGATTTTGGATTTAGGACGTGCAGCTTGAACTAAACCACAGTAATGAAATATTGCCGCTCAATGAAATTGAACTGCTACATGATCATTCTATCATACAGCAAATGCTTGTTGATGAAATTTTGACTCCAGATTGACTTTCTAACTCCGCATCACCTGGTTTTCAAACGTTGCATTGCAAGATAAATGGCTTTCTCTTCAAATCAAGATGCATCTGTAAAACAACACGGAACAGGCAAATGATTGAAGGTGAGTAGGAAGTACTCCGTGATCAACTTCGTTCAAATCCTGCAAGAGATCATTTATAAGTGAAGATCACAAATGCAGAAGGCTTTCAATTGCAACATGGGATAGAATGAGAACAGGGAATTCTATTCAACTTTGATTGATTCACGAGGAAGTTAAGATGATGAAAACCAAAGGAGCTGGGATCCCAGAATGCCAACTAGAAATGAAACGATGAAATCATTTTGTACTAAAACAAGACACGCAAAGTCATGAATCAGCTTCAATCGAGCAAGCTCAAAGATGGTGAAGATGTAAATGCACTTACTGAGCATGGTCTCTTCAAACAAGAGAAACCCAAGAACTTTTTTGTACTGGGGATTTCTGCTGTGCAAGACCTGTTACCAAGGCATGGAACTCCAACTCCAGGAATGCCTATCGAAATCAGTCTTGGAGAACCCAAGGACAAGTAGTGGCCATTGTTTGTGGCATACTAGATTAGGGTGAAAATGCACTAAAAGACACCAACATAGCCTCTTAATATATAAAATGTAAAGCTGGAGAATGAAGTTTAAGCATGACAAGTGGAAGTCCAGTATTGAAATGTTTGACTGCTTCTAAAATACTCAACGCTTCAAAGCGACCACTCACGAGAGTACAAATCAACTCTGAACAATTTGTTTCAATAACTCGATCGAAATAACTGATGAGCCTCCCCAAATTGTCGTCTTCCATTTTAATTGTACAACGATTCCATCCCCAAGGAGCTTCTACATAGAGATCTCTAATTGTGCTGCTACCGGAAATATTGTCTAGGGTTTCTATTTTTATTCTACAATTACCCACAATTTTGTCAAAGCTTTTGCTAAAGATCAAATGCTCTGAAACTGGGAAATCAAAAACCTCAATGCTACTTTTAGAAAGAATTTCTAAACCAATCGGAAAATAAACCACTTGAGATGTAGTGAAACACCGATTGAACGGGTTGCTAAAGTGTACAGCAGTGAACTTCCTGAGGAAGACAGTGCTTGTCCCACACGAGATCCAAGATAAAACACGAAGATAACGGTGTCGTGCACTGGAGTTGTATTTCAAAGACTGAAGGAGACTTGTGGATGATACCACCGTTAGGTAAATGAAAAATGCGATCGGTGGCACTTGATAAAACGTCAGAAATGTGGACGTAAGAGCAAACGCAACTCTATCAGCATGAGTCACAGCAAGTCTTATGCAGACGAGGAGTGGGTGAAGGATCAAGTAGAGCAACAGGGCTACGAGGTGGAGGGGAAGAGAGATGTAGAAAACACACTTCCACCACCAACTCGAATCATCCGCTTTGTTAACATGTCTCTTTATCGAGTCGAAGAGGGCATCTCTCATGAATCTCTCAATTGTAACTCTGTGCTGCTCCGTGGCCTCCATTGTGTAGGAAAAAAAACAAGCGCCGAGACAGTCGCCAAGAGTGCGAACGAACTCCAGTGATAATCCCTCCTCAAGTCGTGACCACACTCGCTCCGTCTCCTGGAATTGCACAACTAGTCGTCCCTACCGAGCAAGAGAAGTATGAATTGGAGCAACCACCACATGTCACTCTTGAAACTCATTCGATTCAACCGGTACTTACACCAAATGCGAAAGGTCTGCAACTAAAGCAGAACTGAAGGCACCTTCAGGGACAAAAACTACAAACCCTAGAGCGTGGAGAATTCCGTGGAAGTGAATTACTTACAAGTATCAGCAAACACCGAACACCAAATGATCCAGAAGTCCCTTGCGAGTAACAACGCAGGTGGCCTGAAGAATGAAATCACTGAATTCTCGAAAGGTGAAAACTGGAAAGCGAATCCGACCCAGAATCCGACGACGCCAGAGGTGAAGTCTGATGGCAGTCTCAACTTTGAACCGTCTTCCCGGTGACCATCCAATTCTTTTATGGTTCTTGCTGGCCAAGTAATGTGCATCATGGAATGCCGATTCTCGGAAGGGAACTGATAAATCATTAGAAGAAATATGGGGGCATTACAGGACTGTTCTCAAAACGGCTCCCAATGCCGCTGTCCGCTGTCAGGCCGGCTTTAATTAAAAAAATTAAAATAAATTTGAGTCCTGAAATATAAAAATAAGTTCAAATTTTTTTTAAATTAAATTACTTAATTATGTGATAGGGTCACAATCACGTAGGATTCGAGTTCACAAGGCAAAAATTGCATTCCCGCAGTCCGGGAACCCATAGTCCGGGAACTTGTAGTCTCCTAATGCCCTCAAATTTCATCTAATGGGATGCAATCACCGACCCACAAATGTGTGCACTCATCCACGAAATTGCGTTCAGTTGTTATTAATAAGTTTCATCCAACTATTGGCAAATTAAATTTTTCCTAGAGAAGGGTTTTGAGAACGATTTGCAAGAATAGCATCCATTTTTATCACCCATTTTTTTGGGTGTTGAAGTGGCTAGTGTCATGTTGGGGGGTAGATCTCAATTTTTCTTGCAAGAACAATGTCCAAGGGGTTGGAAAGGTTTTGTAAGGATTAATTATTGTGACCACTTTTTGAAATCCACCTCTACAAATTCATACCTTAAGTTAGGTTATTCATTTGTTTTGTTTGTTTTGATTGTTACGTTGGAATACCCTAGATGGTGTGTCTCTTATTGGCATTCTTAGTATGGTTGGAAAGCCTACAGTGAAGAGGGATGCACTTACTTGGTTTTGTGGCATGAGGACCTACAATATGAAAGTCATTGAATTTCAAAAAAATTTGCATTAAAATTTAGAAAATTAATTTTACTTTGATTTTGATTACGGCAATAGTATAGAGCACACTAGTTCTTGGGTGTAAGTATGCTATGCCTAAGCAATTTCAGCAAAATTGTATTGTACTTTTGAATACTTATAGTACAAAATTGTACTATGTGTACTTGATTTTAGGTTTGATGTTTATTACTAATGAGTGAGTATTAAGGAGGAATTAAGTCTTGTAGATCAACCACTAGGTGTATTAAAAGCTGATAGAAAGTGCTAATGAGATCTAAGGCCATGCATTTATGAGATATTCCTTTGGAAAAAATAAAAAATGTATTGTAAGTGGGTGATTGCAAGAAAGACCGGTACTATTTTGCGTCACACTTTGAATGACGGAGTTATTATTGATTATAACTTTTAAAGTATGAACCATATTAACTTGAAATTTTGACTAAAGATTTCTGACATGACAACAATCAAATTCCTTATTTTTCAGAAATTTTCAAAAATCATTTTATAATTAAATTTCAATTAAGCTAATTTGTCACACTTTGCGGTTTAGGGGTTTTTAGTACTGGGGAGCATCCCAAATTAATGATCTAAAGCTGAAATTTCTATGGCCTATTCCCATACTAGGTAGGCATGTTTCTACCAAAGGAAATCGTAAAAATAATTATTCTCTTTCCTCTACATATGCGCAAACAGGCCTCCCTTGCGCGCATACTTTTGAACATTTGAGATGGTTTTGAGATCATTCTTTTGGTGAAATCTCTTCATCATAAAATTCTCCCCAATAGCCAATTTTTAGTTCTTTTTAAATTCTTTTTCCTATTTTTTACAAATTATAATGTCAAAGTAGCTATTTTCATGAAAATTTGCACTTTTCTAGTTCTCCTACTTAGAGAATTTTCCTACACTTTTCCTTCCTAGGGTACCTTCTTCTTAGAGGTATATACCTAAAATATATTTTTTACATTTTTTTAAAATTATTTTTCTAATTATACAGTACTCCCGAAAATTTCAGCAGTACTGTGGAAAACGCTACATAAATCGGTCGGTCTTTCTTGCAATGACCCAAGTCCTGTTTGTATTAAAAAACACCATAGGCTATCTAGCAAAAAATTAACTTTTTTCTTTATTTGATTTGAAGCCATTCTAAAACTAGTTGCTACCATCTAGAATCTAGAATCTGATTGCAAAAAGATGGACTTTTTCAATAGATATCCTTCACAAACCATAATGAACTAATTTCTAAGATTTCTACCAAATATGAGCTATAAACATTAAATTGAGAGTAGATTCCAAGAGATTGCCCCTTCTTATCTTCTTTGCCAAAAAAAATTTAGTACTTTGACTTTATATGAGCAAGATATTTGTACTTATATCTAAATTTGTGTTATGAGACTAATTTTAAAAGTACAAATATCTCACTTTCAAAATTGATTATTCAAGAAATCAATGATGTCCATGGAATCTTTAAATGTATAATGTCTAAAATGACCAAAAAAATATGGAGAAAAAAACATCTAAGCTAAAGAAATAACAAGTATAAAGTCATATTTCATTGAAAAATGGATTTGTGACTCAAAAAAGTACATGGTTTAGCATACTTATACCTTCTTGTTCTTGTTTAAAATGCACACCTTCTTTTTTTCATGGAAGCTTAAGATTGATTTGACATACTTCTATTTTTAGCACCTTGAAAATTCATAATTTATACATATAGCCAGTGTCTACAATTTACATAAGAAAAGAACTAAAAATGTAGAATCTCCCATTTAACTTCCAACAAAAAAATTAAGCAATTTGGTAATACAAACAATGCTAATTGATTGCTTATTCATTTGGGCGCATTTCAGTCGGTATTTACATTAAACCTTGAGTGCGCTTCACCACGAAGCATCAAGTTTACAGCCGGAAAAATCATTCGGAGTATTGTAAGTAACTTGGGAGATTGCGCCACAGTTGCTGCACAGCATCTGCAAACATCTCCACGTGAGATTACGAAACAGAAATCCAGAATTTGCAGATAGGTTACACTCCATCAATCCCACTAAAACCTTCCAAATAAGGCAAATTCCTATCCCATTAACCCCTAAGCGCCGGCAGAGCCATTTTGTGGCTTTCAGATGACTTCTCCTAGCCACCAAAAGGCCTAAATAGTAGTTTTTTCATCCATTTTTTTTCCAATGACCTTTCATGTTGAGTTACAAAGAGTGTCCAAGTGAATTCTTACTGTAATTGATGTTTTTTTCATATAGTTCAAAAACAATTAAAAAAACAAATGGCCAAATTTGTCATTTTAGTGTATTTTGAGAAATTGAGTAAATTTGAAACTTCTCCTTGAAAATGACATTTTCTGAATTTGAGCCCAACTAATGAAATAGAGGTCCTCTACTCTAGTTTCTTCTCCAATTGAAATTTTGGAAAAATTCGTAAAATTGAATATTTTATTGCAGTTTGAACTTTGGCTGTATTTTTAATGTCCTCTGCATTCTAATTGTAGATGTACACGGCAAATTAGTTTACACCATGATGATTTCCATTGTATTGTTCACATATGGTGAAATTTTCATATTTTTTGAGATTATTTTCTATTTTCTATGATTTTTTCTTCAATTTTTCTTCAAAACACTTGAAAAATACCTGAAAAATTGAAAAATTGAAAAAACTTTTGACTAATGAGATTTGACCAAAAAAAACACTAAAATAATGTTTTATACCTTTGGAAAAAAATGTAAAATGAAGCTCTCTTTGTAGACTTCTACAGCACTTAAAAATAAGTATTCTTAGAATTACTTTGTATAGTAGGTATAAGTCTACTAAGAAACCATGATCTCTAAATTTTAGGTCAAAACTCCTTTTTTTGGAGATAAATAGTACTAAAAACTCCTAAATTGAGTATTGTGAGAAATTTTCGGGGATATTTAATAATAATAAATTATTTTTAAAAAATCTCCAAAATTCATTATAGATACGTAATAGCTATGAGTAGCTTTCCTATAAATTTTGAGTCATTTGGAGCTAAAACAAAAAAGTTATGGCTAAAAAATAAATAAAAAAATTAGGATGTGACAAAAAGGCTTTAAGTGTTTCTTGCATTCACCCAGGTAAAGAGGCCATTGGGTTGAGACTCTATACTCAATATCTATGCATACTCTAGTAACGTATATAGACAATAAGGGAATATATGATGTACATATTAAAGAATTTAGAAATTTATTTTTTAAATTGGTGACATACAATAATACACATGGTAGTCCAAATTTTGTATTGCTTCAAATGAAATCTTCTAAGTCATAATAGCTACTACACGCCTATATTTGTGAGAACATTATAGACTCATGTCATCCTCTCAAACATGTAGCTACATGGCATATTGAAAGATTTGGATGATTATCAAAATGACATAATTATTTCATGCTCTAGCTAGGGACTAGTAAATCTCAAGCTAGTAGGTGCTTTCTTCATCAAAAATCAAGTTCTCAATCTTGGACCTATCTATGCCATCTATCATACCTTTGAAGATGTCCATTTCCATTTGGTCTATTGACTCTATGTGTGCCCCTTCACTTTGATGAGGAGAGAAGGGCATCACGTAACATGTTTGCAACACAAGAGTCTTGACCAAACCGAGATCTACATGCAAGAGAATGATGGCAACTTGATCATCCACATTGTAGACATCATAAAGGTTGGCGAGCTCCACAACTAGCATTTGGGCATTTGCATTGTATTGCCAAGGGTTGTAGTCTCCATAGTGAAATCTTTGTCCCACTTTCACCTTGATCTCAAGTTGAAGTTCCATTGGCAATGAGCCTATGAATGAAGCTAGAATTTGGGTCTCGTTTGGTCCAATCAAGTGTTCTTCTCCTCTTCTTGTAAAGTCATTCTCTGAGTTGAATATTTTTCGAATTTCTCCAAATTTCTTCTTGGCAATCATCATTGCTACAATACGATATATTCGATGAAGCAAGGTGTCAATATGCATGTAGTTGGCCGCCTGATCATCACACATATTTTTAGTCTTTATTATTACCATCATATTTCATGATCAATTGATCATTGCTCTAAACCAACAAATTTCATAAACATGAAATGCAAATCAAAAACTCAATATATGTGAGTCTTTGTGGAGCTCTCAAAACAAGAACCAATTATATAATGGTTGTGCATTCAAAGAAAATCCTAATCTACAAGAATGAGCTCTCAAGTCTCAATTCGAAACAAGAATTGAATAGTATGGCAATAAATAATGCACAAGAACAATCTCATTTGAAGTATATATGTCAATCAGTACCAAAATTATCATAGGGAAGAGTTCGCATGTGAACAAGAAATATTTTGAAGAGCTCCTCCGAAGTCCAAACCAAAGGTGTCTACTGCAACACAAGCTGCAAGCTAGCTAGTAACTGCAAATTAAAACTTGAAACCTACGTACCATGATCAAGTCGTAGAGATTCTTCATATCAACCTCCCCAACAAAGTTGACATCGAGGATTGAACATCCATGAAAGTCCTCGGCAACGTTCGACGTCGTCCGATCTACGCAACGCTTGCAATGTTGGAGCACCTGCTTTAGAGCATCGCTGGACACGTTTGGCAAAGGAATGGGGTTATCATTGACGCCCAGATCCTCCATCACGTTCCTCACGAACTGGGACTGCAAAGCCACCGCCTCAGCAACCTCGAAGATCTCATCACTGGCGCTACTCAGCTTCACAATCATGCGCCGCTGCTCAGCCATGTTCAATCGGCTCAATGCAAAGCTCTCACTGACTATATATCAACGAAGAACTGTTCCGGAGTAGTACTCTCTAGCGAGCTAAGGAACTCACAGCTTCTCTTGTGGCAGGTTGGAGAGAATTCAAACTGTGACCTCAATCAAAAACTGTGACAAGTCGGAACTCGGAAGGTCTGGGTGGTTTATATAGCCCTGAATCCCTGATTCAGTCAAGCCTCGGAAGTAGTGGGGTTAAATTTGGGACCCTCAAATTCAAACTGGAACTGTAACGAAGTAGGACTCGATTTCTAGCTAAGGAGAGCTCACAACTCTCATATCATGGCAGGTCGGAGAGAACTCAAAGCGTGACCTCGAAACTGTGACAAGTCGGAAGGCCTCGGGAGGTTATATAGCCCTGATTCAATCAAGCCTCGGTTGAAGGGGCAAAATTTAGGACTCATGATTCAAGAATTCTCGAAAGTGGGTTATGTTTCATTTTGGAGTATTAGTAATATTGTACTTTTATTTTTGTCCAATTGATGGAATTTCTCAAATTTCGATTTTTTGGAGGTGTGCCTTGTGAATCATAAATTTGTAGTAACGATTAAGTGTAAGGTGATTGCAAGAAACACTTGCTGATTTTGTTGTGTTTGGTTGATTTTTTCAGGAGTACTTTAAAATTAAAAAATTAATTTGAAATTTTTTTGAAAAATATGAATAATGTAAACACTTTTAAGATGAAGGTATCCATGGAAGAAATTGCATAGAAAAATAGTCTAAGTAGGAGAATTAGAAAAGTACCAAGTCCCAAGAAAATACATACCTTGATGTTTTAATTAGGGAAAAATAGAAAAATTATGTAAATTCACAAAATCAAAATTGGCCATTTGCAACAACTTTATGGAGATGGTCATTTATAAAAAAAAATCACTAAAATAATACTTTATATTAGGTTTTAAAATGCAAGCAAAAAGAAGCTCACTTTGTAGACTTCCACAAGGCATAAAAATAACTTTTCTCAAAATCCCTCTTGTGGAGAGTTGTAATTCTACTAGAAGACCATTTTATCAAAATTTCATCTCAAAATCATTAGAAAAAGGTACTCCTTAGTGACTAAAAACCCTAAACTACCAAATGTGACATTCAATTGGGGTTTATTTTTGGATAGTAAAGTAGTTTTGAAAATTATGAAGAAAATTACGGAAGGTGTGTGATAATTATGAGTACCTTTGCTATAAATATTAAGTCATTTGAAGCCAAAACATAGAAGTTATGGCCAAAAAACAAATCAGCACACTAGATGTGACAAAAAATAGGACAAGTGCTTCTTGCAATTGCCCTCTAGTTTTAACCCCTAAAGCCCTAATGGGGACAAAATGAACTTCAAGTCTACTCTCTTACCTTGTCAATTTTCATTGTTAGTGATTTTTTGAAACATTTTTGAAAGATAGAAAACCATTTCAAACTCTTTGAAATATGTTAATTTTTTACTCAATCTCTACCTAAGATGGGGTTCATTAACTTCATTTAGCAACACCTGAAAAATAAAATTGAAATTGAAATTTTCAAAATTCTTGTAGGAAACACTTTGGTCTGTATGGAAAAATTTTGGATTCATGTAATTGAAATTGTAAATGAAAACATGGACAATCTTATTTCTTAGGCAATTTAAATATCTTCTTGAAATAAATGACTTTTAGGATTCATTTTAAAATGAAATTTTTACAATTTTCCAAAAAAATTGTTTGACACAAGGTTTCGTTTACTTTCTAAAACTATCTCAACATTGGAATTATTGTGTTTTAATTCCATTCTAGAGATTTTAACAATTCACTTTTTCATTCAATTTCCATCCTAATTCAAGTTTTTTTTTAAACTTTAAAGAATAAAGATCAAGTATATAACCCTAGTAAGTTGGTAGAATTTGAATTAAACTTTTCAACATTAAAAATTTGACATCCAATCTGTATAGTGTTAAATTTTAAGCGAAGAAGATTCAAAGTCTTAAGAAATCTAGATAGGCAAGGTGCAAAAAATCTAGATTTCTTTACTTCAAATACAAATATCTTAAAATGGTCACATGGTCAAAGTTTTTGAAATTCTTTTCACTTGTTTTTTTTATCAATTTAGTGCAAGATCTTATTGTGAGAAATAGAAAAAAAATGATCTCTAAACTTTTTGCACTTTGCAATAAAAAATGACAATTTTGAGTGGAATTTGATGAAAAAGGCGACCATTGGGACTCAAAGATTCAATGAGATTTGTTGCTAGGACTTGAAGGGTCTTACAAAGGTTTATTTAAACCAACAATCATTCTCAATTTTAGAATCTGATTAAGGTAGGTACACCCAAAATGGCACCTGACCTTAAAGTGCCATCTACAATGCATACATTTTAAAAATCAATCATGTACCTAGACTATAGATGGCGCTTTCAAAAACAGACTTTGATTGTTAATAACTTTTGCATATGATATCCAAATCTTGTGTTCTTTGGTGCGTTCAAATATGCTTTCACTCACCAACAAGATTGTATAAAAATCTGAACAATATGATAACAAGACCTAGGCGCAATAAGAATAAGTGGCGCTTTTGGGTGTACCCACCTTATTTATCTTCAGTCAATGTCCATCCTCGACGGTAAGGCAGCTCACGTCTGAAACGGAATTAAAGTCTTAGTATGATTTTACCAACACTTCCCAACATGTATCGCAGGGCACTCAATCGGTTTGTAGTTGCAGACGGAAATACTTCCTCCTTTGTTTCAAGCAAAATGGAGGATGAGAAATTAGACTGTAATGTGTGTTCAACTGCAGGCTAGGGCAAGAAATTTCCAAGTAATAAGCGCAAAGTGGTGGTATTTTTGGCAAGGGGTCGACATTCTGAAGATCACATTTCAGGCATGCATTCTCTATTTGAGAAAAACTGGTGGCGGCTCATTCGTATCATTCTCTGAAGCAACCCATTTGTTCCAATTCTCTCCCGATGCTTAAACGGTTACATAAAATGAGGTAATGAGCTTAATACAAATTTTCTGCATCTGTCCACTTTGGTTTCAGCCCGTTCCAATGACTGTCAGGATTCAATTGCAAGAGGCAGCTCTTACAGGCATGTATATTCATGAAGGATTTTGCAGCTCCTGGAATTCTCATTTCCGGTGAATTACCAGCAGTTGCCAACACGAATCCGTTGCGCCATAGATTTTCCACTTCAATGCTTCTTTGACCCGGCCGCCATTCCTATCTGGAGCAAAATCATGTCACCCAAGGAAACCTTCGACATTCATACTGATTTTTGCAAGGAAAATGAAATTGGTGAACAAGAATTCGACCGGTGTGAGCTGTGAGTTTATGTCACTCATCCTGCCAGTAACCGAAGTCGCCCGGCTTGAACGACCCACACCGTAGCCGTGCTGACCGAGGCTCGATCGACGCGAGACCAGCTGAGCCCAAGTTGGATCTTCCCACCGAGGCTTTGCTCGCTAAACTCGAGTTGAACCTCCCCACCGAGGCTTTGCTCCCTAAGCTCAAGTTGAATCTCCCACTGACCGGGGCTTTGCTCGGCTCGCCTTTATAAGCAACCACCTTGATGCCACAGACACCACTTTGAAGAAGAGCGTAGCTTGATTGATTGAGAGCTTGAATTTGGTGAGAGCTTGTGTGAGAGGGCTTGATTTCAGCAGTGTGTGGAGTCTCTGGTAGATGTGATATTAACTTACAGCTCACATTCAAGCTTTTCCTGCATTTGGAATTGAGGGGAGGGACTCCTTGAGTGTTGATTAATTTAAGGCCTTGAGTACAAAGCTGTGGTGGTCAGTCAATAGATTGTTGAGGAAGAAGATCAAGAGGGAGTCATGGAAGGAAGGGGTGTTACTATGTTGTCCACCAATTCTAGCATTATTGCCGATAAGGGGAATTCTAAAAGGTTACATCCAAATGCATTGGAATGTCACATGTGTTCCAAGCCCCCAATTGAGCCCATTGCAACTTCATGTAGGCATGTCTTTTGTTGGCCATGCATGTTTCCCTTGGTCAAAGACAACCGAAAGCCAAAACCTTGTCCTGTGTGTGGAACCTTCTTGACAAGGGACATGAACATCCTTCCTCTTTACTACGGAGCAGGAGCAAGTGAGGTTAGGGCTTCTTCAAAACATCATGTCACTCCGCCACGCCCAAGTAATCCACAAATATTCATGCCTCACTTGGCAAGCATGGAGCGGTCAATCCGGAATCACTTCAATGTCGACACCTTGTCCCCAACAATGGCGTTAAGACAAATACAACAAGAGATTGACTACGAGAGAGCTCAAAATGAAAGGTTGTTTGCTCAATTCATAGGAAGAGAAGAAGAATGGTCTAATGACATTGCAAGGGTGGAATTGGCAACAGAATGGGAACTCTTCTACAAAAAATCCATAATGGATCGTACCATTGCTAGGTTGGAAAGGTAGCTAGCTCGAGCGGCCCACTTATTGCCTAATGGGTGGAGCGATTTATATATCGTGGACTCTATTGAAAACAAAGAGTCAAATGTTGCATGATGTGTCTTTTCCTTCCAATCCTAGTCCCTAAAGTCCATACAATAGTATAACTTTGTGGAGAGGATAATATACTTTTCAAAAATAATTACTTACATGGATCATGGATTTGGTCCTTTTACATTTTTGGGTTGTTGCAAGAAACACCTCTACTATTTTCTGTCACACATAATGTGTTGATAAGTTTTTTGACTATAACTCTTTCATTTTAGCTTCAAATGAATCAAAATTTATAGACAAGGTACTCATAACTATCATACACATTTTTTGATGTTTTAAAAATTTTCAAAAATGTTTTACTATTTAATAATGGCCCTGAGTATTGTGTCATACTTGCCATTTTGAAGTGTTTTCTTAACAAAGTGGTATCCAAAGAAACAAATTTGGAGATGAAATTTAGAGAAGTTGGTCTTGTAGTATAAATTTAGCTAGTGTTCAAAGGATTTTCAAGAATAGATAATTATATGTTATTTAGAAGTCCACAAAGTGAGCCTCTTTCTACTTGCATTTCAAAAGATATAAAAAAATATTTTAGTGTTTTTTGGGGTGAATAACCATTTCCATAAACTTGTTGAAAATTGTCAAATTTTTTTTTATTTACTTGAAATTTTTCTTATTTTTTATTAATTAAAACATTGAATATCTATTTTCTTGACATTTGGCACTTTTCTAATTGTCCTATATAGAGATTTTCTTAACAAATTCTCTTTGGTGGTTCCCTTCATCTTAAAGGTGCATATATATATATTCTTAATATTCTATTAAATTTTATTTTTTAAATTAAAAAGTACTCTAGAAAAAATCATGAGTATTGTTGCAAAACACAACAAATAAAATAGGTGTTTCTTGCAATCACCCTTTTTCTTTCTTTAATTGAAAATATTTCAAAAAAATCATCCAATATGAAATAATTCATGTGGTTTTTGATGTACTAGTCATAACCCAAAGCTTTATGAAATCTATGAGAAAGAAAACTATGTGTTGCTTTACTTTGTTTATAAAAGTGATTGTATTCTATAGCAAGTCGAAACATCTTAGTTTAAGATAAATGATGTGTTTCTCATGTTATACACATGAAGCAAGTGTTCATTCAAGGAATGCCTATGATATCTTTGTACTACAAATGACTTATGGCTCTTTTTTAGGTTCAATAACTTAGAGAGTTTTAAAAGTAGCAATTTCAAAGTCAAATAAATCAACTTAGAGAAACTTACTTGCCATTTATGACCTAGGTTAGGAAATTTTATTAAAATGGCAATTTTCCATTTTCCATTTCCAAAATGCATGGGTTTGATTGTAAAAGCTTCATTTAAGACAAGTATAAATTTCATTATATGTGGTCTAAACCATATAAGTGCCAAACTTTTTAAACAAAATGAAATATATATAATATTTGAAGCATCACAAATAATTTGCTTCTAAAGATTTAGACTTGGAATAATTTATCTTTAAAAGTTATGCACAAAATAAGCACAATGAAAAATACCAAGAAAATGAACACTTTGATGTTTGATTTTCATAAAATAGTATTGTATGTATAATATATTATAAAATAATAAAATAATTCTTAATTAAAAATGCTCCTTTAAACCATTTTTATCTTTAGAAAAAAATGACGCTCTCTACACTTGTATAAACGTAGTGCACCTTGAATACCTGCAAAGGGTGGAAAATTTACTATTTAGTTTAAGAAAACTTGTTTGTAGGCTTGTGCAACTTTGTTTTATGCCTTTTAAATCCAATTTTGACCTTCAAATTCACATTTTTGGAATAGAAAATAATTCTAGATTCCTTGAAAATAGTCAAAGTAGGGTGTTTGTTTCAAAATAGTGAAATAATTTTCTTTAATTGAAAAATTAATTAATTAATGTTCAAAACTACTACATTGACCTTGAGTTCATAGTCATAGAAAAAAATATACAACACAAAAGTTATGAGCAAAAGACCACCTGTCTAAGGCCAAGGGGAGAAAAAATAGGACAAGTGTTTCTTACAATCTCCCATATAATTCTAGTAAAATGTGGGCGTTAGTTTTTGTTGAATTCAACAACTGACATCAAAAAATATATTATGTAGAATGATGTATATATTTCCTAAGATGGTTTAAGTAGGCACATTGATTCTATTATTACTATTAAGTGGATGTAGGAAATTCTTTAATTTTAAATGTTTCCTAGAATGTGAATCAAACTCCTCATTTAATGATGCCCTTGTCAAATTGTTGTCATGTATTTCTTCAACACTTTGTTATGCTTAGCTTTAATAAACATCCTCATTTGGTAAGATTGTGTAATTTCACATACAACACTACACTTGCCACTCCATCAAAAGTCCAAAGTTTAGGGCTTCATATGAAAATTTGGTCTCTAAATATGTTTGATCATTACTAGATCATCTCTGCTATTGTTACTAAAAATCAATTGCATCACATATATATACTATTGCAAATCCCAGTGCTTTTTATTCTCTAAAATAAAAACTAAAGGGGTGAGCAAAAAATAGAGACAAATGAAACAATGTGGGACCAACTTGGCTATTAATTTACATAATTTTTAAAAAAGAAATAGGGGTCAGGATCCCCAAATGAAAAACAACAAGGTTTGCTCTAATGATATACCCTACAAAGTGACTAAGAAGCAAAATTTAGGGCATAATCTTGTACAATACATATGTGAGAAGTAGATTAACACACACAACATTAATCTATATTTCCAATTCATTGTACTAAGTCCCAATCATTGGGACTACCAACACGCACTCTCTCTATGACATTAGGCACATCACATAGTGACGTGGGGCAGAACTTCCAACTCAATGTGCAAAGATCCATGGTAGCTTTATTTATCACGGTCCTAACCGCCTTTGAGTGTCACCCGACTCTATGCTAGCCCTTCTGGTATTTGCTACTTTCCTTCCAAAGCTGACTAGGACTCATCACTAGTTCAGGACACCACAAGGAAGGCCTAACAAGATGTATGACTTCACCCAACCGATGCCACAGGATATCTACAATAGTGTCCTATGATGCCTTGGAGTGGTGGTGAAGTTGCATCACCAACCTTTAATCATCGGGACTCACCAAGGCTCCAATAAGAAGAGAGGAGGGAGACCAACCTCTCATTATAGTACTCTCTATGATCTTGGGTAGACCTCCTCTTTGTGTGGTGAAGGTATACCCCAAATAGGAAGACCATCCATTTCCAATTCAAAACTCTAAGTTACCTCACCATTTGGACTCCCAAACTTGTAAACAGCGTAACTTTGTGCTCAAAGCTCCAAATCCCTTGAGCAAGCCCATTTTAGACATCTAATCAAAAATTGTATGCCAATGGACAATTCACTCGTCCCATTTGGACAAATTCTCACAAAGTTAAGGGAGGAGGCTCGAAAACCGCTTAGGCTCGAAAATCCACTAGTAGAATCCCTTGTTTATCTAGACATGGGTTGTCTAACTTGATGCTGTTTACCTAAACGTTCAATGTAGCAACTTCATGTTTTTTTGTCAACATTGACGTCCACTGTAAAATCTTCAATGACAAAAAAACATGAGGTTTCTACATTGAACGTCTAGGTAAACAGCGTCAAGTTAGACAACCCATGTCTAGATAAACAAGGGATTATTCTAGTGACCGCTCACCTTCTGAAATGTACATTTTTGGTACATGATGCTTTTTGATCTTTACAGTAATGTACAAATAGTGAACATTTGAAGGGGTGGGTGGTTTAAGAGCCCTTTGCCATATTGACTTCATAAATTCATAACTAATTCTATAGAGCTCGAAAAAATATGAAGTGACTTAGATGGTCGGTTTATGGACCTCCTCCTATATTGCCCTCCAAAGATTTCAGATAACTAGGAGAAGCATCACACTTTCACCATGGATTACCTTTGGCCATAACTTTTAGCTCATAGCTTGAAACCTTGTAATGCTTTTCATTCTAAGTTCCTTGTGTTTGTCGCTTTTCAATGATATGCTACATGTAATACTTCCTTGAGGTATTCTTAAAAAACCCTACCCATTAGATGAGATTTGAGGCTTTAGGAGGGCCGTTTTGGGTTTGTAACTACAATAGTTTCCAAAATAGTGGCCAACAGTTCCCAAAAAAATTGGGGGTCTTGAAATACAAATTCTCGAAGAAAAATCCAAAAAATCTTTTTTTCAAAAAAGAATTGATGATGTGGCATGATCTCAACCATGTCAAACTACGTTGTTTTTGTGTTCCGAAGACAATGAAACCCATTTCCGCGACAATTTCAAGGTTTCCGCAGTTTGGAAACCCACAATCTTTTGGAGGCCCAAAATCTCATCTAATGTCTTAGCCTTCAAGTGTCTCGGTGCCACCGGGATACAATCAACTTTGAATGGCCATAACTTTTGGCCTATAAGTTCAAATCACACATTCTTTAGACAATTGAAAGCATCTACTCAAGAGCTTTCCAAGAATGTATGACACATACCCAACTTCTTTATATCTAGGGTGCTATTGCTTCTCGTTTGATTAGGAGTCTCTCATTCCTCCCAACTTAGTCTATTGCAAAGCTTGGGAAGTCATCTAAGGTCCATCCTTGCTCACTAAGGCACTTTGGGCACCTCAAAGAGATAGGGGTGTGACAAAAGTCATCACAATAATTTCTTATGTGGAAGGCCATGAAAAGTCACTTCCTACAATGATTTACACTAAAAAAGTAGAGTGTTCCTAAGAGTCTAATAATCACTCCATTGGTGTCAGGTTAGAGATTGATTGTAGATTGAAAAACCATCATGGGATCATTAGGTGTCTACTATCAGTCATCTAACCACAAAGGTTTGTTTTACCTTAATGCATTGTAATTGGAAAATTAGAGGGTTACTTAGTACCATCTATCTCGTGCTTTTGAAGAGAGATATAGGTTTTCAATATTTGATATACTTGACTATATGTGATTCAAAAATTGTGTTTATGTTTTTTTTAGTTTCACTCTATGTGTCATACTTTGAAAAATAAAAATGAGTGGATGGAAAAAAAGTCCAAATTTTTAAATAAAATAAAATAAAATAAAACATTTGATGTGGGTGTCGCCCGACCACATTAGATTTGGTAGTGGCATGAACTACACCTAAAATGGACCACTCCTCAAAATCAATCTCTACTTTGGAAGGGAAAATGAATAGGGAGGATACTCAAAATGGTGTTCATTACAAGGACAATTGTAAGGAGAAGTTGGGGTCATACAGAAAAGTGTTCAAGCTGTATTTATAATACTATGGAGGTGACAACTTTACTAGTGGTTCACTTTGGGTTCACTTTGAGTTGTTATAACTTCTTCACTCTAACATGTTTTGATACTACTAATGTCATTTCTTCATGCTTATCAAATGCATTTTGGGATCACCTAAATGACTTTAGCACTAGCCTTTTTTTTTTGGCACCACAGGGCCAAATCGTACCATTTCAAAATAAATGTTTTTTTTTTTCCAGATGAAAGTAATGCTTTTTCACCATGAATTTTCAAGTTCATTTAAAAATATGGATGAAGTTGCCAAATTTGGATGAAAAAGTATATGGATATGATGGAAAAGTGTTTTGAAGTCCAAAAGACAGATGAATGTAGAAATACAATGCTTCACCAAATTTGAAGTGATATCCATCTTGGCACTTTCTGAAAAAGTAAAAGAAAAGGGTTGTTTAGCACTATATACCTTGCATCTTCAAAAATTTGTAACTAATTTACAATGTGTCCAAAAAAAATGAAACCATTTGCATTTTGATTCATACTCCTTCACCAATGTGCAAAAATTGTTGCTCATCATCTAAAATCCATCTTGTATGCTAAAAAGCTTATTCATTTGCTTTTAGGTGGGTGATTCCAAGAAAGAGTGGTCCTATTTGGCATCACAATTCAAATGTTGGAGTTGTTATCAACTATAACTCTTGGAACATAAATCTATTTGACTTGAAATTTTTATTGAAGATTATCAACTTAAATGTAATGATAATCCTTATTTTTTGGAAATATCCCAAAAATATTTTCTAATTAAATCTCAATTTGGCTAATTTGTCACACTTTGGGATTTAGGGATTTTTAGTACTGTGGAGCACCTTAAATTTACGATGTAGACTTGAAACTTTTGTGGGATATTTCTACACTAGAAATTCATGTGCTTACCAAAAAAAAATTAAAAAAGTATCATTTTATGTCCTCTACATTTGTACAAACAAGGCTTTTTGCACGTACAGTTTTGAACATTGAAAATGGTTTCAAGATCATTCTTTTGGTAAAATCTCACTTCCATAAATTATTCCACAATTTTCAACTTTTAGTTTCTTTGAAATATTTTTTCCCTATTTTTTACTAATTAAAACACCAAAGTATCAATTTTCATGAATTTTGCACTTTTCTAGTTCACCTAGTTAGGAAATTTTCCTATGCTTGTCCTTCTTAGGGTACCTTCTTCTTAGAAGTGTATACATTAAGTATATTTTTCATATTTAAAAAAAAAATCTAATTTTAAAGTACTCTTAAAAAAATCATGAGTACTATAGAAAAGACTATAAAAATCAAACACTCTTTCTTGCAATGATCCAAGTGTAGTTAACCCCTAAATGCCCAAGCCTTTTCAAGTGTGTTTTGACTATGAATAAAATGCATGGACTTGTAGTCATCCCTAGTGAAGCAAATTGACTTTTTTTCAAAATCTAACCACATAGATGTTTAAAGAGCTTGTTTATTAGTAAGTACACAAATTTTGAGTACAAAATTGCATTAGAGTTGTGAGATTATAACGAGAGAAGAGTACATTTTCTATATTTAGTATGTTGCCTTTTCCCACAATGTTTCTCAAATTTGCATATAAATTTTTTGGGGGATTTGAGGTGACATGAACAACTACAAAAAGTGTTAGCACACTAAAATGCACTTCTAAAAAATTTTATTTCACATGAAAAGCTATTAAATTCATTACACAATCCACCTTGCAATTGTTGAAATGCAATTATTTTTATAAGTAGAAATTGCAAATAACTCCAAATCAATAGTTGTATGTTTAAATTTTCAATGGTGAATATCATGAAAACACTTTCCTCTTTCCATTGGGACCATTTTCAAAGCAAATGGATGTATACAATTTTTTAGATCTCAAATTAAGTGAAATTGCATAAAGCTAGGAAATGAAGTAAAATTGGCAAGCTTTACACTTCACTTATAGTACATGTATGCCTTTGAAGACCTCTCAATAATCAAATATGTACTTTTTTCAGTGAAAAAAGAAAGTTTTCAATAGTTAACCCTTAAAACTGCCCGAAAAAAAATTAAAAACGGGCATAGGAATTTAACTGCCCATTCAGAAATGGGCCTGAAATTTCAGATCGACCATATATGGTCGCTGAGGCAGTTAGGGGTTAACTTAATATGCAAATCCTCTTACAATTATACATCTTGGATTTAGAAAAATTACAATGAAAACAAAGGTTTGGGTTGCTAAATACAAATTAAAATGATTTGTTTTAATTGTGTAATAGGACCATTATCTTCAAATCTGATTAATGTAGATGCAATAACATTTCAAATTTGTACCTATAGATCATCTATGATAGTAAATGAAGTCCCAAGTCTTTGATTCATTAACTTTTAATTAATGCTAGTGGTGACTCTAAGTGTGATGAATGATAGAGAATTCTTCTATATAAGATTGAAGTGCAAATGTTCATCATTGGATTTTTGTGTCAAAAAGGTTAGGCCTTGTACAATATTTTGACTTTGAGTAAATTTTTTTTTAAGTGGATGATTCACATTGTACCACATTAGAGGAGATTTGGCTTCAAACAAAACTATGAGTTCTCACATAGCAGGAAACTCTGGGGACTTAATATGGGGACAGCAACATAAAACCAAATTTTTGAAAAGAAGTAGTGATTTTGTCTATCATATGCATTGGTCAGTATTGGGTGGTACAGATTACACAAATTGTGTCCTTGTTTGTAACAGATGAAGACAGTCTGAATATTTGTAGTTTCATAGATGATTATCATCATCCGGATTAAACCTTAAACCCAAAACATCTCTCCAGCCCACCAGTCACCATACTGCTGCGAGATTAATTTTTCACGTAACTTAATAAGCTTGTATGCAGGCAATCAAGGTAGTCTCTGTCAACTGCACCGAGCCTTCTGCACAAGTCACAACCGCTGAAGAAAAAAAACGGGAACTTACTCAAGACGCTGGAGTTTCAAAAAAACTTTGAAAATGGAAAAGAAACCAAAGGAGCTACAAATGACAAATCATACGGCCTGTGAATCCACCATCCCATCGATCACCAAAATCTTCAAAAGTAAAATATGAACAAACGTTCCATCGTTGCTAAAGAACTGCGACATAATGATTCTAGTTGACACAAGTTGAGGAAGCTAGCTCGTTGATGAATTTCTCCAAACATCCCAGCCTGTTCCGAAGGCTAAAATAACACCAGCCTTCTGCCTTGGTCCCAAGTTCACGATCACATTAAATTGCACTCGGACTCCAGGTCTGACATCAAATTAAGCTCCACGTCACCAGGTTCCAGAATGTCGCTCTGCAAGATGAATGACTTCCTCTTGAACTAAAGATGCATCTGTCAAAAAACACAAAACCGGGCTCCAAATGATTGAAGATGAAGAGAAGGGAGTAATCAATAGCTAGCGTTGGAATCCAGGCTCACAAGACCGTAAGTCCGAGAAGATCCCAAATGGGGCACAAGTCTTTCAATGAGAACACAGAATTTTATTCAACTTTGATAACTTCAAAAGGAAATTAAGACGATTGAAGCAAAAGACATTGGAATTCCAGATAGCACAGCATGACAGCAACTAAGAACGAAATGGATCGAAAAAACTGAACTTCAACAAGACAGTAGAAATACCTGGAGTCATGAGTCTGCTTCAATTGGGAGCTCACTGTCGGGACGCTGTGGATGCACTTGCTGGGCATGACCTCTTTGAGCAAGAGAAGGCCCAGAATTTGTTTGCAGTGGGGAATTTTGCTGAGCAGATCTTGTTGCCAAGACATGGGACTCCAACTCCAGGGATGCATATCAAAATCAAGTCCAGTAGAATTCAAGGACAGACAGAGGCCATTGTCCGTGAAAAACTAGACTAGGATGATGATAATGCACTAGAAGACATCCAAATAGTCTCTTAAAGTATATAATACTTGTTTCGATCACGAAGTCCAAGCTTGACGAGTTGAAGTCCACTATTGAAATGATTAATTGCTCCAAGAATACTCAATGCTTCCACCTCATCATTCACACCACCACTCATGGCTGTCCTACAAATCAACTCTTCACAATTTGTTGCAATAACTTGGTTGAAATAACTAACGAGCCTCCCCAAATTGTTATTTTCCATGATCATTGTAAACCGATTCCGTCCCCAAGGGGTGTTTAAAGTAAACACTCTAGTTGTGCTACTACCCGTAATATTGTCCAAAGTTTCTATTTTTATTCTACAAATACCAACAATTTTGTCAAAGTCTAAATGCTCTGAAGGTGGAAAATCAAAAACCTCCATGTCGTGAAAATCGGGAATTTCCAAACCAATAGGAACATAAATCACTTTGGATATAGTAATACATCTATTGAATGGGTTGCTAAAATGTAAAGTAGTGAACTTCCTTAGGATCATATTGCTTGTCCCACATGAGATACAAGATGAAGTCACAAGAAAAATCTCTCCTACAGCGGAGCGGTATCTTAATAATTGAAGAAAACCTGTGCATGCTACAACTGCTATGTAAATGTAAAACACTTTCCGTGGCACTTGATAATAAGATAGAAATGAGGTTGCAAGAACAAACACTACTCTATCAGCATGTGTGACAGCAAGTCTTATGCACACTACGATTGGGGCAAGGATGACGATCAACAAGATGGCTACCAAGATGAAGGGAAGAGATATGATCATTATACACCTCCCCCAACTCGATTCATGAGCTTTGGCATCAACTTTTGCTAGCCAGTTCATGAGGGCATCTCTCATAAAGGTCTCAATTGTATATCTCTGCTGCTCCATGGCCTCCATCGTGAAGACAAACAAGAGGCAAGACGACCAGCCGGTGTGCCAAATGATGTAACAATCCCTCCTCAAGTATCGACTAGCTACCTCACTCCCTCGATCAGTCTCCTGGATTTGCACAACTAGTCATCTGTACCGAGCAAGAAAAGTTTCAGTTGGAGCCGCGACCACATGTCACTCCTGGACCTCCTTCGATCCGACCGCTACTGACACCAAATGCAACAGGTCTGCAACTACGTACGCAGAACTCAAGGCACCTTCAGGAACAAAAACTACAAAACCCGAGAGCCTGAAGAACTCCGTCGACTGGGAGCAACGAGCATGAACGAGCAACGGCCACCAAACTCACTGAGAGATGCGCACTCCAGCTTTGCAAGTGACGTAGAAAACCTCGCTTGTAATTTATGCTTATAAGGGAAGTCACACCTTTCCTCACCGCCCAAAATCTGAAGAACTGGGACGTGTCGGGGTTAGTTGGCTTACAGAACGCTCCCGAACGCAGCTCTGGAGTCTCTTGCGAAGACTTCGCAACATTGTCCGGAGCGAGGTGGGAATGATGACAGGAAGATAGGTGGCTTGAGGAATGGAATCATGAAATCCTGTGAAGATGGGAATGAATCCGACATTTGAGAGGGATGAAGCCACATGGGTACATTCCAATTTTAGCTGGCAACCATCTTCGATTCGACAAGTCATTTTTTTCTGTTTTTTCTATTGGCAAAGGAACTTGCACCATGGAATTGAGCACGCAGATGTGAACAAATATGCTAATCATAATTTTCATCCAACTATTGGCGAATTTAGTAAATTCTTCAGAAGGATTTGGCGAATTGCAAAGAATCTGGTGAAAATCAGTCAAAATGAAATCGGCTGCTAACTTTGTACGATCACTCAATCCCTTCGGTGATGACGCTCTGGTTGTCAAGCGAATCTTGCAAGTTGCAACCTATCTTGACTTTCACAACTAACACACAAAAGAACTTTGTATGGAGTACAGACATTGACCATGGCCACCCAACGTGTTCAAGGTTCAAACAGCCTGACTGTGTTTTCTGCTTTCAGAAACTGCTTTGGAAGGAGGGGGCGAGTGGCAGTTTTCCTTCTTCATCAGTTGTTTATGAGCTGTAATCGGGTTCAGTCAGTCGACGTTTCCTTGCCAGGAACAGTTCCTTCTTAGTGGCAATGTAAACTCTATTATTTAACATACTCTATGAAGCATCGTTTGGTCAGCTCGATCCGTCTATTTGTGATCTGTCCTATTAATTGTTGTGCACGTCACTTGCTGCGCTGCTGCTGCGTTCCGAGCGCGCGATGGAGCTGTCAATAGTGCCAGCATCCATCACGGACACTAATAACAACTGCACCTGAGCATGCTGAGTATTATAACATAATTTATTTTGTTGGATTTTATTAGCAAGTGGCACGAGCATTCCAACGCACGGTAACGTGCATTATTTGGAAGCGGGTCTATTTCAGTAACGAATTTTCAGCATTCAAGCATTGTCTAGAATTGTTACCAAATACACGCTCGGCTTTCATACCGTTAATCTCTCATCGTGGAATCAATTGAATGTGTATATTATATCTCAATATTTAGGATTTTGAATTGCTTGTTTGGTCTCAATGTAGGCCAAGATTTTTGGTCAGTGCTAATTATATAGGTGCACGTGCCATACGGTCGTGGCTATAGTGGTGTGACGAACCGTTCGCTGAGTTCTGGGACTCGAGCAGTCACCACAAATCCTCCCCGCCTCAGCGGCTCAGCCTGACGCACCCAGGTAGAGATCCTATTTTTCCGGGAGACCCCCTCGTCGTCCTCGTCTGATCAACAGGTCTTTCATCGCCGGCTTTATGATGACTCCGGACGTCACTGTGTCACGACAATCAGACTTTTTCATTGAGATCGTACTCTACGACGCACATGAAATTGGGAGTGTTTCTCGAGGTCCACCCCAATTTCATGTGCATCTGAAGACGAAGTTGCAGAACTTCCAATACTTGAAGTCACCAGGGCGTTTCTTGTGAGAGGGTGGGAGAAGATACAAGTCTGAGAATGTGCTGTTTGCCTGGAAGATTTGTTTTGGGGAGATCAAGGTGAGGAGATGCCCTGCAAGCACACAACTTCCACCCTGCTTGAATTGTCTGAAACCGTGGCTGGTAGGACCAGACCCATCCCTCATCATTCCTCTTGCTCTTGCAATACTTGTTGACCTTGCTGTGATTCGTACTGCGGACAATTAACTGAACGGAGCACGTACAGAATATCTCAATGAAGGAAATTTTGGGGTACAATGTGGCCTCTAATGAAAAGCATTGGTTGAATTTGCTTTCATTGGACGAACGCAAATTCTTGCCCCATATGTCGGCATGAAATGCCCACGGACGATGAGATCGAATGAGCGACAGAAAGAACAGGACCGGGAAGCTGAAGAGCCTAAGGGGAAGGGTGACTGTGAGGTGGTCAATTTATCAGTGTATTTGTAGGGAAACCTGGTGGGTTCGATCTGTCACTCACATTTGCTTATGATCATCCACTGTTTCTCAGCGTATGATTATTCCGTCTGTTTATCTCGTCTGCACTGGACTAGAAGGGTTCTTGTATACATGTAGTGCACACTAGGGCTGTTGTGACAGTACTGTACAAGTTCTTGATCCTATTGGCCAATGTATGTTCTGCAAACCAAGTTGTTAATGTTGCAAAAGTTGTATGCTCAGAAAACCAAGTTGCAATTCTGGGGACGAATTTGAGGCAAATTTGACTTGTGAATTTATTAGGATTGGCACGACTGTTGCCTCACAGGTGAACACCTGGACTTGAAAATTGTTTAGATATCATCCCCATACGTGATACGATTGCAGTTGCAGTTGACGCTTGTAGCGTCTAAATAGTTGAAAACTGCGATGTCCCATTCAATCGACAAAATTATATGATAGAATGAAAGTCATAACTGCGAACCAACAAAACAAGACAAGAACCCATAATCCACATCTTTGAGTTTGTGAGCAAGTAGGAAAATGAAATTCACAACTTCCATTCAATTGCGAGACACCACAGTAAATTACCAAACTAATGCAAAGACTGTAAACCACAAATAGGGTGAACTATCCCATTACAGAATAAATGGGAGCAAATGGAGCAGATCCATTGCAGGTCAAACTTTAGTGGTGGTGTACATTCAAATTCTTAAATATACACCACTAGTACAATTTGACCCGCAATGAGTCTGCTCCCATTTGGTCCATAATGGGATGATTTACCTTACAAGACAGTTACTATGAATGACCCATTCTCAATACTATACTCCGTGATACATATAAAAGATGAAAAACCCAAACATGCCCAAATCCTACATTGCCAGAGATTATCTACTTCAATCAGCAAATTATGTAATCATTACGGTAATTTTCATTGATAATTGATTTTGCACTTGCTCCATCTGTTTGGTGTCTTCAATTGAATCAACTATTAGTGAAACCAAAACCCTTGCATTCTACTTGTTCCTTTGCAATAAAACCGGTCCATGTTGTTTTTTAAAAACAACAGAATCCTCATTCATTATCTTTTGATATGGTAAAACAGACCATTGTGGTCAGAATTTGAAGTCTGCCCTCATGTCATTGCTGAAAATTTTCAAATTTTTTTTACATAAAGACAAGTACGAGAAATAGTGAGAGCAATTGGAATCATGTTTTTGAGACAAAGTATAAATTTGTTATGAATTTTTGAAGTGATATGTCCAAAAGAGTTATTAGGCTACCCTGTAACCAACAAAAGTTGTATCCAATACATTTGTCTTAATCATCTAAAGCAATCACAATAATTTCTAATGTGGAAAGCCATGAAAAGTCCCTTCCTAGAATGATTTACATTGAAAAAGTAGGGTGTTCTTAATGAGGTCATTAATCACTCCGTTGGTGTTAGGTTAAACATTGATTGTAGCCTTAAAACCCATCATGGAGTCATTGGGTACACGTCCACTATGGGTCATCTAACCACAATGGTTTGTTTTAGTATAAAACATCACAGGTGGAATAGAAGAAGGTTGCTTAGTACCATCCGTCCCATGCTCTTGGAGAATGGAGAGAGACATATATTCCGAATAGTTTACACACTTGACATATTGTGACCCAAAAATGGAGTCTATCTTTTGTTTAGTTTCACTCCCATGAGTCATACTTTCAAAATAAAAATGAGTGGATGGAATCCAAATGTTGCAATATCTTACGTACACTACAAATCCTACAATCACTTTATTGAAACAAAGAAAAAAATTATAATTTAGAACTATAAATGAGTTTTAATGTAATTTATCCAAAAAACTCTCAATGCTACTTTTTAAACTACAATGACTTCAAAATTTTATTGCATATTTTTGTACATCATTTAAGATCCCATCCCATTGGTACTATAAGAATTCAATATATGTATACTTCAATATAGAGACAAGGGTGGGTCAAAGTGACCTTCCTTTGCACAAATGCTACAAAGAGGGAAAAAAAATTTAGAGAAATTATTTGTTGCAATATGAGCGCAATTTTTTTATAGAAAAATGGCTTCTTTTTAAAATAATTTTTTTGATTTTTTTTTTTGAATTATTAAAAATAAAAAGGTCCAGAGACCCTTTTTCTACTATTTTTTGTTCCTTGTAGCTCGTGAAGTACTTGTAGTACTTTATAGTACTGCATAGAATTGCATAGTACTATACTGACGGCCCAGATCTATAGGCGCACCAAATCAATGGTTGAGATGTATAGGCGTGCGTCAGACGCATTGTACTGTCAGGATCATGTAGTGCTACCAGTACTATGTCTGAAAACAGCGTTTTGAGCCAAAAACGTGAAGTGTTTCTTGCAATCACCCACAAACCAAAAAAATGGAGATAAAATTTATTTGAATGAAATTTGAAGATTCTTAACTCTACGAACATGGGTGATGGGTTGGTCACTATTGAAATCATCCATTTGGTACAATGTGAATCATCTACTTTGAAAAGAGCATTTATTGAATGTCAAAATATTGTACAAGGTCTAATCTTTTTTGTACAAAAATTCAATAATGAACATCTACACTTCAATCTTACATAGAAAGATTCTCTATCATCCATCACACATCTAGTGTCACCACTAGCATGAATTAAAAGGTAATGAATCAAAGACTTAGGACACCATTTATTACCATAGATGATCTATAGGTACTAATTTGAAATGTTATTGCACATTAAATTGAATTGAAGCTATTGGTCCTATAACACAATTAAAACAAATCATTAATTTTTAATTTTAATTTAGCAACTAAAACCATTGTTTTCATTGTAAGTTTTCTCAATCCAAGATGTTCAATTGTAAAGGGATTTGCATATCAAGGTAACTACATCTAAAAGTAAATGAATAAGCTTTGTAGCGTATATAATGTGTTGTAGATAATAAGCAACAATTTTCAAACATTGGTGAAGGAGTATAAATCAAAATGTTGAACACTTTTCAATATGAACCCAACTCCACCTTACAATTGTCCTTGTATTGTACACCATTTTAAATACATGCCTCCCTATTCATTTTCCCTTACCAAATAGAGGTTTATTTTAGGTGTATTTCATGTTTGGATTGTAGATGTGACTTAATATGGTCATAACATGGTACAAATTTTTTGACAATGTATAATGCTTTTTGTCACTATCATGTACATTGGTCAATATTAGATCATATAGATTACAAAAATTATGTTCTTGTTAGTAACAAATTAAGTCTAAATATTTGTAGATTCATGGATGATTAAATCATCATCTGCATGAAACCTCAAATCCAAAACATCTCTCCAACCCACCAGTTTTGTTTTTTTTCATATTTCTTAAAGTGCCAAAGTGGTGATATGAAATGTTAGAGTGGTGCTCCATTCATTCACATATTGGATTAAAAAAACATCATATTAGCACATATGAAATATCCAAAGTTTTATTTACATCCATTATCTAGCAATTTCATCCAGTATTCTTTTTGAATTTGAAGTTTTCTGGTGATTTCATCCAAAATTTTACTGTTCGTTCTGTAGGCTTGGTGCAAGGCCCATTACTTTGGTGCAGTTCAACGACAAATTGCCCAAAAAAACCCACTGCAGCCCACCATTCACCACACTGCTGCAAAGTCCTCACACAATATACTGTACGCAGACAATCAACTGTACCGAGCCTTCTGTACAAGTCGCAACCGCTGTGCAACCGAAGCGGGAACTCAAGACAATGGAGATTCAAAAAACTTTGAAAATGGAAAAGGAAATCAAAGGAGCTACAAATCATACAGTCAGCCTTTAAATCCACACTCCCATCGATCGCCCAAATGTTCTGGAACTGCGACAAGATGCTTCTAGTTTACACAAATTGAGGAGGCCAGCTCGTTCATGGCATTCTCCGAACATCTCTTCTTGAATCGAAGGCTGAAAGAATTGAAGGCCAACCTTCTGCCTTGGTCCCAGCTGTTGACGAACACACGAATTTGCACTCGGGCTCCAGGTCTGACATCCAAACTCCGCATCACCGGGGTTCCAAAATGCTGCTTTGCAAGATGAACGGATTCCTCTTCAAATAAAAACGCATCTGTCAAACAATACAGAACAGGGCTCCAAATGATTGAAGATGAAGAGCAGGAAGTAATCGTTAGCCTTGGAATCCAGGCTCAAGAGACCGTAAGTCCGAGAGGATCACAAATGCACAAGTCTTTTTTTTTTTCTCGAAACAAATGGACCATTCCATTGAATTGCACAAGTCTTCCAACGGCAACACGGGACAGAATGAGAGCCCAGAATTTTATTCAACTTTGATAACATCGCGAGGAAATTAAGATGATTAAAACAAAAGACATTGGAATTCCCATTAAGCACACTAAGCACTGCAACTACAAACGAAACGGATGGAATAAACTGCATCTCAACAAGACGGTAGAAATACCTAAAAGCCTCAAGAGCCTTCTTCAGTTGGGAGCTCACTGTTGGGACGTTGTGGATGCACTTACTGGGCATGGCCTCTTGCTCAAAGAGGAGCCAGAGAATTTGTTTGCAGTGGGGGTTTTAAAATTGCTGCGCAGATCTTGTTACCAAGGCATGGAACTCCAACTCCAGGAATGAACATCAAATTTGAGTCCAGCAGAATTCAAGGACAAGCAGTGGCCTTTGTCTGTGAAAAACTAGATTAAGATGATTATGCACTAGAAAACATCAAAAAAATCTCTTAAACTATAGATTGCTCTTCTAGATCGTGAAGCTTGACAAGTTGAAGCCCACTATTGAAATGTTTAATTGTTTCAAGAATACTCAACACTTCCAACTCATCACTCACACCACCACTCATATGCCTCCTACAAATCAACTCTTTGCAGTCTGTTTCTATAACTCGGTTGAAATAACTAATGAGCCGACCCAAATTGTTGTTTTCCATGTTCACTGTAAAACGATTCCGTCCCCAAGGAGCATTCAAAGTGAAAACTCTAGTTGTGCTACTATCGGTAGTATTGTTTAGAGTTTCTATTTTGATTCTACAAATACCAACAATTTTGTCAAAGTCTAAATGCTCTGAAACTGGGAAATCAATAACCTCAATGCTATGGCAAAAGGGAATTTCTAAACCAACGGGAACATAAATCACTTTGGATAAAGTAGCACATCTATTGAATGGGTTGCTATAATGTAAAGTAGTGAACTTCCTTAGGACCATATTGCTTGTCCCACATGAGATCTCAGATAAAATCAAAAGGAAAAGCTCTCTTACAGGAGAAGGGTATCTTAAAAATTGAAGGAAACCTGTGAAAGCTACAACTGCTATGTAAATGTAAAACACTTTCCGTGGCACTTGATAAAAAGATAGAATTGAGGCTGCAAAAACAAACACTACCCTATCAGCATGTGTGACAGCAAGTCTTGTGCACACTGCAATTAGGGTAAGGATGACATACAACAAGATGGCTATCCAGATGAAGGGAAAAAATACGATCCTCATGCACTTCTCCCAACTCGATTCATTAACTATGGCAGCAACTTTATCGAGCCAGTTCATGAAGGCCTCTTCTATAAAGGTCTCAATTGTATATCTCTGCTGGTCCATGGCCTCCATCGTGAAGACAAACAAGAGCCAAGACGACCAGGAGGTGTGCCAATTGATGTAACAATCCCTCCTCAAGTCCCGACTATCTCACTCGCTCAGTCTCCCGGAATTGCACAACTAGTCGTCTCTAACGACACAGCAAGAGATCCTAGAAGTTTAAAGTTGGAGCCGCGACCACATGTCACTCCTGGATCTACTTCGATCCGACCGCTACTATTGACACCAAATGCAAAAGGCCGGTCTGCGACTGAGCAGAACTGAAGGCGCCTTCAGGAACAGAAACTACAAAGCCCGATTGAGAGCCTGCCTGGAGAATTAATTCCGTAAACTGCGAACAAGGGTCACCAAGCTGCGTGAGTTTGGTGACCGTTGCTCACTGAGAGATGCGCACTCTAATGTAGATTTGCAAATGACGTAGAAGACCTTGCTAGTTATGTTTATGGGTGCCAAGACAGGAAGCTACTGTAGGTGTCTTGATGATTGAGTGGAATCATGAAATCCTGTAAAAGTGGAAAACAAATCTTACCAAGCGGAGAGATGAAGCCACTTGGGTACATTCCAATTTTAGCTGGGAGCCATCTTCTACGGAGTATTTGATAAGCCAATTTATTCTGTTTAATCCACTTGCATCATGGAATCGATCGTCCACTTGTGTGAACTCAGCCACTTTATATGGTACTGGCTACGGAGTAAAAATTTCCATCCAACTCTTGACGAATGTCGTAGCTTCTTTCGAACGATTCCATCGGGAATTGCGAAGATTCTGGTGAAAATCGGCTGCTCCCTTTGTATCATCACTCCATCCCTTCGGTGATGACACTCTGCTGGTCAAGCGGATCTTGCAAGTTGCAACCTATTTGGACTTTCGCAACTCACACACCAAACGACTTTGTGTGGAGTACAGCCATTGACCGTTGCCACCCATCGTGTGCAAACCAGCCTGCCTGTGTTTCCTGTTTTTAGAAACTGCTTTAAATGGAGGGGGCGAGTGCCATTTTGCCTTCTTCATCAGTTCTTGTGAATTGCTGCAATCGGGTTCAGTCAGTCGACCGTTTCCTTGCCACGAACAGTTCCTTCGTAGTGGCAATGGAAACTCTATTATTTGGAACAAATGGAGAGAATCATTGCATGAATAGAAACAATGCAAAACAACAGCCAAGCCAGAAAGGCTGGACAAGAGAAGAGAACAGAGGAGCGCACGAAACAGAGGAGCCTGAATGAAAGAGCAAGGAAGAGGGCCCTTCTTGTTCCAAATAATGGAGGATCCTACCCTGAAGGCCAAGGCAGGTGACTTAAGCCATACCTCATGAAACCTAAACCCAAGTGTCTGAAGCTTCCTGTGGTCGCCGACGAGCTCCGCATTGGGCTTTCAGTTGAGCAGCACGTCCGGAATCAAGAAGGGCGTCCCAAATTTTTCCTGTGTAAAATTCTAAGGGCCATCGTAGACGTAAACTCTATGATTCAACAAAGTTACTCAATGAAGTATCCTTTGGTCAGCTCGATCTATTTGGCCGGGGTGAACTGATAGGGGTGAATTTGGCAAATTCTGAGTTCATATTTGCAATCAGAGGCCCCAAATTAACTAGGATTAATTTGTTAGTATATCATAATACGGAGAATAACATAATTGGGCAATTGCAAGAAACATTTGTCCTATTTTCTATCACACCTACTGTGCTGATTTGTTTTTTGGCCATAACTTCTATGTTTTGGCTCCAAATGACTTAAGATTTTGTAGGGAAGATACTTATAAATACCATACACATTCTCTAATTTTATTGTAATTTTCAAAAATAGTTTGATTTCAAAATAGTACTAGTACTTGAATGTCACACTTGGTAGTTAAGGGTTTTTTAGTACTAAGAAGTACCTTTTTTTAATGATTTTGAGATTGAATTTGGATGAGATGGTCTTCTAATAGACTCACAACTCTGTACATGAGGGATTTTGAAAAAAGTTATTTTTAAGCCATATGGAAGTCCTCAAAGTGAGCTTCTTTCTGGTTGCATTTAAAAAAATATAAAGTATTATTCTAGTGATTTTTTTGATGAATGACCATCTCCATAAAGTTGTTACAAATGGCCAGTTTTGATTTTTATGAATTTACATAATTTTTCTATCTTTCTCTAATTAAAACATCAAAATATGTATTTTCTTGGGACTTGGCACTTTTCTAGTTCTCCTACTTAGACAGTTTTTTTGTGCAATTCCTTCCATGGGTACCTTCATCTTAAAGGTGTATACATAAGTTATATTTTTTAAATTTAAAAAAAAATAATTTTATAATTTTAAAGTACTCCTGAAATAATCAGCCAAAGACAATAAATAGGACAAGTGTTTCTTGCAATCATCCAATTTATTTTGTAGGATTTTATTGGCTAGTGGACCAAGAATTCCAACGCATAGTAATATGCATTATTAGGACGCGGCTCTATTACAGTAATGAATTTTTTCAACATTTGTTTTAAGAAAAAAATTTAATTCAACATTCAAGCATTTTCTAATATTGTACCAAATATTGACTCTCTTTCATTCTCCTCTTGTAAGCCCTCATTGTCTAATCAAAGCCTTGTGATTGTGGATATTTTGTATATGTGGTAGAGGACCTATAATCAAATAAGCACATTTAGATATGATTTTGGAGTAGTGCAAGGCAAAACAAATATTTTCAGAAGTATTTTGACAAAACGAATGGAGATTGCAAATTTATTGGTGATTTAATCTCTTGAATTGAAATTAGTATGAGTTTTGAAAGGCAAAAGTTGGGCTTGACCCATGACCATGATATAGAGGTGTTCAATTATGATCATTCAAGAACTACTTTCCTACTCATTGCTTCCTACTTTTGGGGATGAATGCAAGAAACACTTAGAGTACTATTTGTTGTGTTTACATGATTTTTTGGGGAGTACGTTAAAATTAGAATTTTTAAATTTTTATAAATATGAATAATGTATACACCTTTAAGATGAAGAAAATAAGTAAAGGAAATTTGTTAAGAAAATCTCTAAGTAGGAGAACTTGAAAAGTGTTAAAGTTCAAGAAAATGCATATTTTTATGTTTTAATTTTTAAAAATAGGAAATTTTTAAAAATAAAAATAAAAATTGCCTATTTGCAACAACTTTATGGAGATGGTCATTCACCAAAAAACTCACCAAAATCATTTTTTACATGTTTCAAAATGCATGCAAAAAGAAGCTCACTTTGTGAACTTCTACACTATATAAAAATAATTATTTTTAAGAACTCCTTTGTCTGTTAGTTACAATTCTATTAGAAGACCATCTCATTCAAATTTCAACTCAAATTTTTTGGGGGGGTGCTAAATAGAGCTAAATTCCTTCAAATAGGCAAGTGTGACATTCAATTGGGGGCTATTTTTAAATATTATATTATTTTTAAAAATAACAAAAAATTAGGTAAGATGTATAATAGTCATAAGTAGCTATCCTATAAATTTTGAGCCATTCAAAGTCAAAATACAAAATTTATGGGCAAAAAACAGATCAACACATATCATGTGAGGCAAAATAGTACAAGTGTTTCTTGCATTCACCCTTTTGTTCACTTTATGTATCATTAACTTATTGGTCGAAACCTTGAAAAAGTACAAAAACATGCATTTGAAGGAGAAAATGGAGATCTATTCCAATCTTGATTGGAAATACGATACCCTATTGATTGTTGATGGGGGCGTCAATAGTAATGGGTCCTTCTAGTATATCTCAATATTTAGACCCGTATTTAGAATTTTGTATTGTTTTTTTGGTCTAGATGTAGGCCAAGATTTTTGGTGAGTGCTAAATATATAGGTGCATGTACCATACATAGAGCAAACTAAACACAATTTAACCCCTAAAGTCCCAAGACCATTTTTCTACCAAAAGTTGCTCAAAACTGCCATCTTTGTTGTATTCATTTTCAAAAGCAAAAAAAACATTTTTTCTAGAATTTTCATGAAGTTTGACCATATAGATTGGAATATACTAGCATTCGAAGTTGAAAAAAAAGTTTTTTTGAACATTGTAATACAATTTCAGATGACTTTGACTACCAATTGTGAAAAGCTTTTGCACTATAGAATTTGAATTTGAAAAAATTTATATTGAAAAATTGAGTCTAAATTCTAGGAAAAAAATTTCAAAGAAAAATCACTTCATCTTTATTCTGTAAGAAATTATTAAATAGAAGTAGGTCTAAGATTGAATAAAAAAACAAATTTTAAACGGGTCCAAGATGGAATTGAAACACATAAATCCAAATGGTGAGATTGTTCTATAAATCATACTTAACCTTGCTACACAATTTTTTTTTGAAAAATTGACAATTTTGCATTCAAAAATGAATCCTGTAAGTTATTTTTCAAAAAAATAGCTCAGATTGCCTGAAAAACAAGATTATTCATAACTTTCTCATCACTTGTCCAAATAGAATGAATCAAAGCTTCACATGTATGAAAAAATGTAATATTTTAGGAAAATATTTTGACATTTTGTGATTTTTTTTGGTTACCTGCTGATCTTCATTTTGAGCTTATTGTGCCATAACTTTTTCTCCCTTGCTTTGATTGAAATAAAGATTATATTCTTAAAAAGCTTAAGTAATTTTCTACCTTTATAAAAGGTTTTAAAAAATTATAAAAAATATCAAGAATGTACTAGCCTATCTTAAGTTACATTTTGACCCTCCTAGGACCAATGGGACTTTAGAGGTTAATTGAACAAAAACATTCTGATGGAATTCTTGAGTTTTTTGTTCTACTTGAAATATTTTATTTCACTTCATAGTCCAAGATTTAACCCTTAAACAATGAGGTGGACGTTTTGCATCTTATGAATGACAAAGGATCTTTCCTTATAGGATAGAAGTGCAATTATTCAGGGTGATGCAAGAAACACCTATCCTATTTGTTGCGCTTGGCTGATTTTTTCGGGAGTACTTTAAAATTAGAAAACTAATTTTTTTTAAATTTGAAAAATATGAATAATGTATATACCTCTAAGATGAAGGTTTTCACGAAAGGAAATGGATAGAAAAATTATCTAAGTAGGAGAACTTGAAAAATGCCAAACCTCCAGAAAATACATATCTTCATGTTTTAATTAGGAAAGAATAATAAAAATAGATATTTTCAAAAAATAAAAGGTGGCCATTTGTAAAAACTTTATGGAGATGGTCATTTACCAAAAAAAACACCAAAATAATATATTATATGTTTCAAAATACAAACAAAAGGGAGCTCACTTTGTAGACCTCCACACCACATAAAATTAACTATTTTTAAAAATCCTTCCTTGGATAGCTAGAAGTCTACTAGAAGACCATCTCATCCAAATTTCATATTAAAATCATTAAAAAAAGGTATTCTCCAGTACTAAAAAACCCTAAACTACGAAATGTGACATTCAATTGGGGTCTATTTTTGGATAGTAAACATTTTTGAAAATTATGAAAAAATTATGTAAGGTTTATGATAATTATGAGTACCTTCTCTACAAATCTTGAGTCAATCAAAGCTAAAACGCAAAAGTTATGGCCAAAAAGCAAATTGGCATCCAACGTGTGACACAAAATAGGACAAGTGTTTTTTGCAATCACCCCTTACTTCTTTGATAATATGAGCCTTGAGTGTGAAAATGGTCTTGACTACCAATGACATTTCAATGCAGCTCATGGATCATTGCAAGAAACACCTGTCGATTTTGTTGCATTTCGCAACAATACTCATGACTTTTTCAAAAGTACTATAAAATTAGAAAAATAATTTTTTAATAATGTATATACCTCTAAGATGAAGGTTTTCACTGAAAGAAATTGATAGAAAAATTCTCTAAATATGAGAACTTGAAAAGTGCCAAATCTTAAGAAAATAGGTACTTTGATTCAAAAATTAGGGAAAATTAGTAAAAATAAGTATGTTCAAAAAATAAAAAGTGACCATTTGCAAAAACTTTATAGAAATGGTCATTCACCAAAAAAACCACAAAATCATATTTTATATGTTTCAAAATACAAGAAGAAAGAAGCTCACTTTATAGACCTCTACACCACATAAAATTAACTATTTTTGAAAATCCTTCCCTGGAAAGCTAGAAGTCACTAGAAGACCATGTCATCCAAATTTCATCTCAAAATCATTAAAAAAAGGTATTCCATAGTACTAAAAAACCCTAAACTACAAAGTGTGACATTCAATCGGGGTCTCTTCTTGGATAGTAAAATATTTTTGAAAATTATGAAAAAAATCAAAGAAGGTGTATAATAGTTATGAGTACGTTTGTTATAAATCTTGAGTCATTTGGATCCAAAATACAAAAGTTATGGCCAAAAAACAGATCAGCATGCAATAAGTGATAGAAAACAGTATATATGTTTCTTGCAATGACCTTCATTTGCTTCGGTGTTGATGGGATAGCCACCTTCCAAGGTCACAAGTGTGGAGTTACAAAACAAATCCAAAGTAAGCATGATCTTTTTGTTCAAGGTGTACAATGCATGGCACACAGATGTAACTTGGCATTCCAACCTTTGTTCTCTTTGGACATCATGTCATCTATTGAAGATCTGCTGAAAGTTTTCCACAATTATTATGCAAGCAGTCCAAAAAAGTTTGCAGAATTCCACAATCTAGTACTAATGATGGAAACAAAAGGCCTCAAACTACTTAGAAATGTCTCCTCACATTGGGTGTCTCTGAGAGAACCTCTCAGGCAGGTGCTTAGTGAGTACCAATCGGTGCTTGCAAAGATGAACATTGACAACAACAACAACAAAGAAATGGTAATTTCTATATTCAAAGAAATTAAATGTTATGTTGTAAAGTTATACTTTTTTGGACATTGAAGTTCTATCTTCCTGTTCTTTTACTTTTCACATAGCTAACTGTGGGCGCATTATTCCCACCCTTGGAATAAAGTGTATACAAGCGGGTTCTACTATTCTTGTGAGTAATTCCTAATGGATCTTTCTAAATTCTTACTCCTATTCGGCGCGCTTGCAATTGCTAGGTTGAAATAACTTACTCTAAAGTTTGGTTGAATTTGGCTACTACAATTCAACTAAGTATTACCGAATGATATTCAAAAGTCAAGCAGATTGGGTTAACTTGTAGAATTTGTCTTGTTCTTACCAATTTGCTAAAGAAACTTATAGTTAATCCTAATTCCCTACTAAATAATTACGGATGAAGTTTGGATATTTAACCTTCTAAACTTTATCCGTTGACTCCGGATGTTCTAACTATTGAAATTGGATAAGTATTTTTAGTTGTTTTCTATTTTTTTAATATCTATAGGATTCTAAAGTTTCACCTGATTTGGTCAATCCTTTTTGACTTTCATACAAATGAGCAAGTTTTAGCTAAAATTTTGTTCTATTCCAACTTCTTTGCCGGTTGATCAAATTCAAAGTAGATGTGGGTTTTTTTTGTTCTAAAATGTCTTTTATAGGATTCTAACCATAATTTGTCCTTCGGTTGTCTTTTAATCTCATTAATGTATTACTTGATTAATTTTGACTACTTTGGTTAAACACTAGAATAGGTAATTTGAGTCCAAAGAGGAATAATTTTATCCTTTCCAAAGTAAAAACCTCAATATTTGACCTTAGAGTAAAAGTGATTCCTTATGGTAAATTTTGACTGTTGACCGGTTCATCAAAATTTTACCTTGTTAAATTCTTTTTTATCTAAGTGGTCAAATTCTTTTGGGTTTGGCCTTTTACCTTCCCTAATTTATCAAAGTCAATTTCCACTAATTATTCATTGGATAAAATTATCATAAGTAAATTTTGACCGTTATCCGGTTCACCAAATTTACCTATCAATTACTTTTCTTTGGAATTGCTTATGGCTTTTAACTTTCTACTTCTACTTCTAATTAAAAGTCTAACATTCAAAAATCTGTATTCCCTATTGATTCTACCTGTTTAATTTTTAATGACGTTGTGGGCTTTGGATGGTTCTAAATTTGTGTTATTTTCTAAATTGGTGACTAATGGCTAAGTTCTATGTTTAAGGAAATTGTGGAAAAAATGAGAACAAAGGGGATTTTCAAAGACTAACCTCCATCATGACGACTTCACGGTCTTTGTGTGATTCTATAAATTCTCTACGTTGCGCTCGCTCCACCTCCATCTCGACATTCTTGTATTTGAATATGGTGTTTGTTACACTCTTGAATACTTTTGAATGGAGTATTTTCCTTCAAAGCCTCATTATTTTCTTTTAACTTCTTTTTGTAGTTTTCTATATCTTTTGAGCTCCTTCTTTTTCTTTTAAATGGCCTCCAAGGTCAACCTATAAAATATCCTAATATATTCTAATTTTTAAAATTAATCACTAAATGGTCTTAAAAGTCAATTTCACTACAACTAAAGTTTTCCGACTTTTCTCTAATTTGGCAAACCTCTAAACTTTTCAAAATCAAACTATTATTTTATTTGTTTTTTCTATTTGTCTCTAATCTAAAATATCCAAGGTTAGAGAAGTCAACTTATTCTATATCGTTTTCCGCACCACCCAACTTTCTTCTTCTTTTTTCCTAATTGCTAATACTTCAACCTTCACTCACACTACTTCACTCACACTTGTGCACTTGATCTTAGAGCTTGCAATTGCAATTTTGGAGAGAAAATTTGGAGAGTGGCTTGTGCTAGACCTACAACAAATTGTGATTTCAAGTGGACATGTATGTGTCAAGGCTTTGGTATGTTAGTGTCACGGACGTGACATACAAGACAAGGACGGAAAACAGATGACCAATGATTTAAGACCGACAAACAAAGACGAAGACCATAGGAAACTTCTTAAGAAGTTACACATAGCGGTGGCGGTACCTTTAGGGACAAGCCACCGCCCTAGTAGAAGTTTCTAGGAAGTTTACAACACCTAGCGGGACAAGTAGATTCGCCTTGAAGGCAAAGCAAGGTAGTTTAGTTGACTTGGAGTACACTCCAAGTCGCCTTAGGCCTCAGGAAAGCTAGGTAACTTGCTCTTGAAGGCGAAGGAGGCTAGCTTACTTCTAGATTAGTATAAATAGAGAGTTGAGAGACATTGCTCCTCACTCTCGTCAACACCAGTTGTACCTATTCTTATTCCAAGCAATCCAAGCCTTATTCTAGTACTTTTAACTCCAGCCTAGCTCTTATTAGAGGAATCCCCTCTATTCTAGTCTTGTTCTTGGTCTTGTTCAAGGAGTCCCCTCGATTCTATTCTCGGTTCCGTCCGAGAGTTGCGTCCGCAACAGTTTGACGAGAGTCCCCTTTTATTCTTGTTCTCGTTCGATTACGTTCAAAATAGTTTTCAGTTATCGTATGGACTTGAATCGACTTCCGATTCCAAGTACAACAGTTAGTTTACAAACTCATTTTTTGTTCAAATCAAAAACTGAGCTTCGAAATATCATTGTCAACGAGCGTGGAGAGGAATTTTATCTAAATTTTTTGAGATCTTCACGTCCGATAGTCATTCCGAGAGTTCAGAACGGGAGAATTTGTTATTTTATCTATCTGTGAATCGTGTTGATCGAAATGGGTGACATATCTTCTATTCCAATGGAAGAAGTCCTCAAAGTCCTTCAACAACTACAGTAGGAGAATGCTAACTTACGGAATGCAGTTGAACAGTTACAAACCGTTCCAAATCCTGCCCCTGTTCCTTCACCTGCAACAGTCGTGAACCAACAAACGACAAAAGAGCCCCGAATTGGTCTACCTGACAAATTCGATGGGACTCGATCGAAGTTTCGAGATTTCGTGAACCAGATTCAACTCGTCTTTCGACTTCAAGCTCAGAGATATCCAACCGCGGAAATACAAGTTGGATTAATCGGCACCTTGCTAACTGGAGCAGCATTATCTTGGTTCTCACCGTTATTAGAGAAAAATTCTCATCTATTGACGGACCTCGACGCATTTCTCGAAGAATTCACCAATACCTTTGGTGAAACAGATCGAGTTCGTACTGCAACAACGAAATTGCGATCACTCCAGCAACGATCACGGGCAGCTTCAACATACGCCGCAGAATTTCGACTTCTCGCCAACGACGTGGATTGGGACGACAATGCATTAATTAGTGCATTTCGATGGGGTTTGCGAGACGATGTGAAAGATTTACTATTAAATCTACCTGATCCAACGTCCTTATCAGAGGCCATTACTCAAGCTGTTCGATGCGACAATCGACTATTCGAGCGACGACAAGAACGGTGATCGACTTCCGGACCATATCGAACAGATTCTACAACACCAACAAAACCAAGATCCTCGACATCATCTATGCCTGAACCAATGCAGATTGACGCTTCAAGAATCAAGAAGCTCACTATAGAAGAAAAGGAGCGTCGTCGAAGAGAAGATCTCTGCATGTATTGCGGAGAAAAAGGGCATCAAGCTCGCAATTGCCCAGTAAAGGTTGTAAGTGAAAAACCTTACAAATTTCGTTATACCTCAACAAACGTGGAGACCAGTCACAAGACTGCAGATTCGGAAAACGGAGACGACCAGCCACATTAGGGACCGTGCGGCTGGCCAATAGCGGGCAGTCTACAGGTCCTATTCTATCCTCTGAACCTTCTTCTTGTTTTATCATCCCACTTAAACTGAATTATGATAGTCATAGTATAAAAGCTAGTGCTTTATTAGATTCCGGAGCGTCAGCCTGTTTTATTGACAAAGACTTTGCGGGGCGTCATAAACTCCCGTTAGTCGCAAAAAAATGTCCAGTATCCGTAGAAGTCATTGATGGTAGGCCCCTGCTGTCTGGAGATGTAACCCAAGAAACCAAGCCTTTAACTATTTGTACAGAAAAACACCAAAGTACCGTTGTCTTCAACGTTATCAAATCTCCGTCAAATCCCATTATCTTAGGCCTTTCCTGGCTAGATAGATATAATCCCAATATAGATTGGAAAAATCGAAAATTAGAATTTCGATCCAATGAAGTTCAAAAAATAGAAAGTTTGAATAGTCAAAAGTCTGAACCCTCTAGTCCTCAAAAATCCAAAGTATACCAATCTGTAGCATCCCGGCAAAAATCCATCCTCATGGTCGGAGCTAGAGCATTTATAAAAGCTGCCAAGAAGGGATCTACCTATATGATTTTTGCAACCCCGATTGCTGAATCAACCGAAAAATCAAGTGTATTACCCGAACAATACAAGGAGTATCGAGACGTCTTCGAAAAGAAAAATGCGGATATACTACCTCAACACCGGCCTTATGACTGTGGGATCGATCTTCAAGAAGGTACTCAGCCTCCATTTGGACCAATCTATAGTCTTTCGCAAAACGAGCTTGCTGCATTACGGGAGTATTTGGACGAGAATCTTGCGAAGAACTTCATTCAACACTCAAAGTCCCCAGCAGGAGCTCCTATCCTATTCGTGAAGAAAAAAGACGGATCACTTAGGATGTGCGTGGATTATCGTGGTTTGAATAAAATCACCATCAAGAATCGGTACCCGCTACCTCTCATTTCTGGACTTTTTGATCAACTCAGTCAAGCAAAGATCTACACCAAGATTGATCTTCGAGGAGCTTACAATCTAATCCGTATCAAGGCGGGTGACGAATGGAAGACTGCATTCCGGACAAGGTATGGACACTTTGAGTATAATGTCATGCCTTTCGGTCTTACCAATGCACCGGCCATTTTTCAACATCTGATGAACGATGTTTTTCGCGAATTCCTTGATCATTTTGTGGTCATCTATCTTGATGACATTCTGGTCTTTTCAAAAAATGAGAAGGACCACGAAAACCATGTTCGGTTGGTATTAGAAAAACTGCGTTCTGCTGGACTTTATGCCAAGTTAGAGAAGTGCGTATTTCACCAACCCGAAGTTGAATTTCTGGGCTACATTATTTCCGGAGAGGGTCTATTGATGGATCCTAAGAAGATCGAAGCGGTTATTGGCTGGAGGAGACCATCGACCATTCGAGACGTTCAATGTTTCCTTGGTTTTGCCAACTTTTATCGGAGCTTCATCAAGAACTACTCCAAGATTGCTGCACCGTTGACCCGACTCACATGCAAAGACAAGCTCGAGTGGAGTACGGAGGCGGAGCAAGCGTTTGAGAACCTGAAAAGGGCGTTTACTACAGCGCCAATCTTGACTCATCCTGATTATCAGAAGCCTTTCTTCCTTGAAAGCGACGCTTCTGACTTTGCCTTGGGAGCAGTTCTCTCACAATCCAACGAAGATGGACGTCTCCATCCTGTCGCGTTTCATTCGCGAAAATTCACAGCCGCGGAGATCAACTATGAAATCCACGACAAGGAGCTACTTGCGATTGTCGACTCGTTCCAAGAGTGGCGACATTTTCTTGAAGGAGCTCAACATCCAGTAACGGTCTATACAGACCATAAGAACCTCGAGTATTTCATGTCTGCAAAGATTTTGAATCGATGACAAGCCCGGTGGAGCATATTGCTGTCACGTTTCAACTTTGTCATCACATATCGCCTTGGGACTCAACAAGTTCGGTCCGATGCTCTATCCAGAAAAGCGTATCTTGCACCAAAGGAAGGAGACGCAGCTTACGATCAACAGCGGTCTATCCTACTCAAGCCTGAGCAACTCCAACTCAGAACAACGCACATTACAACTTCAGTGGATGTAGCGTTTCTCCAAGATATTCGAGTAAGTCTTCAATCTGATCCTTTGGCTTTAAAATTCAAGAGCCATTCTGATACTTCAAATTCTGGAGAGATTCAAACTTTGGACTCTCAAATCCCTGATTCAGTGGTTATAGATTCAGAATCCCTGAATGAAACCACTTCTAGTCCACAAATCCATAGATCACGAGGAGGTGAAATGCCCCAAGATGATACTGATCCAAGATTCCAGTTTCATGATGGGCTCTTGTACTATGAGGGACTACTTTATGTTCCGGAAGGCCCATGTCGACTTCAAGTGCTTCAGTCTCGACACGATTTTCCATCGGCGGGACATTTTGGTTTCAACAAAACCATGGAGCTTATTTCTAGAGACTTTTGGTGGCCACAAATGTGGAAATCCGTCAAAGAATCCGTCACAACATGCGACATTTGTTCCAGGTCGAAGATCCCTCGACATCGTCCATATGGGTTATTACACCCACTTCCAGTTCCAGAAAAACCATGGTCTTCCATATCCATGGACTTCATTGTGGACCTTCCAGAGTCTAGATCCTTTGATTCGATTTTTGTTGTCGTGGACCGTCTAACAAAGATGGCACACTTCGTGCCTTGCAACAAGACAATCACGGGCGAAGAAACGGCAAGACTTTTCATGGAGAATGTGTACAAGTATCATGGACTCCCCGATGATATCATTTCAGATCGTGGTACGCAATTTACATCCAAGTTTTGGCAATCTTTATTCAAGATTTTACAAGTACAAATCAAGTTATCTTCGGCATATCATCCTCAAACAGATGGGCAGACTGAACGAGTTAATCAAGTGTTGGAGCAGTACTTGAGGTGCTCCATCAACTATCATCAAGACAATTGGGTGGAGTTACTTCCAATTGCCGAGTTTGCCTACAATAATACGTTTCAGGAGTCAATTCATCAAACTCCGTTCTTTGCAAACTATGCTTATCATCCACGATTCGACTCCCTAAACCTTAGTCTCGCGAAGAATCCGGTTGCAGAAGACCTTGCTACTACACTTTCGGAGATTCACAAGGAAATGAAGACGAGACTTGCAGAAGCTCAAGAAAGACAGAAGATGAATGCAGACAAATCTCGAAAGCAACATCCGAACATATCAATTGGAGATCAAGTATGGCTGCTTCGTCGCAATTTGAAGACTCGCCGCCCAAGTAATAAACTTGACTATCGTCGCCTTGGACCGTTTTTTGTGACTAAGCAAATCAATGAGGTCGCATATCGGTTGGACCTACCAACATCCATGAAGATTCATCCAGTATTTCACGTTTCTTTACTTGAGCCTTATAAAGAGTCGACTATTCCAGGACGGCTACAAGTACCTCCGCCACCAATTGAAATTGATGGAGAAGAAGAATTTGAAATCTCTGAGATCCTTGATTCCCGCATCAATCGAAGAAAGTTGGAATATCTTGTACATTGGCAGGGCTATGAAATCAGCGAACGAACTTGGGAGCCTGCCGCTAATCTTGATAATGCTCCTGAAATGATCATGGAGTTCCATCGTCAATATCCAACCAAGCCCAGCGCAAAAGATGTTTGAGTCCAAGACATCTGGACCAACACCAACACCGAATCTTGCCTTGATATCGGTGTAGGTGCAGATGCAGAAGTTTTGGAAGGAAACAGTGAAAAGAAGGGGGTACCGACGATGCAACAGTCAAGGATTAGCTCAATCTCTTTAGGGATAGGGGCCAGTGCGCAAGCGGAATCGAACTCACGCCGCTTACTTCAATCGGTGCCATCCGACCACTACCTCGCCGGTGCTCCCACCCGCCTGAACTACGCTGTTATACTAGCCGCCTACTGTTGTCTCGACTTGACCACTGACTATACTCCTGCCGCCGACTCCGATACTGTTCCCGACCAGATTCCGCCGCCTTCCAAACATTCTCTGCTAACGGAATTCCGACAACCGTTAGTATTTTAGCGCAATCCACGTGAATCCACGTGGGTTCCCATGTGGGTTACTATCAGGTAATTGGACAACAGAGGGACTCGTGGAACTCGCCCCTTGAAGGGGGGGTGATGTCACGGACGTGACATACAAGACAAGGACGGAAAACAGATGACCAACGATTTAAGACCGACAAACAAAGACGAAGACCATAGGAAACTTCTTAAGAAGTTACACATAGCGGTGGCGGTACCTTTAGGGACAAGCCACCGCCCTAGTAGAAGTTTCTAGGAAGTTTACAACACCTTGCGGGACAAGTAGATTCGCCTTGAAGGCAAAGCAAGGTAGTTTAGTTGACTTGGAGTACACTCCAAGTCGCCTTAGGCCTCAGGAAAGCTAGGTAACTTGCTCTTGAAGGCGAAGGAGGCTAGCTTACTTCTAGATTAGTATAAATAGAGAGTTGAGAGACATTGCTCCTCACTCTCGTCAACACCAGTTGTACCTATTCTTATTCCAAGCAATCCAAGCCTTATTCTAGTACTTTTAACTCCAGCCTAGCTCTTATTAGAGGAATCCCCTCTATTCTAGTCTTGTTCTTGGTCTTGTTCAAGGAGTCCCCTCGATTCTATTCTCGGTTCCGTCCGAGAGTTGCGTCCGCAACAGTTAGCCCACTTCAATATTGACTTTTAAGCACCCTATATGCCTTCCAATCTAATTGGGAGGGCTCTGATTGCAATTGGGTTGGTGGGTTGGTTGGTTGTGAGCTCCCGATTTGTTACCGGGGACTCACGGGTTCTTTTTTCGAATTTCTACATAATCTAAGGCATAATTAGGCTCGTAAAACCCACAAAAGGCATTAAACCAGTATTGGCATTACACATACCAATGTGCCATTCGGTCATTAGAAGGGGTTTAGGATAGTTTGCATCCAAAACGGGCCTTATCTTAGCTAAATAGAAGCCAAAATTGATAATGATGTACAAAATTAGGGTAAGAAGCCTATAAAGGCCCCAGTTAGGTTAGGAAGTCCTTATGGGAGAATTTAGGAGGAATCTCCCACTCCCCATAGCATCGAAGAGAATACAAGCGGAATACTAACCTTGAAATGTAGGTATCAAGCGATTTCCTAATTCGAGGAGCACACAGTGGGGATGCAGGTTTGCGTCCATGTGGGGGGGGTGTCCCATAGGTGGTCCCCTCCAAAGTTTGGGAATTTTCCAACATTGTTTGGATATTTTCCCAGACGGTCAACCGTAGTGGACTTTGGGTGGGAATTCGAAAGAATATCCTAAAGTGCGGTAAAATCCCACTAAAAATCCTGCGAGGCGGTCTCACACCAACGGAGCGCTTCCCCAAGTTTCAAGACAAATCAATAGTTGGAAGATTCCGAATCGGCGACATTCCTCCCCAACTAACAATTTAAATGACGAAAGTTGTAGTTGACCGGCACACCGGGGCCATACGACATCGGAATGAAGCCTAATTTGGGTCTATTCCTACCTCCCTCCATCTACTTAGAAGATTGGTGAAGGTTTGGGGTCCAAAATTGCCAAACTCCAAAAGTTGGGAATTTATCTTAACTTTGACCCTAGCTTACACTAAGATTATTTGAGAATTTGGACATAGTTTAAGAGGCAAGGGATTTCTCTTCGACAAATTATGGTCTTCGGGACCCAATGGCGCAATCCGTTTGCCATTCGGAGCTAAACTCCAAAAGTTAGCCTTTTGGGGACAACACATGGAGGAGAAATGGGGGTTTAAGGCCCCCAATGCTTTTGGGGGGAGTTTGGGCCCCAATGACTATGGAAAACGTGTAGGGAACGCATGGGAAACTTCGGGCACATGTGGGAGCAAGTACCACCTCAAAAAGTTAGTGGAGGTGGATCCAAGTGCTTGGTGTAAGTAATTTTAAATTAAGTAGGTGGGAACACATGGGAACCCCTCCCATGTGGGAACTTGCAGATTTTGGAGAAGGTAAATTAGGTGGATTTGTAAGTTCTTGTAAGGTTAGGTAAGATTTGAATTACTCAATTCAAATTGCGTAGATTTTAGGTGGATAGTTGGATTTGGAATTGGTAAAACATGTACGGACCTCCTAAATTCCCTCATCTAGATTTTCTTAGTAGATTAAGGGGGGGTGTTGCTCCCTTTTGGGTATAAAAAGTGCGGCATTTTCCTCTCATTCTCTCTCCCTCTCACTATTACCCATTTAAGGGAGGAGCACTATTGGGCCTGGGTTATGCCGGATTTCCTTTGGCTTATTATGCCAAAGGAACCTTTGATAGTTTTGGAGTTGTTGCACCCTTGGTATTTGTGGTTTGTACTTAGGGACTTGAGACCCCCCCAAGTTTTGTGGGAACTTTTACTAATTGATGGTGGGCTACCTTTTGCATTGTGAAACAAGTGAAGGTTGTTGTGGGAGAGACTTGTGAAGAACCGAGGGGTGACTTGGGAGGTGACTTTGAAAGTATGTTGCAACTTGTACCCTTCTTCTTCTCCCTCTTCTCTTGTGCACAAGGTTAAGCTAGTTCCATAGGGGACGGCGAAACTTTGGTTGTTAAATCTTGAATAGTTATGTGCCACTCCTCATCTCCCTCTTCTCTTGTATACAAGGATAAGCTACTCCCATAGGGGACGGTGGAGCTATGGCCTCCCAACGTCTTTAGAAGATAGAAAGTTTTAGCTACGTGTCAAAAACCTCACCTTACGGTGAAGCTTTGAACCCCCTAAGTCTTAGCGGGGTATCAAAAGAGTCCACCTTTGAGCTAGTCTCAACGTTTAATGTCCAACATGTTTGGCACTAATGCAACGTTTAGCATCCAACAATAGAGTAGTAATTTTCTTGAGAGGAGCATGTATTGAACCACCCTTTGGTTGAGCCCTTGTGTAGTCATTTAGCTTAGTTTGGATTTGGTTAAGTTAGCTCTTTAAAAAATGTGACTAGTTGTTAGGCAAAAGTACGAAAACTAGTGAACTAGTCAGCCAACCAGGGCTCAGCCAGCACCAACCAGGCACCCCCAGTTAGGCGCCACAGCAAACTACCGGGCTCTCCCAGTCAGGCGCCGCAGCAGATCCGCTGGGTTCCCCCGGGTATCAGCCGAGTACGAGCCGGGACCGAGGTCCAGGGGCTCGGGATTGGAGGTCAAGGGTTCGGGCAAGGGGTCCAGGGGTCCAAGGGCTCGAATAGTATAGTTAAAGTTAGAAAATACTTAGGGGATAGTATAGTTAGAGCTAGAAAACACTTAGAGAATAGTATAGTTAGAATTAGAGGATACTTAAGAGATAGCATAGTTTGGAGAAGCAAAACCCAACCTAAAGGGTAGCTCGGGGAAGTAATTTAGAAAATAGTAGAAGTATAAGATGGCCTAGGAAAGAGGCCTATTTGTAAGACCATCCGGAAGGGGATAATTAAAAGAAGCGGAACCGGGGTCCAATCAAAGCCGAAGGATGGCTATAGTGGACATGGCGTGGGGAGCGGTGGAATTAGGAGAGGCCGCCACGTATACACTAGAGGTGGATTCCTAACTTTAATCCAATTCCTTCTCTCTTTGGTGCAATTCATTAGAATACGCAAGCGGTTAGAATTGAAGGCCACAAACCAATTACAATTAGGAACCCGTAATTAGCAAGTATGGAATGAAACAAAGGAACAACCACGAGTTAAAAAGAACAAGCAAAAAGAAATGTAATATATAGAGTAGATTAAAACCAAAGACAAATACATAGAGTAGAATAAACCAAAGACAAATATGTAGAGTAGAGTAAGCCAAAGACAAATACGTAAAGTAGAATAAACCAAAGACAAGTACGTAGAGTAGAAGGATCCAACCCAAATATATAGAGTAGAATAATTTAATCCAAATACATAGAATCGAAGGATCCAACCCAAATACGTAAAGTAGAATAATCTAATCCAAATATGTAGAATAGAATAATCCAACCCAAATACGTAGAGTAGAATAATCTAATCCAAATACGTAAAGTAGAAGAATCCAATCCAAAATACATAGAATAAATTAGTACAACCCAAAATACGAAGAAGCGCATACCATACCTAGAATAGACTAAAGAAGTGCTCATGTAGAAATAAGAGTAACCCTGTACGACACGTAGAGGTAGAATAGACCCACATAGGACGAAGATTAGATCAATCAAACCCACAAAGACTTGAAGTAGCAATAGGAGGGCATAATCACCTGGGCAAGAAGGGAATCACCTCCCAAGTAAAAGCTAAACACCCAAATGTTAGCATAGGTAGGATAGTAAAAAAGATCCATTGCTTGGAAGGCACAATGGATTGACGCTTAGACACCCATAGGTAGTAGAATCATTAGGACCAGAGCCTGGTTGTGATCGCTTAATTCCAAGGGTGGGAATGAAGTGCCCACATTGGTCAACTTTGTTTGACTAGACCAAACATGCCTTCAACTCACTCCCCCTCTCTCAGTTTGTTCTGGACTTCTGGCTTCCTAGCAAATTTGGAAATTTTGGTGTTTTGGCTTCACTAGGAGTTTCTCTTTACTTCTCACACTCTTTGGCTCACTTCTAATTGGGATTTTAATCTCAAATTATTTTCCCACACTCAATCTCAAATTCTAAACTATAGATTTCTCTTGAAAAATCACACCAAATGGTGAGATTTTTCCAAAAAAACAAAATTGGGACCCCTTGGGGTATTACCCCGTTTGGTTTTCCACAATCTAATGTGGTATGATCAGTTGAGACCATGCATGGCCAGAGTTTGTACTAATCAGCCTAAACTAATAGTGGCTTAACAACATGTGTTGAGGCTGTTAGTCGATGCTAGATCGTGGGGGCCGTGCCGGGTTGGGCTGCTGGGCCAGCTTGGCGGTCGATACTAACTATTCTCCTGGCCCTTGTTGGTCCGATGTTGGAATTTGAACTCACATTTAATCTCAGCAGTTGTTAGCCATGGGTATAACTAAATTTTGGGGTCTTCTTGGGGGACCTTTTTACACAAGAACAAATTGAAAAATTAATATGAGCAAGTTCAAGGCTTCACTATCCGGGGGTTTTAGGTCCAAATTTTGAAATGAATTTGATGGAAAAAATTACAAATTTCTTAGAATTTTGGCGATAGCTTCGCCGTGTTAGAGGTATTGGCCTCCAATTTTAGGATGATTTTGCCAGAGCTCCACTCACTTAAAGACTAAAAAGAAGTGTGGATCCTATCCAAACTTCCACAATACAACAAGGACCTCAATCATACGTTTAAGCTTAAAGGAATCTTCAATAAGCCAATCCAGGCTATAGATCCCTTGTCAAAAGACTTAAATTGAATAATTTTGGTGTCAAAGCTTCAAAATAAGAATACTAATGAAATGATTAAGCACTTCAAAGGTACCTCAATATCCTTTGTAAGGGCTTACAACAAGAAAAAATTAAGAATGTAATAGAGATTCAAGTGTATCAAAGAAAACAAGAGTGTGGAGAATACAAAAAACTTAGCAAGATAGTCACTTGTAACGTGAATTTGGAAAATGAAAAGATGTTTGAATAGATAATGTAAAATATGGATATAAGGGGTATGTGTGTATATGAGAGAAGAGGTGTGAAATGAGGGGAGGGGGAGGCCTTTTATACTTTTCCAAGGCCTCCTCCCCCTCAAGTTACGTTTTAAACTACCTAAGAAAAACCCAAATTAACGTAAAAAAATCTACTCTACTGCTGTGACTACTCTAACTTTTGGAGGAATGGTCCGATTGCCAAACGGAAAGTGCCAATAGATTCAAAAGATCCAAATTAGCCAAAAAATCCCTACCCCTTACTCCCGGAGCCTAATTGTGCTCAAAAGCTAACAATTACAAATTGGTAAAAAGGGTAGAAAATCTATCTTTTGGAATTGATTTTTTCCAAAAGTTTTGACTAGCTAGGGTTGTCTCTGAGGTCCAAGAATGTTAGGAAAGAGTCTAAGTTGACCCAAATCGGACTCCATATGCTCCCCGTACGTTGATCAACTCGCAAGAAATTTGGTAAAACTATTAAAATTTGTTGCCACTATTGGTTCTGGTACTTGTTGATGTCATAATGTCTTGAAATTTGGCGAGATTCTTATTTATGCTAAAATATACTATCCTAATTTTTAGTGGAATTTTACCATTACCATAGAATTTTCTATGAATTTCCGTTAGCCGGTAAAAGCGGTTGACTTCCCATGGAGTCATTTCCGTAATTTAAAAAATTACGAAATTCTTAGGGTATCTTTTAGGAAGCCTCCTAAATACAAGTGCAAAATTTCACAAAAAAACCACATTGTCTAAATAAAGTAGAGATTGTACTATAGCAGAATTAATTCCTCCGGGGAGGAATTGTTCCCGTACAAGGAAATCTCCACAGTTAGCTTTATCATGATGCTCTTGGGTGACTATCGGAATCCCATGGTTTCCAGTTAGCCCAATCTTGTCAGCATCCTTCTTAAGAATTCCGATAAGGCCCGTCTTGGTGCTTTTGCACTTAACTCGTCTTCTGAATATTAACTAGTGCAACCTCGTGGTAACTGCTTAATATCATATCTAATCATCTAATAAGATGTAGAAATTAGCTGTAAGGAGTCTTTTAAGGTATTTCGGAATAATTGTAACCAATTCCTCATAATTATAGGAAATTGTATCAATCCTACTTTGAACACTCTTTTTAGTTGGTTTTTAACCATAATAACCCTAAATATGAGCAATAAGCGAAAAAAGAAAAACTCGAGGCCTAAGTGACAATGACAGGCCTCACACTAACTGGTTTTCTTTTTTCTTTTGTCATGTGGAAACGTGACAGACTCAAAGCCCAGGGCGTCTTGACTAAGCTTATAGACCCTTACGTAATGTTCAGGATGACGTGCTTGCTACCGTTACTGGAGAGTATCGACCATCTTGTTTTGTTTGCTCAAAAGCGTGACATGTTCATCTATGATATTGTGGCAACTCTTCAAATCTGTCAAGGGTAGTTATATAAGCTCTATGTAGACAATGAGCAAGCATTTGCTACGGAGGACTTCTATTCCTTCAAACAACTTCTACAATGTTCGCACGAGCAAATTCACCTGAAATAGATTTCACTTCTGATGGACTTGAATGCCCTTGGGCAAATCTCATAGTGGGCCTTTATTGTAGGCAATTAGACCATCTTTGCCATGCACAAAAGCCAATTTGTGACCCAAGAATCTTTCTTTGAAATTGTTTGTATTGTGAAAGTAGAGTGTAAAGGTATGTTCTTTTCTACCAACTCTTGCTTTCTTTTACTTTTCTTTGTCTTTTGTTAGGCTGGAAAATTTAGAGAAGTTTTACAGATAATGAACTTTCTCGTTTTATTTTCGAGCTGCACTTGCCATGGCAAAAAAGTGGGCATTGATAGTCTAATACGCACTTCTTTCAAGGTAAAGGTACTCTCTTTTAAAAACCTAAAGGTATAGAATTCTTTCAAGGTAAAGGTGTTAACTTCTTTGAAGGTAAGGGTATTAGGTTATAAGGTTACTTCAATCTAAAGGAACTACTAGATAATGTTCATTTTGTTATTGTTAGCTTTTAATTATTTTTTTTGGATGGCCATAGGCCACTACTTTCTAGGTAAGCCGGTAAGCGACGAATAGGATGAACTACCCCATTACATAATAAATGGGAGCAGACCCATTGCAGGTCACATTTTAGTGGTGGTGTACAATGAACGGGGAGTACCGGCATTTAGTTACAAGTTAGCCGGCTGAAATCCAGAATTTTCAAATGAAGTTCAAAATTTTAGGAAAAAAAACAATCATTTTAGAAGGAAATTTAAAAAATTAAATTAAATTAAATTATATATATATATATTCTTTATTTTCTTAAGGCCTAGTCAAAAGTATTCTCCAAGTAACTAGTTAGTGCAAAAAAATGTAGGATTTTAGCCAGTTAAACTTAAATTTCTTCGTAGACTATGGTGGTATACATTCAAGTTCTTAAATGTACATCACCTAAACAATTTGACCCACAATGGGTCTGTTCCCAATTGATCCGTATCAATGGGATGATTTCCGTTACAAGACAGTTGATATGAATGACAAACTCTACCCATTCTCAATATTATACTCTGTAATACATATAAAAGATGAAAAACTCAAACATGCCCAAATCCTACATTGCCAAAGATTTCAATCAGCACGTTATATAATCATTCCGGGAATTTTCATTGATAATTGATTTTGCACTTGCTCCATCTGTTTGGTGCCTTCAATTGAATCAACTATCAATGAAACCAAAATCCTCATGTTCTACTTGTTCCTTGGCAATGGAATCGGTCCATGTTTTAAGAAAAAAGAAAGTAGAATCCTCACTATTCATTCTCTTTTGCCACATGATAAGATAAAACAACCCATTGTGGTCAAAATTTGAAGTCTGTCCTCATGTCATTGCTAAAATTTTTCAAAAAAAATTCCACACAAAGACAAGTATGAGAAATAGTGAGAGCAATTGAAATCATGTTTTTGAGACAAAGTATGAGTTTGTTATGAATTTTTGAAGTGATATGTTCAAAAGAGCTATTAGGCTACTATACCCCCGTAACCAACGAAAGTTGTATCCAATATGTTCATCTTAATCACCTAAAGTAGTCACAACAATTTCTAATGTGGAAAGCCATGAAAAGTCCCTTCCTACAATGATTTAAATGATAAAAGTAGGGTCAAAACGAGGTAATAGGAGCCACCGGCGCCAATTCCTTAGGTCCTTTTGGAGGTCCTTTTGAAAATTTTATGAAACTGTTTATTCAAAAACATCATCATTTTCATCAAAATTAGTTCAAAAACTTATTCAAGGTTGTCAACAATGACCAATTCTATTCAAAATATCATTAATTTCAATTGAAAAGTTCTTATATCCTCTACTTTAAAATTCAACAAAGGAGTAAAAAGGACCGGTTACATGACCTTTTTTGTGCTTAATTAAGATAACAATTTGACATCATGAATTATAAAATATTCAAACATGACGCTATGACATCTATGATTCATGAAGCATAATTTTTTAAGACAAATCTATTAAAATTTGAGCTTTTTAGTCAATAATGGTCCCTAAAAAGGAATGGTTACGGTAAAATTGGCTCCTATTACCTCGTTTTGACCGAGTAGGGTGTTCCTAACGAGGTCATTAATCACTCCATTGGTGTCAAGTTAGACATAGATTGTGGCCTAAAAATCCATCATGAGGTCATTAGGTGTCCACTATAGGTCACCTAACCACAATGGTTTGTTTTACTACAGTACATCACAAATGGAATAGAAAAAGGTTACTTAGTACCATCCATCCCATACTCTTGGAGAGAGACACAGGTTTCTAATATTTCACACACTTGACATATAGTGACCCAAAAATTAATTGAGTCTATCTTTTGTTCAGTTTCACTCCCATAAGGGTCATTGCAAGAAACACCGTCCATTTTCCGTAGCATTTTGGAAATGGACACTTTTTTCTTTGGAAGTACTATTTAATTAGAAAATCAATTTTAAGAAAATATGAAAAATATGTCCAATGTATACACCTTAAAGAAGAAGGTACCCTATGAAGGAAAAAATTAGGAAAATTTTCTAAGTAGGTGAACTAGAAAAGTGGGAAATCTCATGAAAATGGGCGTATTTACATTTTAATTTCTAAAAAATAGGAAACGTTATTTTTCTTGAATCTAAAAATTTTAAAATTGAAAAGAGTTGATGGTGATGACATTTTACCAAAAAAATAATCTCAGATCCATTATCAATGGTCAGAAATTGCGTGCAATAGGAGTGCTATTTGCACGCATGTCCAAGACATAAAATAATGTATTTTTAGATTTCCTTTGGTAAAAATATGCTTTCCTACTATGCAAATGCACCATGAAAATTTCAACTTTAGATCACTAAATTTGGATACTCCTAACGTAGTAAAAAACCCTAAACCTCAGTTTGTGAGAAATCAACAAAAATTAATTTTAAATATAAAATGTTTTTTTTTAATTTCTGAAAAAATAAGGGATGTAAAAACCATCAAGTTAGATAGGTCCAATAATTATTTTGTATTCTCGAATATTTTAATTCAAAAGTTATAACATAAAATAACAATGTCACTCCAATTGTGACGGAAAATAGGATTGGTGTTTCTTGCAATCACCCATAAGGATCATTGCAAGAAACACCAATCCTATTTCCCGTCACAATGCAAACCACTTTTTTGTTGTCCACTATAACTTTTGGAAATAAAGTCCAATGAGCATGAAATTTTTATTGAACATAACTAACTTGAAGGTTATTAGATCCCTTATTTTTCAAAAATTTTAAAAATCATTTTATATTTAAAAATCATTTTCATTAAGTTGTCACAAGGTATAGTTTATGGTTTTCATTACGTTTGCAGTGTCTAAATTTAATGATTTGAAGACAAAACTTTCATGGTCTATTTGCATAGGTGTAAAACCTATAAATTTCAAATGAAATGTAAAAATATGTTATTTTATGTCCTCCACATGAGTACAAATTTTTTCCTGTGGCACGCAATTTTTGAACATTGATGATGTTTCTAAGACTATTCTTTTGGTCAAATCTCATCAACATCAACTTTGAACTTTCCTCAAATGGAAATTTTTTATTTAAAAAAAAAATTTATTTTCCTATTTTTTACAAATTAAAATGTGGAAGTACTAATTTTCATGAGATTTTGCACTTTTCTGGTTTTCCTACTTAGAGATTTTTCCTATGCTTTTCCTTTTTAGGGTACCTTCTTCTTAAAGGTTTATACATGAAACATATTTTTCACTTTTTTTAAAACTTTTTTTTCTAATTTTAAAGTACTCTTGGAAAAAAAAGTAATATAAAAAACACTACGCATTTTGCACGGTGTTTCTTGCAACGACCCATAAGTCATACTTTCCAAATAAAAATGAGTGGATGGAATCTAAATGAATGAATCCAAATGTTGCAATATCTTACATAAACTACAAATCCTATAATCACTTTATTGAAGCAAATTAAGAAAAACAATTATAATTTGGAACTATAAATGAGTTTTGATGCAATTTACTCAACAAACTCTCAATGCTACTTTTTAAACTACAATGACTTCAAAATTTTATTGCATGTTGTTGTACATCATTTAAGATCCCACTCCATTGGTATTGTAAGAAGTCAACATATGTATACTTCAATATAGCTAGAGAGACAAAAAAAAATGGAGATAAAATTTATTTGAATGAAATTTGAAGATTCTTAACTCTACAAACATGGGTGATGGGTTGGTCACTATTGAAATCATCCATTTGGTACAATGTGAATTATCTACTTAGAAAAGAGCATTTATTGAATGTCAAAATATTGTACTGTACAAGGTCTAATCTTTTTTGTATAAAAATTCAATCATAAACATCTACACTTCAATCTTATATAGAAGGATTTTCTATCATCCATCACACATCTAGTGTCACTACTAGCATGAATTAAAAGGTAATGAGTCAAAGACTAAGGACCTCATTTATTACCATAGAAGATCTATGAGTACAAATTTGAAATGTTATTGTGCATCCACATTAAATTTAATTAAAGATATTGGTCCTATAATAAAGTTAAAACAAATCATTTTAATTTTAATTTAGCAACCAAAATCATTGTTTCATTGTAAGTTTTTTCAATCTAAGATGTTCAATTGTAAGAAGATTTGCATATTAAGGTAACTACACCTAAAAGCAAATGAATAAGATTTGTGGTATATTTGATGTGTTGTAGATAATAAACAACAATTTTTGAACATTGGTGAAGGATTATATAAATCAAAATGCAAGAGGTTTCATATTTTTTTGGACACATTGTGAATTTGTTACAAATTTTTAAAGATGCAAGGTGTAGGGTGCTAAAGTCATATAGGTGATGCCAAAATGCATTTGACTAGTATGAAGAAATGACATTAGTAGTATCAAAACATGCCATAGAGAAGAAATTATAACAACACAAAGTGGTCCTTCAATAGACCACTTGAAAAGTTGCCACGTCCATAGTACTACAAATAGAGTTGGACACTTTTCAATATGACCACAACTCCACCTTACAATTGTCCTTGTATTGCATACCATTTTGAATACATGCCTCCCTATTCATTTTCCCTTACCAAATATTAAGGGTCAATTTTGACAATTGGTCCATTTTAGGTGTATTTCATGTTTGGATTGTAGATGTGCCTTAATAAAGTGACAACATGATACAAATTTTTTGACAATGTATAATGCTTTTTGTCACTATCATGTACATTGGTCAATATTAGATCATATAGATTACAAAAATTATGTTTTTGTTAGTAACAGATTAAGTCTAAATATTTGTAGATTCAAGGATGATTATCATCATCTGGATGAAACCTTGATCAAATCCAAAATATCTCTCCAACCCACTAGTTTTGTTTTTTTCATATTTCTTAAAGTGTCAAAGTGGTGATATGAAATGTTAGAGTGGTGCTCCATTCATCCACATATTGGATAAAACAACATCATATTAGCACATATGAAATATCCAAAGTTTCATTTACATCCATTATCTAGCATTATCTAGCAATTTGATCCAGTATTCTTTTTGAATTTGAAGTTTTCTGGTGATTTCATCCAAAATTTTGCTGTTCGTTCTGTAGGCTTGCTGCAAGGCCCATTACTTTGGTGCAGTTCAACGACAAATTGCCCAAAAAAACCCACTGCAGCCCACCATTCACCACACTGCTGCAAAGTCCGGCCTCACACAATATACTGTACGCAGGTCTCTGTCAATTGCACCGAGCCTTCTGCACAAGTCGCAACTGCTGTGCAACGGAAGCAGGAACTCAAGACAATGGAGTTTCAAAAAACTTTGAAAATGGAAAAGGAAATCAAAGGAGCTACAAATCATACAGTCAGCCTTTAAATCCACACTCCCATCGATCGCCCAAATGTTCTGGAACTGCGACAAGATGCTTCTAGTTTACACAAATTGAGGAGGCCAGCTCGTTCATGGCATTCTCCGAACATCTCTTCTTGAATCGAAGGCTGAAAGAATTGAAGGTCAACCTTCTGCCTTGGTCCCAGCTGTTGACGAACACACGAATTTGCACTCGGGCTCCAGGTCTGACATCCAAACTCTGCATCACCGGGATTCCAAAATGCTGCTTTGCAAGATGAACGGATTCCTCTTCAAATAAAAACGCATCTGTCAAACAATACAGAACAGGGCTCCAAATGATTGAAGATGAAGAGGAGGAAGTAATCGTTAGCGTTGGAATCCAGGCTCAAGAGACCGTAAGTCCGAGAGGATCACAAATGCACAAAGTCTTTCAACGGTAACACGGGACAGAATGGTAACTCAGTTTTAATATTCAACTTTGATACCTTCACGGGGAAACTAATTATAAGATGATTAAAGCAGAAGACATTGGAATTCCCAGCAAGCACAGCAACTAGAAACAAAACGAATGGAAAAAACTGCATTCAACAAGACAAAGGAATTACCTGGAGTACTGCTTCAATTGGGAGCTCACTGTTGGGACGTTGTGGATGCACTTACTGGGCATGGCCTCTTTGAGCAAGAGAAGCCCGAGAATTTGTTTGTAGGAGGGGGGTTTCAAATTGCTGAGCAGATCTTGTTACCGAGGCATGGAACTCCAACTCCAGTAATGTATATCAAATTTAAGTCCAGTAAAATTCAAGGACAAGCAGTGGCCATTGTCTGGGAAAAACTAGATTAAGATGATAATGCAGTGGAAGACATCAAAAAAACCTCTTAATCTATATAGTGCATTTCTGGATCATGAAGTTCAAGCTTGACAAGTTGAAGTCCACTATTGAAATGTTTAATTGTTCCAAGAATACTCAATGCTTCCAACTCATCACTCACACCACCACTCTGACCACCACTCATGGCTCTCCTACAAATCAACTCCTTGCAATTTGTTTCTATAACTCGGTTGAAATAACTAATGAGCCTACCCAAATTGTTGTTTTCCATGTTCATTGTAAAACGATTCTGTCCCCAAGGAGCGTTTAAAGTGAAAAATCTAGTTGTACTACTACTAGTAATATTGTTTAGTGTTTCTATTTTTATTCTACAATTACCAACAATTTTGTCAAAGTCTAAATGCGTTGAAATTGGGAAATCAAAAACCTCAATGTCATGAAAATTGGGAATTTCTAAACCAATAGGAATATAAATCACTTTGGATTCAGTATCACATCTATTGAATGGGTTGCTATAATGTAAAGTAGTGAACTTCCTTAGTATCATATTGCTTGTCCCACATGAGATCCAAGATAAAATCAAAAGAAAAAGCTCTCTTATAGCGGAGGGATATCTTAAAAATTGAAGGAAACCTGTGCATGCTAGAATTGCTATATAAATGTTAAACACTTTCCGCGGCACTTGATAATAAGATAGAAATGAGGCTGCAAGAACAAACACTACTCTATCAGCATGTGTGACAGCAAGTCTTATGCACACTACAATTAGGGCAAGGATGACAAACAACAAGATGGCTAACACGATGAAGGGAAAAAATACGATCCTCATACACGTCCCCCAACTCGATTTATTAGCTTTGGCATCAAATTTATCGAGCCAGTTTATGAGGGCATCTCTCGCAAAGGTCTCAATTGTAAGTCTCTGCTGGTCCATGGCCTCCATTGTGAAGACTAACAAGAACCAATTGCAAGACGACCAGCAGGTGCGCCAATTGATGGAAGAATCTCTCCTCAAGTCCCGACTATCTCACTCGCTCAGTCTCCCGCAATTGCACAACTAGTCGTCTCTAACGACAGAGCAAGAGATCCTAGAAGTTTTAAGTTCGAGCCACGACCACATGTCACTCCTGGACCTACTTCGATTCGACCGGTACTGACACCAAATGCAAAAGGCCGGCCTGCAACTGAGCAGAACTCAGGGCCCCTCCAGGAACAAAAACTACAAAACCCGAGAGCCTGCCTGGAGAATTAATTCCGTGGACTGGGAACAAGGAGCATCTGCGAGCAACGGTCACCGAACTCACTGAGAGATGCGCACTCTAATGTAGATTTGCAAATGGCGTCGAAGACCTTGCTAGTTATGTTTATGGGTGCCAAGACAGGAAGCTACTGTAGGTGTCTTGATGATTGAGTGGAATCATGAAATCCTGTAAAAGTGGAAAACAAATCCGACCAAGCGGAGAGATGAAGCCACTTGGGTACATTCCAATTTTAGCTGGGAGCCATCTTCTACGGAGTATTTGATCGGTTGGCAAAGCAACTTGCATCATGGAATCGATCGTCCACATGTGTGAACTGAGCCACTTTATATGCCGGTGCTACGGAGTAAAAATTTCCATCCAACTCTTGACGAATGTCGTAGCTTCTTTCGAACGATTCCATCGGGAATTGCGAAGGTTCTGGTGAAAATCGGCTGCTCCCTTTGTATCATCACTCCATCCCTTCGGTGATGACACTCTGCTGGTCAAGCGGATCTTGCAAGTTGCAACCTATTTGGACTTTCGCAACTCGCACACCAAACGACTTTGGGTGGAGTGCAGCCATTGACCGTTGCCACCCATCGTGTTCCGGCCTGTGTTTCCTGTTTTTAGAAACTGCTTTTAATGGAGCGGGCGAGTGTCATTTTGCCTTCTTCATCAGTTCTTGTGAATTGCAGTGCTGCAATCGGGTTCAGTCAGTCGACCGTTTCCTTGCCACGAACAGTTCCTTCGTAGTGGCAATGGAAACTCTCATTATTTATCTATTTTTCTAACAAATGGAGAGAATCATTGAATGAAAAGAAACAATGCAAAACAACAGCCAAGCCAGAAAGGGCGTCCCAAATTTTTCCTGTGTAAAATTCTAAAGGGCCATCGTTTCTGGGAGAAGACGTAAACTCTATGATTCAACAAAGTTACTCAATGAAGCATCCTTTGGTCAGCTCGATCTATTTGGCCGGGGTGAACTGATAGGGGTGAATTTTTGCAAATTCTGAGTTCATATTTGCAATCAGAGGCCCCAAATTAACTAGGAACAATTTGAAAGTATATCATAATACGGAGTATAACATATTCGGGCAATTGCAAGAAACACTTGTCCTACTTTCTGTCACACTTAGTGTATTGGTTTGTTGTTTGGCTATAACTTCTATGTTTTGGCTCCACATGACTTAAGATTTTGTAGGGAAGATACTTATAACTATCATACACATTCTCTAATTTTTTCGTAATTTTCAAAAATAGTTTGATTTCAAAATAGTACTAGTACTTGAATGTCACACTAGATGTCACACTTGATAGTTTAGGGGTTTTTAGTACTAAGAAGTACCTTTTTTAATGATTTTGAGATGAAATTTGGATGAGATGGTCTTCTAATAGACTCACAACTCTGTACATGAGGGATTTTGAAAAAAGTTATTTTTAAGCCATATGGAAGTCTTCAAAGTGAGCTTCTTTCTGGTTGCATTTTTAAAGATATAAAGTATTAGGGTAAATGCAAGAAACACTTGTACTATTTTCCGTCATCACCTAAGTGCTGATCTGTTTTTTGGCCATAACTTTTGCATTTTTGCTCGAAATGACTCAAGATTTCTAGAGAAGGTACTCATGACTATCATACACCCTACATAATTTTTTCATAATTTTCAAAAATAATTTAATAGTAAAATAGTACTAATGATTAAATGTCACAAATGCCAATTTGGAGGTTTTTAGTACTAAGGAGTATCTTTTTCTAATGATTTTCAGATGAAATTTGGATGAGATGGTCTTCTAGTAGTTTTACATCACTCCACGTGAGGGATTTTGAAAAAAGTTATTTTTATGTGGTGTGGAAGTCTACAAAGTGAGCTTCTTTCTGCTTGAACTTTGAAATATATAAAATATTATTTTGGTGGGTTTTTTGGTCGATGACCATCTCCATAGAGTTGTTGCAAATGGCCACTTTTTATTTTTTGTATTTACTTATTTTCGCTATTTTTCCCGAATTAAAACATGAAGGTATGTATTTTTTTGAGGTTTAACACTTTTTTAATTCTCCTACTTAGAGAATTTTTCTATCAATTTCCTTCAGTGAAAACCTTCATCTTAGAGGTCTATACATTGTTCATATTTTTCAAAAAAATTTCAAATTAATTTTCTAATTTTACAGTACTCCAGAAAAAGTCATGAGTACTGTAGTAAAACGCAACAAATAGTACAAGTGTTTCTTGCATTCACCCATTATTCTAGTGATTTTTTTGATGAATTACCATCTCCATAAAGTTGTTACAAATGGCCAGTTTTGATTTTTTGAATTTACATAATTTTTCTATCTTTCCCTAATTAAAACATCAAAATATGTATTTTCTTGGGACTTGGCACTTTTCTAGTTCTCCTACTTAGACAGTTTTTTTGTGCAATTCCTTCCATGGGTACCTTCATCTTAAAGGTGTATACATAAGTTATATTTTTTAAATTTAAAAAAAATTAATTTTATAATTTTAAAGTACTCCTGAAATAATCAGCCAAACGCAATAAATAGGACAAGTGTTTCTTGCAATCATCCAATTTATTTTGTAGGATTTTATTGGCTAGTGGACCAAGAATTCCAACGCAGAGTAATATGCATTATTAGGACGCAGCTCTATTACAGTAATGAATTTTTTCAACATTTGTTTTAAGAAAAAAATTTAATTCAACATTCAAGCATTTTCTAATATTGTACCAAATATTGACTCTCTTTCATTCTCCTCTTGTAAGCCCTCATTGTCTAATCAAAGCCTTGTGATTGTGGATATTTTGCATATGTGGTAGAGGACCTATAATCAAATAAGCACATTTAGATATGATTTTGGAGTAGTGCAAGGCAAAACAAATATTTTCAGAAGTATTTTGACAAAACGAATGGAGATTGCAAATTTATTGGTGATTTAATCTCTTGAATTGAAATTAGTATGAGTTTTGAAAGGCAAAAGTTGGGCTTGACCCATGACCATGATATAGAGGTGTTCAATTATGATCATTCAAGAACTACTTTCCTACTCATTGCTTCCTACTTTTGGGGATGAATGCAAGAAACACTTAGAGTACTATTTGTTGTGTTTGCATAATTCTTTTGGGGAGTACGTTAAAATTAGAATTTTTAAATTTTTATAAATATGAATAATGTATACACCTTTAAGATGAAGAAAATAAGTAAAGGAAATTTGTTAAGAAAATCTCTAAGTAGGAGAACTTGAAAAGTGCCAAAGTTCAAGAAAATGCATATTTTTATGTTTTAATTTTTAAAAATAGGAATTTTTTTAAAAATAAAAATAAAAATAACCTGTTTGCAACAACTTTATGGAGATGGTCATTCACCAAAAAACTCACCAAAATCATTTCTTACATGTTTCAAAATGCATGCAAAAAGAAGCTCACTTTGTGAACTTCCACACTATATAAAAATAATTATTTTTAAAAATTCCTTTGTCTGTTAGTTACAATTCTATTAGAAGACCATCTCATTCAAATTTCAACTCAAATTTTTTGGGGGGGTGCTAAATAGAGCTAAATTCCTCCAAATAGGCAAGTGTGACATTCAATTGGGGGCTATTTTTAAATATTATATTATTTTTAAAAATTACAAAAGAATTAGGTAAGATGTATAATAGTCATAAGTAGCTATCCTATAAATTTTGAGTCATTCAAAGTCAAAACAAAAAATTTATGGGTAAAAAACAGATCAACACATATCATGTGAGGCAAAATAGTACAAGTGTTTCTTGCATTCACCCTTTTGCTCACTTTATGTATCATTAACTTATTGGTCGAAACCTTGAAAAAGTACAAAAACATGCATTTGAAGGAGAAAATGGAGATCTATTCCAATCTTGATTGGAAATAGGATACCCTATTGATTGTTGATGGGGCGTCAATAGTAATGGGTCCTTCTAGTATATCTCAATATTTAGACCCGTATTTAGAATTTTGTATTGTTTTTTTGGTCTAAATGTAGGCCAAGATTTTTGGTGAGTGCTAAATATATAGGTGCATGTACTATACATAGAGCATACTAAACACAATTTAACCCCTAAAGTCCCAAGGCCATTTTTCTACCAAAAGTTGCTCAAAACTGCCATCTTTGTTGTGTTCATTTTGAAAACCAAAAAAAACATTTTTTCTAGAATTTTCATGAAGTTTGACCGTATAGATTGGAAGATACTACCATTCAAAGTTGAGAAAAAAGTTTTTTTGAACATTGTAATACAATTTCAAATGACTTTGACTACCAATTGTGAAAAGCTTTTGCACTATAGAATTCGAATTTGAAAAAATTTATATTGAAAAATTGAGTCTAAATTCTAGGAAACAAATTTCAAAGAAAAATCACTTCATCTTTATTCTTTAAAAAATTATTAAATAGAAGTAGGTCTAAGATTGGATAAAAAAACAAATTTTAAATAGCTCCAAGATGGAATTGAAACACATAAATCCAAATTGTGAGATTGTTCTATAAATCATACTTAACCTTGCTACACAATTTTTTTTTGAAAAATTGACAATTTTGCATTCAAAAATGAATCCTGTAAGTTATTTTTCAAAAAAATAACTCAGATTGCCTGAAAAACAAGATTATTCATAACTTTCTCATCACTTGTCCAAATAGAATGAATCAAAGCTTCACATGAATGAAAAAATGTAATATTTTAGGAAAATATTTTGACATTTTGTGATTTTTTTTGGTTGCCTGCTGACCTTCATTTTGAGCTTATTGTGGCATAACTTTTTCTCCCTTGCTTTGATTGAAATAAAGATTATATTCTTAAAAAGCTTAAGTAATTTTCTACCTTTATAAAAGGTTTTAAAAAATTATAAAAAATATCAAGAATGTACTAGCCTATCTTAAGTTACATTTTGACCCTCCTAGGACCAATGGGACTTTAGAGGTTAATTGAACAAAAAAATTCTGATGGAACTCTTGAGTTTTTTGTTCTACTTGAAATATTTTATTTCAATTCATAGTCCAAGATTTAACCCTTAAACAATGAGGTGGACGTTTTGCATCTTATGAATGACAAATGATCTTTCCTTATAGGATAGAAGTGCAATTATTCAGGGTGATGCAAGAAACACCTATCCTATTTGTTGCACTTGGCTGATTTTTTCGGGAGTACTTTAAAATTAGAAAACTAATTTTTTTTAAATTTGAAAAATATGAATAATGTATATACCTCTAAGATGAAGGTTTTCACGAAAGGAAATGGATAGAAAAATTATCTAAGTAGGAGAACTTGAAAAATGCCAAACCTCCAGAAAATACATATCTTCATGTTTTAATTGGGAAAGAATAATAAAAATAGATATTTTCCAAAAATAAAAGGTGGCCATTTGAAAAAACTTTATGGAGATGGTCATTTACCAAAAAAAACACCAAAATAATATATTATATGTTTCAAAATACAAACAAAAAAGAGCTCACTTTGTAGACCTCCACACCACATAAAATTAACTATTTTTTAAAATCCTTCCCTAGATAGCTAGAAGTCTACTAGAAGACCATCTCATCCAAATTTCATATTAAAATCATTAAAAAAAGGTATTCTCCAGTACTAAAAAACCCTAAACTACCAAGTGTGACATCCAATTGGGGTCTATTTTTGGATAGTAAAACATTTTTGAAAATTATGAAAAAAAAATGTAAGGTTTATGATAATTATGAGTACCTTCTCTACAAATCTTGAGTCAATCAGAGCTAAAACGCAAAAGTTATGGCCAAAAAGCAAATTGGCATCCAACGTGTGACACAAAATAGGACAAGTGTTTCTTGCAATCTGTCGTAGCACAGGAAAACACAATTCCTTCTCTAAGGCTTTAGAATGCACTAAATTAGCCTTAAAGTGACTCGTGTATCGTTCCCAAGAGATTTGGTCGAAAGTTGACGAAAGACCGGAATACGTTAGTAGTTATTACAACAAAACCCAAGCAAAAGACTGATCCGGTCTGGGTCTCCAACGTTCCTAAGATTTCCTTGGACCTGACTACCAGATCAATCCTTTATCCTTCCAAACGAAGTCTATCTATTTATACCCGTATGTTCACCACCTTGATGCTTACGCTCACTAGATATGGGACTAAAGACCGGATACTAGTAGTTGGTCCAGTCCCTAGTATAGTAACCAAGTGTAAGTTTTACCTTGATAACAAGAGGGATCTGCTCGTTTGGGCGTTTAGGAAGGAAGCTTACTCCTACCCTTCAAGTTTTAAAGTGTCAGAAGTTCCACTTATAAGTAAAAAGAAACTACTACTGCAAACAGACCGGAATACCTCACAACTGGACCGGGACTAATCCGACCCAGCAGGTCACGCAAGCACTCCTGCCTAGTCCTAACAAAGACTACAACGACGGAATAACCAGTTAGTCTAATCCCTGGTAGAATAAGGGCGGTAGCTTATGCAAGAGAGCTGAATTTCCTCACTTAGTCCTTCTTTCTTCTACAGAGACCGGATCACCATTCAGTTGGCATTTGGCCGGACGCTCCCGATCTCAAACCCAGACTTTACAAGTGTCTATCTCTATCGAATACTCCCTAGACCTGTTCCAGAAAGCACTGTGGGATCCAACACAAATTCCCTATCAAAACCGAATTCACTTTAAGTCCAGAGACCGGATAAACTGAACATCCGGGCACACACTTATCCACACAAGGCTGCAATCCTAACCATCACCATAAGACTTTGACAAGGTCCCATGCACACAGTCCACTTCAGAGTGAATCAGAAAGGTTCTGACTTGTATTTGCAACACAAAAACTTGTGAAAGTAAGATAACATAATGCGCGCCCGGATTCAATTACGAACCGGGTTTAAATACTAAACTGCAAGAAAACCTAAAAGTGCAAATGGAATCAACACCAGCCGCCAAGAATGCGACATCACATTCCTCTACAACTTGGGCAGGTTGACTTCTACAAAACTACAAAACTACCAACAAAATAGGATCACAGATCCTAAATTTCTGGATCCGGTCTAAGTTCAAAAGTTCCTAACCTAAATATATCCTGATTTAGCCGCCTTCCCATCTACCTGTAATTAATGCTTCCCTACTTCCTCGCCTTCTTGACAGGCGACGCACCTTTCCGGGCTGGCTGCTTCTTCGGAGACCGGTACATCTTGATGGGCTTGGGTTTCGGTTTGGTCTTACCCCGCGCCTTGGCCCTGGTCTTCGTGGTTTCCGCCAATGCCTGGTCTGCATCTGAGTACTGTTCCGACTCATCACCGGAGTCGGTCTCTTCCTCCGAGTCCTCATCTTCCTCATCTGATTCTTCTTCCTCTTCATCCCGGGCCTTCCGCTTCACCTTGGATGTCTCCGTAGTCTTCTTCTTGAATCCGGTGATGGGCGGGTGGTGCACTATCTTGCTTTGTGGGGTCTGCTCTCCCACTTTCTCGGCAGTCCGGGCTGGTCCCTTGCTTGGTGACCCGGATCCAGATCCGGTCTTCAGTATAGAGCGGACCTGCACCGTTGCCTTCGCTTCCCCTCCGGTCTTTGGTTGTGTGATGACCGTGGGTGATGACTTGCTTGGAGAATCATCCAACAAGGTGATGAACTTGGTCTTCTCCCTTGGTGGTGTAGTTCCTCGGATTATCTCCCTCAATACCAATGGACTGGGTTCCGACTCCTTGGTCTTCTCGGGTTGAGAAACCCTGGGCTCTTCAATCTGGGTTGGTGGGGCTGGTTCCTCTGCCATGGCTTCAGGCCTAACCTCCTCTTCCTTAGCCGGTTCGGATGGGCCGGCTTTCCCCTCATCAGTAGTTGGTGGAGGCTGCTCCTTCGGGTGTTCCACCTCCGTCTTCTGCTCTTCCGGTCTGGAGACCGAAGCAGCGCTAGTCTGGACCTCTGTGACGACCGCTCGCCACTTCTCCAGGACTGCCTCCATCTTCTTATTGTAGGCCACCAGAGCGATGAGCATCTGTGGACCTACCATTTTACCTGCCTCCAACACCTTCTTGTCGAATAGCATGGCCTTGTTGACCACCTCGCCCGGGTGCGTGATGAACTCTCGGATCTCCCCGAGTGTGTTCCGGGCCTGTGTGGTGAGGCGTCTTTCCTCGTCCAACTCCTCCTGGGTGTGATGGAGCTCCCTCTTCAGGGCTGAGACCTGATTTGTCAACCGGAGTACCTCCTCTCTGTCCCGACTGTCATGTGCCTCCTGGATCAACTCCCCCAACACCTCCATGATCTTGGAGGGAGGGATAGAGCCTAGGGCTTGGCTTATGCCCCTCAACAACCCTCTCTCTTCCAAGTGGTGCTTCCTAAAGTCATCCAGGTCTCTCAGGATCTTGAGCAAGGGATCCTGTTCCCAGACCGGATCCACTCGTTGGGCCTCTCCTGTCAACATAGAGGTTTCTTGCGGCAAACTTCCTTCTCCTACCTCTGGTTCTTCCTTCTTCTCCTGCCGCTCCTCTTGTTGATCATCCTGTCCCTCTTCGTCCGAGACCTCGTCATCCTGATCCTTGTCGGCCTCCGGATCATCTATCTGATATTCTATCATGGCGGCTTTCACATCATACGTATCCCTCTCTCTCTCCCTTAGGAGGTCTAACGAGTGATACAAGTGAAATAAGAATGGTGAAATGGGAGAAGGCTTTGACTTCCCTAGTCCATTCACCATCTTAATCATCTGCTCCCGCATGACTAATCCCCAGTCTATCTTCCGGTCTCCCGATAGCGCACCAAACACGGTGTTGGCTACGGTGACTGTGATTCTACTTGGCCTCTCCGGGTTTAGGATAGCCATCATGAACCTTAGGAGCCTCTTGTGCCTAGCTGATATACACTCCGCTATTGAGAATCCATCTTTCGGGTTGGTGGGCCTTCGGAACTTACCCTGGTGGAACTTATCCGTCCGGGTGTCCGCCGCGTCTCCGCCTTGCTCGAAGGCGTACACCTTGCGCCACATAGCCGCATTCCAATCTCCTGGCAGCCAGGGATGACGGGACGTCCGGACGTCCATGGGACGTAGACGCTACCCCTCGGACGTCCTGTGACATTTGAAATTTTTTTTGACATACGTCCAGCGGACGGGCGACCGGACAGCCATGCGGACGGCCTTTCAATAAGACAGAAGGCGGACTGGTGGTCGGTCGGACTACGGACGGAGCAGCGGACGGCACCATCCGACCGCAGTCTCCGACCGCCCGTCCGCACGTCTACTTCCGACGGATGCCGTCCGTTGGTCGCCGAGGACTACGTCCACTGCGTCCACTGCGTCCGGACGTCCGGATTTTGGACGTAATTTTGCCCTGGACATTGCAATTCGTCAACCCTGCTGGCAGCGCCCGGACTGTGCCTTTCCATTCGTTGGTCTAGCCATCCAGCAACTCCTCCACCATGGCCTCATCCTTCAGGTTCCAGGGACGCGCCATGAAGCCCTCGCAGCCCATCTGCCTGAGGTCTTCCTCCAACTCCAGCTTCTCTTGCTCATTAGTTGGCATGACCGGATTCACATTCCGGAAGGCTAGAACCATCCCCTCCTGCACTTCACTCGCCATCGATCGCCTCACGCCTCTACTATCTAGGCGCGGTCCAACTTAACTAAACCTTTAACGCTTAGAAATCTCTCGGATGGCTTTGTGCTAATCGCTCAATTCTACACCAGACCGGATTGACAGTTTATTTATCCTTTCTCTCTGTCTGTAGACCGAATACTCTATCTCTGGCCGGAAACCCTTTCTCGAACTGTGTGCAAGAAAGTGGCAGGACCTGGCCCTGCTTCCCTGGTTTTATACTTTTTCCCCCCGGCATTAATTACTGACCGTTAGGTTTAAACCAGTCTGGTCACGTGGGAGAGATCCCGACGATCTCTAGACTCGATAGCCACTCATTGCCTATCCGGTCTCGGTCGCTAGGTGGGCGGAATCCGGGATTTCATACGCTGCCCCTTAACGTAGTTTCTGGTTTACAGTCTAGGGTTTTCCGGTTTCCGGTCTTGGTCCTAATTATGCGTAAAAACTAAGAAAACAACAAAAAAATGGGGATTGAATAGATCCCTCTTCCCGTATTTTGCTTAAGAACCTGCTTAGGTGAATTCTAGGTTGCCACACAATCACCCCTTACTTCCTTGATAATATGAGCCTTGAGTGTGAAAATGGTCTTGACTACCAATGACATTTCAATGCAGCTCATGGATCATTGCAAGAAACACCTATCGATTTTGTTGCGTTTCGCAACAATACTCATGACTTTTTCAAAAGTACTATAAAATTAGAAAAATAATTTTTTAATAATGCATATACCTCTAAGATGAAGGTTTTCACTGAAAGAAATTGATAGAAAAATTCTCTAAATAGGAGAACTTGAAAAGTGCCAAATCTTAAGAAAATAGGTACTTTGATTCAAAAATTAGGGAAAATTAGTAAAAATAAGTATGTTCAAAAAATAAAAAGTGACCATTTGCAAAAACTTTATAGAAATGGTCATTCACCAAAAAAACCACAAAATCATATTTTATATGTTTCAAAATACAAGAAGAAAGAAGCTCACTTTGTAGACCTCTACACCACATAAAATTAACTATTTTTGAAAATCCTTCCCTGGAAAGCTAGAAGTCACTAGAAGACCATGTCATCCAAATTTCATCTCAAAATCATTAAAAAAAGGTATTCCATAGTACTAAAACCCCCTAAACTACAAAGTGTGACATTCAATCGGGGTCTCTTCTTAGATAGTAAAATATTTTTGAAAATTATGAAAAAATCAAAGAAGGTGTATAATAGTTATGAGTACGTTTGTTATAAATCTTGAGTCATTTGGATCCAAAATACAAAAGTTATGGCCAAAAAACAGATCGGCATGCAATAAGTGACACAAAACAGTATATATGTTTCTTGCAATGACCTTCATTTGCTTCGGTGTTGATGGGATAGCCACCTTCCAAGGTCACAAGTCTGGAGTTACAAAACAAATCCAAAGTAAGCATGATCTTTTTGTTCAAGGTGTACAATGCATGGCACACAGATGTAACTTGGCATTCCAACCTTTGTTCTCTTTGGACATCATGTCATCTATTGAAGATCTGCTAAAAGTTTTCCACAATTATTTTGCAAGCAGTCCAAAAAAGTTTGCAGAATTCCACAATCTAGTACTAATGATGGAAACAAAAGGCCTCAAACTACTTAGAAATGTCTCCTCACATTGGGTGTCTCTGATAGAACCTCTCAGGCGGCTGCTTAGTGAGTACCAATCGGTGCTTGCGAAGATGAACATTGACAACAGCAACAACAAAGAAATGGTAAGTTCTATATTCAAAAAAATTAAATGTTATGTTGTAAAGTTATACTTTTTTGGACATTGAAGTTCTATCTTCCTGTTCTTTTACTTTTCACATAGCTAACTGTGGGCACATTATTCCCACCTTTGGAATAAAGTATATACAACGGATTCTACTATTCTTATGAGTAATTCCTAATGGATGTCTGACCTACATGTAATCTAATTACGCCTTCCAAGCAATGGATCTTTCTAAATTCTTACTCCTATTCGGCGCACTTGCAATTGCTAGGTTGAAATAACTTACTCTAAAGTTTGGTTGAATTTGGCTACCACAATTCAACTAAGTATTACTGAATGATATTCAAAAGTCAAGCGGATTGGGTTAACTTGTAGAATTTGTCTTGTTCTTACCAATTTGCTAAAGAAACTTATGGTTAATCCTAATTCCCTACTAAATAATTACAAATGAAGTTTGGATATTTAACCTTCTAAACTTTATTCGTTGACTGCGGATGTTCTAACTATTGAAATTGGATAAGTATTTTTAGTTGTTTTCTATTTTTTAATATCTATAGGATTTTAAAGTTTCACTTGATTTGGTCAATCCTTTTTGACTTTCATACAAATGAGCAAGTTTTAGCTAAAATTTTATTCTATTCCAACTTCTTTGCCGGTTGATCAAATTCAAAGTAGATGTGGGTTTTTTCTGTTCTAAGATGTCTTTTATAGGATTCTAACCATAATTTGTCCTTCGGTTGTGTTTTAATCTCATTAATGTATTACTTGATTAATTTTTACTACTTTGATTAAACACTAGAATAGGTCATTTGAGTCAAAAGAGGAATAATTTTATCCTTTCCAAAGTAAAAACCTCAATATTTGACCTTAGAATAAAAGTGATTCCAAATGGTAAATTTTGACTGTTGACCGGTTCATCAAAATTTTAACTTGTTAAATTTTTTTTATCTAAGTGGTCAAATTCTTTTGGGTTTGGCCTTTTACCTTCCTTAATTTATGAAAGTCAATTTCCACTAATTATTCATTGGATAAAATTATCATAAGTAAATTTTGACCGTTATCCGGTTCACCAAATTTACCTATCAATTACTTTTCTTTGGAATTGCTTATGGCTTTTAACTTTCTACTTCTACTTCTAATTAAAAGTCTAACATTCAAAAATCTATATTCCCTATTGATTCTACCTGTTTAATTTTTAATGACGTTGTGGGCTTTGGATGGTTCTAAATTTGTGTTATTTTCTAAATTGGTGACTAATGGCTAAGTTCTATGTTTAAGGAAATTGTGAAAAAAATGAGAACAAAGGGGATTTTCAAAGACTAACCTCCATCATGACGACTTCACGGTCTTTGTGTGATTCTATAAATTCTCTACGTTGTGCTCGCTCCACCTCCATCTCGACATTCTTGTATTTGAATATGGTGTTTGTTACACTCTTGAATACTTTTGAATGGAGTATTTTCCTTCAAAGCCTCATTCTTTTTTTTTAACTTCTTTTTGTAGTTTTCTTTATCTTTTGAGCTCCTTCCTTTTCCTTTAAATGGCCTCCAAGGTCAACCTATAAAATATCCTAATATATTCTAATTCTTAAAATTAATCACTAAATGGTCTTAAAAGTCAATTTCACTACAACTAAAGTTTTCCGACTTTTCTCTAATTTGGCAAACCTCTAAACTTTTCAAAGTCAAACTATTATTTTATTTGTTTTTTCTGTTTGTCTCTAATCTAAAATATCCAAGGTTAGAGAAGTCAACTTATTCTATATTTTTTTCCGCACCACCCAACTTCCTTCTTCTTCTTCCCCAATTGCTAATGTTTAAACCTTCACTCACACTACTTCACTCACAGTTGTGCACTTGATCTTGGAGCTTGCAATTGCAATTTTTGAGAGAAATTTTTGAGAGTGGCTTGTGCTAGACCTTCAACAAATTGTGATTTCAAGTGGACGTGTGTGTGTCAAGGCTTTGGTATGTTAGCCTACTTCAGTATTGACTTTTAAGCAGCCTATATGCCTTCCAATCAGATTGGAAGGGCTCTGATTGCAATTGGGCTGGTAGGTTGGTTGGTCAACTTTGGTTGACTAGACCAGACATGCCTTCAACTTACTCCCCCTCTCTCAGTTTGTTCTGAACTTCTGGCTTCCTAGCAAATTTGGAAATTTTGGAATTTTGGCTTCACTAGGAGTTTCTCTTCACTTCTCACACTGTTTGGCTTACTTCTAATTGGGATTTTAATCTCAAATTATTTTCCCACACTCAATCTCAAATTCTAAGCTACAGATTTCTCTTGAAAAATCACACCAAATGGTGAGATTTTTCCAAAAATCAAAATTGGAACCCCTTGGGGTATCACCCCGTTTGGTTTTCCACAATCTGATGTGGTATGATTAGTTGAGGCCATGCATGGCCAGAGTTTGTACTAATCAGCTTGTACTAATGGTGGCTTAACAACCTGTGTTGAGGCTGTTAGTCGATGTTGGATCGTGAGGGTTGTGTCGGGTTGGGTTGCTAGGCCGGCTTGGCGGCCGGTACTGACTGTTCTCCTGGCCTTGGCTGGTCCAATGTTGGAATTTGAACTCACATTTAATCTTAGCAGTTGCTAGCCATAGGTATAACTAAATTTTGGGGTCTTCTTGGGCGACCCTTTTACACAAGAACAAATTAGAAAATTAATATGAGCAAGTTCAAGGCTTTACTATCCGGGGGTTTTAGGTCCGAATTTTGAAATGAATTTGATGGAAAAAATTACAAAGTTCTTAGAATTTTGGCGATAGCTTCGCCGTGTTAGAGGTATTGGCCTCCAATTTTAGGATGATTTTGCCAAAGCTCCACTCACTTAAAGACTAAAAAGAAGTGTGGATCCTACCCAAACTTCCACAATACAACAACGACCTCAATCATACGTTTAAAGCTTAAAAGGATCTTCAATAAGCCAATCTAGGCTGTAGATCCCTTGTCAAAAGACTTAAATTGAATAATTTTGGTGTCAAAGCTTCAAAATAAGAATACTAATGAAATGATTAAGCACTCCAAAGGTACCTCAATATCCTTTGTAAGGGCTTACAACAAGAACTTAAGAATGTAATGGAGATTCAAGTGTATCAAAGAAAACGAGAATGTGGAGAATACCAAAAACTTAGCAAGATAGTCATTTGTAACGTGAATTTGGAAAATGAAAAGATGTTTGAATAGATAATGTAGAATATGGATGTAAAGGGTATGTGTGTATATCAACGACGCTAGTTTGTGAGCCTAAAAGCATGAGCTGGCGAGCTGTGAGCGTAGGTTTTGTGAGCCCAGAGAATTAACAAAAAAAATTTGTGAATTTTTTAAGCCAAGAGAAAAAAAAAAGTGAAGTCATTTAAAAAAATCTATTTATAATAAAATTTCAGCTTTATGACCATGGACCTATGACCATGGAAATGTAGTTAATGTATTTTAAAATTTCAAGCCCAACTATCTCTAAAGGGCCTTTCAATACCTTCCAAATTTTTTTTTGAATTTTTGATTTTTTTTTTGAGGTTCAAAAGCCAGAATCTAACAAGGAGTTTTTGAGGTTGATGGAGTCGTGGAAAAAAAAAAGTTTTTTTTTTTTTTTTTTTTTTTTTCCCCGACTTTATCACCCTTAAATTGATCTCTCGGTACCGAGAGAAGGTTTTCGAGGGTGAAATGTTGCAACAAAAATGAACTAGTAACATAGTCGGAAAAAAAGAAAAAAAAGTTGAAAAAAATGAAAAAAAAAGTTTTGAGAGCTCCAAAGCCCTCTACCTCCAAACCCCTTTCAATATCAAGAGGGATTTCGGAGGGTGATGGAGTTGCAAAAAATTTTGAAAAATAAAAAAAAGGACTGAAAAAAATTGAAAAAAATTGAAAATTTTTCTTTTGAATTTTTTTTTTGAAAGTCAGCAATTTCAAATCTCATGAGGGGGATACTAGATATAAAAATCCAAAATTCTTAAAGCATGGTAATAGGTCCATTCCCTAAAAATCATTAAAAATTTCATCAAAAATTCTAGGCTCACAAGTTCTCAAGCTCATAGGCTTATGCTCACAGGCTCACAAAATAGCATCCCCGGTGTGTATATGAGAGAAGAGGTGTGAAATGAGGGGAGGGGGAGGCCTTTTATACTTTTCCAAGGCCTCCTCCCCCCTCAAGTTACGTTTTAAACTACCTAAGAAAAACCCAAATTAATGTTAAAAAATCTACTCTACTGCTGTGACTACTCTAACTTTTGGAGAAATGGTCCGATTGCCAAACGGAAAGTGCCAATAGATTCAAAAGATCCAAATTAGCCTAAAAAATCCCTACCCCTTACTCTCGGAGCCTAATTGTGCTCAAAAGCTACCAATTACAAATTGGTAAAAAGGGTAGAAAATCTATCTTTTGGAATTGATTTTTTCCAAAAGTTTTGACTAGCTAGGGTTGTCTTTAAGGTCCAAAAATGTTAGGAAAGAGTCTAAGTTGACCCAAATCGGACTCCATATGCTCCCCGTATGTTGATCAACTCGCAAGAAATTTGGTAAAACCATTAAAATTTGTTGCCATTGTTGGTTCTAGTACTTGTTGATGTCATAATGTCTTGAAATTTGGCAAGACACTTATTTATGCTAAAACATACTATCCTAATTTTTAGTGGGATTTTACCATTACCGTAGAATTTTCTATGAATTTCCATTAGCCGGTAAAAGCAGTTGACTTTCCATGGAGTCATTTCCGTAATTTAAAAAATTACAAAACTCTTAGGGTATCTTTTAGGAAGCCTCCTAAATACAAGTGCTAAGTTTCACAAAAAAATTACATTGTCTAAATAAAGTAGAGATTGTGCTATAGCAGAATTAATTCCTCTGGGGAGGAATCGTTCCCGTACAAGGAAATCTCCATAGTTAGCTTTGCCATGACGCTCTTGGGCGACTATCGGAATCCCATGGTTTCTAGTTAGCCCAATCCTGCCAGCATCCTTCTCAAGAATTCCGATAAGGCCCGTTTTGATGCTTTTGCGCTTAACTCGTCTCTCGGGGGGGGGGGGTAGTGCCTTAAAAAAATAAGGATATAGGTGCGACCAACCACTATTTTAAAGGGGGCTATTACTTTTTTTTTTTTTTTTGACATGCTATTATTATGTAATTTTCTAATTTGGGATAATAGAAAAGAGGCTTATATTACTTATAATTCCAACTTTCTATGAATAAACTATATGGTATTTTAGATTAAAAAAAATATTCTACTATATTATTCAATCTACATGAAATCATGAAAACACATATGAAGTGAATGATGTTTTCAAGTTACAGTAGAATTTGGCAAAAGAAAGTTTTTTTTGTAAATGGAGTTACAATGATATTACAATTTGAAAACTTTGAAATGTGTATTCCAGTATAGAAAATGTGATGTTATTACATTTTGGAAGCTCATTGTCATACAAAATGGCATTACAAAACACAACAAACACCAAACATAGTTTGGAAGCCGAAATATGGAGTAAGAAATATAATGTCATTGTGTTTAAAAACACAATGAGTGTATCCAAAATGTGCATACATGATCAAAACTGAAAGTTTGCACCTTCACCCTAACATTTTCTACCATAACCGCCATCCAAAATTGTCTTCAACTATAAGCCTGTATTGCAGCAAATACACACAATTGCATCACACACTTGCAGTACACACAATTGCAAACACATAATTTCAATTGATGCAAACATACATAATTGCAAACACGCACAATTGCAGCACACACAATTTCAACTGATGCTAACCTACATAATTGCAAACATACAGAATTGAAATTCTAAGGGTTTAGGGGAAATGAAGAACACATGAAGAACACATGCTGCAAAAGATAATCAAAAGAGATTCATACCTAATCAGATAGGACGGTGGGATGGCGTAACCCAAATACGGCTGGAAGGCTGCACTTTGCCTCCACGAGGCACTTCAACCTCCTTCCGGTCCCAACCATCTTGCAAAATTTTATGCAATGCCTGCAGCTCAGTAATGGACAAGTCCGCCAAAGCTTTGGACCATAGTCCCTCACTGATTTCCTACTCAAATGCCCATGTGCGAGAAAACAAAAAGAAAGCACTCTCATATAGTGAGAACAGAAAGGAAATGTCTCGGGCACGAGCTCGTGAAGTCCGGTGAGAGATGGGTCTTCTCTTCACATGATGGAATTCAACCACTGCAATACGGAGTGCAACAAACTCTGGGAGTCCTTGCAATGCATCTCGCCACTGGGTGCACGTCGCTGCTAGACGTGGTAGAAGTGTCAAGGTTTCCTCTTCGTCCACGAACGCTCGCATCCAAGTGTCTTCAGGAAGTCGCACTCTGGGGAATAGCACGCAGTCCCAAAGAATGCTTGGGAAGTTCATGACCTCCATGAATACTTGCGGATCTACAAATCACATCAACACAAATAATTATTTGCCCAGACAATGCTACAGCTTCCAGCATTGATCCAACGCCCCTTCCCTTCCATTCACAGAGCGGCACCCTAAATCGACAGTAATGAAATTGATATTCAAACTGCCTCTAAGCAAATGCGGAACCTAGGAAACACTAGATGCACAACACAACTAAAGAAGAGATGTAGTAATTCAAATAGCTGAATTATAGTCGATCAGTTTCGCTTGCACTCCACAACAACGACATCCAAACCCTTACTCCATCCCAAACGTGAACTTCTAAACCTCCTAGCACTAGATCCCAACCATGCTAGTGTCGTAGCACAGGAAAGCACAATTCCTTCTCTAAGGCATTAAAATGTACTAAATTAGCCTTAAAGTGACTCGTGTATCGTTCCCAAAGGATTTGGTCGAAAGTTGACGAAAGACCGGAACACGTTAATGGTTACTACAACAAAACCCAAGCAAAAGACTAATCCGGTCTTGGTCTCAAGGGTTCCTAAGATATCCTTAGACCTGATTACCAGATCAATCCTTTATCTTTCTAATCCTAAATAGATATCATACCAGTATGTTTTATTTACCTTTACACTTATTCTTACTAGACATGGGGCTAAAGACCGTATACTTAGAGTTGGTCCAGTCCCTAGATTTAGTAACCGAATGTAAGTTTTACCTCGATAACAAGAGGGATCTGCTTGTTTGGGCGTTTAGGAAGGAAGCTTACTCCTACCCTTCAAGTTTTTAAAGTGTCAGAAGGTCCACTTACAAGGAAAAGAAATTACTACTACGACCAGACCGGATTACCTCACAACTGGACCGGAACTAATTCGACCCAGCAGGTCACGCAAGTACTCCTGCCTAATCCTAACAAAGACTACAACGACAGATTACCCAGTTAGTCTAAGTCCTGGTAGAATAAGGGCGGTAGCTTGTGCAAGAGAGCTGAATTTCCTAACTAGTCCTTCTTTCTTCTACAGAGACCGGATCACCATTCAGTTGGCATTTGGCCGGGTCCTTCCCAATCTCAAACCCAGACTCTACAAGTGTCTGTTCCTATAGAATACTCCCTAGACCTGTTTCAGAAAACACTGTGGGATCCTGCATAAATTCCCTATCAAAACCGAATTCACTTTAAGTCCAGAGACCGGATAAGCTGAACATCCGGGCACACATTTATCCACACAAGGCTGCAATTCTAACCATCACCACAAGACTTTGACAAGGTCCCATGCACATAGTCCACTCCAGAGTGAATCAGAAAGGTTCTGACTTGTATTTGCAACACAAAAACTTGCGAAAATAAGATAACATAATGCGTGCCCGGATTCAATTACGAACCGGATTTAAATACTAAACTACCAGAAAACCTAAAAGTGCAAATGGAATCAACATCAGCCGCCAAGAATGCCACGTAACATTCCTCTACAACTTGGGCGGGTTGACTTCCACAAAACTCCAAAAATACCAACAAAATAGGATCTCAGATCCTATTAATCTGGATCCGGTCTAGGTTCAAAACTACCTTTTCTAAATATATCCTACTTTAGCTGCCTTCCTATCTACCTGGTGTTACTGCTTCCCTACTTCCTCGCCTTCTTGACAGGCGATGCACCCTTCCGGGATGGCTGCTTTTTCGGAGACCGATACATCTTGATGGGCTTGGGTTTCGGTTTGGTCTTACCCCGCGCCTTGGCCCTGGTCTGCTTGGTCTCTGCCAATACCTGGTTTGCATCTGAGTACTGTTCCGACTCATCACCGGAGTCGGTCTCTTCCTCCGAGTCCTCATCTTCCTCGTCTGACTCCTCTTCCTCTTCATCCCGGGCCTTCCGCTTCACCTTGGATGTCTCCGTGGTCTTCTTCTTGAATCCGGTGATGGGCGGGTGGTGCACTATCTTGCTTTGTGGGGTCTGCTCTCCCACTTTCTCGGCAGTCCGGGCTGGTCCTTTGCTTGGTGACCCGGATCCGGATCCGGTCTTCAGTATGGAGCGGACCTGCACTGTCGTCTTTGTTTCCCCTCCGGTCTTCGGTTGTGTGACGACCGTGGGTGATGACTTGCTTGGAGAATCATCCAGCAAGGTGATGAACTTGGTCTTCTCCCTTGGTGGTGTAGTTCCCCGGATTATCTCCCTCAACACCATCGGCTCGGGTTCCGGCTCCTTGGTCTTCTCGGGTTGAGAAACCCTGGGTTCTTCAATCCGGATCGGTGGGACCGGTTCCTTCGCCACGGCTTCAGACCTGATCTCTTCTTCCTTCGCCGGTGCGGATGTGCCGGCTTCTACCTCGACAGCTGCTGGTGGTGGCTGATCCTTCGGCTGCTCTTCCTCCATCTTTGGCTCTTCCGGTCCTGAGATCGGAGCAGAACCAGCTTGGATTTCCGTGACTACTGACCGCCACTTCTCCAACGTTGCCTCCATCTTCTTGTTGTAGGCCACCAGAGCTGTAAGCATCTGGGGACCCACCATCTTGCTTGCTTCCAACACCTTCCTATCGAAAAGCATGGCCTTGTTGACGACCTCGCCCGGATGCGTGATAAACTCTCGGATCTCCCTGAGTGTGTTCCGGGCCTGCGTGGTGAGGTGTCTCTCTTCATCCAGCTCCTCCTAAGCGTGATGGAGCTCCCTCCTCAGGGTTGAGACCTGATTCGTCAGCCGGAGTACCTCCTCTCTGTTCCGGCTGTCATGTGCCTCCTGAATCAATTCTCCCAACACCTCCATAATCTTGGAGGGAGGGATAGAACCTAGGGCTTGGCTTATGCCCCGCAACAACCCTCTCTCCTCCAGGTGGAGTTTCCTAAAGTCATCCAGGTCTCGCAGGATCCTTAGCAAGGGATCCTGTTCCCAGACTGGATCTACCTTCTGGGCTTCCCCGGCTACTACAGGGTTTTCTAGAGGTGGATTCTCCCCTCCTACCTCGGGAACGTCGTCTCCCTCCTGCGTGTCTCCTTGCTACCCCTCCTGACTCTCATCGTCGGAGTCACCCTCATCTTGGTCATTCTCAGCTTCCGGGTTTGCAATCTCGTACTCTATCATTGCAGCCCCTACCTCGTAATCTTCCCTCTCCTTCTCTCTCAAGAGGTCTAACGACTGGTATAGATGAAACAGGAATGGTGAAATGGGAGAGGGTTTAGACTTCCCAATCCCTTTCACCATTCTGCCCATCCGGTCTCTCATGACTAACCCCCAATCTATTCTTCAGTCCCCCGATAGCGCACCAAAGACTGTGTTGGCTACGGTGACCGTAATCCTGCTAGGTCTATCCGGGTTCAAGATCGCCATCATGAACCGCAATAGCCTCTTGTGTCTAGCAGATACACACTCGGCCACTGTAAAGCCGTCCTTCGGGTTGGTGGGTCTGCGGAACTTCCCCTAGTGGAATTTGTCCGTCCTGGTGCCCGTCGCATCTCCGCCTTGCTTGAAGGCGTACACCTTGCGCCACATAGCTGCGCTCTACTCCTTTAGCAGCGCCCGGACCGTCCCCTTCCACTCGTTGGTTTGCCCGGTCAGCAGCTCCTCCACCATCGCCTCATCCTTCAGGTTCCAAGGATGAGCCATGAACCCCTCGCAGCCCATCTGTCTGAGGTCTTCCTCCAGCTCCCGCTTCTCTTGTGCGTCAGTCGGCACGACCGGATTCACATTTTGGAAGGCTAGAATTAGCTCTTCCTGCACCTCTTCTGCCATCGCTCACTTGACGTCTACACTATCTAGGCGCGGTCCAACTTGACTGAATCTCCCGCGCTCAAGAACCTATCAGCTAGCATAGGGCTAATCGCTCAACTATGTACCAGACCGGATTGACAGATTATCTATCCCTTCTCTCTGTCTGTAGACCGAATACTCTATCTCTGGCCGGAAACCCTTTCTCGAATTGTGTGCAAGAAAGTGGCAGGACTTGGCCCTGCTTTCCTGGTCTTATACTTTTCCCCCGGCATTAATTACTGACCGTTAGGTTTAAACCAGTCTGGTCATGTGGGAGAGTTCCCGACGATCTCTAGACTCGGTAGCCACTCATTGCCTATCCGGTCTCGGTCGCTAGGTGGGCGGAATCCGGGTTTTCTTACGCTGTCCCTTAACGTAGTTTCTGGTTTACGGTCTGGGGTTTTCCGGTTTCCGGTCTTGGTCCTAATTGTGCGTAAAAACTAAGAAAACAACAAAAAAAATGGGGATTGAATAGATCCCCCTTTCCGTATTTTGCTTAAGGACTTGCTTAGGTGAATTCTAAGTTGCCACAGCTAGACTGCGAGAATTGAAACTATTGCAAATGATTGAACCCAACGCAAGAAGTCATTGTTGTGCCAGGACTGAGAAGCGGACCAGCTTTGGCGCAAGTGTTCAAGGTGATTACCTTTTTCGGCAAGCTGGAAACTGCAGTAGCGTAGTCTAAACGCGAAATGCAGAACTCTAATCCCGACGTCTCCCCCACCACCACTCGGAATGCATACAAAACCACTATTCAGCTAAACACAAAGAATGCCCACAATGGAGGCTAGTCACTATATATGGATGTCTGCTATAAGAAACAACCTGCAAAACAAACAACTGATAGGATTAGTTCAGACTAGGATTTAGGGTTTTTGGTTGATGAGATTGCCAACCACCAAAGATAACCTGCAGCGCCCAAATTTGAATATGCAACGCCAGAATCTGGAGAATCTCCACAGTGCAGCATCCTTGCACAATCAATCACACCCAATAGTCTAGCAGGCACACCATGCAATCAGCCAAATCAAGAAGGGATAGTTTGGGGCCCTTTTTACATCCTCTCAGTCACATCAGCACCTACTGAGGTTTAGGGTGTCACAACTCTGGGTTTAGGGCTGCCCTATATAAAATTTTCCAAAATTTTAAACCAAATCCTATGCCATTCTAAACTTCAAGCTTGGGAGTAGTTTAGTAACTACAGTTCAATGCATAGGTGAGGGGATGTAAGTCTTTATTACTTTAAACCGTGTACCTTAATACATGGATACATTCAACTCATGCTTGTTACCATCCCCAAAAGTGGCCTTCAAATCGGCAGTGCCCATATTCGTTTGCCATGTTAAGCGCCGACCACTCTGAGTTCACAGATAGTACATCTTAAACTTGTTGCACATAGCAAGAATCTTAGTTGGCATAGTATACCTGGCACCGGACTGAGTAGGCCATGACCCCGTGGTTGAATACTTGCACAGTGAGCGTTGGCCCTTCATTCCTTTCCGCACCAACCCAAGTTGTGTTAAATCCTTGCATGGTGTCCCGAGATGTCTTCATGTCTGTAAACATGCCTTCCAGTTTCGACGTAAACTAGTATCCACGCTCCATCTTCAGCTTCACGATAAGACTACGCTGTACATCATCTGATGCATCCTGCCAGACAACAGCCCACCAGTCCAAGTGCTGCTTGTAGTATTTTTCAAAGACATCCTTCTCTTGAAGGTACCGAAACAACATCATAACCTTGTCCAATACCAACTCGACTGAAAGCAACAACGATAAACTTTATCAATACAATGCAACTGCCTTCAGCAACCAGACTACTAAGATCCAGACGTGGCACTTATCGACAGCCCCATTGAGATCAGTTGTTCAACAATCCAACAAGTAGGTGTTGAATCTCAACGTACCGGTTCGTATTTAGTTATTGCATACTAACATCCTAGTCCCACTTCTTCATATAGCGCCCTAAAAGCCTTCACAACCCCATCACCAGAAACAGAGGTAGTTGATGAGAAACTGAAAGAGAATACTTGAAAGCTGTGAACATACCGATCGCTAACACAAAACTAGAGAAAAATGAGCTTGTACCGCACTGGATTCTTCAACCTTTCTGGATCAATGACAAACTGTCTTCCTATCTCACGAAGATGAGTAGTCATGAGCTCCCTCATTGTCTCCAAACCTGTAGAAATCCGACGGAACAAAATGTACATTCTTCCTAGATCATCATACCGAGGAAGTCGATCAACATCGAGATCAGACCAGAATTTTCCATCTCTACTAGCAGTTTCAAGCCGTTCCCGATAACTTCTCTCTCCACAACTTGCGTGATCTTTGGCTCGCTTTTGGAATCCAAATAATGTGCTACTCTGTCGATTTCCTCATTCAGTCGTTTATCTACTTTTCAAAGATAGTCCGGGCAGTTGCTAGTCTCAATGAGCTGCTGAGATTGCAGTCTATAGAAAACCTCCACTTCTCATGGAGTTTTTGACACAAACTCATCTAGAACCTGTCGATCACTCTCTCGCAGAGTATAAACAATGCTATGAGAATTAAATGACAGTGCAATAGTGCAAATAACGCTGTCAATGTCAATCCATTGGGTGTCTGTCACATCATACTTATATTTGTTCCTCCCTGGCGTAGATTTGAACCAATTGAGCATAATTTGAATAGAGGGTGGAGAACTTACCTTCTTACCTGCTGAGGTGTGAGCCATGAGGTCAATTGGATTCCTACACAACCCCCACGTTTTTCCAACCCTCCTACGCATCTTCTGCACTCTACCTAGCCACCAAGTGCCAATGTCTGGGCCACTGGTTACAGCAGCTGGGCGTCCCACCTGACCACTGCAGCGGTTCCGCTTTTGTGCTGCTGTTACTCCCGAACTCTGACCTAAAGTACGTGATTGCATGAAGAAAACACCACAATCAGTTCCTAGCCCCAGGAAAGCAGTTGTTGTGGAGTTCGCAGCAGAAAGGTAATCCTCTGCATTGTTGAAGTAGACTGAATTTTTGATCCTTGTCAACCTATCTTTGGACAAAAAGGGATTTCCATTCAACTCGCCTACCAACGTTGATTTGTAAATGGCCCTACTGTTGTACAAAACCACTGGCTCTATTTTCTGAGCACGGTTTCTAGAAGTGACCTCCACTTCAGCCGAATCTAGCATTTGGCTAATAGCATGTCGGCATTCATCCTCAACAACCCTCAGAATTTGTTCCCTATCTTCTGATGTCTCCTCTACAGCAGTCATATTGGCATCAACATTGGCACTCTCAGTGTCCAGCAAACTGTCACCCGGTTCTCTGTCTTCAGCATCCGACTCCACATTATTTGCCTCCAACTGCACCGCAAGATCCTCCCTCATGACCTCAGCATCGCCGTCTTCACCTGGGACAGGTTTTTCAGGAGCCACATATGCCCGATGCTTGGGATCTGCCCTCTCTACCGTCCAAGGCTGCAAGAACCACTGTTTTTTTCTAGCATAAGTGGATGGAGCCATATTCAACGCCTTCAACTAGGCTTGGGCAGCCTTTAGACCCTCCTTCAACGCCTCCACAAAGTCATCATCTGTGAGAAGGGCACTATAATCTCCCAAATCAGCAGGGGATTGTCCCCGTTCTAGAGGATGCAAGTCCGCCCAGATGTTCTTCTGCTTGTTATGTGCTCTAGCAAATTGCAGTCCATTGGGTCCATACTCAATTGTAGCAAGCTGATTCACTGTGTTTGCACAACCAACCAGCTCCTGAAAATTGTAAGCTCTCTCCATACCCTGCATTCCCCCCACCTTGCTAAAAAAAATTTCACATGAGTCAGATCTTGTGAGGTGCAGTGGAACCGGCAAGTGAGAAAATGCATCACGAAAATACCTTATGAGTAAGACCACAAAATGGCAAGAGAGCTGCACATCAAGGTAGCATTGGTTGCTTACAAAGCACTCCTGCAATGTGAGATTCTTTGTGTTTCCTCCTACACCATGGTCACCATGGACAAACCACAACTTCCATATCCTAAAAAAGAATGACACTTTGCTAGCAAGCACCACTCTCTCCCTCAAAGTCAAAAACACGGAAAGGAACAATGATATATAATCAGCACATATAGACAAATATAGCTCAGTCCCCAAAGTTCTCTCCTGATGTGCATCCCTTCCAGTTCTCAGTTCCTGCAAACAATTTCTTGCCTTTTTGGCACAAATGCGTTGTGCACTCGCCCAGTTTTGTCTATCTGTTCGCTCTACATCTTCCTTTCTAATTCCATGTTGATCAATCCCAAACCTTTGATACACTTGACCAAGGTGATCTAGGTAGCAAACATCAGCCTCCAATTGAAGATTCTTTATAGCCGAGTCAAGTGGGTTTATCAATTTTTTCCCATTATGGATAAAATCCTGATCATGCAACCCTCTAACTTTATTCTCCCCAAGCCATTCACAAGACAAGGACCAACCTTCCCATGGAATTTCATACCTTAGGCCTACCTTACTGCGATAGTCTTGAACCATAAGCTGCCTCTTCCTTGAATCCCCATCTGAAGCATGCCCTATAATAGGTCCAAGAATCGGCCCACAACACTACAAAAAATTGCATGTATAAATGACTGCAATAAATGACTGGAAACAAGTCATTCCGGACCGTGACAACTAAAAAATGACTTGGGGCTCTGCAGTCATTGTGGACAAGTCATTCTTTGAATGACTGCGGGTGTATTATCACCATCCATTTGGAAAGGGGATGACTAATGGACGAGTCTGTCCAAGGGAGAAAGAAATTTCACTCAAATTTTCAAGGAAAGGGCGGGCAGCTACCCTTTTTTTGGGGGAAATTCAGCTACGTGGCCGCCCACATGGGTCGAATTTCAAGTCATTTTGGAGTTGCGTCATAGTTGAAATTGCAGTCATGTGTCAGTCGATGTCAGGTTATTCTGCAGTCATTTTTCAGTTGTCAGACAGTCTGACAACTACTGACGTGGACAACGATGTCAGTAATCCGTTCAGTCATATTCCAGTCACGAGACAGTCATGTCCAAGGACGGGGTCACAGACACGTGGCACTTAATGGTAAGAGGTTTTGTAAGTTGCATCTCAGTCATTTCTGAGACATTTGTGGTCGTGGAAGAATCATATTCCAGTGATACTTGAGTTTCAATGGCGTTGTATACAGTTACAAGAGTAGCTGAAGAAGTCATGCTTCAGTGACTTCAGTGGCCGCTAAGTCACTATGTACACAACTGGGTGAAGCATGCCACTTTAGGCTTTGAACTACCATTTCGGCAGTTCTAATCTATCACTCCAGCGTGACTCATTACTACCACATTCATTCAAACTATCCCACCTGAATCCACCAGTCTAATGAATACACCCACCAAGTGCTAAGCATTCACATGGCATGATCAAGAAATATGAATAGGCGTTAATGCAACACAACGATCACAAGATGCCAAAAACTTCAGAGACTCCAGAAAATCATACAACCAAGCCCCAAAGAGCAGATTGGAAACATAGATTCAGAACTTGCAACTTATATTGCACTTAGAAAAAATACTGAAAGTGGCACTTCAGATGGAAAATGCCATGGGCGCAATTGAACCTGGCTATTTATAATAGCATTGTTATCAGAGGACCGTTCCACAAATGCCACAAGACTCTACGCCCTCCAAAATACCAAATTCAGCACTGCCACTTTACACTGTAATCTTCAGATACTTCTGATTCCAAATTGTACTGGTACCCTTCACATCTCCGACCTTCTCCTGATCATCTGACTTGTTTGGAAACATGAGCACCACCTCCGGGTGAAAAATCTCCTTAACATCAACCTTGAACCATGCCTCCGGAATTTCACCACAATGAAACCTGTGCTTCCCTGGGATACCACTAATCTTCCCTACTGCCACTCTTTGCCTTGTTGCCCGCGGGTTGATGAGGAAAACTTCGTCTCCGATCCGATACTACAAGGAGGGACACAAATTACTTTAAGGACAACGACGTAGAAATTAGTACCTATGCAAGACATTCTTACTGCTTTACGACTTGTAGATGACTGGAACCTAAGTGTCATGTAACACAAATTTCACTTGTAAATGACTTCTACGCTTTCAGTAACTACTATTTCACTTAAGCGAGATAATACAAGGACAACTGCGCCACAATTAACAAGTCGCAAGAAGTTAACAAGGCTATTGAATTTGATACACTGACTGCTCGAAAGGTACCACATGCTACAAGAATTATTATACTACTGTGGATGCCTGTGGTGCAACAACAAGGGAAAATACTCAAAATTGATCGTACATCATGAGGGTCTGAAAAACCTAAGTTCTCTATGACTACGCTACATTAATGTTCGTGACTTGCTAAAGGTTTGACTAACTCATATTTAACTCTCTCTTCACTAGAACCTAACTACAATATGACTACGCTATAACTAGTACGTCACTCGGTGAAGGTTTTATTGACTCCTATTTGACTCTCTCTTCACTGAAACTTAACTACACTATGACTTTGTCTACAGAAAGAAGGCAAGGCGTATTTGGTTGCGAGGTTACTGAACGCACCTGCTTCGTGGATGGTGCGGAAGCTTTTTTGGGAGGTGTGGATGCATTCCTTGTCTTTGCCTCCCGCTTCTGGCCCTTGATCTACAGACACATTAACACATAGTCAGATAGGATGACCTACAGAAGGTGAGGGGACACCTTCACGTGTGCAACCAAGTGGTTTGGTAGTCCCCTCACCTTCCACAATGTCTAGGAACTCATAAGCATGTCCGAGTCGGCGTCTTTCCAACATTTGTGACGTGGATTCGTTCACTATTTGAGGAAATTTGGACCGAAAGGCACCAACATCCGGGCATTGGTGGAAAGCCTCCAAAAGTAGCCACATGTATCTTTTCAAGTACTCCCTGTCATCTGCCAATGTACACATTCACTTCACGTAGAAAGGGGTACTGATAATGATATTAGGATCTGGATTGCACTCCACCCTACTTGCCTTACTATTTATTATAATAGTATTGGCTGCACAAAAAAAGGGCCAAGTCGCATAAACCAATTCTAACTGCTTGCCCCGCTCTGCTGAACTACCATCTCCCACGTTAGCACTTCCGAAGTGTTCACCTGACCATGTAAATAAGGGTTTGGGTTTAACACCCTTCAAGACCTCCAAAACTGTAGGCAATACGTCACCTAAGTGTTCACCACTACCGCTGCTCTAGAACCCAACCGAAAAACTATCAAAGCAACGGCTAAGGAAAGATTTGAGCCAAGGACGGAATACTATTCTTCTGGATGCAGTGCAAGTGCTACTACGGATCCGAGAGTTCGGATTTACCTCACAGAGCATGCTGCTATCTAATAAGGTCCCATGCACATTGAAGATTACTAACTTCGGATGGAAACATGCATGCAATCCATTGAAGAGCAAGCAATCACTGGAAGGTCTCACCTCACGCGGCGTATTTTGGCAAACGCCAGGTGGGGGAGGTACCTTCTACGGTGACTTTGGCGGTTTCTTGCTCTTCTTTGGCGAGGCTTCCTGTATGACTGGTACTACCACTGCAGGCTGCACGTCTACACACTCTTGAAGTGGGGCCTCCACATCGGCACCTGCTAGTCCGTCTCCATCCGCGGTCTCCTCGTGGCTACCTTCGCCATCACTACTTAGGGGTGAAGCACCACCACTGCTTGGCGTCCTTTGGCCTTCTTCTTCTCCCACTCCATCTTCATCCACCGCGTTCTCCTGTACGGTGACCGTCTTGGCCTCAGCGATAGTGGTCTCCGCTTGTTTAGGGTCATCTTGCGTCTTTGTTTCTTCTGTAGGCGCTGCAACAACTTCGGAAGGCGCGTTGCTTTCACCACCTTGCACCTCCACTCTACACTCCTGCGCCACCTCGATCTGGGACTCTGTTCCAACCTGCGGTTTAGAAGGATTAGTCACACTCGACTCGAGGAAGGTCGGTGCAATCCCAATAGGCCCTTCCCGCTCCTTCACAGTGGGCGCTGGAGTGGCTTGGACAATCTCCATGGGTTGCACGTCAGAATCTGAAGAACATACAGTAAAGTCCGGCGACTTCACTACTAGTCGGGCATCCCGCTTCTTAACTGCTCCAGCAGCAGAAGCTTTTCTCACTTTTGGAGGTGGGCATTTAGCCCCTTCCCTGGCGATGTTTTTGGACTTTGCCTTCGGCATCAACTCAGTACTGCGAGCAAGGGGCAAGTCTCCTAATTTGCGATTCTCCAACGCTGATTGCCCTATGGAGGGGCTGCCTTCATCGCGTTGCTTTGATTTGCCCAATAAGGTAGAGCACATGGAGCGCAAATCTTCTAATGCCGCGGCTTGGGCTCTTGAGTTGTCCAGAAACTGGCTGAACTTCATATCAACGTCCTCCTTCCAGGACTGCATAACTGCCCATGGAGAATGTGCGTCCCCCGACCCTACCATCTAGTCTCAGACAAACATACCAGAGAGTAAAATCAGTCGTGAAGGAGTTCAAAAAATATCATAAAAGACAACTGCTACACACCTGCTTTACCTGCTACATAACAGACAAATGGTACACACAGACTCTATAGTGACACTCCTATTGTTAGGGGAAGACGCCTACTGTATATACTGTATGTGACTAAAACTCGACTAAAATTTGACTACATTATGTCTAACATTCAACTTCATCACGACTATAACTTCGTGAAGCAATACTCAATCGTGACTGTATGACGACTCAACTTTCACTAAACTGTACTGAATCTTGACTACAACGTCACTAAAATTGAACATACCGCGACTATAGCTTTATTGCACTAAAACTCATCCAAGCCCCCCCCGGATAAATTACAGCTACAGAACAAGCCAGAATCTAATCAATACTGGAAGAAGCTAACATCTTTAAATTGAAGTTGCCCTTGGCTTATGCAACGCCAGTTCTGAGCTTCTCTCCTAAACAACTGCATACTTGAACGCCCTCTAGTGTTTCACAACCTACTAACAATGCACATGCAACAATACTTGGAATATAGTATTCCCTCATTCCCATTCAGCTATCTAATATTCCCTGGAAAATGGAAGCTTGTACTTCAGCATGGAAGGTAATCAAACATGGAAGAAAGAGAGGACACTGGAATACATTCAGTAAGTGAGGTGGGCGGGGTAAACACGAAAAAATAGGCATCCGAAGCGCAAGACAATGGGAGAAACTTTGAAAGACTTTATAGTGACTCCCCCGTTTTGAATTTAAGACACCTACTCTATACACATGTGACTAAGCCTCGACTACAATTTGACTAAATTATGTCTAACATTCAACTTCATCACGACTATAACTTCGCGAAGCAATACTGAAGAATGACTATATGACGACTCAACTTTCACTAAACTGTACTCAATCTTGACTACAGCATCACTAAAATTTAACATACCGCGACTATGGCTTTATTGCACTAAAACTCATCCAAGCCCCCCCCGGATAAATTACAGCTACAGAAAAAGCCAACATCTAATCAATTTTGGAAAAAGCTAACATCTTTAGAATGAAGGTGCCCTTGGCCTATGCAACGGGAGTTCTGAGCTTCTCTCCTAAACCTACTAACAACGCACATGCAACAATACTTGGAACATGTTCTAATGTACAAGAATACTATGAAGACCACTGTCAGTTCTTCTGTGGACCTCAGCCAACAAAGAGTTCACCACAGCAATTCCACGAAGACAACACTAAACCAGGTTTAAAATCAGACTTACAGTGCCTTGGAATTCAGAACCTCCGCTTCCACGCCTGGCTTCTGCAAGTTCTGTCAAACCGGCACTTATTTCTCCACCCTACAGATGTCCAAAAACAAAGCAATGTGCAATTACTTGGCACGATATGACAACTTCCCACAAGAATGTGCATGCTGCTAGATAGGGGAGATAGTCCAAAAACAAACTCAGCAATGAATGAGGAGTACATGTGGCAAAACCAACACTTACCAGTACACCTTTCTTCCCTGCCTTTCCTCTCCTCCCCACAAGCGTGTAGTTCTTCACGTTCTTCCGTGCCTTGGCCATTTTTTGTGCCTTCAACTTCTGCGCATTGGTATTCCAATAGTCCTTCAATCGATCCCACTCTGGTTTGTCAATGTGAAGGGGAGCTTTGTCAATGCCCTTCAGGTAACGGTTTTTCAAGCGAGATCTCTCGGACTTCATATACCTCATCACTGAAGTTCGGAATCCTAACATGCTTAATGGATGCCCGAGGTACTCAAACTCATTGTCAAGGGCAGCTCTCAGTTTCTTCACCGTATGTGGTTGGTGCTTCTTCCAAGACACAACACTCATGTCCAAGCATTTGGGAACCAAATCCCGAAGCGCTTCGTCCCACGCATTTTTACCTTCATAGCTAGCGTCCACCTCCCCACCCTCCATGACATAGACGCGATTTGGCTTAGTCCCTGTTGTAGCACGTTGACGACTAACTAAGTCGTACTCATTTTTTCTCTTCCGCCGAGAGAAACGGTCTTCAGTGTCATCAGATCCGTGAACTCTTGAGTGCAAGAGCGGGGCAAAAGTTTGGACAGGCCATGCACCACCCAAAGATGGTGGAGCATTCACTGTCCAAGGCCCTGGCGGGGGTTGAGACTGATTGGAGACGTAGTGACCTGGGATCCACTGGAGTGCAGGTTGCCCATACGCGCCATCAACTGGTTGAGGGGGCAAATTGGGTGCAGCCTTTGCTGGTGCTTCCTCGAGCATGTGAGTCTTAGTACGCTTTGTCCTGCAGTCAACGAGAGGTTCTTCCATCTCGAGAGAGACCTCCTCCTCTGACGAATCAAAGACAATGTTCTCGTAGTCTGCACATGTGTGAGTGTTACACGCTACGAATTAGCCAATGCATTGATGTTTAGGGTTGCTAATGATGCTATGCACAGCTTCTCGAATGTAAATGAAAAACAATTGCAATGCGGGGGTTTGACCCCTGAACCCTAACCCCAACTCCAAATCAAATAAGCGTGATGCCAATTACCTGTGGCAGGTGCCTCCGAGGTGGATTGACGCGCAACATGGTTACAAGCAATTGCGAGATTCATCATACCTGTGGCGATGGCCTCGTCATCGGACTTGGTCGCCTGTGATGAAGAATCGCATCCACTACCTATGGCGTGCTTGTCTCCACCCTTTTCTCCACGGCCCTCCTTTCCTTGCACCTTGCTCGCCGTTCGTCCTCGAAGGCCTCGCCTTGTACTCCTACGCAATGGACTAGTGTCCTTCTTCACGACATCGGGAGACTTTGCGGGGTTTTCCGGCGCATTTTGTTTGTCTCTACGCCGCCACACTCTAGTAAGCCTAAAACCCTGAACCCTCGCACAAACAATAAGAAGACGGAGTGATGGCAGACTATAAATCAACACCGAAACCGCAAAAGCATCGGCGGAAGGAACTTGTATCGGCAGCAGGAAAAAGAACATGGCATAGGGTTTTTGAAGCGAAGGGGACCAAGTGCTTGCATACAGCCTTGCGTCCTACGTGGCTATTGGTAATGATGCTTGAGCTAATTTACCACTTCCACATGACTGGAAATTGACTTGTAGACGACTCAAGAATGACTCCAAAAGAGTCGTGCAGAAGATTTCAGACATTTTATATGACTAAAATGAAACTAAGTCACGACTACAGAAGAGTGCAACAGCGCAAAATGCATATGGCGCTGCTTTCCACAAGGAAAACCCTAGGAAAGCGCCGCCATTATACTTGGGGATCTGTGCCACAGTTCTTACAGTTCTGCAATGGTTAAGCAGGCACGCGCTCCCAAGTCACACGACTCCAATATAGTGACTACTGCTTGCTAGTACTGGGACCACTCGCTACAACTGCACGCAAAGCTATGACTTGTTGGAAGGACTTGTGACGCCCTCACTGGAGCACCTAAGCTGCAATCGCGTGAAGTTTCCATCGTGATTGTGTAGACCAACTTACAGAGCCGCTCACGCAGCCAACGGTAGCTGGAACCTCTTCTGCACTTCGGCGACGTTCCGATCCCTTGCGAGTTCATATTCCCCTTTCTCCGGTGGCGGACTGTCCGGAGCCTCCTCCATTGTGCTTGGTAAGTGCACTCTCCTCCTAAGAAATCTTGCACTCTCTTAATGGCTACAGCACAGATGTAGAATTGGTACTCCTCAAACCAGGGCGCCGGTCATGTAAGAGAGCGACTACGTCGGCAAATGTCGCATGCAGATGAGTTGCGGCAGCACCCCTCGAGCGCTCTCTCCGCGTGGAGTGATTTCCCTCCTACTCTGAAATGCAAATGAAGCTTGCAGGTTTGGAAGATGGTGGAGTCAAGGCATATGGAGCACTTTCTTTGCATGATGAGGGACTCTCAAGTTGGCGGCTAGCATTTAATTCCTAGATTTCGTAATTACTGTCATACATTGCAATGAGTAGACAACTTGTGGTGGGCGAAATCTTTCCTTCATGAGTGCAAATCAAGAAGCCCAAGTGATTGTAAAGATTTGAGTATAGTGCGTAGTAATTACCCTACCAACCTTGAATCCTTTTTTTTAAGTCTGAAATTCAATTCCCATGCATGCAATACTGTGTGGCATGAAACCAGAGCCTGTTTTCGGCCGATGCCAATGACATCTGTACTTGTAGTGATGTCCAAGTTGGGAGTTGTTTTTAATGACTAAAAAGTGACTAGTACTAGTCACTTTGTAGTTACAGTATCTACAGAATGACTTGAAAATAACTTCTAGGCTGAACTTACGAAATGAACGGCCACTTCAGCGGCTATAGTCATATTAAAACCTAGTTTCGATATAAATTCTTTCAAAGACATGTTTTGCTAGAGACTTAGAATTTCCTACATCTCAACAGTTGCATTCTGTAGTGAACTGAAGACCTCGTTGAAAAATGGCTTTCATTTCCAATATTTTTTACACGCATTGTTCTACAAGCACATGTGTGAGTGTTACAGTTTCCCTACCCTAAACCTGGGAACTCAATGCTGAACATATTTGCATAATGTGCTCAAGTTAATCTACAAGTGGTACGTGTTCTTCTTGAGGTGCATGGCCAATATATACAAGTAGACTTGCTGATGATGGGAAGTGCAAGGCATAGAAGGCATGTCACGTTATGTTTATAGTCTTCTAGCACATCATCATTACATTTCCTATTTTTTTTGGCATTCACAAGGTAGGTTCTTTCATTACATTTCCTATTTTGGGGGGCATTCACAGGTGAGGCTCATTCATTACATTTCCTATTTTATTTGGCATTTACAGGTGGTGCTCTTTCATTACATTTCCTATTTTTTTTGGCGTTTGGGGACGACAGGTTCTTCCACTGCATTTCCTATTTTTTTGGGTCTTTGGGGTGGGGAGTTTCTTCCATTACATTTCCTATTTTTTTTGGCGTTGAATAACAATTCAGATTTCAGAAGCCACATTCCTGGAAAGGGAATTATTAGATTCATTCAGTGTCCCACTCCATACTAGTTTGAGGCATGTGCTTAGTTCATTCTCTGCCATTTTTTTCATGACTTTGATTTTGAAGAGCACATCCAACAGAGATTCGTTTCATTAATGTTCCGGAGATGGGTTTCTACTAAGCAGGTTAGGAAGGATCTCTCATTATTCATTTCATTCCCACTGTTATAAACAATAGTGAATGCATGTATTGTTCATAGTAACAGTAACTTGAAATTGACTGGAACATGACTTTCTTGAAGTCATGCTTGCTTAATAAATGACTCATGAATGACTTATTTCAAGTCACGTCTGTTGAATAAATGACTCAAAAATAACTTGAATGAAGTCATTTCGGACAAGTGAATTACTGCAAAATGACTTCTCTGAAGTCATGTGTGGTATATGAAAGAGTATTGCAGTCATTGAAGTATAGTCATGCCCCTTCCTCCTTTTGGGGGGTTTGGGCTCTTGTTCGGACATTTAGTCTTTGACATTCTAAGATGAAGACATAACTTTGTGTCAAATGTAACGAATACGGTCATATGCAAGTGTAGGATTCATTTTATTCATTGCCCTTTTAGCTTTGTCATGTCACAAGTATTCACCTACCAAGTTCTTCCGTTCCTGTTGTAGATGAATACTGTATTTGGACAATTTGAATTCCGTATCTGATTAAGAAAGTGGACCCTTATCATTGAAAAGAAGGTAAGTGTGCATCTCATCGTGTGGAAGAGTCTGGATTAATTTGTATTCAGTACATGGCCAACAGATGCGGTGCGTAGTGCATTAGTTTTCCCCTTTTCCGTGAGGTTGAAATGCATTGCTTTCACTGACGATAATGTACCTGTTCTCTGTCGATTGCACAGACATAGAAACCGGCGAACCCCCTGCAATAAAATTGGCCATCACTCTGCTGAAAGGAGAACACAATGCTCAAAAAACTAGAAGGTGTCCTCAAAGTCTCTACTTCAGTTTGCGTTGAGGTATTCTACATTTCCACGAGCCTGCTGAATAGGTTCTTTCATGTATAGGGAAACATTTACTACTGCCTAGAACGATACAAAGTATTCCATTTCCCAATGCCAAAGCAAAGACGCCTAAGAACTGCACCACTAGTTCCTCGTAAGAGGCATAGAATGTTGTCCCCAGATTTTGACGAACAGGTAGATCAACCTCACATAGTACAGCCTCTGCTGATTTGTAGTTCAAACCAGATGCCAAGTGCATTGCTGCAGAGTCCGAAATCAGGGGATGAACGAAAAGATACATGTGTCGCACTAGTGCCCCTGCACTGCACGAAACCACATGTGTTGCCTAATAGTTCTCTTTCCATGAATCCAAACCTAGAAGAACGCTTTGAAGCTTGGCTAGCATTGGCATTAGGACATACTTCTTCACTAGTCGAAGTTGAGTGTAATGCAGCCATGGACCCATCAATCATAACGGCTCCCATCACTAGTAGAAATCTGCGTTTGCCTCAACAAAATCTACTTGACATGTTTATTGAGGCAAACGCAAAAACTGCGTTTTCTATGTTTTTCAACGCAGTTTTTGCGTTTGCCTCAACAAACACGTCAAGTAGATTTTGTTGAGGCAAACGCAAATTTCTACTAGTGCATGGTTGTATCGGCTAGTAGTGCACCTTTGCCCAATAACTCAGCAGGGTCCTGTACCTCCAGTCTACATAAGATCTGAGGATGAACAACACCATCATTGATGGGAACATAGATCTCAGTATTTGTTCTGAAGCCGCGTTGTTATTGTGATGAGAGGTTCTTTAAAGTGTATTTGTGATCAATAAATGAGTAATTCCGGTTTATAATGGTGTATTTGTACTCCTAATATGTACAGTACTTGTATGTTCATATATCTTGTTGTAGCAATTATAGTTTCATACCCCAATCTGAGGATTGGCATTCCCAATTTTCAATACCCAGGGACCCTAAATGTCCTACAAGTTTCAAAATCACGTACAAGGTTTGCGGTCACTTTGAGTGGTCAGAAGTTTCCATTGTGAATTCAGTCATTTACCCGTGGAGTGTGATGATGATACAGTCATTCAGAAGTCATTCAGAAGTGGCATAAGTCATTCTCAAGTGGACTTGAAGTAGCGGGAGTCATTTATGAGTCACCTATTTCTTCACTCAGTGATTACGACGAAGGCTTCTTCACATTACGTCCTCGCCTCTTTGTGGTCGTGGAACACGTTTCGAAGAATTAGTAATCTCGGAAGAGATGATCCCGGCCAGACTACCCCTCTCAGATGCTTAGAGGCAACGACTCCGAGATGACCGGCTCTGGATGAGAGAGTTGCAGAGGGCCACTGAGCTGAATGTCAGAAAAATACATTGCCCATGCATCCATTGTCGTGGCCGTAAGAAGTTGTTACTACGCAACGTTCGGGAGCACCTAATACGCTTTGGGAGACATCCAGATTGTAGGATGTGGAGAGGTCCAGGTGCACGGGACTCATCTGATGAAGAATGGGAGCAACAATTCTGGGGACCGAGGGAAGAAGAACCACGAGATGTGGACGCCACAGTTGACGTTCGTGGTATGGTCAACCAAGCATTGCAACCAGAGGCAGCTCCTACAGATTCAACGGAGACTGCGGAGCGAGTCCAGGAAGAAGTGCGAGACGCTTTTGGCTTGGCAGATTCTATCCATGAAGAGTTCATGGAAGTAGTTTCGGGCGACGCTGCAGAGGAGGTTGAATGTCGTGATGAGGTGCATCCTGTTGATATGGACACAAGCAGTGACCAACGTGACCCCAGTTTCGATGCCCGTGTATTGGAGGAGTCACTGGGCCATCTGTACGATGGTGCCCGAAGCAGCAAGCTTGCAGCGACGGTGCTATTGATGAACTTGTGCACTGTGCACGGCGTTAGCAATAATTGCGCAAACGAACTCTTCAGTATATTGCATTCCCATCTTCTACCAGAAAACAATACTTTGCCGAGAACCTACCACGCCGCAAAATCCCTTACTAACAAGTTGGGGTTGACATATAAGACCATCCATGCATGTGAACACGGGTGTGTCCTCTTCCGTGGACCCCATGAGAATGCCCTACGCTGCCCTAAGTGTGGTGGTCGAAGATATAGAGATGAGGAGCGGAAGTGTTTCCCACTGAAGGTGCTTCGTCATTTTCCAATCATTCCACGACTCCAGAGGATGTTCATGAGTCCTAGTATCTCTAAGTTGATGGTATGGCATTCACAGAACCGGAGCGACCGTGAGGGTGGGGATGGACTAGTCCGCCATCCATGCGACTCCAAAGCATGGCACCATTTTGAGGAGAACGTGGATCCTTCTTTTGCGGGAGATGCCCGCAATGTCCATTTTGCCCTTGCCGCAGATGGAGTGAATCCTTACAAGCAAAACCGAACCTCATGGTCGACGTGGCCGGTAGTATTGTTGAATTACAACTTACTGCCATGGTTGAGCACAAAGAAGTTTTTCATCATGTTGGCTCTCTTGATTCCAGGCAGAGAATCTGTGACATCGGATGTATTTGACGTGTACTTGGAGCCACTCGTGGAGGAGTTGTTGGAGTTATGGGATGGTGTTCCAGCATATGATGTATCAAAAGATGTAGGCTCCAAGGCTTTCCAATTGAGGGCCATGTTGTTGTGGACTATCCACGACTTTCCCGGTTATGGCACTGTAGGAGGTTTCTCCCATCAAGGGTACGCGGCATGTCCATGGTGTGGTGAGGACTTAGGTGCTGATCATTCTACGGAGTTGGGTAAGCAAACTTACGGTGGAACTCGACGTTGGCTCCCTGAAGATCATCCCTACAGGTCAGAAGAGATGAAGGACCACTTCGACGGTCAAATTGAAAATCACCCAAAACCACGTTCAGTAACGGTGGAGGACCAAATACGGCATGCTCTAGAGTGCCAGGCATGGAAGGCAGCTGGTCATAGAGATGGAGCTATAGGGGACCCTTCCAAAATATACGACCTAAAACGTCTGAGCATTCTATTTCGCTTGCCATATTGGAAGGTGAGTGTGACTGTTCTCTATCATAGTTATAAAAAATGACTTAGACATGACTGTAAGGTGACTTTGGAGCCAGCGGACAGTGTCCTTGAAGTCATAATGTAGTATCCGTTATTTTGAAGTCATAAACTATGACATCCTAGTGACTATTGTATGACTTCTTTTACTGTATGATATACTCACTCTACATGTCTGTACCATCAGCTCCTCCTTATTCGCTACACACTGGACCTGATGCACTGTGAACTAAACCTAGCCAAGAACTTTATGAAGACCATAACAGGGAAGAAGGACACTGTGAAAGTCAGAAGAGATTTGCAGCGACGGAATGTGAGGCCGCATTTGTGGTTGACCCCGCATCCACGCAGAGCAGGGAAGATGGTCAAGCCTTGTGCATCATATGTGCTGGCGGATGACGAGTTTGAGATATTTGCCAAGTGCATCGAGTCATTAAAAAACTCCAGTGGATATTCATCTGATCTTGGCAAGTGCATCCGGAAGAAGAACTTTGGAGGCTTGAAGTCCCATGATTATCATGTGCTAATGCAACAAGTGATGCCACTAGCTCTCCGTGGGCTGATGCAACCCGATCCACGCATAGCTATCATGAAAATGTGCAAGGTCTTTCGCCGCTTGTGCACCAAGGTGTACAATCCCGTAGACTTTGCCTCACTTGAAGCAGATGTTGCTGAAAGTATGGCATTGCTAGAGATTGAATTTCCACCATCTTTTTTTGATATTATGACTCATCTTCCCTACCATCTTGCAAAGGAGCTTGATTTGTGTGGACCGGTTAGCGCTAGGTGGATGTATCCAGTGGAGCGCTATATGAAGGTATTGAAGGGTCATGTCCGCAGTCCGCAACATGGCACAACCAGAGGCTTGTATGGCAGAGGGCTATTTGAAGGATGAGTGTATTGGATTTATTACAGAGTACATACACAGATTTGAAGCCACAGAAAGACGTGTGTGGGATGAAGATGAAGAGTACGGGGATGTTGAGGATGTTTTGCAAGGCTTCGGAAGGCCGTATGCAATGAGTCCAGAATTCAGAGACTTAGCACACCAATATGTGCTCTCGAATACATCTGCTATGCAAGACCTTGTTGCGTAAGTTCTTTCTCGACCCATCTATGGATAGGATAGTACAAAATATACCAGCATTGAGGACGCCCATGTTTTCAAGGATCACTTGCTCCCAGACGTCTTTCTAGTAGTGTACAAGATACAATTAAGTCATTTTAAAGTTCTATTAATAAACAGAGACTAGAAAATGACTTTACCGTGACTAGGAGAAGTAACGCGCGAGTTGCAGTCCTGCGATCACCGTTCGGAAATATCTTAGATAGCCTGAACATGACTGCATGTAAAAATGGTGTGCATCAATACTGCCACATGTTTCTCATTATTGTGTTGCACTTGTAAGGAGTGGACGACAGAATCGGAATTAAATCCTAATACTCCCGCATTGGCAGATTGGATTCAGAGGACCGTGCAAGATTCAGAGTCAGATTTAGGTAACCCGGAGAACATGGACAGGTTTCTATTAAGCAAGAAACCTAGTCAAAGAGCCTCTCGCTTTGCACGCATGATTGCTTTTGGTAACCACTTCCGAGTGGAAGATGATAGTACTTTGCACTTGGTCACCTACAACAGTGGTGTGGCTTCAGTTTTTTGGGAGCCAGCAGGAGTAGCTGAGGATTTGAATGTGAACTATGTAGGTGTCTTGAAGGACATACTACAATTGGACTATGGTGCACTCACTACACCGATCATTCTACTGCGATGCGAGTGGATTAAAACCCAAGATAATCGAGGTAATGCAACGTATACTAGAGACGAGTCGGGATTCCTTGTGGTAAACTTCCGACACAAACTGCCTCGCATGGCTGAGCTATTCATTTTTCCAAGCCAGGCCACACAAGTGTTCTTTTCAGATGTCACAGGTAGACCTGGTTGGAAAGTCGTGTTACACAAAGAAGCTCGAGCTAAATGGCAAGTTGCAGAGACGACAGATGCATTCATTAGTACTACAGTAGAGACTGCAGGACTAAGAGCTCTGCAGAGGGTGCCAAATCTTCCAACAACGGCAAATCTAGTAGGAGCTATAGACTTGTCTGAGGCAGACAACTTATTGGCTCAAGAAGGCTACTGACATGCAGTTTTGCAATTTCTGAACATTTCGGGGTAGTGTATTCTGCCTCCGATTCTAATTTGGTACCGTGATACTTTCCTAGTAACTTCATTTTGTCTACGGAAAAGATTCTATGAAATCTTAATGATCGGGCCTAGCAATGAACCTGCATTAGACCAAGCTCATTATTTCAGTGAATGTTCAGTGCAAGTGTAGTCGTCACAAAGTCGTATCACAGTCGATATAAGTCATTGTTTAGTTAAAATCCAGTCATTAAAGAGTCCCAACTCGGGCCTTGGAGTCATTGTTCAATGGAATTGTAGTCACAATGTAGTCGCAGTCTGCAAATGTGGGCCACCTCCGGAAGATGTGACATGAATACACTGGAAAGTGTATGCAGTCTTCCCCAAAAAATTGTATCCTCAAGCAGAAGACATTGTAGTAGCAAAAAAGTGACGGCAGACTCTAAATCCGCATGTATGCTACTGTTATGTACGATTATTTCCTAGTTGTGGTAGTGGACCAAGAATGGTGAAAAATCATAACCTTTTTACGTAAGATTATGCAATGAATTTCACAATGCAACAGCCGATGAGCACTGTGTGAGTAATGAGGGAGTGCAACCTAAATCGCTGAACCCTTATCTGAATATATAAGTTCCAAATGAGTGGTACTCATATTAGCGTATATGACATCATACCAGTCCCTAGAGTCATATATGAGTAGCATGAAAATGACTGCCTTCACACCTCAACGTGCTGCCCTGCCCGTTAGCTGCCCGCAAAATCTTCCCCACTCACCATTTCTAACGTACAGTCATTCCTTAGTCATTATCCAGTACCTCCTAGTTATAATTAATCGGTCACAATGACTAAAGAATGACTAAATCCTCCACGTAGGATCTGCCCCTGTACTTGCGCCCCTCTGAACGACTGTTAGAACAGAGTAACGTCAACTAAAAACTCCATCCGAGGTTTCTTCATCCACAAGTTGCAGAGATGACTCAAGAATGACTGGGACTTTGTAAATTCCACAGTGCTAGTGCAATTATAGAGGTCACAGTCACGGTTTAGTCAAACCGGACATTTAGTCATTCTGAAGTCACCCCTCTACAGTCATTTATACCCCCCTTTTTTTGTAGTGCAACTATCTAGCCAAAGCGTGTCAATCAATGTCCATTGATTACGAACCCAATCAGAATTAAAACGATTGCAAGTGCTGGAACAAACAAGTACTAGTCTAGGCAATTTATCATGCAACGGATTTACCATGATCACACGAGCAAAACTGCCCTTGGCATTCTGCCTGAAAGAATCAACAATGGCTGCATACCTACTCTCACCGTTCCCTACCAACGGCCTGAAACTGGGGATGCACTGATGATCCTCTTTCACTCCACAGAAGCCCACCAGTCCATCATCCCGGGCGTCCCACGAGATTCGGCATTTGACTTTGGTCTCGTCCTCCGCCAAGATCACAGGGACAGGTCCCTCCACTTCGTGAGTCACTTTGGCCTCCCTATAAATTTCAGCCACAGCAGCAAACAACGCGGAATGCTCACCTGCAACAAACTGAACTCCTTTTTTGTTTTCTCTTTTAGTACAATCATATGATGGCCCACCAAAATTCAAACTAAATAAATCACACATTCGTCTGCCACCATAAATCCTCATAGCTTGAGCAAATGACTTTGAATTTTTAGAGAATCTGTGACCCTGCCTCACACGATTCAAGTTTGTGGCAACATCCCTGAGGAAGTCCCATAGAGCTGGTTTCCCCCCGAATGCATTGGTTCTGTGAGCCACCAGAATGTTGTTACAGAAAGAAATAACATCCTTCCTATTAAAACTTTCTACAACACTAAGTTTCAATCCACGTTGACTTACTTTCAATTGTGCTACCCTGGACTTCATGAGCCAATGCCTAGCCTTTTCATCACGGTATTTCTTAGCTGACGTCCTAGACTGTGAGGCCAGTTCAACGCCTTGCAAGTAGCCTATTCTTCTTTTAGGCTGTATATCCCTGCAGCCACGTTTAACAATAGCACGACCTTCCCGCTGCACCCTAAGCCTAAAATCATTGGCCTGCTCAATTTCCATGCATTTAGAACAAGTGAAATCTGGGAAGGGTTTCCTGGTGCCACAAAGACGTTTACACTCTACATGGCGGAAGCATCCTCTAACAAGAACAGTTTCACCTTCAAATATAAAATCAGCATTTGTGCTAGGCTTCGCCCTCCACACCAATCCAGGCATTGAATCATTCAACAACGAATCGACTCTATAGGACTTCCCAGCATAAGCAGTTGTTGTTTTCCTAAATCTCCAACAGAGCAAAGACAAAATTGAATCTCAGTACATACCTTCCCGACATTCACCTGGTGCTTCGATATCTGCACTGCCTCTGGGAGTACCGCTGAACCAAGAATGGAGGTCCCGCTAATCACCTGTGGTTGATCTCGACCTCACACTAGGTCTCCCTCGTTTTCCCGAGCTCAATGCATTTGAGAATTTTGAAGAACTGTTTGCTGCAGACAAGTCTTCGCAGCACTTAGCATGAATGAGGCCATGGACGTGATGCTCTAAATTACCTTGGAGGTTCCCCTTCTGCGGGCACAGGAGCATGAGTTCTCCATCAATTTTGCAGCGCACCTTGAACCAGAAGGACTTCAATTGAAGAGCAGCCACATCTTCTACAATCACAAATGGAGGATCATTCGAGGAGATGTTGTCATTCACGCTTTGGAGAATGCTGACACCTTCCTCCACAAGCCGCCTGTGATCTGCTGGTGTCAAAATTGCAAGTTTGCTCGACTTTCCATCCTTCTTCGGGTGATTGCTGTACAGGATCTCCCTCTTCCTACACCACTCCTTGATATAGAGAGCTGAATGCAGATGACTCTTCTTAAAATTAGCAAACAGATTTTGCACGACACTCCGGGAGTGATCACGGCCGGTACCTCCAATTTCTCTCTTGCACTCCCCGCACAAGATTTTGACAACTGCCACGCCATGATGATCGTAAGTCTTCAGATTCCAGTGGTGATTTGCGAAATCCATGGCCTGCAGCTCCCTTCTCAGCTTCTCAGCACCTACTTGTAATTTTGAAGCACATCAGTAGGTAAGAGGGTCGACTGCAAGAAAGTCTCTTCGTCAGCCTCAACTTCAAGAAATTCTATAGGATTCCTTCGAACGCCATCTTCTGCCTCTTCTAACGTTGGGGTAGCACCGACTTGAAGGACATCCGGGAGATAGGGATGGACAGCTTCATCGACCCTAACTTCCACTTGTGGCTCCATCGTGAACCTTAAACTGCTTGCTTCGCCCTGGATTCCAAGACGACGACGTTTGTGAAGTGCATCATCACCTTCCAATGCAGGAATGACATAAACACATTCAGATACAAGATTCATGGCCTCAAATCTCTTCAAAATCCGACATCCATCTTCAAAGTCCCAGAAAAAGAAGGGCCACTCCACGCATCCCCTATTCTCCAACAGTGTGTGCAAATCAGCGTAATTGTCACCTGAATGGCAGAAAAATGGACTCAGTAGCTCCGGTCGCCCACCATCCTCTTCCACCAAATACAATCGAATTTTGGAATTTAGTGCCATCATCCGCGCCCCTAAACTCTAAACCCTCGACACAAAGATTCGTGGGTTACACGTACCATGTACAAGAAAGCGTACGGAAAGGAAATTCTCGAACCCTAAACACCTCATCCAAACCAAAACTAAGTTCTCTTCTTGCACATACGCAACAGTCAGGTTCGGCGAGGCAGTTCTTTCTCCAAACCCTAAACCAGATTGGCGATGGAGTTTAGCCAACTGCACTAACGGTAAACTCAAAGTGGTACAATACTGTACAGGTAGACAGACAGTAAATCACCCAGTCACTTCTGTACAGTGTACACTATACAATGTCTAGACAGTAGTTAAGTCACACTAAGGATCCTAAGGAAGTAATTGAACTAGAAGTATGTTTGCTATAGTACAAATTATGTTCCTAGTAATAGGAATTTTTATTTTTTTAATTCTTAAGAACATGCCACTCATGAAATATTAGAGAAAGTCTCGGAGAAAGTAGCTTTTTCATACCTTTGGCCAATAAAATTAATATATAGGGGGCTATATTACAACTAATGCAATTTCTAATGGAACCTATTAATCCGTACCCTATAGTACTTTAAGCACTTCCAATGTCATTTTTATACCCTATATTACTCCAAGCCCTTTTATAATTTTTTGGCCCTATGATTTTAAAATACCCTATAATTTGTTCGCACCTATATTGCTACTCCGTGCGCTCACTGCCCCCCCCCCCCTGAGACTCGTCTTCCGAATATTAACTAGTGCAACCTCGTGGTAACTACTTAATGGGTGAATGCAAGAAACACTTGTACTATTTGTTGCGTTTTACTAAAGTACTCATGACTTTTTCTGGAGTACTTTAAAATTAGAAAATTAATTTGAAAAAAATTTGAAAAATATGAAAAATGTATAGACCTCTAAGATAAAGGTTTTCACCGAAGGAAATTGATAGAAAATTTCTCTAAGTAGGAGAATTTAAAAAGCTCCAAACCTCAAGAAAATACATACCTTCATGTTTTAATTTGGGAAAAATAGTAAAAATAAGTAAATACAAAAAATAAAAAGTGGCCATTTGCAACAATTCTATGGAGATGGTCATTCACCAAAAAAAACACCAAAATAATGTTTTATATGTTTCAAAATTCAAGCAGAAAGAAGCTCACTTTGTAGACTTCCACACCACATAAAAATAACTTTTTTCAAAATCCCTCACGCGGAGAGATGTAAATCTATTAGAAGACCATCTCATCCAAATTTCATCTCAAAATCATTAAAAAAAGGTACTCCTTAGTACTAAAAACCTCCAAATTCTCATTTGTGACATTTAATCACTAGTACTATTTTAGTATCAAAATATTTTTGAAAATTATGAAAAAATTATGTAAGGTGTATAATAGACATAAGTACCTTCTCTAGAAATCTTGAGTCATTTTGAGCAAAAATGCAAAAGTTATGGCCAAAAAACAGATCAGCACTTAGCTTGTGACGGAAAATAGTACAAGTGTTTCTTGCATTCACCCTAATATCAGGGTTGCTAGCGTGTGAGCCTGGGAGCGTGAGCCTGTGAGCAGGAACTTTTTTTTGCCAAAAAAGTGGATTTTTTTTCCAAAAAAGTGGATGAGGATCTGTAACCGTGGATTTACCTATGACCGTGGTTTTGAAAAATCTATACTGTTTTTGGATTGTTAGAGTTTTGGGTTAGAAATTCTTATCTAAAAATTTGGGGTTCATCAAAATAGCTTGTATTTCCAAATTTTGGATGAAAAAAATTGAGTAGCCTTAGGATCATACGTTTGTTTCCATTCTTCACCATTTATTTCTTGGAAGTATACTGTATTTCGAGAAACATGAAATATTGTATTCACTCACCCATTATTGAAGACGGAGACCTTATAAGAAGTGAATATTTATTTCATTCCCCATTTTTTTGGTCAGAGACATTGTAGGAAGTCAATATTGATTTCAGTCCCCATCTCGTTTGGTAGAGACATTCTAGAAGGTGAATATTTTTTCTTTCCCCATTTTTTTTGACGAAGATTTTCTAGGAGGTGAATGTCTATTTCAATGCCCATTTTTTGGGATGGAAGCATGGAAGGAGGTAAATATATATTTCACTCCCAATTTTTTTGCCATGAAGACAATGTAGGAGGTTTATATTTATTTCACTCCCCATTTTTTTTTAAGATATTCCAAGAGGTGAATATTTCTTGGAGTTCACCTTTTTTGGATGTAGATGCAGGGTTTAAGGGTCTAGGGATTTGACTCCCCATTTTTTTTATGAAGACAATGTACAAGGTGATTAGCTATTTCACTCCCCATTAATTGCATAGAGACTTTAAAGAAGGTTAATATTTATTTAAATCCCCATTTTGTTGGATGCTAACTTTGAAGGATATGAATATTATTTTTTTGATGCTAACTTTGAAGGATATGAAAATCACTCAACATGTAGCCATAAAGCACACAAATCCAATCATAATGAAAATCCAAACATACTGATTTGACTTATGAGATACGTCAATCTCATGAGTCTAATATGCAGTAGACTCCGCTGTAGAGTCCCTATCACTAGAAGAGTCTGAAGTCTCTCTACCTTCCGATGCTGATCCATCTATGAATTCTAAGACATTTAGAGCGTACGAAGGTTTATGGGATTTGGGTTTGGAAGTGCCAAACTCCGCAAACGCTGATGCTAGCTGCTCTGCATAGACTGGAAGATCGAATGGCTTCTCTGGGCTCAAAATGAGTCTTCGTCTCTTCTTGACTTGGTCCTGCGCGATCACTCCCTCGCTGCTGTAAATTCAATGGAAACATTGTTAGATGTATGAAACATAACAAATATCAAGAATTTGAGAAAATTGAATTTAGGAAAAACTTACTTACTAGGTTTAGGGCGCCGAACAAATTTTCGAGGTACTATCACCATGGCCTCTTGGTCTTGTGATAACACAACTGTGGGCTCCTCCACACTTGGATTTGCGGTCACTGTAGAAGCAGACTTCTTCATTGGCAAGAGGACATGCTGGAAAATCCTCTTATCTTCCTCCAACGCTACAATATGCCTCCCGATAGCACGGCAAGCAGTAATGGATGCACCTGCCAAAAACCATAATTTACATCATCTACATAATGTTCTTGTATAAAAATAATTTCATTGTGCAAAAGTCGTAGAACAAGAATTCACCTGTAGAGGCAGTGCAGTCTACCACAATGTCCCCTTCATCCGTGGTGCCCTCAATGATGAATTGAATGAAGCGCGGATCCTTCTCTCGAGCTCCTCGCCATGCCATTCGATCCATCTCATTCACCAACATCGTGTCCTCTGGGGTGTAGTTCATGAGCAAGTCATCATGCCGAAGGCATACCTTTGCCTTCAGCATGGTCTGAGAGCGCCTGAATTCAAAGTTCGATTTCCCCTTGGCTCCTAGATGTTTGACAAAAAGGGTGATGCCAAACTTCAATGTCTGCAGGCATAATCAAAACTCACATGAGATTAGAAAACAATAAAAAGCAACAAATTCAAATATATAAAATTATTATAATGAAATGATAGAGTCTTACCGTTTGGTCGGGGTGAACTGCCGATGTAAGGTGCATCCGATGCATGCCCATCCAGTCCTTCTTCTTCTTGATGTTTGGATACTCCTGAAGAAGTCCTGCAATGGTTTCCAAGGAGTCCTGGCCCCAAGAATGAAACACTACAAGGCACCCATCGTCCTGCAAATGTTTGTGTGCAAAGTTGAAAGTCTGGAAAATTGTAAAGTAGTCCTTATCTACGTTCCAATAAGGAATGTGCTTCGACCCCCCTATCTCTGGCACTGGGAGGTTCTCTTGGCAGTCAAAGATCATGAGATCAAATCCTGGCTGTCGATTGACGACCCCGTCATACACCCTAGCCTTACCTATGACCATCTGCAAGAACATTTATTCAATACATGAGTATTTCCAAGAACAAGTTCAGAAAATAAGCGCTTTGTTAATCAAATAACAATCTCCATTGCTAAGAGAAAGAAGAATATTACCTTTTGTAGAAAATCCATGACCTCTGTATAAGGGTTTGGTCCCCGGACTCCTTCGTTGTCCACCACCTCTGAAATTGAGACATCAAGAAGCAATTCCTCTGAGGTGACATCATCGTCATCTCCAAGAGCAATGACTTGTGTACCTTGTGTTATAACCTCCTCCGAGAAGTCTGGAAGTACAGACTTCCTCTTCAACCCACCTTGTGATGCACCCTGCATCTGGGAGCCCTCATCCACTGCAGACGACGTTGGAATGCCACTTCCTTCTTCCTTCTTCTTTTCCTTACCTTTCTCCTTCTCCTTGTCCTTCTCCTCCTTCTCCTTCTCCGCCAATTTGGCCAAACGCTCCGCCTCCTTCTTCTCCTTGTGCTCCAAAGCCAGTTGAATCCGTGCTGCCTTCCTCTTGTCCATGGTCTCCCTCTTTGCAATAGCCCTCTTCCTCTCATTCTCACTAAGTCCTGGAAACTCGTCAACATCCATGTTGATGGTGCCTTGTCCTTCCAAAGAAGCCCGCAACTCTACCTCTGACGGATGCGTGTAGGAGATGGGGCAGTCAATGTACCATCCACCACCACTGAGATGTAAGGTAGTGAAGGTCTTGAGCTGAGTCGGAGTATACATGCAGTCTTTGGAGTTGTGTGGGCGCTTCATTCCCACCCTTGGAATTAAGCGATCACAACCAGGCTCTTACTAATTCTACTACCTACGGGTGTCTAAGCATCAATCCATTGTGCCTTCCAAGCAATGGATCTTTTTTACTATCCTAACTAAGGTTTGTTTCGTTCTCTTGTCCTACTCTTAGTTGCAACTACTCTAGGTGTTTCGTTCTCTTGTCCTACTTTGCTTATGGCATTTCCTATCCCATCTCTACGTCTTTGTACTTGTCTAGTCTACCTCTACATGTTGGTATTCTTTTAGTCTATACTATATCTTCGTATTTGCTTGGTTTTAATCTACTCTACGTATTTTAATTGAGTACCTCTACTCTACGTATTGGTATGGTTCTACTTCTACTTTACGTATTTTCATTGAGTACCTCTACTCTACGTATTGGTATGGTTCTACCTCTACTTTACGTATTTTAATTGAGTACCTCTACTCTGCGTATTGGTATGGTTCTACTTCTACTCTACGTATTTTAATTGGGTATCTCTACTCTACGTTTATGTATTTGCCTTGGTTCCTTCTACTCTACTTCTCCATATTTTATCCTATGTTTGGTATTTGTTCGGCTCATTTCTATTCTAGTTGTGGTTATCTCCCTATTTGTATTTGCTAATTACCGGACCTTAACCCTACTCGGGATGTAGGCTTTTCCACTAACCAATCTCCTATTGCATTAATTAATCCAAATCAAAGGTAGGGTTAGATGCCCACCTCCGTTCCATGGATCCGGTCTTCTTCACTCCACGCTACGTCCATCATCGCCATGTCTTGGACCCGGCTCTTTTTATTATCCCCTTCCGGGTGCTTTTTACAATCAAGTCTTTTTTGCGATAGACTCTAGTTCCACTAATTTCTAGTCTATCCCCTTAACTACCTAGGTTCTATATTTCCCCCTAAGCTATCTAATTTCTATATTTTCCCCTAAACTATCTACTTTCTAGATTTTTCCCTAAACTATCTACTTCCTATATTTTCCCCTAAGCTATCTATTTTTTCTATATTTTCCCCAACTGCTGCGGCCCTTCCCCCCTCTGCTGCGGCCCTTCCCCCCCCCCTTATACCCGGCCCCCCCCCCCGATACCCGGCCCCCTCCAATACCCACGCGGGCGGCTCTGCGGGACGGCTCTGCGGGGCTCGGCTCTGCGGGGCTGGCTCCGGGGCTGGCCTGAACTAGGGCTGGCTCCTAAATGGGGCTGGCTCTGGACTTGGGTTGGACCTTTGTTTTTGACTTCTCATACAATGCTAGTTGGTTGAGTGGGTACCAATTGTTCCTAGTTTAGGTGAGGACTTGCTTACTAAGTTGTTGGAAGCTAAATGTTGGGTTAGTTTCCAATGTGTTGGAAACTAAACGTTGTTGCTATTGTGGAGGGATTTGCATTTGACAACCCGCTAAGACTTAGGGGGTTCAAAGCTTCGCCGTGAGGATGTATTTTTGACACTTGACTAAGACTTTCTAGTGGCCTAGAGACTTGGGAGGGCCATAGCTCCGCCGTCCCTATGGGACCTAATTAAATGCCGTGACTAAGAGAAGAGGGAGAAGAGAGTAGTTTTAGTTGCTTGACCCTTAGGGGGTCAAAGCTTCGCCGTCCCTATGGGACCTAATTAAATACCATGACTAAGAGAAGAGGGAGAAGAGAAGGTTTACAAAGTGCAAGCATACGTTCGAAGTCACCTCTCAAGTTACCCCTCGGTTCCTCACAATACTCTCCCACAACAACCCTCAATGGTACACAACACAATGGATAATCAAGTTTGGATTGCGACAAGTTCCACCACTTGAGGGGGTCTCAAGTCCCCAAGTAAAGAAATCACACTTACCAAAGGGGTGTAAAAACCCCAAAAGACCATCAAAGGCTTCCTTGGCATCAAAGGCTTCCTTGGCATCAAAGGCTAAAGGAAATCCGGCATAACCCGGGCCCAATAGTCCTCCTCCCTTAAATGGGTAGGAGTTAGAGAGAGAGAGAGAATGAGAGGAGAATGCCGCCCCTTTTATACCCAAAAGGGAGCAACACCCCCCCCTTAATCTACTAAGAATAACTAGATGAGGAAAATTAGGAGGTCCGTACATGTTTATCCTTCCCAAATCTAATTATCCACCTAAAATCTACACAATTTGAATTGGGAAATTCAAATCTTACCTAACCTCACAAGAACTTGCAAAACCGTCAAATTTACCTTCCCCAAAATCTACAAGTTCTCACATGGGAGAAGTTCCCATGTGTTCCCACCTACTTAATTTGAAATTACTTACACCAAAGCACATGAGCCACCTCCACTAACTTTTTGAGGTGGTACTTGCTCCCACATGTGCGCAAAGTTCCCCACACGTTCCCTACGCGTTCCCCACGGCTAATAGGGCCCAAACTCCCCAAAAATGCATTGGGGGGCCTAAAACCCCCATTTCTTCTCCATGTGCTGTCCCCAAAAGGCTAACTTTTGGAGTTTAGCTCCAAATGGCAAACGGATTGCGCCATTGGCTCCGGAAGGCCATAATTAGTCTAAGAGGAACCCCATACCCCTTAAATTATGTCCAAATTCTCGAGGAATCTTAGCGTAAGCTAGGATCCAAGTTGGGGTAAATTCCCAACTTTTGGAGTTTAGCAATTTTGGACCCCAAACCCTCGCCAATCTTCCAAGTAGGTGGAAGGGGGTAGGAATAGATCCAAAATAGACTCCGTTCCGATGTCGTATGGCCCCGGTATGCCGGTCAACCGCCGCTTTCGTCATTTAATTTGTCAGTTGGGGAGGAATGTCGCCGATTCGGGATCTTCTAACTATCGTTTCGTCTTGAAACTTGGGGAAGCGCTCCGTTGGTGTGAGACCACCTCGCCCGATTTTTAGTGGGATTTTACCGCACTTTGCGATATTCTTTCGAATTCCCACCCAAAGTCCACCGCGGTTGACCGTCCGGGAAAATATCCAACCAATGTCGGAAAATTCCCAAACTTTAGAGGGGACCACCCATGGGGTCCCCCCACTCAGATGCAACTCTGCATCCCCACTACGTGCTCCTAGAATTAGGAAATTGCCGGTACTTGCATTTCAAGGTTAGTATTTTATTCGTATTCTCTTTGATGCTATGGGGAGTGGGAGATTCCTCCTAGATCCCCCTATGAGGACTTCCTAGCCTAGACAGGGCCTTCTTAGGCTCTTTACCCTAATTCTGCACATCTCCATCAATTTGGCGTCTATTTAGCTAAGACTGGGCCTGTTTCGGATGTAAACTATCCTAAATCCCACCTAATGACCAAATGGCACATTGGTATGTGTAATGCCAATATAGGTTTAATGCCCTTTTGTGGGTGTTATGAGCCTAAATACGCCTTAGTTTATGCATAAATGCAAAAAAAGAACCCGTGAGTCCCCGGTGACGAATCGGGGATTCACAAGTTGCGGTCCAGAAAATTCTTCAAGAAGGTAGGTAGGTCCTCAGTCTTGATTGCTTCTTTACCTTCGAGCTCATATTTGAAGTACCTGCAGTTCCAAGAGGACTCAATAAATACAAATGATAAAATTCAATCTCAACTACCAAATGATTTGACAACCTCTTTGAAAGGATACCAACTACAAAGTATTTTTTCTAAATTCTCAATTTGAGATGGAAAATTTTAACTTCAAAGTCTGTAAGAGACAAGAACTAGGGGGGTCCTTCAGCAACGTCCTTGAGGTAGCTCGGATCCGAGCTAAGTCTTAGAGGTAGGTGAAGGACCCCCCTAGTTTTTGATATCCTACATGATTTTTTGATTTCTACAAAAAAAAATTTTGGTGATCACATGCAAGAATGGACTTTTCATTCCTCATAATTTACTATAAAATCGCAGTTTTACATGAAAAAAAATTATACTTTGAGACTTCAAGTTCTGCAATGGGCATGAACTAGGGGGGTCCTTGAGCATCTTCCTCAACATAGCTCGGATCCGAGCTATGTCGAGGAGGATGCTCAAGGACCCCCCTACTTTTTCATTTCCTACTTCAATTCAAGATTTTTTTGAAATTTTTTTTTTTTGCCCCAATGCAAAGATTGACTTATAGGACATTCAATAACAATAATGTCAAACATGAGCTATGATTTTTAGAGACTCACCGGAAAAGAACCCTTCTTACTGCCTGCTTTGATCCCTCAAAGGTGTTGAAGTTATCGCTTTTCTTGAAGTAGTTAGCTCCACGAAGATGAGCTAGAAATCCTTGATCCCAGATCTTAGTTCTCCAACCTTCCAAATAGTCAAGGAGAGTCTCTGGTTTCTGTGGAACGTTCATATCTATAGGTATGTTGTCATGCCTCACAACACCCTCAAAAATATCCACCACTGCATCCTCAATCTGGATCAAAGAAAAAAGAATTACAATTTACATGATTCAAAGTACTATGCCTCATGAATAGAAAATTCAAATTATTATAAATATCAAATGCAAAAATTGTTAAACTTGAAAACAAACTTCAAGTAAGTTACTTACCCCAGCATACCAAACACAACGGTTTAGAAATGGTCCAAGTAGTAGCTCAGACACTGGCCTAGGTGGGAAACGCCTTGCATCACGTGAGGGAATAGAAGAGTTCCACCACTGCAAGAATTTGATCTTGTGAGCTGCCGTTGTATTGCACGTTACAACCATTTGGAGTTTCTCCAGAGTCATCTCGGGAACCTCATTTGTAGTCCAGTGTTTCTCAACCTGAAAAAAATGATGTGAGATTCACACTTCTAATTTTCAAGGTATAAACCATTTGCTTAATTTTTTGAAGTATGCAAAGTAGTTACCTCTTTCAAAAAGTCGGGCTCATTAGCCGGATTAGCAACGGCGGCCAATTTTGACATCTTCACATTGAGTTTCCCAGTCCTCTCATGTGCTGCAGATCTCATAGCGTGAGCAAGTCCCTCCGCAGTTTTCTTTTCCTCTGGCGTGATCTCGTTGTACTTTCGTACTGCAGCATCTGCGACTTGAGAAATCTCTTGCTGCACATTTCCAAGGCCAATCAATGTGAACAAAAGCTTTAAGAACAAAACTGAATATACTAAAATACATTGTATTGAAAAGAAGAATTTTCACAATAATTTCATACCCAAAAAACGAAGGATGTGAAGACCTCCAGTGGCATAGAATATCACGTCTTCCTCAATTTCTGTGCAGAATAGCGTTTCAGCTCAGATGGCCTCAACATTTCGTTGAAGCGCTCTATGGGTAAAAGCCCATACTTCTGAACCCTATAAAGGGTATGAACCAAATTGGTCTTCACGTGTGAGCCCTCTGTAGACCTGAAATTCAACAAGGCTTTATAAATATATGCATTTCATATTATATAAGCAAAGATGAAATAGTTTCAAAATTTTCTAAAAACATAAAACAAAACTTCAAAGACCAAATTCAAGTAAACAACTTACTTGTTAATGTCATGCATGACATGCATAGCTACCTCGATTTTGCCCTTTGTGTCCAACACAATTGAGTCCACTGCATAGTGCCAAGTTATGTCCTTGGAGTGCAGCCGGGAAATATGATTCATCCATGACAGCAGGCGGTGATTCCCGTCACACACAAAGAACTTCAAGTTCTTCAAGAAACTCAATTCGGGAACAGACTGGATGTGGGCTTCAAAGATCTCATTCTTCTCTCTCCATAAAGGCCCCCATTTCTCTATCTCCTCCTCTGTGAATTTGGAGCTTTCTCCGGCTTCATTTGTGGTTGTGACATAGAAAACTGCTGCCCCGTCGAGGTAGCCCTTTGCAAATTCGTGTTCAAGCAATTCAAGATCGCAAGACAAAGTAGGTCTTACCATGGGCATCGCTACCATCCAGCACAAGGGAATTTGAAGCCGAAACAGATGATCAGGCTTCATCCTCAAGCCTGCAATGGTATTCACAGAGTCTACCTTGTGATATTGGCGGAGGTCATCCTCCAACAAGTCCTTGTCATCTTCATCCATGAATTCCTCCACCACGTCTTCACTTGTGACTCCTCTCCTCGCTTCACCACCAATGGGGGGTTGACTTGTAACATCCATGTTTTGGGTTTCCAAGATAGTTTCTTCTTGGGAAAGAACTACTGGAGACACTTCCATCTGCAATAATAAAACACCCATAAATGTATGACCACAAGCCTACCTTTATAACACAAAAATGCAAAGAAAAATTCAAGTTGAATTGAGAGATAAACTTTCATAAGATATAGTACATAAGTAAAACATTAATTTTGAAATATGTAAGGCTTTATAGTGCCATTTGAATATAAAACTTTTTGGAAGAACAGAACCTAGTCAATCTCTACATCTTCCTCAGAATCTGAGCTGAGGTGAATGAAGACTGGAACCTGTGGACCTATAGGACCACTGCAAGCACAAGTACATGTCTCTTGCAGTGGTGGACCATCAACAGTGATGGAGACCTGCGACTCAGAGCTATACTCAGTCTCTGAGCTCTCTGAAGACAAACACCTAAATCCCTTTCTTCTAGCAATCTCAGCAAGCCTCAAGGCATGCCTTCGCCTTCCCGCATTTGGGTCACTGACACGACTAAGCACAGAGCTCTGGAAAGCATCTACCGCACACTCAGCGGCATCCATGACATCTCCAAAACTTACCAAGTCTGGTCCTCCTGCCTCCCCCTTATCACTAGAGACCTCCTTACTTGGGCGCCTTGATGTAGGAGTCTGTGAGGATCCTGCTTCATGAACAATAGGGCCTCTTGGGGGCTCTACTACAGGTGAAGATGAGCCTGCACCATCACCTCTCTGTTTGAAAAAAAAATACAGAACAATACCTCATATTAGCTTCCACTACCAGAAGAGAGAAGTATGCAAAGAATTTTGATTGAAATTATTTTTTAAAAAGAAACAAAGGTTTTGCAATGGCAAATAATGAATTGCGAAATTGAACCCTCCTAAAATATAAACTTTGAGGTCTTATCAAACAAAAAACTCTAGAGGATATAAGAATTTTATAAATTTTACCAATTTTTTGATTTTCAAAGAAAATTATCATAAAACTACCTAAAATTGTCTTTTTCTTTAAAAAAATCACTCCACGAAGACAAATTTTTTTGCTTGGTCAGCAAAGTGCGGGGGTTCGGCCACGTCATGGTTGACTAGGCTCGGATCCGAGCCTAGTCAGCCGTGACGTGGCCGAACCCCCGCACTTTGCTGACCAAGCAAAAAAATTCCAGTTGGGCCAGAAAGGGACGTGGCCGGACCCCGTCACTTTCTGGCCCGGCTGAGAAAGAGGCGCCGCAGCCTGTCGTCAACTTCGGAAACAAATTTCGGAAACAAAAACTGATTTGCACAATAGCGGAATTCGGAAGCAAGAATTTAACACAAAGATTCTGGAGCAAGTACAACCTAAATCTTGAACTGAGGGGGTTCGGGTGAATTCGGTAGGACCTAGCTCGGATCCGAGGCAGGTCAGACTGCATTTGTCTGGACCCCCTCGCATTTGAGCATTCGGGAGAATTTGAGAAGCACGGTTGGATCTGGAAAGAATCTCGAGCAGGTAAGAATCTTGAGCAGGCATCGCGTGGAAAGAATCTCGAGCAGGCTTTCGGACTGATCTCGAAGAAACTCCGAACTACTTCGAAACACGGGGGTCCTGCCAAGGTTGAGCAGTTCTAGCTCGGATCCGAGCTACAACAAGCCAGACTGCTGAAGACCCCCTCAATGAATGGAAATTTTGATTTCAAGGAAGCAAAAGTCCAGAATCGCGTGGACAGTTCTTAAGCAGGCACTCACACACGAGAAAGAATAACTCGGAACGCTTGCAAACCAGGGGATCCTCATGTACTTGATCTGTACTACCTCGGATCCGAGCTAAAGGAAGGCAGACTGACGAAGACCCCCTCACTTCTTGAAAACTCTGATTTCGTATGCAAGACTTTTAGATTCGGTTGACAGCTTGATCTCAAGAAATCAGGACTTCACAGTACCCAAAACCCTCGTTCAACATGCCTTGTTGAGGGCATCCCAAGTTAGGAATCTAAATCTGTAAACATTAACAAGGTCACAACGCAGAGCCTGAGACTGAGAAACAAAAAACGAAAAGAAAAGAAGTGTGTACCTGCTCTGTCATTTGAATCTTGTTTCGTGGAGTTGGCGGATCTCCAGCGCCATCCCTTGCGCGACTCCGTGTAGATCTCCTCATGATGGTCTCCTGGTGGTCCAACAATACTGAAGATAAGAACCTCAAACGGCAGGTAGGAGAAAGAGAGACGGACATTGTGAGATCGAGAAGTGAAGGCACCGAGGGAAACAGCCGCGCCGCCATAACTTGCGGCTTTCTCCGCATTCCAAGCTCAGCCAGTCATGAAAGTGGATTCAGTGGAGAGACACAAGCAAGTCCAGATTCATCTGCATGCCGAAGTGCAGGGGTGCAGGCGCGCGGAGAAGTGGAATCAGCGCCGAAAAAAGAAAAGGGAATTGTCGATCAGAATTCGGGATCAGACTCCAATGCGATCACCTGCCGTTCCGGTGTGGTCCGCCACGTCGAGTCCTGGCTTGCGTGGCTGAAGGCGCCACGTGTCAGTCTCTGATTCGGAGATTTTGGCGTGGACAAGTCCAGCTCAGATCCCGGTCGACTGACACGTGGCGCAATGTTATTCGTGAAAAGATATTTTCTCTTGCTTCTTTTTTTAATTAATTTAACGGCCTTGAACACATGGACTGAACTTTGAGGTATAAAGAATGGAAAGGAGAATCTTATTCTTATATGAGATTATTATTTATTTCCAATGTAATGCTGGAAAGAAAATATTATTGTTGTATTAGGATTCTAACTTTAGAGATTTTCTTATTTAGGAGATGATATGTGGAAAGACAAGGAAGAAAGTAAAGAGCCAGCAAAGCATAGAATGTTCTTCAATTTAGAGAGGCCTATTTTAAAAGAGCATAGATTTAGTACGGAAAAACAATGTCACTCAAATAGTTTTGAAAAGGATCATATAATTTTAATTTGTAGTTTTGATGCTTAAAGTGTTTAGGGTTTCTAAGTTTAAGGTTGTTTCTTAATTTGAAAGGAAAGCCCATTGATGTGTTGAATACCAAAGAATTAAACTATGCAAAAGAATTGGAAAACAAGAGTGTGGTGTCAAGTACTTCATAGCATTCTCAAAACTTTGGAATGATTTCAAAAGTTTCCATCTATAGTTTCAAGCAACTATGGACATAGATTTAGTATTTGCCTTCAAATATGATAGAGCGGTAATATCAAATGTTTCTTCTCTCACATTGACTGTTCTCATTTTGTCCTTCTTGAAAATGGAATTACGAACGAAGAGTGGGATTACTATTAACAGTATCATGTTTCTCCTATATTGGAAGCTCATCTATCAATGACACTCAATCATGTTACTTTTAAACTTGGACTATACCTAGCCTACCAAATGATGGTCATCTTTCCCATTGCGTAGACAGGGGATGGCTATGTGGATCACGATCCTTTTCATCGTATTGAATTCTATTCACTAGAAGTCTAGAACTGAAATAAAAACTTAGAGTACTTCAACATTACAGAATCTGTGTAGCCGTTTCATCAGTAGTGCAAAACTAAGGGAGGAGACAAGAAGTGGAGTTTCTAAAGAGTCTTACATTTCCGGAGTCTAGCGCCCTCGCTTCTTGCTGAATACTTGTGTTGTCCACAACCGTCTCCTCCACTTCCTCTGTGTTGTCAATCGGAGCATCACCCTCCCCGGCAGTACTCCCTGTTTCGAAACGCAAAGTTCGACGAAGATCTCTGGCTCTGGGTTGGGTAGTTTTCGGTGCTAACCTACTTCCTTTCTTCATTCTAGCACTCTTCAAAGCCTTAGAAGATGAGAAATAGAGAGACCTACGGCGCTTCCGTGTTCTCCCTTGTTGCAAACTAACAAGAGGAAGTGTCCTATCTTCTACGAGCATGAAGTGAGAAGCAAAAATATGGCTAGCTATCAATCTCTCGCGCAACTTGTAAAGAAAAGTAGAAGAAGAACTGTGAAGACGCTTGGTGGTGCCTCCCTCTTATGGCATAGTAGAGAATTCCAGTGAATTCGTCACATTAGGGTGACTTCAATGGAGGAGCGTGGGAGTATGCCGCCACATGTGTGAAGGGACCTGATTGTAGGGGCGCCGCCCAAATCCAATTGAAAGATGCAGCGGTGGCCGTCTTTTTATTGTCAAGGTCTTTAAATCGCCGCATCCTTGCAATTCAAAGTTCTTCCGCGTGAGCTTCTATGAGCTCTGTCCTGTCAGATATTGAAGTAAAATTCCTGCAGTATTTTGCCGGCGTTATGAAATCGATCACATTTGAAAAATACAAATCAATAATCGGATTCCAGACGCCATTTTAGGCGTACTACTACGCAATTAATCAGATGTGTCTGGCCTTCTCTAATGAATACTTTATCGTACAAAAGTGCCTATGCTAGGCAGGAACGTCTTCCTATTAGGCTAATTGATTTTATTATGTATTCTACTTTGAGCTGTAGTGAGATCATGGTCATTATTGAAATTTTTAAAAAATTCGGCGGACATTCATACAGGAATAGTGAATATATATCAGAGAAGGGGAGAACATGGTAAAGCTCTAATGAAGTGGTAGTTGTATTCCCTCTTACCTGATTAGCTATGTAGATTTCATTGTCTTCTCTTTCTTCTTCAATCCCTTTGCAAGGTTCCACGATGGCTTCCATTCGAGTAGAGGGGTATGCGGTTCCTATTGTGTTTCCGGTAGTAGATGGTGGATGTGCTAGAGTAGCGAGCCACCTTCTCCACGTTCAATTTAAGTTCCTAGAATGCTCTGTATATGTTGAGGAAGAAAAAATATCAGAATCAGGTGAAGTTTATCAGTCTGTTCCTATTGACATGTCTATAGAAGATGGATCACGTTGCTGGTACCTTCCTCCAAGAAACTACAGAGCATATGGGCTTCCATTGTCTGCACTGAGTGCATCTACTGAAATCCTCAATCGCCAATCAGACAATTCCACTGTAGATATGCCAAAACCACCACATGCCGTTGCACTTAGCCCACCTGTACATGCTTTACCAATGAATGAGATGCGTACACTACTTCGTAAGGTGAAAGTAGAGAGATTAGATACTATCATAGAGTTGTCTTCGAATTCCGAAGGAGAGCCTGTACATTGCAAGTCCAAAAAGCCTCAGGCTTTTGTTCCCCTCGAATCGTGCAAGATGGAAAGAGTAGAATCATTTTCCGATGCTCCATCTAGAAGTCCCTCAACTTCGTCACTTCCACTTCCTCTTGTACACCCGTATGTAGGAGGGAGAGAAAGCATTATGGAATGTTTGAAGAGACTCGCTACAATGCGCCGGTCTCGCAACGAACTGTCGACAATGAATCTGGATACTCTGAAGCACCTTCAAGTTCCATACCTTCCAGCAGTATTTGATGGAGATGTCATCTTTGAACTGCCCCCGTGTCGCTCATCTTCTTCCTCGACAGGTGCCCAAAACTTGGAGGGAATGGACAAGCGGTACGACGGACATCCGTGGTGCAAGCTCATGACAACTAACATCCACAACTCTGACAACTTGAAATTTCGTAAGTCGTATTGTGCTGGCCATCTCAGTTGTGAAAATCCAAATTGTGATTATTTGAAGAGAGCTTCTAAGAAAAATGAAACAGAGTGGATTGGCTATACTGTGTTTCCTTTTAGTCCGGGGGAGTGTCCACCAGCAGATTCAACTCTAGTATGCAAAGTCTGCAAAACTTCACCATCCTGTCTTAGCGAATGCAAGGCTAGGATTTACTATGCATATGCTGATAACCCAGAACTTAGTAGGGCTGCAATTCACTTTGGAAAGCACGAGCACCCTGTTACTAAGGGGATGTATAGGGATTCCGCGGAAAAAATTTGCGGACTCATAGCAGAGCAAGTGGAAAAGACACCCATGGCCACGAACTCTGCTATTGCTCTTTCTGCTAGTAAAGAGTTCTTAACGAGCTACTTGTTTCACAATGGAGAGGGCGAGAAAAAGATGTTGAGGGAGGAAGAAATGGAGGAGGTCATGGATCGCTTTCAATACCTAAGTAGTCCAAGTATTCGCAATGTTATTTCTTCTTTCCGTTCTAACAACCGAGGAGGAATGATCGACAACATTATGACTATGAAGAGAGAGTTCAAGTTCGAATTCATACACGACAGTGTCTTCCCTGGGCAAGGGAAGGAGAAGGTATACATCTTCAAGATGCTTACTGAAGGCCCAGGGAGTGGGGTGGACCTCGTCAAGCGCATGCAAGAAGGAGGTGATCTTCAGAATGCTTGGTTGATGTTTGACCACGTGAAGCGCGTGAAGGACTGGACCACAATGGCTTGCCACGTGTATGATACTCAGTACAAAAAGGTGATGACCATTGCAATATGCGATATGCAATCCGAAGACACCGAGATTCAAGTACAGTTCTGGAGAAGCTTGAATATGGTAATGCATTCACATGGGGTGACTAATCCAAACTTCAAGGGATTTATGGCGGATAATGCCATGGCCAATTGGAATGCGGTACGCATTGTGTACGGAAGCGGTTCTGCCAATGTTGCCATGGAGAATCGAGAAAGAACATGTTTGCTGCATTGGAGTACCTCTCTCCATAAGCATACACAGAAGTACATCAAAGAAGCATTCCATCAACAACACATGTCATTGTGCAAGCAGTACAAGGACTCCAAGAATATGGACCAAGCAGAGATACGGTACCTAGCCATCCGGTCATGGTGGCTATCATCTGGAGCTGCCAATGAAGATGCACTTCATCACTTGGACCATTGGCTAGCTTTTTGGCATTTTCGTTACCGGCAATGGGGAGGCTTCATGGACATGGTATGTTTAATCAATAATTGCAATTTGTATATGAATTTGAAGTTTGAATTTACATTCTCTAATACAAAGTTCACTTCAATGTAAAATCTGATCTTTGTTGAAGTGGAAGTGTAATTTTCTTTTCGAGTTTTTTTTAAAATTTTTTTTTTAATTTTGTACTTCAAGATATGGAAAATAAGGGGGTCCGGGTAATACTCAATCTACATGCCTCGGATCCGACGGTTAACATCCGAGTATTAGCATGACCCCCTCAATTTTATTCCTAACCTCAAAAAATGAACATCAGTAGGTATGCAATTCAAATATATTTGTCTATGTAGACTAGATTTTTTTTGAATTAGTCTGATTTTTAGGAATTCAATACGGATATATCTTTCTACAATGAGAAGTCCTTGGAAGTCATAATTACTATTGAAATGTGTATTCAATAGTGACCCTAATATTACAATCTAGAAGTTTGTTGTCTTTGGACTATAAATTTCTAACTATTTTGGTGAATTTTTGTTCATTTGTAGAAGCTGAATCTTGAAGAGATGTTGGACTTACCATCGTGCAATCTATCTGAAACGGTGCATAACAAGTGGCTACAAATGTCTGGAAAGCGAGGGAACAACTTGTTTGATGCAACATGTGATGACAGTATCCGTGCTTGGATGCAAATGACAAACTATCGTGCCTATTTGAGAGGTCATGCATCAAGATCAGGGCCGTCTAAGGGTGAGTTGAAGCTCAGAGCTGCTAGAAGGAGCGGGGATCCCAAAAAAATTGCAGATGCTTTGAATGAATTGCCTGGTTCAGAAGGTGTTGGAACTAGAGTACCGCACTTGGAGGGAGAAGAAATATTTGGGAGTATGAAGAAGAAGTTGGATGTGCCCATTGGCGATGCAGGAGATTCACATAGACCGGACAAAGTGAACTTTTCTCAACCCCGTGTTCGAACAAGGTCCACAACAACTTCTTCACCTTCTTTGCAAAATAAGGGTAAAGAATTAGAAGATTCTACTGTAGGACATGTTACGATTGCATTTGAAAGTGACTGCGACATATCTAAGTGGCATATAGCACGGATTAGCCACAAATCCAACGCAAGATGTCAAGCTCAACAACAGAGATCCAGCATAAAGTGCACGTCAAAAATTGCGAGAGGAAAGAAGGGAACTCCAGCTCCTACCTATCGTGGACGAAAAGAGGAATATGGCAGTAAGCGAGAGGTTGTGGCAGATTTCTGGTTTTTTTGGGACGACATTGAGCGATGTGTGAAAGGTACAAAGCGGAAGTAGGTAATTGATTGGCCACAGGTCCCGGAGGTATGGCCTGTTTTGAGTGGAACCAATCTCAACCGTGAAGAGACTTTGCTCTTGCAGCATGCGGGATTCCACCTCCAAGTATGTCCAACATTATCACCACGGCGATTGTTCAGCATGTCAAAGATTTTCACCACTGTTTTCTATGACGAACCTTCACCAAAGAACCCGGACACGTATCCTACAGTCAGGAACAATCGAACCATTCGAAGGACGGTAAATGCACCAACTACAGAGCAACGGAATAAATGGGAAAGTACAGGGAATGTCAGAGGACAAATTTTGGAGGTCACATTACTCCCTTTTCCTGGACTTGGTGCAATTGTGGTACTTGAGACAGGGTCAGATTCTAACAGGAATGCATATCGAGTTACACTAGGAATGTTCCCAACGTGCACATGTCCAGATTTTGTGAATATGGCTGTTTCAGCTATTGGTGGTCGTCAACAGTACGTGAATTGCAAGCACTTGTACTATTTGTATAGGTACTTTTGCAAGATGGATGTCCACAAAGACAAATTCATTCATGCACCAAGTTATAGCTTCAATGAGTTGAAGCTACTTCTACTCCGAGCGGGAATTATTGCAATTCCAGAATAGGCATGGCTAGATATGTTTATGTACTTCAATTGCATTTATAAGTATATATTATGATTGCCATTTGGAGTGAATTCTCTCGTATTACAAAAGTATTCAAAACTATTAATGCATTCACAAAGTGTCACAGAATGTTTTATCAAAAAAATTTGTTGAATTAAATTGAGATGCATGAATACAACATTTTTTCTTGGGTCATTGCAAGAAACACCTGTACTATTTTGTGTCACACGTTGCATGCTGATCAGTTTTTTGGCCATAACTTTTGTGTTTTAGCTCCAAATGACTCAAGATTTATAGGGAAGGTACTCATAACTATTATACACCTTCCTTGATTTTTTCATAATTTTCAAAAATATTTTACTATCCAAAAATAGCCCCCGATTGGATGTCACACTTGGCAGTTTAGGGGTTTTTAGTACTATGGAGTACCTTTTTTTAATGATTTTGAGATGAAATTTGGATGATATGGTCTTCTAGTATATATCTAGCTTTCCAGGGAAGGATTTTAAAAAAAAGTTAATTTTGTGAGGTGTGGAGGTCTACAAAGAGAGCTCCCTTCTGCTTGTATTTTGAAACATATAAAATATTATTTTGGTGAGTTTTTTTGTGAATGACCATCTCCATAAAGTTGTTGCAAATGGTCACTTTTTATTTTTTTTAAATACTTATTTTTACTATTTTTCCCTAATTTTTGAACCAAAGTACCTATTTTCTTAAGATTTGGCACTTTTCAATTTCTCCTACGTAGAGAATTTTTCTATCAATTTCCTTCGGTGAAAACCTTCATTTTAGAGGTATATTCATTATTATTATTTTTTAAATTTTTTTAAAATTAGTTTTCTAATTTTATAGTACTCCTAAAAATTTCATGAGTACTGTTGCAAAACGCAACAAATAGGACAGGTGTTTCTTGCAATGACCTTCTTATAAATCCCTTGCTAGTTTTTTAGATAATGGATAAACTACATGCTGAAAATTTTCCCCTAAACCTTGAAAGGCCTCATCCCTTAGCGAATAAAAGTTAAACTCAAAAATATAACATTTCACCTAAACCACGGTTATAGGTGACACGGTCATAGGTCATATTTTCACTATTTTTCGTAAAAAAACCAACTTTTCAACCCAAAAAATTGGAAAAAAAAAATTTCAAAAAATTTTCAATTTTTTTGGTTTCCAGGCTCACAGGCTCACAGGCTCCACGTTCGCAGCTCACAGGCTCACCGCTCCAAGCTCGCACGCTAGTGTCGTTGACCCTAATATCATATCTAATCATCTAATAAGATGTAGAAATTGGCTCTAAGGAGTCTTTTAAGGTATTCCGTAAAAATTGTAACCAATTCCTCGTAATTATAGGGAATTGTATCAATCCTACTTTGAACACTCTTTTTAGTTGATTTTTTAACCATAATAACCCTAAATATGAACAATAAGCGAAAAAAGAAAACCTCGAGGCCTAAGTGACAATGACAGGCCTCACACTAACTGGTTTTCTTTTTTCTTTTGTCATGTGGAAACGTGACAGACTCAAAGCCCAGGGCGTCTTGACTAAGCTTATAGACCCTTACGTAATGTTCAGCATGACGTGCTTGCTACCGTTACTGGAGAGTATCGACCATCTTGTTTTGTTTGCTCAAAAGCGTGACATGTTCATCTATGATATTGTGGCAACTCTTCAAATCTGTCAAGGGTAGTTATATAAGCTCTATGTAGACAATGAGCACGCATTTGCTACGGAGGACTTCTATTCCTTCAAATAACTTCTACAATGTTTGCATGAGCAAATTCACCTGAAATGGATTTCACTTGTGATGGACTTGAATGCCCTTGGGCAAATCTCATAGTGGGCCTTTATTGTAGGCAATTAGACCATCTTTGCCATGCACAAAGGCCAGTTTTTGACCCAAGAATCTTTCTTTGAAATTGTTTGTATTATAAAAGTAGAGTGTAAAAGTATGTTCTCTTCTGCAATTCTTGCTTTCTTTTACTTTTCTTTGTCTTTTGTTAGGCTGGCAAATTTTACAGATAATGAACTTTCTCGTTTTATTTTCGAGCTGCACTTGCTATGGCGGAAAAGTGGACACTGATAGTCTAATACACACTTCTTTCAAGATAAAGGTACTCTCTTTTAAAAACCTAAAGGTAAAGAATTCTTTGAAGGTAAAGGTGTTAACTTCTTTGAAGGTAAGGGTATTAGGTTATAAGGTTACTTCAATCTAAAGGAACTACTAGATAATGTTCATTTTGTTGTTGTTAGCTTTTAATTTTTTTTTTGGATGGCCATAGGCCACTACTTTCTAGATAAGCCAGTAAGCCACAAATAGGATGAACTACCCCATTACATAATAAATGGGAGCAGACCCATTGCGGGTCACATTTTAGTGGTGGTGTACAATGAACGGGGAGTACCGGCATTTAGTTACAAGTTAGCCGGCTGAAATCCAGAATTTTCAAATGAAGTTCAAAATTTTAGGAAAAAAACCAATCATTTTAGAAGAAAAAAATTTTCTTAAAAAGAATTTTAAAATAAATAAATAAATTATATATATATATATATATATATATATATATATATATATATATATATATATATATATATATATATATTCTTTATTTTCTTAAGGCCTAGCCAAGAGTATTCTCCAAGTAACCAGTTGGTGCAAGAAAATGTAGGATTTTAGCCAGTTAAACTTAAATTTATTCGTGGACTGTGGAGGTATACATTCAAGTTCTTAAATGTACATCACCTAAACAATTTGACCCACAATGGGTCTGTTCCCATTTGATCCGTATCAATGGGATGATTTCCGTTACAAGACAGTTAATATGAATGACAAACTCTACCCATTCTCAATATTATACTCTGTAATACATTTAAAAGATGAAAAACCCAAACATGCAGTGCCAAAGATTTCAATCAGCACGTTATATAATCATTACGGTAATTTTCATTCATAATTGATTTTGCACTTGCTCCATCTGTTTGGTGCCTTCAATTGAATCAACTATCAGTGAAACCAAAATCCTCATGTTCTACTTGTTCCTTTGCAATGGAATCGGTCTATGTTTTAAGAAAAAAGAAAGTAGAATCCTCACTATTCATTCTCTTTTGCCACATGATAAGATAAAACAACCCATTGTGGTCAAGATTTGAAGTTTGTCCTCATGTCATTGCTAAAAATTTTCAAAAAAAATTCCACACAAAGACAAGTATGAGAAATAGTGAGAGCAATTGAAATCATGTTTTTGAGACAAAGTATGAGTTTGTTATGAATTTTTGAAGTGATATGTCCAAAAGAGCTATTAGGCTACTATACCCCCGTAACCAACGAAAGTTGTATCCAATATGTTCATCTTAATCACCTAAAGTAGTCACAACAATTTCTAATGTGGAAAGCCATGAAAAGTCCCTTCCTACAATGATTTAAATGATAAAAGTAGGGTGTTCCTAACGAGGTCATTAATCACTCCATTGGTGTCAGGTTAGACATAGATTGTGGCCTAAAAATCCATCATGAGGTCATTAGGTGTCCACTATAGGTCACCTAACCACAATGGTTTGTTTTACTATAGTACATCACAAATGGAATAGAAAAAGGTTACTTAGTACCATCCATCCCATACTCTTGGAGAGAGACACAAGTTTCTAATATTTCACACACTTGACATATAGTGACCCAAAAATTAATTGAGTCTATCTTTTGTTCAGTTTCACTCCCATAAGGGTCATTGCAAGAAACACCGTCCATTTTCCGTAGCATTTTGGAAATGGACATTTTTTTCTTTGGAAGTACTATTTAATTAGAAAATCAATTTTAAGAAAATATGAAAAATATGTCCAATGTATACACCTTAAAGAAGAAGGTACCCTATGAAGGAAAAAATTAGGAAAATTTTCTAAGTAGGAGAACTAGAAAAGTGGGAAATCTCATGAAATGGGCGTATTTCCATTTTAATTTCTAAAAAATAGGAAAAGTTATTTTTCTTGAATCTAAAAATTTTACATTTGAAACGAGTTGATGGTGATGACATTTTACCAAAAAAATGATCTCAGATCCATTATCAATGGTTAGAAATTGCGTGCAATAGGAGTGCTATTTGCACGCATGTCCAGGACATAAAATAATGTATTTTTAGATTTCCTTTGGTAAAAATATGCTTTCCTACTATGCGAATGCACCATGAAAATTTCAACTTTAGATCACTAAATTTGGATACTCCTAACGTAGTAAAAAACCCTAAACCTCAGTTTGTGAGAAATCAACAAAAATTAATTTTAAATATAAAATGTTTTTATTTTTATTTTTGAAAAATAAAGGATGTAAAAAACATCAAGTTAGATAGGTCCAATAATTATTTTTTATTCTCGAATATTTTAATTCAAAAGTTATAACATAAAATAACAATGTCACTCCAAGAAACACCAATCCTATTTCCCGTCACAATGCAAACCACTTTTTTGTTGTCCACTATAACTTTTGGAAATAAAGTCCAATGAACATGAAATTTTTATTGAACATACATAACTTGAAGGTTATTAGATCCCTTATTTTTCAAAAATTAAAAAAAATCATTTTATATTTAAAAATCATTTTCATTAAGCTATCACAAGGTGTAGTTTATGGTTTTCATTACGTTTGCAGTGTCTAAATTTAATGATTTGAAGACAAAACTTTCATGGTCTATTTGCATAGGTGTAAAACCTATAAATTTCAAATGAAATGTAAAAATATGTTATTTTATGTCCTCCACATGAGTACAAATTTTTTCCCGTGCACGCAATTTTTGAACATTGATGATGTTTCTAAGACTATTCTTTTGGTCAAATCTCATCAACATCAACTTTGAACTTTCTTCAAATGGAAAATTTTTAGTTTTTCTAAAATTTATTTTCCTATTTTTTACAAATTAAAATGTGGAAGTACTAATTTTCATGAGATTTTGCACTTTTCTGGTTTTTCTACTTAGAGATTTTTCCTATGCTTTTCCTTTTTAGGGTATCTTCTTCTTAAAGGTTTATACATGAAACAATTTTTCACTTTTTTTAAAACTTTTTTTTCTAATTTTAAAGTACTCTCGGAAAAAAAAGTGATATAAAAAACACTACGCATTTTGCACGGTGTTTCTTGCAACGATCCATAAGTCATACTTTCCAAATAAAAATGAGTGGATGGAATCTAAATGAATGAATCCAAATGTTGCAATATCTTACATAAACTACGAATCCTATAATCACTTTATTGAAGCAAATTAAGAAAAACAATTATAATTTGGAACTATAAATGAGTTTTGATGCAATTTACTCAACAAACTTTCAATGCTACTTTTTAAACTACAATGACTTCAAAATTTTATTGCATGTTGTTGTACATCATTTAAGATCCCACTCCATTGGTATTGTAAGAAGTCAACAAATATATACTTCAATATAGCTAGAGAGACCAAAAAAATGGAGATAAAATTTATTTGAATGAAATTTGAAGATTCTTAACCCTACAAACATGGGTGATGGGTTGGTCACTATTGAAATCATCCATTTGGTACAATGTGAATTATCTACTTAGAAAAGAGCATTTATTGAATGTCAAAATATTGTACTGTACAAGGTCTAATCTTTTTTGTATAAAAATTCAATCATAAACATCTACACTTCAATCTTACATAGAAGGATTTTCTATCATCCATCACACATCTAGTGTCACTACTAGCATGAATTAAAAGGTAATGAGTCAAAGACTAAGGACCTCATTTATTACCATAGAAGATCTATGAGTACAAATTTGAAATGTTATTGTGCATCCACATTAAATTTAATTAAAGATATTGGTCCTATAATAAAGTTAAAACAAATCATTTTAATTTTAATTTAGCAACCAAAATCATTGTTTCATTGTAAGTTTTTTCAATCTAAGATGTTCAATTGTAAGAAGATTTGCATATTAAGGTAACTACACCTAAAAGCAAATGAATAAGATTTGTGGTATATTTGATGTGTTGTAGATAATAAACAACAATTTTTGAACATTGGTGAAGGATTATATAAATCAAAATGCAAGAGGTTTCATATTTTTTTGGACACATTGTGAATTTGTTACAAATTTTTAAAGATGCAAGGTGTAGGGTGCTAAAGTCATATAGGTGATGCCAAAATGCATTTGATTAGTATGAAGAAATGACATTAGTAGTATCAAAACATGCCATAGAGAAGAAATTATAACAACACAAAGTGGTCCTTCAATAGACCACTTGAAAAGTTGCCACGTCCATAGTACTACAAATAGAGTTGAACACTTTTCAATATGACCACAACTCCACCTTACAATTGTCCTTGTATTGCATACCATTTTGAATACATGCCTCCTTGTTCATTTTCCCTTACCAAATATTAAGGGTCAATTTTGACGATTGGTCCATTTTAGGTGTATTTCATGTTTGGATTGTAGATGTGACTTAATAAAGTGACAACATGATACAAATTTTTTGACAATGTATAATGCTTTTGGTCACTATCATGTACATTGGTCAATATTAGATCATATAGATTACAAAAATTATGTTCTTGTTAGTAACAGATTAAGTCTAAATATTTGTGGATTCATGGATGATTAAATCATCATCTGCATGAAACCTCAAATCCAAAACATCTCTCCAACCCACCAGGTTTTTTTTTTCATATTTCTTAAAGTGCCACAGAGGTGAGATGAAATGTTACAGTGGTGCTCCATTTATCCACATACTGGATAAAAAAATATCATATTAGCACATATGAAGTATCCAAAGTTTTATTTACATCCATTATCTAGCAATTTCATCCAGCATTCTTTTTGAATTTGAAGTTTTCTGGTGATTTCATCCAAAATTTTGCTGTTCGTTCTGTAAGCTTGGTGCAAGGCCCATTACTTTGGTGCAGTTCAACGACAAATTGCGAAAAAAAACCCACTGCAGCCCACCATTCACCACACTGCTGCAAAGTCCTCACACAATATACTGTACGCAGACAATCAAGGTCTCTGTCAATTGCACCGAGCCTTCTGCACAAGTCGCAACTGCTGTGCAACGGAAGCGGGAACTCAAGACAATGGAGTTTCAAAAAACTTTGAAAATGGAAAAGGAAATCAAAGGAGCTACAAATCATACAGTCAGCCTTTAAATCCACACTCCCATCGATCGCCCAAATGTTCAGAAGTGAAAGACGAACAAACTCGTTCCATCCATGCTAAAGAACTGCGACAAGATGCTTCTAGTTTACACAAATTGAGGAGGCCAGCTCGTTCATGGCATTCTCCGAACATCTCTTCTTGTATCGAAGGCTGAAAGAATTGAAGGCCAACCTTCTGCCTTGGTCCCAGCTGTTGACGAACACACCAAATTGCACTCGGGCTCCAGGTCTGACATCCAAAGTCTGCATCACCGGGATTCCAAAATGCTGCTTTGCAAGATGAACGGATTCCTCTTCAAATAAAAACGCATCTGTCAAACAATACAGAACAGGGCTCCAAATGATTGAAGATGAAGAGGAGGAAGTAATCGTTAGCGTTGGAATCCAGGCTCAAGAGACCGTAAGTCCGAGAAGATCACAATTGCTCAAAGTCTTTCAACGGTAACACGGGACAGAATGGTAACTCAGAGTTTTAATATTCAACTTTGATACCTTCACGGGGAAACTAATTATAAGATGATTAAAGCAGAAGACATTGGAATTCCCAGCAAGCACAGCAACAAACAAAACGAATGGAAAAAATGAACTTCAGCAAGACAGTAGAATTACCTGGAGTCATGAAACAGCTGCTTCAATTGGGAGCTCACTGTTGGGACGTTGTGGATGCACTTACTGGGCATGGCCTCTTTGAGCAAGAGAAGACCGAGAATTCGTTTACAGTGGGGATTTTAAATTACTGAGCAGATCGTGTTATCAAGGCATGGAACTCCAACTCCAGTAATGTATATCAAATTTAAGTCCAGTAAAATTCAAGGACAAGCAGTGGCCATTGTCTGGGAAAAACTAGATTAAGATGATAATGCAGTGGAAGACATCGAAAAAACCTCTTAATCTATAAAGTGCTTTTCTGGATCATGAAGTTCAAGCTTGACAAGTTGAAGTCCACTATTGAAATGTTTAATTGTTCCAAGAATACTCAATGCTTCCAACTCATCACTCACAACACCACTCAGACCACCACTCATGGCTCTCCTACAAATCAACTCCTTGCAATTTGTTTCTATAACTCGGTTGAAATAACTAATGAGCCTACCCAAATTACTGTTTTCCGTGTTCACTGTAAAACGATTCTGTCCCCAAGGAGCGTTTAAAGTGAAAAATCTAGTTGTACTACTACTAGTAATATTGTTTAGTGTTTCTATTTTTATTCTACAATTACCAACAATTTTGTCAAAGTCTAAATGCTCTGAAGGTGGAAAATCAAAAACCTCAATGTCATGAAAATCGGGAATTTCTAAACCAATAGGAATATAAATCACTTTGGATTCAGTATCACATCTATTGAATGGGTTGCTATAATGTAAAGTAGTGAACTTCCTTAGTATCATATTGCTTGTCCCACATGAGATACAAGATAAAATCAAAAGAAAAAGCTCTCTTATAACAGAGGGGTATCTTAAAAATTGAAGGAAACCTGTGCATGCTAGAATTGCTATATAAATGTTAAACACATTCCGCGGCACTTGATAATAAGATAGAAACGAGGCTGCAAGAACAAACACTACTCTATCAGCATGTGTGACAGCAAGTCTTATGCACACTGCAATTAGGACAAGGATGACAAACAACAAGGCGGCTAACAAGATGAAGGGGTAAAACACGATCACTATACACCTCCCCCAACTCGATTCATTAGCTTTGGCATCAACTTTATCGAGCCAGTTTATGAGGGCATCTCTCGCAAAGGTCTCAATTGTAAGTCTCTGCTGCTCCATGGCCTCCATCGTGAAGACAAACAAGAGCCAAGACGACCAGCAGGTGTGCCAATTGATGTAACAATCCCTCCTCAAGTCCCGACTATCTCACTTGCTCAGTCTCCCGGAATTGGAATTGCACAACTAGTCGTCTCTAACGACAGAGCAAGAGATCCTAGAAGTTTTAAGTTCGAGCCACGACCACATGTCACTCCTGGATCTACTTCGATCGGACCGGTACTGACACCAAATGCAAAAGGCCGGTCTGCAACTGAGCAGAACTCAAGGCACCTCCAGGAACAAAATCTACAAAACCCGAACGAGAGCCTGCCTGGAGAATGAATTCCGTGGACTGGGAACAAGGAGCATCTGCGAGCAACGGCCACCAAACTCACTGAGAGATGCGCACTCTAATGTAGATTTGCAAATGACGTAGACGACCTTGCTAGTTATGTTTATGGGTGCCAAGACAGGAAGCTACTGTAGGTGTCTTGATGATTGAGTGGAATCATGAAATCCTGTAAAAGTGGAAAACAAATCCGACCAAGCGGAGAGATGAAGCCACTTGGGTACATTCCAATTTTAGCTGGGAGCCATCTTCTACGGAGTATTTGATCGGTTGGCAAAGCAACTTGCATCATGGAATCGATCGTCCACATGTGTGAACTGAGCCACTTTATATGCCGGTGCTACGGAGTAAAAATTTCCATCCAACTCTTGACGAATGTCGTAGCTTCTTTCGAACGATTCCATCGGGAATTGCGAAGGTTCTGGTGAAAATCGGCTGCTCCCTTTGTATCATCACTCCATCCCTTCGGTGATGACACTCTGCTGGTCAAGCGGATCTTGCAAGTTGCAACCTATTTGGACTTTCGCAACTCGCACACCAAACGACTTTGGGTGGAGTGCAGCCATTGACCGTTGCCACCCATCGTGTTCCGGCCTGTGTTTCCTGTTTTTAGAAACTGCTTTTAATGGAGCGGGCGAGTGTCATTTTGCCTTCTTCATCAGTTCTTGTGAATTGCAGTGCTGCAATCGGGTTCAGTCAGTCGACCGTTTCCTTGCCACGAACAGTTCCTTCGTAGTGGCAATGGAAACTCTCATTATTTATCTATTTTTCTAACAAATGGAGAGAATCATTGAATGAAAAGAAACAATGCAAAACAACAGCCAAGCCAGAAAGGGCGTCCCAAATTTTTCCTGTGTAAAATTCTAAAGGGCCATCGTTTCTGGGAGAAGACGTAAACTCTATGATTCAACAAAGTTACTCAATGAAGCATCCTTTGGTCAGCTCGATCTATTTGGCCGGGGTGAACTGATAGGGGTGAATTTTTGCAAATTCTGAGTTCATATTTGCAATCAGAGGTCCCAAATTAACTAGGAATAATTTGAAAGTATATCATAATACAGAGTACAACATAATCAGGCAATTGCAAGAAACACTTGTTCTACTTTCTATCACACCTAGTGTGCTGGTTTGTTTTTTGGCCATAATTTCTATGTTTGGGCTCCAAATGACTTAAGATTTTGTAGGGAAGATACCTATAACTATCATACACATTCTCTAATTTTTTTCGTAGTTTTAAAAAATAGTTTGATTTCAAAATAGTACTAGTACTTGAATGTCACACTTAGTAGTTTAGGGGGTTTTAGTACGAAGAAGTACCTTTTCTTTTTAATGATTTTGAGATCAAATTTGGATGAGATGGTCTTCTAATAGATTCACATCTCTCTACATGAGGGATTTTGAAAAAAATTATTTTTAAGCCATATGGAAGTCCTCAAAGTGAACTTCTTTCTAGTTGCGTTTTAAAACATATAAAGTATTATTTTAGTGATTTTTTTGATGAATGACCATCTCTATAAAGTTGTTACAAATGGCCAGTTTTGTTTTTTTGAATTTACTTATTTTTTCTATTTTTTCCTAATTAAAACATCAAAATATGTATTTTCTTGGGACTTGGCACTTTTCTAGTTTTCCTACTTAGACTGTTTTTTTGTGCAATTCCTTCCATGGGTACCTTTATCTTAAAGGTGAATAGATAAGTCATATTTTTTAAATTTAAAAAAAATTAATTTTCTAATTTTAAAGTACTCCTAAAAAAATCAGCCAAACGCTACAAATAGGACAAGTGTTTCTTGCAATCACCCAATTTATTTTGTAAGATTTTATTGGCTAGTGGACCGAGAATTCCAATGCACAATAATATGCATTATTTGGATGCGGCTCTACTCCAATAATAAATTTTTTCAACATTTGTTTTTAAGAAAAAAATTTAATTCAACATTCAAGCATTTTCTAATATTGTACCAAATATTGACACACACTCTTTTTCTCCTCTCATAGGCCCTCATCATTAGAGGATTTTTGAGGCCATTAGAAGACTGTGGGTTCCCATACTGTAGGAACGCAGTTTCTGCCATGTGAACAGAAATCCGACTTGGTTGAGAGAGTGTTACGTCATTAAATTTATTTATTTTGAAAAAAATAAATTGAGGGGGGGGGGGCTTTTTTCATATTTAAAGATCCAAATTTTTATTTTATTTTTTGGTAAATGCTGGCTTGACAGTGGCGAGCAATTACAGGAACAATTTTGGGGAACAGCCCCGAAACAGCCCTTTGGAGGCCTCAAATCCCCTCTAATGTATCTAATTAAAGCCTTATGATTGTGAATATTTTGCATATATAGTAGAGGATCCAAAATCAAATAACATAAGAGGATTTTTAACTGGTTTACAAGACTGTAAGTTCCCAAACGTTGGGAACGCATTGGGAATGTTGGGAACGCAATGTTGATGTGGTCGAGCGATTGCCATGTCACAAAATACTAATTATTTAATAATTTTGATTAATTATTAAAAAAATTTAAAATTGAATTTTTTTTAGAATCATTTTTTTGCTTTTTAATACATTTTGAAGGTTTTTGGAATATTTTTTTTTTCAAAAATTCAGACGAGCAAGGGACTGGTCTAAAGCAATGGGAACAGTTTCACGGAACACCCTTGAAACGGTCTTCTGGGGGCCCAACAATTCTCTTATGAGCACATTTACATATGATTTTGGAGGAGTGCAAGGCAAGAAAAATATTTTCAAAGGTATTTTGACAAAATGAATGGAGATTGCAAATTTATTGGTGATTTAATCTCTTGAATTGAAATTAGTATGAACATAAGAGGATTTTCAGCTGTTGTACAAGACTACGAGTTCCCAAACGCTGGGAATGCATTGGGAACATTGGGAACACGATTCTGATGTGGTCGAGCGACTGCCACATCAGAAAATAATAATTTTTTATTAATTTTAATTAAATTTTAAATCTTTTTAAAATCTTTTTTTGAAATTTTTTTTTTCTTAAATCATTTTTTTTCTCTTTAATACATTCTGAAGTTTTTTGAAAAAAAAAATTTTAATTTTTTTTTTCAAAATTCAAAAATTCAGACCAACAGGGGGCTGGTCTGCAGTAGTGGGAACAATTTCGGGGAACACCCCTGAAACAGTTTGAAAGGCAAAAGTTGGACTTGACCCATGACCATGATATAGAGGTATCCAATTATGATCATTCAAGAACTACTTTCCTACTCATCACTTCCTACTTTTGGGGATGAATGCAAGAAACACTTAGTTGCGTTTACATGATTTTTTGGGGGAGTACTTTTAAATTAAAATTTTAAAAATTTTAAAAATATGAATAATGTATACACCTTTAAGATGAAGAAAATCACTAAAGGAAATTTGTTAAAAAAATCTCTAAGTACGAGAACTTGAAAAGTGCCAAAACTCTAGAAAATGCATATTTTGATGTTTTAATTTTTAAAAATAGGAAATAAAAATTTAAATAAAAATTTAAATTTTCCATTTGCAATAACTTTATGGAGATGGTCATTCTCCAAAGAACTCACCAAAATCATTTTTTACATGTTTCGAAATGCACGCAAAAAGAGGCTCACTTTGTGGACTTCTACACTACCTAAAAATAATTATTTTTTAAAATTCTTTTGTCTATTAGTTACAAGTCTATTATAAGACCATCTCATTTAAATTTCAGCTCGAATTTTTTTTGGAGTGCTAAATAGAGCAAAATTCCTCCAAATAGGCAAGTGTGACATTCAATTAGGATCTATTTTTAAATATTATATTATTTTTAAAAATTACAAAAGAATTAGGTAAGATGTACAATAGTCATAAATAGCTATCCTATAAATTTTGAGTCATTCAATGTCAAAACACAAAATTTATGGGCAAAAAACAGATCAACACATGTCATGTGAGGCAAAATAGTATAAGTGTTTCTTGCATTCACCCTTTTGCTCACTTTATGTATCATTAACTTATTGGTCAAAACCTTGAAAAAGTACAAAAACACGCATTCGAAGGAGAAAATGGAAATCTATTCCAATCTTGATTGGAAATAGGATACACTATTGATTGTTGATGGGGTGTCAATAGTAATGGGTCCTTCTAGTATACCTCAATATTTAGACCCGTATTTAGAATTTTGTATTGTTTTTTTGGTCTTAATGTAGGCCAAGATTTTTGGTGAGTGCTAAATATATAGGTGCACGTACCATACATGAGAGCAAACTAAACACAATTTAACCCCTAAAGTCCGAAGGCCAAAACAGCCATCTTTGTTGTGTTCATTTCCAAAAGCAAAAAAAACATTTTTTTTAGAATCTGAATATATAAACTTGTACCCCACTTGTCTAAGATCGTATGGTAAAAATGTCATGAAGTTTGACCGTATAGATTGGAAGATCCTAGCATTCAAAGTTGAGAAAAAAGTTTGTTTTTGAATATTGTAATACAATTTCAGATGACTTTGACTACCAATTGTGAAAAGCTTTTGCACTATAGAATTTGAATTTGAAAAAATTTATATTGAAAAATTGAGTCTAAATTCTAGAATCAAATTTCAAAGAAAAATCACTTTATCTTTATTCTTTAAAAAATTATTAAATAGAAGTAGGTCTAAGATCGAATAAAAAAACAAATTTTAAATAGCTCTGAGATGGAATTGAAACATATAAATCCAAATGGTGAGATTGTTCTATAAATCATATTTAACCTTGCTACACAATTTTTTTTGAAAAATTAAAAATTTTGCATTCAAAAATGAATCGTGTAAATTATTTTTCAAAGAAGTAGCTCAAATTGCTTGAAAAACAAGATTGTTCGTAACTTTCTCATCACTTGTCCAAATAGAATGAATCAAAGCTTCACATGTATGAAAAAATGTAATATTTTAGGAAAAAATATTTTGACTGTTTGTGATTTTTTTGGGTTGCCTGTTGACTTCCATTTTGAGCTTATTGTGCCATAACTTTTGCTCCCTTGCTTTAATTGAAATAAAGATTATATTCTTAGAAAGCTTAAGTAATTTCCTACCTTTATAAAAGGTTTCAAAAAATTATAATAAATATCAAGAATGTACAAGCCTATCTGAAGTTGCATTTTGACTCTTCTAGAACCAATGGGACTTTAGGGGTTAATTGGACAAAAACAATTTGATGAGGTGGATGTTTTGCATCTTATGAATGACAAAGGATCTTTCCTTATAGGATAGAAGTACAACTATTCATCCATGATATTAGGGCCCTTTTTAGAAGGTTACTAGACTTTTTTTGGTTGATGAACAAGAGAGCATTTTGTAGTATAGGATAGAACTATAAATATTCATCTTCAAAATTAGGAAGAAGATCTTTTACAATTCTTTGATTTCCAATGTGTACTTTTGAATTTTTTTAATATAAACGATTCTCACGCTTTCAGAAAAGATGATTTCCTAGGTGTCCCCCGTGTCGTTTAAGGGTTAAACATTCTCTCTCTATCTCTACTAAGTGGAATTCAATCATTGGCTCAGAGCTTATTTTTGTTGACACTTGGGAGAGTTTGAACTTTGTGGCTAATTTTTTTGTGGCTAATTATTTGTTTTTTCCATTATTTTATTGGAATGTTCCCATGAATGTTCAAATGGAGGTCAAAATCTTCCAAAAGAGCATTAACTCATATTGGATTAAGTACATACTAAAGTAATTTTCAGCATATAAAAGCCCAGAGTATTCAAAATACTCCAAGATTATACTTAGATATAGGTTAGAGGCCTTGAAGTTGTAGAAAATGTATATGAAAAAATACCACATAAATATTGCCTAAATGCTAATTTAAAATACAATTAATGCCCACACTATGAGTGCATGTGATAGTCTTCACTAAATGGGTGTAAAATTTTCTTTACCAAAGTTTTCTACTTGACTCCAATGAAACTTGGACTTTTCAATGATTTTCTCATTACTACTGCCAATGATGACTTCCCCACTATACAAAGCTCCTGCTAGAATTTTAAAAAAATTGATTGTAAATATGAGGCTCATCTGGGCTAAAATTCGATTGCAAGTCTCTATTGATTTCTTGAAGCCATTTCATTCACCTATTGTGCAAGTATACATAAATGAGCTTGAATCCAACTATTCTAAGTATAAGTTTTTGCACTTGAATATGCAATCACAAAAATATAATAGTACTCATGTACTAATAGGAGTGAGGCTGATACCTTGTGAGGCTGGTTGTTGTAGCCACTTCATGGTGCATATTATACACCATGATTAAATTTAAATTTTTTTATTTTGAATTTACCCCTTCTCCCCCCTCCCAAAAAATTTTAATTTTTTTGGGGGGGGGGGGGGGGAATTTAAAATTTAAAATTTAATTTTTATTTTTTTACCTACCCCCCCTCTTGTAATTTTTAGGGTGTGTGGGGAGTTGCAAACATTATGAGATAAATGTGTATCTGTATTCATGTACGTATCTGTATTCGTATTTTGTATACATATATATATGCGTATTTATATTCATATTCTGTATTTGTATTCAGTATATATATATATGTATATACATATATGTATTTTTTATATTCTGTATTTGTATTCTATATATACATACGTATCTATATTTTGTATTCGTATTCGTATTTGTATTTGTATTCTATATATGTATATGTATTCTATATATGTATACATGTACGTATCCCCATCCAACGGCTCTTGATTTTTCGTTGAGGGTGGGGGGGGAATTTTTTTTCCTCCATCCAATGGCTCTTGATTTTTAGGAAGGCAGGGTTTTTTTTTTTGGCGATTTGGTGCAAAATTGCACCAAATATTTTGGCCTAGCACCAAGCTTATAGGAAAAAAACAGTGAAATTTTGGATGAAATCGCCAATAAACTTCAATTTTTTTTTAAATAGTGGATGAAATCGCCAAATAATGGATGATAATAGAATGATAGATATGTATTATGTACTAATATGATACTTTCTATGTAATATATGGATGAATGTTGAGATTTGAAGCTCCACAATAAAATGAAATATTTCCACTTTGACACTTCACAAGAAATGAAAAAAAAAAACATGTAGGGAGGGGGGGATCACAAATTGAAAACCTAGGGGTGATAGGCAAGTCACCCCAGATAGTGATGGGACTACAATACCTTGAATAAATTCCTTGTGTTGCATGCATCTACTACTTTGTTGACTTAATTTCTAAATGCTTGAAAATATGATTTTGAAAATGATTGATTATGCTTTTTCTATTGTAGATTTTGTGTAAGGATTTCCATTGCAAATCTTGATTTTCTAGTATTATTGGTTCTTTGTAATGAGCCTCAAATACACTTGAAGAAAAAATCACATAGGAAATTCATTAAAAAGAAACTTAGAGTAGATTTTGACAAATTGTAAATGGATAATTAGATGAAACTTGAAGCCTCCAAAGGGCTGTTTCAAAGATGTTTCCAAAATAGTCCCCAAAACGGCCTATTGCTATCAAGTTGGCATTTACCAAAAAATGTTTAAAAAAAAAATTTGGTCCTGAAATACAAAAAGAAGTCCCAAAAAAATTTCAAAAAATAAATTAATTAATGGCATGGCATGGCACAATCACAGCCACGTTGGATTCCTGTGGATTCCTGTGATTTAGTAGTTTCTACGATCCCAAATTGCGAGAACTCGCAAGCTCTTAGAAGCCTTAAATTTCCTCTATTGTGGGACTATTAGTCACGATGTGCCTTTTGACATCATATTTTTTTTTGGTCACCAATTTTTTATTTTTGGCATATGAAAAGAGGATTAAAAGACTTCAAATCATTTTTGTAGTTTTAACACCCTCGTGATCAAACATTATAATCTTTCAATCTATAGATGATATTGTTGTATTTTCTTTTCCAATATGATCTTTGATTTATGTAGTTCAAACTTTTAAGGTTGCAATTTTCAAAAAATTGATAAAACCTATGAAAATATGGAATTTTTGTTCAATTTAGAGCAAATCCAAAGAAGTTAAAAAAGGCCTTTGGCATTTTGGAGTTAACTTACTTTGTTATTTGATTTTCATTAGTTATTGTTTCGTCACTTTTTTTTGTATTAGATTAGATGATGAGGTTGGAAATTAACAAAGTTGCCATGTTTTGTTTTTTAAGTTGCCTTCTTTTTGAGCAATAATGACTTCAATGTTTTTATTGCATATCATTTAAGACCTCCATCATTGAAAAGCCTTGAAAAATGTACTTCAAAACAAAGAGAGAAAAAAATGTAAATAATATTGATTTGAATGAAATTTGAAGGTGTTTAATAAATCAAAGACTCAAGACCTCATTCATCATCATAAATTATCTATAAGTTGAAATTTGAAATGTTATTGCATCTACATTAAACAAACTTATAGATATTGGCCTATCACACTATGAAAACAAATTATAATTCCGTTTATATTCAACAACCAAAACAATATTTTCATTACAATCTTTTTGAATCTAAGATGTTTGATTGTAGTAGTATTTGAATATTACATTTAACTACCATTTCTATAGCAACATTCAAATAAAAAAACATGAATATTAAGAAAATGTAAACATAGGATCCTACACGTAGCTTGTATAAAAATATGTAAAAATTTCAGAAATTTGGGTTGTACAAATTGCAAGATATATGCGCGCATTTAAAGTGGAAAAAAAGAAGTTTCCCAACGCAATGAACTTGTAGGACTAAATTATTTGACTTTGAACCTTCTTAACTTCAATTTTTTGCACTATAGAGTTTTAAGATTTAAATTTTTATAGTGGGAAATTTAGTTGAGAGTATAGTGAAAAGAAATGATACCAAAAAAAATTTTGATTTCCATCCTTAAAAAAATTGTTAAGTAGAAGTAGGTATGAAAAAAGAACGAAAATAAAAATAATTTATATCTCTAAGATGGAATTCAAATTCACTAATTCCAATGGTGAGATTGTTTTAGAATTCAAATTTAACTATAATTTTTTTTAATTGACAAAATTGCATTCAAAAATGAATTTTACAAATTATTTTTTAAAATGATACTTAGATTTTCTACAAAACAAGATTGTCCATAATTTTTACATAACTTATTAAAATGAAATCAAGCAAAAGCTTTTGATGTAGAAAAAGATATAATCTGTGAGAAAGAAAAATTTAGTTCAAAATTCAAATTTTTTTGGTATTGCCTTGTCTCTTTTGTTTACGAAATAAATTGTATTCCCATGAAGCTATTCAATTTTTCTATCTTCAAAAAAGTTTCAAAAAATTATGACATAAATTCAAACCATGGGTACCTATCCAAAATTCCATTTGTTTGCCAAATGAACAATGGTCCTTTAAGGGTCAATGTAATGACAACAACATGATACCAAATTTTGGACAATATATAATGATTTTGTCTCTATCATATCAATATTGGGTAAACCCTTAAAGGACGGACTCGTGGTTGTGAAAATCATGCATTTTGATACCATGTGACATCCTCTACTTTGAAAAAGCCAAATATACTCATTGGAAGTCAAAGTACTATAGAAGATCTCCCCTTTCCACTTCTAATACCAAAGATAAATAGTTGTACTTTTGTCCTTCAAGGAAAGATTCTTTGTCATCCATCGGACACTAATTGTCTGTAGTATCCTTCAAGAGTCAAATAAATTACACAAATTAAATACTCATTACAATCAGAGAAAATCTGAATATTTGTAGTTTCATGGACGATTATCATCATCTGGATGAATCCTCAAACCCAAAACATCCTCGAGCCCACCAGTCACGATACTGCTGCAAGAGTAATTCTTCACATAATAATCTTGTATGCAGGCAATCAAGGTCTCTGTCAATTGCACCGAGCCTTCTGCATAAGTCGCAACTGCTGCGCAATCAAACCGGGAACTGAAGACGCTGGAGATCTATTCAAAAAACTTTGAAAATCGAAAAGGAAATCCAAGGCCGGGAGCTCCCATCACCCAAATATTCAAAAGTAAAATATGAACAAACGTTCCATCGATGCTGTGGATCTGCGACATGTATGATGCTTCTAGTTTACACAAATTGAGGAGGCCAGCTCGTTGATGGGATTCTCCAAACATCTCTTCTTGTATCGAAGGCTGAAAGATGGCCGACCTTTTGCCGACGCTGACGATCATACCAAATTGCACTCGGGCTCCAGGTCTGACATCCAAACTCCGCATCACCGGGATTCCAAAATGCTGCTTTAATTTGCAAGATAAACGGATTTCTATTCAAATAAAAACGCATCTGTCAAACAATACAGGACAGGGCTTCAAATGATTGAAGACGAAGAGCAGGAAGTGATCAATAGCGTTGGAATCCTGGCTCACATGCACAAGACTGTTGGTCCGAGAAGATCACAAATGCACAAGTCTTTCGACGGCAACATGGGGACACAACGAGAACACAGAATTTTAATATTCAACTTTGATACCTTCACGAGGAAACTAATTAAGATGATTGAAGCTAAAGACATTGGAATTCCCAGCTAGCACAGCATTTACAAACAAAACGGATGGAAAAAACTGCATTTCAACAAGATAGTAGAATTTCCTGGAGTCATGAGTCTGCTTCAATTGGGAGCTCAATGTTGGGACGTTGTGGATGCACTTACTGGGCATGGCCTCTTTGAGCAAGAGAAGCCCGAGAATTTGTTTGTAGGAGGGGGGTTTAAATTGCTGAGCAGATCTTGTTACCGAGGCATGGAACTCCAACTCCAGGAATGCGTATCAAATTTGAGTCCAGCAGCATTCAAGGACAAGCAATGGCCTTTGTCTGTGAAAAAATAGATTAAGATGATAATGCACTAGAAGACATCAAAAAAATCTCTTAAAGTATATAATGCTCTTTTGGATCGTGAAGCTTGACAAGTTGAAGTCCACTATTGAAATGTTTAATTATTCCAAGAATACTCAACACTTCCAACTCATCCTTCACACCAACACTCATGGTTATCCTACAAATCAACTCTTTGCAGTCTGTTTCAATAACTCGGTTGAAATAACTAATGAGCCGACCCAAATTGTTGTTCTCCATGTTCACTGTAAAACGATTCCATCCCCAAGGGGCACTCACAGTGAAAACTCTAGTTGTGCTGTCATTGGTAACATTGTCCAAAGTTTTTATTTCTATTCTACAATTACCAACAATTTTGTCAAAGTCTAAATGTTCTGAAGCTGGAAAATCAAAAACCTCCATCTTTTCATAATCAGGAATTTCTAAACCAATAGGAACATAAATCACTTTGGATAGAGTAACACATCTATTGAATGGGTTGCTATAATGTAAAGTAGTGAATTTCCTTAGGACTATATTGCTTGTCCCACATGAGATCCGGGATAAAATCAAAAGAAAAACACTTCTTACCATAGAAGGGTATCTTAAAAATTGAAGGAAACCTGTGCAAGCTACAATTGCTATGTAAATGTAAAACACTTTCCGTGGCACTTGATAATAAGATAGAATTGAGGCTGCAAGAACAAACACTACTCTATCAGCATGTGTGACAGCAAGTCTTACGCACAGTGCAATTAGGAAAAGGATGACGATCAACAGGATGGCTAACAAGATGAAGGGAAGAAATACGATCACTATACACCTCCCCCAACTCGATTCATGAGCTTTGGCAATAACTTGATTGAGCCAGTGCAGGAGGGAACCTCCCATAACGTTCTCAATTGTATGTCTCTGCTGCTCCATGGCCTCCATTGTGAAGACAAACAAGAGCCAAGCGGACGACCAGCAGGTGCGCCAATTGATGGAAGAATCCCTCAAGTCCTGGCTACCTCACTCGCTCAGTCTCCCGGAATTGCACAACTAGTCGTCTCGGCCGAGCAAGAAAAATTTTAAGTTCAAGCCACGACCACATGTCACTCCTGGACCTACTTCGATCCGACCACTACTGACACCAAATGCAAAAGGCCGGTCTGCAACTGAGCAGAACTGAAGGCTCCTTCAGGAGCAGAAACTACAAACCCTAGAGCCTGGAGAATGAATTTCGTGGACTGGAAACAAGGAGCATCAGCGAGCTACGGCCACCAAACTCACTGAGAGATGCGCACTCTAGATTTGCCGAAATGACGGAGAAGACCTTCCTAGTTGTCTGTTTCATGGGTGCCGGTCAAGACAGCAAGCTACACGAATAGGGTGCCCCTCTCTAATTTCTCAACACTCCACACTACATAAATATATATTGTTACTATCCAAGAATGTACTACTTTTGAATTAGTTATTGGTGTCCTGTTGAAACTCTTAAGCTTCTGTGTTTACAAATTGAAATATTTGTAGAGATATTTGTTGATTTTGATGGTTCCAGGGAAAACTTTCTTAGAATAAGGCAACCTAAATCCACTATTTAGTGTAGGTGTCTTGATGAGTGGAATCTTGAAATCATGTAAAGGTGCAAAAAAATCCGACAAAGAGAGATGAAGCTACATGGGTACTTCTTTAGTCATCTTCTGCAAATTTTTCTATCTTTTCTCCAAAGTATCACAGCAAACATGTAGAAAGAGAGGTCAATGTCTGTACTCTGTATTTTTTACCAACATTGACCATGATTGCCACCGTTCTACGCATTCGAACCAATGTTTTCAAACTTCAAACCAGCCTATGTTCCTAACTTATTTTAAATAACTGGTTTCAAAGGAGGGCGCGTGTTTTCCTTCATCAGTTATTTAGGAATTGAAAATCATTTGGGTCCGATCAGTAGACCGTTTCTTTGCAGTGAACAGTTCCGTCTTTGCAGTGAACAGTGGGCAGTTTAAAAATATTAAAATAATTTTTTTTAAATTGAAAAAATTACATAACATGTAAAACTTTTGTTTGCACTTTCATTCCAAATTTTAAGTCAAAAAAACAAAAGATGAAAAAGTTATGAGCAAAAAACTACATGGTAAAGGTCAAGGGGACAAAAAAAAGGACAAGTGTTTCTTGCAATCATCCATACATCAAAAATTAGAAATATTTTGTCAATAATTTGCAATATTACTTTTTGGTCTATACAAAAAAGTATTTTTCTAGATAACAAAAATTTAGAGTTTCTAAAAAGTGTATACAACGTTGAACATTGTTGACATTGGTAAATGAAAAATGCATAAATATAAGCCTGTTATACTAACAACCTTATACAAAAGCCACTTCAAGGACCTCTCAATCTAGAAGAAATTGCTTTCATGATTTATATGGAACAATCAACACTGAAAAATACATTGTTATCACGTGAAGATACAAGCTTAATACAAGAAACACTCAACATGCACAAAAGAAGAATTTACTACTCAAAATTGACACAAGTTCATTTGGCAAACTTACCCACTTAAAAGCACATGTACCAGTTGCATGTTGTATTTTCTATATTAACCCCTAAAGGACCACAACTATGTTTCCACCAAAACTACTCCAAAATTGTCATTTCTAGGACAGCTACATATTTTTTTCTTAAAAACATTTTTTGACATATGTAACCATAGGATCTTTTAGTGCACTAGTTTGGAAAGATGTAGGAAAACATTCAGAAATTTTCACCATGTAGATTGCTACATGTCTAAAATGGTTGCAATTCTTTGGATTCATCCTCCAATTCAAGTTGGTTACATGCTTGAAAATTTTCATATCATTTGGAATTGTACAACATGTACAAAAAAAATATTAAGTAGAAAGAAGTAGAGAATGATTCAAAATACAAAAATGGTAACAATTTATTTATTGAATTGAAAAATGCCAATCCCAATGGTTCAAATGTTCTAATAAACAACCTACACCCTATTTTTTTTTTTTTTTTTTCAAAAATATTGAAAATTGAGTAAAATAAAGGACTTCAAAGTTTATTTTAGAGAAGAGAATCCATAACTACCTGCAAACTAAAATTCTTCATAACTTTTGATTGATTAATCCAAACGGAATGATTCAAATCTTTCCATGTATATAAATCTATAAAACCAATTTCAAATTTTTATTTCCAAAAAAAGTGATTTTTGCTTATCAACCTGAACTGCCCGAGTTGAGAGACAAACAACATTTCATGTGATAACTTTTCAACCATATAGTCAAAAGTCATGAAAATTGTTGGGCTTTGAAGATACTCCTCGTCCACACCTTCTATTAAAGTTTGGTTTCAAAATATGAAAATCTTTAGCCACATGTACCTGCCCAAAATCACTATGTTGCCAAAAAAAGGCATGTTGGTCCTTTAGGGGTTAAAAAATTCAATGATCTCCATTTTGTAACTTATTTTCAAACTGTCTCATATATTAGATCATAAATTATTTCTAATTTTTTCACTAGACGGTCAAATTTGTAGCTCCCCTGGTGCTTAATTCTAAAGTGCTCTAATAAGCATTCCAATGTCTAATTTTTGGACAATGTACAAATTGAAATCTAGATTTTTTCTCATCATAGCTTGGATGAAAGTCATTCTAATTTTTAAAGATATATTATGAAGTTGTTGTCATATCTCATGGTTGGATTTGGTGTTACTAAAGTACTTATTTTTCTAAAATTATAAATGATATTGACTCTAGTTCAAACTTGGAATTGCAAAAATGAGGTCATAGAATCAAAGAACACAAAAAAATCCCCCAAAATCCCCATGTCAAGAGAACTTCATTCCAAATCCATTCCAAAAAGACTACTCAAAAAAAGATAATATTTTGCCTCTCATAAAGTTATAGAAAAATATTTGTGATAGCAATTGTGAATCTTACCATATGGATAGAATCTAGAATTCAAACTCTATAACTTTTATTTACATCTCAATTTCAAAATATTCTCCCAAATTGTACTACTATATTATAATGAATTTTCCAAAATCATCAATTCCAAAAATGAGTCGAGACACTTATGGGTTTTTTCAAGGCTTGCATGAAATTCTTCTCCCGTCACTGCTTATTGGGATTATCCATCGTTACCCTAAATTTTTGGGTTCATTCTTCCATGTCTTATGAAATTCATATAAACGATTCCTTCACTCCATTATGCTGTATACACACCAAGGTTGCAACTCATTTCAAATCTCACATCATGAACACATGCACATGTGAGATTGCATGCAGAAACCCATTTGTCCCCCACAACCAGTGCCATCAAAAAAGTGAAATACCTTCACCAATTTCAATTGCTCAACACTACCACCATGCCAGTAGAGCCAGTGCAAGCACCCACTCACATAAGTACTATCAAAACAGATCAAAACATCAGACACTGAGGAGGAAAATGAACACGCATCACCAAAACAGCTCACATTATGTACACAACTCCTATCTCAAAAGGTTCCAGCCACTACCATGATGCCTTTTGCTTCCTGGTGTTCTTCTTGTCCTAAACTTCACAATTCCCTGAAGACATAAGCCAATCAATTGCAAATTGCACTAAATAATAATCCCAACCTGCGCATCCTTGGCCTTGTTCTCCTTCGGCCCTATAATACGTCTTCATGGTCCTTGGCAGAAACACAGGCAACAACAAGAAGAACAAATTCGCCGACTACACAACTAGATTTCAAATGGTCAAGTCCTTCCCGAGCAAGATCCACTAGCATTGTGAGAATGGCTAGTTTGCTGAAGAAATTCTTCAAACATCCCAGCTTGAGTAGAAGGCTAAAAGAATGCCAACCTTCTGACTTGGTCCCAAGCTGACGATCACACAACATTGCTCTCGGACTCCAGGTCTGACATCCAAACTCCATATCACCTGGTTTTGAAGTGTGGCTTTGCAAGAGAAGTGGCTTCCTCTTGAAATGAGGATGCATCTGTCAAATAACATAGAATAACATGGAATTCAGGCTCAAGAGACCATAGGTCTGAGAAGATCACAAATGCTCAAGTCTTTCAATGGCAACATGGGACAGAATGAGAGCTCAGAATTTTAATATTCAACTTTGATAACTTCACGAGGAAACTAATTAAGATGATTGAAGCTAAAGACATTGGAATCCCCAGCTAGCACTGCAACTACAAACGAAATGGATGGAATAAACTGCATCTCAACAAGACAGTGGCAATACCTAAAAGCCTCATGAGCCTGCTCAGTTGGGAGCTCACTGTCGGGACATTGTTGATGCACTTGCTGGGCATGACCTCTTTGAGCAAGAGAAGACCGAGAATTTGTTTGCAGTGGGGAATTTTCAATTGCTAAGCAGATCTTGTTACCAAGGCACGGAACTCCAACTCCAGGCAATTTAAGTCCAGCAGAATTCAAGGACAAGCAGTGGCCTTTGTCTGTGAAAAACTAGATTAAGATGATAATGCACTAGAAGACATCAAGAAAATCTCTTAAAATATATTATACTCTTCTGAACGGTGAAGCTTTAAAATATTTTATACTCTTCTGAATCGTGAAGCTTGACAAGTTGAAGTGGAACTGGACTATTGAAATGATCGATTGTTCCAAGAATACTCAACGCTTCCAACTTTCCATTCACACCACCACTCATGGTTATCCTACAAATCAACTCTTTGCAGTTTGTTTGAATAACTTGGTTGAAATAACTAATGAGCCGACCCAAATTGTTGTCTTCCATGTCCACTGTAAAATGATTCCGTCCCCAAGGGGCACTCACAGTGAAAATTCTAATTGTCTTGTCATTGGTAACATTGTCCAAAGTTTTTATTACTATTCTACAATTACCAACAAATTTGTCAAAGTTTAAATCCCTTGAAGCTTCAAAATCAAAAACCTCTATCTTTTCATACCAAGGAATTTTTAAACCAATAGGAACATAAATCACTTCAGAATGAGTTTGACATCTATTGAATGGGTTGCTAAAATGTAAAGTAGTGAACTTCCTTAGGACCACATTGCTTGTCCCACATGAGATACAAGATAAAATATCAAGAAAAATGTCTCTTACAGCAGAAGGGTATCTTAGAAATTGAAGGAAACCTGTGAAAGCTACAACTGCTATGTAAATGTAAAACACTTTCCGTGGCACTTGATAAAAAGATAGAAATGAGGCTGCAAGAACAAACACTACCCTATCAGCATGTGTGCCAGCAAGTCTTACGCACACTGCAATTACAACAAGGATGACATACAGCAAGAAGGCTAACAAGATGAAGGGATAACAGACACACGCTACCCACGCCCACCATTTCGATTCCTGAACTGTGGCAGTAACTTTTTCTAGCCAGGGCAGGAGGGCCTCTGCCATAACGTTCTCAATTGGAAGTCTCTGCTGTTCCATGGCCTCCATCGTGAAGACAAACAAGAGCCAAGACGACCAGCAGGTGCGCCAATTGATGGAAGAATCCCTCACTCGCTCAGTCCCCCGGAATTGCACAGCTAATCGTCTCGATCTACCGAGCAAGAAAAGTTTTAAGTTGGAGGCACGACCACATGTCACTCCTGGACCTACTTCGATCCGACCGGTACTATACTACTGACACCAAATGCAAAACACCAAATGCAAAAGGCCGGTCTGCAACTGAGCAGAACTCAAGGCACCTCCAGGAACAAAAACTACAAAACCCGAACGAGAGCCTGCCTGGAGAATTAATTCCGTGGACTGGGAAAAACATTAGAGAAATTTTGAGCTCTCTAGAGGGCCGTTAGGAATTGACACGCAAAGCTATTTATTGAAGGCTAAAGATGATAGCCTTAGTACACAATATGTGTCGCTACCTTGTGTGAATATTCATCAAGTACTTATGAATTTGTTAAATAAAGAATTCACTTATTGTACCAAGGACTTGAATGACAAAAAGTACCTATTGTTCCATTGTCCAATAAGAGGTATTTCATGGTGCAAACATCATGAGCATGAAGTACCAATGATCTTATTAAAAAAAAAGTCTCACTCATTGTACTAAAAACACATGACCCATTAGTACTTAATTGCACCAAATTTGTCCTTCTCCAAATAAAATAATCCCTCAATGTACTTAAAATTTGAATGACAAGAAGTACCTAATGTCCCATTATCCAATAAAAAAACATGTACCTTTATAAATATCATGATGTCAAAATGGGTGGAAATAGGGGAAAAAAGTTGTCCTTTATTTGACAAGTACACATTTAAATCCAATTGAGGACCCCAATTGAGGCCATTCTAGAGGCCCTTCGGAGAGTTCAAAATTTCTCTAATGGGAGCATCAGCGAGCTACGGCCACCAAACTCACTGAGCAATGCGCACTCTAGATTTGCCGAAACGACATTGAAGACCTTCCTAGTTGTCTGTTTCATGGGTGCCGGCCAAGACAGCAAGCCGGCTACACGAATAGGGTGCCCCTCTCTGATTTCTCATTTCTCAACACTCCACACTAAATAAATATATATTGATAGCATCCAAGAATGTACTACTTTTGAATAAGTCATTGGTGTACCGTTCCAACTCTTGAGCCTGTGTGTGTACAAATGGGAGTATAGGAGGAGGCTCTAAAACTGTTTAGGCTTTAAGAACCACTCGTACGAAAGTGCCGTGAATTGTGCAGAGGGATGTGAAAATGAAATTGATTGAAGTTCCGTCTTGGTAGCAATATAAAGTATATTATTTAACTTAATCTGATGATGTGGCCATTTTTGGTCCACTAATGACAAAGAATTTTCTTAAGTAGGACAAAAGTGTAATTGTTCATCCTTGAATTCATTTGTAAAAGGGAAGATAATACATTGTAGTTTGACCTCCTATGAGCACTTTGGGTTGTTTTAAAGCAAATGATGTCCCTTGCTTCCAAATGGATGATTTCAATGGTCACTAGCCAAGTTTTTAGAGCAAGGTTGTACTATTTGTAGGTTTTGGTGTCATATAGGACATTTGACATCACGTGTTGTACAACACGTTGATATTCCATTGCAATCCGTTATGTAAGGGTAAAACTTTTCTCCCCTTAGTAAATGGATTTGGCCTTTGTGGCAAACTCTACTAATTGATGTGAAAAGTTAACATTGGGAATGTGGATGAAGGCACTTGCAAGTCACGATAAGGCAATCATAGCTCTTATTTTCAAAAGTGATTGTGGGCTAAAGAAATAGGGCAAGTGTGGTTTGAAAGGGGACTATTAGTCTGACCGCAATCTTTGGTTTACAAGCAACTTTGGGTAGCCAACCTTTGCTTTAGGGGCAACTTCACATCAAGGAGAAGCTTTGAGGGCGACCTCTTGTCAAGGGGTGACCTCTTTGTTACAATTGTTAGAAAACACTCAAAATTGCCATCTATACTTCAAAGAGCAAAAAGTTTAGAAATGGTATTTTTTTTGGCATATGCACGGATTAAATCTTGTAGTAGCATAATATGAGAATATGTGGGGAAAAAAATTTAGACTTTTTCACTACAATTTTGCAAGATAATTGCATTCAAAGTAAAGAAATCATGTTTTTGGCTCAATGACAAACTAATTTAAGAGACTTAAATCTTTTTTACTCAGAAAGTTTGTACTTTAGATTTTGAATTTGGAAATATTCATCATTCAAAACTAAGTTGAGAATATAGGAAACATAAATGTTAAAAAAGTAATGTGGTTTTCATTTTATTTTAACCCCTAAAGGATTGAAGTCCCCTCGGGGGACACTTGGAATTTCGGGCAGGCTTGTGTGACTTGAATTTTTTATATTATTTTTTGAAACTTTTTTTGAAGATAGAAAATCAGATTAGCTTTCCAAAAATATAATTTTTATTTCAATTGGTGCTTGGAAGCAAAAGTTATGCCATTCTATGTCCAAAAAGCAGTTCGCTGGGCAGAAAAAAAAAACCACAAAAAAAATTATTTTTTTATTTTTTCTTTTTTTTCTTGAAGATTTTGTTTTGTTCTACATTTGAAGCTTTGTTTCATTTTATTTGGACTAATAATGAGAAAGTTATGGACAATCTTCAATTTCGGGCAATCTAAGCACCTTCTTCAAAAAATAACTTACAGAATTCATTTTTGAATGCAATTTTTCAAATTTTTCAAATTTTCTTTTTTTAAAAGGGTTTAGGATGTTTGCAAGAACAAGCTCACCGTTGGGATCATGGTTTTTCAATTCCATCTTAAAGTTATTAACAACTTAGTGTTTTGTTCAATCTTGGACCTACTTCTACTTAACAATTTTTTAATGAATGAAAATCAAGTAGTAGTTTTTTGAAATTTTTTCCCCTAATTCCTAACTCAAATTTTCAACATAATAAATTTTAACTTCATGGTCCATAGTGCAAAAAAATTCAACAAATGGCAATCAAAGTCATCTGAAATTGCAAGTCAGAGTTCAAAAAAACTTTTTTTTCCAACTTTGAATGCTAATATCTTCCAATCGGTACGGTCAAACTTCATGAAATTTTTACCATATGATCTCAGACAAGTGATTTATAAGATCCTACGGTTAGATTCTAATGAAATTGTTTTTTTTGTTTTTTTGGGAGGAAGTAGCAAACATGGCAGTTTTGAGTGGTTTTCAAGCCAGAAAATGCCTCAGTCCTTTAGGGGTTAAATCATTAAATAAAAAGTACAACATAGAAGGAAAAGCTAAATCACTATAGGTCTAATATGGAATTGGAAGCACTAATCCTAATTGTGAGATTGCTCTAACAATCAAAGTTAATAATATGGAACTATTTGCTTAAAACAAATTTCAATTGAGACCATGAATGATTTCTTTCCCTAATTTTTTCCAACTTTTTCAAATGCTTTTTGGGATTGCCAATGAAACAAGATGCTCTATAACTTTTCACATTATCAATCTAAGTGAAATGAATCAAAGTTCTATGTAGACAAAATTACAAAATGTAAGAGTAAAACAAATATTTTAATTTTTTGGATTTGTTTTCACTGACATAATTTAGAGCTAAGCTTGTTCTCATATAATCCTTGCTCTTAGGCACTAGTTTAAAAAAAATTACATTGAATGAAAGCTAATAAGAATTTCTTTATCTTGAATACAATTTGTTAGATTGATATAGAAATTTTTATGTTTTTTTTTCTAATAGATCATATTTTGGTCTAGATGTAAAGCTCTGATTCATTCCATTAGGATTAGTTATGTGAAAGTTATGAACAATCTATCTTTTGTCAATCTTGGATCTATTGTTACTTAATTATTTTTTAAAGAATGAAAATCAAGCTTTTTTTTACTAAATTTTTTTTCTTACAGTCTCAACTGAATTTTTCAATATAATTTTTTTTAATTCAAAGTCCATAATGCAAAAAAATTCAGGAGATGGCAGTCAAAGTCAACTAAAATTGCAGGACAATGTTCAAAAAAAAAATTCTCAAACTTTGAATGCATGTATATCTTCCAATCTACACGATCAAACTTCATGAAATTTTTACCACATGATCTCAGACAAATAAAGTATAAGATCCTATGTTAATGTTTATTAATTACTTCTTTTGGTTCCCTTAAGTGAATGCAATAAAAATGGCAGTTTTGAATGGTTTTTGATAGAAAAATGACCTTGGACCTTTAGAAGTTGAACATCTTCTTCTTTAGAAATGTCAATAAGATCAAAATGAATGACTTTGCAATTTTATTCATTAAAAATATATTTAGAGACCTTCCTAATAAATAAATTGGATGAAAAAACATTTATTTCAATCCACTAGTCTAAGTTGAAGTCATCCTTGGGCATTTAGTATTTGTAGCAAATCACCTTTGTAGTATATTTGGGCCATTTCTTACTATTTGCTCTTGATGTGAGTTTTAGCCATAAAAATATATATTTTTTAAACTAACTAAGTCCCATTGATGAAATTAGGCTTATAAAATGAGGTTCCTAATCTAATTGTAAATTTTAAAAAAATTGTAAACTTTAATAGTCTATAGCAATATGAATTTTGGATCAAAAACCATAGTTTATTGATTTTCTAATTTAAGAGAGATATCATAACTTTTGCTTATATTGTGATCTTACATATTATAATATGCATCTATGGTGAAAATTTTAGATTTTTTTAATATCTAATATTAGATATGAATTTCCAATATTTATTCTTAAGAAATTTCTAGCAATTTCAAATTTTCCTTCCAAAATTGAAATTTTAAAGCTTGTAGTGGACTTATTATTCTATCTCTAAAAAGAAAAATGTAAATTTTTTCATTCATCTCTAGTTTTAAAATGATAGAAAATGAAGAGTAATGAACAAAAAAAATGATGAAATTATTGGTTATAATCTTGTCATTCTTACATTAACCTTGAAGCTTTCTAAAGTCCAAATAAGGTAGAGTAGCCCTAAACCACTTTCCTTTATTTTATGACAAGTTGAGGTAATGTGTCATTCCTTTAATATCAAGTACTTAATTAAATGCTTGTAGGATGTCTATGATTCTAGTCTAGAGGTAGTTTTGTTATTTGAAGGTTGATTACTTCAAAAATTCACAAAAATTACAATTTTGATTGAAAAATTATAACTTCAGTTGGATTTGACTCAAAAAACAAGCACACACATTTGAAAATGATGTGTCCTTGAAATTGACCCCAAAATACTCAAATTGCAAATCAAAGTGGTAATAGGCTTGTCTATCACTCTATCTTAATGGAACACATGAAGAAGCTCATATCTCACAATCTAACCTTTTTGTTCATTTCATTTTTTTTAGTTTGGTAGTTTATGAATATGCAATTTCTCTGTAAGTTCCACAATTCACTCAAATTTAAAACATGGAGGTCTTTGAGATCCTATTGTTTGTCTTGGATAGATATTCAGGTGGTACTTCAAAGATTCATGACTTATTCATAAAGCATTCAAATAATGTGTGCTATGTTTGTTGGAATTCCCTTTCAGTGGCCAATAAAATTTGATAAAAAGAACTCATTTAACAATAGTCAATTGTAATTAGTGTCAATGATAGATGCATATATTTTAGGGGTCATTGCAAGAAAGACCATACTTATTTGGGTATTATTTTGCATAACATTTATGAATTTTTGAAGAGTACTATATACTTAAAAAAAAATTTAATAGAAAAAAAATTTAATGTATGTACCTTTAAAAAAAGGGTACTCTAGGAAGGAAGAACATAGAAAATTCTTGCAGTAGGAGAACTAGAAAAGTGCAAAATTTCTTGAAAATACCTATTTTTAACATTTTATTTTGTAGAAAATAGGAGATAGAATTTAAATACTTAAAATTGCAATTTCAAGTTGGAAGAACTTTCTAATGAAGAGATTTTACCAAATGAACAATGTCAAAACCATCTTGAATGTTCAAAAGTGCATGTTCAAAAGAACCATGTTAGTATGCATGTAGAAGAAATAAAATAATGTTTTAAGAAAAAATTCTTTGGTAGGTGCATGCATCCCTAGTGTAGAAATAGACAAATAAAAAATTCAGCTCCAAATCATTAATTTTAGATAATCCCAAGTAGTAAACCCCCCAAAATTGCAAAGTATGACAAATTAGCTAAATTGAAGTTTAAGTATAAATGATTTGAAAAAAATTCTTAGAATAAAGATTCTCATTTTTAGTGTGTTAGACATCTTTGATAAAAATTTCAAATTAATTCGGCTTATACTTCAAAAGTTGTAGTAGATGACTACTTTATTGTTTCGAGAATGATGCAAAATGGTACAAGTCTTTTGAACAATGACCCTCAGTATCTTCAATCTTTGAATAGAAACATGACAATACTAGAATTTTCAAATCAATATGATAGAATATCACCAAAATTTACTCCATACAAAGGACCTATAAGATTCTATTATGGAGAGAGACAAACCTCATTCCATTTTGGTAGCTTGTAAAAAATTTAATCTATTGTAAATCTAACAATCCAAACCTAAAATGGATTTTTCCACATTATAAAAAGGATGAGAGAAAAAGATTCTATATAGAGTAGAGAAGGTTCAATTTATAGGTGTAAATAACAATGTTAAAAAATATGAAAATTACAAATTTCTATTATAGACTAGCTTATTCGATTGGAAAGGACAAGAGATTGCTCAATCAATTGTTTGAGCACCAAATTTACCTTGAAAGTAAATTTAAATCAAGAATATTCTTCTTTCTTCTAAAATGATCATCTTTTTTCTTAAAATTTTGAACTTGATTAAAAAACTTTAGATTTCAAACCATGGGTAAGTACCCAAAATTCCATTTGTTCACCAAACAAACAATGGTCTTTTAGGGGTTCATATGGTGACAACATGATACCAAATATTGGACGATGTATACTGACTTTGTCTCTATCATATGCATCAAATCAATATTGGGTTAAACTTTCAAGGATGGGCCCATGATCGTGGAAAGCATGCATTTTGATACCATGTGACATCATCTATTTTGAATAAGCCAAATATACTCATTGGAAGTCAAAGTATTGTAAAAGAACTCCTCTTTCCAGTTTCCACCCTTAACACCAAAGATGAATAATTGCACTTTTGTTTTATCTTAAAAGGAAAGATTCTTTCTCATCCATCGGACACTAATTGTCTGCAGTGTCCTTCAAAGGTTAAATAGACTACACAAATTGTGTGCTCATTACAATCACAGGAAATCTGAATACTTGAAGTTTCATGGATAATTACCATTAGCTGGACGAAACCTCAAATCCAAAACATCTTAGGCACCATACTGCAGCAAGATTAATTTTTCACATAATAATTTATAAGTAGGCTCTCAATGTCTTTGTCAATTGCACCGAGCCTTCTGCACAAAGTCGCACCTGCTGTGCAACGAAACCGAGAACTAAAGACGCTGGAGATCTATTCAGAAAACTTTGAAAATCGAAAAGGAAACTAAAGACCGGGAGCTACAAATCATACAACCTATGAATCCACACTCCCATCTATCAACCAAATGTTCAGAAGTAAAATGTGAACAAACGTTCCATGCATCGATGCTATGGAACTGCGACATGTATGATGCTTCTGGTTTACACAAATTGAGGAGGCCAGCTCGTGGATGCAATTCTCCAAACATCTTTTCTTGTTTCGAAGGCTGAAAGAAGGCCGACCTCCTGCCTTGGTCCCAGCTGTTGACGAACACACAAATTTGCAAAACGAAGGGCTCACCGGGATTCCAAAATGCTGCATTGCAAGGTAAGTGGCTTCCTCTTCAAATAAAATCGCATCTGCCAAATAATACAGAACAGGGCTCCAAATGATTGAAGATGAAGAGCAGGAAGTAATCGTTAGCGTTGGAATCCAGGCTCACAAGACCATTAGTCCGAGGAGATCAAAATTGCACAAGTCTTTCAACGGCAACACGGGACAGAATGAGAGCCCAGAATTTTATTCAACTTTGATAACATCGCGAGGAAATTAAGATGATTAAAACAAAAGACATTGGAATTCCCATTAAGCACACTAAGCACTGCAACTACAAACGAAACGGATGCAAAAAAACTGCAGTTCAGCAAGACAGTAGAATTACCTGGTGTCATGAGTCTGCTTCAATTGGGAGCTCACTGTTGGGACGCTGTGGATGCACTTACTGGGCATGGCCTCTTTGAGCAAGAGAAGCCCAAGAATCTGTTTGCAGTGGGGGTTTTAAACTGCTCAGCAGATCTTGTTACCAAGGCATGGAACTCCAACTCCAGGAATGCATATCAAATTTGAGTCCAGCAGAATTCAAGGACAAGCAGTGGCCCTTTGTCTATGAAAAACTAGATTAGGATGATAAGGCACTAGAAGACATCAAAAAATTCTCGTAAAGTATATTGGATCATGAAGCTTGACAAGTTGAAGTCCACTATTGAAATGTTTAATTGTTCCAAGAATACTCAATGCTTCCAACTCATCATTCACACCACCACTCATGGTTATCCTACATATCAACTCTTTGCAATTTGTTTCCATAACTCGGTTGAAATAACTAATGAGCCGACCCAAATTGTTGTTTTCCATGTTCACTGTAAAACGATTCCCTCCCCAAGGGGCATTCAAAGTAAAAACTCTAGTTGTGTTGCTACCGGTAATATTGTTTAAAGTTTCTATTTTGATTCTACAAATACCAACAATTTTGTCAAAATCTAAATGCTCTGAAGCAGGAAAATCAAAAACCTCCATGTCATGAAAATCGGGAATTTCTAAACCAATAGGAACATAAATCACTTTGGCTTTAGTGACACATCTATTGAATGGGTTGCTATAATGTAAAGTAGTGAACTTCCTTAGGACCACATTGCTTGTCCCACATGAGATCCAAGATAAAATATCAAGAAAAAGCACTCTTATAGCGGAGGGGTATCTTAAAAATTGAAGGAAACCTGTGCATGCTACAACTGCTATGTAAATGTAAAACACTTTCCGTGGCACTTGATAATAAGATAGAATTGAGGCTGCAAGAACAAACACTACTCTATCAGCATGTGTGATAGCAAGTCTTACGCACAATGCAATTAGGACAAGGATGACATACAGCAAGAAGGCTAACAAGATGAAGGGAAAACAGACTAACGCTACCCACGCCCACCATTTCGATTCATGAACTGTGGCAGCAACTTTTTCTAGCCAGTGCAGGAGGGCATCGCTCGTAAAGGTCTCAATTGTATGTCTCTGCTGCTCCATGGCCTCCAGTTGTGTAAACAAACGAGGGCCAAGACGACCAGCAGGTGCGCCAATTGATGGAAGAATCCCTCAAGTCCCGACTACCTCACTCCCTCAGTCCCCCGGAATTGCACAGCTAGTCGTCTCGGCCGAGCAAGAAAAGTTTTAAGTTGGAGGCACGACCACATGTCACTCCTGGACCTACTTCGATCCGACCACTACTGACACCAAATGCAAAAGGCCGGTCTGCAACTAAAGCAGAACTGAAGGCGCCTTCAGGAACAGAAACTACAAAACCCGAGAGCCTGCCTGGAGAATGAGTTTCGTGGACTTGGAACAACCAGCATCAGCGAGCAACGGACACCAAACTCACTGAGAGATGCGCACTCTAGATTTGCCGAAATGACATTGAAGACCTTCCTCGTTGTCTGTTTCATGGGTGCCGGTCAAGACAGCAAGCTGCACGAATAGGGTGCCCCTCTCTAATTTCTCAACGCTCCACACTAAATAAATATATATATTGATACCGCCCAAGAATGTACTACTTTTGAATTAGTTATTGGTGTACTGTTGAAACTCTTGAGCCTGTGTGGTACAAATTGAAATATTTGTAGAGATATTTGTTGACTTTGGTGGTTCCGGGGAAAACTTTCTTAGAATAAGGCAACCTAAATCCACTATTTAATGTAGGTGTCTTGATGAGTGGAATCTTGAAATCATGTAAAGGTGCAAAAAAAATCCGACAAAGAGAGGTGAAGCTACATGGGTACTTTTTTAGTCATCTTCTGCAAATTTTTCTATCTTTTCTCCAAACTATCAAGACTTTCACAGCAAACATGTAAAAGAGAGGTCAATGTCTGTACTCTGTATTTTTTACCAACATTGACCATTGCCACCGTTCTACGCGTTCGAACCAACGTTTTCAAACTTCAAACCAGCCTATGTTTCTAACTTATTTTAAATAACTGGTTTCAAAGGAGGGCGAGTGTTTTCCTTCATCAGTTATTTAGGAATTGAAAATCATTTGGGTCCGATCAGTAAACCGTTTCTTTGCAGTGAACAGTTCCGTCTTGGTGGCCATGTAAAGTATATTGTTTCACCCTTAAATGCCGGGCCTGTAACCACCAGCCCTTTTTTTTTGCTTTTTGAGAAAGTGCCAACATGGCGATCATTTAAAATTTGGTGAAGCATTGTATTTCTACATTCATCCAACTTTTGCACTAAAAAATACTTTATAGTTATATTCATACACTTTATCATCTAAATTTGGCGATTTCATCCACGGTTTTCATAAAAATGGTAAATTTCTGGCGAAAAAAAGTTACTTTTTTCGATACTTTTCTGGCGAGAAAAAGATTTTTTTTTGAAATGGTGCTTTTCGGCACCATATCGCCAGAAATAAAAGGGCTGGTAACCACTGTTTTCATGCCCCTGTGTATGAAAATTATTTATTTATTTTTCAGAGAGGAAATTACATCTCTTCTGTACTTCCCAAAAATTTTAGATTTTTTTGAGGAAAATTGATTTTTCTGAGAATTTTTGAAGAGAAAGTGAAGAAAAATCATATCAAGTAGAAAATTCTCTCAAAAAATCTGAGAATTTCACCATGTGTATACATTTTAGTCGCAAACATCATGGTATAAACTCAATTTCTGTGTCATTTTATAATTACAATCAAGAAGACTTTGAAAATACATCCAAAGTTCAAATTGCAATAAAATATTCAAAATTATGATTTTTTTCAAAATTTCAATTGGAGAAGAAACTAGAATAGATGACCTTCATTTTGTTAGTTGGGGTCAAACTCAAAAAATATTGTTTTTGTGGAGAAATTTCAGATTTAGAGCAAGGAGCAACAACTTCCCCAAATACACTGAAAACAACATATTTTGTGATTTGTTTTTTTCTCTAATTTCTTATTTACATGAAGAAAAAAATTGACAAGACTGCAAAGTGAATTAGGTACTCTTTATAATCCTTTGTGAAAGGTCAAGAAAAAAAACCTAGATGAAGAACTACTTTCATCCCTCCTCCTCACTATTTCAAATTCATCAAAACACCACAAAATGGCGTTGCCGGCATTTCAGGGTTGACTTAATCCGATGTTGTGGCTTTTTTTGGTCTACTAATGATTATAATGACAAAGAATCTTCTTGAGTAGGATAAAAGTATAATTGTTCATTCTTGGAATTTTTGCAAAAAGGGGGGATGATGCATAGTAGTTTGACCTCCAATGAGCACTTTTGGTTGTTTTAAAGCATGTGATGGCACTTGGTTCCAAATGGATGATTTCTATGGTTGCCAACTAAGTCTTTAAGGCAAGGTTGTCTTGACAAACATATTTATGGGTTTTGGTGTTGTGTAGGATGTCCAATGTTGCCTGTTGTACTAAACAACGTGTTGATATTCCATTGCAACCTGTTGTGTAAGGAAAAATAATATTTTCCATTGGTAAATGGATTTGGCCTATGTGGTAAACTCTACTAATTGACCAAGAAAGCCAACATGGGGAATGTTGATGAAGGCACATGCAGGTCAAGATAGGACGATCATAGTTCTTATTTTCAAAGGCAACTACGGGTTAAGGAACTAGGGCGAGTACAGCTTTAAAGGTGCCTCCTTGTCTAACAACAATCTTTGGTCTACAAGCAACTTTGGGTGGATAACCTTTGGTTTAGGGGCAACCTTATATCAAGAGGTAGCCTTGAAGAAGCGACGACTTGTCAAGGGGCAACCTCTTTGTTGCAATTGTCAAAAAACAGTCAAAATTGCCATTTCTAATGCAAGGAGCAAAAAATTTAGGAATTGGTATTTTGGAGGGCACATGTACCTATAGAATCTTGTAGTATCATAACATGAGAATATGTGGAAAAAAATTTAGACATTTTTGCTACAATTTTGCAAGATAAATGTATTCAAAGAAAAGAAATCATGTTTTTGGTACAATGGCAAACTAATTTTAAAATCTTGAATCTTTTTTACTTAAAAAGGTTGTACCTTAGATTTTGAATTTTTAAAAGAAATCATCAACCAAAATTAAGTTGAGGATATTGGAAAAATAAAAGTTAAAAAGATAATGTCGTTATCATTTTATTTTAAATTATTTAGTAGAAGGTAAATTATACAAGGAAAAACTAAACCATTAATAGCTCTAAGATGGAATTAGAAATGTTGATCCTTATGGTAAGATTGTTTTAACAATCAAAGTTAATACTATGGAACTATTTGTTAAAAAAAATTGAATTGAGCCTAGAAATGAATTCTATCCCTAATTTTTTCAAATCCTTTTTGGAATTGCCAATGAAACAAGATGCTCCATAACCTTCACATCATCAATCTAAATGAAATGAATGAAAGTTCCATGTATATAAAATTACAATCTATAAGTGAAAAAAAAAATATTTTTAATTTTGTGGATTTGTTCTTACCTACATAATTTGGAGCTAAGCTTATTGTGATATAAATTTTGCTCTTAGGCACCAATTAAAATAAAATTACATTTTCAAAAAGCTAATAAGATTTTCTATCTTAAAAACAATTTATTAGGCTGCATCCATTTTAATCACCCATTATTCTCAATGTTGAAGTGGTAGTGCCATGTTGAAGCCGTGAGATTTCAAGAACAATGCCCAAGGGGTTGGAAAGGTTTTGCAAGGCTTTATTGTGACTCCTTTCTAGAACCCACCTCTACAAATTCTTCTTTTAAATGCACACCTTCTATTTTTCATAAATGTTTAGGATTGATTTTTGGTTTAGCCCCTACTTTTAGCACTCTGAAAACTCATAGTTTACACATATAAGATTTTAGATGTGTATAGGACGAGAACTTGAAAACTAAAATTTGAAATTTGCAATCTAACCCTTGAAGGACCATCTTGCTAAATTTAGCAACATAGCAATTTTGGGCACATACATGTGACTAGAGATGTTCATGTTTTGGGCCCAAAATTGAGTAGATGGTGGAGATGAGGAATATCTTTTATGTACACTAAAAATCAAGACATTAAAAAATGAGTCAAAAGTTATGACCTAATACATTACTTTTTTTGGTAACTAGACAATTCAAGTAGATCAAAAAAATTACTTCTCTTAAAAAAAACATTTGAAACTGGTTTTCCAAATTAATATATTGGTGGAAAGCATTGAATCATTATCTTTTAATCAATGAGTTAGAAGTTATTAGGAATTTTTGTTTATGAGTAGTTATGGGTTTTCTACTATGAAATAAACTTTGAAGTCTTATATTTTATTCAATTTTAGTATTTGAAAAAATCAAATCAAATCATGGGATTTAGATTGTTTATTACAATATTGCAACCATTGGGATTGGCATTCTTCAATTTCATAACAAAATTCTTAACAATTTAGTATTTTGAATTATTTACTACTTCTTTCTACTTACTATTTTTTTCCTATATGTTGTACAATTCCAAATGATCTAAAATTTTTCAAACATGTAGCCAACTTGCCTAGAAAAATGAATCCAAAGAAGCACTACCATTTTGAACCTTTTTTCATGCAAATAATGTGAGCTTGTGAATTCAAATGCTTATATCTTACAATCCATGTGGTGAAAATTTCTGAATTTTTTTCCACATATTTTGAAGTCAACATATTACAAGATCTTATGGTTATATAGGTCTTAAAATGTGTTTTTTTTTCCAAATTTTTGTTTTTATACCAAAAAAAGCAATTTGGGAACATTTTTGGTGAAAACATAGTAAGGTAGGTATACCCAAAAGCGCCCTATTCCTAAAAGCGCCATCTACAGTGCACATACATTTCTGAAATCAATCATGTTCACAGACTGTAGATGGTGCTTTCAGAATTAGACTTTGACTATTAATAACTTTTGCATACGGTATCCAAATCCTGCGTTCTTTGGTGCATTGGAACATGCTTTCACTTGCCAACAAGACTACATAAAAATTTGAACTAATTAATAGCAGGAAGTAGGCTCAGTATGAATAAGTGGTGCTATTGGGTGTACCTCCGTTAGAATGAATCTAAGGGGTTAACTTCCAACAAGACCCAATGAAAATATTACGCAATTTAGAATACAAACAATGCTCATGGGTTGCTTATTGGGGTGCATTTCAGTGTCGTTACGTTAAAGCTTGAATGCACTTCACCTCCGAGCATCATTTACAGCCGGAAAAATCATTCCAACTACTACTCGGGAGAATATGCCGGCCATGTCCCATGTCTTCCCAATCCACAACAATTGAATTGCAGAGCATCTGCAAAAATCTCTACGCAAGATTATGACACAGGAATTCAGGATTTGCAAAGACATACACAATAGACTTACTATGACTATGAAGAATGCACTTTGGGGTTCAAAAAGTGGGATTTTTTGGGATGACTACCTTTTAGATAAAAATTGCAATAAAAAATAAGTCCTATAAGTTATTTTCTTAGAAAGATGTTTAGATTGTCCAAAAAACAAGATTGTCCATAATTCTCACACAACGTATTCAAATGAAATTAATCAAAGCTTTTGATGTAGAAAAAGATATAATCTATAAGGAAAAAAAAATTGGCTCAAAATTCAAACCATGGGTAAGTACCCAAAAATTTCATTTGTTCACCAGATAGACAATGGTCCTTTAGGGTTTAATATAGTGACAACAACATGATACCAAATTTTGAACAATGTATATTGACTTTGTCTTTATCATATGGATCAAGTCAATATTAGGTCAATCCTTAAAGGATGGGCTCATGGTCATGGAAAGTATGCATTTTGACACCATGTGACATCATCTACTTTGAATCAAAGCCAAATATATTCATTGGAAGTCAAAGTATTGTAGAAGACCTCCCCTTTCCACCCCTAATACCAAGGATGAATAGTTGCACTTTGTTTTGTCCTAAAAGGAAAGATTCTTTCTCATCCATCGGACACTAATTATCTAAGTATACTAATAAAATTTTCTATATTTATATCTAAACATTTCCTAGAAATTCTATGCATGGTTGGCTACCTGCCGTAAAAAAAGGCATGCAAAACGGTATTTTTCCTAAATACTCCAAAGGTGGACGGTCTTATTGCCGAGAATTTTTTTTCCTACTCGGTCCATTTCCAAAAATCTCCTTTTTTCATTTGGAACCACTTCCTACACTTTTCTATTTCATTTGGAAATTCTCAAAATCAACCGGCCAACTTGCTACTAACTACCGGCACTCCCCGTACATTGGTATGTCATTGCTCTCACACAGAAGTTGACCTAGAAGCCTCTTGTGATCGAGCCCCCAATTTGTCACTTGGGAATCATTTTTTTTCTATTTAAATTTTACATCATACTATTGTGTTTCTTAATTTCCATTTGTTTAAAATAAAGAAGCAATTGTTCAGATGTGGGGAATGTTTCATTGTTTTTGGGGACTTTTCGTTTGTGTTCAGTTTGGTGTGAATTGCACAATTAGTTGTTCCTACCGAGCAATTAAAAGTTTCAGTTCGAGCAACGACCACATGTCACTCCTGAAACTCATTCAGTCCAACTAGTAGGGGAGGAGGCTCATAAACCGCTCATCTAAGGGCTGGTCCGCCTTTTTCATGTACTTATTTGGATGGTAATATTTTTCACTCATTTTTCAGTGAAAGAGAAATAAACGAGGAATCTAACACAAGTTGTTTCATATTTTTTGAAGCATTATTGAATTAGTTATGAATTTCAAAACACAGTCTGGCATAGGGCCCTATCTGTGATCAGTAGGCCTTCCAAACCCATATATGTGCAGTTTGAAAAAAATTTGGCTTGCTTCAAAAACTATCACTGCAACATGTAAAAAGTAATAGCATTTGTTTCTAAAAGTGTTCCTTTCTAAAACTGAAATGGATATTTGAATAAATCATTATTTCAGATTTTTGAACACTTGAATTAAAGAAGATACTTCAACAACTAATTCTTATTTTAAATATAATCAGGAAACACCTAACCACTTAGTTGAGAATGAAGCCATTGGGACTCTGAAACCATCTATTCAATTAGCAAAAACCAAATCTTAGCAAGCTTCAATGTAATCCACAATTCATTTTTTGACAATCAACTATCCATTTCAGAGCCTCCTAATGGACAGGTGCAAAAGCTTGAGCGGTTTATGAGCCCTCTCCTATACTTGCACCAAATGCAACACATGAACAAACGGAGGTAAACACTGAAATTTTTAATTTTTTGTACGAAATTCCTTTTGTAAATTCTGAATTCATATTTGCAATCAGAGTTTCCTAATTCTCAGGTAGGGTGCTAGAATATACCCAAAAACACAGCTCAAATTAGAGGGCTTTTTTACTTTTACCCTCGGATATCACAAGTTTTACCTTATTGGATCTACTTCATGGGACGGATTTAACATCCTGCAGAGCAAACCTACAAACCCTAAAGCGTGGAGAATTAATACAATGGACTTGTGAACAACGAGCCTCTCACATGCAAACCTGTTGCCAAATCATTTTTGTAGTTTTAACACCCTCATGATCAAACATTATAATCTTTCAATCTATAGATGATATTGTTGTGTTTTCTTTTCCAATATGATCTTTGATTTGTGTAGTTTAAACTTTTATGGTTGCAATTTTCAAAAAACTCATAAAACCTATGAAAATATGAGATTTTTGTTCAATTTAGAGCAAATCCAAAGAAGCTCAATAAGGCCTTTGGCATTTTGGAGTTAACTTACTTTGTTATTTGATTCTCATTGGTTATTGTTTCTTCATTTTTTTTAGTATTAGATTAGATGATGAGGTTGGAAATAAACAAAGTTGCCATGTTTTATTTTTTAAGTTGCCTTCTTTTTCATCAATAATGACTTCAACGTTTTTATTGCATATCATTTAAGACCTCCATCATTGAAAAGCCTTGAAAAATGTGCTTCAAAAGAAAGAGAGAAAAAAATGTAAATAATATTGATTTGAATGAAATTTGAAGGTGTTTAATAAATCAAAGACTCAAGACCTTATTCATTATCATAAATGATCTATAAATTGAAATTTGAAATGTTATTGCATCTACATTAAACAAACTTATAGATATTGGCCTATCACACTATGAAAACAAATTATGATTTCCTTTGTATTCAACAACCAAAACAATATTTTCATTGCAATCTTTTTGAAATCAAGATATTTGATTGTAATAGTATTTGTATATTACATTTAACTACCATTTTTAAAGCAACAAATAAAAAAACATGAATATTAAAAAATTATAAACATAGGATCTTACATGTAGCTAGTATGAAAATGTGTAAAAATTTCAGAAATTTGGGTTGTACAGATTGCAAGATATATACATTTAAAGTGAAAAAAAAGAAGTTTCCCAAATCCCAACACATTCAACTTGTAGGACTAAATTATTTGACTTTGAACCTTCTTAACTTTAATTTTTTGCACTATAGAGTTTTAAGCTTTAAATTTTTATAGTAGGAAATTTAGTTGAGAGTACAGGGAAAAAAAATGATGCCAAAAGAATTTTGATTTTCATTCTTAAAAAAATTGTTAAGTAGAAGTAGGTATGAAAAAAGAAGGAAAATACAAATAACTTATATCTCTATGATGGAATTCAAATTCACTAATTCCAATGGTGAGATTGTTCTAGAATTTAAACTTAACCATAGAATTTTTTTTTAAATTGTTAAAATTGCATTCATGCAAAAAATGAATTCTACAAGTTATTTTTTTTAAATGATACTTAGATTGTCTACAAAACAAGATTTTCCATAATCTTCCCATAACTTATACAAATGAAATCAATGAAAGCTTTTGATGTAGAAAAAGGTATAATCTATAAGAAAAAAAATTTAGTTCAAAATTCAATTTTTTTTTGTATTGCCTAGTCTCTTTTGTTTAGGAAATAAATTGTATTCCCATGAAGGTATTCAATTTTTCTATCTTCAAAAATGTTTCAAAAAATCATGACATAAATTCAAACCATGGGTATCTATCCAAAATTCCATTTGTTCGCCAAATGAACAATGGTCCTTTGAGGGTTAATATAGTGACAACAACATGATACCAAATTTTGGACAATGTGTAATGATTTTGTCTCTATCATATCAATATTGGATAAACCCTTGAAGGACAGACTCGTGGTTGTCGTAATCATGTATTTTGATACCATGTGACATCATCTACTTTGAATAAGCTAAATATACTCATTGGAAGTCAAAGTACTATAAAACATCCCCCCTTTCCACTTCTAATACCAAAAATAAATAATTGTACTTTTGTCCTACAAGGAAAGATTCTTTGTCATCCATCGGACACTAAGTGTCTGTAGTGTCCTTCAAGAGTCAAATAAATTACACTAAGTGTCTGAATATTTGTAGTTTCATGGATGATTATCATCATCTGGATGAATCCTCAACATCTCTCGAGCCCACCAGTCACCATACTGCTGCAAGCGTAATTCTTCACATAATAAGCTTATATGCAGGCAATCAAGGTCTCTGTCAATTGCACCGAGCCTTCTGCACAAGTCGCAACTGCTGCGCAACCAAACCGAGAACTAAAGATGCTGGAGATCTATTCAAAAAACTTTGAAAATCGAAAAGGAAATCAAAGGCCGGGAGCTCCCATCGGCCAAATATTCAAAAGTAAGATATATTAAACAAACGTTCCATCGATGCTCTGGATCTGCGACATGATGCTTCTAGTTTACACAAATTGAGGAGGCCAGCTCGTTGATGAAATTCTCCAAACATCTCTTCTTGTATCGAAGGCTGAAAGATGGCCGACCTTTTGCCGACGCTGACGATCATACCAAATTGTGCTCGGACTCCAGGTCTGACATCCAAACTCCGCATCACCGGGATTCCCAAATATATACTGCTTTAATTTGCAAGATGAACGGATTCCTCTTCAAATAAAAACGCATCTGTCAAACAATAACAGGGCTTCAAATGATTGAAGATGAAAAGCAGGAAGTGATCAATAGCGTTGGAATCCAGGCTCACATGCACAAGACCGTAGGTCCGAGAAGATCACAAATGCACGAGTCTTTCGACGGCAACATGGGGACACAACGAGAACACAGAATTTTAATATTCAACTTTGATAACTTCACGAGGAAACTAATTAAGATGATTAAAACAAAAGACATTGGAATTCCCAGCTAGCACAGCATTTACAAACAAAACGGATGGAAAAAACTGCATTTCAACAAGGTAGTAGAATTTCCTGGAGTCATGAGTCTGCTTCAATTGGGAGCTCAATGTTGGGACGTTGTGGATGCACTTACTGGGCATGGCCTCTTTGAGCAAGAGAAGCCCGAGAATCTGTTTGTAGAAGGGGGGTTTAAATTGCTGAGCAGATCTTGTTACCGAGGCATGGAACTCCAACTCCAGGAATGCGTATCAAATTTAAGTCCAGCAGAATTCAAAGACAAGCAGTGGCCTTTGTCTGTGAAAAACTAGATCAGGATGATAATGCACTAGAAGACATCAAAAAAATCTCTTAATCTATATAATAAATATTTCTGGATGATGAATTTCAAGCTTGACAAGTTGAAGCCCACTATTGAAATGTTTAATTGTTTCAAGAATACTCAACGCAATCAACTCAGCATTCGCACCACCACCACTCATGGTTACCTTACAAATCAACTCTTTGCAGTTTGTTCCCATAACTTGGTTGAAATAACTAATGAGCCGACCCAAATTGTTGTCTTCCATAATCACTGTAAAACGATTCCGTCCCCAAGGAGCATTTAAAGTGAAAAATCTAGTTGTGCTGTCATTGGTAACATTGTCCAAAGTTGTTATTTCTATTCTACAATTACCAACAATTTCGTCAAAGTCTAAATGCTCTGAAGCTGGAAAATCAAAAACCTCGATGTCATGAAAAGGGGAATTTCTAAACCAATAGGAACATAAATCACTTTGGATTGAGTAATACATCTATTGAATGGGTTGCTATAATGTAAAGTAGTGAACTTCCTTAAGACCTTATTGCTTGTCCCACATGAGATACAAGATAAAATCTTAAGAAAGAAGTTTCTTATACCAGATGGGTATCTTAGAAATTGAAGGAAACCTGTGCATGCTACAACTGCTATGTAAATGTAAAACACTTTCCGTGGCACTTGATAAAAAGATAGAAGTGAGGCTGCAAGAACAAACACTACTCTATCAGCATGTGTGACAGCAAGTCTTATGCACACTGCAATTGGGCCAAGGATGGCGATCAGCAAGGCGGGTAACAAGAAGAAGGGAAGAGATACGCTCACTACACACATCCACCAACTCGATTCTTCAGCTTTGGCAACTAATTTTACGAGACAGTGTCTGAAGCCCTCTAGAAAAAAGGTCTCAATTGTATGTCTCTGCTGCTCCATGGCCTCCATCGTGAAGACAAACAAGAGGCAAGACGACCAGCAGGTGCGCCAATTGATGTCACAGTCCCGACTATCTCACTCGCTCAGTCTCCCGGAATTGGAATTGCCCAGCTAGTCGTCTCTGCGCGGCCGAGCAAGAAAAGTTTTAAGTTCGAGGCACGACCACATGTCACTCCTGGACCTACTTCGATCCGACCGGTACTGACACCAAATGCAAAAGGTCTGCAACTGAGCAGAACTCAAGGCACCTCCAGGAACAGAAACTACAAAACCCGAACGAGAGCCTGCCTGGAGAATGAATTCCGTGGACTGCGAACAAGGAGCATCCGCGAGCTACGGCCACCGAACTCACTGAGCAATGCGCACTCTAGATGTGCCGAAACGACCGAGAAGACCTGGCTAGTGTTACTATTTATGGGTGCCGGCCAAGACAGCAAGCTACACGAAATAGTGAAATTAGGTTGCCCCTCACTAATTTCTCCACACTCCACACTAAATAAATACATTAGATGAAATTTGAGGGCATTAGGAGACTGCGGGTTCCTAAATTGCGGGAACGCTGTTTCTACCCTATGAACTCAAATCCTACATGATCGCAACCCTACCACATAATTAAAAAAAAATTCAATTTTTTTTGGACTTATTTTCATATTTCAGGACCCAATTTTTAATTTTTAAATTTTTTTAATAAATTTTTCTTTTAATAAATTTTTTTAAATTTTTTTATTAAAGCCGGCCTGACAGCACCCGGCGGCATTGGGAGCCGTTTCGGGAACAGACCCAAAACGGCCCTGTAATGCCCTCAGATTTCTTCTAATGAATATAAGGGAGAGGCACCCAAAGGCATCTATGTACCCAATGTCGTCCGTTTCTAGAGCACACAATCATTTCAAGCTATAAATGTAGGTAGGCAGTACATGGCTTATTTCTTTTGACCTAAAACAATAAGCAATCTACAATCCCGCTACATTTCTATTCTAGAATAAATGACTGACTTAGAAAAAGACAGCATTGCTGCATTGGGTACATGGACACCATTGGGTGCCTCTCCCTTATTGTTACTCTCCCAGAATGTACTACTTCTGAATTAGTTATTGGTATAATTGAAACTCTTGAGCCTCTGTCTGTACAAATTGAAGTATTTGTCGAAATGCTTGTTGACTTTGATGATTCCTAGGAAAAATTTCTTAGAATAAGGCAACCTAATTTAACTATTTAGTGTAGGTGTCTTGATGAGTGGAATCTTGAAATCCTGTCGAGGTGGTGAACAAATCCGACAAAGAGAGATGAAACTACATGGGTACATTTTAGTCATCTTCTTCAAATTTTTCTATTTTTTCTCCAAACTATCGAGACTTTCACAACGAACATGTAAAAAGAGAGGTCAATGTCTGTACTCTGTGTTTTTTACAAACATTGACCACTGCCCCTATTCTAGGCGTTCAAACCAACGTGTTCAAACTTCAAACCAGCCTATGTTTCTAACTTATTTTTAAAAACTAGTTTCAAAGGAGGGCACGTATTTTCCTTCATTAGTTATTTATGAATTGAAAATCATTTGGGTCCAATCAGTAGACCGTTTCTTTGTAGTGAACAGTTCCGTCTTGGTGGCCATGTAAACTATATTGTTTAACTTAATCCGATGTTGTGGCCATTTTTGGTCCACTAATGAGTAATGACAAAGAATCTTCTTGAGTAGGAAAGAAATACAATTGTTCATCCTTGGAATGTTTTGCAAAAAGGGGAGATGATGCATAGTAGTTTGACCTCCAATGAGCACTTTTGGTTGTTTTGAAGCAAATGATGGCACTTGGTTCCAAATGGATGATTTCCAAGGCTACCAGCTAAGTCTTTAAGGCAAGATTGTCTTGACAAACATATTTATGGGTTTTGGTGTCATGTAGGACGTCCAACATCACATGTTGTACTAGACAATGTGTTGATATTCCATTGCAACTTGTTGTGTAAGGATAAAAAATATTTCCATTAGTAAATGAATTTGGCCTATAAGGCAAGCTCTACTAGTTGATGTAGAAAGCCAACATGGGGAATGTCGATGAAGGCACATGCGAGTCAAGATAGGGCGATTGTGGTTCTTATTTTCAAAGGCAACTACGGGTTAAGGAACTAGGGTAAATGCGGCTTTAAAGGCACCTGCTTATCTAACAACAATCTTTGGTCTACAAGCAACTTTGGATGGATAACCTTTGGTTTAGGGGCAATTTCCCATCAAGGGACAACCATGAGGAGGAGACTGCATGTCAAGGGGTGACTTCTTTGTTGCAATTGTCAAAAAACAGTCAAAATTGCCATCTTTAGTGCAAAGAGCAAAAAATTTAGGAATTGGTATTTTTTGGCATATGTACCCATGGAATCTTATAGTATCATAACATGAGAATATGTGGAAAAAAATTTAGACATTTTCACTACAATTTTGCAAGATGAATGTATTCAAAGAAAAGAAATCATGTCTTTGGCACAATGACGAACTAATTTTGAAAACTTGAATCTTTTTAACTTAGAAAGGTTGCACCTTAGATTTTGAATTTTAAAAAAATCATCAACCAAAATTAAGTTGAAAATATAGGAAAAATAAAAGTTATGAAAATAATGTCATTTGCATTTTATTTTAAACTATTAAGTAGGAGGTACATTAGAGAGGGAAAAATTAAATCATTAATAGCTCTAAGATAGAATTAGAAATGTTGATCCTAATGGTGAGATTTGTTCTAACAATCAAAGTTAACACTATGGAACTATGTATTAAAAAGAAGTTTTAATTGAGCCCAAAAATGGATTCTATCCCTAACTTTTTCAAATCCTTTTTGGGATTGCCAATGAAACAAGATGCTCCATAACCTTCACATCATCAATCTAAATAAAATGAATCAAAGTTCCATATACACAAAATTACAATCTATAGGAGAAAAAAAAATTATTTTTAATTTTGTGGCTTTGTTTTTACTTACATAATTTAGAGCTAAACTTATAGTGATATAACTTTTGCTCTTAGGCACCAATTAAAATAAAATTACATTTCCAAAAAGCTAACAAGATTTTCTCTCTTGAGAATAATTTATTAGCTAGACTGCATCCATTTTAATCACCCATTACCCTCAATGTTGAAGTGGCAAGTGCCATATTGAGGGTGAGATTTCAAGAACAATGCCCCAAGGGATTGGAAAGGTTTTGCAAGGCTTAATTGTGACTCCTTTCTAAAACCCACCTCTACAAATTCTTGTTTTAAATGTACACCTTCTATTTTCATAAATGTTTAGGATTGATTTTTGGTTTAGCCCCTACTTTTAGCACTTTGAAAACTCATAGTTTATACATATAGTATTTTAGATGTGCATAGGAGGAGAACTTGGAATCTAAAATCTAAAGTCTAACCCTTAAAGGACTAGCTTGCTAAATTTAGCAACATAGCAATTTTGGGTAGGTACATGTGACTAGAAATATCCATGTTCTGGGCCCAAAATTGAGTAGATGGTGGGGACGAGGACTATCTTTCATGTGCACTAAAAATCAAGACATTTGAAAATATGAGTCAAAAGTTGTGGCCTAATATGGTTTGTTTTTTTGTAACTAGGCAATTCCAACAAATCAAAAAAATCTCTTTTCTAAAAACAAAAATTTGAAATTGGTTTTCTAGATTAATATATTGGTAGAAAGCATTGAATCATTATCTTTTAATAGATGAGTCAAAAGTTATTAGGAATTTTTGCTTTTGAGTAGTTATGGATTTTCTACTATGAAATAAACTTTGAAGTCTTATATTTTATTCAATTTTAGTATTTGAGAAAATAAAATAAAATCATCGAATTTAGATTTTTTATTAAAACATTGCAACCATTGGAATTGGCATTTTTCAATTTCATAACAAAATTCTTAACAATTTAGTATTTTGAATTATTTACTACTTTTTTCTATTTATTATTTTTTTCCTATATGTTGTACAATTCTAAATGATCTAAAATTTTTCAAATATGTAGCCAACCTACTTAGAAGAATGAAGCCAAAGAAGCACTACCATTTTGAACCTTTTTTCATGCAAATGTGAGCTTGTGAAGTAGAGTTGCCCAAGGCTAAATTTTTCTTTTTTGTGAATTCAAACACTAATATCTTGCAATCCATGTGGTGAAAATTTCTGAATTTTTTTTCACATTTTTTTAAGCCAACATTTTACAAGATCTTATGGTTATATGGATCTTCAAATGTTTTTTTGTTTTTTTTCAAAATTTGATTTTTATACCAAAAATGGCAATTTGGGGACATTTTTGGTGGAAACATAGTAAAAGAACCTAAGGGCTTCTCCACCATGGGCCATGTCCCATGTCTTCCCAATTCACAACAATTGAATTGCAGAGCATCTACAAAAATCTCTACGCAAGATTATGAGACAGGAATTCAAGATTTGCAAAGACATACACAAATACACAATAGACTATGGTACTCAAGCTACTATGACTATAAAGAATGCACTTTGGGGTTCAAAAAGTGGGATTTTTTGGGATGACTACCTTTGAGATAAAAATTGCAGTAAAAAATAAGTCCTACAAGTTATTTTCTTAGAAAGATGTTTAGATTGTCCAAAAAACAAGATTGTCCATAATTCTCACACAACTTATTCAAATGAAATCAATCAAAGCTTTTGATGTAGAAAAAGATATAATCTATAAGGAAAAAAAAATTTGACTCAAAATTCAAACCATGGTTAAGTATCCAAAAATTCCATTTGTTCACCAGACGGAAAATGGTCCTTTAGGGGTTAATATGGTGACAACAACATGATACCAAATTTTGAACAATGTATATTGACTTTGTCTCTATCATATGCATCAAGTCAATATTAGGTTAACCCTTAAAGGATGGGCTCATGGTCGTGGAAAGCATGCATTTTGATACCATGTGACATCATCTACTTTGAATCAAATGTTGGAGGATTTTTGAGGTGTATAGAAGGCCCCCAAAGATTGACATGCACTCCTATTTAATGAGGAGCAAAACTAGTAGCATAAGTACCTACTTGCTTGTTTCTATCTTGTGTGTAGTACAAGTGAGGACTTCTCTACAATAGATGACAAAACAACAAGGTATTATTACCAAATATTAAATTTGGATAGTACAATATTATATTGATGGTTGTTGAAGAAGAATCCATTAGTGGAGTGGATGTACAATACTATATTATTATCTTAATGGTTGTACAATATAATGTTGATGGTTGGATAGTACTTATATCATTCTCATGTCCTAAATCCAAATTTTAAATGACAAAGCTTCATCATGGTCTCCGTGACCCACCCAATGGGAGCTATTGTCCCACAAAAGTACATCAATATTTTTTTCTTTTCCAATGAGCGAGTATAGGAAATAGTCTTCCTCAAGGACGCCATTTAAATACAAAACCACCCTTCCAACCACCCCTCTTAGAGGCCCTCTTTAGAACTCAAAAATCCTCTAATGAAGCCAAATATATTCATTGAAAGTCAAAGTATTGAAGAAGACCTCCCCTTTCCACCCCTAATACCAAGGAGGAATAGTTGCACTTTGTTTTATCCTAAAAAGTAAGATTCTTTCTCATCCATCGGACACTAATTATCTGCAGTGTCCTTCAAGGGTTAAATAGACTACACAAATTGTGTGCTCATTACAATCACAGAAAATCTGAATACTTGAAGATTCATGGATGATTATCGTCAGCTGGATGAAACCTCAATTCCAAAACATCTTACTGGTAGGCACCATACTGCTGTAAGAGTAATTCTTCACATAATAAGCTTATATGCAGGCAATCAAGTGCACCGAGCCTTCTGCACAAGTCAACTGCTGCGCAATCAAACCGAGAACTAAAGATGCTGGAGATCTATTCAAAAAACTTTGAAAATGGAAAAGGAAATCAAAGGCCTGGAGCTCCCATCACCCAAATATTCAGAAGTAAAATATATTGAACAAACGTTCCATCGATACTAAAGAACTGCGACATGATGATTCTAGTTTACACAAGTTGAGGAGGCTAGCTCGTTGATGGAATTCTCCATCTTGTTTCGAAGGCTGAAAGAGGGCCAACCTTCTGCCTTGGTCCCAGCTGTTGACGAACACACAAATTTGCACTCGGACTCCAGGTCTGACATCCAAACTCCGAATCACCGGGATTCCAAAATGCTGCTTTGCAAGATAAACGGATTCCTCTTCAAATAAAAAGGCACCTGTAAAACAATACAGAACACGGCTCCAAATGATTGAAGATGAAGAGCAGGAAGTAATCGTTAGCCTTGGAATCCAGGCTCACAAGACCGTAAGTCCGGGAAGATCACAATTGCACAAGTCTTTCTTTTTTCTTTTTCGAAACAAATGGACCATTCCATTGAATTGCACAAGTCTTTCAACGGCAACACGGGACAGAATGAGAGCCCAGAATTTTATTCAACTTTGATAACATCGCGAGGAAATTAAGATGATTAAAACAAAAGACATTGGAATTCCCATTAAGCACACTAAGCACTGCAACTACAAACAAAACGGATGCAATAAAAATGCATTTCAGCAAGACAGTAGAATTACCTGGTGTCATGAGTCTGCTTCAATTGGGAGCTCCCTGTTGGGACGTTGTGGATGCACTTACTGGGCATGGCCTCTTTGAGCAAGAGAAGCCCAAGAATCTGTTTGCAGTGGGGGTTTTAAACTGCTGAGCAGATCCTGTTACCAAGGCATGCAACTCCAACTCCAGGAATGTATATCAAATTTGAGTCCAGCAGAATTCAAGGACAAGCAGTGGCCATTGTCTGTGAAAAACTAGATTAGGATGATAATGCACTAGAAGACATCAAAAAAATCTCTTAATTTATATAATACTTTGTTGGATCATGAAGCTTGACAAGTTGAAGCCCACTATTGAAATGTTTAATGACTCCAAGAATACTGAATGCTTCCAACTTTTCATTCACACCACCACTCATGGCTATCCCACAAATCAACTCTTTGCAATTTGTTTCCATAACTCGGTTGAAATAACTAATGAGCCGACCCAAATTGTTGTTTTCCATATTCACTGTAAAACGATTCTGTCCCCAAGGGGCACTCACAGTGAAAAATCTAGTTGTACTGTCATTGGTAACATTGTCCAAAGTTTTTATTTCTATTCTACAATTACCAACAATTTCATCAAAGTCTAAGTGTTCTGAAATTGGGAAATCAAAAACCTCAATGCTATGGCAATAGGGAATTTCTAAACCAACAGGAACATAAATCACTTCAGAATTAGTAGCACATCTATTGAATGGGTTGCTAAAATGTAAAGTAGTGAACTTCCTTAGGACCATATTGCTTGTCCCACATGAGATACAAGATAAAATATGAAGAAAAAGCTCTCTTATAGCGGAGGGGTATCTTAATAACTGAAGGAAACCTGTAAAAGCTACAACTGCTATGTAAATGTAAAACACTTTCCGTGGCACTTGATAAAAAGATAGAATTGAGGCTGCAAGAACAAACACTACCCTATCAGCATGTGTGACAGCAAGTCTTACGCACACTACGATTGGGGCAAGGATGACGAACAACAACATGGCTAACAATCTGAAGGGAAAAAATACGATCCTCGTAAACCACTCCCGGGATTTCCGCCGTTCATTTCCCGGGAGGGTTCTGCCGCGTAATGCCTCGCTAGCACGAGATTTTTGCATAATCGGGGATTACGTGTTCTTCATCCCATTTTCTCTTTCATCCCCCAATTCTCATCCAAGAGCTCGTGCTTTACGTCGGGCAATGGCTTCTCGTCGTCGCGGATTCTTGAAAATAAAGCACCTCCTCGTCGGGCTCCGCCCTCCTCGTCGGCACTTTATTTTCAAGAATCCCCTCCTCCTCGGGCATTGCCCTATACATAAACGTCCCCCAACTCGATTCATGAACTATGGCAGCAACTTTTTCTAGCCAGTCTATGAGGGCATCTCTCATAAAGGTCTCAATTGTAACTCTCTGCTGCTCCATGGCCTCCATCGTGAAGACAAACAAGACGCAAGACGACCAGCCGGTGTGCCAATTGATGTAACAATCCCTCCTCAAGTATCGACTAGCTACCTCACTCCCTCAGTCTCCTGGATTTGCACAACTAGGCATCTGTACCGAGCAAGAAAAGTTTTAAGTTGGAGCCACGACCACATGTCACTCCTGGACCTACTTCGATCCGACCGGCACTCCTGACACCAAATGCAAAAGGCCGGTCCGCAATTGAGCAGAACTCAGGGCGCCTTCAGGAATAGAACCTACAAAACCCGAGAGCGTGGAGAATGAAATTCGTGGACTGGAAACAACGAGCATCAGTGAGCTACGGCCACCAAACTCACTGAGCAATGCGCATTCTAGATTTGCCGAAATGACATTGAAGACCTTCCTAGTTGTCTGATAATGGGTGCCGGCCAAGCTGCCCAGCCCATTGACGATGCACTCAACGGTCATGTCCTCCCTCCAGGGCACCGCTTGTACCGGACAGCAACCTACACGAATAGGTTGCCCCTCACTAATTTCTCAACACTCCACACTAAATAAATTTATATTGTTACTGTCCACGAATGTACTACTTTTGAATTTGATATTGGTGTAGTTGCAACTCTTGAGCCTTTGTGTGTACAAATGGAAGTATAGGAGGAGGCTCTAAAACCGTTTCGGCTATAAAAACCACTCCTACCAAAGTGCCATGAATTGTACAAAGGGATCTGAAAATGAAATTGATTGAGGAGAGAAAAAAAGTATGGTCCTTTGTACAAGGTTTTTAAGTAGTCAGGAGGTGAAATAGGTGACTAGAAAGTGTGCAAAAGCAACCTTGATTGAAGTTTATGGCATAATTAAATGCACTTATTGGAATGTACATAATTTTTTCTGAAACTGGTTACTGATTAGGATGAAGATGTGTAATTTTATATTATTCAAATGTTGTAAAATAGAGAGATTTTACAATTCTAACACTTAGCTTAGGAAGCATGTCAATCTTTACTAAGAACAAGTTGGCATTGTAGTTTGTTTGTTTTTGTTTTTTTAATGTATGCACATTTTTTACTACCATCTTCCTTGATTATAAGAATGCAGTACACACATTAGAGACTAATGGACCGTCCTTGTCAGTAGATTTTCAACTCACTCATACTATTCATAGGTTGAATAGAATTCATTACAAACCTAGTCTATGAGCAGGTTTGGCAATCTATGGTGCTTCCTGTTCGAAAAATCATAATTAATTCTTTAAGAGTCCAAAAATTATGATTTCACCAATTTGAGAGGTGCTCTTCACTTCTCTTTCTCAAAAAAATCTCTCCAAAAATTTAACTACATCAATCCTTTATCCTAAAGATACCTTGTTCTTCTTAAATCATTAGGAGGGATTTGAGGGCTGCAAAGGGTCATTTCGAGACTGTTCCCGAAACAGGTCTGGGAATGGCTAGCCGTTGGTCAGCATTTAAAAAAAAAATTGGGGGTCCTGAAATATGAAAAAAAGTTCAAAAAATTTTATTTTTTATTTTTGAAAAAAAAATTCGATGACATGGCACGATCTCGACCACGTCGGATTCCTGCAGAACTGCATTCCCACGACTGTTTTCGTGATTTCGAATTGTGGGAACTCACAGGCTCCCAGAGCCCTCAAATCCCTCCTAATGGGTTGATTCAACAGCCTCTTACTTTGTTTGTAGAGATATTTGTTGACTTTGATGGTTCTTGGGGAAACTTTCTTGGTATGAGGCAACCTAATTTCACTATTGAGTGTAGGTGTCTTGATGAGTAGAATCTTGAAACCCTATAAAGGTGGAAAATAAGTCCGACTAGGAGAGATGAAACTACATAGATACTTTTTAGTCATTTTCTACTAATTTTTCTATTTTTTCTCCAAACTATCTTAACTTTCACAATGAACATGTAAAAAGAGAGGTCAATGTCTATACTCCATATTTTTTACCAACATTGACCATTGCCACTGTTCTACACATTCAAATGCATTTAAACCATAGTTTGGAAAAAAAAATTAGCTTAATTGATCAACTAAAATCCTACATTTTCTTCAACCAACCGGTTGTTTGGAGTATACTCTTAGCAAGGCCTTAAGAAAAGAAAGAATATTCTTTTTTATTTCCACTCAGATGATCGGATTTATCCTAAATTTTTGAACTCAATCAGGAAATTCTAGATTTCAACCGGTTAACTTGAAACTACTCATGGTTAATTCAGCCTATATTTCTATTTTTATAAACTGGTTTCAAAAGAAGGCAAGTCTTTTCCTTCATCAGTTATTTATGAAATGTAAATCATTTGCGCAGTAAATAGTTCCATCTCGGAGGCAATGTAAAGTATATTATTTAACTTAACCCAATGATGTGGCCATTTTTGGTTCACTAATGACAAAGAAGCTTTTTTAGTAGGACAAAAGTGCAATTGTTCATCCTTGAAATTTTTTGCAAAAGGGGAGATGATACATTGTAGTTTGACCTCTAATATTGTTTTAGAGCAAATGATGTCACTTGGTTTCAAATGGATGATTTCCATGGTCAATAGCCAAGTGTTTAGAGCAAGGTCGTCTTGTTAGACATATTTATGGGTTTTGGTGTCATATAGGACATTTGAGGTTATGTGTTGTACTGGACAACATGTTGATACCCCATTGTAACCCATTATATAAGGGTAAAACGTTTTCCCCTTTCGTAAATGGATTTGGCCTTTGTGGCAAGTTTTACTAATTGATGTGGAAAGTTAACATGGAGAATGTGGATGAAGGCATGTACGGGTCAAAATAGGGCAATCATAGTTCTTATTTTCAAAAGTGACTACAAGTTAAGAAGTAGGGCAAGTGTGGCTTTGAAAGCAACTATGAGTCTAACAACAATCTTTGGTCTATAAGCAACTTTAGGTGGACAACTTTTGGTTTAGGGGCAACCTCTTATCAAGGGCCGACCTCTTTGTTATAATTGTTAGAAAACACTCAAAATTGCCATCTATAGTTCAAAGAACAAAAAGTTTAGAAATGGTATTTTCTTTGGCATATGTGCATCATAATATGAGCATTTGTAGGAAAAAAAATTTAGATGTTTTCACTACAATTTTGCAAGATAAATGCATTCAAAGTAAGGAAATCATGTTTTTGGCAGAATGACAAACTAATTTAAGAGACTTGAATCTTTTTCACTTAAAAAGTTTGTACTATAGATTTTGAATTTTTTAAAATTCATCATTCAAAATTAAGTTGAAAATATAGGAAACATAAATGTTAAAAAATTAATGTGGTTTTCATTTTATTTTAAATCATTAAATAGAAAGTACATCATAGAAGGAAAAAACAAATCTTTATGGAATTAGAAGCGCTAATCCTAATGGTGAGATTGTTCTAACAATCAAAGTTAATAATACAGAATTGTTTGTTTAAAACAAATTTTAATTGAACCCAGGAATTAATTCTATTTCCAACTTTTTCCAAGACTTTTTCAAATCCTTTTTGAGATTGCCAATGAAACAAGATGCTTCATAACTTTTCACATTATTAATCTAAATAAAATGAATCACAGTTCAATGTACACAAAATTACAATTTGTAAGAGAGAAAAAATTATTTTAATTTTTTGGATTTGTTTTTACCTATATAATTTAGAGCTAATCTTGTTGTTTGCTCTTAAGCATCAATTTAAAAAAAAATTACATTCAAAGAAAGCTAATAAGATTTTTTTATCTTGAGTACAATTTGTTAGATTGAAATTGAAATTTTAAGTTTTTTTTCTTATAGATTATATTTTTGTCTACATGTGAAGTTTTGATTCATTTCATTTAGATTAGTTATGTGAAAGTTATAAACAATCTTTTTCTTTCTTGCAATTTGAGCATCTTCTTGAAAAAATAACCTATAGGATTAATTTCTAAATGTAATTTTCACAAATTTTCATAAAAAAATTGCTTAACAAGGTTAAAATTTCTTGCTAGAACAATCTTACCATTGGAATTATTGTGTTTTAATCTCATCATAAAGCTTTTCTTAGTTTAGTTTTTCTTTCAATCTCAAATTTATTGTTACTTAATCATTTTTAAAGAAGAAAAATGAAGCATTTTAAAAAAAAATTCTTAGAGTCTCAACTCAATTTTTCAACACAAATTTTCTTAAATTCAAAGTCTATAGTACAAAACTTTTGAATAGATGGCACTCAAAGTCATCTGAAATTGCAGAACAATGTTTAAAAAGACTCTTTTTTCTAACTTTGAATGCATGTATCTTCCAATCTATATGAACACACTTTATGAAATTCTTACCACATGATCTCAGACAAATAAAATATAAGATCCTTTGGTTAATTTTAAATTCTTTTTGGTTCTCTTAAGTGAATGTAGCAAAAATGGTAGTTTTGGATGTTTTTTAAAAGAAAAATGACCTTGGACCTTCAGGGATTTAGCATCTTCTTCTTTAGAAATGTCAATAAGATCAAAATGAATGACTTTGCAATTCTATTCATTAAAAATGTATTTAGAGACCTTCCTAATAAATAAATTGGATAAAAAAACATTTTTTTCAACCCACTAGTCTAAGTTGAAGTCATCCTTGGGCACTTAGTATTTGTAGCAAATCACCTTTGTAGTATATTTGGGTCATTTCTTGCTATTTGCTCTTGATGTGAATTTTAGCTATAAATATGTTTTTTTTTAAGAACCTAACTAAGTCCCACTGATGAAATAAGGCTTATTAAGTGAAGTTCCTAATCCAATTGTAAATTCCTGAAAAATGATCATCTTCAATAGTATATATCAATATGAATTTTGGGTCAAGAACCATAGTTTGTTGATTTTCTAATTTAAGAGAGACGTCATAACTTTTATTTACATTATGATCTTATATACTATAAAAATATGCATCTACGGTAAAGATTTTAGATTTTTTTGAATATCTTGTATTAGATATGAATTTCCAATATTTTTGTAAGCAATTTATAGCAATTTCAAAATTTTCCAAAAGAATTGAAATTTTTAGGCTTGTAGTGGGACTTATGATTCTATCTCTAAAAAAGAAAATGTAAATTTTTTCATTCATATCTAGTTTTAAAATGGTAGAAAATCAAGAGCGATGAATCAAAAAAAGTGATGAAATTAGTAGCTATGAGCTTGTCCTTCTCGGATTAACCTTGGAGCTCTCTAAAGTCCAAATAAGATAGACTAGTTCTTGACCATTCTCCTTCATTTTATGACAAAATTAGGGATTTTATGACAAGTTGGAGTAATGTGTCACTCTTCAATAGTGAATATCTAGTACTTAATTAGGTGCTAATAAAGTGCTTATAGGATGCATAAAAGTTGTTTATGACTCTAGTCTAGAGGCAATTTCGATATTTCAAGGTTGACCACTTCAAAAATTCATAAAAATTATAATTTTGATTGGAAAATTATAATTTCACTTGGGTTTGACTCAGGAAACAAGCACACACATTTGAAAATTATGTGCCCCTCTTGGAATTGATCCCAAAATACTCAAATTGCAAATCAAAGTGGTAATAGACTTGTCTACCTTAATGGAATATGAACACATGAAGAAGCTCACAATCTAACCTTTTTGTTCATTTCATTTTTTGTTAGGTTGGTAGTTTTTGAATGTGCACTTTCTCTGTAAGTTTCACAATTCACTCAAATTTAAAACATGGAGGTCTTTGAGATCCTATTGTTTGTCTTGGATAGATACCGAGGTGATACTTCAAAAATTTGTGACTTACTCATAAAGCATTCAAATAATGTATGCTATGTTTGTTGAAATTCCCTTTTAGTGGCCAATAAAATTTGATAAAAAAACTCATTTGCTAGTAGTCAATTGTAATTAGTGTCAATGATAGATGCACATATTTTAGGGATCATTGCAAGAAAGATCGCACATTTTTTGGTACTATTTTGTACAATATTCATGATTTTTTCGAGAGTACTGTGACTCTTTTTCTTAAAAATTTAATAGAAAATATATATTTAATGTGTATACCTTTAAGAAGAAGGTACTCTAGGAAGGAAGAGCATAGAAAAATTCTTGAAGTAGGAGAACTAGAAAAGTCCAAAATTTCATGAAAATAGGTATTTAAAAATTTTAATTTGTAAGAAGTAGGAGAAAGAATTAAAAAAATTAAAATTAAAATTTCAAGTTGGGAGAACTTTCTAATGAAGAGATTTGACCAAAAGAAAAATCTCAAAACCATCTTGAATGTTCAAAACTACATGTACGAGAGAGCCATGTTAGCATGCATGTAGAAGAAATAGAATAATGTTTTTAAGAACTTCCTTTGGTAGGTGAATGCCTCCCTAGTGTAGAAATAGACTAAAAAAATTTAGCTCCAAATCATTAATTTTCGATAATCCCAAGTAATAAACCCCCTAAAACTACAAAGGTGCATGACAAATTAGCTAAATTGAAATCTAAGTATAAAATGATTTTAAATTTTTTCTTAGAATAAGGATTTTTATTTTTAGTAAGTTAGACAACTCTAATAAAAATTTCAAATTAATCAGGTTATACTTCAAAAGTTATAGTAGATGATAACTTAATTGTTCTAAGTGTGATGTAAAATGGTACATGTCTTTTTTGCAATGACCCTTAGATATCTTCAATCCATGAATAGAAATATGAAAATACTAGATTTTTCAAATCAATATGATAGAATCCCACCAAATTTCACTCCATACAAAGGACCTATAAGATGCTATTATGGAGAAAGACAAACCTTATTCCATTCTGGTAGCTTGTAAGAAATAATCTATTGCAATCTAATAATCCAAACCTAAAATGGATTTTTTCACATTATAAAAAAGATGAGAAAAAAAGATTTTATGTTGAAAAGGGAAGGTTCAATTTATTGGCATAAGTAACAATGTTAAAAATATGAAAATTACTAATTCCTATTGTGAACTAGCTTATTCGATTCGAAAAGGCAAGAGAATGACAAGCCTATTAATAAAAAGATATTGATGTTGAGTATATTGGCTCCAAGGTGTCTTTTGGAGTTGCTTCATCATTATAGTGTTTGGCATGGAGGTTTTCAATTAGAGTAGGGATGCTCTTGGACTCCCAAATGAGAGTGTCATTGAGCTTCTATTACTAGGCATTGTTACATTGGTGGAGTTGACATGATTAGAAAGCATTGCCTCTACATCTCAGCAATGTGTCTATCATAATATAGGTGATAAACAACAACCTCATTTTTGTTACAATTTTTATGCCAACATGTTTATTGTCATTAAAGCTCTCTATAGCATGCACTATCATTGCCTTGGCTCTATAGTAGATAGTGTGGAATATTTTACACCCAATAGAACTTCATCAATAGCTTTGCAAACATATAGAGGTTCAATGTGATGACAAAAGAGCATGAAAGAAAGGTAGTGACCATAAAAGCTACCAACTAAATGTCATTATCATGATAATGTAATGGAGAATTTCATTAAATGGAAAAATTCCATTACTTTGACAATTTTTATAGTTCACATTGTACAATCTAAAATCTAAATTAGTCATAAATTGTTGAAATCTATAGTGTTGTAGATGTGTGAAATCTATATTAACCTATTTAAGATACTTTAGACAATCATATAGTCTAAAATCTAGATAAATCATAGATTTTGAGATCTATAGATTTTGAAATTTAGATGTTTGAAAGTCTATACTTTTCCTAGATGTCAATTTTCAATTGAAACCATACGGTCTGAAAAATGGCATATGTAACACTGCCATTTTTATAAAATTCACCATTGTAATCATTATGCTGTTTTTTAAGGGGGGGAATACTTCACCACTTGTCTATACTTAAGTAGATTTTAACATTAGTTCATATTGCCTATATATATCCAAGCATTTCAATAGTAAGTTAAAGCCTGTAGTCTTCCAATCCATCAATAGTTGGCATCAATGTTTTTTTCCATTATTTATTGGCAATGTATGATATAATATATAATGGAATGGTGAAGCTATTTACATCCACCAACATGAATGAAATATGAAAAATGCAAATGGAAATGCATATATTCATCCAAAAGTGTCAAGTCATCCATGATAAAGTAATATGTTCTTAAACTACATGACAATTAAGCAACTTCATTCATTGAAAATAAGAAAATCTATTACCCAAAAATCCCTCAAAAAGTTTGGATTGGTTTTGAATGATAAATTATCCCTTTCCTCCTCCTCCAAATAAAAAGTCGACACACTTCTTCATGTTGTACAACTTTGGGTTATAGGCTAAGTATATCAATAAGCAATCTCACTTTAATTGTAAAACTTACATTAAGACCAAAAAGCATCCATTAGATGTTTTTTAGGGATTAGAATATTATTCAGGCTCATTCCCAATGCTAAGAACAATCAAAATAAATAATAAATAATAATTTTTTTTTTAAATTAAAAATTAAACCATTTTTTTAATGTTTTAATAATAATAATATTATTATTATTATTATTATCATCTGACGTGGTAGTCTCTCGACTACATCAAATTGCAAACATGGCAAAGTTCTTCAATCAAAATTTTGATATTTCAGTCTCTTAATAATATATATCCAAAATTTAATTTGATTTTTTTATAATTGAAAAAACAAAAATGAACAATCTATAATTTTCTAAAGTACCTTCTTTGTAAGAGTCCTAATAATTACAAGAAGATTAAAATAATATGAAAATTTTAGCAATATCGAAGATTATAGGTATAAATACCATAGTGTAATGATTGTACTCCTTGAGTTCACACTAATAAAAAATTAATAGAAATATCTTAGAATGGAATATATTAAACTTTGAAGATGCTCATTATAATTTTTTAAATTTTTTTGAAAAAAAAGAACAAAATGTAGATTATTGGGACTATACATTCTTAGTCAAGCTTAAAGGAATTTAAATCAAGAACTATGTGAAAGTAAGGTATCACCCTAAAACTATGCCTTCACGCAAGTTTGTCCTTACGTGTAAGAAATTTCAAGTATATAATACAACTAAGATAAAAATGTAAAAAGTCTATGAGCCCCTATTGTTAGTCTTAGGTACAAAAAAAGATGGTATTTGATTATTTATAATTTATTCATACAATGTCTAAACAATACATGCTAAAGTGTGATGAAATCCTCTTTGAGTTGTCCATCAAATCTTGTAAAATTCATTTATGATCTATACTACTTACTGTACTCACTTGTAAATAGTGATGATCATAGGTGCTCACATTATAAGCTTTCATAATTACCTTATGTCTACTTCAATCAACAAATTTTAAAAAATCATTAGTTTTAATCTATAGTTGATTTTGCACTTGCTCCATCCATTTCATACCTTCAATTGAATCAATGCTCTCATTGTTAATGAAACCAAAATCTTTGTTCATTTTCTTTTGTCACATGATAGCACATTGTAGTTGAAATAGAAGAAGGTTGCTTACTGTTGTCCTTTCTTTACTTTTTGAAAGAAACATAGGTTTCCAATTATTGACACATTTGACTTATAGTGACCTAAAAATTTAGTCTATATTTTGTTCAGCTTTACTCCATGTGTCACACTTTCAAATGTGTAGATGAAATCCAAATGAATGAATCCAAATGCTACGGTATCTTATGTAAATTTTGCAATTTGACAATTCAACACACATAGGAATTCTTAAAAAAAATTGGCACTTGATAAAGATACTTCTAATTTTGAATTGATTCTTTCAATTCATGCATAAATGTGTTCCTTTATCCAATTTTTCTCAAAAACAATTTTCTCAAATTTTTAGAAATAGTTGTAAATAATTTTCTAAATTTTAACATCTTCCAAATTTTCCCAAGTTATTTACAAAGCTGACCTCTTCGTATACAAAGATTCATGGATGATTATCATCAGCTGGATGAAACCTCAAATCCAAAACATCTCACTGGTAGGCACCATACTGTTGCAAGATTAATTCTTCACATAATAAGCTTTTATGCAGGCAATCAATGTCTCTGTCATTTGCACCGAGCCTTCTGCACAAGTCGCACCTGCTGTGCAACGAAACCGAGAACTAAAGACGCTGGAGATTCAAAAAACTTTGAAAATGGAAAAGGAAATCAAAGGCCGGGAGCTACAAATCATACAACCTATGAATCCACACTCCCATCTATCAACCAAATATTCAGAAGTAAAATGTGAACAAACGTTCCATGCATCGATGTTGAAGAACTGCGACATGATGCTTCTGGTTTACACAAATTGAGGAGGCCAGCTCGTGGATGCAATTCTCCAAACGTCTCTTCTTGTATCGAAGGCTGAAAGATGGCCGACCTTCTGCCTTGGTCCCAGTTGTTGACGAAGACACAAATTTGCACTCGGGCTCACCGGGATTCCAAAATGCTGCATTGCAAGATAAGTGGCTTCCTCTTCAAATAAAAACGCATCTGTCAAACAATACAGAACACGGCTCCAAATGATTGAAGATGAAGAGTAGGAAGTAATCGTTAGCGTTGGAATCCAGGCTCACATGCACAAGACTGTAGGTCCGAGAAGATCACAAATGCACAAGTCTTTCGACGGCAACACGGGACAGAATGAGAGCCCAGAATTTTTATATTCAACTTTGATAACTTCACCAGTAAACTAATTAAGATGATTGAAGCTGAAGACATTGGAATTCCCAGGTAGCACAGCAACTACAAACAAAACGGATGGAAAAAACTGCATTTCAACAAGACAGTAGAATTTCCTGGAGTCATGAGTCTGCTTCAATTGGGAGCTCAGTCAGCTCACGGTCGGGATGCTGTGGATGCACTTACTGGGCATAGCCTCTTTGAGCAAGAGAAGATCGAAAATTTGTTTGCAGTGGGTTTTTTTTAATTGCTGAACAGATCTTGTTGCCAAGGCATGGAACTCCAACTCCAGGATTGTATATCAAATTTGAGTTCAAGGACAAGCAGTGGCCATTGTCTGTGAAAAACTAGATTAAGATGATAATGCACTGGAAGACATAAAAAAACTCTTAATTTATATAATGCTTTGTTGGATCGTGAAGCTTGACAAGTTGAAGTCTACTATTGAAATGTTTAATTGCTCCAAGAACACTCAACGCTTCCAACTCATCACTCACACCACCACTCATGATTATTCTACAAATCAACTCTTTGCAATTTGTTTCAATAACTCAGTTGAAATAACTAATGAGCCGACCTAAATTGTTGTTTTCCATGTTCACTGTAAAACGATTCCGTCCCCAAGGAGCATTCAAAGTGAAAACTCTAATTGTGTTGCTACCAATAATATTGTTTAGAGTTTCTATTTTGATTCTACAATTACCAACAATTTCATCAAAGTCTAAGTGTTCTGAAACTGGGAAATCAAAAACCTTAATGCCATGGCAAAAAGGAATTTCTAAACCAATAGGAACATAAATCACTTCAGAATCAGTATGACATCTATTGAATGGGTTGCTATAATGTAAAGTAGTGAACTTCCTTAGGACCATATTGCTTGTCCCACATGAGATACAAGATAAAATATCAAGAAAAAACTCTCTTATAGCAGATGGGTATCTTAAAAATTGAAGGAAACCTGTAAAAGCTAGAACAGCTATGTAAATATAAAACACTTTTCGTGGCACTTGATAAAAAGATAGAAATGAGGCTGCAAGAACAAACACTACCCTATCAGCATGTGTGCCAGCAAGTCTTACGCACACTACGATTGGGACAAGGATGACGAACAACATGGCTAACAAGATGAAGGGAAAAAATACGATCTCCATACACGCCCCCCAACTCGATTCATGAACTATGGCAGCAACCTTTTCTAGCCAGTCTATGAGGGCATCTCTCATAAAGGTCTCAATTGTATATCTCTGCTGCTCCATGGCCTCCAGTTGTGTAAACAAACGAGGGCCAAGACGACCAGCAGGTGCGCCAATTGATGGAAGAATCCTGGCTACCTCACTAGCTCAGTCTCCTGGAATTGCACAGCTAGTCGTCTCGATCTACCGAGAAAGAAAAGTTTTAAGTTGGAGCCACGAGCACATGTCACTCCTGAAACTCATTCGATCCGACCGGTACTTGCACCAAATGCATGCAACAGGTCTGCAACTGAGCAGAACTCAAGGTGCCTCCTGGAACAAACTACAAAACCCTAGAGCCTGGAGAACAAAAATTACAAACCCTAGAGTGTGGAGAATTCCGTGGACTGGGAACAACGAGCGTCAACGAGCTACAGCCACCAGACTTGCTGAGAAATGCGCACTCTAGATTTGCCGAAATGACGTCGAAGACCTGGCTCATTGTATGTTTAAGGGTGCCGGCCAAGACGTCTTGGCTTCCACTGTGTAGACAAACAATTAAGCTAATGCCAAGCTAAGACGACCAGCAGATGTAATAATCTTTGAAGTCCTGGCTACCTCCCTCCCTCAGTCTCCTGCAATTACACAACAAGTCGTCCCTACTGAACTCGATAAGTTTCAGTTCAAGCAACGAGCACATGTCACTCCTGAAACTCATTTGATCCGACCGGTACACCAAATGCAAGCAGTCTGCAGTTAAGCAGAACTCGATCGATCAAGGTGCCCTCGGGAACAAACTAACTTAAAAGCCCTAAACTTCGAGCGTGGAGAATTCTGTGGACTGTGCAATGAGCTACGGCCACCAAACACTGTCACTGAAGAGATGCGCACTCTACATTTGCATGCGTCAATGAAGACCTTGCTAGTACGTGTTTACATGAGGGCCGCGCACATGCAGCGGAGGTGAGGGCTGGGGTTTGCCTGCGACCAGCCCCAGGCGGCCCCCACCCCGCAAGTTCCAGCTCGCGCCCCGCAGGCAAACCTGCTGGCACCTGGCTCAGTGAAAGCGCAGATGGAGTCAGCGCGGAACTTAAGACTTTATTAACCCTTGAACGACGGACTGATGACCGTGGAAATCATGCATTTTGATTCCATGTGACATCATCTTCTTCTTTTTTGAAACAAATGAAATGGAATTTTATACATCATGTACTTTGGAAAAGCCAAATATATTTATTGGAAGTCAAAGCCCTGTAGAGGATCTCCCCTTTCCACCCCTAAAACCAAAGACCAATAGTTGCACTTCCATTCTACAAGGAAAGATTCTCTCTCATTCAGTAGACGCAAAACGTCCTCTTTGGTATTTAAAGATTAAACATTCTCTCTTTATCTTTAATTATGGTGGAAGCACCCAACAGTGTCCTTATAAGGAATTCAGCATAGTTGGAGACAACTTTTTATAAAGATAATATTTTTCTAGTATTAGTCAATGAGAATCATGAATATTAAATAAAAATAGATTTTTCGGATGCCCTATGTAATTTTTATGATTTTCTAAAGTGTTGGCTCTCTAGACCATTGAAACTGTTATAGAAGTGTACCCAAATTTGAACCATATTGAAATTAGCAATGAGCCAATGAGATTTTAGTATGTGTCCTTTAAATGCACGAGCAAATTAGAGTCAAGCATTTGGCGAATACATCCACTAAAGTCTATGAACGTAATTGTCAATGACAATCATGAATATTAAAAAAATAAATAAAATTTGATGCCCTATGTAATTTCTATGATTTTCCAAAGTATTGGTTCTTTAGACCATTGAAATTGTTATAGAGGTGCACCCAAATTTGAACCATGTTGAAATTAGCAATGAGCCAATCAAATTTTGGTATGTGTCCTTTAAATGCATGAGCAAATTAGAGTCAAGCATTTGGCAAATACATCCACTAAAGTCTATGAACGTAATTGTACGAGTCTTGGGTCCAATGCCAAGGACAAGTGTAGTATTGGGTGTTTCTCCCTTAGCAAAATTCAATCACTAGGAGGCCTATTTTTTTTACACTTGGGAGTTGGGAACCTTACACTTTGTGGCTCATGTTCTCGGAATGTTTATTTGTTTTTTCCAGGTTATTTTGGGAATGATAGTGAATGTTGTGGGAGAATGTTTCATTGTTTTTAGGGACTTTTTTTGTGTTTGGTGTAAATTGCACAACTAGTTGTTCCTACCAAGCAATTAAATGTTTCAGTTCGAATAATGACTACATGTCACTAGTGTTTTTTTAGTCATTTAGCTTTTTCAAAGTACTAGTGACAATTTTTTATGAACTTTCAGTAAAGCAGCTACTTCAATTCATTTGAGTTATTTGTAAAGTACCCTAAACCAAGGTTTAAACCCATGAGTTTTGTGAAAAAGATGGTTGAGTTAAAAAAATTGAAATAAAAGTGGGTATGAAACTTATTTTTCTATAAAAATGGTGCCTAAAAAAGTTTGGTCCCCACTTTTGAAGTTGTGTGACATAAGTATCTTGCAAAAAAAATTGACGTTTCAACTATAGTTGCCTTCTCAACTTCAAAAAAAGTCATTCCAAATAACTCAATTGTAGGAAGAAAATAATTTTACTAAAAAAATGCACATTAGTGAATTTTGGATATACATAGATTTAGATGATAAAGCAAAAGTGGCAACATATTCATCTTTGTACTAGATGTATACTAGCGAGAATTGAAAATGTGATTTAATGACTAAGATCTGGTCACTTTGTTTGGAATGTATGGCCATAATGAGAGAAGTATAGGTGATTATAAACTTGTGCATATTGAATTTAGTAGCACTATGATCTTTTGGCAGGAAGCTAGATGGATAAAATATAATTAGTAGAGAGTGAAATTAGGCAAAAAAAATAAAATTTATATTCCTTAAATTCCTATAGTAAAATTGAATTACATGGATAGTAGGTGAATTTTGGCGATTTTTAGCCAATAAAAAAAGCACTGTATGTCACTCTAGAAACTCATTCAGTTCAACCAATACTTGCAACAAATGCAACAAATTTGCATCAATGTAAAATTCAAGGCACTTCCAGGAACAAACTAAAGTAAAAGGCTCATAAACTGCTCATTTAAGAACTAGTCTACCTTGTCTATGTATTTCCTAAGATGGGAATATTTTTAGCATATTTTTTCAAGGAAAAATAAATGAGGAATCTAACACAAGTCATTTCATATTTTTTAAAGCATTATTGAATTAATTATGAATTTTCAAACACAATGAATCTTACAAAGGGCCCTATTTGTAATCAATAAGCCTTGCAAATCCATACATATATAGTTGAAAAAAATCTAGCTTGGTTCAAAAACTAGCAGTGGAACATGTAAAACGTAATAGAATTTGCTTCTAAATGCATCCCTTTCTAAAACTAAAATGAATTCTTGAATAAATCATTATTTCAAAAAATCTAATACTTGAAAGAAGGTAATTTAACAACTAATTCTTATTTTGAATATAATCAGTAGACACCTATCCACTTAGTTAAGAATAAACCCGTTGGGACTCTAAAACCATCCATTCAATTAGTAAAAAACAAATCTTGGCATACTTTAATATAATCCACAATTCATTTTTTTACAATCAACTATCCATTTCAAAGCCTCCTAGTGGACATGTGCAAAAGCTTGAGTGGTTTATGAACCTTCTTCTATACAAACCCTAGCATTAGAAGAAATCTAAGGCCTACAAGAGATTGTGAGTTCTTGCAATTGAGGAACGTAATAAACTGTAGAATCATAGAAATCCGATGTGGCCAAGGCAGTGCCATGTAATTTATTTATTTTTAAGAAAATAAAATTTTTGGGACATTTTTTTGCATTTCAATACCCAAATTTTTTTTTCCAAAATACTGGCATGACAACTTCCGTCCGTTTCAGGAATTGTTTTGGGAATAGTTCCGAAACGGCCCTTTAGATGCCTTAGATTTCTTCTAATGAGCTTAGAAGGAAGACGTTATCGTACCATCAAAGGTGGGCCTAGCAAGGTAGATTTACCTTGGGGGAAACACAATTTTTTTTCATTTTTTGCAAATTTTGAATTCATATTTGCAATCATAGACCCCAAATTAGATGGAATGGATTCTCACGTATCTTAGATAAGGCACAAAAATAGGGGACTTTTTTCACTTTTACTTGAGATAGTCCAAAATTATCCTACTAGGCCCACCTTCGATGGTAGGATTCAATGTCTTGCTTGAAAAATGCACACTCTAAATTTGCAAATGATGGAGAAGACCTAGCTAGTTATATGTTTATAGGTGCCAAGACAAGAAGCTATACAAAATAGTGAAATTAGGTTGCCCTCATTCATTTCTCAATACCACACACTATATACGTATATATTATTATTGTTTAAGAATGCACTACTTTTGAATTAGTTATTTGTATAGTTGAAACTCATAAACCTTTGTGTATACAAATGGAAGTATTTGTAGAGATATTTGTTGACTTTGAGGCTTTATAGGGAAGCTTTCTTAGGATTAGGCAACCTACTTTTACTATTTAGTGTAGATGTCTTGACGAGTGAAATCTTGAAATCCTATAAAAGTAGAAAACAAATCCAGGGTGAATGCAAGAAACACCTGTACTATTTGTTGCGTTTTACTACAGTACTCATGACTTTTTCTGGAGTACTTTAAAATTAGAAAATTAATTTGAAAAAAATTTGAAAAATATGAACAATGTATAGACCTCTAAGATGAAGGTTTTCACCGAAGGAAATTGATAGAAAAATTCTCTAAGTAGGAGAACTTAAAAAGCGCCAAATCTTAAGAAAATACATACCTTCATGTTTTAATTCGGGAAAATTAGTAAAAATAAGTAAATACAAAAAATAAAAAGTGGCCATTTGAAACAACTTTATGGAGATGGTCATCCATCTAAAAAATCACTAAAATAATACTTTATATGTTTCAAAATGCAACCAGAAGGAAGCTCACTTTGTGGACTTCTACAAGTCATAAAAATAACTTTTTTCAAAATTACTCATGTGGAAAGCTATAAGTCTATTAGAAGACCATCTCATCCAAATTTCATCTCAAAATCATTAAAAAAAGGTACTCCTTAGTGACTAAAAACCCCTAAACTGCCAAATGTGACATTCAATCACTAGTACTATTTTAGTATTAAATTATTTTTGAAAATTATGAAAAAATTATGTAAGGTGTATAATAGTCATGAGTACCTTCTCTAGAAATCTTGAGTCATTTCAAGCAAAAATGCAAAAGTTATGGCCAAAAAACAGATCAGCACTTAGGTGGTGACGGGAAATAGTACAAGTGTTTCTTGCATTTACCCTCCAATAAAGAGAGATGAAGCCACATTTTAGTCTTAATTGGGAGCCATCTTTTGCAAATGTTTCTATTTTTTCTCCAACCTATTAGGACTTTCACAATGATAATGTAAAAAAGACAAGTCAATGTTTATATAGTAGGAGATTGTTAAAGTGTCCATATAAGTAAAAGAAGAGGTTTGTAGAGAAATGTGAGGGCCATAAGGTTGTTTTTTGTATTTTTGTTGATAAGAAAAATGAAGCATAGTGCAATAGCAATTTTTGTTATATTTTTCAAAGTTTATATGAATTATTGAAGATTTATGGAAGTGGCTAGTGCTAGGTATCTACAAGTGTTCATAGAGTACCACAATAATCAATTACAAAATCATTGTAGACAAAGCAATGTGAATCCAAAAAGTGATGAAAAGAGACATAGAGAAGGTTTGTGGAAGTCCTAAACAACATTTCTATGGATGCTTGAAATTGCTAATCCATACTTGCCAAGTTTTCTGAACCTAATGTTAGTTCTAAACATTTAAGTCTTGCTTGCTCTCTTCCAATTGTCAATGCTAGATTAACATCACTTAGGCTAGATAACCTTATCATTGCACCCTTAAGGTTTGCAATCAAGTATTTCAAATATCAAGCTAGCAAACCACTTGAAAATTCAAACTCATCAAGCTAAGTGAACTTTCTTCAAACTTCAATTTACACAATCCTATGTAAGAATTTCACTTCAACAAAAACTATAAAATAATATACATAAATATTTTAGCCACTCCTATTAGATGAAATTTGAAGCCTTTAGAAGACCGATTGCTAATCTCCACCCATGTTAAAAATTAATGATTAATTATTTAATTTTTGAGCAATGGGATTTAGAAACTCAAAATTTTCACCAAATATTTTAATGTAGAAGGAAAACCAAATCACAACAAGTTTTTAGAAACTCTAACAATACCTCCAATCTCCTATTAAATGTATGAATAATAAAACTTAGATTTTCTCACATATTTGTGGCAACAATTGAATATATTCTACACTAAACAACAAAAGAAAAACTCTCAATTTTTGCTACAACATCAAACATTTGAATTTGGTTGTAGGCAAATGCATGCTATGGTGGAGTATTATCATATGTCGCAAGGGCAAAAATGAAGGGTTCTTCTAGCAAATGGATTTAGGAATTGAAAAATGAAACACTTAACCCCTCAATGATGGTAGCACCAATTCATGGCTTTTGGATGACGAGAAGGTGATATGGAGAGAGACTAAAAGTTTTTTTCATCCATTTTTGGTTGTTGACCTTTCATGGAAGGTTGTGAAGAATACCTAATTGACTTTGTAGTCTTGTAAGTGTTTGTCTTCACGTGACTGAGAAGTTAGTGAAAAAAAAGATCACGGGATATGCCATTTGAATTAGTGCATTTGGGAAGTTGCTACTTCTTGCTCTAAATCTGAAATTTCTCCAAAAAAATGATATTATTTGAATTTGAGTCCAACTAACAAAATGAAGTTCATCTATTATAGGTTTTACTTTAATTCAAATTTTGAAAAAATTCCTAAACTTCAAATTTTTATTGCCATTTGATGATTTGAATTTTGGATGCATTTCAAATTCTCATAATAGAATGATATAGAAATTGAATTTACACCATGATGTTGGTCACTATAATATCCACTCATGGTGAAATTTTCAGATTTTTTGAAATAATTTCCATTTGATGTGATTTTTCTTCACTTCTTCTTTGAAAATTTTCAAAATTTCAATTCTTCACAAAAAAGTCTAAATTTTTTTTGTTAAGTAGAGAAGATATGTAATTTTATCTTTGAAAAATAATTTGAAAAAATTTGTGTTTGCCTAAACAAATGTACTTGATGTGTTTGTTGAGGCAAACACAAATTAATTGGAAGTAGGTAAAAGATTGAATGAAAATTTAGTCAATAGTGGTTATAAGATAGGTCTAATTGAAATACACTAATTCCAATTGTAAATTTGTTTCCACAAAAGAAGTAAATTGTATGAAATTTTTTTTTGGAGATTTGTGAAAATTGGGTTCAAAAGTACATTCAACATGTTAATATTTTAAGAAAAATTAGAAAATAGTATGATTGCTTGGAAAATAAGATGCTCCATGACTTTCACACCATTATTACAAACAAAATAAATCGAATCTATTTGACAATAGTATAGTCTTTAAAAGGTGAATTTTAAGTTAGTGTATCGGTTATTGGTTTGTCTCCTGAACAATTCATCAAGAATGGAATTTTCCATCTTAGTCATCAAGGTTTAGATAGTTGAGTCATTTCCAATAAACACTTCATTTACATTCACATTCACAATTATACAGTTGCAATAGAATGACAATTTCAAAAGTTTTTAATATGCATTCAAATCAACTCATTTTTTAAGTAAAAAGTATAGGTGGTTAATGCAAAAACATACAACTTCTATTGTTGTCTATAAAAGGAATTATTCTCATCCACTTGGACATTTTTCAATGTAATCCTTTGGACTCCCTACACTATGGCAGTCATAAACCAAAAGTGCCTTTTTACTTTATGGAATATGAAGAATGACCAAATCTTTTGCTACATGTCTAAACTACATAGTGGTGTTTCTTGAATTCATGAAATTCTGATTTTCCAACCCATTTCCAAGCCTTTCAATCCTAGCTCCTTTGAAGTTGTTTTATGCCAATTCTTTAGAATTTTACTACAAGGGTTGCTATTAACTGAGCATAAAAGTGTCAACATAAAAGTGTGAGCCTACGAACTTAAAAGACTATACACCTATGATATAAGTGTTTATATTATAGTAACCTTCTATATTAATAGTGTATATGTGCTATAAATACTTATATTATAGGTGTTTGCACTGTAAATACCTTCAATGGTTGCATGATACACACTTATACATATCTACCAATTTTTAGACTATAGGAACGCAAACTTGTCACAAGAACATATAATCACAAGAATCCTATGTGGTCAAGAGACTACCACATCATTAAGTTTCTTTTTTTGATTTTTTTTCACATTTCAAGACCCCCAATTTTTAATTATTTTTTTGGTAAATATTGGAGTGAGAGTAGCCACTAATATAAAGAATAGTTTTGGGAATAGACCCAAAATTGCCCTTTGGAGGCGTCAAATTTTATCTAATGAATTGCCTTGGACCCTATCATTGCACACCTTCTTGCACATGGAGGTCATTAAACCTATCCTACAAAGTAGACCAATGGATTGGATTCACCCCTTGGATAAATGTTGAAATTTTTTAATTTTTGTAATAATTTTTAAAAAAAATTCTAAATTCATATTTGCAATGAGAGTCCTAAAGAAACAAGAAAATGTCAAGAAAATATCCAAACACACGGCCCAAAATAGGGACATTTTTTACTTTTATTTCCAAATAACACAAGTTTTGTCCTAGAAGTCCCATTGTGTAGGATGTCTTGCGTTGTGCACGACTTCCTAAAGGTAAAGACATTGGTACTTGATTGATTAAGCAATTGTGGAGCAAATGATGCATAATATGAGGTGGTGAACATATTCTCAATGTAGAAAGATAAGAAATGTGGGAATAGCAAATTTTTCATAATTTTCTTCCCAAAATTGTATTTATAGTGAATTTTGGGAAGCAAACTGAAGTGTATTTTTATTGGTAGCCAATGCCTAAAATCTTCCAATTCTAATCATTCCATAATTGCTTTCCACTCACTTCTTCCATTCACTAATTTCAGACTTTAGTTGGAAATCTATTCTAGCCTTGATTGGAAATACTGCACCTCTATAGGTTGATAATTGGACATGATTGGTAATTGGTGCCTCTACCTTAACCCTTGAATGTCAACACCAACACCAAACGTTCGATGGGGGACATAAAATCTTTCATTGTGGGACAAAAGAGTAATTATTCATCCTTGAAATTAAGCACTTGCCAATGTAGGTCCGGTTCTCTCCCTCCCTCCTGAGTATGAAGGGGTCTCAATGTCTTATCCAGTACCTTGTGATGCGGACTTGATACCCACCAGATTTCAAGAGTGAGCATGCAGCATGTGGTTTTACTAATGTTTTGCTTGAAAGTGATTAAGAAACACATTTGAGGGGATATTAGGCAATATATTTTCCTATTTTTAGTGGATAAAATCATTAAAATTACTACATATTCTTGGGACGATAGATTGTTTGTGATGAATGCTTCAAATTTCATATGTATTTTGCATATTTCATCAATTATATAGATGGAAAGAACTTCATCATTTTAGCAAGATTGATTTTTGCACCCTCAAAAATAATTGATGCTTTTCCTTATTGCTTAGGCACATGTCTTAGGGCACACACCAATACTTTTTCTTGGCACCATAATGTCAAATTGCATCATTTCAAAATAAATCATGTCTACTTTTTGACAAATAAAAATTTTCCATCCAAAAGCTTATTTGTAACTTCCATAATATTTATTTTGATCTTTTGTGTATTGGATGCAAATGCAGATGGCATGATTTCATCTACCATGCTTTCATCTACATAATTTTTTTCATTTATCCATTCTTATAAAACTCTAATGACATCCAAACATGTTTACAATGAAACCTTATAAGTTTATTAAATCTTTAATTATATGTGAAGTTGCACTGCAACCAGTTTCATTCTTGTTTGGATTTTGAAATTAACATTGATTTCCAACATCAACTCCACATGATTTATTTAAGGGAACTTACAATCCAAACGTTGAATACAAAGATAATTATTTCCTCTTCTTTCTCCCAAATTTTGTTTGAAAAATATAACTTTAAAAAGAATTATAATAAATTAAAGTGAGGTGGTTCAAAAATGGTTAAGATATATCCATCCCCCTTTGTTTATCTTCCTAAAGTCATTTTTGGGTTGTGTGTCAAGAAAAATAACAATATTTTGTACTTGATTAATTTATTTTCTATACCTCTCCCAGTAAGTTGAAGCCTTTAATTCCTAGTAAGGTAAACTCTCTCCTTGTGGTCAAAATTGGAGTATGCCTATTATGGGCAAAATTGTAATGGTGGTGTGCATTCACATTCTCAAATGTACACCACCATTACAATTTTGCCCATAATAGGCATACTCCAATTTTGACCACAAGGAGAGAGTTTACCTTATAAATTCAAAATTTTCAAATTTGATCATGCATTGTAAGTAAAAAATTCCTATGTTTTTTCTATGGAGAAAATTTGGAATGAATGAAGAAGTTGAGGCTTGGAGGCTGATGCCCAAAGTTGACTTCAGAATCTCCTGCCCAAATTGTTGAATATAGTAGAGGGCTCGAAAACAGTTCGGGCATTAAGAATCGCCCCTACAAAGGCATTTAAAACCGTGCACACAGTTCTTAATATAGAGCAATCTGTAAATGGTGGTAAATGAGGCTTACATGTGCATGGTTTAAGGATACTAAGGCAGTGAAATATGAGACTTTGACATTCCATGTTATACCTTAAGTAATTTTTGAGTTATTATAAGACAGAATGAATGCACGAAAAATAATGCATTAAAGTTTTATTAGCACTGGCCAATGAATGTTCAATTCTGTACAACTTCTTTTTAGGAAAATGGTGCTCTTTGTTGGCTATGTGCATGGGCTGATTTTGAATTCACATGCATGATTATTCACTATGACTTCACCATTTTCAGCATGTTTGTTAAGCGAGTCTTGGATTGGCTTGGTTGGTTCATAGCTTCATCAGGTCCATTATTGATGCACCCTCTGATCAACTTTGCCTCCCTACTACACTTTCACTTCATAAAATCATAAGTAATTGAAATCAGGGTACAAAATTCTGGAAAAATAAGGCTTCCTACAGTTTGTAATTTGCCTTCCAATGAAAATTATCCCCATATTTTTCTAGTTCTTACATTTCTGTACAGACCTTCATTTCTTCTTAGATGGTCCATTTCTGAGCCCCTTACCTTAGCTTCACAAGACCTTATTGTTGTTTAGAAGATAATAAATGAATGCACAATTATTTGGATGAATAATTCATTACACATCCACATTTTGTACGTTTCATCCTTTAATATAGACGTAAACAACTGCATCACTCCATCGAAGGTTGCTTACTGCACTGCCCCCCAAAAATGAAAAAATAATCCGTGAACTTCAGATGCCCTTTACTGCTAGCAAATGCTTTAACTGCAATTCCGGCTCGCATTGAAGACGAACACGGATGAGAACGCAGCATCCACGGATGAACGCGTCCCTATTATTCATCCAAACAGACCAGTCGTCTCGCACATTCAGAACAAAGGGACATAAGAGCAGTCCTCTACTGCCTATTATTCAAACGCAGCAACAAATTGCACAAGTTCTCCGGGGTCTATGGCTATGGCTGGGATTGCGACCCTTCCATAGCCATCATGACAGCAGCAGCATTTTCATGATGATCAACCCGCGCACGCTGGACTCTTGTCCCATCCTTTCAGGCAAGTTATCACGCCTCAATCGACGCCTCCTCTTTTCCATTCCCCTTCTCCTTGAAGACGCGATTCCCTTTTGCTCTGCTCGCGTTTTGGCCAATGCTTGCGTTCGTGAGCGGAATCCGTGGCTATGGTGGAGCTCGAGCACCGGTGGGTTGTTATTAGGGTTAGTTCGGGTGAGAGGGCGAAGAGTTTCAGGATGTTTGGGAACTTTTGAATTAGGGTTTTGTCGTGTGCGTGGAGGTTCGGAATGCTTCGTTGTGTTTGTGGTGTATCCCGAATTGGTGTTCCTGAATTATGTGGAGTTTAGGTGTTTTCGGGTGGTTAAGGGAGGGCTTCTGATGGTGGAGACTGGTCTTTCCTTTATGCGGTTGAAATCTGTGCTCGTCTCGGCGGAGATTCGCGCAGGCTGCGTACAGTGCGTAGTGTCCAGTAGCTGTGCTGCCGAAAGTAAGCGTTACTGGTGTGAAGAGAGCCGAACCGAAGGTTACGAAAATTCATATTAAATGCGGAATTTTGAAATTTCGGCGACTGTTTTATACGCTTAGGTCGACGCTAGTTTCCACAGGGATTGATTTTTTGAAATCGTGTTTTTGGAGGTTGCTGGGTTGCAAGGGAATCTCAATTGTGGCTCTCAACAAGCTGTTGATGTGATTGTAAGGGAATTGCATGGTTGTTGTATTGTAGTGACCTCACGATTCTGCTGCATGCCGCGTTTTTGCGAAATAGTTATCCTGCGATGAAGACGTTAGCCGTATCATGGAAAGCCATGTGTTGCTTCGGCTTAGTGGTTCTCATGTCCTTCAGGGGTAGAGTGTTGTTATTCATGGCTGATCGTCGACTGTTGGATAATCGAACCCATTACTAGCGTCGTCAATTATGGTCGCACTGATATATTTATTTCATTTCAGACGTTTCGGTTTCTCTTTTTTATCAATGTCTTGATGTCGTGATGCTGTTTCCTATGACCATTAGGTTAGAGAGCCTTGCAAAGCTGTTCTGTCGTATTCTCTCGGCTCCTTTCCAGGGGTGTATGTTTCTTCAGGATACCTCTGACAGATTCATCATTACCGGGCGTTATTGTTCTCGCTCGCGTCTTTCAAACCAGCTTATTCAAGATCAATTGGATGGTTTGAGTCCGTGGGGTTTGACTGGCTGTAGTTCGCTACTTGACGATTCGCTTGTTCATGACTTGCTTCTGGGATGTTCACATTATGTGCGGTTACTCTTCATGCTGGTATTTTTCTTGTGGACCGAGTTGTGTAATCGTGTCGGAAGATTTCTCAGGTTCAATAGTTTCTTTTGGGGGGACGAGGTTTACAGGAATACTCATTAAGATGTCTTTTGCTCTGTTTTTGGATCATGCAGAATAAACTGATCAGGATGGCAGAGGATGCAACACCTCCTTTGGTCGTTGAGGAATCGTCGTCTTCTCCTCTTGGAAATGAAGAGAGGTCGGCCGTAGAGGCTTTGGGTCAAATTGGAGAGGATGGAGCAGTTGCGATTAGGCCTAGCAAAGCGATCGAGAGGCAAGCATCGTTGCGGCGGAAAAACATGGACAAAAGTGTGCTTGACGACATAATGGGTGATCCCGATGATTTTCAAGACCTTGCGGATTGCGATCTGGCTTCAGAAAGTGACGGTGGAAGACGGAACGACGCAGTTAGAGCGCCGTAAGTAAGAGAAGGGCATTTGGAACTGCCGATCCTGCTTCCACATATGGTGTATGTGTTTGGTTGTGGTCCTTGCCATCTGTTCCTGATTGTATGTGGGGAACACTGTTACAAGATCTAATGATCATGACTGCTGTTATTACTCTTTTTATTTGAAGGAGAATTTGTGACCACTAAATATGTGGACTGTGGAATATCTAGGTAGTTATTGAATTTTGTGAATGGGGACTGTCTTGTCAGTCTACGCAATTTTGTAGTTGGTAGTTTGATGAGTTTTGGGACTTGGATAAAGCTGGAATTTGCTCTCATTTGTAGAACGTTAAGGTGGCTCTGTGCACATATTCTCTGTGCCAGTCTGGAAGAGGTGCACTCCGAAGGTTCTCAGCATATAAGGAGTTCTTAGTTGGCACCTGTAATATATGACGACTTGGTCATTGTTTCGTAGGTATAGCCTTACTATCGACAGTTCTGGTTCTCTTGTTACCTTCAACTTTGAATGGAGGAGAAGACAATGTTCTGTTACAAACTGCAATATCGTCTTCTTGTCTTTGAATCTCATATTGTGCTTGCTGGTGTATATTTGGTAGAATGCAAACGATTGTCGTGAAGAGACTTTCAATCTAGACTTTGGTGAGCTTCAGAGTAGTATTATTCCCTGCTTTGAATTGTTCACAGAGCACTGGATCGACTGCTCGTACAGTTCTTTTGCTCCCTAAGACCTGTCAGATGTCACGTACAGCGGTACAATCACTAGGCTGTACGAATTCTTTTAGTTACCTCGTTTCGAAGCTGGGAGCTTTGCAGGTTCCACCGCGGAGTACTTATCCGTGACTATCTTCGTAAGCGCGCATTTGTTTAACGCCGGGCTCTGCATCATCACTTGTCTTATCCTCTAGTTGCACTCACCAGTTTATGGAGTCGTCATTCACATAATCTATTTAGACATTACATACAGTGTTTTCTGTTTAATTGAATTTTGGAGGTATGCTTGTACCCTTGGTGTAACGTTCCATGATAGCTTATTGCACTATTGGAGTCCGAGGAAAGCTTCTTTTTCAGGCTTGGGCCAACAATATTTCTGGAGAGAATCTCAAGCAGGAAAATTCATTGATTTTAGTTTGAAGGGCGCTGTGTCCTCGGTGTTAATCTTTGTTTAATAGTTCCATCCTTGTCCTTCTCTGGGGAGCTCTGCAGTCTTGAAGATGAGGCAGCTGCTGGCAAATTGCAAAACTACACTGAACAGCCTGAGGTACGTTGCCTGCTGCTACCAGTTGAAATATTGGCTTCATGTTTCATTCGTTGTGCCCCGTGATGGGCAGAATCGTACAAGTGGATTACTTGTATTTGTATGACGTATCTCTTAAAATTGGGTATTCTCTGGAATAACTAACATATCAATGGTAGAGTCGGTTGGAGTAATATTCGCTAAGATATATAATTGAAAACATCCCCGAGAACTCACTGTTGCTACTTTTAGATCGATTAAAAGATTTCTTATTGTACTGATTGCTTTGAAGCAGGATGTAGTAAAGACTTCAAAAGTGCAGGCAGGCGAGGGAGAGCCAAAACCTTCTCATGGTTCAAGAGTATATGGTGGTGAAGGTGATTATTTTATTTTTCTTCTGCTGTCCCTTTTGTTATAGCCTTTCAGGAGTAGCTTCGGTTTTTCTTCGGGAACTGAAATTACATCTGTCACGTGCCGATTGATTGGCGCTTTTAAAGACCCCAATTTTATTGGTGAACCTGCGAGCTTTATGTAAGCTTATCATTGACAGGAAGTTCTTAAATACCGTGGGTATTTGGTGAAAACTATCGAGAGCTTAATTAAGCGACTTTCTAATAGCAGGGTAAATATCTTGTATGTTATTTGTCTCTGAATGGGAGTCTGGTGCACTTGTAACAAAACATACGGCATTGGTTGTACAGTCGACTTTCGTCATAAATGCTCAATTTCAATCATTTCCGATGAGTGGAACCGCTGTAGCGGATATAGACCTTCTTTGTCGAGACCATTTTGCACGAGAAGTCGGGTTACTACTGTGATATGAAACGCTGATTGAGAAGTTCAACTGAACAGGGAACGGAATTCTTAGTAGGATCGGTCAACGTCCACATGCCGTCACTCAAGAGGAGGGTAGACTCCGCGTTATTGATGGAAATGTTGGAGACGCCTCGAGACATCGTCGGAGTCATCACACCAGATATTTTATCATCAAGAGCTTGAATCATCACAACATAGAGAAGTCTATCGAGAAAGGAATCTGGGCTACACAGGCCATGAACGAAACAGTTTTAAATGAGGCTTTTGAGGTCAGCATATTGTCTTGTACTTGCAGCTTCTCATGGTGACTTTTGATCCCTCATTTTTCTTTTCTGAGTCTCGATGATTTGTGGTATGGTGTGTGTTACAGACCTCAGAGAAAGTCGTTTTGGTGTTTAGTGTCAACATGAGCAGCCATTTTCAAGGCTACGCACACATGACATCTCCAATAGGACAACGTCGGGCAAATATTTGGAGTGAAGCCAACGAAGGTGCCAACCCGTGGGGTGGTACTTTTCATGTAGAGTGGTTGCGGTTGTATGATTTACCTTTTCAGAAGACGGTGCACTTAAAGAATCCACTGAATGCCTTCAAGCCTGTTAAGATTAGTCGAGATTGTCAGGTGAACTTTTGGTACAGGAGAGTTCATTGTTGTGAAAGCTTTGTAGCCTCAGAAGATCCGTTTATGTTCACACCATCGCCAATGACAGCCGTTCAAGGACCCTGTTTTGAGAGTGTACAAGTTGTGGATTGTTTTCAATTGCCGTTTAGAAGTCCTACGACTTTAGTTTGTTATTACTTATGATAGCAATGCAGCAATGCGATTGGAGAGTGTTCGGCTGCTTTATTACTGTTGGCTAAGAGTTAGTATCATTGCAGGAGCTCACACAAGCTATTGGTGAGGCGTTGTGTGCTTTAATTGACGAGGGAGCCGATAGAGAGGGGAAACCAAAGCGGTAATTTGTGCTTGATCCAAGAACGTCATGGCTTTACACATTCAGTTTGACGATGCTTGCGAAAGCTTATCTTTTATGTTTATTTCCTACTGTCTTTTGATTTCTTATCACTGAACTGACTAAGTATTACAGGAAGCTAGGGATCCGTGATGTGGGTCACCAAGCGGGGAAGAGATCTCGAGATGTGGTAGACGGACTACAGAGGCCTCGAGTGCCGTTGGCTCCTCCAGCCAGGCCTGTAGTGCCGCAGATGTACTCTCCCCATGTGGCTTTTTCAGAAACTTACCCACTCAAACCGGTGATCAGGCAATCCAACGGACACACCAGCAAAAACGTTGACTTGGCAGGGCCTCGTAGATCCTCCAAGTCAAAGTCCCCAGCTACTTCTGAGAATAGTGACAGACTAAGAGGCAAAGACAGAGGTGTGGAAAAGGAGCGCATGCGCAGCAGTAGCAGCACTAGAAGTGCAGACTTGGGAATTGAAGAAGACCTGGTCAATATGGTGGACATCTTTACACTTACTATCCGTTTTGTCTTTGGTTTAGGTAGGATTGAACTGGAGCAGATTGTACAGATAACGGAAATGGGGTTCTGCAGTGTTCAACATGTTCAATTAATGAATCTAGAAGCACAGTTTCAGTTTATTTCCCTCTAGTGAGGTTGTAATTTATGAGACCTCGTTCTGAAATTGCTTGAACATTTTTGTGTGGAGGACAGTGTACGGATTCTGATTGGACTACTATGTTCTGTTGTATTTCCTGTTGATGCAGACGTATGAAGAGTATCTTCAACGCTATGGTCAAGCACATTTTAAAGATTGCAACGTTTATCCTCAAGTATGGCTCTCAAGCTCTCTTTGGAACCTTGTTAGAAATATTTTAGCTCTAGTATGCATATTAGTTTAAACCATTTACAATCGTAAGGATCTAGTTCCGAGAATCGATCATCTTGAGCGAATTATCTGTTATTCTGCATAATATTTGTAGGAAATTGGTTCTTCAGATAACTTAAGTGCTTACGACTGACCAAAAGAATATGGTGCTTGAATCATCAGGAAGCTGGTCAAATGGGATTTCAGAACAGCGTCCCTCAGTACAGAGGATGGGTGGGCGGTGGGCCGGGTGCAGCCTACTCCAATGGTGATGCGTAAGTTCCTTGAATTATCAACAATGAGCAATGTGAAAATGAATTAGAATTCTAGTCACTTTGTGTCATTTGGTTACAAATTTGTCTTATCTTTTGTGAATACCTGTTGATTTTAAATGCCTTTTGTTCTTGCAGGTATGCAAAGTATGTCGCTAGCTGGTATGGTGTGGCTCCAAATAATGGTGTTATGCATGGATATGAATCATCCGAATATGGTTGGCATGGGCATAATGAAGAAATGGGTGCACTGATGTACAAGAGATATTGAACGAGAAATTCTGTGATTACCAACGGGCAAGGGAGTCTCTTAATTCTAGTTGACGCAAACAGGATTTGCTGTAAAGGAGTGCTTTTGTAGATTTTGTGAAGACCATCTTGATTATACTTGAAGATCATTACTGCTATGTTTTTAGAGGATTTATAGCCATCTGTTTTGGGATGCAACTGTTGCTTTGGATCTCGGAACCATGATAAGATCCTGCGACAGGTAGATCTAATACTTAATTTGTACATCTACTATTGTTCAGGAGTAGGATATCTACGTTCACTTCACCCAGACTGTATTCATGAATTTTTTCTGGTTATGTACAGTTTTAACCGCCACAATTGCAGGACACCACAAGGTCTGTCCTCGAAGCAGCTTTAAGATCTGCTCTTTGAAACATGTGCAGATTGTCATGTTCTTCAGTTTGATGTGAACACTGGAATGCAGTGTGATGTCTGTTGGCTGTGTTCCTATCACTTACCATATGAGTATTGCATAACTTATGAACTTTTATCCCATGACTTCCAACTTCCAAGTGTCCCATTGGGGTGGGTGGGTGGGGTTGGTCCATTTGTTCAGCAGGCTGTCCTTTCCTTTGTAATATAATATTTTAACCTTGTAATGATGCTGCAGCCTAAAATTGTGCTAAGGATAATAGAGAATCCCTAAGGTAAACTACCCCATTGCAGTCAGAATTGGAGTAAGCCCATGCTAATGTACATTTGAAAACTTGAATATACAGTTACCATCGTTACAAATTTTGCCCACAATGGGTTTGCTCCAATTTTGATAGCAATGGGGTAGTTTACTTGTAAGTCTGATGGAGTGGTGTTCAACTATTCATCTTTGGAATTTTGTCAGGTAAGGGTAGTTGTTGCATAGGAGTTCAATCTCTAATAAATCTTCTTGGGCTTTTAACCTTTAAGGCTCCATGGTCAAGAATAGGTAGTTTTACCTTATTCATCCATAGAATCTTGGATGGAAAGGGGATGTCTTGTTTAGTAGTTTGACTTCTAGTGAGCAGCGATCCCAGAACTGTTTTCCCAGAATTAGTTAAACTGCTATGACGGTGGCCCATTGGGGAGCCATTGTGGCCACATATTTTCTGAATGATGGAAGTCTACAGATAATCTTCATTTTCAAATGTCGTTTTTTGTCTACAAATTTAATTTTCAGTAGAAAAAAATTTGCTACAGTTATTACTTCTTAGTGAAAGGTAGAAAACTAATTTTACAAATTTTTTTTTGCAAAGTTTCTATCAAAGAAAAATGAAGTGTGAGACAAGAACTAATTCTCCTTTTTTTCTTTGGGCTAAGTTGCTATTAACATTAGGTTATGTGGAAGGCCAAAACTACATGTCCCATTTTTTTTGTCTAAGTTGCTATGGGGATTAAGTTAAGTGGAAGTTAAAAATAAGATTTCCATTTTTTTTTTGCTAAGCTGTAAAAAAGTCAGGGTTGGATTTTGTCATACAAAAGTTGCAACACTTTCATTCAATCAAAGTGACAATAAGGAAACATGCCATTGCAAAAAGATGAATACAAATTGAATTGAATAAATACAAGTTACATGAAATACTATTCATTTGTTGCAAGTCTAAATTTCTCTAATCTCTGAAACTAACACAATACTAATACTACAACTCCAAAAAACTGATATTCACTAACAAGGGACTTGAACCCTATGAACTGCCCATTTTGCAGTGTCAGTGATTTGCACAACACCAAACAAACAGCACACATTAGAGGGTTAGAAAATAAAAACTCCAACACCAAGTTGCAGCTCCAGCGACATCTGTTCTCCAAACTGCACGTTTCAGTAAAGGCCTCGCAGACAGAGCCCCACGGCCCTCCCAGCCTCCGGACAAAGCGCCACCGTACCAGCCTCGCACAGAAAGCGCCAGACCCCAGCCTCGCAGACAATGCACTACAGACCCCTGCCTCGCAGACAGAGCCCCACGGCCCCCAGCGTTGCACGGATCCACGAACCACCAGCTTGAAACACCACTTGAACCGCTATCTTGGGAATGAAGGTAAACTTGAGTTGCAAGTCAAGCCTAATCTCATGAAAACTAAGGAAATCAAATTCCATAACAAGAAACTTAGGATACTGCTCCTACAGCCATTGCTCTACTTTATGCATCCCCTTGTCTGCCAGCCTTTACAGTACTTTTCCATGATTCAATCGCCTCCTTGTAAGGAAAATTGTCAAGAGAGAAGTAGTTTTGACCAAACATGCGCACAACAAGGGGTAAGTGTTTCCCTAATCTATTTCTTTGGCATGATTTCAGGAACTTCAGATTGGAAAAGCATCTCTCATCCTCCACTGAACCAAGAACAAGGCAACATCCTATGTCAGCAAGTTTGAAATACTCAGAGATCAACTTTCGCAAGTGAAGTGATTGATCTAGTTTCCTCCATAACTTAATGACAGGGTTAATGTGATAAGGAGGGCTGCAAGCAGCCTCTGCATTGGACCTCATTGTGACTTTGAATAGGTGCTGTTGGTTGTCCAAATTGGACGCTGACAGCATCTCGGGTGCAGTATACGGCTTCCCACCAGCCAGAACCGATTGCCCATTCTTCACAGGCTTTGCTACTGCAAAGAAATCCTTCAACACTGCCAAATGATGGCCGAAACTCTCCTCAACGCCATCCTGTCGCCAATACTGAGGATAAATTATCCCAAAAGCGTCAAGTAAAGCTTGTTGTGGAAACTTGCGGTCAAGTTCAGATATCAAAGATTGGGCGATTTCTGCACAGTCAAGCACAAGGCATCAGTTTCAAAGCAACAAGGTTCACATACCCACGAAAATGGAAGCAAGCTGGCCAAGGCAGGTCACATTTAAGCAAACAACTAACTGCCCATTTAAAACCTCAGTTCTATCATTACGAAACTAATTCAAATACTGATTGCAGAGACAGCCTGAAGGACTACAACAGCTCAAGCATATCTAATCACAAGAACCTGCAGAAAAGCTATCGAAAGGAGAGAAAAAAAATTCGGCAGTTTAGAAGCAGTTTTGAATAATCGGCAGTCTGCAAAAAACGGCCGTTTCACAAAAATTTGGCAGCAAGTGCATCAACGACCTGCTTCAGTTAACTAACTCAATTACACTTTGCAAGTTCGAATATAAACAAACAGAGGGAACACTAACAGATTTTGCTTCAAAGAAAACATCAAAGAAAAAAAAAATGGGTACCTGAAAACTGTCGCTCCACATTGTCCTGCACCCTGTTGTATTGCTCTTGGGTGACAAACAAATGAGCCCCGGTTTGTTTGTCATGGCATCGTGCAAACATCTGGGCATGGTCGAAATTGAACAGTAAATGGCAAATGCCACTGTCACCAGGTTGTTGACGCCACACTAAGGGAATTTCGGAATTGGTCAGAGCAATCAAATCACTGTAAAAGGGGAAATCCACTTTGTTAAAAGCAGTGGATGCATCCACAAACATACGACCAACCTCCTCTTGGCAAATTTTCAAGGCTTGGAGGAAATCCCCAACAAAGATATCACGAGCTTGTGATAGTTTTATCAACGAGTGCACGGAGTTCACAAGTGGGATGAAGCACGCCAGCGACAGGAGCAGCTCGATATCGGAGAGCATATCGAAGTTATCGGCTGCCCCAGGGACAGCCTTCGTTCCAGGCCCAGAGGTCATATCGGCCCCCATTTTCACAAGTAAAGTGCGATACTCGGATAGGATCCTAGCAGCAGGACTCCGCATCGAAATCCACCTAGTTTCAACGTTACGGAGCATTTTATTGCCCTTAGTTTCCATGAGATCAGCTAGTCTATGCAACTCAGCATGCCGCTTGTTGCTGCGGCAGAAGTAACTATATATGGATTGGAACAAACCCTCGAGTCGTGAGATCATAGGGAACTTAGACATGGTTTCCACTGCAAGATTCAAACGATGGCTAACACAACTGGCTCCTATCAGAAAGGGAGCCCATTTCTCTCGGATTTGAGTAGTAACTCCTGTCCGTGGTCCCTGAAATGTGCTTACACCGTCCGCTCCAAAGCAAACCAACTTTCTAGCAACTTCCTTACGACTCAGCCCTCCCTCATCAAGCAAACTATGCATAATCAGATCAGTTAAGTGATCTGCTGTCCCGCTCTCAGAAACGCACGATAAGAGAAGAAGATGAGGTATTCTCTCCCAAGAAGACATTGTGTAAACGTGAACTCCTAGCCAAGATGTACCATCAACAGCCGTGACCTCATCTGCACTAAGGGAAATAACAGATGCAGATTGAACAACGTTTCTCAAAGCAGACAATACAGAGGCGTGAAGATGCTCACTCATCTCCCAGCCTGTTGTCTCAGACCAATGCTTACGGGGAAGGTTTCTTACCTTGAGTTGCTTCAGCAACTGCTCCTGGCGCTCATAATCGCACATGGGGCGACCATGAGCCAAAATATGCAAGAGGGTGCTGAATTGGACCTGCTTCCTCTTGAACTCGCCCTCCAATCCCCCTTGCAGTTGGTTAGCCACAGTCGTGGCTTTCTTTTGTGCCGCCCACAGCTTGACAAACTGAAGGTGCTGGCAATCGTGCTTCACGAACACATCGCCTTTCTTCAGATGAGCAAGAGGAACTCCATCTTCTCGGCAGACGCGCTTACCTTCGTGTTTTTCTAAGTTGTCGACTTTTGGAACAAGCACCTTCTGCCTTCCCGTAATTGAAGTACAGCTCCGACAAACGACACCAACAATGTCCCCGTCCCCGTTGAATTGACCCTCGGCCCAGGCGAACTTACACGCCCAAACCTCCTGCCACCTTCGAGTAACAGTACTTGGAGAAGTTTTGGAACGTTTCCGCCCAACTGTGGCGGGCTCCTGACTTCTTTTCCCCGACTGTTGCCCGCCGCCATCGCCCCCGACATCAATGATCAGAGTGATCGGAGAGACCACAGTAACGTCAGAGCCAAAAGCACTATGCTCACGAGGAACCCCAGGAAGCTGCGATAAGTGGGTTTCGGAGACATGTGTGATCTCGACCTCCGCTTCCATCCCTCCATCGCAACCCACCGAAAAGGAGTTCGGCAGTAAATATTTGCCCACCCCGCTTGAGTTGCGGCTGGAACCAAATGTCTTGACACGAAAGTTTTCTGGCAGTCTCAAACGCGGCGCCATGGACGCTATAAACCTGCACCCCAAGATCCCAAACAGCCCAACTCCCCCGATATGCGATTCCCCCGATATGCAACAAGCACAAGGAAAAGGAATTCAACAAAAAACAAAGCAACAACAAAGACGCTTCCAGTCCTGCACCATAATCAAACACCCCAAGACAACACCCCAAGACAATAAGTATCAGATCGTGTAAGTTCACGCGCAACCAAAAAAAATGGGTAACGAAAGAAAAATGCAAGAGCGGAAAGAGAAATGCAAGAACAATACATGAACCACGAGAAATGAACTGAAAGAGAGAAATTGCAAACCAGAGGGTCGATCGCTTGATTTCCCAACACTGAAATTCGATCACCCAACACCAGATCGCCCAATACCAAAATTCGATCACCCAAGAGCAGATCGCCCAACACCAGAATTGTAACACCAATTAGGAAAGCGAGACAAAACACAAATGCGCGAGAACATTACCAAAAATGTTGATTCAACTGTGAGGAATGAGAGGTGGAGACACGTTATATGTCTGATTATGCAACCGTTTGATCGCCTCAACGCGCCTCCATTTCCAAACTGCAGTAAATGCAAGAGTCAGGGATCCAGCGCAATGGGCGCACCAATGATCCCCAAACTGTCCAAGGATTGACAGCAGGGAGGAAGTGGGCATTGTGGCACTGGCGCCTCCAGATTTTCAAGAGCGCTTTGAGAATTTCAAACTCATGAGATCACAGTGGCTTCCCCAGCGAAGGAGGGAAACCATGAAGTATTGAAGAAATACGTTATGATTAAGCGGATCCAAGGATTCCAAACTCAAGAGATGGAGAATTAATGCACATCGTCAGAGGGAGGAGCAGCATGAGTTAATGCAGGTGCAGGAGTAAATGCTACTGGGGGGAGGCTCAGGGAGGGAGATGAGCTAATCCCCCCCCTTCAACCCTAAACCCCAAGTCCGAATCCTGGGCTAATCTCAGCCGCACGATGGGGAAGCCATCGCGAATCTCAGCCGTCCATCGTCGCAGCCGTGGGCTAATCTTGGCCCTTGAATCGAGCCGCCCGGCTCCCTCATCAGTGGACCAGATCGCAAGATTGCGACTAGTCGAGGTTGCGGGTGCTGCATGTACGCGATCGCGTGATTGGCGGAATCTAAGCAATTGCGAGCTCTCATGTTGGCCCTGGCATGTTCTGGCTCAAAATGTCAATCCTGCCTTCATTTTCACAATGTACCTTTAGCATCATGTTTTTTTTGGTAAAAATTTGGCGCAAATTAGCCAGTTTGGGGATCGCTGCTAGTGAGTGCTTTTGAAGTTTTCTTAACCAACTATTTACACAATGACAACAAGGATGATTTCCATGGTGACTAGCCCAATTTTAAAGGGTTAAGTAAATGATTCATACAATACCAAAAAAAATGGGGCCTATCACTAAAGTACCTAGCCAAAACTGATATGATATTTAGACCAATATATATGTGCATTCTTCATTTCTATAGTAATCTTGAAAGTCATGCATTGGCTACTTTTTGCTCCTAGAAGGTTTAATCTCAAATTATATTTTGGACTAGTTTAATCCACAATTTAGGTAGAAATTGACAAAAAAATGCCATTTTAGGATAGTTAGAAAAGTAATGAAAAAATAAAATTTATTTTTGAATTTCAACTGCATGAAATTATACTCTAGTCCCTTTTGTTTTATTCATTTATGTCAATTTTTTTTTAAAAGCCTATCTTTAATTATATGCAATACTTTGTTTGTATCTATTGCAACCTCCTATTTTCTTTCATTGATTGCAATTATTAGCCATGTCTAAAAGTTTTGCACTTGGGATGACACATTCTACACACACCCTAGAATCATTGGATTATATATATTTTTCAAATAAACATTATCAAATCTTCAATACTATAAGAAGATTTCTATTTGTTTTAGAAGAATATGAGTTCCCAAACACTGAGAAACATTGCCACATTAGCAGGTTGTTGTGGTTGGGCCACTGCGACATCAAATAATATTAATTAATTAATTAATATTTTTTAATACCCCAAATCTCAGAGTGCATTAAAAAGCAAAAAAATGATTTAAAAATAAAATAAAATCTAAATCATTTTTTTTTCTTTTTAATACAATCTAAAATTTATTAATTTCTTTTTTTAATTTCTTTTTCAAAATTCAAAAATTGAGACCAATAGGGGCTGATCTCTTGTAGTGGGAACAGTTTTAGAGGATGACCCTAAAACAGTCTCTTAGAGGCTCAAAAATCCTTTTATGTTTTATTACTTCAAAAATGATCGGTATCATGGGATGAAGGAAGTAGTAGACCACTATGGTCTTCAGTAGAAAAAAAATTTAGAAACCTTGACCACGTAGATTAATAGATTATTGTATTTGAAGTTAGAAGAAAACTTTTTTTTGTAGCCTTATTCCACGAGGACCACCAACTTTTATTCCTAAAGTAAAATATATTATGTTAGTTACATATTTACCAAATTTTAGATGTAAAAGAGGAATTTGCACATGCTATTCACACCAACATGCTTTGCCCAAAAACTTTAAGTAGTGTAATTTTTGAATTGAGTGCATGATTGGAAATAAAATTTACTACCAATGAAGTGGTACACATCTAACTTACACCTTGTGTTGAAAAAGAGATCTGCTCAAAATTGACTTCAAATGAACCTCACCAAATTTACAGTTGGTCATTCAATGAGCATTTGGTCTCTTAGAATTAAAGACTTCAAACTACAAAGGCATATTTCTACTTATGTATAGTAAAATTTTTACTAATAGTTTTTCTTTAAGCCCTAAATGTTGAAGGCACCTAGATTTGATGTTTGCAAAACTTTGAAGTTAAATAAAACCTAATGAAGATTGTTTTTAGTAATTTCTATTCTTGGAAACTTCTTTTTGAAGTCTACTTTAAACATCAAAATATTGATCTTGAAAATGATTGATAATGATTTTTCTATTCAAGATTTTGTGTAAAGGTGTCCATTCCAATCTTTACCTTCCATAGTGTTAAGGGATCTTGAAATGAGTCTCAAATACACTAAAGCTTGGAGAAAAAAACACATTAGAAATTCATTTAAAAGAATTGTAAAGTAGATTTTGAGAATCCATAAATTGATTGGGGTTATGCTTGTTAGGTCCTTTAACCTCAAATTTTTTTGGTGACAAATTTTTTAGATTTGACATAAGAAAAGAGGATCAAAAGACTTCAAGTCACTTTTGCAATTTTAACACCTTTATGATTAAACCTTATAATCTTTCAATCCATAAGTGATTTCTAATATGTCTAGTTTGAATTTGTAAAATAACATTTCAAAAGAATTCTCAAAGCTTATCAAATTGTTGGCTATTTGTTCAATTTAAAGCAAGTTTCTAGAAACTCAAAATAGGCCTTCTGCATTTAGTGGTCAATAAATTCAACTATAATTAGAACTTTTAGTTAATTTGATCAAGTATATCTTCCCAAAAATTAAGAGAAAAGACCCTTCTTTATTGCAAGATCAATTCATGTATCTAAACTTCAAAAACTAGGTATTTGTGCCTCTTCTCAAAGGCAAAGTTTTGTCTTAAAGTGATTGCACAAAACACTTAAAGTATTTTCTATCACACGTTGTTTATTAGCTTGTTTTTTGGCCATAACTTTCATAATATGGCTTCAAAAGACAAAAAGTTCATAGGCAAGATACTCATGACTATTATATCCCTTGCCTAATTTGTGGATTTAAGAAATAAAAATTTGTTGTCTAAAAATAGTCCCTAATTTTGTGTCACACTTGTTGATTTGGATTTTTTTTTAACAAAGTAATGTCCAAAGAAATGAATTTGGAGCTGAAATTTGGAGGAGATGATCTTACAATATATTTTTAACTAGAATTTGGATAGTTTTTAAAAATAATCAATTATATGTTATGTAGAAGTATACTAAATGAGCCTCTTTCTATTTGCATTTGAAACATATAAAATATTATTTTGGTGTTTTTTTGGATGCATGACCATCTCCATAGATTTGCTACAAATGTTCTATTTTTATTCTCTTTATTTAATTTTTACAATTTTTTCTTAATTAAAACATTAAAGCATGTAATTTTCTTAAGATTTGACAATTTCGTAGTTCTCCTACTTATAGAATTTTCTATGATTTTCTTTTTGTTGGTTACCTTCATCTTACAAGTGTATACATTTGTATACATTGGCCATATACCAAAAAAATTAAAATGTTTTCCTAATTTTGAAGCACTCCCCAAAAAAAGCATGAGTGTTGTAACAAAATCGGGAAGTATTCAGTGCAAACAGTCATGGAGAAATTTTCAGATATTTTGAACCAATTTTTAAATTTTGATATGAATTCTCTTATTTTATTTTATTTCCGTTTTTTACAGTAAATTTAAATTTTCACAAAAAATCTAAATTTTCTTATGAATTTTAGAAGGCATGTGATTCCATCTTTAAGAATTTAAAGTAAAAAATTTCAAAAACATGTTGCAAAATGGGAAAATACAAACTAAAAGGATTTTGAAGTTTATTTCCTGTCTTAGGTTCAACCACTCTGGCTTTGCAAGCAACTCAAATTTCTGCATGCAATGCTGGAGAACCTGCCAATGTACTAAGATGATTGCGCCACCTAATGATGACCTATTTCTAAAGCCAACCAATTCAAATTCTTTCCAGTACAACCTCAATTCAATTGCCTAAGTTCTAGTTTAATTTAAATCTATTTTCTAGACTTTGCAAGTTCATAGTTTGCTCATAGTGTGAAAAATTCTAAGAGAGTCTAGAATCCCCTTTGGACTACCAACAAGATCCAACAGAAAATAATAGTAACCATGCAAAAAACCTTATTCAAACAATTTTCGGTGTTTTTACCTTCCTGCTTTCTCAGTTGGTACAAGATCCAGTGTGCACATGCCAGCAAATTCACCATACAAGTTAATTTGACCTCAACTAATAAAATAAAGTTCACTGAAACTACTTTCTACTCCAACTTGAAACTCAGAAGTTTTCCTAAAATTCAATGTTTTATTAAGCAGTTGAAATTGAAAAATGCATATCACAAGGTCAATAAATGGGCACAATTGCCCTCATCAACAATAGAATTTTTACATTTTCGAACCGAGGATTAGCTGGAGTTACGAAAGACTTTCTCAGCCACCAGATGTATTGGGTGTTGGCAGAGGCTAAAAACTTCTGTTGCCACTACTGTAACTCACCGACAGGAGCCTCATTTAGCCACAAGAAGTGAATAAACTCGTACAGCTTCTCACTGACGCTCACCTGATAGTCAGCAACATAACAGTTGCAGCATAAGAAACCTTTCCAAAGCAATGTAACGTTTAGAGAGAAATTAAAAATCAGAACTCTTTGAGAAATATTGACACAAATCCTTTAATTTCTTTCTATGACTACCTCTCAAGTCTGTTCTTGTAAATTTCTAGTTTTAAAACCATGACTGAAAATAAACATCTCAAATATGCCATGATCATCTCCATTATAATCCCACCTACCAGTCTGAGTCTACACGCACATCACAGGAAAAAAAATTTAGAAAGAGGATCAAGAGACAACGACAACCTTGTATGGAGTGGGATTAAGTGCTCGCATGTGATCAGTTCGCATTGCCGCCAGTTGTTGCAAACAGTGTTTTCTAAGCTCCATCAAGGAAGGTAATGGCTCCCTCCGCCCTGAGTAAGATATAAAAAAAAACTTAGCACTTGTCGTACCCAGTTCAAAACTCACTCCCTACTGTCACTGTCACACTGTTGAAATGTATCATGCACTACATTTTTCAGTAGAGGTCCGTATGGGAAGTTACTACAACTGAATATTAGCTTCCAAAGTGGGCTTTTTATCTGTAGTTCAGGCACTTTCGTGTTAAAATCTAGTGTAATAAACTAATACTATAAATTGTTTCGTTCTATTCGTGACGAGTAAACGACAACCACCTCGTGGGAAAGGGAACAAAAAGCATTGGTTTTCAACAGTTGAATATTACCAGAATTTCCACTCCAGTAGCACTTGTAAAGAGCCTCGACACGGGAAGGCACAACATAAGCTCGCTTTGATTCACTAAAAGGATGACGGCATAAGATTCGTTCACCAGGCTGCACAAGTTGACTAGAATGAAAAACTGCACTTTCCTCTTCACTTGAGCACAAAAATAATTCACCAAGCAATCCAACAAGCTTACAATTGAAGAGATTCGAGCATCATCAATACAGTGTACAATAACATGCATCACACGTGAACTAAACAGTCAGTGGGTGGGTGAAGGCAGAGCATAGCACCTTCGGATACGGCTCACTTTCACCGATCAAAAGATCCACCAAAGCAACTCCTTCTCTTCCGTATAACCTAAACGCTTGCTTCTTGCATGGAATCGTAACCTACCGCAAAACAAAACAAGGTTTTGAATGTTATCCAAAAAGCCAAAAATGGCCTCTTTAGAAATTGAAATGAATCATTTAGAGATGTAACAAAATGTGCCAAGATAGAAAGAAGAATTCTTGAATGATATAACAGGTCTGAATGGTAATCTAATTAATAGCTTCCAAAGTGAAATTTCTATTTTTAGCTTGGACACTTATGGCTAAAGTGAACCAACCAGTTCAAAAAAATTGTGAATAAAAAACTTCCAAGTCCTCAAGCCGTGTACTTTTATACCTTAGAAACATCTTCCGAAAGTTTTATTCGTGGTTGCCCGCTGATTTCTACCAGTTTGTACACACAGCCAAGTGCTGGCTGGGAAAAGCATGTTACCAAATGTGTGCCTATTCCAAACGCATTAATTTCATGACCCTGCAAGCACACGTTGAACATAAGTTCAAGGAAATTCATCTTCTGGGCAGTTCAGAGTCATATTTAGGAACATGGAGGGACATACTTGAGATAAAACTGTTCTCAGAAGCACCTGTAACAAGAGACCATGCAGCTAATTCAACCTCTATTGAAGATGCAAGGAAAGGGTCCTACAATACAAACGCATTGAACACAAGATTCTCCAGTATATGAGACACTTCATGAGAGTTTCTAAGTCCAGTAAGAACCTGTTTGTTCAAAGCATCTAAAGTGGCTTCATTGATGTCATTACTTGCAGTGATGACAAGGTTCCCAAATTCTGGAACATTGAACTCTTTCTCAATAACCCGAAAAATACGCCGAGCCTCGAGGGAAAAGTATGACAAATCGCCAGAATCTAATCTGATGCCAAGGGCTTTGTACCTGCACACAAACAGAAACCATTAGAAATTATTGAAATTTATTTGAAACTTGATATTCAATACTTAACTGTATTTGCAGCTTGCAAGCAAATTCGAAACTTATTAAGTATTTCCAAAAAATATATAACTTCGAACTAACGCCTACTCTTAAATTTGCAAGCACTGGAGGCAACTGGTCTGGGTGGCTTTCGGCATCCCATTGTTTAGAATGGAACTCGATCCGAAACTTGGAATCCGACATGCATACCCAAGTTCATGAAGTGCTAGAGCTACAGCACAAAAGTTGGGAATACCGCTCCTTATCACCTGTGATTTTGAAACGAACAAAAAAAATCAGGTTTATCTTAACAGAAAATATGGACTAGGTATCTGTTCATCCATGATTGAAATAAACACAAATCATAATATTGTATTTACATCACAAACATAGCATATGCATAGACTGGTCTAAAATCTACAGTTACAGGCCAACTCAAGTGACTCTCACAAGAATGGAAGCATGGTAGAAATTCATACATCATATGTATCAACAAGGGCTTGGAAGGCTGTAGGGAATGCAAGCGCATAAGAGGTGAAAGCTGCTAACTCGCTGTGATTGGTCTCATGAAAAAATTCTCTTAATGTAGGTGCTTCCTGTAAACACATCCAATATTATTATAACAGGTTTGCAATGAAAACTAGGGCTCTATAAACGCTCACGAAAATTATTGAAGTAAAATCTTGCCAATATTAAGCACTAAATTTTAAAATCCTATCAACTAGTTACTAATTGCGAAAGCAAGCACTGGAAGTAATGGACCAGATGAGACACACAATTTCACAGAAAAACTCTCAGAGCCTCTAGGCAACCACAGTGGTAGGGGGAAAACATCAAAATCACCTGCATGCGGCCAAGGCATGATTGTGTCAAATGCACGAAGTCCTCACATATGCTGCCTCCCTTGGCATGTGCCAGGGACCTCTCCGTAATTTCATCAAAACTCTGCATCACATCAATACACGTCTCTTGTATTATACATCTCACGCATCACAAGATCATTCACTAAACAGTTCGCTTACTAAAATACGAGTAGGCATAAAGCAGACAATCCAAAGTGTCTCTACCCCAAATAGAAATGTAAACATTTCACCTCTCTCTTTCCATATAATCCTCACTAATTGAAAACTCTATGCGCCAAGTTGAGGATAACACGTGTTTCATTTTCACAGGACACCATAACTCTACACATTTTCGGTCAGTCTCTCCCTTGGAATAGAGACAACAAATTTCTCGCCGAGCATTGGGGCGTTACCATAAAAGAACTAACAAATGCATGCGAGTGTGTCCCGCGAACTGGAATTCCGAATCTTCGTCCTGCATCAAGATTACTACAAGGAGCTCGCATCGTGAGGCAGATCACCCAGTAGTCCAGAAAAATTTGTATTAAACAACTTTAAAACATACTGCTTCATCATACATGTCAAGACATAGATTCTGGGACAAATGCAGAAGTTGGTGCAGATGTGCATTTAAGTAAGCACCTGTAAGATGTTAGCACCTTGTGCCTTGCTCATTGAAACAGTGTAAAATACCAAAGAGCAGCCACCTAAGCAGTATGATCTAAGGGGCGCTTCAAGAAGCAAAGGTATATCATTGTGAGAGGGTCCTCACCTAGTTGCGTCAAAGCCTCCAAGATAGCAATACTTCGATGCACTGATACCTCCATCAGGGCCCTGTACAGAAACAAGCAGCGTCAATCTGATAATATATTACACCCAGACCCGTTAAATGTCAAAGTCTAGGCACCCAATATGCACGTGATTATTAACGGAGTTCTGTCACATTGTTATATGTAAAAGGGACAATAAAGAAGTAATCGGGGCTGCACGAGTCAAAATGGTGGTCTACAACCCTTGGCCACACTTATCAAACTCCTAACCATCGCATTTGTATGCAACTTTGTTATTATATACGCAAAATTAACACCCAATCTAAAGTAACACCTTGAAAATCTTACACATCTTGATTAGGAGGATGTGCACCAACTAAAAATCTGATCTAAAGTCAGCTTTAGATCATCACAGAATCACTTGCCTGTGCTCGTCTCAACCCAAATTCTAAAAGCATCTTGTTCTTCCCAGCAACACGTCGATGTCTGGCGGCATTGGTGGCTACCAATGAGGCGTAGTTAACCATCGTCAAAAATGTGGTTTCAAGCATCTGTGCTACCTGCAACCACATGGACTACGATCATTGAGGGTCTCCAGTTTCTTGTAATGCCTATGACAACAATCCTTCCTTCGATTTTGGCTGGAGTCTCTAAGACTGAGACCTTCAATTGTGCATCATAATATAACAAGCGTTCACGTACCAATAGAGGTCCTTCAACACGCATCAAAGGAATGCGCGGAAACACCACAGAGCCCTCCGGCATGGCATATATTTCGACCTCCGAGCAATCAATGCTTTTTAAATAAACGTAGAATTCATCCTGTAAAAAAAACTCCAAGTCACTCATGTCATTGCAGATTCGAAAACATCTAAAGAACTCAAAACCCCTAATCTTACAAGTGCCTTTGCAAAGTATCACACTCTAGCAACAGAAACGAGAGAGCTTCCCAGTAATCTCGTACTTAGCATACCACTAAACTCTAGAACCATCAAAACTAACCAGAGTGTGAGCAACTTGTATCTATACAGAAAGGTAGGTGTTCGTTTGTTTCATCGTCATGCCAAAGATCTCCACAACTTTGAAAGCTCCACCAGTTGGTCCCTTTGGAAAGCCCTCAAGGAGGGTGTACCCATTGATGTTTCACAAGACTTGAGCCGACAGAATAAGAGATAAGAAAATTACCAAAAATGGGATTTGAGCATTGAAATTGGCTCACTGTGATTCTAATTGTGACAACCAAACAGCCATTACTATTTTATTTTTTATCTAAGAATTAGGGTAAAGGAAGAGGTAAGACATGCTGACCTCACATGTGGAGGGCATGATAGTCTGAAGGTACTCAATGTCATCATCCTTGAACTTGAAATTGGCAGCAAAGCGAATACATTCCTCCAGACCTGCAAACACAGTGTACTCTCCCCCAAATGGATTCTTCCGGAACAACAAATCGAAACTACCTTTACAAGCAAGACCAGGAGTTAGTTAATCCGGCATGCCAAAACCCTTACATCTATACACATCTACACATTAATACGATAAGTGTTTGTTTCGTCGTCAGCATGCCAAAATTTTCCCCACAACAACAACAACGTTGACCTTATTCTCGTGTTCTACGTACCCTCAAAAAATTCAAGATAACTACATGTGGATGGCACCAATGAAGGAGTGTACATACATTCGAGGTATCACCTAAGAGATAGTAAAAATAATCGAGAAAAAACTGAGCATGGATTGCCACTATAAACAAGGACAATACAAAATCCTTCAACAATTAAGATTCTCAGTTGCTGCAACTGTTCCGATGCCAAACCTTAAACCCCCAAAACAGTGCATAAACGCTCAGCATTCGTAAAATCGAAGACACAAATCCTCAGGCTTCTCTCAGAGCATCGTAATTCTCGATAATTGCGGCAACACCAAACACCAACTCGTGTACATAAACGGCATCAAAACTAAAAATCCTTTCAACAATTAAGAGGCTCAAGTTGCCCGAACCCTTCCATCCCAAACAAAGAGCCAGCAAACACATTGACAAATTCCCAAGATTTAGACCTACAATTGCGGCACAAACAAACACCAAATTCGCGTCCTCTACCGAAGCAAGACCCCCAATCCTTTCTGCAAGTAAGAGCCCCAAACCTTAACCCCCAAACATAGAGCCAGCAATTGAATTAGGAAACTGCAAATTCGACACATACACAGCACGGTCCTCGTGTTTGCCCGCTTTCCAATACGCGTAGGCCATGGTGATCTGGTACATGTCCGTCAAGAGCGCCGACACCATGGGATTGGTGGGAGCACCGGGAAGCTCCATATTCACAGCACCCCGATTCTGCTCCATCTTCTCCGAATTCTCAACATCCTGCATATTTTCTGTATCTTTCAAATCTAAGCTCTTCACCTCTGTTTCACGCATCTCCATCAACACCTTCGTCGCCATCTCTGTTTGAAGTGAAGCTCAAGGGGGAATTTCTCGAGGAACTGGAATGCACCTTGGGTTGGGCTTTGCGTTGGGAAGCCTTCGCGAAGTTGTAAGATCGGGATATTCGGGAAAGAAAAGGGAGATTGGAAGTTGGAAAGCTGTGCCCCTGAATGGGCGGGCTCTAAAACTGAGCGGGCATTTTTAACCATCCAGTAGGAGCTCTGAAATGGATATGTGAACTTTGGAAAAATGGACTCTGGAGTACAATGCAGCTTGATGAGATTTGTTTATACTTCTTCAATGGTTGGTTTAAGAACCACACTTGGTTCATTCCTAACTAAGTGGCTAGGTGTCTACTAATTTAATTCACAATTAGAATTTGTTGTTCAACTACCTTCTTACAAGTATTGAAAAATCTGAAATGATGATTAAATGAACCATTCATTTTAGATTTAGAAAGGGACACTTTTAGAAACCATTTCAATTACTTTACACATGTTGCAATGCTAGTTTTTGAATAAGGCTTGGTTTTTTTGGAACTATGCATGGATGGGTTTTCAAGGGCCTATGATCACTAATAGAGACCTATACCAAATTGTGTTCAAATATTCATAACTAATTCAATAATGCTTCAAAAAAATATAAAACCACTTGTGTTAGATTCCTTATCTATTTTTCTTTGACTAAAAAATAAGCTAAAATTATTTCATCTCAGGAAGTACATGAAAAAGGCACATTAGTGCTTAAATGATTGCTTTTTGAGCTTCTTACCTTAACATGAGCCAACGTGTAGTCATCACTAATTCCTTGGATAAAAATCACTATCTCTGGGCTTGAATTTGGTGGTAAATTAAATTACTAAGGTAGTTTACTCAAAAAAGCCTTACCTTAAGTTTGTTTGTTTTGTTTGTTATGTTGAGATCTTTGTAACCAAGCATCCTCCATTTGTGTCTTAGGAATCATTGGAATGCCCTCAGGAAGGGAAGGTGCACAAGCTTTGTTTTGTGGCATTCTAACATAAGGCAAAAATGAAATTGGATTTCAAAGTTTTTATAAGTTATAAAAATAGAAAATTATTTTTATTTTTATTTTTATTGTAGTAATGATGCAAGGCATATTATAAATATAAATAAATAAAAGAAAATCTAATTTATAGAAATTTAATTTGTATGTACTATGATCTAATATAAACTAGTATGCCCCGTGCCAATGCCACAGTCAGATCTACAGTAAAAATAATTTTCTAATTTTAGAACCATTAAAACTTTGAAATTCAATAACTTTCACATTGTAAGTCAGAATGCTACGAAACTGCATCCCTCCTCACCAAGAGCTTTCCAATGGTGCCAAGCATGTGGCTAGAGGATGGACAGTCCGGGAGATCTCAATGTGACAAACAAACAAACAAATAAAATAAACTACCTTCCTTAAGGTATAGATTAATAAATGATTGGTATTCAAAAGTTGGCACAAGTATTAGTAACTAATAGTGTCTTTTGTATTTTTACTACAAACAAAATAAAAGTAAAAATTAATTTCTTTAACCTTTTAACGTTGAGATGGATGTTTTGTGTGTGATGAATGACAAAGAATCTTGCCTTATAGGACAAACGTGCAACTATTCATCCTTGGTATTGGAGGTAAAAAGGGTGGAACAAGGAGATCTTCCACAATACTTTGACCCCCAAGTTCTAATGAATATATTTGGCTTATTCAAAGTAGACAATTTTATACAATATCAAAATGCATGATTTCTACAGCCACCAATCTATTGTTCAAGGTTAATATTTTAATTTCTTAAAATTTTTGGAATTCAATATCTTTACACTATAGGTCCAAATGCCACAAAACAAAGCTTATGTACCTTCTTCACAAAGAATTTACCAATAATACTAAGAATGCAACTGAAAGACACATGGTCTAGGAAATCTCAACATAACAAAAAAAACTGATTTAACTCAAAGTAGAAAATTACATAATGATAGCATGTTAAAATTTTCTTTTTTTAAGTGTCCGAAATGACAACCTAATGTCCGCAATGACAGCTACAACTTTTGAAAGTTGGAACTTTGTCAATGTAGTCAATATTGCAATGTTTGTAAAATTATTATGAAATTCTTGTTAATTTCTCAATCAGTTTTGACAAACAATGTTAATGTCTTCTTAGAAACCCAACAAGATTTTACATATAATTTTTATTTTAGTTACAAAATGTCATTGCAATGTTTATAGGGGAATAAAGCTTCCTCTATAAATTTGAAGTGATAGGAGGTTGACCAATCCATGTGGGATGTATGAATTTTTGAAGTTGTGAGGGCTCATAGTTAAGTTAAAAATCCGAAATTTTGTATTAAAATCAATTAAATTTTTGCCTACAAAAAATCCGTTTGACATTTCAAGTTTTCAATCAAAAGTTATGAAATTTCAAAGAGGTGTTTGAAATTGTTCTTATTATATTTTTTCAAACTTCCTCTTTGAAATTTGTTCATAACTTTTGATTGGAAACTTGAAATGTCAAATGGATTTTTGGACTTGAAACTCCAATTCATATTCTAAGGGGTGTTTCACACTACAATCGTCCAAGTCGAGAGGTGGTCAATTCCACCAATCAGATTTTAGAAACCATGATTTTCACCAATCAGATTTGAGAAAACCAGGGCCTCTCGACTTTGACAGCCATAGTGTGAAACACCCCTAACTAGTTTTAATCCAAATATTTTTGAAAAAAAACATTCTACCACAGTATGCATAAGTTATGAACTTTTAAAGTATTGTCTCATTATACATGTCTCTAAAATCAACACTAGTCTCTTGTAGACTTTCATGTTTTGATTGTGTACATTTTGTGTAATCAATAGTGTCACATTTTTGGATTTGAATGTAGGTGTTATATTTTGGAGAGTGTTGATTTTGAGTGCAATTACCTTTAGGTAATTGCATTTGAGGTAGGAGATCTTATTTGTGCCATGTAATTATGTATATGACTTTATAGTTACTATTAAAATACAATTCAAGGATTTAGGGGTTAAATATTTTTAGAAAAGAAGGATTTTGATGCTAAAAATAGTAATATTATTTAAAAGAAATTTCTATTTAAATATTTTTCTTGAAAAATAAATTTTCCAAGTTTTTTGGCATCTATAGAAAAACCTCTATAAACCTTTTATAAGCCAACAAACTTTTATAGGCTAAAGTATTTGATTGATCCCAAACTCATTGGATTAGACAATTTTACTATATTTTATAGTAATTATTCACCAAACTTGTCCTACATCTCTAATAATTACAAAATCAGTACCACACCTAGAATGTTTGTTGTAACATGAGTAAAATGTCATTCCCAAGCTTGCTTCCAAGTTCTTTGATAACCTCATCTGTTTACATATGATCTTTTGATGATGAAGATGGAAAATATGAAGCAAAAGAAGTATTCTTGGCATATCCTTAAGACCAACAGAAATAGTAGTTTAAATTTTCAAAATTGTAGAAACGTACTATAAAATACAACCTAATGTAATAATAAATAATGATAGTTTTTAAAGAGGTTGTTAAAAAGACACGTATTTCTTATTTGAAATCTCCTAAAAAGGTCATTACTTAAAATCTTATCTCTAGGAATATACTTAAAATATTCGTTTCTCTTGTAATACATCTTCACTATTTGAGAAATTTGGACTTCTCTCTTGTCTTCAAAGGTGTTAGTATAACTATATCCAATATCAATTGAATAAAGATTTGAACTTGGCTTTGATTATTGAACCATCTATATTATTGTCAAGTTATTGGATTAAAAAAAATTGCAAATTTTCTTTGCATCATTTTTGAAACATCATATAAATTTTCATTGAAGCCTTGAAAATAGGTGTACACCCAACCAACATTAGAATCTCATGCTTACAAAACTAAGAATTGGGCCTAGAATCAAGAAGGGACAACTATATAAGCATGATACAATAACCTCTTAAGTCCCTTTGTTCCATTGAGGGACAAAATGAATTTTGAGTAGGCTCCAATAGTCTCAACTTTTGTCTTGATTTTTTAAACTTTTTTTTGAAGATAAGAAAACATATTGACTCCTTAGGAATATAATTTTATTTAAATTAGTGCCTTGGAGAAAAAGTTATAATATATCACCCTAATCCCCCTAAAGGGATTTGTCAAGCAATTCAAAAGATTACAAAAGGCAAAATTTGATTTATTATATTCAAATTAGTAATGAGAAAGTTATGGTCAATCTTGTTTTGAGGGTAATTTAAGCAAATTTTTGTAGGATTCTATTTCTAATGCAATTTTCATTATTTTTCAAGGAAAGAAGTTTGATGGGATTCAATTCACTTTGTAGAACAATCTCACCAATGGAATTATTGTATTTTAAATCCATCTTAGATGTATCAATTATAATTTAGTTTCTTTTCTATCACATATGTACTTCTACAAAACAATATTTTAAGGAATGGAAATCAAGTATTTTTAAACATACATTTCCTAGTCCTTCAACTCAACGCTTCAACATAATTTTTTGTAATTTTCTATATTTTTAGTGCAATACTTTTAAGCTAAGAAGATTCAATGCCACGTACAAATTCTACAATTTTATCAAGCAAGGTGCAAACTTAATAAACAAAATAATGAAATTAGGTTGCCTTAATAATTAGATTGCTTTATATCTATGAAGTTGCTTTACAAGTCATTAAAGTCAACAAATATTTCTAAAAATATTTTCATTAGTATATATAGAGGTTCATAAGTCCCAATTATAACAATATCTAATTCAAAAGTAGTGCATTCTTGTTCAATAACTAAAAATATTTATATTGTGTCAAATGTTGAGAAATTAGTGTAGGGCAACCTAATTTCAATATTTTGATTGTTTTTTCCATTACAAACATAAATATCTTGCAATCCACACAATTTCAGTTCCTAAAATTTCTTCTAGACATTACTACATTATACTAATTTGGTGCAAGATCCTATAATTAAGTATGAAAATAAAATAATTTCTAAATTTTTTGCACTTTCCAATAAAAATGATAGTATTGAATGGAATTTGATCGCAAAAGCCCTTGAGATTTTAAAGTTAAAAGGGTGAACTTTTTTGAATTTCTATATATGAGTGGTCTATTGTATTTTTCAATTTTTCAAATGTACCTGATTGGTACATAATTTTTGGAAAGATAGCAATTTTGTGCAACTCACTATGAATGCAATTTTTAGTTTCTTTTCTTTGAAATTCTCACATAACATGTATCCAAGGACTAGCTTCAAGGCCCAACAATTTTCATAAATTTTGACTTCATGGTTAAAAAGTTATTGTATGATAAATAATTTTCATTGCTTAGCTAACAACGTGAGCACATAAAAAAGCTTCTTTAAAAATCTCCTTTTTAAGAAAATAAAATTTGAAATTGGTTTATGAGATTTATACATTTATGAAAATGTTTGAATCATTCTATTTTAATTAATGATATAAAAGTTGTGAATTTTAGTTTGTCAAGATTTTTTAGGTAATTATAGAATCCTTTTTAAAAGGTAAACTTTGAAGTCTTTTATTTTATTCAATTTTTTAAATTTTGGGAAAAAAACCAATAATGTTTGGTGTAGATTGTTTATTACAACATTACAACCATTAGGATTGGTATTTTTCAATTCTATTAATAAATTGTTAATAATTTGTATTATAAATCATTTTCTACTTGTTTCTATTTATTATTTTTTTCCAATATATTGTACAATTTCAAATGATGTGAAAATTTTCAAGCATGTAGTCAACTTGCTTTAAAGAACAAATCCAAAGAGTAACCACTATTTGGGACATGTTGTCATACAAATGTAACCATCTAAAGTGTAGTTGCCAATTGTTTGTAAGGTTAAAAAATATATATTTGACAATTCAAATGCTAATATCTTGCAATCAACGTAGTAGAAATTTTTGAAATTTTCTCCCCAATTTTTCAAACCAACTTATTACAAGATCCTATGATTACATGTATCCCAAAAGGTTCTTTTTTGCAAGTTTTTAATAAATGTCCTAGAAATAGTAGCTTAACTCCAAAAGGACCAAGGCCTTTTTTCTACCAAAAACCTCTCAAAACTGCCATTTCTGCTGCATTCACCCAAGAAAACAAAAAAAATAAAATTTTAAGAATCTAACCGTAGGATCTTGTACTTAACTTGATTAAGGTCATGTGGTAAAAATTTCATGAAGTTTGACCGTACAGATTAGAAGATATGAGCATTCAAAGTTGGAAATACAATTTTTTTTGAACTGTGAACTGCAATTTCAGATGACTTTGATTGCCATTTGTTGAACTTTTTTGCACTATAGACTTTGAATTTAAAATTTTTTGTGTTTAAGAATTGAGTTGACAGTCTAAGAAAAAAAATTATACAAAAAACACTTGATTTTCATTCTTTAAAAAATTGTTAAGTAGATGTAGGTCCAAGATTTAAAGAAAAACTAAATGGTTAATAACTCTAAGGTGGGATTAAAATACAATAATACCAATGGTGAGATTGTTCTAGCAAGTGAACATAACCTTGTCCAACAATTTTTTTTGAAAAAATGTGAAAATTGCATTCAGAAATGAATCCTATAGGTTATTTTTTTGAAAAATTGTTTAGATTGCTCAAGAAATAAGATTGTCCATAACTTTCTCATTATAAGTCCAAATAGAATGAATCAAAGCTTCACATGTAGGCAAAAATATATTGTTTCAAAAAAAAAAAATTAAAAAAAAAAATTGAATTTTTGAAAAAAAAAAATTCTGCCCGCCGAACTAAAATTTGGGCTTTTTGTGGTATAACTTTTGCTCCCGGTCACCAATTGAAATAAAAATTACATTCCCACTAAGCTAATCAGTTTTTCTATCTTGTGAGAAAGTTTCAAAAGGTTTCACCAAAAATTGAAGCCTACGGTACCTGCCCGAACTCCAAATTGTCCCCTGAGGGGACAATGGTCCTTGAGGGGTTAAGAGCACTTTTGGTGAGAACATAGTCAAAAACCTTTAGGGGTTTAATATTTGATAAAAAGAAATGTTAATCCTAACCTTCACTTACAATATTATGTTTATTGAAGTTACATGCACTACGATTAGTCTCTAAACCTATAACTTCAAGTGGGTGAATCCAAAATCATATCCTCCCTAAAGCTGCCATCATCACATTCCAAAATCAATACGTACACATGTTGAAGAAAGGATTTTAAAACATCTACCAACAAAACTTCCACTCTTCATAACTTTTACATTCAATATCCAAATATCATGTTCTTTGCTGCATGGACGTTTCACTTGCCACCTTATCACGATAGTGATCAGACTTTCAAGTTTTTGATACATTTAAATGTCTCCCATTAATTACGGAGTATTTTTTTCGTTTCAATTCACATCGAACAATTTGACAGAAACAATTAAGCCACAAAGGGTCGCAACTTGCAAGTCAGTCAGTCGACAATGGGGTCAGGCTCCAAATTCTTCAAAATCTTTGCTGCAAAATCAAATTTACTTGCTGAAAGAGATTGATTATAAGAATATATAATTAGCTTGGATCATACTCTTCAAGCTTCAAATGCAAATGAGGCAATTAATCTACCAGTGGAAAAACTAACACCTACATCGAAGAAACACCCCAAATTGCCAGTTTCAAAAGTCGCCACTTTACTTCATTATCAGATGTTCACTTAGTGTACGGTACATCGCCTTAAATGATAAGTACCTGTTATGAAAGAAGCAATTTAAGAAAAAAAACATCTACCAGTAAAACTGTAAAACTTGACCCTCAAATAACTTTGGCGTACAGTGTCCAAATAACGCATTATTTGGTGCGTTGGAACCCTCTTTCATTCCTAACAAGAACATCAATTAAATAATATAGACCAGTCTAATATATTTTAAAATACTGGAGCTACATTCAACAGCAATTTTAGAGGAAAATAGATTATGGGGAGTCCTAACCTTCTGTCACCGAAAACAATGGCAAACTAAAGCCACAATCCAGAGCCAGGATGCGAAGGAAGCACGGTTGTGGTGCGCATTGCTGGAGGAGTGACTGAAAGCCCCAGGCGGGCCAGCTCCACTTGGAAGCACGGTCACAGGCGCACTTGTAGGCGTGCTGCTCACTGATATACCTTTTGTACCTGTGACATCTCCACACGTGGACTAGGTTAATTCTACCACCAAATTTATACTAAATAAACCCCAAAAAAAGAAGTGAGAGCTTGAAACAACACCACCGTATACAGTGGAATTCAACAGCATGCCTCTATAATCTGACCTCTGTTTACAATAGCAACTCATCTCTTTCGATAATTGAAGGTTGGCCTTTTGTCAATTAGCAAGCGGTGTAAGGATGACTTGGCTACATAACTAGGGCCTCAACTATGACTTCCAGTAGTCTACAACCTCCTGGTTGAAATTGCACACAAAATTTATACAAAGTGATTTAAAAGTGCATCACAACAGATTCCACTTCTTCTCTGAAAGGGATCTCTCTGCAGCTCCCTGCAAAGATCCACCAATGAAAGCACTCCTACGTCTCCTATGTTAAATGCAAATTGTGTCAAGATTATATCTGTCACGCTTTCAAAGTGCATTTTTCATTCATTTGTTCCTGCAAAACCCTAATGACATCCCAACATCTTCTCAATGAATCCTTGGGAGTTTGATGAAATTCTTTTTGGTGCTGTTGCGTGGAACAGATCTGCGTGAAATCATTGACATGGATTTGAGGAAGAAAAGGGAGTCTACTTTCAAAGGGTTCAGAACGTACAGTCAAAGTTCTTCCAGCCGATTTGTTTGTTGGCGTTATCGTACACAACCAGCTTATCTTTCAGCACATTATCTGCCACCAAATCAGGGAAAAGAATCAGGGTGAAGAGCACCAACCTCATGTAGTCATGTGTCATGATCCGAAAAGCTGGCTGTTTTGCGGGTATCACGGTAACCCATATTTTTCTAAATTGCATTCAATAAAAAAAAACCAACAGCACTTGAACATGAGAGTGAGAGTTCACCTCCAAATATTGTGTACGACATGTACCCAGGAGTGCTTACGCTTTCGAGCCAACTAAAACAATACGCTTCCAAGCCAGTCTGCGGGATGTTCCCATTGGTCAAATCGACTCAAAAACACAAATATTAGTAACAACATATCTTTTATGTTAAGTGCACAGTGTCATGATCTACTGTCACAATTTCATCTGTTTAGATGGTCACATATTCATCCTCACGCAATTTCATCAAAAATTGAGAAGCACTCTTTGAGTTTTAAATCTTCTTTAGTTCTGGCAAACTAAAGAAAAGTCTATGTTTTCTAATGCATCGCGGGTGTGGTTGAAAATGTTACAGCGGTTGTACTACTAGTCTCTCTTAACTGGATGGGATTAAAACTCAAAACATACCGAAAGTATTTCCTTATAGAGGTAATTCTTCGGGCCCAACGTCATAACCGCTCCTCCAGCGAAGTAGAGAGTAAGGTTTGGGAAATACCCCTCTATGCTGCACAAAGCAATTAGCCAAAAAGAATTTCAAAATGAGCATATCTAATCTAACCTTAAGGGACCAAGGATTTATCATGGTTTCAAAATGATCCATTTGATTGATCATATTGTGAAAAGATGTAATTCAGATTGGGCCAATTTTTATATCACCTGAGAACACTACATGCATCGCTTTCAAAACTAAACAAAATCAAACAAAGACAATTCCCATATGACTTATTTAGAACAGCTACAGAGATACACGAGACCACCTTCGGACTTCTTCGCTCTTTAGGGGCCAAGCTCTGTCAGAACAGGCCATGATGAAGGATGACATGACCAGTAAAGTTCAAACCTCAAGAATAACTGAATTTTAGATAATAATAAGAGGAAAACAGAGCCACAAAGCCCTCAATCTTGTCTGAGCAGCGAACTCAGCTTCAAAACAAACAACTGAAATTTATGCTTGTTCATTTAACAAACCTGTTAGAATAAATGAAACAAGTTTGAGTGTTGCCCTGGGAATCTGGAATGATACTAGGTGGAACAGGTGCAGCCTCAACCACCTGCCAGGACAATGCAATAACATAAAAATTACTTAAAACATCAAACTACAAACAATCCAGGAAACCGCTGTATGCCAACTTTACCAGAGCACACTACACACATTTGTTCAATCAGTGAATGTTACGAAGTAGACTTACATGCCACTATAACTATTTGCAAGGGAGGAGTCTTATTTACCATTGATGTATGTAATAATTCTCCAACATGAATAGCACTAGTACAAAATATCAGTGGTAAAATCATTCCTCCCTTGAAAAAAGCAATAATGGCACCTAAGTTTATTTCATAACGCGAACTAATACGACAAATCATTGTAGTCGTCCTCAAGCATCCATCTATCTAGCTTTGGCTCAAGTACACAACTGACTTACACTAAACTAAAAATCAACGGACCAACCTCCGAATTGGATACCCATCCAAAGCATCTTTTAACATCATTCAAAAGAAATAAGATGACGTGCAAAAGAGTCAGACAGCAACTGCAAACACGCCACTTGAAATTCGAGTACAGGCACTTACTCCCGATTGAAATTGCGCATATGCTGGCTGCACCAGATATGTGAGAGTGGTTCCACTGTCAAAAATTACACCGCCTGTCGTTGCAAGATCGAAGGAAGCAGGGGAGCTCACGTTCACCCCATTGACAGCAACATTACGCAATTCCACATTGTAATGGTTCCTGCATCCCAACAGAAGTTAACCAAAAATATCAGGTTTTGCTTCCAGCCTCGTCCTGTCCAAACTATTCCCGATCTCACAAGATTTTGAATTAGTGCAAGTTGAAATATTACTGTATTCTACCAATTTCCGCAAAACTGAATTTTTGTGGTGGTGACACTAATTTTCTAGGTGATGCTAATCCTGTCCCCAACCCCAACCCCCTCATTAAGAGGACAAATCAGTGTAGTGCTCACAAAAAATGATTTACACCTTTGTAAGGCAACCAAAACTATTCAAACGAGATACCATAACATTCTTGAGTAGCAGAGGCATGGCAAGTTTAGAGAACAGTGCCAACTAAGATTTACTTAGAGCTAAGTAATGTCTAATGAAAAATAAAGCTGCCACATACTTTGAAGTTCGAAGACAAAGATTCATTAGCTTGAGGTGCTCTCAATGTTCAATCAGGCTCTCAACTTTGAAAAACTAAGAGTTAAGGAATTCCTTTGCACACCAATTCAGAGATACTGAACAATAGTTCTCTAAAATGTTAGAATGTTGTCACTGCTACGAATAGTAAAAGAAACATCGAATTTCCTACATTTACTTCTTACACATACGATAGGTGATGTACAGCAAAGGTTTCAGAAGTCACCAAATATTAACTTGAAGTAGAACACGTCATTAAACGAGGCTGTGAGCTTAACAGAGTCACATTCCAAAACCAGTCCATGGAAACATGAGCAGCTATAACACGGGCTAACAAGATGTGCACTAACAATAAGTGCTTTACTTGAGAAAATGAGATACATATAACAAGGGTCCCCGCCACCCCAATTAATTTATTCATGACCAAATATTGGTGGCATATTAAGAAGGAAAACAAGAAAAATTATGATTTCCAACAACTTCTAGCCAACTTTAATGTTAGCCCCATGCGGCAGACAGTCTCAATGGAAGTATGAGTGCTGCGTACTCGGTGTAAGGCAGTGAAGAATCCACATATATGGATTATATTGCAATAATCTTTAGTGAAAGTCTAAACTATTAATTCCCAAATGGTCAAAAGTGTCTGCTTCTATATCTATAGGACTTGAAATATATCATTCAAATTGTGTCATTTAGAAAGCTGCAAGGAACGTGAAAAAAATGAGCCGATAGAATGTAAACATGGTAACGAAAATATGATTACTTACTGCTTAGGAACAATCGGAGTATAAACCACATCAGGTTCTCGAATACTCCCAATGACAAGAGAGCCGCTCCCTTTATTATCCCCTTGCAAGCAATGCGCAAAAATGTTGACTGTTTGGTCCTGCTCAGTCAACTGGCTGGGTGCAGATATTGCAGCCTGGCCAAACCCGATGAGTCCATCTGTTGCCCATGTCCCTGTTTGATTAGATCCACACCTGCAAATCCAGTTCCAAACAACGTTTCAGTAACCCTAAATTGCACACCAGAAGCGCATTGACTTTAATATATTTTCATTTGTTACCAGACCGAATTCTAGCACAGGCGGGAAACTACACAATGTATAAATCTTCACACCAAAAGTGCATCCAAGTACAGCACCTATGAATTGATTTAAAATAGTATAGACCAAACACTAGCCGACCACAAAGGTAGAAAAGAATATACACCTCACGATCTTCAAACAAAAACGCTTTAGTATAACCATTTAAAACGACACTCATGACCATTATAAAAGTGATACTTTGTCCAACCAAAAAGTGCTTCAAAGTGCTGTTGCAACAAAATTGATTTTAAAACAGTGCCTTGAAGAATCAGGCCGATTGCTAACAGACCACAAAAGGTAGAATAATATACCTATAACAAATCTTCCAACAAAAAAACGCTTTTAGAAACCATTTTAAATGACACTTGTTACCCTTATAGAATTAATATTGAAACTTGGATCCCAGTTTCAATCCAAAGGTGCATCAAAGTACTTTTGCAATAAAATTGATTTTACAATAGTCCCATTAAATATCGGATAAATGCTAACAGACCGTAAAGGAAGAAAAATATGCGCCTACCGAATCTTCAAACAAAAACGCTTTAGAAACCAACATTTATATTGAAACTTGTGACCATTATAAAAGTGATACTTCGGTACCAGTTTCAAAGCAATAGCGCATCAGACTACTAGTCCAATGGAATTGATTTTAAAATAGCGCCGTTACGTATCAGATCGAATGCTACCTGACCACAAAGGTATGAAAATATATATACATTAACCCTCAAACATACATATTCTTATTTTTCTCTTGCAATAGGAATAGGAAAAAAATTTAAAAAAAGAGAGAAAGCAGAGAAAGGCTTCCGTCAGCGCTGACCCAAAAGTGAGAGTCGCCGAGCCACTTGTGGCAGTTGAATTGCCACTTGGGACTTGGTTGAAAGTGAAGAGGTCATTGACAAAGTAGCCGTTGGTGCTGCTCCCGTCCCCGTACAAAGTGGAGTAAGGACACTGCAAGGAATTGGCGGAGCACTTGGGGCTTCCCGGCAAGGAAGCAATCCTGCACTCCGTGTCCGTGCAGGTGATCCCCGCCGAGGTGGACGATAACGCAGGGTCGTAGACGGATATTGGAAGCTACACATGTCAGTCCCACCAGCTAGCAAAATTCATACACAAGGACAACTTCCCATCAGGGCTGGCTCAAAGGAAGAGCGAGGGGGATACAGAGTCCTGCTCACATGGAGAAGACAGACAACGTGTAACAATACTTCAATACTTACATTGCCGCCTACATTCAAGACTTCAGTAAGCAAGATTCGCGACAGTAAAACCCTAATTCTGGATACGAAATAGACCCCGATTACCAACTGCAATGAATTTTCTCTCGTCCATTACACTTGGTTGGCCTTCAATTAGCAAAGTTGGATGGAAGTAAGAGATGGCTAAATGTCTATGGCCACCATCATTCTGTACTGGTCTACAGCCACCCTAACTTTGAAATTGCATTAGAAATTCATACATGGTGATAACAGTAGGATCTCAGCAGATTTGGCTCTTGCACCCAAGGATCTGTCTCTATATCTCAAATATCACACTACGGCGTATATTAAAATGCTTGACCGCGACGCAAACAGTATCCTCTACATTAGCAGATTTGAATGAAGCATCCAACGATACCTAAAACTTGAAAAATAAGAACCAAACAATCCAGTCCAAAACGTGATACTTAACTGCATGCACATTACTAACAACACAAAATCTTCACATTTCACGTAGTTTACTACTAACATCAATTAGATTGATTGTGTAACGTACCTCCACATTGCTGGAGCGCTTGCAGCTGGTGCAAGGGACGCAATTCACCCATACAACATCGCTGCCTGTGTCGACATGGACATAAAAGTGCTGGGGCGGTGTGCCCAAGGAAATCCTCGTGTAGTACAGCCTGAATCATAAACCCTACTCCCTTAATTTCATAGAAAATGAAACGAAATGTCCTAGCTCTTCAATTCGCTTCCTAATTCAGCAACAATTAGAACGTTTCTCAATCTTTGAATGTGCACTTAGGGCTTAAGAACAGAGTCTGCCAAAACAGGTCACAACAGTAATACTCTGTTTACATCCAAATTGCATCAAACCCACATTGCATCTTCCGACCGAAGCCAGAGCAAGAGATTCAAACAGACATTGCATTGCCATTGCCATTGTCATAAACCCTAGGGTCTCAAAATTCCAAAAACCCCAAAAGGAATGTCCTGACTCTTCATTTCACTCCTAATTCAGCAACATTTAAAACGCTTGGCAAACTTTTGAACAGAGTCTTTCCAAACAGAAATACTCTGTTTCCATTTAAATTGCACCCAAACAAACATTGCATCTTCAGCCTAAACCCGAGCAAGAGAATCAATCAAACAGACACTGCCATTGCCATTGCATTACCCTGTTGTGAAGATATCATCGTCGCCCGTGATAGGAAACGTAACAACTTCGGGAAGCATCCGCCGTAGCCGCCTCTGATCATGGTTCCGCAATATCTTATGATACTCCGGAGATTCTCCCAAATGCGCATACCCATGTACCAAATCAAACTGATGTTGGGCCACACTATTTCGAAATGCAAGCTCTGCCATTAGGAGCATTACCGACATTACCACCATCGCCATTCCTCCTCGGCTCCCCATCACACCCCTAAAAGCTCCTCCAATCTCACTCACATACACACCCTCTCGCCCTCTCTCTCCGTCTCTCTCTCTCTCACTCACCCTAAAATGATCCCATTCCCCCTCCCGAATGCAGCCACCCACCAACCCACACTTTGAAAGCTAAAGCTTACCCCCACATTCCCAATCTCCGCTTCTAAGGTACGTTACGTTACGTTACGTTACGCTACGCCACCCCGGCCCATCGCTGACACCAGACACCCACTTAACTTACATCTGCATCCCTTCACTTCATTACGCCACCCCCTTCCCAATGCTACCCCAAATTCCCGGTTGATCGAAACTGCTTGAGCTCCAAATGGGGGAACACCAGCTGTAGGTTCGCTTTCTTCTTCAGTTCTTCCTCCTCCTCCTCCTCCCTGTTTCACGTGTGAGTGCTTCCATGTTGTGCCATAGCTGAATTCCCACTACGTCATGATTTACTGACGGACTGCTACTGTCGACTGCGGCAGGCGTTTGAGCTGGGATTTTTTGGTGTTTTCAGTTGTCTAGAGAAAACTGGGAATGTGAATGCTGGTGTGAGATTAAGGTTGAGAACCATGTGGGAGATTCGGAGAATTGGATTGTGGAGAGAGGGAGTGCGTGAAGCTTCATCGGAATCTGGAGGAAGAAATTTCAGTCAGTGTGAGTGTGTGTGTGAGTGGGAGTGCTGTTGTTGGGTTGGGTTCAGTTGGTGGTAACTTAGCCGTGCGGCAGCAATCAGTCCCCCTTCACATGGATGTCAGAATTTCAAAGATTTGGTTGGTCTTCAGTCTGGAACTTCCATCATTTGGGAATTGGGTTTTGCCTTTGGGAGCGTTTACACTACCGAAAGTGAAGAGGGGAGGATCGGCACATTTTGGTCAAATTTTTATTAACCCGTGAGCGCCCAGAATCCTGACCCTCTTGCCTCATTCGAATCGAATTATCATTAGAAATAAGATTCACAAAAACTAACCGTACCGATTGGTAGTGAAGACATGTCCATAGGTACATGGAAAGGGACACGTCCTTTGATTGTACTAGTAGAAAGATTATAACAGTCAAACAAAGACATTTTTCAAAATTGAAAGGCCATATTTGAGGTCCTAGGATGCTCAAAGGTTAACTAAGACGGGAGAAATCATAGTTGTGGAGACCTTCTCAGAGTGTTCTCCAACTTCAAGAAAAATTTGTATATAGAACATTGCAATTGGCCTCCCTATGTTCATTCCCCGGATTCCTTGAAAATTTGTTATTCAACTTCTTGAGCACATGAGTTTTCAACAAACTTAAAGAATCATTACTCATTTGTTTTCAATTAAATGTGACTCCCCCTATTTCTTTTATATAAATAGTCTTTTCAAACAAATTGACTTTTGGTTCCATTTTGGAGATTGGATTGATTGAATGATTTTTTAAAAGAAAGCTTTTTACAAATATAAGAAAAACAAACAGCCCTAAAAGTCAAGGGAAGCCCTTGGAGATGATTTTTATATGCAAATAGATTGGATGGATCATGACATATTAGCATTCTTAACCCTCTCAAGTTCTACAATGTATTAGGTGTCAAAATTGCTGCAAAATACTTATATTGAAAGCAAAGTTGAAATCTTCATTTGTATTTACTTCAACAAATTCAACCATACGATCCTTTAGTTCATTTATTCAAGTAGTCCATTCAAATTTCGTTTAATGAAAACTGGTTGCATATTTAATGTGTCTAAACTTCAAAAAGTAGTTTTTCCTAACATCTTTCAAAAGAAAAGTTGTATCTTTCAACATTTTGAGAAAAAAACCACACAAACATTCTATATTGACTTGTGCATTTTAGCTAAAGTGTTTGAAATTGGGTTGAAAAGTACACGAAAACTATTTAATTCTTAAAGGTTTTTGACTATGTTTACACCAAAAATGCTCCCAAATTGTGATTTCTAATACAAGTGCAAAATTTTAGATTTTTTTTTACATATATAACTATAGGATCTTGTAGTAAGGTGGTTTGAAAAAATGTTTAAAAAAATTCAGAAATTCCCACTTTGTGGATTTCAAGGTATTAATCTTTGAATTGGCAAAAATCGTTTTTTACCCTTGCAAAAATCTAGGCAACTACACTTCACAAGAGCACATTTGTATGAAAAAATGTTCAAAATGGTGGTCACTCTTTAAATTCATCCTTCAATGCAAGTTGGCTATATGCTCAAAAATTTTCAAATCATTTGAAATTGTACAACATATACCCGAGGGGGGCACTACTTGTAATATTGCTAGGTAATGTGCCTTCAAGGTCTTATTCGATGAGGGCTATGTAGGTAAATTCTAAGATTATCAATAGATCTTTATTTATCTAAATTTCTAAATGATAATAATTTTAACTACCCTACCTTTCATTTGAAACAAAACTTTTGTTTAATTAAGGGTACGCTGTGTTCATTATAAATAGGGTTTGGATTTAGAAATTTCTTTGAAGAAGTTATACTATTTAGGGTTTGAGATTTAGGGAGTCACACGATAATGAGTTAGGATTTAGGGTATCGAAGTTAGGATTTGCACCATATATTATTGTTTTGCTAAAGACGTAGCCCTAAACCTCCAAATGCAATAACGAAGCCAAACTGATAGATCTCATAAATTCTTGCATACTTCATCTCATCAATTCAGCCAAATTCCACAAGAAGTGAGTTCCACCACAAACCCTAGGTAAGTTAAGTAGAAGAGAAGGTGCACAAAAAGAAGAAGGTGAATAGGAAAGATGAAGGTGCACAAAAAAGACTTGTGCTGGTATTGACAGAGAAGCCAAAGATGGACTAAATACTACAAATGGTCATCAATCCATGAATCCAAGGACCAAAATTATGATACATACTTTAAACCCTTTGGCCAAGTCTAATTCTCCAATTGTTGCATTTAATACTCTATTTTTTTGGCTACTACTATTTTAACAAACCAATCCACCTCTATTAGGTCTTATTTGTCTTTTTTATTTTAAACAATGTTATTGTAGAAAAAAAAATCCAAATCCCAATATTTTTTTTTCTAGTATTCATTACTTTATAAATTTGTTTTCCCTTTCCATTGATGCTAAATATTTACTTCTAAATCATTTCAAAAATTTAGGTGCAAGGTAATTATAATAACCCTTCATTTGATTGCATATTACCTATAAAAATAAAGGAAAATGTACCCCCAAAGAACATATACTAGGAGAAAAATAGTAAGTAGAAAGAAGTAGAAAATGATTAAGAGTGCTATACTAAATTGTGAACAATTTATTTATGGAAATGAAAAATGCCAATCCCAATGGTTTTAATATTTTATTAAAAAATCTTCACCCAATGTTTTAATTATTTTTCAAGAATGTTAAAAATTGAATTAAATAAAGAATTTCAAACTTTTTTTGTAGAGTAGAGATTCTATAACTATATGAAAACTACCCCTAACTAAAACTCCTCATAACTTTTGGCTTATTGATCAAAATAGAATGATTTAAGGCTTTCCTTTTAGATATAAATTTAATAAACCAATTTCAAATTTTTAACTTTATAAAAAAAGAAGTTTTAAAGAAGTTTTTTTAGCTACTTAGGTTGCCCACCAAGTAAAGAAAACAACATATCATGCTATAATTTTTTAACCATATAGTCAAAAGTTATGAAAATTGTTGGGTCTTAAAGATACTCCTTGTGAAAATGTTTTGTGAAATTTAAAAAAAAAAACAACTTCATTTGTAATGAGCTGCTGTAAATTGCTATATTTCCAAAAAATGCAATTTAGGACTTTAGGGGTTAACAAAAAAATATTTCACATGCATTTGTAAAAAAGCTATAAAATGGAAAGTGATTTTGAATCAAAGAAATGAAAAAATAACTAATAATTTTTAGAAGAAATTGAGAGTTATCAATGGACATAAAAGGATCTCAAGAAGCTTTTACTTTAGAGAAAATTTCTCAAAGAACATCCAATCTCTTAATTGCATAAGTGTATATGTAAAAGTTGAGTTTGAAAAGAAGTCTTGATGTTGCATCATAGTAGCTACACCTTATCGCTTACTTGAAAATTTGGTTACTCCTTTTTTCTTACATTAGTAGATTCCTTGTAACAAACTTGAGCTTCTTCAAGATGTTCTTTCATTACTAAATGCAATTCTTTGAAACGTGTTGAAAAATCCTTTATAATTAGAACTATGTTACATTCAATGCAAATCAATGTAGTTTGGTTTAAGCCCTTGACGAAGCAAGAGAAGAGGTATTGATGTGAGGAGGGATTATGTCTCTATTGCAGAGAGCACAAATACAAAGTTGATAGCTATCCAAACAAACAACAACACATGCCTCCAATCCAAAGTACAAGTATGCAACAAGAAAACAATAATGTCCAACCATAGTAGAAAACATGTGGCTAGATTCTACATATTGTAGATAAGCTTTGATGTTAAAATAAAATAAAACAAAACCCAAGTCTGATAGTGAGATTTGTTCCTAAGGAGGCTTGTTAAATAAGTACTTCTAATTGACTCCTACTCAGACCATTGCAACTATAGAAAATGAAGTAGATTTGTTCCTTAACCGGGTGATTGCAAGAAACACTTGTCCTATTTTTTGTCCCCTTGACCTCCAACAGGTAGTTTTTTGCTCATAACTTTTGAATAGTTTTCTGTATCAACTTGAAATTTGGAATGAAGGTGCACACAAAAGTTTTATAGGTTGTGTAATTTTTTCAATTTTTTCAAAATTAGTTTACTATTTTTAAACTGCCCCCGATTGGCTGTCTACCTTGGCCATTTTGGGGGGTTTTAGTCCTATTTTTGACCCAAAAATGCAAATTTTGAGGTGAAAATTGGCATGCTTAGATCTATAGTATAGTTACACAATCCATAAAAAGGATTTTTGAAAATATTAAACTGTCCAACTTCCACATGTCGTCAAAGTGGCTGACTTTGTGCAAGTGTAGAGAATAGAATTTATTTTTTCCAAAGATGAAATTTGGTGGAAATGAAAGACCTTTACTTGAAGAAAAAAAGTATTTTTTATTTGAATTTTTTGAATTTTTTTACTATTTTTACCAAATTAGTGAAAAAAGAGCTATTTTCATTGTATTTTCCATTGTCTATAACATTTAGAGAAAAATTTTCTTAGGACTGAATTTCAAGAGACATAATATTCTCATTGATCTTCAAATTATACATATTTTTTTCAATTTAAAAAAAATTTATTTCAAAGGGTCATAGGACTCACAGGACTCATTGATTTTGAGCCATTTTGAGCCAAAACCGGTAAGTGTTTCTTGCAACAACCCAACCGTAAATAATATGTTTTCTTCACATTGAATCTACTTCTACAATTTGTCTCTCCACTCTTAATGGCTACAAAGGTTAGAATTTCCTCCCAAATGATTAATCTTTAATCTTCAATTCTTTCTTTCTTTATTTTTCTTCCAACTTTATCTTTATTTTTTAAATTTTCTTTAAATTCTTTTATCTCCAACTTAGCTTTAAGGTTACAACTTCAAGCTCCAAATGTTCTTTGCAATGCTTGTCGCAATGCAATACCGTAGATACTTTTCTCTTAGCAAAACCATCAACTTGGAATTTCTCTTTAATGTTACATAACCATCATTTCACTCAAATACATGTCTAAAATTTAATTCCTCAATTCACTCCAATTCCACTCGGTAATTCTTTCCAATCCAGCACCCACCATATACTTTTAATTCAACCCAGTTTGGAAATATTACACCCAGTATTCATTCACAAACTTCAAATTAGAAATTTCCATTAGGGTACGTCCACACCGGCTGTTAAGTTAGTAACTTAACTATTTCGGTGTTATTACAGGGGGCTGGGTTGACACAGTGAGCCTTTTTTGGGGCAGGGCTGGAATGCGGGCAGAAATTGCTTTTATTTTACCTTAAATTGACTTTTTTCCCATCCTTGCACACCCTTTCCTACAATGTCAACCAACAAGAATTCCCCAAAAGTTGTCAATCCATACATCCAAGCAACAAAGTACAATCCAATCCAATGAAGTGGCTTTTGTGCCACATATTTCATTTCTTGATCCACATTCTCATTTGAACTTCTTGACCAAACTTGTGAAGAACTAGGAGAGGAGAGAAGCTCTTTATACTAGTGGGATAGTGGTAGGTGAAACAAACCATGTGGGATATGTGAATTAGGACAAAAAAGAGCTCCACCACTCATGGTTAAGTGAAAACGCAGGAATTGTGATAAAACTCAAATTTTAGACCTCATTTAGACATAGTACAATATTTTTTTTCAAAAAACTTCAAACTCAGAAAAGTTGAGGAATCAAGTGAACTTTTATTTACAAAAATCTTTTTGATATTTCAATACTCCATCTAAAAGTTATGTCCATATTTAGAGAGGGGCTTTGAAAATGTCCAAAAAAATCTCCCTTCCACACACCCTCTAGAATTTTGTCCATAACTCTTATATGAGGCTCCAAAATCCCAAAGCGGATTTTGGGAGACAAACATTAACTCGCTTCTCCAACTTCTTGTAGTTCAATTTTTTTTTACAAATGGAGCTATTATATTATTCCCAAATGAAGTTAAAAATTCAACTTTGAACATAATTCTTGCGTTTTTACTTAACCATTAATAGTTGCATTTAATGTGAAAAAAACTGAAAAGTGTTTAAAATGGTACAATCCTAGAAGTAGAGAATTCTCTACTTAAGTAAGTGAACCCAATTATGATCCACATATTAAGTTGATAGTCTTTACAAATTTTTATCTATTCTGTACAATACTATTGTAGGGACACTGATTTCTTAGCATTGTGAATTTTTTTTCCAATCATACATTGTCTACAAAAATGCATTTTAGGATATTTTAGAGTACTCTATTGACTTCTACTAATATCCTACAAGAAATTGGTAGTTTCTATAGATGTGCAATTGCATATTTTGTCACATATAAGCATAATTACTTTATGACAATATAATTAGTGATGTTTTTATTGTCAACCCTTCATTGTAAATATGTGTTTCACACGTATGTGTAATGCATAAGTTTTGTCAATTACAACAAATTTTCATTCAAGCAATGAAATAAAAATTATATTTTTCAAGTATTTGAAAGGTAGGTGTTTTTCAATTGATTTAACAAAGACTAGTCATTGAAGATATTAGAAGCTTCACATAAATATTTTCTAATCATCAATTTTAACATTCAAACAAATTAAGAATGTAAAAAACGTTGTACAATATTATACACTATTAATAGCACATGTAGGTTTGGTATGAATTTACTTTCAGCATTTGGGGAATTAATCCCATTTAATTTGTAGTAAGTTTAGAATAAATAAATAAATTTTACAAAAAATAGTAAATAAATTTTTTTTCAAAATTTAGGCAATGATTAGTATTGAGTACTTTGAAAGGACAATACAAACAACAGTGGTGTTGAGTTCTACAAACATGTCCCTTCCAACTCTCTTTGAAAATTCTCTACCACTAACATTGTACCATATTCAATAGTTTTCAATTTCATTTACAAAAAATGAAGTCATTCATAGTTATACCTCAAAGTTTCCTCCTTTCTTGTTTCATTGTTGTTTCAACATTTGGTGCAAGCCATTAGTGCACTTTTTCAAAGTAGTGAGAACAACTAAAAATTGGTCTATTGTTATTTGGAACACTCATGGAATATTTTGGGATGTTTATCTAATGGTTGAAACATATTAAAAAAAAAGTATATTGTTGCAACGCATTGTAGTTAGACCATTAGAATTGAAACCAATCCATATTAGCACAACAACATTTAGCCATTGTTAAAACAATGATTAGACAAAATATAAATTATGAGAGCATTCATCTATTATTGAAACAACAATGAGACATCTTTTAAGTAGAGAAACTTAAGCATCATTAATACAATTATGAAATATTGTTAAAAGAATATATTTGTGTAACCATGCTTGATATAATATTGAAACAACCTTTCAAAAATTCTATTTATTGACAAAATAACGGCTTGGATAGCCAAAATGTTGGACTACTTGAATTGCACACAAAATTTGTATAACACTTACAACAATGTACTCAAGCCTTTTCATTTGCTTCACTTGTGCTATAGTCAAATTAGTAAGAAGTGACCAAGAGACTTGATCAAATACACCTTGTACAAGTATTCCAATAGTCTATAAATAACTTGCAAGACAAAGATTTCCATAGTAAATGAAGTGTCTTACTTGTTGATACCATGTTTCAATCAATTGTCTTTGTGCTTCTATTTGTAAAAAAATTGAACTACAAGAAGTTGGAGAAGCGAGTTAATGTTTGTCTCCCAAAATCCGCTTTGGGATTTTGGAGCCTCATATAAGAGTTATGGACAAAATTCTAGAGGGTGTGTGGAAGGGAGATTTTTTTGGACATTTTCAAAGCCCCTCTCTAAATATGGACATAACTTTTAGATGGAGTATTGAAATATCAAAAAGATTTTTGTAAATAAAAGTTCACTTGATTCCTCAACTTTTCTGAGTTTGAAGTTTTTTGAAAAAAAATATTGTACTATGTCTAAATGAGGTCTAAAATTTGAGTTTTATCACAATTCCTGCGTTTTCACTTAACCATGAGTGGTGGAGCTCTTTTTTGTCCTAATTCACATATCCCACATGGTTTGTTTCACCTACCACTATCCCACTAGTATAAAGAGCTTCTCTCCTCTCCTAGTTCTTCACAAGTTTGGTCAAGAAGTTCAAATGAGAATGTGGATCAAGAAATGAAATATGTGGCACAAAAGCCACTTCATTGGATTGGATTGTACTTTGTTGCTTGGATGTATGGATTGACAACTTTTGGGGAATTCTTGTTGGTTGACATTGTAGGAAAGGATGTGCAAGGATGGGAAAAAAGTCAATTTAAGGTAAAATAAAAGCAATTTCTGCCCGCATTCCAGCCCTGCCCCAAAAAAGGCTCACTGTGTCAACCCAGCCCCCTGTAATAACACCGAAATAGTTAAGTTACTAACTTAACAGCCGGTGTGGACGTACCCTTACACTCAAACATTCAACCATCCCAACTTGATTAGCACATACATATTTAAATCAAGCATCTACATGCTACAGCAACACAAATTCTGAATTGAAACTACATACATGCATCACACCATGCTCAAACAATTTGAAAACATTAAATTTATATTTTATAACTTGGTGAAAATATCATCGTTACATTGATAGTTTTGCTTAATGATTTGTTTTGCATTTATTGCTTCATTTCTTACAATTAGTATTTCAATTTTTTTAACTTTTTCATCATCTTCTCCTAATTGGATTGCACTACATTAAATCACTCCATAATCTCTCAATTAGATCCACTTAGAGCATCCCCAACGCAGTTCAAAATATGACTCAAACTGGGCATTTTGCCGGGTCAGCCAACTGTCTGTACCCCATCAGGCGCAAAATAAAATTCAAAATATGGCCGGGCACAGCCTAATTTACTGAGCATACGGGAAATTTGTGGATTCAAGCCAGGGCCCGGAAGGGAGTTTGACTGTACTTTTGGCCCCGATGTCGAGGTACAAACCCCAACTGACCATCCAATTTCAATTTAAAAAAAAATATGAAATGCTTAAAAGCAATTTCATGGAATTCATTTTCCATCTTAGCTTGAGTTTTTCACAAAAAATAGAGCTCACTATATCCTCTTGAGGTGTAGGGAGGAGTCCCAATCCATGTGGGACAAAAGAGAGCTTCAAGTTGAAACTCTTTTTTGTCCCACATGGATTGGGACTCCTCCCTACACCTCAAGAGGATGTAGTGAGCTCCACTTCCTATGGAAACTCATGCCTTCCTACTTCCACTTCATGTGGTTGTAAGAAGAAGTGAGTTTACAATTGAACAAGGCTCCTTATATCCCCATGGGGTAGAGGGAGGTGCTCCAACCCATGTGGGATAATTAAAAATTTGAATTCCTAGTGTAAACTAGTTCAAATCCTTATATCCCACATGGGTTGGAGCACCTCCCTCCACCCCATGGGGATATAAAGAGCCTTATTCTAATGCATTTTCAAATTACTTAGAGATCTCCTCAAGCAAGGAGAGTGAGATCTCAAAGAACTTTAAAAAAAGCCAATGTTCTTTGGCTTCAAAATGAAAGCAAAAAAAATTGGAAAACTTGATTTTAAAAAAAATTCTCTTTTGGAGGGCTGCTTGTACTGTTCAGCAGTGGGGCAGATGAATAACATCTGGCCCGGCCAGAGTTGGAGAGCCTTCCAAAGACCCGATTATGAGTCAGATTCTGAGCTATGCGTTGGAGATGCTCTTACACAGTTTAATCTTCACAAAGATTTAACATTTCCGTTCATATTCTAAAACTCTTAAACTCTCCGATATTCAAAAATAGGAAAAATTAATTCCACCTCTCTACATACACAGACACATCCCAACTAAGTCACAAAAATACATGCAAGCAAAGCAAACACATACAAAAACACAAAGAAATCAAAACACAATACGACTGGCTCGGACAAGCACTAGCATTCTTTTAAGAGTAGGTGAACAAAAATGACTTGGAAAATCAAACTAATAGGAGATTGGAAAGACGAAGGCCGCCAACCACCACCAACTGATTCAACTGACTCCCTGCTCTCCAACTTGAAAACTTCAAACTCAACACTTTGTTCCCCTACTCACATTCAATTACCGCCTACTTGGATTCACCATGACTGACCAAAGACTGGTTCACCCAACTTGGAATTACAACAAAAAATTTCAATTTAGACTAAATCTCACCAACCCCCACTGCCTGGTTGGAACTTCACTTCTCCTACTTAGAATTCTAACAAACAGACTCCAATTAACTGTGATAGTATTGAGAAAACCAACTCCAGTTTTCCAAGTTGTTTAAAACAAATTCAAAATTGATAAAATTGAAACACAAATGTACAACTAGGTTGTCAAAACCCAACCTAAAGTCGCAAAAATATATAAAAAATTGTAAAAATTCCGCTCCAACTAGGTTATCTACACATATTTACCTACAACTTCAAGTCTTGTATTATCCACAAATTTTACACTTTGTGTTTTATTATACTAATATGCTTAGATTTGAAGAAAATTGAAACTCATACTTTAATAAATTTAGGAGCCTCAACATTTTTTTTATAAATGAATCATTTGCCAAATTGCATAGAATCTCTTTAATTCAGAAACAATAGCTGTATACATTGAGATTATTGATGGAAGACTACTATTTTTGGTAACGTCAATTATAAGACAATTTCTTTAAAAATTGTGTCAAAAGACCACAATAATCATATAATTTACAATGTTATCATTCTCTTTTTAGCTCTATCATCTTAGGACTTTCTTGGCTTGAAAATGATAACTACAAAATTAATTGGTCGGATTGTAATATTACTTTCATTTCAAAGGAATCTTCAATTTTAGAAGCTTCTATAAAGTCTAAAGTTCTTTGTCACCAACAATTCAAGAAACCACTATTTATTGGAGTATGAGAATTTATACGAGTGACAAAGATTGACACTACATTTGTAGTTTATGCAATTCGAATAGCTAGTATAAGTATTAGCATAGCTATATTTTTGGAGCAGTACAAGGATTATCAACATGTCTTTTGAAAAGAAAAACACGAATACATTGCCTAAGCACCGACTATATGATTGTGCCATTGATCTTGAGAAAGATGCACAATTATTGTTTGGACCTATTTACAATCCATTACAAGATAAGCTTCTTGAATTATAGAAATGTACAGAAAAAAACTTAGCAAAAAGATTCATTCAACATTTGAAGTCTCTGACTAATGCTCCTATTTTGTTCATGAAGAAAAAAGATGGACCTTTGTGAATGTGTATTGATTACTAAGGTCTTAACAAAGTGACCATTAAAAATTGATACCTATTGCTATTGAATCCATATATACTTGATGAACTTTGTCAATTGCAGATTTACACCAAAATTAGCATAAGAGGAGCGTATAATCTTGTTTGAATAAAAGAACGTGATGAATAGAGAACTGTTTATCAAATAAAATATAGACATTTTGAATATGTCATATTTTTTATTTTAACAAATGTGTTAGCCATCTTTCAACATTTGATAAATGACAAACTTAGAGAATTCTTAGACGAACTTATTTGCTATTTGGATGGTATTTAAATATACTCTAAGGATGAGAAGCAACATAAAAAAAACATGTAAATTAGTTTGTGAAAAGCTTTGGAATGCAGGGTAATATGCTATCGACTTGGAGAAAAGAAAATTGTATAATTGAAGATTTGCACAGTTGCTAATATGTGAATATAGAAAGTGTGAGCCTATGAGCTTAGAATTATATACACCTATAGTATAGGTGTCTATATTATAGACACCTTAATGGTTGTAGTGTATCTATATTCTAAATATCTATATTATAAGTGTTTATCTTATAAACACCTTCAATGAGTTTAGAATACTTACTTATACTTAGGCTCAAGGCTCATGGGCTCACACTTCTACACTCACATACTAACATTGTTGGAGGATTTTGCAACATGTTTCAAAGAACTACACTCAGCAATAAAAGAACATTTTGAAGAAGCTCAAATTCCTTACAAATAATCTATTGATGTAAGAAGAAAGGAGCAACAAAATTTTCAAGTAGGCAACAAGATGTGTCTACTTTGACACAACATCAAGACTTCCAGTTCATGTGATAAATTTAATTATTGTAAAATTGAACTGTTTTAAATTGAAAAGCAAACCAATACTCTTGCATACTAGTTGAAACTACTTGCATCTATGAAATGACAACTTATTTTTCACATGTCACTTTTGAAAATGTGTAGAAAATTGAATTTTCCTTATAGAATTCAAATACCACCACCTCCTATAGAAATAAATGATTGCCCTAAGTATAAAGTCAAGGATATTTTAGATTCAAGGCTTCAAAGAGATTAAATAGAATATATCATTCATTGGTATAGATATCTAATTAGTGAGTGTACGAGGGAACCAACCTTCAACTTATCGAATACATCTTTGAAGATTCAAGAATTCTGTCATTGACAATCAAGAAAACCAAGATCTAATTAATAAAACTCAGAAAAAACTCCTCGAAGAATCTCAGAGCTAAAAGAAGAGGTGATGTCATGAATATAGAAGGATCTCAAGAAGCTTTCTATTTAGAGGAAACTTCTTAGGCAATTCTAAACTATTAGTTGTATAAATTTATATATAAGAGTTGAATCTGAGAAGAAGTCTTAGTTGTTTCAATACGTTGTCTTGTTGTAAATTCATACATAGTATACAAATATATTATAATATATTTTATTGAGTAGCTTCAAGGTGACATTAATTCTTTGAATAACTTCAAGGTAATATTGTTCTATTAAGGTGTATAACATCTATATAACATGACGATTTCGCCTAAAATTTTTATTGAATTTCATTAGTGAGTTTTATTTTTTACTTTAGAATTAAAATGTCGAATTAGAAGATTTTTTTTGAGTCTCAAGATAAAGAGCCTCAACTGGAAGGTGAATTTGAACTTTTACTATTAGAATTGTCGGATGAACTTTTTCTGCTGCAAGATTATGTATTATTACGTGAGCATCCTTGAGATGAAGTTGGGCCTTTTTTACTACCAAAGCAAACTCGTGTGGAGCAATAGTGGTATAAGAACTTTCAGCATGATGCTAAAGCTTTAGTGATCTTGTTGCTAGTTGGGTGTGTTAAACTCAAAAACCATGGAATGACATTTGAAAGGTGTTTTGAGGATTTAAATGATGAACAATACTTTGGTATGATTAGGCCTATCGAGGAGAGTCGTAATTACAAACGATGATTAGAAGGGTCGTTCAATCTCTTAACAAAAGCAGATCGTATTGATTATGTCACCGTGACAATCAAACGCACTCTTAAATTTCTGCAAATGGAGTGAAGTTTTGATTAAATCTCTAGTTTTTTTAATCTCTAATAAGCATTTATTTGATGTTAATTCTTAATTTTATACTTCGAGTATTTTATTGAAATCACAGTGTGGGATTATAAATATAGAATGAGAAGTTGGTGATAGTAAATTAGCTTGGGGTTTGAAAATAAAGGACAATGTGAATGGGGATGTAGTTGAAATCTTAAATGGGGTCTTGGTAGGGGCATGGGCTAATGTGCCTCACCCCTCACTTTAGATGGAGAGGAAGAAAGGAAAAAGATGTTTAGTTTGTGTGTGGGAGGGAAAGAAGTGTGTATGTGTGTTTTGGGGTTTGAAGGCCAAATTTTGGGTTGATGTAGCTCATTGAGCATAAAGAATTGAATAATGGAAGCTTTCAAGTCCCTGTGGACAATGTTGTCCTCGTGCAAGCCCCTCATCCCCCTTGCAATATCCGACATGTTCCGTTCAAGTTCCTCATCAGAGAAAAGAGCACGAAATCGGTTGCTGTTGCGCTCCATTCTCTTGTCAATGAGCTTCTGCAAGTCACTTGCACGTTGGACCATTTGGAATGCAAACCTCCCATTTAGCACCGCCGTGCCGGTGAGGACCGAAGAACATCCAGACGAACCCCGATACGATGATCTGCCAGCATATTTGTTGAGCATTCCCAGAGGCCATTGCTTCTGAAAGTCCAGCACCGAGGAGCCCTCCTTGAACACCTTCAATACGAACTCGAACGGCAATGAAATTTTGGCAACACAATTCTTGTATTCAAAACTTTCTAAAAAATGTTTGCAAGTTGGATTTGGAATTTAGGGTCAAAAGTTATTGAAGTTTGAATTGTGAAGACCCAAGGATCTCCATTAAGAGGTCAGAGGCTTCAATAAGCTATAACTCTTAGAATATTTGCTTGCTTAATTTGAGATTTGAAAAATGTATTGTTCTTGATTATATCTTTTTGTGAAGATATTATACTTGTCATTTGAAGTTTGTATCAAGAAGTTATGGATTGTCAAAGTTTAATGTGAAAAATTGGACTTGAAGGAGGGAGGTCGTATCTTCAACACCTACAACTTTTGGTTAATTTCTATATTGGAGTTGAAACTTTGAGAGGTGTTAGATAATTATTTTAAATTTTCAAATTGGTTTTATTTATATGAAATGAAGTTGTAATGCAAAAGTTATGTAGTACAAAAGTTTGAGGAATTTCATATCTTTTTATTTGAGAAGGTCAAGACTCTACCTCTCACAACTTTTGGACAATATCTTAGAGTATTGTGATATTTTCACAAGTTATAGAAATTAGTGAAAGATTTTGAAATTGATTTCATATTTAATATTTGGATTTTGAAATCAAAATTTATTGAGAATTAGAAAGGGAGTTGTTAGTTAGGAAGGAAGAAAAAAACCTCTACTTTGCTCTCTAATAACTTTTGAATAATAAGATAAAATTTTGTAAGTAATTATATTGTGCTATTAGCTTTCTAAATTGTTAAAGCATTTAGCATTTGAATTCTTAGAGCATTTATGACACCAGATTGAAGGTTTTTAGTATGGAACTTAGTTTTTCTTATTTTTTGTTGAAATTTCTTGAAGTTTGTGAATGAAAGAAGATTTCAAGACTCAAAATTGAAGATTTGAGATTTAATGAAGAAAAAGATTGAAGATTCATGTGTCTGGCTTGTAGCTTGTTTTTCCTAGCTGGTTTTGGATGCTTGTTGTGATTTTTTTGTTTTCCCAGCCGGTTTTGGAGGCTAGTTGTTATTTCAATTTTTGCATTGTAAACCTAGTTGTGGACTATGGAATCATTCTTATGAAAATTATAAGCTTCATTTCTTGTTTGTGATAAAAAAATGAAATTGATCATCCACATGATCGATCTTCTATGTTGTTTCTACTAATGAAAGGCGCTTCTTGGTCACTGTAGATTTGAAGTTTAGGAACCAATCTTTCGGATGGTTAGCTCATAGTTTTTCCGTCCTATTTTACTCGTCCAAGGACTTGTTTCCTATTATATACCTTTACCTTATTTCTATAGAGTCACCATAGGATAGGCCTGTGGAAAATTCGAGTGAAGATTGAAGTGAAGATCAAATGAAGATTCAAATTTTTCGCACTTATCAGTCATATACTTAACAATTTGCAACCAAACACCGTATGTTCCTTAAACGCGCTCCTCTCTACTCAACAATGTATAGAAATTGAAACTAAGAGATTCCTTTTTTTTATTTTTTATTTGAAAATTTTCATTATTGAATTTAAAAATAGAATCCATATGTTTTGTTTACCTTCATTGCCCCCAAATAAACTTGTAACTTTCATCTCATTACTCAAATTTGAATAGACCAAATGTTTTTGTGTAAGAATCATTTTAAAAAATGAAAGAAAATTAATGAATTTTTTCTTGGAATATATTTTCATTCTTTCTTACTAACATTGACACTAGTAAAATTCTAAATTTTTTTAATATTTATAAAAAATAATGAATGTAGACAACTAATCATCCACCCGTGGTAATTAATCCAACACAACTAAGTTTTTTTAATTATCTCAATGTATTCTACTAGTGGGTGACTAGACATATGTTCATTGTGCCTTCTAAAAAATGAACCTTGTGTTATACCTAAGTGACTTACAGTTGTAGAATTGGTTCAAAATATAGATTAAGAATATTGGTCAAATAGCAAGGCTACTATAGGTTTTCATGAATGTTGGTTCAGACGAAGACTATTGATTCCAACTTATATAATACTCTTTGTCCTTTCTAAAAGTATAAAAAACACTCTAATCCAACCTTCCTAGCAAAAATTATAGAAGGGTGAAGTTTGACTACTAATCGGTTAATTGAACTTCATCTATGAATTATAGGAGTTCTAGTTTTGAAATGACTTGAAAATCTAAACTTGGGAGGGTTGGGGCCTTAAAAAAAATAAGAATATTGGTATGACCAACCATTATTTTATAGGGACCTATTACTTTTTTTTTGATATGTTATTATTAGGGTGATTGCAAGAAACACCTGTCCTATTTGTTGCGTTTGGCTGATTTTTTCGGGAGTACTTTAAAGTTAGAAAATTAATTTTAAAAAAATTTTAAGAATATGAATAGTGTATATACCTCTAAGATGAAGGTTTTCACCGAAGGAAATGGATAGAAAAATTCTCTAAGTAGGAGAACTTGAAAAGTGCCAAACCTCCAGAAAATACATACGTTCATGTTTTAATTAGGGAAAAATAGTAAGAATAGATATTTTCAAAAAATAAAAAGTGGTCATTTGCAACAACTTTATGGAGATGGTCATTTACAAAAAAACCCACCAAAATAATATTTTTTATGTTTCAAAATACAAGCAGAAGGGAGCTCACTTTGTAGACCTCCACACCTCACAAAATTATTATTATTTTTAAATCCTTCCCTAGAAAGCTAGAAGTCTTTTACAAGACCATTTCATCCAAATTTCATGTTAAAATCATTAAAAAAAGGTATAGCTCAGGTATTGAAAACCCCTAAACTGCCAAATGTGACATCCAATTGGGGTCTATTTTTGGATAGTAAAATATTTTTGAAAATTATGAAAAAATTATGGAAGGTGTATGATAGTTATGAGTACCTTCCCTACAAATCTTGAGTCAATCGGAGCTAAAACACAAAAGTTATGGCCAAAAAACAAATCAGAATGTGACGTGTGACACAAAATAGGATAGGTGTTTCTTGCAATCACCCATTATATAAATTTCTATTTTGGGTTAGTAGAAAAAGAGCTTGCATTACTTATAATTTCAATTTTCTATGAATAAATGATATGATAAATTAGATTGAAAAAAAATTCAAGCCATGGATGATTCAAGTTACAATCAAGTTTGCTAAAAGAAAGATTTTATTGTAAAAAAAATTTAGAATCAAGCTTCACTTGATATCTCACAAAATTTAGCTTAATCTGAAAGCTTGTTAGTGCGTATAGTGTCACTGAAAAGCATTTCAATATACTCTGCCAGAATTGGCAAGCTTATTGTAGTATGAAATCAGTCATATTAGGACACACAACAAACAAAGTTTTTGTGCACAATGATGTAGTAAGAAATACAATGTTTTCATTGTATTTATAAACACAATAAATGGAACCAAAATGTGCATATTATGTATCCATGAACAAAACTAGGGTTTAGGGTTTAAAAGCTAACATGTACTATTATAACCTTTGTTCAAAATTCCCTGCACTTATATTGTTGCAAACACACTTGCATCAATAGAAATGTCCAAAAAGAAAATAGGTTCACAAGTTCACAAGCACATATGGCCACGCATGCATACATTTGAAGAGTAGATGCAAAAAGAGAGAACTTGAATTTCATACCTGGTCATAGAAGTTAGTGGAATAATATAACTCAATTACAATTGTTGGACTCCACTATTGTTCTAATAGGGACTTAAATGCTTTAAGAAGGACTTTGGGGTTTCGTGTGAGCCTCTGATTTGTCACCAAGGACTCATTTTTTTTTTGGGTTCCTATCATTAGAGGAGATTCGGAGGTAACGGGAGACTGTGAGTTCCCGAAGCTGTGAATGCCGGAATGCGGAACTGGCCTGTGCTGACGTGGTCGAGAGTGTGCCACGTCACCGATTTTTTTTTGGACTTTTTTTTGCATTTCAAGACGAATTTTTTTTTTTTTGAAAAAATTAATTAATTAATTAGTGATCGGGAACAATTCGGGGAACAAGGCTTTCTCAGTCTCCTGTTGCCCTCGAATCTTCTCTAATGATAATCCAACGTACAAATAGATACAATAAACCCATAAAAGAATATAGAACTAGTATCAACATCATACATGCCAATATGGTATTTGGTTAATAAAAGGGGTTTGTGTGAGTTTGTGTTCCAATTGAGTCTTACCTTGGGTAAATAAACAACAGTTTGAGTGGAATGTGAGGAAATAGGGTAATAAGCCCATGAGGGCCATATTGGTTTAGGTAGTCCTAGATAAGAGAATCTAGGATGAGATTCCACCTCCCCATAGCATTAAAGAGGATACGAGGTAAATACTAACTATGAAATTGCAGGTACCTAGTGATTCCATATTTCTTAGCATATGCAGTAGGGATGTGAGCTTACATCCACACGAGGAGATTACATAGGAGGTCCCCTCCGAAGTTTGGGAATTTTCCAATATTCATTGGTTATTTTTCCAAGTGGTTAACCGCGGCAATCTTTGGATGAAAATTTGTAAAAATATCCTAAGGTGCGGTAAAATCTTATTAAAATTAGGCTAGGTAAGTCTATGCTAATAAAGCACTTTCCCAAGTTTCAAAACATTTCGATAGGCAGAAGACCCCAAACCAGCAAACTCTACCAACAATTGATATATTATTTGGCAGTATTGGGAGTTGACCGGCGTATTGGGAGCATACAACATTGGATTGAGGCATACTTTAGGTCTATTCCTACCCCCCCCTTCTACCTACTTAAGAGCCTAGCGAAGGAATTGGGCCAAAAAAATCAAACTCCAAAAGTTGGGATTTCCCCCCAACTTGAATCCAGCCTATACTAGGTTTCGTTGAGTTTTATAGCATAGTTTTAGGGGTTAAGGATTTTTTGTAGGTTAATATGGCCTTTCGGACCCAATAACGCAATCCGTTTGTAACTTGGAGTCCAACTCCAAAAGTTAGCACTTGGTAATAGCATACATTGGAGAAAATGGAGTTTAAAGCCTCCTAATGTGGAATTAGGATATTGGGCCTCCAATGGCTATTGGGAACCTATAGGAAGCTTTGGGAGCACATAGGAGCATAGTACAGGGTGAATGCAAGAAAGACTTGTACTATTTGGCGTCACACTTTGAGTGACGGAGTTGTTATGAGCTATAACTTTTAAGCATTAACTCTTTGAACATGAAATTTTTATTGAAGATTTCTGACTTGATAGTTATCAAAACCCTTATTTTTCAGAAATTTTCAAAAATCATTTTATATTTAAATTCTAATTTCTCTAATTTATCACACTTTGCGGTTTAGGGTTTTTTAGTACTGGGGAGTATTTTAAATTAATAATTTACACCTGAGATTTCTAGGGTCTATTTCTGCACTAAGTAGGCATGTTTCTACCAAAGGAAATTTAGAAAATCATTATTCTCTTTCCTCTTCATGTGTGCTAACAAGCCTCCCTTGCGCACACATTTTTGAACAATCAAGATAGTTTTCAGATCATTATTTTGGTGAAATACCTTAACCATAAAGTCTTCCCAAATGGAAAAATTTTAGACTTAATAAAAATTACTTTCCCTATTTCTTACAAATTAAAATGTGAAACTATAGTAAAAGTTACAATTTTCACGAAATTCAACACTTTTCTAGTTCTCCTACTTAGAGAATTTTTCTATGCTTTTCTTTCCTAGGGTATCTTCTTCTTAAAGGTATATACATCAAACATATTTTTTACTTTTAAAAAAAATTGATTTACTATTTATATAGTACTCCCAAAGAAAAAAGTGAGTACAGTGCAAAACGCTACGCTTTTTAGCAGGTCTTTCTTGCAATGACCCTACATCTCGTAAAACAAAAAGATGTAAGCCCAAGTGCTTGAGTATAAGTAAATTTGAATTTCAAAATAAAAAGTAGGTGGGAACACATAAAAATAAATCCCATGTGAGAACTTATAGATTTTGAGAAGACAAAAATAGATAGATTACAAGTTTTTGTAAGAGTTAGGTAGAATTTGAATTCTAAATTCAAATTACATAGATCCTAAGTAGATAATTAGATTTGGAGAGTGGTCACATGTACAGCTAAGCTTTATTTTCCCATCTAATTTTTCTAAGTAGATTAAAGGGGGGTGAATGCCACTTTTGGATATAAAAAGACATCCATTCTCCCTTCATTCTCCCTCTCTCTCATTGATCCCTACGTATATGTGGGAGATTAGAGCTCAATTTGTATTGGAGCTTTTGGCATTTTAAGCCAATAGTCCTTTGCTGATCAATCATAGGCTTGTTGTAGCCTTATTACCTTGCTTTAGACTTTTGGAAACTTGAGAGCCTTCTTTGCATAAACTTTGTTCAAATCGTGGTATTAACCATGTGTGGGTTGTGACCTTCTATTGTTGGTACTTGTTGGAGTATTGTAAAGGTTGTGTGAGCCTTGAGAGGATTACCTTGGACGGAATACTAATCCTAGAGCCATCCTCCTATGATTTGGTGATGCCGCTTGGAAGGCCTCTAGATGTGAGGTGACTTAGAGTGATTGAGGGAAGCTGTTGATATATGGTCACGGGATACTCTTTCTTCTCCTCCTTTTCTTTTAGCTAGGATGTTTTTGTTGGTTCCATCGGGACGGCGAAGCTTTGAACCCCCTAGAGGTCAAAGTAACTACCCCCCTTTTTTTCCCCTTCTTTTAACTAGGATGTTTTTACCGGTCCCATTGGGACAGCAAAGCTTTGAATCCGTTAGAGGTCAAAGTAGAACTTAAGTCTTAATGGTGTGTCAAAAATGGATATCACATCGAATTTTTGAACCCCCTAGGGACAAAAAATCTTAGTTGGATGTCAAAAACAACCCTTTGGAAAGAGTTGGCCCATTTTGTGATGATCCTTTCTAAAGTTTAGTTTCTAAAATATTTTGAAAACTATCCAATTTTTAATCTTGAAAATTAGGAAGGGTAGAAAAGGTAAAGCATTACTTGGTGGCGAAAGCTTGCATCCCAAATCCTTGTCTTTATTAGCAAAAATCCAATTTAGATAGGAAAAATTGAGTTTTAGTCTAACACTCCTAATCCAACATCCCTCAGTTTAGCACTCTCCAGTCCAATGATCTCCAATCAACGGATCTTCTAGTGGGTACTGGTGGTGTTGTATAGAGAAAAACGTACTTAGGGAACATACGGAGTGTCTGGCTGCAAATTATTGAGTATCAACAAGAATGTTTTGAAACTAAAATTTCGCTTGATTCTTCACTTGGTCTTTGTGAGCCTCCGATTCGTCACCGGGGACTCACGGGTTCTTTTTTTGAATTCCTACATAATCTAAGGCATAATTAGGCTTGTAAAATCCACAAAAGGGCATTAAACCGGTATTGGCATTACACATACCAAATATGCCATTTGGTCATTAGATGGGATTTAGGATAGTTTACATCCAAAACGGGCCTTGTCTTAGCTAAATAGACGTCAAACTGATAGTGATGTGCATGATTAGGGTAAGAAGTCTAAAAAGGCCCTAGCTAGGTTAGGAAGTATTCTTGGGGGAATCTAGGAGGAATCCCCCACTCCCCATAGCATCGAAGAGAATACGGGCAGAATACTAACCTTGAAATGCAGGTACCGGGCGATTTCCTAATTCTAGGAGCACGCAGTGGGGATGCAGATTTGCATCCAAGTGGGGGATCCCATGGGTGGTCCCCTCTAAAGTTTGGGAATTTTCCGACATTGTTTGGATATTTTCCCGAACGGTCAACCGCGGTGGATTTTGGGTGGGAATTCGAAAGAATATCCCAAAGTGTGGTAAAATCCCACTAAAAATCCGGCGAGGCGGTCTCACACCAATGGGGCGCTTCCCCAAGTTTCAAGACAAATCGATAGTTGGAAGATCCCGAATCGGCGACATCCCTCCCCAATTGACAATTTAAATGACGGAAGCTGCAGTTGACCGGCGTGCCGAGGCCATACGACATCGGATCGAGGCCTACTTTGGGTCTATTCCTACCCCCCTCTATCTACTTAAGATATTGGTGAAGATTTGGGGTCCAAAATTGTCAAACTCCAAAAGTTGGGAATTTCTCCCAACTTTGACCCCAGCTTACACTAAGATTCTTTGAGATTTAGGGCATAGTGTAAGGGGTAGAGGCTTCCTTTTTGACTAATTATGGCCTTCTGGACCCAATGGCGCAATCCGTTTGCCATTCGGAGCTAAAATCCAAAAGTTAACCTTTTGGGGACAGCACATGGAGGAGAAAATGGGGTTTAAGGCCCCCAATGTTTTTTTGGAAGGTTTGGGCCCCAATCGCCGTGGGGAACGTGTAGGGAATGCGTGGGGAACTCCGGGCACATGTGGGAGCAAGTACCACCTCAAAAAGTTAGTGGAGGTGGCTCCAAGTGCTTGATGTAAGTAATTTCAAATTAAGTAGGTGGGAACACATGGGAACTTCTCCCATGTGAGAACTTGTAGATTTTGAGGAAGGTAAATTAGGTGCCTAGGTGGTTTTGCGAGTTCTTGTGAAGTTAGGTAAGATTTGAATTACTCAATTCAAATTGTGTAGATTTTAGGTGGATAGTTAGATTTGGGATTGGTAAACATGTACGGACCTCCTAAATTCCCTCATCTAGTTATTCTTAGTAGATTAAGGGGGGGGGTTGCTCCCTTTTGAGTATAAAATGGGCGGCATTCTCCTCTCATTCTCTCTCTTTTCTCACTCCTACCCATTTAAGGGAGGAGGACTATTGGGCCCGGGTTATGCCGGAATTCCTTTGGCTTTTGATGCCAAAGGGGCCTTTGATAGTTTTGGGGTTGTTGCACCCTTGGTTCTTGTGGTTTGCACTTGGGGACTTGAGACCCCCCCAAGTTGTGTGGGAGCTTTTATTAATTGATGTTGGGCCACCTTTTGCATTGTGAAACAAGTGAATGTTGTTGTGGGAGAGACTTATGAGGAACCGAGGGGTGACTTGGGAGGTGACTTCGAGAGTATGTTGCAACTTGTACCCACATTTTCCTCCCTCTTCTCTTGTGCTCAAGGTTAAGCTAGTCCCATAGGAGACGGCGAAGCTTTGACTGCTATTCTTGAATGAAGCATATGTCACTCCTCATCTCCCTCTTCTTTTGTGCACAAAGGTAAGCTAGTCCCATAGGGGACGGCGAAGCTATGGCCTCCCTACGTCTTTAGGAAGATAGGAAGTCTTAGCTACGTGTCAAAAACCTCCCCTCACGGCGAAGCTTTGAACCCCCTAAGTCTTAGCGGGGTGTCAAAGGAGGCCATCTTTGAGTTAGTCTCAACGTTTAGTGTTCAACATGTTTGGCACTAATGCAACGTTTAGCATCCAACAATAGAGTAGTAACTTTCTTAAAGGGGTATGTAGTAAACCACCCTTTGGGTGAAGCCTTATGTAGTCATTTAGCTTAGTGTAGGGTTGGTTAAATTAGTTCCTTAAGAAGTGTGACTAGTTGTTAGGCAAAAGTTGTGAAAAATAGAGAACCAGCCAGCCCAGCCGGGCTCCCCCCCAATCGGGCGCTACAGCAACCCACCGGGCTCCCGCAGCAGACCCGCCGGGCTCCCCAGTCGGGCGCCGCAGCAGACCCGAGCTCTCCGGGTATCGGGACGGGGTCAGGAGTTCGGGCGGGGTCTAGGGGTTCAGACGGGGTCAAGGGTTCGGGCTTGGGGCTAGGAGTTCGGGCTTGGGGTCCAGGGGTCCAAGGGCTCAGGCCATCCTTCATAAAACTAGTTGGAGTTAGAGAAAAAACACTTAGGGGATAGTATAGTTGGGGTTAGAAAAACACTTAGGGGATAGTATAGTTAGAATTAGAGAATACTTAAGAGATAGCATAGTTTGGAAAAGCAAAACCCAACCACAAGGGTAGCTTGGGGAAGTAGTCTAGGAAATAGTAGAAGTATAAAACGGTCTAGGAAAGAGGCCTATTTGTAAACCCACTCGGAAGGGGATAATTAAAAGGACGGAATCGGGTCTCAATCGAAGCCGAAGGATGGCTATGGTGGACATGGCGTGGGGAGCGATGGAGCTAGGAGAGGCCGCCACGTACATATTAGAGGTGGGTTCCTAAACTTTAACCCAATCCCTTCTCTCTTTAGTGCAATTGATTAGATTAAGCAAGCGGTTAGAATTAAAGGCCACGAACCAGTTGTGATTAGGAAATCGTGATTAGCAAATAGGGACTGAAACAAAGAAACAACCACAAGCTAAAAGGAACAAGCAAAAGGGACAAAATACGTAGAATAGAATTAGGTCAAGACAACTACATAGAGTAGAGGCATTCAATTAAAATACGTAGAGTAGAATTAGGTCAAGACAACTACATAGAGTAGAGGTATTCAATTAAAATATATAGAGTAGAATTAGATTAAGACAACTACATAGAGTAGAGGTATTCAATTAAAATACGTAGAGTAGAATTAGATCAAGACAACTACGTAGAGTAGAGGTATTCAATTAAAATACGTAGAGTAGAATTAGGTCAAGACAACTACGTAGAGTAGAGGTATCCAATTAAAATACGTAGAGTAGAATTAGGTCAAGACAACTATGTAGAGTAGAGGTATTCAATTAAAATACGTAGAGTAGAATTAGGTCAAGACAACTATGTAGAGTAGAGGTATTCCCTTAGAATACGTAGGGTAGGATTAGACCAAGACACATACGTAGATTAGATTAAAAGCAAAGACAAACACGTAGAATAGACTAAAATCAATACAAGGACATAGAGATGGGATAGAAAATGCCACACGTAGGGTAGACTAAAATCAGATACAAGGCATAAAAATAGGACAAGAGAACGAAACGAGTAGAGTAGGGAACCACGCTTAAGTAGGACCAAAACATACATTAAGATAAGTATGTTAGTAAAGAAGATCCATTGCTTGGAAGGCACAATAGATTGACGCTTAGACACCCGTATGTAGTAGAATCATTAGGACTAGAGCTTGGTTGTGATCGCTTAATTCCAAGGGTGGGAATGAAGCGCCCACATGGGCCGCTAACCCTACTTCGTCATCTAGATTCGACCATACGGGCAATTAATCCCACTTTGTTGCCTGTGATACAAAATGAGGTTAGCATTGATTTTACCCAAGCCGCCCACAACAACACAGATTACAAAGCCACAAGCCATATACACAAACAGACAAATCTTCAAAACTCTTCCAACTGCAACTCCAATTCTCAAGATGAACTTTGGGAAAATGTCACCGTTGCTTCACAGATTCAAATGAACTAAGTGATATCTTTTTGGAAAGCTAACACAAACTTCTACTTCTCTTCTAAATTTCAAGTGATTCTTAAAATTTGTTCAACTTCTATGGCCATCTAAAGTTTCGGCCTTAAAAAAAGAAAGGCAGTAGATCCTTCTTCACTTTTACACTCACAATTCATTTATACAAGCTCCAAATATAATTAGTGATATCTTCTTAGAAAGATAACTTAATTTTCTACATTTTCTTCAAATTTCATTGCAAACCAAGAACTTGTTCATCTTTTATGATCCGTCAAAGTTTCTGTCATTTAATTTTAGAGGCAACAAACTTCCCTCCATTTAAACTAGCACAACTTTTGATTCACAACTCCAAATCAAGCAAGTGAAATCAATTTAAAAAACTACACACCATGATACACAAGCTTTTAATTTTCATTTCAAACTTCTTCAAACTCATAATACAATGGATCCTCAAACATTCGGGTCCTTTACTAAACTCACAACAAGAGAAAAGATAAATAATATCCACCTTTCTCTCCAACCTATCTTCACTCTAACCACACAAACAAATGAAATCAGCCCTTAACTCACTCCCCAAACTCTTTTAACAATAATTAAGCACTTATTTCGCCTCACAACTATCCACTTATCTTTATCTTTGAAAGAAATTCACTTCAAGTTCACCTAGAAGGCAAATCATTTGAATATTTTCCTCCAACTACTTCACAAACATAAAATTATTATAGAAAATCAATTCAAGTATGAAATGAATAATTAAAACTCAATATACATCTATCAAAGATTAAAAAAACTAGAAGTCCAATCAAAATATCACTCCATCTACAAGAACTTGAGGATACGTTTGACAATAGTAGCAACATAATCGACACAATCTGCTTTAGTTAAAGGGTTGATTGGCCTTTCTAACCATCATTCGTGACCACGACTTCCTTCGATACGCCTCACCATGCCATAATACTGCTCGTCGTTTAAACCTTCAAAACATCTTTCAAATGTAATTTCACGACTGCTAAGAACAACGCATCTAACGTGCAATATAATCACCAATGCTCGAGCGTCACATTGAAGATTGCCGTGCCATCGTTTCTTTACACAAGGTTGTTTTGGAGAATGCGATGATCCATATTTGTCTTCTGATCGCCTATATAGCAATGAAGGACCTAAAGGCAGTTGTGGCTAATCCGGCAATTGTGATAAAAAAAATTCAAACTCACACTCTAGCTGAGATTCTTCATCTTGGGACTTAGAAAAAAAACTCCAATTCAACATAGTATAATTTAAATGAGTAACAAAGAAAATTCAAATCAAATATGATAAAACTTTCAAGCAAATCCTTCTCTTTATAGTTGCTTGTAACAGTAAAGAGAAGGCGTGACCTTGAAGCCATCTCAAATGATGTCATCTAATTTGTTACATTATAAATGTCAAAATTTATCTAAAGTATATAGAGGTACATATTTTTATATAATGTCTGCATTTGCAACATGACAACAGGGCCATGGGTTAGGTACGGCAGGTGTGGACCAGGTATCAATGGACGTGGGCAGGGAGTGCCGGTTAAGCAACACTATTTTGCAGTCATTGTTGTTGGTGTAGTCATTGTTGTTGGTGTCGTCATTGTGATTAAGTCATTTATATCCCCATTTTCTTATGGTGCTTTTCCATCTTAAGAGCAAAATTTTTAACATAGCCCTACAAAAAACTTTCTAGTAATTTTTAAGTTGCATAGTAGTGAGATATAATTACATCCCTGAGGAACTCATTTAATGTATCTATCATAGTTATGAGCAAACAAGTCATTTTTTGACTCCTTAAATATATATTTTTTAATAAATTATAATTTCAACCTATAATTTTGAGCTTTATCCAATAATGACTATAGATTTCTATTGCCAAAAAATTCCCAATTCAAATAATGTACAAAATGATTTCTAGAATAAATAGAGAAATGAAGTAAAATGGCACAATTTCCAACTCAAATATTTATTGAGGGTACATTTAGATGACCATTCCATTAATAATCAAGAAAAATGAACTTTCAATAGAGAGTTATTTTCATAATTAAAAAAAAAGTTGGAATATTTTTTCTTGTATAAAATAGGGGTGTGAAATTATTTTCAACTCTACAATGTATTTTCTTACTTCAAAAATTTGTAATAAATTATATTTCATAAATAAAAATATCAAAAATTCAAAACATAAGCTTTCAAAGTAGGAAAATCTATTTATATTTTTTAAATTTGAATTTATTTGAATCTTTAGTTACAAAGTAGGGGTTCTAAAATTTGATTGCACGTGACTTATTATAGATATTCTAAATGAATTGCATCTCAATAATTTGAGAATAATTGTTTTTCATGTCATGCCCATCTTTAGAGCAAAAAATTGCAACATGGCCCTACAAAAGACCTTGCAGTCATTTTAGAGTCACGCAATAGTAAAATACAGTTGCATTCTAGTAGCCCTAGAACAATTTCCATCCACGTCAGCAAGTTGCCTACTTGCCTTGCCCGTCTTTGGCCTAAAATATGAAGGTATGGCCTTTTGTGACCCTTTAGTCATTTTTAAGTTGTGAAGTAGTGAAATTAAGTTACAATCAATAACTATATCATATTCATTAATGACTCTAGCATCCACATTGAATTTTTCCTTCTTTTTGTACTCTTACTAATGACAATCTAAATGAAAAAATGTAGATGAATTTTGCAATCTATCATGTCTTCATCTGCTAGTCGCACTCACGACTGAAAAATGACTTGAACTATACAAATTTAGTTGGATTGGTGTAATTATAGAGGTACCAATTATTGTTTAGTCAAACCATACATTTAATCATTTCTGAGTCATTCTTTGTGAGCGCTCTTAATTCCACCCTCGAGCTAGAAGTTTATCACACGGGTCCTGTGTCTAATTGAGTTTTCTCTCTAATTGGATATTAAAAGAGAGCCTTCCAAGCAATGAACTCTTTTAGTCACGTCTTTTAAGTGTTTCTAATCTAATTTTATAGTTAAAATTCTAACTATTCTATTCAAAAATTCAACCAAGCTATCCTACTCTACTCTATTCTATCAAATGATGTCGTGCCTAAATTTAATTCCAAGCATTCGGTAAAAGGAAACTTAATAGTAAAACAATGAGAATGAAAATCAAATAGGAGCGGTTTACCTCCTCTGCGTAAATCTCCATAGTCCCGTCGTCAAACATCATCATGTGTAAATACTCTCCTACAACCTCGCCATCGAAATCATCCCGGCTCTCCATCTAATCCATAGTAATTCTCACGTTGTTGGTCAATTAAATCTATCATGATTAAAAGGAAACTAAAGGTTATATAGCGCTAATTTAATTGCGTAATTCTTTTAATTCCTAAATCCCTGGTAATTAGAAAATACTGCAATTTAAATTAGTCTACCTATTTTGTTAATACTCTATTCTAAAGAAATCAACGGAAATTAATGGTTAGCTAATTGTTGTTTTTAGTTTTAGTTTTAGTTTTAAATTGATATTCAAAATCCAAATTTAATTTAATTATTTTGAATGGGAAATTATCGTCAATCTTTTCAAATCTAATTTATTTTTGAATTTATTTTAATTCTTCAAAGAAATTAGTTGTCAATTTGTCCCTTCCCTTTTGTCTTATTAAAATATTTTAATAAAAAACTATCATCAAATCTTTTCAAATCCAATTAATTTTGAAATTACGTTAATTTGTTAAAGAAATTGGTTGGCAATTTGTTTGTTTCTTTTGGTTTATTAGGCCTAATAAAACAAAACCAACAAAATCCAAACCTTCTAAGAATCTAATTAATAACTAACTATCAAAAAATGTAGAACATTCCTAAAGAACAAGAATAAAACTCAATAGTATGATTCCTTTTAAATAGTTATTTAATACCAAAGGTCAATTCCCATGGAATGAAGAACCTTATTCAATAGTAATATTCCTTTGGATATTAATTTTATAATGTTAATACCTTACGTTTTGCAATCCCCGAACCTTAATCCTCTCACAAGTCTAGTTTTCTCCTTCAATTGGTTTTGTTGCAATGTTTCATGAGAGAGACGACAGCTATGGAGTTTGAGTGTTGATGTTTTGGTGAGAGATGTTGAAACTCTAAGATTTAAATTTTTAGATAAAATCAAAGAAAGGTGGGTGTGGCGCCAATTGCCAACCCTTGATTTTGTTAAAATATCAAATTTTGTGTTTCAAAAATCTCACTTGTGTGTGTGAGTGAAGTCCAGCCTAAGCTTTGTCCGCCCGGCTGTTGGCTCAGTTCACCGCTCCTGGCTCGGTCCGCCCGGCTGTTGGCTCTGGACCAACACTAAGTTGGATTTTGGTTTAAATACTTTTGAATTTTTGGGTCTAACACACCTTAATTCCAATACTAGAATATGTGGCAATGTTTAACGGGGAGTGGGGGAATAATCCCGCTTGGTGATTAATCCTTTGAACCCCCAATTCAAGGTTTCTTAAGATTACAACTTTGGAGTATTATAAGTTCAAAGCTTCGCCATGAAAATGTTGAATGGTATTTTAAGGGTTTTATTCGCAAAAGGAGGTACACATGACAGTGTTTAACCGAACTTTCACTTTAAATCCTTAAAATTTCTTAGTATTTTGGGATTTTGCAACCAAAGGAGGTACACATGACAGTGTTTAAACCGAAATTTGGCGCTCAATGCTCAAAATTTCCGTGAATTAGTGGCAAAGGAAGTGTTGAGGTCTTGCCTCTTGAGTATGTGACAAAGGAATGGAAATTGAAGGGGCCCTAAGCCTTCAAACTTGAAAAGAACTAAACATAAAACAAGACTTGGCCAAAATCCTTGGTCCAAGCAGTGCCCCGACCATGTCGGTGGCACAAGTAACAGAAGAACAAAGTGTCGGTGTGAGAAATCAGGGTACTAGCAACCTCGAGGGAGGCCCTTATATACCCGTGGCCGGGCCCCTCTCGGTAATTACCGGTGAAAACACTTTGTTACTTCCTACCCTAAACTACTCTAATGTAATTTCAAAATAATACTTGTTTAATGATGGAAATTTCTAAAAACATCCCCATTTGGCTAATGAAATCTTGGCCAAATCAAATCCAAGATCTTAGCCCAAGATATTTTGGAATTAACCCTAATTTACGTAGATATTTTGCAAATTAACCAAAAGTCATTTTAAAAATTGTCTTTCTTTAGCCCAAAGATGACTTTTTACGCAATAAAGAGATCTTGACCAAATCCAATCTTTGATTTTCCAAGAGATATTTCCAAAATCACTTCTAATTAACCGCAATTAACGATTAAAAAGTCAAACTAAGAGCTGACCCTCTCTATCTTTTAGGGAACAACTCGAAACGGAAAACCGTCTGCGCCATTGTCTTCAAAAGACCCCAATTAGCCGAAGCGATCCCTTACCCCTCACTCCTAGGCCGTTTGCGCGCCCAAATTGAAATTACAGTAACTCCAATTAAAAATAAAAAATCTAACTTCTAGGAATTGCGCATTTTGATGAATCTGTCAAGCTAGGGTTGTTAGGAATGTCCGTGAGAGTAAGGAATGACCCCTTATTTGCGACAATCGGACATCATTCGCTCCTGATACGCCGGTCAACCCGCCGCCAACTTGTAAATTCCAGTGAAATTCAATGTCGATGCCGGTTCTGGTAGTTGGGAATGTCAGAATGTCTTCAAACTTGACCGGGCGCTTATTAAGCACACAAAAACCTATCCTAATTTTTAGTGAGATTTTACCGCATCATACATAATTTCTATAAATTTACGAACATTTCTATGTGCGGTTGACTTCCCATGGAGTCAACGTGGAATTTCGGAAAAATCCGAAATAAATTGGGTAGCATCTAGGGCGCTCCTAGATTATTAGTGTAAGTCCCACTCGACCTTGCACTATTCTAATTTTAGTAATTTGGAATTACTTTGTCCAATTGGACAATTTAATTCCCGATGCCCGGGAATCTTAGACAATTGTTTGATTCTTGTTCGCTGTTGGCATGCTCCTACCCTTGGAACACCTTTCTGTAGTCTTCAATCTCCAATCCTCCATCTTTTATCTCGTGAAGCTCGAATTCTCTAAGTCATTTGCAGTGGTTTTATTTTTAAATCCAATTTGTTCCAAAATTGAATTTAAGCCCTGGTAACTCTTCTAGGCTCGTAGTAGACTCTTTTAGCTTAGTCAGTATGTCATGTGCATCCTTAAAAGGTTGACTTTGCACAGACAGTCACTAGGACTGACTAACTCTCGATTCCTTATTTCTCTCGGAATTACTAAATCTTCACATAAACTTACTTTGGAGACTTAGAATGATTCAAATTTCTAAGATTAGGAATTTTCCACCTTCTAAGTTGGTTTTCCACCATTTTGGCATAGACTGACACCAAAACTCCTTCAACACTCTTTTTATGTCTTTTTCTTGAATAATTTAGCTAATTTTCGCTATTTAATCGCGAAAAATGGACCCAGAGTCTTGAGTGCCATCTCGAGGGCTCACATTCCTCTACAATCATTTATACTACTATTTTTTTGTAGTGGTAGCTCTGGCCGCCCAACATCATTTTTCATCAAATACAATCTAATTTTGAAATTGAGCACCATCACCCATGCCAAGAAATCCTACCTTAAATATAAAAAATCTATTGTTATACTCTAAACCACATCTGGATCTAAAATCCAAGAAAAAGGTAGCCTAAACCTTGAAAGGTAAACCCTAGATTCGGCAAGACAAGAACAACTACACACAATACAAAATCCAACTACCCAATTCAAATACCAGGGGAGATTATTTGCCATTTTTAGAAAACTATGTGAGTTAAAAGATAGGGTCTATTTAATTCAAAGGGGATAAATTTTATATATATGTAGAACTACTATAGGGTTCTTGAAATGTCACATATCCTATTATATATAAATTAGGCTATGTATAAACATCATATAATAGGAATTTTTATTAATAAATTAGCCTTTACAAATAAGGTTTATATAAAAAGTTTGTAGTATAATGGATATAGATGTAAACAAACTTTTTTAATTGAATGATAAAACTTACACAATTTAGTAAATCTAAGGATGTTTTTCAGGAGATTTGTTGTTATCATCAATTAATTCTAGCATGTACATATAAATCTTTCCTTGAGTATACCAATTATGTAACATGTAAGAATCTATTGTTCCAAGACAAAAGAATTGAGCTGTAAATTTACAATGAGGTTGTACTATGGAGATTTATGTTCACACAAAGTACCCATTAAGAAATTGGTGTAGAGTGTGCAACATTTGTATGGAATCTTTTCTATACTTTAACACTACAAACTCTAGATTTGCCTCAACTACTTGAACATATACTTGTAAATGTTTAGAATCATCTTCTTTTTACTAGTGTTTAATAAACTTTCTTTAATTTTTTGATTCTAAATTCAAAATCATTGTAAATGCATATGTAAAAATAAAATATATAGTCTCTATATTAAAATAGAGGTCATATTCTTGGGTTAGTCTACAATGTTTTTAGAGTGTCAATTTCTCATATTGTTCATATTATATTACTAGTATTGGTGTTTTTCTTAGTTTTAGTATCATAACTATATTTAATGTTTATTTTTCACCATAGATGTTTATTTTTCACCATATTAGGTTGTTTAGAATACATGGCACAAAATTTAGAATATTTAAAACTATTGTTGCATTTTACATTTTTATTTGTCATTTGAAATTGTACTACAATACAAGTAGTGCATATATTAAAAAAATAGTGTATATGTAAGACACTACTTTTATAGTGTGTTGTAAATGGATATGAAAAAATTAGACATATAAATTTTGTATATAAGATAGCCTAACTTTAAAAACCAAATGATTGAATTTATATGTAAAAATACGGTCATTTTAATTACTAAAATGAAGGTAAATAGCCCTATGTTAAATACCCTCTTAACTCAGGTGTATGCTTAAAATTACAAGGAGTGATCTCCCTGGGTTCAAATAATTCCATTATTTGAAAGCACAAGGTGGCAAGAAGTTCTCACCGCATGCTAGCCCCAAGTACCATGTCACGCTCTCATGAAAGTTGAAACCACATAGAAAGATCAATTCACCGAATTGTAAACCCTAGACGTAGAATACAAATTTGCAACAAATCGTAATGAGGGCTATTCTCAGTATTCTGAGACACCCCTACCAAACTATTTAAAAATCCTAAACACCTCGTCCAAATCAAATTCATCTCCTTGCAACAATGTACATACAACAGTCTGGTTCAGACGAGGTAGCTTGAACTGAATTTTTTTCAAACCATATAGTATCCCTAAACCAAATTTCCAAAATCTTTCAGTCCAACTCACTATAAATTAAATTCAGTAAGATGTGCTATATGTTGTAAGAAAGATTACTAACTTATAGTAGTCAAATAGTAAATTGTGTATTGTATATAGTGTATAACTTAGTTGTAAAAGTAGTTAAGTCACTGTAGGAATCTGAGAGAAGAAAATGAACTATGAAGTATATTTCCTATAGTATAATACTATGCTCATAGTATTAGCAAATTTAATTTTTTTTTATCTTAACCAATATGCCACTCTCAAAGTAGCCAAGAAAGTAGCAATTTTAGACTTTTGGCCAAAAAATTTAATATAAAGGGGGCTATTTTAGTACTATTGCATTTTCTAATGGGGCCTATTATTTCATACCCTATATTACTTTGAAGACATCCAATGCCATTTTCTATACCCTATATTACTCTAAACTCTTTTATAATGTTGTGATCAAATGATTTTAAAATATCCTATTATTTATTCACACTTATATTGCTACTCTACCCGTTCACTATTTCCCCCTTGAGAATCTAAAGATAAATTTTAGATAATAGCTTCTATTGGTATTCTAAATTTCATCTATTTTGGATGATTTTCCTAAATTCTCATCCAACACGAGGCTAATACTTCATCCCTCTTTATCTCTTACAATAATTTTTTTAATTAGAACACACTTCTGGGTTCTAGAAAGTTAGTTCCACATACATATGATCCTAATTGTCTATTCATCATCTACGTTTGAAGTGTTTAAGTGAGCTTGTTCAATCCTATGCCTCGGCTTAACTTTTGTCAGTTTATCATTTTTTAGAGATTTTAGGGGTTTTTCCTCTAAATACTAACTCTAAATTTTTAAGTTGATATTAAAATTTCTAATTAGACCTTCCTATTAGAAGTTATAGATGAATGAAGTTTGACGTTCACTAATTGGTTCATCAAACTTCATCCATGATTTCTTACTAATTGATAATTCAAGATTAAGTTTTTCTTTCACTTTCAGATTCTAGATTTTGACCGCTCTCAAATTCACTCAACTTATTCCAAAACTTTAAGTTTGATTTATTTATCATTCAATTTACCTTCTAAACTTCATCTACTTCTTACTTTCTCAATTTTCTTTAATTTCTATGTTTAATATGTTTTTGAAAAGTTAGGAACTAGTTCTACATTAACTTAAATCTTAAATTGGAGAAAAATTTAGTCTAATTACTCTAACTTGCATTTCTAGTTTGGTTTCTATGTTTTGAAATGCCAACTTTGAAATTCAATAACTTTTGGAGTTTTTAGAAACTTACCTTATTTTGTGGCTCATATTGAGCATTGTTGTAAACATTCTTCTATCCTTTTTCATTTTTCATCTTGCAACACTGCTTGAATTTTTTCTCACCAATTAAAGATGGTAGTTTCTTACAATTTTTTGAACTTGCTATTTATTTTCTACTATCTAAACTCCATTATTGTAATCTAAGAGTTGACTTGAGAACTATACAATAATGTTTCAAACTTCAAAATAATAATTAATCACGTCTTCCTACCCAAGTCAATTATTATTCTATCCTAATTCTAATGGTCTAAATTGTTTTTCAAATATTTACTCCTAATCCTACCTATTGCTAATGTCCTTTCAACTACTTCAACTTTAACATTCTCTATATCATTTGCATCTTATTCTATGAGTATTAAAAGGCTTTGAGAATTCTACAAATCTTAAAGCATTCTTTCCTTATAACTAATAATGCCTTTTAGGGAAGGCCTATAGTATGTGGTTTTGAGTGATTTACGTACTAACTTTTGTACTTACATGCTGTAAGTATTCTCAAGTGTATTAATTTGTATTGTAGTTGATATTGTACTAATCATTTTTGTGTCCCCATTTTCCTTGTCCCATTTGGAACAACAAAGCTTTGACTTCAGGGAAGAAAATTGTATTAGAATTTTGTCTATATTTTCATTTCATGGCAAAGCCTTGACTTCACGTGATTTGAAGTTTGTTAGAATTTTCTTCATATACTAACTTACGACAAAGCTTTGACTTTCCATGGTTTAAATTGTTTAGTCTTTTTTCCATATTCAAAAATACATCAAAGCTTTGAAACACCCCTCCTCCCCCCTCTCCTCTTGCCTATTTTGTTAGGAAGTCATAGTGTAAAAATTGTAAAAGTGTATGGAATCTTAAGTTGTCCTTCAAAAACAATTGTTTGTCATGACAAAAATCTCCCCTAAAAGTTTATTTAGTGTTCAATTATACGGCGAGTCCCTATGCGACTACATGCGCAACTAAACCCTACTAGCGCAGCTAAGTCCTACTAGGGTAGGCTCAAGACCACGTGGCCAAGCCCCAACCAAGTTGAATAAGCCCCGGTCCTGGAAGGCTTCGCTAGGGGGATATCTAGCAGGGACCCAATTATTGAATATAGGCTATTGAGCATTGTCTATAATTGAGCTTAGAGGTTGTATGAGGAATTGACCTCCCCCCTCACTAATCTTTTTTTTTTTTTTTTACTGCTTTAAAATATTATAGAAGCATTGGAGAAAAAGAAGAGAAATAGGGAGAAGGGAGAAGAAGGTTGGAGACACAAATTAGCATTTTATAAATTGGATTTGGAGGAAGAAATTGTAGATTAAGGAGTAGAGATTAGCAATAGAAGTAGTTTCAAGTGTCTTTAAGCTCAACACTCTTTCACTCATTAGCCTACCAACTATAATAGAAGTTTAAAGTACAATTCAAAAACTCAAGAATATGATAGTGTAAAGTTAGAGTTTAAAAGTGAGATTGTCATACAATTGATGAATGATCCTTGAAGATGGAGATAGATTAGGTGAAAATCTTGAGAAACCAATTAAAACCATTAAAAGTTAGGATAGAATAATAATTAATTTAGATAGGGAGAAGCAATCAATTATTATTTTGAAGTTTGAAACATTATTGAGCAATTTCCAAGACAACCCTTGGAATACAATAATGAAGTTTAGATAGTGGGTGATTGCAAGAAACACTTGCCGATTTTGTTACGTTTGGCTGATTTTTTCGGGAGTACTTTAAAATTAGAAAATTAATTTGAAAAATATTTGGAAAATATGAATAATGTATATACCTCTAAGAGGAAGGTTTTCACCGAAGGAAATGGATAGAAAAATTCTCTAAGTAGGAGAACTTGAAAAGTGCCAAACCTCCAGAAAATACATACATTCATGTTTTAATTAGGAAAAAATAATTAAAATAGATATTTTCAAAAAATAAAAAGTTTCCATTTGCAAAAACTTTATGTAGATGGTCATTCACAAAAAAAACCTTCAAAATAATATTTTATATGTTTCAAAATACAAGCAGAAGGGAGCTCACTTTGTAGACTTCCACACCTTACAAAATTAACTTTTTTTAAAAATCCTTCCCTGTAAAGCTAGAAGTCTATTAGAAGACCATCTCATCCAAATTTCATCTTGAAATCATTAAAAAAAGGTACTCCATAGTACTAAAAACCCCTAAACTGCCAAGTGTGACATCCAATCGGGGTCTATTTTTGGATAGTAAATTATTTTTGAAAATTGTGAAAAAATTAGGGAAGATTTATGATAGTTATGAATACCTTCCCTAAAAATCTTAAGTCAATCAGAGCCAAAACACAAAAGTTATGGCCAAAAAATAGATCAGCACACGTAGTGTGACACAAAATAGGACAAGTGTTTCTTGCAATCACCCTAGTGGAAAAAAAAGGAGAAAACAAAAGAATTAAAAATTAGACTTCCAAGTCCAAGATACTATATGAAAAAAACCTTCTAAAGAAATGAGCAAAAATTCTACAAAAATCTTAAGATGGAAACAAGGAAGGATGGAAGAATGTATATAACAATGCTCAATATGAGCCGCAAAATGAGGTAAGAGCTTAAAAACTCCACAAGTTATTCAATTTCAAAGTTGGCCTTTTTTTAACATAGGAACTAAACTAAAAGTGCAAGTTAGAGTAGTTAGATTGAATTTCTTCAAGTTTTAAACTCTAATTAGTGTAGAACTAGTTTACAACTTTCCAAAAACATATTACACTTAGGATTTGAAGTCAAATTGAAAAAGTTAGAGGTAGATGAAGTTTAGATAGTAAATTAGATGAGAAATAGATAGAACCTAAAATCTTAGAACAAATTGAGTGAAAGTGAAAGAGGTCAAAATCTAAAGTCTATAAGTGGAAGAAAAACTTAATTTCAAATTGTCAAGTGGTAGAAAACTATAGATGAAGTTTGATGAACTAATTAGCAGTCAAACTTCGTTCATTCATAACTTTTAGTAGGAAAGTTTGATTAAGAAGTTTAATATCAATTTAGAAAGCTAGAATTACTACCTAAAAAAAGAGCATCTAAGATTTCTATAAATATCCAACTGATAAAAGTCTAGGGGAGGACACTTCCCGTTTTTTAATAACCTATGTGCGGCGGAATATAGGGTACATTTAAATAATCTCAGGTAAAATTTATAAAACATTTACATATAAATTAGGGGACATTAAAAAGGCAAAGTGTTTTAAAAATAAAATAGGGATGATAATATGGCTGATTTTTCCGCTTTATGGTAAAATAGGGGCTCTTTTAATGTTGCCAAGTAATGATTACAAGTAATTGATAGCCCCCCTAAAAATACCTCACCGCCGCACGTGGGTCCCCCAAATACACAAGAAGTATCCTCCCCGGGATAAAAGTTGAACTGAGACATAAGAAGTACATTAGCCCAATTAGCCCCAGTAAATTAGCAACGGATAATTAGGTACATATGTGCATAGGGAAAGACAAATAGAGCCTAGAAATGTCCTTCATTTGAAAAACAACTTAAAAATGGAAAGGATATAGAGGGATCTAGTATTGAACTAGGATTGGATGAAAATTTAGGATCGTCATCTAAAGTAAAAAAAATTTAGAATATCAGAAGAAGTGATCATTAAAAACTCATATGTGAAGTTTAATCTAATTTCATTAGTTAGAACTTTCAAAAACCAGGGATGAAATTTGATGAAGTGATTAGCAGTCAAATTTTATCCTTCCATAATTTTCAATAAGAAAGTTAGATTGGGGTGATTCTTACACTTCTGGAAAGGGAAAGGATTTCTCTACAAATTGGGATAGAAAGCATAGGGCTGACCTAACTTTCGTAGAAAAACCACAATGACTATAATAAATGTCAAAAGCCTCAATTGAAACTAATTTAAACCTATGTTTTGAATTCATTCTAATACTTGAATTACTTAAGTACTACACTAAAGATTTATTGCTTGGAAGGTACAATGGACCAACACCTAAGCACCCATTAGTAGAACAATTTCAAATGTAATCAAAAGTACTTGGTTGTGTTACACTAGTTACCAAGGGTGGATAATTAGTGGCTTTCAAACGGGAGAGTTCAAAGATGTTATTGAAGTCAGGTTATAAAGATGGGGACAAGATAGTTAATGTACATTTGAAGGAGCTTAACAATGAGGTGAGAGATTGTATTGATAAATACGAGGTGCAAGTTGATAGAAAGACAAGAACGTTGAATAGAAGGTTAAACTCGTAGCAGTACTATTACCATTAAATTGTGAGTAAAAGGTTGAATTGGCCACAGTGCAACCAAATTTGAGGGATCCAAAGAAGATTGGACATGAATTTCCAAATTGGCATTAAATAGACTTAAGGTTGGAGGTGAAGACTTTCTCACAAAGGTTGAAGTAAGCAGTTTTAAAGAAATATTGATAAACTATAAAAAAAGCATTTGCATTTGAACCACATGAGATTAGATGCGTTGATTTAGGAGTTGTAGCATGTATGGTTATCTTTATAGTCCGACATATACCATGAAATTTGTAGCCAATGTCAATACAAAGGGCATATTTACCACAGTTGGTAGAATTATTCAATGAAAAGATTAAGATGGGAATATTAGAGCCTTGTATAGCACCAAATTCCAATCAATGGTTCATAGTCCCTGAAAAGAATAAAAATCTAAGGTTTATTCAAGAATTACATTTAGTAAATAGGATGACAATCAAGAATGTGGGTTCTATTCCAATTGTGGATGAATTTGCAGAGGCGTTTGCTAGAAGGACATTTTATTTGTTAGGAGATATTTATTCTGAATACGATTAGTTCTAGTTGATTGTACAAAGTAGAAATTTGGCTACATTGAAGACACCATTAGGATTATTGAGGATGGGTACACTACCTAAAGGGGCAATAAATTCTGTTGCACATATGATGAATGCAATGAATAAGGTGTTGAGGGACTTCATTCTTGAAAAGACTATGCCATTTTTGGATGATGTACCCATTAAAAGGTGTATGAAGGAGGACAAAGTTGAGACATTGGATTCAAAGGGGTACCAAAAGTTTGTTGCTGAATATATTATGGATTGTAATAAGATTTTATCAAGACTAGAAGAGATTCACTTGACTTTATCAAGGATTAAGTTGATGTTTGGAAGGAGGGAGGTTTTGGTTGTAGGACATGTATGTGGGCTATATGGATGGAAGCCATCTATAGAGAAGGTGGATGCTATGCAAAGAATGAAAGAATATGAAAACACAACAGAGGTACGAAGGTTCTTAAGAGCATGCATATTCTATTGTATTCGGATTCCACACTATGCATATGGGTGATTGCAAGAAACACCTGTCCTATTTTGTGTCACACGGTGCATTCTGATTTGTTTTTTGGCCATAACTTTTGTGTTTTAGCTCCAATTGATTCAAGATTTGTAGGGAAGGTACTCATAACTATCATAAATCTTCCATAATTTTTTCATAATTTTCAAAAATAGTTTACTATCCAAAAATAGACCCCGATTGGATGTCACACTTGGCAGTTTAGGGGTTTTCAATACCTGAGCTATACCTTTTTTTAATGATTTTGACATGAAATTTGGATGAGATGGTCTTCTAATAGACTTCTATCTTTCCAGGGAATTATTTTCAAAAAAATTTAATTTTGTGAGGTGTGGAGGTCTACAAAGTGAGCTCCCTTCTGCTTGTATTTTGAAACATATAAAATATTATTTTGGTGGGTTTTTTTGTGAATGACCATCTCCATAAAGTTGTTGAAAATGGCCACCTTTTATTTTTTGAAAATATCTATGTTTACTATTTTTCCCTAATTAAAACATGAAGGTATGTATTTTCTAGAGGTTTGGCACTTTTCAAGTTCTCCTACTTAGAGAATTTTTCTATCCATTTCCTTTGGTGAAAACCTTCATCTTAGAGGTATATACACTATTCATATTTTTAAATTTTTTTTCAAATTAATTTTCTAATTTCTAAGTACTCCCGAAAAAATCAGCCAAACGCAACAAATAGGACAGGTGTTTCTTGCAATCACCCATATGTAGTAGATCCATTGTATTGTTTATTGAGAAAGGGACAAACGTTCCAATGGAAAGAAAAGTAGAGCAATGCAATGAAGAAGTTGAAGAAATTTCTTTCTTTATGACCTACTTTAAAAGAGATAGACTATGAGAATGGAAGATGTACCAGTCATATTGACAGTTGATGCTAGCCCAATAGGATTTAGTTGGGCAATTGGACAAGATGATGAAAGTAGTGAGAGATATGTAGTCAAATTTGGAGCAAAGGTTTTTAATTCTTAACAATGGACCTACATTCAACTTAAAAGAGAATTGTGGGGTGTTGTGACTGCTATGAAAAATGAAAAGGATTATTTGATTGGAACTACGGTGGTTGTAGAGACAAACTGTCTACCATTATTAAGGATGATTACTAGTTGTTCTACACCAAGCTTAGCCATGCTAAGGTGGATTGCCTACATCAAATCTATGGATTTAGAGTTCAAGTACATTGCAGCAAAGGATAATGCACTTACTGATATATTGTCACGTGTAAGATATAAAGGTGAAGAGGAGACAATTGACGAAGACGAAGATGTTGGTACAATTTTTTATTCTACTTCAATTCATTGACAAAAGGGTTTGGCTACACCATTGGAGCTATTTTTAGAAGATTTTTATGAAAATAAATGGTTGTATATTAGGCGATACTTTAGTACATTACAATGCCAAGAAGGATAGAGTGATGAGGAATTCAAAGGGATTTGAAGGAAAGCTTATGGTTACTTTTTTCAAGATAGATTTTTATGGAAGCATTCAAAACACTATAAGAAACACACGTTTTAAAACACGTTAAAAAAACACGAAACTACGTTAGTCTTGACAGGATAGGGATCAAACTTGATGTCCTCTAAAATCCGTTAGGAAAAACAGGCAAAAAACATGCCAAATTAACGCGTTGTTTTTTGAGATGTCAAATAAAATGGAGTTTTCCAAGCTTTGCAAAGGGCTACATGTGGAGGGGTCTTGAATGCCACATAAGCTCTTTTGGAGACGGGCAGTGCCACATAACACTACAAGAGAAAGGGGTGTTTTAAGTAGTGTCCTAGACATCACGTCTTTTAAGTAATGTCTAGGACACTACTTAAAACACCCCTTTCTCTTGTAGTGTAAGATAATTTTTCATCCAAAATCATTTTGACCAAAGTTGTGACATGGACTTTGAAAAAAGTGATGTGGAATTCAAATTATGCTGATGTGGACCCCCTAAAATATGTTGACGTGGATCCCAAAATGTATTGACGTGGACTCTAAAATGTGCTGATGTGGCATGCTTTGTCAACACACTTTTTGTGTCATTTGAAAATTTTAATGGTGTTCTCTAAGACATCAAATTAAATGTTTTCCATAACGTCAAATTAAACATCACTAGGTACATACTCTATCTACAAAGCCAAATCAGAAAAAGAATATTTAAAATTAGATTAAAATACAATGAATAAACAAAATTACTAAATTCAACAAAAATTGAAGGAAAGTTACCATCTACCTTTTAGAGAATTTTTGAAGGCAAAATAAAGAAATTACTTCATTAAAAGTTAATGAAAATGAAGGGGGAGGGGGATTATACTTATATCCATTCTCAGTCCATGGACCATGGTGAGGCAAAAGGTATGGGATAATTAAAATGTGGCAATTTGACCATTGAGCATACCGATGTTTTTTTAGACACGTCCATGTTTTTTTGAACATGTTGATGTTTTTTTAGACATGTAGATGTTTTTTGAGACATCCTGATGTTTTTCTTGACATTTTATTTTAAATCCAATTGTTCATTTGCATATCCCATATGGATTGTCTCTCTTCCTACCACTGCACTTGTATAAAGACCATTTGTTTTCATCCATTTTATACATCAAAATCATCGATCCATTCCTTTTTTTTGAAAAATATGCCATGCGGCTGCCTTTTTCCTACTTTTTTACTTTAAGTCAAAATTTTACCACTGACCAAAGAAATTTTTACTAACTTATTCATAATCAAAATAAGTTTTTTACTGACGTGGCAATCTATGTTTTTTTGGATGTCACAAAAAATATTAACTTGTTTTTTTAAACATCATTAAAGATATATCTATCTACAGTGACATCTACTTATTTTTCAATTGTTTTTTGTGACATCACAAAAAACATCAACATTCTAAAGATGTTTTTGCAAAACGCGTGACGTCTCAAAAAACATGGGTATGTTTTTCTTGAAACGACACCGAAAACACGGTTTTCTTATAGTGAAACAAAGGGGTGAGATGCTTCGACAAGTCGTGTATGAATTAGAGGGGCAACAAAAGATTATTAGTGAGTTTTATGAAAGTAGGTGGGCTTGACAGTGTGGCATATTGTAAGCCCTCAAATTGGCACATGGAACTTTGGGTCTATTTTTCGCGGATGTTTTGCGAAATTTAATCAAATTATAAAAGAAAAATATATAAAAAGAATGTTAGGAGAATTTTGGTGGTAGTCTCTACCAAAATGGTGAAGAAACATCTTAGAAGGTGAAAAATTCCTAATTCTAAGAATTTTCATCATTCTAAGTTTTAGAAGTGAATTTGAGAGAATATTTAACAATTCTGAGCGATATGAGGATATGAGAGTTAGCTAATCCTAATGTCTGTCTATGCAAAATCAACCTTGTAAGGATGCACATGACATAATAGCTAAGTCAATAAAGTCTATTATAGGTCTAAAGAATCTACAAGAGTCTAAATTTAATTTCCATATAAATTGGGTTTAAAAATAAAAAAATTTATAAATAACTTTTAGAGTTGAATTACCATGACATTGAAGATGGTGGAATTGACAATTGAAGACTACAGAGAGGTGTTCTAAGGATAGGAGCATGCTAGGAGTCAACAAAAATCAATTAATTGTCTAAGATTTTGGGTATCGAGAATTAAATGGTCCAATTGGGCAAAGTAATTTCAAATTACTAAAAATAGACAAGTACAAGGGAGCGTGGAATTTACACTTAGAATTTAGGAGTATCCTAGATGTTATCCAATTTATTTAGGATTTTTCCGGAATTCCACGTTGACTCCATGGGAAGTCAACCGTAGACAAACATATTTGTAAATTCATAGAAATTACATATATTACGGTAAAATCCCACTAAAAATTAGATTAGGTTTTTGTATGCTAAATAAGTATTCAATTAAGTTTGAAAACATTCCGACATTCCTAACTACCAGAATTAGCATCAACATCGAATTTCATGAGAATTTAGAACTTGGCAGCAAGTTGACTAACGTAGCAGGAGCAAGTGATGTCCGATTGGAGCAAATGAGGAGACATTCTTTTTTTCTCTTAGACATTCCTAATGACCTTGGCTTAACAGATTCATCAAAAAAGTGCAAATTCCAAAAGCTAAATTTTTAACTTTTAATTGGAGTTATCGTAATTCTAATTTACGCTCACAAATGGCCTAGGAGTGAGGGATAAGGGGTGTCTCTGACTAATTGGGATCTTTTGAAGACAATGGCGTAAACAGATTTCCGTTTCAAGTTTTTCCCTAAAAGATAGAGAGGGTTAGCTCTTAGTTTGTTTTTTTAATCATTAATTGCGGTTAATTAGAAGTGAATTTGGAAATATCTTTTGAAAAATCAAAGATTGGATTTGGTCTAGATCTCTTTCTTGCATAAAAATCCATCTTTGAATTAAAGAAAGACAATTTTCAAATTAGTTTTTGATTAATTTGTAAAATATCTAGGTAAATTAGGGTTAATTTCAAAATATCTTAGGTTAAGATCTTGGATTTGATTTGGCCAAGATTTTATTAGCTAAATGGGAAGAATTCTAGAAATTTTCACCATTAAATAAGTATTATTTTAAAATTACATTTAAGGTAGATTAGGGGAAAAATAACAAAGTGTTTTCATTAGCAACTTACTCAGGAGGGTTTAGAAACAAGTGTATAAGGGCCCCCCTCGAGGTTTCCAATACCCTTATTTTCTCAGACACCAACACTTTGTTCTTCTATTCTCATTTTGTATTACCAGCGTAGTCGGAGTACTGCTTGAATCAAAGATCTTGGCCAAATTTATGTTCTTGTTGTTGTTGAATTTTGAAGGCTTAGAACCCCTTTAATTGATTCTATTTTCTCATTTCATGTAAGAGGCTTGACCTCAACCTCTTGTTGGACATTATTTTGTGGAAACTTTAAGGTTTTAGTACCAAATTTAGTTAAACACTATCATGTATACCTCCTTTGGTTTTTAGAACTTTAAAGTACAAATCTTGTAGAAATTTCAAATATTGAGCGCCAAAGTTCAGTTAAACACTATCATATGTACCTCCTTTGATTGCAAGATTTTGAAATACTAAGACGTTTTGAAAATTTTAAGTGAAAGTTCGGTTAAACTCTGTCATGTGTATCTCCTTTTGCAAATAAAATTCTTAAGATACGATTTGATACACTCCATACAACAGAGCCATAACTCTATCCATCTTTGAACTTGATTTAAAAACCTTACACTCCTAAGAACCAACTAAAAGTTAACATGTTGAATAAACCTTTGAATTATCATTCAAATTCAATCCAAAGTTAACGTGAACCAAATGGACTAACTATTCTGCTTTCACGAGAGTTGGAATAGGTAGAATTTTGGGAGGCTTAAAACTTCCAAGTTGAAGACAAGTTATCATTTTTTGCTTTTCTCCCATCAAAAAAACACTCTTTCCTTTTATTTGCCTTATGCCATAGATTGATAGAATAATTTGTAATATTCAAAACCCAAAAATATTAGAATGACTAGACCTCTCTTTAGTGAGGATTTGATTATTTTAGTCCAATTAGTTAAGTGTATTAGGAAAAACAAAAAACAAAATCCAAGTTTATAAGCCAACGGGCTAAGCTAGCGAACCAACGGACTAAGCAGCGAATAGGGGACTGAGCAGGCGAGGGCCCTCATGCTCCGCCACATGGTAGGCGGAAAACCGGGGTTCGATTGGGGGGTTGGAAGCCCATGCCGTAGGAGTTGGGAACCAAGGAGTGCAAGTCCAAAAAACTCAAACTACAACTCCCTTTTCAACATTCTAAGTAAGTAAACTCTCTCTAAAAACTCCACAATAATATCTGATATTACAAACATTAGATTTTTGACCAAATGAAAAAGAGTTGGAAAGGGAATTTACAATTCATAATTTCGATTTTATGTCAAAAATTTAACATTTGCAACATTCATAAGTCTTCACCAAATTTCCACCAACTCAAACTCCATAGCCATCGTCTCTCCCAACAAAATTGCAAAACATCTCAAATGCAAAAATGAGAAGGAAATGAAGGAATTAGAAGGATTAAGGTTGTGAGAATATACACACATGAAGGAATTAGTATTAAAAAACTAATTTCTAAAGAATAACACTATTGAAGTTGATTCTTTATTCTTTGGCTTTGACCCTTGATAATAAAAAATCAATTTCTTTAGAATCTTACTATTGAAATAGTTCTCATTCTTTGGGTTTGTTCTACATACTTTGGTAGTTAGTTATTAATTAGATTCTTGGAAGGTTTGGATTTTGTTGGTTTTGTTTTATTAGGCCTAATAAGCCAAAAGGGAAAAAACAAACTTGATAACCAATTTCTTTAAGATTTATGGAAAATTAAAGATTAATTAGATTTGAAAAAATTGGATTAGATCTTTTTTTCTAAAATAATTTCCATTGGAATTTTGGCTAGAAATTTCAAAAGAAAAAAAAACAATAAAAAATATTAACAAATTAGTTAAAACTAACAATTGACTTTCACTTAGGAAAGATTTATTTGCTAGGAATTTAATTATTCAAGTTGACCAGGAATTAATTAGTTTTAAATTAGGGGAGTGAATTAACTTGGTGGTATTTTTTTAATTACCAAAAAATTAGAAATTGATGAAAATATACAAATAATTTAAATCCCTATAACCGTTAGTATTTTGAATTTAGGATCAATTTTCATTTTACCGGTAAAATGAGAAATTATCATAGATTAGATGGATGTATAAGATGAGTTCAATGGAGAGATCGCTAGTAATTTCATACACATGATGATGTTTGATGACGGGACAATGGAAATTTATACTAAGGAGGTAAATCGATCCCATTTGATTTTTATTCTCATCATTTTGTTGTTAAGCTTTATTTTACCAAATGCTTGGAATTAGTGATTAGTTAGACTTTTACATTAGAAATTTAGAATTAACTAGAGTACAGTAGTTGACACTTTAGACTAAAATTTAGATTAGAAAATTCACAAAAATCCTTTAACTGTTGACTATTATCACGTATTAGTGAATTAGTGATTTTTTAGGATTAAAAGATGTGATGAAAAAGAGTTCATTGTTTGGAAGGCACTCTTTAAACACCCAATTATGAGAAAGTACTTGATTAAATATAGAATTTGTGTGTTAGATTTTAAGCTCAAGGGTGAAGTTAGAATCGCTCACACATATAGGCCACTTTTACTAAGATCAAAGAAAAATATTAGTAGAAAGTATTCAAAAATGTAGTGAAGTTTGTTGAATCATGTGAAACATGCCAAATGTATTTGAATATGCACCATAGGGATGAATTGCATCCTACATTTCTATAATTCTATTAGTCATTAATTACAAATGGGTGGTTGATTTAGTAGCAATGTCTATAGGAGTTGGACAAAAGAAGTATTTGGTGCTTGCTCGAGAGTATTTATTGAATCAAGTGGAAAGAAGGGCTTTATGAATCAAAGAGAGTGATATAAGAGGCCGATTTTTGTTGGAAGAGGTGATTTGTAGGTATGGTTGTGTGGGAAAGGTTATTGTTGTTAGAGGAGAGTTAGATGCTAAAGTGAAACAAATTTTTTTGGTAGCTTGCGGATTAAACTTGCATTGACAATAGCTTATAATTTAGAGGGCAATGGCAAGAGTGAGTGGAGACATGCACCAATTGTCAAAACATGAGTGAAATCTTGTAATGGTAAATAAAATGATTGGCTAAGGTTGTTACCTTTAGCACTATGGGCTGATTGTACTACTTACAATTTTGTTATTGGTTACATGCCTTTTGAATTGATGTATGGTCAAAAACCGGTAATGCCAATTGAAGATGTTGTACCTACATGGAATGTACTACCATGGAAAGATGGACTTAGTAGGAAGAAGCTACTAGCATTATGAATTTGGCAGCTTGAGAGAAGACTAAAAGATATTGAGACCGCTATTACAAGGTTGAAAGAGGCAAGGAAAAAGAACAAAGATAGTTTTGACCGCAAGCATTGATTGCACTCTCAACCAATTCAGAATGGTGATTGGGTATTAGTATATGTGGATGTCATTTTTCTGATATTTTTGAAGTTTTTAAAGGTAGAAGACTAATAGACCACTTAGAGTTACTTAAAAGGGGATATGAACTGAAATTACAGGGTAATAATTACATAAATGTAAAAAAGACAAATAGACTATCGGTTAAGAAGGAGTTAGGGTAGTTAGACTAATTGACTTGCGGTTAGTCTAATCAGCCAAGAACTTAAGGTCTATACGTCTTTGTTCTCTCTTTCTTCTCTGGCGTTTGCAGTGATTGCTCGCCTTCGATGTACTTGTGTAGTCCTTCAATGCAATTTTGTCAATTCGTCTATTTTACTTTGTGCATTATTTTTTGAGCCAGTGATTGGCTGTTTTCTTGTGTGTGTTTTTCTTGCTTTGCCAGGGATTCGTAAGTTTTGGAGTTTGGACAATTAGCCAATGATTGGCGTTATTCCAAGTTCTTGTTTTCTGTTTCGCTTGAGAGTCTTTGTCAATTAGGCAGGGAGTGCTATTGAGCTATTGTAGTTTGGACAATTGGTCGTTGCAAGTGATTGAAGTCACAAGTCGAATAGACAGTATAGGATAAGTTACGGTGGTGATTAGCTAGTGAGTGGCTGGTTTCTTTAATAGTCTATTAGCCAGGGATTGGTTTAAGTAGCTGGGTGATTGCAAAAAACACCTGTCCTATTTTGTGTCACACGTCGCATTCTGATTTGTTTTTTGGCCATAACTTTTTTGTTTTATCTTCGATTGACTCAAGATTTGTATGGAAGGTACTCATAACTATTATAAACTTTCCATAATTTTTTCATAATTTTCAAAAATATTTTACTATCCAAAAATAGACCCCAATTGGATGTCACACTTAGCAGTTTAGGGGTTTTCAATACCTAAGCTATACCTTTTTTTAATGATTTTAACATGAAATTTGTATGAGATGGTCTTCTAATAGACTTCTAGCTTTGTATGGAAGGATTTTTAAGAAAAGTTAATTTTGTGAGGTGTAGAGGTCTACAAAGTGAGATCCCTTCTGCTTGTATTTTGAAACATGTAAAATATTATTTTGGTATGTTCTTTTGTGAATGACCATCTCCATAAAGTTGTTGCAAATGGACACTTTTTATTTTTTGAAAATATCTATTTTTACTATTTTTCCCTAATTAAAACATGAAGGTATGTATTTTCTGGAGGTTTGGCACTTTTCAAGTTTTCCTACTTAGAGAATTTTTCTATCCATTTCCTTTGGTGGAAACCTTCATCTTAGAGGTATATACACTATTCATATTTTTCAAAAATTTTAAAAATTAATTTTCTAATTTTAAAATACTCCCGAAAAAATCAGCCAAATGCAACAAATAGGACAGGTGTTTCTTGCAATCACCCAGCTGATAATAGTCAATTAGTCAATGTGTTATGGAGCTGCCCAATTGCACTCAAGCTGTGGAGCAGGAGCGGTAGAGCGAGCTGCATGAAGACAAATTGCCAAGACTAATTGCCTGTAAGTATTCCTTACCGATTGCCCGTGGGGTTGATGGATATTTGAGTTTGGCAAATTGACAAAAGCTTAAGAAAACAAAGAATTGTCATGTTCTTTATAAAATGATATTATTTATATTTAATTTTTGAATTACCAGTGATTGGTATTCAGAGTCTAATAGTCTGAAGGAAAAAGTTGAATAACTAGGGATTGGCAGGGTTTTCTCTGGCGACAACGCGACATCGCGACAACCAGACGTCACGCGACGTCCAGTGGATACCCCCGCGACGTCCAATAGAGTCAAAGTTACCTTTGACTTTTAAAAAGTTTACCCCCCTTTTACCAAGGCCACCTGGATGCCATGTGGTGTCCGCGTGGCAAATTCGGAGGCGACCGCGCCTGGGGGCGACATCGGGAGAGGGCGACCGCGCGTGAAGGGTGACCGCGGGAGAGGGCGACTGCACGTGGAGGGCGACCACGTAAGGCGACCGCGCGTAGAGGGCGACCGCGCTTTGCACAGGGACGACCCGAAGTCGCCTCTTCCTACCCATGGTCGCCTCCAACATGTACGCAATCGCCCCACCGCGACCCGCAGTCGCCCTACCGTGACCCGCAGTCGCCCCACCACGACACGTAGTCGCCCCACCGAGACCCGCAGTCGCCCTACCGAGACCCGCAGTCGCCCCACCGAGACCCGCAGTCGCCTCACCGCGACCCGAGGTCGCCCCACTGCAACCCGCGATCGCCTACCTCCGACTTCGGCATTCGCCCTGTACCCGTGGTCGCACCACCTATAAATGCAGTCGCCCCCTCATGTTACCTTCATTCTCCGTCGAGGCTTCTCGTCTTGCAACCTTCATTGGCTGCATGCATTAACCTTTGGATGAATATTGACTATTTTCTCTATTCGGCTATGTTTTCGTGATTCCTTGTTATCGAGTGCAACAAATCCCATGGCTTCCGAAGGCAACAATCTTGTGCCACTCCCGGTTTCGACCAACACACGCGCCCCTCGTGCGGTCAGGAAGGCTATCATCGACAAGGGTCGTAAGCGTAGAGGCAACACTCATAGAAAGCGATGGCATGTGCTGAGAAATCCAAACCACCCTACTTTTAAAGGGTGGGATGAGGAAGAAGAACCATGGACGATGCAGACTTGTGAAGAATACATTGAATGGTGTCACATTGATAAGTTGTTTCCACCATGGCGTCATCATTTCAATCGACACACCAACAAAGCGAACTTGAAGTATTGTGAAAATGCACCTTACGTTCAAAGGTGCATCGAATTGTGGCAAGTCCTCTACAAAACCCCTTTTGTAGAGAGGAATGAAGTGACTCTTTTCATTGCCCGAGGAGCATATGCTGAGCTTGTTTTGAAGAAAGAAGTAGATTGGTCCACTATCAAAGAAACTGCCTACGTGGAACGTCCAGAGACTGGATTAATACCAAGAGGGGTATTGAAATTTCCAGAAGGTGGACTTGGACCAATTCGAAGTGATCCTCAAAACAAGGTAACAGAACCTGAAACTGAAGAATCTGAAGAGGACAATGACTCTGATGGCACACGACCTCCAAGAAAAGAGCGAGTCAAGCAACAAATTGTCACTCCCACTCAAGTGCAAGTTCCAAATGTTGAGGGGGCTTCTGCATCACGAGGATCGAGACCAAAACGTCCTACCAAGGTTCGACGTTCGACCATTCAAATCGGACCTTCATCAAACTCAACAACACTTCCCACGCGCCCGTTGCCAACTGGTAACACAATCGATGTCTTCGAGTTTGGTGCAGCTGATGATCCCCCCGTGGAAGTTTCCGCGAATGTTCCTATTCACATTCCTCCATCTCAAGAAAATTCAACTATGGCTCTATCTGAGGCTCTGGACCTCTTGAAGACCAAAGACGCCACAATCGCTTCAATGCAATTGGACCTGAAGAAATTGCAGTCTGATTTGGACCATAAAAACGCTCTTCTTTCACAGCAGTCCAAAGATCTTCAACGTCTTCGACAAAAAGAACGTGAGACGATCACTTTGTCGGATATGGATGATGGCTTTGGTGAACAGGATCCACATCATTTGGACAAGGTTGTGGCAGATGTCACTAGCGGTCTCCTCCATTGTTCTCCACCTGTTGCTAAGCGTACAAAGCGTTCTTCAATTATTCCAACCACGTTTCTTCCTACCATCATGGAAAAACATACCGTCGACCCCAACGATGTCGAGGAAACCCAAGATTCTCTTTCATTTCCTGCGCCTACGCATCTCTTATCTTCAACAAAGAAATTGGATCTTCGAGAAGAAAACAACATACTACGAGCACAGTTGGCTCAATTGGCAGCCACATACTATCATTGGAAAGTTGCTTGTATTCTCACCGTGGATAGATCACAACAAATAGCTCAAGAATTGGACAAAGTTGCGAAGAACTTCGTTGCAAAGGCCCCAAAACGTGAGAATGGAATGACATCGTGGCCATTGTTGGAGGACATGTTTCCTGAGAACCTACCCATGGTGAACGCAGAAAATGGAGGAATCAATTGGGCACAACTTGGTTGGGACTACGAAAAACAGATGTCGTGCCACTTGGATGAGAAAGAACGACAACTTCTGTGGCCAAAGCCAGCAAGCTTTGTTTTGGACCATACAAAATGTCCTATCTGTCTGGAATCCTTTGGCCCTGAAGGAGGTTGGGCATTGGGATCATGCACGCACGTTTACCATCCTCAATGTCTCATTGTGCAATGCCTAATAAGGCGACGTTGCGTGATTTGTTCGGCACCATTTCATGATCGTTTGTATGCCATGTTCAACCTAATGACATACATGCCACCTTCATGGGAACACAATGGTGAAACAACTATGGATACAAGATTTTGGGGGCGAGATTTGTTGTGGAGCTGGCGTGAAGGCCAACATGATCAAGAAAAAGGACCTGCTAGCTCTCAGTTGAATTGGAAAACTGATCCTGATGAAATTCTTCGAGTTGCACCTCGGCTCATGGGAGCAGGCCCACGTAATGAGGGGAGGAGGGCATTTTTTTTCCAATGTCTCGGTGGATATTTTGATAAGACCTCTGCAACCTTCAAGTGGGGCCCTCATCCACTGAAACATCGTTGGGATTTAGAAGGGAATAGAGTGGCCAACCAGGACTCAAACGCCTCTCTTGAAGACTTAACTAGTATGGTGTACCTTGACTCTACATATGGGCCATACTACACAAGTCAAGCCCTCGACTTTCTATTGGAACAACACTCTCCACAAACTGCAAGGACTCTTGAAGCTTTGAAGGATTCCAATGTTTTAGAGTCCATTTTGAGTGCAGATGGTCCAGCTTCTCGTACTCGTGCGAAGCGTAAGCTTGACGTTGAGGAATCATCCAATTATGAGCATGGTGAGGCAAGTGGTGCCCAAGATAATGCACATGTTGTCACCTAAATATTAGCACTATTTTGTGACATGAACTTCATTTTTGTAATGGTATAAATAGCAAAAGGCCCATAGTACGCACTTATATGATATCCATAGTGAATACTCCCCACTTGCATTGTGGATCAATAGAATTTCCTTCAATTTGCTTTGGAGAATTTGATTCTACAACTTTGCTTTTTGTTAATATAAACTATAAAGCAATTTCATATTGCTTATATTTTTAATATAAACCACCTTTGCCTTTCTACAAGAAAATTGTATTGTTTCCTTGTTTCCATAAAAAATATCATTGTCATGGATTTTGTTTAATCTGAAAGGCCCATGGCCATTTTCCCATCCAGAACTACTAAGAACTGCCATTTTGGTTGCATTTATCCAAAAGACCCAAAAAAATGTATTTTTATAAAATTTAACCATATGATCTTGTATTTTGTTTGTCTGAGATCATGTGGTCAAAATTTCATGAAGTTTGACCGTATACATTAGAAGATTTAAGCATTGAAAGTTGGAAAACATAGTCTTCTTAAACACTATCTTGCATTCCTACAATTCCAAATGACTTTGACTACCATTTGCTGAATTTTATTCTACTATGGACTTTAAATTTAAATTTGTAGATATTTAAGAATTGAGTAGAAAGTCTAATAAAAGAATTCCCAAAAAAGAATGCTTGTTTTTCATTCTTTACAAAAACATAAAATAAAAATAAGTCCAAGATTGAAAAATTATAAAGTAAAAGTAGGTCCAACATTTTTTCAAATACCTCACTGTAGGATGTTCTACTTAGGTGGCTTGAAAATATGTGGACAAAAAATCCGAAATTTTCACAGTCTACATTACAAGATTTGAATATTTGAACTACCAAAAATCTTTTTTTATTCCTCTTAAAATTTGAGCTAATGTTCTTGGTAAGGTCACATTTGTATGAAAAAATACTAAAGATGATGGTAAGTCTTTGAATTCATTTTCCAATGCAAATTCACTATATATTCAAAACATTTGAAATCGTTTGGGAATTGGGATAGTAAAACATAGAGAAAAAAATAGTTAGTACTTAGTAGTTAGTAGAGAGAAGTAGAAAATGCTTGAATATACTATAGTGTGAATGATTTCTTTTTTAAAATGAAAAATGCTAATCATACATGGCTAAACCTTCAAATATACTTATAAACTGTAAACAATCTTCACCCAATAATTGATTTTTTTCTTCAAAAATATTAAAAATTGAATTAAGTAAATCATTTCAGCCTTTTTTTATAATATATAGTATACAAATTCGATATCTACCCGCAAACTACCCCTAACTGCAATTCATCATAACTTCTGCGGGTTTGAAATGGAATGATTCCAAGCTTTCGACATAAATAGAAGTCTAATAAACAAAGGTTACTTATTTACTTCCACTTCCTAATTGTTCCGGAGATGGAAATGTCTAGATTTAGACTGGCAACAAGTAGGAACATTAGTATACACCGCTTATAGAATCGTATAATTTTCTGAAATTGTTGTTCAAAGATTGTTGTACATAAAAAGAAAATTTAAGACATATCAAGTGAAGAATAAATTATTGTAAAGAAATGTTTAACCATGAGAATTTTACAAATATAATTACATAAATATTAATATATTCTAATTATTGAGTCATAAGAATTTGGATATAATTATGCAAGTAATGCAACAATTTATTGATTTTAGAAACCAAAAAAATGTAACAATTATTCTAAATTTGTTATAAAATCATCATATTAAAATATTAACAAAATGTACTCACTTCAGTCACTTGATAATGGATTCTCATTTTTCAATTTACGGTTAGGGTTCAAATATAATCTACATAAGAAAATTTTATCAATTTTAATCCCTAAAGGACCAAGTTGCATCTTCTATCAATCACAAAATTTCAGGCATTCATGGTTCATGAGAAAACTTTTTGATTTTGTATTTTTTAGAAAAAAATCTTTTTTGCTAATAAATTCTCTTTATAGTTTTAACATTTTTTTAAATTAATGGACAAATGGTCAACTACAAAAAAATTGAGAGTATCTTGAGTATAAAAATAGATTGGTAATTTGACATTAAGTCATTTGCATTTTGCAATACACCTAGTCAAGTTGCCAACAAAGGTTTTGCACATTTAACCTTTTGAAGATAATTGAAAACCATATCTGAAATATTTAAATTTTTTTGAAGGGGGACATAAAATGTTTTAATGTAATAATCGAAAGAAAGGGTGCTCAAGGTCTTATTAGATAATGATAGAACCTTATAAGGGAAGAGTTTAGGAATTACCGAAATAGGATTTTCCAACAAAAATTTCAACTTCCAATACTAGTTTAAAAAAATAACATGTAAAATGAATTTAGATTTCTTGTAATATTAAAAATGAATGACTTTCAATAAATAATAAGAACTATTTTGAATTTTATGAACACTACATTTGACAAGATTAAGAAAATTAAACAAAGGTGGATGCAATTAATTCATTTGCTATTTTGTCTCATTTGGCATGTGATGATCTATCCCTTGGCGATTACTTTTGTGTTTTAATTTTAAATGACGCAAAATTTTTAGACAACGTGCTCATCACTATTATACAATTTGTCTAATTTTTATATTACTTTTAAAAATATTTCACTATTTCAAAATAGACCCGATCTAAAAGTCCGAATTGCCATTTCGGAGGTTTTAGTACTATTGAGTCCCTTTTTTTAATGATTTTGAGCTCAAATTTGGATTAAATGGTCTTCTAGTAGACTTGTAGCTATATAGAGAAGGAATTTAGGATAAATTATTTTTATGTGATGTAGTGGTGTACAAGTCCATAAAGCAAACCTCCTTCTATGTCTTTTGGGAAACATGTGAAAAATGATTTTATGTGATTATATTAATGAATAACCACCTCCAAAAAGTTTTTGAAAATTATAAAAATGTTTTTTTTTTATAAATTTAATTTTCTATATTTTACTAATTAGAACATTGAGACATATTTTTTCATGAGGTTTGGTACTTCTCAAATTCTCCTACTTAGAGATTTCCTTAACAAATATCCTTTCATGTTTTCCTTCATCTTCAAGGTGTTTACAATAGTCATATTTTTTTTTAATTCAAAATTATTTTAATAATTTTAAAGTACTCCACTACTCCCCAAAAAAGAAACCAAATGCAACAAATGGTTCAAAGGTTTAAGGTATTTGCCCACATCTATTTCCATTCTCATACCAAAATTAGTCGATGATATAAAATTGTGAGTGGTTACTCATATTTTAAAATACTAGACTCTATGAGCAGGGATGACGGGACGTCCGGACGTCCACGGGACGTAGGCGCTAACCCTCGGACGTCCATTGACATTTGAAATTTTTTTTTACGTACGTCCAGCGGACGGACGACCGGACACTTCTGCGGACGGCATTTTGGACGGACACAGTGCGGACAGGCACGCCGGCGGCTTGCGGACGGGCGGACGTCGTGCGGACGGGCGGATGGTGTGGAGAGCGTCCGCAGGCCGTCCGCACCCTGTCCGCCCATCCGGAATGCCGTCCGCAGGCCGTCCGCGTGTCCGCAGGCCATCCGCACCGACGACGACAACTTCTGGCCGCACGATCTCCCGTCCGCTCTGAAGGCCGTCCGATCTCGATGGAGACGTCGCCCGCCGTCCGCGAGTATAAGTAGCATCGCGGACGGCTCATTCAGGCACAATCGTCCGCCTTCCGAAGTGGGTAATCCAGTGCCTCGAGCTCTGTGAGCCCCTTTCATTTTGGTGAGATGGTTGTGATTAAAACTTGAATACTTTCATAGTATTGAGTTTTAATTATTATTTGCTTTTGGGCGGCCCTGAAATTCCCATCACCCTAATTCTGGACTTTGGGGTAATTTTATTACCATGCCTCGCAACGATAAACCAAAATCTAGTTCCAAGGGCAAATCCCAAGACATGAATTGGGAGGATTGGGCAAACCCTTTGTGTGTAGCAGAACCTGGATGGGAGGAGGAGCCGAAGAAATCTTGGGACTTCACAACATGCAAGAAGTACGTCAAAATGACGCACCTCTCAAAAATGTGGTCAAGAGAACGTGCTGAAAAGCAAGTTCGTCGTTGGGAGGGACAAATTTCGACGTGCCTAAGCAAGCACTTTGTCCACCGGTATGAGGAAGTCACACGGTCAGCTGAAATACGTGACTCCAAACCGAATGTGATGAACTACTCCAACATGGCCATGGTTTGGGCAGAGATTGTGCTCCACAAAGATGTGGATTGGCGCACAATTTACGGCAAAAATGTCCACGAACTGCATCGTACTGATGCTGTTATTTATACGAGTTGGACTGGTATAAGTGATTGTATGCCAGAGTGGTCTAACCGAGGCCAACTTGGATATGCACCGGTTGTATTGCCGGATGCTGAGGATGATTGGTCGGAGGAGGAGGAGGAGGAGGAGAAGGATGCTTCAGCGCCTGTGTCATTTGGAGAGATACCTCGGCGTAGACAAGAACGCGAAGACATCCAATACGAGCAAGAAATGCGAGATGCAATGCAATGCAACGAAGTCTCGAGGATCGTGGTCGACCACATGGGCATCATGGATCGTATCAACATGACCATAGTGTTTATGGGACCCAAAATCGCCAAAGTGATCCACACTACAGTAATGACCCTCGAGGTGGCTATGGCAACTACCAAGGTAGCCAAGGAACCACACGTGATTATGGTTCCAACCAAGGTAGTTCTCAGTACTATCCTAGATTCTTTGGAAGTAGTTCTTATAATGATACACGGCACAGGGGATCTCAGCGTGATGATTCAATTCCTCCTCCAACTTTTGGAGGACCTTACTATGGAAATTATGGGCATGGAGGTGCATCAAGCGGATCTGGAGACATATGGGGTGGTGGACCATTTCTCGGGACTTTTGGATCTGGTTCAATTGGCCCAACTCGCAAAGATGACACCGATTCGGAATCTGAGTGAGGGTTTAGGGTTTGGAAGATTGTAGCGAAACAATGGTTGCTTTAAAATAGAAATATAGTAATTAGCAATCGATTTTTGTATATTCTTGCCATAGGATATAGATTGGCATAAGGACGATATGAGGATGTTCGCCATTTTTTGAATATAAATTTTCAGTATGCCTATTTGTAAATTCCGATCCAATTATGTCCCATTTTCTTTGTGAAGCTTCTATGCTTCCTCCTTATTTCCAAAGCTGTGAGTTTGTGTGTTCATTATGTTTGCCCCAAAAACAAATTAACCCCTAAGTTACCAAGGCATTTTCTGGTTGTGAAACCACTGAAAACTGCCATTTCTGCTGCAATCACTCAAGAAACCTAAGAACACTTTTTTTCTTAGAATCTAACCGTAGGATCTTGTACTTCACTTCTCTAACAACATGTGGTAAAAATTTCATGAAGTTTGACCGTACGGATTGGAAGATATGAACATTCAAAGTTGGAAAACAAAGTTTTTTTCAACTACGCCCTGCAATTTCAGGTGACTTTGATGGCCATTTCTGGATTTTTTTTGCAATACACACCATGAGGTCAAAATTTTTTATCTTCAGCATTTGAGTTGAGAGTTCGTAAAAAAAATTTTACAATGCCAACACTTGATTTCCACATTAAAAAAAATTGTTAAGTAGAAGTAGGTCCAAAGTTGAAGAAAAAACTGAATTCTTAATAGCCCTTATATTGAATAAAAAAACCATAATCCGAACGGTGGGATTGTTCTTGAAAACAAACTTAAGCTTTAAGAAAAAAAAATGGTACAAATTTAAAATTGCACTCAAAAATAAATTCTACAAGCTGTTTAGGGTTGAAGATGCGTACATTGTCCAAAAAACAAGACTGTCCATAACTTTCTCATTATTAGTCCAAATAGGATGAATCAAAGCTTCAAATGGACACAAAAACTAAATTGGTGACAGGTCCTGCATCAAATTGAAACGCATTAATTCCAATGGTGAAACCGTTTTCAAAAAAAAAAAAAAAAAATTATGCAATTCTCTATTCAACTATTACAATGGATGTAATGCTTCTTCTTCTAAAAAGTCTACTGTTATTGCTTGAAAAACAAGAAGATTCATAGTCGTCACAACGTCCTAGGCAATGAAAATAAATTAAGTTTCTCTACGTAGAAAAAACTGCTATTAAAAAAAAATGTAATTTTCAAAATCATGCTTGTTTTTCTTTCTATTGCCTACATTGGGCCTTAGGGGGAATAAATTTTCTCTCAAATTACAATTGAAATAAAATTATATTACCAAAAACCCGATCAATTTTCCCATACCGAAGAAGGCCCAGAATTTGTTGCCACTAATTTAGTTGAAGTGTACTTCTTGAATACTTCAATATCCCAAACCTTCCAAAGTCCTTGAATATATAGGACTCCTGAGACTGTAGAATTAGTACTTTAGTAGATCTTCACATTATTTTCTTTTAACAAATAATGAACAAGTTCAAAAGGCCGATACATTTTGAACCCCTATAACCCCAATGGGTTAGGACAAAACCCAAATGTGTTATAAAATATTAACATTACGATTGTTTTGAAGTTAGTATCAAAGAAGAATTAGAAGATAATGTAAAGCACAAAAAAAAGACAGTACACATCCAATCGAAGTAAAGAAAAAATTCCGATTATTTTAAAATAAATGTTGAATATAAACTTTCAATACCTCACCAAAATACTATTTCGATTGTCAGTTTGTCACGGTTCGAAATTCTTCTTGATTGGTGTAAATTCTGTTTTTTATTGACTTATAAAGAAATGCAAAATATTCAACCTCTAACAGCACAAGGTATTAAGGGCCGGTTTATATTGGGCCTGGGGCCGAATGGAAAGTCGGACGGATTTGCCTTCAATCCGGCCTTCTATCCGGCCCTAATTTTCCCATCCGGCCCTAGTTAATATAAACCCCTTGGGCTGGATTCTAGGGCGCAATTTCTAATTCATGTTCTCTTAGATTCTCTCAATGCTCAATGAAATCAATTAAAAAAAATTTAAAAAACTTAAAAATACGCGTGCTTATCTTTTCTCTACCTCTAATCTTTATAGAAAAATAAACAACAAAATTTTTGTTTGTGTTTCTCTATTTTCTTCCAATTTATTTTACTTCCAAAATAAAAACATTGTTTTTCTACAAATTTTTTACCTTCCAAATTAGTGGGAGGTGGTGCAAATTTAATTAGACCATTCAAAGATGTATAAGATGGACTATCAAGGAAAAAAATTCATTGAAATTTCATACTATCTAGCAGACTAGCACTAGAATGGCTATAGAAAGAGGTTTTAGATGTTTGAAAGGAAGATGGAGGATTCGATGTGCTACTAATTTACAGAATTGATTTATGCGAAAATATAAAATGACTTCAATCAAATGCCAAATTCAACTTCACTCTTCCTAGTTCCTACAATTTTTTGAAAATTGTTTGAAGGAGCTCAAATTCTTTGAAAAGTCAATAAGATATGAAATAGTAGCTTGAAAAGTAGACTAGCATATTTTAATAAAACTATTTTGAAACATAAAAATATAATATAGTATCCAAATGTTGCGTTCTTTGGTCTATAGGAAATTCCTTTTACATTCCAACTCCCAAGTTCCCAACAATGAAGTAGAAAAATATGAACTATTTGTAATGGTAACTTTTAGCAAGTAAACAATTAAATTTATTCAAATTGTTAAACACAATAATTTTTTTTTAAATTTAACCATATGAGGTTTATTTATTTATTTTAAAAACTATTATGTTATTATTATGAAGATTAAAATTATTTAAATAATTGTTTGACCTCAATTTCTAATGAATCTTTTTGAAAATTTCTCATAAGATAGTAAAACTGATTAGCTTCATGGGAATGTAAATTTTATTTCAATTGGTGACCGGGAGAAAACGTTATACCACAAAAAGCCCAAATTTTCATTCGCCGGGCAGAATTTTATTTTTTGCAAAAAGTCAGAATTTAATTTTTTTATTTAATTTTTCTAAAATAATATAATATTGCTTACATGTGAAGCTTTGATTCACTCTTTTTGGACTTACAATGAGAAAGTTATGGACAATCTTGTTTTTCGGTCAATCTAAACAATTTCTTGAAAAAATAACTTATAGGAATACATGATTCATTTAAAAATGCAGTTTTCACTATTTTTCAAAACAAATTGTTGGACAGGGTAAGGTTTACTTTCTAAAACAATCTCACCATTGGGATTATTGTATTTAGATCCCATCTTAGAGTTATTAACCATTCGTTTTTTCTTTCAATCTTGGACCTACATCTACTTAACAATTGCAAAAGAATGAAAATCAAGTGTTTTTGTGTGAAATTTTTTTCCTAGACTCTCAACTCAATTTCTTGACACAAAAATTTATAGATTCAAAGTCTTCAATGCGATTTTTTAATACAAATTCCAGTCAAAGTCATCTGAAATTGCAAACCGCAGTTCAAAAAACTTGTATTTCCCACTGTGAATGCTCATATCTTCCAATCTGTACGGTCAAACTTCATGAAATTTTTACCACTTAATCTCAATCAAGTTAAGTACAAGATCCTACGGTTAGATCCTTAAATTTTTTTATTTTTTTTTTCTTCGATGAATGCAACAGAATTGGCAATTTCAAGAGTTTATTGACAAAAAGAAGGCCTTGGTCCTTTAGGGGTAAGAAGGATTTCCCAATTAATGTACAATTTCATTTTAAAAATCTAATTGACATAGCAATAGAGTTATCGATATGGATGTAACCATGGGTCATACTTTAAAATTTTAAACTAGAAGTGACACATGTAACCCTAAGATCTTCTAGTGCACCAATTGGGAGATGTACACAAAATTCCAGAAAAATTAGTAAGTCCCATAGGGCCTAATGTTCATCTTACAAATCAAAATGGAATTATTCAAAACTTTCCAAGTAGATCAAAATCTAAAGAACCAATACTTCAAGGCTTCAAGGGTCAACTCATCATGACAGGTTCCAAAAGACCAAAACATGCAAAAACAAATGTGAGATAGAAGTGAATTGCACATATATTTGGGAAAATTTGTGATGCACACATCTTTTTAAGATATAGTTGAGGGCTTGAAGTACATAGGGATATATTTCCTTGCCGGTACATCTATTCAATACTTATGTACTTCTACGTAAAACACTAAAATACTAATATGAATGGCGGAAATGTTCATCTGGGATAGGCCAATTGTAACCTGGGCCAGTAAATCGTTGGATGATTTTAGTCAAACTTACTGCCCTCTCTACATCTGTAGAACACAGAAGTTCCAAATAATTATGAAACACAAGTCCTAACTCATGGTGGCTCCACTTCGTATGTCCTCTGTTATCACGATGGAGCGCCGCGTACTCCTTGGACATGCATTGCTTGTTGATCTGTTGAGCTAGTTTACCAACCGCAAACTCTTCTGATTTACGTGATAAATGTGGAATCGTTTCCACATCTGCATCTTTCTTATGCACATACACAATAGACGGATCCACCCACCATCTTCTTTGCAAAGCTTCTTTCTTCTCACTTTCAGATGTGAAAGTGTACAAGGATTTGGGTGGATCACTATGTACGGTAGTCATGCCCCAATCGCAAACCCCAATATATACACGTGACTCATCATCCGGAAAGTGAAACATGATGTTGTCCGGCGAGAGATCGTTGTGTAGATGCCCCGCTTGATGCACCGCATGCAAAATGTGCACCAATGCCCATGCGAGCTCCGTTCGTTTCCTTCTCCATCGAGCTAGAAAGAATGCTCGATTCACCTCTTCGGGTGATGGCTTGGAATAAGCCAATCGAATGTGAATGTCATCTGGATAGTCCCTATCCATGTTCAACATTTGCCTCAACGTTCCACCATTCCACCAATACATGTACCCTTCATTGTTTGTTCCATGGACTGCTGCGAATCGTATAACTCCGTCATGTGGAATCCGCACTGCCATTGACTCGTTCTGGTGTTCCAACTTTGCGAGTTGAGGCCTCAAGCGTTGTTGATGCGATACCTTCGCTGCAAACTCCCAAGAGGCAGGTATCTCAGCACATCCTTCAATTCGCACCCTCTGTATTGTTGCATAGCCCCCCTTCAAGACCGTACTGTCTTGTGGAATCACCCTTGCGGTAATGGGCAATGCCACATGATGCCGCCGCCCACGTTGCAATTCTAGAGCTCCTTCATCCGTGTTCCACCACCCCAATGATCCTTGTCCCTTCCGTTTCCTAGCATTCTTTGTAAACGGAGCACATCGTTGTACAAACAAGTCCGCCTTCAAAATGACTTCTTCAAATGTGGGATCATCCACCCGATGTTCCTTCCCGTACTTTGTCAATACCACTTTGGCATTCCACAATGAATCTTGCACCCTGTTCTGCAGAAACCTTTGGAAGCCTCTCTTCTCCGTTTCATGAATCCATCCTGGAACAAAGAGAGCATCCGTCATCCTCTTCGTCATATCCGATTTGAACTTCTCAATGCACTCCTCTTCGTATCGGATGTACTTGGTATCAAGGGATGCAGTGCTCTCCTCCTCATAAAACTGCACTATGATACGGATGACATATGCCTTGCAATCATCCGAAGGCATGTCCTCAATGTCTAGCGCTACCGGTTTTGCCTTTGCTACCTTCTTTCCTTTCGGCATCGTGATCAAATCAATGATAAGAGTTTAAAAACTCTTGATTTCAAGCACAATGCACAAAAGATATACAAAAAAAGGGCAACAAGTTGGCCCTAAATCCCACTCCTAACTTCCCTTAGAAAGGAGCCAATGGAGGATTAACCACCAAGCTCTCCGCTCTCTCTTGTGAAACACAAGGGGGAAGATAAGAATGCGGTTGCGGACGGGCCGTCCGCCTATCTTATACCTTGCGGACGGACCGACCCGTCTGCAACCTCGTCGGGGCCGTCCGATCCGTCCGCCTCGCCTCGTTAGGGCCGTCCGATCGCGCTGGCCGTCCGATCGGGGCCGTCCGCGTTGCCTCGTTAGGGCCGTCCGATCGCACTGGCCGTCCGACCGGGGCCGTCCGCCTCGTCGTCATCGGGGCCGTCCGATCGCGCTGGCCGTCCGACCGGGGCCGTCCGCCTCGTCGTCCTCGGGGCCGTCCTTGGGGCCGTCCTTGGGGCCGTCCTTGGGGCCGTCCGATCGCAGTGGCCGTCCGATCGCGGCTGTCCGCCTCACCTCGTCGGAGTTGTCCGCCTCGACGTCCTCGGGGCCGTCCGATCACTGTGGCCGTCCGATCGGACGGCCTCGGGGCATTCCAACTTCAAAATTTCATAACTAATTCTACGAAGCTTTAAAAAATACAAAACCAAATGGGGTACACATCAATTCCACTTGTCTTGAAAGAGAATATTTTTTAGAACTACCTCAAGAAGTTTTACCTACCTATTATTTACTTTTAATCCTTCAATGGTCAATTGTCCTTGAAAGATATGTGCAATTAGCATGTAAACCAAGTTCTTTGGAACTTTGTGGAACTATGTCAAATTAGTTATGAATTTTTAGAGTTGAAATGGCATGGGGACCTAAAATCGCCCACCTCCTAAAATGTACATTGTTTGCACATTGCTGAAGTGTACAGGAAAACAACATGTTTAAATAACTTACATTTGAAGAAGTGGGTGGTCTTCGGTCTTGAGCACTTTTAGGACCTCCTCTCATTTACTGATTGCACAACCTGTTTGTATACCATATTCAGGTTTTAGAATTGTGAATAAAACATTTGTTATGATAAAAACAGATATGCTTTTTTGATTCCTAGTATCTTAGTTTCTTATATATAATATTTTATTTTTAGAATTTGGAAAAAATTGTAGTGTAATCATATTTATTACTTAAAAAAATTGACCTTTAAATTGTATGACTATGCGTAGAATATGTTTGAAAAAAAATATCAATATAGAAATCCATTATGAACACTTCTGTTTTCATGTGTAAAATAAAACAATGTGGTCTCATTAGTCCTTTATTATGTTTATTTTGAAGATGTCAATTCAAAAATTATTATGTCTACAAATTTCAATCTATAACCCCTAAACAACGAAAAAAAAATTGAAGCAACTTATAAAAATTTGAACATAAATTAGTGCGAAGTTCATGGATGGAGTGATTGACTCTAACTTATTTCACTTTCTTTTGATGTGGATGGGATTCTAATTTATGAAAACTTGAACATAAAAGAGTGCAACAATGCTAGTAAATGAGCATGAACACGAGCATGTGAACTCCTAATATGTATATAAGTAGTTATACTTCCACCTAAGAAGGTGTTTATAGTAAAAATACCTACAATATAGGGCTCTATAATATAAATACACTCTTATTATACAAGGTTTCTATAGTGTAAACAACTACATTACAGGTGCATCATCTTTGAGGCTTACAAGCTCACAGTTAGGGCATAAATTTGACACCCTAGCCAAATTTCTAGGGGACACCGTGGTCAAAATTTTGGGTGTTAGAAGGACACCCTTGTCCAATTTTTAGGTGTCCCTCATTTTCCATACATTTTTTTTGGTGAGTTTGAATATTATCAATTTTGAAAAATTTGTAATACCAATATGAATTTTTTGTTGCACATGAAAAGAGTCACTATATACCATAGCGTACAAAAGAAAACAAACCTACAAGCCGCGACCTTTCATGCCACACCATTTCACCCAAACTTGTTCAAAGTCAATGGCTTCTATAGGAATTCTTGCCACTGCAACTCGAATTTCTGCTTCCAAAGTCTCCAATACTAAACTAGAACGTAAATTAGACTCAATATAATTTTGAGTAGAAAATGCCCTCTCACAAGAATCTGTGCTACCAGGAATTACAAGAATACTTTGCCACAGCTTGGACATGTGAGGCTACCTTCCAATATAGTCCAAATTGGAAGAGTACACTATAATTGCTTGGTGCATTTTCAAACCACCACATGAAATTTGAAGAGTACCAAAGATGATCGATGGTTGGCATGGATTCAACTCCTGTGGAGTCTTGGAACTGAATTTTACCACCTCGAGAAACGTCCAAGAAATGTGCCACAAATTTCGTATCTGCATCAAACTCCTCATTATTTTCTAGTAATCCCTTATTTAAACATTTATAATCTTCTCAAAAATTGAAGATTGGAAAAAAATCATCATCCAATATTATTTGGAAAATTATTTTAGAATTGATGATGTACAAATCAAAGTTGTAGACTTTGAATTTGAGATTCCGTTTGCATATTAGTATATTACCTATACCACTATTGTCACCATTCTCTTTTTTTAAAAATAAAAACATATATATAATTACCTTTTCATACATTAATGCTGTATTGGATATTTGATCCATTAATACCAATTTTTGAAAGCAAAAATCTACAGTTCAAATTCCAATGTTTGAGCTAAGGACTTTCAATTTGTGAACAAATGGATAGTGTAATATAGATAAGACCTAGACATCACGGTAGATGGGGTCTTTGGCTCTTGGTGGATGGAGTCAGGTAAGACAAGAGCTTACACGGTGAAGGACATCCGGTTAAATAGGTGAGCGGTTTAAGGTGCCTCAGTAATTAAGGTTTTGACAAACAGACAAACATGATTGCGTCAAATAAGATTGAAGTGTATAGGGTTGGTATATATGGGGTTGGGGTACAAATACTTTAGGAGGTTTGTTTGGATATAACTAATGTGTTTTACATCCCTTGGGGGCATGAGTGCCAGTAGTTATAGTGAAACAAATTTGCCAAAACTTTGCATGGGCAAGTAAAATTTCCAAAAAATTTCATATATGCTCTATATTATGTATTTATATGAGACCCTATGGGTACAATTGTACGAACAGTGGCTAAACATGTGTATTGTAGAGCTAGTGAAGTCAAACATGAATGACTTCGAATTACCTTCTATCCAACAATGTCTTTTGTCAAACATAAGTTAGAGGACATTGTGGACTACGTAGTAAAATATTGGCTGTTGTAAATCCTATAGTTCCAACTAATCCTTGAAATTTTATTTATTTTGCTTATTGCTCATTTTTAGAGTTAGCTTGGTAAAAAACAAAAACAAAAAGTATTAATAAAATGCTTGAAGGGATTCCCTATAACGATGAAAATTTAGTTAGAATAGACTAAGAGTTGCTCAATATGTACATGTAAAGTTCAAAATCATTCTATTTTGATTAGTCACATGAGTACATGACTACATGACAAGATAAAAGTACTGCATTCGAAAGCAAATTCATATATGTGTTGTTGACTTGTTGTGTCTGTCTTCTACATTATTGGATATTCACTTTAATCATTTACATAATGATGATATTTGGCATACAAATTTCTTTTTCAATAGAATGTCATGAAATATGAAAATTGCCACTAAACAATAAACCCTAAACCCTACGAACCCTACGAACCCTAAACCCTAAACCCTAAACCCTTGACCTTGAGAAAGTCTCAGAAATATAAAAAAATTGCACATATTACCATTGCTTGCTTTAAATTCCTTCTATAATTTTACAAGAACTAAATTTAAATAACTTGAACATTGGATCCCTATCCTGAATTAGTGAATTCCTCATTGCGCGCTGTTTGCTTTGCTGGCGGACTTCGAATCCGAGGACACACGCACAGGAGAATCCCAGGCTTAAACGCGAGTTTACAGAGCCATCGGACGCGCGGACGGCACCTACGGACTCGCGGACGGCGCACGGTGCCTCCGCACCTGCGGACGGCAACTGCGGACGGGAGGACCGCTACTGCGAACGGCGGACTAGGTTTGGGCGTGCGGACGGGAGCTTCGGCGGCGCTTCTAGGGTCGAGAGTGGACGGCGGCGGACTGTCCGCCCTCGTGGCCGCTTCACGTCGTTCGGGCGGACGGTCGGTGCCGACCCCAGTTAGGTTCGGGGTCGGACGGGTATAAGGGCGGACGACGGACGGATTTCTTTCACTCCTCTCCATTATTGGGTTCAACCTTGTCGGATGTTCTACTGTTGCTTCATTGTGCCAGTTGTATCCTACGAGGTGGAGAGTTGGGTGATCAAACTGATTTTTCATTTCCCGACAGTGGTGGACTCAAAGTCATGGCAAGTGAGGGTGAAGAACGAGGTGGGGGAATAAATCCAGCGGGTGGTGACAATTGAAGGCATAAGCCAAAGGGCGCCAGTCACGAATTACATTATGAGATTTTGGATGACCCAAACATCAAAGCGGAAAACGGATGGGAGGATGAGGCAGCACCGTATTGGTCTTCAAAAATGTGCAAAAAATACGTGAAAATGTATCACATTGACAAGTTGTGGCCTAGGGAGGCCCATGAACTTCATACACGTGGATTTTTTTGCAAACCCACCAACTGCAACAACGCGCATTTTGTGCATCGCGCTTTGGAGGTTTGGCGGGCCCTCTTTGGAAAGAAAGCAATGAGTAAAGGGTACATAAACTACAGCTTGGCTTCTATGGTGTATGCAGAATTGATATTGGAACGCAAGGTGGATTGGAGCACGTATCCGACGACAGCACAAACTCCATTTGTACAAGAAATGAATGGAAAAGACATTCCCGATTTGTACAATCCTCAAGGAGGGCCAAGTGAGGTACTGAAGCCCAAAAGAGTATTAAAAAATACTAGAAAAATTGAAACAAAAGTCTCAGAGGTACCAAGTGATGGACCACGCTTGCAGCCTAGTGAGCCTACACACACTTTGAGGACAATGGAAGATACTGAAGGTGAAGGTGTGGAAGGAGAAGTGTTTGCAACTCTTCCTACAGATTTAATATGCACACCAAATGTTACGACGGTGGCTGAACAGGGCATTCTTGAAGATATTCAGAGTGGGAAGAAAGAAGGTGGGCCCCCATTGGCTCGATGTGAAGGTACTGAAGATACAGAAGAGGTAGCCGAGGGAGAAGTTGCTGAGGCCAATGCTACAATTCATGATATTATTGACAGTAATGCTCTCGACATCTTCGGGCTAAACCCTAAACCATCATGTTTGAGCAAACCGAGCGTTTCTAGCCCCGTACAGAGCACCAGAATTGAAGCAGCTACCGCCAAAAAAAATGGAGAGGCGTCTCAGGGAAAAGGAAAAGAAGTAGTCATCGATGTTGAAGTCATCCCCAGCCAATACCCGCATTTGTCCACATTGAACACATCACAATTGGAGGCTCTTTCGAACATGCCGAATGCCGCAGAGCTGGAACGGTTGTTGGAGGGTTCAGTTATGTTTGGGTCTCACCTTCTTGACCTAAACCGGTCAAAAGAGACAAGTGAGGCCACCACAAGCATTGCAACCCAAGGTGAAGCCAATCGTCACAGTTGGGCAACTGTTGCTGAAATCCAAGTGACATTGGCAACTCTAGGTCGATTTGTAACTGAAGTATCTCCGCAACTTACAGAGGTGGCACAGGAGTTTGCAAAATTGTCACCTGAATTGTTGGCAAGTGCATTGACGTTTCATAAGTTCACCGAGTCCTTGTTACCGTTTTTGGACGAGCGCTTCGAGGACAAGCGCCAATTGGTGGCCTTCTTGGAAGAGAATACAAAACTGCTGGCCTTGCAGAAAGAATTGAAGGGAACCTCAAACGAAATGGTAGAGCAATTGAGGACTTCTAAGAATACGGCACAATTTCAAGTTGCAACTGTGAAATGGCAAAGTGATCGTATTAAAGATTTGGAGTTAGAAGTTGAGAAATTGAAGGACGTGATGAAAAAAGGTGAGTTCACCGAAGCTAAGGAAGGAGATGGAGCTAAGCATTTTAGTGGCGATGAGAAAAAAAAGATACATGAAGTGACACCTCTAGTGGCCATTGAAAATCGCAAAACTTCATTTCAAGATGCTCCCATTCAAACAGAATGCCATGAAGTTGATGAATTGAAGCAGAAAGTGGAGAAGCTCACCGAAGAAAACGCGTCTTTGCAGAGTGAATTGCAACGACTAGAGCATGTTCTTCGATTGGATGACTCCCTTCCAAAGAGTACCAAAGACGATCGATGGTTGGCATGGATTCAAAAACTAGAAGACAAACCAACTGTAGTTTCGCGAGCAATGAAAGGGCTTCTCAAATTGGCTGGAAAATCGGATGAGCAACAGCAAATAGTAGAATCTTCACTGATGAGTATGAGGAAGAGGTTTGAAACACATCCGAAGGGGACTACAGAAATCACATGTTCGGGAGACATGGACGCGATGTTCGAGCGGTTGAACCACACAAAGAAAGAAGAATCACCCCACATCAATTGGGCCTTGGAGGTAGAAGAAGGTTGGGTTCCGTACAACACTCTTTCGGCACACATCAAGGACAATGAGAAGACAGTGGTGCATGCTTCTCACACTTCTCGAGGGATCTTGGAAGGTAAATGCAGCATTTGTCAAGGTCCATTTGGTCCCGAGGGAGCCCTAACTATGGGCCAATGTCGTCACACTTTCCATGTGACGTGCATAATCAAAGCTTCACTCGTTCGCTCGGTTTGTCCGGAGTGTCGTTCTCCTTTGAGTTCAAGGTTTTACGAAATGGTTGGGACCTTGGAATGTATGCCCCCTAGTCACGAATACAATCGATGGACCCTTCCACTTGATCAAGCCCCGTTTTACTTCCAAAATTATATGCATTGGGGAAAACCTCTCACGTGGGATTCATTGGAAGAGAAGCATGGGTTGTACGAAGAGGCAATGGTGCCGCTAGATCCCTTTGTGTGGATGACCCAAGATCGACACGTGGAATTGCGAGCAAGGGGTATTGAAGATCCCGAAGCTCGCGAATTGTTTTGTCGCGGCATGGGTGGGCATTGGAGCATAGACCATCACAAGTTCTTTCGATTTCCAGAGAAGGAAGTGAACAAAGGACCAGATGGCAATTGGGTGGATGTGGAGCATACAAAAGAGTTGCAAGAGCGATACGGGGCGTACAATCACACATTGATAGGGAGGGCCCTCTTCCTGTCAAAGTTGGAAGAAGCTGCGCAGGTTCGAGCTCTTGTAGAGTTAGACGGGGATTCCAACTCCTCACAGTCAATTGTGGAAGTGGCAGGGGCTTTTGACAGGAGGATGAGCGAGGCCATAATGTCTTTTCGAAAATTTTTAGTGGGAGGAGATGGCCCCGGCCTGCACTGGTTTTCCGTTGGAGATGTCAATGTAACACTGAACTTAATGGTAGCTTCAGTAGATGATGCCTTGGAAGCATTAAAGGCACATGAAGTGGATCTGCCTCAGAAGCGAAAGAATAAGCGGAGGGTGGAAGATGAGGATGACTTCTCTCCAGAAACAAAAAGACAATTCAGTGCTGTTGATATGGTAGTGGCTTCGAGAGGGTCCACTGGCGACGGAAGCCCCGGTCGTCACACTCGCCGTACAAGTGCAAGACTTAGGGATAGAGAGGGTCCATCTCGTGTTACACCGTAGGGTATTCGTGAAAAGATTTAGTAGAAGTGGATCTTTTATTAGCTGTTAGATATTATATTACGGAGGACTTGTTTTAACTTTGAATCTTTCGGAGATTCATTGCAAATCATTCATAGTAGCTATAGTATGGTTTGTATTTTTTTTATCAATACAAAAATATGTGTAAAATACAGAGTTGCAAATGTGTATATATATTCAAGAGTTTTATTTTAGTTGAAGTCTGACATGTACCATCATATGATCAATTGATCATATATGAAGATGTTTTTGTTTGATGATGCAAAAGGCTAATTTTAATTCTAGAAGAGAATGGGATATGTGAATGAAGGTAGGAGCCATGCAGGAAAAAAAATAAAATTACTATGTTCACTGTAGAACTTCATAAATTCATTTTTGATCATTCCATATTTTTTTCCAAATGCTTTTGAAATTACCATGATCTTGAAGAATTTAAAGAAACCAAGTTCAATTTAGTCTACAAGAAAGTCTTTTGTGATTTGTTGTCTCTAAAACAAAGTTTAAGATGTTTGAAGTCCAGTTGTAAATTTGTAATAACAATTTAAGTATAATTGAAAGCCCTTAAAGACCCAACTGGGTTTTTTGGAACATAGGAATATCGAACAACTCATTATGAATGGGTTTTTTTTTGGGTTTTTCTTTCAGATTTTCACAGAAGTTGTATCCAATGTGGTGGAAATTTCATGAAGTTTGACCCTAATATGAGCATTCAAAGTTGGAAAACAATGTTTTTTTGAACTTGAGTTTGCAAATGCAAATGACTTTGTCCTCCATTTCTGTAATTTTTTTGCACTACAGACCTTGAATTTAAACTTTTTTCTATTGAGAAATTGAGGTAACAGCTCAGGAAAACAAATTCAGCAACAAAAGTGTGTTTTTTCATTCTTTAAAAAATTGTCAAGTACATGTAGGTCCAAGATTGAAAGAGAAAGTAAATTGCAAAGATCTCATACATTGAATTGAAACACTATAATCTGAATGGTGAAATTGTTTTGGCAAGCAAAAACAACCTTGCCCAACAATTTTTTATTGAAAATTGTGGAAATTGCATTCACAAGTGAATCCTAAATTTTTTTTTTTAAAAACATGCTTACATTGTCTAAAAAACAAGATTGTTCATGACTTTCACATCACTAATCCAAATTGAATGAATCAAAGCTTCACTTGTAGTCTTGTAGACAAAAATAAAATCAATTAGAAAAAAAAATTATTTTTTTAATTCTGAAGTTTTTGATGATTTTTTTCTTCCCGGCGACATGAAAATGATATTGAAGATGGCATAACTTTTGCTCACGGTCACCAATTGGAAAAGAATAATATTCCCACAGAGCTAATCAAGTTTTCTATCTGAGTTATGTGAAAATTTCTAGCGAATTCGTTCAAAATTGAAGTGACAAGTAACTGCCCAAATTCTTGAAGTCCCCCAAGTGCACTCTTGGTCCTTTGGGATGTAGGCCGTCCGATGTAGGCCGTCCGCCTCGTGGGGCCGTCCGATCGGGGGCTGTCCGATCTAGGCCGTCCGATCTAGGCCGTCCGCCTCGTGGGGCCGTCCGATCGGGGGCCGTCCGCCTCGTGGTGGCTGTCCGCTAGACCCGTCCGCCTCTTGGTGGGCATCCGAGGGGGGTCCGTCCGCGACCGCTCACCGTCCGCCGATCGGAATACCCTGTCGGGCCGTCCGCAGTTCGGTCCGCTGTTCCGTCCGCAGTGTCAATCGGGATTGTCTCCCGTCCGTTGCAACGGTCACGAAGAGCAACCTTAGAACTAAGGAGTATAAGTTTCCAGAAATTGTCATTCGCAAGCACTCCTGTAAAGCTGAACGCTAAGATTTCCAAGGGCTAGGCGCTGCAATTTCGGTTGTGTCCCTTGCTTGGTAATGCATAGTTCAGTGGTCAGGGGGGCTTTGGTTTCCAAGGCTTCTTTCAAACTATATCGGTTACTTTATTGACGATTTTTATTCCTGTGGAGATCTTCACCCTTTTTGTGGTTACACTCGGAATTTGAAGTTCCAAAGACGCACTTAAAATTCATCATTATGAGCAAGGATTGGTCTTCTTGGTATGGCGCCCCTTCAGTTGGGAAGGTACAATGCAAAGCCTACAACCTAGTGTTTGCCAAAAAAACATGCCGTATGTTTAGCCATCTTGGTTATGAAGGTGCATCGGGGTCTCGTGATCGAGGAATCAGTCTATGTCCACGACTCACATCCCAAGTTCAGAAGCTATTTCGTCAATGCAAGGGGATAATCCCACGAAGAGGTGAAAACGAGAATTTGGGTGGAAACGGGACATTGGAGGCCACGGTTGAAAATGATGCAGGAAATGAGAGACCTTCGACATCGCCAATACGTCTTACACCGGAAGATTCTTGTACAATACCAAAAGAGACCCTAAACCGCGTGTCTTCTGGAGCACTTGCCAGTACTCAAGCATCAGATGAAGGAGACACAGGGGTAGGATCAACTAGTAGGCCTTTGGTGCAGCGGCGGATAGGAGATGGCTTCGAAGAAGCGAGTAGACGGAAATTGCATGCAGTGTGGGCTAATTTTTTTTATGCTGCGAACATACCATTTTCGGTGGCACGGAATGCAGCATTTAAAGAAGCGGTGAAGAAAACGGCTGAGTTTTACAAACCCTATACCCCACCGTCATACCATGAATTACGATATAAGTTGCTTGATCAAGCGAAGGCAGACATTAAAGTGAATATGAAGAAGCGAATAGAAGACAGCATCAGGAAGTTTGGAGCAACATTGTCTATTGATGGGTGGACTTCGGCGGCAAATCGTCCTTTGGTAAATGCAATGCTCGTGTCTTCTGCGGGCGAGCAATTCCTAGGATCGGAGGATACAACAGGAAAAGAGAAGAATGCCGCCTATTTAGCCTCTATATTGGAAAAATTCATAGAAGAAGTGGGTCCTCACAAAATAGTACAAATAAGCGCAGATAATGCGCCTGTGAATGAAGCCGCATTCAACTTGATATCTCCGAAGTACCCTCATATATTTTACCAGGGTTGCGTGGTCCATGCCCTGAATTTGTTATTGAAAGATTGGGGCAACAAACGGTGGATTGAGGAGGTCGTGGGCAATGCCCGTAACGTAGTGAAATTCTTCAAAAAGAGGCACATGCCTCTTGCAATATTTCGAAGGTACTCGCCGGACTGCATGTTGTTGATGGCGGTGGAAACTCGGTTTGCTTCCAATTACAACATGGTGGACCGTATGTTGAAGGTGAAGGGGAAGTTACAGCAAACGGTGACGGACCCACAGTGGGAACAATACGTGAAAACATTGGGGCGGAATACTCATCCTCGCAATGTGAGCCGAAGGGTGAAGGACATCATTTTGAACGAGCATTTTTGGCGGCGTTGTCAAAATTTCAAGGATTTATCGGCTCCGGTGGTACATGGTCTACGCGATTTGGATGCAAAAAGGCCATGTATGGGGAAGGTGCTACATATCATGAAGAAAATACAGAAGCACGTTTTGTCGTTGGACGAAGCACCTTTTAGTTTGTCCTTGGATTTAGCCATCCATCTACAAGAAGCCTTTCATGAACGGCGAGCGATGGTAGAGACAGATCTACATTATGCAGGGGCTTTGTTGAATCCCTATCTTCTTCACGACAAAGAGCTTGCTGATGATCAAGATGCAATGGATGCATGCAAGCGTGTTTTAACGAAAGTATGTACCACAGAACAGTATGCCGCTGTTGTGAAGGAATTTGTAGCCTTTCGACATAGGGAATCCCCTTTCCACAAAATGTTGGACTCCAACGAACAACAATTGTCAGCACATGCTTGGTGGGATTTTGAGGGCGCGTGCGGGAAGTTCATTGCTCCAATTGCCAAGCGTATTTTGGCCCAACCGGTATCTTCCTCTTCGTGTGAACGAAATTGGAGTAGCTATTCATTTGTTCACAACAAATCTCGAAACAAGTTGACGCCACAGAGAGCACAAGATTTGGTGTATGTGTACACCAATACTAAAGTGCTTTCCGCATCTCAAGAAAATGATGAGAAGAAGTGGTACGAAGAGCAATTCGAGAGTGTGGATATGGAAGAGTCCATGTCAAAGGATGAAGGTGGTGAAGATCATGGCGATGGTGAAGAGAGAGATCCCCTATTTGATGATGAATATGATGCGGAATACAATGTGACTAGTTTGGTTGATGAACCATCCCAAAACCCTCATCATAATGATGAAGACTTTCAAGACAATCCATTGGATGTCTTCAATTTTGAAGAGGACGAGGAGAATTACGACTATGATGAGGGTGTCCCATCAGAAGCTAAATTTGTGGATGGAACTACAGTATTGAGTAGTGAGAATGTTCGAGCACATAGCCGGGACACTAATGTGGCAATGGAAGAGAGAAATGGGGCAACGATGAACATCGGTGGGACTTCGACCCCGGATGAATTGATTCCAATTTCTAAATGTCCATCGCCAGTAGGGGTCGAAGCAGAAGAACTTGGAAAACAGAACGACTTGGGAGACAGTGGAGTGAAGGTGGACAAAAATGTTGGTGATACAAGTGTTGCATTCGTTGAAGTATTGGCGTGTAAGAAAAGCTGTCTTGCAAGTACCGAGAAAGGTAAAGCACGGGGAGTAGCAACATATGTAGATGCAGGTATGATGGAGTCTGGGAGCCCCATGTCATTTGATGTTGGCAAAGGCAAGAAGCCCCTCGTACGAGATCCAACCCTACCCCCACGTAGCGGTCCTCCACGCATACTATTCAAAAACGGCAATGCAAGTTTAGGTGGTCTCGGTAGTTTACGCAACGGAAATAAGGATCCAGAAGAAGATGAGACATTGGAGTCTATGGTTGGTCGACCTTGGGTGAAGTCATCGGATCGATCACTCTCTTTTGGCGCAAATGAGATCATCATTCCAAGCGGATCAAAAGCAAGACAACCAGCAATGAAAGAGTCCAAGAAAGCTAGAACTAAAAGAATACTGGAGGCCTTTTCAAAATCACCATCGAAGCGGCAAAGTCTAGGTCGAACCCCCCTTGATGTATGTGAACCTTTCTCACAAAGCAAAGTGAAACCGGTTAATGGTCTTGAACAAGGGATTGGGAAGTCTACACTAGGAGGTAGAGACATGGTGAAAGAAAAAAAGAAGGGTAGACGCAAGAGATCGCTTGCATCAAAGCAAGTATCCGGAAGAAAAAAGCGAGCTCTACAGTCTTCATCCGATAGTATGGATAGCACAAGTAATGAAGAAGACTCGGAATGGGATTCAAGAGGTCATAGTAGTGGAGCTGAGGTGAGAGGAGACGTTGATTACAAGCCTTAGAAATTCAAGGAATGTAGACTTAGGTGTTTAGATATTCATGGTACATGGAGCTTGTAATGGAAATGGTTTGTTTGAACCTTTGAAAGTAATACAAGTTTTCATGCGCATATTAGAAACGTCACTATGATTTATTGATTTTTGATTTCTTGGTTTCATGGTATTTAAAAATAATGAACAAAAATTAAATTGTGACAATGTTTACACCTTGTGACCATCTCGTGCCACCTCAAGGTTGTAACGCTTCACCTTGTACAATCCATCATAGGAATACATTTTGTTCCATCCAGCGTCCACATCATGGCCCCTAATCAAACGAACAACTTCCCCACATTTGTAGGAGTTAATAAGCGCTTTGTTCCCTTTCTTGGGCTTTGGATCCCCTTAAAACCGCTTGTCACCTTTGTAATCGTTTCCACCCTCGCTAGTGTATTTGACTGTCTCCCCATGGTCATCATCATCTCGGTAACCACCTGAGATCACCACGCTGCAAGCCACCTTCTCCCCTCGATCTTCAACCCATGCAATCCCTCCTTGCACTTGCCGGTGCAACCCAATGGCAAACATTTCTGACCAAAATTCAAATTGATCATCGACTACGATTCCGGGAACGTGACCAAACTTTTGAAACTCATTAGATTTTCCTTCTTCATTCATCTGCTTCATTGCCTGCAAGTCAGGCCGATTACCAAGCAACTAACCCCTCGTCTTGAGTTTTTGATAATGTTGTAAGATCCGGGAGTACAGAGCACGCTGCTGCAAAAATTGATCCCTGACACTGACCTGGTCAAAATCTCTTGGTAGTTCTCCATCTACCTCATAAGCTCCCGCTCCATTAGGGTCTGAAATTGCCTCTTCTTCTACAGTTCCCGCTGGTTGTGGCCTTGTGGGGTTCTTCGTGACTTTCCTCGGCAATCTCACACAACCCTCAGGAAAATCTCGCGTGGCAATAGGACCGTCGCCATCTATATGGAACAAGGCTAGACAGACTGAAGCAATGGATTGAACTGGCTTGGCTTGGCTTGGCTTGGCTGCTTTGTACTCTGTGTTTTGCAATGGAATTCCATTTGTTTAAAAAAATAAAAAAATAAAAAAAATTTACGACAATAATTAGGCTTCAAGGAAAACATAACCCAACACATTTTTTGGAAAACTAACATTTGATGAAAAAGATACAGGCCACTGAAGTTGAAGCCATCTCAATGCAGTTTGGTGAATTCAAATTGAACTTGTGAACTTTGATTGACTCCCAAGTAATCAGTGTAACTTAGATTGTTCTAAAAATTTTATCACACAAACTAGAAGAGAGTGTGCAAATTTTCCGACAAGTTTTGTTGAATTTGGAAATTGGGTACAAAAGTTATAGCACTTTCAATTGGACTTAAAAGTATATGAAGACAATGTTGGTTTTAGGGCTTAATTTTAGTAAAGGTCACATTTAGGAATCTGAAGTATTACTTTTTGAGCGCTTCATTGCTTGTTTTTGGTCAGGCAATGGTTTTTTCCACACTGCACTTGTGTGGGTTTTGCAACTTGCAAGACCTAGAATCACAAATACATACCTATGCTAGAATTCTTTGAAAACATAAGTAATTTATAAATGATTGGAAATATATGAAACCATTTGGTTTAGATTTCGCATCAATGGTTCTTGAAATGAAAAATAAGGGGAAATATTTTTGGGAACCCTAAACCCACTCTAAACCGAACAGCCCTTAAAGGGTCGCTTTTCAAGCCATCTACCTTACATGTTATTTGAAAACCCTAAATCCAGAAATACAAGTTGTCGACCGCCCACTCATCCGTCCTCCCGTCCGCAGTGCCGTCCACCCGTCCGCACTTTGGTCTGCTCGTCCGCTGGCCGACCGCCCGTCTACCCGTCCGCAGTGCCGTCCGCGCGTCCGCACTTTGGTCCGCCCGTCCGCTGGCCGACCGCCCGTCTGCCCGTCCGCACTTTGGTCCGCCCGTCCGCAGGCCGACCGCCCGTCTGCCCGTCCGCAGTTTCGTTCGCTTCTCCGTCCGCCGGTCGCCGAGGACAACGTCCACTACGTCCACTAAGTCCGGACGTCCGGACGTCCGGATTTTGGACGTAATTTTGGCCTGGACGTACCGATTCGTCAACCCTATCTATGAGCCCATTAGAATTCTTGTTTTGTTCTCTCACTTTGAAAATGAATTTCAAACTTTTAACTTCCGCAATTTATAGTGAAGTACCATAGAAATAGAATTTACATGTGAAATTGTGAATAATAAGGAGTAGCACTTTCGCTGTCATATGATGGTACAACATTCTTGTAGAAAATTTTAATTCCAATTCATGATGTCCATTGGTCAAACAATAATTATTATAAACATTCAAGTTTGCTTATGGGTGCTTTAGTGTGTTACACAATGTTTATAATTTAAAATATATCTTCATTTTATTATAAACATTTTGTTTCAAATTTCAAACTATTATAGGAAATTGAAATCATCCATTCTTTGAAGTTGGAAATAGCGCACAACCTTGGTATTCAACAATTTTTCCACATCTTTACAAAAGACTCATGCACATTCAAATGACAAAACTTAATATTTTCTATTCATTTGAAGGAAGTGACATCTCAAAAAGTAGGCCTACAAGGCTACAACCAAAAACGGCCAAGAAGGGGTTTTTTAGTAGTTTAATAGGTGCTTCCTCTATTGCTCAAAAAAATCACTCTCTTTGGGTTCTGGCCCCATCTTCTGTATATCTACATGTTTAGCGCCTTTAGCTGTAGTACGTAGGCTCCAATGCCGCCATGCACTCTCAAAACGGATTTCAGACTGCAATTTTGACGACTCTTGTTGTAAGACAAGAGTTTTCTGTTCGTGCAGTTTAACAAGCTTTAGAAGTGTTGATAACTCTTCTGGTGTGTTGCCATATTCAGGAGCTATAGCTGAGACATCTAGTGTCGAGGCACATTGTATTGCAGCATTATAATACTCTCTTTCTTTTGCATCTACTTGCAAATTGACCCCTCTCCTTTCATTCTGCACCCGCCCACGTTCATGTTCCAAAATCTTCATTTTCTGTTGAAGAACAGCACACTCATCCATTGGAAACAAACGACCCTCTGCTTTCTATTTCCAGTAATTATCTCTGCTTCTCTTCAAAGTAGCAAAGCGCGAGTCATTTTCCGAGATGCCGTTTTGTAATATCTTCAACTCTTCTCTCAACCCATGTACCCCAGCTGCATCTGATGAAGTTGATAAACGAAAGTTTCGTATTTTTTGGAGAGCTTCAATTTCCTCCTTTGTTTCTTGCAAACCCAAAATTGCACTCTGTATTTTAGCGTACAATACATCTGCATCGTCTTCCAAGTCGCTTCCACTTCCACCGCAGTGACCCACCAAACCATTGTGGTCTACTTCCATAGGTTGTACTGCCTGTGTACGTTGTGTGCCTTCATTGTGGATATTTTCACCAACTACAAATTCTTCAACCTTCTCTTTTCCCTTGTTGGCAATTTCCACTTCCAAGGCCACCTTTCTTTCTCCCATAACATCATCTTCAGTGTCGCTTTGGAAATCATATCCATCATATTCGTGGGTATGCTCATCTGAGCTAGAATTTGGCGACCACACAATTTCGGCATTAGAAACGGCCAGCCTTCCCAATTTCACAGGCATTAGTGTGTTCTTGACATCTGCTAATGCAACTTCATTCACAATCGATGTTTCTTCAGGACGATCTCCGATGGGGTGCCCCTTCAAGGTACTCCAGTCCACGTTCTTCTTGAGTATGCATTCAGCATATACCATTTGGACAAGATACAAAGAGAAATTGTCATTTCGATAAGGCTTAGGCTCATCGTACAACCTCGTCCATACAGCTAGACATCTTTGCTTGAAAGCCTCGTTGGTGCAATATCCAAGATTTGCCTTGTTTTGTGTCAAATGTATCTTGTGACGCCATAGCGGAAACAACTTATCAATGTGGCACCAATCCACGTATTTGTTTACCGTTTCGTAACTCCAAGGCTCAGGTTCTGCTCTCCAGCCTAAAAAAGCCTTTATCTTTGGATGCAAAAGCAAAGGCACACGCTTCTTGCGACTTTTTCCACCCCTCTTACGACTCTTGTCACGAACCGCCTTATTCTTCAATCCAAGTACTAGTTTACATGGGGCAGGTGGAGGCTTGGCATCCATGATGATCAATCTGTACGTAGGATGCTGAACTATGTACTTTCTCTAAACTTCTAAGAGTGTAAGACTAAGGTAGTACTATAAAAGTGTAAAATCCTAGAATCGTTGTACTTCACATTTACAGAAGTCTTTCCATTACAAAAAATGTACCTTAAACTATTCACATTTACAAAAATGTTTACATTTACAAAAATGTTTACATTTACAAAAATGTTTACATTTACAAAAAATCAATCTTCAATACGTGATGTAGTGTGGGCGACCGGAGCAATACGGAAGACCAAAAGTTCAAAACGAACCATAACTCCTAACTCATGGGCACGCAATCAGCCACGTCTAGGTGGGTGATTCTCAATGCGCTGAGAAGGAGTGGCAACTGCGGTATATAGCCGCAGTCGCCTAGGGGCGCGTGCGGGTAGGGGCGAGTGCGGGTCCACCTGAGAGGCGACCGCGGGTAAATTCACGAAGGGCGACCGCGGGACTGGCGACCGCGGGTCCTGGAAGCTCGGCAGTGGCGACCGCGGGTCCTGCAAGGGAGGGCGATTGCGGGTCCCAAAAGACTAGCGACCGCGGCTCTGGCCTTCGTGGCTTTCTTACTTTTTTCATACCCCTAAATGCCCAAGGCACCCAAATGTGGTGTCAAAGACACTTTGAAGTTCATGAAAACCTTACCAAAAGTTCATTTTCAGTGGTTTATGTTTTTGGAAGGCTTTTTTCGAAGTCTAGTTTTACCATCCATAATCCAATTTTGAAAATGAATGATTATGATTTTTCTATTTAAAAATTAGTTCAAGGGTATCCATTTCAATCTTGACTTTTCATAGTCATTAGAGAAATTATGAACTCTCCAAAGGGCTTCTAGAATGGCCTCAATTGGGGTCCTCAAATTGGATTTAAATGCGTACTTGTCAAATGAAGGACAACTTTTTTCCCCTATTTCCACCCATTTTGACATCACGATGTTTATAAAGGTACATGTTCTTTTATTGGAGAATGGGACATTAGGTACTTCTTGTCATTCAAATTTTAAATACACTGAGGAATTATTTTATTTGGAGAAGAGCAAATTTGGTGCAATTAAGTACTAATGACATGGCTCAGTGAATGGGGAAGGGTGAAAGGGTTTAGGGTCTCTACCGCAAATCCTAAACCCTAGTTAGGGACTTGTGAGGTGACACTTGGGTGATTCAATCAAGTGGTGGAAGAAATTTTAAAAAATGGGGAAGTCAATGACTTCCCCATTCATTAAGGTTGGCTGAATGGGGGTGATTCAATGCTAAGTGTGGGAGTTGGGAATAAAAAATAAATAAATGAATTAATGATGGGGAAGTACAATTATACTTCCCCATTCATTAATGAAGGAAGGGCTAAGTGAATGGGGAAGTTGGAGTAAAATAAAAAAATGGGGAATTAATGTGTTGGGGTAAAATTAAAAAAGAAATAAAAATGGGGAAGGGTGAAAGGATTTAGGGTCTCCACCGCAAACCCTAAACCCTAGTTAGGGTCTTGTGAGGTGACACTTGGGTGATTCAATCAAGTGGTGGAAGGAATTAAAAAAATGGGGAAGTCAATGACTTCCCCATTCATTAACCCCTAAAGGAGGGTGATTGCAAGAAACACCTGTCCTATTTGTTGCGTTTGGCTGATTTTTTCGGTAGTACTTTAAAATTAGAAAATTAATTTTTAAAAAATTTGAAAAATATAAATAGTGTATATACCTCTAAGATGAAGGTTTTGACCGAAGGAAATGGATAGAAAAATTCTCTAAGTAGGAGAACTTGAAAAGTGCCAAACCTCCAGAAAATACATACCTTCATGTTTTAATTAGGGAAAAATAGTAAAAATAGATATTTTCAAAAAATAAAAAGTGGCCATTTGCGACAACTTTATAGAGATGGTCATTCACCAAAAAAATCACCAAAATAATATTTTATATGTTTCAAAATACAAGCAGAAGGGAGCTCACTTTGTAGACCTCCACACCTCACAAAAATAACTTTTTTCAAAAATCCTTCCCTAGAAAGCTAGAAGTCTATTAGAAGACCATCTCATCCAAATTTCATGTCAAAATCATTAAAAAAAGGTATAGCTCAGGTATAGAAAACCCCTAAACTACCAAGTGTGACATCCAATCGGGGTCTATTTATGGATAGTAAAATATTTTTGAAAATTATGAAAAAATTATGGAAGGTTTATGATAGTTGTGAGCACCTTCCATCCAAATCTTGAGTCAATCAGAGCTAAAACACAAAATTTATGGCCAAAAAACAAATCAGAATGCGACGTGTGACACAAAATAGGACAGGTGTTTCTTGCAATCACCCAGGACCAAACTGTGTTTTTTGGCAACATAGCAATTTCGGGCAGCTCATTACAGATAGAGTTTTTGGTTTTTATTTTTGAAATTTTTACACAACATGTGTCCAAGGAGTACCTTCAAGGTCCAACAATTTTCATAACTTTTGACTACATAGTGAAAAAGTTATTGGCTAATATGTAATTTGCTCTACTCGGAGGGCAGTCTGGGCAGCAAAAAAAACTTCTTCAAAAATTACTTTTTTAAGAAATTAAAATTTTAAATTGGTTTCTTTGATTTTTATAGAAGTGGAAACCTTTGAATCATTCCATTTTGATTAATGAGTCAAAAGTTATGAGGATTTTTAGTTTGAGGTAGTTTACGCTAGATATAAAATTTCTACACTACAAAAAAAGTTTGTAAATCTTTATTAAATTCAATTCTTTATATTTTTGAAAAAAAATAAAAACATTGGGTGTATAGTGTTTAATCCAACATTACAACCGTTGGGATTGTCTTCTTTTAACTCTATAAATAAATTGTTAATAATTTAGTGTTTTGGCTCATTTTCTACTTCTTTCTACTTACTATTTTTTTCCTATATGTTGTACAATGTCAAATGATCTAAAAATTTTTAAGCATGTGTCCAACTTCACTTGAAAAATGAATCCAAAGAGTTACAATCATTTTGGACATTTTTCCACACAAATAAGGTCTTTTGAAGTGCAGCTGCCCGGATTTCCGCAGTGGTAAAAAAATGATTTTTGTCACTTCAAACACTAATATCTTGCAATCTACACGGCAAAAATTGCTGAAAATTTTTCCACATATTCTTAAACTTGTTCTCTAAAAGATCCAACGGTTATTTTCTTCAAAAAATGTTTTTTTCTAAAATTTTTATAGTTGTCTAAAAAATGACAGTTTTGAAGCAGTTTTGGTGAAAACATAGTCAACAACCTTTAGGGGTTAAGGGTGGGTGAATGGGGTGATTCAATGCTAAGTGTGGGAGTTGGGAATGATGGTAGGATTTATCAATTGATTCTGCAAAAAATTTAATATAATTTCAATTTTAATATGGCAATTTGGAGGTAGTTTTGGAAAAAGGACCCTTTAGACATTTAGGATTTAAAGATTTGCATTGTTAGGATAAAATATAAAAGTCTATGATTATACCACCAATTGTCAAAACCCTTTTTAAACATTATGTTTCATTTCCATACTACTCAAGAGAAAAAAAATTGATGATTTTATGTTTTCGAAGTTAAAAAAATAAAAAGCCAGAAAAGCCAGTTCAATCCATTGCTTCAGTCCGTCTAGCCTTGTTCCATATAGATGGCGACGGTCCTATTGCCACGCGAGATTTTCCTGAGGGTTGTGTGAGATTGCCGAGGAAAGTCACGAAGAACACCACAAGGCCACAATCAGCGGGAACTCTTGAGGGAGAGGCAACTTCAGACCCTAATGGAGCGGGAGCCTATGCGGTAGATGGAGAACTACCAAGAGATTTTGACCAGGTCAGTGTCAGGGTTCAATTTTTGCAGCAGTGTGCTCTGTAGTCCCGGATCTTACAGCATTATCAAAAACTCAAGACGAGGGGTCAGTTTCTTGGTAATCGGCCTGACTTGCAGGCAATGAAGCAGATGAATGAAGAAAAAAAATCTAATGAGTTTCAAAAGTTTGGTCACGTTCCCGGAATCGTAGTCGGTGATCAATTTGAATTTTGGTCCGAAATGTTTGCCTTTGGGCTTTGGGTTGCACCGGCAAGTGCAAGGAGGGATTGTATGGGTTGAAGATTGAGGGGAGAAGGTGGCTTGCAGCGTGGTGATCTCAGGTGGTTACCGAGATGATGATGACCATGGGGAGACAGTCAAATACACTGGCCAGGGTGGAAACGATTACAGAGGTGACAAGCGGCAATTGGAGGATCCGAAGCCCAAGAAAGGGAACAAAGCGCTTATTAACTCCTACAAACGTGGGGAAGTTGTTCGTTTGATTAGGGGCCATGATGTGGACGCTGGATGGAACAAAATCTATTCCTATGATGGATTGTACAAGGTAAAGCGTTACAACCTTGAGGTGGCACGAGATGGTCACAAGGTGTACACTTTCGATGTGGAGAGGCGAAAAGGTCAGCCCCCATTAGACACTGAAAAGTGGAAACGTCTCAAGAGTCTCAAGAAATGAGTATTTCAAGCGGCTTTGACGTTGGGGGTGTCACGAAGGTTAGAAATTACTAACATGTCGTTTTTATTGCCCACATCACCAACACTTGGGTGCGCACCAGACCGATCTCATTCAGTTCTTTAGCTTTTCCTTAGACTGATTACTTTGTTGCCTCTCGGCTCCTCGCAACAATCTTTTTGGATTTGTGGGCCGAGGCTTTCTTCTTGCTTGCAGGATCCTCGAGAGTGCTCCTCCTCCACCACGAATGAGTTTGTGGAGCTGCTGTTCTACCAATGGCTCCCCCAAATTGCCGCCTTGGGGTACTCAGCTCTGGCGGTCCTCATCATCTACCTCGTTGTCCATTTTCTCATGAAGCCGTGATTTCCAATGCTCTGTTAGGTCAGGTCCTACTGTAGGGTCCTGACGCTTTCGTGATTTCTTCCATGAAGACAGTACTGCTGAATTCTTAGTTTGCTCTTCTTAGTTTGTTTGCTCGATGAACTTCCACACGACCACACTCCTGTCTCCCAGATTTGAGGGTAGCAGAACTTCCCGTGATCTTGCAATCCGCAATGTAGAATGGAATTGATTTGGTCCTTGCGCACGGTTGGGAGGATGCAACTAGCATGGAATTCAAGCCCTAGTGATGGTTCTGGCGTGGTGCCTTCTTTTCAGGTAAATGGAGTCTCTGGGCCTCTCATAGCTGGTCGTAGTGGGGGATGAATTTGAGTTTCGAACTGAAATGTTCGTGGTTGGGTTGCACCGGCAAGTGCAAGGAGGGATTGCATGGGTTGAAGATCGAGGGGAGAAGGTGGCTTGCAGCGTGGTGATCTCAGGTGGTTACCGAGATGATGATGACCATGGGGAGACAGTCAAATACACTAGCGAGGGTGGAAACGATTACAAAGGTGACAAGCGGCAATTGGAGGATCCGAAGCCCAAGAAAGGGAACAAAGCGCTTATTAACTCCTACAAACGTGGGGAAGTTGTTCGTTTGATTAGGGGCCATGATGTGGACGCTGGATGGAACAAAATCTATTCCTATGATGGATTGTACAAGGTAAAGCGTTACAACCTTGAGGTGGCACGAGATGGTCACAAGGTGTAAACATTGTCACAATTTAATTTTTGTTCATTATTTTTGAATACCATGAAACCAAGAAATCAAAAATCAATAAATCATAGTGACGTTTCCAACATGCGCATGAAAACTTGTATTACTTTCAAAGGTTCAGACAAACCATTTCCATTACAAGCTCCATGTACTATGAATATCTAAACATCTAAGTCTACATTCCTTGAATTTCTAAGGCTTGTAATCAACGTCTCCTCTCACCTCAGCTGCACTGCTATGACCTCTTGAATCCCGTTCCGAGTCTTCTTCATTACTTGTGCTGTCCATACTATCGGATGAAGATTGTAGAGCTCGCTCTTTTCTTCCGGATATTTGCTTTGATGCAAGCGATCTCTTGCATCTACCCTTCTTTTTCTCTTTCACCATGTCTCTACCTCCTAGTGTAGACTTCCCAATCCCTTGTTCAAGACCATTAACCGGTTTCACTTTGCTTTGTGAGAAAGGTTCACATACATGAAGGGGGGTTCGACCTAGACTTTGCCGCTTCGATGGTGATCTTGCAAAGGCCTCCAGTATTCTTTTATTTCTAGCTTTCTTGGACTCTTTCATTGCTGGTTGTCTTGCTTTTGATTCGTTTGGAATGATGATCTCATTTGCGCCCAAAGAAAGTGATCGATCCGATGACTTCACCGAACGTAGACCAAACATGGACCTCAACGTTTCATCTTCTTGTGGATCCTTATTTCCATTGCGTAAACTACCGAGACCACATAAACTTGCATTGCCGAAGTCAGAAAAATACAAAATTCATTTCTTAAACTAAAATATCCTATTTAAAAAGATTTGTGATTCAAAAGTATTTTGGTTTTTTCGAATAAAATTTTTAAGTAAAATTTTATAATGCAAAAGAAAACAAAAGATTAGTTTCTAATCTATTTGACATTTCCTAACTCTTTTTTTCTATGACCTAGTGAAGCCCAGACGCGGTCGCCCCAAGAGACATGGTCGCCCCCAGAGGCGCGGTCGGCCCCGAAGAGGCGCGGTCGCCCCCCCCCCCCGATCCGCGGTCGCCCTACAGATACCCGCTGTCGCCCCCCCCCCCCCGAGCCGCGGTCGCCCTGAACCTACCCGAAGTCGCCTCCATGCCGACCCGCAATCGCCCCTCCCGATACGCGGTCGCCTCGCACCCGCTGTCCGGTACTTAAGCGTTCTCCATTACCCGCAGTCGCCACTCTTGGCCATGCGCACTGTCTTTCACCCACCTCTGAGTGGCTGAATGCGTGCCCGTTGGTCCAGGTTTATTTTTTGGGGGGCGGACTTTTTGCATTTTTCTCCTACGAAATTAGAAGTTGGTGTTATTTCTTTGAAGGAGCACCATGTCCAATCCACGTGAAGGCACTAGCATGAGGCGGAGGTCAATTTGGGATCTAGATGATCCTAAGCATTTTGAAGTCCCTATAGCTACAGGCGTGACATCTAGGAGTGCAACCGAAACCAAGCCAAAGAAGCCTAGGACAGCTAATGAGAAGGACCCGACGTACCCACCTCCAAGTTATACAAAGTTTGCATATGAGGTGTCCTTACAATGGTATGCAAGAAAAAATGTGCAATTTCTGGAGGCAAGCTATTTCAGAGATCCCTTGACAGGTGCTCTAAAATTGGTGGATGATTTGGAGGCTAGGATTTTGAGCAAGTGCTATGAATCTGATGATTTCAAAGACGTGGATTTGACATACAATTCAAGCCTTCAACGTTGGCTTACCGACACTGTTCAGTCTATAATTTTTAATACCAAGAGATTGATGGCTGATCTTCGACCACAAGTGGCTGGGCAACCACTAGATGATGAAGCAAAGGAGTTCTGTGAGAAGATGGAATGGTGGCAAACAGCTGTGAAGAAATTATCAAAGTCAGGATCAAGGGGTTTCAAGTGGAAAAACGATGCTGTGAAGGCTGCATTTGCAAGAGATGGTGGACTATGTATTACTTGGATACCACCTTCAGCAAAGGTGGAGCCCCTTAGTGGATTCTGTCGTGAAGGTGGGCATGGCAAGGTGCGCAAAGTGCGTATTCTAGGGTTAGATACGTTCCCTGAATATATCACTTTGGCTGGGAAAATGCCAAAAACCAAGAACTTGCGCGATGCAAGGGTGGAACGATCCGTAGAAGCCTTGGTATGTCCCCTAAATCATGCTGGCATAATAAAGTTTTGTGCCATGAATTCAAAAACCATGGAGGCGTATACTCTATGGTGGAATGGAGGTCATTTGGGTGAATTGCTCGATTTGAACAACAAGGTGTCACCAACCGTGGAATGGCACAAGGTGAATCAGATTAGACAATTGCTTGAGGAGAAACAAAAAGAAGTCAGCCTTTTTCGAAGGCACAAGGCCAAATTAGCATGGGCTCTTGTGTACGTGACTCATCTTATGCATCAGTCATTGGTGTTGCACAACGACTTGTCTCCAAGGAATATATTGTTGCATTTTCCTGATTATTCCAACGAGATCATCAACATCGGGATTTGTGATTGGGGAATTGCAAGTCATATGGATGAGAAAGCCCCATCGCACTATGGATACCGTACCAATGAAGAGATGGAGAGACAACAACTAGGGCGTTGGTGGGTGGCCCTAGAGTTGTTCTACACATTTGGGCCACAAAATTCCGATACAAGCCTATCCATTATGCAAGCAACGCATCGATATACCGTGCAATCGGATTCATATTCTATTGGAAAATTGGCAGAAAGCATGAAGATTGAGTGGACTGGCGACTTTGATGAAGACATCTTCAAAAATCGAGATGCATGTAGGTACTTTGCCTTGAAGTTGGATCAATTGACTAGAAAAGATCCAAAGGACAGACCAATGTGTACGGAGGTGGTAAGTTTGCTCATGGGGCCTCCATGGTGCATGAAACCCCCCGAATTAGTTTTCCGTGACTCACCTCTGTAGTAGTGAGTGTATGAAGGAGTATGATTTAGTAGAAAGTATTTTAGTACAAGGAAGCTGATGGCCACGTTGTGTGCCTTTCATTTTGTAATAGGATTTATGTATATATAAAAATATTTTATATTATGAACAATGTGTTCACACTACTAAAATACTAAATCAAACATATTGAAAGTTGAATGAAAAAATATTTGATTACTTGGATGAATTTCCAAATGTTTGAAATTCATATGTAATTTGAGTTATTGAGTATTAGACATGCGGGCTATCAAATTATTTTATGGTAAGAATTAACCAAGTAAAATTTGTAGTTTAAGATAGTAAATGATGTAGCATTGATTGCATTTGTCATTTACGATTTGATACAAAAATTTGAAAATCAAATCATCGAAGTCAAATCTTTCACTGAAATAATGAATATACTTTTGTGTCCACTGAATTATTCAAACAATTGATTTTCTGTGCCACATTTTCATAGACAATATCAATTTTGATTTCTTTTAAGAGACTTCTAAACAAAATATTTACCTCACACAACTATTTCACTTTCTAATGTTCACTGAATTATGGAAGAAATCCTCTTCTACCAATGTACTAGTAGGTCGTGGAAGTCTCTTATAAATCTTTAATCAATAAATTACTAAATGCCTAAGGCACCTAACTTTGGTGTTTGCATAATTTTGAAGTTAAATTAAAACTAACAAAGTTGTTATTTTTAGTGGTTCTTATTTTTCAGAAAGTCCTCTAAGAAGTCTTATTTTAATGTCAACATTCCAATTTAGAAAATGATTGATAGTGATTTTTCTATTCAAGATTTTGCAATGTTAATCAACTATCCATTACATTCTTCACTTTACGTAGTGTTGAGAGTTTTTGAAAATGAGCCTCAAATACGCTTATATGCTCAATTTAGGAGAAAAATGCACGTTCAAAATTCATTTAAACAAATTGTAGATTAGATTTTGAAAAGGCATAAATTGATTGGAATCATGCATGTTAATCCCTTTAACCTCATATTTCTTTGGTCACCAACTTTCAAATTTTACTTGTGAAAAGAGAATACAAAGACTTCACATCACTTTTTATTTATGTCTATTGTTGAAAAATGTACTTGAATTACAAACTTCAATTGTATAGGAATTTATAGACTTCAATAAGGCTACTAATTTTAAATTAGAAGTATATTTGAGTCATTTTCATCTAATATTATTTCATCCTTGGTAGATGACTTTTTTTAATTTTTGCTTTAAACAAATGTTAGAATGGTATACATGCATAGACCCTTATAACCCTTTAGGGAACAACTTTTATTTTATTTTTTGGATGCTGCATCTCCAATTGTGGTGTGATGTTTTCAAATTTTGTTGAATTAAAATAAGAATAGGGTCATAGGGAGATTCATAGAAAGATTGTTAATATTAAAATGAATTTTTTCCAAATTACCAGTCCATTGATTCCAACAAACAAGAGCGGCTCTAAAGTTTGTTGCAAAGAAGTGTAAGTGATGAACAACAAATACATGCAATGATTTAATATTTGTAAGACTATTCAATCTCAAGGGCTACAGTGAGTGGAAGAAGTAGCTATATATGTATGAACAAATGTAGGATGCCAAATAATCATTTTGATAAAAATTACAATTTGATTTTAAAATTTTATATACTACAATATATAGAAAATGATATAGGGTGTTTTTAAATATTGTAGGGTACAAATTAAAGGTGTGCATTAGAAAAAAATTGAGTTGGGTCTTGGGGTATCTCCTTTAATATTCCATTATTGAACCAATACTCTTAATTAGTGTTGTTATTTTGTGAGTTGGTCTGGTGGTCGCATCATCAATTAGTCTCGTCGTTAATTACCACGTCACTAATTTGTAGATATTAGATAGGTTGTACTAGGAATGTAATACTAGTCTACCAATCCCATTCCATCTTTCCTTACAGTGAATGTGTTAATAGTCTCAAAAGTTTCATGTCATGTTTGCAATTAGTGTATTTAGAAGAGGAATGTGTATTTAGAAGAGGAATTTCTTAAATAAATTTTTTCTATATATACTTAAATTATCTGATTCGGTGTATGTTTAAGGAGAATCTAATTAGGTGTATGTTTGAAAAGGATCTTATATTTTGTAAAAATTGGAATTGGCAAAACGAGATATTATGAGAGGATCAATTTCATACAAGCTAATGAGCACAAGTGCGATACTAATTAAATCAATTGCACTTCATCACAATAGATTATTTTCATCTGGCTTAGTAGTTTGAATATGTTCGAATCTTTAATTTTTTAAATGGATTAGTTGATATCATGTAATACCACATTTTATTTGGCAATATTCAAACCGAATTCAAAACATTAACTTATATAGATTTGATACAAGGAAGTCCTTAGACCTGGGAAAACATGATGAAAAAAAGAAAAGTTCATTTGCTAATTTGAAACACCTCCATCATGAAACATTTATATCTTTCAATCCATAAGAAATATCGTGTATTATGTTTTTCCTATTTGATCTAAGACATGTCTACTTTTTATTTGTTGGATGACTTATAGAAAAGCATAAGAGGCTTTTTGAGATCTATATAAGGCCCTTAGAGATAGACATGCACACCTATTTAATGAAGACAAAAACTAGTAGTTGAAATATTGTGTGAAGTAAAAGTAGAGACTACAAAAACAAGGTACTATTACCAAATATTAAATTTGGATAGTATAACATTATATTGATGGTTGTAAAAGAAAATCCACTAGTGGAGTCAATGTACAATACTATATTATTATCTTAATGGTTGTACAAAATAGTGTTCCTGATTGGATAGTTTGGTGTCATCTTCATGTCCTAAACCCAAATTTTAAATGACAAAGCTTCATCATGGTCTCCGTGATCCACCCAATGAAAGCTATTGTCACATGGAAGTACACATTGGAAAAAAATCTTTTCCAATGAGCACGTATAGGGAAGTAGTCATCCTCAAGGAGAATATTTAAATACAAAAGCATCCTTCCAAACACCTCTTAGCGGCCCTCTTTAGAACTCAAAAATCCTCTAAGGCTCTAATGAATGGATTAAGGTTACCAAAGGATTGGTCTATTGTTCAATTATAAATATTTCCCTAAAACTATTAAAGAAGTACTCCGGACATTTACATGGTAATCCCTAAATGCCTAAACCTTTTCAATTTTTATTTATTTTTTCATATTTTTCAAGTGTATTTTGAATATGAAAAAAATATATGAGCTTGTAGTCATCCCTAGTGAAGCAAATTGATTTTCTTCCCAAATTATACCACATGGATGTTTAAAGAACTTGTTTATTAGTAAGTACACAAATTTTGAGTACAAAATTGCATAGGAGTTGTGAGATTATAACAAGTGAGTAGTACATCTTTTATACTTTGTATATTGCTCTTTACCACAAAGTTTCTCAAATTTGCATATGAATTGTGTTGGGGGTTGGAGGGGACATAATTAACTACAAAGAGTGTTAGCACACTAAAATGCATTTAAAAAAAAATTAGTTTCACATGAAAAGCTATTGAATTCATTAGACAATCCACCTTGCAATTGTTGAAATGCAATTATTTTTTTAAAGTAGAATTTGGAAATAACTCCAAGTCAATAGTTGTATGATTAAATTTTCAATGTTGAATCATGGAAACACTTTCTTCTTTCCATTCTAACCATTCTCAAAGCAAATGGATATGTACTATTTCTTAGATCTCAAATAAAGTGAAATTGTATAAATCTAGGAAATGAAGTAAAATTGGCAAGCTTTACACTTCACTTATGACACATGTATGCCTTTGAAGACCTCTCAATAATCAAATATATACTTTTTACAGTGAAAAATGAAAGTTCTCTATCGTTAACCCTTAAAAGTGACTAATTTTTTTTTTTTTTATGTTCAAGGAATGTAACTGCCTATTCAGATATGGGCCTTTAATTTCAGATCGACCATATATGGTCGGTTGGGTAGGTAGGGGTTAATACCTTCAATAATCTTGGTTGGATCCAGCCAGCTGCTTCCATAATTTTAGGTGGCCAAGGGGGGGAGGGGGGAATTTCAAATTAATTCCTTTCCTTACCAGTAGGCGCGGTCGCTGTTCTTCTGGAGGCTTTTTAATTGTCGGACCCGCGGTCGCCCACCCGATGTCGCACCCAAGGGCGGTCGCTGTGTCCCAGGATCCCCGCCAGGACACGAGGTCGCCTCGATGCGAAGTCGCACCCACCCGCGGTCGCTGTGTTCCGTGACAGTGGAGTTTTGAACTTCCCACAAGGACCCGAGGTCGCCCCTACGCGCGGTCGCACCCACCCGATGTCGCACCCACCCGCGGTCGCTGTGTTCCGTGAGCGTGGAGTGTTGAACTTCCCGCAAGGACCCGAGGTCGCCCCACGCGAGGTCGCACCAACCCGCTGTCACACCCACCCGCGGTCGCAGTGCCAAGATCGGGGCTTCTGAACTTCCCCGCACGACCCGCAGTCGCCACCATGCGCAGTCGCCCACCCGCTGTCGCCCCACCCGCGGTCGCTGTGTACCAGGATTCGAAGGACTTGAACATGGCGCCAGGACCCGAGGTCGCCTCGCGCACTGTCGCGCCAACCCGCTGTCGCCCACTCGCGGGCGCGCGTTCGCAGTGCCAGATCGGGGGTTCAGAAATTCCGCCAAGACCCGCGGTCGCTCGAGGCACGGTCGTGCCTTTATTTTTTCTATTTTTTTTTCTTTTTGAACAAATGGAGAAAATTCAATTGGCACAGGAACCAGTACATTCAGACCAGGGGCATCAAGCCTTTTGCAGAATTAGGCAGGATTACTCGCCTACCTCAAATGGGTTGTGTTCCTATTAGGAGGTGCTAGAATATGATTTGACTTTTCATTATTTGAAGAGTATTGATCTTATTCAAACAAAAAGGGGAAATCAATATTTAAAATCCTAAGGCCTGAAATTAAAACATTTAACCCTTTTTGAATTATTTGCCATGAATCATTTTTTTCCCAACTCCGTACAATTAAGACATAACTTATAAGAGACCATGTCTTCAACTAGTGATAAACAAATGAATACAAAAGTGTTTAACCCCTGAATGCCTAAGGCTTACTTTGAATTTCTTAGAATTTGCTCTAAATTGGAACAAGATGCAACATTCTTGATAAGTTGAATAAATTTTCTTTTAATTGAAACTTTAGAAATTTGAAGTAGACATGTTAAAGATCACCTAGAAAAAGAAAACACAAGTATATCACTTCTGGATTGAAAGATTGTAATGTTTGATCATGAGGGTGTAGAAAGTATGAAAATCTTTGAGTTCTCTTTTTGCATGTCAAATCTAAAAAGGTGGTCACCAAAACAAGACTAGGTGTTAGGGCCTAAGAAGCATAGCTACAATCAATTTATGGCTTCTCAAAATGTAGTCTAAAATTTTTTGAAATGAATTTTTTGTGTGATTTGTTCTCTAAGATCTAGTGTATTTGAGGCTCATTTCCAAGAGTCTTTAACACTATGGATTGTCAAGATTGCAATGGGTACCCTTGCATTAAAATTTGAATAGAAAAATCATAATCATAATTCAAAATTGGATTATTGATGGTAAATCTAGACTTTGAAAAAAGCCTTCCAAAAATATAAACCACTAAAAATAAATTTTTGGTAAGGCTTTCATGAACTTCAAAGTTTCTTTGACACCACATTTGAGAGCCATGGGCATTTAGGGGGTTAAAAAACACACAATTCTTCATTTCTGCAGACATCAAAACACTTGTAGATTATTGTGTTGTTTTTATTTCATTTTTTTAATTTGGATTTTCATGAATACTCTTGCAAATCTTTTGTACTTAAGAAAATAAAGTATGTTTGAAATTGTGAACAAACTTTTGAATTCAAGAAATTACCATTCCAAAACGATGTGAATAAATAAGTAAAATAAAAACCATAAATAATAATTACAATCTAAACATACTATATTGAACGTAAAGAAAATTCTTGTAAGAAGACAGTTACAATTATTCTATTTGTACTTTACTTTACAGTGATTTTAAAGGTTCAAATTTAATTGAAAAATAAGTCATAATGTCATAGTGATAGTGTACCAATTATCTAACTATAGGGATATATTATGTAGATAATCACTTTTGATTGAATTATGTGATTAAATTGTTATCCTATATTTCATTTTATAGTATATCATTATAATTTTCAAAATTTGAATGAACCCTTGATCCCTTTAGGAATTAAACCTCAAATCTTAAAAAAATTTACCTTGGCTAACCTCAAAGTTTACAATTTTCATTTACACATTTCTATACTATCTACTTTGAGATCTTATAGTTAGCTAGGTGACTAAATCAAATTTTAGACTTAAACTACACTTTGTTTCCAAAGATGACATTTAGTAAGATTTTAGTAAAGTATAGTTATGAAATTATAGTGATTAATTGTACATTTGTACTCACTTTTTCTAGAATATATTAGTAATATTGATTTTACATTCCATCCAACTAAGCACAACATAAATGACCAACATCGTTAGTGAAGGGGTCTCAAAGAATTGGTAAGGATATTTTTTCATGTTTCCCTCTACAACATCATGGCATGATTTTTATTTACATGAAGAGTAATTAGGGGAGGGAATGCGGCATGAATGTGTTTCTCATTCTTTTAACCCGTAGAATTCGGAGGCACATAAATTTGATTTTTCCTCAATTGCAATGCAAAATAGATTTGATTGAAATTCCTATTTTTACTAGTTCATATTAATGAGAAAATTACTAAAGGATGTCTAGTTTAAGCATCACAATACCGATCTGGAAATGATTGGTTATGTTTTTTGGGTTGAAGATTTACTGTAAAGATGTCTATTGCAATCTTGCCTTTTTTAAGTCCTTAAATAGGTATCACGAAGATGACTTGTAATTACATTAAAGGCTTAAGGAAAAATGAACTGAAAATTTCTTTTCTATAATTTGTACATAGAAGATTCAGAGAAGGCAAAAATTGATTAGAATTATGTATATGAAACCCTCTGCCTTTTTTTTCCCACTAACTACTTCTTAAGATTAGACCTAGGAAAACATGATGAAAAGAAGAGAAGTTCATTTGGCAATTTGAATGCTTCTATCATGAAACATTTAAATCTATCAATCTATAAGAGATATCGTGTATTATGTTTTTCCTAGTTGGTCTAAGACATGTCTATTTTTAATTTGTTGGATGACTTATAGAAAAGAATGGATAATTTAACCCCTAAAGGACCATTGTCCCCTCGGAGGACAATTTGGAGTTTGGGCAGGTTCCGTAGACCTCAATTTTTAATGAATCTTGTTGAAACTTTCTCAAAAGATAGGAAAATTGAGTACCTTCATGGGAATGTAATTTTTATTTCAATTGGTGACCGGGAGCAAAAGTTATACCACAAAAAGCCCAAATTTTCATTCGGCGGGCAGAAATTTCTTTTTGCAAAAACTCAAAATTCCATTTAAATTTTTTTTTCTTCTAAAATAACATATTTTTGCCTACATGTGAAGCTTTGATTCACTCTATTTGGACTTATAATGAGAAAGTTATGGACAATCTTGTTTTTCGGGCAATCTAAACAATTTCTTGAATGAAAAAATAACTTATAGGATTCATTTTAGAATGCAATTTTTACAATTTAAAAAAATAAAAATTTGGACAAGGTTATGTTTACTTTCTAGAACAATCTCACCATTGGGATTATTGTATTTCAATCCCATCTTAGAGTTATTAACCATTTAGTTTTTCTTTCAATCTTGGACCTACATCTACTTAACAATTTTTTAAAGAATGAAAATGAAGTGTTTTTTGAGTGAATTTTTTTTCCTAGACTCTCAACTCAATTTCTTAACACAAAAAATTATAAATTCAAAGTCTATAGTGCAGTCTTTTGATACCAATTCCAGTCAAAGTCATCTGAAATTGCAAACCACAGTTCAAAAAAACTTGTATTTCCAACTTTGAATGCTCATATCTTCCAATCTGTACGGTCAAACTTCATGAAATTTTTACCACTTCATATCAATCAAGTTAAGTACAAGATCCTACGGTTAGATTCTTAAATATATATATTTTTTGTTTTCTTGGATGAATGCAATAGAAATGGCAGTTTTGAGAGTTTTTTGACAGAAAAAAGGCCTTGGCCCTTTGGGGTTAAGCTTATGAAAGGATTTGCTTATTGTTGAACAAAAACTATTTTTCTCAAACAATTTAAGAAATGATTTGGGCATTTACATGTCAATATCTTCAAGAGTCTTTGGTGGATTCAGCCAACTGCCTCCAAAGTTTTAGGTGGCCAAATAATTTTTGGGGGCAATTTCAAAGCCCTTTATTTTCTTACCAGGAGGCGCAGTCGCTGGAGGAGGGAAGTTTGAACTTCCCGCCTGACCCGCGGTCGCTTGACGCGCGGTCGCTGGAGGAGGGAAGTTTGAACTTCCCGCCTGACCCGCGGTCGCTTGACGCGCGGTCGCTGGAGGGGGCAGTTTGAACTTCCCGCCCGACCCGCAGTCGCCAGACCCGCAGTCGCCTGACGCGCGGTCGCCCCACGCGAAGTCGCCCACGCGCAGTCGCCCCCATACCCGAGGTCGCCTCTCCCTGTACCCGCACTCGCCCCTGTGCGACTTCGGGTGCATAAGCAGTCGCCCCCACCCGCATTCGCCATTTTCGCTTTGTGCACTGTCTGTTACCCACCGCGAAGTGGCTGACTGCGTGTTCAACAACTGGTTCAGTTTTCAGGGGTTAATTCCTCTCCACTTTGTGCTCTAAGGTAGTGTCTCATGCAACCCGTCATACATTGAGGTATTTTTAAATACCCATTGAAGATTACAATTCAATGGATGCCAAGAAGAAGAAGGTGAAGGCCAAAGGAAAAAAACAAAGAAGGCAACGCCACATCCTTCTTGATCCTAATGCGATGGCTTATCCAGGTTGGGATAGAATTCAAGGTGATTGGACCGCGACCACTTGTAAGGGATTCATTCAATGGTGCCACATCGACAAGCTTTTCCATCATTATCGGCACAAGATTCATGTGCAATCGAATGTGGCAAATCTTCATTCATGCACTTATGACAGATTTGTGCAACGATGTATTGAAGTTTATCGGTACTTGCACAACACACATACCGTGCCGAGAAATGAAGTTCAATTGTACCTGTGTGAGATGGTGTATGCGGAGGTCATCCTCGGAAGAACGGTGGATTGGAGGACCATCAAGGGATCGAAGATGGCCACCATTCCAACAACCAAAGACATTCCTAGAGCGGGTCCCTCCCCCAATCCAAGAGCAGGGCTAGGAAAAAATCTTTTCATCAAGAATGTAGTGCCTAATGATGAGTATCAGTGGTCACATCACGCGAGTTCGGATGAAGAGAATGAACCATTGAATGAATTATTGGATATGGTCAAGATGGAAGAGCCACCTACAAAATTGGAAGAAGTGGTGGCGCCTCTTCAAATGCCATTGCTTGATGTGGAACAAATGTCGGGCATTGAAGAAAAGCTTGATGTGGAACAAATGTCGGGCATTGAAGAAAAGCTTGAAGATGTAGATTATGAAGACCTGAAAGAGATTCACAAAGATCATCTCGAGCTACTTCTTCAAGACTTGGAAGAGAAGCAGAAAGAGTTAAAGACTCTACAGGACGAGGCTATGGAAGATTTGGATGATGGAGTTCCAACCCTTCTAGCCCAAATTGAAACTGCTCGAATCCAATTGTCAAAGCAACATGAGGAGATGAAGAACTTGGAAGTGTTTTATCTTAGCTTCTATGGTTCTCAAGATGGAGCTTCTAGTTCTAGGGTCGATAACCCAATTACAAAGGAAAGACATGCAAAAGCCATGGAGGACTCCCAGAAAGAACATGATAATTGTGACCGTGAGAAAAGAGGTCTTGAAGAGGCACAATTGAGGTTGACACACCTTTGTGAGATCACGGACAAAGCCCCACTTGACCGTGTTGTTGACATGTACGGTTGGGGAGACTTTTGTACACAACATGAGATGACCCCCTTGGAAGTAGAGGAATTGAAGAAGAAATTAGCTGCTTCTCTTAAGGTGGAAAATGAGTTGCAAGAGACAGTGGATAAGCAAAAGACAGTCCTGGAGATGCAGAAAGCAACTAAGACAGCTTGGTTACGTGGAGAGTGGTGCAAACATGACATTCTATCCAAGCTCAAGAGTGAACAGAAGGTGGCTTGGTCCCAAATATTAGCTAAGAGGCAGAAGAGAGAAGAAAAGGGCAAAAAAAATGTTGAGTGACATGGTAGTTTTTGAGCATTTTGAGAACCACAACGTATTTTTGTAATTACATATGTCTATATTTGATACCTTTCGGTTTATACATTGTTGATGTTGTGATGAATTGTTTAACTCCTAGTTTTCAAATTTGCTAAAGGCATGATTGATTGCAAGTAATTGGTGAGCAATTTTCAAAAATTCATTGCATGGATATGTAGGAGATAGGAATTATTGCTATGCACAACATTGGCTTAGAATTGCATCTCCAAGAATGCTTTGGAATACATGTGTTAACATTTGTATATTGGGATAATTCCATATTAATTTCCGTATCAAAGTTTTTTCTCTAATACAATCACTTTTTGCACATCACATGGTGATTTGTTTGTAAATTTTAATGTGATGGTCTTATTACATAGAAAAAATGAATTTAACAAATGTAAACATCCATCTCTTCAAAGTTTGGTTATATGTGACACTCTCACAGTATTCATTGACATGTCAATGATCCTATTATTGTTCTTGAATGGGATGTCTATTAACCCCCAAAGGACTGAGGCATTTAGTGGCTTGAAACCACTCAAAATTGCCATGTTTGCTACTTCCTCCCAAGAAAACAATTTAAAAAAAAATTAGAATCTAACTATAGGATCTTGTAAATTACTTGTCTGAGATCATGTGGTAAAAAGTTCATGAAGTTTGACTGCACAAATTGGAAGATATTAGCATTCAAAATTGTCCAAATAAGTTTTTTTGAACTCTACTTACAATTTCAGATGACTTTGATTGCCATTTGTACAATTTTTTTGCAATATGGAGTGTGAAGTTGAAATTTTTTATATTGAACATTTGAGTCGAGGATTAGGGAAATTTTTTAAAAAGAAAAAATACTTGATTTTTATTCATTAAAAAATTGTGAAGCAAAAGTAGGTCCAAGATTGAATAAAACAATAAGTGCTTAATAACTTTAAGATGTAATTGGAAAACTATGATCTCAACGGTGAGCTTGTTCTTGCAAACATCGTGAACTGAATCAAAAATTAAAATTAGGAAAATTTGGGAAATTGTATTCAAAAATACATTCTATAAGTTATTTTGTGAAGAAGGTGCTTAGATTGCCCGAAATACAAGATTGTCCACAAGACCATAAATTTCTCATTATTAGTCCAAATTAAATCAACCAAAGCTTCAAATGTAGAAAAACAATATAATCTTAGAGAGAAAAAATTAAAAATTAAAAACAATGTTTATTGTGTTTTTTTTGGGCTTAGTGAACTGTTGTTTGGACTTGGAATGGCATAAGTTTTGCTTCGAAGCACCAATTGAAATAAAGATTATATTTTTAGAAAGCTAATCTGATTTCCTATCTTCAAAAGAAGTTTAAGAAAATCATAGCAAAAATCAAGTCACAAAAGCCTGCCCAAAATTCCAAGGGTCCCCCGAGGGGACTTTAGTCCTTTAGGGGTTAATACAAAAGGTGATAGTGTGGATGTTCCTTAGTCCTTACATACAATATGTAGCCTTGCAAATGAATTACAATTAATAATCACATATTCAAAAATTTTGATTGAAGGCCATAGGAATTAAATGAAATAAAATCATATGATATGATTTTTTTTAAACTTTGATTTAGTTAGATACTTAGATTGATTGGGTTTTTCACCAAGCATTGAGTGTTAGAAATGCAAGGTCAGGAAGACTTTTTTTCCTGTGTAATGTAACAATCTTTGAATGCCTTTATAATAGGATGAACGTTGGATTTTTTTGATCAACTTATATTTAACCTTATAAATGCTAAAATATTAATGAAAAATATGAAATGTGATATATTGTTACTTATAAAATACAGACTATCATTCTAATTGATTGACTTTGCATTGAATAGCATGAATCATTTGTTTTTCAATTGATTACTATTATATTCATCATATACAGACTACATGGCCACAAAGGGTTTAGAGGCCCTTGTAGAATAAAAAATAGGACATTTAAAAGTTTCTAATACTTCTTGAATATGAAATGTCCAAGCTACAAAAATCCAATGTTTGTCAAACTTTGAAGTTTAACAAAACCTAACGAAGTTGCTATTTTCAATACATTATATTTCAGAAAATTTCTTTTTGAAGTCAACTTTTAGCTTCAATTAAATAAATTTGGAAAAGATTGATTATGATTTTTCTATTCAAGATACCTTACAAGGGGGTCCACTGCAATCATGGTCTTTTACAATGTTTAGAGCTATTGGACATGAGTTATCAATAAAATACAGACATACAATACATCGTGTAGGAAAAATCCTATTAGAAATCGATTTGAGAATACAGAAGAATACATTCCTAAGAAACAAAAATAGATTAGAATGATGTATGTAGGGCCTCTGCACTGCATTTATTTTGGCAACCAATTTGAGATTTGAGATTTCACATTTGAAAAGAGAATTAGAACCCTTCAAATTGTTTTTGCTACTTTTATAAAATCAAATATTATAATCTTTTAATCCATAAGTGATATTGTTTTTCCGAAGTTCTCTGTAACATGTGTGCTTTAAATTTATTTGGTTATATCTTCCAAAAAATGGATAAATTATATCGATTTGTTTACTACTCATTATAGTTTTTAAATCTTTGTAGATGTTGAACAAAAGATTTCATTAGGAATTCAAGGATTTTTTTACCCACTTGGGAGCTAATCAAATATTTTTGAAGCAATGAATGCCAAAGCTAAAAAAATGTGGTGTTTCAAAAAATTGGAGGAATAATCTAACCTTATAATATTGCTTTTTTTAGAATTTAGAATTTTCAAATATTTATTTTTCCAAATTCACTTGAAGCATAAAAAATTTTGATATTAGAAATGATAGATTGTGATTTTTCATTGAACATTCTTTGTAAATGTGTCATTGCTTTCTTCACTTTCTAGTTTCTATAGGTACCTTTGTGGAAATGTGGGGCTCTATTGAATGAGCATGAAATACACAATATTTTTGGAAAAAAAAACAAATTATGTTAGCTTATTTGAAAATCCAAATTTTGTTAGAATAATAAAATCTACAAATGTAAAATTTGTACATGGAAATAGATAGTAGATGACTACATGTAGAGGTTCTCCAAATAAAAAAGATAAAATTGCTTATGATTAGTAGTACCTCGATAACGTGTCCATGTAACAATTGTATTATGAAATTTCATTTACATCTCATCTATTAAAAAATTCATTCATTCATTCATTATCAATAAAAAAAGAAAAGCCAAATAATGAATGTGGAGCCTTTTAGGAAAAGGTGACTCTAAATTGTAAAGAAATTGAATGTCAAATTCAAAATTGGAGAAGAATTCCAATAATGGAGAACACATATAGTTGCTTGTTGATTTGATGTCATTGATGACCAATGTACCAAAGAAAAAATTGTATTGTACATGATACAATAGTGTAATAATTGTTTCTATCTCCAAAGTGTTTGTATAGGACAATTGTTTTTTGTACAATGATGAATTATAAATCAATTTAATAATACAAAATAGACTAGAAGATAGTAAATTCATTTATATTCTTAAATAGTTCTAAGCAAGTATTAAATGAGACACATGTGTTTAAATATCCAATTATTAAATATTTAAAACAATACATCACTTGAACTTTATCCTCAAATTTGAAGAAGTCGTAACAAATCTATCACTTCTGTAGCTGGATTGACCCTTAATGAAATAAGAAATAATTTGTTTTGTATGAGATTGTTGGAAATTCGTTTAAATAAATTGTAGAGTGTATTTTGAGAATTTTGGAATTGATTGATGTTAGGCATGTTAGGCACTTTAACCCCAAAATTGTGGAGACTAAATTCTTAGATTTCTCAAGTAAAAAGAAGATTCAAAGAGTTTGACAGGCTTTTGGAATTTTAACACCTCCACAATAAAACATTATAATCTTTCAATCAATAAGTGATATTGTTGTGTTTTATTTTTCTAAGTAATGTTTAACATATCTTGTTTGAATTGTTATTGTAACATTGAACAAGAGGTTGATAACTTATAAAAATGTTCATTTTTCCTTCAATTTAGAACAAATTCCAAGAAGATTAAAAAAAGTCTTGGTCATGTATGGTTAACCCCTATAAGACAAGGGTACACTAATTTGGAGTTTCCAAAATCTTGAAGTTAAATAAAACCTAACCAAGTTGCTATTTTTACTAGACTACATTTTGGGAGAAAGTTTTTGAAGTATGCTTTAAGCTTATATTGAAAATAATAGACTATAATTTTTCTATCTAAGATATTCAACTAGGGTATCCATCGAAATGATACTTGCATATCCTAGATCTTGGATATAAAATTACATTCGAAATTCATTTGAAAGAATAGTCCAATACATTTTATTGAGCCAAAAATTGATTGGGTTATACAGTTTAGGTTATTCTAGTTAATTTTTTTTCCTCAAAATTTTTTAAGATTTGACTTGGGAAAAGATGATTAGAAGACTTGAACTCACTTTTACAATTTTTACACCCTCATGAGCAAACATTATAATCTTTCAATCCAAAAGTGATGATGATGTGTTGGATTTTTCTAATTGATGTCTAGTATGTCTAATTTGAATTTGTACAATTACATTTCTCAAGAAATTGATGAAGCTCATAATGAAGTAGTCTTTTTGTTGACTTTAGCAGAAATTCCAAACAGGTCCAAGGGCCTGACGCGGAAACCCTGGAAACCCTCCAACTCGGATTTGGCATGCGCGGTCGCCCTACCTCTGGACCTGCGTTCGCCATGCTTGCGGACCCGCGGTCGCCCTCTAGACCCGAGGTCGCCTTACCTTTGGACCCGCTGTCGCCCTCCAGACCCGAGGTCGCCTTCCCTTTGGACCCGCTGTCGCCCCCCTAAACGCGCGGTCGCCTCACCAGTGGACCCGCGGTCGCTAAATTAGCCGCGGTCGCCCCTCCAAATTCCAGAGTTTGCCCCTTCACCCGCAGTCTCGTGTGGGGCGACCGCGGGTAAATGGAATGAGGCACTATATATGTTGGGGGAAGCAATAGTTTCTCATCTTGCTCTGGTGATTAGACTCTTGACTTGAACCTTCGAAAGAAGCTTCCTGCGGATGTTTGGATTCAACGGAGGACAACTACCTTGCTTTGAGAGGTTTTTAAAATCACTCAAAGTGGGTAGCTTTGTCATTACATCTTTTACACTATTTACTTTATTGATCCAGTGTTGTGGCGCCAAGATCACTTTTAGATTTTCACTATGGTTGGCCCTGGTGGGGGGCAGGGAGCAAGCGATACACGGAGGGCCACAAAAGATTGGGATCCTTGGCTCATACCATGTACACCTGACGATAATTCGAATTATCCTCGGAAATGTGTATTTTGTGGATGGAGCAAAGTATTTGTACGGAAGAGGGCATTTAGTCACTTTGGATATGGCGGATCGACAACATCAGAGCGTTGTCCTAAAATCCCTAGGACTGTGAAGAACAAGTTTTTAACATGTGGTGGGGCGGTTCCTAAAGCCATGAGCTTTGAAGAAATGTATGAGGCACCATTAGTTGGTGCCCCAAGCAATGTTGAGGGTGAATCCATCATTCAAGAACTAGAGCACATAGAAGTGGGAGGCCGTGGGGATCCTATTGGCTTGAACGAAAGTCAGACTATCGGCCCTGACTCAGTGGATTCTACTCCAGCTATGGTCGAGAGAACAAGGAGTGGCCCTTCAACTTCTCGTCAAAGAAGTATGGATGAATCATTACAAGTGGGCCTCAGGCAGAAGTTGGATAGGGTGTGGTCCTCTTTCTTTTACGAGGCTAACATTGCGTTCAACGTTGTGCGACACCCTGCCTTCATCAAGGCTGTGAAAGAAACTGCAGCGGCTGGATTCTTGTATCACCCACCCGCAATGAACGCAATCCGCACAAAAATGATTGATGTGAAGAAGGCAGCGGTGAAGAAAGTAGTCACTGAGCGGACAAAACATTCTATTGCCCAATATGGTGCAACTATTTGTACAGATGGATGGTCAGATACCAATAGACGTCCATTGATGAATATGATGCTTGTTTGTCCAGCCGGGGATACTTTTTTGGGATCAGTGGACAGTACGGGGCATAAAAAGGACCTAGGGTATACGGTTGAGATGTTGACAAAATACATAGAAGAGGTCGGTCCAGCCAACATTGTCCAAATGTGCACAGATAATGCCCCAGTAATGACGGGAGCTATGACAAGCTTGGAAGAGAAGTACCCTCACATGTATAAACAAGGATGTGCAGCTCACATTCTAGATTTACTTTTGGAGGATTGGGGAAAGGATCAAAGAGTGAAGGATTTGGTCAAGGACTGTAGGGAAATGGTAAAGTTCGTTCGAAAATACCACTTCACACTAGCTCTTTTTCGGAAATGGTCACCGAAGAAGGTATTGAGACTTCCAGGAGCAACACGCTTCGCTACCAATTTTCTCATGATAGACCGATTAGTGGAATGCAAGCAAGCTTTGCACATGGTGATCGCAGACGAGGGGTATATGGCATTCGAGTTCAGTTTGAATGTCAGACAAAATGGACGTATGATGATGCGTAGAGCAAAAGATGTTCGACTGAACATTCATTCGGAAGGATTTTGGATAAGATGCGAGAATTTCTTGCACATGGTAGAGCCCGTGCTCATTGCTCTACGGCACTTCGATGGAAAAATCCCGGCAATGCCAAAAGCTTGGATAATCATGAAAGACTTGAAAAAGCATGTATATTCTCTTAGGGAGCCTCCTTTTCTTTTGACACCGGACGTTGCAACACGCTACGAGAAGAAGTTTGATGCTCGTTGGAAGTTAATGCTAACAGACCTCCACTATGCTGGTGCCCTATTGAATCCATTTTTGGTGGATGTAGCAGACATTCAAGATGATGGCAGTGCCAAGCGAGCTTTAAATCGAGTCATTCGAAAATTGGCCCCTACATTAGGAGTGTCAGTGCTGGAGGCAATGCAAGAGTTGACGCAATTTGAAGAAAAGACAGGTCCATTCGACCCTTTAGAAGAGGCTCCTGATATTACTCAATGCAACTTATTGCCTCATCAATGGTGGAATCGAGTAGGTGGTAATGCTCTTCCGAAGATTGCAAAGAGAATTCTAGGCTTGACGTGCTCAACATCTTCATGCGAAAGGAATTGGAGCATGTATTCGTTTGTGCACAGCAAAGTGCGGAACCGCCTAACCACATCCAAGGCAGAAGATTTGGTCTATATCTACACCAACAGTAAATTGGAACGTGAAAAACGTGGGCACAACCCTGCCCTCTTTTATGAGAAGTATCTTGATGGAGGAGATAGTGAGGAAGAGGACGACGAGCCCTTGCATTCTACATCAGATGAAGAGATTGGTTTTGATTATTATGAAGCCAATGTAATCCGTAGAGAAGAAGAGGATCGCTTGCGTAATAATCCTTGGAATGCAATGATCCCCCCACGACCGAGTTCGCCTGAATACCCTACTCGAGAAACATATGCGGGTGGCGATGATCGGAACAATTCCATTGATGAAGAACTTTTTCGTTCTCCAGAGGCTGACCGTGCCCATGTGTGGAATGGAGTGTGGTCACCAAATGCACCATCAAATGTGGGGGAAATTCCTGTTGATAACAACGAAAACGTGGCTCATCCAATGCCACCATCACATTCTCAAGAGAGATCTCCAGTACCAACACGTATTCCTTTGAGTGATTCAAGGAATCCTTTGAATGTTGGACAAGCTAGCGTGGGAAGTGAACAAGAAGAAGAAGAAGCTCCCGTCCAGCAGGGAGATGTCACGGGGATTCCAATTTCCAGAACGATGAATCCATCAACCACCCAAACTACAACAGCTTTGGAATATGATTCAGATGCGCCATTGAACAGTGTCATATATCGCAATCCTCGCAGGAACTCAACTCCAGCTACAGTGAGAAGGTCGGTTCCAAGTCCTTCCAGAAGGGTGCCTCCAATACCATCCACTACGGAAGTAGTACCACAATCTGCTCCACAACCTACCCAAGTGACATCAATGTCATTCCCCGGACAATCATCATTGGAAGCGCATACACGCAATACCGGAGGGAAACGACGGCGTATTAGAAGGGTTGATGAAAGGACACAAGGGAATCCAAAACGTGCTAACCATGTTGTTCACAAATATAACATGGCGGTGGAGGGCTCTACGCAAAGAGTTGGGCAATCAAGTACTGGAGGTCGGCCTCCTTTATCTATTATTGATGGCACTACAGATGCAACGAGGCCTACAAAACGGTTAGTACGAGTTGAAAATGTAGGAGGTATAGATGTTCAGGTGCGAAATTTGCACTCAGAGGTAGAACGTGAAATACAAGCTGAGCCAATATTGAGAGAGGATGACGAGAATGAAAGCTCGGATGGCAATAGAGGCAGTGGCGAGTCAAATGGAGAAACAGACCCTAATGTCGATGAAGTTGAGGGTGATTCGGATTTTTCACCAAGTGATTAAATGTGCAAGCAGCAGTCTTGAGAAAAAAGAAGTATTATAAAGATCTTCGACAAATGTTTTGTATTGAAGATTAGAAGTAGAAGTTTATAGGCTAGTACCTTATGTGTGAGCATTTTGTAGTGCTTCATTAGATAATTATACATGTTATAGCGAGATTCACATAAATCCATATTATTATTTGTATTTGAAAGTAATTAGTTGATGGTAGTAGGCAATTTCAAAATAGCAACGCAGACAAATCTTTTTTTGTAGACTCTTTGAAGTATAATGATAATACATAAGTTATGAGTTTATTATCACTATTTTGATTTTGAGTACTACTGATTTGTATTTCATTAATGTAAAGTCCTTAGACATCCGTTTTTGAATTGGAGAAGAAGAAATGAGTTACAAAATTCTCATCCTTCATTGTTCAGAATTATGTAGTAGGGAACTCATTATGATTTTGTAGCACTTCCAATGGTTTTGAACAGGGTTTAGAAGTACCTAAGTGTAAATCCTTGAGAATCATTTGGGATCTTTTAAATCAAGAGTAGATTAATAGATAGGGCCAATTAATCTCTACCCACTCAAACACCATTTTTTAGCAACCTGGCAATTTTGGGCTATTCACTATGAATGGAGATTTTATTATATTCTTTCGAAATTTTCAAACAATATGTGTCCAATGAGTAGCTTTGAGGCCCAACAATGTTCATAGCTTTTGACAACATGTTTTAAAAGTTATGGCATAATATGTCACTTCTTTAATTCATTTAATTGGTGGATACTGGATAGTACGGGTAGTTGGGTAGAAACAAAAAATTCTTTAAAAATAATTTTTATAAGAAGTAAAACATTGATATTGGTTTATTAGATTTCTACCTAAGTGCAAAGCTTTGAATCATTTGATTTTGATCAATGAGTCAAAAGTTATGTCGAGTTTTAGTAGGAGTATTTTGTGACTAGTTATAGAATCTCTACACTACAAAAGAAGCAGTTCTTGATCCTTTATTAAATTTAGTTTTTTACATTTGGAATAATAAATAAATAGTAGGTGTAGATTGTTTATTATAATATTTTAACCATTGGGATTGGCATTTTCCAATTCTATGAATCAATTGTTCACAATTTGGTATTTTAGCTCTTTTCTACTTCTTTCTAGTTATTATAATCTTTTATACGTTGTACAATTGACAATTCTAAATGATTTGAAATTTCTTGAGCACGTAGCCAACTTGCCTTCAAGGATGAATTCAAAGTGTATCAAGCAATTTGAACTTTTTTTTCATACAAGTGTAACCTTGTGAAGTGTAGCTTCCAGTATTTTAGCATTGTTAAAAAAAAAATTTGTAACTTGAAATGGAAATATGTTGCAATCTGTAGGGTGGAAAATTCTGAAAGTTTTTCTATATCTTTTCAAACAAGATTACTATAAGAATATAAGATCCTAAGGTTGCATGTGTTAAAAAAAATGTTTTTTCCCCTAAGTCTTGGTGCATGAAGTAGAAATCTCATTGCCACCCTAAACCCGCAGTCGCCCCTCACCCGAGTTCGCAGTCTTCTAGGACCCGCGGTCGCCCACTGGAACCCACACCCGAGGTCGCGCACGGGAACCCGCACCCGAGGTCGCCCTAAAGCCGCAGTCACCCTGCATTTGGTACCCGCGGTCGCCCTCTCTTCACCCGCAGGCGCCTTAAACCCTTTCCACGTCATTGTCCAAAGCCTGCCACGTATGCCAAATCCATTTACTATAGGGTAATTTTTTTTTACCTTACTCGACGGGCTGCGACGGGGTAGCGACATGTTGTCACCTGCGACACACGACGTCAGACGTCCAACACGACACTAAAACCCAAAAATATGTCCGACAAGAAAACCCTGGGGATTGGTGACTTCTTTATTGTATATCCTCAGTCTATTAATCTTAGAAGCATGAAGCTGCTTAATAAGAAAAACATAAATAAGTGAAGTCAAATAGACAAAGCTATGATAGCTAAAGTTGTCATTATTATTGAAGAATATATTTTGTTGTAATCTCTACGATGAAATTTGAAGAATGCACAAAGTTTATATTTAATGCTTATATAACCAGTGATTGGTATTATAAGTCTAATAGTCTTTGGGTGTGAAACCCGAGCGGTTAATTAATTATACAAAGTCCAGTAGTTTGTGAAAGATTTATGTGACTAATATAATTTAGTTTTGCATTCAATTTATTTAGCCAATGATTGGCAATATTAGTCTTTATTTTGTCAGTCTAATAGTCATACTGATTGAAGTAAGAAGGACAGAATTAGCAATTTGAAAGTCGAATTGTCTATGTTGGATGGTAAAACAAACTCATTTCAATTGCAAGTACATTAAACCTGTATGTTTTGTGTAGTCAATTAGTCTGTTAACCTGTGGATAACATGTCTAATTGACTTAAAGCTTTGCAACTGATGCTTGCTTGCATATGATATAATTATATTCATACATGGGATGTGGCATGATGTGAGAAATGATTTAGTCTAATTGTCCGAATATGAATTAATTTAATAATTACTAATGTGAAATTAAATTGGTTATAAGAAAACTCACATATATATGTTGCAATTATTTGTCTAATTGACTAAGTGATCTCCCTAGATGTCATTGTAGTTAAATTAAATCAGTCAATTAGTCTATGATTAGATGATCAAGGTCATTAAATTAAATTAATATATCTGTATCAATGGAATATTGATCTAAACGCTTTAAGTATAAAATCTTTATATAGTCAAATTGCCTTGTGTTTGGAATGATATTGGCAAAATTAAAACTAACATTGTGTAACAAGTTGATTGTGCAGGGAAGTTAGGGAGCAAAATCAATTGTGGTAGTTGGTAGAATTTTGTACAAGTTGATGAAAACTAATGTGTATGCATATCTGGACCAATTGACAAATGGTATTGAGATCAAGTAGTTAGAATCAGTTAGTGTGATAGAGTAGAAGACTATTTGACTTATTGATTGGTTATGCAATTGGGCAAATGCATACTACGCTATGCCACTTTTGGCATCATTTTAGTCCATTTTTAATGGCATTTTTTACATTGGATGGATTCAATTATCCATAAGTTGTTGAAGATGATAAGAAAATGATTTGAAAAAAAATACCATTCTAGATAAACACTTGTATGAACATTTAGTGAAGACAACATATCAAAATTTTAACTTTAAATGTGTCAAATCAATCCCCAAAATTTAGTGGCAATTCTGGATAGATAATAGTTCATATCTACAAATTTCGGTGTCTAATTCAACGTATTTTAAACCTAAGCATTTTATCATATATAACCCTATTTAAATATAATTCCTTCTTTTGCAAAATATTTGAATTCTTTATTGAACAATGAGTCTTTATGGTAAATGCTGTGGACTGTGACAATATATAAAGAGTCCATATAAAAGTCCTTTACAAATAGAATATAAACTATTTGTACAAGATTTCTTTTGCAATGCATAGATAATCAAGTATACAACATGAAAATGAGTCCTTTTTTATATTGCACAATTTGTTTCTATTTGAAATTATAGGAATTCCAAAACATCCTACTAGATTAAGGACTGTGACAGTCCATATTGGTACAGCGTAGTATGCATCTACCCAATTGTACTATCTAACCTGTGGGTCTTGGACAATTGGACTTGTTACTGAAACTTTGAAGACAAAGTTACTAAGACTATTTGACCAAACATAACATTGATCCAGTGAATGAATCAATACTAACCATTGTGGGATTGGCCAAATTGATGAAAACAGTAGTTGAATTTTGCAATTAAAGGAAAATTTAGACTAGTAAAGTTAGTTACTAGACTATTTGACACATACAAATTAAGGAAGTAATTAAGGAGTTATAAAGGTGTATCTTCACACCAATATACATATATAAATTGTGGGCTTGATTAAGTTGATAGAATAGGAGCCAAGACTATTTGACAATCCTAAGACTATTTGACATAGAATTCTAGTTTAAGACTGAGACAGTAAGTCAAGGGTTAGTTTCATGGGAATTGGAGAGAAATTAAGATAGGATAAGACATGGAAATACCTTTAGAAAACTAAATCTATTTAATTATAATCTTACATTTCTATAAATGAGTGATAATCCTATATAAAAATGACTTTAGATACAAAACGATAGATTATTTTACTTTTCCCAAACGAAAGAACCACCACTAGGGAATTCCTTGGGTTTTGTTTCCTAAGCAATTCTTCACTATAGTATATGACAATAGCTTGGGTAATCAATATAGTTTGGTAAAGAAGTTTGCCAAGCAGTGGTTTGGGCCATATATTGTAAAGCAAGCTAATGATGATGCTACATATTTGTTGCAAAAGTTGGACGGTACAGAGTTAAAGATCCCTATTGCAAATAAATGTATCAAGTTGTTTCATCATCATCAAAAAAACCATCTATTTGAAGATTCTAATGATCAAGAAGATGAAGTTGAAGGCAACGAGGTTGAAGATGAAGTTCAAAGGCTTGAAGACTAATAATGGCCAGCATCAATTTAATTTTAAATCAACATATGTGTAGGTCTAGAAGAGGTGGATTTTGTGATGTAGGTTGTCTATTTGTTAAAAATAAACATCTATGTATTTTTGATTTAGTCCTATAATTGTAGGTTAGTTAACTCATAGGTTGGTTGGCTTGTATTTTTGAGTTTGTTTTTACTTTTTTAGCAAACTAAATTTGTATTATTTAGAGACTTGGCTCTCATCTTTGAGGCTTTTTATATATATATATATATATATGATATTGTTGGTGGTTTGAGAAGTTGGTATTTTTGAATAAAAATTTATATTTGAACTTTTGATAGTAAATCTACCACAGCCAAAAAACCTATGTTTTTCCGGATAGTACACACAATCCTATGACACCATGTCATTTGATTTTGAAGTAGTAGCTTGAAGAGTAATATTCCATTGTTCTCCAGGCGAGGTTGAGGGTTCAATCGTAAAGGTTTTTTTAAGCAACCGACAAGCAACAACTTGACAAGTGGACTTGAGCTTTGAAGCGCAAGCTAGAATGAAAAGGGGTTGTTTTTACAAGACATGTGCCATCTTTCCTTTGGAATTGGCAGATGATTGACCGTGCACTCCAAGCCATTGGTAGGATCTCTAACTATTGAAGTTTTGGTTGCCTAATGTATCACTATTAAAAAAATATGTTTTAGGTGATAAATTTTAAATGACATTTAATATAATAAACCATGTTTGAATGTCAACATTAATGTCTACAATAATCCAAAAATGTTATGGTGAACATTAAGTTGTAAATTTTAAGTGACATCCAATTTAAGAACTCTCGTTTTTATGTCACACTGGAAACTCTTGGCAATTGTGCCTGGGGTAGAGTAGGGTGCTTCGGCCCCCAATTCTGCCTCCTTCAACATTGCTTTAAGAAAGGGGGGGGGGGTGTCTGTGGGCGCTTCATTCCCACCCTTGGAATTAAGTGATCACAACCAGGCTCTTGTTTGCAATACTACTCCTACGGGTGTCTAAGCGTCAAACCCACTATGCCTTCCAAGCAATGGATCTTTTGCTATTCTAATTATCCTAACGCATGAGTTGGTTATTCCTAACTATCCTAGGTGTGTACTTGTTTCGTTCTCTTGTCCTACTCCTAGTTGCTTTCTTACCTTAGGTGTTTCGTTCTCTTGTCCTACTTCTAATTGCTTCCTTCTCCCCAATCTAGAGGGTTGTTCCTCCTATTTTACCCCCATGTGTTGCATTTGGTTGACTCTACTCTATGCATGGCATTTTCTATCCCATCTCTACGTATTTGTCCTTGTGTTGTTCTACTCTACGTACTTGGATTCTTTCAATTTAATCTACGTCTTGGTATTTGTTTTGGCCTACTCTACGTATTTGTCTTCGCTTTATTCTACTCTACGTATTCATCTTGGTTTTGATCTAATCTACGTCTCGGTATTTGACCTACTCTATATATTTGTCTTTGCTTTATTCTACTCTACGTATTTGTCTTGGTTTTACTCTAATCTATGTCTTGGTATTTGACCTACTCTACGTATTTGTCTTCGCTTTATTCTACTCTACGTATTTGTCTTGGTTCTAATCTACTTCTCCTTTCCGTATTCTATTCTATGTTTGCGTATTCATTCTTCTATCTCCCTCCCTAGTTATGATTATCTCCTAATTGTGGTGGCTAATCGCCCACCCTTAATCCTACTTGGAATGCCAATCTTTTCCTATTAGTGAACTCCTAATTGCCTCAACTAATCAATACAAAGAGAGAGTTTTAGAGACTCACCTCCATTCCGCGCGTCCCCCGTGTCTGGTCCTCTTCACTCCACGCCATGTCCATCATTGCCATGTCTTGGCCCCGGCTCTTTTAATTATCCCCTTCCGGGTGTTTTTTTACAAATAGGTCATTTTCTCAAACTACCTCCCCACCCTACTAATGTTTAAACTATTTCCTAGCTCAACTAATTTGGACTACTTCCTAAACCAACTAATCTCTAAACTATTCCCTAAATCAACTAATTTCTAGACTATTCTTTTAACCCAACTAACTTCTACTAATTTTTAGCCCAAGAACCCCCTCGACCTTTGAACCCCAAGCGGCCTACTGGCCAAGCCTGTGGACCGGCTGCGGTACCCGGCTGGCTGGCTGGGCGCTCTGGCGGGCTGGCTGGCTGGGCTCCAGCACTGGCTGGAGTTTGGAAACAAACTTTGGGTTTTTGGTTTTCAAGTAAACTAGGAGTTTCTTAAACAAAACAAGCTAATGTGGCCCAAGGGTTTTAATCCAATGGTTGTTGGATGCTAAACGTTGACTTAGTGCCAACCATGTTGGACACTAAACGTTGATTCTAACTCAAGGAGAAGGTTATTTGACACCCCGCTAAGACTTAGGGGGTTCAAAGCTTCACCGTGAGTGTGAGGCGTTTTAACACGTAGCTAAGACTTTCAGTTTCTAAGGATGGTGGGGGTTCATAGCTTCGCCGTCCCCTATGGGACTAGATTAACCCCGTGACCAAGAGAAAAGGGAGAAGAGGGTGAACACAAGATGCAACATACTTTCAAAGTCACTTCCCTAGTAGCCCCTCGGTTCCTCCCAAGTTCTCTCCCACAACACCTCTCAATAGTGGCCCAATACAAGAGTGAACCAAGATCAAATTGCATAAAATTCCACCAACTTGGGGAGGTCTCAAGTCCCCAAGCACAAACCACACTTACCAAGGGTGTAAAAACCTCAAAAGACCATCAAAGGCTCCTTTGGCATCAAAAGCCAAAGGAATTCCGGCATAACCCGGGCCCAATAGTCCTCCTCCCTTAAATGGGTAGAAGTGAGAAAAGAGAGAGAATGAGAGGAGAATGCCACCCCTCTAATATTCAAAAGGGAGCAACACCCCCCCCCTTAATCTACTAAGAATAACTAAATGAGGGAATTTAGGAGGTCTGTACATGTTTACTAATCCCAAATCTAATTATCCACCTAAAATCTATACAATTTGAATTGAGAAATTCAAATCTTACCTAACCTTACAAGAACTTGCAAAACCGCCTAATTTACCTTCCCCAAAATCTACAAGTTCTCACATGGGAGAAGTTCCCATGTGTTCCCACCTACTTAATTTGAAATTACTTACATCAAGCACTTGGAGCCACCTCCACTAACTTTTTGAGGTGGTACTTGCTCCCACATGTGCCCGGAGTTCCCCACACGTTCCTTACACGTTCCCCACGTCCATTGGGGCCCAAACCCTCCAAAAAAGCATTGGGGGGCCTTAAACCCCATTTTCTCCTCCATGTGTTGTCCCCATAAGGCTAACTTTTGGAGTTTAACTCCAAATGGCAAACGGATTGCGCCATTGGGTCCGGAAGGCCATAATTAGTCAAAGGAAACCCCATACCACTTAAACTATGTCCCAAAACTCAAAGAATCTTAGTGTAAGCTAGGGTCAAAGTTGGGATAAATTCCCAACTTTTGGAGTTTGGCAATTTTGGACCCCAAATCTTCACCAATCTCCTAGGTAGGTAGAGGGGGGTAGGAATAGACCCAAAGTAGGCCTTGATCCGATGTCGTATGACCCCGGTACGCCGGTCAACTACAGCTTCCATCATTTAAATTGTCAATTGGGGAGGAATGTCGTCGATTCGGGATCTTCCAACTATCGATTTGTCTTGAAACTTGGGGAAGCGCCCCGTTGGTGTGAGACCGCCTCGCCGGATTTTTAGTGGGATTTTACCGCACTTTGAGATATTCTTTCGAATTCCCACCCAAAGTCCACCGTAGTTGACCGTCTGGAAAAATATCCAAACAATTTCGGAAAATTCCCAAACTTTAGAGGGGACCACCCATGGGATCCTCCCACTTGGATGCAAATCTGCATCCCCACTGCGTGCTCCTAGAATTAGGAAATCGCCCGGTACCTGCATTTCAAGGTTAGTATTTCGCCCGTATTCTCTTCGATGCTGTGGGGAGTGGGGGATTCCTTCTAGATTCCCCCATGAGGACTTCCTAGCCTAAACAGGGCCTTTTTAGGCTTCTTACCCTAATCCTGCACATCACTATCAGTTTGGCGTCTATTTAGCTAAGACAAGGCCCGTTTTGGATGTAAACTATCCTAAATCCCTTCTAATGACCAAATGGCACATTGGTATGTATAATGCCGATACTGATTTAATGCCCTTTTGTGGGTTTTACGAGCCTAATTATGCCTCAAATTATGTAGGAATTCGAAAAAAGAACCCGTGAGTCCCCGGTGACGAATCGGGGACTCACATGGTCTAAATAATTCAGACCCGCTTTGAGCCAACCACTTGGGTTGAAATGTGGTGGTTCATTTGGGGCCAAATCCCATTTTGTTTTTTTAAAATGATTTTCTTAAAACTAATGTGGATGAAGTCATCTTTTTTTGAATGAATGAATGCCACAAAACATGTGGATGAATTTCATTGAATACATAGATGATTTATGTTAAAATACTAAATGAGAACTTTTACAAAATGGGATGAAATCCATTAGAATCAAATATGTTCCATTGCAATGAATTAAAATAGGATATGAATAAAGCCAAATTCTTACTTAGCAACTAAATGGACAAAAAATATAGTTGAGAACTGCAAGATTTATTATAGTGACTACAATTTACATGAAGTAGGAATCAATATTTCCATATTCTTCCTTCAACAATACTTCTCTATGTACTATCTCCTTGAAGTAAATAATTGCTAGAGACTTCTAATATCCTATTCAATTCACTATAAATTCCAAGTCTAATTACTAAACTAATCCTAGTGGATACTGTAATGCACCAAAAGAAAACAAAATCTTTGTGTATATATGGCCTTTCACAAAGCTCCATAATAAGGCTAAAACACCTTCAAGCCGAATTGTAGCACCAAAGCTCCAACAAATGCCATTTGTTCAAACATCAAGCTGAAAAGAACCCTTGGAAGACAAATTTGAATACTATATCCAATTTGTGCTCCACTCGCAGAGTTGTATTTAGTTGTGGAATCGTATTGTAAAAGCAAAGGCATCAGGAACTTGAAAAAAAAAAGTCATGGATATCAAAGTGAGCTAGATACCCAACTTCATGGACAAAATTACACAGTAGAAATTTATAATCTTGGCATCTAAATAGAAACGTTGTTACAGATCTCAAATCTTAAGGCAACTACATTCTTATCATGAATCGAATTGTGTAAGCACCATTGGCAAATAGACTGAACATAGAGAACATTTAGCATTATTACAAAAATATTAATTTGAAAAGAACACAATATTCAAATGACTAGGCCAAGGAAACTGACTAGAGCACTCCAACCTTCAAGAGAGCATCTTGGAGTTTGGGTGATGTTGCCAAATGAGCAATAGTTTGAAATGAAGCCTCAACCTCTGTTGTGACCAACTCCAGTTCACAGCGATGTACGACATCAATTGTGAATCATGTATAATGTAGCATCTCTTGACGTGCACTTTTGAATGTACTCAAGGGTGATTGTAAGAAACACTTGGCAATTTGGTTGCGTTTTGATTTTGGAGCGCTATAACTTTTGAAGTATGAATCCAATGTTGAAACCAAAAAATCTATTTCTAAAAATCTTGACAAAAATTGTATTCCTTATTTTTCAAAAAATTTAAAAAATCATTTTGTATTTAAAAGTTAATTTTGTTAATTTGTCACATTTTGACATAGTAGGGTTTTTAGTACTATTGAGTGGTTATAATTAATGTTTTTTAGTTGAAATTTCTACAGTATATTTTTTTAGTAGGTAGACATGTTTCTAATAAAGGGAATCTAAAAATATATCATTTTATATCGTCCACATTCGTGCAAATAGGCCTTCTTTGCGAGTGCAATTCCAAACATTAGAAATGGTTTTGACCTCGTTTTTTTAGTCAAATATCATCACCAAAAAGTCTTCCCAAATGGCCAATTTTTACTGTTGTTGAAAATTGTTTTTCCTATTTTCTACAAATTAAAATGTTGAAGCATGTATTTTCTAGAACAAAACTCTACATTCAAAAAATGTCCTAGAAAATACATGCTTCAACATTTTAATTTGTAGAAAATAGGAAAAACAATTTTCAACAAAAGTAAAAATTGGCCATTTGGGAAGACTTTTTGGTGATGATATTTGACTAAAAAAATGAGGTCAAAAACATTTATAATGTTTGGAATTTCACTCGCAAAGAAGGCTTGTTTGCACGAATGTGGAGGATATAAAATAATGTATTTTTAGATTCCCTTTGGTAGAAACATGTCTACCTACTAAGAAAATTTACTATAGAAATTTCAGCTTAAAATATTAATTTTAATTGCTCAATAGTACTAAAAATCCCACTATGTCAAAGTGTGACAAATTAACAAAATTAACTTTTAAATATAAAATGATTTTCTTAAATTAAAAAAATAAGGAATACAATTTTTGTCAAAATCTTTAGAAATAATTTTTTGGTTTTGACATTGGATTCATACTTCAAAAGTTATAGCGCTCCAAAATCAAAACGCAACCAAATTGCCAAGTGTTTCGTACAATCACCCTCAAACCTGGCAAATAACCAACACTTGTGTAAGTTATGAATGAAAACCACATGCATACACATGAAAATGCAAGGCCTTGAATGAAAGCAACAACAACAATAAACTTCAAAAGTCATAAATGATGAATATTTATTAACCTAAAATTGTGGATAATTTGAATAAGGTCCAGACATTTTTATCAAAACCTTCGATAAATATACTAAAAAGCACTAAGGATGAGAGAAAAAGTACCAGAGAAAGCGTGCATAATGTTGCTCACAATCACAGCAGCTAGATTTGTTGAGGGTGTAGTCTTTTGAACAATATTCATACACCGAGCCAATGAAGTGGTGAGTAATTAACAATATACCTTTGTCGCGTACCAACTCCTCTCCATTCAATGCAAAAGAGCAACAACTACAGACACAAACAATCCAGTCAACATCCGTTCCATGTCACCTAAGGATGCAATCACAAAGAGTAAGACAGTAGTTGGCACTTACGTTAGCCAAATTGGAAGACAAAGTCTAAACATCAAGCCAAAAAAAAACCTTGGAAGACAGAGCACATCAGTACAAGCATCAAACTAAAAAAATCACCATACAACTCATATTGCCATGAAGGAAGAATAAACAATACATACCTTTCAAACCTTTCATTGACTTAAAAGTTGACTAGAGTTGTTTCGATGATGTCCTTTGCTACGAATAAATGTTGTGACCAATTGTAACCTTTCCTCAAGGTTCATCTGCCTCAATCTTCTCAAACTAGGAAAAGGTTTAGGGTTCAAAAATCGATTCTTGTCAATCATAAATGTATCTAGTTCTGAATACATTAGATCAATATCATCTAAACCCATCTCCTCCATTACCACTATTTCAGCATCTTTATGGAGACCATTTTCTTCTATTGGACCTTCTATAGTTCCATATCATCCTCCTTTATTGAACCTTTTTCACTATCTTCCTACATTACACCATACATGGCTTCTTCCCCTATTGAAACATTAAGAAACCCCAATGGGTCTCCTTTCGATTGATGAACTCCTACTACCAACTCAACAGCTTGGGTTGCCGTTTCCACTTCAAACTCAACAGCTTGGGATGCCTAAGGAGCTTCAGTTGCCACTCTCTTTTGTTGTTGTCTATCAACTTGTCTTTTATACTTCAAATGTTTCTCAATATTCTTATAAATATTATCTTTTATCCATTTATATGTTTCACACCTATCTTTAAATTTGAATTCTTGTAAACCATTCACATTATCATCAGTAATTTTATTTATAGCTTCTCTTACTCCTACATCTTCTATAGAAAAATTTCCTTGAGGGAGAATACCATTGTCTTGTCCTTCTTTAATCCATTTTTTCACTTGTTTGTAGTTATCTTTTAAATTACTATGTTGGATAGGCCAATTTTTTTGCAAGGACAATTTACCATAGGTCTACCTTATTTCCTTTCCTATATTTACTAGGTGGAGGATTAAAGATAGTATTATATGATGGAGATTTTAGAATAGGGTTTGGGTGTATTGATTGTGTGAGAAGTGGACCTCTAAAATCTGAAACTTCAATTTCTGCTACTTCATCTCTCTGTACATCACTCTCACTCTCCTCTCTAGTAGCTCCACATTGACTACAAAATTTATCTACATCATTTAAAAATTTCAATCCACAAGTTGAGCAAAAGTGTCCCTGTACCATGCCTAACACTAAACTTGCCAAAAATTTTGACTGTAAAAACCTCATTGATTCTAATCTGAAAATAGAAGGAAGCAAGTTTTACAAATTCACCACCTAAATAATATGCAAACCGCATAACTCAAGCCTCATTCCAACACTTAATACATGTATTTAGGTCTAATAATTAGTTGGTAAAATGCAATACCAATTGTTGTATACAAATGACAATGAGTATATAATAGCTTACTAGATACTTGAGTAGTTAGAAATAGCTATGAAGCAATATCTACGAGGCCTCAGTACAGATCCAATGTTCTCCTAGAAGTACCGTAACATATCTTTGCTTCCAAATAAATCCTGCACCAAACATGATGAAATCTCAATAAACAATATGTGTATGAATTTTGTGACCACATCATTGAGCTGCGGAGTTCAATTGGCCTATTGCTTTAGAATATAAGCTACAAGTTGTCACAGTTTTCAAAGTTTAATACAAGGAGTTTCCAAAGCCATCTCTTGAAAATATAAGCTTCAAAATTATGAAGTGACATAGGAAAACCTATAAACAAAAACTAGAAAACATCCAACATGGGTTCTATATCACGTGATACAAACAGAGGAGCTCTTCTATTCATCTTCATCCACATTTGGTTAAGATAATTGTCCTTTGGCAAACGGAATAATGAAAAAGTGATGGTGTACTCTGTAGAAGAGCTGTTTTGCAACAAAGAGATTTGAAAAAGAGGATTTCAGTTTAGATAATATGGCTACTTGAGAGGCTAAGAGATGGTGCTTAAGGTATTTTGATGCCAATTGTTAGTAGCATATTTATTGTTTTAACATTGAGTTCCAAAGTGAAGTTTCTTTTGTTACTTAGAAAATTTTGAAACAAAGTGTTGTCTAACTTTCTAAACTTCTTTACTTTTAGTCACTCTAATATAGAAGAGATAAAAAAAACCCTAGAGTGCTAACTTTGGCACATACTTAGGAATTAGTCAGCAAAACAACGTTGAAACAATTGCAAGCCAATGTGCACAAAGGTAAATTAAATGCTGGTACCTTTGAAAACTCTAGATCGCGGTAGCGATGTGTCCTTCACAAAACTCGTCCCTCAAAAAATTCTTCCATGCACACGAAGAGAGTAAAGGATGGGGAAGATCAACTGCCTATTTATACTCTGAGAACCAACGACGCTAGCGTGTGGATAAATGCATACTACGCTATGCCAAAAGTGATGTCATTTTAGTCCATTTTTAATGGCATTTTATACATTGGATGGATTCAATTGTCTTAAAGTTGTTGAAAATGATAAGAAAATGATTTGAAAAAAAATACCATTTTAGATAAACACTTGAATGATCATTTAGTGAAGACAACATATCAAAACTTTAACTTTAAATGTGTCAAATCAATCTCCAAAATTTGGTAGCAATTCTGGATAGAAAATAGTCCAAATCTACAAATTTAGGTGTCCAATTCAACATATTTTAAACCTAATCATTTTATCATATATAACCCTACTTAAATATAATTCCTTCTTTTGCAAAATGTTTGAATTCTTTATTGATCAATGAGTCTTTATGGTGAATGCTATGGACTGTGACAGTATATAAAAAGTCCATGTAAAAGTCTTCTATAAATAGGATATAAACTATTTGGACAAGATTTCTTTTGCAATGCATAGATAATCAAGTATATAATATGAAAATGAGTCCTTTTTCATATTGCACAACTTGTCTCTATTTGAAATTATAGGAATTCCAAAACATCCTACTGAATTAAGGACTGTGACAGTCCATATTGGTACATCGTAGTATGCATCTACCCATGTGAGCTTGGAGCGGTGAGCCTATGAGCATAGAGCCTCCAGCACAACTATTTTTGGATATTTTGGCCTAAGAAAAAATTTGGCTCCTTTTTTTAAGAATTTTTAAAGAAAATTCACTACTTGTACTTGTTTTGTAGACCTATGACCATGGCCCTATAACCGTGGATGGTATTAAGGGTTTACATATTTGTGTGTTCTTTTTTTAAAAAACTAAATGCTTACCAATTTTTAATGTTTGTGAAAAGTTTGAGTATTTTTATCAAAGTTGTAGAATAAACTAGATTAGATGCTTGGATTATAGTACACTCTAATCATTTTGGGTAAATAGTTTAGGATTTTTAGATTCAGGCCAACTTAATGCCAAGTTTTGTAAATTCTAATATTCCTTAGCTATTGTAATTTTAAACATTTTGTAGTAGAAGAGGACTTGTTTTGACAATAAGAATACTTCAAGGTCAGTGTAAGATGGATGCTAATGATGAAAAAGGGTTAGGATTAACTCGAATCTTCAATTGTTTTATTTCATACAATTAGTCATTCCAGTAAGAAATAAATTTTGAGTGCATTAGTTCACAATAATAGAATGACACATGCTACATGTGGCCAATGAGACATAATTCCTAATTAAATGAATTCTACTTAAGCCATTTAAAATACCATTTGCGTGAAATCGTTTCCATTATGACATAAGGAAAGAATCCATTACAAATGGAAGAGAAGCATTTGGAAATGCCTATATGCCTACTTCAGAAGTGTGATAATTCCTGCTCGGACTAGAAATAGCTTCAGCTCATTGAAGCTATAACTAGGTGCATGGATGACTTGTCTTTGTAGTAGGGTTAACGAATTGCCACGTCCACAGCAAAATCACATCCGAAATCCGGACGTCCGGATGTCCAGATGCAGCGGACGTAGCGGCTACCGAACAACGGACGCCATCCGGTGGTCGTGCGGACGAGCGAACGGGCGAACGGATTGAGAATGTGTTGTCCGAGACTTTGAATGTCCTTGGGATTTTAAAATTATATTACAAGTCCTTTTTATTTGGTTAGGATGAATTGACCCATTTCTTGGCCATTCAGGAAGATGCCAAATTCTTTTATTATTGTAAATCATTTAATTAAAAAAATTTGAATTTGGATTTGCAATGAGAGGCCCCAAATTAGGTAGGTGGTATGGTGCGGTAATTTGATAAGCACGAAAGATGGGGCTTTTGTTTTACATACATCCCTAGACTTATTTGGAGAGTTAAGGACTTCAAGTAGAAGAATGAGGGGCCTAGTTCACCCTGACCTTTTTTTTGGGAATGATGGTGCCAGAGTTTACAATTTCTAAAAAATAGGCTACTACTCGCTATATCAAAGGAACCTTCTTAATTTCTTATGCGATAAATTTTTCATTTTCCTTCCAAATATAGATGAATTCATGAGATTTAGATGAAAAGTTATGTAGATATGATTGAAACATGTTTTCTATTCAAAAGATGGATAGATGTACAAATAGACAAGGATTTCATCAAGTGTACTATAAAAGAAATTGGTATATTGATTGAATTTGTTAATCTTGAAGCAAATTCAAGATTAATTTTAGGCCCCAAGTGTAGCACTTGGAGGGGAATCACATAATCTAAAATAAATAGTGGAAGGAATCCAATGTCCTTTGTGACTAACCACACTACCATAGTAATCTCTAAAATCGAGGTTAGTATCATTATTGATGCATTGCACATTGGGAAAAAAATCCTTTGTCACTAACCACACTAAGCCCCCAAATTGGGGTTTGTATGGTTAGTAACATATTCATATGTCGAAAAAAAATCGTTTCTGACTAACCACACTAATCCCAAAAATCAAGGTTAATACTATTACTAATGCATGGCTCATTGGGAAAAAAAATACTTTGTCACTAAGCACATAAGCACACTAAGCCCCAAAATTGAGGTTAGTATGGTTAGTGACATATTCATATTATGAAAAAAAATCCTTTGTCACTAATTGCACTAACCCAATTTGGACCCGAAACCCACCAAGTTTTGGTCCTAAATCCTAAAAACAATAAAAGTGTCTTGAGGTTTACTTGAAGTCTATCTCAAGTACACATCCACACTTTTACTTTCTTTATTGAACATACTATTTTAAAATTTATTTTGCTTCTAATTCAATGAGAGGATTAAAAATGTACTTGAGGTGTGCTTGACTGCTTGTGTGGCACTTTTACATTTTTCATTGAACACATTATTCTTAAAATTTATTTTGCTTTACATTCAATGAGAAGATTAAAAATGTGCTTGAGGTGCGCTTGAGGTCTACTTCAAGTACACTTGAAGCACACTTTTACTTTCTTCTTTAAAACATCATTTGAATATTTATTTTGCTTCAAATTGAATGAGAGGATTCAAAATGTGCTTAAGGTGTGCTTTAGATCTATCTCAAACACACCTCAAATACACATGAAGTTTGACTACTTGCTTGTATTTGACAACTCATTTGATTGATTGCTCGGCCGTCCATCCGTCTGCTTGTCCACCTAACCACTCATTCATCACTCTGCTTGACTACTTCTAATCCTTATATGTATCTATGTGATCGCTCATTTGATCGATTGCTTAGTCATCCGCCACTCTATCCATTTATGCATCCACCCGCCCACCCGTCCGTCCATTCATCCAACCTTGTACCTCGGGACCAATAGAAGTTGAAGAAGCCAAGTGATTGAATGATAACTTCCTTTCATGCCTTAACATGAATGCTCACTTGATGTCTTGAACTTTGCCTTGTAAAACATAGTTGGTTTGTGAGTTCAGTTGTATTGACGCCGTGTGGCGGATGGGTGGCACTCCACTTTATCTTGTGCGTCCGATCGTCCAATCATCCGCCCGTTCGCTCCATCTCGGCCATCCACCCGTCTGCCCGTCCACCACTCCACGTGTTTGCCACTCCGCGTGTCTGCCCGACCGCCACTTCACCCGTCCGCCCATCCGCCACTTCGCCCGTCCACACGTTCGCTCGTCTGCCAAAACGCTTGCCCCTTTGTTGAGTTTGTTCACTATGTATTCAATGTTTTAGAATTTTGAAAGTCCTCAAGTGCAAGAACATTGGATTCTGAGAAAGACCAATTCACTTCCATTCTTTAACTGATAGCTATTGAATAGTAGAAGTATCCAATGTAGTATGAATGCACAAAATGATAATTCAAGTTATTTCTCCACACATTTACACTATAAACCCTAAACCCTAAACCCTATCCAAACTTCAAATTGTATAATACTTACCAAAAACATTGGTGCAATGTGTACAATATATTTGACCTTCAATTCTTTTTAAATGTCATTATTAAAATGTAGTACATATGTAGACCTCACTAACTCATTTATTTTGTTTTTCGAATGTTTTGTGGGATTTAGGGCATTAATTTTTGTTTGGCTTTGAAGTATTCTACATTACTACTACCTATACAAAAGTAAAACATTCAAATATGATTTAAAGATTGAAGTGTTTCTTTTGGTTTTGTATTTATATTGTAAAATGCCAAAACACCAAAGTATACATCCTACAAGAAATAAATAAATCATTTCTATTATATCATTTTATTATTCTATTAGAAGATGTTGTTGAAAACAATTGAAACACTTTAATGTAATTTAATATGATATACTATAATAGGTCAAGGTTAAATATTACATTCATATAACAAAATATTATTGAAGTTTTTATTGTATACTCTTTCACCTATATGTACATCGTAAGTTATAAGCCATCAACAATATATTGCATTTAAAAAATATTGGTGTTTAGGGAGTAAAAAATGAGATTGACCTTCAAATGTAATAATCAATGTTAATCATGTACAATAATCAATCAATATTATACCTCATACATATACATTTGTAATGTCTTTCTACATCAAAAACGATGTCATGATATTATTCTATTATAATATGGAATTGTCAAATATATATTTAGTGATTTGAAGGATTTTCCTAAATGTAGGTTTAGGCCTTAGGCCTAAGGGTGCATGCCTAATTAAAAGAATCAATATTGTTGTACTATAATTGTACAAGCTATTTCATTAGATGTTAGATGAGATCATGAGATGGTGTTGTATTAGAGAAAATAAAAAATAGAGTATGACCTATGTCCTCATAAGCTCCTAAAGTATTACAAAAGTCAAATATAAAATTTGTGTAGTATTAATGTTTGAAGGACCATTTGTCCCTTGGAAAGACACCTTGGATTTTGAAAAGGTACCAATAGTCTCATTTTTTTAATTTTTTGTCATGATATTGAGAAACTCTTTTTGAGTGAAGAAAAAATTTAAAGAAAAAAATTAATTGTGATTTTCAAAAAAATAGCTAATTAGAACTATTAGATTTGGTATGATAGGAAAATCTAAATTATTTAATATATTTAATATGGAATAAGAGGTTATTAATATCAAATTGGTGAGATTTTTCTAGCAAAAAAAATGAACTATGTACAATTTCATTTCTTGAAAAAAATCTAGAAAATTACATTTATGAATGACTTGTACAAAAGTTTTTTTTTCCAAAAACATGCTTACAATGCCCAATTTCAATTACAATATGAATTGCAATTTCAATTTTAATGTGAATTTTAATGTGAATTTCAATTTTTTTGTGAAATTGAATTTTAATTTAAATATCAATTTCAATTTCAATTTTTGTTATGAAATTTTAATTTTGTTATGAAAATATAATTGAACTTTGTTATGAAATTGAATATAAATTTGTGTTATGAAATTGAATTTTAATTTTGTATTGAAATTGAATTCTATTTTCATTATGAAGTTCAATTTTAATATTGTTATAAAATTGAATCTTAATTTGGTTATGAAATTGAATTAAAATTGTTATTATCAAAATGATTTTTATTTTGTTCTGAAATTGAATTAAAACTTTTGTTATGAAATTGAATTTAAATTTGGTTATCAAATTGAATTCAAATTTGGTTATGACATTGAATTTAAATTTAAATGTGAACTTAAATCTAAATTTAAATCTGAACTTAAATTTAAATTCAAATGTGAACTTAAATTGAAATTTCAATATGAATTTCAATTTCAATTTCAATTTCAGTATGAATTCCAATTTCAATTTCAATATGAATTCTAATTTCAACTTCAATATGAATTGAAATTGGAATTGGAATTCATATTGAAATTGAAATTGAAATTCATATTGAAATTTGAATTTTTATTATGAAATTGAATTTTAATTTGGTTATGAAATTGAATTTCAATTTCAATATGAATTTCAATTTCAATATGAATTTGAATTAAATTTTTTGTTATGAATTGAATTTTAATTTCATATTGAAATTGAAATTTATTTTCTTTATGAATTTGAATTAAAAAGTTTTGTTGTGAAATTGAATTTTAATACGAGTAATGAATTTGAATTAAATTTTTTGTTATGAAATTGAATTTTAATTTTGTTATGAAGTTCAATTTTAATTTCATTATGAAATTGAATTTTAGTATCTTATTGAAATTGAATTCATAATAATTTCAATATGAATTTGAATTAAAAATTTTGTATTGAAATTGAATTAAAAATTCATTATGAAATCAATTTTAAATTCAATTCAATTATGAAATTTAATTCAATTCAATAAATCTCTAATTTTAGAACACAATTTCTAACTTTGGACAATTTTCCTTCTATCTCACATCTAGTTCTATTTTACAAGTACTAAAAGAATTAAAATTAAAGTTCTTTTAATTAAATTATTTTTACTAGACTTTTCAAAATAATTTCTCACCATCAATTTGGAGCTCAAAATTATGAACACAAACACTAAATCCTGAAGCCTTGAGCTGTGTTTCTTGGCAATATAGTGATTTAAACACTACAAGAGAAAAATGTGTCCTAATTGGCAAAAAAAGTGACAAAATTTTGTCAATTCTTCTGTAGATTAGGAGACCTTGATTCGGACATACAATTGACATAATTCTACCTATTTTTCTGTAGATTCGGACATGAATACACGTCATCAAGTCTTGTTTTTACTCCTTTGCCACCGTGGATTCTTTTTGATACGTCACTTAATTAAAAAATATATCTTTCATTATCCAAAGATTTAATAATTGAATTAATGGTCAAAAAAATTGGATGAAATTTTATTGGATGAATGATAAATGTTTAGATGATTATTTTTAAATTAATAAACATTTCTTATTTTCAAAAATATATGAACCATTTGTAATTGTGAAGGGAATGTAGAAGGGAAGCTCTATATATACACATATGGAGGTAGGAGCACGGCCAATCCATGTGGGATATGTGCATTTTTGAAGTTAGGAGAGCTCATAATCAAGTTAGAAACCCGTAATTTGGTATAAAAATTAAGATTTCAGACCTCAATTCAGCATAGAAGAATGTATTTTTACAAAAAACTTTGAACTAAGACTAGTTAGAATATAAAATAGAGTTTCAAGTTAAAAAATCTTTTTGACATTTAAATCTGTCAATCAAGAGTTATGGACAGATTTCAAAGAGAAAATTTGGAAAAATGTAAAAAGAACAATTTCAAACACCTCTTTGAAATTCCAAAACCTTTGATTGGAAACTTGAAATGTAAAACGGATTTTTTTGAATGAAACTTCAATTAATAATCTAAGTATATTTAATTCAAACTTTTTTTATAAAAATACATTATACTATGCCTAAATGAGGTCTGAAGTCCTACTTTTTAATACAATTCCTATTTCTAATTTGGCATTGAGTTAGAAATAGGAATTGTATTAAAAAGTAGGACTTCAGACCTCATTTAGGCATAGTATAATGTGTTTCTGTAAAAAACTTTGGATTAAAGATACTTAGATTATTAATTGAAGTTTCATCCAAAATAATTTGTTTTACAATTTAAGTTGTCAATCAAAAGTTTTGGAATTTCATAGAGGTGTTTGAAATTGTTTTTCTTACATTTTTTCAAATTTTCTCTTTGAAATCTGTCCATAATTTTTTATTGACAGATTTAAATGTCAAATGAATTTTTTAACTTGAAACTCTATTTTATATTCTAACTAGTTTTAGTTCAAAGTTTTTTGTAAAAAGACATTCTTCTATGTCTAATCGAGGTCTGAAATCTTAATTTTTATACCAAATCATGGGTTTCTAACTTGACTATGAGCTCTCCTAACTTCAAAAATGCACATATTCCACATGGATTGGCCGTGCTCCTACCACTCCACATATATAGAGGGAGTTTCTTCTCTCTAAAGACAAGTAATGCCTAGATGTGGTTGATGAGTGCTTGGAAATTGCCATGTGCTATATTTCCTCATATTGTTTATAAAAAATTTATATTTGAAATAGAAGTTATATATAAAAAAATTGTTGAATTTCTTAGAAGACTTTAAACTTGTTTGTTATAAATTCACAAAGAAATTGACAAGAATTTGATAAACATTGCAATATTTATCACATCGACAAACTGCTAAATTTCAAAAGTTGTAGTTGTTATTTCAGACATGTGGTTGTCATTTAGGACACTATTCTGTCAAAATTTCTATAAATTTGGGGCCGATTTCCCTTATAGTGTAAAAAATTTCCTCCATTGGAGGTAGAGGTTATTTCTTGCCTAGTTTGGTTCAAGTTATTGTTGGAATAGCAAAGAAGGGACAAAAGGGGAGGCCCTTGAATTATTTTATTTTATTTTTCAACAATAGAATTCAAGGTTATTCTTGCCTAAGTTTTGGTTCAACATTTAATTGTGGGAATAGAGAAGGGAGAATTCAAGGGAGACACTTGATTCATTAAATTTTTTTTCTACAATATAAATCAAGGTCATTTCTTGCCTAAGCTAAGATCATTAATTTGTAGAAATTGATATGAAGGGAAGACTCTTGAACAATTATTTATCTATTTATTAAAAATAATAGTAAATTTATTTCCCTATTTAATCATTTAAAGAAAAAATTTATCATTTAATTGTTGGATTGAAAAAGAAGGGGAATTCATGAATTTTATATATTCTTTTCCACAATCGGAGTCAAGGTTGTTCTTTTGCCTAAATTTGGATCATTTAATTGTCGAAATGGAAAAAAGGTGGAAAGCTATAATCATTTATATTTTTTTCCTATAATACAAGTCAAAGTTTTTTTTACCCAAGCTTGGCTCAACAATTTAGTATGGGAAAAGAAAAGAAAAGAATAGGTGAAGAAAGTTTATATATTAAGAAAAGCATTTTATTTGTATATTTTTTGAAAGCTTTTGGAAAGGTTATTGCCTTTGAAAAATTTGTCCTGTCAATTGTTAAAAGAGAAGAATAAGGCTTTTAAGATTATAGGTTTTAGTGTTTTTTAAAGTTTTGGGTATAGGATTTAGGATTTAACATTTAAGAGAAACAATACAATATTTTAATGATTGAGTTATTTAGTTGCACTAGTAAGTGTGTACGTTTTCAAGCTAGGTGTGGATGTTGTGGCACGGTTGTGAGGCCATATATTCTTTTATAAAGTCTTGTAATTTTAAATTGTGCGTATGTGAACGCTATAGCAGAGTAGGGACATTTGGGTGCGGACATTTAGGCGTAGATGTAGTAGTTGGACTTGAAAAATAGTACATTGTCTTTGGAAGGTTGAGCCCTAAATTCTACATCCTAGACTCTAAAACCTAAGAGAATCTAAGTTGTATGATCCTAAAATATCTTATTCTTTTGTTCCAATATTTAATAGAACAAATGTTTATGAGGTAGTAACCTTTTTATAATCATCTAAAAGAATATAAAAATGAAGTGTTTATATAGTTATATATGAACATTACTTTTCTTTTTTTCTATATTCCTACATTTAATTGTTTAAGCAAAAAACAACCTTTGTCTCTATTGGAAAAAACAAACTCATCATGAATCAAATGCCTCCATTGCTTTTCTATTTGTACAATTAAATGTTGATCCAAACTTAGGCAAAGAATATCCTTGACTTCTATCATAGATTAAAAAAAATTAAATGATTCAAGTGTTTCCCCTTTAGTTCCTTCTTTTCTATTCCAACAATTAAATGTTAAGACAAGCTTACAAAAGAAATAAACTTTTTTTCTACTAGAAGAAAAAATATATTTAACTAACCAAACCCTTACCCTTTAATTCTTTTTATGCTATTTCCACAATCAAATGTTAAACCAAAATTAGGCTAAAAATATATTTTTTTCTATTAGAGAATTTTTTTTAATGATTCAAGTACCTTTTCTTCTTTTTAATTTTCACAATTCAATGACCCTAGCTTAGTCAAAAACTAACCTTCACTCCTATGGTGCAAAAAAAATGTAAAGGATTCAAGTGTCCCCCCTTCTTTTTCATTTTCACAATTAAATAATCCAGACTTAGGCAAACAAAAACCTTGACTCCTATTGTGCAAAAAAAACTTAAAATGATCCAAGAGTCCTCCTTCATTCCTATTCCTACAGTAAAATGTTGAATCAACCTTGCACAAAAAATAACCTTGACTTGTATTGTAGAAAAAAAAAATTATTCAAGTGTTCTCTGTTCTTTTCTATTCTCACAATTCAATGATCTTAGCTTGGGCAAGAAATGACCTTAACTTATATTGTAGAAAAAAAATTTAATGAATCAAGTGCCTCCTTTGAATTCTCCCTTCTCTATTCCCACAATTAAATGTTGAATCAAAACTTAGGCAAGAATAACCTTGACTTCTATTGTTGAAAAATAAAATAAAATAATTCAAGTGCCTCCCTTTTTGTCCCTTCTTTGCTATTCCAACAATAACTTGAACCAAACTAAGCAAAAAAAACCTCTACCTCTAATGGAGAATTTTTTTATTATTCAAAGTATCTCTTTCAAATTTTTGGTGTTGAGTTGAAGATTAAAGTTGCCATTTGACCATCATGTACTTGTAGATTTGGTTTGTAGTACAAAAAGGGGCTAACAACATTGAAGAGTTCCCTTGATTTTAGGGAGAAGAAAAATCCCATGGCCCTAACTCCATTTGAAAGGCCCGCCAAGGTTTCATCTCCATTGTTGTCCCGGCACTAATGTTCCCGCCCTAGCATCCCCACCTTGACGTTCACACCTTGTCGAAGACTCCTTACATAGTGGACCTCAATAGCATATTTGTTTTTCGATTTGCGAATGGATTTTTGAGAGTTTGGAGGCGTATAATATACCATTGAAAAGGTATTTTGAAGACCTTCCCAATGGTATATTACACGCCTCTAAATTTCTAAAACTAAAGATGCTAAATGAGAAAGAAGTTGACGTCCCCTCTCGTGCTTCTAAGGTTCCTATCCAAGCTAAGTTAGGTCCCCGCCTAAACATGCCTTTACGGATACGTGCAAACCTTGACTTAAGGTATAGCAAGGACCTTAATGGACGAGCCCCGTTCTTAATACAAGTCATGGTGGGGACCTTAATGGACGAGTGTGGACCTTAATTCAAATTACAGCAAGAACCTCAACAGGTAGGGGTGGACTTTAACGCAAGTCACAACAAGGACCTTTTTGGACTTGTGTGGACCTTAACTTAGGTCACAGTAAGGACCTTAACAGGTGGGCACGGATCTTAACTCAAGTCATGATAGGACCTCAACAGATGAGCGCGAAGCCTCGTACGTTAACGTAGAGAAGGGCACGGACGCTAGAAGAAATATAAGCACCATAGGACTTTCAAATGGACTTAGCCATAGGATTCTTCCTCTTCATGGAAAAGAAGACTCAATTAAATGTTGCCAGATCCTTTTTGCACGGGTGCACAACTAACAAGATCTTCAAGGACATGATAGTCAAATGATCACATGAAAAACTCTACCTACATAGTACAATGTGCACATGGGTGGAGGCCTTGAGGGCAAAAGGCATTTCCTCTTTTGTGGCCTAACTTCTAATGTATTATTTCTTCACAAGCCCTTTGCAACTTTGTTCTTGAATTGAGCAATGGACACTTCCATTTCATTTGTGTCAAAAAACACCTAAAATCCCCTTGGAATTTTCAACAAGAAACTTTGATTACTACACTTTCTCCTCCATTGATCACTTGGCAATTTCTTCTTCAATCCTCGTCCATTATTTTGTTGAAATAAAAATATTAAGAGTATTAAGGAGTCCGTCTTAACATTCAAGTTTTTTTCACCATTAGAACAAAAAAATGTTTTTGCACCAACCCTTATCTATTGCTTAGTTGAAATGAGAATGAGAAGACTAATAAAAGGCCCTACAATCATTCAACGTTTTCCACCATTTGAACAAAAGATAATTTCTTCTCCAACCCTTGTTTATTCTTTTGTTGAAATAAAAAAGGTAAATATTAATAGAGAGGCCCTTCATTTACTAAACCTTTGTCCACTATTAAAACAAAGGATTGTTTCTTCTCCAACCCTTATTTATTCTTTTGATGAAATTTATAAAAAAATAAAGATTTATAAAAAGTCCCCATAATCATTTATTCTTTTTCCACTATTGGGACAAAAGATTATTTATTTTCCAACCCATGTATTTTTTTTTTTCAAAATAATAAGGTAAAAACTAATAGGGAATCTCTTCTATCATTTAATTTTTTTCCACCATTAGAACAAAATATTATTTCTTCTTCTACCCTTGTTTATTCTTTTGTTGAAAATAAAAATGTGTAGATTAACTAGGACCCATAATCATTTAGTCTTTTTGACCATTAGAACAAAAGATTATTTCTTTTCCAACCCTTGTTTATTCTTTTGTTGAAAAAAGAAAGTAAAGATTAATAAGAAGGCCTACCGCCACCTACAATCATTATGTCTTTTTCCACCATTGGAATAAAAGATTATCTTTTTCCAACCCTTGTTTATTCTTTTGTTGAAATAAAAATGAAAAAGCCTAATGGAAAGGCCCTTCTATCATTTTATTTCTTTTCACAATTTGATTAAAATAGTATTTTCACTCAATCTTAGTCCATTCTTTTGTTGAAATTGAAATAAAGAAAGATTATTAAGTAGGCCCTTCAATTATTGTATCTTTTTTCACCATTAAAACAATAAATGATTTCTTCTCAAACCCTCCTCCAATGCTTTAATGAAATTAAGATGAAAAGACTAGTAGAGAGGCCCTTCAATCATATAATGTGTTTTTTTCACTATTAGAACAAAAGATTATTTCCACTCCTATCCTTATCCTAGCAAAACAAAAGACACGGATAGGAGTAGAACTAATCTGTTGTTCTAATGGTGAAAAAATACATTAAATGATTAAAGGGCCTTTCTACTCATCTTTTCATCTTAATTTCATTAAAGCATTGGAGGAGGGTTTGGGAAGAAATCATTTATTGTTTTAATGGCAAAAGTATATAAATGATTGAAGGGCTCTCTATTAATGAGGGTTGTTATTATGTGAGCATAGAAGTGTAAACCTATAAGTTAAGAAGACTATACACTTATTATATAAAAGTGATTGCAAGAAACACTTGTCCTATTTGTTGCGTTTAGCTGATTTTCTTGGGAATACTTAAAAATTAGAATTTTTTTTTTTAAATTCGAAAAATATGAATAATGTATATACCTCTAAGACAAAGGTTTTCACCAAAGGAAATGGATAGAAAAATTCTCTAAGTAGGAGAACTTGAAAAGTGCCAAACCTCAAGAAAATACATACCTTTATGTTTTAATTAGGGAAAAATAGTAAAAATAAGTATTTTCAAAAAATAAAAAGTGTAAATTTGCAACAACTTTATAGAAATGGTCATACACTAGAAAATCCACCAAAATAATATTTTATATGTTTCAAATTACAAGCAGAAAAGAGCTCACTTTGTAGACCTCCACACCACATAAAATTAATTATTTTAAAAAATACTTCCCTAGAGAACTAGAAGTCTATTAGAAGACCATCTCATCCAAATTTCATCTTAAAATCAGTAAAAAAAGTTACTCCATTGTACTAAAAAACCCTAAACTACAAAGTGTGATATCCAATTGGGGTCTATTTTTGGATATTAAATTATTTTTGAAAATCATGAAAAAATTATGAAAGATTTATGATAGTTATAAGTACCTTTTCTACAAATCTTCAGTCAATCAGAGCCAAAACACAAAAGTTATGGCCAAAAAACAGATCAACATGCAATGTGTGATAAAATTTGACAAGTGTTTCTTGCAATCACCCATAAGTGTCTATATTATAGAAACCTTTCATATAAATAGTGCATATTTGCTATAAATACCTATAGTATAGGTTTTTATGTTATAAACACCTTTAGTGGTTGCATGATATATACTTATATATATGCTCAAGGCTCACATGCTCACACTCTCATCTTCACATACTAGCACCTTTATAAGAAAATTAATTAAAGTTTCTTTTTGAAATTTCAAGGCAATTTTGGATGTTTTTCAACATAATTGAAACAAAAGTGTCTATTGCTCAATTTAAGAAAGTTGCAAAGGACTTGTGAAGAAATAACACATAAAAAGTTAGGCCACAAAAGAGGAAATGCTTTTTGTCTTCAAGGCCTCTACCCATGTATGAATTGTACTATATAGATGGAGTTTTTGATGTGACTGTTTGACCATCAGGTACTTGAAGATCTTGTGAGCTATGCACCCATGCGAAAAGGAGCTAGCAACATTTAATTGAATCCTTATTTCCATAAAGAAGAGAAATCTTATGGCCAAGTCCATTTGAAATGCCCATAGTACTTGTTTTTTCTTCTAGCATCTGCACCCTTCCCTATATTAACATTCCCCGCTCCACGTTCATCCGTCTACATCCTAACATAAGGTCCATACCTATTTGTTAAAGTTTGTGTCCATCTGCTAAGGTCCCCACCACGACTTGAGTTAAAATCCGCACCCGTCTGTTAAGGTCCTTGTTGTGACCTGAGTTAAGGTTTGCGCCCATCCGTTAAGGTCCCCATCGTGACTTGAATTAAAGTTTGTGCCCGTCCATTCAAGTCCTTGTTGGACTTGAGTTAAGGTCCGTGCCCGTCTGTTAAAGTCCCCGTTGTGACTTGTATTAAGATTCGCGTTCTTTCATTCAAACCCTTGCTGTGACATGAATTAAGGTCCGCACCCATTTGTTGAGGTCCCCACCATGACTTGTATTAAGGTATGTGCCCATTTGTTCAAGTCCTTATTGTGACGTGAATTAAGGTCCATGCCCATCTATTAAGGTCCCTGCTCATACCTAAATTAAGGTCTGCACCTGTTTATTAAGGTCTCCACCTTAGAATTCGCACCTTGATTTCAGAGTGGAATGAAATGTCATGTAATAAAGGTAAATTGTAACAACTTCTATTTGCCTTGGTAAATTTCCATGGCCTAAGAAATGAAAGTTGTCCAAACCGTTTGTCCATCCCATCCGGTTTGCCTATCCATTCGAGACGTTTGATCACCACTACCCATCCGATATGACAATCCTACCCACCAAAGCAACTAATTTTTAAACTAACCCAACTAAGTTTTTTTTATCTCATGATACTTTCTACTACACTAGTAGTCTTCTCCTCAAGTCTGTTTGTCTCAAAGCCTTATTGTCCACTTCATCTTAGCCATCCAATTGTTCACTCACTCGCCCCATTGCAGTTGTTTGAACACCCATTTAAGGACCCATATAAACACCCGAAGTCTTACAAGTCCACGCCCCCACTAATCTACTCGTTTGATTATGCATCCAAAAGCCTAGTCATTCATCCGCCCACTCCATCTTAGTTGTTTGATCATCCATCTAAAAGCTTAGTTGTCCGTTTGTCCAAACACTTGAATTCTCACAAGTTTGCACTTGTACCAAGTGCCAATCTGACCATCCAAAAGCCCGATCCTCTGTCCCATCTCGACCATTTGATTATCCGCCCGTATGCCCCATTGCAGCCGTCTAAACGCCTGTTTGAATGCCCATTTGATTGTCTTGGCATTTATTTGCCTCAACAACCATTTGGAAAGTCCTCCTATTTGGCATTGAATTCTCTGAAGAAATGATCCACTTCCATTCTTCTTGTGGCAAACATTCAATGTTGCAAGTATCCAATGGACTATGAATGCACAAAAAATTTCTTAAAATTATTCCTCCACACAATTGAATTTGCATTCTAAATCCTAAGCCTCTAGTCTAGTTTTATTCTTATTAAGCCATGTCCACTTTTTATGTTTTTGATTTGTGCAAAAAGGTAGTAGGTATGGTCCTTTTGTATATATGCTTGTTAAAATATGTAAAGTAAGGGAGGCTTTATAATAGCTTTGAAAATTTATGGATTGGGTTTAAGGGCTATGATTTTTTGAGACAATATTGGTGATAATATTAGGCTTTAAATGTTACATATTTATTCCACTTCCTTTTATTTTTAGACCCTTCCTTCCTCCCTTCTAGACAAATACATCCTTATAAAGTCACCTCATAGTATTATATCCCCTTTGGTTCATTTGAGTCAAGTTTTACCTATGCCCATTTTTGTGGATTAAATCCAAGATTATGGTCATTCTATTTGTATTTGTATTTTACTAGTTTACTTTGTCTATGATTTTTGTGATGAAGCCATATCTTAGTGAACTTTGAGTCTAAAATAGCCATCATGTACTTTTTATTTTCTCCAATAAACCACTCAAAAGTTAAAACTAATATCTTTATTTCAAGTTGTTAAGCTTTTTAGTTTTCAGTTTTTTGCATCTTTAATTTTAGGATCTTGCACATTTGATGTAGACTGGTATAAAAATGCATACATTAAAATTAAAAATTTCTACTAACCTCCTAAATGATTTATAACCAATTAAAACTACTTAACATTTCTTAGAAAATGTAATATTTGCCTTCCTATTCCTTTTCTCTTGAGGATAATTTGAAATGAAGTAGGATTAAACTTTATGAAATTTTCTTCAACTTCTTTAAGACAAGTGAACTAGTGAAATAAGTGAATTGTACAATGACATTCATTGCAAGTATATTAAAGTACATATATGGAAGTGAGTTAGCACTTTAATATAATCAACTCTTCTATCTTGAATAAAAGCTTTTAGGCATCACAAGAACAAGTAAAAAATTTAGATTATTGATGATTGCAAGAAACACTTCGCGTTTTTGGTTATAGGACAGGCAGTATATTGCAATCCTAGCTGTACATTGCATCAGCACTGTGCCTAGAAATCTTAACTGTCGATTTTCAGCACCTACAGATCAGGACTATGAGTTAGTACTATGGAGTCCTATAGATTGCTACAAAGTACTATTGAGGCCACTAGTAGCAGAAAATAGCAAAAAGGGGTCTATTAACTTTTTCATTTTTAGTACTTTAAAAAAAATTCAAAAAATTATTTTTAAAAATTCATTTTTCTAGACAAGATTGTGCTAATATTACAATAAAAATTCCTCTAAGAAAGTTTTTCCCTCTTCATAGCCTTTGTGCAAAGGAAGGTCACTTTGACCCCATGTGCGTGACAAACATGTTGCTATTTTCATAAAAACTCATTTTCATTTTTTGTAATGTTAGTAGACCTCCAACTTGTCTAATTTGTGGCTTCAAATTTAGATTTTTGAATTAAAAAATAGGACAAAAAGCCCTTAAAATGGCCAAGGTAGACACCCAATTGGGAGAAATTTAAAAATAGTAAAATAATTTTAAGAGAATTGAAAAAATTACTCAACACATAAAACTTTTGTGTGCACCTTCATTTCAAATTTTAAGCCCAATGAACAAAAGATGCAGAACAACAGAAGTTATGAGCAAAAAACTACCTGTTGGAGGTCAAGGGGACAAAAAAAAGGACAAGTGTTTCTTGCAATCACCCTTATAGATAACCTCTCAAAATCACATTAAATTTCATTAAAGTGCTTTTAGCATTTGAAGACTTCCAATTGCATCTTCTAATAGAATTTTTTTTAAATGCAATTGTTATAATCTAATTTGTACTTGGAGTTTGTTCAACTTGATCTTCATACCTATCAATGCATTTTAGAACAAACGTATAGAAAAGAATGAAACACTTCAATCTTTACGGCATTTTTAAGTGGTTCAATTCAATATAAGACTACAACTCCACAAGTAATATATTGCCCAATAATAACAAATGCTCTAAATCCCGTAGAACATTGAAAGAACACTACACAAAAAAGGGGTGTTTTAAGTATAGTCCTAGAGATAAGATTTTAAGTAATGACCTTTTTAGGAGGTTTTAAGTAAAAAATATGTGTCTTTGTAGTAAAATTTTAGACACCAAGATAGTCAGACAAGCATTTGGACAACCACGATGGGACAGATGGGTGGATGATCGGAGGGCCAAAATGGGACAAACAATCGGACTTTCGGACACACAAATTGGCACTTGATATAAGTGTAGACTTGCAAGAGATCAAGCATTCGGGCGGGTAATCAAAAGGCCGTGATGGGGTGGACAGGCGGATGACCAGGCTTTTGAATGGGTGATTGTGCAGCCAAGATGGGGTAGACAGGCGATGAAACAACCTAGATGGCAAATGGCTAAAACGAGATGGATGATTAGGCTTTTGACAGGCAATCAAATGTATAGATTGGTAGGGGCACAAACTTGTGAGAATTTAGGCATTTGAATAAGTGTTCAAACAGCTGCAATGGAGCTAACAAGTGGATGATCAGACGACTAAGATGAGGTGGACAATTGGGCTTTCGGATAGGTCCCGAGATAGGTGGATTGGTGTGGGCATAATCTTGTAGGAGTTAAGGCGTTTTGATAGATGTTTGGATGGGAAAATAATTCAAAAATTAAAGAAGCATCCAAGGTGAATTTTCTATTTCATATGTGGCCCTTTGGGCTTTTGTGATCTATTTTTTGTTTCGAGTTTTATTCTTCTCTTGTAGTTTGTTCTTTAATCTTTTTGCTTAATGCTAAAGAATGAATTTAGTTAGCTACAATCAATGCCTATAAATCCAATAGTACTCCAAGTTAGGATAGTAAACATGCTTGTAAGTATTCATTAAAGCTTAAATTCTATAATGAAAATCCATTAGAGTTTTTATATATGCTCTACATTATGTAAGACACTTGCTTGCAAATTTGTAAGGGCATTGGACACTTTTAGAGTTCTTTGTAATTTTTTGATCTTCTTAACCTACAGTCCAAAAATTAAGAAAATTAAAGTTGACTTGTCTAATTTCATATGAAATTTGAGAGATTTGCTCAACTATGAATAATGTAACTAATGCCCCTTAGGGGCATTTGTCACATTAGTCACAATTTGGTAAATTTGCCACAACATTTGCATGGGGAACTAAAATTTTCTAAATTTTTTTGTATATGCTTTACATTACCTAAGACACCTATTTGCAAATTTATGGGAGAATTTGACACTTTTAGAATTTTTGAAATTTTTTTTATTGTTTTAACTTACAACCCCAAAATTAAAAAATTGGAGGTCACTTGTCCAACTTCAAATGTTAATATGCTCTATTAGAATGTATTGAAACTATTGGGGAATTTTTTTTTAAATTTAAATAGAAAAGGCAAGAAATTTGGAAGATTCTTTCAATTACCACAACTTTTGCATAGGCAACTAAAAATTCCTAAAAGATTTTACATATGCTTGTCATTACGTAAGACATCTATTTGCAATTTTGGAGAGTATTGGACATTTTTTGAATTTTTTGAAATTTTTTTATTGTTTAAAGTTCTTACTAATAAATAGAGAAAATTGAAGTTGACATGTCCAATTTCATTTGTTAATATGGTTATTTAAGATTTATTGTAATTTTTATAAATGATTTTGGCATTTTTTGAAGTAGGTAGAATTGTGGAAGAGTTGCTTGATTGTGAGTGATGTCACTTATGCCTAAAAAGGACATCAATCACATTAGTTTCAATGTACAAAATCTTTGACAATTTTCTAGTCAAGGGATTTTGATTGTTATACAAGTTTGTTTATTGATGTTGATAATATTCCTTTTTAAGTTCAATTATTTGTTTTTTTGAATTGATTGTTTGAAGTTTTTAATCACTCTATTCTATCTCCTAAAGCACCCCATTTGTCCATTTGCCCACCCAACTTCCATCCTCTGCCTCTCACATTTATGTCTTCTATAACACCCCCTTGTCAGCCCACCCATCCAACCGCATGTTTGAATGCCATCCAATCACCTACTTAATTGTCGTCTAATAGCCTGTCTACCCTTGCCCGACCGCTTGTCCATCCAACCACTAGATGGCCAATTTTCAAATGTCAAATGACATCCGGAGGGTAGCGGATGTTGATGTTGGACGTCCAGACGTAACGTTGGACATTCACACGTCATGTCAACCCTGCCCCAAATAAGTATTCATTCAATGAATACTTAAAAATTTAGGTAGGTCTATGAAGTTAATTTTTAATAGGTGTTATAAATTTTTTTAACATAGAATAAGTATATTTATCCCCTCCATCCTAGCTTTAAAAATATCTAAATGGATGTCCAAATCAAAAATTATACTACCCTTAAAATTTGGGCAGTTTTAGGTATTTGGACATTTTTGGCTAAAGTTGTCGTCTACCTCCAAGATTAGACATAAAGGTAACTATTATAAGGTAATGTATAAATGTAAAAAAACTATATTTGGTGCAAAAAATCTCATGTCAAAAGGAATTAAGCACTATTAATCCTACTATGCAAGTTCAAAAAAAAATTCTTTCTAACTTCAAATGCTATTATTTTGAAATTTCTTATTTTAAAATCCTTGAAATTTTTCTCATATATTCCAAATGTTTATTTCTAACTAATTGTTGTTTATATTTTAAATAATAAACCACTTCACTATTAATTTTCTTTTGAAAAGATGACTGGTGTATTACAATTTGTTTAACCTTCTTACATTACAAGGTCATTTTTTGTAAGCTAAATTCCATATTTTTTTCAAATTTTCCATGAGCATATCTAATAATATTTATAATTCAATGATAGAGAGATATAAATTCATCAAGATACAAAATTTTAGTCTAAGAGGTCTCAAAGTCTCTTGATCCCATTATGTACAAATGAAAAAATAAATAAACTCCTTACCTCAAAAATTATAATTTTTCAATCCACATGGGCAAATGGGGTTAAAATTCTTTTGACCATCATTGTTTCCTATATTCTTTGCTATTATAGTTCAAAAAACAAGTTTTCATTTTCAATTTTGGGATGCTCTAAAAAATGGCAGTCTTTGACATTTTTTCTCAAAAAAAATATCTTTCAAAAATTGTATGAAAACTACACCATTTAATATAAAGACTAAATTTCTCTTGAATAGAGGTAATTTGATTTGAAAATTATTGCTAGGGTATTAAGGGTTTGAAAAAAAATCACTCAAGAAAATTCTATCTATATTTAATTGTTATTTGTACCTTGATAAGAAGTTCATATTTGATTGGATTGTATTTTTAGATTTATCAATTTATTCTCTTTTTTTCCACTTAAAATCATGACAATCATTATTTTCAAAAAAACATTAGAGATTTTTCAAATTAGTTCATTACATTCTGTAGCAGCCTGTCACACTGCCTCCTAGCGGATGAAATGGTGTGGAATATCCCACACCATTCCATCCAGCACCAATGGTATTCCACACCATTCAGTAACTAAAGTTGCAACTCCAAGAAATGTCAGATGAAATTAGGTGATGGGGACTTCACCAAGGGCAAGGCAGTCCTTCTATAGGCTACTGAATGTTATGTTGACAAATATAGTTTCATGAACATAAATACAAGTTTAGAACCTGAATATAATTTAGGAAGCAAATTGGGTTTGGAAATGATGGTAGATTGTATTGCGATGGGGCAAATACTTTGAAGATGCAGAAATTGAGCATGAAGGGTTTGCAGATACTTGAGATGTATACATGAGCATTGTATAGAAATATTTATACCTTAATTTAAATTGTTTGTTTGTTTTGTTTGTTTGTTACACAAAGATCTTCTAGATTGCCCATCCTTCAATCAAGGTTTTAGTATCATCGGAAATCTCTCAATAAGGAGGGGTGCATGGGCTTTGTTTTGTCACGTTTGGAACTATAGAGCAAAAATTATTGAGTTTCAAAAAATTTATGAAATAAAAAATGAAAATTTATTTTTATTTTTATTTTTATTGTGGCAACAACACAGGCCATTCTAATAAACATGAACATTGTATACAAATATAAACGTAAACATTGTATATTATATAAATGTAAAAAGACACACATACATCTCTATCTCTATTTCTATCTCTACACATATATAAATGAATGAAATTATTTGACAATTTCAACATTTTTTTTACTGTTAACCATTAAAATAAATATACCTAAAGCTCTGGATACACAATTCCCATACTATATGACCTTGATTATAATCACTTATAATGCATTTTAGTTTATCCTCAAATTATGTAATTTGATTTAATGTAGAAAATTCTTTTAGCCTTTTGAACAAGGAATCCAAAAATATAATTATATTTATGAAATAAGCATTTTATAATGACAATAATAGCATTAAAAACCTAATTTTATATATATATTAATACATGTATCATAGGTTGAGCTACCCAACTTTGGGGGCTTTTCAATAAAAATTTAATTTTAATTGGAGAAAACTTTTTGTATGGATTTAAAAAAATTATGTATATAGGTGTTTCAATTCTTCATATGTATTGTGAGTTTTTTCTAAAATGTGTGTAATGCAACATTTTCCACATGTAATTTTCTTTTAATTTGGCCATCACCTAACTTTTTTATCTTTTTGATTTAATATAATTTTAACAAAAGCCATCCTCTATGCAGATAGAGTATTGACCCTGTATATAGTACAAGGTTTGGGTGCATGGGCCTAAAAACAAATCCCAAAGTAATAAATTCCTTCAACAATGGTAATAAGTGCATTGATGAAATTAGCTATTGTTTTATCATTGCAATCTACAAAAGTATCCAAAATTTCATTGAGCATTGTTTCACTAGGAGAAATATTGTCCAATGGAACATGTCCTTAACCCCTAAAGGACCGCAATTATGTTTCCACCAAAACTGCTTCACAACTATCATTTCTAGGACAGCTACCAAATTTTAAGAAAATTTTTTTTTTGACACATTTAACCGTAGGATCTCTTAGTGCACTAGTTTGGAAAGATGTAGAAAAAATTTCAGAAATTTCCGCCATGTAGATTGCAAGATATTAGTGTTTGAAGTTACAAAAATCATTTTTTTCCACTGCGAAAATCCGGGCAGCTGCACTTCAGAAGGTCACATTTGTATGAAAAAATGTCCAAAATGGTTTCAACTCTTTGAATTAATTCTCCAATTCAAGTTGGCTACATGCTTGAAAATTTTCATATCATTTGGAATTGTACAACATGTAAAAAAAAATAGTAAGAAGAAAGAAGTAGAGAATGATTCAAAATACAAAAATGGTAACAATTTATTTATTGAATTGAAAAATGCCAATCCCAATGATTCAAATGTTGTAATAAACAATCTACACCCAATGTTTTTATTCTTTTTCAAAAATATTGAAAATGGAGTAAAATAAAGGACTTCAAAGTTTATTTTAGAGAAGAGAATCCATAACTACCCGCAAACTAAAATCCTTCATAACTTTTGACTCATTAATCCAAATGGAATGATTCAAAGCTTTACATGTATATATAAATCTATAAAACCAATTTCAAATTTTTATTTCCAAAAAAAATGATTTTTTATGATCTGCCCAAACTGCCCGAGTTGAGAAACAAACAACGTTTTATGCGATAACTTTTCAACCATGTAGTCAAAAGTCACGAAAATTGTTGGGATTTGAAGATACTCCTCGTCTACACCTTCTATTAAATTTTGGTTCCAAAATATGGAAATCTCTAGCCACATGTACCTGCCCAAAATCGCTATGTTGCCAAAAAAGGCATGTTGGTCCTTTAGGGATTAATGATTAAAAGTGGATTTTACAAGTTTTTGTACATTGATTGACAAAACAATATTAAATCTCTAATTATATATATTTTGTACAATTTATCAACAACCTATTAATTTACATAATGTTGACTTTTGAAACTCAAAACTAACCCTGTCTTTTTTTAATTTAGAAGGTGTGCATTTCAAGCAAAGATCTTATTAAGATGAACTTTGCAACCAAGTTACAATTTGGTGTACATTGATGTATTTCAAGTAGGTGTCTCTTTTGTATATTTAAAATGGATAGTTTCCTAAATTTTGAAAATGTTCAAAAGTTTTCTACAAAAGAAATATGAACATTCAATGAAGTGTCTCCAAATTTGTAGAAATTAAGAAGTTGGGCAAAGATGCCATAAAGAAAGAGTATTGTATGCAAAAAAAAAAGGGACATCATAGAATCCATAAAGTAGACATGTTGCACTATAAAAAACTGTTGAGCATTTTGAAAAATCCATCAAAAAATTGACACCACTCCTTCTGAAACCATAGAATCTATAACTCCACATATAGAATCTCTATCCCCTAAATTTTTTTGCAACCAAAATGTGTTTTTTGAAATTTAAGTCCATTGATGTAATTTTAATACTAATAACTTTGGATGTAAAATTTATACTCTCCGCCGAGCATTTTTTTCTTAAATGTGGAAATATAATTCTCTTGTATAGGCAAGTTTGGATCAATTTCCTAAGAACTTTTGAGTGATTTGTCCCCCAAAATTCAACTTTTGTAATTATTAAAGGAAATGTGACTAATAATTGCAACATGTTTTCAATGTTTGAGGACAAACCCCTTGAAAGCAATGGCATGAAAGATCATCTTTTAGGCTATAGAAATTATTTTTTGAAACTACATTCCAAATTTTCTTGGTTATGTTTATTGTTATGATTGTTATGATGCAACAATTCGTTGTTAGGATTGTAGGAAAAGTCACTTTTGAAATTTAGATGAATTTATTGATGTTTTTGAATGTTTTATTATTTGCAAGGCACATAAGCTTTTCAAAAAGTAGGTTCAAGTTTTTAATATTGATTTGTTAGTTTGCAGCCCTAGCATTTAGACGATGCTAAAAATGCATTGAATTGAATTCTACATCCTTTATTTCATAATAGTTAGAAAAAAAATAAGCTTTCTACTTTGATCTTGCACATTTCACAAAAAAGTAAACAATTTCAATTAATATTTGAAACTATTTCTATATGTAATACATAAAGTTGAGATAAAAAAAACTCATGGTTACAATTGTCAGTGTTTTATATTTTTTTCATTCAAAAATCAAGGTACATAAGGATAAGGATAGATTTCAAGGCAAGAAAGAGCCATTTTAGGATTGCTCCTCTAGATCAGGGCTTTTTTTCATATGAAGAAATGTCATAGTGGCAATATAAAATGTTATAGTCGTGCTCCAAATTGCAACATTCATCTACTTATTGGATGTATAGTATGGTTTTCATTGACAATCGAGTGATTTCATCTAATATTTTTTGAATTTCAAAGTTGTCTAGCAATTTCACCCAAGTTTTTGGTTGTTTTTGGAGTAGTATTTAGCCAAATTATTTTTTCTGGTGCAATTTGGCACCAGAAAGCCAAAAAAAAGCTCTGTTCTAGATGTTCACCATGTTGTTTAGGAACTACAAATTAGCCCTTGTTGCTTGAATTTTTGAATTTTTGAAAAAGAAATTCAAAATTTTCAAAATTGAATAAAAAAATTATTTGAAGATTATTTGGAAACTATTTAACTAATATTTAGTGTGGCAATGTCTTAGCAACATCAAATCATTGATGCAGCATTGTTTCTAGAATTTCCACAATATGAGAACTTGCGGTCTTGTAATGCTCTCAAATTTCCCCTTATGTGATTTTTTTTTGTATTTGAGGGGCTCAAAATGACATAGAATTACTACTGTATCTATAGGGTCGGGTTAGTACATTGTTGCTGAATATTTAAATAAAGTTCTCCAAGTAGCTTTGGCACTTTCAAATTCAAATTTTCGAAAATTCATCATTATGTTGGATAGATTTCAAAGTATTTGGTTGATAGCTTTGAATGCCAAGTGAGTAGATGTGTAGGACAAGGTATAAGCGTGCAGACAAGCTCTTTACACAAATGGGGTGGTGGGAGGTACAACAAACTATGTGGGACATGTAAATGGTTAGGATTAATAAAAGCTCAACTTCTTGTAGTTACATCAAAAGCAATAATTGTGTTCATAGTACAATTTCAAACCTAATTTTGACATAGTAAAATCATTTTTTTCAAAAAAACTTAGACTAAATAAACATGAAAAATAAACACAACTTTCATTTGCAAAAACACGATTGAGATTTCAAGACTCCATTCAAAAGTTATGAGCAAATTTCAGTGAGGAATTAGAAGGGATTTTTTCCTACATTTTGAAACATCCTTTTAATTTTGTCTATATCTTTTTGTGGAGACTCAAAATCATAAGTAGATTTTTGGAGATGGAAGTTAGATTTATTTCTCAACTTTTCTTAGTTCAAATTATTTAAAAAATAATAATTCTATTGTACCAAAATAGGGTGTGAAAATCTACATAAATTAACACAATTTTTACATTTTTACAATGAATAGTGAAGCTCTCATCTTCAAATTATCCCATATCCTTTGAAGATTCATGAAAGACAATAGATCTCATTATAAAAATGACCTCTCCATTCTTTATTCTTATCAATTGTTAATATTGAAAATCCTCCACTTTGCCATCAATATTTTTTTGAAGGTAGGTTGTCTTTTCACTATACTATAGACTTCCGGCCTAAGCCTAAAAATGGACATTTTCTTATTTTACAATAACTTGGTCAAATAATTTCTGCAAAATTTGGCAATTCTCATTTTTCATTTTTTTTCCCTAGTATTCATACAAATAATTATTTTCCATCAATCTTGCCCTAAGGCTACGTTAGTACAAACTTTGTACGCATAGGCTTTGACAATGATCTATAAAAACCCATATGACAAACTTGACCACTAGTGGACCTTCTCATAGTCATTTTCCTAGTCTACATAACCCTAGTTTCTATTAGTGAAATTTAGGGTTTATGATTCCAATTAACAATCCTTTTTACATTGGAGTGTTGAAAATGACTTCACAAATACAATATACAATCTTCTTTGAAACTTCCTCCTTGAATATTGACTACCCGAAGTACAATTTCCAAACATTCATTCCTGAGGTGAATGGTAGAGCATTTAGGGATGGTGGAACATTTATTTACACTGATTAAGTAGATGGCTAAGCAAGTATTTGTTCATTACAAAAAGTGGATGGTTGAGCAATTATTCATTCGTTCATTCATTAAATAGATGGCTAAGCAACTATCCATACATTGAATGCATGGATGAACAATTATTCATTTATTAAGTGGAGGGCTAAACAACTATCCATACATTGAATACATGGATGAACAATTATTCATTTATTAAGTGGAGGGCTAAACAACTATCCATACATTGAATACATGGATGAACAATTATTCATTTATTAAGTGGAGGGCTAAACAACTATCCATACATTGAATACATGGATGAACAATTATTCATTCATTAAGTGGAGGGCTAAGCAACTATCCATACATTGAATACATGGACGAACAATTATTCATTCATTAAGTGGAGGGCTAAGCAACTATCCATACATTGAATACATGGACGAACAATTATTCATTCATCAAGTAAATGACTTCCAAATTATCTATTCCTAAAGTAGATGTCTAAGCAACTATTCATTTCCAAAGTGGATGACTAAGAGCATCCCCGCGGCCATTTAGAATTCGGCGCAAATTGGGCAAGTAGCCGGGCCCGGCCGAAGGAATTGCCCCACGGCACACTCGACAAAGCCAAAAATAAGGCCGGGCCCAGCCAAATTTGAGAATGCCACGGCCAAGTGCCGAGTGTGTGGCTGGGCTCGGTGTACAATTATTTTTTTATTTCATTCCCATGTTTGAGGTACTTTTCGACTTTAGAAGAATTGATTCTCGGCGGCAACCATGAGGGGGCACCTCAAAGTCCGAAATAACTTGCTTCCCCGCCTTGTTGGCTGTGTTGGGGTGGGGCAAATTTTTTTAGCCGGGCCCAAGCTTCCTTATTGGCTCGGCAAGTGGTCCCTAGCCGGGCCATTTGCCCGAGCCAAGCGTGGGGATGCTCTAAGCAACTATTCATTCCCAAAGTGGATGTCTAAGCAATGATTCATTCATTGAGTGGCTGATTGAGCCATTGTTCATTCATTTAAGTGGATGACCCACTAATTATTCATGCAATAAGTGCAATTACTCATTCATGAAGTGGGATGCCTAAGCAACTATTCATTCACTCATTCATTGGGTGGGATGGCCCAGCAATTATTCATTGCTTTTGAAATAATTTAATCCGCTCCAGTAAACCAAATCTTGCCAATCCAGACAGACACTCTTTTCCATTGAACAAATAAATTAAGTTATTCATCCCTCCCTCCCTCCGTCCCTCCGTCGGTCCCTGCCTTGAATTGACGGTTAAGGCACGACTTCAAGAGCAGCGTAATCAATAATAACCAAATCCCATCTCTCTGCCCCCTGCCTGCCTGCCAGCCTCAGCTTGTCATTGCTTAGCCTACGTACAGGTCCAGTCCAGCCTCACTAACTAAAGGTAAGTTCCCCGTTCCCCGTTCCCCGTTCCCACCTCCCCCGGCCCGCCTCGATCCTTGCCAGCCAGTGAGAGGCCTCCCGTTTCATCCCGTGGGGCGTGGGCTTGGACACGGGATCTGCCTGCCTGCCTGCCTGCCTGCTACGGTGGGGGGATAACTTACTGCGGACTGGGCTACTGGCCTACTGTCTACTGGCTACAGTACTCCGTGCTTCAGTTGTTTGTTTGTGTCATACAGTACTACAGTAACATGGAAAATTTAAAATAAATTTTAAAAAAAAGAATGTCCTTTGCTGCATGTGGATACTGGATCACCCTGTGTGTGGGAGTAAGTGAGTGAGTGCGTAAGTTAAGTGTGTTGTTGTTTTTTGGTTGGGTTTTCTTGGTTGGGGTGTTTTTGACACTCAAATGACAAGGATTCCATTGCAAGGGAAGGGAAGGGAAGGGAAGCGAAGACGGACAGACTGACCTCATCAGCTGAAAGGCCTGCGGTACCACTGTACTACTGCTTCGTTTGTTTGAGTCATAAATGCCAAAAAAGAAGTAAAATAAGAATGTACTTCTCTGTAAGTTGAGATCGTCCTCCCTGTGAGTGCCTTGTTGTTGCTTTTTGTTGGTTTTTTCCTGTTGGGTTTTTGGCTTGGAAAACGGGCGGTGACCCTTAAAAAAACCAAAAGGAGTTGGGTTTTTGGTTTAGACACTCCAATGAAAAGAATTTCACTGGTTCACAATTCCTAATATAATATAATATATTATTATTATTATTATTATTATTGGAAAAAACTCCATAGCACGGCGAGGGAAGAGAGGAAGACTAACATACAGTTCATTTGTTTCCAAAAAAGAGACTGACCGACCTCACCAACCGAACTGCGGTACGTCTCCCCAGGTATGGCATGGCATGAGTTTTTTGTTTTTTTGGAAACAGATGAAACGGTACCATTTTTTTTTTTTTAAATTTAATAATAATTTCCGTTGAAACACATGGGCAATTTCCGTTGGAATGGCATGAGGTTTTCATTGCTGCCTCGTTGCTCCAGTCCCCTGCCAAAAGCCAAACTGAAGCTCCCTCCTCAACCAGACACATTCATTTCGGTGGGGGGCCTTCCATCATTCCCAGATCTGGAGGCGGGTCCGTCAGCTTCCCTTTATCTGATCCAGGTCTGTCCGTCCAGCCCTCCCTCCAGCGGTCCAGCCGGCCGGGCTCAGGTACAGTAACCAGGTTTTTTAACTTTTTCGGGAAGGCATTGGATTTCCACCGAACCGCCTCCCTGGCTTGGCTGGAAGCAAGTTGCCTACTCGAAGCCTGAGGGGAGGGGATTGCAGACCGAAGGGCTGAAGGACACCTTGCCTCTTTTAGGTGAGAGAACCAACAAAGGTAACGACACCTCCATTCAAGCATGCTCCATCTTTTCGGGAAGAGAACAACCTTTGATGACGTGAGGCTAAAAGGGAGAAACCCCCATTCCCGAATGTGTCCCTTAGACTGGACAGTGGAAACATCCAAAACCGTCAAAATAAGGAATTCAGCATAGTTGGAGGTAAGGTTTTCTAAAAATGATATTTTTCTAGTATTAGCGAGTGAAAATCATGAATATTAAAAAAAAATAGATTTTTCGGATACAGTATGTAATTTATACAAATTTTCAAAGTGTTGGCTCCCTAGACTTGTGGAACCGTCCCGTAGGTGCCCCAAGAACTGAACCCAGCGAAAATCAGCACTCAGCCAACCAAATTTTCCTATGTGTCCTTCAATTGTGTCAGCAAATTACAATCATATATATGGCAAACACATTAAGGAAAGTCTACTGACGCATTTGGGTGAATCTACAGTCCACTGCAAAGAACAGGTGTAGGAATGGGTGTTTTGCCCTTAGACTCATCTAATTGCGTCAGTAGAGTTTCCTCAATGTGTTCACCGCATGCTTGATTTTTAATTGGCTGACACATTTCAAGGACATATACAATTATCCGATTGGCTCACTGTTGATTTCAACAGAGTTTAGTTGAGGGGATACCTATAGGACGGTTCCATTGGTCTAGGGAGCCAACACTTTGAAAATTTATAGAAATTACATGTTGTATACAAAAAATCTTTTTTTTTAATATTCATAATTTTCACTCGCTAATACTAGAAAAATATCATTTTTAGAAAAACTGGCCTCCAACTATGCTGAATTCCTTATTTGGACGTTTTTGGGTGCTTCCACCGAACATAAATTAGTGAAATTAGGTTGCCTTAAATCAAGAAATTTATTCTACATGCCAAAAAATCAATAATTCTCCCTCTCCCTCTCCCCCCCCCTATTCTCTCTCTCTCCATTTGTACACATGGAGGTTTGTGAATCCCAATTAAAACAATACCTCATTCAAAAGTAGTGCATTCTTGTACAATAAATGAAATTTTTTATATAGTATCAAATGTTGAAAAAATAGTGTGAGACAATCTAATTTTACTATTTTGTATACATTCAAGCAACCAACTTGGCTCTTTTGGGTGAGACAATGAACTTTAAGGTAATGACACCTGCATTTAAGCATTCAACTTGCCTCTTTTTGGTAAGAGAACAAACTCTAAGATAACCCCATAAGCATCAAACATCTAAATACGGGTTTTAGGATGATTCTTATTGTTGAATCATGAAAGTATTTGTTGGATCTAAATAATACCTTGGCAACATTAGCATTACAGGAAATTTGAGGTTCTTCAAAGACCACAAGTTCTTAGATAGCAACGAACTCGGGGAACTCAATCACATCAACAATCTCATGTGGTTAAGTCCTTGTCACATCAAATAATAATAGTTTATTTATTTATGAGTATTTTAATTTTTACTTTTTTTTTAACTTTTTTTATTCATTTTTTAATATTATAGGACAATAGTAGGGATTTACAGCTTAAGGAATAGTCCTAAAATTGTCTCTCTTTGGCATCAAATCTCTTATAATGAGCATAAATTGTAGATTCTTCTGGAATGCATTTTTGGACTGAGTATGAAAAAATTATGAATTCTCAAAGTGCCATAGATAGGTCCATTAAAAACTGGCCATAGGTTCTTTCATGTATAGAGGATGTGCATTTTGGATAAGAAGCTCAAATAAATTGTTTAGATTAGATTAGAATAGATTAAAACAATTCCTATTCTCAATTTGCTTTTGTTTAATTAGATCTTGTTTGTTATTGAAAACAAAATTTAGATTCTCTTCTCATAGTCTATTGTAGAATATATATGAATTTTGCGATGTATTGATTATGAATATACTAGAAATTGACAGGGAATTTTTTTTAATTAATAATTTAAAAAATTAGAATATTAAAATATTGTAAAGCTAAAAATTTGAAAAAATTAAAAAAATTAAAAAATTCAATATGACATGGCATTTGAGGTAATTAGATGATCTATAATTTTTTTAATTTTCCTAAAGTTTTTTTTTTGAAAAAAAATAAACATATTTTTCTTTTTACATTTTGATGCATTTACATATCTAGCTAATAAAGAAACATACTAATAAAAAGTATAGATTTTTTCTAATGTATCTCATGGCAAATTTGTGAGCTCACAATATATATACTTTCAAGTAACAACTATATAGCCTTAAATTGATTTTTCCTATTAGTGTGTGTTACAAAATGAAGTTATTAACAATTATAAAATTTTACAAGAAAAGAAACTTCTACTCATTGTATGTGTATTAGTAGTGTATATATGATGAATCATGACAAATATATTTGGTAAAAACGTGCATCCTAGATATAAAAAAATGATACCAATATGTAAATATGCTTTCTAACATAGACTCATAGAACATAAAAGTGTAACCAATTCATTCATAAACATACTATTTATGGTCAATGTACTATTTGTACTAATGTCTATAATTTGTATTTACAATACCAACATTAAAACCTATTTATGACATACAAGCTATATAAAAAAACATAAAAACTTTCTATTTGCAAGCATCTAATATCGCCCTTGTTGACAATGGAGTTTGATATCTTTAATAATTACTTAATTGTCGGGAAGAAAAAATATCATTTTGAAAGGAAGAATAAACCTCTCTAAGCTAATAGGGGGCTCTAATTCTAGTTTTTGAATTGAATAACATCAATAGCAAATATTAAATCTCACTATACTTCTAGAGGTCAACCATATCATGCTCTCCTCGTGCATCAAGGATGGATGGATTATTGTCAAAAATCATCCTTTTGGGTACTATGTGAATCATTTGTCTAAAAATAAATAAATCAAGAGCACTCATTGCAAGTCAACCTTATATGCGAGATCACCCCTTTTCATACAAAATTCTAAGGATGAACATTTGCACAAAATTATATCCTATATAGAAAGATTCTTTATCATCCATTAGACGCTTAACTCTCAAAGGATGGTTTATTTGTTGTAGAAATCATCCTTTTTGCAATGATGCAAATCATACACTTTCAAAAATTCAAAAGTATTCATTTGAGACCAATCTATTGTTCATGATCCCTCCTTTTTGCACAAAATTCCAAAGATGAACACTTGCACTTCTATCTTACCTACGAGAATTCTCTATCATCTATTAGACACTTAAAATCTGTAGTCGTGTTACATGTTTATTTGTAGTCGTGTTACATGTCCATGGCGCCTTTCTAGAATTAACCTTGTTAAAAAGATGGCCTACAAGTATCTAGTGGATGACTTCTAAGGTAGGAGGTCCTAAAATGGACCACTTGACAACTAATTTGCATTTTATGGATGGTTAACCCTTTAGGTTGACCACTTTTTGGTTGATTTTTGCACTCTTGGTCTAATATTGTTCAAAATACATTTGACCACAAAAATCTCAAAGAGTAATACAATTAGAGTGTCTACATGCACTTCAAACAAAACCAATTTCAAGAGAATTGGAGCATTAATGCATTAGCTATGAGGTTGCAAACCCAAATGGCCTAAACCCTCAAATGGGAAGTATTTAACAAAAATACAAAAAAATATCAACCAAGTTGTGAGATTTTTTGTATCTTGATGTCTTGACAAGGTATAAGTGTTGCTTTGTAATCTCCTAAATGTCCAAAGTAAACTTATGCATTGAAATTTATGTAGCGCAAATTCTAAAGGATCATTCAACTCATTGATTTTTGAGGATTAAGGGAAACAACTCAAATTCCAACAAGGCTCTAAAAGAAAACATGATTTTGAGGTACATTTTTCTTTCTTCAATGTACCAAATCTGCACATTTTAGAAGGGTATTGCTTTTGATGACCACATATGACTATTTTTTGTGAACTTCAAAAATTTGTAACTAATTTCAAAAAGCTTCAAAAAAATATGAAACGACTTGGGTTAGATGCTTCTTCTACTTGCCTCTTGAGAAAAATTTATTGAAAAAAATTTAAAGATGTTCCACCTTCCCCAAAATTCAATTCTAGCCTTTAAAAGGTTGATTTATGGACCCTCTACCTTATTTATAGCAATTTGTACTGTTGGATGAGTTTGATTTTTTGTTAGGTTGAAGAATCTCCCTTATGGAAATATTTTATATAATTCGATCTAAGATTACATCCTTAGAGTGGCCACAAAATTCACTTTCTTGAAGAACTATGCTTGCCCCCCAAATCAACCACGGTCACTAAAGGGTTAAATTCCTTGAAGTATTTTTCAATACATTTTCATCAAAAGAAAAATGGATTTGACATCTAACCCAAGTTGTTTCAAATTTTTTGAAGCTTCAAGGAATTAGTTACAAATTTTTGAAGTTGCCAAAAAAAACATTTCGGTGGCTTCTAAAATGGACCACTTCGTCAAATGTACACTACTTGTACATTGGAGAGTGCAATATGTACCTTTAGAGCCTATTCCATTTTAGGACCTCCTACCCTAAACTCTAGTAACAATGGAGAGTGCACCTAAGGGAGAAACACCCATTTCCGTCCCTGTAGCTATTCCAGGTCCGTAGAGTGTCACTAAATCTGTCCATTAAAGTGTCTGACAAGTGTTTAACTCTAATTTGCTGACGCAGTTTGAAGACACATGTATAATTTTCATTCATTGACAACTGATTTCAGCAGAGTTCAGTTTTGGGTACACCTATAGGACGGTTCCAGTGGTCTAGGGAGCCAACTCTTTGAAAATTTGTAGAAATTACATACTGATTCCGAAAATTTTAATTTTTTAAAATATTCATGATTTTCTCTCGCTAATACTAGAAAAATATCAGTTTTAGAAAAAGATGCCTCCAACCATGCTGAATTCCTTATTCGGACGGTTTTGGGTGTTTCCACTGTATTGGTCCCCAAACCAAATCATTTTGTTGAGTGGGTGGGTAAAATGCCTGGGTCCAATAGGCTGCCGCACGTACCAAGGCCCCCAATTTGACTTTGGGTAAAGCCTGGATTACTTTTTTCTGACCCAGATCGACCAACCGGAGGTCAGAAAAAGTAACTTCCGTTTCCAGCCCAGGTCCGTCGGTCGGTCGGTCGGTCCTTCCCCAGGAGCAAATTTCAAATCAGGCCCTTCAGTTAACGTACCATCAAATTATTGTACTCAGTGGGGGTGTCAGCCGGTAAACCTGTCAGTCAGCCCCAGGCCAATGCCGGACTCGCTCCCACTGAGTTCCAACTCCGGGGTCACATGATTAACTCGAAAACTGACTTCCTGCAGTCACCATCAGTCAGCTCTCGTCAGAAGAGTTTGTAACGGATGACCCATTGGCCGGAACCCTAAAACCCAGCCCTAACTTATGCAGGACGCCACGGTAAATCCTCCATTCGAAGTGGGCCCAGCAGGGTGGATTTACCCTAGGGGAAAACGCAGGAATTTTATTTTTTTTGTTGATAACTTTTTTTGATAATTTTTTTTTTTGCAGATTCTGAATTCATATTTGCAATCAGAGATCCCACTTTTACAAGGTGAAGTCTAGAACATACATGGTTCAAAATAGGAGGGTTTTTTTCACTTTTATCTCAAAGGGCCCAAAATTTATCCTTTTGGGCCCACTTCAAATGGAGGATTTAGTGTCTTGCTTAACTTATTAGGGATTGGAAACAAAACGAGGAGTTTGAAAATATGTATAAAAAAAAGGAGGAAATAATAAATAGAATGATCTCCTTCATGAATTCTTCTTCACTTGTAATCAAATGCATATTGGATTTTCAGGCTCGGTATGTATATACTCGACAACAACAAACAGATATTATGTGTAGAATTTCCAACGTGAATTGTTGAATATAAATGTTCCAACTCAATCTAGCTTGTAGACTCTATGATGAGTTTTTTTTAACAAAAAATTATTTGTCTTCCTTTTCTTCGTTTCTTCTTCAACCTTTTGTTGTATTGTAATACAATATTCTTTCAATGAAAGTGCCTTGTTTTAGGATAGAGAAGGAAAAATACACAAAAATCTTAGTATTATAATGTTTGGAAGCTAAGAATTAACTTTTCAGGGTCAAATTCATTGTGGGTTATTTGCATGTTGAATCGTCAACATTTGAAAACTACATAATATTTTAACACTTTGACATTTATTATTGAATGTACCAATGTCCAATTTTTAAAAATAAGTACATCAATGCAAAACCTACTCTACAATACATAGTGAAGTTGAGTTTCCAAAATTCCTTCTTTATTCATGGGTCGTTGCAAGAAACACTTACCGGTTTTGGCTCAAAATGGCTCAAAATCAATGAGTCCTGTGAGTCCTATGACCCTTTGAAATAAATTTTTTTTAAATTGAAAAAAATATGGATAATTTGAAGAGCAATGAGAATATTATGTCTCTTGAAATTCAGACCTAAGAAATTTTTTCTCTAAATGTTATAGACAATGGAAAATACAATGAAAATAGCTCTTTTTTCACTAATTTGGTAAAAATAGTAAAAAAATTCAAAAAAAGAAAATGAAAAATCCTTTTTTTCTTCAAGTAAAGGTCTTTCTTTTCCAACAAATTTCATATTTGGAAAAAATAAATTCTATTCTCTACACGTGCGCAAAGTCAGCCACTTTGGCGACATGTGGAAGCTGGACAGTTTAATATTTTCAAAAATCCTTTTTAGGGATTGTGTAACTATACTATATATCTAAGCATGCCAATTTTCAGCTCAAAATTTGCATTTTTGGGTCAAAAATAGGACTAAAAACCCCCAAAATGGCCAAGGTAGACAGCCAATCGGGGGCAGTTTAAAAATAGTAAACTAATTTTAAAAAAACTGAAAAAATCACACAACATATAAAACTTTTGTGTTCACCTTCATTCCAAATTTCAAGTTTATAGGGCAAACTATGCAAAAGTTATGAGCAAAAAACTACCTGTTGGAGGTCAAGGGGACAAAAAATAGGACAAGTGTTTCTTGCAATCACCCTCATACATATTCAAAATTTCGCACTTTTTGTTTTGAAAAGTTTGTTATATTCACTTACCAATATGTTAAAAATAGTCTCATCTATCAATTTCACATCAAAGTATGCAAAATTAACTTCAATTTCATTCAATCAATAATATTCCACAAGCCAAAAATTGTGCCATTATGTTTTGAACTCAAAAGACTAATTTCATACCACATTCAAACTAGGAGAAGTAAATCTTTTGGTTCTAGGCTTGCTACCTAAACCATGCCAAAAGTAAATGGAATGTCTCTAGTTTTATACCATAAATTAGGTAAGTGACTAAGTGTAGATTTTGGTTTTAAGACTCAAGACTTCAAAACAACATCAAATAATGGAATATTTTCATTTTAAGGAGGGGAAATCAATTGATGTTTATTGTTAAAACCTTAGGGCCTACACTACCTTTTACGGATTGACTTGGAGTTGAAGTTGTAGTTGGTCTATTATGTACAAAATCAAATAAACTAAACCTTGTTCCAATTCATGAGTATGGAAGTAACATAAACTTACTATGTTAGTCATTGGAAGTGGGGTCATATGAATTTGTAGACAAATGGGACTTTTTGTGAGGTTTAAAATTCCTAAAGATTGACTCATATTCCCTCCTTGCGGAATTAATATGCATTCAAAATCATTATATATGGACTCATCATATGAACATGAAATTTTCATGCCTTTCTATTTCATATTGACGTGGCTCACTAGTAAACCATTGGTTTTGAATTATTTCCGAAATTCCAATCCAATCAACCAAAACATGTACATTTGGCTTTCAGTGGATGGTAATACACACTTCCACCTTTAATTGGTGACTCCTCCAATGAAAATGTGTCTTGTTCCATTCTGTAATTGAACTAAGGTAGCTGATTCTTTTCCAATCACCCCCATTTTAAAAATCTCTATTATTCTATTTCTAAACATAGGAGGTGGGAGTAACTAGTCCACTATGATGCATCATGAATGAGTTATTAGATGTACTTATTTATCAAGAATAGGTTTCACTGTATAATCTTGACCAAAAAAATTCACAATAACTTTAATTTTGCATGTTCAAAAAATATTTAAAAAATCCAAATCCACCTAAAATTTATTTCCCCACACAAGATTTTTTTTCCCCACCCAACCCAACCGGGAGCTATGCTGAATTCCCTAAGTGGTCGGAAATGGGTTGTAAGTTTCTAAGCCGGCAGGCAGAAATGACTGAAAGACCTTCCCTCCGGCAGCCCATCCCAGCCCAGCACATGCCTTCGACTGCTGTTGCAGCAGCAGCAGCGGCAGACCTAATTCCCTGGCTCGCTAATGCTCCACTGATCCCACGCCGCAAGTTGTTATTCCCAAATGTCTGTTGCAATTGCTGGGAGAGGTGTCGTCTACATCGTGCACCTCTGCCTCCCTGCCTGCGCTTCCAGACTGCAAGCTAGCGACTGTAGCCAGCTACAGGAAGAGCACCCACTAACTGAGCTAGCTCCCGGGCCCGGCCAGTAGTCTAAGTCCCTGCCTACCGCGGTCGTCAGTGCACGGCCCGAGCTGGCTGATCGATCTGCCAGCAGAGAGAACATCGTCCTTGCATGCGCGCATGACAACCCCATCATCAGACTATTACCACCGCACTTGGCCGCAGCTTCAATTCAATTCCAGCCTGTGGTCGTTCCTCATTATGATCGGACAGAGAAAAGGAAAAAGGGGAAATAGCATTAATTAATAGGAGCCAACCGATAGCTAGAGCAGAGGACTGAGGCACTAGCTAAGTTACAGACTGCATGTATCGTCTTTTGATCGGTGCTGACTGCGCTGCGGGAGAAAACGGGAGGTTTAATTAAGTTACAGGATAGTACTCTCTCGAGTCTGGGCTAGTTAGGTATGTCACCTTGATCAATGGCAGGATTCACCGCTTCTTTACAAGCAGTATGACTGACTGCAGTGGCAAGGGTTTTATTTAATATGTACTTACTCCTCATCAATTAATTAAGGCCGTTGTTAAGCTTCGCTAGTAAACCTGATTATATTATGGAAGCTAGAGAGTCGTATTCGTTACAAATGGCATGCTCCATCTAGAGCTCCATGCCAGAGTGCTGGAATTCTGATGTTCAAGTATCCGACTCATGAATATTTGGACTTCATGTGCGGATGCTTCAACGTCCAACTAGTACTGTTTAGATTAGAGGTTTAAGGTGAGTGGTATTGCGCCGATTGAAGTCCCTCCATTTTTTTTTTCTGTCCCTCCATTTTAACGAACTAGGACTGGCAATGATTATTAATGTATCTAAGTTAATTGAAAGAGGAGTTCACGATCGATCCGAGGATCGATCAGCTTCGTGCACGACGGCGAAGAATAGTTCTGGTCCTAAGACTGAGTGAATCACTTACAACAGTCATACTAAAAAAGTCGATGCAGATAGCAAACTTCTGATCTAATTAACGTTGCATCTGTGCTGGTTATTTAATGTTTTATTCGCGCTTACGATTAGTGCTACTACGTGTTCGTTAAGCCACAGGGACACAGATAGTACGTACGTGCTTACGTTCTTCATCTAACTTCAAATGCATGCAGGTTGTTTATTCTAGCTCACTTACTAGTACTAGTAAGTTTCACGCAGTTTATTACTTGCCAAGAATCAGAGAAGTAGTTGAGCTGATCCCTGCTTTTTGAATATTTACGTGAAGGACCTCGAATGGAGGGTCAATATTCTGAGGCAGACTTCAATTGATTGTAGCAGTTTCGTTTCCACCGACTTACCACATTGGAAAGCAATCAACGTAACGTACTGCTCCAGACTCAAGGGTTTGTGTTACGTTGCAGTCAGTCACTGCCTTTTGTTGAATTGGAGAGCTGTTACAAGTCGATCTGGGTCCACATGAGAAGCTGTTGGAAGCCGAAAAGCAACACATTGCCAAAACTCCAAAAGCAACACATCAATGGCACGTCAAAAGTAGACGTGGTGGTTCTATCGCCTCTTCCAACCTGGCCCAATGGGACATAAAGTTAGGAGTAATTAAAACAAACATTCCTGGGCCACGGGACATAAAATCAGGTGAAAATCTGATCGATTCAATCCTGCACCTGAAACCAAACACAATAATTTTCAAATTCAATAGTTGCCAGGAAGTCTCGGATACGGCGTGTGGCGATCATCGATGTACCGATGGTGGCGGCAACAAAGCGGGCTACAAAGGTCCTGGTATGAACTAGATATTAAGTATTTCAACGTAACTTGAAAAGTCTTGTCTGTTTCTAAAGCCTCCATCTACGTAATTAAGCTCTTTAAGCTGTCATGAATACGGCAGTTCAATGGATTATAGTTACAGAACATACTGTTGAAAACCTGTACGTGCAAGCATACAGATTACGTATTCAACATGATTTGTACAGCCTTGTTTAACTATTTCTAGAGCTCTCGATCTTGGGTGACATATCTTGCTTGCTTCGTAATAAATTAAGCTCCGTCTCTGAGCTTGACGATAATAAATGCGAAAAATCAAACGCTCGACCAAATCTTGAAGTAGGTGATTCTAATACATTATTGACGTAGAACATACCCAGCCATGCACGAGCTTTTAGAATATATTTGGTGACAAGCTCGTCTTGCAGCTGTTCGAGTAGAATATTTTCGTGCCAGACTTGATTGATTCTGACGCCAGTCCAGTCCAGCTGCGTCGATCGACATAATGTTCGGACACCCCGGCCCGCTGGAATGATTGCTTACTTGATGGCCGGGTACGTACGTAGCTCAGGTTGCGGGAATCCTACGATGGAATCAAACAAGAACCCGATCTGGCAAGCGCTGGCTGGCATGGAAACGGGAGAAATGATTGAAAGCGCCAGCTGCAGCTTCAATTCGTAGCTAGGCGACGACACAGTCCAAACCAGCGACCGATCGATCCATTCATCCATCCACAGTACTAGCGAGACTGTCTACTAGTTAGTATTGGAATCGTTCTAGATTCCTGATCCCTGTGGCATACGATCCCGGACTTAAAAAATGTTTATCCTGATCGACAGCGTTGGTTAATTCATCGTGTACCTCGATCGCCCAGTCACCGTGTTTTCGAGATTCTTGTCCCGATTCCGGTTCGATTCCAGTTCTGATTCCAGTTCTGATTCCAGTTCCATTGCGGCGTTACAAAGTTGACCCGGCATACAAAGTTACAAAGTTGGCAATGCATGCGCCGCAAATTAAGATGATTCTGATGCTCCCTTAACAATTGCGTCATTTCAGTTACGGTACTTCCCCGATTAAACTTCAGTCTTTCGTATTACTTTTTATACTATAATATTATTACTTTCACACAACTGAAGCACTGAACCAGTCTTTAAATTTGCTTTTCATGAAGACGACTAGTTCCAGCGAAACGAAACAGCGAATTAATCAGCGAACCGAATAATTATAGGAGTTCAGAGTAATTAATGGAGATCAATCAGGCTGATAATTGGGAGCCCTGAAATTGAGATCGACCGGGGCTAGAGAAACTGTAACGAACTAGTCTAGCTAAATTAATGAAACCATGCATGACTCCAAGGACTGATCGATCGGGGGTCTGATCACCGTGAATACTTAATGGAATACTTAATGGAAATCAGGCTGGTGATTTAGGACTGAAGCCAGAGATTAGGACCCAGACTTGGACCGACTGACTTCCGTCCTCCGTCTAATGCAACAAACTACTCTAGAAGCTGTATTTAATCCCATGGTAACTTAACTACAGTACTGTACTCACTTGCGGCTGTAACTTTTTACCAAGATGGATTTTTTTAGCAAGAACACAAGTTTCATATTGAGCAATAACTTATTCGAAGAGGAAGATCTGCTGCTCTGTAGTTGGTAAAATTAAGTTTATTCACCACGAGCAAGAAATGCTAGCAATTTTTAAATCGATTCGTACAGGTGACACAACCTGAAATACTATTTTTTTTTCACACTCAGTAATCTTAAGTAAATGAATCCCGACATCGTGCGCAACTGGCTGTTCGAAGCAGTGGATATGGTCATCTGTTGCACCGCCTAACTTGGCTTAAATTAATGAGGTGGCGTTCTAATTAAGTCTGAGTGCATGCTTGCAAAAGTTTAAGTTAGTGACAATTCCACTGTAGTACCCCCATTAACTTCCAATGCTAATAATCCCGTAAATTAATCGACTGGGCCCAATTAACTGTAGCCGTCTGCCAGTAGCTAGCTCCTTTTGTGTGTTTGATTTTAGTTTGCTTGGGTGGGGCCAAAGGCTCTGGGGTTGCGGCCGGCTCAAGCAAGCCAGCCGTTGGAAAGACCAAAGAACACGTGTCGATCTCTTGCTGTCGGAGGGGGAAGCTCATGAGTCTTGAGCTCCACGGAGGTTAACTTATCTTGTCCAAGGAAGCCTTTTCTTTCTTTTTCTTTTCTTTTTCCCAGTGCAATGAATGGTCAGGGAGAATTCAGTATTATTGCCGCCTTGTTCATAAAACAGTAGGGGGGGTTCCCAATTTGTTTGAAGAATTGACGTGGCGCACTGTGATTGCACAACCTACTTTTCTTCCCCAAACTGGTGGAAGATATTCGACTCATGCTTGGGTGGAGTAAGCCTCCCTCTTTATAGGTTAGTTGGGTGTTTGGTGTTTGTGTAACTCCCCTTCTCGTATAACCAACCTAATGGTCCCCTCCATGTGGGGAAGGTGTTATGTTTGCTAGATAGATGAGAGGGGTTTAGCTCATAGTTCAAGAATCGTGGTTAGCTAAAGTAGACATATAAGACAATTTTGTTTAGTTCAAACTTCAAAGGGGGGCTTATTTAATCCCTAAAAAATCACGAGTTCACTTGAAGAATATTAAAGGCTAGTTTACAATTTTACATGTGAGCCCAGTAGGCAAGCTAACAACTACACTCCAAGCTAACGACAAAAGAAGTTCCGGTGATTGTCTTGTCGGGGTGGGTAGGCAAGAAAAGAGGAGGAGAAGTTTCACCGATTTTGATGGACAATGTCAATCTCATTGGTGGAGACTTGGCAAGCTTGAAAGAATCTTGTACGTGCAATTTTTTTTATTGTATTCCTCCCTACTTGTTGGATTTACATAAACTGGTAAAAGTATAAAGACTAATTTCATTTGTAGTACTCTGTGTGAAGTTTTGTTGCCCATCCAGACATGCAAAGAAGCCTTATGGAGTTCAAGTATGTAGCTATGTCCTATGACCTCAATTTTTTGGTGAAACTTTTTGAAACTTTTTCTTAAGAGAGAAAAATTTATTAGCTTTTCGAGAATACAAATTTTTAGTTCAATGGGTGCCCAAGAACAAAAGCTGTATTGTCTTAAATATAATTTTCATGTCATCTGGAAAAAAAGGATCTACAAAAATTTGACATAAAATAAAAATAAAAAAATTGTAAATTTTTTTTTGTCTACATGTGAAGCTTTGATTCATTCCATTTGGATTAATAAATAATGTGAAAGTTATGAACAATCTTGTTTTGGGGAAATTTGAGATTTTGAGCATCTTCTTTGAAAAATAAAATTTAAGATTCATTTTTCAATGTAATTTTTACAATTTAAGAAAAAAATTGAATAAGTTTAAGTTTTCTTGCTAGAACAATCTCAATGCTAGGATTATTGTATTTTTCATCTTACAACTATTTATTGTTTAGTTATTCTCTAAATCTTGAACCTACTTCTATTTAATAATTTTTCCAAGAATGAAAATGAAGTCCTTAGTCTTTAATTTTTTTTTAGAATCTCAACGACTCAACCCAATTCTCCAAGATAGAAAATTTTAAAATCAAAGTTTGTAGTGCAAAAAATTTCGACAAATGATGGTCAAAGTCATTTGAGATTACCAGTTAGTGTTAAAAAAAAAATTTATCAACTTTGAATGCCCATATCTTTGAATCCATACGGTCACACCTTATGAATTCTTTTACCAAATAATTTTAGACAAATAAAATACAAGATCCTATAGGTAGATTCTAAGAAAAATCATTTTTTTGATTGAACAACAAAAATGGCAATTTTAGATGGCTTTTGGGTGAAAAATGGCCTTGGTTCTTGAGGGGTTAAAGATGCAAAAGGTCCCCTACTTCATCAATTAACAAAATTGTGATTTCATCCTTCATCAAACTAACCTTGTTTAGAAGATGACTTATACTTCATCCCACAAGTTTGATTAAGCCAAAGAAAATGCTATTGTTTTAGACACTCCCCCTATTTGTTACTACCAATAATAAAATTTGGAAACTTTGAATACACATTTGAAAATTGACAATATGAATGAAATAACTTCAAGAGGTCAAGAAATATATGCTATGAAGGGATTTTAAAATTTATTCTTGTTATGGCAGTGTAGGCCTACTTTCATTGGGTAAGTAATTGTATTTGTCATTTTTAGGAACCACAAAACTACAAAATAGAACAGAAGACTAATTTTTCACCTTTGACAAAAATGAAGAATCTTCATACTTACTATTTAATTATGAAATTATGGTGAATTTTGTTAAAATAGTGGTATTCCATTAGTTCAATACTTTTGACAGTTCAGATTGTGTGGTCTAAAATGTAAAAAACGGATATTTCGTTAAAATGGCGGTATGCTAGAAACTTGGCATTTTCAGGTTTAGACCATGTGGTCTAAACTGTATACCGCTCCTAGATTTTAAGACCTTGGAGTTTGAAATCTATACTAGATCTAGAGAATGAAGGGGAAAATGGCGTAGGAATACCACCATTTTAACGAAATATTTGTTAAAATTGTTACAGATTTTTGAAATTTATGTGTTGTAGATGTCTTAAATCTATATTAGTCTAAGATGTTTTAGACCATGTGGTCTAAAATCTAAATTTGTCATAGATTTTTGAAATTGACATGCATCCTAGATGTTCAGAAATCTACACCTATCCTAGATGTCAGTTTTAAGTTCAAATTGTGCAGTCTGAAAAATGGCATATGGAATACCGCCATTTTAATGAAGTTCGCCATAATTTGGAAAATTTTGAATTCATACTTGAAACATTTGGATCTGGGTGATTGCAAGAAAGGCCTCCCATTTTTTGTCTCGTTTTGAATAGTACTTACAATTTTTTCAGGAGTACTATTTAATTAGAAAAACAATTTTTAAAAATTGTGAAAAATAATTTTCATGAATATACCTTTAAGAAGAAGGTACCCTAAGAAGGAAAAGTTCAAGAAAATTCTCTAACTAGGAGAACTAGAAAAGTGCAAAATCTCATGAAAATGAGTACTTTCACATTTTAATTTGTAAAAAATAGGAAAAGCAATTTTTAAAAAAACTAAAAATTGGCAATTTGGGAAGGATTGATGATGATGAGATTTCACCAAAAGAATTATTTTGAAACCATTTTTTATGTTCAGAATTGTATGCGCAAGGGGCCCCTGTTTGCATCAATGTAGAGGACATAAAATAATGTTTTTAAAAAAAAAAATTTCGTCAACTTATAAATCTTTAGTGTATAAATATACCATACAAATTTCAAGTCTATATCATTAATTTGGGATACTCCACAGTACTAAAAAACCCTAAATTGCAAAGTGTGACAAATTAGGTAAATTAAAATTTAATTAGAAAATGTTTTTTGGAAATTTATGAAAAATAAGGAATTTCTTTATTATCAAGTTGGCCATCTTCAATAAAAATTTCAAGTACATTGGATTAATACCCCAAAAGTTATAACCAATGGCACAAATGTCACTTCCATTGTGACGCCAAAAAGGACAGCCCTTTCTTGCAATCACCCATCTATGCATTCTAAAATGGCTTTAACAAATGAAGCAACACAAAAATAACCATCTACAAATAGAGACAAGGCTTACATTCATTTATTGCATCAAAATTTTCGGACACTTTGGATCATTTATTTGGAAGGTTTATATAGTGGAAACATCCAAAACCGTGCAAATAAGGAATTCAGTATAGTTGGAGGTAGTCTTTTCTAAAAATGACATTTTTCTAGTACTAGCAAGTGAAAATCATGAATATTCAAAAAAAAGAAAAGATTTTTCTAATACAGTATGTAATTTCTACAAATTTTCAAAGTGTTGGCTCCCTAGACCTATGAGACCGTCCGGTAGATGCCCCCAAAATTGAACCTTGCGAAAATCAGCACTGAGCCAACCAGATTTTCCTATGTGTCCTTCAACTGTGTTAGCTAATTATAATTACACATGTGGCGAACACATTAAGGAAAGTCTATTGACACAATTGGGTAAATCTATGGTCCATTCCAAGGAACATGCACGGGAATGGGTTTTTTTTCCCTTAGTTTGACTTCAAAAAGCATATATTGTCTTATGCATGAGAATTATGACAAATTTTGTTAATATGGTGGTATTTGATATGCTATTTTTTAGACCGCATAGTTCAAACTAAAAGCTGACATCTAGGACAAATATAGATTTTCAAAGATCTAGAATTCATATAGATTTAAAAAATTTACAACATGTTTAGATTTCAAACTATGTGGTTTGAAACATCTTGGATAGACATAGATTTTAGATATCTATGACTTGTATAGATTTCAAAAATCTATGACAAATTTAGATTTTAGATTGCATGGTTTGAACCATAAAAATATCACAGTAATGAAATTTTACCATTTTAATCAAATTTGCAATAACTGTATATGCTTGCCAATTTCAATCGCTAATCACAAGTTCTCACAAGTTCTCGTGAGATTATAACATCTCTCTACAAAGCATGCCGACAAAAAATAGTTTCTTTTTGCTAATATGATCCTTCAACCCCAATGGGTGTAAAGAAATTTGAATAAAAAAATTACATTGATTTATATTATTAGTAAAGAGTAAAATCATTGCACAAAAACCCTACCATAATTTAGAGTGATTGGGCTAGATTTGCATTTTGACCTTCAAGTACTATGAATATTGTGTAGCGGAACAATCTTGACTATTGATTTAAGAAATTGATGGCTAAAAGTACTATTGCAAGTACTATGGACTATTTATGAGTACAAAAACAATACTAGGGAGGGATAAGACAAATTGTTACAAAAATTACAAAAATGAAGTATAAATCAATAATAAATCAATCAATAATGAACTTAAAAAAACTAATAATTGGTGATTTATGAGGACTTGATGGTGATCAAATTTCCCAAAAAAAATGAAGCCAATGTTGAAAAGTCCTCATGCAAGGGACCCCTATTTGAATGGACCTAGTAGACATAAAATAATATATTTTTAGATATCCCTTAGTAGGCATATGCTCACTTTATGTAGGAATAGACCACCAAAATTTTAATCCTTTATCATTCAATTTGGGTACACCAAATGCAATAAAAACACTTAAATCATGAAATGTGACAAATCATGAATGTTCAATTATAATTTTTCAAAATTTTATTTTTCTTAAAGAAGAAAAAGGAATATAATTGCCATCAAGTTAGACAATTTTACTAATTATTTCATGTTCTTGGGACTTAGGATTCAAAAGTTATAGTAGAAGGAAAAAAATCATTCTAATTGTGATGCAAAATAGGACCAATGTGTCTTGTAATGACCCATTACTACAAAAAAATTTCATTGGAGAATATTAGGACAATATATAAATATTTGAGCTTGCTCTAACTTAATCCCCAAAGGACTAAAGGGCATCTTTTTGAAATTTTAGTAATTTTCAGGCAAACAATTGTAATACCAATTTTTGGTCTTACACTTAAAATTCAATACATCAATGTAGATAAGGATTTTCCTAAATACAACTCAAATCTAATAGAATTTGGATGAGTGGTTGCAAAGTTTATGAAATTTGGTCTTTGTTTTAAATGTAGACAAGTTGACTAGACAATGAAATTTCTAAAAGAAAGTCCTTTCTTCTTGAACTTTTTTGGTGTAGATTCTCAACAAAATTTCTAAACAAACAATAGGATTGTAAGACCAATATATCAATAGAATTTATAATCTTCTTGAAAGACAATTGATGCATTTCTTAAGTAAAAGAAACACATTTTTGTAGACTTTCAATATATTAGATGTTTTATATTTGAATAAATGATGTTTATCACTTCAAAATCCTAAAATAATATATGATGATGAGTTAGTTGCATGACATTATAAATAGATTACTACTTTTTGATAAAATTATTTTCATAAATTGCCCACAATAAAAGATTTTAGTGTTTTCAACTCAAAATTCTATAAATATCCAGTCAAATTGAATTAAATTAGTGTGCTCAAAATGCTAGGAACCTCACAATTGTTGACCATGAAACCATCTTAAAATTAGTAAATCTTAACTTTAAAATGGTTAAATGAATTGTCCAATAAAAAATTTTAAAACTCAAAACATGCTTTTAATCCTTAAGGGTGATTGCAAGAAACACTTGTCCTATTTTTTGTCCCCTTGACCTCCAACAGGTAGTTTTTTGCTCATAACTTTTGCATAGTTTGCCCTATCAACTTGAAATTTGGAATGAAGGTGCACAGAAAAGTTTTACATGTTGTGTAATTTTTTCAATTTTTTAAAAATGATTTTACTATTTTTAAACTGCCCCCGATTGGCTGTCTACTTTGGCCATTTTGGGGGTTTTTAGTCCTATTTTTGACTCAAAAATCCGAATTTGAAGCCACAAATTGGACAAGTTGGAGTTCTACTAACATTTCAAAGATTGACGGTGAGTTTTTATAAAAATAATAAAGTATCTATTGTCCACATAGGGTCAAAGTGACCTTCCTTTGCACAAACTCTACGAAGAGGGAAAAACTTTTTTAGAAGAATTTTTTCTTGCAATGTGTGCACAATTTTGTTTAGAAAAATGGATTTTTTAAAAATAATTTTTTGATTTTTTTTTGAATTATTAAAAATAAAAAGGTCCACAGACCCTTTTTCTGCTATTTTCTGCTCCCTGTGGCCTGTGAAGTACTTGTAGTGGTCCATAGTACTGCATAATACTGCATAGTACTACATTGACGGCCCAGATTTGAAATTGCCCGAAATCAACGGTTGAGATTTGCAGGCGCGCGTCAGACGCGCTGTACTGTCAGGATTGCGTAGTACTGCCAGTACTATGCCAAAAAACAGCATTTTGAGACAAAAACGTGAAGTGTTTCTTGCAATCACCCTTAAAAACAATCATGATTTTTAGGTGTGGTTGCTATGTTCAATGGACACTTTTCAATTAGTTTGTAGATAGAATTTCCCATGGCTTCAAATTCCATAGAAAAAGTTAAACTCACTCTTTTAATTGATTGTTACCTTTGAGATATGTTGTACATGATTTCTTAATCAAAATTTTATGGACTGCATTTTTAAATATAACATTTGATCTTGGCTACTGCAACATTTCCTTCGTATTTTTAGCGGATGAGAAACGTCCCCCTAGATGGTGAGGGGCTAAGGGATGAAAAGAGTATAACTTTGGTAAATTAGTGAAGCATGCACCAATAAGGTAACCACTCTAGAATCACAAACCAGTCACCTTCAGGTTATGTTGAGATGTACCCATCTCCGGCAGAAAACTGGCATCCTCCTGCTACGTTAAGTTTACCCCAAACATTATAGGAAAAAAATAAATTAAATAAACAAATCAATAACGTATGGAAACTGGACACGCAAGGTGGGGAAGAGCGCCGATCCCGAGGCAGGGCGATGAATGAATTTCCAGGGGAAGGGGATGGACGGATGAGATTTACCAATAGACAGATGGGTTCAGGGGTTCCGTCCGTGTGTTTAATTTTCGGGGCTTGATCTGGGTGTAGGCGAATGAGAGAATGCCAGGTAGTCTTTTGTTCTGTTTTTTGTTGACTGGGTTGGTTGGGGTCCTGGCAGGCCCCTAAAAAAGTTACCTTCACAAGCACTGCTTCTTTGAGCTTCCTTTTCAGCTTCCCTGCCACCAACCCTGATAAGGTCTGTACTTGTGTGCGGATTCGCTGCGTGTGGATCGAGTGTGTGTTGTTTTCATGATCGTGTCTCTTCCTGTCTAATAATTCAATCTTTTTTTCACAGGAGTCGTGTGTATGTAAGAGTGGGGAGACTCCGTCAACAAGTTATCCAACGATGTGAGTATTTTCATCATGAAAACAAAGAAATTGTTTTTTTGGGTCCTAATCACATATAACTTAGAGCAAAGCTTTTGTTTGTTTGGTGGTAAGTGGTAACTTAAAGTGAAGTTTTCCATGCTGTATGAAGACCAATTTGTTGGAATGATGTGAGAGGCATTTATAGTGAGGGAATGGGTAAACTTCAGTTATTTCAAGTGTGCAAACCCATAAAGGTAAAGACATGCCATGCCTGCCATACCATTTCAAGTCATTCATTCCGCATGCCAAGAGAGAGTGATAGAGGTGGGACACCCAGGAAATGGGCCCAAGCCTCCCCCCAGCTTTCCTACTCATGACTTTGTAAAGTGTAGTTTGGATGTGGGCCGGATTGAACTGTTTGTGGCTACGGCCATATGATGATCTTCTCTTGGCAAGACGGAAGAAGGAACCTCATCCTTTTTTGCTGGTTCAGCTTTTGAGAATAATATACAGTGAAAGAGGAACAGTGAGATCCCCCTGCTTTGAGTTTGCTGTATCAGTCTTTTAGCACATCTGGTTCTGGCTGGACCTATCCTGCATAATCTAAATCTAAATTGATTTCAAAGATTCATGGCCATCCAAAATTCCAAAAGGTACAAGGGAACAGAGAGATTCAGGAAATCCATTCATACCTATGCTTGGCACACAACCATGTTGGAATGATAGATATGAATTGAATCCAATCAACACCTGCAGAGTTTGTTTTTATCATGTTCAAACAATATAGTGAAATATGTTCAGCACCACAAGCGGTGGTGCCTGTCAGTTCAAGCTCTGGTTTCAGAACTGGATGAGAATGTCTTCTGAGTTCCAAGGAAGAAGGGTGGTATATCTTTTCTTTTCTTTTCTGCAATGAACTTTACTTTCGATTGTGTGGACAAAAAGATATAGAACATATATGGAAATAGGGTGGAGAAAGTTGCAGTCCAGTAGCTCAGGAAAATGAGAGGTCAACACACACTTCAAACAAATTGACAGACAAAAATGTTTCCGTGTCAGGTATAACCAGCCACTTGCGGGCCTACTAAAACAGTCAACAGTATGTAATGGATTCACCTTTTGTTTGTCCCTACAATCCCCTCCTACGTATCCTTCATTTACAGTACGTTTCAGCCTGGAGCGCCAATCTACTGCAACTAACCTCAAAGCTAGGAGCTAATCCAAAAGAAGTGACCTGGAAATCTGCTCAACGGCAGGAACTGATCGAATACAATATTCGAAATTTAATCTGCATCACAGGACTCCAGGCTATCGTAGGAAGAAAAGATGCGAGGGAAAAAGGGAAGTCTGCTTGACAAACAGGGAAGTCAGGCAAAGTTTTGAGGTACGCCATGCATGACGACTAGACATTCAGGCATTGCAATCCAACCAGTGATTGTCCTCAGTGAGCTACGCTAACAGATCAAAAGACCAAGTGCGCCAACCGCGCGTAAGAGTACTTCATCCTAGTGGGTACGTGACAATCAACCAAATTTTAGTTCCAAGTGCTGCGGAGCACTTGAGAAAACGGAAGATTTGCCTGCAGTTACCACGGACCTCTAACCATGCACACTAAGCAGACCAGCGGCTAAGGCCATGGCCACTCCCAGGGAACATCTTAATCCTGGGAAGACCATCTAGATGGCGTGAATATGTATACGACTGCAAACCCCCTCCACGGTGCACAAGGATTCATAACAACAACCTGTCCAACCTTAAAGAACGTTGATGTAGTGATCAGCGGCAATATGAGCTTTCAATACGCATTGGAACAGTGCGCATGAGCAGGTTAGTAGCAAATGTCGGACAGTGACTTGTATCGTCGCACAAGACCTCTCGGTTGGTCGTCTACCATTGCCATGTTGGAACGAGACAAGACCTTTAGAGAAGATAGTCTCTTCAAAGGCGCAGGCGCATTATGCCTTGATGGCAATGATAACTGAGTCTTCAATGCTTTCACATCCAGCTGCTTTTGTTTCGTCCCTTTGCTTCCTCGAACACTGCAACGAAGACTGCTTGGACTTCGCTTGATATCGCAAGCTGCACTAGTTGTTCGCATCTGCGAAATGGAAAAATAAAGTGCAATAAGCAATTAAAGCTCTCAATCCCCCAAGACTGCACTTCTATCTCAGCACCCAGAATGACGCCATTTCAAATCACCTCAGAAATTGAGCATGCAGCATTATGGGTCCGGCAATGACAAGTTCGATTGCCATAAACCTACCCGACTTACGTAACGGGCCTCCATTGAGGCGTACCATGATGGATAAGATAAGTAAATGAAGTACCTGCACAGTTCCGATGCTGCCTTCTTCATCTGAAATGCTTGTGTCTGTGCCCACGCGCTGCGAGCGCAAATTTGAACTTGCGTCACCAAGTCCACAAGATGAAGAGCGCACGCCAAAGCTCACTTTCTCACTCTCTACACTTGAAGAACAATTGGAGCCACAATTTGCTGTAGGGCTGGGTTCGCCAGTAACTCTCGTCGCAACAGACACCGAAGGGGGAAACTCCTCCTTAGTCGACAGTACAGCCTTGATCAGAAACTCAAGGCCACTATCTGGAGATTTTAATGTACACTGAGAAAATTCTCGAGTTGCCTCCTTCATGTCAAGAGTGACATGTTGATCAGGTTTTGTTTTGCGCTCATTCTGTAATCTACACCAATCACAGACCCAGCTGCCAGTTTCGAGACCCTCTTTCGATGCGGAACAGTATCTGCAGAAAGGTAATCATAAAATGAGTCCAGATTTAACTTCCACTCGAACACATATCAATCCAAGAACAAACCAAGTGTGCAGCGATGAAAATTACAGGTGCAGTCGCACTACCATGAGACCGTTACAGTTCTAGTGATAAAAAAGGTGAAGACGATTCATCATTAAATATATCAGTGGGTACTCAATACCAGTTTAATCAAAGAGCAAACATGATCAAGTTGCATTGTTGGGCTGGGTTTTTTTTCCACTGAAGCGATGCTCAAGCGAAAAAGCTCTACCGAAAGCAACAATGTTGAGTAGGATAAATATTATCAGTCACAAATCAGTTTTCCTACAGGACCATCGAGAGGGACTGAATAGGTTCAAGCCAAAAGACAGCTGGATTGATACTGCAATCCATGATCTCGTCGCCTGTAACGAGGATGTCGAACTTCTAATGAACAGCAAAACAACTACAAGAAAATAAAATAAACCCCTCTCATGACCTCCTAAAATGCTCGATCACACACATGAGCGGATCGCGCGTCGCTCACTGTAAAGATGGACAGTTAAAACTTGCAGACAATTCTGAACTTGAAACAATCAACATAACTGAGAAAGGAGACGCCAATCCAGCCGATCCTGAACTTCGGTTCTTTTAAACACAACTACGAAAATAGAAACTAACGATACGATAATTGATCAGACTATCTTCACCACGTTCGCAAAGAGCACTGATAGGAATTCTAACGAAATTGAGTCCTACTCGCAGATTATGACCGCCCCCTCCCATGCACACAATACCAAATTGTACTTGTAACTGCTGTGTAACTCCAGCAATTGGCAACGAAATCTCCGTGACAGAAACTTAGTGAGAGGTAAGATGTAATTGAAGATGCAGCTATGAACCGTCGTATTCAGCGTCCTCAAACTAGACGAACTTCAACTATACACCTGCCTGTACACTATTGGGAGCTGTACCCGTGGGTGTGAACAAAAGCACGACATTGCTGAAGATATCCTAGTTTGAGAGTAGCACTGAAGTATTCTAGAATTGGAAACGACACCAGTCGATACCATTCACAGCCACAAATTAGCCCAAATCTGAAAAACTAGCAGTGGAGAAAATCATGGTCGCCCCGCAAATTGATCATGAAGGAGTCCGAGCTAGAGGAGTTTCGAAAACAATTGTAAACCTTGCAAGGTCTCTGTGACTAATTACACACAGGTGCCCTCCCGAAGTTGAGAACACGTACATGTGCTGGACGCGAACACAGGCTTTACATTGCTGGAGTTTTTCAGGAAATCCCACGTCGCCACACATGCTGCATTCGACCGTCAAGCCTTTCGCACAATCCATGACTGCTCACTTGCTTGAACAAACTGAAGTGACAGTTCATCTGAAAACACGCTCCGCCGCTTTAGTATCTACGATCCTCCTGGTCCATAGCGATGCCCGTGTCACAAGATGGTTCACAGCAGCAACTACTGTAACCAAAGGCACCAAATATGTACTCGCAAATGGTCGTCGATCAGAGTAGGCAAAGTCCTGGAGAGGATTCGTCGTGCGTCGGGGAAAAATATATTCACGGATCCAGTCGGTGTTGTCAGTTACTTGAAGTTGCAATTGAATCCGATAAGCTTGATCTCAGTCAATGCTCCAAGTAACTAATACAGAAAAGCACTGGAACTTCTGAATGATGTGCACCATCAGTTGCTGCGTTTTTACAAGCAATTCCTACCAACAGCAGATGAGGAGGTGTAATACTGTACAATCTCACGCCTCTAGATGAAGGAAAGGTAGAGGTCCAGTATCAAATGTTCAGATGAGATGTAAGCTCAAAATGGACTCCACCGATCGTGGATGAGAGTGTCAACTTTGAAGTACCGTCGGCTAGTGTGCAAGAACTGGACAACTGGAAATGGCGAAGACTAGATATGGCGAGTAAGTGGACGCGTCGCCAAGCTAATACAACCTCATTCTAGAAGAAGGCGCGCTTTCCACTACCAGTAATTGACGGAATGTACAGCAAACTGTTTGCCGTTCAGCGCACAGTCGGGACGAACAAGAGCTCTTTAAGTCTTGAATATGGAAAGGTTTGAGGACTACGCAATTGCAACGGGATATCCAATCACAGATACTACTCATCGTCCAACTCTCAGACAGCACCGTACAGTAAACCGCAAACGTTGGACTGGAGAACACTGGTCATTCGGAATCGTAAACACTAAAATATTTTCCCGTCCGCAAACGTCCGCAACGACAGATCCACAAAAAATAACGATTCACTACTCACGCTTCCTTTTCGGATTGCTGTTCACCAGTGCGTTCCACCACTGTGACACAAGATCGGCTCTCGTAGAACATTCGTGGTGACACTGATTATTATTGCAGTCTGTCAACCTTTCTGATGACTGTTCCAAGGCGTGGCTATGCACAACCTGATCAAGAACTCATGAAGACAACTCCCTAGACCTTGAACTTCGTAGTAGCTGTTGGTATTTGCATGTAGTAGATAAACACCAAGAATGGTGCAAAGTTCTGAACGACTTGAGTATTGAAACTCATCTACTCGCCCTCTTCAACGTCTAACAAGAAAGACCGATAAGGTCCTCGAACAAATGAAGGGATCACTGTAGTGCTCTACACAAGTGCCTCAGAGAAGAAGCAACAAACTCAACAACGGTTCCACAAAAATTCTCTCAGCAATTACACTGGTCCTAATTTCGTCTCTCCATCTCAAGCAAAACAAACCGGATTTTTACTCTCACAAAAGCGGTGATATCACTGGATCGGCAAGTTCTCCAAACTACAAGTTCGACTACTCATAGTTCTTCTCATGCGATCTTGTTGCACAGGCTGGATATTTTGCAACTACAGGCCAAAACTGTTACAGAAGTTTCTTGGAATCAGGAACTGGAACCAACGGCCTTTCAACTCAGGTTCCGACACTGACTAGCTTGTGAAAACTGGAGCAACAAGTTACGAAGAGACTTCCAACACTCGCCAACCTCAGAGGAAACCTCAGTCTAAGAGAGCCTTGACAAACTACGAAGACACTCGCCGGAAGAGAAAAACGATGCTCTTCAAAAATGATAGCCACTGCGAATCTCGGCCGTGCACACTTCCTCAAAATGGAACAACCTTCCAATAATCTGCCTTCTCACCGAAAAACACAATCTCGAACCTCAATGCACACACAGACTCCCTCCTCACGCTGCACCGCCTATGCAGGCAGGCTCTCGCGATAATCCACTCCGCAGACACCTCACTGTCACCTCACTTCGTTGCATTAAACTCACACGCACAGACATTAACGACAAATGGCCGGTACCTTACAAGGCAGCACTCCCTCTACTCTCGCTACAGTACCAAAATTGGCGTCCCTACACTCTGTAGAAACGTGAGGCCGGCGAGCACCGCCCGGCGGGGACACGCCATGTTGAGTATTGAAACTGAAAACTAAGCACCGGAGTCACAAAACGCCGAAGGGAACGACATAAGAGCATCAAAGCTCGAGGGGAGGAAGGTTGTAGAGCTGGTGAGGGGAAGGGTGGTGGGAAGTAAAGCACAGCACAGCACAGCACAGCAAAGGCGAAGCGAAGGAGGCGAGAGAGACGACGAGCGGGACGGGTTGGAGCAGGTGGGAGAGCGGGTCGGGTAGTCGGAGCGGGTCGGGTGGGGGGGGTGAGGGACAACCGGGATCGGGTGACCGGCTGTTCGTGAGGGTGGTGGTTAGCTTTAGGGCGGCCTAGCAGGGCTACCGTTGACTGTGTACATCCGTCCGTCCGGGCATGGCATCCATGTCAGCTGCCTCGCCGAGGCATCGTCCATTGGGCGTGATGACGCCGATTTAATCTTCGTGGACGGACTGACGAAGCTCCGGCTTTCCGTCAGTGGCAGGGGGCAGAGCTGACGAAGCTCCGTCAGTCGACCGGCTTCCTGCCTGCCCACAGGAACGCAGTGATCTTTTCCTTCCGAGTCTGACCGGGTTGCTTGATTTCTCGTTCTGAGCGGTCCGAACTGGGAAAAAAAGCGTTCTCGAAGGGCGTGCGCTCCTGTGCGGCTTGTGAAGGGGATGGCCCTGTTTGTCCACGGAGACTGACTGGTTGGGCTTCAAAGGGGCCCCAAAAATTCCTTAGCACCTAAATCAGGCAAGGGCAGGAAAATCTAAAGCATGGGTGAGCGGAGTTGGGGATCTATTCTTTTCAAACGGACAGGGAGAGAGATTCATCAACCCTGAGCAGGGTTTTCTTTCTCATTTTTTATGAAGTGGCAACGTGGCAATGTTAAATGTCATACCGGTGCTCCAAATTTCAACATTCATCCATATATTGCATATTGCATAGAAAAAATCAAATTAGCACACATCACATATAATCTAACAATTTCATCCTCTATTTACGTACTAAGGGCTTAATGCAAGGGCCATTATTTAGGTGCAAATTGACGATAAATTGCTAGGAAAAAAAAACATTGATCTTGAGATAACATTGACCCTGAGGGTACAATGAGACCCATCACCTAGCTATTTTGACAAAGATGAATTGATTTTTTTAACTAATAGGTACATTCCGCATTTCAAGAACACTCTTGGAACACATCCGTCAGTCACTTTTGGCCTTGGCGTCCTTCTCTTGTGATTCTCATAGACTTTTATCAATCAAAATCACTCCAAAGTAAATGCTTTGACTTTACTAAAGGAAGTGCATCCATTATTGACACTTGTAACTTGTAGTATATTCACTTAGAGCATCCCCATGCCTGCTCTTCAAAGGAACGCTTTAAACATTGTGGGCCACTGATCTTCCTTGTCAGAGTAAGATCAATGGTCCAAAATGTTTAAAGTGTGGCATTTGAAGAGTAGGCATGGGGATGCTCTTATATCATCAAATATATTGCCTCTCACCAAATGATTGTCCAATGACAATCTTTTCCCAAATTAAGGCAACATTTGAAATTTTGGTAAAGTAATAAATCTAGATAGGTAGATTGACTTTTATTTTGCATGGCAGTTTCCAAAAATTGCAATATCATGTTGAAGCATGTAGTAATTAAAGAAAGAAAGTTGAGGTTGCAACTTCATATGATAAATCACTTCCTAGTATACAGTTTTTGACTAAAAATGAGCATTGAGCACATCAATGCATTGGTTATCCATCTTGTCTTTGTCGGGGTCTTTGTACTATGTAAAGATTTTGTGAAGGTAGTTTAGAATTAGAGTCCTCATGAATAGCTTATCAATAATTTCTTGCTAATAGCTTGTATAATTGAAGTTGACTATTTCATAAATTATCTCTTTACGGGATTGACAACATTAGAAGAAAGTGAGGGGTTCTATAATTGTGAAGAAAAACTAGTTTTTGGATTGCATCGGACATTTTTCAACTAGTGATAATGTAGAGGCTCCTAGTCGCTATGGACAAGTCACGAGTAAAATTCCAATTGTAGAGTAAAACAAGGTTGTTTTTCATCCCATAGCTTATTTGGAATTTTGTTAACAAGCTTTTTTGAAGTAGATGTTGATGTTGTATTTGCCACCACAACTTAGTTGATGAATTCTATAACTTGTTGGTGGTTGGTTCGCAACTTATTTGCAACTCATTTACAACTTGTAGGTTTTGAAATTTTAATCTCAATAATTTATAGATTTTAAAATTATTTGAATTTTAAATATTTTAAATTCTATAAATTGTAGAAACTTGTAAAGTTTAGAAATCTACAAATTGTAAAAATCTACAAATTATAAAAATCTACTAATTGTAAAAGTTTTATAATTCTATTAAGATAATTCATTATATAAGACTTTCAAGTCTTATATGTTCAACCTAATGGTATTCTTTACAATTGATATGGAATAGTTGGTATGAAATGATGAATAAAATGACTTCAAAAACAACTAAAAAACAACTAAAAGACAACATTATAAGCTTTTTGAGGTGAACAAAAATCTATCTAAACCTAATGTGGACAGCCTTCAATGGTTGACTTTTAAAAGGAGGGCACACTACCGCTTGTAAATTGGTAGTGTAAATAGCTGACAATGGTCACCATTTGGGTACAGTATCAAACTGAGAGCCATTGGACATGGTGATGTGGCTTTGCATTAGGGAGAATACTGCCAAGAAGTGAGGCAAACATGTGTGTGAAGATTCATGAGTTTGTCCACATATCTATCCTTCCTTAGCTTCCATAGTTTATTAAAATCTTCTATTTTTTATTCAACTCATATTTCTTCATAAAGCATTGGTCTCTTTCTATGCTATCAAGAGCGATTTTGTTTTGTTAAAATATTACGAAGGGATATTAAAATAACATTTTGAAATGCTTTTATAAAAGTGTGGGTGTTACCTTCAGTGTCCTTGGCTTCTAATATAAGCCCTTATTTTATTCCACTCACTTTTTTAGTAGCATTGAAAATGGTCTAACAACATTCATCTTAGCAAAATGTGAATCGTTTCTCATTAGTTGAACCATCCATATTTCATTCTCAGCTTGAGTCTTGGCACTATTGGTGGTTACAAGACAAGCGGGGATATGTTGTCCTTCTTGTTGACGAGAGCTACTATGCAAAGGCCTTTTGGTGATTGTAAATGGTTTCCAATGTTAAGGAATGATTAGGATGCAACTAAAAAACAACAAGCAAATGACTAGAATGTGACTAAAATGCAACTGAAATGTGATTAGGATGCGACTAAGATGTGATTAGAATGTGACTAGAATGCAACTAAGATGCAACTAAGGAACATCTTAGATACAATTAGAATGTATCTAAGAACGACTATTTGTCATTTTATAATTGTAATTGCATCCTAGTCATTTTCTAGTTGTTTTTTGCAACTACAAATTGACATTGTGAATTCCATAGAGTAGAGACTTATCTACATTGGCAATTGTAATAAATAATGAATGGAAAATAACTATCATTTATTTTAAATTTGAGTTTTGGAATAACTCTTGTAATCCTACACTTCATTCTATAAGAGTATCCCTATGCTTGGCACAACCAAATTGCCTAGCGAAGGGCCACTTGCCATGGAATCAACAAAGCTTGGGCTCGGCCACTTAATTTTGCCCCACCCCAATACGGACAACAAGAACGGGGAAACTAACTTTTTGAAGTCTGAGGTGCCATGTATTAAGTTCCAACAAGTAAAAAGGTTTTTCTTTTCATAAGAACCTCAGAACTTGGAAATAATGCCAAAAAAAATAATACCAAATTGACTTCCTATTTGGTAATGACTCTCCATTTGGTTGAGCCATCATCAAATATGGTCAATCCAAACCTTTTTTTTGCTTTGCCATGCGTGTCGTGGGGCAATTAAAATGGCTGGGCCTAGCCACTTACCCAGTTTGTGTCATATCTTGCATTGGCGTGGGGATGCTCTAACTATTTTATGACTAAAATAACGCAATAATGATTTAAGACAATGACATCAAACACTAAGAGTTGATTTGGTGCAAATAGAAAGGTCTAAAGTCGCAAGATAGTTGTACAAGACAATTAGTTGCATTTTAGCCGATTGTAGCGGACATATATTTTTTCTAGTGCAATGACTGTTTCATGAATTGTATCTTTGTAATTGAAATTATAGTTGAGATATACTAACCATTTCATAAAGTGTGCCATCCTTTAACTAAATTTGAAGTAATGGGTGATTGCAAGAAACATTTGTCCTTTTTTTTGTCCCCTTGACCTTTAGGAGGAAGTTTTTTGCTCATAACTTTTTCATCTTTTTTTCATTTCACTTGAAACTTGAAATGAAGGTGCCTACAAAAGTTTTACATTTTTTGTAATTTTTTCAATTTTTCCAAAATTATTTTACTATTTTTAAACAGCCCCCGATTGGGTGTCTACTTTGGCCATTTTGGGGGGTTTAAGTCCTGTTTTTGACCCAAAAATGCAAATTTTGAGCTGAAAATTGGCATGCAAGGACCTCACCTAAAGTTACACAAGACCTCAAAGAGATTTTTTGAAAATACTATATTGTTCAACCTCCACATGTCGTCAAAGTGGCTGACTTTGCACAAGTGTGGAGAATAAAATTTATTTTTTCCAAAGATGAAATTTGTTGGAAAAAAAAGACCCTTACTTGGAAAAAAAATGAATTTTTCATTTTCATTTTTTGAATTTTTTTACTATTTTTACCAAATTAGTGAAAAAAGAGCTATTTTCATTGTATTTTCCATTGTCTATCACATTTAGAGAAAAAATTTCTTAGGTCTGAATTTCAAGGGACATAATGTTATCATTGCTCTTCAAATTATCCATATTTTTTTCAATTTAAAATTTTTTTATTCCAAAGGGTCATAGGACTCACAGGACTCACTCATTTTGAGCCATTTTGAGACAAAACCGGTAAGTGTTTCTTGCAACAACCCTAATATGCAATCATTTTTGGACACCTATTTTTAAAAGTATGAACAATTGTTTTAGAAGGAAGGGATTAAATTATCTTGATTGAATCTATTGGCAAGTGAAAGCGGATCAAAATGCATTACAGTATGCATTATTTAGACACAATGTGAATAAATTATGAAATTTCAAAGTTTTGTCTCTACTTGTTCCAAAAGACAACAATATGCTCCTCTACACTCTTGCATTTGATTTTGAACATCTAGTATCCTAGAATGGTCCAAAATCATTCATCCAAACCTAAAAGTATCCTTTGGGTACATATTTGAAGTACCTTCAAAATAAATGAAGCCATCCATTAGAAGCTTTGTTATTTTACAATAGTGGTGCACACTGGAAAAAAAGTAGGAGAAATTCCACAATGACAAATTAGCCCCTAAAGTCCTAAGGCCTTCTCCAATCAAGCTTACTCAAAATTGTCATTTCTAGAGCAAATTAAGAGCAAAAAAATTTTAAAAGGTAATTTTTTGCATAGATTGGAAGATAAATGCATTTGAAGTGAAGAAATCATGATTTTTGGCACCGTGGTAAACTAGTTTATGAGATTTAGAATCTTAACCCAAAAAAAATTTACTACAGATTTTGAATGTTAAATTTTTTTTTGTAAAGAGTTGAGTTGAAGATATAGAACAGTAGAAGTAAAAAAATATCCTTAATTTTCATCTTACATAAAAAAATAAAAAATGAAAGAAGATATCTGATCAATTATAGCCTTAAAATGGATTAAAATACACACTAATTCCAATGATGAGATTGTTCTAAAAATCAAAATTAACCTCGTAGAACTAAGGTAGAAGTATCTACTAGGGATAACTTAAGCATTTCAATATGTAAAATGTAAGAATTTCATTGAGAAATTTGAGTTTTGTGTGCCAACATAAAGATGACGAACAATGCAACCAAAAAAATTCTCAAAAGTGAATCTTTATTCAATATAAATGCAGACTTTTCATTAGGATTCATTCCAATTTCATAGACTCACTTATTATAGTTAGTTTTGATACTTCACCTTCACCTCTAAAGGACCAAGGCCTTTTTTCTCCAAAAACCTCTCAAAACTACCATTTCTGTTGCATTCACCTAAGAAAACAATTTTTTTTAAGAATCTAATCGTAGGATCTTGTACTTAACTTGATTGAGATCAAGTGGTAAAAATTTCATGAAGTTTGACCATACAGATTGGAAGATATGAGCATTCAAAGTTGGGAATACAAGTTATTTTGAACTGTGGTTTGCAATTTCAGATGACTTTGACTGGCATTTGTAAAAAAAAATTGCACTATAGACTTTGAATTTATAATTTCTTGTGTTAAGAAATTGAGTTGAGAGTCTAGGAAAAAAATTTCACACAAAAAATACTTGATTTTCATTCTTTAAAAAATTGTTAAGTAGATGTAGGTCCTAGATTGAAAGAAAAACTAAATGGTTAATAACTCTAAGATAGGATTGAAATACAATAATTTCAATGGTGAGATTGTTCAAGCAGGTAACATAACCTTGTCCAACAATTTTTTCTGAAAAATTGTGAAAATTGCATTCAAAAATGAATCCTATAAGTTATTTTTTCAAGAAATAGTTTAGACTGCCCGAAAAACAAGATTGTCTATAACTTTTTCATTATCAGTCCAAATAGAGTGAATCAAAGCTTCACATATATGCAAAAGTATATTATTTTAGAAAAAAAAATTAAAAAATTAAATTTTGACTTTTTGCAAAAAAAAATGCTGCCCATTGAACTAAAATCCGTGCTTTTTGTGGTATAACTTTTGCTCCGGGTCACCAATTGAAATAAAAAATACATTCCTATGAAGCTAATCAGTTTTCCTATCTTATGAGAAAGTTTCAAAAAGATTCATTAAAAATTGAGGTCTACAGAACCTGTCCGAACTCCAAATTGTTCTCCAAGGGGACAATGGTCATTTAGGGGTTAAGCAATAAGAGAAGAGAGATGATTGGACAAGAAGGTACAAATAAAGAATCTTTTTCAGTAAATAGCGCACCTAAGAGTTGTCCTCAATAGGTCAGCTTATAAAGTTGTTAAAGCAGGGTTGTTCGTAATAGGTACTTTTACCTTATTTGATTTGAAAAAAATGTTGATTGAACTCAAAAATAAATCCTATACATAATTTTTGAAAAATGTACTTTGATCTTTGACAAAACAAGGCATTAAATCATTTTCACATCATAAAACTAGATGGAATGAAACAAAGCCTTATACATTAGATTCTTTTTTTAGGATTCTAAGAGACTATTTTAGGATTGTTTTCCAAAATTGTTCCTAATGTAGTCAACTAGCCATTACTAGTTTAAAAAATTAATTTAAAAAAAATTAAAAATTAAAAATTTCAAAATGTATAAAAGAATTGAAAAATAAATTTATAAAGATATTTTAAGAATATTTTAAAAATTAATTTTAAAAATTAATTAATATTATTAGACTTGGCAATCTCTTGGCCATGTCAATTTGTTTATTTGGTAGAGATCCTGATTCCTAGTATATCTAATGAGTTTCCATAGTTTAGCAATGTGTAGTTTTCTAAAGGATTTAAAAAAACATCTAATGTATATATAAAATATAACCTATGAGAAAAAAATTAAATTTAAATTTCACATTTATGTAGATTTTTTCACCCCGTCTAGTTTAGATTTGGGCTTATTGTTCTCTTGGTTGTTGTATAAGTTTTATTTCCATGTATCAATTGACTTTTATTTCATATTTTTAGAAAGCTAATAAATTTTTTATCTTATAGAAAAGTTTCAAAAAGTTTATTAAAAAATTGAGCTCATAGAACACAACAAGAGAAAGGGGTGTTTTAAGTATAGTCCTAATAGTATGGTCTTTTAAGTAATGACTTTTAAGTAAGATTTTTAGTAAAAATTAACTAAAAAGATTGTCTTTTCAGTAAACTTTTACTAAAAACCTTATTTAAAAGTCATTACTTAAAATACCATACCACTAGGACTATACTTAAAACACTCATTTTTCTTGTAGTGGAAACCTATCCAAAATTCATGTCCCTTGTCAAGGAGACAATGGCACTAAAGAGATTGAGGTCATATCATTAAATACTCTAACAAATCTTTGCTTGACAAACAAGAGGAAGAATCATGAGGTCTTTCTACCTTATGTGAAAGAGGTCTTGTAGGCCAAATATCCTTGTAGAAAATGAAGGTAGAAAGATCTTATGGGTCAAAATTGAATTTTTTTTCTAAAATAGATTGAATATTTGTGATTTTCTCAAGAATTATTTTTTCAATAGTTTAAAAGTGTTAAGTTTGGAATAATAATATTTTTTTAAAGATTTAAAACAAATTATTCAATTTGATTTTAAAAAGTCATTTTTTAAATTCAAAAAGTTACTTTTTGAGGCTAGACTTTTTAGTAACTTCTAAATCATGGACTATTTGCAGAGCAAAGTCTTTATAATCTAAATCCCACAATTGTTAAACAACTAACATAAGAATCTTCCAAAAACTTGATGGATGAAAAAATGCATTTTTATGTACTTAGGATGTGTTTTGATTTCATTCATTGCTCAAAATTTGAACACTTGGTTTTTAAGGAGTTAAAGCTATGCCTACAAATTTATCCTACCAAATCTTTTTAAATCTCCATTATGAACTACAATTATACTTTGTATCCACATATGGAGTACATTGTTTACTATAGTATAAAATTGTATTATTTATGATAATATGCAATAGTATTAAATTAAAAATTAAAAATATACAAGCAAAATGCATGGCCAAAAATGAGACCTTGGAAGTTAAGAAATTCAATCAATATTTTCTTGATAAATGAGAAGTAATTTGGATTTTCATCCAATATTCCTCATTTGGCCATATAATAACAATAAATAACAAATTAAGAAAGGATATTTGTGTATTTTTTGAGGGGTCCAAGTATGAATACACATATGGATTTGGAAAATAACTTGCAATTGATCAAATGGGATGTAATATGTTTTATTTCTCATGCTACTTTCAAAATTTAATAATTTATTATTGACTTTTAACATTTGTATTGTTTTAAGTATACATCCAATATTTAATTGATGAAATAAATTGAATTTTTAGGGTTGCAATTAGTGGAGAATGTTATAATGTATAGAATACTTGATTATTGAATATTTACACTTAAAGGAAGTTAAAGGAAAAACACAACCTAGATGCTGAAGTTGAACTTAAATGATAATACTATGCTCATTAAAATTTTGAGAAGATTTTGGTTTTGATTTTATATCATAAAATTATAATTTTGAAAAATTCACACATATATAATTTAAGTATATAAAGATTAAAATTAGCTTTGAAAATATTAAAAAATAAATCCTTAAATGAACAACAACCATTATGTGTGTAAGAAAAAAATCAATAAATTTTTAATTTAATTTAAATATGAATATGTTCAATATTGCCTCATTTAATAATAAAATAATTATTAGAGATAAATATTGATGTTCTTATCCTTAAGACTATGTCAAACTTTAGTAAATAGTACAAAAATTCAAAATCTATCAATAAGACATGTATTTTTAAATTTAAATAAATAAATAAATTGGATTTGGATATTCTATAAATTATTATATGTTGGACATAAATATCAAATATTATTTTTAAGGCCAAATTCAGAAAAATATTTATGAAATACCCTCAGAAAACACCTTGTCTTCTAATACAATTAAAACATCAAAAAGGTTGATTAGAATTGTATTTTATTCTCTAAAGAATTGTTGTCCCTTGAAGGGACAATTTGGATTTGGGATAGGCTCCCATGCCTTGAATTTTTTATGAAACTTTTTGAAACTTTCTCATAAGATAGAAAAACTAATTAACTTTATAGAAATACAAGTTCATTTTGATTGGTGCCTGGGAACAAAAGTTGTAACATAAGAAGTTGTGGAATAAACTCAATGGACAACAAAAAAAAAAATGCAAAAAGACAACATCAAACTTATTTTTTAAATTCCTCAAAGCATATTTTTTAGTTTATATTTAAATCTTTGATTCATTCTATTTGGACTAGTAATGAGAAAGTTATAGACAATTCATGTATTGTTTTTTGGACAGTTTGAGCATCTTCTTGAAAAAATAACTTTAATTGCTCATATCTTTCAATCTATATGTTCAAACTTCATGAATTTTTACCACATGATCTCAAACAAGTTAGTTACAAGATCCTAAAATTTGATTCTAAAAAATGTGTTTTGTTTTTGTTTTTGTGGATGAGCACAATAAAAATGGCAATTTTTAGTGGTTTTGAGAAAAAAATGGTCTCATTCCTTCAAGGATTATAGTGGATTTTAGTTTTGTCTCATAACCATTAAACATCTAGGTGTTATATCCGTCCAATAGGGTACCAATCAAAATGGTGTTTTTGAATTTGCAGTAAAAAAATTTGCCTACTTTGACACCCTCCCAAGGGTTGAAAAATTGGATTGTTTACCACAAAATGTATTTTAAAAGATCAACTCTAAGTTATTAATATGTGCCAAATTTCAAGGCCAAAAAATATACACAAAAAAATGATATTCAAAATCTAGCAACATGTCTAGCTATATGGGGAATTTCGTTAAAATGGCGGTATTCCACATGCCATTTTCACACCTTGACATCTAGGACAAGTATACATTGCTAATATCTAGGGCACTTTTAGATTTCTGAAATCTATGACAAGCATAGATATTAGACCAAACAATCTAAAAAATCTAGGATTGGTATAGATTTCAGAAATCTAGGAGAGTTGTAGATTTCCAAAATCTAGTACAAGTGTAGATCCTAGGATAGAAAAAACGGTTCAGACCGCGCAGTCTAAACTGCTCAAAAGCGCCAATTTAACGAAATGGCGCCATTTTAACGAAATTTCCCATCTATGTAAAAAATCTCACTACTACGAACTTTGATACCTTTCCAAGGATTGAAATTTGTTTCTTTTTCCATAAATTTTTTTATATGACATCATCACCGCTTTGATAATACATGTTCCAAATTCAAGGTCAAAAAATTCACACAGAAGAAGATGTTAGAAATCTACAAACATGAACCATTGTAAGAGACAATTTCAACTTTGACACCCTCTTAAGGGCTAAAAAATTGGTTTTTTTACCATGAATCTTTAACAAGATCATTTCTATGTTAATAACATATGTATCAAGTTTCAAGGCCAAAAAATTTACACAAAAAAGACAATAAAAAAATACCAATAAGTGTAGTTCTAAGAATGATTTTTTTAGCCTTTGGTATTCTGTCAATTTGTAGGTCAAAGTTTGACAAGGATGAAAAAAAACATTCTCACAAATACTCATATTCGGATATTTTGAATAATTTTTTGGGGTGAAAACTTTGAACTTGAAATTAAGCATGCATTTAACAAACATAGAGGTGATCTAATCTTTAAAAATCTATGGTAAATAAGAATTTAGCCCTTGAGAGGGTGTCAAAGTTTGCAATAGTGAAATTGTTTTTCACAACTACACATGTTGGTAGATTTCCCATATCTTTTTTTGAGCAAATCTTTTGAATTTTAAACTTGGCACATATATTATTAATATAGAGATGATCTTGTTAAAAAAAATTCATGATAAAAAACAAATTTTCAGCCTTTGGAAGATGTCAAAGTTGGCAACACTGAAATTTCTTTCACTGTGAATTCAAAATTGCCATTTTGATTGATATCCTACTATACATAAGAGGGTCTAGGATTTAAACTCAAAAGAATACATTGAAATATTTATCATTACTTTCGTTTGGACTCACACTTTAAGATAAAACTTTGAATAATTTGTATTTTTGGTCACATTTATCATGTGTTATTTATTATTTTCTTTTAATTTTATTAAAAAAATTATATTTTTCACCAAACCAACTTGTTTTTTATTTGTGGACAAATTATAGATCATATTGTAAATACATTAGGGGATTTTTGAGGCCATTGGAAGACTGTGGGTTCTCAGACTGCGGGAACCTAGTTTGTGCCGTATAAATAGGAATCCTACGTGGTCGAGAGAGTGCCACGTCATCAATTTATTATTCTTTTGAAAAAAAAGTATTTTTTGGGGATTTGTTTTTCATATTTTAGGACCCCCCAATTTTTTATTTTTTAAAAAAAAAATTTGGGTAAATGTTGGCCTAACAACGGCTAGCAGTTACAGGAACAGTTTTGGGGAATAGACCCAAAACGGCCCTTTGGAGGCCTCAAATCCCCTCTAGTGCATGAAGTATAACTATGAAAATAGAGGTTGCAACATTCGAGTGATAATTTAGCATCCATCAAAATTATTATTAAAATAATCAAGTAAATTCTATTGCATGTTGAATGAGTATAATATGGATTTTGACAAGTCAACTATGTAATATAACAAAACAATGATAGGATTCCTTCATTAGGTTATATCCTAGTAGATATACCTAGTAGATACATGTGAATACTATTCACAACCAAACAATCAAAGGCTTATATATAGATGTTATTCTTGACCTTTTTTTTGGTAATGGGATTTTGATACAAGCCATTTGATGCTCTCTAAAAATCAAACAATTGGATAGTGCCATTGTTTGTCTTCAACTTTTGCTTTGGCATAGACATGGTGTACACTTTAAATGTATCAATATAATTTCTTTGTGCCACTACAAAATATCCTTTTGTTTGTGAATAAAAAATGGTAATTGAATTTTACACAAGTTTGTATGAAATCTAGCAAGCTAATATATTCATGTAAAGCAATTTGTAGTAAAGTCTAAGTTTATGTTTAGCAAATTCATTGTTGAAATGGCTCAAGGATATAATTGTCTTTCTTTTTCTTTTGAACAGTTGTATTGTATTTTGATGATGTTTGTATCACTAATGCTATCAAAAAATACTTAAAGAAGAACATATGATATATCTTAACTTCTAAAAGACCAAGCTCCATATTTTTTGGCAACATAGCCAATTTGAGCAACTCATTGTAAATGAATTTTCATGTTTTTTTCTTCAAATTTTTCACACAACATGTGCACAAGGAATATCTTTAAAGTTTAACAATTTTCAAAACTTTTGATTATATGGTTAAAAAGTTATTGTGTAATAAGTAGTTTTTTTCCTTGACCAACTAGTCCGGGCAAATCAAACAAATTATTATTTTGAAGCAAAAACTTGAAATTATATATATATATATATTTTTTAATTTTTAATTTTTTTAATTTTAATTTTTTATATACGTGTGTGTATGAAGCTTTGAATCCTTTGAAAGCTTTGAACCATGTTGTTTAACCCCTAAAGGACCATTGTCCCTTCAAGGAACAAATGGGATTTCTAGCAAATACCTACATGTTTGAATTTTGTTCTAACTTCTTGAAACTTTTTTTGAAGATAGAAAATTGATTAGTTTCATGGAAATTTTTTTTCAATCAATGCCCAAAAAAAAAGTTATTCCCAAATAAAGTTTAGAATAAGGAAGAAGGGACATCCCAAAAAAAAAAGTAATTTGAATTAAAATTATATATCATAATTTCCTCTCATAGACTGTATTTTTGTCTAGATAGAAAACTTTAATTCATTCTATTTGGATTTGGATTTGTTATGAGAAAGTAATGGAAAATCTTGCTTTAGAAAAAATTTGATCATTTTCTTGAAAAAACTACTTGTTGAATTCATTTTTTAATGCAATTTTTTCTTTAAAAAAAAAAAAAAGTTCCTTATGTTTTATTCTTCTTGCTATTGGAAGTAGTGCATATTGATTCCATCTTAGAGGTATCATTTATTTAGATTTTCCTTCTATCTTGTATTTGCCTCTAGATAACAATTTATTAAAGAACAAAAATTAAGTTCTTTTGTATTCAGTTTTTTTCCAAGACTTTCAATTCAATTCTCCCCGATAATATTTAAAACTCAACACTTTGTTGTGCAAAAAATTAAAGTTAAGAAGGTTTGAAGTCAAATAATCCAATCCCTCAATGTACTTAAAAACTTCTTCTTTTTTCACTTTGAATGCAAATATCATGCAATCTGTGCAATAAATTTTTTTTTTAATTCTTTTTGTTTCATATATATAGGTGTAAGATCCTATGGTTAGATGTGCAAATTTAAAAAAAAATTCAAATTTTTTTACTCTGTGCTATAGGTAGATATAGTAGTTCTTAGTATGTTCTTTATAGAAAAAAAACGTGTTCCTTTAGGAGTTAATGAGATGAAAGTTATGAAGGGTTTTAGTTTCTTGGTAAATATATATTATTTACTCCAAAATAAACTTTGAAGTTCTTTATTTAACTTAAATTTCAACATATTTGGAAATAAAATAAAATCATAGAATGTAGATTATTTATTACAACATTTCAACTATTGGGATTTTTCAATTCCATTTTTCAATTCTTAATAATTTAGTATTTTGAATCATGTAGCTTGCCTTGAAGAATGAATTCCAAGATGCACCATTGATAAAGATGTTTTTTCATACAAATTTGACCTTGTGATGTGCAAATCCCTTTAGTTTTTCACAACACTAGAATTTTTTTTTAAATTAATTCAAACACTAATATTTTACAATCCATATGGCAAAAAATTGGAAATCTTTTTGACACCTTCTAAAACCATTTTCTATGAGACCCTTTAGGTTATGTGTATCCAAAAATGTTTTTTTTCTAAAATTTAGTACATGTATTAAAAATGGTAGTTATAGAGCATTTTGGGTGAAATCATAACAAGGAATTTAGGAAGGTAATTGAACATAAATTTCCATCCTCATCAAAGAATTTGATCAAATACTTGTACTTCTATATGTTCAATTTTTCCAAATAAAATAATAGTATGACACTTCTTTTAGAATGAACCTCTAAGAAATTAGATTTTTTTTCACCCAAAATTGTAAAAATACTCACTGCTAGTCCATTTAGCAAAAGTTTTTAAGAAATTCTCTAAAAATCAACCATATAGTTTTATATCAAACTACCGGTACTATGAAAATAAGTTGAAAATTCAAAATTTATAGGCAAATAGACTGCAAGATTATAGTGTTTGAAGTTCAAAGAAAAAGTATTGCATGTAAGTACAAATATATGATAGGATCACTCATAATCAAGCATGTTCAAAAAAGTGTGATTTGGGGGCAATATAATTATGTCTAAAAAATTAGATGTCAAAGATACCAAACAAGACTACAAATGTTTATTCAAAAATCTTGAAAATTCACATGCCTCAATTTGGACAGTAGATAATACAAATATAATGTATTTATTCAAGAGATGTTAACTTTATTTCACTTATACACATGCCATCATTTATTTAAAATTTGATGTATAGAAGGATGTCATAGTAAATGGTGTTTGTTGTAGGAAAAGTTATAATGTATAGTAATGAAAGGTTTTCAAAATGTCCAACAATAATTATTTCAAGAATTGCAATTTATACCATAGGCTTATAGCCTTATAGGCTCATACTTGCTTTCATAATAGCAATTCTCTATATGATCACTAGCAACAAAAGTGGATAATAATAAACGTAGCAAAGATCTATCAACAAAATTGTGGTGAAACATTGTACAATATTCACAAAACTTTGTTGAAACATTGAATGAAATACAACAAATTTTATTATTTGAAACAATAAGAGAAATTCTAAAACAATCTTGAAGTGGAAAGTGAAAAGAGACACTCCAAGACCTCTATCATCAAAACCTTTCAAACCTGTTTATGCATCAAGAAAAAATCTTGAATATTTTGTTAAAACATCCAAAAAGCCCCTCAAATCCTACTAAACCATCAAGCAAAAATCTACATTGCCATTCTCAAACTTCAAAAAAAGAATTCAAAAATTCTCTCTTTCCTCACTACCTCCTTGATTGCACAAAGAAAAAAGGAGAAGAGAGAAAAAAAGGTGGTGTCATAGAGACTCAATACCTACTTGCAAACTAAAACTCATAACTTTCATTTCATTAACCTTAATGGAATGATTCAAAGCTTTTCACATACATATAATTCTAAAGAATCAATTTTAATTTTTAATTTTTTCAAAAAATGATTTTTAAAGAAGTTTTTTCAGTTGCCCGGGTTGCCCAAAGATCAAAGAACATCATATATGATACAATAATTTTTTAACCATATAGTCAAAAGTAATGAAAATTGTTAGGCCTTGAAGCTATTCCTTGGGCACATGTTGTGTCAAAATTTCAAAGAAAAAAATAAAAACTTCATTTGTATTTTGTAATGAACTACCGAAAATTGGTATATTGCGAAAAACCACAACTTGGTCCTTTTGGGGTTAAACATGATATATTAAAATATTTCACAACTTCTTTGTACCATACTAATGATGGCTTGCCATTTTTTTTAAATGAAACTTAAAAACTTAAAAATCAATTACAACTTACAAAATTGAGTACAAATTTGAAATGTTTCCATTCAAACAACCATACCGTGAGCATCAATGGATAAAGTCCAAAAGTATGCATACAAAAATTGTAGTATACAATATACTACACATTACCATGCAAATTTGGAAAAAAACTTAGTTGTCATTGGAAAAAATTTAATTTCAAAGTTAGCCGTGTCTAAAGTTTGGTTTTGCTCACCATGAATTGGATTTACTTCATCTTTTGTCAATTATTTCTTAGAACTAAAAAAAACTTTTTATAACTTGGCACCTTTATAGACATTACTTTAGATTGTTGTATGCAAAAATTAAAAGGAATTTCTATTTTATAATACCTAAAATATCAACAATTTATCAAACTTACAAATGATGTTGGTTTATACAATATTTGAATTTTTCTTTTAAATTGAAAGCATGGGATTGTATAAGCCATTGTGTAGAGACTATAGGTTTCAATAAAGACCATTGTTCATATTACTGCCTTTGCAAATGAAGTGTTTGTTAAATGGGGCAATGCATTCAATTTATATTTTATGGCCACTTAATGCATTTTTTGTGTAATTTTTTGTATGAATGCTTGAATTCATGATACACATATTTGTAAAAAAGACTTCAAAAAATATAATTATCATTGTCATTATCATTAAAAAAATTGGCAATTTAACAAAATTACACTGACCTTCATCAAATTGACTAGCTCTTCTAAACACATAACATTTTGGAAACTTGGCATCCTATGCTCATAATTAGGAAAGTAGCCAAGTTTCGCTTGCATAGAAACAAGTCTTGTATTTTAAGGACAAAAAATGAGTGAGAAAGTGGTCTTGTAACAATGATCACTAGATTAATAAATTGTAGAAATTATGAGATAAATGAAAGATTTGTCACAAAATTTGAGCTAAAAATTCAAGATCAAACAAAGTAGACTAAGAGAACACAAGAGAAGACAACAAATTTGGAAAAAACAAAAAAACAGCTTAAATCCAAGTGCAACATATGTAGTCTAGTGGTCATAATTAGACATTGACTAAGAAGAGGTAAATAAAGACATGCCTCCACTTCATTGGCCAAAGTCTCCTATTTTATGATTGATTCACTTTTTATCCCCAAAACACACGGTTGCTATTATATGAGCATAAAAGTGTGAGCCTATGATTGAGCCTAGAAGACTATACACCTATTATATAAATGTCTAAATTATAGTAACCTTCTATGTCAATAGTGTATATATGTGATAAGTACCTATATTATTGGTGTTTATGTTATAAACATGTTTAATAGTTGCATGATACATACCTATATATATGCTCAACACTCACATGCTTACACTTTCATACTCACAAATTGGTATTATTGTTCCAAAACACTCACACATTGAAAAAATTTGTAAATTCAAAAGTGAATCTTCTTATAAATCTAAAAAGACTACTTTATAGCTTTAAATATGTGACTCTTTACATTTCTAAGTTTAGAAATGGCAATTCTATAAATAAATTGATCCATTTTGGATAGCCAAAAATTTTAGGGTCAAAACTTCTAATTTGTATATCTATGAATATTGAAATTTATAGTTTATTCATTATAATTTTACAAAATTGAAAGTTTTAAGAATTGTAGATTGTGCACATATTATTTTTTTATTTTTTTTAATCTTGAATTTTTAATTAGAAAATTAGAAAATCTAGAAACTTGAAACTTTTATTGCTTAATTTTTGTAAATCTACACTGTTTCAAATTTTTTGTAAATTAAATTTCATTGAAATTTAATTTATTTATTTAATTTATTTTTTCTACTTTTGTATTTTGTATTTTAATATTTTATTTTATTTTCAAATACTAAATAATTTTATGGAATAGTTTTATTTATTTATTTATTTTCTCAATATGTCCCTATATGCATTTGATATGAAAAGATATCAAGTTTTATTGTAATTTAATGAGTTGTAGATGAAAGGAAAAACCAAAGGTCACAAAGAGAGAAATTCAAATAATTATTTTGATTTCAAAGTCATTGCACTTTAATCATGTGGCTTTGACGTTATGGTAGTTTTGGTCATGTCATTTTGATGTTGCAATGCTTCATTCATTTTGTGTCAAATGAATGTTCTTGCACATCATGCTCAAAGAGATATCCATGATTTTTTGAAACTAACTCCAATCTACAAGTCCTTATTAAAAAAATTAAATAAGATTCTTTAAAAACATTGTGCTATAACATGTATCCTAAAATTCTTAGTTGTATAGCCTTGAAGGAATGTCATGCACATCATGGTGCTTGAATCCTTTAAAATTGAAGTTGTTATTGTAGCCTAACAAAATTGAGAGCCATCAATAAGTAAGGAATGTATATTGATGGGTTCAATATTGACTAATATGTTTTAATGTACAAGGTTGCAACTAGTCCAATGCAACATTCTTCACTTTGTTTTTTTATGCAACTATTAAAGTTGGATGAAATAAGCAATAAATTCCATCTTGCTATTCAATACCTTTGATGTTCAAATTAATTTTAGATATTGGTTTTAGAGGGGCAAAATTAGACTAGAATGAAAGTGTAATCTTTATTAAGTTATTGGTTCAAGAATTGAACTTAATACCTAGGCATCCAATTTGAATTCCGAAAGCAAGCCAAGAATTACCACTTAATTGGGTTTCACTCATTTAAAAATAAGATCCAAGAGATGTTGCTGTTGAAATTGCAAGAAAGTTAGAGAAGGCCACTTTTAAGAAAATTGTACAAGTTTTCAATGTACAACTTACAAGATTATAATGGTTAAATGTCTCTTAACCCCTGAGTTCCCAAGGCATTTTCTGGCTCTGAAACCACTGAAAACTGCCATTTCTGCTACAATCACTCAAGAAACCTAAAAAAAATATTTTCTTAGAATCTAACCGTAGGATCTTGTACTTCACTTGTCTCAAATCATGTGGTAAGAATTTCATGAAGTTTGACCGTACGGATTGGAAGATATTAGCATTTGAAGTTGAAAAAAAAAGTTTTTTTCAACTGCGGCCTGCAATTTCAGGTGACTTTGATGGCCATTTGTGGATTTTTTTTGCACTACACACCATAAGGTTAAAAATTTTTATCTTGAACATTTGAGTTGAGAGTTGGGGAAAAAAATTTCAGAGTGTCAGAACTTGATTTTCACATATAAAAAAATTGTTAAGTAGAAGTAGGTCCAGAGTTGAACAAAATACTAAATTGTTAATAGCCCTTAGATGGAATTAAAAAATCATAATCCCAACGGTGGTATTGTTCTTGAAAACAAACTTAACCTTGTCAAAAAAAGAAAATTGAAAAAAATTGAAAATTGCATTCAAAAATGAATTCTATAAGTTGTTTTTTTGAAGAAGATGCTTAGATTGCCCGAAAAACAAGATTGTCCATAACTTTTTCATTATTAGTCCAAATAGGATGAATCAAAGCTTCAAATGTAGACAAAAACATAATCTTTCAGAAAAAAAATTGAAAAAAAAAAATTTCATTTTTTTGTGGTTTTTTTTTTCTGCCCGCCGAACTGCTTTTTTGACTTCGGATGGCAAAACTTCTACTCCCAAGCACCGATTGAAAAAAAAATTATATTTCTAGAAAGCTGATGTGATTCCCTATCTTCAAAAAAAGTTTCAAAAAATCAGGTCAAAATTTCAAGTCACACGAGCCTACCCGAAATCCCAAGTGTCCCCCAAGGGGACTTTGGGACTTTAGGGGTTAAGAGGAAGCCATGTTTAGGGCATTAGGATGCTTAAGGATAAAAACATATCTCTACTATGTCTTAATACACTATACCCTATATAATATTACCATTATCATGTAACATAAGGATGTGACATGACGAAATTTTGAAAGTACAATTTATTGATAATTTATCTTAAATGTTGTAATAAAAAACAATAATTACACACTTGAGTATGAACTTAGACAACATGTCAACATCCAAGTATACAATTATAGCATGAAACTTCTTCATTCTCATCATAGTCATTTTTCATCCAATTAGAAGCACATAGGAAGCTAATGACTTGACATTATTGTATATACAAAGAAGTTAGTTATTATAAAGTATTGATGGATTTATACAGGTGTGTGTTATACGTTATTCAATGTGAAATGCACCCAAAAGTCATAAGAGGATTTTCAGTTGGTGTAGAAGACCGCGAGTTTCCAAATTGTAGGAATTCACTGAAAGCTACCAGGGAGGCAATCTGATGTGGCTAAGAGACTGCCACATCAGATATTAATATTTAATTAATATTTTAATAATAATAAATTATTTTTTAAATTCTTAAATAAATTTTAAATAATAAATTTTATCTTTTTATTATTTTATTATTATTATTTAATTTGATTGGTTCACAAACTGGAAACAAGGTTGAAATGGTCTTTCAAAGCCTTGAAAAATCCTCTTATGTTTTCATAATTTTTTGTTAAAGAATTTATAATATAAAAACTAATTATTATTTGCAAACTATGCAAAATAGATTATGCATTTGTATTTTCAAATTTGTGTGTCAAAATTGACTTGAAAAATGGTATATGAATGATTTTTCATATTTGATCTTGTGAAAAAAGTTTCAAATCATGTTTAGCATTAATAACCCTAAAGTTGAGGAAATCATATATTATAACATACATAGCCATTTTTTTCAACATACTTAGGCCTTAAAGAATACATATGTTTGAACCTAATTTAGGAAGGAAATTCTAGGATAGTGAGATTGTTGATATCATTTTTTTGTCATGTATACCATAATTCTCTAAAGACACTTAGTTTCATCTTCTTTCCAAATGTAGGAGGTGTATTTTTAAATACAAAGCTATATTTAAATGGAAAAAAAATTTATGTAAGAATGGGCATGCTTGTCATATTAAATTAAGTTATTTTCTACTAGCAAGAAGCATAATGCAAAAAGTATTGTATCCTAAAATTGTCAAAATAGGATATTGACATGAGATGGAAGCTCAAAATCCAATGCCAATATTTTGTCACTAGTAGAAGCCCCTCTTTTTTTGGATGTTAGCAATGAACAAGAATGTTTTTTAGAACAACAATGTTTTTTAGAACAAAAATTGGAAGATGAAATTCAGGTTATGAAGAAAAAATTTACTTGGATGTCTCAAGAAATGAATATATATATATCAAACAAAACAATTCCATATCTTGTACAATAGGAATATTTTGGCAAAGATAATTAAAAAAACACAAGTGTGTCATGGAGAACATCCTAAAAAATGCAAACTTGCCATGTTGGCATGGGATTTTGTTTTGACTCCAAGTAATTTTTAGAAGTTACTAGAAACTAATATAAAATGCTAAACAAATTTAAAACAATAGGAGAAGGGAAGCCTAATAGCAATTTTTTTAAAGAAGCATTAAAAATTATAAAATTATAAAAATTATAAAAAAATAAAAATAGCAATGTAGCATGCTACATCAGGATACTTTGATGCCTTTTAAGAATTCTAAAATTGTTTTTTAAATGTCAACTAACATGTCAATTGAGATACTAGTAGCGACATCAACTAAGACATATAGATGTTTTTTGCAATATTCACTGCGATGTTCAAATAGACGAGATTTGAAGCCTAATGGACAAAATATATTCTATATGGTTTGTCTTTACTCCAACCACCCCACGTGCTTAAATATCAAATTGTCTTCACATCTAAATATACTCACAATAAGTGACTTTTCAAGCCATACAATATAAATATCAAATTGTCTTCACATCTAAATATACTCACAATAAGTGACTTTTCAAGCCATACAATATAAATATCAAATACAATGTATGGTATATTGTATACAATACAATGTATATGATGTATGGTATATTATATGTAATGTATTTTATATTGTATATTGTATATGGCTTTTTGTATGGTGTATTGTGTATGGTAAACATTTAAGCAAACATTTCAAAAAACATTTGAACATCTAATTTGATGTCAAAAAAAAAATTAGATAATCCTTCTACAAGTCTCTATGTTGCTAGAAACAATAAGAAGTTTTTTGGCGACATAACATTAATTTCACTAAAAACGGTATTTATCCTCTCCAACGTAGTGATGTCAATTGCCATGTCATTGCTGGGTCAAGTTCAAAAAATCCTATGTAGCACTGCTCGGCTGCTCGCTTACTTGGTGCTTATATATAGGTGACGTGGCTTCTACATGTCAAACTTTTGGTACATTCTTTGACCATGTTTGCAAAGATGTCACTCTAAAAACACATCATGTTTTTTCAAGTTTTCTTGTGTTTTTTCCATGTCGGTCTTGATGGATTTTGCCTAGAAATGTATAGTAGACATGTCTATGTTTAATTAAACATTTGTCCATGTTTAGGGGCTTGTTAAAAAAGATGCAAGTTTCTTCTAGTGTGTATACATTGACATGGATGGTCTCGGTGAAAAATATTGCTACAGAACCAATTTTGTACCATTCAATCCATTGAATTCTTGAAAAATGTTCATATAGAAAGGGATTTGAAAACTCAAGAAATTTGTTTAGGATTGTGCATATGCACTTGTGCAAATATGGACCTTTGGTACTTGTAAGGTATTGTATATTATTGAAGCACATTATTCATTCTTTTAATTTGCTAGCATTCATTCTTCTAGGTAGACAAAATTTGACCATTAAATACAGATACAATGTATAGATTTGGCAATTGTATTGGTCAAAATAATGTACTGTGTAGTTTTTTTAGAATTATATCACTATGCACACCCATAGTAGAATATGAAAAAGACACAAATTTGATTTCATTTTTTAAAAAGGTGGAATATTTGCATCACTATTTTTACATTGATAATTTGCATAGAATCCCAATTTTGTCACTTAAATCATACTTTTTGATCATTTTAAACTTTATGAGGACTTCTTTAGTCCTCAATACCCTTCATAGATTAATATAGAAAAAACACACAACTTGATGACAAATCTTTTCACTAGTATTTTAGAAAATTTGGCAATTGCATAGGCCTAAGATTACATTTTTTTAGTCCATGTGCAAAACCCTCTAAAGGCTAGGACTATGTTTAATACAAAATTACTTAAAATAAACATTTATAATACAAAGATTTAACCCCGAAAGCCCTAAACTGTATTTTTTGGCAATAAAGAAATTTCCAGCAACTCATTATGAATGGAGTGGAGGGAGAGCTCTTTAAAATTCTCACAAATATTATTCCAATAGTAGATTTAACCCCTAAAGGACCAAAGTGCCTTTTTTGGCAACATAGAAATTTCGGGTAGGTATGTATGACTAGAAATTCTCATATTTTGGGACCAAAATTTAATAGAATTTGTGGACAAGGAATATCTTTTAAGCCCATAAATTTGGTGACTTTTGACTGCATGGTTTAAAAGTTATTGCATAATACATTGTTTCTTTCACAACTTGGGCAGTTTGGGCAGTTAAAAAAAAATCACTTTTTCTGGAAATAAAAAATTGAAATTGGTTTTATAGATTTATATATATGTGGAAAGATTTAAATCATTCCATTTGGATTAATGAGTCAAAAGTTATGAAGAGTTTTAGTTTGCAGATAATTATGGATTCTCAACTCTAAAATAAACTTTGAAGTCCTTTATTTTACTCAATTTTCAATATTTTTGAATAAAAATAAAAATATTAGATGTAGATTATTTATTACAACATTTGAACCATTGGGATTGGCCAGCTTCAATTTCAAAAATAAATTCTTAACAATTTATTATTTTGAATCATTCGTTACTTCTTTGTACTTACTATTTCTTTTGTACATGTTGTACAATTCCAAATGATTTGAAAATTTTCAAGAATGTAACCAATTGTAATTGAAGAATTAATACAAAGAGTTACAACTATTTTGGACATTTTTTCATACAAATGTGGCCGTCTCAAGTGCAGATGCCTAGATTTTTACAGTGGTAAAAAATGATTTTTGTAACTTCAAACCCTAATACCTTGCAATCTACACGGCGGAATTTTTTGAAATTTTTTCTACATGCTCTCAGACTAGTTTACTAAAAGATCCTATGGTCACATTATTCCAAAAAAAAATTCTAAAATTTGGTAGTTATCCTAGAAATGGCAGTTTTGGAGTGGTTTTGGTGAAAACATAGTTGTAGTTCTTTAGGGATTAAGGCCCAATAATTTTCACAACTTTTGACTACATGGTTAAGAAGTTATGGTATGATATGTTGCTTTCTTTCCTTGGCATGCAACCTAGGCAACTAAAACAACTTCTTCAAAATTTATTTTCTTAAGAAATAAAAATTTGAAATTGGTTTATTAAATTTATATCTAAGTAGAAAGTTTTGAATCACATTCTACTTTGGTTAGTGAGTCAAAAATTATGGAGAATTTTGGTTTGGGGTGGTTTGGCCAATAGTTTGTGAGTTTGCGGATAGTTACAAAATCTCTACTCTACAAAAGAAGTTTGAGATTCTTTACTTAATTCAATTTTTTATATTTAAAAAAAAATATTAAAATATTGGATGAAGATTTTTTATTAAAATATTACAACTATAGGGATTGGAATTTTTCATTTTCATAAATAAATTGTTCATAATTTAATATTTTGAAGCATTTTCTACTTCTTTCTACTTACTATTTTTTTCCTATATGTTGTACAATTCCAAATGATTTGAAATATTTTGAACATATAGCCAAATTGCATTGAAGAATGAATTCAAAGAGTAACTACCATTTTGGACATTTTTTCATACATATGTGACCTTATAAAGTGAAACTACCGAGGATTTTGCAGGGATAAAAAAAGGATTTTTGTCAATTCAAATGTTAATATCTTGCAATCTACATGTTGGAAATTTCTGAAATTTTTTCACATCTTTTCAAACCATCTTACTACAAGATCCTACGGTTAGATGTATAAAAAAAGTTCTAAAATTTTGCACTTGTATTAGAAATTACAGTTTTGGAGCATTTTTGGTGAAAATACAGTAAAAAATCTTTAGGAATTAAGATAGAAATAAACTATATTTTAAACATCAAAATGTAGGATCTTGATTTAGACTTGTTTGGAAATGTAAGGGAAAAAGCATAAAATTAGAATGAGTAGATTACAAAATATTATCATTCAAAATAAAAAAACATTATTTTTGAACCTTATCCTACAAGGTTATTGGAGTTTGAATTGCCAATCAATATGAAAATTATATTCTTCCAAAGCTAATTTGGTCCCTTATCTTTAAAATGAGTGTCAAATCATCATTGAAAAATTTGACATCATAGAAATCTACTTGAATTTTTAAAATCCATTCTTTCAAATAAAGACCTTTGGAAATTAAAGGGGGACTCTAATCCCTTCTTTGATTCACCCCTTCTTTGATTGAACTAATGTAAAGATTTAATGCTTAGATATACTCAAATTTAGATATGAATCTACAAAATTTTAAAATGGAACATTTTCAAAATAAGAGGTTATGAAATCCATACTATTTTGTATATTATTTCAACTTTTGACACTCACTTTGATACTAAAGTGTCTAACAACAAGATTCTCTTGACCTTTCTTATTTCTCTAAAGTTGAAAATCCTTTGAAAACAACAAATATTTTTAGTATTATGAACTCTCCTTTATACACAATGATAAAAAAAACATAGTGTGGTTACAATCATATTTTACTTTTGTAAGTAGTAGATTATGTTTTGTCACAAAAACTCATGTAATTTCTTCAAAAACCTTATAAAGTATGCCGCTAAAGAACATACATGTGCTTTATATACAATGTTGTATATTAATTGGAACCAATTGCATTCAAACCATATATTGTTGTATTTGATAGACATTCTTGTATCATGTTCAAAGAATATATTTGTTGGGTTCATATGTAGATCTAAATCTATTTTGCTTAGCCAAATCCAATTCCTTAACCTATATATTTTTTTTCTAGCAATTTGGTGCAAAACTGCACCAAATTTTTTGGCCTAGCACCAAGCCTAAAGAGAATGAATAGAATTTTTTTGAATGGATTCGCCAAAAAATTTCAAATTAAAAAAAAATAGTGGATGAAAATAGAATGATAGATATGTATTATGTGTTAATATGATATTTTCTATCCAATATATGAATGAATGTTGAGATTTAGAGCTCTACAAAAGAACGAAGTATCGCCACCTCGGCATTTCATAAGAAATGAAAAAAAAACATTGCCCTCAATTGAGTTATTCATAAAGTATCCTAAACCAGGGTTTAAACCCATGAGTTTTGTGAAAAAGATGGTTGAGTTAAAAGAGTCAAAATAAAAGTGGGTATGAAACTTATTTTTCCATCAAAATGGTGCCTAAAAAAGTTTAGTCCCCACTTTTGAAGTCGTGTGACATAAATATTTTGCAAAAAAGTTTGACGCTTCAATTATAGTTGCGTTCTCAACTTCAAAAGAAGTCATGCCCAAAGTGGGGGAGATTTTACAAATAACTCAAATATATTTCAAAGTATTTGGTAATATTCTAGCTTAACCCCTAAAGGCCCAAGAGTCCCCTCGGGGGACTTTAAGAATTCGGGCAGGTATTTGTGACTTCAATTTTTAATGAATTTTCTTGAAATTTTTACATAAGATAGAAAAACCGATTAGCTCTGTGGGAATATTAATTTTTTTTCAATTGGTGACCGGGAGCAAAAGTTATGCCATCTTAAACATAATTTTCATGTCGCCGGGCAGAAAAAAAAATCTACAAAAACTTCAAAATTAAAAAATTAATTTTTTTTTCTTATAGATTTTATTTTTGTCTACAAGTGAAGCTTTGATTCATTCCATTTGGATTAGTAATGTGAAAGTTATGAACAATCTTGTTTTTCAAGCAATCTAAGCATCTTCTTGAAAAAATAACTTATAGGATTCATTTGTGAATGCAATTTTCACAATTTTTCAAAAAAAATTGTTGGACAAGGTTGATTTTGTTTGTTAGAAAAATCTCACCATTGGGATTATTGTGTTTTGATTCCATCTATGAGATATTTGCAATTTAGTTTTTCTTTCAATCTTGGACCTACATCTACTTGACAATTTTTTAAAGAATGAAAAAAAAGTCTTTATTTTGTGAATTTTTTTTCCTAATCTCTTAGCTCAATTTCTCAATAGAAAAAAATTTAAATTCAAGGTCCGTAGTGCAAAAAAATTACATAAATGGAGGACAAAGTCATTTGAAGTTGCAAACTAGAGTTTAAAAAAACTTTGTTTTCCAACTTTGAATGCTCATATCTTCCTATCTATACGGTCAAACTTCATGAAATTTTCACCACATGATCTTAGTTAAGTAAAGTACAAGATCCTATGGTTAGATTCTAAAATTTTAGTTTTTTTGTTCTTCATGGATGAATGGAGCAGAAATAGCAGTTTTGAGTGGTTTTGGGTTGAAAAACGGCCGTGGGCCTTTAGGGGTTAAGAGACTCAAAGTCATCACTTGGGCTATTAACTCTTATAAGTCTTAGTCAACACCTCATGTTGATTTTTTCGTTGTATATTTATAAGTGTGAGATTTAAAAATTACAAAATAATATTGTATGATGAATATATGCAATTATTGGAAATTAAGTAATGATGTCATGATGTAGTCTTGGATTTAAAAGTGACATTAAAAAAGAACTTGGGATCATGAGAACTTTGTGGGTAGTTTAGAACCTTGTTCACATTGTCCACACTCTCTAGTAATTATCACATCTGTATTCAATTTTTATGGCATATCACAATGTGATAACAATTAGCTTTTCTTGGATTTAATGATAGGATAGAAAACATACAAGATTTCCCCTATCTTGAAACCAGGATAATTTGTTCTAATGTAAGAATATATATTCATTGAACCAATCAAGTTTTCGAAAAGTATTATAGGAAAAATGAAGAAAATAAAAAGGGCCTACTAAATGACTCTAATAACAAGCAGAGCTATGAGCAAAGTTTTCAAGATATATTGAGAATTGAGAATATAAGAGAAGGTCAGACATGCCTATGAGTTGAAAAGCTTAAAGGAGAAATAAAAATTGTGATTAAACAAGTATTTGATTGATTCCAATGGCTTACACCATCCAATTCATCTATAGAGCTAACTCATATGCTATCTAATAAATAGAAGATATCATATTAGATGAAGCAATATTAATTTCTACTTTCAAGGTCATATTGGCTTAAAAAATATTTCAAAATAGACATTTCTATTGTAATTGATATATTATTTAAATTTGATTCTCTAACATTATTCAATCCATTGTTATATGGTCTCTTTAGACTTTATTTTTTAATAGACTATACTATTGAAATATAAATTCATCCATCAACTTATTTTGTAATTTGGTATTCTTTATACTAAAAATCATTCCTATTGCATAGACATTTGATTAAATGGTGTCAACTTGTCTATTTTTAAAAACAAGATCTTGAAGCAGTTTTCCCTTAAATCAACATTATAAGAGAGTTGAATTTACATCCAATTTCTTTTTTCCAAATTTACTACATTGATATGTAGTAGAAATCAATCTCAAAATTACCTTATCTATCATTGTATGTGATTTTATAGATTAGTATGACATGTTGGAAACTTATCTTAAGACAATTAAAAATAATAATTTCATTTGTTGCAACATGTAAATAAATATCAAATCACACTCAAACTTGCTTTTCGTATAATTAATTGGCCTCAATTAGATGTTTTTCCTATAATTATTTTGTAATTTCACCATGATTATTTTTTTCAAAGACTACTTTAGATTTTAAACCCTAAAGAGAAGATATATAAAATGTGTGTTAATGTATTCCATCATAAAAAGCACTCTCTTAGTTGAAAACAACAAAATTATGAAAATAAAGCAACCCAAAAAATTCCGGATACTTATATATTAAGAATATCACCAACTAAAAATACATTTGGAACTCTAAAAGTTTAAAGCTCCAAATGTTTTTTATAATACTTTGAACAAGGTTGTATAATATCAAATATTACTATAAATTTTTCCATATTTTTTGAAGGTTAGAAAATATATTGGCTTTGGGGGAATATATATTTTTTCAATTGGTGCATACTAAAAAAATTTATATCTTCCCAAAGACAAAATGCTCAAGCTAGGTCACTAGAAAAAAAATTCATTGACTCAAAATAATTTTCTTGTTTTGTTTTTGATCTTGTCATAGAGTCTATCTATGTCTTCATTAACAGTTTGCATTTGTTCCATTTGAATCAAGGGTGTGAAGGTTATAAAAAATCCTCTTTTGTAGGTAGTTGGAATGGCACATATGAAAAAACAAACATACAATCTTTCCATATATATATATATATATATATATATATATATATATATATATATATATGATTTCTTTTCTAAACTCAATTTTCACAATTTCTCAAAACAAAATCATCCATACAATGTAGATTATTGGGTACAACATTCTTGGTGTGAAAATTGACATTCTTGAATTATATTTTGGATCTAGTATCAATTCACTTTTTATCTTTTGTCCTCTTTCTTCTTATATTTGTTGTTGGTTAATAAGGTTTTTGAAGGATGAAAATTAGACTTCAAGACCTAGTGCAAAAATGTAGGTTTTAGGGACTTAAGGCTTGAAAACATCCTTAAGAGAGGTGCCAAAAAATAATTTCCTTTTCACATTGAAAATTAGTCTTTAACACTTTAGTGACCAATTGACCACTTTTTGGTTGATTTTTGCACTTTCAGTCTAATATTGTTCAAAATACATTTGATCACAAAAATCTCAAAGAATAACGCAATTAGAGTGTCTTTATGCACTTCAAACAAAACCAATTACAAGGGAATTGGAACATTAATGCATTAGCTATGAGGTTGCAAACTCAAATGGCTTGAACCTTCAAATGGAAAGTGTTCAACAAAAATACAAAAAAATATCAACCAATTTGTGAGATTTTCTTATAACTTAATGTCTTGACAAGGCATAAGTGTTGCTTTGTAATCTCATGAAAGAGCAAAGTAAACTTATGCATTGAAATTTATGTAGCACAAATTCTAAAGGGTCATTCAAGTCATTGATTTTTGAGGATTAAGGAAAACAACTCAAATTCCAACAAGACTCTAAAAGCAAACATGATTTAGAGGTACATTTTCCTTTCTTCAATGTACCAAATTTGCTCATTTTAGAAGGGTATTGCTTTTTATGATCACATATGACCATTTTTTGTGAACTTCAAAAATTTGTAACTAATTTCAAAAAGCTTCAAAAAATATGAAACAACTTGGATTAGATGCCTATTCTACTTGCCTCTTGTAAAAAATTTATTGAAAAATATTTAAAGATGTTCTAGATCCCTAAAATTCAATTCTAGCCCTTAAAATGTTGATTTAAGGACCTTCTATCTTATTTATAGCAATTTGTACCATTGGATGAGTTTCATTTTTTGTTAGGTTGAAAAATCTCCCTTATAGCAATATTTTACACAGTTTGATCTAAGATTATATATTTAGAATGGCCACAAAATTCACTTTTTTGAAGAACTATGCTCACCCTCCAAATCAACCACGGTCACTAAAAGGTTAAGGATAAGGGGGTAGTCTAAAATTTCACAATTGAAAAGATGCATAATAAAATAAAATTTATATTAATAATTTAATAATGATCCTCAAACAAAAGTTATAAAGTATGATCCATAGATTATATCTTTATGGTTAAATTACTAAAAGGAAAATGTGACTACCACAACTTACTAAAAAGTGACTAAATATCCTAGGATACAATTATCTTGTCACTATAGCCCTTGTTATTAGCACCAAATCTAATGTGTAAGTACATTGTTTAAGTTTCAAATAGATGCAAAACAATCATAGATTTGAAACAAAGTTCAAATTCTCAATGAATGTGTGAACTATTCACCATCCAATATACATCAAAGTTGTTGATGTAGACAATTTTGCTCTTTGTTCATTTGTACTTGTTTATTAGTTGCAATTAGGAAACAATTGCAATTATAAAATGATTGTCATTATCCCAATTCTCCTATTTAAATTGTCCTATATCAATTGTCAATATTACCATTAGGTTAGATATATGAGACTTGTAAGTTGTTATACTATTCTATAATGAGTTTTTAAATAAAATTCTAAGATTTTCACAATCCAAAGATTTTTAAATTGTTTAGATTTCTACATTTTATAGAAATCTAAAAATATTTAAAGTCCCAAAAAACTTTAAATTATAAAGTTTTCTAAACAAATAAAATCTACTAATTACCATTATTTGAACTTTTGAAATCTAACAAGAAGTGAGATCTAAAATTTAGAAATCTACAAAACATTGAGATTAGACCTTCAAAATCTTCAAATCTATGTGGCAATGAATGCTACATTGACAAGCATATAAGAAAAATATATTAAAATAATATTAATGGCTATCAATGTATACAATTGATGCAAGATCTCCAAATTGTCACCAATCACAAGTGTCTCATGCAACTAAAGAAGTAGATGTTCACTTATTCTTGTAGTACTGAAACTTTCATTTCTTCTAATGAATAAATTAACATACAAAACAATATATTTTTCAAAGAAATTTAAAGTCAAAATTTAGAAACTTCTTCTAAAAATAAATTGTAGATTGAATGTATTTGAGATTTTCACAAGGATTTTCTTCCTTCAAGTTCAAAATTTTAAGTTTTGATTATATTGATTTTAGAAGATTTTTGCTTTATATTTTGAATCCAAGTCATAATTTTTAGAATATTGACAAAGCAAAGCCGTAACAATCTACACCATAAAAAGATTAAAGAACTAATACAACAATCTTCCAAAAACTAGATGGATTAAAAAAATGACTTTTTTTTGTACTTGGGATGTATTTTTATTCATCTATTGCTCAAAAGTTGAATGTCTAGTCTTTGTAGGGGCTAATTATATGAAATCTACTTGTTCAAAATGCCTTAAAATATTTTCTACACATTTTCATACAAGTCTAATGTGAGATGCCAAGATCTTGTAGTTGAATTTCCATTTGTGTCTTTTTTCATTATAACTCATCATATTGAAATTGCTAATTATAGGGAGTGAATCAAAGTCATGATCCTTCAAGGGCTAGGCTACATTTTTACTTCAAAATTCTTTTATATATTGTGTGTGATCATTTGTTTCAAATTAGTCCGCATAAGGTAAAAGTACTTGTAACTAACCATATCCAATAACCAACCTATAGGATACACTATTTCCAATTCATGGAGTAGAAGGCAAGTTTGGAGTTTTTTGGGTTTTTTTTGTATGGGGTGTGTGTTTCTTAAAATGTTGGAAATGATATATGTCCAAAAGAAGAGAGTAGGGAAGCAGGTCTAGATTGATTGGAATTATAAGACTCTGGATACTAAAAACTGGTGCAAAGCACTTTTTGGCTCCCAAAATTCACAATAATTTCAATTTTGAAAAATTCTCTGTATCCCCATATTTTCTATCTTCCTACATGGGAAAAATGTCCACTGGGTCTTATTCCTTACCATTTTATCCAAAATAACTTATTTGATTAGTTATTGGTGCTTCTACTTTGACCTTGAAATGCTCCAATGTCCAATTTCTTGGCAATAGAGGGATTAAAAAACATATTTCTTTCTCATAACAACTTGGATGAAAGTAATTTTGATTTAAAAAAATACTTTATGAAGTTAATGTCCTATCTAAAGGTTGGATTTGGTGTCACTAGAATGTATATTTTTCTAAAATTACAAATGTGGGAGTATGTCAAGTGGTTGACCAAGACAAAATTGCATTGACTTTAGTTCAAATTAGGATTTGCAAAATTGAAGTCATAGAATCCTAAAATACAATTTTTTTAATTACCATTTTTAAAAACCTAATTTCAATTCCATTCCAACAAAATTTACTTCAAAAATAAAAATATTTTACCTGTAATTGAATTTAGAAGGAATTTTGAATTTTTCCTTTCAAAATTCGTAGAAAAATATTGGTGATAGCATTGGTGAATCTAACCGCACAGAGAGAATTTCAAACTCAAACTCAAATTCTACTACTTTTATTTGCATCTCAATTCCAAAATACTCTTCCAAATAGTACTTTATTGTGATTTTTCTAAAATCGTCAATTTTGTAGATGAGTTTGGACGCTTAGGGGTTGACAACATCTATACCTTAAGACAAGTTGTTTGTTTTGTTTGTTTTTCACATTGAGATCTCCAGGACCATATGTCCCCCGGTCACGTGCGTGGTACCATCACAAAGCTCTCGACAAGGAAGGGTGCACAGGCTTGACTTGGTGGCATTCCAATTTACGGCAAGAAAGTTATTGATTTCAAATTTTTAATGAATTAAAAAATTAGAGAATTACTTTTACTTTAGTTTCGGCAATAGCAATGGCACAGGGCACACTAACTTAGTCAATGTTATGATATGAAATAGAAATATACTATAATTTCGAAATCTTTGATTTGGTTTTTTTTGCATCAACTTCAAAATGCAGTAATTATCCCCTAATGAACCCAATAAGTTGTACTCAGTATATTTTTATATTAGTATTATATAAATTTTTCAAATGAGGAGATCTTTGAGGGGGTAGTGTGTACAAAGTACATGCTTCATGACTAGGAGGGTCCCCTTCAGATAATTCTATCTAAGAATGAATCCCCTCATCTATATTAGGATACTCTGCTCTGAGGTCACGGGCAATGATCTTGGAAGCAGATATTGTAAAGATTTTTTGTACTCCTCTGGGCTATTATAATAATAAAACCTTGTGGTGATATTACGGATGCACCAAAATTAAGGAGACGGAAAATACACATGTCAATCGATTATTTGTACATATACTAAATTGATTTTAAATTCAGTAGACTGATGGGTATGTACCCATAATTCACGAGAAAACAAAGATTTCTTAAACCCGACCCCTGAAGGACAAGCCCATGCCCACGGATTTCAAGGCTGCCATTCGGCAACTGAGGTAGAACTTAGAGATACAAATGAAAAAAATTATATTTATTTTTCAGAGATGGAAAAAACATATGTCTAAGGGAGAAACACCCATTCCCGTCCCTGTACCTTGCAGTGGAGTGTAGAGTCACTCAAATATGTCCCTAGAGTGTAGTTAATGTGTTTGACACATGTGTGAAAATAATTTGTTGACACAGGTGAAGGACACTTAAGAAAATCTGGTTGGCTCAGAGCTGATTTTCGCAGGGTTCAGTTTTGGGTGCACCGACTGGACACTTTCAGTGGTCTAGGCACCCATCACTTCAAAAAAACATAGAAATTACATACAATGCCCAAAAAATTTATTTCTTTTTTTGAATATTCATAATTTTCACTCGCTAATACTAGAAAAATATCAATTTTAGGAAAATCTCCCTCCAACTATGCTGAATTCCTTAAATGGACGGTTTTGGGTGTTTCCACTGTAGTAGTACAAGCAATAAATTTTGATTTTTTGGGGGTGAATTTTGAGATAATTAAGAAAATTTTAAGATCAAAATGAAGAAAATTCACATGAAATAGAAGTAATATATGTGACAAATCTGAATTTTTTCACTGTAGATGTCTATTATTAATAGTGTATAACATCATGGTCTAACCTATAGTTATTGCATCAATCTAAAATTAGGAAATTGACAAACCATGGTTACATGTCCAAAGTTCGTATTGCTATAAAATATTGAAATTTAATGAATTTTTAAAAATCTTCAATTAGAATAGAAGTTGCACTTGATGAATTTCATTTCATCAGTTAGATTCAAATTTATAAAATTTATTAAAGAAAGTTATGGATAAAACTCATAGCAACAATAGCAAAAAATGGCTTTAATATACAATAAAGGTGATCCATGAATTAAACATCTTCTTCTTTAGAAAACTCAATTAACGTAAAACCACCTATTCGCGACTAGGGACCCATACCCAACTTGTAGGATGTAGCTATTTCCGACCAAGGCTAAAAGAGATTTGCAATCAAAGCTTGGAATGTACTTTTTTCCCATTTTTAAGGTTGGGACTAATAAGGTCATGACACATGTCCCAAAGTATGATAAAGTGTGTGGAAAGTACCATGTAGGAAAGTAGTTTCAACTATGATTTGAATTAGAAGACTCTGGAGTCTAGACATTGGCTATGGGTTCAAAGCACTTTCACTACAAGAAAATGGGGGTATAAATGACTTGTCCACAATGACTACACTAACAACAATGACTGCAAAATGACTACAAAATGACTATTTTGCAGTCATTGTTGTTAGTGAAGTCATTGTGGACAAGTCATTTATACCCCCATTTTCTTGTAGTGTTTTTAACTTCCAAAAATCATAGTAATTTCAGTTTTGAGGATAAGATTATGAAAAATTTGCAATCCCTATCTTTCCTATCTTTCTATATGGAAAAGATTTGTATAGCCTCATACTCTTCATTGATCTATATTGAATTGCTTAGGTGATTGCGTATAGGTGGTTCTACCTTATATAAATATGAAGGACTCTTTATTGCAATCGTACTCAAGCAACTTCAAAGAAAAAAGTTTCCATCCTAAAAACTTAGATGAAGTCATCCAAACAACACTTAGTATCTCCATTTGCATTTCAAGATTAATGTTTAATGGAATTTCTCTATGTGTATTAAAAAATATTATTTAATGTTAAAATATAGTGTTATAAACCAACATGGCTCTAAAATGATTAAGACATCATTATCATTTTAGTATGAAAAATTAATGTCAATAACAAATTTCTTTCTATAAAACTAGGTGATGGTTGCAAATGTGTACTACAGATATACATCTATGACCTAGAATGATTACTATGGGCACATTTGGATCATTTTAGAACCATGTTGGTTTTACAACCTTCTACCTTAGTTTGATCATGAAAATTACTGAGAGTTAATATTTAAAACAAAATAACTACTATATGTATGTAATATTACATTGCTTGAAGGTTTTTGGAAGAACAAACTTAGTTATAAATGTAAAACTGAGTTTGAAAATTGAAAAGGGATACATTTTGAGAAAATTTAGTGTGTAAAGTAAATACAACTACAATGTATCTCTACATAATGTTGAATCTTATTTTTTGAACAACTAAAATATCCAAAAATGATGAACCACACTGTAAAGTTGGGGTGAATTTTGGTAACATATAAATTCATTTATAATAGTGTGGAGGCCATTGCTTTGTGAGATGATGGTTTTTTAGAGAAGTTTCTTTCAAGTTAAATGTTTTTAGTCTTGCTTGAGAAATGATTTGAGATGATGAGTGTCTTCTTTTAGTGTGCATCAAGAGTATCGTAAATTCAACTAGAATTTATTTGTAGCCTTTTTCAACCTTGCCCTTTGAATATTGGCTAATAGTTTACAAATGCTTCCAAACTTTATGCCATTGCTTCTATTTTGCTTTGTAAGAATATTGATGTTTAAAATTTGTTCTTCATTTTCATTTTTCTATCAATAGCTAACTAAGCCACAAAACTTATTGAGATGTCATTTGAGATGCCATTTAAATGTTGCTACCATATTTGGAGTCTACTTGATAAGATTGCTACTAGTGAGAAAAAATATTATCAAATCCAAAAATTAATGCAATAATTAAATATTCTTAAACTTGATGAATGTTTCAATTAGAAACATTATAGGCTATCTACAACATCCTTAACTTCAATATGACTAGGGTGGCCCGTGCCGTTGCCACAGTCTAATTTTTTTAATGTATAGAAACTTCAAAATTCAGTAACTTTCATGCCGTAGGTTGGAACATCATGAATCAAAGCCCGTGCACCCCTCCTCGCCGAGGGCTTTCCGACGGTACCAAACATGCACCTGGGGGACTCACGGTCCGGGAGATCTCAACGTAACAAACATCCAAACAAACAAACAACGTATCTTCATAGGGAGATAGTATGAAATTTAATAAATAATTAAAATTTAAAAATTTCAGTAAATAATTAAATTTTGGATTAAAAAATTGGTGAAAATCAAATATAAATTGGACTTGACAAGATTTCATTTAAAATTCTAATCCTTAACCCTTTAAAGACGGGTTGACCACTTTGTGGTTGATTATTGCACTCTCGGTCTAATATTGTTCAAAATGCATTTGATCACAAAAATCTCAAAGAGTAATGCAATTAGAGTGTCTTCATGCGCTTCAAACAAAACCAATTTCAAGAGAATTGGAGCATTAATGCATTAGCTATGAGGTTGCAAACCCAAATGGCCTAGACCCTCAAATAGGAAGTGTTAACAAAAATACAAAAAAATATCAACCAATTTGTAAGATTTTTTTTGTATCTTGATATCTTGACAAGGCCATAATTGTTGCTTTTTAATCTCACAAATGCCCAAAGTAGACTTATGCATTGAAATTTATGTAGTACAAATTCTAAAGGGTCATTCATGTCATTGATTTTTTAGGATTAAAGAAAACAACTCAAATTCCAACAAGGCTTTAAAAGAAAACATGATTTAGAGGTGCATTTTTCTTTCTTCAATTTACCAAATCTGTACATTTTAGAAGGGTATTGCTTTTGATGACCACAAATGACCATTTTTTTTGTGAACTTCAAAAATTTGTAACTAATTTCAAAAAGCTTCAAAAAATTTGAAACAACTTGGGTTAGATGCCTATTCTACTTGCCTCTCAAGAAAAATTTACTAAAAAATATTTAAAGATGTTCCAGCTCCCCAAAATTCAATTCTAGCCCTTAAAAGGTTGATTTATGGACCTTCTACCTTATTTATAGCAATTTGTACCATTGGATGAGTTTGATTTTTTGTTAGGTTGAAAGAATCTCCCTTATGACAATACTTTATATGATTTGATCTAAGATTATATGCTTAGAGTGGCCACAAAAGTCACTTTCTTGAAGAACTACACCCACCCCTCAAATCAACCGCAATCCTTAACCCTTGAAGGACCAAGGCCTTTTTCCTATCAAAAACCTCTCGAAACTGCCATTTCTATTGCATTCACCCAAGAAAACTGTGTCATGACCTTTACGTCATGACCTTTGATGGATGAATGCATTTATGGATCATGGACTAATTCATGATGAAATGTGCATTAGTGGATAAACAGGGATTGCCCGGAGATAGAGATCTCCAGAGGGTGGATTTATGCAGTGGAGTTAGACAACTCCACTTGGATGACTAATACACTGGAGTTAAACAACTCCCAAACAAGAAGAAGTATGTGGAACTTGGAGTTAGATAACTCCAAGTAGAAGATAAAGATTAAGACAAGATATGATTAGAAAAGGATAACTAGGACTTTTACTTTAATGGCTAATTTTGGATAGAAACAAGGTTAGAAAGCCAAAAGTAGGAAAAAGAAGTCCTAGTCTATATTAAGGACTTATAGTCTTATTTGATAGTATATAAGGCGGAGCTTGGGGGTGAGGAGATCATCTTTGGTAGATTGATCTCTCTCTATGGTCGGGTGGTTTGAGCTCCTTATGTTATATTTGTGTTCATAAGTATATATTGTGTATCTGATTGGAGTTCATTGTTGGAGGTCTGTAATAAAAACAAAAGAAAACAATTTCTTAAGAATCTAACCGTAGGATCTTGTACTTAACTTGATTGAGATTATGTGGTAAAAATTTCATGAAGTTTGACAGTATAGGTTAGAAGATATGAACATTCAAAGTTGGAAATACAATTTTTTCTGAACTGTAGACTGCAATTTCAAATGACTTTGATTGCTGTTTGTTGAACTTTTTTGCATTATAGACTTTGAATTTAAATATTTTTGTCTTTAATAATTGAGTTGAGAGACCAAGAAAAAAAATTTACACAAAAAACACTTGATTTTCATTCTTTAAAAAATTGTTAAGTAGATGAAGGTTCAAGATTTAAAGAAAAACTAAATGGTTAATAACTCTAAGGTGGGATTGAAATACAATAATTCCAATGGTGAGATTGTTCTAGCAAGTAAACATAAACTTGTCCAACAATTTTTTCTGAAAAAATGTCAAAATTGCATTTAGAAGTGAATCCTATAGGGTTTTTTTTGAGAAATTGTTTAGATTGCCCGAGAAATAAGATTGTCCATAACTTTCTCATTATAAGTCCAAATAGAATGAATCAAAGCTTCACATGTAGGCAAAAATATATTATTTCAGAAAAAAAATCAAAAAATTAAACTTTGAATTTTTGCAAAAAAAAAAGTTCTACCTGCTGAACAAAAATTTGGGCTTTTTGTGGTATTACTTTTCTCCCAATCACCAATTGAAATAAAAATTACATTTCCACAAAGCTAATCAGTTTTTCTATCTTGTGAGAAAGTTTCAAAAGGTTTCACCAAAAATTGAAGTCTACGGAACCTACCTTAACTCCAAATTGTCCCCCGAGGAGACAATGGTCCTTTAGGGGTTAAAGGGTTAAAGGACATTGCAAGCCTCACAAACATTTTAAAAGTGAAAACCTGAATTTTTGCATAAGTCTTCATTTTAAACAATTTTAACGGCTTCACTATGAAAATATATCTCTAGTAATGTAGCTTTTGTTCCAATAATTTATTTTTTTAAATTTCCAAAATTTCCATTTTTCTAAAACTTTGAAGATAGCATCTTGAATGCTCAAAACACACCACTTTTGAACTTTTTCTATCAAAATGTTTTAGGTGTGAGCTGAACGAGTACATCAATTACATCAATTTACCTTGCCATTTGATTCTATTGTCTTCATTTTTCAGAATAATTTCATATCAATTAAAAATTTTAAATAATTATAATGATTTTTACAAAGATTTTTATTTTAAATTCTATAAATTCAATTTGATGTTTTTAATTATAAAAAGATGAGAGCTTAATTTAGACATGCTTAACTACATTAAATGTGCGCTTTCATGTAGAAATCTAATGAAGTTTGACTAAGCCTAAACATGAAATGTTCTATAAGGCTTAATCAAATAAATTGAACTTTGTATGAATAATTTCTATCTTCTCAATTATTACATTGAGATTCTAGTTCAAATTTTAAACCTTGTGATTTAACCTTTAAGAATCTAAACATCAAATGGATGAAGCATTAATGATTTTAAGAAGACATGGTGCATTTACAAATTAAAAGCTTAAAACATAGATTAGACTTGACAAGCTTCCATTTAGAATTGTAATAAAAGAATTTGAACTTTGCATGAAGAAGTAATGGCTTATTAATTGATATTTCAAGATTCAAATTCAAATATTGAACCTTCTGATTCAACCCTTAAGAGTCTAGACATCCAGTGCATGAATTATAAATGTTTTCAAGGACACATGAGAAATTTACAAATAAAAAATTATGGAATATAAATTAGAATTGACAAGCTTTCAATTGGAATTTTAAGTTTTAAAAGTTTTAATTTTACACAAATAATTTATGACTTGTTTACTATTGCATTCAAATTCAAATTCAAATTTGAACCTTGTAATTTAACACTTAGTAGACTAGACATCAAGTGGGTGAATCATAAGTGTTTTGAAGGATTTAGTACAAATATATATATAAACAAAATAGAGAATATGAATTAGGCTTGACAAACTTTCAATTAGAATTAGAATTTTATATGAACAATATACAACTTGTTAATTATTATTTTGAGACTCAAACTCAAATTTGAATTTTTTTTATTTAATGAAAAGACTAGGCATCTAATGGATTGTTTAAGAATGCTTTCAAGGACATACTGCAAGACTAACAAACAATAAAAAGATTAGATATTAATTGAACTTGGCAAAATTTCAATTAGAATTTGAATCAAAGAATTTGAACTTTACATGGATAATTTATGGCTTGTCAACTATTCTTTGGATTTTTGAAAAAGTCTTGAACTTCCTTTGTATTTTGCAAAGGAATCATGGGGCTTTTTTACAAACACAAGACAAAGTTGATTCAAATTCAAATCTTGAACATTGAGCTAATATGTACTTTGTAGATCATAATTATTTTAAAAAATATATCGTAAAAACAAAAAACAAAAACAACATTTGTTCTTCATGTAAGTATGTTAAGAAAATAATTTTTACCTATACTTTTGTAATGTGATTAACTTGGTCATTTGGTGCTTTTTAATTTTTGTACAAGGTTGTGATATGGTTCATATACAAATGGAAAGAGAATAAAACCTTATAATAAATATAAAAACTATACATCTAAATTTTTTTCAAGCTATAATATTTTTCCAATAAATTATTTCAAATTTACTTTTGCCTCTCTAAATGCTCTCCTTAAGTTTAACCATTGAACTCTTTCATTAACCAAAATAAATATTTGTAATTTTGACACATTCGAACCTTAGATATTTGACTCATTTATTGAATTTTTTTAATGTATATTCTAATCATTATCCACTTCATGTTAAGTTTCTTTTGATTAAATCCAAAAAATATTGCAGAAGTTTAAGAATTCTTTTGAATTTCAAAGTATATACAATTAGTGTACATTGTAAATAGTTTTTACTTCTATGATATTTTTAAAATGGATTAAATTTTGTAGGTGTATATATATAAAATCAATGTATATTTATTGATAATAATTATGTGAATGATGACATGTTTCATCTTGTAGGCAATCAAATCAGTTCTACTTAGAAATAATATTTGAAGATCAATTTTGAATTCAAATTTTAGTAATTTTAGAAGAAAAAATGTATAAAGGATGAAAATTGACTACTACAAGATTAATACTATTGGAATTGGCTTTTAAAAAAATCAAGCTCTGAATAATTCAATTTTTTTATCAATCTAAATGACCTTCTACTTAAATGAAATGAAGAATAGTATGAAACATTTATTGTTAAATATTTTTCTCAAATATCCTCAATTGATTCCCTTGACATGACATTTCTTTTATCTAATTGAAGGATATAAGAAGATATTTTTACACAACAAATTTTCCTAAAATGCAATCACAAATTGAAAATTCCACAATTTTGAAATTTTAAAGAGCAATTTAACTAATTCTGAACAACTCATCATGACTATCTTTAAAAATCATACTTTGTACATTGATTTAAGATTTCTAAATGATAGCTGCTAAGCTAAAGATTTTGCATAAATCTAAGGTATGGATTAACCATTTTTGAATACATATATTGTTGGTATTATGAATACAATTACAATTAATCCTTCATGTAAAAGGCTTTAGGAGGATTTTAGTAGAATAGAGGAAATAATAGACAAATATTGGCTGCTAGCCAATATATTTTTATTTACAAAAAAATTCCTTAATTAGGAAAAAAAATCCAAATTAGTTAAATTCAAGTTTTTGGCTCTTCATTGCGAATTATGGATTTTTCCCTTTTTAGATTCTATATCTAGGTGTTGGGTTCTATTTGTTTCCAACATTTGGTAAATTTTAACGTAGGAAATCTACCAAACCTAGTCTTTTTAATAGCCTATTATACTTTCTAAAATGTGCTAATGCAATAAGAAATCATACTTGCTTTTGAAATTTAGTGCTTAAAATTCATTCAAGATCTATTGTAGAAAGAAAATAAGACTTTTTTATCAAGTCAAAAACTTTGAATAACATTTGAGTGCAAATATATCCTAAGCGCACATAATCTTTCTTTCTTCATTCATCTAAATATTTGTAGATTTTGGTACCACCTTATTTGCATTTACAAAGCATAGATTCTTCAAAACTTTTCTTTACAAATATTCTATAGATCAAAGAATATAGGCACATTTGACTTGAAGAAACAACTTCTTCAATTTAAGGATACATGTATATTTTAACCTCCAAAATAATTTTGTAAATTCAACGACTAACTTTTAATAAAACAAAAATATATAATTATTGCTACAATTAAAAACTACAATTTCATTGAAATTTATCACTTAGTAAAATATATCTAATTATGGATGTAATCTACAAATCAAAATTTGCAACCATCATTGAAATTTTCACACAACAAATGGCAAAAGAATATTTTTAAGACCCAACAATTTTCATATCTTTTTTACTAAAAAGTTAAAAGCTATTGAGGTATTGTAGTCATGCTAAATTTTTCAGCCTTTTATAAATTGTCTTTGGTTTTAAGAACTACTAGTAAAACTATAGTTTTGGGATAAATAGAATGAGATAATAGATTAGTAATTAAAGACTTTTCATTACTAAGTAAATAATGACTAATGGTCTCTGTATGTGACTATTTGTCCTAGATCGGTGGAGACTAATTGTTAGCTAGCAATTGATGGTTCCTTGTCTTCTCTCAAGATATAGTCAAGCAATTCAAAGTCCCCCCCTTCTCTCTTAGTTTTTTCGGTCTTCTTTTCAGTGATCAGTTGTCTTAAGTTTTGTATTATGAATTCCTTCAAATTTTAATAAGATTATATTTTTACCAATTGTTGTATATTGTGTTAATCCAACGATTGGATATTTCTTGGTTTTGAATGGTGGTGCATGAAAATTGTTTGTCTTTTTGAAATCCAATGATTGGATTATTATTAGTGCAATGCATTTGAACAAATTGTTTATTAATTTTTCGGAGTATGAATTAGTGAATGTGTTTTTATTGATTTCTTGGTGTGTTGTAATTTGTTTGTGTGGATGATGAAGGAAATTTGTGTGCAATAAGAAGTACTTACATCTTATTATATTTTGGCCTTCTTGGTTATTTTTGGTATCTAGATGTTTACCAATTGTTGGTTCTAAACCTTTCTTTGTTGAGTCTACTAGATTAAGTGAGTATTGTGGGTGGAGATGGACCAATTGTTTGAGCTTGTAGACCAAAGAGTAGTTGAGTAAATTGAAGATACACTAATCTTGGAGCAAGTGGCGGCAAACTCCAATTGGACGATTTGTTGAGTACTTTAGAAATGAATTTGGTACCTGATTCTACAACTATTTGTTAATTTACATTTTTATGTTAGTATGTTAGTATGTTTGACAATTGGTTGTTATAAAAATTATTGTGTTGAATATATAAATTAGTTTTAAACTTTCTAAGTACAAGTTGTCAAAACAAATTAATCAATTTGATTAATTTACAATTAGAACTAATTTGGTAGGGTTGTAAGTATGAGACAGTAAACTAGTTGTTGTGATCATGGAACTATCTACAGTAGTTGTGATTAATTTTGTGAAAGATTTATATTGAATTATTGTTGATTTCAAATTACTTGTTGATAGAATTTCAAATTAGTAAACAAACAAATAGTCCACATGATTTAGATTTATAATCGAGGTCATTACATATCAAATTGGAACAAATTGTGTTCTATGGTGTTTCTATTAATCAATTTATTATGGATGTTGATAAATAATATAATGAACCAAATCGTATCTTGATGTGTCGATATTAACCCCTAAAGGACCGCATTTATGTTTCCATCAAAATTGCTCCAAAATTGTCATTTCTAGGACAACTACCAAATTTCACAAAAAAAATATTTTTTGACCTATATAACCGTAGGATCTCTTAGTGAACTTTTATGTAAATATGGGAAAAAAAATTTGGAAATTTTGCCTTGTAGATTGCAAAAAATTAGTGTTTGAAGTTACAAAAATCCTTTTTTTACCACTATGAAAATCTGGGCAGCTGCACTTCAAAAGGCCACATTTGTATGAAAAAATGTCCAAATGGTTTCAACTCTTTGGATTAATTCTTCAATTCAAGTTGGCTACATGCTTGAAAATTTTCAAATCATTTGGAATTGTACAACATGTATAAAAAAAAATAATAAGCAGAAAGAAGTAGAAAATGATTCAAAATACAAAAATGTTAAAAATTTATTTCTTGAAGTGAAAAATGCCAATCCCAATGGTTCAAATGTTGAAATAAAAAATCTACACCCAATGTTTGTTTGTTTTTTCAAAAATATTGAAAATTGAGTAAAATAAAGGACTTCAAAGTTTATTTTAGAGTAGAGAATCCATAACTACCCACAAACTAAAAACCTTCATATCTTTTGATTCATTAATTCAAACGGAGTGATTCAAAGCTTTCCACATATATATAAATCTATAAAAAAATTAATTTCAAATTTTTATTTCCAAAAAAATGATTTTTTCTGATTTGCCCAAATTGCTCAAGTTGAGAAAGAAACAACATATTGTGCGATAACTTTTCAACCATAAAGTCAAAAGTCACAAAAGTTATTGGGCTTTAAAAATATTCCTTGTCCGCACCTTCTATTAAATTTTGGTCCTAAAGCATGGAAATCTCTAGTCACACGTACCTGCCCAAGATCGCTATGTTGCCAAAAAAAGGCATCATGTTGGTCCTTTTAGGGGTTAACTAACTATTCTTATATTTGTGACTAATTGTTTTGGTCGATTGGATGGTGAATAATATGAGATGAATAAGTAGTTATGTTGCTATAAAATTGTACTTGAAGAATTATCTTTGTAGTTGAGTACTTGAAATTTTGAGTCATTGTGGTGGTCAGCCTTTTCTTTCCGGCACCGTGTGTCCAGATTGCACCATTTCAAAATAAATGTCTTTTCTTCACCAGATAAAAGTAATCTTTTTTTGCTAGAAATTTTCTAGTTCTCTTTAAAATATGGATGAACTTGCCAAATTTGGATGAAAAAGTGTATGAATATGACAGAAAAGTGTTTCTATGTCCAAAAGATGGATGAATGTAAAAATACGATGCTTCACCAAATTTGAAGTGATCGCCATCTTGGCACTTTCTCAAAAAGTAAAAAAAAAGGGCTGGTGGTGGTTAATTGGGAAGTCAATGTTCATGCGATAATTGAATCTGGTTAATTAGCTTTTAGTTGCCTTTTTGGTTGGTGTTGGTTTTGAATTGCAAATTACAAGTGCCTGGTCAGTACGTTTGCAAGAAATTGATACTGATTCATTACAGTGCTGGTCACTAGAATTGATAATAGACCATTTGTTATAATAAGTTAAATCAAGTGATTAACATATAAGTTACTAAAGAACAATTAGTCCTTTACAGGTATATAAATTTTGTAATTACAGACAAGTTGATAAACAATTGGTTAAGATCAAGTACTCCTTGACTAACCATTTGTTTTGGACTTCAAAATGTTGAACATATACTATAGATTTGGTATAGTTTTGGTATACAGACGAGTTGTTTGTGAAATCATGTTTATGTACACAATTTGTTGATAGTGATGGAAATTTGTAAGGAATTAGTACCATTTAGAATTGTATGAATAAGTAAGGTAGGAGGCTGTAATTGTAACCCTGTCTCTAAAAGCGATATGGTAGATTTTGCCTCTAACATGTACCAAAAGTGTACATTTCAGCAAGGGGTTGCTTTTAGAAACCATTGTGTTTTCAACTTCAAAAAATCATAACTAATTCGATGAAGGTCCAAAAAATATGAAATGACTTGGATTAGATGCCAATTCCATTTTTCTTACCACAAAAATTTACTAAAAATTGCTTTAAGGAATTTAGCTTCCCCAAAATGCAAATCAGCTGGTAAAGGGTCGCTTTTACAGCCCCCTACCTTAGTTAAAGTAAGTTTAATGGATATAGTTGTTGGGAGAAAAGATTCGGTTTAGACATGAGAATCTAGACTAAAACTAGTTGTCTTGAAACTGTGTTTAGCTTTATTAAGGTTTCATCCAACTACTTGTTAAGAATTTGAAATTAGAGAATTACTAGTGGTTGGTGTTTTGATGGGATACTTTAACAAATGGTTGTAAAGATGTGTAGAATATAATAAGGAGCTTGCATTACACACTCATGCCCTACATTTTAGAGACAAATTGTTTTTAGATAGGATAGGGACTATTTCTTGAATATCATAAATTAGTAATTTGGATAGTGAACAATGATAGCAAGAATTTGTTTGGTAAAAACAATTACAGGTATTAATGAACCATGTGATATACAATTGTGAATATATTATATTTTATATTTAAATTGCATTAAGACTAGATTATACATGACAAATTGTTGGTCTACACGACTAATTGTGATAGAAGTTGAACCACACACTAGTTTAGAATTGAGACTGCACTCATGCGTATATAACATTATTAAGGACTGGCCATCAAATTTGTACCCTTGGGAATAAGAGTGAAGACCAATTTTTAAAAAATTTAGTGTTATTAATATGTATTTCCTATTCCATTTCAAATTACATGTGACTTTAGCTACAAATACGTTAAACTATTTGATCATTCCCCTAGATTTGAACCACTATACTATAGTCTTAGGTTTTGGAAAAATAGACAAAACTTAGACTACATTTTGGCACCGTTGTCGGGGAATGGTCTTGGCTAATGGTAGCTAAAATGTAGTGAAAAATTAGGAATTCTTAAATCTTATTAATATATGAATAGTAGAAAATGAATTAATAAAAATAAAATGTGTAATTTCTAAAAGAGAGACAAATTCTTTTTGAATGACATATATTTTTACTAATATAACGTTCCTAGTTCTTAATCGAATTATTAACAACATTCATAGTTAGGAAATATTAACTATTATAAGAAATGATAATTTTTAAAATAAATAAATAAAATAGGCTTGTATAGTATAGTTAAGAGGAAAGGATGGGGATGTGTAAGAAAATAAGTTAGGAATTTGTAGAGGGTATGTTAATAGAGATATTTTCTAAAATAGAAAACTCTAATCCAAAAGTCCATAAACCTAATCCAATCATTTGTTGTAATCGATCATTTTTAGAAGAGCTAAGACCAAATCCTACCCCAAACCAAATTCCTTTAAATAATCATTTAAAAAAATTTAATTTAAAGAAGGAAAGGACCCATATAGAAGGGAAGGATAGAGGATTAGGACAAGGGAGACGTTGCCATTTTGTGGAGATATAGAACATATTAAAAATACTTGTATGAGAAAACAAGCTTTTGACGAAGCAAGAGGGATTCTTTATAGACCTATACCTCTAGAGAAAATAAATTTAATTCAAATTCCTTATGTTTGTAATTTTCTAAAAGCAATGAGAAGATTAAACCAATTGGAAAACCTTGAAAATACCTTAGAAGAATTATTACAAATAAAAACTATTATTATTACTTTAATTTACTTTCATCCTTTCTAAGGCAATAATTGTAGGCCTAATTCAAATTTCTATTAATTAACCATGCTATCAAATTTTATCAATGAACCAAAATGAATTATTTATTTCTATGAGAAGTTCCAAAGATATTAGAAGACCACTTCTTTAGACCTTGTTTATTTATGGTTTTATATAGGATTTTATAAGAATTCACAAAAAAGGGGGCTTTCATTTCTACTTATACCCTGGAATGACTTGGTGTGGCCAAGTGAGGGGGCTAGTTCACCTTGATCCTTTGTGAGACGGGTTTAGCATCCGGACCTACCTAAATTTCCATCTTTTGTCTTCTATGTTTTGGAGCCATTTCTCTCACACAAGGGCTTATGAGTGGTTAACCCTTGAGCAACAAACGTAAAAATCATGCATTTTGATAACATATGGCTTCATCTACTTTGAATAAGCCAAATATACTCATTGAAAGTCAAAGTATTATAAAAGATCATTCCTTTCACCCATAATCCCGAGGATGAAAAGTTGCACTTCTGTCCTACAAGAGAAGATTCTTTGTCATTCATTGGACGCAAAACATCCGTCCTCGGAGTTTAACCCTTAAATGCCGGGCCTATAGCCACTGGTTTCAGGAATCGCTGTCCATCACCCAGTTTGTTGCCATTTTCTAACCAGATGTGTATGAAAAAATTTTATTTTATTTTTCAGAGATGAACCTACATGTCCTCTGTACTTCACAAAAATTTCAGATTTTTTTGAGTATAATTGTATTTTTTGAAATTTTTTGAAGAAAAACTGAAGGAAAATTCATATCAAATAGAAAATAATCTCAAAAAATATGAAAATTTCACCATGTGTGAAAATTACAGTGACAAACATCATGGTGTAAATTGATTTGCCGTGTATATCTATAATTAAAATGCAGTGGACAATAAAAATACAGCCAAAGTTCAAACTGCAATAAAATATTCAATTTTATGAATTTTGCCAAAATTCAAATTGGAGAAGAAACTAGAGTAGAGGACCTCTATTTCATTAGTTGACCTCAAATTCAAAAAATGTTGTTTTCAAGGAGAAATTTCAGATTTACTCAATTTCTCAAAATACATTAAAATGGCAAATTTGGCCATCCGTTTTCTCTAATTACTTCTCAACTACATGAAAACAAACATTAGTTAGACTAAAAACTCAGTTGAATACGCTTCGTAACTGAACATGAAAAATCATTTGAAAAAAGTGGATGAAAAAACTACTGTTTACCTCTTCTTTTGACCCTGGACTGTCATCCAAACGCCACAAAATGGCGCTGGCGGCAGTCCAGGGTTAAGGGTTAAGCAACTGCACATTCACTTGCTTTTGCTTTGGTGCCAAACTGCCAATCCCAGGTTCCAACATCCAGCACCCTTTTGCCAGCTGCTGTATTAATCTTATTTTAAAATTAATTAATTTTAATTTAATTTAATTTTTTCCCTTTTTAAACAAATGTTATCATAGGTTTTCTCTTGTTTCTTGTTTTTCTGTTTTACCCTCCCTTGCAGAGAGGAAAGGGCAATTTACTGTACTGTACAATCAGAACAGGACACGAAGCTACTGACTGTGTTGTCATTTGAACCTACAGTTCAGTTGTTTCCTCTCATTGAATGCGGCAACAAAGATCAGTTCAAGTGGCTCCTGGATAACAAGGCTCTTGACCTCAATACAAATTAGTGTGCCTTGTGCCGTTACCAGTCAAAATCAAAGTAAAAGTTATTTTTAAAATTTTTAGAATAAAAAATAACCCAGAAATTCATAACACCATAGCTCAAAATGTCACGAAATCAAGCCTGTGTATCCCTCCTTGCCAAGAGCTTCTCAACAATGTCGTGTTATAAATTCGTTCACTATGTAGAACTTTATGTTTGTTGTTAAAGTAGAGGGTTTTTTGGGGAGTCTAATCCATCTATATAGAGTGGACTCTTCCTTTTTCACCTCTATTTGAACAACTATTTGGCATTAATTTGATGTTTTTTATATTTGAAGACATTTTAGAATTCTAGTTTGAGTCTTAAGTTGTTTAAAAGAAAGGTGAAGTTTGTTTTACTTTTCATTTAGGATTTTTTTAAAAGGACTAGAAGTCCATGTAGGAGATAAAGATAGGGGTATGGAGGAGAAGAGAAAGCCAATGGTTGAACTCAAGCTCTTGTGACTTTTTAGAAGTCAAACTCCACTTAACTAGGTGGTAGATAGGGTGGAACTTCTTCTTCCTTTTTCCCTTGGTATACTTGGGAGAATTGGGACTTTGGTGATTATTCATTGCACATTGTATAGGGAGAGTTTTTCAATAAAAATTTGTAAGGTTGTTCATTTTATTTTTGTGACTTCAAAACCTTATTATTTGCTCTATTTGAAGTTTTAATGCAAAGGCTATGCTCGAGGAAGTGGGAGAGGCAAGATTGTCATAGATAGTGAGGGTTGAATTTTTGCAGGGCTTATAATTATGTAGTAAGGAGGGTCCTTCATTTTTCAAGACAAACCTAGTTGTAGCTAGACACCATGTGTATTCCTTGAGTGCACTCCTCTTGACTCGACAACGGTACTAAGCACGCGACTTGGGAATGCATGTTCCGGGAGATCTCAACGTGACAAGCAAAACAAAAAAACCAACAAAAAACCAACTTGTCTTAAGTTATTGATTAAAAGGATTGGGTTTAGCATTGAGTTAATCTCCCATAGGTTGGAGAAGATTTGGAGGACATGGACAAAAGGTAGAAACACCCGACCATCATAATTAGAATTAGGAATTGGCCCTCCTAGCATTGTTGATTTTTTAAAATTTAAAATTCCCACAAAAAGGAAAGTGTGAAAAATGGTGAGAGGGATTCAAATTATACTTTTTCTACAAAGTGCAAATTTGTTATGAATTTTTTGAAATGTCCTTTTCAAAGAAACTTTAGACTACCCCAAATCCATCAAAAAAAACATATCTATAATGCTCATCTTATTCATCTAAAGTAGTTATAATACTTTTTAACATGGCTACAACACAAAGGCCTTAATAAAAAGGTACTTAGTGCAATGAAATTACACTTAAAAGTTGGAAGTTCCTAAGAGAGTCACTAATGACTAATCTCTCCACTATCATCATTGAGGACATTGATAGTTGTCCAAATCTCATTTGCTAAAAATAAATTTATAATGGTATCCATGATGAATCTTTTCATTGAAAGCTTATTTGTAGAGAATGACAAACTTAGAGCATTGCAGATGTGTTTTTAACCCCTTAATTAGTTCTTTGACGTCTTAATTCTAGATAATGAATAGACACATTCTATGATTTTTTAGACTACAAAATTTCTTGTTCATCCAATCCAATACTTGATTTTAAAAAACTAACAAACTTTTGGTACAATGAATTTGAAGAATTTAAATTGATATAGATAACATATATTCACAAAGAAATAAGAAAAACATCTAAAAATTTAAGAAAGGATTCGAGTGCAAAAGGATTGAGGAGAAAGTTTATAACTCATATAGTAAGAACAAAATGCAAGATATCTATATAAGTGTCTTTTGATGATCCTTGTGAATAAACCATCTTCGAAAGGCAACATGCTAGTGGAATTTGATTGGAAATCAAACCAACTCAATCTATCACTGAGAACTTCCAACATTGTCGATGGTTGTTGAAGATAACCTTTCAATGATAGAAATTTCAAATTCTAATCATCTAAAAATAGAAATTAGAGTAATGGTAATCTATTTAGCTATTTGCATTGAAAATATGTTTCATTTGTTTTGTTTTTTAAATAATTTGGTAGGATAATTACAATAGATGCCCTAATTACCATTGTTATTTTTTCATTTTGGATTCACTTTTTTTCTTGTTGAGGAGTAGATGTTGACATTGTTCATATGAAATTAGTTTAGTTTAAGATAAACCTATAATAGACAAATCACCTAGAGGATTACCCATTAGAGTCATAAATCAACCGGTGACAAACTCTTCTAATAAATAGGATTAGGACTACATTATGTTGATTTGGGACCACAATCAATGCCTTGGGAGATGGTCATAGAGTAATTAGTGATTGTGATAGGACACTTAGACCTCTCTAGTGTAAACTCATCATAAACATTTATTTTTTAATTCCTTTATATCATAGCCATCTTAGAAAACCTTGTATCCATATTAAAAAAATGTTGCGATTGCTTTAGATGGTAAGTTGACCATTATAGAAACACTTTTTGTTGATAAGAGGGTAGTCTAGAGAGATTCTTTTGGAACAATTGGATAGCATGATTCAAAAATTCCTAAAAATTCCTACCTTCGGTTGTCTAAAAAAGTAAAATTTCAATTGCTTCCTTCATTTCTCACATTTTCCTTTGTATGGAAAAAAAATCCTAAAAATCTAGGTTAATGTAAATAGAATAAACCACTCATTCTGCCTATGATAGGTAGGTTAACTTTAATCCCTAAAGGACCAAAACTTTATTATGAAAACTGCCATTTCTATAGCTAAGAGAAAGAAAATTGAAAGTTTTTTTTGACATTTGACCATAAGATCTTATACCTAGCTAGTATGAAAATGTGTAGAAAAAATTTCAAAATTTCAAATTAGAGAGATTGCAAGATATTTGTCTTTAATATGAAAAAACAAAATTTCCAGTACATTCTGGGGCTAAATTATTTGACTTTGAACCTTCTAAATTTCAAATTTTTGCATAATAGAGTTTTGAGCTTTAAATATCAATAGTGTAAAATTCAATTGAGAGCCAAGGAAAAAAAATGAATTGAGAAAAATGTAATTTTCTTTCTTAAGAAATTTATGAAGTAGATGTAGATATGAGATAGAAGGAAAATTTAAATTATTGATATCTCTAATATTGAATTAAAATGCCTTAATCTCAATGGTGACATTATTCTAAAAATCAAACTAAACCATCTACAATTTTTTCTTAAATTGTAAAAATTGCATTTAGAAATGAATCTTACAAGTTATTTTTTCAAAAAAATGATTAGATTGTTAAAAAAAAATTGTCCATAACTTTCACACACCTTACTCAAATGAAATGAATAAAAGCTTTACATGTAGAGAAAAAAGTATAATTTATGAGAGAAAAAAAATTTTGAAAAAAAATTAAAAATTAAAAAAAAAACTTCCTAGTTTCCTTTGTTTTGAGCTAATTTGGGCATGACTTTTATCCTAGGGAATTAATTAAGGAAAAGAGTTAGATTTTTATGAGTCTATTCAATTCTTCTATCTTCAAAGAAAGCCTCAAAAAATTATGACAAAAATTCAAATTGTAGGTACTTGCCAAAAATTTCATTTGCCCACCAAATGGAAAATGGTTCTTTAGGCTTAAATTACCTCTAAGTTGGATTTGGTCTATGTTGAATGATGTAAGTTAAGAAGACCAAGACCCTACTACCATAGGTAGTATTTAGTTCCTTTAGGATGTTGGCCAACAAGATACAATGTAGATACAATATAGCTTCTTTGTATAATACAATCTAAATTTAGGATATGAAAAATAAATTTTCTTGGCCTCCAAATTAGATGGAATTGGATAATGTATATAGCATGATTTGTAATTTTCTGAAATATCTTTCACCTTAGTGAATTATTGAGAAAAAATGGTGTATTTGTTGTCAATATATAGAATGTGTCCTTTGTCTGATTTTACCCCTTTATTCTTTTAAAAAAATTCTTTGATCTTATAATTTGTTCCCAAACTTTGCTAAGATTTTTCTAATTTCATGCCTTGCTCAATTCTTAAAGAAACAAACACAAAAATGTGAAATACTAAAAGTTGAGGTCAAAACATGGTCTCTACATCCTATAATGGTTAAACTTAGAATTACCTATGAGCTCATCAATGAAGTAAGGTCTTTAGCCTCCCAATGTGACTTAACATAGGAGGTCCATAAATCACTCATTGAAGAAATGGAATTGATTTTTTTTGGAAGGGGGTGAATCATCTTGAAATATCTTTTAGTAAATTTTCCTAAAAAGATAGGTGGAATTCACATCTAAACCAAGTCATTTCTTTCTTATGGAGCTTTGTGGAATTAGTTATAAAATTTTGAAGTTGAAATGACATATAGCTCTTATGGAGCACCTCCTAAAATGTACATTGTTTGTACATTGCTAAATGCCAAAAAAAACATGTACAAACTATGTACATTTTAGGAGGTACTCCATTTTAGAGCCAGAGCACTTTTAGAACCTCCTACCTTACTATAAGTTACAATACAAAGATATGGAATTAACTTACTAAAATGCATCTTCAAGTGATAGTGACAATGACAATGAGCAATGAGATGAAAAAAGGCAACATAATTGCCTTTTCATAAACTCCTCCTTCTCTACCCAAAAAAACTATGTTGTCCAATCATAGAAGGAGAAAAATAACCACTAACTTGGTTGCCGTTGATTTTGGTGGACAAATTGGAATGAGGGCCTAAGGTGAAAAAATGTACTAAGGAACAATTATGAGTATATTTTTGTTTGTTTATTTTTAAGACATAATTTGATACTCCTAGTGTTGTTTCCTAATTTGCATCAAATGTATTTTAGCATCACCTAAATTACACTTCTAGCCTCTTACACCTTGCATATTTGAAAACTTGTATCTACCTCATAGTGATTCCAAAATTTATGGAACTAGTACTTCTTGATCATGATTCAATTGAAAGTATCTACTTGCAAAATTTGACCGTCAATTATTATTGATTACTCACTTGTCTATAGAGCTTATTTAGATGCATTTAGATGTATGTTACCTTTATTATGGAAATTTTGTTGAAATGGTACCTAATCATTCCACAACTTTGGCAATATTACAATTTAAGTTGCATAGTCTAAAATCAATATCTATCCTAAAGGGTCTAGACCACATAGGCCAAAATGGCATGTAAAATATTGCCAAATTTACCATAATCTTAAAGCACCATGAACTCACTTCAATTTGGCCTACAGATTAACTGTGGTTGCAAAAAACACTTCACATTTTTGGCTCAAACACATAGTTTTGGGCCACAAAATTGGCAATACTATGCAATACTACTAGTACCACGTGTAAGTAATGTGCTGCAAATCTAAACCATTGATTTAGGGCGCTTGCAGATCTCTATTGTCAATTTATTACTATACACTACTATGCAATACTATAGACTATTACAAACTACTATAGAGGCTTTGGGTGTAGAAAATAGTAGAAAAGGGGTCTATAAACCTTTACATTTTTAGTAAGTAAAAAAAATTCAAATTTAAAAAAAAATCCCTTTTTCTAGACAAGATTGCACTCACATTGCAATAAAAAATTCTTCTAAGAATTTTTTCCATCTTCATAGCCTTTGCACAAAAGAAGGTCACTAACCCCATTTGCACAACACACATGTTGCTACTTTCATAAAACTCATTGTCAATCTTTGTAATGTTAGTAGACCTCTACCTTGTGCAATTTGTTGCTTCAAATTCAGATTTTTGGATCAAAAATAGGATTGAAATCCCCCCAAAGGCCAAGGTAGACACCCAATTGGGGGCAATATTTAAAATAGTAAATTGATTTTAAATTTTTTGTAAAAATCACATAACATCTAAAACTTGTATTTGTACCTTCACTTCAAATTTCAAGCCAAAAGGACAAAAGACACAATAGTTATGAGCAAAAATCTACCTATTGGAGGTCAAGGGGACAAAAAAAAGGACAAGTGTTTCTTGCAATCACCCTTTACAAAAATTCTATAATATTAATAGTAACTTATAATATTGCATGAAACTAAAGAACTCAAAAAGCATCTCCAACACAAAAGATAGAAATACAATCAATATAGAGATTTTGAAGTAGAAAGAGGTGGACCTCATTCTGTTCTAACTAGTGACTATTCAAAAAAAATTATCCAATCCAAAATTGGCAATCCAAACTTCAAATGGACTCTCTTGCATTATAAAAAGAAGGAAAATAAAAGATTTGAACTAAAAAATATATTTATGCAAAATAGGGATGTTCTAATTTATTGGCATACATAACAAAGCTTGATGGGATATGACAATTATGACATCTCCTACTACTATAAACCAACTTGCAAGCTCTTTATATTATATAGCAAACTGTTGGACTAAGGATCTCAAATGGTTGGTAGACCTAAGAATTAACCCCTAAGCACTAGCAGAGCCATTTCGTGGCTTTTGGATGACTTTTCCAAGCCACTTGAATGCTTGAACAATAGTTTTTTCATCCATTTTTTTCCAATGACCTTTCATGTTGAGTTACAAAGAGTGTCCAACTGAATTCTTAGTGTAATTGATGTTTTTTTGTATGTAGTTGAGAAGTAATTAAGAAAAACGGATGGCAAAATTTGTCATTTTAGTGTATTTTGAGAAATTGAGTAAATTTGAAATTTCTCCTTGAAAACGACATTTTTTGAATTTGAATCCAACTAATGAAATGGAGGTCCTCTATTCTAGTTTCTTCTCCAATTGAAATTTTGAAAAAATTCGTAAAATTGAATATTTTATTGCAATTTGAACTTTGGTTGTATTTTTAATGTCCACTGCATTCTAACTATAGATGTACACGGCAAATTAGTTTACACCATGATGATCTCCACTGTATTATTCACACATGGTGAAATTTCAGATTCCTTGAGATTATTTTCTATTTTCTATGATTTTTTTCTTCAGTTTTTCTTCAAAAAATTTCAGAAAATACAATTTTCTTCAAAAAAAAATCTGAAATTTCTTTGAAGTACAGAGGACATGCAGTTTCATCTCTGAAAAATAAAAATAAAAATTTGCATACGCATCTGGTTACAAAATGCTAACAAACTGAGTGACAGAGAGTGCAACCTGAAACCAGTGGTCATAGTCCCGGGGTTCCAGGGTTAAAAGAGACCAATGTAAGTTGCATTGGAGCATGTTATTTTAGTGGCCTTGCCATCATGAGAATGGTGTACTAAGTCCTGGCCTCATCGGAGCCACTCTAGTAGAAGAAGTCTAAAATTTATAGTTTGCCTTGTACACCCTCTGTGTATCACATAAATTAACGAATGAATTTTTTTATGGGAGAATAGGAAACATACTTTAAAGGTCAAAACCATAATATAATTACTATTGTACTCAGGAACTTCCTAAATTTGCATAATTCTAAAATTAGTGCAAATGACTGACTATTGGTATTGTTGTTGGACTTTCTATTTGATTTTACTTGAATACTAAAAAATGATCCAAGAGAACTAATGCAATGGAAAAGAGGGTGCAAAATGCATGTGGCTACCCAAAGTATTGTGCTATAAAAATGAGATATATTTTGGTTTTTATAATGTACCAACAATGAACACTTGAGTGTATAACATTCAGTAGCCCATAGAAGGACCGCCTTTCTCTTTGTGAAGTCCCCATCACCTAATTTCATCTAACAATTCTTGAAGTTTGCAACTTTAGTTACTAAATGATGTGGAATATTCCACACCATTTCATCCACTGGGAGGCAGTGTGACAGGCTGAATGTTATGTGGATGTTTGCTTGTAGAGGTCACTGCATTTCAACTTCAAAAATTCATAACTAATTCTACAAAGATCCAAAAAAACATGAAACTACTTGAGTTAGGTGCCAATTCCATTTTTTTTTTCCTTTGAAACTTTACTGCAAATTGTACTCTTTGTTTTGCAATGAAATTCCATTTGTTTAAAAACAAAAAACAAAAAACAAAAAACAAAAAACAAAAAACAAAAACAAAAACAAAAAAACTTTACTGCCTTTTAATTATTTCAAGGAGTTTAGCTTCCCCAAAATGCAATCAGCTCTTACATTAAAAGGTTGCTTTTTTAAGAGCTGACTTCAGTTCCTTACATTTCCTTCAACATTTTCTGGCTCTCAGTCTTTCATCATTCTAGCTGTCAAGCAGGCTAGCCCTGCACATGGATAGATTCCCTGTTCTATGAAGGAATGATCCTACGTCAAGAATCAATTAGGAAAGCAAAAATAGAAGATAAAATAAAAATGGGTCCCATGTGACAAGAGTTTGAGTGGTGGTACAGCAGACCAATTCCATGACATGTGACACAAACTCAAAGTGATTTCAACTCTCTTACAGTGGAAGCACCCAAAAACATCCAAATAAGGAATTCAGCATAGTTGGAGGGAAATTTTCCTAAAATTGATATTTTTCTAGTATTAGCAAGTGAAAATCATGAATATCTCAAAAATAAAAAATAAAAAAATTCAGACATTTGAGTTATTTGTAAATTAAATTAAACTGGGTTTAAACCCCATAAGTTTTGTGAAAAATCCAGTTGAGTTAAAAAAGTTGAAATAAAAGTGGGTATGAAACTTATTTTTCGATCAAAATGGTGCCTAAAAATGTTTAGTCCCCACTTTTGAAGTCGTGTGACATAAGTATCTTGTAAAAAAGTTTGACGCTTCAATTAGAGTTGCCTTCTCAACTTCAAAAAAAGTCATGCCCAAAGTGACGGGGACTTTACAAATAACTCAATTGTATGTAATTTCTATGGTTTTTTTGAAGTGATGTCTCCCTGGACCACTGAAAGTGTACAATAGGTGCACCCAAAACTGAACACTGCGAAAATCAGCACTCAACCAACCAGATTTTCCTATGTGTCCTTCAACTGTGTCAGCAAATTACTTTTGCACATGTGGCAAATACATTAACTGCACCCTAGGGACATATTTGAGTGACTCTACAATCCACTGCAAGGTACATGGACGGGAATGGGTGTTTCTCCCTTATTTGCTTCAATTTTGGGGTGAGGGTAACTCTTAGCTTGAACTCCTGTTACTCAAATTTTTGGGGGTTCAAGGCCCACAGTAAACGTATTAAGTTAGTGAACAGGCAATCTTCACATCATACTTACTTTTTCTCATTGCCTGGAATTAAACCAATAGAAACTTGACAATTAGTGATGAACTGTATATGGCGGAAACACCTAAACCTGTCAATATAAGCAATTTAGCATAGCTCAAGGTGTTTCATACTTAAAATAATAATTTTTAGTAATGACAAATTAAAAACCATGAATTAAAAATCAATAAACAAACACATTTATTGGATATGGCATGGATTTCTATAAATTTTCAAAGTGGAAACTCCTTGAATGAGTGAAAATATCATGTAGCTCAAATCTAAAACTGAAATCTCAAAAAATCAATAGTAAACGAATTGCACTTAAATAAAGGAAGGATTTGATGACACTTTTAAGAAATACTTTAATGGTACTCTACTAATCATACTTCAAGGGAAATCTTCAATGCAAAATGAACACAAGGACAATTTTGGGTATTTCTAGCTTAAATGTTATTTCCAAATAGACAATTTAGTTCAATTATTGTACCCTAAATTGATGACACTAACTTTCAATAATTAAGTTAAAGTTTATTACACATAATAGTGAAATTAGGTTTTCTTATCCCAAAAAAAGATACCTCAAGACTCACCACTTGTCCACATGGAGGTGTAAGCAAGTCTCTAAACCATACCTTGAATTGGTCTACCACCCCCAATGCTACATGGTTTTGGATTGATGAAAATCACTATATTCTTCTACAATAACAAGAAGTATTTGTTTAGTGTAAAATGTCAAGAAATTAGTGACCAGGAACCTAATTTCACTATTCAATGTAGATCTAGTAAAAAACGTGATTTTTGGGCATCAATGTATTGTGTTAGAACATGGTGCTCAAGGCCCATAATGACACTAGCTTAGTGCTAAAGAGGGTTTTGAGAACTACATGCTAACTATTAACTAGTGCCCAAAGACCATGAGTCGACTAAGGTAAGAAATTATATTAGGTTGTAGGACCTTGAATATTAGGTCAAGTTAGATTCAACCTCCCAAAAATCCATTTAAAATTTGATCACATTGTTTTAAATAGATTCAATATAGAGAGGTGCATATTAGTTTTTGTGATTTCTATCCAAATTTCAATTGAATTTCTTCCAAAAAATTCATTATAATTAGATCACATTCATCTAAAATTATCCAAATTATTTATATTAGTGCAAAGGCTTGCAATAATTAAACTTGAACAAATTTTGTTGAAAGCATTTCAAAACTTCTTGTTTGATTTTTGTTCAAAAATTTTGTATGAAAACATCAAATTATAAATGGATTTTTGGGAAGCAAAGTTGAACTTGGTTTGGTACAATTACTTACTTGAAATAGTTTATTTTTTTAATATGCACAAATAAGGTTTGAACTTTGGTTAGGAACATAAGCTATCCTATTGAGTGACCAAGATTTTAGATTTAGTTCTTTATAGGGTTGAAGAATTGTCATTTTAAGAGAGAAAAAAAAAAGAATATGACTTAATTAGAAGTACAGTTGTATTTTTTTTAATGTACAAATTAGCTATGGATATTTAAAATGATATTTCCTAAAGTCTATAAGTAAAATTTGATCACCTCTAAAACCAACAAAAGTTGAATCCACAATCATTGTGTTCATCTTATTTCTCTGAAATGTTCACAATATTTTTCTAGATGGTCTTAACTCCTAAAGGACCAAGTTGCATTTTACAACAACATAGAAATTTTGGGTAGCTCATTACAAATGGAATTTTTGTTCTTTTTCTTTATGATTTTCCTCACATCATATGCATGGGGAACATCTTTAAGGTGCAATAATTTTCATAACTTTTGAATACATTGTTCAAAAATCAATAGATGACATGCAATTTTTTCCCACCAAGGGTAGTCCAAATAGGTGATTTGATTAACCATGTATGAAAATTGCTGCACCTTGAAGCTACTCCTTGACCACATGTGTGAAAATTTCAAAGAAAAAGAATGAAAATCCCTTTTGTAGTGAGCTATTCAAAATTGCTATATTGCCCCCCAAAACTAATGTTGTTTTGTCCCTTAAGGAGTTGATGAGCATAATCAATATAAAATAATCTATGTAAAAGTTTCAAGAAATACAACAAAATAGTTCATGAGGATGAATTGATGAAAGATGGGTCAAATGTCATCAAGTGGGCAGTAAAGACGAGAAAAGGAAGAAAGTTCAATAGTAAAAAAGAAAGAGAAAATTGTAGCAATTTGAGGTGGTAAAATCACAATATTTCCTTCAAAAATTATCTCATGTATCTATTTGCTCTTAGAAATTTGTAGTTATGATCAAATTCACTTTTGGCCATTTTGAGTAACCATCTAGTTTAAAATGTATATTTATTATAAATCATTCAACTCAAGGAAAAAGTTTCAAAAAGTGGTAAAAAGTGCCTAATGGCAAATAGACCAAATGGTAAAAATGTCAAACTTGATTTAGATTCTACCAATGCATCAATTATATGTCTATTTTAAAAATAATTAAAATTCAACATTTTTGAAATGGAATCTCTATTGAAAGCTATGATGTTCCAATAAAAGTTATATGTTATATAGAAAAATATAGAAGGTCACCATTACTTTCTATCCTTAACTAAGTTTGAGACTTCAAAAAACTAAACAATTTGAAATCAATATAGTTTCCTATGCTAATCATTATTTAAATGTCAAGAAGAGGACATGTATTTTATATGACTACAGAATTAGGAGGTACAACAATCTATTTGATATATAACAATTAGCTTTGGTATTCACAATCAAATAAAAAATTTTAATCCAAGAACTTAATCATTAAAGTCCTTTGACAAAAAAAATCCTACTTAAATCTTATTGCATCTTACTATAAGATCTAGTGGTAGACTACTTCATCACATTCCATTAAAAAAATGGGAGGTTTTGCCAGCAAAAATTGCAAGATTATAGTGTTTGAAGTTAGAAATACTTTTTTTGGAGACATCCAAATTCTAAACAATTTAGAGGCTAAAGATATACAAGTTAATTTCATTTTTTTTCTTGAATTTTTCTTTTCTTTCTCTGATAGAATTAGCCACATGTTAAAAATAATTTATAACATCTCAAATTGTGGAGCTTGTACCAAAAAACTCCAATAGGAAACTAGCTTTAAGAAAACTCTTTTACAAAGACATTTCTTCAACAATTTTTGACTTGCACATACAATAATTTTTTCAAAATTTTAATAGCACAGTTTTAGACTTAAACTAATCATAGAAGAGGAGAAAAAATTACCCACAATTTATGGCTTTGCCAGCCCTAATTAATTTATGGCTTGAAAACATTAATTCACACTCTATGGTAGTTGGATATATTGGACAAGAAGACACCATGTAAACATCCATGTTGACTACATGATATTTACTTTTAGAAACCTGGTATTCAATTCAAAAAATTTGGCAACTAACTCACATATTTTTATAACAAATTCTTTATACAAGTAGGTGATAGAAGGTAAAACGACACATGTAGGGTATATAAATTTAGATTAATTGGAGCACAACCATTCATAGTTAAGTCAAAAACAAGAATTATATTCAAAGCACCACTTAATGACATTGGTCTCATCTTTAACCATTTCATCCTGAAGAATTGTTTGGTTACGGGTGATTGCAAGAAAGACCAGTACTATTTTGTATCACACTTTGAATGACGGAGTTGTTATTGATTATAACTTTTTAAGTATGAACCATATTAACTTGAAATTTTGACAAAAAGATGTCTGATATGACAACAATCAAATTCCTTATTTTTCAGAAATTTTCAAAAATCATTTTATAATTAAATTTTGATTAAGCTAATTTGTCACACTTTGCGGTTTAGGGGTTTTTAGTACTAGGGAGCATCCAAAATTAATGATCTAAAGCTGAAATTTTTGTAGCCTATTCCCAGACTAGGTAGGCATGTTTCTAACAAAGGAAATCTCAAAAATCATTATTCTCTTTTCTCTACATGTGCACAAATAGGCGTCCCTTGCGCACATACTTTTGAACATTTAAGATGGTTCTGAGATCATTCTTTTGGTGAAATCTCTTCATCATAAAGTTCTCCCAAATTTCCAATTTTTAGTTTTTTTAAAATTCTTTTTCCTATTTTTTACAAATTAAAATGTCAAAGTACCTAGTTTCGTGAAAATTTTCTCTTTTCTAGTTCTCCTACTTAGAGAATTTTTCTATGCTTTTCCTTCTTAAGGTAACTTCTTCTTAGAAGTATATACATAAAACATATTTTTTACATTTTTAAGAAATTATTTTTCTAATTATACAATACTCCCAAAAATTCCAGCAATACTATGGAAAACGCTATATAAATCGGTCGGTCTTTCTTGCAATGACCCTTACACTTATTTATTGTATCAATGCATGCAATTCAAGTTTTCAAAGCACTAAATTTAGTGTTAAATTATGCATTGTTGAGGTAATCAAAACTCGAGCTAACATGTGCCCTACTATTCTTAAGAAAGATGTAGCCTCCTCCCCCTCCCTCATGTGGCACAAAAAAACAACCCATCGATTAACTTTGGAAAAAAAACAAGAACCCCCTTCCCTTACCGTTGATTGAAATACAATACATATATATGAACATACAACATGGATATTGAAAGGTACATACATACATATACAAATGTAGATACACATATAGAAATACAAATAACGATATGAAAATGCAAAAAAATTAACCCATATCGTTTGGTCTTGAATTACATTTGGAATTACATAAGAGGGGGCTCATAACTTGACAAACTTGATTTTGTAAATAAATCAAGTAATACCATTCTCCTCACTATTCACCCAACAAGCACTATACAATGGCATTCAACCCAACTCAAATAAGGTAGATCAACCTATTACCACGTAGATTTGCTATGTAAGTACACTTTGGAGAAGTTATTTGTCAACTCACTAAGACTGCAGTGATTAGTGGGTGATTGAAGCAAATTGGACGGTCCAATAGATGTCACAATTGGGTGACCAAAGCAAATGGGAAGGTCCAATAGATGTTCAAATTGGGTGACTAAAGCAAATGGGAGGGTCCAATAGATGTTCAAATTGGGAGTCTAACTACATTGGATTGTTCCACCTTACCTCCAAAATCGTTTAAGCAAATGGGAGGATCCAATAGATGTTGGAATTGGGTGTCTAACTGCATTGGATTGTTCTACCTTACCTCCAAAAATGTTTAAGCTCTACATTGAATGGGACTTGGAAAACGCTTCCTTGTGCAACAAAAGTTGAGTGAAGAAATTTGAGTTGGACCTTCCTTGAAGAGTGAGGGAGTCAGGGCTCGGCCTCTTGCAACTTCCATTAGCTGCTTGTTTTGCATAAGTTAGACCAATATCGCGTGTGGCCCTATGGCCCCTTCCCGTCGTGTGAAGGGTCCGTCCAAAGGGTCCGTCCGTCCCTTGTACCAACGTCCTGAGGACGGACTGTCCAGACAGCAAAGGAGAAGGACAAAGGCAATGCAAGTGGGATCTTGCAGCTGGTGAGGAGTCACTGTGATTCTGCTCAGGTCATGGGTCTTGACTTGCAGTAAGTTAAGTTAACCTGTATCGGACCCTAGACTCATCTCAAATCGTTTCTAGACTTCAGTTAATGTGTTTGTCACATGCTTGATTCTAATTTGCTGACAGAAATTAAGGATACAGACCAAAATCTGATTGGCTCACTGTTGATTTTAGCAGGGTTCAGATTTGGGGGCATCTATTGAACAGTTTCAGCGGTCTACGGAGTTACCACTTTGAAAAATCATAGAAATTACATATGACATCCAAAAAATCTTTTTTCTTTTTGAATATTCATGATTTTCACTCACTAGTACTAGAAAAATATTGTTTTGGGAAAAAAACTACCTTCAACTGTGCTGAATTCTGTACTTGGATGGTTTAGGGTGTCTCCACTGAAACTCCCGCCCTTAAGTGTCGAGACTCATTTGCCAAAATTAACTATTTCAAAACAATCGTTGTAAAGTACTGTTTGGAAGAATATTTTGGAATTGAGATGTAAATAAAAGTTATAGAGTTTGAGTTTTAGATTGTATCTATATGGTTAGATTCAACAATGCTATCACTCTAATATTTTTCTATAAATTTTGAAATAGAAAGTAGAACATTCCTTCTAAATTCAATTACAAGCAAAATATCATCATCATTTGGGTAAATTTTGTTGGAATGAAATTTGAAATGAGGTTCTCTTGACTTTGTGATGTCTTGGAATTTTTGTATTCTTTGATTTTGTGATCTCATTTTTGCAATTCCAAGTATGCACTAGGGTCAATGCAAGTCAACCACTTGACAAACTTCCATACTTATAATTTTAGAAAAATCTATACACTAGTAACACCAGATTCAACCTTTGGATAGGACAACAACTTCGTAAAGTATCTCTCAAAATTTGGATGACTTTCATCCAAGCTGTAATGAAAAAGAAATCTGAACTTCAATTTGTACATTGTCAAGAAAGTGGACGTCGGTGCACTCCAGGGTTAACCTAACTACAGGTGAGTTAACTGGCCTTGGTAGTTTGCATATACTATAGAGTTGTGTACTACGAAAGATCTTAGGTTTTCCTGTCAGAGTCTGGACAGAGGGAGCTCCTGAACGGGAAGCTCATGATAAGGTAGGCACTTTGGGGCCTAACAATCAATTTTGTTGGAGATTCACTCTTGGATTTTAAATGTTGGTTCAAGGGAAGGTAGGGTGCTGTAAAAGAAACCACTAATGTAGAGGTACATTTTGATTTTTGCAATGTACGAGCACTGTACATTTCAAGAGGTAGTCACTTCTAGAAATCATTGCATTTCAACTTCAAAATTTTATAACTAATTCCACAAAGGTCTAAAAAAATATGAAATGACTTAGATGAGAACAACCTCATCTAAGTGCCAATTTGATTTTTCTTCCTGAGAAAATTTAATGAAGAACATCATTTCAAGCTAGGAATTTAGCTTCCCTCTAGATGCAATCAACTTTTCAAATGTTGCTTTAGGAAAAAACTACCTTAAATAAATATAAATCCAAACAAGGTTGGTTTTGATTTTGGCTTATTTTAAGCCTAAACCCCTTAAATTTTGTAAACTCCTTAAGCTTTTGAAAATATAGGGGAAGGTGTAACAAAGTGAATTATGGGTATTATTTTTGGAATTCTTTATCTCACGGTGTAAGCTTGTAAAAAAAATTAATTTAACCCCTAAAGGACCAACATGCCTTTTTTTGGCAATATAGCAATTTGGGGCAGGTACGTGTGACTAGAGATTTTCATATTTTGAGACCAAACTTTAATAGAAGGTGTAGATGAGGAATATCTTTAAAGCCCAATAGTTTTCGTGACTTTTGGCTTCATAGTTGAAAAGTTATTGCACAATATGTTGTTTGTTTCTCAACTTGGGGCAATTTAGGCAGATAAAAAAATTGTTTTTTTAGGAATCTAAAATCTGAAATTGGTTTTGAAGATTTGTATATATATGTGGAAAGTTTTGAATCATTCCATTTGAATTAATGAATCAAATGTTATGAAGAATTTTGGTTTGCGGGTAATTATGAATTTTCTTCTCTAAAGTAAAAATTTGAAGTCCTTTATTTTACTCAATTTTCAATATTTTTGAAAAAAAATAAAAACATTGGGTGTAGATTGTTTATAACAACATTTGAACCATTGGGATTGGCATTTTTTGATTCAATAAATAAATTTGTACCATTTTTGTATTTTGAATCATTCACTATATCTTTCTACTTACTATTTTTTTTGTACATGTTGTACAATTCCAAATGATATGAAAATTTCAAGCATGTAGCCAACTTGAATTGGGGAATCAATCTAAAGAGTTGCAACCATTTTGAACATTTTTTCATACAAATGAAGCCTTTTGAAGTGCAACTGCTCGAATTTTTGCAGTGGTAAAAAATGATTTTTGTAACTTCAAACACTAGTATCTTGCAATCTACACGGTAGAAATTTTTGAATTTTTTTCTACATCTTTCCAAACTAGTTCACTAAAAGATCCTACGGTTACATGTGTCAAAAAATGTTTTCTTTTGCGAAATTTGGTATCTATCCTAGAAATGACAGTTTTGGAATAGTTTTGGTGGAAACATAGTTGCAGTCCTTTAGGGGTTAAATCAATAGATGCCTACATAAAGAAGTCTAGTGCTAGAAAGGTACTAAACAACTTGGTGTAGATCTTTTTGAACTTCTTGGAGGTTCTAAAGTGTACTTTGGGATTTATTTACAACTTGGTTAAAAAAAAATGTATGATTAATTTTGTAAACAACAATTTTATTTTGTATTATTTAGCATTGGTAGCATAATGTCTTGAAGTTTATACAAGAAAGATATTATTAGAAATTTGGAATATGAAAGGTACAAAAAACAATCGATGCAACTAGTCTAAACTTTGATGTATTTTTTCAATATATATTTCAATGACATAATTGTTAGTTGATGACATAATCATTGCTATATGATGCCAATATATTTACTCTAATTGGAATGTTTATTGAATTATCAATGTCTCACAACTAAGAAATATCGTACTTTTATTACAAAAATCTTTTGCTTCATTGAACATTGTTTTTTACCATGAAAACATCTTGATGTATAGTAGGAGTGTTCAAATACAACTACAACAAGGTCGTGAGGTGGCTTCTACAACTATATAATATATTTAAAAAACAAAATGTAAGCCTTGCTAACAATTCATGAACAAGAATGACACCTACAATTTTCTTGTTCAACCTATCAATGTGCTTTGATCAAGAAATGATTGATCGTGTGATTATTGCTAGATTTTTTGAGAATGGAGAAGGCATTAAAGGCAACCGCTTTATATCTTTATATCTTTTTACTACACCTCAAAATGATCCAAAAAGAATTGTACATCAAAATCATGATGATAAGTATCCATGTGAAAAAATCAATTTGGACAAATAAAATTTGTTTTTGGATCACTTATGAGCATTCCAATTTTAACATATATACAAAGTACTACCTAACCAAATACCTTTCATCAATTTTGTCAACAATGACATTTTCTCGAATTAACACTGTGCAATTTTGCCAATCTTATTTTCATCAAAATATTCATCTAAAAACTGATATAAATATTTGTTCATTTCTATAATGATGATCATCAAAATTATCCCACACAAATGAAGAATTAGACATCATACACAAACCAATCAAGAAAACAATCCTTTATAATTATCAATTAGCAAGAACATTTGTCTTCAATCTCTTTCTTGTTCACAAACTCTTAAAAAAATTCACATTTCAAATTTTCATCCAATATACATTGAATAGAATTTTTAAATGGACCCTTACTAATTCATTGATATTTCACTCTATATAAATATATACCATTGCTAAACATCAATAATTATTGAAGTATAATGGGATTGTACGTCATGTTTTAACCCCTAAAGTCCCAAGGCCATTTTCCTATTAAAAAAATTGGCATTTTTGCAATGTTCACCAAAAAAAGCAAAAGAAATCATTTAAAAAAAATCTAACTGTAACATTTTACACTTCAATTGTTTGAAATCATGTGGTAAAATTTCACAAAGTTTGACCATTGACACAGATTGAAAGATAGTATTCAAATTTAAAAAATAAAACATTTTTAAGTGCTAGCTTGCAATTTCAAATGACTTCAACTACCATTTGTAGAGAAAATTGCACTACAAATTTTAATCTTAATTTCTTTTGTATTGAAGAATCAATTCAAAAGTCTAGAATTTTTTTTCAAAAAACACACATTCAATTTTCATGCTTTAAAAAATTGTAATGTAGAAGTAAATCCAAGATTGATCAAAAAATTAAATCATGAATAGCTCTTAGATGAGATTGAAACACAATAATTCCCATGATAGGATTTTTGTAGCATGTAAATGTAACCTTGTTCAATTTTTTTTTAAATTGTAGAAGTTGCATTTAGAAATGAATCCTATAAGTAATTTTTTCAAGAAGATGCTCTAATTGCCTCAAAGACAAGATTGTCCATAACTTTCACATAACATTCCAAATGGAATGAATCAAAGCTTCCTATGTGTATAAAATTACAATCTATAAGAAGCTAAAAAATTTAAAATTTTCTTTTGGATAAGAAACTTTCTACCCATTATAACTAAGAAAAGGAGTTTTTGTGCCATGATTTTGCTATTGGGCACTTATTGAAATTAAAATTGTACTCTCACAAACCAAATGTGCTTTCCTATCTTCATTAAAAAGTTTCAAAAAATCTTGATAAATATTGGGACTGTAAGAACATCCCCACACTTGGCTCGGGCAAATGGCCTAGCTAGGGACCACTTGCCAAGACATTAAAGAAGCCCGGGCCCGTCTAAAAAAATTTGTCCCACCTCAACGCGGCCAACGAGGTGGAGAAGCAAGCTATTTTGGAATTCGAGGTGCCACCTAAGTAGATTCCAATAAAAAAAATCTTTTTCTAATCCCAAGTACCTCGAAAGTTGAGAAAAAGGCCAAAAAAAAAGGCATACTGAGTTGACTCTTGATTTGGTGATGGCTCACCATTTGGCCGAGCCATCACCAAATTTGGCCTGGCCTAGTCTTTTTTTTCCCTTCCTTGTGCATGTTGAGGGGCAATTCAAATGGCCAGGCCCGACCACTTGCCCAATTTGAGTCTTACTTTGCATTGGCATGGGGATGCTCTAAAGCCCTACCCAAAATCCGTTCGGTCCTCCAATGGGACTTTAGAGGTTAAACATCCATATTTTACCAGAGTAAGTCCCTTTTTTTTTAATTTGGTCCCAGTAAAAATCCCTATTTAGTGTTGTAAGTTGCAGAAACCACCTCATGGCGTTGTGGTCCTTGAGGGGATACTAGTAAAAGACGAGTGTAATAATTCCTACACCAAAACTCCTGCCCTTGGTTGTGGACTTTGAAGATTTTCTTCAGCTATGGTGCTACGGACCTCATGGGGACCAAGGATGCAGCTATGATTTGAATGACTCCAAGGGCGATTCTCGGGGATTGATTGTATGGTGTAAACTTGCAGGAGTTGCACTTGGATGTGTGTTCCTTGATTCTTTACAATGCAACGGCTCTTGCCATTTGTTAGAAAATAAATAAATAAATAAATATTAAAAAACCAAATTTGCAGGGGGGCTAGCCACATGACCCCCATGGACCGAAAAATTAAATGGGAAGTTAAATGGTAAGATGATGAGGGACGGACCCAGTAGTCCTTCAGTACCCGAAACCAACTAGCCCAGCCCAGCCCAGCCCAGCCGGACGATGCACTCAGTAGGCACTAGGCAGTCCTTGGTACGGCGAAGTCGCATGCAACTAAGCTTCAGAGACTTTGGCTGGCAAGAGCACCAGCCAAATCTCATGCACCAAGCTTAGGTGGGAGGGAGGGTCCTGGTGCAGGAAGGACAGGCTCCCTCATGGAGGTCCCCATGAGTGGTGAGTTTTACAACATCGCACTGCAGGTACCGGAACTGAAGGAGACTGCAGTGGAAACACCCAAAACCGTCCAAACAAGGAATTCAGCATAGTTGGAGCCAGTTTTTTCTATTAAAAATAATATTATACTAGTATTAGCAATCATGAATATTCTAAATAAAAAAATAAAAAATTCGGATGTACATAATGTAATTTCTATGATTTTTCAAAGTGTTGGCTCCCTAGCCCACTAAAATTGTTCAATAGATGTCCCCAAATCTGAACATTGCTAAAATTAGCAGTGAACCAATCAGATTTTAGTATGTGTCCTTTAGTTGCTTCAGTAAATTACAGTCAAACATTTGAAGAACACATTCACTGCAGTCTAGGAACGGTTTTGGATGAGTTTAGGGTCCACTGCAAAGGTGTGGGTGTGGTATTGGGTGTTTCTCCCTTAATGTAACTCCTCCAAGCCCAAGACCATTTTTCTCTAAAAATCCACTCAAAATTGACAATTTTCTTGCATTCATCCAAATATATATATAAAACACCATAGGACCTTGTACTTTATTTGTCTTAGATCATGTGGTAAAAATTTCATGAAGTTTGACCTTACGAATTGTAAGATATTAGGTTCAAAGTTGGAATTTTTTTTGAACACCAGTATGCAATTTCAAATGACTTTGATTTCCATTTATAGAAAAAATTTGCACTCTGAACTTTGAATTAAGAGAAACAAAATTAGTTGAGAAATGGAGTTGAGAGTGTACACCCCCCCCCTTCCCACTTGATTTCATTCTTTAACCAAGAAAGGACACTGCAAACATTTAGTATTTGATGAATGACAAGGAATTCTCATGTATAGGATATAATTACAACTATTCGTCTTTGGAATTACAAGTGGAAAATGGAAATCTTCTACAATAGGTTGACATTAACTATGATGCTAAGTGTATTACATTAAAAGGCAATATAGAAAATGACAAATTGAAGCTTTCAATTAGTTATTTTTGTTTTTTTAATACCAATTATTTCCATGGTTTTAGAAAAGATGATTTCCACATAGACACCCCCCCCCCCATCCTTCTAGGGTTAACAAATTGTAAAATAGAAGTAGGTCTAAGATTGAAAAGAAAACTTAATCATCAATAACTCTGAGGTAGGATTGAAAAGCAATAATCCCAATGGTGAGATTTTTTTATTAAAAAAATTTAATCTTGTCAAACAATTTTTAATGAAAATTGTGAAAATTGCATTTAGAAATGAATCCTACAAGTCAAATTTTTCTAAAAGATACTCAAATTACTTGAAAACAAGATTGCTCAAAGTTTCTACATCACTAATCCAAGTAGAATGAACCAAAGCTTCACATGTACACAAAAATATAATCTATATGATCTTATATAAGAAAAAAAACTAAAAACTTAATTTCAAGTTTTTAAGGATTTATTTTTCTAACCACTAGGTAAAGTTGAAATTTGGTCTTTTGTGGTATGACATTTTTTCCTTGGCACTAATTAAAATAGAAAATTATATTCCCCAAATACTTATAATTTTTCTATCTTATGAAAAATTTTCAAAAATTTTCAACAAAAACTATGGTTATAGAAACTTCCATGAAATTCATTTTATTTTAATAAGAGACATTGGGCCTTGAAGGGATGAAATAGACAAGTTTAGGTAGCTCAATAATATTCATAATAAATCACTATTATAAGAAGAAAAAAAATTGAAATCGGTTTTTTGGATACATATACATATGGAAAGCTTTTAATCATTCCATATTGATTAACGACATGAAACTTATGAGGTGATTTAGTTTGTGGGTACTTATGGATTCTCCAATCTAATATAAACATTGAAGTCCTTTATTTAACTCAATTTTTAATACTTTTTGAAAAAAAAAATCATTGGATGCAGACTACAACCATTGGAATTGACATCCTCAATTTCACAACAAAGCTCTTAACAATTTGGTATTTTAAATCATATTCTACTTTTTTCTACTTATTATTTTCTTACTACGTATTATACACTTCCAAATGATTTGAAATTTTTTCAAGCACTTAGCGAACTTGATTTGAAGAATAAATCCAAAGAAGTGTTACCATTTTGGACATTTTTTGACAAAGATGAAACCTTGTGAAGTGTAATTACCTTATTTTTTGTAGGATAAAAAGAAATTGTCAATTCAAATGTTAATATCTTATGATTCACATAGTGAAAATTTGTAATATTTTTTCTACATCTTGTCAAATTAGTATACTACATGATCTTATGAATACATGTGCATATAAATGTTTTATTCTAAAATTTGATACTTGTACTAAAAGTGGCAATTTTGGAGCATTTTGGTGAAAACATAGTAAAAACCTTAAAAAGGTTAAATAGTGCAATTTACAAAGATAAAACCATTGGTTGGTGATTTATAATGTCCACTAATGCATGTATCACGATCAAAGTACTTTTGACTTACAAATTTTTCAAGAAATGCAACTTCAAAATTTGATTATTTTGTATTCTTCCATATGATTGCTAATCCCCTCCCATGTTAAAAATTAATGATTGATTTTTAAATTTTTGAGCAATGGGATTTAGAAACTCAAAATTTTCACCAAATATTTTAATATAGAAGAGAAACCAAATCACAACAAGTTTTTAGAAACTCTAACAATAAATCCAATCTCCTATTAAATATATGAACAATAAAACTTAGATTTTCTCACATATCTTTGTGGCAACAATTGAATATTTTCTACACTAAACAACAAAGGAGAACTCTCAATTTTTGCTATAGCATCAAACATTTGAATTTGGTTGTAGGCAAATGCATACTATGGTGGAGTACTATTATATGTCACAAGGGCAAAAATGAAGGGTTCTTTTAGCAAATGGATTTAGGAATTGAAAAATGAAACACTTAACCCTTTAATGATGGTAACACCAATTCATGGCTTTTGGATGACGAGAAGGTGATATGGAGAGAGACTAAAAAAAAATTTCATCCATTTTTGGTCGTTGACCTTTTATGGAAGGTTGTGAAGAATACCTAATTGAGTTTGTAGTCTTGCAAGTGTTTGTCTTCACGTGAATGAGAAGTTAGCAAGAAAAAAGATCATGGGATATGCCATTTTAATTAGTGCATTTGGAAAGTTGCTACTCCTTGCTCTAAATATGAAATTTCTTCAAAAAAATGATATTATTTGAATTTGAGTCCAACTAACAAAATGAAGTTCATCTATTCTAGTTTTTACTTTAATTCAAATTTTGAAAAAATTCCTAAAATTCAAATTTTTATAGCCATTTGATGATTTGAATTTTAGATGCATTTTCAATATCTATCAAATTCTCATAATAGAATGATATAGAAATTGAATTTACACCATGATGTTGGTCACTATAATATCCACTTATGGTGAAATTTTCAGATTTTTTGAAATAATTTTTCATTTGATGTGATTTTTCTTCAATTTTTCTTTGAAAATTCTCAAAATTTCAATCCTTCACAAAAAAAAGTCTAAATTTCTTTGTTAAATAGAGAAGATATGTAATTTTATCTTTGAAAAATAATTTGAAAAAATTTGTGTTTGCCTAAACAAAATGTACTTGATGTGTTTGTTGAGACAAACATAAAAATTGTGTTGAAAAATAAATGTAGATTTTGTGTTTACCTCAACAAAAATATCAAATAGATTTTGTTGAGGCAAACACAAATTAATTGGAAGTAGGTAAAAGATTGAATGAAAATTTAGTCAATAGTGGTTATAAGAGAGGTCTAATTGAAAGATACTAATTCCAATTGCAAATTTGTTTCCACAAAAGAAGTAAATTGCATGAATTTTTTTTTGAGATTTGTGAAAATTGGGTACAAAAGTACATTCAACATGTTAATTAATTAAGAAAAATTAGAAAATAGTATGATTGCTTGCAAAATAAGATGCTCCACAACTTTCACACCATTATTCCAAACAAAATAAATTGAATCTATTTGACAATAGTATAGTCTTTAAAAGGTGAATTTTAAGTTCTTGTATCAGTTATTGGTTTGCTTCCTAACCAATTCATCAAGAATGGAATTTGCCATCTTGGTCATCGAGGTTTAGATAGTTGAGTCGTTCCCAATAAACACTTCATTCACACTCATTAAGGTAAATATACTAATAGGTCCCTTTTGTGAATGCACATATTTAGACTAATTACATTCACAATTATACAATTGTAGTAAAATGACAATTTCGAAAGTTTTTCATATGCATTCAAATCAACTCATTTTTTATGTAAAAACTATAGGTGATTAATACAAAAACATACAGCTTCTATTGTTGTCTATAAAAGAAATTATTCTCATCCACTTGGATATATTTCAATGTGATCCATTGGACTCCCTACACTATGGCAGTGATAAACCAAAAGTGCCTTTTCACTTTATGGAATATGAGGAATGACCAAATCTTTTGCCACATGTCTAAACCACATGGTGGTGTTTCTTGAATTCATGAAATTCTGATTATCCAACCCATTTCCAAGCCTTTCAACCCTAGCTCTACTTTGAAGTTGTTTTATACCAATTTTTTAGAATTTTAACGAGGGTTGCTATTATGTGAGCATAAAAGTGTGAGCGTACGAACTTAAAAGATTACACACCTATGATATAATTGTCTACATTATAGTAACCTTCTATGTTAATAATGTATATATGCTATAAATACCTATATTATAAGTATCTGTGCTATAAACACCTTCAATGGTTGCATGATACACACTTATATAGAGAGAGTTGGGGGCCATTTTAGATACATTTATCTTATCATTTTTCTTCTTATGGTTGTTTTGGCTGAGTAAGTTGAATGTCTTCCAAGTTGCATGATTTGAGGATCCAATCCCACCTCCCCTCATTTTCAGCAGTCCATTCAGTTGCCAAGTACCCCCCATCCCAGGTAAATTATTTATAGGCTAGCTTGCAGTGCAGTTCAGTTGCCTTTTACAATAAGTTCCGTCCTTCTCTTGGGTCCTACTTACAGCTGCTCACAGTGCTCAGGGCCAGGGAGAATTGACCCTCTTATTGCCTCATTCTTTACCCTCGAGAAAACTCTGGATTTTTATACTTCCCACATATGATAAACTGACTGATTTGCAAATTCTGAATTCTTATTTCCAATCAAAGGCCCCAGAGTCAATACACAAATTTCTCAACAAGTTTGATCAAATTTGGACATCAGATGCAAAAGTTATAGCAATTTGAATTGAACTTTTCAAAGTTACAACACTTCAAATTGGACTTTCCAAATTATGTGAGGACACTTTTGATCCCTTTGAGCGGTCAACGGTTAACTCGGAATGCCTGAAACATCAAATTTTGGTGTTAACAATACTTTGAAGTTGAATAGAACTTGACCAAGTTGCTATCATTTACCAGTTTGTATTTTTGAAAGTTTCCTTTCAATTTTGAAAATGATTGATTATGATTTTTCTATTCAAGATTTTGTACAAGGGTGCCCGTTGCAATCTTGACTTCCCATAGTGTGGAGGACTCTTGGAAATGAGCCTCAAGTATGTTAGATCTTGGAAAAAAAGTTACATTGAAAGTGCACACCCTTACAATCAAACATTATAATTTTTCAATCAATAATTGATATTGTTGTGTTTTGTTTTTGTATGTGATCTCTAACATATCTTGTTTGAATTTGTATGATAACTTTAAAAAAAAATTGATAAAACTCATCTAAATGTCTTTTTTGTTTCAATTTAGAACAAATTCTTAGAAGCTCAAAAAGGCCTTGGGCATTTTAGGGTTTAAATTAAGTCACCTTAGGCAAAAATTAATGACCAAGTTTTGTCCTCACAGTTACATGCATTTAAGGTAACTTAACTTGTAGTAGAGTTGTCCCTTGCTTACAACACAAATTAAAATCAAGGCAAGGAAGTTGACCTAGGCTTAAGATAGAGGCACTAGTTTGTGATCCTTTAAGCAATATTGGAGTAAATTGTGCATAGTATGAGGTGATGAAAATTTTCCCCATATAGGACAATAGGAAATACGGAGATAGACAAAATTTCAAATTTTTATTCAAAAAATTGAAATTATTGTGAATTTCATCAAGCAAAAAATGCATTTAACGCATAGCTAATGTTTAGAGTCTTGCAATTTGGATCTTTCAAGAATTACTTTCATACTCACTTTTTCTTACTTCCTAAGCTCACTAATTTGGGACATGTGTTATAACCTTGTAAGTGTAAACTTTAAAAAAAGTCCAAAAAAACCCAAAATGTAAGCTCTATAGGTTGGAAGTTGGACATGGCTAGTTATTGGTCCCTCAGCCTTAGATGAAAATACAAAAATTGGATGGTGGTGGTCCTCAAGATTGGATATTGGAGTGGATTTTCAAATGTTTGTCCTGATAAAAACTAATTTAAAAAAAATGTTGGTCTTTATATATGAAAGGTATGTCAGTGGGGTACCAATCAAAATGTCGTTTTCAAATTCGGAGTGAGAAAAATTTCAGTACTGCCAACTTTGAAAGCCTTCCGAGAGCTCAAAAATTGGAATTTTACCACGAAATTTTTATTACAAAATTATCTTTAAGTTAATTATACGCATGCCAAATTTCAAGGCCAAAAGATTCACCGAAAAAAAGTTATTCAAAATCTACCAACATGGGTAGTGGTGAGAAACATTTCACTACTTTCAACTTTGACACCTTCTTAAGGATTGAGTTTTTTTTCTTTTGCCATGAAATTTTTGTTCATGAAACAATCTCTATGTTTTTAATATGTATAAAAAATTTCAAGGTAAAAAAAATTATTTTTAAGAAGATATTTGAAATCTCCCAATAGGTGTAGTTTTGAGAAATTTTTCACAATTGCTAACTTTGACACCCTCCGAAGGGCTGAAAAATTGGTTTCTTACCATGAATTTTTTTTTGAAGTCATCTCTATGTTGATAATATGTGCTCCAAATTTCAAATTCAAATGAATTACCAAAAAAAAGATATACAAATCTCCAAACATGTGTAGTTGTGAGGAGTTTTTGAGCCCTTAGTATAGTGTTATTTTGTGGAGCAAAGTTTGACACAAATGTAAAAACTCAACCTCACAACTACACATGGAGACAATTCAAGTGGTATGGGATCAAGATAAGATCCTATTCTTACATGTATCAAAAAATGTTTTTGTTTTGTTTTGCCTTGTGTTTTCTTTTCTAAAATTTGAGTCTAGTATTACAAATGGCACTTTTGAAGCATTTTGGTGAAAACATGATCAAATACATTTAGAGGTTAATTCCTAAATGCCCAAGGTGCCAAAATTTGTTGTTTGCAAAACCTTGAAGTCAAATAAAACCTATCCAAATTGCTATTTTCACAAGTTCATGTTTTTAATAACTCCTTTTTTAAATCTAGTTTTAGCATCAAAAATAGAATTTTGAAAATGATTGATTATGATTTTTCTATACAAAAATTTGTGTAAAAATCCCCATTGCAATTTTGACTTTCTGTAGCTTCGAGGGCTTTTGGAAATGAGCTTCAAATACACTAGATCTGGGTGGAAAAAACACATTAAAAATTCATTTAAAAAAATTGTATTGTAGATTTTGAGAAGCCATAGATTGATTGTCTTCATGAATGTTAGGCCCTTTAACCTCATATTTGTCTGGTGACCAACTTTTTAGATTTGACATCTTCATGATCAAACATTATAATCTTTCATCCATAAGTCATATATATATACACCTACCTTAAGACAGGTTGTTTGTTTTGTTTGTTTGTCACATTGAGATTTCCCGGTCCATGCATCTCCAGTCGCATGTTTGATATCGTTGAAAAGCTCTCAGCAAAGAGGGGTGCACGGACTTGGTTTGGGGGGCATTTGGACTCACGGTGAAAGAGTTATTGAAATTCAAAGTTTTAATGAATTAAAAAATTAGAAAATATCTTTATTTTGGATTTGATTGTGGCAATGGCACAGGACACACTACTATATTCCCAAGTGATGTATAACATATGTAGCTAAAATTTGTACGGTTACCTTTCTAATCAAATTGATGAAGCTTATCAACATGTTGGCTTTTAGTTCAATTTCAAGCAATGTTGGACATTGAGGGGTTCAAGGTATAGATGCCATATGTGCTAATGTGATATTTTCTGCCATTTTTTTTACAAATTTCCCCACTTTGGCACTTCATAATGAGAAAAAGAAGAAGAAGCAGGAGGCAGGAAAAGGCCTCCCTGCTTTCCATTGCTCCTTGTCCCATTTCAAAGATAGTCCTCCTCTCCTCTCCTCCGGTGCCATCAATTCTAGCACGTAGGGGCAGGGCCGGGCCGGGGGGGGGGTGAATTGATCTCCACGCGAGTGATGATCCGGGTGGTCCGTCCGTCAGGGAGTCGATCAAATCAGCAAGCCAAGTGGGTCCCGACCCGACCTCCACCGCAATTGAACACCTTCGCAGCAAATCCACGTTCCCAGTGCCCACCTCCGGACTCCTCGGGGACGACGTCCAATCCTAACTTACCATCGACCGAAGGTGGGCCCCGCACGACGGATTTGCCTCGGGGTGAAAACGCACGATTTCCTTTATTATTTTTGCAAATTCTGAATTCATATTTGCAATCAGAAATCCCAAATTAGGGAGGGTAGTGTAAGGTAGGTACACCCAAAAGCGCCAGTTTTTCATACTGTGCCTAGTTCCTGTTATTAGCTAGTTCAGATTTTTATACAGCCTTGAGGCCAAGTGAAAGCATGTTCCAACGCACCAAAGAATGCAGGATTTGGACACTGTATGCAAAAGTTATTCACAGTCAAAGTCTGTTTCTGAAACCGCCATCTACAGCCTGCGAACATGACTGATTTTGAAAATGTATGTGCACTGTAGATGGCGGTTTAAGAAACAGGGCGCTTTTGGGTGTACCTACCTTAGAACATACCCTAGACACATTGCAAATTAAGAGACCTTTTTTTCACTTTTACTCAGGGAAACCCAGGATTACCATGCTGGGCCCACCTTTGATAGTAGGATTTCATGTCCTGCCCTCCTTGGCCCTTTCCATTCACTTCTTCTTTAAATTTTTCTTTTCTTTTACCAAACGAGGACTTCGGTACCATTTTAGCAGCCAACCCAAGCTTGGTGGAGAGAGCACGGACGTCCCCCCCAACCTGCAGACGGAGGCCACACTCATCCGCCTTGCTAAACTTAGCTTCTTTTTCACTTCCTTCGTTTCAAGAACTAAAATAAAATAAATCGAAACTTCGCTTACAATTTAAGATCAGTGGCTTTTTCCACTCATCCCCCAAGTGCCCAAGTGAGGCTCCGTCCGTCCGGATGTTGATCATTTTCCCCTCTCTCTTTCTCCGTCTCCGTCCAATATAGGTAAGTAAAGTTAGGGTTGCTGAGTCCGGATTCTCCGGGTTCGTGGTTCCTGCATCTGGAAGTTGGGCCAGAGGGGGCCTCGGAACTTTCTGCTCCACTCTCCGACACCTTGGGCCATTATTACCGGGCCTGGGCACTGCTGCTGCATTTCTGATCCGACTCGGGGCCTATTTTCCAGGTGCAGAGTCACGTTGGGGTGCTCTCGCTTTCCCTGATGACGGGACCCCCAAATAAGAGGCCACTCAACACCATCTGGAAATAGAAAAAGAAAAAAAAGAGAACCCACAATCTCACAAAGGGGATCACGCTCACGCCCACCTTGGCACCCGCAAAGTTTCACACCTAACTTGGAAGGGCCCTCCATTTCCTTGGAGGTCCCTTACCCTTGCTTGTGGCCAACCTGAGCATCACCACTCGTCCTGCATTTTGGATGACTTCTTAGTTGGGATCCCCAAATTCGCCTCACCCGTCCTGCATTTTGGATGGGTGGCTCATTGAACGAGCCTGCAAATTTGTATCGGCTGGCATTTCAGACCCATTTTGCCAGCCACCCTCCAGCCTCTTAGCCGGCCTGTAGACAATGTATTGTAGGACAAAAATGATGTGACTGTCCGCAACTTCGTGGGGGACTTTTCGCAACTTCGGGATGCAACTTCGGAACTAAACCACTTCGTAGCCTTCAATTTTGGTACTTATCATTTATTTTTAACTTTACCGATCATTCAAATTGAACCTACTAAAAGGCTATGGGTGGGGCGTCCAGCTTGCACACTAGATGGATGGCAAAATGTCAGCCAAAGCACCACCCACATTTTGCTAGGCGGGTGGTGATGCTCTAAATGTGTAAAGGACCATTCATGAAGTAGAATAAAGGATAAAACAACTACATTCAAAGTGAATATGGATTTTCTTTGATACACTAGGATTGGGTGTGAAGTCAAGATTGTGAACAGCCCATAGCGCTATTCATCCACATTTGAAGAGTATCTAAGAGTAGCTATGCTTTGACAAAGTTCACTAATAGACAAAGCATGACATTGCATTTTATCTAAAGGTGTCTGGGTGATGGATTTGAAGGTGGGCTTATCTTTGTCTTTGAATTGTAAGAAAACTACTAATTTACAATAGACAATAGATGGAACTTCAGCAAAGTGGAAGAGATGGTTGGGGTGAAACACCCCCTTGCTTGGATCCTTGAGAAAACACTGAATTTTTTCATTTTCCACATATGATAAAATTTGCAAATTTTGAATTAATATTAGCAATTAGAGGCTTTAAATTAGCTAGATCAAAGGTGTACAAGGTACATTAATCAAGCACAACATAGGACCTTTTTCTTTACTTGCATCCCCAAGATGACTTAGAAGGGCCTAGTAAGGAGACCAGTTCACTTCAATCAAGGAGACCATATGATTGTAGGATGTTCATTTGTAATTGTTCTACATACTACCTACTATCTAAGGTAGATGTGCCATTTATTGCCTTTGTAATGGATTTAGAGATAATTGATTCCATACCACTTGAATTGTCTGCATGGTGTCTAACTTAATCTTCACCCCATTTTGCCTATCTTCCCAAGGTTATGTATGAAATGGTAGATAGTATATAAAAGAAATTCAAATTATTTTATGATTTTATATTATTCAATTTTTACTTGATATGAAGTTGAAGTGCACTCCATTGCAATTCCAATGTAGTTTTTGGTTTCAGAATCAATTCAATTTTTAACATGCTAAGAGCTTCTAAAGTTGTTGAACTTTACAATGAAACCTATTGAAGAATCTTTAAGTTTATAGACCCCTAATATACAATGTTCATTTATAATTTGGGTCTAAAATTCTCATTCAAAAGCACTTTCAACAATGAAATATTTCGAATTATTTAAAATTTGGCATTTTGTAAGAAATGCATGTAATACATGAATTAGATTCACATGTGGTTTTACAACAATTTGCCTTGTGAATGGTGGCTCACATTTGTGGTGATTTGTGTTTGAATAAATCCTCCATCTCTGTGAATATGATAAACTTTGAAAGACTAATTCTATTGTCATATTTTTAAACTTTATTTCTGAATTCAAATATATTAGCTTTTGAGTTTCAATTTAAGATGTTTATTGGAAGATACTATCAATGTGTTATCTATCAATGAAAAAAAATCCCTATTAGTTTTGAAGAAAAATTGTACTTCATAATTTCTGCAATTTAAATATTGAGAGTTTTTTTTCCCTTGAAACTAATCAATTAAAAGGCAAGAAAGGTATAGGTCAACCAAGCTCAAGAGGCCAATTTAACCTTGGGGGGAGGCTAAGAGTTAAGTGCCATGTGAGTTGGTGGAAGTTTTAGTGGATGCTTGAAAAGGTAGAAAAGAAAATTCCTTTCCAATGTCTCTTTGAATTTTGATTAAACTTTTGATTGGATGCTTGAAATCTCAAATAGATTTTTGGACATGAAATTCAACTTGATTTTTCAACTAATCTTAGTTGAAATTTTTGCAAAAATTTATTCTACTATGCCTCAGTGAGTTTTGAAATTTTAATTTTAACACAATTCCTATTTCAAACTAAACTATAAATGGTTGAGCTCAAAATTACAACTTCTAAAATTACATATCCTACATGGATTGTTGTACTTCCTAAAATTCCATCTATATATAGAAAAATTTCTTATCTATAGACAATTCAAACTAAGATATTGATGACAAATGGTTAAAGATTACATTGGTTAAATATTTGATGGATTTTTCAGGTTTTGGGTAAACCAACTATCTTTACAATCATTTGTTTCTCTTTATGCCATCTATAGATAGTTGTTGTCTTGGAAATTGGGGGAAGGGGAGCGTGTGTCAAATATTAATCAAGAATTTGACAACAAGTTGATAGAAAATAGACAAGTTTTCACAAATTGACAAGATAAGGATGTAAAAATATAGTTATTGTCATTTTGGACGAATTTTGTGTTATAAACTTGTCATCCAAAACTACATCTCATCGTAGTGAATGCAACCTAATGCTAACTTGTTCATGCTATTTTGTTTATTGAATGTAGATTAGTGATGATATAAAACTAGTTAGGTAGGCTTGAACTAATAAGGTATCTATACTCCAAATCACACCTCTCTCAAATGACCTACCTTATTTGTACAAACATAATTTGTTAGCCTAAAAATCTCGGACTATTGTAGATAAAACACAATTGCAAAAGGGAGGATTTTGAGAATGTGTACATTATTTTGGTGGGTTTGACAATGATGTATGGAATTCATTTTGTAAAAAGGAGCCTATCAATGAGGTATTCCACCCAAATAATTCAATTTCTAAAGTAATAAGTGCTTTCTTTATTGAAAATTGTGAAAGTCATTCATAAATTTTTTTATGTCCTTTGTACTAATACAAGATTGAAAGATTAATCTTCTTCCCAAATGCATTAAACTCTTAAAAAGATTGTTTTAACCCTTTAATGCTTCCAATGCCGATTTGTGGCTATGGATGGCAAGAGGGTGATCTAGAGAGAGATTGAAAGGATTTTTTCATCCATTTTTTCTTGTTGACCTTTTACAGAGGGTTATGAAGATTACTTAATTGAGTTTGTAGTATTGCTAGTACTTGTCTTCATAAGAATGAGAAGTTTGTAAAAAAAATGGATTACAAAATATGCCATTTTAATTAGTGTATTTTGGAAAGTTACTACTTCTTGCTCAAAATATGAAATTTCTCTGCAAAAATGATATTTTTAGAGTTTGATTCCAACTAATAAAATAGAATTCATCTACTCTAGTTTCTGCTTGAATTTCAATTTTGAAAAAATTCATAAAATTCAATTTTTATTGCCATTTGAATTTTGAATGCATTTTGAATGTCTATCAAATTCTAATAGTAGAATGGCATAGAAATTGACTTTACACCATGATGTTTGTCAATGTGACATACACTCATGGTGAAAATTTCAGATTTCTTGAAATAATCTTCCATGTCATGTGATTTTTCTTCACTTTTTCCATGAAAATTCTCAAAAATACCAATTCTTCACAGAAAAAGTCTAAATTTTTTGTGAATTAGAAAAGGCAAATAATTTTATCTCTGAAAAATAAATATAAAAATTTCATATCGAAGGGAGAAACATTCAATACTGCACTTGTACCTTGCATTGGACCCTCGACTCATCCAAAACTGTCTCTAGACTGCAGCTAATGTGTTTGTCAAATGCTTGACTCTAACTTGTTGACGCATATTACAGACACATACCAAAATCTAATTGGATCACTGCTGATTGTAGCATCGTTCAGATTTGGGCATCTATTGAATAATTTCAGTGGTCTAAGGAGCCAACACTTTGAAAAATCATAGAAATAACATACGGCATCCAAAAAATCTTTTTTTTCTTTTCAATATTCATGATTTTCACTTCCTCATACTAGAAAACTATTATTTTTAGAAAAAACTGCCTCCAACTATGCCGAATTCCTTATTTGGACAGTTTTGGGTGTCTCCACCGTATTTCGAAAACGGCAACCGACTGAGTGATGGGCACTGAGGCTCTGCATCAGTGGTTTAACTTAGAGGTCCGTCTTTTAAGAGGAGCCCGCCCGCCTTCCCTTAATTCCACAAGCCCAGGCAGAATGGCAGATATGGTCTGCCTCTATCAGTTAGCTCAGGCCTCCGGGTTAACGACTCCCCAAGCCCCAGCCCTATCCTATCGAGCTCATACCTTAATTATGCTCCTTGATCCACTGCAGGCTGCAGGCGGACTCCAGAACCTTTGTCAAACTTAACTCACACTTAAAACTAAGTTAACCTTCCATCAACCGACTGAAACTAACGAATTGCCACCCTCTGCGAAGTCTGCGAGGCCTGCCACTCGTCAGTTCCGCGTTGCAGCGTACTGCTCAGTGCCATGTTTCTTTCAGTCCTCCTTGGGTTCTGTTTGTTGTTGTCCTTACCCCAAAGGAAAAGGGAGTGAGCCTCACTGGGACTGAGCCAGCAAGAGCCCAGCGACAAAAACCAACCCAAAAAATCTGATGCCAAGTGGACCCTGCGTCCCACACGTTCCAACCCTCTTCCGTCCATCAACTCGTACCTACATCATCAAACTCTTACAACGCCACACAGAGGCGCAGGATATTATTAACGTAGGATTCAAGGAGGACTTCGCAAACCCAACAGTCACCTAATAACGTAACCACGGGATAACCACGACCCTAGATTTCTTTGATTTTCTTCTTCCACATGGTGGCCTGCCTTTGGTTGCTTTCGGTTTCCTTCGACTGACTCCAATACCCATGTTTGATTCATGTGGGTGGAGTGTGTGTGTGTCATTCATTCGAGCTCCGTCCGTCGGTCGGTCTCCGTCAGTCAGCTCAATCGAGAGCAAGCCTTGTGTCATGCTACAGTGGGAAGTAAATTCATCAGTTAGCTAGATATTTCGGGTGTGTCCTGTCAGTAATAATTCTGTGTGTTTCGGTTTGTTGGAACTTGCAAATCTGTCTGCAGGCGGGGGCGGGCGGGATGGAGGGATCCGGAGACCGACTGAAACGGAAATAATTAAAGTTACTGATGAATTCCCTGGGGACCGACCGGCTGTATCACTCTCGATCTACTCTACAGTATTGGGGTTCATCATGATTTTCTGGGTTTTAAGGGAGGAACGAAAAATCCCAGTAAAGGTGTCAGGTTGTCGGCTGGATTCTGCTCAAAGCGTTGGGGTTCAGTGTGGGGAGCGTCGTGTTTTTTTTGGATCCAAGTGGGAGAGAGAATTGGGGCACTGGCACAAGGCCGGAACTGAAGGTGGCAGAGTTGTGGACCTTACATTGTGATCGTTTGAAACTTTTCCAGTTTACAAGCAGTGCCTCTTGGAGCGCTCATCACCTCTTTTGGGGCGATAAGATACACGGCCTCTGATTAGAACATTCCCTTCTCCTCAGCACCTCTTTGGATTTGCACTCTTCTGCGTCCCCTCGTCGCGTCTTCTTGGCCAATACATTGCGCTCTTTTGAAGTTTCCTGCAACTACTCCCTCGTCACCTCATTCAGGTAGCATCAATGCTTCGCAGGGTGTGAGTTACTGAGTTCGATTTGAAGGTTAGGGTAAGAAGAAGAAGGTTTTGTAAGGAAGGGACTGCACCCACATGGGAAGCCAATGGTGGCGACGATGAGAGAGAGCGATAGAGCTCCAGTAGTAGAGCTAGAGTTTAGCAAGACCCCCGCTTACATCATGAAGCCTAGTCCCGTCAACGAGAAGCCTCCCGAATGGAGATTTTACACCAGCAACTGCATCGCGTTAGACCGTTTGGTGGAAGTAGCACTCTCCCCCACAGGAACACTCCCGGTAGATTCCAGCTTCAGAAACAATGCTACAACTGCAGAGACGCAGTTAGTTCCCAGCAAATTTTATCCGAAATCAGCTGGTTCCCGAGCTGGTTCCCGAGACGGTGACGGCGGGGAGGCCGACGGTGACTCAGCTGAGAAGAGAAGATATCGTTGTAGCCACGGCATTAAATTGGCTCAGCCTGCTGCACCTTCGCCGTCATCGTCGTCGCCATCGCCATCGTCTGAAGCTCCCAACCACCACCAGAGTGCAGGATATTTCCAGCAGCAGCAGCAGCAGCAGCAGCAGAAGCTGAAGAGACGTCTGCCTTCCTTCAATAAAATCTCGACACCAGCTGGGCGCTCGTCCTCTCCCTTACGTGTCCATGTGCAGCATTCTCAAGCCAAGAGGTTTAGGCTGGCTCCAAGGTTCAAGGCTCTTGTTGACATCTCTTGTTAGTGTAGATTCGAAGCTTAAATCTGATGTACTTAGCTTAAATCAGGTTGATTTTGCTGGCCACCGACTCATTAGTCAGCATGTGTAAATGGGCTTGGAGGGATTGAGCAACTCGCCTGCCATCAATGGTTTTAGAGTTACAGTAATGTGAATAGTTGTGTGAAAGATTTGGATGTGTTTTAACAGTGGCAACTTGATGTGTTTATGAAAATCACATCTGAGACCACTGATTTCTAGAGCTGCTGCAGTGGTAGCTTATGAGTCAAGAGAATGGAATCTAGTTTAAGCAGGCATTCATAGCCAGACATTGTGTTCCTTTTCTCATTTTTTTTCATTTTTCGCTGGAGTGGCTTCAAGAGTTTGCTTGAGGCTTCGAATTCTGGTGAATTTTGCAAATTATTCTTTTGTTATTTGGGAAGCAACAATGGATCTTCTACCACTTTTGTCAGACTTGAATGAAAACCGTTTTGCGAGGAATTGCGTTTCCATCAGTAGGAATGCCGATTTTTGTTTGAAATCTAGCAATATTTTGCCAAAAGAAGATTTGACTGGCAATGTGAAATGTGCACAAATTTTTGTGTAGAAATGAATTGTTTGAACGTGTTGATTGAAGGGACGTGTTTTGATTACCATTGCGAAATAGATGTCCAAAAATGACTCTCTACTACTATAAATTTTGTTATACAAGGACACAATTTATGAAATAGTTAATTTGTCACAATAATTGTTTTAGTTGCACAAAGACACAATTCATGAAACAATCAATTTTAGTTACACAAGCTACTTCCATCAACTTACATACAAGATGCTCGTGAAGAATCTCATTGTAAGCTACTTTTATGAAATCTTCATGTTTTACAAAGTGAAGATGGAAAACCAATGCATTGTTGTATTCAATGCTCATTTCAATGGGAAATTGTAAATTAATGGGTGATTTATTATGTAAAGTTGTAGCGTCATTTTTTCTGCTTTAAGCATTTTATACTTTGAACGTGATGTTTCTATATTTGCAAACTGCCATGTAAGTCAAGAATCTATTAGTTTGCATTCAGAGTTTGTAACGGTAGAACGTAATTTAATGAAATCCTTTGTTCCCTTTTTTATTGACTTCGGAGGTTTGCAAATGGCATGGATGTCTCAGAAACGTTTGTAAGCTCCTGCTGATTCGTAAACAAGGTTTGGGTTCGTAATAAAAATTAGGAACGGATTATGGAGAAAATTGTATGTCAAACTAAGTTTTCCACTGTGACCTGCTTCTCAAGAATCATGAAAGTTTGTGCTCATATGGCAACACCGAGAACTCAGATCTAGGGATGCAAGCAATGTGAATTACGTGCGTGGAGGTGGGAAACTTGGGGTACATTAATCTCAAAAGGACAAGATCAATCATCAAGGTACTTTGCCAAAAATGGTCTGATTTTTGAATCAATACATGCATTCTTCATTTCCACAGCAATTTTCAAAGTCATCCATAGTTCACTGTTTGGCCTCAACGTCCTTCCAAGCTTAAGGTAGAGGAGACAAAAAACTGTTATGGTGTAAACATCGATCTTTGAATAGAAATGGGGTAGCATTTTGTCATTAGAAATAACGTTTGATCTCAAGAGAGTTTGACTACGTGCCCAAAGTAGTTTCTCCGATGAGCTCTACAGTGATCTCCGAAAGCAAGCAAACTACTACAAATAAAAGTGACGCAAACAGTATTCTCTAAGGTCAGATATGCAACCTGCTGTGTAGAGAAAATATAACAGAATTTTAGGGGATCATCAACTGAACGGATGCACACTTGCTTGACACCACTTTCCTCATATTTTACAGAACAGTAGAGTTTCATCGATATCTCAAATTTTATCTGAAAACTGTCATTACAGTAGTTGCTGTTCCTCGAGTTATCAAATGTTTATACATTCAACACTGCTTGAACTGTCCTCGAGTTTCATCAAATTAGAGTACAAAACTTTGCATTGCTTGTATCAATACTTACCTTGACTTGACCATTGAGTTATCCTTTACTTCACGGTGGTATGAACCCAGAGATTTTCCACCCTGACTCACCACATTATTTTGGCAGACACAAGGTTAAAGCAATCCCGTTTTCCCAACTCAGAAGATAGTTCTTTTGTAATTTACAAACTGAGTACCTGACGGCATCCAATGTCATGCTTCCAGATATTGCTGACAATCTTAAGAGCACTTCCGAAGAGATTGAAATCAGTGCTCTTGGTTTTGGAGATGCTCGAAGTTGGCAGGCAGAAGCAGGCTTGAGACAACCTGCCATTGGGTCATCACTATCCAAAAAGATGCGCAATAAGCAGCATCCAGCATTCAAGTTTCGACGAAGAACTACTCTCCTGCTTTCAACAGCATCTGCATTGAGAACGCTTCGCAGCAGCGCGGTTTTGGGAGAGAAGTAACTTCTTTCGTAGAAGATCTTGCCGAAGCCGCTCAGTTAATTCTTTCCTCATCACCTCCCTCCTTGCGCTTGCCTACATGCAATACACCCAAACCTCTTTAATGTTGCAGCCTTGGCGGCCAATCCGCTCGTGATTATTAATGGACTTATTAATGATTAACTTTGGGACAATCAAAATATCGTTGCTTGTAAAAAGGGACATTCAACAAGTACATGGAGTCAGGAAGGTGGTGGTACAAACGTTTTTCTCACTTATCAAGCTCTTTATTATCACATTTGTATGGAACTTCTCGTGGCAGAAGAATGTGATAAGTTACTACTAGGTTTAATTAGAGACTAGAAAATGTGATAGAAACGGTGATATCAAAATCATAACACCCTTGGAAAAGGAATCCATAATCTATTTGTGCACAATCTCGAGCTCATGTCAGGTGGGAGGTGCAACACGAAGATGACAAGTGCTGACCACTCATCGAGCACCACGCTTGCTTTCTACACTGAATGTCAAACTTCTGAGTCTTGTTTTGCTTTCTACACTGGAGAAGGGTGAGTTCTCACAACTGTCATGCTAAGGTCTGGGTGTAAAGGAACCTGTAAAAAAAATGAAACGAACACATATTGGTCTTGAGAAAAGAAACTACTTACCGTAGAGATAGCGAGGACTATCTCCTCTGTAGTTTTTCGACCTTCACAGCTCTTAGGCCGGTCCTGAGTTTCAGATGGCCCGAAGCTGCGCAAGGATGTGGATGCTGAGCCCAAATTCATCCATGCTGCTCCTGGTCGATACAAGAACTCCGCGTATCCTCGAGCACTCTGCGAGACAGAGTATCAACATGTTTACAAACTGCGAATATTTGCTCCATCAACAAAATGACAGCGTTGTTAAGAACGTAAGACTACGTGGTACGCACTCGGGTAAGCAGGGACAGAATGACAAACCACAAGAATGAGATCTTCACATCCTCATATAATACTGACATTAGCAATAGCAGTGAATGCCAGAGACTTCGTACTGTAACAACTTCACCTCTTCGATATCCTCTGGAATATCTTCTCTAATCAGATAATCCAAGATCAACTGGGAAGGATCTTTGGATAGTGGAGTGTCTTCACCAACACCTTCCAAGTACCTTACTTGCTTCTTCCTCCTTCCTTCCTCCTTCCTCCTTCCTGCCAGTGTCATAAACATTCACTTACTAGCCTTTGTAAATTTGCACCTTTTACCTTAAACTTGCACTGCTACTCTCCTGTAGCTCCTCTTGTCTCTTTTGCTACGTAACAAATGGCAAGATTGCGAAGCAACATATTACCAACAACTATAGAATTAGAATGGTGAATTAGAATTCTTGGGTGGATCAGAGGGACTCTGAAAAAATGTTACGTAAAGTTTGTTAGGGAGACCCTGTGACCTATTGGAATTACCCTTGATGGCCTGAATCTTGGGGATCCATGAATGCCCATTTCCCCTTTCTTATACGAGATAAGACCACAGGAAGGCTGAGGATGTTAAAAAGACATGATGCAGGTATTGATGTACATGGTTGCAAATGAATGGCAGTAGTAGGGACAATACTTTGTTAGTGCGATATCTTAACATCTGTAAACAGAAAGGTTGTAGTGCTTCAATGATTAGATGGATGTTGGATAATGAATGCTGTGTGATACTGGAGAGGAAAAGACAGTGGTTTCTGATGGAATGCTTGTGTCACCTAGTTTTTGAGCGACTCGGAGATCCTGCTGCTTCTCGATCTCAACGGCGAGCCAGTGGTTCCGATCTACAATGGGAGGTTTCTGAACACTTAACACGTCATGTTTCAGCACAATACTTAACCTAAAACTGAAAGCAATAAACTTGCAATTGAATATATAGTTCTTGCATACGAGTTTCCAACATTGACACCAGCAATAGTCTCCCAGATGATACCAGATTTCAGAAATATACACCCGAGGAATAGGAGAGGGAAAGCGTACTAACATCAAGCTTCGGTGCTCCAGGCCTCCAATCCTCAAACAACGCCACCATTCTGTACAATAATGCCAGTCGCGTAATTCAGCATGCAATAGTTTCCAACTAAAAATTGCTGTTAACTTGCAAGTCAGTCTCAATTACATGGCAGTATTAGAAAAATCAAACAGTTCTTGAACAGATTGCAGTTCTATTACATCTATTATGAATATTCAGGCAAAGAAGTTCAACCATCACAGATCAGCTAAAAATATGGTTACAAGTCAGATTAGACTGTTCAAAACAGTTTAGTCAACATCACATGGAGATTTATTATGGGTAGGCAAGACAAACATGATAGAATTCATGGAGAGACCTCCCTATGATTTATTAAGAGGTTCCTCACAATCACATACTTGTATCTAATTGTAAGAAGCTTATGTCACCACCTAAATCTTCGATTTACAACCTGTCAATAAAATAAATAAATATGCCTCCCCATGATTGACCTACTTCATTGCCATCTCCCTATGATAGATGTCCAAATGCATTAAAAAGCCCAATATTACTCAAATTTAATTAGTACTTCCATCAGTCATTTCAGCTGCTAATATACCACCAAGTTTTGAAACCTCAAAATCAAAAAGATAGAATTGATATTCGGGCACACCAAATGCACATGCAGAAAGGGATTGAACTGGTGGGTGTTTAACTTTGGTTTGATGAACCTCGGCTCGGTGGATTCACTCACTTCTGTGAACACACATTGAGTCACATCTTGCTGCAAGGCCACTTTCTTGCTTTCACCTCCTCCTGTAATCACACCTGGAGTAGTATTTTCCTTCACGGAATTACCTTTCCCTTCACCAAAAATCTTGTTGACAGTGATAATCCCTTCTGGTACTTGTTGGAGCTCAGTTGCAAGGGCAGAAAGCCCCCCATGTTGCCGCTGAGCTTTTGGAATGTCGAACCGGGAGTGCTGGGCCACCTCCACTAGATGAGCATGAGCTTTTGAAATAGTAGTCGTAGAAGCCCTGCGAGGGACTTGCGATGGGATAGTGATGCTGCGCACAGCCGGTTTTAATGGGACCAAGTTTCTTTGTGTTGGAGTTTCTGTCGGACATTGTTGTAGTCTTTTGAGGACTTTTACCTCAGATTCCTTCTTTCTTTCCAGTGCTGGAGAACTTCCCCACCATCCCAACCACTGAGGCATATCAACTGTCTAGAAGTGAAGTCAAGAGCAGAGGATTAAATAGCAGTAGAAGACAAAACAGGAACCACAGGAAAGTGTTCATGGCCATGTCTATTCAAATCCATTCCCAAGAATCTCAAGGAGAGATATTCTATCCTCGGGCGAGGAGACACAAGAGGCACAAAAGCATAAATCTTTAGTTATAGAGTTACGTTGAGTTTTCATGAAGAATTGGAATGTCCCGAGGAGATTTTATCTGGCTGACCTGTTCTTGCTCTCGCTTGGAGGTCTGCACAATAACATGCACATCATACTCGATTACCTCTAATGTAAAGTTCACTTTTCCGAGCAACCCTGCACTCTTCTTCTATTAAACCCAAAGGTTGATCTAACACAGACCTTAACAAGTACAGAGGAGAATGTGTTCGCATGGGCAACCTTGCAGGAAGTAATTGAATTCTACGGCACTATTCTTCACTTCCTGTTCAAGGAATGCAGAACGTCAAGGCTCTCTCAATAAAGTAAGGAAACCCAAAATCGCCCCTCTAGGCATTGAGCAGGTTCCTATTACTAGATTGGTCAAGTTTCTATATGCTCGTTATCAAAGGAAAGAAGGTTTTAACATTCCAAAGAATGCATTATTTTGTTATTGTACAAAATAGTACGAAGGTTCAAAGTTCTATTGGTAGATGACTTCAGCAGATAGACATCCTCCTAATCATTACATACCCATCGTCTAAGATTTTAGGATGACCATTATGTGTGTCCCAATCTTACCAAGAGTAAGAGGCAGTTCCGTTGTACTGTATAAAAGCGAGGGACCCGAAGTTCATGGTTTAAAAGCAACCAATTCAATTGACGATATTGTAAAAAATATAATCAAGACATCACCAGAATCAGTAACAAATTGCAAATGTAGGCCAGAAATTAAATGATATTGAATCTTCTTATAAAATTCCCAACTCAAAATGCCTCTGAAAAACATGAGGCCAAATTTGAGTCTGTGTTAGATGGTGCTAACCTGTGTAACATGTGTAGGGGCTGTGGTTCGAGGGGAATTCTTTGCCGGTTGCTTTTTAATCTGGTGAGCCACATTCCTCTCTGAACTTCCACACGAGTAATGAGTACAGAACCAATTTGCCTACGAATGCCTTCATAACTCAATGAATAAAGGTGAAACACTAACTACATATTAGTAGATTAGTCCAGACCCTAACATTACAGTAATCAAAACACCTTAAAAACAATGGTAAATTTTGTTGTAAACCTGTCTGTGGTTGAGGATGCCGTATCCTGTCGACTAGATTGGGGACGTTTTTCTTAGGGCTGTTCTTCTTCTTCTTCACCTTGTCTAGGCATGGTGGGTTGGGTGCTACATCCTTCTTCAAACGAGGCTTCCGGATCTTTTTAACAGTCCTTTCAGGTTCTTGCACCTTATTGTTCCTCTTAGCCATCATGATCTATTAACCTCAATAGAATATTATTGTAAGGAGAAAAAAAACCAAGCTGACTCAAGTTCAGTTTTGCAATCAAAAAGTGCATCTCACAGAAGCTTTTTCCAGTCAGCCTGCATAATATTCTAGAGAACCCCTGTTCAGCATCCTCTGAATTGGTAAAAAAAAGTTTATTTAACAATTAAAAAGGAACTCCTAACAAATATTTTACAAAATTGAGCTCATTTTGAACAAATGAAAGCTCACCAACCAATGAGTCATTGCCTTCAAATATTAGAATACCTCAGAGCTCCAACACTACTTGATGTGCCTGACTTGACATGACTCTGCTCTAAAGCTTTGTTGAATGAATTTGCTCTAACTTCTTGTTGACGTTGCTCTCAAAATGTGCCACACTACTAATACTAAAGAATGTCATATGGACTTATTTATGACTAAGGTTCTTGTTGCCGAAATCATATTCACCTGTTCACCACTTGTAAAATCCTCGAAGCAGGAGAATCATGGTGGAGTGGATCCAGGTTGTATTCGGTGAGCTTGAACATTAGGTTTGCTTAAGGAAATGAGTGCCCAGTCCACCTGAAACCGCCATGTAAGGCCAAATGAAACCCGAACCTTATAGGTCATCAAATCAAAAAATTATTCAATAGACCAACTCAGTCATCCGGATATTGGATGAGCGCCGCGAGGTTATAGTTTCTACAAATTAATAACCCAGAAGAACATCAGACAAAGAGCTAAACGCCATTGTCTGTATCCCAGATAGAAACGTGTGATTATAAGTATCTTTCCATAATCTAATCCTCAATGACTGAAAAACCCTAATCAATGAAACTTGATCCTATTACCACAATTCACAAATCTATAAGCACAGAGAAATTCTGTCTTTGGATAGGCCCCTACATGCTCCTATTCCTTATAACCCAAGCTTCATTTTCATTGGGCCCCATACATTTCTACATTTCAAACCATTGCTAAGCGATTCACTAATATATGGTGAATCTGCTGCAGCTAAACCCTGAGTTTGTATAACAGGACACTTCCACACTATCAAGAAACCTTCAAATTTTTCTGTCAAAGAGCTATCGGTGATGCTGCGAAAACATTTAACCTAATTTTCCAACAACAATCCAAACCCTGACGTGTTAGCTCCGCAGCTCCAAAACCCCACAGGCAAGACTTCTAACTTCTCTACAGATGTCAAATCTACGATCACCTGACAAGAACAAGCAAGAGCAGGTGGCACTCACCATAGAATTTCGGAAGTCACAAAGCCCTCACACTTGGAGCATGATGGGTTTCTTGGATTGGCAAGATCCAAGCCCTTGCCAGCAGCACCTGGGTACCCCGCCTCACATGGCCTCCGGAGAGTGAAAGTTTTCGAAAGGACGATGCGAAAGCAAGCAGAGCAAATGCAAAAGTTGCAGCGGAGGGAGATACGAAGGATGCAGGTTTGGCTTGGCATTTCATGTCCACTACTACCCGTTCAGTACCTATTCAAAGAGAAGGGTTATTACAAGCTTCCTTTTCCTTTCACTCCACTTCATATCCCTCCCTTGTGCTGCTGACATCTTCGGTTCTGTTCCATTGCTAAAAGACTCCTGTTCCCTTCAGTTGTTCTCGTTCTATCCAAAAATCTAGGGTTTTCAAACTATGTAGGTATTAGGCATCATGTGAGTCTGCTCCCTTCAAAGTACAACTCTCATGATGAGTTTTGAAAGATGATCGTGATGTTGCCTTCTTCTCTATACCATCTTCCAAGTACAACACACATGTAGAGTTTTGAAAGATGATTTCTATTTTTCTATGACAACTTAAAACATCCCTTATTAGTTGATAATGGGTTGAAGAACATGACAAGCCACAAGAATAACAAGAGATTGTTACTCCTATAATGAGAGTGTGCTTTCACATTATGGGACTAACATCAATATTTGATTGGTACAAGCCCAATCAATGCTTGGATCAAGCTCAAAACAAGCCCAATCAAGGGACTTGAAGGGACACCAAGCACAATTATGAGAGCCATGCTCTCCATCTCTGCAGAAAAGAGTTCCATTTAGGTTATGTGTTCTGCTTGATCCAAAGATAGACCTGGTCTCCGAAAAACAATTTTTGGAACACATCTGGCCCGTGCTCATGCTGCTGGTAGATAAAGGCAAACACGAGAATATGAATCCAAAAAACAAACAATAATCGCAATTGCATTACATGAACTACATCATGCGGTGTATACCCAACCTGTATTGCAGAGTACCCAACAATTAATCAAATTGCGAACAAACATACCTCAATTTCTAGGATCTGGTCGTTACAAAGCCATAAACGCAATATCAGTCAAAGCATGGTCAAGGAAACGCAGATTTGTATTTTACAAGAAGTCACAGAACCTATTACAGTGCTTGATTAGAACCTAGAGAATCACAATACCATTTTTCCATCGTTTTCTCACCTACAACAACCTGCCTTCAGAATAAACTTTCAAGAGAAGAAACAAATTCAAAACGTCAGCAAATGCGGAATTCCTCGGAAGTACTACTAGGATTGATACGAACGGAACTGTGGACATACCCTCTATTCGAAACTAGCCAAAATGCATTAAATGTACAACTCGAAATCAGCTTATTGAAGCTTCGTGACCTCAAAGTGCTTTCCCCATGACTAGATCAATTTCTTTTTCAATGTGAAGATGAACGTCTATGTACACCTATATACACAACGTCGTTGAATAATTCCTAGGAAAACACTCAGAAATAGACCTTAGGCTATTAATTTGAGAATGAGGCAGCAGGAGGTCCAAACAGCCATAGAAGCCGCACGAATCACGATTGGATGCCTGTATATCCTGCAAATTGTACGGCCAAGGACAGCAATTCTTTCAGTTGAACCTTCACTCGAAATAGGAGACACCCAAGAATATTGAAAGTGCAAGAAACTACTGAACTACCAGAGAAATAATAAGGACCACAGAGGTACTTACGATAGTGCTGTAGCACCCCACGAACCAGCCGTGTAGATATACTTTCCGGTGGCCCACAATGAACGCAGCCTTCCTTTTGTCTCTACCTTCGAGAATGCTTGTGCCATTGCTGTGAAACAATACCAACAAATCAATACGAGAAAAGAAGGAAACGTATTCGGTTCATCGGCTTGATGAAGGAATATTGATCTACGGAACTTACAAGTCTCCCTCATCGTGCATTAGGCAATATTACGGTCAAACCCATGGAGACTTCTCTCATTTCAAACTCTCCAATGTAAACTAGATATCGACAGGTTAATCAGACCAAAATATAATGTGAACGCGAATCTGCTCAAGCACATGATATGCTTAAACATACACGAATGAGCTCTCTCAATGACAACACAAACCCAAAGCATCGATAGAAAGAAAAGCATACTACCTTGTTGTAGCTCCTTTGGAGTCAGATTCTGGAAAAAAGAACACGAATACGTGTCAGTAGGCCATCGCAACAATTATTCCATCTCCTAATGTATAAAGAATACACAAAAGTTCTGCTCCAAGTGAAAATGGTCCTTTCCTAAATTTGTTTCCTAAATTTGTTAAAAGAATACAGATCTATGCGCTCTGATTAATACCTTGTTGCCTTATTCCACGTATATAACCTTCAATACTACACCCATTGTGATTCAAGCATAGTAATTACAGCTAAAGGGAAGACACTCGTTACTCTTCTGCAAAAACCGCTAGATAAGAATTGAACCTAAATGCGCTCTTTTCGAAGGTCACCTGTAATTTTAATGAATTGACCATTGTACACACAAGTTGTTTACTGCAAATAAAATGAGGAGCAGGAAACCGACCTTTGCCTGTGGAATTGATGATATGTAACGAGCTATAAAACTGGCAATCCCATCCACAATATCCTCCTGGCTGATCAGAACATAACCATCGGTTCCCAGCTCATCTTGAACCTCCTTCGTTTCCCTATCCATGTCGTTCTCTGAAAGCCACAACCACCAATTCGGATCATCCACATCCGCTTTCACATACATGCCATCTGCACGACAACAACAACCAAACTTGTTAAAAGTGCAGAAAGGCATTTGCACTTATTTCTGCCTTATTATCTTCCTCCATCTATACAAACGTTTGTTTTTCTAACACGCAATGAAAGGAAGATGACAGCCCAGTCGTTTTAGCAATACCATTGATGATCAATCCTGTGCAAAAACAGCTATAACCATTAAAGACAGACGGACAGACCCCGCCGAGGTTTTTTCAAAGAATCTTCACGATAGCAGCTCCAATACTTATCAAATATTTAACGACAAACCAACTTCTTGATATCATTCTCTCCAAGAGATGTATCTATAATGTTAAGTTTTGGGTTCCAAACCACAATTTAAATATACAATTTAAATCTGATTGTGATTCTTGCTTTAGAAAGTTTGTTAAAAATTTTCATAGTAGACTTGAGGTTGTCCATTGCCTTCAGGGCGGCAGAAGCTTTTGAGCAAGCTTCAAGATGCCCATGTCATAAAGATTCTGAAATGCAATATTCTTTTAAGAGTCAATAAGAATTCACCCCTCCTGCCCCCTTTTCAGGAGTTCCCTGTGCACTAATAACGAATTTTATTTAATAAAAAAATTCATGATTAATTAGGGCTCAAGTAACTTTTTCAGAATTAACAATTTCCATAAAAAAGAAAATACCTGCAGTTGTCAAGAGCGTAGTATCCCTCGACGTCGAGCCACCATCTCCTTCCAGCGACTTCAGTTTGTCCAAAAAGGCAGGTGACGCCACGCGCAGCTTCAATTGCTCATAAATCTGGCCCCCCAAACAATGCACATAAAAAACGGTAAATCGGGAGGTATAAAAAAACGAAAATTCAAATTCAAACAATGAGGAAAACAGGGGAAAAAATTCGACGAAAAGCCACCGCGAAAATTCAAATTCTCACTCCCATGCAGCCTCAACCACTGCACGTACAGTGCCAACCAATGCACAAGCTAACAACGGCCGAAAGAATGGCAATACAAAGAGGAAAATCGGCGGATATAATCCTAAATTCCAATTCGAACAAATTGAAAGACAGAAATTGAGAAAGCACTGACCCCGATGGATCGATCGACGGAGACTTCGTCCGTGGCCAATTTCTGTCGATGCAACTCCAGAAACACCTGCTCGTACATGTGAATGGTCGCACGGAGTCGCGCGTTCTCTCGGCGCTGGAGCTCCAGGTCGCTCTCGACCTCGGCCCAGTCGTCCCAGCAGTCCGTGGTGGCCTTGTCGTCTTTGGCTTTCTTCTGCCATTTCTCTTGCCGCCACTCCCAGGCGCCCACCACGGCTTCCGCCATTTCGCCCACCGCAATTACGGTCTCCCCCACGCCATGCGCTCCGACCATCCTAAACCCTAACGCCGAATTTGGAGCTGCAATTGGCGATGGTCGGGCTGGGCTGGGGTGGAGAGGACGACGACGGCGAGAGGGCGAAGGATTCGCTTGTGGGGAATCACGTGTGTGGGATTGGGGTGTTCGGATGTTGGATGATATTGGGTGGATGAGCGCGGGCCAGGGGGCCCCATTCGTCGGGAGTGATTGGCCTTTTTTTCGTCTCCAAAGAAGAAAAAAGCAATATGAGCTTGGTGTAATCACAATACAATAAAATGAATCAACTAGAAAAAGCAATAACATGAGGTTGGCATATACATAACATTAAAAAATGAATATGAGATGACCTTGAAAATTTTGTTGTTTCAAAAAAAAAGTTATGCTTAGATGCCATTAATTAATAATTTTCTCATACATCTTAATATTTGTTTTCATATTTGTGATCTATTTTCAACAATTACATACATGATAAATCAACAAAAAATCCATAAATAAATGATGAAATTACAAGTAATTTATAGGAGGTGTGTAGTGAATTAAGAAAACTTCACAATTAACAATAAAAATTTGAATAAAAATCACATATTTGTTGATTGTATAACCAACTAAGTGTTAAAAAATTTCCTAACGCTGCATGTAGAAGGTAAATGATTGACCTTTCAGTGTATCAATCATTTTGGAAATTTTGGAAATTTCTACTTATATCCATGTATAAATGTCTTATTTACCATGTTTCCATCAAACCAATCTTAGAAAAAGGTTGTCTCAGTCTTCTTGTAAATAAATTCAACGCAAAAGGTTTGGTTTTGAGAGAATTTGCAAGACAACATTTCAAAGATAGTGTCCTTGATATTTAACTACAAAGAAACTTCTCAATATCGTTATCTTTGTCTCCAAAAGATGTATCTATCATGCTAAGTTTTAGATTTCAAAATACAATTTGAATGTGTGATTCTTGCATTGAAAAGTTTGTGAGAATTTTTGAATAATAACTTTAAGGTTGCCCATTGCCTCAAAGGGGGTGGAAGTTCATCATCCATATAGGCTTACGATGATTATATAGAAAAGATTCTCAAAATGTAAGCTTAAAATGCTTGCTAGGAACCAAAATGTTGTTTATGGATTCAAATATTGATTGGAATGAATGAAAAATTATTTGGACAAACATCGATCAAAAGTCTTTCATTCATTAGAATATAGATGTCAAAAAGTGTAGGAATTAAATGGCTCAAAGTTTCATTCAAAGTTGAGTTTGTAGTAATGTTCTATTTCAAGTACAACACCAAATTATGACCTCAATAGATTATTATATACAATATATAACCTCCATTTACAAGAACTTGGGGTTACTTTTTAGCACAATCATTTTCACTACTTTGAAAATTCATAGTTCATTCATATGGTCTACAAAAAATACATATGAATATAATTAAAAATATGCTTGTGACTTCAAGCAAGATTCAACAAAAAAGAATAAGGCAATTTTATAATAGGAACAATGCTCAATTGCTCATTTGAACACAACTAGGTATAATTACCTTAGACATTCTTGCTTTGACAAGCTTCATTAGCCCTCTAATTGGAACTTGTTTATTCTTCTCAGCCTCATTCCATGTTTTTTTAATTGATGCCCCTTTTCAATTGTTTAGTATATATATATAAATGTTTAGGTTGCACTATGTAGTACAATCATTGCATTTTGCCAATTATTTTTGTATTGGGAATTCTGAGATTATCTATTATGTAGAATGTTTGAAGGTGATAGATTGAAGTTCAATTTGGTGTAAAAGAATTCACACCTAGCAAGGTCTTGGAATTAAATTTGCTTCATTTTAGTATTGGCTACTTTTAATTCTTGATCTTGCCCCTAATGACCCACCAAGATATTTTGAAGAAAATTGTGACATAAAATGAAATACATTTACTATGATTTCATTCAAATTTTCATCAATGTAGATTATACTAATAACTATTTATAAGATCAAATTTGAATAGATATTTATATATATTTTTGAAATAAATTCCAAAGCATTATCTGTGAAATTTACAAAAAAAATGTAAATTCTTTAAACATGAATTTTGATATCATTGACTCAAATTTTATTTTACATTAATTACTAAAACAATATTAATTATTTGATCCAAAAAACACCATTATCCTCTTTTGAATCAAATGTTTTTATACTTCAAGATCCTTGTATACTTTGTGTTTACTTCTTCATTGAAAATTTTAGGTGATTTAGAAATTTTAGTGAATAATACACCTACATTGCCTTCATCATTCCCATTCATGGTAACTTCAAGCTAATTTATATTGAAAGCAAGGAGCTTGAAGTTGTTAAAGTACACTACAAAATGATTCACGGATTGAACATCTTCTAATGTATAAAAGTCAAAATGTACTACACAAAGAGTATACCAAATTCCATATTTACTTTGATAAAAGGATGTAAAAGGAGCAATTGAGTTTTGAAGAAAGAATTCACAAAAGTAGAGTTAAAAAGATTGAAAAGTGCACTGTAAATGTAATGATATACACTTTACAAACTTACAAGCTTAGTTATTTTAATTAAAGGTGGTTGTGGCTCAAAATGGTAGACAATGTCGAGAAGGCATAAAACGAGCGTTTGAATGAATCTCTAATGTTTGAACCAAAACTTCATAAACTAAAAAAATACAAAATTTTATAGGTGATGAGGCTCATAGTAAATATTTACTAGCTTATTTATTCTAAAGGTGGTGGTGGTTTGTAAAGCTAGAAAAAGAATAGAAGACATAGAGTGAGTGTTAGAAGTTTGAACAAAGAAGTAAAAAAAAGAAGTTTATAGATTGTAAGGTTTGCAAATTCAATAATTCTTTTTTTGCTAAATTATAAATCCTTGAACTACAACTTGATTCATTCTTGTTTCACTAAATTGTATATCTAGGAGTTATATTTCTTTGAATTTTAGAATTCTTCTAAATTGTCTAGTTTCAAATCAAGAAGTTCAGAGTTTGTGAAATGTACTCACCAACAAGACGCTCCTACAATAACCATGGCATTATGTTTCTTGACCTCTTCAACAATGAGGCTTAGATGCTTGAGTTTGGTGCTCAAGGCATGGGTCATAGTGAATGTGACTTGAAGCCAAGCATCCTACCAATGAGGCACCATCTCTCTCTTCAAGCAATAAATAGGACCATTTGCAACATCTTGGGGCACAATTACTTGCTTCCACAACAAGTTGTAATGAGTCCTCCCATGAGTGTGAGAAAAGAGTTGGAGTGTGTGACCAATTGGAAAAAATAGTTGTTTGAATACTTATTGTGAGTTTAGGGTAATTCAAATAAGACTTGAGCTTGTATGATAAAAGAGGCATTATTCATTCAAGGCAAACCCTATAATCTAATTTTTGACATTGGTTGCAAGTTTGCACCAAAAGTAGGTTTGCGGTGTTCTTTAAGTAAATAATTTTAGATTTATTGTGAGATTGGCATCCATAGAGAAAGCAACCAACGATGCTAGTATGTGAGTATAGAAATGTGAGCCTATGAGCCTTGAGCCTAAATATAAGTAAGTATCCTACACTCATTGAAGGTGTTTATGTGGGTGTTTATAATATAAACACCTATCATATAGGTGTTTAGAACATAAATACACTATAACCATTGAAGTGACTATAATATAAACACCTATACTATAGATGTATAGAATTCTAGGCTCATAGGCTCACACTTTCTATACTCACATACTATCAATTGTAGGAAAGCAACCCAATGTTTTCCATAAGCTTAGATGATGAGAAGGTTATTGTTTGTACCCAAGCAATTGAGGAGAAAGATGTGTTCCAATGCAATATTTGCATGGACCACCCCACCAATTGCAAAGACTTGTTTTATTGGTCATGCATTCACCAATGGCTTAAAAACAAGGTGAAGCCATGCCCAGTGTGCAAGGTCATGAATTTTGTGAACTCCAATGCCGCAAAGATTATGAATGTTACCCAAGCAATGGACAAACAACATATGTTTATGTTGCAACATTCGCATGTCTAAAACACCCCACTAATTCAATCCTCACAATGTCTGGCCACTTGTTTTGTTGGTCATGTCTTTACAAATGACCAGAAAATAAAGAAAAGCCATGCCCAATGTACCAGCTTATAGTGGGAAGTTGCAACATCATTACCATATATAGATGTCAAAGAGGATCAAGTTCCAAATCAAGCGACAATTCTAGACCTCCTTGCCCTAATGCTCCGTTGACATATGTAAAAGCAACCCCATTTGATGGAGACTTTGAAAGTGAATCCAAAGTGGAAGAGATTGATGCAGAGGAGTACTATCACTATAACAAAACATGGTCTGAAAAAACCGTAGTCAAAATCGACTACGATTTTTTTTTAAATGGTTTTGTGCAATTTCCCAATTGTGCATAGTAGACAATCACGGTTTTTTGCAATTTCCCATTGCAACTTTGGGAATTTTGGGGCGTGTAATATACCATTGGAAATGTCTTTTAAATAACTTTCCAATGGTATATTACACACCCAAAAATTCTAAAAATTACAATGAAAAATTACAAAAAACCGTGATTGTTCACTATAGGCGCATGCACAAAACCATGGCAAAAATAACCGTAGTCAATTTTGACTACAGGTTTTTCAGACCATGTTTTGTTATAGTGTATAGAGTGTTGCAAGAAAGAAGATGATCTATACAAATAGATAGATAAAGTCATTTAATGAATTGTTGCCTCCACATTTGTATTTGCCAAGCTAGTTTGTGTGGTGCCAAAGCTCTCCAATACTATATAGATGCTTATGCAAAAATTGTAATAAATCATTGATGAAGATATATTGCAAATCATTTGTAGTCAACAACCATTTTGTTGGTTGATTGGAAATATTGGTAGAGAAATTTCAAAATACACTACAATCCTTCTAAATTTTGACTAAAAGCCCCATCTCTCATTGCCAAACTTTTATTTGGGTTGGAAGTGAATGTAGCTTCTTCATTCTACAGTGAGAATGTCAAATGCTTTTTGAGTGAATGAAAATAAGAAGCCAAGTTTTTACACATCATTTATAGCTTTTTGTACAAATTACAAATAGTTTTACTCCAACTTCCCAAAGCCATGATTCACTAAATATTTTCTTCATAGATTATCATTGCAAACAATATTGTATTCATGGTATACAATTTTAAACTTGAATGTATAGTGGGGTACCAATCAAAATGCCGTTTTTGAATTCGCAATGAGAAAAATTTCAGTACTACCAACTTTGAAAGCCTCTTGAGAGCTCAAAAATTGGTATTTTACCACGAAAATTTTAAAACAGCATCATCTTTAAGTTAATTATATTTATAAAAAATTTCAAGGCCAAAATATTCACCGAAAAAAAGTTATTCAAAATCTACCAACATGGGTAGTGGTGCTCAGAAACATTTCACTACTTTCAACTTTGACACCTTCCTAAGGATTGAGTTTTTTTTCTTTTGCCATGAAATTTTTGTCACAAAACAATCTCTATGTTTTTAATATGTATTCAAAATTTCAAGGTAAAATTTTTTTTTAAGAAGATATCTAAAATCTCCCAACAAGTGTAGTTTTGAGAAAATTTTCACAATTGCCAACTTTGACACCTTCCCAAGGGCTGAAAAATTGGTTCCTTACCATGAATTTTTTTTTGTGAAGTCATCTCTATGTTGATAATATGTGATCCAAATTTCAAGTTCAAATCAATTATGAAGAAAAAGATATACAAAATCTCCCAACATGTGTAGTTGTGAGGAGGAGTTTTTGAGCCCTTAGTATAGTGTTATTTTGTGGAGCAAAGTTTGATATGAATGTAAAAACTCAACCTCACAACTACACATGGTGAGAAATTTTGAATATCTTTTTTTGGGTAAGTGTTTTGAACTTGAAATTTAGAACATAGATTATCAACATAAAGTTGATCTTATTCAAAAAAATTCATGTTAAATAGACAAATTTTCAGCCCTTGGGGGGGGTGTCAAAGTTGGCAATAGTGAAAATTTTCTCACAACTACACATGTTGGGAGATTTTGTATATCTTTTTTTTGGTAATTCATTTGAATTTGAAATTTAGAGCACATATTATCAACATAGAGATGACTTCACAAAAAAAAATTCATGGTAAGGAACCAATTTTTCAGCCCTTGGGAAAGTGTCAAAGTTGGCAATTGTGAAAATTTTCTCAAAACTACACCTATTGGGAGATTTTAGATATCTTCTTAAAAAAAATTTACCTTGAAATTTTGTATACATATTAAAAACATAGATATTGTTTTGTGACAAAAATTTCATGGCAAAAGAAAAAAAACTCAATCCTTAGGAAGGTGTCAAAGTTGAAAGTAGTGAAATGTTTCTCACCACTATCCATGTTGGTAGATTTTGAATAACTTTTTTTCGGTGAATCTTTTGCCCTTGAAATTTTGGTTACATATAATTAACTTAAGATAATGCTTTAGTAAAAATTTCGTAATAAAATACCAATTTTTGAGCTCTCGGGAGGCTTTCAAAGTTGATAGTACTGAAATTTTTTTCACTACGAATTCAAAAATGACATTTTGATTGGTACCCCATTGTACACTATTATTATAATTCTACTTGCATTGGACTTGCTCCCATTTGGTTTGTAATGGGCTCCTTTATTACATCTTGTTGAAGATGATAACACATGGTTTTTAGATGTAGTGATTTGCAAAGGACCACAGATACAAACTTAATTTTCAAGCCCAATTATGTCTAAAGTAGGTAACCCAAGAGTTCCACTAATTGCTATAGTACCTAATTTTTTTTATTAGATTGTTCAAATTTTTATTTCCTTATTGGCACATAAAAAGAGTTTCCAATGCATGAAAGAACGCAACATTTGGATATTGTATGCAAAAATTATGAAGGAACAAAGTTTGATTCTAAAAGCATTTTTTTCATATAGGTACATAGATGTTGTTTTTCAGTCAATGGTGCTTTTGGGGTGCCTACCTTAAAGCTTTGCTATTGGAATAGAAGCCTTCAAAATAGTTAATTACCATCCATCAAAGATTTAATCACTAAGAATTAGTTTCTAAGTTTATGATGATGAAGATGGGTATGAGAACTTCATGTAAACAATCATAAGAATATAATGGAAATTAAAATATAACATGCTAAGATCCTTTACTTGAATGTGCCTATTGTATTTAGATAATGAAATACATACATTAGACTTCTCATTTCTATATGAATTAGTTGATTTGTTTTCTTAAAAAAAGTTGGAGCTCTTAAAATATTAGTATATCTTTCAGTTCACTATTTGGATTTCTAAATTTCAAAATTATGTGGTGGAAAATGGGCTAAATAAATGATGTTGCGCATTGTGAACTTTTAGATACAATTGCATTGCAAGAATTTTTTGGATGTGCTCCATATCATTTTCTGCCTTGAAATTCTGTGGATACATGTTTAATATGATCTTGGGTATGCTATATTTTTTAATTCAAAATCCATAGAGCAAAACTTAGCTACAATCAATTATTAAAATAATTTCAAAGTTTTGGGCATAATAAAAATAAAATAAAAACTTTCTCTTCAACTGCTTATATCTTTCAATCTATATGTTCGATTGTCACAAAAATTTAATAGTTCTCTTACAAGTCTTATACAAACTATAGTTTGATTTTTTTTAAATATTTTGTTGAAAATTTTGATAATAGCAATAGTCGGGGAAATCTTGAATGATTTTAAATTTTTTTAAAAGAGTCTTTGTCCTCTTGATATTAATATATAGATCTTTATAGAAATCACACTAAGTATTGTTAGTTACCAAAAAAATCAAACCTAATGTTGAATCCAACCTAACTTTTGGAGAAAAGCTCCAAATGACAAATTAATTGCACCATTGGCTTTGAAAGCTCCAAATTAGCCTTAACATTCTTACATCCCTACTTTCAAATCTTCTATGCTTGCAAAAGCCAATGACTAATTGAAAATCAAAGGAAATGTAAAAATTTCAAATGATGGAATTTGTATTTTTTAAGAGATTTGACTTAAATGGAGTGTCTAGAGGGATTGTAGGAGTAAGAAAAGGCTCCTCTTTGGCCTCATTTGGATGTTGCAAGCTCCTAATATATTAGTCACCTCATCAAACTAATTATAATTCTGCCTAAATTTTGATGAAGCTACTAGTTCAAATACTTGTCAATGTTAGAATGCTTCGAAAATTGTCAAGTTACATTTTTAGAATTAAAAATTCTATCTTGATTTTTAGAGAAATTTTACTGCCACTTAGATCATTTATGATATTTTTTAATTGTTGATAGAAGGATTGACTTTTAATACAGTCATCTTTTGTATTTTGTAAAAAAAACAAAATTTCTTGGATAATGTTTAGGAAGTTTTGAAGGCATGCTCATATTCCTACTTTATATTATTTATGAAAAAGTATAAATTAATTATTTCCTTTGAATTCTCTTGGAAAAGGGAATCTTTTGACTAGAAGGGAATTTTGACAAACCAATCTCACCACACCACTCTTGGCATGTTTTTATCCTAAAATCACCTTTAATCCTCACTCATGTCATCTCTTCTATTGCTAAAATTACTACAGACCTTGTACAATTTGAATCTTTCCTACAAAGCACACTTTAATTTTTTACAACTTTAGAATTGGATGGTAACCTCTAAATGAACCATCTACAAATATATTCAAGACCAAGGGAACTTTCTTCTATAGCCTAAAGGAGTTTTGCATTAGATGAGATTTGGCTCCAAATAAAACTATAAGTTCGTGTATAGTAGGGAACTCTAGGAATTGCACCATAGTAGAATTTGGTGCAGTCAAGCAATAGTCACATCAAATATTTAATTTAATATAAAAACTCATTTATTATTATTTATTTATTTATTTTTAAATTTATCACATTGACAACTATTAGCCACTTCCTCACTATTTTGGAAACAACAAGGACAATAGGCCTAAAACAACCTTCTATTTTTCCAAATCTCCTTTAATGATTAGCTAGAACTTGTCACATATACATTCACAAGTGCATTTAAATTTCTAATGGTAATTTAACAATTATTAGGGTTGGCTATATCCATTAGAGAAAATCTGGACTCTCTAGAGGGCCGCTAAGAAGTGGCAGAAGGGACCCCTCATTACATTTATTTAGCATGAGGCAGAATTTTTCCCCTATAGCTGTGATATAGAAGTATTATGTGCTCAACAATGCAGCCAAACGTCAGAGCTTTGAAATACGAGCTCTTCAATTTCATTGGACGAAAGCTGTAAAAACTGACATTCTGCGTAGCAGTGAAGATATTCATACAAGCTGAACCGCATCTTCTTCCAGGAATTGGGCACTTTATACAGAAATTAGGCTTACACAGAAATCTTTATATAAACTAGCTTGTCAAAGCTAAGCGGCCCTCTAAAGAGTCCACATTTTCTCTAATGCTTAGATCACTTAATATTTTTCAAATAACTAATTGACCTCTTAGACATTAAATGACATCCTAGAAGTAGAAAAGTAAAGTGGTCTATCCACTCCTAGCTTCTAGGGGACAAACCACTATATTAGTAGAGATTTCTACCAATTACAAACTAAATACTATTTTTTTAATAACTTTTCTAGTACAATTTGTACTCAAACTAAACAAAAGTGAATCATAAAAATATCTTGAGATAAGAGTGCCAACTTCACGGCTCACATGGATTTTAAAGGTTAATGGTTTAAATTGAACTTAAAAAGAATATTAAACCATTTAGCAATAATATTGATCTTAAAAAAAAAGGGAGCTAAAGGATGTTGTTTCAAATAAGAGAATGGGAGGTATGTCTTTCATGCAAGATCTTCTCAAAAGCTTCAGCATGACTTTTATTTGAATGAAATTTATTTTTTATAGAACACTTGTCATCAATGATCTAAGCATTTTCGGGTTGACTACCTAATTCTTTATCTTTAAGTAAAAAGTCACAAAAGAAATTTTGAGCCCTTTGAATGAATCCAATGAGGTGTATAGAATGGAAAAGAAACAACTTTTTTCCAAATTCTATATAGAATTGATTGAATGCATTATATTTTAATGATGTTCAAAAATGTTTCCTTGTCATGAATTTTTCTAACATTCTATTTAGAAAAAAGCATATTCAATGATTTTTGTGAAATATATTTTGGCAATTTCTTCCTTTGTATTCTTAGTCTAAACTTTTAGCTATAAAAATAATACTTTCATAATTTGAGCCCAACTAATGAAATCAAGTTTGACAAGTTTAGCTGTTTCTACACCAATAATTTGAAAATATGAAAATATCTAATATTTTGTACTCCGTATTACTTTAGCATTTAGAATTTTAAATAGAAAATCATAGTCTTTTAATTTGATAACTTTGGAATGACATGATAATTTGATTTATGCCAAGATTTTCTAATTATCTATAGCATATGTATAATTGTTGAGAAAATATAAAGCCCAAATCACATGACAAATCAACATCTGACTTTTATATTTGAATATCACAAAAATTTGAAATTATCAAAGAATAATACAAAAATATTACTACTTGTAGAAGACATGCAATAACATCTCTAAAAAAACAAATGTAATTCACATATTTAATTGCAAAGACTTAGAAACATTTACATTGAAAAAGTGGTCATTGACTTGTCTTTTCAAAATTAAAGACTTTCATTGCCATATTACTACATCATTTTTAACTTTTGAATCATGTAATTAAAAGTTATGAAAATTTGTACACCTTAAAGATATTCCTCATTAACATGTTGGGTGAAATTTTTTTTTAAATAAAAAATAAAAACTTCATTCATAGTGAGTTGCCTAAATTTCTATGTTGCCAAAAAATGTAGCTTCACTTGGTCATTTCACTACAAAAAATAAGGGTTTAGATGACTTGCCCACAATGAATGTGGATGTCAATTCTTGTCCACATAATGAATGTAAAATAGTCTTTTTATAATCACTTTTAAGTTGCAATCATTGTAGACAAGGCATTGTCAACAGTGTTTTTTTGTAGTGATTTAGGGATTGAATTGTCCCCATGCTAAACTGTTGAAATAGTTGAAATAGTAATTCTTTAGATTTCAATTTTATGACCAAGCTATGTGACAATGTTAGTGGCCCAAGGGGCTTCCACTTTGAAAATTCATAGTTATCACATGTCTTATCCAAAAATTCTTCCGTTTTCATTTTTCATACTTCATCATTTTCAATTGCTAATACTTCAAAACTTCTTCTTCATTCTTGTTTCTTAAAGAAAAAGCTGAATTGCTTATTCTGACGGGTTCGGGTGTTTTCACGTTCATGTGAAACTGATCTCCGAGGCTCATTTCTTGAGCTCCTGCATCCTTATCCGATCCACGCATCATGAAGTACAAAAACAACATTGATCTATCCAACTCCTGTACGCAAGGTGTGCCAGCCGGCTCCCTCATAAATGGCTGCAGCTTTCCCAGCTCCGTCCGCGCTTCAGATGCAATAGACCGCAGTTGCGGTCTACGTACACCACCGACCGATGTGAACTCGCCAAGTCGCAATGAATCTGTAACTTAATTGCGATGCAACCATCACAAGGGACGTCACGCATACACGATCTGCACATCGCCAAAGGTGACGTAGCAAATTCCCACGATCACGGCTAACAGGGCGCCAGTGTCAGAGGTCCCGAATGGAAATTCCATATTTACCTTCACTAGCGAAAACATCGCGACATGGAGCTCAAAATTCCAATTCCAACACCGTGATCGATATTCAGGTTTCAGATTTTCCGTCGAAGTTTCGCTAAATTTACCCACATTTGCGAACACTGGTCGGAGGGCGGACGTGACGCACAAAGACTGCCAGACGTTGACATTGAGGCTCTAGCTGAATCTGAAAAAAGTCGACGCCGAGTCAGCTACAGTTGCACCATTCCCAGGATGTCAAACTGATTGAACTCTCTCTCTCTCTTATAGTATATAATAAGTGTATTTCATCTTCCTGGCATTTCTCTTCGTTCTCATGGGACTGCTCCCAAGTTTCAGACACCGATGGAACGTTCGATCAGGAGTTGCAGCTGATGTTGTCGAAGATTGCACGACAGTAGTACGTATACGTTACGTTGTGCCAAAGGCGGTCTTGCGTCTGTGGGGAGAGACAGTGCGCACATATCCCGTAGTTGTGGAAAATCTCTTGTAAGTTACGGTTTGCACCCACCCTTCATTGCTCCCTTCATTGCCTCAGCGTGCTACCGTAGCTAGGTCATTGAGTGGTTGCACTTATGGTAGTGATGATGTATTGTAGTGGGTTTCACATTTCATGCAATCCACGGTGAAAGCTAGCTTTCCATTTTCCTTGGGATGTCACATGGCAGTACTCTGGGTGTGGATAGCTAGTGAGGTGTGTCACGTTTGGCGTTATCGAAGTTGGGGACGTACATGGGATATAGATTTTGCTGCTAGTGTTGATTGATTTGCTTGAGGGAGCATTGGCAAGTCCTTTTTGTAGCCTGATAATCATCCTTTTGAAAACAATGTACGTAATCTGCGTTCCTCACAGTTTCTTTCTTGGTACGTACGTGGTCACCCTAATTCTCTTTCAGCGTCTACTCCTTGTCGTCTGAAACCAAGTAAGTAAGCCTGTAGACTTGCGAGCATTTCGTTTTGGTTAAGATTCAAGGATTGGGTCAGGATTATATATCACTTATGCCATCCACACTAGTTTTGAGGCGCCATAGCACTAGTACGTACGAACGTACGAAGGTCTCGAGAAGTCAGTGCGTGAATGCAGGTGGTTTCAATCGAATTGGATACTGTGTATTTGATTTCGAGAAAGTGAATGCACAAGTGGTTTTATCCTTTTTACAACTACTCAGACAGACGAAGATTTAAGTTCTGTACACTTAGACTACTACATTTTGCATTTATAACTGAAAATTTACCGATTTATTTGCTCTAACACTACAACAGGAAGCAGTGATTGCAACACAGTAGCACTTCATTTGCAATGGTTTTGCAATGGAACGATGTGCAACGCAACTGAGTTTGAGTCTCAAAAGACAAATAATTGATTGAAAAACCATTCCAAAGTTGTCATTCATTCGATTTATAAGTTTGACGAATGTCCATTATTTCTGAGGGAGGTGTGCTGCATTCGTATCTTCCAGGAAAGTGGACAGTGATCTTCCAGGCCGGTGCACTTGCGAGCGAGTACAATCTCGTCACTTTCGAGTATTGAAGCATTCCTTGAGCTAGCATCTACATTAAATTCTAGCCAAAACCATAGACATCAAGTCTGGGAAGTCGGCGTTGACTAATTTGACAGAGTGGCAGCATTGAACCAGATACAAGTTCAGAGCACAGTGCCCTTATAATTCCACTCCAAGGCCAGTATAATGACAAAACTGATCCAACAAACAAGGGGCTTGGCCTTGCTGTTGGTCACCATCCTTTGCGGGCTGTGTTGTAGCAGTGAGGCAGCTTGCTACGGACAGGATGCGCAGGCGCTCTTAGCATTCAAGCAGGAGCTCCTGGACCCCAACGGAGCGCTTGCCACATGGAAGGCGGGCACCGATTGCTGCAATTGGGATGTAAGTTCCTGGAGTTCTAGCTCATTTTTCAATTTGCTAAACAACTTGTTGCAGTGAGTTTAACCATCATGCCGTTACAGGAGGTAGTGTCTGAATAGGTTACAGGACGAATAGAACCTCCAATGCTTGCAATTGCCCATGACAAATCTGATTTATAAATTATGTCTCCGATGAGATTCAAGTGCTCCAACTTATCCTCGAGCAAGGTGCAAGATTGAAATTTGAAGCCTTACTCTTCAAGCCTTGCTGAAAAGCGGAAGGTAGGATAAACACAACAGGTGGTTTTTGAAAACCTATGGGTTTACATGTTGAAGATTAGGTGTCAGATTTAGTCAGAAAAATTAACTTCAAGGCAGCAAGTGCACACACTGGGCGACAAAATAATTTCAAGCCTAATTAAGTTCTGACGAATTTCGCGACAATACATGGATCCACTGCAGGGGGTGGACTGCGGCACTGCCGGGCGCGTGGTAAACCTCACGATCGCCGTGAACGCCCCCCAACGCGGCGGCAACTTGACGGTGAACCCCAGCGTCAAGCACCCCGGCACCTCCCTCGGCACTTTGTCGGCGCTCCTCAACCTCTTCTTCGCCAACGTCAACTTCAGCGCTCCCATTCCCCCGGAGCTCGGCAACTTGCGCAACTTGCTCACTCTCCAGTTCCTCGGAACCTCCTTGGTGGGGCAGCTTCCGAGCACTTTGGGCCAACTCACCAAACTCACGACACTCAACATCGACGGGGCCTCCTTCAGTCCGGGCGCCATGCCCAGCTCCTTCTGCAACCTGGTGTCGCTGGAAACTCTGGATATCATCGGAGACCTGACTTCACTGCCGCCGTGCTTGGCCACAGGACTGAAGAAGCTCCAGGAGCTCCGAGTGGGTAACAACAAGTTGAAAGGGAATATTCCTGTGTGGCTGACTTATTTCCCCGCGCTCACATTGATCGACCTCCATGGCAACCAATTCACGGGTACGTTCGTATACTAAGGGATACATAATTCTCACATTCAATTATTGTTGTTTGGACATGCTGGCCATTTAATTCCGTTCCTCAACGTGTTAATTCTCTTACTATCGCCCGAGGCTAACGTGTGATTGGGAAACTAATGTTTTATGTGAACTAATCACATCTGCCAGGAACCATTCCTGCTGCCTTTGGCAACATGAAGAAGCTGCAATACTTGCTTCTCAGCGAGAACCAGCTGAAGGGGCGCATCCCACCGGAGTTGGGGAACATTGCCAGCCTCTTTAGCGTGGACTTGAGTCAGAATCTGTTGACGGGGCCCATTCCTCGTGAGTTGAGTCGGTTGAAAAATTTGGTCTACATCAGCTGCCAGCAGAATTTCATCACGGGGCCGTTGCCTCCGGAGCTGGGGACGCTGCCTAGTCTCCAGACGCTGGATTTCTTCCAAAACAACATCACGGGCGGAATTCCTGCGGCGTGGGCCAACATTGGGGGCGCCAATGTCTACATTGTGCTCAGCTACAACGACTTGACAGGTGACTGGAAACATTTCTCTTCATTTCTCCAGCACTTGTCAATTTCGTTTTTCGTTACATAAGTGGGCGAAGTTTCGGGACATTGTTTAACCCTAAGCCCTAAGCCCTGAAATGTGATTGCATTTCAGTCCTAGTTCTTAAAGGTTTGTGTAGTTGACTGTCTCAGTTCTGATGCTCTTAATCATGCCAGTTCTACGAAATTGACATTGGAATTAATGCACATGGTTACGAACTTTAGTACTACACCAAGTGGCTTTGCTATAATCGATCGAGAGGCTGAGAGGCTCCATTCCTTTCCAAGTGCAATTGAAGATTATTGGCTCTGACCAAAGGGGAGGAGGCTTTGTATCAGCTGAAGCTAATATGAGGAAGTTTAAGTAGGGCCTTACTAGAGAACCGAGCCACTTTAAAGAATTAAAAAATGAAAGAGCTACAAGGACAGAGCCGTACCGTAGCTGCTTGTTTCACAATTCGATGTATGGGGACTAGGGCTCTGTTTTCAGGTAGCTGTCCACCCCGAAAATGACGTGCCAGAGTTGTGGAATTCTGCATGTTTAACGAAATTCACGTTTCTAAGAACTTTTGGGTCTGGAAGTAAATGCATTCTGAAATTGAAGGTGTAGGACGTAAGTTAATAGAAAGGCCACGAGCATAATTGGTAAGTACTGTAACTAGCGTTTATGAACATTTGTGCAGGCCCTCTGCCCCCCCAGCTGGGAAAGCTCAGAGGCGGGACACTTCAGCTCGACCACAACAAGTTGACAGGAGGCATTCCGGCGTCGTATGCCAACCTCAATTCGCTGGTGGTGGACTTCAACCAGTTGTCCGATGGGCAGCAAATTGGGCCTCTTGTGAAGCCCAATTCCTCGCTCATCTACTCCCTCACTGCATCCGGAAACAGATTCTCAGGGGCCATACCCGGGTGGCTTGCCTCCTTCGACAGCCTCCGCGAGCTCGACCTGTCCCAGAACAAATTCTCAGGTACGCATGTCAGTTTCTCCCATCCAAAATTGCAAATCCACTCTGAACCGAGCATTTTGAAACAGATTACGTTCTTTTCTGATCGTGGCCTATTTATGGCAGTTGTGAATAGGCCGGTTCTATCAATTTTCCACAGCCGTGGCTCATTTTGTTAATGAAATTCCTCACTCACTCATTCTGCATGCACCCCCGTCACGCCCTGTCGATGGCTAGATTAATGTACTAAGAAATAATTTCAACATTGGACTAAGGTACCATGCGTGAGTTTCAGTAATCACGCGAGCATTTGTTAGTTTCAAAATCGTGGCTACAAACCACACATGGAGCAGTGTCCGATATTTAGAACTCCTGCTGAATTTGTCTTTATGTAAATTAGGAACCGCTACATGCCGGCATTCTGATGCCTGACTGACTATTTGTACGGAATTTGGTGCGTGTCTGCAGGTCAAGCCCCCATATTCCTGGGCGAGCTCCAGCAGCTCTTCAATCTGAACCTCTCGCACAACGCCATCTCCAAGCCCTTGCCCCCGTTCCCCGCCCCCTCGCTCGTCTTCCTGGACGCCAGCTTCAACATAATCCCAGGCTCTTTCCCTTTAAACATCAACCCCTCAGGATCCCTCATCCAGCTCGACCTATCCCACAATCAGCTCTCCGGCCCTCTCAGCAACACCATCGGCAGCGCAACCGCATACCCCAATCTCGTCACCCTCCACGCGAGCTACAACAAGCTCACGGGGGCCATTCCTCCGTCGTTGGGGAGCGCCAACAACCTGTTCGACTTGGACCTCTCCCACAACCAGCTGTCGGGCGCCATTCCGGCTAGTCTGGCGAGTTTGAGCTTCTTGGCGTTCTTGGATCTGTCGCACAACGTGCTCTCGGGAAGGATTCCTGCGGCGTTTTCGGGGTTGGAGGCGCTGCAGGTGGTGCGCCTGGCTTGGAATAATCTCAGCGGGCCAATTCCTCAGGGATCTTTTTGGAGGAGCCTTCCTGTTTCCTCCTTCAAGCCAGGCAACAATGGACTCTGCGGGGCCCCGCTCGCACCTTGCGCGGCGTAGATCGATGCGTAGATCGCAGTGCGTTTCATCGATTTCACTACTGTAGCTTTGGAAAGATCGAGGCTTCGGCTACAATCATAGCAATTTCCACGATACTGTAGAGCTAGAGATTTTCTACATTGATTCAAACTCGTCTATGAAACAAATAAGATTGAAACTAAAATTTAAGATTGAAACTCAAATATTATGGTAGGAGGTCCAGAAGACGAAGACCTCTGTGAAGAAATGAAGGCACCGGATGAATATTTTCAAAATTGAAATGCAAAGACAAATCAGGTTATGGAACCTCCATAACAATTTTCTAAGCAGGACTCACATTTGTAACCTCCATAACAATTTTCTAAGCAGGGAAATAATAATTATAAATTTCTAAAGGAAGAATAAAGTAGGTACCTATTATTGTTCATAGGTAGAAGTTATAATGAGGATGCCAATGGCAGTGGGGAAACAAAGGATATCCTAGAATGCATGAAAGCATTGCCAATAAAACTCTTTGGAAGTGCTTGTAAAGTTTGGTACATAAGCAAAAATGAATTGCTCTAAATGTGGTCTGAAAAGAAGGACTCCTAACGTTAAATACACATGTGCTCCTAATCAAAAAACACATGTTAAAAATTTGAGCTTAGCATTTTTTTTGGCCATACAATAACTTACTACACTAAAATGAAACTATAGCCATCAATGTATACAATTTCTTTTTAATAATGTCTTTCAAATATTGCCATAATTTGTTCACAAAATGAAATTGAACTATAGTTTCAATGACCTCACAAAGGTGCTAGAAGAACTCACTTTCATTCAGATTGGGTCTACAATACAAAACTAAATACACTTTAAACATGCCATGCACCATTTTCTACCCTTATGTAGGAGCAATTCATAATGGCAAGTTAATTTTCAAACCTCCTACCATAGATTGAATTTTGAAATGTTGTTTCGGAAGTATGGCAATGGAGCAAGTCCTTAACGTGGAAAGAACAAGTTAACCCTTGAAAGCCAACAAAAATCATGCATTTTGATACCACATGACATCATCTACTTTGAATAAGCCAAATATACTCATTGGAAGTCAAAGTATTGTAAAAGATTTTTTCTTTCCACCTAATACCAAGAATGAAAAGTTGCACTTCTGTCCTACAATGAAAGATTCTTTGTCATTCAAAAGATGCCAAACATCTACAATGACATTCAAGGGTTAATGACCACTTTTCCAATGCAAATACTTTCACTTTGCAATATTATATGATTGAGAAGAATTATAAAATATTTTTTGGACATTTAATCACATGGCTTCTATGAGTATTATTATTTTCACATTAATCCTTCATAGTCTCAAATTTTTGTGATTTTTCAATAAAAAGTGAAAAAATTTACTTCTCATACAAACCAAGCATACAAACTAATTTCATATAAACACTTCAAATGTCATTAATGTGACAACCACTCTCTAGAGCAATAACTTCTCTTATATAATATTTTCCTCTAGTCTCAAGGCTATTATCTTACAAAAGTTCTACTATAATCATATCCTTTATTTTTATAAATTAAAAAAATATTTTGTCTTTAAAATTCAATTTTGCTAATGTATCATCACTACAAGGAATTGGGGGTATAAATGACTGTGCAAGAATGACTACTTGTCCGGTTTCACTAAAGAATGATTGGTGCTTCTATAATTGCACCAACTTTGCCCTCCCCACAATTTCAAAGTCATTATGTAATCATGCTTATGACTCGAGGATGGAAAAAGGATGAAATTAGATATTCATCAGTAGAAATTCATTTAAAATGTCTTCATCTAACTACTTGTCATAAACTATGACTACTTATTACTATTAAATGACTTTGAGATGACTAGAATGTTTCAAATAGGGTAGGGTGTAATTTTTTCTACTAAAGATGGGCAAGGCACCAAGATGACATGGATGATAGTCATTTTTAAATTACTAATCAATGATTGTGTTTTACTACTATGCGACTCTAAAATAACTTCAAAGTCCAAAATAGGCTAGGGTGTAATTTTTTGCACTAAAAAAAGTTAAGGCACCAAGCTGACCATAGGTAGTAGTCATTTTTTAATTACTTATTAATGACTATGTTTTACTAATATGCGGCTCTAAAATAACTTCAAAGTCTAAAATAGGCTAGGGTATAATTTTTTGCACTAAAAAAGGTTAGGGCACCAAGTTGATTGTAGATGGTAGTCATTTTTTAATTACTAATCAATGATAGTGTTTTACTACTATGCAATTCTAAAATAACTATAAAGTCCCAAATAGGCTAGGGTGTAATTTTTTGCATTAAAAAGGTTAGGGCACTAAGTTGATTGTAGATGGTAGTCATTTTTTAATTATTAAAATCTGACTACGCTTTACTATTCTATGACTTTAAAATGACTATAAGGTCTTCATTTGACCATAGTACAATGTTTTGCACTAAAAACAAATAGGGCACTAAGCTAATATGGACAATACTATTTCAAAGAAAATTTCAGACCTTAACTTCTAAAAGCCCAGTGTCCCCTTAGGGGACAATTTGAAATTCAAGAAGGTTCTATAGACCTCAATTTTTAATGAAACTTTTTGAAACTTTTTCATAAGATAGGAAAATTGATTAGCTTTGTGAGAATATAATTTTTATTTCAATTGGTGCCTAGGAGCAAAAGTTATACTACAAAATGCGCAGATTTAGCTCGGCGGGCAAAAAAATAAATCCATAAAAAATTTTAATTTTTAATTTTTAATTCTTTCATCTTATAGATTATATTTTTGTCTATGTGTAAAGCTTTGATTCATTCTATTTGGATTACTCATATGAAAGTTACGAACAATCTTGTTTTTGGGCAATTTTTGAAAAAATAACTTATAGGATTCATTTCTCAATGCAATTTTCACAAATTTTCAAAACAAATTGCTTGAAAAGGTTAAATTTTCTTGCTAGAACAATCTCACTATTGGAATTGTTGTGTTTCAATTCCATCTTAGAGTTATTAATGATTTAATTTTTCTTTCAATCTTGGACCTACCTCTATTTAATAATTTTTTAAAGAATGAAAATCAAGCATTTTTTTTTGAAATTTTTTTTCTAGACTTTCAACTCAATTCATAAACACAGTTTTTTTTTAATTCAAAGTCCATAGTGTAAAAAATTCAACAAATGGCAATCAAAGTCATCTAAAATTGCAGGACAGTGTTTAAAAAAACTATATTTTTCAACTTTGAATGCTCATATCTTCCAATCTATACGGTTAAACTTCATGAAATTTTTACCACATGATCTCAAAAAAACAAAGTAGAAGATCCTATGGTTAGATTGTATAAAAACACTTTTTTTTTGTTCTTTTGGATGAATGCAACAAAAATGACAGTTTTGAGTGGTTTTTGATAGGAAAATTGACCTTGGGCCCTTAGGGATTAAAGGGGCTAATTTCCTTCCAAGAGTTCCCTTCAGGGTTACTTGCATCTCCTTTAAGCAACAATGATCACTTGTCATCATCAATGATGAGTAGTGATCTATTAAAAACTTATTGAATTTTATTTTTATTTTATTTTAGAAAATACTAAAATAATAATAAATTTTAATTTTTTTAAATTAAAAACTTATAATCTTGAAAATATAATGTTGATGTGGTAGCATTGATCCTACATTAGATTTGAATTTCTATAATTTTTTAATTTTTTAATATGAAGTTCTAAAAAATGTTTTTTTAATACTATAAAAATCATTTCATTCTTACTACTCCCACAATCCTATAGTTTCAAGCACCCCCGTTCACTGGCCTAAAAAATAGATTTTAATTTTTTTTTTTTTAATTTTCTTTGGCTTGGTTCCTTTGTTTTTCTTCACAACTCCTTCAAGGGCTCAAATTTTTCTTAAGGGTTGTTGCAAGAAACACTTACCAGTTTTGGCTCAAAATGGCTCAAAATCAATGAGTCCTGTGAGTCCTATGACCTTTTAAAATAAATTTTTTTTAAATTGAAAAAAATATGGATAATTTGAAGAGAAATAAGAATATTATGTCTCTTGAAATTCAGACCTAAGAAATTTTTTCTCTAAATGTTATAGACAATGGAAAATACAATGAAAATAGCTCTTTTTTCACTAATTTAATAAAAATAGTAAAAAAATTCAAAAAATGAAAATGAAAAATCCATTTTTTCTTCAAGTGAAGGTATTTCTTTTCCAACAAATTTCATCTTTGGAGAAAATAAATTTTATTCTCTACACTTGCGCAAAGTCAACCACTTTGATGACATGTGGAGGCTGAACAATATAGTATTTTCAAAAAATCTCTTTGTGGTCTTGTGTAACTTTAGGTGAGCCGGTCCTTGCATGCCAATTTTCAGCTCAAAATTTGCATTTTTGGGTCAAAAATAGGACTAAAACCCCCCAAAATGGCCAAGGTAGACAGCCAATCGGGGGCAGTTTAAAAATAGTAAAATAATTTTTAAAAAACTGAAAAAATTACACAACATATAAAACTTTTTTGTGCACCTTCATTCCAAATTTCAAGTTGATAAGGAAAATGATGCAAAAGTTATGAGCAAAAAACTACATGTTGGAGGTCAACGGGACAAAAAATAGGACTAGTGTTTCTTGCAATCACCCTTAATGGTTATTCATAAATTTCTACAATATGACTGTGCTATATTTAAACGTGACTTTAAAACAACTGCAAGGTTAAAAATGACTGCAAAGTCAAAAATGACTACATGGTCCCAAATAGACCATGGTACAAATATATTTATAACTTTTGATTTAAGGGTCAAAATCTGAAACGGATTTTTGAAAATGAAAGTAGAATTGATTTCCCAACTTTTTCTAGTTTAAAAAATTTTGAAAAAAATTGATCTGCTATGTGGAAATGAGGTCTAAAATTTTACTTATAACATAATTCATGCATTTTATATATCCCAAATGCTTTGTCTTGCCTCCTTCTATACCTCTAGTATAAAGGTCTTGTCATTTCATCCCTTCTTACTCTCATACTAAGAGGCTTCGGAAGCCATATGGCACATGTGCTAAATGTAATGTATGATGTATGAAATATTTTATATTTTATATTGTGTATGGTGTATTGGATGTGGTGTATTATATATGGTGTATGGCTTATTGTATATGATATAGTATTGTAGAACTTGAATGTATTCATATATGACTATAAAATGACTTACTTCATCTTAACTTTTAAATGACTACATTATAACTTTAAAACGCCTTATACATGACTTTGATGTTCACGTCAATAGTGCTTTGATTATATCACAACTACATAATGGTTTTAAAATGACTTCTATTTGACTCTGAAGTGGATGTCGACATCAATAGTGCTTTGATTGTATCACGACTACACAATGACTTTAAAATGACTTCTATATGACTTTAACGTGGATATCAATAGTGTTTTGATTGTATTGCAACTACAAAATGATTTTAAAATGACTTCTATATGACTCTAACGTGGATGTCCACGTCAACAGTACTTTGAATATATCACAACTACAAAATGAGTGCATAATCAACTAATGTAGATGTCCATATTGACAAAAATTCCTTTGAAAATGGGCAGCTGTTAATCTTTTTTCCAAAAATTTACTTGTTCACCTCATCAACCATGTAGACTTTGTCACCTTTTTTCATCCAAGGCCAAAATGGATGGTGATAATAAAATCGTAGTCATGTAAAGAATGACTTGTCCGGAATGACTTCAAGGGTCGAAAGTCATTTTTTAGTCATTGTGGTCCGGAATGACTATTTTGCAGTCATTTATACCCCCAAATCCTTGTAGTGCACTTCTTGAGGTTTAGGGATTCTTAGTACTTTAGATAGTATTCAAATTTTTGTAATCTATTTTCACAATAGACGAGCATGTTTCTACTAAGAGACACCTAAAACTATATTATTTTATGTTGTTCACATTTGTGTAAATAGGGCTCCCTAATGCTTGCACTCTTGAACATTGAGATTGGTTTGGAGCTCATTCTTTTGGTGAAATCTCATCTCCATGAAGTCCTTACCAATTGCCAATTTTTGTATTTCAATTATTTTACTACTTTCTAATAATTTAAGCATCGTAGTTGTTTATTTTCTTCAAAAATTTCATCACTCTATTTCATAAATAACTTTAGAACTACATTTTTAGACCTCAAATTTTGATGATATGCTAAATATGGGGGTTCTACTAATCATCCACATTTTTTCTAATACTTGGCAAATTACTTGACCTTGGTCGTTTGTTCACAATAGTTGGTCTAAGGTAGGTACACCCAAAAGCGCCCTATTCCTAAAAGCGCCATCTACAGTGCACATACATTTTTGAAATCAGTCATGTTCACAATCTGTAGATGGTACTTTCAGAAACAGACTTTGACAGTTAATAACTTTTGCATACAGTATCCAAATCCTGCATTCTTTGGTGCGTTGGAACATGCTTTCACTTGCCAACAAGAATACATAAAAATTTGAACTAATTAATAGCAGGAACTAGGCTCAGTATGAATAAGTGGCGCTTTCAGGTGTACCTACCTTACTGCGAGTGAAGTGTTTTTAAATTTTTTTTACACAAATGAAACAAGGTCTACTGTTTGTAATTTGAGTAGAGAGTTGGGCTCTTTTCAGGCACTGGGCACAACTCTGTTAATTGTTGTTTGGCTTCTATATTTTTCCCTGACTGACTGAGTGTTTTCATAATGATAGTGGAGACGTGCAATGGTTTTGTTTGATGGGCAGCTGAATTAACCCCTAAATGCCCAAGGCACTAGAATCTGGTGTTTTCAAAACTTTGAAGTTAAATAAAACCTAACTTATAGGAGAGGGTTCTAAAATCAAGCGGGCTTTTGCAACCATCCAGGAGGGGCTCTGAAATGGACATGTGAACTTTGGAAAAATGAACTCTGGATTACAATGGAGCTTGATGAGTTTTTTTATTACTTCTTCAATGGATGGTTTAAGAACCACACTTGGTTCATTCCTAACTAAGTGGCTAGGTGTCTACTAATTTAATTCAAAAATAGAATTTGTTGATCAACTACCTTCTTACAAGTATTGAAAAATCTGAAATAATGATTAAATCAAGCATTTATTTTAGATTTTGAAAGGGGCACTTTTAGAAACCATTTCAGTTACTTTACACATGTAGCAATGCTAGTTTTTGAACAAGCCCTGATTTTTTTTCAAAATATGCATGGATGGATTCCAAGGGCCTATGATTACAAATAGGGACCTATAACAGATTGTGTTTGAAAATTCATAACTAATTCAGTAATGCTTCAAAAAAATATGAAACAACTTGTATTAGATTCCTCATCTATTTCTCTTTGACTAAAAAATAAACTAAAAGTATTTTCATCTCAGGAGATACATCAACCTTTAGATGAGCAGTTTTCGAGCCTCCTCCCTTAGTTCCTATTTTTAATAGTTTATATTTTTGAAAAGTTCTTTTTGAAGTCTAGTTTGAGTGTCAAAAATCCAATCTGAAAAATCAATGATACTGATTTTTCTATTCAAGATTTTGTGCAACGGTACCCATTGCAATCTTGACTTTCTATAGTGTTGATAGCTTCAGAAAATGAGCCTCAAATACACTAGATCTTGGAGAAAGAATCACATTCCAAATTCATTTACAAAAATTGTAGAGTAGATTTTCAAGAAGCCATAAATTGATTTGAGATATGCATGTTAGGCCCTTTCACCTCATAATTTTTTGCTCACCAACTTTTCAGATTTGACTTGTCAAAAGAAGATAGAAAGATCACTTCACTTTTGTAGTTTTAACATCCTCATGGTCAAACATTATAATCTTTCACTCCATAAATTGATACAACTTATCAAAATGTTGATAGTTTGTTCAACTTAAAGCAAATTCCATGAAGCTCAAAACAGTCCTTGAGTAACCTTTAAGCGTCACAAACCAAATAGCTTTGAAGGCGGAACCATTCTAAAAAAAACAATATAACTTGAATTTGAATTGATTATTGCATTCTTCAACATATAGATCTATAGCCAACAACCTCATCAATCTAGACTCATTTTTTGGGGGGAAATCCGTCATACGGATGCAAACATTATAAGGTTTGATGAACCCAGTCTCCCAAAATCAGAGGTCTGAAAAACATCCCTTGTGACATTCAAGGGTTCAAGGGAAATCCATTGAGTGATTTCATTCTATAATTTTGTTTGCATTTTGATCATGTCATTGAGGGTAACTATGATTTTGATTGGCATCCTCACGGAGGGCAGGGAGAACTGACCCCCTCGCTCGAGACCGCAAATTAGCTGGGGGTGATGAAAGTAGGGGTGATCACGGCCCAAACTAGGGGGCTTTTTGTTTGGATTGCACCTCTGGTAAAACATGGTGAGGCCGAGCGAGGGGGTCAATCCACCCAGATCCTCATGGACATGCTGGAGGAATTTTGAGTTGTGGAGGGGCAAGTTGCAAGTCAGTCTAACTACTACTTGTAGGAGCTCTCATAAATCTGAGAAATTCACATCACAGATTATTATCAATTACTGAACTATTTATAACAAGTAATGTTTCAAAAACTTTTGAATGACCTGGATTTGACACCAGTTATAAATTTGAAGTTCATTATTTATGTAGCAATTGAGGCATTTTAATCTCTAAAGGACTAAATTATGTTTTTTTGGCAACATAGCAATTTAAGGCAACTCACTATGAGTAGAGTTTTTTCTTATTTTTCTTTGAAATTTTCACACAATGTGTGCCCAAGGAGTAGTTTTAAGGCCCAACAATTTTCATAACTTTTGGATACATGGTTAAGAAGTTATTGCATGATATGTTATTTTCATTGCTTGGCACACGATTTGGACTCAAAATATTTCTTTAAAAAACAAAAATTTGAAATTGATTCTTTAGGTTTATATAGACATGAGAAGCTTTGAATCATTCCATTTGGATTAATGAGATGAAAGTTTTGAGGAATTTTAGTTTGCAAATAGGTATAGTGTCATTGAAAACCATACCTACTTGGTTCGAGATGATCACCTAAATTATTGAATTATGGTGGAGAATCCAATCCTAATGGCATGGTTGCAAGTTTGATACCTTGTGGTAGCAAGTTCATTCCTTGCATGAAATCAAAGCATCTATTCCTAATAGAACCCTAGTAGTGTGTTTCTTCAACATGCTTGTTATAAAAATAAAAGCAAAAAAATAAAAACTACCGACAAACTCAAATTCCTAATAACTTTCATTTCATTAAATCAAATGAAATTGTTCAAAGCTTTCTATGTCTATATAGACCTAAAAAATCAATTTCAAATTTTTATTTTCAAAAAAATTGTTTTTAAAAGAAATGTTTGAATTGCCTATATTGCCTACAAAAGGAATGAAAATGACATATCATGAAATAACTTCTTAACTATGTATTCAATTGTTGGGCCTTCAAGCTACTCCTTGGGTAACATTGTATAAAAACTTCAAAGAAATTGTTGGGCCTTTAAGATACTCCTTGGATACACATTGTATGAAAACTTATTAAAAAAACAAAAAAACTCCATCCATAGTGAGATATTCAAAATTGCTTTACTATACGTTTGGGCTTTATACAAACAATGATTGAACTCCTATTTTATTCATCTAAGTGGTATCCTTCAATTATTAGAGCGAGTGCAAGAGGTTTTGGCTGCAAAACTAAGCGTTGGACAAATTTTTTAAGTGGCTTTTATTGTATAGTGCAAAAATCAAATCTACGTATATATTTTGCTTCAACTTCTTTATCTACTTTGTTGTAATTGAAATCATTTCTTTTCATTTTGGTATTGTGTACAACTTTATACTCTACAATTTTTGTTTTTATGGCTTTTGATTTCAGTCACTCTTATTCATGACATTGATTTTTGAAGTCAATGTAGATGGAAAGATTTGTAGAAGCATTTGATGACTTTGATAGATTGTAAAGTAACTTTCTTTTGGAAAGCCAATATAATTGTTAAGGCAACCTATATTCTCTATTTAGTGTACACTATTTGTAATCTCCTATGCTACATTCTACTATTCCACTACTAGATAGTCATACAATCTAATAAGATGGATTCTTTCCTACTCAACCCATCAATTTCAACTTCAACATCTTCAATGATCTACTCAACTTTGCCATTGTAGAATCCTTCTTGATTCCTAACTCTACTTCTTGTCTTTCAAAGGCTAGTTTTAGTTTTCTACATACTATTGAATTAGCTACAAGAACTTTCAATATTTCCCTAAATGAAGGGCGAGCAAGAGGATTTGCGTGCCAACATCTTTCCAACAACTTATAAATCCAATCATCAACATCTTTTGGCAACTCAGGCCTTCGCCCTTGGAACACAAGGTCATAGTCATTTTGTGGATGACCTTCAAATGGAAGTTTGCCAGTCATGATCTCATAGCAAGTCATTCCATAACCATATACATCCACTGCTTTGGTGAATAACTCATCTTTTTTATAAACATTCCCATACTTGCAAGCTTCCAAAACTTCAGGGGCTCTAAAAAACCCGGTTCCCACAACTCCAACCGAGCATTCAAAGTCGGCTATAAAATAACCCCATCCATTAGACCAAAGTACATTAGAAGCTTTGATGTCTCGGTGAACAATACCTCGACTATGCAATTGATCCATTCCGCGCGCCATTTCATACATAATGCCCTGAACTTCATCTTTTGAAAATGGTCCTTTGTCATTTGATCTTGTCAACATGCGCTCTTCTATCATACTTCGTAGATCTTTGTCTTCTTTCACCATCAAAAAAGCAAATCTCCCATCTTCCAACAAGGTTGCACTATGCACCTCACAATAGAATCTTAATGGTTGTGGTACTCCAAGGTTTGTTCGCTTCACTACATCTGCATGGTTTTGCAACATTCCTTGCGGCCATTGTAATTGTAAATGTTTCAAGAAGGTCCCCTTCTTGAACACCTTCAATACATATACATCTTTAGATTCTTGGCCATATTCAATCATTTTTGGATCATTCCACTCTATTTGCACATCATAGAGCTCTGCTTGCCCACCCTCAGCAAACTTCTTGCCCATCACCAATTCACCAAAACTGTCTTTACCTTCTCCAAAAGTCTTGAAGAAACGGCCCCAAGTGGAATGGCTTTGCAAAGTCTGGAAAAGCTCCATGTTGCTCACTTCAACCACTTCATTGGTAGAATTAAACTCCAGTACTTGACTCCAATGACTCTTAGACTTTTCAATACTTTCTGCATTAATGTTGAACTCTATTTGATCTACAGAGCTCCCCTCAAGCTCACAAATTGTTGTTGGTGAAATAGAGGTGATTTCACGCTTGGATTCTTTGGCAAGGGCCAAGAGATTGTTTCGGTCGTTGGATTCACCCATCATAAAATAATCAAAGAAATATGATCCTTGGTTCAACTCTTTTGACAAATATTGGAGGTAAAAGTTGCTCTCGCAAATACCCACGTGTTGAAATTCATCAGCTTTCTCATCCCATTGTACTAGAGATGGATAGATTTTAGGCTTCAAGAAATTTATTTCAATAAGAGCTTGGATTGAGAGATCTTTTGGCAACTTCCTTGAAACTCCACACCTATCACAGTGACAATCAAAAATCAATAGACCTTAAGATGCTTTGACTACAAATGCAAATAACAAAAGTTTTAATCCTTGAGTGCTTTGATGTTCATTTTTAGGACAATGTTCATATATGAAATCCGATTTTTTTTCCATTACAACTTGGATGAAAAGCATCTTAAATTGTAAAGATACTTTATGAAGTTTTTGTCCTATCCAAAGGTTGGATTTGGTAATACTAAAACCTGTTTCTTTCTAAAGTTACAGATGTGGGAATTGAAGAACACAAAAATTACAAAAATTGCCATGTCAAGAGAACTTCATTTTAAATCCTTTCCAACAACATTAACTTGAAAAATGACAATATTTTTCTTGTAATTGAATTTAGAAGAAATTTTGAATTTTTCCTTTTGAAACCTATTGACAAAAAAAGTTGAATGGTGATAGCATTGGTCAATCTAAATGTATGGATAGAAATTGCAATTCAAACTTTGGGTGATTGCAAGGAACACTTCATACTTTTGGCTAACAAATGCAACTATTGGCTGTAAGACTAGTAGTACTATACGATACTAGTAGTACACCGTGTTAGTACTACGCTTGCAAATCTAAACAATCAATTTCAAGCACCTGTAAATTTGAATCATTAGTCAATACTATGCAGTCCTATAGACTGCTACAAAGTACTACAGAGGCCACTAATGGCAAAAAATAGCAAAAAAAAGGGTTGTGGACCTTTTCATTTTTGATAATTCAAATAAAATTCAAATTATTATATTTAAAACAAATACATTTTTTTAAACAAGATTTTACTCACATTGCAATAAAAAAATTCTTCTAGAAATTTTTTTCCCTTCATAGCCTTTGTCCAAAGGAAGGTCACTTTGACCCCATGTGCACAACAAATATATTGCTATTTTAAACCTTCAACTTGTCTAATTTTTGACTTCAAATTCAAATTTTTGGATAAAAAATAGAACTAAAACCCTCCAAAATGGCCAAAGTAACTACCCAACTGGAAGTAATTTAAAAATAGTAAACTATTTTTTTGTAAATCGAAAAAATTACTCAATATATGAAACTTTTTTGAACACCTTCATTCCAAATTCCAAGCCAAAAGGACAAAAGGTGCAAAAATTATGAACAAAAAATTATCCATTGGAGGTTGATGGGACAAAAAAAGGACAAATGTTTCTTGCAATCACCCCTCTACAACTCTTGTTTACATCTCATCTCCAAAATATTCCTCCACATTGTACTTTGAGATAATCTTTCCAAAATCATCAAATTTTGGATGTTTAGGGATTAAGGCAATAGAAACATCCAGCAAAAACAAAGCCCCAACTCGTATACCAATTCGCTTGTTCCATCTATTACCCAAACCCCAGAATGAATTCACAAATGTCGCAATAAGCACTCGGGAAATATACTGCACACAAGTGCGACGGACCCACCAAATGATTGTACCAACCAAGGAAGGAGATGCCACAAAAGAGTATTTACAGCATCGTGGCAATGCGACGGTGCAGACCACTAAAGCTCTGTTTCACTTCCTCCATCCGTGGCAAACTCTTAAGACGCCCTTTAACAAAATCACAACAACTTTAGACGGAAGTGGGTTTGAACTGTACCTGGAAATGCAGTGCTAGAGCAGCTCGACGGCTCCTTTGCACGGACCTCAATCGCCCAACAAATTCAAACAGCCACCGACCACTCCAGCGTACCGACAATTCGGTCGAAAATCCTCCAAACAGCACCGCAAGATCAATAATGACATAGCAAGCAGCAGCTCAAGTCGGTGAAACCTGTCTCTGGCAGCAAACAAAGAAGCTCTCAGTGCTGAGCGATAAGCTGTAGAACCTCCGACGGTGAGCAAGGCAGAAGCAGAGAGGCGCAGGCTAGCTTTGTTGCTGAGAGCTTTGTTGAGCACTGCCCTTCCCACGTCGACAGAAAAACGCGTCCCGCACGCGGCCATGAGGAAAAACGAAGCAGGGCGGAAGCGGACTTGTCACCGGGAATCACTCTCCCGTGGTTTGGAATTTTCTCCTCGTTGCTGTCCCACAGAATTCTCGTGGAGTTGCCAAGCACCGAATCAGCGGCTCCTTGGCTGTGCGCGGAGTAATTTGGGGGTTATGTGGGATGATTCGACTGTAACTTAGGTGATTCCGACTGTGATTGGCCGGAGCTCCTGCTGTAGGGCGAGGGTTAGTGGAACCTTCCTGGGTAAGCGATTTCAGTTACTGGTGTTCATTATTTGGTTTTTACTTGTTCGGAATGACTCTGTCAACAATTTGGACGATGATTCGGGCATACAATGCGGCCAGGATCAGTACCAATAACAGAGAACTGAATGCGAAGGATTCAAGCTCTGCATTATTCAACCCAATGAATAGACACTTGCAATAACCGGACAACTCATCACGCCACTGAACCAGCAGGCTCCGATAAATAGTGATTAAGTTTATTTAAAATAAGAGTCTCAATAGAACTATCTCTTGAAGTCTGGTGAAAGATAATGACGTTTCCTCATATATAAGCTATAAATCTATGTGAACTCAAATTGAGAAAGGTCACAACTTTTTGTTACAAAATCTTTATATTTTTGTTGCAGCCAGGAGCCAACTCCAATAGTATTCAACATTCCCAAAATAGTAAAGTTTTAAGTAGTGCTCTAGGGAGTGAGAAATTAGTACTAAGCATGACTCTTTTTTTGCTTTCTAGTGTGAGATTTCACCAAAAAAAAATTATTTGACTAAAAATTGTCAAGAAATAGTGAAGTTTTGCCAACAAACTTTTAATTTAAAAAAAAACTTGGATGAAATTGCCAAATTGTGGATGAAAACAAAATTTTGGACATGTGATATTTTCTATCTCATACAAGGATGAATGCTGAAATTTGGAGCACCAGTATAACATTTTACATAGCCACTATGGCACTTCATAAAAAATGAAAAAAAAAAGCCCTGGTGCCAAGGCATGTATGAAATGGTCATTGGCATCGGTACGACAGAGTGATACTTGAAACGGGAGGGCGACGAGCTCTAAATCGCCAGCCAGTTGTGGGGAATAAACACTTGAAAGAATTCTGTTGATCTTGAAGCAGCTTCCCTGGAATCTCAACCTGCAACTTTTGGCTTCGCTCAAATTCGATCTCTGGTAATTTCCAAAGTTGCGGAAAACGAATAAACTTTGATGACTCCGTTGTCCCCTTCAAGTCCACTGAAAACCAGAGAAACGTCTGCAATGAAATTCCGTTTCAGTTGTTTAAGAAAAAAACCAAAAAACCCAGAGGAATGAATTTGCATCCTTACAAGAGGACGATTGTTTCATTCCTTACATGCTTACCCACAACCCAACAGGCCAACACAAACGGATTCAGAAACTGCTGCATTGACTGCTGCCATTTGAGTTGAATTGTTACCCTCACTGCTCAATATTTACTCTACAGTTCTAGAATTTGCAACATTTGCACAAAATGGAATGTAGCATGTCTGCACAAAATATGCACTAGATCAGTATTTGTGGAGGAATGTGAGTTCAATTCGTGCAATATTTGCAGTATTTGCACAATATGAACAATAATGAACCTCAAGAGTAAACTGATCCCGATCAAGATCGCATCAGGTACTAGGAGCTTTCTGATTCCAAACACAAGTTTTTCAGTACAGCAACTATGAGAGGCTTCATCTTGACATTCTCAATGTGATGAACATGAAATCTGCGCTCAAGAAGCTGTGAATTATCCATACTCAAATATGCACAGTAACGTCAATTCAGCACCACAACTGCTCCTTCATTGCTAGTCATGGATGCTAATGACAAAGGTCACCTCAATTCAAGCACCAGATGAGTTCCCAAGTGCACATATTTTCTGCATTTTTAAGTCTTCAAGGACAGGGTGAAGACCGTGTTGCGTAAGGTATGAGCCCATTGGGTTTTGAGTGCACTATTACATCTCACAAGCCAATAAGTGCCTTGCCACTTCTTCATGCCGTGGTCCAATTTTATGGAATTGGTAGCCAAGCACATTCATTATGTAAGGGAGAGGCACCCAATGGCGTCCTTGTACCCAATGCCGTCTGTTTCTAAGTCAGTCATTCATTCTAGAACAGAAATGTAGCGGGACTATAGACTGCTTATTGTTTTAGGTCAAAAGAAATAAGCCATGTATTGCCTACCTACATTTATAGCCTGAAATGATTGTATGCTGTAGAAATGGACAGCATTGGGTACAGGGACGCCATTGGGTGCCTCTCCCTTAGCACAGCCTTGTCCAAACAATTCAATTCCCACAAACTCCCCCAGTGTTTGCAATATGGGCCACTCTTGTTCTTCAAAGTGAGGGCAGCCACCTTTTGTGGAAATTGTTCTCAATGTCCTCCGTTGGCCAACTAAAGGAGCCTTAAGCCCAACCGCAAGCTGCATTCTTGGTTACATTGTATTTAGATTAACCCTTGAACGTTGCCACGGATGTTTCGCACCTTTTGAATGAGAAAGAATCTTTCCTTGTAGGCTACTTAGAATTGTAAGTTTTCATCCTATTAGGGGTGGAAAGAGAAGATCTTCTATAGGATTTTGACTTCCAATGAGTATATTTGAATTTTTCAAAGTAGATGATGCCATATAGTATCAAAATGTTTGATTTCCACAACGACTAGTTGGTCCTTCAAGGATTAACCCTTAAACGCTAGACCTATAACCACTATTTTCAAGCCCATTTGCCCAATTTTCAGTTTGCTTCCATTTTAGGACTAGATATGTATGAAATGAAGTTACATCTCTTCTATATTTCCCAACAAATTTAGATTTTTCTAAGAATTTTTGAAGAAAAAATGAAGAAAAATCATATCAAATAGAAAATTATCTCAAAAAATCTATGAATTTCACCATATGTGTACATTTTAGTGGCAAACATCATGGTGTAAACTCAATTTCCATGTCATTTTATTGACATTGAAAATACATCCAAAGTTCAAATTGCAACAAAAATATTCAAAATTATGGTTTTCTTTCAAAATTCTAATTGGAGAAGAAATTAGAATAGATGACCTTCATTTTGTTAGTTGGACTCAAACTCCAAAAATATCTTTTTTGTAAAAAAATTTCAAATTTAGAGCAAAGAGCAACAACTTCTCCAAATACACTAAAAATAGCATATTTTGTGATCTGTTTTTTTTTCTAATTTCTTATTCAAGTGCAGAGAAATACTCACAAGACTACAAAGTAAATTAGGTACTCTTCATAATCCTTTGTGAAAGGTCAAGCAACAAAAAAATGGACGAAAAACTATTTCTGAGTCATCCAAGAGCCATGAAATGGCATCGCTGGTGCTCGAGGGTTAAGATAGCTGAGCCTTCTCCTCATTCCAATGTCATCAAACATGTCAACCTTGAACTTGGTAAACATGGTGAGGACAAACATGACATAGTATCCTGGTTCAATCCTAGGTTGTGTTACCTTGAAATCTCCACCTTCAATCCAAAATGACTCTCCAGTTTTAGGTTGCAAGGATATTAGTATCATTATCATGTGGGGATTTTCTTTTTTCACTACTTGGTGCTAGATTGTAAAAAAAAAAAATAGTTTGGCTAAAAAATGGCAATAAACCGTGAAGTTTTTTGTCATAAAAATTTGAATTAAAAAAAGATCTTGAAAAAAATCGTTGAATTGTGAATGAAAATAAAATTATAGACATGTGATATGTTCTAATGTAGAATTTTCTATCCAATGTGTGGATGAATGTTGAAATTTAGAGCACCAGTGTAACATCTTAAATTGTTACTTTGGCACTTGATAAAAAACGAAAAAAAGTCTTGCTCACTTGTACTCTTTTACAAGGGCCACCTCCACCATGTGGTTGAACTTAAGTTTTCTCCATGTCCTTGCATGAAATCTCCGGGTCAATGTATTTCTTGTAATTGCACACTAGTAGAAACCCTTGTTTAATGTGACAAGGCCTAATTTTTCTTGACGGATTTTGCTAGGCATCAAAAGTAACAACTCGTGTTTTTATGTCAGCATTGATGTTGTGTTGAACAATTTTCTTGACATAAAAACATGGGTTGTTACTTTTGATGCCTAGCAAAATCCGTCAAGAAAAATTAGGCCTTGTCATATTAAACGGGGGTTTCTACTAGTGGCACAATCCTTACAAAAGATGCGGGTAGTCTTGGCCCCCCCCTTCCTCGAATAAGCACAACCATTGATTAGGAAGAAGCCCCTTCCTTGCCATCAATCTTTCTGAGGAGAAAAATAGAAGGCCGTTGATGTAGCAGGTGGTTGACATCCACAACCATCAATCTCAGGGAATAAATGGACACGGATATGATGCATATATAGAATACCAAATACGGTTGTAAATACAGGATCAAATACGAATATGGGGAAAAATATAGTATTAATACAGACTACCAAATATAGTTACAAATATGGGACCAGATACAAATATGAAAGCAGATATTGTTTGTCTTCTCAATTGCTTGTGAAAATTATAATTGAGGGGGTGGGGTGTATTGAATTTAAAACATAAAATTTAAATTAATTACTTATACCTAAGGGGAATTTTAAAATACAAATGTTTTCTTGGCACACTATCTTCTGGATGGGTGGAACATGTCCCTCACTATCCACTATCCACTCAAAAGCCAATACAATATATAAGTAGTCGATGTTAGTCACACAATGTCAATGTTAGTCTATAGCTACCTAGGTTTGGAATATGTTTTTTGTGCATTCATTTGTGGCATGCACTGTTTGACATTGGATTTCACCTTTTAACTTCATTGGTATACTATTATGCTCAATGCCATTGCTACAATCAAAATCAAAGTTAAAGTAATCCTCAAAATTTTTAGTTCATAAAATTCTTGAAATTTTACAACTTTCTCATCGTGACTTGGATTGCCATGAAACAAAGCATGTGCACCATTCATTGTTGAGGGCTTTCCAAAAACCCTATAAATGCAATTGGGAGGTGCATGGTTTAGGAGATCTCAACATAACAAACTAAACAAACAAGTAGCCTAACTTCAAGTATGGATATTTGCAAAGAAAATGCCTTTGAGCGCAACTCATTCACAATGGAAGTTCATAGTTTTAGGTTTTGTAATCTGTGGTGAATTATAAGTTCTTATGCTTTCTTTTGTTGAATTAATTAGGAGGTGGGTTTAAAAGTTCATATGACATCATGCAATGGTCTTATGGTCAATTTTGTTAAAATGGCGGTACTCCAATAAAATGGCACAACATTTCGTTAAAATGGCACATTTTCTTCCTCTACCACTAAGCCTCTATGTCAAAATGGTACACAAAATATGTCAAAATGGCACATGGAATATGTCAAAATGGCACTCGGAATACCGCCATTTTAACGAAATTGACCATTCTTATTGCTTGATGATGTAGTTGATGCTCTAACATTGTTTGTAAGATGAGGTTTTTTTGGACATTTGATATAGATCCATAAATAGAGGGAGGCTTAATCACTCATCACCAAAGGCTTAAAATGGTCTAAAAGCATCTTAACTTTTCAAGTCTTATAAGTCTAAATGTCACTAAGGTATGAAAATGTCAACCATATAATCTTCTAATGTGCTTATTGTAGATGACATGGATCAAATCTGAAATCATTTGATTGCATAGATTGCAAGATTATAATGTTCTAATGTTGAAAAGAGATGTTAAAATTTATCTAAGAGCTCATTGGTAGGTGAAATTTGATTTCTAAATCTACTCAAAAGAAAAAAAAAATTGTATAATGATTCAAAACTAGCATACAAACACTTTGGTAAAAAAAAAATCATTTAATTGATTCATTATATGTACAAAATTGTTTCAAAATATCAAAAAACAATGAAAAAAGTTACAAAGAACACATCTATGACTAAACCTACTTCTAGTTAAATGTTTCAAAATCACTAATAACATCTTGGATTGATATGAAATTTTTTTCCACAAAAACTAGACTAAAATGTGTAACTTCTTTCAAAATAAATTGTTGAAAATGGACATCATATGAAGAAGAAACAAGCCGCCAAAGTTTATTATAATAAAAAAATGTCTTGATTTTGAACTTTGAATTTCTCCTATATATTCAAAACAACTTGGGTTGGCATGAAAATTTTACCAACTTTCTCAACAACTTTCTCAACAATTTTTATGGAATTGGGACATCAAATGCAAAAGTTATAACACTTTGAATTGGACTTCTAGACTATGTAAGGAGACTTTTGGTCCAATTTGGCAATGAGGGGTTAAGTTACAAGAGTGAAATAATAAGTTTGTCACTTTGTCTTCATGTTGACTCATGATGGATCCAATGATACCATATGCATCCAATTTGGATCATGATTTTATTTTCATAACCTTACTAAGAAGCTACAAAAAGGACCAAAATACTTTCCATGTGGTGTTATATTCAATTTTGATTATATTTCAATGATAAAATGGCATCCATATGAAAGGTGTGATTTGTTGAATTGTTAATGTAATGGTCTATATCTTGCCACATTTTAGGACAAAATTTATATTCTAAAAGTCACATATAATATTGCATATGTAATCCCCCACTTACCATTAAGGATACAATTGTAGAGAAATAAAGAAAAGTTTAAAATTTGAAGAGATTACTTATAGTAATTTTAAACACCACATGTATTAAGATTTTGGACCCCCTATTTTATGTCCTAAAATTTAAAGGAAGAAAAGAAAAAATATGAGAATATTCATCTACTTTGAAAGTTTATAAACTGAATTATTAATATTATTATATATTAATTATTATTAGTTATAAATTTTTTAAGTAAAAGAATACACTATAGAGCTGAAAATCACTTTCATACCCCTATTTTATATAAGAAAAATTCGTCTAAAAAATGAAAAAAAAATTGTTAAAAATAATTTTTTATGGAAATTTTATTTTTCTTGAATATTGATGCTATAGTCATTTAAATGCATTCTCTATAAATATTTGAGTTGAAAAACATGCTAATTTAGTTCATTTTTCAACCTACTCTAAAAATCATTTCATATGTTATTCGAATTCAAAATTTTTGGCAATAGAAATCTATAGTAATTATTAAACTTATCTCAAAATTATAGGTTGAAATCATAGTATATAAAAAATATATAGGGGGTCAAAAAATCACTTCAACATTCATTATTTACTTTTGATACCCTAAGTAGTTCCCCTGGAATTTAAAACTACAAAACAATATAAAACTTTGGATGTGCAAGAAAGGCTTTCATTTAGAAAGCATCGATAAATTTTTGATATAGACTAAAGAAGAACTGATTATCAAAATTTCATATAGCAAATTTTTCTTTACTAAACATCTTTAGCAAAACAATTGTTGCAAGTTCTAATTACACAAATGACTCCATCCATAGACAATCATGAGTTGAAGTTGGAATGATAAAAGACAATAGGAGATGAAGGCAATTTCATTGAGGTACCCATTGGGCCTTTTCTTTACAATCACCATCTCAACCCTAGAATTGTCATCAATCACAATGGTATGTTGAATCAATTCTACTTTAAATCTAGACTAAAAAAATGACACTTATTTAGGGCTAAATGCTTGAACTAAAAGATAGTAAAAATTGACTAATCATAATAAATATTTTTAAATCCATCAAATTTCTCTCTCTCTCTCTCTCTCTCTCTCTCTCAAAAGGGAACAGCATTACAATAAAATTTATTCTATGATATTGCATTCCCTCTCATGCAAGTCTAAAATCTTAGACTCCAAATCTATACTTGTGACATGTATGACTTCCCATACAACACATTTGCAAACCCATTAGATGCAATTTTGGACATATTTTCGATTCCAATATTTATCCTCAACTATTAAAGGAAAAAACCCATGGAAATATGAGCTGTAGTATCGTAATCCAGATACACTAACAGTATATATCGTCAGTATTATTAAGTAATACATGGCGTTAATAAACACGTCACAATTAAATTCCAGATCAAATCACAACCCAGAGTGTCAGCTAACGGGCGATACTGTGGAATTTACAACTGGAGATACTTCACGGTCACCCAGCAACCCAAAGTGACGGCGTTTGTGTTTCAAATCACAAATGCACCATGGAACCCAAATTAATGGGCCTCATGACCACCCGTTACCACCTGTTAATACTGGCACAATGAGAGAAAACTCATGACTGATCCGTGGTTCATACTAGCGATCAAGGGACTGCTCCACTGACTATACTATCGATCGAAGTAGTAAGTGAGACGAGCAAGAGTGCCAAAGGCTGAAGCGATCAAGCCTGGTCCAGGAGTGATAGCTGGCTCGGTGGAGACGGAAGGACTTCCACGACACCATCAGAGCAGCGTGGAGAATAGGAGAGGATTCACGTTATTGCGTCAATGAATAGCAAGGTTCTACACATTACAGTGAGAGATAGAAACGAGATGAGCGATTGATAAACTTCGATAACTTTGTATGCATGGGGAAACCCGTATGTCTAATGTTTTCATGTTGGTGTTGTGACAAGGATAACAACTGGGGTAATGCTGTAGACACCTCGCACACGACCTGGAACTAACTTTGCGTTCGTTTTGTGGCCATGGGTGTAGGTGAGGCATCCCCCTCAACAACAACGTGGGAATACTTGGATCATATTCATCCCACCATGACTGTCTCAAGTTTCTTTGCTTTGAGAAAAACTAACCGATCTGACTTCCACACATGTTTATACAGCACGTTTGTTTTCACTTACCGAGTAGTAGTTCAGAGTATAAGTGCCTTGCTGGGATAAGATTTGCAATGATCTAGGAATTTGCAACTGATTGCAGTTCCACTATGTATCGTCTGAGTTAAGGGATGTTATGTGATTCTGGATCATCTCCACGATTTGAGGTTTTTGAGGCATAATAACTGGAGTGTGTTCATCGATCACTTTTGAACTTGTATGACGTATAGGAGTATAGATATAGTCAATGGGGTTCAGAAACTAGGATCGTGGTACTGATCTACACCACATAAAAAATACAATCCGTTAAACTAATGGAAACATGACATTCGTCAAGAGAGTTCCCAGAAAGTGAAAGTAGGAAACGCAAATTCAGCAGTGTTTGAAAATGCCCAGACTTGGGGTGTACAAAACTAGTCTATCTCTCTCTCTCTCTCCCTCTCTTTCTCAGGCACTGGAGGAAAATTACGAGCAAGTGGCAGTAATTACTCAGTTTTCGTGTTTTCAAAAAATCAAAATGGACAATGGTATCTAGTTGTTTTTAATAAAACATACGAGTAAATTCCAACTCACTAAGCCTGTATGAGCTACACACACCTCTCACAACGTGCCAACCCAAGACACACCAATACATACCTGGTCTGTGCCGGGTACTGTAGCCGTGGGTGTATAACGGATATGGTGAGCTGGCCTAGTGTTAAACCTACGCATGCAGGAAAGTGACCTTTACGGCCTTGCTTGAGTGAGCGTGACTTGAGCATGATAACCAAGCACACCCTAGTTTCCGTGCCTTGAAGGCAAGCATTCTTGATTGTCCTTCATTCTCATATCGTCTCCCTAGGCAGCTTCACTGCATCTTCATTGAGCGTTTGTGAGTTATCGTATTCTCTGGCGCACGGCAAGGTACCTGCTGCGATTTACACACCACTCCAAGAATGGATACGGAAATGACAGCATAGGTCATGACCACACCCTTAGCCTAACGAGAGAGAGCATGGTCGATTGGTCAATAGTCATTGAACAATGAAGCAGTCTACAGCTTCATCTTCACATTCACTATTCCAATGTTTTGATTTCATGAGTAGTAATCTTAGGCTCCAATAACAAGGTGTAGCCATGCCGTTGACACCTCGCATGCGTCCCGTAACTGACCTCGTGTTTGTTGTGGGATATGGGTGTAGGTGAGGCATGACTACTCAAGATTGGTGCTTATTTTTTCAAATCACTTGAACTAGTGTTTGTTACGCTTGTGTTTTTTGATTCTGCTTCTACCGTGATATATGATGCTGCCTAAATTGCCTAGAGTATATTGAGTGGCTTCACTCGATGAAGTGATCTGGAATTTTGAGAGCTGATTTACTCTTACGTAGATCCAGTAATGTCGATTCAGTAATGTCGATTCAGTAACGATGTTCCAGTACTTGGCAGCTTGATCGATCGATTCACAAAGTAGCAAATTAATCTCTGGCAATCAATACCAGGGTTGATATAAGTATCAGCTTGATTGTTAATGCATGGTTTATAATGTGTCAAAAGGTTTCAATCCTGTTGTGACAACGGCTTAAGTGCTAAACCTGCATTTACATAACATTTTGCATTGCTGAGTGATTCCCTCCCTCCCTCCCGATCAAGAATTGGATCATGTTTAAATACCAAATCGTCGATCTGCTAATTGCAGACATAGCATGTGTCGATCCTGGTTTTTTAGCGAACCAAGGGTTTCTTGGTTGTGTGATTGAAATACAATGCTTGTCGATTTTACGAACTTGATGCCAATCCTGGACACTTGAACAACTCAGTTTAATCTCGTCTCATAGATCGGCTAAATTGATGAATCTAATCCTGGTTTTTTGCAAGATCATGGAACTCTCGATTAAGAGGATGAAACACAATACTTGTCGATCCTGTAAATTTGATGGCATTCTTGAATGCTCAACATATCAATCTAACCCGTTCCTAATCGTTTTCGATCTGGGTTCAATTTGTTTTGAAATTTTGTGATCGATATTTGTATATACCAAATAAAATAGTGGATGAAAACATATAGGATGTTGTGCCCTCCCTCCCTCCCGATCAATGATCGAACAAGCTGGTATACATGATGCAAGTTTTTCTAAAAAAACACGGATACAACATGCTTCGACTGTGATTTGTAACCGAACCATTGGTGTGCTCGAATCAGGACATTTAAACCTGTATTTGAAAGTGATTATAGATTAAGTATTGACAGAATGAGCCCAGTTTAGGGGTGTAAAGTAAAAAATCTCTCTCTCTCTCTCTCTCTCTCCCAAGTCCATGTAAAGATGTGTTATAGGTTTACACTATACGAAAAGTAGTTTACATTGATATGGTGATTCAATCGTTCAAAACTGGACGAAAGTAATTACATTAGCAAAGGATACCGTTAAGAAGTAATGGTCAATTTCGTTAAAATGGCGATAGTCCATTAAAATGGCATGACATTCCATTAAATGGCATGATATTCTGTTAAAATGGCACAACATTTCGTTAAAATGGCACATTTTTTTCTTCTACCACTATGCCTCTATGTCAAAATGGTACACAACATTTCGTTAAAATGGCACATTTTTTTCTTCTACCACTATGCCTCTATGTCAAAATGGTACACAAAAATGTCAAAATGACACTTGAAATTTGTCAAAGTGGCACATGGAATATTGCAAAATGGCACTGGAATATGGAAAAATGGCACTCGGAATACCGCCATTTTAACGAAATTGACCATAGTAATAGTATGTTAAATATGTATATGTAAAAACATAATAATACAAAAATAAAAATAATCCCTCGAGATCTGCGAACGTAATCCAAAATAATGGTTGATATCCGAACAGCTTTGGTGGTCGATAACCGGCCGAGATCAGACGGTCACTGTACCAAGCGAGGTGGGCAATGAGTAGGCGGGGTGATGAGGTCGTCATCAGCCCTGACATCACAAGAGCTCGATGCTGTACAGTACGCAGCTGTGCTTACTGAAACGGCGCTCTACTCTTGACCTCCAAGAACGCTCGTACTTGCAGCGGGTTGCGTGGGGCTTCATCTGGTGCTGTGCCGTTGTTCAAGCATGGATACAGAGATGATCTCGCAGGTGTATTTGAATTTTTTTGTGAGAGATGAAGCTACTGCTGCAGGGAGTTTGATATTCATGATCGGAATCTTGCTTAGAACGCTGTTTGATATCTTCTTGTATGCTTGCATATGTGATTCGGATAACAACTGTTGTCACGCTGAAGACACCTTGTGTACGTCTGCTAACATGCTTCGGTTTGTTTGGCGGGTATGGGCACAGGTGAGGCGTGACTCCCTCATATTCGAGCAAACATTTCTGGAGTACAAGCGGTGGTTCTATAGAGGATAGAGAGTATTTGTGTTTTGCTTTGTTACGTGGTTTCATGAACAAAGTTTATCAGATAAATGCCTGGACTACACATATGTTGTTTTCTCCTTGAGAGATCAGTGATCGATAACTGGAGACATATAAGTTTTAGAATTGATTGCGAGACGTTGATGTGATAATCGATATGTAGTAAGGAACTGATAGTACATACGAGATTTTCTCAAGAGGATAGATTTGTTTCAAAAAAACCCTAGAAAAAGAGGCCCTCCCACCCACCCGACATGGAAAGCGGGGTATCGATGGGTATAACGGGGGTTTTCTTGCAGGATCTGGGTTGTTGGACAGATTATGTGAGATCAGCATTCACATGAACAGATTCCTTAATCTGTTAAACTTTAAATCATAGAGACCAGAAAAGAAATCACACCTGCTTGTATGAATGTCTATGAAAAAATAGGTCCCTCCCGCCCGCCCGATATACAATGTGGCATATCGATTTCTCATAGCCTGTATGCTGTTGAGTGCGGTATTTGATTTTTTGTTTGACATGAACAGATTCTTTAGTTCGCTAAAGATCTGTATCATAGAAAACGGGACAAGGTCCAGTTACGAACTTGTGTTTTGACAAATTTGGCCTTAAACATGTTGTTCATGCAAAATTAGAGTGCAGTTCTTTTGAACGGTCCATGCATGCCGATCAGATAACTGATTTGCTGCTGCCAAGGTGCATTACCGATGCGTGGTTCAATAGCTCTAAGGACTGACATTACTGAGTCACGACCTCGAACAGAAATAGAGAATTCTCAGGATGCAAGTGTCAATAGATATCTGAGGAAAAAAATATGAAAAAGAAATCCCTCCCTCCCACCCGACATGCAAAGTGGTGTGTCGATGAACAGGAAAAGTTTTGTCTCGCAGGATGTGTAATTTTGACTACGGTATTTGATCTCTCGTTCTACATGAACTAGATTCTTTAGTTCGCCGAGATCTGCTTCATAAAAAATGGAACCAGGTCCACTTACGTGCCTATGATTTGTCAAATTAGCCTTGAATGCGTTGATTCATACAAGTTGGATTGCAGTTCTTTCGAGCTGTGATTCCAGAATCGTTCAGTCGGAGTTTGAATTCGCAAGAACTGCTGGCTATGGCTATTCGCCGTGATTTAGTTACTTTTAATATCTGATTACCTTTTCGGATCTATATTTTAAAGTGTGGTGCTAAATTAATTCACGTGTGATAACTCGTAAAACAAATTAGGCGTGTGATTGCTTGATCGATCATATGCCAAATTTCAGTGGGATACTGGGACATTATTGAGAGAAGCCTCGGCAATAAGGATGAGAGGAATGCTGGATATTACATGTAACGCATTAAAACGAACTGCATGAATAAAATACTTCGTGACTTGATCGTCAGAAATTGCTCAGAAATGAGGTGACAAGCCAATAGTCTTCTCTTTGCCTTAGATCCACTTAGAAACGGTGAGTTTCTAACAAAGTCTGACAATCAAGAAACGCATATTCTAATCTACAGGTCGATGCGGACGGAGCGATACAAGGTTCGTGGGCTCCACAGCTAATCGCCTTGGGGTACATGGATCCGCTCCCAACACCCTCTCTGGCTGTACAAGCTACGATTGCGTCATTCAAAGCCCCAGAGATGCATGAATTCATTTTGGAGCAAGATAAAGCCGCTTTACTGGACTGCGATGAAGAAGGTGAACACGCCCCTCTTCTCCTTTCCACCTTGGACCTTTCCCAATGGACCTTGATTTTGAATCTCACCATTAGGGTATCCAGTGAGAAAGCTCTAGAACAGTTAAAGAAGGCCCACACCCAGTTAGCAGACATGTTAGATTGGGAAGCCGAGGAGCTAGTACAAGCTGAAAAGAATGCGGTGAACGTCGAAACGGCTTTGAAGAAAGCTAATCCGCACGAGACATCAAAACCAGTCACCACGTTGGAAGGCCCTTCATCTGCCAGTAACCACCCTTTCTTGAGCGGCATAATTACCGATCAGTCACAGAACGCGGTGTTGGAAGAGCTCGTCGAGAATATCCTTTTAGCAGTATTAATGGCGTCTGGAAAAGGACCAGTAATCCCTCTGACCCCATCACGCTCGGTAGAAGCTCAAGTGGCATGCAAAGGCCATAGGTGCTGGGGGCTGCCCAACATAAACTTATTGGCATCCATTTCTGTTCCAATGTGGAGCACATGGGCCAATATGGATGCAGCTGAGGTGGAGTCATTAAAAAACAACGCGAATCAAGGAACTGGGATCCTACGCGAAGGACAATACATACCAGGAGCCTTTCCTTTAAGTTTGTACGATCATAAGAAGTGCTCTTCCCCGGAGTTGCGTATACTTACGAAACAGGGGCTTAATTCCAACTATGGTCGAGTAGAGAAGTACTCTTCCACTACAAGAAAATGAGCATTTAATGACTACAAAAATATGACTGGGGATGACTGGTGACTGCTTGCAGTCATATTTTGGTAATTGAAAACTTTGGGAAAAAAATGACTGCAAATATGACTGTTAGTCACATTTTTGTTTTATACTTCATGGCCGTATAGTATATATCCATTGAGAATGGCAAAACACTTCATAGGGAACTTTTGGGAACGTGTTTTGGGAACGCCCAGTCATATTTGCCAGTCATATTTTTCTCCAGTCATATTTTGTAGTCATATTTGTACAATTATTACAATTTTTTTTGGGGGGGGCAGCCCAAGTGCAATTTGGGCCCCAAAAGTACCCAGTCGTATTTTTTCCTCAATCACATTATGTAGTCATATTTTTTAAATAGTCATATTTATACAACTATTACAATTATTTTTTTGGGGGTAGCCCAAGTGCAATTTGGGCCCCAAAAGTACTTAGTTGTATTTTTTTCTCAGTCACATTGTGCAGTCATATTTTTAATCACCCTTTCTTGATAGTAAAGAATTTTCAATTTTTGGGCCACACATAGAAGACATGCTCAAATGTAGGTAAACCTTTTGTATTTTAGCCATGAGGATCATTTCTTTTGATGTAGATATGACTTCATTTCTTGTATGCACTGAATTTTTCTTAAGCTTGATCTATTATAAAATATGTGCAAAACAATTAGGTTAGGGTGGCCACATATTTGTATTCAAATTCCTTAAATTACATATTTCAATGTACTAATGAGGCAAGGTTGTTCCTAAAGGAAGAAGGCATTGCAAATATAACTTTGCAAATGGACTTTTTTCTTGCCTACTCCATTGGAAGGGGTGGTGGACATTGGAAAGCTTTTGAATACTTTGAATGTCTCTTAACCCTTGAAATATGGTTTTGTTCCTTACAACAGTTTTATTTTGAAGTTCATTAACATATACATTTGCTGAAGACACATACAAAACAAAAAGTGCTTCACACATGAAGGCAATAATTTAAAAAAAATTAAGATGGTTCTCTAATTTGCTTCGAGAACAATTGAAGCTAAAAGGATGTGACATCATTACTTCTTTATATGTAGAAAGACTGTACAAGAAGTATAGTATATTGCAATGGCGCCATTCATCCAAGACAAATATACTTACTTTCTTTCCTTTTGCGTTATACACAAAAAACATTGTTGCATAGAATCCTCTATATAAATTATTGAAGACCATTTTGGATGTATTGTTCTTTGTCATACAGAGAAACTCATTCTGAATCAGCTTCGTTGTACTATAAATCATTCACAATTATGTCATCTTGCTTGAGACGTTGTAATGTAGTTGCAACCACATCGGCTTCTACTTCCACTGCTTCATACAAGGGTATCTTTAGAAGAAGATCTTTGTACAAGTCCGTGGCTCCCAATCCATGAAAATTTGTTGTCTTTCCCAAGGATATGCATTGCACTTCAGGTGTTGCTTGATGTGTAGAGAATAATTGAACACCTCTTGGTTCCTTTTGAAGTACAACTTTTCATCTACTCTTGCCCTTGTCTAGTATAAAGAATACGTGTTCAATGTGTAGAGGAAAAGCAAATGATTGTGTCGAGTAAGGGATCAATTTTTGGAAATTCACACTAGTGAATCCATACTCATCACGCTTTATAGTAGCCCCATCCTCCTTTTTATTTGCAACCACCCAATTGCAATATACTGAATATAGCACTACTACCTCAAAGTTTGCGTAATTTACAAATAAGATCTCTTCCACCCTCCCAAATGAACTCTAATTCTAAAGCCTTCATTTTCCTATCCTTTACATTTGCTCGACACAATTGTCAAAAAGTTTCAGATACTCTTGAGGGTCATTGCAAGAAACACCGGTACTATTTCGCGTCACACCGCGAACCACTTTTTTGTTTTCCACTATAACTTTTGGAGGTTAAGTCCAATGAACATAAAAAATTTATTGAACATACCTAACTTGAAGTTTATTAGATCCCTCATTTTTCAGAAATAAAAAAAAATCATTTTATATTTAAAAAACATTTTCGTTGAGCTGTCACATAAATACGTTCATGGTTACCATTACGTTCGCAGTGTCTAAATTTAATGATTTGATGACGAAACTTTCATGGTCTATTTGCATAGGTGTAAAACCTACAAATTCCAAAAAAAAATTTAAAAATATGTTTTTTTATGTCCTCCACATGAGTACAAATTTTTTTTTTTGGCACGCAATTTTTGAACAATGGTAATGGTTCTAAGATCAATCTTTTGGTCAAATCTCATCAAAATCAACTTTACTCAAATGGCCAATTTTTAGTTTTTCTTAAAATTGATTTTCCTATTTTTTACAAATTAAAATGTGGAAGTACTAATTTTCATGAGATTTTGCACTTTTCTGGATTTCCTACTTAGAGATTTTTCCTATGCCTTTCCTTTCTAGGGTAGCTTCTTCTTATAGGTTTATACATGAAACATATTTTTCACTTTTTTTAAAACTTGTTTTTCTAATTTTAAAGTACTCCCGAAAAAAAAAAGTACTATTGAAAATGCTACGCTTTTCGGTCGGTGTTTCTTGCAACGACCCTTGAATCCATTCTTGTCAATTGTTTCTCACAATTTTGAATACAAATGTGATTTTTAAATGCATACATAGAACGATATGACTTGGCTTGATGTGATGGAGATAACATCAAAATTCCCACATCCTCTTCCATTTCTTCAATCCCGTCTTTCATAGCACAGAACATTGTCTTTGAAAACCAAATGTGAAACTCCTCATCATACAATTTCGTTAAATATTGTATCTGTTTTTTTTGTTTTTTACGCCTATATTGTCGACGTTCATATTTACAAACTGACATATCATCTTCATGTTTTTTATATTATACAACCATGAAGCATGTGAGTTCATCAAAAACATGCAAAACAACACACTACATGGAGTCATATTTCAGTGCTAATCATTACATTCAATCTTTTTTGCAATAATATAATTACATGTAGTTGTATAGGCAATTGTATAATAAGATGCAATCATATATTAAATTACATTACTCTAAGTAGTCATATATGTAATTATATTACTAGTTTTAGTCACATATGACATCACATTACAATATACAGTCATATATACAATTGTATTACTAAATTCAGTCATATATTAAATTACATTACTATAGGTAGTCACAAATGCAATTGTATCATTAGGTTCAGTCATCATTTTTAGGGTTTTAAAACCCTAGCCGCCATTTTTTAGGGTTTTAAAATCCTAGCCGTCACTTTTTTAGGGCCTTGAAACCCTAGCCGCCACTTCATGTGCTTCATCTTCTTTCTTCTTTGTAGTTTTCTACCTCTTGTTTCTTGTTTTTTCTTTTGTTTTTTGAAGTTTTAGTAGTAGTTGTTTGTTGTTTGTTGTTGTTGTTGTTGATGATGGTGAGTTGTTGCTTTCTAACTCTTGTTTCTTCTTCCTTCTTTTGTTTTGTGAAGTTTTAGTAGTAATTGTTTGTTGTTGTTGGTGAGTTGTTGCTTTCAACTCTTGTTTCTTCTTCCTTCTTGTATTGTTGTTGTTGTTGGTGGTGAGTTGTTGCTTTCTACTCTTGTTTCTTTCTCCTTATATTGTTGTTGTTGTTGTTGGTGAGTTTTTGTTGGTGGTGAGTTGTTGCTTTCTAACTCTTGTTTCTTCTTCTTTCTTTTGTTTTTTGAGGTTTTAGTAGTAGTTCTTTGGTGGTGGTGGTGAGTTGTTGCTTTCTAACTCTTGTTTCTTCCTCCTTGTGTTTTTGAAGGTTTGGTGGTGGCGGTGAGTTGTTCCTTCCTAACTCTTGTTTCTTCCTCGTATTTTTTGAAGGTTTGGTGGTGGTGGTAAGTTGTTACTTCCTAACTTTTGTTTTTTGTTTTTTGAAGATCTAATTGTTATGTTGTTGTATTTTAGTTGTTGTTAAGTTGTTGCTTTCTAAGTTTTGTTTCTTCTTTTTTGTTTTGTTTTTTAAAGTTTTAATTATTATATTGTTGTATATGTGTTGTTGTTCTTCTAAAACTAACTTGAACAACAGAGTGACTCATTACAGTCATATTCTATATAAGCCAAAATATGACTCATTGTAGTCATATCCGATATTACTCAAAATATGACTTGCCACAATCATATTTCATCATTCAAAATATGACTCATTACAGTCATATTCCATATCACTTAAAATATGACTCATTGCAATCACATTCCAAATCACTTAAAATATGATTGAAAATATTACTCACTACAGTCATATTCCATATCATTAAAAAAAATGACTTAGAATATGACTTGCTGCAGTCATATATCATATCACTCAAAAAATGACTCACTATAGTTATATTCCATGTCACTAAGAATATGACTTGTTGCAGTCATATTCCATATCACTCAAATTATGACTCACCGCAGTCACAATCCACGTCATCAAAAATATAACTAAGTCGAGTCACATTCCACGCAAGATTTTTTTTATTTTTCTCGGGCAGCTCATGAAAAAGTCAAACCTCCAAGGAAAGTTAACATATACGCCATGTTGGCAAAATACATCTAAAAATGGTTTATTATACTCTCAAATCCATATGACTGCAAATATGACTCACCAGTAATATGACTGAAAGTGAATAACTCGACCATGACTCATCTCAGTCACATCCCGCTCATCTACAGTGATTTTTTCTTGAATCACATTCTTGAATTTTGTGACTCACTACAGTCATATTTCGCATTCATAAAACACTCATTTTCTTGTAGTGTTCGGCCATTTGGAACTGCCAGCGCCCATACCTTAGATGCACCTGTAAAGCAGATTTGTCTAAGGGTTGTAAAGGGGATGTGATGTGGTTTGATCAAGCCATTTGGTTCATGGTCAATAATCTACACATCTTCTTCGGCAACGAGTATTCGGCTCTATCGGCAAAACTCGCAGCATTTGTCATATGGCTAAGTAACGCTGCACGCGTAGCTGTGCGCCACCAGATTACATTCCAATATATTCGCGACATGATGGTTGAAGCAGCATTACAGTTTGCTGATGACCCGAATTGCAAATTGCTTGCGGGACATCCTCCCGGAGCTGGAGTTCGACAAGTGGAACGCTGGATTAAACCTGCTAGGTTCTCAGCAGCAAGCGCAGCTGCCGTTAATTTAAGCGGATCAGGCAAGCGGCCTCGAACGTCGATGATTGGCACAGGAGTTAAGGGATCAACGCTGGAAGCGATAACTCCTGCTCCACCAAAAACTATTTCACGTAGCAACGCACGAGGTGGACGAGGCGGCTACAACCGTAAGTACCGTGTCGGGCATTTCACAGCTCCACAGCCTCGTGCACCACCGCAAGCCATGAATACTATCGGTGCAAGCATCCAGACTCCTGGACCGAATGACGCTTTTGTATTCACTGGTCCATCCTACCGGGTTACGAATGCCAACCGAATTACTAGTCAAAATTCTCAGGCAGAATCTCGAGTTATACAACAGCATGTACCATCTGGGAGTCACACTGTAACTCACCTCCATTCACCCAGTCAATCCCACAACGAAGCTACGTCAGTACCAAAGGGTGTTTCCCGTGAGCGCATGAAGGGACGTTTCCTGGATTGGGATGTGATGGACAATTGAAGGGAACCTTGTTTGCAGAGATTCATGACAGGATCCTGACTAAGGATACATACGGACGGAGGAAGCTGGAACGAATAAAACGGAGCACAGGAATCAAATACCTGCCAATTTTCTACTGCAGTCGCGCGATGGAGTGGCTCAACCTACGGCAAATTTTCAGAGAAGTTCTTTCTCACTATGGCCTATTGGATCAAGTCTGCGTAGATTCAGTTGCATTTTCCTGGTCATATGATAGGAACTTAGCTACTAGATTCTACAATCCTTCTAATGTGTTTAAACATTTTTCGTTTATACATCTCCTTGATCCAAGTGAAAAATGTGTGTGTATTTCGGCAAAACGCTTCCAATCATTTCTTGACCCCCTTACAGCTAGTGAATGCTTTGACATTACTAAGCTTGTACCTCACGTACGCACTATGGATCTGAATATCATTCAGCATCCCAAATTAAAAGCTGCGCTTCAGATGGGACTAAACCACATTCTTTTAGCCCCTACTGATATTTTTCAGGCACTGAGGGTAGCAGTAGATGCCTTTGCACGGCTGTATAGCCTTTTGCAGCTGCATACGTATGCCCTCAATTTCGAGGAATCCACCACACTGTTTTGGCAGTTGTGCTTGGAGAAACTACGAAAGGCATTAAAAGAGAACAGATTCGGATTCAAATCATCAGGACCGGAATTATTCTCTTACCTTGCAGTAAAAAACGAGCTGAACTGGTTAGTGTCCCATCTCTATATTTCTGGGTTAGATAAAGCTAGTAACAACCCGTGTTTCCTATGTATACGACATATACGCCTACAAGCGTACCATCGATTGTCAAGCTAGGATTTTACACCATGCATGGATGGGGAATACTGGGCCATGCCCACTTCTATCTTTGATAGCATCAGAATTGGGATTTTACGCATACTGCTTGAAGTCCCACCCACATTTAACTCATTACCGTTCCTCATGGCCTCATATAAGCAGCACAAACAAAAGTATCGATGGATTACAAACGCATTCCATACGATTTATACCAACATCGCCACACTCCTGACCGTAACCACAATGGTGGTCCTCGATGCGTTTCGATGCTGGGCGAAAAAGGTAGTCACAGGGTACCGCACGTTTCTAAGAGTTGAGACCTCCATATTCTGGATGGTCGATTCGATATTCCAAGTCACATTAAATCTTCCAAATGAGATGCACGACATCTTTGTTGCGGATGTAACGAAGTGCTTTGAATTGATCCCCCTCACGGGTCCGGATAACCTACTAGATGCCGTCAAATTCGTTATTAAGATCGGGTATCAGGAAGCTGCACTTGCGCACCCTAAGGCTGAAACGAGTTTATGGGTAAAAATTGCTAGCAATGGTACACCCACATCAGCACGATGGAGTACTAGTCCGCCGCGATATGGCAACTGGATACACATGCCTATGGAACGACTCATGGAGCTTCACGAATGGCTCATGAAAAATTGCATGGTTACATTAGGTGATAGGGTTTGGCAACAAACGACGGGAATTCCAATGGGCTTTGGATGTTCTCCGTTGTGGTGCAATATCTACCTCATTTCATATGAGGTTAAATTTATCCAATGACTTGCTACCCTAGGACGCACGGATCTGCTGAACAAGTTCAAGTACGCATTTCGATACATCGATGATATCTGCTGGTTGAATGTGCGAAATCCGCATGAATTCCTGGACCCGGCTCAAGCCCGTACAGCAAAAAATCCTTTCTGGATTTATCCACTCCATGTCCTCGAAATCAAACCTGAGATTGGAAAATTTGCGGTTGATGATCCGCTGAGAGGTATTTCCGCACACTTCATGAACGTACAATTCACTACAAGAGAAAGGGGTGTTTTAAGTAGTGTCCTAGACATCACGTCTTTTAAGTAATGTCTTTTAAGTAAGGTTTTAAGTAAAATTTTACTAAAAAGATAGTCTTATTAGTAAAATTTTACTTAAAACCTTACTTAAAAGACATTACTTAAAAGACATTACTTAAAAGACGTGATGTCTAGGACACTACTTAAAACACCCCTTTCTCTTGTAGTGATTCGACCTTGATGTCGAAACGCCTGCAAACTTCTCAATCAGAAAGTTTGACAAAAGGCGATTACTCCCATTCAAATATACACAGTTCATAAAATTTAGGTCAAATCGCCCAGTGAGAAATGCATACAATATCATTATCTCACAGATACTCCCAATCTTATATCTGTCTAACAATACACAACAGGCCCTTGACGAGATCAATATATTGATTCATATAATGATCGGCAATGGCTTTCAAGAAAAACGTCTTCGACAGAAAGTGACGACATGGCCAGATAAAGGGCAGTTCCCTGCTAGCAAGATCAACGTTCTGTCGATCGTTCATAGTTTAGGCATGTAATCATAACACAAAACAAAAACTCCTATGTAACCTCTAAATTGAGGTGACCACGATGATGAGCATGATCAACTGATCTGCATGCAGTTAGCGTTACAGAACGGTGTCGAGAGGAGAAATATACTGTTGCGAAAAGCAACAAGTACAACAAATAAAGAAGTGAGCCTGGTATGCACCTCTGTATAGAGTGTTGACATACCAGGTCTCATTCTAACAGAGCATTGCTATCCAGGGGTTATGGTGGCGGGACTCTCTCTCTCTCTCTCTCTCCCAAGTCCATGTAAAGACGTGTTATAGGTTTACACTATACAAAAAGTAGTTTACATTGATATGGTGATTCAATCGTTCAAAACTGGACGAAAGTAATTACATTAGCAAAGGATACCGTTAAGAAGTAATAGTATGTTAAATATGTATATGTAAAAACATAATAATACAAAAATAAAAATAATCCCTCGAGATCTGTGAACGTGATCCAAAATAATGGTTGATATCCGGACAGCTTTGGTGGTCGATAACCGGCCGAGACTAGACGGTCACTGTACCAAGCGAGGTGGGCAATGAGTGGGCGGGGTGATGAGGTCGTCATCAGCCTTGACATCACAAGAGCTCGATGCTGTACAGTACGCAGCTGTGCTTACTGAAACGGCGCTCTACTCTCGACCTCCAAGAACGCTCGTACCTGCAGCGGGTTGCGTGGGGCTTCATCTGGTGTTGTACCGTTGTTCAAGCATGGATACAGAGATGATCTCGCAAGTGTATTTGAATTTTTTTGTGAGAGATGAAGCTACTGCTGCAGGGAGTTTGATATTCATGATCGGAATCTTGCTTAGAACGCTGTTTGATATCTTCTTGTATGCTTGCATATGTGATTCGGATAACAACTGTTGTCACGCTGAAGACACCTTGTGTACGTCTGCTAACATGCTTCGGTTTGTTTGGCGGGTATGGGCACAGGTGAGGCGTGACTCCCTCATATTCGAGCAAACATTTCTGGAGTACAAGCGGTGGTTCTATAGAGGATAGAGAGTATTTGTGTTTTGCTTTGTTACGTGGTTTCATGAACAAAGTTTATCAGATAAATGCTTGGACTACACATATGTTGTTTTCTCCTTGAGAGATCAGTGATCGATAACTGGAGACATATAAGTTTTAGAATTGATTGCGAGACGTTGATGCGATAATCGATATGCAGTAAGGAACTGATAATACATACGAGATTTTCTCAAGAGGATAGATTTGTTTCAAAAAAACCCTAGAAAAGAGCGATTCATGAATGGTTGATGACCAACTCCATGGTTACCCTCGGTGACCGAGTCTGGTGTCAAACCAAAGGTATTCCAATGGAATTTAGTTGCTCACCATTATGGTGCAATTTATACCTCTTGTCGTACGAAGTCCAATTCATCCAACGACTGGCAAAATTAGGTCGTTATGACCTTCTAACTAAGTTCCAACATGTGTTCCGCTACATTGATGACATCTGCTCGTTTAACGTTCAGAATCCCCATATGTTTTTGGACCCTTCACAACCACGTACATCAGATAATCCATTTTGGATCTATCCCTTGCATGTACTGGAAATTAAACCTGAAATTGAAACGTTTGCAAAGGATGACCCATTGAGGGGTATTGCTGCACATTTCATGAACGTCCACTTTATTGTCAATATGGATTCTCCTGCGGACTTCTTTCTTAAGAAGTTTGATAAGCGCAGAGCTCTCCCTTTCCGTTACATACAGTTTATAAAATTTAGGTCTAACAGACCTATATGCAATGCATACAATATTATTCTCTCCCAAGTCCTTCCGATATTATATATCTCAAACCGCACACAGTTTGCGATCAATGAGATCTTGGTGCTAATTAGCACCCTCATACAGAACGGTTTCAAAAAAGAGCGGTTACAGAGCAAAGTTATTTCATGGCTAAGCTCACGACAATTTCCGGAAGCCAAAGTCGATATTCCTTCAATCATAAATGCAATAGGCAAGATATATATATTCCTATTCACTACTTATAATGGGAAGTAAGAGAGTATCTTCACTACGGTCCAACAGAAGTAAATTATCAAAAGTCACATTCAATGACTGCAGATTTCAACAGTTGAGAGTTTCAATAGTATCAACCTTCTATATGAAGTACTGATAAAAAAACAGATGAGCCTGGTATGCACCTCTATTGACAGAGTGAGCACATACCAGGTCTCATTCTTGTTAAATAGAGCAATGCTAACCAGGGGTGGTCGGCGGGTTTCTCTCTCTCTCCCTCTCTCTCTCTCAGGCACTGGAGGAAAATTACGAGCAAGTGGCAGTAATTACTCAGTTTTCGTGTTTTCAAAAAATCAAAATGGACAATGGTATCTAGTTGTTTTTAATAAAACATACGAGTAAATTCCAACTCACTAAGCCTGTATGAGCTACACACACCTCTCACAACGTGCCAACCCAAGACACACCAATACATACCTGGTCTGTGCCGGGTACTGTAGCCGTGGGTGTATAACGGATATGGTGAGCTGGCCTAGTGTTAAACCTACGCATGCAGGAAAGTGACCTTTACGGCCTTGCTTGAGTGAGCGTGACTTGAGCATGATAACCAAGCACACCCTAGTTTCCGTGCCTTGAAGGCAAGCATTCTTGATTGTCCTTCATTCTCATATCGTCTCCCTAGGCAGCTTCACTGCATCTTCATTGAGCGTTTGTGAGTTATCGTATTCTCTGGCGCACGGCAAGGTACCTGCTGCGATTTACACACCACTCCAAGAATGGATACGGAAATGACAGCATAGGTCATGACCACACCCTTAGCCTAACGAGAGAGAGCATGGTCGATTGGTCAATAGTCATTGAACAATGAAGCAGTCTACAGCTTCATCTTCACATTCACTATTCCAATGTTTTGATTTCATGAGTAGTAATCTTAGGCTCCAATAACAAGGTGTAGCCATGCCGTTGACACCTCGCATGCGTCCCGTAACTGACCTCGTGTTTGTTGTGGGATATGGGTGTAGGTGAGGCATGACTACTCAAGATTGGTGCTTATTTTTTCAAATCACTTGAACTAGTGTTTGTTACGCTTGTGTTTTTTGATTCTGCTTCTACCGTGATATATGATGTTGCCTAAATTGCCTAGAGTATATTGAGTGGCTTCACTCGATGAAGTGATCTGGAATTTTGAGAGCTGATTTACTCTTACGTAGATCCAGTAATGTCGATTCAGTAATGTCGATTCAGTAACGATGTTCCAGTACTTGGCAGCTTGATCGATCGATTCACAAAGTAGCAAATTAATCTCTGGCAATCAATACCAGGGTTGATATAAGTATCAGCTTGATTGTTAATGCATGGTTTATAATGTGTCAAAAGGTTTCAATCCTGTTGTGACAACGGCTTAAGTGCTAAACCTGCATTTACATAACATTTTGCATTGCTGAGTGATTCCCTCCCTCCCTCCCGATCAAGAATTGGATCATGTTTAAATACCAAATCGTCGATCTGCTAATTGCAGACATAGCATGTGTCGATCCTGGTTTTTTAGCGAACCAAGGGTTTCTTGGTTGTGTGATTGAAATACAATGCTTGTCGATTTTACGAACTTGATGCCAATCCTGGACACTTGAACAACTCAGTTTAATCTCGTCTCATAGATCGGCTAAATTGATGAATCTAATCCTGGTTTTTTGCAAGATCATGGAACTCTCGATTAAGAGGATGAAACACAATACTTGTCGATCCTGTAAATTTGATGGCATTCTTGAATGCTCAACATATCAATCTAACCCGTTCCTAATCGTTTTCGATCTGGGTTCAATTTGTTTTGAAATTTTGTGATCGATATTTGTATATACCAAATAAAATAGTGGATGAAAACATATAGGATGTTGTGCCCTCCCTCCCTCCCGATCAATGATCGAACAAGCTGGTATACATGATGCAAGTTTTTCTAAAAAAACACGGATACAACATGCTTCGACTGTGATTTGTAACCGAACCATTGGTGTGCTCGAATCAGGACATTTAAACCTGTATTTGAAAGTGATTATAGATTAAGTATTGACAGAATGAGCCCAGTTTAGGGGTGTAAAGTAAAAAATCTCTCTCTCTCTCTCTCTCTCTCTGTTCCAGGGGGATACGATAGATATTCTCAGTGCAGTTTATTTCACTATTTTCTTCTTTCAAAAGAAAAGCCAAACGTATCACGCATGTTTGCCACCAACACACGGGAGTATTCACTGGTATCACCAAGGCTTGATATAATCCCAGAAACCAAAGGTGCCATATTTTGAATTTTATAAAAATACTACAGTACAGATACTGTATACTCTAACGCAGCTCATCAGATGAACTGAGCTCCAGGGATACCGATCCACCCACGATCCTCCGTAGAGAATTATGACCCCAAGCGTACTAACGGACAAGTCATTACGCAGTATTATACACAACAGCTAGGTAACCATTTTACAGCAGGGATGACGGCGCCAAATCAAACTCATGATCTGGACGTCGATACGAATGCATTCATGCAAAGTTCATTCCCCGCAATTCATCCTACCTCCCACACATGACTCAACTTGTGGCAACGAGTATACTCCGCATTTACAGACCACCCGATTTCAAATCGAGTAACGCTGCTGTATTGCTGGAGGCTGGGAGAAGACTGAGCGACACACTCACAGGTCGCCTCTACGGTCTAGCGAGGTCACGGAGTAGGGTTTGGTGTCGTCATCGATGGCTAACAAGGTGGCTAAAACTGAGAATATGCACATGAGAATATGACGAGAGACTAACTTAGTATGCATCAGCTGACAATTCAAGTATTGATTTCTGACTTACTCTTGTTTTTGTTGTGACAAGAATAACACCTGGAGTACCGCTGAAGACACCTCGCATACGACCCGAAACTGACTAATTGTTTGTTTGGGGCCATGGGTGCAGGTGAGGCGGCTCCCTCAACTTGCGCTTGAGTTTGTGCAGAGATTAGCGTGACAACATCGCGATTGATTGCTTCTTGATTATTTGTCGTTAATTTGATTTCACCATGTTCTCACATGAGTACTGTTACCCTTAAGATTACGGTTACTGTAACGCTATCGATGTGAGCTCGATACAATAGCCCCGACATCTGGAGACCACATGAGTTGGGTTCCCAAGTCGACGTTACAATCTCAGTTTCTTAATCAAGGAACCTCCAGAGAATGTAGCATGATGATAGCATGTTGGATTGAACCTCAGGATAAGGACTAGATCCTTTTAACTAGTACAGGATGTAAATATTACTGATCAGATATCTTGATCATTCGGTTGCTGTTTTTTATTTACTGCGAGAGACCTAGATCTCCCGATCTCTCCAAAGGCCCTGTCTACTGTTTTGTTCTCGTTTCATGATACACCGTGGCGTAGTAATACTGGGACCTATGTAAGTCAAAAGACTACATATTTTAGCCTTGAAAATATCTAATAATGTTCTCTTAAGATCTTGATGCGTTAGAAAATGCTCAGTATTGAGGTGTTGAAAATCTACTCTCTCTATATATCCTTCATTCAAATTTTTAATCATCGCCTTTTCATTATTACATTGTCCAATCTATTGAATCACCAACATTGCCCTTGGAATATTTTTTTAAAACTTTCACTTGTAAAGGTCTAAACATCTTCAAAAGTGAATGAATCTTAGTCAAAGTTACTTGTAAATTTCATAACATGCTTTTAACAAAGTTTTGATGTATTTGATTTCCACAAAGGAATTGAAGCTTGAAGTTTTTGACTCTAATTGATCTTTGCAAAAGAAGTAGTTTACAATGTTTAAATGAGTTTTCAAGTGCAAGCGTGAAAGCAATTAGTACTTTTGACTTGATTATAAATAATTGAATTCTTTCGTGTCCTAATTTACATATTCTAAGTAGAATAATGTATCTCTTACCTAAGGCCTATTTTTGTAAAATACTTGCTTTCTCTCACAACTTAAATATGTGAAGACATATATGTTGTAGATGGACAAAGCAATTTACCAATTTATGTATTAATTAACTTGAAAAAATGTTACTCTATATAATTTAGTAAATGAAAAATCAGGTTCAAAACCTATCTTTGCTAATTTAATTAAATATTCTACAAGGTATTGAGCTTTTTCCTTGCCTAGAATGGCACAAAACAATCAAAACACATGGTTAAGAAAAACGATATAATTACTTTTTTCCAACAATCAATTTTAAACATAAAAAATGAATTTTACATTTTAAAATCATTGTTTCTTAAAAGTAATTTGAAAGTGCAATTTCTTAAACAATATTTCAAATAAAATGCCAATGTAAAGTGACAATCATATATGCTACATTCTATTATTCCACTACTAGATAGTCATACAATCTAATAAGATGGATTCTTTCCTACTCAACCCATCAATTTCAACTTCAACATCCTCAATGATCTACTGAACTTTGCCATTGTGGAATCCTTCTTGATTCCTACCTCTACTTCTTGCCTTTCAATGACTAGTTTTATTTTTCTACAAGCTCTTGAATTAGCTACAAGAACTTTTAATACTTTTCCAAATGAAGGACGAGCAAGAGGATTTTCAAGCCAACATCTCTTCAACAACTTGCAAATCCAATCATCAACATCTTCAGGCAACTTTGGCCTTTGCCCTTGAAGTACAAGGTCATAATCATTTTGCGGATGACCTTCAAATGGAAGTTTGCCTGTCAAGATCTCATAGCACATCATTCCATAACCATATACATCCACTGCTTTGGTGAATAACTCATCTTTTTTATAAACATTCCCATACTTGCAAGCTTCCAAAACTTCAGGGGCTCTAAAAAACCCAGTTCCCACAACTCCAACTGAGCATTCAAAGTCGGCTATATAATAACCCCTTCCACTAGTCCAAAGTACATTAGAAGCTTTGATGTCTCGGTGAATAATATCTCGACCATGCAATTGATCCATCCCATGTGCAATTTCATACATAATGACCTCAACTTCATCTTTTGAAAATGGTCCCTTGTCATTTGATCTTGTCAACATGCGCTCCTCTATCATACTTCGTAAATCTTTGTCCTCTTTCACCATAACAAAAGCAAACCTCCCATCTTCCAACAAGGTTGCATATTGCACATCACAATAGAATCTTAATTGTTGTGGCAATCCAAGATTTGTCCGCTTCAATACATCTGCATGGTGTTGCAACATTCCATGTGGCCATTGTGATTGCAAATGTTGCAAGAAAGTACCCGTCTTGAACACCTTCAAAACAAACTTAAACTTATGTTTATAATCAAGTTCAGTCATTCTTAGGTCAATCCACTTTATTTGCACATCAAAGAGCTCTGCTTGCCCACCCTCAGCGAACTTTTGGCCAATTACCAATTCACCATAACTATCTTTGCCTTTACCAAAAGTTACGAAAAAACCACCCCAAGTTGGATGGCTTCGCAAAGTCTGAAAAAGCTCCATGTTGCTCACTTTAGCCACTTCATCAGTAGAATCAAACTCCTCCCACACTTGGCTCCAATGACTTTTGGACTTTTCAATACTTTCCGCAATAGTGCTCCTTTCCACCTTATCCACATAGCTCCCCCCCAGCTCACTAACAATTGGTGGTGAAATGGAGGTGATTTCATGCTTGGATTCATTGGCAAGGGCCAAAAGACTATCTGAGCTATTGGATTCACCCATCATAAAATAACAAATGATAGGATCCTTTGTCCAACTCTTTCTACAAATATTTGGGGCAATAGAGGTGAAGCCACCCTTGCAAATGCCCACGTGCTAAAACTCACTCGCTTTTCATCCCACTATGCCAAAGATAGATAGATTTTAGGCTTCAAAAAGGTTGTTTTAATAAGAGCTTGGAGTGAGAGATCTTTTGGCAACTTTTGTGAAACTTGACACCAATGGCAGTAATGATCAAAAATCAATAGACCCTGCAACACTTCATCTATAAGTGCAAACAATGAAAGTTGATGGCAATAGAAGCATCCAACAATAACAAAGCCCCAACACTAAAACCAATTATCTTGTTCTATCTATTACCAAAACCCTGGAATGAAGTCACGAATGTCACAATAAGCACACTGCAGAAATATGGAAAACAAGTCCAATGGAATCTACCAAAGGATTCTACCAACCATTCAAGGAAGGAAATGCCAGAAGCAAACACAAAACAGTTTTGAAAGCATCGTGGTAATGAAACAAAGTTGAGCACTTAGTAGGTGGCACTGGTGCAATGGAAGTGGTGAGCTCTGTTTCATTTCCTCCATCCATGGCAAACTCTTAAAACACCTTTTATCAAGATCACAGCAACTCCAGACGAAAGTGGCTTCGAGCTGTACCTGGAAATGCAATAGAAGTGCAGCTCGATGGCTCCTTCGCTCCGAGCCCAATCGTCCAGCGAATACACCAGCCTTCGATCAATCCAGTGTGCCGACAATTCGGTCGTAAATCTTCGTAACAGCACCGCAAGATCAATACTGACAAAGCAGGCAGCAGCTTAAGTCGGCGCTCCCAAACCAATCCCTCGCAGCAAACGAAGAAGCACCCAGTGCTGATAAGCTCCGGAACCTCCAACAGTGGGCAAGCGGAGAAGCAAAGAGACGCAGGAAAGCAGAGCACTGCCGTTCTATGTCACGAGAGAGGGCCGAAGTAGACTCGGTCACCGGGAATCACTCTCCCGTGGTTTGGGGTTTTCTCAGCTCCCACTCAATTTGCCAGCCAGGCACCGAATCACGGAGTAATTAGTGGTATTGTCTGACACTTCCACTGTAGTTATTTCAATTGTGATTGGCCCGAGCTCCTGGACTTAAGGGAAGCTTTCTAGGCAGGCGTTTTAACCAGTAAATCTGGCACCAAAATCTGGTGTTCGCAAAACTTTGAAGTTAGGTAAAAACTAATAAAGTTGCTGTTTCCAGTAGTTTACATTTGCTGAAAGTTCTTTTTTGGAGTCTAGTTTTAGTGTCAAAAATCTGATTTGAAAAATGAATGATAGTGATTTTTCAATTCAAGGTTTTGCGCAAGGGTACCCATTGCAATCTTGACTTTTTATACAATTGAGAGCTCTTACAAATGAGCCTCCAATACACTAGATCTTGGAGAAAAAATCACATTCCAAATTCATTTACAAACATTGTAGAGTAGATTTTGAGAAACCATAAATTGATTGGAGTTATGTATGTTAGGTCCTTTAACCTCATTGTTTTGGTCACGAGCTTTTTAAATTTGACTTGCAAAAAGAGGATAGAAAGACTTCACATCACTTTTGCAATTTTAACACCCTTATGGTCAAACATTATAATCTTTCAATCCATAAGTGACATTGTTTTGTTTTTTTCCTATACAATCTCTAACATTTCTAGTTGAATTTGTATGATAACAATTTTTTTTAAATTGATACACCTTGTCAAAATGTTGGCATTCTATTAAGTTCAAAACAAGCGTTTGGCAATTAGGGGTTAAGATACTGGTGTTCATTATTTGATTTTCACTTGGTTAGGTTGACTCTATCAACAATTTGTGTTCATTTCGTGCAGTATTTTCAGTATTTCCATAAAATGAGCCTCAAGAGTAAACTGATCCTGATCAAGATCGCATCATTTACTAGGAGCTTTCTGATTCCAAGCACATACTTTTCAGTACAGCAACTATGAGAGGCTTCATCTTAACATTGTCAATGTGATAAACATGAAGTCTGCACTCAAGAAGCTGTGAATTGTTCATCCGCAAACACGCACAGTAACGTATATTCATTGAAATCCTCTCCACCTGCTGTCAATTTAGCACCACAACTGCTCCTTCATTGCTAGTCATGGATGGATAACAAAGGTAACCTCAATTCTCCGGCTTGTTCTCAAGTGCACATATATTCTGCTCTGTAGAACCCCACAGGGCAGGGCAAAGACCGTGTTGCATAAGGTACGGTGGTACAGCCTATATTATCATTGAGGCAGATTTACAGTAGGAAGATCGTGATTCCATGAATGGAACCCATGTGGAATTAATAGCAGTGCCAAATGCTATGGTCAACGATGTTCCAGAATAACCAAACAAGATTGAAATCAGTTGGAGAAACTTAAGAGGAAAAGTCATGATAGTCACAAATCTGAAGCCTGGGCACATTGCCAAGCATGTGAATCTGAAATGACTAACTTGTGACAATCAAAATATGACATTCATAATACATTTGAAACACACCTCTTAGTTCGTGAATCAGCACAAAACATTACAGAATCAGGAGCTTTACACTCAAAATTGGGAGTTGGCATGCATCACCAATGACTGAGATGGTGTGAAGCACAATCATTCCTTCTCCAAATGAATTTTGTAAAGAAGTTGTACCATCATTGTGAAATGTACAAAATTAGTTGCAGCATGAAGATCAAATGTCAAAATTCAGTAAAAATATAGAGATATCTATTTTACAAAGTTTGGTCATGGTTATATGTCTCACATTGATTTTTTCCTTGGTCAAATTTTTGTTACTTAAGGGGATGTTTTTTAATACAAAAGATGTGTGTGTGTGTGTGTGTGTGTGTGTGTGTATGTTCCTTACATATCTATGCAATGGAATTAAGAAAATTCATCATCAATTGTTCACAATAAAATATTATGTAAAATCATGAAAAATGACTTTCAAAATTCACTAAATATGGAATTTTGGTTATTTGAAACTAAAATTTGGTATATGTGATTGGGATTGTGTAAAGATGGAATGAAAATTGTGCAAGATGGAGAATTCCAATTTCTTTCTATGCTATGCCAAAATCTTTGAATGGTTCAAATGGATTAATTGTAATATGAATTTTTTAACAATTCTAGGTATACCATGATCTTTTAGTCAACTAGTTCAAGTACATCCCCTAAGATTTTATACCCAACCTGTATTTGAAGTATTTATTTTGAAGAGTCTTTACAACACCATTGATAAAGATTGAGCCCCCTCTTGTAAGAAGTTAGAACCATAAGTAAATCCATTTTGTGTAATGCATTAATAGAACAAATTTTTTTAGTGGAATTTGAAATTTTGTTTTGTATTTCAATTGAAACAAGACTGCCTAAATGGTGATGATGAATAAGAGGTGATGACAATTTAGAGCCCACAATGACATACTTTTGAACCTCAATTGCTTTTTTTTTGAAGTATTGCTAATATTTGACAACATTTCTACTAAACATGGTACATTGATTTGTCCTTATAATATATATGACACTAATTTATTGGAGCTACACTATTTTGAATCAAAGCAAGTTGAAAAATTATTGCATAGTAAAAATATTTATTTTTTAAATCTTTTTTTAGAAGTGATTCTTATTTTGAAAGTGACATTGATTTTTCTGCTCACTATTATTTAGGACAAATTAGTGTTGTTATCTTTGAGACTTATTGCCACAAACAAGACCAAATGAGATATTGCATAAGTTTGAATTGTTATAAAGCATCAAAATTATAATTTATTAATAGAAAGATAAGGCAAAAAGTGAGAACACCAAAACCATCAAAATAAACAATTTTGCATGGTTGGAGACACCTTTTTTTCTAGAAAAAACTGTTTTTGGAGTATCATGAAATTGAAAATCATGAATGTTCAAAATGGATTATTGTTTTTTTGGATAAGACACGTAGTTATTATAAATTCCCAAATTAAACTTACTAACACCATTGCAACCATCACAAAACTTGGTCCCCCTTAGAGTAATGCCAAAATCTAGAGAATTACCGATCAACAAATCATAGTCAAATGGGTTAATGGGGACAACTTCATTGCACTTTGATAGACATACGAACAATTTAGTTACATGAATAGTTTGGGATGTTTTGGGTGTTTTCAACTTGGAAAGAAAAAGCATATAAGGTAAACTATACCTTAAAGGGAAAAATGAGAGCAAGCCTATCATGGGCCAAATTGTAATGATGGTGTTCATCTAAGTTTTGAAATGTACACCGTTGTTTGGCCTACAATGGGTTTGCTCCCATTTTCTCTACAATGGTGTAGTTTACCTTAGTTTCTACTATAATTTAGTCTCAAAAATTAGCAGAAATATGGAGTGAATTACAAGTATTGGATTATAAGCTTGCAATGATGACGAATGATGTTGCAGGACTACAACAACACTGGGGTGTGGAATTAGCAATTAAGGTATTATACTCTAAAAGGGACCATTTAAACATTGATCTTCTTTTTTTAGAGGCTTTTGTAAACTATAAGATTTTTTTCTTATTTTGTAGAGAAAGATAAATAGATGCCACATCTAACACAAGTAGTTTCATAATTTTCCAAACAATATTGAATTAATTATGATTTTTCAAAGTTTTCAGTCCTAAGCACATATTTATGATAGTAGGTCTGGAAAAATCATTGTGACACATGCATTCTATAAAGGGGGATGGAAAAACCAAGAATAAACATGGAAATTTGTAATAAGAAACAAGTAAGGGTCATAAAAGAGACCATATGTGTATCCAATCAATTTTCGGATTTCACATTCTCTAAATAAAATAGTTGGGTTGCCAACTTTTTATTTAAATATATAAATGCCCACCTATTTCTACATCTAAAAATGAATCCAATCATATGTTTTAACCATCGACATTTAAACCTTAAAGTGATCTTTAAGACACTTTAAATTGCTCCCACTTTATCTAGGTGATTGCAAGAAACACCTGTTGATTTTGTGATTTTTTGGGGAGTACTTTAAATTAAATTATTACTAGGGTGGCCCGTGCCGTTGCCACGGTCTAATTTTTTTTAATGTATAGAAACTTCAAAATTCAATAACTTTCATGCCGTAGGTTGGAACACCATGAATCAAAGCCCATGCACCCCTCCTCGCCGAGGGCTTTTCGACGGTACCAAACACGCACCTAGGGGACTCACGGTTCGGGAGATCTCAACGTAACAAACAAATAAACAAACATCCAAACAAACAAACAGCGTATCTTCATAGGGTTTTTTTTTTAATTTGAAAGATATGATGTATACATCTTTAAGATGAAGGTACCCAAGAAAGGAATTGCATAGAAAACTTCTCTAGGTAGGAGAACTAGAAAAGTGTGAAGTTTCAAAAAGATATATATTTTGATGTTTTAATTAGATAAAAATAAAAAATAAAGTAAATTCAAAAAATAAAAATTGTCTATTTGTATCAACTTTATGGAGATGGTTATTCTTCCAAAAAATTACTAAAGTAATACTTTATATATTTCAAAATGCAAGAAAAAAAACCTCACTTTGTAGACTTCCACATGACATAAAAATATATATTTTTTAAATTACTTCTTTGGAGAGCTACAAGTCTATAAGAAGACCATTTCATCCAAAATTTAGCTCAAAATTAGTTTTTTTGGGTAGTGAATAGTACTAAAAATCTCCAAATTAACAAGTGTGGCATTGAATTGGGATTTGTTTTGGAATAATAAACTATTTTTGAAAATTACCAAAAAATTTGTAAAGGTGTATGATAGTCATGAGTACCTTTATTATAAATCTTGAGTCATTTGAAACCAAAATATAGAAGCTATGGCCAAAAAACAAATCACCAAACAAGGTGTGACACAAAATAGGACAAGTGTTTCTTGCAATCACCCATCTTTGATCCATTAAAAGTTTGTCACACATCCATTTTAAGATAACTAATGGGGGGTTTTTAGTGAAAATTTTCTCGGCTTGATAGATTGTAGCTTCTCTGGCACTCTCCTTTTAAATTTCAGTCTACATTCCAAAGCGAGCAACCTAACACACGACCAAAAAAACCCTATAGACAACTTGAAGTTCATTTTATACCTAAATATAGGGTCCATTGCAAGACAACAATCACTTTTATAGCAAAATACTATAGGATTTTTTGTAAATGCCTACTTGAACTTGGTTGTTTATTGACCATTGTCTTCTTGGCAATGAAATTTGTTAATTGAGTTGAGCAAGTTGGATTGTCTTTTGGCATTGGCCAAAATTATATTAATTGTTATTCTACTTGGATGTTTTTCTTGATTGTTTAAGGGTTCACATTTTGTAGGTAGTATTATGAACACACCTAAGTGCATTTAATTAAACATTTGAGTATAAGTACCAATACAAGTGTGCGTTAGTTGTTGTTTAGTGTTGAAAGATGATTGCAACAAATCCTCATGTATTTTTGGACTAGTTCAAAAGTGGTGATCCAAAAAGTCACCTTGGACTTATAATCTAACCATATACATTACATTCTAGGCTAGAACCTATTGTATTGGAGTTATTTTTGGAAAAGGGTTCCAATATTAGTGTATGTATTTTAATTGTGTACGTATGGGCTAATCATCCTATAAATCATTGGTCTTTTTGGGTACATTGTAAATCACTTACTAGAAAAATCCAAAAGCACTAATTAGAAGTCAAACTACTATGCAAGGTCTTTGGTCTTAGCACAAAATTCTAGATGAATATTTACATTTCTATCATACATAGAAAGATTCCCTATCATCTATGGGACCTCTTTGGTTTACAACATCTTCATAGGATTATCTAAGTACAAAGCAAATTCATCATTTAACGCATCATTCAAACAATTCTTTTTTCATGAATTCCCTTCGAGTGCACAATTTGGACCATTCTGATTATTCAAACTGGGGGCAATCACCTTCCATACAAAATGTTCTCAATGTCTTCCTTTGGTTAGCTAAAGGATGGTTTTTCACTACAAGAAAATGGGGGTATAAATGACTTGTCAACAATGACTTCACCAACAACAATGGCTGCAAAATAGTCATTTTGTAGTCATTTTGCAGTCATTGTTGTCGGTGTAGTCATTGTGGACAAGTCATTTATACCCCCATTTTCTTGTAGTAGTTGAGGCTTCATAAGGTAGACCAACCTAATTCCGTTTGCAACCCATTTTTGTCACCCTATATTTGGCCCCATTTCCACCCATTCCACCATCAAACTTTGTCCAAAAATGAGTCAATTATGTCCATAAATTTGACAAAATTAGCGCATTTATGTCAGTTAGGGTAATGTGGCAATAGTTGATTGGAGAATACCTAGATGCTTATAGGAACATAAGAAGGTGGTTTTGAGTTGTTGTTAGGGCATTTATGACCCTAGTCATGGGTGCTTTTGAAATTTAGGATTGATCACTTCGAAAATTCAAAAAATTATAATTCCATTTGGATTTGATTTGTGAAACATGCACACACCTTTGAAAAATATGTGTCCCTTTTGGAATTGGCCCCGAGATAGTCAAATTGCAAATCAAGGTGGTAATAGGTTGGTCTACCTTATATTGATGATGTAGCCAAAGAGGAAGTTACATTCTTGTTTCTATCATAGCTTGTTTGGAAATAGTGAGATGTCTAAGCCTTCTCCTTATTCCAATGTCATCAAAGACATTGACCTTGAACTTGAAAAACATGGTGAAGACTAGTGGGATTTTTCTTGGTGATTTGGTTTAAAATAGTATCAAACTTTTTGGCCTAGCACTAAGGTGCATGAATGGAGGGAGGTTAATAAGAGTGGCATATTAAGTTTGTCTTCATGTAGATCCATCACAAAGCCAATGACATCAAACACTTCCAATTTGGATCATGATTTTACTTTCTTCAACCTACTACAAAGCTACAAAATGGACATGAATATCTCCTAGATGGTGTTGTATTTAATTGTGATAAGGTTTCAATGTTAAAATGACACCTACATAAAAGGTGTTATTTGTTGAATTGCCAATGTGATGGTTTGTCTTGAAGACAATAAGGTATGAAGTATGAAAACACCTATGTGCATTTAATTAAATGACTAAGCATTGGTTACTAATATACAAGATTGCCTCAGTTGTTGTTTAGTATTGAATGAGGATTTTGATGAATCCTTTGGACACCAAATCACACCATTCAAAAGTAGTTCAAAAAAATAACCCTTCAAGACTTATTATCTAAACAATCATGTGCATTCTAGATGAAAACCTATTGCATTGGGGGTGCTTATACAAGACAATTGCAATTTTAGTGTATATACTTTAATAAAGAGCCAAACAAATTCATCATTTAACGCAACCTTGTTTGAACAATTCATTTCTCATGAACTCATGGGGTGGGGTGGGGTGCACAATTTGTACTACTCTTGTTACCCAAAGTGAGGGCAACCACTTTTCATGGAAAATGTTCTCATTCTCATTTGTTCAACTATAGGATGGTTGTTGGTACCTCGTTGCTGATGAAGACAAAGAGGAAGTTGCATTTTTGTTTTTGTTGGAGCTTGCTTGGAATGAGATATCTTAGCCTCTCGTAATTCCAATGTCATCAAAGGTGTCAATCTTGAACTTGGAAAGCATAGGGAAGACAAACTCGATATGACCACCATGGTTCAATCCAAGGTCATTTTTAAGAATTCTTTACCCCAATCCAAGATGACTCTTTTGTATTTGCACAGAAGGATGTTCACTCTCATGTACTCTCTTGCAAAGGCCCATCAATTCCACTATGTTGTTGAACTTATCACAATGCCCTTGGACAAAATTTGCACATACATATTTTCTGCAATTGCACACTGTTGCCTAGCACTTTGCTGAACTAAAGAAAAGCATGTTCTTTTGGAAGAAAGAATCAATTGAAGAAAGAATGTTCAAATTATACTCACTAATCTTGTTCAAAGATTAGTTGGACACCATAGCATGAAGCTGCTGACATTTTTGAGAAAGGAAGGCACCTCCTGCAGCATCTTGTTCACTCACTTTGCTGGATTGGCCTTGCTTACAGATCTTGGGCATTTCCTGTTCCTAGCCATGTTTCTTCAAATTAAGGTAGGTACACCCAAAATGGCACCTGACCTTAAAGCGCCATGTACAACGTGCATACATTTTCAAAATCAGTCATGTACCCAGACTGTAGATGGCGCTTTTAGAAACATACTTTGACTGTTATTAACTTTTGCATACGGTATCCAAATCCACTGTTTTTTGGTACGTTGGAACATGCTTTCACTCACCAACAAGACTGTAAGAAAATCTGAACAACATAATAATAGGAACTAGGCACAGTATGGAAAACTGGCGCTTTTGGATGTACCTACCTTACTATATCGTCTCGACTTTGAAAGCTCTGAGACTGAGACCTTCAAAAGCAGCGTTCCTTCTTAAGGTCAAGAAGATTCCAGAGAGTCATGCAATGGACTCAAACGACATCATCTGCAAACTAATAAGTTATTCAAGGAATTATCATTATAGAATGGTACAGTAGGGAGCTTCACTTCTGGTCAAGTTGTTGTCACACCTTCTCAAAATAGTCAAGGGATGCTTGAATCCTACTTTGTGGTTATTTTTCAATTGTCTTAAATGTCCCATCACTACAAGAGACGTGGGTGTTTTTAGTAGGAGATAATAGTAAGAAAATATTGAAAAGACATTGAAAGTCCTCAAAAGTCAACTTGGGAAGTGGAGTAGTGTACATTCAGTTATAAATTCTTAAGAGTCATATAAATGTTCTCGAAAACGTTCTTTTCGGTCACTGAGCGGCATGTAGACTGTTTTCCTGTAGTGAGCAAGCGATGTGTTCGGTGTAAAAATAGAAAAAAGCATCTGTTCTTGTCGTCGAGGGCTTGCCGCATTGCTACATTCTTTGCACGTTGTATAACTTCGTCTCTGCAGGAACCTCTGCTTACTCTGCATCGTCTCCATTCAGTTGTTGTTGTCCTCGTTGCGGTTTTTGGTGTTGTTGGTGAAGACGGTGCCGCATGTGAGGAGTCCGACGGGGTGGTCTTCCTCCACGGCCACTCTGGCGTGGGCGCCAATCTGCCGGGCCAGCACGCTGCGGAGCGCAACCAGGATGCGACGGCCTACTTCGGAAACCTCGACTTCCAGGTGAGATATTCGCCCCCCCCTCCCATTTCGCGATTCCGCTCTCCCCTCCTTCCTCTGCTCCGTCGATGCCTTCAGTCGCATTCTCTCGTCGCGCAGGAACGAGCGCGCTCATTTTGAGTCGCGACGCTGGGTTGGTCCGATGGTGGATTCGGTGGCGAGAGTTCCCAGTCCCAGGACTCTCCATGGAGTAGCTCTCAGGACACATTCCCTCTCTCATAGGAGGCATTCCCATCGTCACAGGTACTGATGAGAAGCGTAACCGTTATTCACGTGAAGTTTCATATGGCGCTCTAAGTAGCTATGTTGTGTTTGAATGATTCTAAAATCTAGTTGCACGTGCCATTTTGTGTCGATCGTGTACTTCCTGTGAGAGTATACGTTTTTGCTTCCCCTGTTCTTGTTCCTTCCCGCAGCCTTTTCAAATCCTTACATACCACTGCTACGTTACCCTGCGTCCACGTCCGTCTCTAACCCTGACGTCTTGCTTAAGGATGGTGAAGTCTCCACTGCGCTCTGGCTACTTGTATTGATCACTCGGCAAGGGCGGCGTCTTGGCCTTCTCCATCCGCTTGTTCTCGGTGAGTTTCCCGATCTGCCGTAAAAAAAAAAGCCTTCCATTTTGTTTTACCGACAATGCGAGCGCTGGTTTTGCATTCCGCTCAAATCCGATGACTCTAGGGAGGCCTCTTGATTCAGCTGAGGTTTTAGGTTTCGTTATCTTCAAGCTGCGGGAATAGGATGTAGAGATTGGTCGCCTTATGCCGTAACACCCAATTATGAAACTGTGCATTTGTTGATTAAATTCCGTCACGAGATTTTGTTGTAGCTCTTGTCAATGGATCTGCCGTCACGAGAATTGTTATTCGCCCTTTCGCTCTTCCGACAGTGCGTGCACTGGTTTTGCATTCCGCGTTACACAGTAGGTGGCGATGACTCTTGGAAGGACTCTTGAATCAGCTCTGGTTTAGGTTTTTTTATTTCGAACCTGACGGAATAGGATGGAGTGTTTAGTTTCCATTTGTCGTAACACTTAATTATGAAACTCTGCATATGGTGATCAAATTTCGTCTAGAGCTTTTGTAGTAGCTCTTGTCAATGGATCTACTCGTCGCAAATGAGTTCTTTCCCTTTGTTCTACCGTCAATGCGCGCACGGGTTTTGCATTCCGCGCAAGTCAGCATTTGATGATTACTCTAGGAAGGTCTCTTCATTAAGCTTAGGTTTCCTGAAGCTGCCGGAATAGGATGAGTGGTTTGCTGCCGTATGCCGTAACATTTAGTCAAGAATCTTTGCATATGTTTATCAAATTTCGTGACGAGCCTTTGTTGTAGCTCTTGTCAATGGATCTGCCATCACGAGTTATTCTGTTCCCTTTTGTTCGACCGACAATGTGTGCACTGGTTTTGCATTCCGCGTTACTCATGACTCTAGGAAGGCCTCTTCAATGAGTTAAGATTTCATTTTTTTTAGCTGACGGAATAGGATTGAGTGGTTTGTTGACGTATGCCGTAATACCTGAGTATGAAATTTCTGCCTATTTTGATTAAGTCTCGTCACGAGTTTTGTTGTAGTTCTTGTCCGTGATTGTGTAATTTCATCGCCCTGGCATTTTTGCTCGGTTCCGATCCACGTTTAGGTCAATGGTGTTGACGATCTTGTTGATAGAAGGTCATTGCTGAGTAGAAACTCTGGTGCAGAGACACTGTTAAGAGTGTCGCAATGCAATTTTTTATAATCTGATAACAGTCGTTGTGTTGATTATGCAAGTCCTTGGTTAGGGTTCAAGATTTTAGATTGTAGTTTTTGACTCCTCTAGAGCGACTCTTGTAATAGAATTGAATGGCGAGAGATACTGCAAGTAAATGCTGACAGTGATTTGTGTGAAATCCTGTGTTCTATCTTGTTATTCGTGGTACATAACGTGAATGAGTGAAATAGGACGAGCAACTCGGTACTCTGGAAATTCCGACTACAATGGGGAAAACTAGAGAATGATCTATCTGTTGACGCGCTGGTTTAATATAGTTATGTGGATTGTTTTGCCACAGGTCATCAAGTATGAGATCATCATTCATGAGTTTGATCCCTATTTTAACTATAGAGTCACTCAGGTATGTTGTCTTGCCTTTAATTGTGTTGCCGCAGGTAAAACTATACTCGTAATAGAGAATGGGCGGATGCTCGTTCTGGATTGGCATGTCCACTTCCGAAGTGGAGAACTGTATTTAACTCGATTTGTTGTGAAGAACGAAAGGCGAATAGCACGTACTTGTCTTGACTAGAAGAATGAACCTAGAGTTTCAGTGAATTCTTAAGTATTACCGTATATTGTCGTGAATGGGGTTGACTGCGGGTTTTACTTTTGTTTTCCAAGAATAGAGATCTACCCGCATTCTGTATGAGATGTTTTTTTCAGATTGATCAGCGTCTATCACCTTACTGTAGCCTATTGAGCGTACTGACACTTCTTACTTTGCGGATTTGTAGTACTTGACCAAGGCCGAAATTTATGAGTTTTGGAACTGGTTTGATGATAGAACATGGTGAGCAGTCATTTGGTTAAGATTATTCCTCCAAGAATGTAACATAATGGCTCCAGCTGTTATGGTTAGCATGTAAATCCGTGTATTTGCCATGAAATATTGGGGATTGGCTGTTACCTTGTAAATTCACAATTCACATGTTCCCAATCCCAATCTAATATAGTGTATAGCAGTATCACGATGTGAATGAGCTATATTATGTGATAAATGCGGCTTTTCGGAAATTATTATGCCTGAGTGAGTTATGTTTGATGATCTTATCAGGTATCCTTTGGGGAGAGTGATTGGAGGGATTGTTTACCCAGGCGTCCCGTCCGCGGATGTCCACAGTGCGCCAACGGACAGGCCGTCGACTGGACGACTGCTGCCAGGCCTTCACAGTATATAGCACAAGCCGTGTACTTGAAGGTCACTTTTCCTTGTTGATCTCTACTCTTATGACCTGATTGGCACACAGCCATTGCACTAGAGTGAAGTCCAAGAAGAGTGTGTGGGAGGAACACTTGCTGTGAAAGTAGTAAGTGTTATTTCCACATCACATCCAAATAGAATACTAACCTGTTTTGTTTGTGCAGTTTCAAGTGAAGAACCAGTGGGAGCAATGGGAGGGGGGAGGACACAATGGGAATCTTGGTACAGGCTACAAGAGGATGGGAAAGTGGAATGCAAGTTTTGCAAAACGAAGATTAGTTACTGCAAGGATCGCTTGCTTTTCCACTTGGGTTATAGACGAAATGACACCCTCCCCGGAGTGAGAATGTGCAACAAGGCCAGTGCAGCAGTGAAGGCTATGTTTTTCAATTGTGGGGGGGATGTTCCTACGGTCTCCGAAGACGAAGAGGAACATGATGTGGAAGTGACATCACCGTCATCGAATCCAACGAGGGTGGTACGTGATCAAGAACTACCCAATGCTTCAATCTCAATTAGTGAAGGGGGAGGAAATACTTTGGGCCAAAATTCTCAAGTTCGATCATCAGAGGCGCCTGTCCCTTCTTCGACCCATAGTCGACCGCTGAGGCAATTATCCGTACAAGAAGGGATGGACACATCCAAAAAGCAAGTACTAGACAAGAAGTGGGCGAAGTTTTTCTACGAAGCAAATATCCCATTCAATGTGGTGAGACACCCCGCTTTTGTGGATGCCGTGAAATCAACCTCCGAGTCCAGAGTTCTTTACAAACCTCCACTTTACAATGCCATACGTACGAAGCTCATGACATCAACAAAGGAGGAAGTGGCTGCACTAGTAGCGGAGAAGACAAGGGGGCCTATCCACAAGTACGGTGTCACTATATGTTCTGACGGATGGGACAATGTCACCCATCGGCCATTGATCAATGTAATGTTGTCGTGCACGAGTGGAGAAGTATTTTTGGGATTGGTGGACACTACAAGCGAAAGCAAAGACGCTGTTTATGTGGCTAATTGCATGATCGATTACATTGACGCGATGGGGGGACATAATGTGGTGCAAGTTTGCACGGACAATGCGCCAAACATGCGTTTGGCTGGTACTCAAATTACTCGCGAATTCCCTCACCTATATTTCCAAGGTTGTTCCGCGCATGCACTTGACCTTCTACTTGAAGATTGGGGCAAGCAACTTTGGGTGGTCAAAATGGTGAAGAAAGCAAAATCAATCATGAAATTCATTCGCACGCATCACATGCCACTCGCCATTTTCCGACGACATTCTCCTAATCTCATGTTGAAGAATCCCATTGAGACACGTTTTGCGACCATGTTCCTCATGATCGAGCGTTTGGCCGAGGTCAAGGAAGCCGTAGAATCTACAGTCCATGATCCGCAGTGGAACGAATATGTGAGGTCCTCGAACGCTGCAATACACAATAAGGCAGAAAAGGTTCGACGTAGGGTTCGAAAGGACGAGTTCTGGAGGAGGTGTCTCAACTTCGTGCATATGGTAGAGCTTGTGTTGGTGGCTCTTCGAGAGTTTGATGGAAAACATCCGGTCATGGGCAAAGCATAGATCGTGATGAAGAAGCTAGAAAAGCATGTTTTGGCTTTGAGGAATCGACCATTTTCATTGGAGGCAAATTATGCGGACCGTGCTGAATATGTGTTTTACGAACGATGGGATTTGATGAAGATCGATTTGCACTATGCAGCTGCCCTGCTCAATCCATTCCTCTTTGATGAAATTGTACTAATAGACGATAACGAGGCAAAGGAGGCCATTCTTAGAGTACTATGCAAATTGGCAGTTGGAGGGTTGGGATATGCAGCCGCTTTGTTTGAGTACCAATCCTTTCGAGACCGCCGAGGCATGTTCGCTGGACTTCCCGATGTGAATACTTTGAATTTGGAGCCGCATGAATGGTGGGATCTTCTCAGAGCCGGTGCTCATACGCTTGCACTTATTGCAAGAAGGATCCTCGCACAAGTATGTTCCGCATCATCATGCGAACGCAATTGGAGCATGTATTCATTTGTCCACAGCAAGTCTCGCAACAGATTGACATCTGAGCGCGCGGAGGAATTGGTTTACATTTATACCAATTCGAGGACTCTCAGGGAAAGGGGTGCGGCGGATGCAGCACGATGGTACACTGAGAACATGTTGTCCGAAGATTCCATGACAACCGAATCAGATGGCTTGGATCGTAGTTCGGTTATGTCAGACGCTAACAACGATGACTCAGACGACAGTTCCAATGGCGATGATGATCCACCATTTCGGCCTTTGGGTGAAAGGCAAGAAAGGGGTCCCCTAATTGACGAGTCCGTATTTGACTTTGATGGCGCAGATAATGATGGAAATGACCACGGGGGAGATGAGGATGGAAATGACAACGGGGGAGACGAGGGTGGAAATGACAACGGGGGAAATGATGGCAGTCCGTCATGGATGCCACGTACATCGATTGCGGGGTCAAGTGGTGGAAATCAAAACGAAGGGGTTGAAGCCCCACCTTCGCCGGTTATAAGGCCGATTGAAGAAGAAATGCGTACCCGGAGACATGAACATGTCGTTGTGGTAGAAAGACAAGGCGAAGATGAGGTCGTTGCCACAGATCCCCCAGTGGCACGGAACACTTGTAGCCACAGATCTCCCATTGGTGTCGAGATAGACTTTCGCACATTGCGTCGAGACACGATCGGCGTGCGACCACAAGCGCCTAGCTTGGATGATCCACCCGTCCAAAATTCAGCAGGGCCTTCATCTTCTAGAGCCCGCCCCAACCAAGAAACTCCATCAGTTGGTACACGATTGGCCGGTCTCTTCCCAACTCTAAATATGACCGAGCGAAGGAATGCACCTCCATCCTCAGAACAACCCGTTGCACCGCCTACACGCACTACTAATCGATGGCCGCGGCCACGTGAAGAAGGCCCTACCAACGAACGTGTGACTAGAAGAACACGTAGAAGGCTAAGAAGGGAAGAAGCGGCGAGTATACCATTTCTCCGCGAAGGTCTTCTCCCTGGACCGACGGGGCCTAGTGTGGATACCGCTGGAGATGGAGTAGGGGGGCGAACAATCCGCAGATTGGCTTCTATAGTAGATGAAGGCTCAGACAGCCCTGACAACTCACCAAGCGAAGTCAATAGGGCAACGTCCAATCATGATGATGAATCCATGGGTCCTAGTATAGGTGAAGATGGTGAAGTTCCGGGAGATAGTGATTATAGAGGGACTCGTAGAGGTCCTCCACCTGCACCTCAAAACAATCAAGCAACCACGCGAGAGGCTGCTGCAAGGAGCATGGCTCTTAATCGTACACGTGCAAGACGTTGAGAGCATCTAGGGAAAAAAATGTCTCCATGTCATCTTATGTAATATTGTGTAAGGCTGAATACCTTGCATGTGAAATTCGGCATTAATTATAAATACTACCCATGCTTCCTGTGCTCATGTAAGGCGCATGGGTAGAAATTTTTTATCTTCACATGTCACAAATTCTACAACGCAACAACGGATCCATTTATGGATATTTGTCCCAAGAAATGGAAATATTTGCTTTGTCGTTTGCCATGTGTTCTATACTCTTAAATTTGGATTCATTCTTCGAAGCTAGTTACCTACATGCTTGGATATTTTGAGATCATTATGGATTTTGCCCTGTACAAGAAAACAAATGTAATCTGGAATATGGAGAAAATGATTGAAAGTACTGAATTAACCCCTAAAGGACCAAGAGTCCCCTCGGGGACCTTTAAGAATTACGGCAGGTACTTGTGACTTCAATTTTCAATGAATTTTATTGAAATTTTCACATAAGATAAAAAAACTGATTAGCTCCGTGGAAATATTAATTTTTTTTCAATTGGTGACCGGGAGCAAAAGTTATGCCATCGTAAACATAATTTTCATGTTGCCGGGCAGAAAAAAAAATCTACAAAAACTTCAAAATTAAAAAAATAAATTTTTTTTCTTATAGATTATATTTTTGTCTACAAGTAAAGCTTTGATTCATTCCATTTGGATTAGTAATGTGAAAATTATGAACAATCTTGTTTTTCGGGCAATCTAAGCATCTTCTTGAAAAAATAACTTATAGGATTCATTTGTGAATGCAATTTTCACAATTTTTCAAAAAAAATTGTTGGACAAGGTTGATTTTGTTTTCTAGAACAATCTCACCATTGGGATTATTGTATTTCAATTCCATCTATGAGATATTTGCAATTTAGTTTTTCTTTCAATCTTGGACCTACATCTACTTGACAATTTTTTAAAGAATGAAAAAAAGTCTTTATTTTGTGAATTTTTTTTCCTAAGCTCTTAGCTCAATTTCTCAATAAAAAAAAATTTAATTCAAGGTCTGTAGTGCAAAAAAATTACATAAATGGAGGACAAAGTCATTTGAAGTTGCAAACTAGAGTTTAAGAAAACTTTGTTTTCCAACTTTGAATGCTCATATCTTCCTATCTATACAGTCAAACTTCATGAAATTTTCACCACATGATCTTAGTTAAGTAAAGTTCAAGATCCTATGGTTAGATTCTAAAAATTTAGTTTTTTTGGTTTTCATGGATGAATGGAACAAAAATGGCAGTTTTGAGTGGTTTTGGGTTGAAAAACGGCCGTGGTCCTTTAGGGGTTAACATGGCATTAAGTCCAAAATTTGCGAAGGGACAGAACTACTCACAAATCCACTCACCGGAATCGTACTCGAATGGAACAAAAAGATTTACATATATTTATTTCAAAAAGGAGTTAGTACAAAATTCAGTGAGGCAAAGTTCGTGGACTATACTGTGGTAAAAGCAAGTACTAAGGTACGTCTACGATTACATTGCCACTAAAATACTATTCTCTAATCTTCATTCCTTGCTTGTTCTTGTAGAAGTGCTTGCTCCTTGCGGGCCTCGGGGTAGCAATCCACGGGTGGAGTCCAAAATAAGGGGGCACCACTAATTTGTCCCATGGCGTATGTAACCGTGCGTCGTTGTAGTGGGTCCTCTTTGCACAATTCGCCCAATGTGGCTTGAAATGTACCAAACGCTGTATGGTCGGGAAGCATTTCCGTATTTTCGCGGTCTTTCTTCCATATCCTCTCCGCAAGCTTCCCAACAGCAAATCCGTCCGTATGTATACTGACACATGGTGCCCCATCTGCGCGAGTGGGGGATACCGAAGTGCCCGCCTCTCCAGTCACATACATCAGTTCAGGGGCCACCCACCAACGTTTCTTACGTGTAGCTCGCATTTGGCTTCCACATTGAAACTGGTACAAAGAATGGGTTTCTTCATTGATACGACTAGCCATTCCCCAATCACATAGCCCAATCCACACTGTTCGCCCATCATCATTCGGAAAATGCAACATGATGTTTTCTGGCGTGATGTCGTTGTGGAGCACCGAAGATTGTTGCACCGCATCCACGATGCAAATTAACGCCCATGCAAGCTCGGTGCGGTTTCTACGATAAGCCAAGAGTCTTTTGGCTTCTTGCATCGTCTGTGGAGTTGCATGGTAGGCAAGCTCCCCGATCTCAGCATAATCTCGGTTTTTGTGGTCCAAGGCGAACATGGCTCCCAATGTTCCTCCATTCCACCATTGAGAATAACACTCCATGGTCATGTCATTTATAGCAAAAAAATTTATGACCCCTGGATGATTACATGGACAAACCAAAGCCTCGATGGACAACTTCTCCCGCGACTTCTTCAATTGATCCACATATAGGGCTCTCTTGCCCGCCAATTCCATCGTGGGGGGAATGTGCCTTGAATTTTGGAGGCTCACTTTACGAACCCTCTCGTGCCCCCCTTGTTTGTTGTGGCCTGACAATGGAACCACCACCACTCCTCGTTCGAGAAATACCACTCCTCCTGCACCCGCTTGGCCTAGGGACAAGCTTTGGCTTTGCTGAAACCATGGGGCAGAGCGGATATTGCTGGAAGACAGCACTCGCATTGCGTCATGCCACCAATACACCTTTTTGTGCAACAAATGCAATGCTTGTTGCTTCGGCGCTACATCTCGTTTGAAGCCCTTTACCGATGCGGCGACTTGGGCGATGTTGAAAACACAAGTTTGCACTTGTTCGTCAAGCCAACGGCGGAAGTGTTCCTTTGTGCGATCTTCAAGCCACTCATCCTCGCCCATTGTTGTCCAAAACATGTGGGTGAATTTGTTTTTTATTGTCTCCACCCCTTGCAATCTACGCGAGACATAGGTCGTATTCAATTGAGCAATTGTATATTGCTCCAGAAAATCCAATGCCACTTCCTGCACTTTCCTGGTCGCAGCCTTCCTTGGCCAGTCGTCTGTATTCGCAGGCTTGTGCCTTTGCCTGTTCTTTTTTTTCTTGGCCCCCGAAGATTCTCCTCCAGCCACACCACCGACCCCTTCTCTGGCCAATACTGCCTCCGATACGCAGTCAATGGATTCTGGAGACTGTTCACCAACAGAATCTCCGATGCCTGAAAACCACGCATCAACCTTGTGCTTCGATGCACCTCGCCCGTCCATTCTGAAAAATAATATGCGATGGTAAAACCAAGGAATTAGGGTTCAGTACTCACAAATGTGAAAACTATCCCCCCTTCCTCAGCCGAGCCTCCTCGCAAGCACCCGCGCTCCCAAGCAAGGACTGCAACCAATCCAGGGCAAGAGAGCACCGTCAGAGCAGGAGAGACTCGTGCAGAGTGGGGGAACTGGCCCACCTTATATAGCCGTTGGCGAGCCGTCGCATGGACGGCCGATCCGTCCAGGGAACTCGAAAGCCGTCGAGGGGTGTCGGGAACTCCGAGACCGTCGAGGGGACGCGCTGGGCCGCTGGCCGTCCTCAGAATTCGGAAGCCGTCAAGGGGAATGTCGAGGACGATGAGGCCGTCGACGGGACGCCCCATCCGTCCCGGGAATTTCAAAGCCGTCGTGGGGACCGTCGAGGAACTGCGAGACCGTCGAGGGGATGCACAAGCCGAATGGGGAATTCGGGGGTCCGTCGTGGAACGAGGCCGTCCACGGGACCCCACTGGGCGTCCCGGGAATTCTGAACCATTAAGGGGAAGTACAGGGCGGTGAAGATGCCAGCGAAGCCATTAACGGACTTAATGGCAAGCCTCGTGCGACTGAAATTCTTCTACAAGGTAATAAGGTAATAGGCCCAGAAACCACCCATCTAAGGGCTGACACTGAATTTTGAGAAGGTGAAAACCCAGCCTAAAGGCCTTGCCCAACCGAGGGTTTAGGATTTAGGGTTTAAGTTCCTTTTTACTTTTGCGTAAATGAGGGTAAAATGTCTAGTTTAGTAATTTAATAACTTAAGAAGTGCATTATAATTTGTATTCGGTAATTGATCTTTCTTTTCCTAGCGTCAATCTAATTTTGCAAATTTTGAAGTAAATAAAAGAAATAACATGAAATGATTAAACTTATTGGTTCTAGTCTAAACACATACCTCTTCGGTTGATGCGTATCCGTTCTCAGTTGTGTCATCAAAAAGCTCTACTTCCTCCCTTTCCATCTAATTTCATTCTCCCCCGCAAATTTAGGAAATAGGAGCTAATTTTAATAATTTAATCCGGCTTAATTAGCATTTGCTATTTGATGGTCACACTATAACTCCTTGAGGAACTTAAATCATTTCCGTACAATGACTTTGCCTAAATCTAATTCAAGCGTACATACATCTATTTTACAAAATGGGGTCATATAAAATGCCTAATTGAATTCTTCAACCCAATTATATTGTTGTAACTTACTAGGAATCTAGGATGTTTTTTGGTATGAAAGATGTGCATATGGATGTTTCCTACATATCTCCTCTTTGCAAATTAATGCTAATTCATCACCAATGTTTTATAATCAATTATCATGCTAAACCATGAGTTTTGAATGAAACAATTCACCAAAAACTGAATTTGACTTATGTGAAATCCACATTTGGTATGCTTGATTATATTATGCAAAATTCGTTTCAATGGCAGAATTGGATGATCCTAAACTTGTTGGTGGGTAGTGTGTAATGTACACGGCTAAAATTTTACATTGCCTTCCAGTGCTTCAGCTCATATCGAGAATGGCTGAAGTGATGGACCTTAAATTTTAGAAGTTGCCCTACGGATATGTAGGGATTTAAACTTCTCAATTTTAAATTCGGGAGCCATCCGACTAGGCATATATTTTTTAGGAAATTAGATTAGTACTACATGTACATATTAGTATATTACTATACTGCATAATATTCTGGTCATGTAGTCATGTACTCTACTTATGAGTTATGAAACTATGAGTTATGAAAGTATAAGTGAACTAAAGCACTAATTAGGAGTTTAGGACGGGGGCACTGGCAAGCAAGACTCCGTTAGTGGGCACCAACCAATTTTCAGAATTCAGACTCTTCTGCGGAACCCTAAACCGCTCTAATCCTCTCTTTGCCGAAGTGTATGATAAACCCTAGAAGAAAGAGTTAGAATTCCGCAAGTGTGTTAATGGTTTGAACCAAAAAAACACGTCAAAGGGTTTAAAAAGTTACCCCAAAAAAATATAGAAAGGGTTTGGAAAGAAATTGTTGAGCCCGGTTCGAATAAAAAAAATGTGGAAATGGGTTGGAAAAAAATGTGTTAATGGTTCGATTAAAAAAAATAGGGAAATGGTTTGAATCCCCAAAATGGAAGTGGTGTGAATAAAGCAAAACGTTAATGGTTTCGGGTGTTGGGCAAAAATATATAGAAGGGATTTGGACCAAAAAATGGGTTAATGGTTTGACTAAAAAAATATGGAAATGGTTCGGTTTGGAAAAAAATGTGGAAATGGTTTGAATAAAAAAAATGGGAATGGTTTGAATAACAGACTCGGGGGGTTCACACCCTTTATCTTTTGGTAACCACGTGCGATAATGGGGTATTTAATGGGGGGGTATTTATGTCCTTCTCATGTTTTTTTCCCTCCCTATTAGTAGAAATAAAGCTACCGGAGTGTATTTTAGAGTACCCTATTTTCTTTTGTAAATTCTTTGAAGGACTATTTTTGAACACCCTATTTTTTTTCTACATTTCATAATTACAAAATACTGAGAAGATCAAAAACATTGTATACAAGGAAACATGTCAGCTTCAAGGATTTTGATGAACTAAGAACATGGTGAAACGCACAGCATATGCTATCTTTGTGCCACTAAAGAGTTTGAAAATCAAAAATCAAAGCTACAACTATTTATATTTCACCATTTATAAGAAAACAAAGCACACAATAGAGAAATTAAACTATAGTATACAATCCTAATGCAATATTTAAAACCAATTTAAAGGTACAAGAGCATATTCACATTCATTTATATAATAAGAAAACTTAGGGAATTTAATAAGCCGATTGTGTTTAAAAACACAAGTATCAATAAGTCTGCAAATCCATTCTAACATCTAAAATGAAGAAGTTCAAGGACCTCTTGCTCTCAAATCAACTATTATGATAGGAAGCTCACACGGAGGTTCATAAACTATGCAGGCTTTTTTATCTGCCTAATAGGAGGGTCTGAATTGGATAGCTCATTGTGAGAAAACTAATTGTGGATTATATTGAAGCATGCTAAGATTTGATTTTTACTATATGAATGGATGGTTTTAGAGTTACAATGGATTCAATCCTAACTAAGTGTACCTATAGGTGTCTACTAATTTTATTCAAAATAAAAAATGGTTGTTAAACTACCTTCTTTCAAATGTTAAATTGTTTTGAAATAATGATTAATTGAAGAATTCATTTCAGTTTTTGAAAGGGACACATTTAGAAACCATTTCTAGTGTTTTTTACATGTTGCATTACTAGTTTTTGAACCAAACCAGATTTTTTTCGAAATTGTGCATGTATAGGTTTTCAAGGCTTACTGATCACAAATAGGGTCCTATGACAAATTGTGTTTGAAAATTCATAATTAATTCAATTTTGCTTCAAAAAAATATGAAACAACTTGTATTAGATTCCTCATCTATTTCTCCTTGACTGAAAAATAAACTAAAAATATTTTCATCTAAAGACATATACGAAAAAGGCAAATCAACTCTTAATTTAAATAAGTGGAATCTTAGCCTCCTACCATGCATACATGGCTAACACACTTGTGACAATCATGAATCCCAAAAAAATTTAAAAAGAAATACAAGATCTGAATGAGTCACACACTTGTCACAATCATGAATGAATCCCAAAATTTTTTAAAAAGAAATGCAAGCTGTGAATGTTAACTGACTGAGCTCAAATAAAAATTACAGTATACAGGTACTGCATTGGCAATCTTCACCAGTTCACCGTCATTAAAATTCAGCTGTCTTACAGCTTATTGCATCTCAACTGCCTAACTGAATACCAATTGCATAATTGGATCCTAGCTGTCTAATTGGATTCCACCTGCCTAATTGAAATTGAAGGTATATATTGTAGCCACCTATTGGGCCCGTCCAAGACCTGGGCAGGCCGTCACGGGGACGGAGGGCGTCCAGAAAACCGTCCAGGAAGACGGGCCCGTCTAGGACCTGGGTAGGCCGTCATGGGGACGGAGGGCGTCCAGAAAACCGTCCAGTAACACGGGCCTGTCCAGGACCTGGGCAGGCCGTCCGCAACGAATTTGGGCCATCCAGGACCTCGGGCCGGAGCCGGGCAGGCCGTCACGAACAACCATTTTCGGCCGTCGAATTTGTAATTCGGCGTAGTAATTAGTGTTTTGCGAACTCATGAGTGTTTTCGAACTCGTTGACGGCGCCGGACCTGTGGACGGCCTCTGTGACGTCATCCCGAACCTGTCGACGGCCTCCCGAATCAGAGTCGACACTCCGTGGACGCCCCAACCGTCGATGGCCGTCCGCATCAACGGCTCCAGGTGGTGCATGGCGATGTGATTAGACACAAATTAACACTCCTAACGAGCCTTGGTAATGGGGAGTATAAATCCCAAATTCAGCCACATTCAGCCTTGCTTTCTCTCTTGAGTTGCTCTGTCCTAGCTTGAAAAAAGCTTTGCATTGCAATTCGGGAGGAAGTCAAGCATTTGGCTATTGCTTTGCCACATTCCAGTTGCCCTCACGCAACAGGAGGTAGAGCATAGTCATCTGTATATACATACATCCGTGTTGTGGCATTGTGTGCAGGTACTATGGCAGAAATTGAAGAGATGGTAATACATGTAGAGAACCCCCCCATGGCAGAGAACCAGGAGGTGGTAATTGCTGCAAATCACCCCCCAGTGGTAGAAAACCAAGAGGTGGTAGTTCCTGCAAATCACCCCCCAATGGTAGAAAACCAGGAGATGGTGACCCATGAAGGTGAACCCCCATACATGAGGCGTCGTGGGAACAGGAGCAATGTAGACTGGGCGACTTTCAACACTGGTGAAGTTTTGGCCGCGCCCGGGTGGGAACATGTGCTTGATCCATGGACCCGCACCACATGTCAGGCATACGTGGACTGGGCCCACATCAACCGCCATTTTCCACGGGAGAGAAATGAGACGCAAGTGCGATCTGGCGTTGCATTGATAAAGTACTGCATACACCCGGCGTTCAAGAAGCGGTTGACCGAGGTGGCATTGGCACTTTGGGGGACCCTCTCGAAGAAGGATGGGACCCTTGCATTGTATCAAATGGCGTATGCGGAGGTTTTTTTGGGCAAGGACGTGGATTGGAACACGTATACGGCAAAACAACGGGGTGGCCATTTCCCTACTAAAAGCCGTAGAATTCCACCAAATCCTGCAGTGCAATTGGAGGGCGAAGGAGTGGCTTGGGCACAACGGGACGAAGCGACGGACGCGGACCCCATGGAGGTTGACAATGCACTATAAGGCGCCAACGAACAAAACCCGGTGGCTCCCGAATTGGAGGCGCCCATTGCCGGTCCAAGCGAGCCCATGCCACTCACCATTCACCCAATTCCCCCGTCCACGACAATTAATGAAGTATTTGGAGCGAATGGGGAATTAGAGGCATTACGTGCATTGGTGACTCAGCTGCGTGAGGATGGTGCAGAAGTTGGGCGAAGGCACGAGATGGAGGTACAAGCCCACAACGCACGGGTGAAGGCTTTGGAGGAAACGAATGCTAAGTTACTAGCAAGTAACATTGACTTGCTTGAACGTGTACGTCGCCAAAGCATGGATGGCACTCCACCATTGGATGAGGTCGTGGAGCGGGCCACATATGGTCTAATTGAGCCAGCTGACCCGTTGACGGTGCGCCAGGTGCGGCCTCGTGGTATATTCCCAACACCACATTTTCGTGGTGAGAATTCAAATGCGGCAAACCAATCAACAGATGCGTTGGGCCAAGAGTTCATTAGCGTTGAGCGGGTGGTGTACGATGCCATTGTGGCACGAGCGGAGCGTGCAGAGGGCGAGTGCAATGAGGCCAAGGCCAACATGGAGGCTGTATTAGCGTCCATGAGTGAACTACAGGACGAGTTGGCATTTGTAAATGCCATGAAGGATAGAGTGTTGCTCCAAACGGCAACTGACCGGGAGCAAAAGTTGCTTGCCATGAGCAACATGAGATTGGCATGCACTTTGGCTATGAACGAGGTCGCGCAACTGCAGCGTGAGGTCAGGAGAGTAGCTGCAGAATTTAGAGATGGTAGCCAACGTTATTTTGGCTTGACATCGTGGGCCTGACTAGAGGACATGTTTCTAGTTACATTGCCCACAAATCGCGATAATGCAAGCATTGATTGGGACGGGCATCCACATCTAGACTTCCAATTCAACACCGCGAGACACCGATACAGGCCCGTGGATAGAGAAGGCAATACTTCCTTACTGTGGCCCACAGTTCCCGTGTTTGTGAAGGATGGAACGACGTGCATGATTTGCATGGAACCGTTTGGGCCCGAGGGTGGATGGAGCCTTGGAACGTGTGGACATATGTACCACCCTGGATGTCTCATTCCGCACATGGTCACAAGAAAGCAGTGCGCGCAATGCAAGGCTCCTTTGCACCGGCGGTTGTACGCCCAATTTGGGTTGGAGCATCACATGCCCCCGCACTTCGAGTTAAACGAAGAGAACTTGCCTGGCAATGAGAATAGAGGGAGTTGGGGTAATGACATGATATGGATGTGGAAGTGGGGCCATGACAGTAGACACCTCACCATGCGCAGCGTGCAAGACGTTCCGTGGATCGATGATGCGGAGATTACGGAGGTGTGCAAGAAGCTGATTGGTGCGGGCGATCCAGGGCGGCGAGTATTTTTTGGCCAACTTGCTGGTGGCCATTGGGACTTGGACCAAGAGGAGTTCGTGCGCCGACCACATCCAGAGAATGTGGTTTTTGACTCCAGCGGAAACCCTATCGGAATACTCCAAGACCTGGATCATGAGGCACAAATGAGGTTCATCGAAGACACTACGTTCAATGAGGTGCAAATGTTGTCATCCATTTCTTCCTACTTGCACGATCGATATGATTGGACCGTAGTGGCTACGTTGAACAGTTTGCAATCTAGAGAAGGATTGCAAGATTTTTTGAGAAATAGTATAGCCAGAGGCATTGTAGAACCAGAACAAGGTTGAATACCTTCTGGTGATGAGTTAGGCCATTAGACGGATGTATAGTATATTAGTATTGTAAATAGTATTTGGCTATGACGACCATTTACGAGCGTTTATTGCTCATGTTGCAAAAGTACATTTTTTGGGAAATAAAGCATTTTCATTTTTCTCGTACAACTGTATTGCCTGTTAAACACTTAAACAGAAAACTTAACCATGAACAAATGAAAAGAATACTCAATACGTTTGCTTGAAATGTATGTGCAACAAGTTCATTTAAATCCAATGCCATACTTTCACTTAAAGTATATTTTCTAAGTTTACTTTTAAAAAATGCCAAAATTCTATTTTTTACATATGCCACAAGTATATATGCTTTTGTTTTTTATTCCCACCATTTCGAATTTTTTTAATCAAACCATTAACCCAATTTTTTCCCACCGCATTTTTCCACATTTTTTTTCCACATGTCAAACCATAACCATTTTTTTTATCCTAACCCATTTTCATTTTTTAGATTCAACCCCTTTCCATATTTTAGATTGAACCCATTTCCATATTTTTATTAGTCGAACCATGAACACATTTTTCTAAACCATTTCTATATTTTTTTGTCGTCCACATTTCAAACCATCAACGTTCTTTTTTATTCAAACCATTCCCATTTTATTGATTCAAACTATTTCTAATTTGAGCTTTAACCATTAAGGCATTAACATTTTTTTTCCAAACCATTTCTAAATGTTTTTTATTCAACATTTCAAACCATGAAAGTTTTTTTTTTCAAAGCATTTCCATATTATTTTTAATCAAACCCTGAATACATTTTCTTTCCAACTTATTTCCATATTTTTTTTAGTCGAACCATTAACACATTTTTTTTCACGACCCTTTCTATATATTTTTTTCCAACCTTTCCAACCATTGCCTTTTTTTTTATTCAAACCATTCCCAATTTTTTTTATTCAACCCATTTCCATTTTTTTTTTATTCGAAGCATTTTCATATTTTTTTTAGTCGAAACATGAACACATTTTTTTTCCAAACCATTTCTATATTTTTTTGTATTCAACATTTCAAATTATTAACTTTTTTTTTATTCAAAGCATTTCCTTTTTCTTTTTCTTTGATTCAAACCATTTCCATATTTTTTTTGAGTCGAACCATTAACCCATCTTTTTTCCAAACCATTTCTATATTTTTATTTCCAACACCCTAAACCATTACCGTTTTTCTTTACTCAAAACTTGGCCATTTTTTTCACCCTAAACCATTTCCATATTTATTCTAGTCAAACAATTAACACATTTTTTTTCCAAACCATTTCTAAATTTGTTTTTCCAACATTTCAACCCATTTCCATATTTTTTTTAGTCAAACCCTAATCACATTTTTTTCCCAACCCATTTCCAAATTTTTTGGGTCGAGCCATTAACACATTTTTTTCCAAACCCTTTCTATATTTTTTTTCATTCAACATTTCAAACCATTAACGTTTTTTTTTAATTCAAACCATTTCCATTTGTTTGATTCGAACCATTTCCATAATTTTTTTATTCGAACAATTAACACATTTTTTTTCAAAACCAGTTTTACATTTTTTCTTATTCACAATTCCAAACCATTAACGTTATTTTCATTCAAACCATTTCCATTTTTTTGATTCAAACCATTAACACTCTTTTTTTAAATACAGAATATATATTATATTTAGACTATGGAACTAATGGAAGGCCTAAAATACAAAACTTTCGAAATTATTCTTTTAGAGATGGTTAAACCACATAGATTAGTGAGAAAATTTTGATTGTGAATATGAACTCAGACTTTTAAGTCTTACAAATAAAGAGTTCCAATCCACGGAGCCCAGGCCGTCCATCCTGACCATCGACGGTACGGCCAGGCCGTCCATCGAACCCAGGCTGTCCAACGTTCCTTTCAATCCAAGCCGTCCTTCCCAAGCATAGACTGTACCCAGACCGTCAATCTGGAGGCGTCCGTCCGGGCCGTCCACTGGACAGCCTGTCCATCGGGGCCGTCCATACCCCGCGGATCGTCTGAGCGGGCCGTCCCCTAAAACCGTCCACCGGATCCGGACCGTCCGCAGAATCCAGAGTGTCCATCCAAGCCATCCAGTCAGCTAGGACCGTCCATCGGAACTGTCCATGGAGGTCATCCGTGAGGGCGTCCACGACCGTTGTCACGATTTTTCATCCTCTGTCGCGGATTCTGTCGTGAATTTCATCCTGACGGACGCTCGGCTCCCCGTCACGTCAGCGGACGGACATCCTCACGGACGGACGTGACGCGACGGAAGCAACCTTGTCATGAGCTCCGTGTGATGGTTTCTTTGCAAGCTTCTATGAGTGGGATCAACCTCACGGCTCATGTCCAACTACAATATGTTGTCATTGTACAACGTTGATTTTGGACAGGCGCACTTATGACAGGTCAGTATGTTGCAGCCACTGTCGACGACTGCGTGGATTGAGAGGCGTGTGTTTCGCGTTCTGAAGCGAGGTTAAGTTAGGTCATTGTGTTTTTAGTTTGGTGAGGCTGTTCGGGAGAATCTAAAGGCGTACGTTATGGCGGGATGACTTAGTTTGAAAACTAGCGAGAACTGTGGTTTCAGAGGTTGTTAGGTTGATCACGGTGTTTTGTAATGGTAGTAGTTGAGGTTTGCGTAGATAGAGGTTTTTATTTTTTATTTTTTAATGTTGTGGTTTGTTCTGGCGCATTTTGAGTGATTAGTGTTTTCTGAGAGTGTAATGATTTGTCGTGGCGGAAATGATTGGTAAGAGAGTGGATTGACTAGTGAAGTTCAAAGAGAGGTGGAGGTGGAGGATTTTGTGTTTGAGGAGAATTAGGTGAGAGGTTTAGTTGCTTGAAGTAATTTCAGTTGCATCCATTTGTGCAGTGTTTCGTCCTGGAGGAGCTTGATGATACTTTATTTGATTGAATCAGGATGGAGCTCGTCGGAATGTAAATGGAGAGCATGAGGCTGGAGAGTTCTGGAGGGAAGAGCAAATTGCAGCAATTAGGCTGGTGTGAATCGCTGGCAGTAGCAAGTCGAAGCGGTTTGTAATACTACCATTCCGGCAACATCAACTTTGCTAGAAGCTCAGGAATCTGGAGAGCTGATGGCACATATGGATGAAGCTAATTTCGCATTAGATGGCCTGAAGCCTGGGCAACCCTTACGTGTCCAACGAGCTAATCTTCAATCCATTCTTGCAAGAAGATTTTAGTTTTCTTTGTAGATTTAGATTTGTTCTTTGATTTTAGATTTTTTTTCCCCTTAGATTCTTGTTTCCTTAATAGATTTAGATTTGTTATTAGATTTCAGATTTTTTCCATAGAGTTTAGATTTTTTTTCATAGATTTGGAATTTTCATAGATTTAGACTTCATCATATGTACATTTGGACTTCTTGTAAGAAATAAAATTTTTTGGTGATTTTGGCTCTCTAAAATGTATAAATTTTTACAAAGTAGAATGTCTCCTATAGAAGATTTTGTTTCTAGTTTGAGTTGTCTTTTAAGAATGCTAAAAAGACATGCCAAATTCATTAAATTGACCTTTCATCAAGGTATTTTAATGCAAGTCCTAGACACATGATTTTACGCAAATTTTACTTAAAGTACATGACCTTTCAATATGCATTTTTTGACTTAAAATCCCACTTAAAACACCCCTTTCTCTTGTAGTGCATTGTTCCTGTCGCACATGTTTTGTACTTGGCATGGCATGCCTTCTCAATCTTTTCAATCCCATAGACAGGGTTTTTTTAAGGCAATAAAAAGACTAACAACACCAAAAAATTATCTTCTGCACCAAGCCCTTAGAAAATTTTGGAAGAATTTTTTTTTAAAAAGCCATATCTAAATCTTCAATCATATCCTGATAGCCACTACCTTGACCATGACTACTAAGATTTACCACCTGTCACCACCTAATTAGGTGTTGATTCAACAATTTTACTTTTGTAGTCGCCTAAAATATACCAAAGTTGGAGATATAAGTATAGATTGTAGCCACATGCACAGGTGCGCCTTTGTCCTATCACAAGGTTCAATCAAGTCTTCTATAGCTACAATTTTCTTGCTCTTGATTTTGTTTGGCTTTTCCTACCAATTACAATCCTTGAGGTTGCATTTTTGTTGTAGAAACCATATAAAACTGCATGCACATGAATTAGGAAGGTATTAGACTTTGAAGCCCAAGTACATGAATGAGTTGTAGTTCATGTACTTGAGTATATGAGTTGTAATTTTCATAATTCATGTGCATCCTATTTTGGACCTATCTTCAAAACTAGGTTGTCCTATTTTGCACCAGTCTAAGAGTTGTAGTTGGCAAAGATGTTTTTTGGGATTTTATTTTGAAGCCATACAACTAACACTAATTCCTAATTTGAAGCCAAATTTTGCACCAAAAGTAAATTTGAGTGTCACCTAACCTCAACCACTTACTTCTCACCTAGAGCCCAAATCAAGATTCCCTTAAAATTTAAAAAAAAACACTACCTATGGATGGATGAATACGAGGGAATGAGATTCTTTGAAGAAATAGTTCCTTGTCAGTCTGTGAAGGCAACATTCAACGCTGTTGTGATCAATTGTTGGTGTTGTGAATCTCCTTTGCACAAGGGGAAAGTGTCGTTAGGTTATTGAAGACTGATTTGCTTTGAACCGGACAAAACAATTTTAGGGTTACAATCTTAGGGTTATAATCTTAAGTAGGGTTTAAGGGTTTTGTATTAGTTGGAGTTGGCCAGTTGGGTGGAAATGCTGACTGGAATATGTGTGATAAGTGAGTACTGGAGCAAACTTCTATCATCAGGAATGGAGTAGCTTATGAAGTAATGGTTATGGATATGGTAGTCTAGGGTAGTTGTAAGGAAGACCTCTAAATTTTGTTAGTATTTTCTAGGGTGAATGCAAGAAACACTTGTACTATTTATTGTGTTTGTATGATTTTTTGGGGAGTGCTTTAAAATTAGAAAATTAATTTCTTAAAAATATAAAAAATATGACTAATGTATACACCATTAAGATGAAGAAAATCACCAAAGGACATTTGTTTAAAAAAAATCTCTAAGTAGGAGAACTTGAAAAGTGCCAAACCTCAAGATAATACATACTTGAATACTTGATGTTTTAATTAGGAGAAAATAGGAAAAAAAAATTAATTTAAAATTGGCCATTTGCAACAACTTTATGGAGATGGTCATTCACCAAGAAGCTCAACAAAATCATTTTTTGCATGTTTCAAAATCCAAATAGAAGCTCACTTTGAAGACTTCTACACCATATAAAAATGATTGTTTTTAAAATTCCTTTGGCCAATAGCTACAAGTCTCCTAGAAGACCATTTCCTCCGAATTTCAACTTAAAATTTATTTTTTTGGATACTAAATAGTACTAAAAAACTCCAAATTGGCAAGTGGAACATTCAATTGGGGTCTATTATTATTTTTTAAATTAACTTTTTTAGATTACAAAAGAATTAGGCAAGGTGTACAATAGTCATGAGTACCTTCTCTATAAATCTTGAGTCATCTAGGGTTAAAACACAAAGATTATGGCTAAAAAACAGATTAGCACATGTGTTTGATGCAAAATAGTACAAGTGCTTCTTACATTCACCCTCCATAGTACTCATTTTTTCCTTTAGGATTATCTCAAAATTAGAAAATTAAATTTTTTTTAAAGTGAAAAATATGTTTTATATATACACCTTTAAGAAAAAGGTACCCAAGGAAGGAAAAAGGGTCAAGAATTCTTTAAGTAGATGAACTAGAAAAGAGAAAAAGTCTCATGAAAATAGGTATAGTGACATTTTAATTTGTAAGAAAAGAAATAAGAAAAACAGTTTTCAAAGAAGCTAAAAATTCTCAATTTGGAAAGACTTTATGTTGAAAAGATTTTACCAAAAGAATGACCTTGAAACTATTGTCAATGTTGAGGATTGCGCTCACAAGGGAACCTTATTTGTATGAATGTAGGGGACATAAAATAATCTTTTTTTGGTGAAAAAACGCCACTCTAGTGTGGAAATATTCCACACAAATTTCAAGTCTACATCATAGATTTTGGATACTCCACAATACTAAAATCCCTAAAATACAAAATATGATAAATAAGATAAGTTAAATTTTCAATATAAAGTGATTTTTAAAATTTAAAATTTCTAAAACATGTGGGATATGATTACAATAAAGTTATACACCTCCAATAAAAATTTCTCATTCATCACGTTTTACCATCAAAAATTCTAGTAGAAAATAGGATTAGACCCCTCAATGTGGCACTAAATTGGATGAGTCTTTTTTGCAATCACCCTCTCTCAAGATAACACTTGGTTTAATCTATTACTATGAGTTTGCTGAGCACCAATACTTGGTGTTCATTATAAAATATATCAACATTTGACCAACCTACATATAATTTATTAGATTTCTTCATTGAAAGTATAAAACTATATATAACAAAAGTTGACAATCCAACATTTACAAAATCCTATCCTATTGATTCCTCTCCCCCCCCCCCTTCAAAAAAATCACCTATCTATGTACATTATCATATATCTAAACAAAGTCAAAAGTTTAGATTGAAATTAAAAAGTATCTCCAATAGAGCCTCACTAATAGATTTAAAGTTAATGCTACTAACTTTTTTCATGAGTATATAACTATTAAATACAATTTTGAATCTCATTCAAAGATTTACACTCTCTTTACTCCATGGATATAAGATTTCAATACCTTAATGCACTTCTAAAGAACTTTAAATTAGGCATGATTTTTTGGATTTGACCATATGAAATGGTCTAAGTTGTAAATTTTTCCATTGTAGGCTAATTCAAAAATCTTCATATACAAGGTCTCAAAATTATAAGAGATTTCAATCATCTACTATTTGTTGGTAGGATTTTCAAACATTTGCATCTTTAAAGATTCAACTTGTTGAAACAAGTCTAAATAGTTGATGCTCTCTAGAAGCTAACTCAAGGATTTATAACCTTCTAGCCCCTACTTAATAAGACATTCTAAGTCTCCAATAATTTGACAAAGAAGTCTTGAGGGTTCACATCCTCAAAAATCCAATATAATAAGAGAAGTTCAACTCACTAGAAGTTCATCCAAGGATCATGACCATTCTAGATCCAACTTTGTAAGACATTTCAAGCCTCTAATGCTTTGGGGAAGCACTATCAAAGATTTACATCCTCGAAGATCCAAGTCAATGAGAGAGTTCAATTCCCCAATACTCTCTGGAAGCTCAGACAAGGACCGGCATCTTTGAAGATGCAATTCTGTAAGACATTTTAAGTTTCCAATGCTTTGAGGAAGCATTTTTAGATATTCACATCCTTGAAGATGCAACTTAATAAGAGAATTCAATTCCCCAATGCTCTTCGGAAGCTCACTCAAGGATTCACATCCTTGAAGATCCAACTTTGTAAGACATTTCAAGCTTCCAATGCTTTGAGGAAGCACTTTCAAAGATTTACACCTTCGAAGATCCAATTCAATGAGAGCATTCAATTCCCCGATGCTCTCCGGAAGCTCATTTAAAGATTTGCGGATCCTTCAAAACCAAAAGAGACTGCAATCTAGATATCTCTGGAAGCTTTTCGCCAAAGTGATTCCTTGAGAGGTCTAGATATTGCAAGGCTGGTAAATTAGAGAAGAATTTTTCTGGAATACACAATCCTTTCTCACCAATAGACATTGCTTGTAGCAAACATACTTGAAGATGGGGAGCATGAAGTTGGTTTGGCCATTCCATAATATTGCTTTGCACAAATGATATCCTTTGCATCTTCTCTAGTGACTTGTTTGCAAAAGGTGATTTCATTACTTTCCCTGATTGGAACCAACATTTGTATGCACAATCATCCGGTTTTGCTTTGTCTATAATGTATATTGCAAGATCTCGAAGAATGTCATGTATCATAATGTATCCATGTTACAATTCCAATCAATCATGGATCACTTCACAAGAATTTCAAGGTGAGACATGACTACATCTTCTGGATTCTTCACATCAAGTGCACCAAATAATCCTTCTGAGATCCATATATTGCATAAATCTTGAATTTGAATCTTGTAGTCTTCAGGGAATGCGGCACAATACAAAAAACATATCTTCGTCACATCATGCTTTAAGTTATTGTAACTCAATTGTAATCGGTGATATAGCTCAACATCTACATTGGAATCCAATATTGGTTTGGATTGCTTCAATTCGGACAAGGCAAAACGCCATTCAACCATATCATTCTTGTCTAACATCGCACTACCAATCACTTTTAAGGCTAGTGGAAGACCTTTGCATTCTTCACAAACCGCTCTTGCCAAATCTTCTGATATATTGGATGGAGGAGTACTATTTTTAAATGCATGAACACAAAACAATGTCCAACTATCCTCATTAGAGAGCAATAATACCACTTCCACTTTAGCATGAACTTTGGAAAGGATTGTTGTGCTTCGGGTTGTGATCAAAGTTGTAGACCCCAGACCTGAAGCAATGTTCAACCAGTGGATCATTTCTTGATGACCCCAGTGATTTTCCCACACATCATCTAAAATTAAGAACACCTTTTTCTTTGCAAATGCATTCCACAAATATGTACGTTGGTCTTCTTGGTTGCAATGGGCATACTTGTCCTCAAAAACACCATCATTCAAAAACTTCCCCATGGTTTTGTACAAGTCTTGAATTCTAGCATCTAAGCCAACTGTAATCCATAATATCCCTTCTAATCCATATGCAGCTTTGATGTCTTCATCATTATTCAATTGCCCAGCAAGCAAAGTTTTCCCGGCCCCACCTCTTCCTTGTAAACCAAAAATAGTGGGCTCTTCATTTGTATAACTTGCCAATATAGATGTCTTTAATTCGTTGAATGAATTCTCCACCCCAACAATCAATGGAGGAGTTGATTGTGCCACAAAGTCAACTTTTGATTTTAATTGCTTCTCAGTTGAGTTTGATGATTGGATATTTACACCAAGTGTAGCTAGAATTGCATTCAACCTTGCCTCATCAATTTGGTCATTAATATACTTTAAACGAAATGGTAATTTGCGCCAATGCCACACCTTCAAAAGTCTCATCCATTTGCCACCTCTTGACTCCTCAAGACATTCTTGTAAAACACTTTGGGCATTGATTAGAATGGTCTTGAATTCAAATAACCAATTCAAATGAGCTTGCTGTCCAATGATTGGATTTTTCTCAATAACCTCTAATAGAGGTACAATTTTATCCACCTTCACCTTGAGAACTTTGCAACTTTCTTTGATACTTATTTGCCCTTTGGTAGCATCAATCACCTCTTTGAGCAACAAACTCACAGCTGCTCCTACCAATGCTGGAGTAACAAGTGGATCCCCCATGGCAAGTTGGCAACCTATAAATTTGCCAAGAAAAACATCTTAAATTATGATAACATACAAGAGTATAATATAAACATTGCATCCACACTACAATCTCAAAAAAAATACATGTAAAGATGAAATTGTCATAAATCTTTGATACACCTCAATATAAAATGATTGGCAGAGGTTGGCATGGAGAATCATATAAATTCTAAAGAGAGAAATAGATACATATATTACAAGACCTATCATCAATAGAATTATCCAATAGGTAACAAAATCTAATTGAAGTGGTCAATTTCCTAAATTCTAATACAATAACAATAAACCATATATAAGATTATTAAATTCCATGTTGATTAATGACATTGCCACCAACAAGCTCTACTAAGGTTATACTATGAATGAATCTTGTAAGCAAGAAGCATAATTTACTTTTTTATATTTGATATGTGCATATGTTAGATTATTCCAAGAAAAGAAATGCGGTTGCCTTGCTCTCAGGGATTTTTGCCACAAATAGATCTTCTCCAGTCCAAGGCCATTATGATGTTGAAAATCATCTACATCATGAACATACCTTCAATAATTACAATCTTTTCTATATGTCCCCTCAACATTAAGTACTTGAAATCATTATTCCTTTGATGGTTTTCATGTCTAGAAGCTAGAAGTTCCCACAATGATCATTGAACCATTCTACTACTCATTGAAAACTTTCATTGTGATATGCTCAACTACTTCTATTAGGCTTTAATCTCTTCATTCAAGAATAATGGTATTAGGTTGATTGAACAACCATAATGAACATTAAACTATAAACTTTACATAATCTTTATATAATGTTGCATTTTGCAAGCAAAGTAGTTAAGGCCGAATGGACAAAGGGTTGAAATAGAAAAAAAGGAAAGGAAAAAGGGTTGAAAAGGATTTGTAATAGACTTTTCTATCATATCCATTGGAATGTATATTCATGTGATTCAAGATGGAATGGGTTTAGTAGATATAGTGTTTTATTTTACTACAAGAATCCAAAGACTCAAATCCAATATGCTTATGTAGACAATAAAGATTCAAATATTTCTACACACTCATAAAATACCAAACTCAACAAGATGAATATAACTATGAAATGTGAAATGCTAATGAGCCAAAAAAACACATAAGTACCATGACCTCCAAAATACCAATTATTTGTCTATACTTTGTCCGATGTCCTATAAGTTATATAAAATAAAATATAATAAATACACATAAATGTTTAAGAATATCAATATATGCATAATTATGTACTTTTGACTCATTTAAGGCATAGATATAGATAGATAATACTATATCTTTTATACCACTGTGAATCTACCCGTGCATAAAAATAATACAACTTATGTCTCATGTTTTAATCCTTTAAGAAAATGTAACTCCAATAATATACTTGTAATCTATTTTTATTTTTTCAAAACTATGAAAATTATAACTTTTGTGATACTTTGAAGATAGCACCAAGGGTTTTTTTTTTATTACTAGAGTCCCCCAAGTTGGTTTTGCTATATTGGACAGTTTTTAAAGGAACCACTTTGGTTTGTTAGATTCTAACAAATTTGGCAAAAAGCCTCCAAAAAAAACCTAGATGGCACCTAGAGAGCTCAAAAACACCACTTTCGAACTTTTCTATTGAGTTTCTTGTGATAAAAGCTCAACAAATACGCCAATTGTACCATGACTTTTGTCACTATTATTACTATTTTTCTTGAAAACTTCATGCTATTTTAAACATTCTTGACTTCTTGTGATTACTATGATTTTTACAAAAAGAATTTCAAAATTGTATAGAACCAAATTTGATGTTTTTCTATTATGAATAAGTAATTCTAAATTTGAGAAAAATATCTTGTATGGGAAGTGTCAAAAAAACTTAATTTTCATTCTTAAAAGAATTGTTACATAGATGTAGATGCAAAATAGAAGGAAAATCTAAATTATTGATATCTCTTACAAGGAATTAAAACTTACTAATTTCAATGGTAAGATTGATTTAGGAAGAAAAATAAACCAAGCAAAACCTTTTTTTGTCAAAGAATTGTAAAAATTGCATTCAAGAATAATTCCTACAAGTTGTTTCTTCAAGAGCATATTTAAATTGCCTAAAAAAATAAGATTGTCTATGACTTTCACATACCTTATTCAAATGAAATGGATCAAAGTTTTCTAGGTTGACAAAAATATGATCTATAAGAAGAAGAAAATTTTAAAAATAAATCAAAATTTTGAAATGATTTTTTGTTGTCCAATCTCCCCTATTTTGAGCTCATTTGGACATAACCTTCATTCCTAGGCACTAATTGAAAAAAAAATTGTAATCCTACAAAACCAATTAGTTTCCAATCTTTGAACAAAGTTTCAAAAAGTCAAAAATTGAGAATAGGTATTTGCTCAAAATCCAATTTGCCCCCCTAAAGGAGAGTGATCCTTTAAAGATTTATATAGAAATCTCATGAAGTGATTGATAAGGATTAACCCCTTAATCCTTACAAGACAAATCAATAACATTTATTCATTTCAAATGATACCATGACAATCAATGGTTTAAGAAAATCCAAAAATATTCATTGGAAGTCAAACTATTATTATTATAGAAGATTTTCCTTTTCCAACCCAAACTCTGAGGATGAGAAATTACAATTTTATCCTACACATGAGAATTCCTTGTCATTCATCAAAGAAAAAACATTGGTGACATTGTTATTGCATTATACAGTAGCACATTCCATGTTTGAGTTTGGTAAATAAAATATCCTTTAAAGGTTAATCCTTTTCAATCAAAAAAGACAGGTCCCAAATGAGCATGTTATCACTGATTCTCCGTGTCCCCAAATCTACTAAGGGCCACCTTCCATGCGAGCCGGGCCGGTAAGAAAGCCGCAAGACGACAAGCAGGAGCTGCCGATTCTCTTGCCGGCCTCGGTGAGCGGAGAAGCAGGAGCAACAGCTTCACCGATATCGGTGGAAGACAGGATTGGTGGAGAGTGATCGAACTTCAGGGAATCGTTACGTGTGCTCTTCTTACTCGACATCTCCCCACCCACCAGCTTCACATAGAAGTGTCATCGCTCACTTGTCACTGTAGCTCTCCCGGGAAACTTCTACCGGCCCGGCTCACATGGAAGCTGGCCCTAAGTTACCGCATGAAAGAATGAGAAAGAAGGAATGAATGGGTACCAGGAAGATCGTTGCAATCTTTTGTGCGAGGAAAGGAGCAGATCGTTGCGGCCACTGTCGGCAGCTCAGACCCGTTCCAAGCTGATTTCTTCAACACACCGGTCGACAATCAGAAGCCATGTTCTTAGCTTGAACAGATGAAAGTGCTTCACACCATAGCGAGTCCAATTCAGCAAACACTCCACCACCTCCGAGCAGCTGCAGATGCCGCATATAAACCAACGCTCCCACCTCACCTCCCAACCAAGCTCGTCCAGGCGAAGAAATCAGAAGACTCCAACCAACCATTCAACTGCAATGTCGTAGAAACACAAGTACTAACAGCGCTGGCTAGATAAGTCCCTGTAGCAAACAACCTCCACACAATCAAAGCTCGTGTGAGCACCACAACAGGCTAGGACTGAGTCGGAGCATCGCAAGAACGAAGTCGCTCCAAGGACCGCACAGAGAGAGACAGTCTCCTGTGCGAAGCACTCTGGAAACAAAGAAATGGGGAAGGGGTGGCAAGAAGGACGCGGTTGCAAGACAACAAAGTCTTCCTCGAAAGCCTGCAAACGCGGACTAATAATGTGCGCCAGCAATCATGGAGCGCAGATATTAGTACAGTGCTTTTCGAATACAATAATGAGGATTCTCCATGATTTCTGTAATGGTAAAACGGACTAAATGACACGACCTGGTGGAGCCAGCTCCGAATTCTCTCCCATGGAAAAACTCGGAAAGTTTTGATATCGTATCTGGAATCAGGGATCCTAGTTTTGTGTTTGGTTGGCACTTTCATGCAGATCAAAATTTTGCCCCGCGAAGTCATTCTTTTGAATGACCCTGGTATGTCAGCGGGCAAACTTCATGCCTGCAAAGTTACTGATTCGTATAAAACCGTCTCTCAATCCGAGTGTAAATTCAAATTTTCCACGTGGTTGCGCTACTTGAATGCCAGTTCTCCGAGTCTGCCTAACTTGCAATGAACATGACCAAAATGTAACTATTACTTCTAACTCAAGCAATGCCACCGCCAGTTTTTGACACTGGATTACAAACTATATGCTTTAGTCGAATGTATGCCGATTCTTCATAAAACCAAATCTCGATCGAAAGCGAACCATCGATATCCATATCTTTATGCTTATCCTTAGTCTCACCAAAATGTTCTCAATGTCCTCCTTTGGCCAACTGAAGGATGGTTGCTGGGGCCTCATTGTTGTTGAAGCCGAAGGACAAGCTGCATTCTTGGTTACATTGCATTGTGCCTGGCTTGGACTAAGATAGCTGAGCCTTCTGCTTGTTCCAATGTCATCAATTGAAAGATGTCAACCTTGGACTTGAAAAACACGGTGAGGACAAACACAACATGGTCACCCTTGGTTCAATCCTAGGTTGTGTTTGCTTGAAATCTCCACCCTTGATCCAAGATGACTCTCTGGTTTTTTCCCACGATGATGTTCATTCTCATATAGGGATTTTCTTTTTCTACTGCTTGGTGCTAGATTGCACTAGAAGAAAATAATTTGGGTAAAAAATGGCAACAAGCCATGAAATTTTTCACCATAAAATTTTGAATTAAAAAAGATATTGGACGAAATTGCCAAATTGTGGATGAATATAGAATTATAGACATTGTGATATGTTCTAATGTGATATTTTTTATCCAATATGTGGATGAATGTTGAAATTTGGAACACACTATAACATGTTAAATTGCTACTATAGCATTTCATAAACAATTTTTAAAAATCTTGCTCTCTTCTACTCTCTTGGACTCCCTTGCAAGGGCCACTTCCACCATGTCGTTCAACCTTAAAGTTTTTCCATGTCCTTGCATGAAATCTTTGGGCCAATGTATTCAGTCTTGCAATTGCACAATGTCAATGTCGGGCTACCACAACCTAGGTTTGGAATATGTTCTCTCACTTCTCTGAGTCATTTGTAGCATGCACTATTTGATAGTGGATTTCACCTTTAAAACTTCATTGCTAAGGTACTATTGTGCTTTGTGCCATTGCCATAGTACAGTAAAATCAAAGTAAAAGTAATTTGAGAAAAAAATTGTCCATAAAATTTTTGAAATTTTATAACTTATTGTAACTTTGTAAGTTGAAATGCCATGAAACAAAGCCTGTGCAGTCTTCATTGTCAAAGGCTTCCCAAAGGTACTAAGAATACAATTGGAATCTTGGGAAAATGCATGGTCCAAGAGATCTCAATTTAACAAACAAAACAAACAAATATCCTAACTTAAGGTATGAACATTTGCAAAGAAAGTGCCTTTCAAAGCTCAATGGAAGTTCACATTTTTTAGGTTTTGTAATCCATAGTGAATTATAAGTTCTTATGCTTTCTTTTGTCAAAAAAATTTGAAGGTGGATTTATAAGTTCACATGACATATTGCAATGGTTTTATTCCTTGATGATCTAGTTGATGCTCCAACATGTTTTGCAACATGGGTTTTTTTGGTACATTTGACATAGATTCACAAATGGACAGAGGCTTAATCTCTCATCACCAAAGTTCTGAAAGGATCTTAAAGCATCCTTACTTTTCAAGTATTACAAGTCTAAATGTCACTAACGTATGAAAATCTCAATTATATAATCTTCTTGTGTGTGTGTGTGTGTATGTGTGTGTTGTAGATGATATAAATCAAAATTAAATTCATTTTGTTGTATAGATTGCAAGACTACAATGTTTCAATGTTGAAAAAAGATCTTGAAATTTTCCTAAAAACTCATTTAGGGGAGAAATTTGATTTCTAAACCTATTTGAATTAAAAAATTAAATTGTAAAGCCATTAAAAATTGGCATACAAATACTCTGGTAAAACAAAATATCATTCATTTGACTCATTGTGTCTACTTGCAAAATTGTTTTGAAATATCAAAAACAATGAAATTAAAAAGTTGCAAGGAAGAAATTTGTGACTGAATCTACCTCTACTAAAATGAATCTCAATCACCAATAACTTCTTGGATTGATATGAAAAAGAAGACTAATATGCGCAATTTTTGCCAAAAGTATTATTAGAAATGGAATGTGTGTATAAAGAAGAAATAAGCCACCAAAGTTCACTACAATCCGAAAATGTCTTGATTTTGAGCTTTGAATTGCTCCTATATATTCAAAACAACTTGAATTGGCATGAAAATTTTATGACAACAACTAGACTGTAAGGAAAGTATAATTTAGTAAGTTTTATTGAAAACAAACATTGGATGAAAAAAATACAAATCCAAAAGTTACAACCATTAGATATAGTTTGGCGAACTCAAAATGAATTTGTGAGATTCAAATAACATTCAAAAAATTAGGATCAATTTAAAAATCTTACTTCATAAATAAGACTAATATGTACAACTTTTCCCACAAGTTTAATGGAATTTGGACATTAGATGCAAAAATTATAGTACTTTGAATTGAACTTCCAAACAATGTGAAGAGACTTTTGGTCCCATTTGGCTATGAGGGGTTAAGTTATAAGTGAAATATTAAGTTTGTCACTTTGTCTTCATGTGGACTCATGATGAATCCAATGACACTATATCCATCCAATTTGGATCATCACTTTACTTTCTTAAGCTTACTAAGAAGCTACAAAATGGATACAAGTACTTCCTATATGGTGTCATATTCAAGTGTGATAATGTTTCAATGGCACCTACATGAAAGGTGTGATTTTTTGAATTGTCAATGTAATAGTCTATGTCATGCTACATTTTGGGACAAAATTTGTATTATACTATTCACATATAATACTACATATGTTATCCTCCACTCACTATTAAGGATACAATTGAAAAAAGGTAAAAACAAAGAAAATTTAAAACTACAAAATAATATGAAACCTTGAGTGTACAAGGAAGGCTTGTATAATTGTATTTAAAAAGCATTGATAAATTTTTGATAGAGATTAAAGAAGAATTGATCCTCAAATTTTTTTGTAGAAATATTTTCTTTGCTAAACATCTCTAGCAAAACAATCGTTGCAAACTCTAATTATACAAATGACTCCATCTATTGACAATCCTAAGTTGAAGTTAGAATGATGAAGAACATAGGAGATGAAGGCAATGTCATTAAAGTATCCATTGAGCCCTTTCCATACATCTTTTCAATCCCATAATTGCCATCAATCACTATAGTATGTGTAATTTAAAGCTATGTTTAGACTATTGTCTACCACCATAGAACTATGCAAATCAAGCAATCATATTAGTTGAGAGAGTGGATCCCATTGGTTGAGAGCATCCAATTGGTTGTGTGGTTTTTTGGATCTGTTCAAGATCCTAGTCTAAATTCGACCTAAGCTAATGACACTTATCCAAGGCTAAATGCTTGAACTAAAGATTGTAAAAATTTATAGATTTGATAAATATTTTTAAATCCATTGGATTTCTATTTGTATCCTTGATTTTTGTTTTGAATTCTTTGCCTTTTCATTGTTACATTGCACAATTTATTGTATCACTTATATTGTCTTTGGAATTTTTTTTAAAAATCTTCACTTGTAAAGGTCTTGACATCTAAATTATTTATATCTTTTAGATGGAATTAAAATACACTAATTTCAATGGTGAGATTTTTTTAGCAAGCAAAATAAACCATAAGGAATTGTTTTTTTTTTAAATTATGAAAATTACATTAAAAAATAAATTCTACATGTTATTTTTTCAAGAAGATGATCAAATTGCCCCTAAAATAAGATTGTCCATAACTTTGTCATAACAAATCCAAATGGAATGAATCAAAACTTTTAATTTAGAATAAAATATAATCCATGAGAAGAATTTTTTTTTTCCAACTCAAATTAAAGGGGGGGTTTTGGTGCCCCCTTTCCTCTATTTTGAGCTTATCTGGGTGTAACTTTTGTTCCTAGGCACCAATTGAAAAAAAATTGTATTTCCACAAAGCTAATTAGTTTTTCTATCTTCAAAATTCTTTAGAAAAATAAGGACAAAAATTGAAACCCTAGTACCTCTCCAAAATCCCATTTGTTATCCAAAGGGACAATGGTCGTTTTGGGTTAAACCTATCTTTGCCAATTTAATTAATCATTCCACAAGGTGTTGAACTTGCTACTTGTCTAAAGTACCACAAAATAATCAATTTACATGGTTATGAAACAAGATAATTACTTTTTTCCAATAATCAGTTTTAAACATAAAAGTGGAGTTTTACATTTCAAAGTCATTGCTTCATATAAGTAATTAGGAAACTTCGGGTAAGTTATCATCAAAGTAACTGTAACTGTAAGCTCTGAATTTGGAAAAAAATTGCAAATTGATCATGCACTAAGCTTAAGTTAGTAGCAGGCAAAAGACAAACTGCACAATAAAGGTTGCACCATGATTCTCAATAGTAACCAAAATTTTCTGCAAGCAGGGTTCCTTCTCAGCCTGAGCATTGGGCTAAAGATCACGGCATAAAAAATGGGTTGCTTGATGGTCACAAATATTCTTTTGTGTTTTTTCATCCAGATAATTTATTAGCTAGTAATTTTTGTGGTGATATTTCTTGAAGACAAGCACACTAGTCATCCTAATTGTGAGTGGGAAAAAATTAGCTTTACCTCAAAAACTAAATGGCACCACAAGAAAAAAAATTGGACATTGGTACTACAGTAGATATATGGAATACAGCAATGTTTCATCTTGCACTAATTCAAAACAGTCTGGCTTTGGTAAATGGTTGTCATACACATTTTTAGGATAGATTAGTCTACCATGTTTAGTATAGATGTTGTCAAATATCATAAGAACTTCACCCCTCAAAAAAATGAAAGTATCAAAGTATGTCCTTACAAGCTTGGGGTTTTCAATTGCCCAAAGCTTGAAGTTGTTGTCATCTTATTGTTCATCTTCTTTGAATTGTTTTTACTTCTATTGAAAATAGACAAAAAGATTCAAACTTTGTGAGTAGAATTGTCTAATTCAAGCATTTTGAAAAATGAATTTATTCATAATTCTAACTTCTTATAAAAAAGGATTGTTTTTACTAATGGTATTTGTTGAGATTCTTGAACATAACATAAAATAATTACTTGGGATTTTTTCACACTATTTTCTTTCATTACTTGTACCATAAGAAGGAATTTCAAATGGATTTAATTATTTTAGTTTTGTTTGCTACTTGGTTTATTTTTGGCAATAAAAAATATGACAAATGACATGTTTTTATAAAACTTTAGAGATTTTTCTAATTGATTGGCAATATTGTCTGATGTAAGGTAAAAACACCCTCAATTGTCTGTAGATTCATTTTTGGCAAGTATAAATCTTTTGAAAGTTATTCCAAAAGTAAGAATAAACCATTTCCATACTTAAATGTAATTGGTTGATTGTTGACTTTCTAAATTCTTTCTTTTGGAGAAGTCTACATCAATTTCAATGGCCTATAGACCTTCGACATTAAAAATTCATAATAATTACATGTCTTATCTATAAATTATATCTTTCTTTAATTCATCATGTTAATTGTTAACAATCCTTTTTGGGGGGCTTTTTGGTGCCAAATTGCACTATTCCAAAATAAATGCCTACTTTTCACCACATAAAAGTAATATTTTTTGGCCAAAATTTCTTCATTTCTATTCAAAATATAAATGAAATTGGCAAATTTGGATGAAAAGTACATGGATATGATTGAAAAGTGTTCTTTGGTAAGAAAAAAGATGGATGGATAGAGATATGCAATGCTTCACCAAATTTAAAGTGATTGCCATCTTGGCACTTTTTCAAAAACTAAAAAAGAAAGGTTGATTGTTAATACTTCAAAATGTTATTTCTTGAAAAAAGTACCTGCAACTATGAGGAATTGCATATTTGGACATTTTTGAGGTGTACGTTTTCATTGTAATAAAACTATAAGACTAAAAAACAAATAAAATTCAAAAGATTAAATTGGCCTAAGTAAAACTATTACTTGATAATTTGGAAGTGGAGTTGGTCTTTAATTAATTTCTTCATGTCTAAATTCTTTAAAAAAAATTTGGGACATTCTTATTTTTATCATTGTACTACTATTTTATTTATTTTAAATTCATCAAATTGTTCATAAAAGAAGGTTGTATTCTAAAGATTTAAGTATTGCTTTGGATGAATGAGAAGTTATTTAGATAAAAGATTGTTATGAGGCACTTTGTCCATTACCCAAAAGGCCAAAATAAAGACTTTAAAGTATTTATCAAGGATTCAACCCAAACTATTGTTCCATAAACACATTGTGTCAATCAAATTCTCTAGAATGCAAATTGCATAGTATTCTATGAAAAACTAGTTGTATACTAAAAAATTATGAGCACCAATGCTTTTTTATTTTGAATGAAAAATAAATATGTTCAAAACTCCAACTATTATTGTCAAATGTAGGTTGATTTCCACGGGCTTTGCACAAATGCATGAATTGCATTCTATTTTGGTTTTTGTTTGTAGGGTATCTTGATAGCAAGGTATGAACACCTAAGTGCATTCAATTAAATGTCTAACGATACATTTCCACCTAATCTTTAGATGGCAATGTTTGATTGTAAATGACTTATAAATCGGGAAGTGCTTTCCCACTTCCATATATTGGCAAACATCAAACCTAAGTGGCACACGAGGTGGCATGTAGTTAATTATAGTAGTATGTCCATTTAATGAAGGATAGTTTGAGGCCTATGACTTTTAAAGATGCTGTTAACTTAAACTTGGCAATCTTTTAAAATTGTAGATTTGACATTCTCAAAGTTGCTCTTATCAATATAGGGATCTTGACATGGCATTAATATAAGATCCCTTTGAGGATAAAACTTATGAATGGAAATATATATGATCTATAAATTGTTGCTTCATTTGAAAGGAAATTTTCTATAGAAGCATGATCAAAGTTAAGGGTGATTGCAAGAAACACTTGTATAATTTGTTGCGTTTTCAATAATATTCATGATTTTTTTTTGGAGTACTTTAAAATTAGAAAACTAATGTTTTAAAATTTAGAAAATCTAATTAATGTATACACTTTTGAGATGAAAGTTTTTACTGAAGGAAATGGATAGAAAAATTCTCTAAATAGGAGAACTTGAAAGGTGCCAAATCTCAAGAAAATAGGTATCCAAATTCAAAAATTAGTTAAAAATAGTATAAATAAGTAAATACAAAAATAAAAACAGGCCATTTGTAACAACTTTATGGAGATGGTCAATCACCAAAAAATCCATGAAGATAATATTTTATATGTTTCAAAATGCAAGCAGAAAGAAGCTTACTTTGCAAACTTCTACACTACATAGAATTAACTATTTTTAAAATTCTTATAGTGGAAAATTATATATCTATAGCAAAAAGAACCCCACAAAATTTCACAATGTAACTTTTTTTAAAAGGTACTCAATAGTACTAGAAACCTCCAAATTGGCAAGTGTAATATACATTTTGGGCCTATTTTGGACAATAAATTATTTATGAAAATTACAGGAAAAATCAGAGAAGTTGTATGATAGTCATCAATACCTTTTCTATAAATCTTAAGTCATTTGGAGTTAAAAGACAAAAGTTATAGCCAAAAAACAGATCAACATATATCATGTGACAAAAAGTAGGACAAGTGTTTCTTGCAATCGCCTTTAACTAAACTCAATAAAATTCATTATTGTACTTTCAATAAAGGTGAATTTTCCATCTATAGCCTAGTGGAAACTTACCTTAAGGCTTGAGCATATTTCCTATTACAAGACTACTTTAATTTCTATTTGACATTGAAAGAAGATTCCAATGTATCATTGTGTATCTTTGGACATTGTTCAAAAGTGGTGTTCTAAAAAATGACTCTCGACTTATCATCTGACCATATACATTTTAGGCAAGAACCTACCATATTAAGATTGCTTTTAAAATAGGGCAATAATTTTCATATATGTATCTTAGAGCATCACTATGAGTCTTGCAAACAAGCCTCAACAACGCCTCTTGAGGCTTGTGGTGCTTGTGCAAGCAAGAGTGGTCACACACCAACACCATGTTACATTAAAAGTTGTGATGTTCTCCTTGTCACTCCTACAATTGCTCAACAATTGAGGGCCTTTGTAGTGGCAATTTTGCATTCACACCAACTTGATCAACTTCAACTAGATAGTTTTAGTAGAAGATATGGAGGCTAGTGAGAAGTGTAAGAAAAAAGGAGAGAACTTTAGCTAGGACTTCAACCCCTATACACCTAGGATGACCAAAAGTGTCTTCACATAGTTAAAAGTTTAATTCAAAGTGCTCAAACTTTTGAATCCAACATCTACATTTCATAAAACTTGTTTGAAAATTTGTACTCTCTTTTCTACTTTGTATGATAGAATTCTCATATTGATTTAAGATGTACTTAAGTTTTGGAAGCCAATCAAAGTTCATAGGGTCAATTTGAGTTCACCAAACTACATTTCATGGTTACAACTTTGGGGGCTTTTATTTCTTTCTTCCAATGTTTTTTTTTGTAAAATTTATTGTGTTATGTTTCCCTTAAAGTTTAGTTATCAAGGTAAAAGTTTCTTATCACTCAAAGTTGTTTTGAATGTTTAAGAACAATCTGAAGGTCAAAATCCTGACATTTTTGGACAGTGATAATGAACATTGACACCTTGAGTTTTTAATTTCTTCATAGACTATCCGTTTCCAATATTTTTTGGAAAAATTGTGCATATTAGTCTAGTTTGTGTGCCTAATAGTTTATATCAAACCAAAAAATTATGAGTGGCTAAAAAACACTTCAGTAGAAGGAGCTTTAGCCTCAAGTGTGTTTTTTGCAACTTTTCTTGCAACTTTTTGACATTTCAAAGCCACTTTGCACACACAATGAGTCAATCAAATGATGCTTTCTTTCACCAATGTGTTTGTATACTAGTTTTGAAGCACTTCATAGTTTCAATTTTTTTTCTTCATTTGATTAAATTTAAAAATTGAATTTGACCTTCAAATGTGTTTCTAGGAAAATTTAAGCACCTTGTTAAACACCCAAATATTATAATCTTGCAATGTATGTAGCTAAATGACTCCAAATTTGATTCATGTCATTTACAACATGTATCACTACAAAATTATATAATGAAAAATTGGAAATGTCTGTATGGTAGTGACATTTAGATCTATGACACTTCAAAAGCAATGATGTTTTTAAACCCAAAATTGTCTTGGGCTATTTGAGGTTCAAGAATTGTTGATGTAGAACATTGGATCTTAATTACACCACTGCATCTCACAAAGCAATAATTGCCTCACCACTTCTTCATGTCCTAGTCTACTTTTGTAGAACTGTTGACACACAATGCTCTCAACAAACAGCCATTGTGGCAGTGCGGCAGTGACTGCCTCTTTTGAGCTCATTGCTCATTGTCATTGTCATTGTGACAAACTGTGTCACAATGAGCTCAAAAACTATTAAAATTTTAAAATTGATGCCCCCCCCCAAATCTGATTTAAACATTACATTTTAAACTTTTTTAACCCCCCTCCCCACCCAATCTAATATAAGTATTAAATTTTAAATTTTAAAATTGTTTAAACTTGTAAATCCCCCCTCCCCCCACCTTCTTATAATTCTGAGAGGGTGGGTTGGGAGACAAAGAATATGGGATAAATGACATTCAGTATCAGTATCCATATATTGTATCCGTACCCATATTCTGTATTGTATTTTGTACCCGTATTTTGTATTATATGCTGTACCGTATCGATATCCGGCGGTTGTTGATTTTTCTTGGAGGGGGGGTGGGATTTTTTAAAATTCAAATCCAATGGCTGCTGATTTTTCTGATGAGGGAGGGGGTAGGAAAATTAATAAAAAACTGTGACAGCCACTTTTCGTCACATTGCATTGTGTAACGTAGCCTCAGCCGAACAATTAATTTCTTATGAACTCAGCTGGTGTTTGCAATTTGGGCCACTCTTGTTCTTCAAAACAAGGGCGGAAACTGTTCTCAAGGTCCTCCTTTGGCCAACTGATGGAGGGTTGCTGGGGCCTTGAACTTTGGAAGATGTGGGTGAGGACAAACAGGACATGCTCACCTTGGTTCAATCCTATGTGTGTTTCCTTCAAATCTCCACCCTTGATCCACGATGACTCTCTGGTTTTTGCCCGCGAGGATGTTCATTCTGATGTAGGGTTTTAAAAATTAAAAAAAAAATGGTTTGGTGAAAGATTGCACCAGAAGAAAATAATTTGGCTAAAAAATGTCAACAATCCTTGAATTTTTTTGCCATAAAACTTTCAATTAAAAGAGATCTTGGATGAAATGATCAAATAATGGATGAAAATAGAATTACAAGCATGTGATATGTTCTAATAAATGTGGTATTTTCTTATCCAATATGTGGATGAATGTTAAAATTTGGAGTACCACAGTAGCATCTCAAATTACTACTTTGGCACTTCATAGACAATGAAAAAAAAATCTTGCTCTCTTGAATTCTCTTGCAAGGGCTACCTCCACCATGTTGTTCAATTTCTCCATGTCCTTGTATGAAATCTCTGGGTCAATGTATTTCTTGCAATTGCACAATGTCAATGTTAATGTATAACTACTTAGGTTTGAAATATGTTTTTTGTGCGCATTTGTCATTTGTGGCATGCACTATTTGACACTAGATTTCACCTTTGTTTAACTTCATTCCTATTACTGGGCTTTGTGCCATTGCTACAACCAAAATCAAAGTAAACGTAATCTTCAAAATTTGTAGTTCATAAAAAATTTGAAATCCTATAACTTTCTCACAAATGCCATGGAATGAAGGCCATGTACCCTTCACTGTTGAGGGCTTTCTAATGGTATTAAGAATGCAATTAGGGGAAACACAATTCAAAAGATCTCAACGAAACAAACAAAACAAACATTCAAATAGCCTTATTTAAGGTATGGATACTTGCAAAGAAAGTGCCTTTGATTGCAAGTCATTCACAAATCACAATAGAAGTTCATATTTTTTAGGTTTTGTATTCTATAGTAAATTATAAGTTCTTATGCCTTTTCTTGTAGAAAAAAAATTTGTAGATGGATTTATAAGTTTAGATGACATCTTGCAATGGTCTTATCCCTTGATGATCTAATCGATGCTCCAACATGGTTTGCAACATGGATTTTTTTGGCTTATTTGACATAGGTCCATGAATGGAGGGGGGCTTAATTCCTCATTGTCAAAGGCCTAAAATGGTCTAAATTTTCAAGTGTTATAAGTCTAAATGTCAACAAGGTGTAAAAACATCACCATACAATCTTCTAGTGTGCATGTTGTAGATGATCTAAATCAAGACTAGTTGTTTTGTTGCATACATTGCAAGATTATAATATTTTAGTGTTGAAAAAAGATGTTGAAATTTTCCTAAAAACTCAATTGGAGGAGAAATTTGATTTCTAAATCTACTCAAAAGAAGAAAACTTAAATTGTAAAGTCATTCAAAACCAACATACAAACACTTTGGTAAAAGAAAATATCATTCATTTGACTCATTGTATCTATTGCAAAATTGTTTTGAGATATAAAAAAACAGTGAAAAAAGTTTCAAAGAAGACATCTATCATTGAACCTACCTCTACTAAAATGCTTCTCAATCACTAATAACTTCTTAGATTGATATAGAATTTTAACCACACAAACAAGACTAATATGTGGAATTTTTCAAAACTATTATTCAAAATGGACTGATTGTACAAAGGTGAAATAAGCCACCAAAATTCACTACAATCCAAAAATGTCTTGATTTTGAACTTTGAATTGTTCCTATATGTTCAAAACAACTTAGATTGGCATGAAAATCTTACCACAACAACTAGACTTTGTAGAAAACATGATTCATTAAATTTTATTGAAAACAAAAGTTGGATGGAAAAGATTCGAATCCCAAAGTTGCAACCATCAAAATGCAATTTGGTGAACTCAAATTGAGCTTGTGAACTTTGAATAGCATTCAATAAATCAGCACATTCTAGATCAATCTAAAAATCTTACCACAAAAATAATACTAGTATGCACAACTTTTCCAACAAGTTTAATAGAATTTGGACATGAGATGCAAGAGTTACAGTACTTTGAATTGAACATCCAAATTATTTGTCTTCATGTAGACTCGTGATGGACCTAATGACACTATATGCATCCAATTTGGATCATGACTGTACTTTCTTCAACTTACTAAGAAGCTACAAAATGGACACAAATATGGTGTCATATTCAAATGTGATAATGTTAATGTTTGTATGTTAAAATGGCACCTACATGAAAGGAGTGATTTGTTGAATTGTCAATGTAAAAGTCTACATCTTGCCACATTTTAGGATAGAATTTGTATTATATTAGTCATATACAATACCGCATATGTAATCCTCCACTTACCATTAAGTGTACAATTGAAATAAAGAGAAAACAAAGAAAATTTAAAATTGTAAAACAATATGAAACCTTGAGTGTGCAAGGAAGGTTTTCACTAAAAAAAGATGCATAAATTTTTGATATGGACTGAAGAAGAATTGGTCAACAAAATTTCTCATAGTAAGTTCTACTTTACTAAACATCTCTAGCAAAGCAACTGTTGCAAACTGTAATAACATAAGTGATTCCATTCATGAATTGACAATCTTGAATTGAAGTTGGAATAATATAGACAATAGGAGATGAAGGCAATGTCATCAAGGTGCCCATTGGGCCCTTTCCATATACTTTCTCAACTCCAAAATTGTCATCAATCACTATGGCATGTGTAATCTAAAGCCAAGTTTAGACTAAAGTGCATGAACAAGGAACTTTGCAAAATTGGGCAATTCTATTAGTTGAGAGCGTAGACCCCATTGGTTGTGAGCATCTTATTGGTTGTGTGTTTTTGGAACTCAATTTGAGACCCTAATCTAAAGTGGCCTAAGCAAATGACACTTCTTTAGGGATAAATGCTTGAACTAAAGATAATAAAAATTGACAAATCATAATAAATATTTTTAATTCCATCAAATTTCTATTCACATTTTTTATTCATGTTTTGAATTATTTGCCTTTTCATTGATACATTGCATGGTCTATTGTATCACTCACATGTCCTTGGAAGATTCCTTTTAAACCTTCACTTGTAGAGGTCTTGACATCCCCCAAAGTCAATGAATCATAAGAGGATTTTTAGCTACTCTGAAAGACTGTGAGTTATCAGGCCATGGGAACTCTCTGAACGCTGCCACTGAGGCGATCTGATGTGGCCAAGAGGCTGCCACATCAGATAATCATATTTAATTAATATTTTAATATTATTTTTTGAAAAAAAAATTATTTTTTATTATTTTTTAAATTTTTTAATAATTTTTTAATATAAAATTATTATTATTATTATTATTATTTTAATTTTTTTTAATTTTTTTTTATCTGACGCGTTCGCAGACAGGGGAACAGGGCTGAAACGGTCTCCTGAAGCCCTGAAAAATCCTCTTATGCTTAGTCAAAGTTCTTTGTAAATTTGATGACATGCTTTCCATGAAGTTTTCATGTATTTGATTCCAACAAATTAAAGGAATTGAAGCTTGAAGTTTTTTGATTCTAATCAATCTTTGAGAAAGTGGTACACTAAAATTGGTAAATAGTGTTGGCTACACTAATTGTCAACAATAATACTAATTGCAATTAGCAAGGTTAATGTTAGAACATTATTTATTCATTCTAACACTATTTTATCTTTCTAGTAAAATTTGGTCATTTCAAAACTTTACAAGAGTACATTTAGTGTAAGATGGGAACAAAATATAGAAGTTGGAATGATAGAGAAAAAATGGTGTATGCTAAAAAATAGGGAACAACACTAATTATCACCCAACACTATTTACCAATTTTAGTGTAGTTTACAATGTTTAAATGAGTTTCTAAATGCAAGTGTAAAAACAATTAGTATATTAATTTGATATGACTATAAATTATAGTTGAATTCATTCATATCCTAATTTACATATTTTATGTAGGATGTTGTATCTCTTACAATCTTACCTCCCCATTTTTTATAAAGTACTTGCCTTCTCACACAACTCAAACATGTGAAGACATGTGTGTGCACTGTCTTTTGAGTGGATAGTGAGTTGCTATGCCACTTCCACCCAAAAGACAATGTAAGTGTGCCAAATTTTTTTTTAAATTTTAAATTTCTTAAAAATTCCCCTAGAGTTCCAGAATCCCTTTGGGTTTACAAAAATAAATAAATAAAAATTAAGTAATTAAAATTATTTACACCCCCATCCTCCCTTTCCACTCCCTACTTTATAAATTTCAGAATGAGTTTTTCTACAATCAATATGGAATAATCGTGTCTTTTGTATCCTATATTTTTACTATATCAGTATCCATATTCCTTACCATATCAGTATCCATATCTACTCATTCAAATGTAATTTTTACAATATTTTCACCATATCCATATTTGATATCATATATGTACTATATGCATATAATATATGTATCCATATACTAAATTCGGATGGCTCAGATTAAATCTTGGAAAGATCAATGGTGTGTTATTTTGAGAAATTGACAACATTTGGGAGGGAACATTTTTTTTTAAATCAACGATTTGTGATGTTTTGGGAGGTGCGGGGGTACACCTAGAGGTGATGCATCTTTTCGAAGGATAGTCTGTACTACACATGGATAAAGCAATTAATTGAAAATTGAAAATGTTATAATTTAGCACATGAAAAAGTGGATTTCAAACCTATTTTTGCCAATTTCATTCATTATTCCACAAGGTCTTGAACTTGCTACTATCCTTCGAAAAGATGCATCACCTCTAGGTGTACCCCCCGCACCTCCCAAAAAATCACAAACCGTTGATTTTTTTTTTTAAAATGTTCCCGTCCCAAATGTTGTCGATTTCTCAAAAAATCTCTAAGTAACTTATCATCAAAGTAACTGTAAGCTTTGAAGTATGTCTACAAGAAGCTCTGACTAAACTTAGAGCTAATTGATTTCACTCACTACAACCCACAATTGGTTTGCCATTAATCACAAGCTGTTGATTTTTTTTCAAAAAGAAATGCTTCCCCTTGAAAATGCCATCAATTTCTCAAAAATTCACAATTTGTTGATCTTTGTGAGATTTAATTTGAGCCATTCAAATACAAATTCAAGATATGGATATGGATATAGATATTGCATGAATACAAAACACATATACAATACTAGAATATGGATACAGATACTTGATATAGGAATACAAATATGAATATGAATATAAGTTTGAATATGCATGTGGAAGTGTATGGTATATAGATATTGAATGAATACAAAATATAGGTATAGTACCAAAATGCAGATATGGATATTTGGTATGTCCCACATCATTAGATGAAATTTGGCTTCCTAAAGAGCCATTTCTCGCCAGTTCCCCCTATTGTTCCTATAATAGTGAGGGATTGGTTGACAGTAGTCAACCATTATAAATAAAAAGAATAAAAAAATCAATTGGGCCACTAAAATTGAAAAAAAGTTTAAAAAGTCAAAAAAAATTTGAAAAAAAATCTAACATGGTTGTTGTCCAACCACATCAACTTTATGCTATTCTATAATTCCCACAATTCTTCATTGCATGGAAACTTGCACTCTTCTTTTCACTAAAATCTCATCTAATGTTGATTGTCATATTAATCTCCTTCAAAAAATTGAAAGTAGGGGGGAGGGGGGAGGATAAGGAATTAATTTTAATTAATATATTCTTTTAAAAATCGGGGGGCGTTCTAGTGGAGTTTACAAATTTGTAAATTAATTAATTAAAATTTTGAGTGCATAGTAATAGATATCACTATGTACTCAGAATTGGTAATCATTGCCATTTACAATGACAATGAGCTTGCTATGTAGTTGATTCTTGTGAATTTGGAAAATCGCAAATTGATCATGCACTAGTAGTGGGCAAAAGACAAAATGCCCAATAAAGGTTGCACCATGATTCTCAATAGTAACCTTCTTTGAACAAGTGGATAGTATTCATAATCCTCATATGGAATTGAAGAACAAAAACTCTTGAAAAAAAATTCATATCTTACAAAAAAATTCTTGTGTGGAGAAATAGATTTAAAATATATTTGAATTCTTTTTCATATGTTTCCATCCAAAAACAAAATTATTATGAATTTTTTGCTAACATTTTCTAAACCCTATTCTTGATATATAGGTATGTCTAATTCCGATCATAGGCTAGTCAAGAATTGCAAAGAAAATCAATAGCTCATAATGCATTATAATGAGTCAAATATATCCACTTTCTATATTTGAAAAAATTCTATCTAGATTTTGGGAATGGGAAGTTGATTGGCAAGGAATTGGCTACCTTTTAGAATTTTCTATTTTGAAAATAAGGGCAAAGACCCCTTATGACCTCATATCTAGTTCCAAAAAATTAAGAGCATTCCCATGCCTATACGGCAAGGGGGGCTAACTTAGGTAGGTGGCAAGCCAAGATAAAAAGAGAGCCCCACGCGAGGTACACCAAGTCTTGAAAACAAACAAGCCACTTCAAAATTTGAAGATGGTATTGGCAATTGGTGCACCTTGGGCATGACATGCAACAAGGTCTCCATCCCTCTTTTCCCCATTTTTGAGGTATGATTTGCAATAAAGAAGCATTCAAACAATTCAAAACCCTATAACAACCTCCTAGCTCATCCGCATCACAGTGAATGAGATTTAAGGACTTGTGTAGCTATCACTTGGCATATTGGAGTTTTGTCTTAGTATGCCTTGGCATAGGAAAGAGGAGGGCGACACGGGTTGGGGTGAACAACAACCTTGGACACCAAACCTTCTTTAGCACCCTTCTCTTAAGAAGATGGCGTGGGGATGCTCTAAGACCCAATCACCAAATTTTGTACATTCAAGGTTCCTTCACAACAATAGACAACCTGAGTATTGGATCAATCCAAATACTTCTCTACATCTTCAGTTTTAGGAAAGTATGGTTGTCATAAAAATCAATGCAATGTGTACACACAACTTCAAAATTTACTTTAGATGCACATAGTTTGAATTTTTTTGTCTTTTTTCAATTAATGAAGAAACATTTCAAAAGTGATGAACAATAGTGTGACGACAACTTCAAGCTTTGGACATTTGAAAACTTCAAGCTTATAAGGGCATACTTTGATACTTTAATTTTTTGGGTGGTGAAGCTCTAATGATATTGACAACATCTATAGTAAATATGGTATAGTAATCTATTATAATAGTGTGTGGAAACCATTTACCAAAGCCATGCTATTTGAATCAATGCAAGTTGAAGTGTTGTTGTATTCCATATACCTAGTGTAACACTAGTGTCTAATTTTTATTCCTTGCAATGACACTTATTTTTCAAGATGAAGCTAATTTTTTCCATTCACAATTATGACAAACTATTGTGGGGTGATTGCAAGAAACACTTCACGTTTTTGGCTCAAAACATTGTTTTTAGACATAGTACTGGCAGTACTATGCGATCTTGACAATACAACGCATCTGACGTGCACCTATAAGTCTCAACCGTCGATTTTGCGCGCTTGTAGATTTGGGCCGTCAGTGTAGTACTATGCAATACTATGCAATACTATAGACTACTACAAGTACTTCACAGGCCACAGGGAGTAGAAAATAACAAAAAAAGGGTCTATGGACCTTTTTATTTTTAATAATTCAAAAAAAATCAAATTCTTTTTAAATGAAGCCATTTTTCTAAACATAATTGTGTTTATACTGCAATAAAAAATTCCTCTAAATTTTTTTTCCCTCTTTGTAGCATTTGTGCAAAGGAAGGTCACTTTGACCTCATGTGGACAATAGATATTTTACTATTTTTATAAAAACTCAATGTCAATCCTTGAAATGTTAGTTGACCTCAAACTTATCCAATCTGTGGCTTCAAATTCGGATTTTTGAGTCAAAAATAGGACTAAAAACCTCCAAAATGGCCAAGGTAGATAGCCAATCGGGGGCGGTTTTAAAATAGTAAATAATTTTTAAGAAATTGAAAAAATTACACAATATATAAAACTTTTTTGTGCACCTTCATTCCAAATTTCAAGTTGATAGGGAAAAAGATGCAAAAGTTATGAGCAAAAAACTACCTATTGGAGGTCAAGGGGACAAGAAATAGGACAAGTGTTTCTTGCAATCACCCTGTGCTTATCTTCAAAACAAATATCACCACAAAAAATACTAGATAATAAATTATTTGGATGAAAAAATAAAAAATAAAAATTATAATCATCCAACAATTTATTTTTTTATGTTGTGATCATGAGAGGTTCATCCTTGATTCCTTAAGTTCTTTGACTATGTTTATTCTTCAAATTGTCAAAAATTGCCATTTCTAGTACCAATACCAATTTTTTCTTAAAAACATTTTTTTAGATTATTTGTAACTATAGGATCTTATAGAAAATTGGTTTGAAAGCATGTGAAAAAAAATCTGAGTTTTTCACTATGTAGCATTAGATGAGATTTGGCTTTGTAAAGGGTTGTTTTTAACCAGTTTCCCTTGATGTTTCCAACGAATTGAGGGAATTTTTGTCAATTGTTATAAATACAAAATAAAAATGAAAATTAGGAGTCATCGGAATTGAAAAAAACATGACATGGTTATTGTCCAACTACATCTTTTTGCAATTCAGTAGTTTCTACAATTCCCCACTACATGCGAACTTATAGTCTTCTATTCAACCAAATTTCATCTAATGATTGCAAGATATGAGCATTTGAATGTTCAAAAATCATTTTTTTAATCCTTCAAAAAATAGGGCAGCTATACTTTAGAAGGCAAAAATCATGTGAAAAATGGTCTAAATAGGTTGTGTTTCTTTGGATTCATTATTGAGGCCAAGTAGGATACTTGCCTAAGAAAATTCAAATTGTTTAGAATTGTACAACATATACAAAAAAAATAGAAAGTAAGAAGAAGTAGCAAATGATTCAAAATACAAAATTATTACAAATTTAATTGTGGAATTGAAAAATGTCAATCCCAATGCTTGGAGTGTTTTAATAAAAAAAATCTACATCCTATGATGTTTTTACTTTTTTCAAAAATTATTGAAAATTAAGCCAAATAAAGGACTTCAAAGTTTATTTTAGAGTTGAGAATCCATAATTGCCTACAAACAAAAATGCCTTATATTTTTTGACTCATTGATCAAAATGGATTCATTCAAAGCTTTCTATGCATACATAAATGAAGAAATCTAATTTCAAATGTTTGTTTTTGGAAAAAGTGATTTTTTCCAATTTGCCCAAACTACCCATTTAGAAAAAAAATTAACATTTGAAGCTATAACTTTTGACTCATATTTCCATATGTTGTGATTCTTAGTACGCATCAAAGATCTTCCTCTTCCCCGCCTTCTACTAAAATTTGGGCCCAAAATATGAAAATCTCTAGTTACATGTACTTGCCCAAAATTGCTATGTTGCCAAATTTAGTAGGTTGGTCCTTTAAGAATTAAACTCTTGGACATGAGAATTCTTATTTGATTTGCATCCATCCCACTCATTTGTCATCATTTCATAAAGAAAATTTGTATTCAATCTTGTGTTTTAAGTTGTGCAACTGTAGCAACTTCGTTTTCCACTTCTTTGAGTCAATTATGAAAACTAAATATATTTTCATGAAAAAAAGCCATATTCTCATAATTCTTTTGCAAGGGGCCATCATTTCCACCATGTTGTTGAACCTTTCACCATATCAATCCTTGCACAAAATCTACAGGCATGTATTATACAATGTCAATCTTAGTTTGCCACTAACTAGGATCAAGATATATTCCCTATATAAGCATCTATGGCATGCGATAGTTATTATTTGAGGTAAATGATAAGTTCTTAAGCTTCTCATGTGGGGAAGATTTGGAAGTGGGTTTTCAAGATTAGATGACATCTTGTAGTGGTTTAAATAATCCTATTCCCTTGATGATCTAGTTGTATTGATGCTCTCTACAACATGGTTTGCAACATGTTTTTCTTTTGTGTATTTGACATAGAAGATCCACAAATGGAGGGAAGTGTGCTCTACAAGAGTAAAATATAAAGTTTGTCTTGATGTTGATCTATAATGGATTCAACAACACCAAATACATCCAATTTGGATCATGATTTCACTTTCTTAAGCCTACTAAGAAGCTACAAAATGAACCCAAATACTTCCTATATGTTGTCATTTGAAGCGTGATAGTGTTTTAAACATTGAAATGGCATTCACAAGTCTCCTAGGAGAGGTGAAATTTGTTGAATTGTCAATGTAATGGTCTACGTTTTGCCACATTTTAGAACAAAAGTTTGCATTCTAAAAATCACATACAATATTGCATATGTGATCTTCTACTTACTATGAAGGATAGAATTGAAGTAAAGAGAAAATAAAGAAAACTTAAATTGCAAAACAAAATGGAAAACCTTAACTGTGCAAGAAAGGCTTGCATTAGAAAAAAATTGGGAATTTTTTTGATATGGACTAAACAAGAATTGATTGTCAAAATTCTACTTAGAAATTTCTACTTTACTAACATCTCTTGCAAAATAATTTTTGTAAATCCTAATGATTCTAGCCAATGACAAATCTTCACAAGAGCTACTAATGATGATGAAGTCAAAGGCAGATGAAGTCAATTTCATCAAGGTACCCATTGGGCTTATTTTCTACATCTTCTCTAACCTCTAAATCATCATCAATTACTATAGTATGTGTAATCTAAGAAAATGACACTTATTCAAAGGTAAGTGATCAAAATAAAATATTGTAGAAATTGATAGATCATATGGGGTAATAAACAATTCTAACTCCATCAAAATATTCATATCTATAATTTGTATTGTGAATTCTTTACCTTTTCATTGATAAATTGCAAAATCTATTGTATCACTCACATTGTCTTTGAAACATTCTTTTTGAATCTTCACTTGTAGAGGTCTTGACATCCAAAAAGTGAATGAATCTTATTCAAAGTTCTTTGTGAATTTCATTACATGCTTTCAACAAAGTTTTTTGTATTCGATTTCAGCCAAAGAATTGAAGCTTGGATTCTTTGATGGTCACAAACCTTTTAAAAAGAAGGTGGTTTACAAAACTTCAATGAGTTTTCAAGTACAAGTGTAAAAACAATTAGTACATTTGACTTGACTATGAATGATTGAGCTCTTTGAAGTCCTCATTTACATATCCCGTATATAATGCTGTTGTATCTCTTATTTCCCTACTTCCACAAAGCATTTGCCTTCTCTCACAACTCAAACATAATGCCTTATAGAAGATGTATGATACTAATGGGCGAAAAAATTGCTAAATTCCATATCAATTGAATTTAAAAAGTGTTGAAATTTAGTAAAGGAAAAATTGGATTTCAAACCTGTTTTTGCCCATATATTTTATTATTCCACATGGTGTTGAACTTCCTACCTTCCTACAATGACACAAAACAATTAAATACATAGTTTTGAAAATAGGATAATTATTTTTTTCTAATGATCAATTTTAAATATAAAAGAGGAATTTCACATTTTAGAATTATTACTTCTAAAAAGTAATTGGGAACTACAATTCCTGAAATGATATCTCAAATAAATGCCAAGATGGTGAATTTTGTTAAAACGGAAATATACCATGTGCCATTTTTGAGACTGCATAGTCCACTAAAAACTAAAAAACTAACATCTAGGAGGTATAGATTTAAGACATCTAGGATTCCTATAGATTTCCAAAATTTATGACAAATTTAGATTTCAGACTGTGTAGTCTAAAACATCTTGGATAGGTGTAGATTTCAAACATCTACAACTTATATAGATATTAAAAATCTATGATACATTTAGATTTCAAACCATGCAATATAAATTGTAAAAAGTGTCAAACTAATGGAATATTGCCATTTTAAACAAATTTGCCATCAATGTGAAAGTGGGAAGCATATATGATCTTCATTTGAACATCTAAAGCTTGGAAAATGTAATTGCAATGTTTCCAAATTCTTGCAAACAACCAAAATTTAGGCAGTTGCATATTTTCATATTTGTAAATATTATTTCCTTCTATTATTACAATTTCCTATACTAACTAATGTAATTAGATTGCCTAGCACTAATTTTTTTGACATTTAACTCTCCATATACATATTTATTGTTGCCACACAAAAATGCACTACTTTGAATTAATTTCCTATTGTTGTAATTGGGACTCATGAATCTACATCCATATAGATGGAGAGATTTGAAGAAGTATTTGATGGCTTTGATAGATTGTGAAGTAATTTCCTTTTGGAAAAGCCAATACAATTGTTAAAGCAAACTATTTTCTCTATTTGGTATACTATGTTTATAATCTCCCATGCTACATTCTACTGTTCCGCTACTGAATAGTCATACAATCTCCTAAAATGGATTCTTTCCTACTCAAAGCATCAATTTCAACTTCAACATCCTCAACGATCTACTCATCTTTGCCACTTTGGAATCCTTCTTGATTCCTCTCTCTACTTCTAGTCTTTCAAGGAATATTTCTTGTTTTCTACATATTCTTGAATTAGCTACAAGTACTTTCAATATTCCTCTAAATGAAGGGCGTGCAAGAGGATTTTTGTGCCAACATCTTTCCAACAACTTGTAAATCCAATCATCAACATATTCAAGCAACTTTGGCCTTTGTCCTTGGAGCACAAGGTCATAATCATTTTGTGGATGACCTTCAAATGGAAGTTTATCTATCAAGATCTCATAGCACATCATTCCATAACCATATACATCCATTGCTTTGGTGAATAACTCAACTTTCTCATGCACATTCTTGTGCTTGCAAGCTTCCAAAATTTCAGGGGCTCTCCAAAACCCAGTTCCCACAACTCCAACTGAACATTCAAAGTCGGCTATAAAATAACCTCTTTCACTAGAGCAAAGTATATTAGAAGCTTTGATGTCTCGGTGAACAATCCCTCGACCATGCAATTGATCCATCCCTCATGCAATGCAATACATAATGAGTTCAACATCATCTTTTGAAAATGGTCCTTGGTCATTTGATCTTGTCAACATGCACTCCTCTATCATACTCCGTAGATCTTTCTCCTCTTTCACCATCACAAAAGCGAACCTCCCATCTTCCAATAAGGTTGCACAATTCACATCACAGTGAAATCTAAGTTGTTGTTGCAATCCAAGGTTTGTCTGCTTTTGAACATTTACATGGTGTTGCATCAATCCTTGTGGCCATTGTTCTTGCAAATGTTGCAATAAGGTCCCCTTCTTAAACACCTTCAAGATAAACTCATTCTTATACTTCTGATCAAACTCAATCAATTTTGGATCAATCCACTTTACTTGCACTTCAAAGAGTTCTGCTTGCCCACCCTCAGCAAACTTCTTGCCCATCACCAACTCACCACAACTATCTTCACCTTCACCAAAAGTTACAAAGAAACCACCCCAAGTAGGATGCCTTTGCAAAGTTTGGAAAAGCTCCATATTGCTCACTTTAGCCACTTCATGGGTAGAATCAAACTCCCGCAATTGGCTCCAATGCTTCTTTGATTTTTCAATACAAACTGCAATACTACTACACTCCATTTGATCCATAGAGTTTCCCCTAAGCTTACAAACAATCGGTGGTGAAATGGAGGTGATTTCATGCCTTGATTCATTAGCAAGCGGTAACAGACTATTTGAACCGTTGGATTCACTCATCATAAAATAACAAGAGAATATGACCCTTAGTCCAACTCTTTTGACAAATATTCAAGGCGTTGGAGATGAAGTTGCCCTTGCAAATGCTCATGTGCTGAAACTCGCTAGCTTCTCATCCCACTATACCACAGATGGACAAATTTTAGGCTTCAAGAAAGTTGTTCTAACAAGAGCTTGGATTGAGAGATCTTTTGAGGACTTCTACGAAACTTGACACCAATGGTAGTAACTTTCAAAAAATTAACAAATCCTAACATTATTTAATTGCAAATGCAAATAACAAAAGTTTTAACCATGGAGTACTATGATGTCCATTTTTTTGACGATGTACAAATTGAAAATCAAACTTCTTTTTCATTATAACTTAGATGAAAAACATCCTAATTTTTAGAGATAATTTACAAAATTTTGGTCCTATTGCACACTTGGATTCGATATTTATATGTATTTTTTTGACGTTGTAAATATAGTAGTGTGTTAAGTGGTTGACTTGGATTCACTCTAATTCAAATTTGGAAGTGCTATAGGTGGCGGGTCTTGTATTTTTACTTTTGCAATAGAATTCCATTTCATTTGCATCAAAGAAAAACTAAAAAAAAAACTTAGAAGTGCAAAAATGAAGTTATATAATTGAATCAAAGAATACAAAAATTTCAAAAATTGTCATGCAAGAGAACCTCATTTCAAATCATTTTTAGTAATATTTACTTAAAAGATGACAACACTTTTCTTGTAATTGAATTTAGTAGGAATTTAGAATTTAGAATTTTGGTGAAAGCATTCATCAATCTAACTATATGGATACAATGGATCATTGCAAGAAACACAAGTCTTATTTTTTGACACAATTTAGGTCACTATTTTGTTGTCCACCAAAACTTTTGGAGCTTAAGTCCAATGAACAAGAAATTTTTATTGACACACCTAAGTTTAAATTGATTATATCCCTTATTTTTCAGAAATAAAAAAATAATTTTTAATTTTAAAATAATTTTTCACTAAGTTCTGAGAGCCCAAATTTAATGATTTGTAGACAAAACTTTCATGGTATATTTTCATAGGTGAAAAAAATATAACTTCCACATGAAATTTGAAAATATGTTCTTCCGCATGAATACAAAAAAGAATTCCCAATGCGTACAATTTTTGAACATTAAGAATGGTTCTAAGATCATTCTTATGGTGAAATCTCATCAAAATCAACTCTTCTCAAATGGCCAATTTAAATTTTAAGAAAATTTGATTTTCCTATTTTTTACAAATTAAAATGTGAAAATATCAATTTTTATGAAATTTTACACTTTTCTGGTTGTCCTACTTAGAGATTTTTTTCTATTCTTTTCTTTATTAGGGTACCTTCTTCTTAAAGGTATATACATGAAATACATTCTTCACTTTTTTTTTTAAATTCTAAATTTAAAGCCCTCCCAAAGAAACAAAAAGTATTGTGAAAACACTACAAAAATTGCATGTTGTTTCTTACAATTAGACTTATTTGCAGATTTAGTATGGAGATGAGGCTACATGCTTAGGGTTAATCCATTAGAAACATCCAACAAAAACAAAGCCCCAACACTCATAGGATTCTACTCTAAAAGCAATTGTGCTCTAAATGTGACCTCTATCTAGGATTAAGTGACATGTTGCTTGAAATATGTATTACAATCCAAAATGAGTTACATAGGCTTTAATGATCACCTTATGAGCAATGATCTCCAAACTGGCTAAATTTTGCTTGGTTACTACTTAACTTCTTCATGCCCTTCGAGTAAATTCAAAAAAAATCTTCCAAAAATGAACATTTGGCTAAAAACCTTGAACTCGTTTTGAGATCACTGCTTATGAGCAGCCTACCTTAACGCAATTAGCTTGTTCCATCTATTACTCAAACTCTAGAATGAAGTCACAAATGTCGCAATAAGCAGTTGGGAGATATATTGCAAACATGTCCGAAGGATCCACCAAAGGATTCTACCAACCATTCAAGGAAGGAGATGCCAGAAGCAAACACAGAAGTGTTTTGAAAGCATCGTGGTAATGAAACGGAGTTGACCACTCAGCAGGTGGAACTGGTGCAATTGAAGTGGTAAGCTAGCTCTGTTTCATTTCCTCCATCGGTATCAAACTCATAAAAAGCCCTTTGACAAGATCACAACAACCCCACACGGAAGTGGCTTTGAACTGTACCTGAAAATGCAAGACAAGTGCAGATCGACCGCTCCTTCACACCGACCTCAATCGCCCAGCAAATACACCAGCCACCGACCGCTCCTGCGTACCGACAATTCGGTCGGAAAACCTCCAAACAGCAACGCAAGATCAACACAAAGCAGGCAGCAGCTCAAGTCGGCGCTCCCAACCCAGTCTCTCGCAGCAAACGAAGAAGCTCCTCGTGCTGAGTGATAAGTCGCGGAACCTCCGACGGTAAGCAAGGGCAGAAGCAGAAAGACGCAGGCAGGTTTCACAGCTGAAGGCTTTGTTGAGCGCTGCCGTCCTTATCATGTTGGACAGGAAAACGCGTCCCCAGTTCCCACGCGGTCACGAGAGAGGGCGGAAGCAGGCTTGGTCATCGGGAATCACTCTCCCGCGGTTTGGGGTTTTCTCAGCTTTGTCGGTTGTCCCACTGAAGCCTCGTTGAATTGATTGCCAAGCACCGAATCACAGAGTAACTAGTGGTATTGTCTGACACTTCTACTGTAGTTGATTCCGACTGTGATTGGCCGGAGCTCCTGCTTTAGGGCGAGGGTTAATGGAAGCTCTCTGGACAGACGATTTAACTTATTGGTGTTCATTATTTGATTTTCACTTGGCTAGAATGACTCTGTCAACAGTTTGGACAATTGGGGGCTACAACTTCACCAAATGCGGTCAGGACCAGGACCAGTAATCAAATGCAAAGGATTCAAGCTGCACATTATGAGATACACGCCAATGACTAGACACTTGGAATAACCGGACAATTAATCAGGCTACTGAACCATCAGGCACCAATAAATAGTGATTATCGAAAATAAGAGTCTCAATAAAGCTGTCCAGAGAATTGTCTCGTGAAGGGTAATGACGTTTTCTCATAATAGCTGTAAATCTATGTCAACTCAAATTGAGAAAGGTCACGACTTTTTGTCACAACTTGAATATTTTTGTTGTACCTGGGTGCCAACTGCATTAGTATTCAGCATTTCCAAATAGTAAAATTTCGATAGTACCCGTAGACTGAGAAACTAGTGCTAAATCATGTATGAATGGTCATTGGCATCTGTACGACAGAGTGATACTTGAAGCGGAAGGGCGACGAGCTCTAAATCGCCAGCCAGTTGTGGGGAAATCAATAAACACTTCAAAGAATTTTGTTGATTCTGAAGCAGCTTCCCTGGAATCTCAGACTACAATTTTCGGCTTCGCTCAAATTCGATCTCTGGCAATTCCCAAAGTTGCGGAAAACGAATTACTTTGATGACTCATTCGTCGCTTTCAAGTCCACTGAAAACCTGAGGAATGAATTGGCATCTTCAGAAGAAGACAATTGACGCATTCCTTCCATGCTTACGCACAACCCATGAGCCCAATATTGCTCCCCGGTCAAACTGGAAACCTCATTTCCTTCTCACACCCACACTACCATGTTGGATGTGTAAGGAATGTATCTTAAAACCCTGAAAAACGGATTCAAAAAACTGCTGCACTGACTGCTGCCATTTGAGTTGAATTGTTACCCTCACTGCTCAATGTTTCCTCCACAATTTGCAGTATTTGCAGTATTTGCAGAAAATGGAATGCAGTATGTTTGCAAAAAACATGCACTTGATATTTGTGAAGAATTATGTGCTCAATTCCTGGAGTATTTGCAGCCTTTGCACATAATGGAATGTAGTATGTTTGCAAAAAATATGCACTAGATCAATATTTGTGGAGGAATATGTGTTCAATTTGTGCAGTATTTGCAGTATTTGCAGTATTTGCACAAAATGAGCCTCAAGAGTAAGCTGATCTCTAGATCGCATCAGGTCGTGGAAGCTTTCTGATTCCAAGCACAAACTTCTCAGTACAGCATCCAGGCTTCATCTTAACATTGTCAATGTGATAAACATGGCGAAATCTGTGCTCAAGAAGCTGTGAATTGTTCGTACTCAAATATGCACCGTAACGTATTTTCATTCAAATCATCTCCACCTACTGTCAATTAGCACCATGAATGCTCCTTCTAGTCATGGATGGATAACAACGGTAACCTCAATTCTCCATCTTGTTCTTAAGTGCACATATTTTCTGCATTGCATGTTGAACCCTAGAAGGATAGGGCGAAGACCGTGTGGCTTAAAGAGCTACAGACCATATTATCATGCCTTGACATTTGAGGCAAATTTACAGTAGGAAGTTCGTGATTCCATGAACAGAACTTATGTGGCATCAATAGCAATGCTAATTAATTCAAAAGGTCAAAAATGTTCAAGAATAACATAAAAAACTTAAAATCAGTTGGAATAAAACTCGTAAAAGTCGGAATAATTACAAAACTCAAGCTGTCAAGCATGTGAGTAGCTTGTGACATTTGTAATATGCAAACACTTCTCAGTTCATGAATCAGCACAGAACAGTGCAGAATTGGGAGCTTTACACTCAACATTGGGAGCTGGCATGCATCACCAATGACTGAGATGGTGTGAAGCACAATCATTTGTTGTTCAAATGAATTTTACTAAAGTAGTTATAACCATCATGCTGAAATGTACAAAATTAATTGCAATGTGAGGTTCAAATGCCAAAATCCAGTAAATATAGAGAGATATCTAGTTTACAAAGTTTGGTCATATGACGTCTCACATTACTTTCTTCCTTGGTCATATTTTTGTTAATTAAAGGAGTGTTTTGTAATATGAAAGATTTGCATATGGATGTTCCCTATATATGCAATAGATTCAAAAAAATTCATCATCAATTGTTCACAATAAAATATTATATAAAATAGTGAAAATGACTTTAAAAATTCACCAAATGAGTTGGTTGTAAGATTACAAGTGTACCCAACATGAACTTGAAGTATTTATAGAGTATACAATTTCATTGATAAAAATAGTCCCCTCTTGCAAGAAGTTAGAACCATAAGTAAATCCATAATTTTGCCTTGTGTTTTGTACGATACACTAATAGAACAAATTTATTTAGTGATCTTGGGAATTTTGATTTGTTTTTCAATTGAAATAAGATTGATTCAATGGTGATGATGAACAAAAAGATAGTAATTTGGAGCCCACTATGACATACTTTTGTGCCTCAATTGCTATTTTGTTGAAGTTCTTGTAATATTTGACAACATTTCTATTGAACATCGCACATTGATTTGTCTTTATAGTATATAAGGGACAAATTTATTGGAGTTATACTATTTTGAATTAGAGCAAGTTGAAATATCACAACATAATACCAATATCCATTTTTTCAAATCTTTTTTTAGTGGTGACTTTTATTTGCAAGGTGATGCTAGTTTTTTGCACTCACTATTGGAACAAATTAGTATAGTTGTCTTGGAGACTTATTACCACAAAGAAGACCAAATGACATATTATATAAGGTTTGAATTGTTACAAAGCATTGAGGATATAGCTTATTATTAGAAAGAAAAGGTAGAAGGTGATCTCTAACACCCAAAACCATCAAAATGAGCAACTCCGCATAGTTGGAGGTACTTCCTTCTAGAAAAAAACATTTTTTAGAGTATCAAAAAATTAAAAATCATGAATTTTCAAAGCCAAAATTTATTTTGGGATAAGACATGTAGTTGCTTTGAGTTGCTATGGAACTTGCTAACTTAGCTAAAACTAGTACATTTGGTCCTACTGGAATAATATCAAAGTCTAATGAATTACCAAGCAACTAATCACAATGTAATGGTTTAATGTGGGGACAACTTAATTGCACTTTGATAGATACAACAATGGTTAAATTATACAAATAGTTTGGGGGGTTTGAGGCAATGATATCTAAAAGTGGCTAAATTTCACTCAATTATTACTTAATTTCTTCAAGCCATCATTGTAAATTCAAAAATAATCTTCCAAAAATGAACATTTGGCTAAAAACATTGAACCCCATTTTGTCATTGTTGTTTTTGAGTGTTTTCAACTTGAAAAAAAGAAGCATAAGCTTAAAGTTTGTATTGTAACCCAGTGGCAAAAATTGGCAAAAACATGGAGTGAGTTACAAGTAGAAAGTGTTGCATCATGAAGCATTTCGAATGAGTTCATTACAAGTTGGAGACACTCTCAAAGAACTAGAATTCAAGTAGCACAACCACTTCCTAAAATCAAATGCTATGTATGCAATAAAAGAGGACAATGAAAGTGAAGAAGTACCAAGGAAATCTCATAGCAACAACTTCACATAATTTTAGCAGAAAAGAGGAGCATTTCTACAATAGACAACCAACACTACTAGCAATGCAGTAGCAATGACTTAAAAACAACACAAACTCAAACCACACTATTTTCTAATGCAAACATTCTAGCTCTTTTAGAGATTATGTTGTGAGGAAAATAATAGACAAGGGTCTTGGGCATAGTCTCCAAACTTGCTCAATGTACTCAAAGTTCAATTTATGAGATGTCAAGCTTGTAATGACGATGGACAATGTCATAGGACTGTAGTAGTAGTAGGGTGTGGAATGAGCAAGTAGGATTTCTTGTGGATGCTTGCTGACCCTAGCCATTTATTGACCATTATAGTCTATTGTTAGTGAAGTATATTGTTTGTAAATTGGGTTGAGCATTGGCTTGTCTTCTTATTTTGGCCAACACTAACTTATGTTACTCGTTGTTCTACTCAGATGCTTCTCCCAACTGTCCAAGGACTAACATTTTGTTAGTAGAACTATACAATGGCTCTATTTGATGAACATTTAAATTAATTAATCCATTGCATCTCCATCATGCCATTGAGGGTCATGATCTTGATTGGCATCATTATGAGGCTTTTTTCAATGGTTTGGATTTGAAAAGCCCTTCATAAAAAACACCATTGCCAAATTCTTCAAATTTTTCTTATGACTTGATTGAAGTGTTATACAGAAGCAGTAGCTACTAGATATAAGAATGCTACATTGCTTTCTTGGGTCATTGCAAGAAAGGGCGTCCGTTTTTGTAGCATTCTGGATTTGGAAGCTTTTTTTTTCGGGAGTACTATTTAATTAGAAAAACAATTTAAGAAAAACATGAAAAATATACAAAATGCATATACCTTAAAGAAGAAGGTTCCCTATGAAGGAAAAACTTTGGAAAATTCTTTAAGTAGGAGAATTAGAAAAGTGCCAAAACTCATGAAAATGGGCATATTTAGATTTTAATTTGTAAAAAATAGGAAAATCTATTTTTCTCAAATCTAAAAATTGGCCATTTGGGTAGAGTTTATGGTAATGAGATTTTACCAAAAAAATTATCTTAGTACCATCATCAATGTTCAGAAATTGCATGCAATGGGAGTGCTGTTTGCATGCATGTGGAGGACATAAAATAATGTATTTTTAGATTCCCTTTGGTAGGAATATGCTTTCCTACTATGCAAATGCACCATGAAAATTTCAGCTTTAGATAATTAAATTTGGGGACTCCGAACGTAGTAAAAACCCCTAAACCTTTGTTTGTAACAAATTAAGAAAAATGATTTTTAAATATAATTTTTTTTTTAAATTTCTGAAAAATAAGGGATGTGAAAACCATCAAGTTAGAGAGGCCCAATAATTATTTCATATTGTTAGATCTTTAGATTCAAAAGTTATAGCAGAAAAGAATGACGTCACTCCCATTGTGACGGAGAATAGTACCGGCGTTTCTTGCAATGACCTACTCAAGAGTCACCAATGTTCCTATCTTTTTCCACCTAAGCATCCACTTCGGATTAGTATTTCCTAAAGAACACAAGTGTGGAGGGTGATTGTAAGAAACACTTGTCCTTTCTTTTGTCCCCTTGACCTTTAGGAGGTAGTTTTTTGCTCATAACTTTTGCATCTTTTGTTCATTTGACTTGAAACTTAAAATGAAGGTTCCTACAAAAGTTTTACATTTTTTTAGATCTTTTACATTTTTTCAAAATTAGTTTACTATTTTTAAACTGCCCCCGATTGGATGTCTACTTTGGCCATTTGGGGGGTTTTAGTCCTATTTTTGACCCAAAAATGAAAATTTTGAGCTGAAAATTGGCATGCAAGGACCTCACCTAAAGTTACACAAGACCACAAAAAGATTTTTTGAAAATACTATAATGTTCAACCTCCACATGTCGTCAAAGTGGCTGACTTTGCACAAGTGTGGAGAATAAAATTTATTTTTTCCAAAGATGAAATTTGTTGGAAAAGAAAGACCTTTACTTGGAGAAAAAATTTATTTTTCATTTTTATTCTTAAAATTTTTTTACTATTTTTACCAAATTAGTGAAAAAATCTATTTTCATTGTATTTTCCATTGTCTATAACATTTAGAGAAAAAAATTCTTAGGTCTGAATTTCAAGAGACATAATATTCTCATTGCTCTTCAAATTATCCATATTTTTTTCAATTTAAGAAAAATTTATTTCAAAAGGTCACAGGACTCACAGGACTCACTGATTTTGAGCCATTTTGAGACAAAATTGGTAAGTGTTTCTTGCAACGACCTTGGATAGCATTACAGTATCTTCTCCAAGAACAATGTTAATCATGCCCTCTAAGGCCTGGTGTAGACATACCTAATAAAAGTGTTTCTAAAGGAAATTTAACACTGCAAGAACACTACTAAGCATGCCCCTTAAGGCTAGGTGCAAACATAACTAAAGTATTTCTAAAGGAAATTTAATGTAAAGTAGGGTCACCTAGTTCTAAGTAAGAATAGTCCTATATCTACAAGGTTGTTCTAATGAATCTCCATGGTAAATCCTCATTGCTCAATGTTTAAACCTACGATGTTCTACAAGAGAAAAGGGTGTTTTAAGTATAGTCCTAAAGATAAGATTTTAAGTAATGACCTTTTTAGGAGATTTTTAGTAAGAATTTACTAGAAATATATGTCTTCGTAGTAAAATATTACTAAAAAGACTCATATTTTAGTAAATTCTTACTAAAAATCTCTTAAAAAGATCATTATTTAAAATCTTATTTTTAGGATTATACTTTAAATATCCCTTTTTCTTGTAGTGACATGAATAACATGGCATAGATTTAAAACATTTGCAATACCTTTTTACTTTAATTTTCCTCGTATTGGTTTTGTATTACTTTCAAATGTCATTCTTGGATTCTTCTGGATCTTCCTTTTAGTGCCTTGATCCACAGTGAGAGAAGAAATGGGAGTTAATGTATTGCTTTGAGTTAGTTCTTTGCTCCATGAGTATTTTGATAAATTTCTGGTCAGTAATCATCCAAGTAACCATAAGCTAGCTGTAAGTTAAAGCATGTCAAAAAGCTGCTGTGACTAAACTTGGAGATTGATTTTAGCAATTCCAAGGGCAGCTGAAGATCTATACCTTAAAACAGGTATTTTGTTTTGTTTTGTTTTTCACGTTGAGATCTCCTGGCTAGTGCGTCCCTTGATTGCGTGCTTGGTACTATCGGAAAGCTCTTGGCAAGGAAGGTTGCACGGGCTTTTTTTCGTGACATTTGAACTTATGATGTGAAAGTTATAGATTTTTGAATTTTTTGAATTCTAAAAAATTTAAAAAAAATTCTACTTATATTTTGGTCGCAATCTTGAAACCATTGGAAAGCTCTCAGCAAGGAGGGTTGCATGGTCTTTGTGGCATTTGGACATACACTATGAGAGTTATTGAATTTGAAAGTTTTTATGCATTCAAAAATTAGATTTGACTGTGGCAACGGCAGAAGGCACACTAGTTATAATTATAAAGCCTAACTCAGTGAAAAAACAAAGGACTTGATGAGCCCAGACCCCAAAGAGTTACCTTGGAATTCAGATGCCGTAGAAAAAGGCAAATTTAAATGGAGTTGGGCTTGTATAAAAATGAGCATAGCTAAGGGCAAAACACCCATTCCCGTCCATGTATCCAAAACCGTCCAAATGTAGCAGGGGTGCACATTTTTCAAAGAAAAATGTGCACCCCTGCTACATTTGGACGGTTTTGGATACATAGACGGGAATGGGTGTTTTGCCCTTAAGATATGAAGGATTGCAACTACAAAACAAAGTAGTGCAGTCATCTTGGATCTCAAAATGAGCTTGCTATGCTGGTGACCAAGTAATGTGAGTTTCGAGAAATTGCAAATCAATCACTAGTAGCAGTTAACCCCTAACTGCTTAAGGCACCAGAATCTGGTGTTTGCAAAACTTTGGAGTTAAATAAAACCTAACCAAGTTTCTATTTTTAGTAGTTTTTATTTTTGGAAAGTTTTTCTAGAAGTCTAGTTTTAGTACTAAAAATCCAATCTAGAAAATGAATGATAGTGATTTTTCTACACAAGATTTTGTGCAAGGGTCCCCCTTGCAATTTTGACTTTCCATAGTGTTGAGAGCTCTTGAAAATGAGCCTCAAATACACTAGATCCTAGAGAAAAAATCACATTCAAAATTCATTTAAAAAAGTTGTAGACTAGATTTTGAGGAGCCATAAATTGATTGAAATTATGCATGTTAGGCCCTTTCACCTCACACTTTTTTGGTCACCAAATTTTTAGATTTAACTTGCCAAAAGAGGATAGAAACACTTTACATCACTTTTGTAGTTTTAACACCCTCATGATCAAACATTATAATCTTTCACTCCATAAGTGCTATTGTTGTATTTTCTTTTCCTATGCAATCTCTAACATGTCTAGTTTGAATTTGTACAATTATAATTTTTAAAAACTTGATATAACTTATCAAAATGTTGGCATTTTGTTCAACTTAGAACAAATTCTAAGAAGCTCAAAACAAGCCTTAGGCATTTAGGAGTTAAAAGACAAATGCCAAGTGAAGTTTGCAACATGAATCTCAAGCCATTTCTAAACACGTGGACAATGCTTCTATAGAGCCAAAGACCAAAACTGTTTTCAAAATATTCATATCTTGCAAAGTGCAATGTTGTTTTTTTCATTTCTCGTGAAGTGTCAAAGTGGTGATACTTCATTTTATCGTGGTGCTCCAAATTTCAACATTCATCGACATATTGGATAGAAAATATCATATTAGCACATAGTACATATCTATCATCCTATTTTCATCCATTATTTGGCAATTCCATCCAATAATTTTAAAAAATTTGAAATTTATTGGACATTTCATCCAAAATTTTACTGTTTATTTTCTATAAGCATGGTGCCAGGCAAAAGAAATTTGGTGCTATTTTGTTCCAAATTGCATCAAACTGGTGGTAACACTTGAACGCTAGTTCATACACTCAATCACGGTATTTTATGGGAAAGAGTTTTCTAGAAGTAAGGGTAGAAGTAAGGGCAAAGACCCCTCTTGACCTCATATCCAGCTCAAAATGGTAAGCCACCGAGTCACCAAATTTTCTATAAGCAGGGCTTCTTCTCAGCAACGGGCAGCCTGGGCATTGGGTTAGTCCTGAAACTTCTTTACATCTTCAATTTTAAGAGAGTATGGTTGTCGTTAAAGGGGCAGGGAGAACTCACCCCCTTGCTCGGCCACTTGGGTAAAATGCTGTAATTTCTTTACTTTTCACACAAATTTTTTTGCAAATTTTGAATGCATATTTGCGATCAGATACCCCAAATTCACTAGCGAGGGGGTGAAGAAAGTAGGGGTGACCACAGCCTAAACAAGGGGGCTTTTTGTTTTGATTGCACCTCTGGTAAAACATGGTAAGGCCAAGCGAGAGGGTCAATCCACTTGAATTTGTTAAAGGTAGTGCAAAGTGTACATACTAGCCTAGAACTTACTAAAGACGCACTGGGATAATAGATGAATGAAAATGGTGTTGCATGTTGGTAATCTCTAACTCAAGGCCAAATGAATATGTTCATCATTTTTAGAATTGGACACTAAAGGGCTTAAGGATTAACCTCTAAAGATCATAGTATAAAAAAAACGAGTTGTTGGATGATTACAAATTTTATTTTTTATTTTTTCATCCAAATAATTGATTAGCTAGTATTTTGTGGTGATATTTTTTGAAGATAAGCACACTAGTTTGTCCTAATTGTGAGTGGGAAAAATTAGCTTCACCTTCAAAAATGTAGGCATATGGAATACAACAATACTTCAACTTGCATTGATTCAAATAGTGTGGCTTTGGTAAATGGTTGTCATGCACTATTAGGATAGATTAATGTGCCATGTTTAGTATAGATGTTGTCAAATATCATAAAAACTTCACCCCCCCAAAAAATTAAATTATCAAAGTATGGCATTATAGGCTTGAGGTTTTCAATTGCCCAAAGCTTGAAGTTGTTGTCATCTTATTGTTCATCACATTTGAATTGTTCCTACTTCTATTGAAAAAAGACAAAAAGATTCAAACTTTGTGAGTTGAATTGTTCTATTCAATGCATGTTGAAAAATGAATTTATTCATGGCTCTAATTTCTTATAAGAAGGGACTCTTTGTTCAATGATACTTGTTGAGACTCTTCAACATAAACACATGTACTATACATGAAATGGATCAAAGTAATCTTTCTTTATAAAAAAAATATTATCACATGTAAGTTTATTTTGTTACATGCACCAATGTCAAAAATGAAATAGAAAATAAACGTCCACTTTGTTCAATTGACCAAATAAAGGAGACTTAATCCTTGAACATTTAGTTGGTGACCATCGAAATTATCCTTTTGGCAATATATGACATCATCTAGTTTAATAAATTAAAAAATAGAAGCACTCATCTGGGGTCAAACTATTGTGTTTAGTACAAAATTCTAAGGATGAACTATTGTACTTATATCCTACATTAAAAGATTCTTTATCATTCATTGGCCATAAAACGGCTACAATGTTGTTTTAGGGTTAACTCCTAATTGCCTGGTTGACCATATATGGTTGATTTGAAATTTGAGGCCCATTTATGTGCAAGCAATTAAATTCCTTTAATTGTTTTAAGAAAATCCAAATAGTTTTGAGAGTTTACAATTGAAATTTTTTATTTTTCACTAAAAGAAGTGCATATTTGATTATTCAGAGGTCTTCAAAGGCACATATATGCTATAAATGGAGTGTAAAGCTTGCCAATTTTACTTCATTTCTAAGCTCTTTACAAAACTTAAGTGTGTTCATCATTTTCACCATTGAAAATTTCAACATGTAAGTCATGATTTCAAGCTATTTGCAATTTCTATCTATTTAAACAAGAAATTTGCATTTCAACAATTGCAAGGTGGATTGTACAATGAGATTGATGTTTTCTCCAATCCCAAAAACTTTTAAATGCAAATTTCTAAAACATTGTGAACAAAGACAATATACTAAAAATAAAAAATGTACATTTCTCTTGGTATAATCTCATAAGTCCTATGAGATTTTGTACCCAAAATTGGTATACATGCTAATAAACAAGCTCTATAAACATCTATGTACAGTTAGATTTGGAGAAAAACATAGTTTGCCTCATTAGGGATAGCTACAAGTCAAGCTCTTTTTTCATAGGCAAAACACACTTGGAAACTCTTAAGCATTTCAAGGTTAAAGTCTCAAACATGAGAGCTCTAATTTAATTTTCATCCATCTCACTCATTTATCATCATCTCATTAGAGAAATTTGGGTTCAATCGTATGTTCAATCATATATTCAATCTTGTATAATTGTAACAACTTCTTTTTCTACTTTTCAGAGTCACTTATGAAAACAAAATATGTTTGCATGAAAAAAAAACTTACTTTCATGTACTCTCATACAAGGAGCCATCACCTCCACCATGTTGTTGAACCTTTCTCCATATCCTTGTAAGAAATTTGTAGACATGTATTGCACAATGTCAACGTTAGTTTGCCACTAACTAGACTCGGAGTGTGTTTATCATGCAAGCATCTATAGCATGCAATGACTTTATTATTTGTGGTAAATAATTAGTTCCTAAGCTTTTCTTGAGGGAAATTTTTTGAAGTGGATTCACAAGTTTAGATGATATCTTGCAATGGTCTTATCCTTCTCCCTTGATGATCTAATTTTGTTCATGCTCTGCAACATGGTGGTTTTTTTTTGTATATTTGACATATGTAAAATCTACAAATGGAGGGAGGTTCATATTATAAGAGTAAAATATTAAGTTTGCCTTCATATTGATCTATGATGGATCCAATAACACCAAATACATCCAATTTGGATTATGATTTCACTTTCTTAAGCCTACTTAGAAGCTACAAAATGGACCCAAATACTTCTTTATGGTGTCATATCACTATAAGAAAAAGGGACCCTAATTAACATAAAATTGACTGATTTGTGTTGATTGTGACAAAAATAAAATTTTGTGTGTTAATCCAAACATTGCATTTCTTGACAAAAGTAGAAATCAACAAATATGTGTTGATTGTGACAAAAAAATTTGCTTAGTTGATTTGGCTATCCGTTTAACACACTCTAAGTGGAATTTTAGACCTTATTTGGGCATAATAGATCAATTTTTTTCAAAATAATTTGATCTAAAAAAAGGTGGGAAATCAAACTAGACTTCATCTCCAAAAATTGATTTAACATTCTAAGTCTTCAAGCAAAAGTTATGGGCAAATTTCAGAGAGGGGTTGGAAGAGACATTTTCTTTGACAATTTAAAACTTCCTCTCTGAAATTTGTCCATAACTTTTGATTGGAGATTTGAATTGTCAAAAAAAATTTTAGAGATGAAATCTGGTTTAATTCTCCACCTTTTTTTTGTCCAAATTTTTTTGAAAAAAATTGATCATCTATGCCTAAATGAGGTCTGAAATTCCACTTAGAGTATGTTTACTAATTTTGACTTAACTATGAGTGGTGAAGCTTCTACTCATCCTATTCAAACATATCCCATATGTTTTGTCCTACTTCCTACCATCTCACTAGTATAAAGACCTTGCTTTCTCCTTCCTTCAAACATCAAGGTAAGTTGTATTGTAAATACATTAGCTACATGTATATTGAATTTTTATAAATATAGAGTTGAATTTAATGAAATTAACATTTATTTAAATAATATTTGAAATTAATCTAATAATAATTTGTGTTTAAATGTAATATCATTAGTCAAAATTTAATTTTGATACAATTTTAAAACCTGATTTTATAGTCCTATCATTGTATTGATGTGACAACCTTGCCTATGTGGCATTTTGTCTATGTGGTAGTTTACGTGGTGGGTTTTTGAATAATAAAAATTTGACCAAATTTTTAAAAGAAATCAACAAGGGTGTGTTAAATATTGTCCAAATCAAAATGTCCTAATCAACTATCCTCACCAACATATTTTAGTTAATTTTCATGTTGGTTTGGACACTATATTTTCTTGTAGTGTATTTAACCCCTAAAGCTCTGAGCTGCATTTTTTGGCAACATAAATTTTTTGGGCAGCTCACTACGAATGGAGTTTTTGTTTTTTTTTGCTTTGAAATTTTTACACAAGATGTGCCCAAGGAGTAGCTTTAAGGCCCAACAATTTTTGTAACTTTTGACTTTGTGGTTAAAAAATTATGGCATGATATGTTGTTTTCTCTACTCGGAGGGCAGTCCGGGCAGCTGAAAAAACTTCTTTAAACTTTATTTTTTTTCAAAAGAAAAATTTCAAATTGATTCTTTAGGTTTTTATAGACATGGGAAGCTTTGTTTCATTCCATTTGGATTAAGGAGTAAAAAATTATGAGGAGTTTTAGTATGTGTGTAGGTATGAAATCTTTGAAAACCATACTGCATTCCCTTGCAGCAAACAAAGAAGCTCGCAGTGCTGAGTGATAAGTTGTGGTGAGCAAGGACAAAAGCAAAGAGCCGCAGGCAAGCTTTGCTGCCGAGAGCTTTGTCGTCGACTTTCTCGGCTTTGGTAATCCCACTGAATTCTTGTGGAGTTGCCAAGCACCGAATCAATTCCCTGTGCACGGAGTAGTTAAGGTAGGTACACCCAAAATGGCACCTGACCTAAAAGTGCCATCTACAATGTGCATACATTTCCAAAATCAGTCATGTACCCAGTCTGTAGATGGCGCTTTCAAAAACAGACTTTGACCGTTAATAACTTTTGCATACGGTATCCAAATCCACTATTCTTTGGTGCATTGGAACATGCTTTCACTTGCCAACAAGATTGTATAAAAATTTGAACAACATGATAACAGGACCTACACACAATAAGAATAAGTGGCTCTTTTGGGCATACCCACTTTAGTGGGAACATTTGTTGGATACTTCTGCTGCAGATGATTCCGATTGTGATTGGCCGGAGTTCCTGATTTAGGGCGAGGGTTAAATGGAGCTTTCTGGGCAGGCGATTTAACTAAAGGTAGGGGTCCATAAATCAATCATTGAAGGGTTGGAGCAAAATTTTGGAGAGGTAAAACATCTTAAAGTATTTTTCAATAAATTTTCTTTGAAAGATAAGTGGAATAGGCATCTAACTCAAGTTGTTTTATATTTTTTTGAAGATTTGTGGAATTAGTTACAAATTTTTGAAGTTGAAAAAAAGTGGTTATTTGTGGTCATCAAAAGTAACCACCTCTTGAAATGTGCAGATTTGGTACATTGAAGACAACAAGATGTACCTCTGAATCATGTTTTGCTTTCAATGCGCATTCAGAGTTCAAGCCTCCTACCTTATTGTTCATTATTTGGTTTTCGCTTGTTTAGAATGACTCTATCAACAATTTGGAATATTAGGGCATACAACTTCACCAAATGCAGTCATGACTAGGACTAGTATTACAGAAAAAAAATTCTAAGGATTCAAGCTGCATATTATCGGACACACGCCAATGAACAGACACTCATTAGGAACTTCAAGACATGTGAATATGGTGCCATGATGGTGCATTGAAATGCAATCAAGTAAATTTAGTGCCAACCCCCATACCAATTGAGTATGAAAAAAATAGCACCTATATTGTCAAAATGCGGCCTTTTGGTGTCAAAATAGCACCAAAATAGTCTAGTCCAACTTTTTTGATGCTTGCAATAACTGGACAACTCATCAAACTACTGAACCATCAAGCTCCAATAAATAGTAATTACCAAAAATAAGAGTCTTAAAGAACTATCCTGAGTCTCAACAGAACTATCATCTGGTGAAGGGTAATGACATTTTCTCATAATAGCTATAAATCTATGTGAACTCAAATTGAGAAAGGTCGCAACTTTTTATCACAAACTCTATCATTTTTGTTGTATGTGGGAGCCAACTCTAATAGTATTCAACGTTTCCAAATACTAAAATTTCAAATGGTACCCCAGATTGAGGAACTAGAGCTAACCAAGTCTTTTTTTTCACTTTCTCGTGCAAGATTGCACAAAAAAAAATTATTTGGCAAAAATTTGTCAAGAAATAGAGAAGTTTTTCACCGCAAGACTTTTAATTACAATAAAAAGCCCTTGGATGAAATTGCCAAATTGTGGATGAAAAAACAATTATGAACATGTGAAATGTACAAATGTGATATTTTCTATCTAATACGAGGATGAATGTTGAAATTTGGAGCACCAATAAAACATTTTACATCCAGACACTTTGGCACTTCACAAAAATTGGAAAAAAAGCCCCTGTGCTAAGTCATATAGGGATGGTCATTGGCATCTGTACGATAGAGTGATACTTGAAGCAGGAGGGTGACGGGCTCTAAATCGCCAGTTGTGGGCAATAAACACTTGAAAGAGTTTAGTTGATCCTGAAGCAGCTTCCCTGGAATCTCAAACTGCAATTTTCGGCTTCCCTCAAATTCGATCTTTGGCAATTTCCAAAGTTGCGGAAAACGAATAAACTTTGATGACTCCGTTGTCGCCTTCAAGTCCAGTGAAAACCAGAGGAATGAAATGGCATCCTTACAAGAAGAAGATTGATGCATTCCTCACATACATACGCACAGCCCATGCCCCCAATGCTGCTCCCCGGTCAAACTAGAAACCTCATTTCCTTCGCACCCTCACACTGCCATGTTGGATGTGTAAGGAATGAAGCCCTGTAGTTTAACCCCTCACTGCCCAAGAGGACCAAAAGTGTCCATGGAGTCAGACTCAAAGTGCTGTAACTTTTGCATCCAATGTCCAAATTCATTGAAACTTGTTGGAAAAGTTGCGCATTCTAATCTAGTTCTTATAGAATAAATTTCAAATCAATATAAGACATATTGAGTTTTTGAGAGCCATTCAAAGTTCATAGGTTCATTTGGATGCAGCACACTGCATTGTGACTGCTGCAACTTTGGGGGATTGTATCTTTTTCATAAAATCTTTTTTTTGGATGAAATTTGTTGTTATTTGTTCCCCTCAAGGTCTAGTTATTGTGCTAAAATTTTCATGCCAATCCAAGTTGTTTTGAATGTTTGGGAGCAATTCGAAGTTCAAAATCTAGACATTTTTGCATTTCAGTCAACTTTGGTGGCTCATAACTTCTTCATACATGATTGCTTTTCAATAATATTTGTTGTAAAAGTTTCACTTACTAATCTATTTTGTGTGGCTAAAATTTCAGATCCATCGAAGACGTTTTGAGTGACTGAGAAGCATTTTGGTAGAAGGAGCTTCAGCCACAATTGTGATTTTTTCATCTTTTTTCACTGTTTTTTGACATTTCAAATCCATTTTTCAAACAAAATGAGTGATTTTTATGAATTTTTTTTCCACCTCAGTGTTTATATTATGATTTTGAATCACTTTGTAGTTTAATGTTTTATCATTTGAGTTGGTTTAGAAATTCAATTTCACCTCCAAATGTGTTTTTAAGAAAAGTTCAGCACCTTTTTTGAACACTAAAACATTATAATCTTTCAATCTATACGGTCAAATGACCCCAAATTTGTTCCAAACCATTTAAAACATGCACACTACAAAATTGTACGGTTGAGATCTTCATACCTTACTCTACTTTTGACTTTTCAGACTTGCAAAGGCAGGCAGTTTTTAAGCATGGTTGGACCTTGGGCGGTGAGGGGTTAAAACCCTGAAAAACAAAATTAAAAAAACTGCTGCACTGATTGTGGCTATTTGAGTAGAATTGTCACCCTTCCTGCTCAATGTTTCCTCCACAATTTGCAGTAGTTGCAGCATTTGCACTAAATGGAATGCAGTATGTTTGCACAAAATATGCACTTGATCAATATTTGTGGAGGAATATGTGTTCATCTTGTGCAATATTTGCACAAAATGAACCTCAATAGTACAGTGATACCTAGATCACATCAGGTCGTAGAAGCTTTCTGATTCCAAGCACACACTTTTCAGAACAGCAACTATGAGAGGCTTCATCTTAACATTTTCAATGTAATTAACAGAAATCTGCGCTCAAGAAGCTGTGAATTGGTCATACTCAAATATGTAAAATAGCATTCATTGAAATCCTCTCCACCTACTGTCAATTCAGCACCACAGCTGCTCCTTGCTAGTCATGGATGGATAACGAAGGTCACCTCAATTCAAGCACCAGATGAGTTCCCAAGTGCACATATTTTCTGCATTTTTAAGTCTTCAAAGCTAGGGGCGAAGACCGTGTTGCATAAGGTGCTACAGACCATGTTACCATGCCTTGTCATTGAGGCATATTCACAGTAGGAGGTTCATGATTCCATGAATGGAACCCATGTGGGATCTGTAGCAATGCCAATTATTTGCGGTGATCAACGATGTATAAGACTAACAAAATAAGATCAAAATCAGTTGAAGAAAAGAATACAAGCTGTAATAGTCACAAACCCGAAGCTCAGGCACATTGTCAAAATTGTGAATCCAAAAAGACCAACTTGTGGCATTCATAATATGCAAACACCTCTCAGTTCGTGAATCATCACAAAGCAGAGCAGAATCACTCGGGAGTTTTACATTCAATATTGGGAGTTGGCATGCATCACCACTGACTGAGACAGTGTGAAGCACAATCATTCGTTCTGCAAATGAATTTTGGCAAAGGAGTTGTACCATCATGCTGAATTGTATAGAATGAATTGCAAAAGGAGGGTCAAATGTCAAAATTTAATGAAAATGTAGTTTACAAAGTTCAGTCATATGATGTCCCACATTTACTTCTTCCATGGTTGTATTTTTTGTTACTTAAGGGGGTGTTTTTTAGTGTGAAAGATGTATGGATGGATGTACCCTACCTACCTATGCAATGGTATCAAAATAAGTTCATCAACAATTGTTCACAATAAAATACTATTGTATGTAAAATCATGATAAATGACTCTAATAATTCACCAAAAATGAAATTTCACTTATTCAAAATAAAATTTAGTATGCTTGATTTAGATTGTCTAGGAATGGAATGAAAATTATACAAGATGAAAATTTCCAATTCTTTTTCTATGCCATGCAAAATTCTTTAAATGGTTCAAATGGGTTGGTTATAAGATTATAATTATCCACAACTTGTACTTGAAGTATTGATATCGAAGAATCTTTACAATTTCACTGGTAAAAATTGTCCCCTTCTGTAAGAAGTTAGAATCATAAGTAATATCATTTTGTACAATGCACTAATAGAACAAATTTATTTAGCAGAGTTTGAAATTTTGTTTTGTTTTTCAATTGAAACAAGATCAACTTGATGGTGATCATGAACAAGAAGATGACAATTTAGAGTCCACAATGACATACTTTTGCACCTCAATTGTTTTTTTTGTTGAAGTTCCTATAATATTTGACAACATTTCTACTAAACATGGTACATTGATTTGTCTTTGTAGCATATGTGTCACTAATGTTTTGGAGTTACACTATTATGGTCAATTTCGTTGAAATGGCGGTATTCTGAGTGTCATTTTGACATATTCCATGTGTCACTTTGACAAATTTCAAGTGCCATTTTGACATATTTTGTGTACCATTTTGACATAGAGGCCTAGAGGAAGAGGAAGAAAATGTGCCATTTTAATGGAATGTTGTGCCATTTTAACGAAATTGACCATTATTCTAAATCAAAGAAAGTTGAAATATTATTGCAAAGTACCAATATCCATTTTTATAAAATCTTTTTTTTAATGGTGATTCTTATTTTCAAAGAGACACTAATTTTTTCCACTCACTATTAGGGCAAATTAAAATAGTTGTCCTCGAAACTTATAACCACAAACAAGATCAAATGACACATTCCTAAGGTTTGAATTATTATAGAGGATTGAAGATTTTAATTTATTATTAGAAAAAAAGGTATAAAGTGAGAACACAAAAAAGCATCAAAATAAACAATTTTGCATAGTTGGAGGTACCTTTTTCTAGAAAAAAACAATTTTTTGGAGTATCTTGAAAATTAAAATCACAAATTTTCAAAACATAATATTTTTTGGATAAGACATGTAGTTACTATGAATTATCAAGTTGAAACTTATTAATGCCGTTGCAATTGTCACATAACTTGGTCCTATTTGGTCCTATTGGAATAATGCATGCCAAAATCTAAAGAACTATAAGTCAACACATTGTAATATAATGGGTAAATTGGGGGATGATTTAGAGTGAAATCATACATAATTGTTAGAGTATCCATTCTTTGACACTAGAGTTCCCTTCAAGTGTTTCCAATTTTTCATAAATACCTTAAAACTATCCCAATACTTAGTTGTGATTGGTGAACTTGGACTTTTTTGATTTTGGTGTGAGAATCAAGGAAATTGTATAAGTGTAGTTTGGGATGCCCTACAAGTTCTACTTTAGAAATTTGATGCCTTATCCAAAATTTCTAATTTTAAAAAAAATCATGATTTTCAATTGCTAATATTGCAAAATTATTATTTTTGAAAAAGGTACCTCCATCTACGTTGAATTGTTTGTTTTAATGGTTATGGATGTTGCTACCTTAATTGCATTTTGATTGATACATGGATGCTTTAATTAGTATACGGATAGTTCAGGGTGTTTTGATCCTTTGGATGTTTCAACTTAAAAAAAAGTAGCATATGGTTTGTACTGTAATCTAGTGGCAAAAATTGGTAGAAATATGGAAGTGCGTTACAATACCTATTGCATCACCAAGCATTTTGAATGAGTTCACAACATGATAGAGACACTCTCAAAGAACTAGAATTCAAGTAGCATGATTATTTTCATTCTAAAATCAAATACTATGCATGCAATAAAAGGGGAAGAAGTGCAAAAGTACCAAGGAAATCTCAATTTGTTTCATATTGCAACAACTTCATACAATTCATTTCAACAAAAAAAACTTGTCAACAACTTGGACATTTCTATAGACAGTAGACAACCAATAGTGTTGGCAATATAATACTCCATAGTAATCACTTAAAAACAACAAGAAACTCAAACCAAATTGTTTTCTAATGCAAACATCCTAGCTCCCCTGGAAATTATGTTTTGAGGAAATCACTAGATAATGTTCTTGGGCACAATCTTCAAACTTGTTCAATGTACTCGAAGTATGGGATGATGAGCTTACAATGATGATAGATGAAGTTATTGGACTGCAACAATATTTGGGTGTAGAATTAGTAAGTAGGGTTTCTTGTAGATGCTTGCTTGAGCCTAGTTGTATGTTGACTATCATCTACTATCACATAAGTTTATTGTTTGTAAATTGACCTAAAGAAGTTGGGTTGTCTTTGGGCACTGGCCAAAACTATGCTAATTGTTGTTTTGTGTGAATGTTTTTTGTGACTATTTAATTGTTTACATTTTGATAGAAGAGATGCACAATGACTCTATTTCATGGATGTTTTGTGTTAATTAATCCATTTCAATCCATCATATCATTGAGGGCATGATCTTGATTGGCATCCTCAAAGAGATGCTGGAGGAATTAGGAATTGTGGAGGGGCAATTGCAAGTCAATGAAATTGCTTATAAGAGCCCCAATACATCTAAGAATTTTACATCACAAAATCTTATTAGCTATTGGATTTTACATGTCAGATAATGTTATACGCTTTTTTTGAATGACCCTGATCTGACAAAGGTGACCATTTGAAATTTTATCCGAAGCTTATGTTGCAATTGAGTCATTTCATCATTCTCATCCTCCTTCTCCTACTTGGATATCTAAGTACTATCCAAGGTACTTCCTTCAATTACTTTTAGAATGTATTCAATTTGAAATTTTGGATGCATATAGATAGTACAATCACTTGCTAAAAGATGTTGTCAAAAATGTGTGAATGAAAACTCTCGTCTTCTAATTACTCAAGTAGCAAAGCAATTCAAACTAACTCTTGTACTACATTAAATTCTACTGTCTCACAACACCAAATTCTAACGTTTTATACTTGATGTTTAAGACAAGTTCATCTTTGATAGAAGAGCAACAATAAGAGCATAGACAAAGGGTATTTCTTCTGAGAGTTCATAGATGACAAAGATTGTTACCAAATAGGATAATTTTTTAAGCTATAAATTGATAAATATGTGATCATTAGTCCTTTGACCTTGACTTTCAAACTTAAGTAAACAAGGTTTATACTAAAATCTGTGTAGAAAACCAGTTCAAGTAGTAAATCAAATTCAGGGTGATTGCAAGAAACACTTGTCCTATTTTGTGTCACACGTTGCATGCTTATATGTTTTTTGGCCATAACTTTTGTGTTTTAGCTTCGATTGACTCAAGATTTGTAGGGAAGGTACTCATAACTATCATAAACCTTCCATAATTTTTTCATAATTTTCAAAAATAGTTTACTATCCAAAAATGGACCCCGACTGGATGTCACACTTAGTAGTTTAGGGGTTTTTAGTACTAGGCTATACCTTTTTTTAATGATTTTAACATGAAATTTGGATGAGATGATCTTCTAGTATATTTCTAGCTCTCTAAGGAAGGATTTCTAAAAATAGTTAATTTTATGAGGTGTGGAGGTCTACAAAGTGAGCTCCCTTCTACTTGTATTTTGAAACATATAAAGTATTATTTTGGTGGGTTTTCTTGTTAATGACCATCTCCATAAAGTTTTTGCAAATGGTCACTTTTAATTTTTTGAAAATATCCATTCTTAATATTTTTTCCTGATTAAAACATGAGGGTATGTATTTTCTGGAGGTTTGGCACTTTTCAAGTTCTCCTACTTAGAGAATTTTTCTATCCATTTCCTTCAATGAAAACCTTCTTTTTAAAAATTAATTTTCTAATTTTAAATTACTCCCAAAAAAATTAGCCAAACTCAACAAAATCAGCAAGTGTTTCTTGCAATCACCCTTCAATCTTGAGTACATATACAAATGTCCTTCATCATTGTTTGAAATCATGATGTTAACAAAAAAATTCTTGTACAAGAACTCTCAAAACAAAATTTCATTGTACATCTTCCAATCATTAGAAAATAAGTCCAAATCACCACACATAGTTGCCAATTTAATTGGTAAAGCAACCTAATCTCTCTATTTGGTCTTTTTTAATAATATTCTCTTATACTACATCCTACTATTCCACTACTAAATAGTTAGATAAACTCGCAAGATGAAATCTATCCTATCCAACCCATGATCTTTAGGTTCACCATCTTCAATAATCTTTTCAACTTTGCCACTTTGGAATCCTTCCTAATTCCTAGATCAACTTCTTGCCTTTCAAAGAGTAGTTTTAGTTCTCTACATGTTCTTGAATTAGCTAAGAGAATTTTCAATATTTCTCCAAATGAAGGACGAGCAAGAGGATTGGATTGCCAACATCTTTCCAACAACTTGCAAATCCAATCATCAATATCTTCAGGCAACTCTGGCCTTTGCCCTTGGAGCACAAGGTCATAGTCATTTTGTGGATGACCTTCAAATGGAAGTTTGCCTGTCAAGATCTCGTAGCACATCATTCCATAGCCATACACATCCACTGCTTTGGTGAATAACTCAACTTTCTCATAGACGTTCCCATGCTTGCAAGCTTCCAAAACTTTAGGCGCTCTCCAAAACCCAGTTCCCACAACTCCAACTGAGCATTCAAAATCTGCTATATAATAACCCCATCCATCAGACCAAAGTACATTAGAAGCTTTGATGTCTCGATGAACAATTCCTCGACCATGCAATTGATCCATACCACGTGCAATTTCATACATGATATACTCAACTTCATATTTTGGAAATGGTCCCTTGTCATTTAGTCTTGTCAACATGTACTCCTCAATCATACTTCGTAGATCTTTGTCTTCTTTCACCATCAAAAAAGAAAATCTCCCATCTTCCAACAAGGTTGCACTATACACAGCACAATGGAATCTTAATAGTTGTGGCAATCCAAGTTTTTCCCGCTTCACTGCGTCTACATGGTTTTGAAGCATTCCTTGTGGCCATTGTGATTGCAAATGATGCAACAAAGTCCCCTTCTTGAACACCTTCAAGACCCATTCTCTCTCATGTTTTTGGTCATCCTCAATCATTTCCGGATCATTCCAATTAACTTGCACTTCATAGAGCTCTGCTTGTCCACCCTCGGCAAACTTCTTGCCTATCACCAATTCACCACTACTATCTTCACCTTCACCAAAAGTCTTGAAGAAATCACCCCAAGTGGGATGCCTTTGTAAAGTGCGAAAAAGCTCTATGTTGCTCACTTTAGCCGCTTCATGGGTAGAATCAAACCCCCGCAGCTCACTCCAATGCTCCTTCGATTTTTCAATACTTGTTGCAATACTACTACACTCCGTTTGATCCACAAAGCTCCCTCCAAGTTCACAAACAACTGGTGGTGAAATGGAGGTGATTTCATGATACTTGGATTCATTAGCAAGGGCCAACAAACTATTCAAGTTGTTGGATTCACCCATCGTAAAATAACAAAAGAATAGGGGCCTCAATCCAACTCTTTCAACAAATATTCAAATATGTTGGTGTTGGAGTTGCTTGCAAATGCCCAAGTGCTGAAACTCATTCACTTTTCATACCACTCCGCCTCATGCAGATAGATTTTAGGCTTCAAGGAAATTGTTCTATCAAGAGATTGGATTGAGAGATCTTTTGGCAACTTCCGTAAAACTCCACACCCACAACAATAACAATCCAAAATCAATAGACCCTAATTCGCTTCAACTGCAAGTGCAAAAAACAAATGTTTCAAGGCAATGGAAGCATCCAACAAAAACAAGGCCCCAACACTAACACCAATTAGCTTGTTCCATCTATTACCCAAACTCCATAATGCAGTCACAAATGCTGCAATAAGCAATTGGGAGATATTTTGCAAACAAGTCCAAAGGATCCACCAAAGCATTCTACCAACCATTCAAGAAAGGAGATGCTAGGAGCAAACATAAAAGTGTTTTTAGAGTGTCGTGGTAAAGAAACGGAGTTGACCACTTAGCAGGTGGCACTGGTGCACTTGAAATGGTAAGCTTTGTTTCAATTCCTCCATCCATGGCAAACTCTTAAAACGTCCTTTAGCAAGATCTCAGCAACCCTAGACAAAAGTGGCTTTGAACTGTACCTGGAAATGCAATACAAGTGCAGCTCGAAGGCTCCTTCGACCCCAATCGTCCAGCGAATGCAACAGACCCTGACCACTCCAGAGTACCGACAATTCGGTCGAAAATCCTCCAAACAACACCGTGAAATCAATAATAACAGAGCAGGCAGCAACTCAGGTTGGTGAACCCTATCTCTTGCAGCAAACGAAGAAGCTCCCAGTGCTGAGCGATAAGCTGTGGTGAGCCAGGCCAAAAGCAGAGAGACGCAGGCAAGCTTTGTTAATGAGAGCTTTGTTGAGTACTAAAACAAGGTCGTTCAATTTTCATACTCCAGCTGCTAGAGACGGCCAGCAACGGAGAGTTGCTCCTACACGCATTGCGTCAATGGATCTGATCCAGTTGCAAATGGTAAGCTGAGCCTGGGAACATCTGCCCTTACCGAGGCTATGTTCCAGAGATTAATTATACATGCAAGAGGTGTAAGTACAACCAAACAAAAGTAGGAAATGGAAAAAAGTATAACTTCAGGGAGGGGATTCAGTGAGTAATATCCAATCACTCACAATGTTACTAAAGATGCATGAACTGATCAGTCTGACGGAGCAAAACGTCTGAAGAACAAGCCGCTTCCACAGCTCACGTCAATGAGGACGCCTCTTGCGACTGGCTTGAAATACTCTTGAGCCATCTTGTGCTACATGTATTAGCAATCAATGCCTGCTCTCAGAAAATCTAACAAAGAAAGGTTGAAAACAAGGTTTCAGTGAAATTAGACTCTTTCAGGAACTTTTGAGGCGCCATAATGGAGAGCATCTTCTGAAACAGTCTAGTTTTAAATGCGCAAGGAAAGAGGGAACTCGCAACAAGTCCGCAACTGAAAAGTGAAACAACAAAACACTGAGACGAGACATTGGCAATAGCGTAGAAAAGCTAATCGTGAAGGCTGAAACGAATTACCTCCGCTAATTAAGAGCTTCAGACCTGGAAAATCCACCAAAGCACCGAAGCTATTTCGCCGCCCTCGTTCATACGCAAATGACACCAATGGGCTCCTGAAACACAAAGATCCAACCTCCAAATGAAAACCACTATAGAATCACAAAGTTAGGCATTCGAAATCGCCTCTGACCAAGGAACACAGAGCTCACCACATGTGGACAGAAGAACGCGATCCCCACGCGGTCCTGAGGAAGGACGAAGCAGGGCGGAAGCAGACTTGGTCACGGGAATCACTCTCCCATGGTTTGGGGATTTCGTACTGAATTCTCGTGGAGTTGCCGAGCATCGAATCAGTTCTCTGTGCTCGGAGTAATTGATGGTATTGTGTGATACTTCTCCTGTAGTTGATTCTGACTGTGATTGCCCGGAGCTCCTGCTTTAGGGCGAGGGTTAATGGAGGCCTTCTGGGCAGGCGATTTAACCTGTGTTCATTATTCAATTGGTTTTCACTTGGCTAGACTGACTCTGTCAACAATTTGGACAATTGGGGCTACAACTTCACCAAATGCGGTCAGGACCAGAACCAGTAATCAAATGCCAAGGATTCAAGCTGCACACTATCAGATACACGCCAGTGACTCCCCCACCATAAAATTGCACAAATACGCAATTTGCTATGGATCCAATTATTATATTGAATTTTTTTTGGAGGGGTCTTGTTGCAGCCAGAAAGGGATTTTAGATTCTCTTGCAATGCATTTTTTCCCATGACACTGTATGAACAATTTATGAATATTAAAAGAGAAAAAAAACAGGATTTGGGGTAGTTATCCATTGTAGACTCTAATGAATAGTAGAAACACATCTTAGGCAAGAATCTAGACTTTGCGCTTTTACTAAGTGGTCCAAATTAGTTGTAGTTACTTTAGCACGCTAACTCCAAAAGATTTCCTGAAGGCATGTTAATAAAGCAGGGTCAGCTACTTCTGAGCGTAAACAGTCCTGTACAGTATCCACAACGATGCTCTGGTGAACCTCCAAAATAAATCCTGTCGTTGCTCACTGTTCAAACCTCCGATGAGAGCATCAGGTCGCGGATCTAAGGGAGGAGGCTCAGAAACCGCTCATTTAAGAGCTGATCTCCCTTTTTTTCATGTATTTCTTTTGATGCAAATATTTTGAATTTATTTTTTAGTCAAAAAAAAGAATATTCTAGGAATCTAACACAAGTTGTTTCATATTTTTTGAAGCATTACTGAATTAGTTATGAATTTCCAATTACAATCTAGCATAGGGCCTTATCTGTGATCAGAATGCCTTGAAAACTCATACATGTACAGTTTGGAAATAAATCTAGCTTTGTTCAAGAACTAGTTATACAGTTTTTGAACAAAGCTAGATTTATCTCCAAACTAGCATAGCAACATGTAAAAAGTAATCAAGATGGTTTCTAAATGTGTTCCTTCCTAAAGTGGAAGAGAATGCTTAAAGTAATCATTATTTCAGATTTTGTAACACTTGTAAGAAGGGAGTTCAACAACCAAGTCTTATTCTATTCACTTAGTTAAGAATGAAGTCACTGTGGCTCTTAAACCATCCATTGAAGAAGAAAAAACCAAACTCTTATCATGCTTCAATGTAATTGGAAGTTCATTGACTCACAATCAAGTTCCATTTCACAACCTCCTATTACACGGTTGCAAAAGCCTAAGCAATTGCAGAGCCTTCTCGTATAGAACATCCATGGTACCTTTTTTCTTTTTCCTTATCTTGATTTGTATTACTTTCAATCATCATTCATGGATTCTTATTGATCTTTAATTTTAGCACCTTAACTTTGATCCAAAGCGAGAGAAGAGACAGGCGTTCAAACTTTGAGTCAATTTTCTGATCCGTGAGTACTTCGACAAATTTCTCATCAGTAATCATTCAAGTAACCGTAAGCTCTGAAGCACGTCGACAAGCTGAGGGCATCTGAAGATTATAATTATAAGGTCTGACTTAGCGAGGAAATGGAGGAGTTGACGAGCCCAGACACATACCAAGAGTAACCTTGGAATTCAGGTGTCATAGGAAAGGCAAATTTCAAGGGAGTGGGGCTTGTATAAAAATGAGCATAACTAAGAATACGAAGGATTGCAACTACAAAACAAAGTGGTGCAACAGTTTATGCCATCTTTGATCTCAGCAAAATGAGCTTGCTATGCTGGTGACCAAGTACCGTGAGTTTGGAAAAAATTGCGAATCAACCACTGGTAGCAGTTAAAAGAAAAATGTCGGGTGAAGTTTGCAACATGAATCTCAAACCATCTCTGTACACGTGGACAGTGCTCCTACAGTGGAAACACCCAAAACCATCCAAATAAGGAATTCAACATGGTTGGAGGCATATTTTTCTAAAACTGATATTTTTCTAGTATTAGCAAGAGAAAATAATGAATATTAAAAATAAATAAATAAATTCGGAATCGGTATGTAATTTCTACAAATTTTCAAAGAGTTGGCTCCCTAGACCACTGGAGCCGTCCTATAGGTGTACCCTAAATTGAACTCTGCTGAAATCAGTTGTCAATGAATGAAAATTATACATGTGTCTTACAATTGCATCAATAAATTAGAATTAAACATTTGTCACACTTTAATGAACGCTTATAGACAGATTTAGTGACACTCTAGGGACCAGGAATAGGTACAAGGATGGAAATGGGTGTTTCTCCCATATGGAACCAAAGACCAAAAACTGTTTTCAAAATATTCATGTCGTGCAAAAGTGTTCACACCACAAACATGAGTAAAGTAGTTCTTTTATTTGCCCTCACAATATGATATTTGTTACTTAGTAATTTGTTTGACTTGAAATCTACATTTTTCATCTACATTCATTTGGTATCATTTTCATCCATCTAAAGTAATGAATGAAATAAGGCATTTACATCTAAAGATTTATTTTTTATAAAATTAATTTTCAAATGTTCATTCTTAAATTTTTTTTAAATTCTTAATGCTCAAATTTTCTTGCTCACTGCTCAACACTCATTGCTCATACTTTAGCAACTCTGGTTCCAAGCAAGAACAACCCTATACTCACAAGGCTACTCTAATGAATCTCCATGATAAATCCTCATTGCTCATTGTTCAAACCTATGATGCACTACAAGAGAAAGGGGTCTATGCAATATAATCTTAGGGATAAGATTTAAGTAATGACCTTTTTAGGAGATTTTTAGTAAGAATTTATTAAAAATATGTGTCTTTGTAATAAAACTTTATTAAAAAGACACGTATTTTTAGTAAATTCTTACTAAAAATCTCTTAGAAAGGTCATTATTCAAAATCTTATCTTTAGGACTATAAAATACCCCTTTTTTTCTTGTAGTGACATGAATAGCACGACACAGATCTAAAACACCTAAAACATTTGCAATTCCTTTTTACTTTAGTTTTCCTCATATTGATTTTGTATTACTTTCAAATGTCATTCTTGGATTCTTCTTGACCTTACTCAGTTTAGCACCTTGATCCACAGTGAGAGAAGAAGCAGGATTTAATGTAATGCTTTGAATATAGCTAGCTGTAGAGCATGTCCAAAAGCTGCTGTGACTGAACTTGGAGATCGATTTCAGCATCCTGAGGGCATCTGAAGATTACAATTATAAGGCCTGTCTCAGCAGGGAACGGAGGACTTGATGAGCAAGAGTTACCTTTGCATTTCAGATGCCATAGGAAAGGCAAATTTCAAGGGAATGGGGCTTGTATAAAAAAATAGCATAATAAGGGATTGCAACTAGAAAACAAAGTGGTGCAGTCATCTTGGATCTCAAAATGAGCTTGATATGCTGGTGACCAAGTAATATGAGTTTGGGAAAAACCATGAATCAATCACTGGTAGCCGTTAAAAGACAAATGCTGGGTGAAGTTTGCAACATGAATCTCAGACCATTTCTGAACACGTGGACAGTGCTCCTATGCAGCCAAAGACCAAAAACTGTTTTCAAAATATTCATGTCCTGCAAAGTGTTCACATCATACACAAGCGTAAAGTAGTTCTTTCATTGGCCTTCACAGTATATTATTTACTTATTACTTAGTAATTGCTGCAAACCCTAATTATACAAATGATTGGAGCTACTAATGATGATGAAGTCAAAAGGAGATGAAGGCAATCTCATCAAGCTATCCATTGGGCCCATTTCGTACATTTTTTTTAATCCCAAAATTGTCATCAATCACTACAATATGTGTAATCAAAGAAAATGACACATATTCAAAGGCAAGTGCTTGAACTAAAATATAGTAGAAATTGATAAATCATAATAAATATTTCTAAGTTCATCAAACATTCATATCCCTGATTCGTGTTGTGAATTCTTTGCCTTTTCATTGAAACATTGCACAATCTATTGTATTGCTCACATTGTCCACAAAATGTTCTTTTTGAATCTTCATTTGCAAAGGTCTTTACATTCAAAAAGTGGATTAATCTTGGTCAAAGTTCTTTTTGAATTTCATAACATGGTTATAACAAAGTTTTTTATATTTGATTCACTACAAGAGAAAGGGGTGTTTTAAGTGGGATTTTAAGTCAAAAAATGCATATTGAAAGGTCATGTACTTTAAGGAAAATTTGCTTAAAATCATGTGTCTAGGACTTGCATTAAAATACCTTGATGAAAGGTCAATTTAATGAATTTGGCATGTCTTTTCAGCATTCTTAAAAGACAACTCAAACTAGAAACAAAATCTTCTATAGGAGACATTCTACTTTGTAAAAATTTATACATTTTAGAGAGCCAAAATCACCAAGAAATTTTATTTCTTACAAGAAGTCCAAATGTACATATGATGAAGTCTAAATCTATGGAAATTCCAAATCTTTGAAAAAAAATCCAAAATCTACGGAAAAAATCTAAAATCTAATAACAAATCTAAATCTATTAAGGAAACAAAAATCTAAGGAAAAAAAATCTGAACGTGAAACATCATAATCTTCTTTGCATCCACTACCGCCAATGAATCATACGCCTTCTCACTACATCTTGCAATCTCGTCCCTGTGAAGAACCATAAAACATGGCAATGAAAAGATGGCATTGCCACAATTCTTTTTAAGGGCAAGCCATCAATATTCTTCAGGAAACTAGTTTGTTCATCACGTTGGGATTTCCCGAACACAGAGAACCACAGGACTGTGGAAGGGGCTGTCAAAGCCCCTCAAAGAGGACACTGCTATAAATAGGTTTCTCGGCTTTTGAACCTAAATGAAAAACGGTAATGAGATTTACGGTACTTCTGTCGCCGAAAATTTTAAAAATACGAAAGAAGGCAAAACAAATTTGTGCACAGGTTGGACCGTAGAGCCACTCAACGGCACCAATCATATTGGTATCTTCTGTAAAAAACTGTCATAACCAGAAAATCACAAAACATTTGGTTCTCAGCTAGTCATACCTGACGGTCTTAGCAAGAAGGTCCATAAAGTACACATAAGTTTCATGGGGAACCGCTGGACGTGCAGTAAGGACACGGTTGTATGCACCTTCCATAAATGAGTGCTCTAGCTCTACAACATGCTTTATGCACGTATGTTCGTGAGCTTCAGGGGTAGAAGCTCTAGCTCTGTGAAACCCAACTAGAAAAACCGGACACAGTCAGTGTACACCCTAGAGCATCTACACAAAAAGTATAACTTGAGCCGCTGTGACCAAAAGAGCTCTCGTTGTAATCCAATCAGGCAAACGCAGAGTAAAGGCACACGTGCAAAGAAAATTCGTTACATTGGACTTGAGTACTGTTGCTCGGTCTGAGGGCATAGAGAAAAGCAAATATTACCTATATGAAACTCCGCGATTCTGTTTTGAACTAACAGACACAGTAAGTTGAGGCCTAAAATAGGGTACTCTTGCTCAGATGGAGGAATCAGACCTCTGCAATTCAACGAAACATCCTTTAATAGCTAGCTGACATGTACGGGAGTATGACGTATACATAAATAAATCAAAAACTTAAGAGTAATCTGAGATTTGGAAGGAATAGACGTGATTATGAGACCAAGAACCAAGTATCTTAGATCAAAATCAACTATAGAAGACTTACTCCGTTGACGCAATCGACCAATCGTAACCTACAACCTGCTTTGAAGGTCTAGAAATCAGCATGCACGAGAAGAAATGGGAGTTACCATCATCAACTCATCTCTTCCGATACACTTGGTTGGACTTCATTGAATGGAGACGGATTTGTCAGCATTCCCTGAGAAAAGGCTACAAACTCTCGGTTCCAACGATTGCATAAGAAATTCATACATGGAATGAGTAGAAATTGAATTTGACTTTTCTGGTACCCAAAGTGATCTATCTAGAGCTCTATAGAGATTTCCAACGTTGCACTCCTACATATTATTTAAATGCTCAAAGTGACGGAAAGAGTATCCCCTACCTTCCTGCTAGCTCACACGAACAGTACACAAGCAAAATCGGAACAGAGCTTCTCAAATTGGGAGTTGATGTGACCGCACACATGGATACTACAAAATCAGATGTGAACCAATATTCGATCGAATAATCAATGACAAAGTAGCAAAGAAATCCAGCAACAACAAACGAAGAGAAAGGAGGACAAAAAGTACCTATCTTCGTATCCGAGATACTCGCAAGAGGAGTAGACTCGCCCTCCCCGTCCATCTCACCTCTTTCTCCCCGCGCAACACTCAAATCTTCTACAAAGCAAAGAATCACACACCTTCAATACATGCTCCCGCCCAAAATCACACCCCGTAAGGAAAAAGAGAAGAACAAGCCAACAATAACCACACAAAAAGAAAGGCTCGCCCAAACCAAACTTAATCTCAATTTTGGATTCGAAGAAAAATCAATCAATCCTTGATCAAGAGCATTAAAAGCCACACAACGACAGAAATGCTAGTTTCAACAATTCGTAGACCTGATTGCGGAGTTAATTGATTTTGAGAAAATTGCGTGGCTGGCATCATCAACGATCGGCGACAGTGGAAAAAGTCGGTGACAATGCAGTTTCGGATTTGAATTGCAGATAGTCCGATTCGCTCCCGATGGGAAAGGTGACTGGAAATTCGCAGCAGCTGCATTCAAACTGATTTGCGAAAGAGCGAAGTGGAAGCCATGGACTGAGGGGGACTGAGCAACTCTCTCTCGTAATGGTAGTCGCGTTCGTAACTTCCGCCAAACCCTAATTTGTATTCATCAAATACAAATTTACTCTCTGAAACGAGCTTGTAAGGAGGGGGGGCGAATATCTCACTTGGGAGTCGAGGTTTCCGACGTAGGCCGTGGCATCCTGGTTGCGCTCCGCGGCGTGTGGGCCAGCAAATTGGTGCCCACGCCGGGCGTGATGCGCGTCGTCATGGGAAAGCGCACGCCAGAGTAGCCGCGGAGGACTCCTCACATGCTGCACCATCTTCACCAACAACACCAAAAACCGCAACGAGGACAACAACAACTGAATGGAGACGATGCAGAGCAAGCAGAGGTTCCTGCAGAGACGAAGTTCTGCAGCGTGCCCTAGAAGAAAAGAATGGAGCAATGCGGCAAGCCCTCGACGACAAGAACAGATGCTTTTTTCTATTTTTACACCGAACACACCGCTTGCTCACTACAGGAAACAGTCTTCGTGCCGCTCTGTGACCGAAAAGAACGTTTTCGAGAACATTTATATGACTTTTAAGAATTTATAACTGAATGTACACGACTCCACTTCCCAAGTTGACTTTCCAGTACTTTCAATGTCTTTTCAATATTTTCTTACTAATATCTTCTACTAAAAACATCCACATCTCTTGTAGTGATTTCAACAGATGAATTGAAGTATGAATTCTTTGATGCTCATCAATCTATGGAGGAAAAAAAAGGTCGTTTACAATGCTTTAATGACTTTTCAAGTACAAATGTAAAAAGAATTAGTAAATTTGACTTGTTCAATTCATGTTAAATAGACAAATTTTCAGCCCTTGGGAGGGTGTCAAAGTTGGTAGTAGTGAAAATTTTCTCACAACTACACCTGTTGGGAGATTTTGTATATCATTTTTTTGATAATTCATTTGAATTTTAAATATAGAGAACATATTGTCAACATAGAGATGACTTTATTGAAAAAAAATTCATGGTAAGAAACCAATTTTTCAGCCCTTGGGAAGGTGTCAAAGTTGGCAATTGTGAAAATTTTCTCAAAACTACACTTGTTGGGAGATTTCAAATATCTTCTTAAGAAATTCTTTTTTTACTTTGAAATCTTTTACAAAAATTAAAAACATAGAGATTTTTTCATGAAAAAAACTCAATCCTTAGGAAGGTGTCAAAGTTGAAAGTAGAGAAATGTTTCTCACCACTACCCATGTTGGTAGATTTTGAATAACTTTTTTTTGGTGAATCTTTTGGCCTTGAAATTTGTCATGCACATAATTAACTTAAAGATGATGTTGTGGTAAAATTTTTGTGGTAAAATACCAATTTTTGAGCTCTCGGGAGGCTTTCAAAGTTGCCAATATTGAAATTTTTCTCACTGCGAATTCAAAAACGACATTTTGATTGGTACCCCACTGTACAATGGCTTTGTTTGATGAACGTTTAAATCAATTAATCCATTGCATCTCCATCATGTTGTTAAATGGCATGATCTTGATTGGCATCATTGTGAGGCCTCTTTGAATGGCTTGGATGTGGGAAGCCCTCCATACCTACAAAACGCCACTATCAAGTTCTTCAAAATAATCTTTGTTACGAGCGAGTCTCTTCGACTCTAGAGTCACCAACGCTTCTCTCCTTTGCCACCTAGGCATCCACCATAGATAGGTATTTCCTAGAAAACGCAGGTGTGGATGGTACTGCAATGTCCTCTTGAAGATCACTACTAAGCATGCCCCCTAAAGCAAAGAGTGGACAAACCTTAAGTGTTCCTAAAGGAAATTTAACATAAAGCAGGGTCGATTAGTTCCGAACAAGAAAAATCCTATACCCAAAAGGCTGCTTTAATGAATCTCCATGATAAATCCTCATTGCTCATTGTTCAAACCTATAATGCACTATAAGAGAAAAGGGGTGTTTTAACCCTTCACCGCATGAACTCTGAAGGCGTGTTGTTGCTTCTCACAACGTCCGGCTATGATATATTGCCAAAATAGATGCAATTTATAGTTGTAGGAAATTTCACTGTTGAATTTGTTATTTAGATATCAAGAAGTTTGGAATTCACCTCTGAACATGATTTCATAAGATGGATAATTTTTGTGATTATAACATTTGATCATGGATTGTACTATTGCTTTAGGTGCTGTTTTTGCTTGCATCCTTTGCTTCGGAGTAGGATTTCACTACAAAAACCCAAATTTTATTGCTAATGAAGACCATGATAGTAACGTAAGATTTCCAACCCAACGTAACATTCAGTAGCCTATGGAAGGACTGCCTTCCCCTTGATGAAGTCCCCATCACCAAATTTCATCTGACATTTCTTGGAGTTGCAACTTTAGTTACTGAATGGTGTGGAATACCATTGGTGTTGGATGGAATGGTGTGGGATATTCCACACCATTTCATCCATTGGGAGGCAGTGTGATAGGCTGCTATTGAATGTAATGAAGAATGTGGACCACCTTTGCACAATTTCAAATTCAATGATGGCATAGGTGCAAGTAGAGACTGGATGACCAACAATGGGAATGTCAAGCAACAGGTAAAGGTAGGTTGCCAAAATTCACTTGAAGCAAACATTCGGCAGTTAGGAAGGTTGCGACCATTTACTTCTACTGGTACTAAGTTCCCAGCTCATAAATGAAAATTGTTTGCGACGCTCACTACACCTGGCTCCAAGTTCAGAATACAAGCATAAAGAAGAATTGTGCATCAACATTTGAAATTACAAAAAGAGTTGGAAAAAAATTTACATTGAAGTTCTACTTTACAGAGCAAGAATAGAGATTGAAGAGTAGATGAAGAATGCTCATGAACCACTCTTGCAATATCATTATTCTCAAGTTCACACAAAACAAATGTTGGAAATCAAAATTGCCTACACTAAATTATGCCAACACTGTAGATCAAACGCAAGCACCCATCCCTCTCGAAGCCATGCAAAACTAAAATCGCTCTCAAGATCACTACAAAGCTTGAAAGACACCACACCAATGCCAGCCCACACAAAAATCACCCCAATCACTCCAGCTGAGCTTCTTGGTCAAAAGAAATGATCCAAAGCTCTGCGGGCATGAACGATGTCCAACCGGTATCTCCCGGTCAGTTTTCACCACGGAAGACAAATTGTCCATACAAAGGCGTAGGATATGGCCAATTGGGGCTTCAAATCTAACAACCGTGCATTATCAAAGATCAAGAATACAAATCATGCGATAGAACATCCACTTGCATACTGAAATCTGAATTCAAACTATAAAATCTACACCATCTGTAATGTGGAGAGCTCATTTTTCAATTCCCATGGAATGGATTTCATTCCCTTAGACAATGAGGAGTTAAGTATAGTCCTAGATATAAGATTTTAAGTAATGATTTTTTTAAGAGATTTCTAGTAAGAATTTACTAGAAATATGTGTCTTTTTAGAAACAAATTTACTAAAAAGACACTATTGGAAATATTTTTTTAAAATTATTATTTAAAACCTTTTTTTTTTGGAATATACTTTAAATACCCCTTCCTCATTCACGTACATGAATAGCATGGCATAGATTTAAAACATTTGCAATACCTTTTTACTTTAGTTTTCCTCATATTGATTTTGTATTAGTTTCAAATGTCATTCTTGGATTCTTCTTGATCTTACTTTTAGTGCCTTGATCCACAATGAGAGAAGAAACAAGTGTTAATGTAATGCTTTGAGTTTGTAGTCTTCAATCCAATGTAATGCTTTGTAGTTTACATTCGTGTCAAACTTTGCTCCACAAAATAACACTATACTAAGGGCTCAAAAACTCCTCCTCACAACTACACATGTTGGGAGACTTTGTATATCTTTTTTTTGGTAATTCTTTTGAACTTGAAATTTCGAGTACATATTATCAACATAGATGTAACTTTACAGAAAAAAATTCATGGTAAGAAACCAATTTTTCAGCCCTTGGGAAGGTGTCAAAGTTGGCAATTGTGAAAATTTTCTCAAAACTACACTTGTTGGGAGATTTCAAATATCTTCTTAAAAAAAAATTCTTTTACCTTGAAATTTTTTATAAATATTAAAACATATAGATTGTTTCATGACAAAAATTTCATGGCAAAAGAAAAAAACTCAATCCTTAGGAAGGTGTCAAAGTTGAAAGTAGTGAAATGTTTCTCAACACTATCCATGTTGGTAGATTTTGAATAACTTTTTTTTGATGAATCTTTTGTCCTTGAAATTTGGCATACATATATTTAACTTAAGGATTATGCTGTGGTAAAAATTTCGTGGTAAAATATCAATTTTTGAGCTCGTGGGAGGCTTCCAAAGTTGGCAGTATCGAAATTTTTCTCATTGCGGATGCAAAAACGACATTTTGATTGGTACCCCACTGTACAGTTAGGTCCAGCTCAATTACGAATTCTTGCATACACAGGGAACAAAACTTCACTGCTGCCAATTTTGACGCCCTCCCAAGGGCTGAAAAATTATTTTTTTAACATGAAATTTTTTTCACAAGATCCTCTCTATGTTAATAACACATGTGACAAATTTCAAGGTCAAAAAATTTACCAAAAAAAAGATATTTAGAATCTACTAACATGTGTAGATAAGAAAAAAACTTCACTACTATCAACTTTGACACCCTCCCAAAAATTGAAAAAAAAAAATTTGGCCATGAAATTTTGGTCATGAGATCACCTCTATGTTAATTATATGTGTCGTAAATTTCATGTTCAAAAAATTTATTCCAAAAAAGATATTCGAAATCTACTACCATGTGTCAATATAAGGGACAATTTCACTATTGCCAACTTCGATGTATATATTGGTAGATTTCAAATATACTCTTTGTAAGAATATTTTGAACTTGAAATTTATCTTACATGTTATCAACACAAAGATGATCTCATGAAAAAAGTTTCATGGCCAAAACTTTTTTTTTCAATTTTTGGGAGGGTGTCAAAGTTGGTAGTAGTGAAAGTTTTTTCTTAACTACGCATGTTAGTAGATTTTGGATATCTTTTTTTCGGTAAATCTTTTGGCCTTGAAATTTTCCACACATATAATCAACATAGAGATGATTTCATTCCAAAAATTTCATACCAAAAGAAAAAGTTTCAATCCTTGAGACATTGGCAAAGTTGACAGCAGTGAACTACATATGTTGATAGATTTTGCATATCTTTTTTTGGGTGAATCTTTTGGCCTTGAAATTTTCCACATATGTTATCAACTTAGAAATGATCTTGTACAAAAAATTTCATAGTAAAAAACTAATTTTTCAGCCCTTGAGAGGGTGTCAAAGTTGGTTGTAGTGAAATTTTCTTTAACTGTGACTGCAAACATTCGTAATTGAGCTGGACGTGACTGTACAATGGTACTTGTTGAGACTCTTCAACATAAACACATGTTCTATACATGAAATGGATCAAAGTAATCTTTCTTTATAAAAAAATATTATCACTTGTAAGTTTATTTTGTTACATGAACCAATGTCAAAAATGAATTAGAAAATAAATGCCCTCTTTGATCAATTGACCATAAAAAGGAGACTTAATCCTTGAACATCTAGTTGGTGACCATCAAAATTATCCTTTTTGGCAATATGACATCATCTAGTTTAATATATTAAAAATAGAAGAAATTACTTGGGTTCAAACTATTGTGTTTAGTACAAAATTCTGAGGATGAACTATTATACTTAATTCCTACATCAAAAGATTCTTTGTCATTCATTGGCCAAAAAATGGCTACAATGTTGTTTTAGGCTTAACCCCAATTGTCTAATTTCCTATATATGGTTTATTTGAAATTTGAGGCCCATTTATGTGAAAGCAATTAAATTCCTTTAGTTGTTTTAAGAAAATCCAAATAGTTTTGAGGGTTTACAATTGAAAACATTCATTTCTCACTAAAAAAAGTGCATATTTGATTATTCATAGGTCTTCAAAGGCACATATATGCTATAAATGGAGTGTAAAGCTTGCCAATTTTACTTCATTTCCAAGCTCTTTACAAAACTTAAGAGTGTTCATCATTTTCACCATTGAAAGTTTCAACATGAAAGTCTTGATTTCAAGCTATTTGCAATTTCTAGATATTTAAATAAGAAATTTGCATTTCAACAATTGCAAGGTGGATCGTACAGTGAGATTGATGTTTTTTTAATAGGAAATAAGTTTTTTGGAGGTTCATTTCAATATACCAACACAATTTGTAATTGTTCATGAGATGTCTAATTTAATTTTCATCCATCTCACTCATTTATCATCATTTCATAAGGGAAATTTATGTTCAATCATGTATTCAATCTTTTACAATTGTAACAACTTCTTCTACATTTCAAAGTCACTTATGAAAACAAAATATATTTGCATGAAAAAAAACCTTATTTTCATGTACTCTTGTGCAAGGGGCCATCACCTCCACCATGTTGTTGAACCGTTCTCCACATCCTTGCAAGAAATTTGCAAACATGTATTGCACAATGTCAATTTTAGTCTGCCACTAACTAGGCTCGGAGTGTATTTTCTATCCAAGCATCTATGGTATGCAATGCTTTATTATTTGTTGTAAATAATTAGTTCCTAAGCTTTTATTGTCGGAAAGTTTTTGAAGTGGATTCACAAGTTTAGGTGATATCTTGCAATGGTATTATTCTTCTCCTTTGATGATGGGTGATTGCAAGAAACACTTGTGCTATTTCTTGTTCCCTTGACCTCCAACGGGTAGTTTTTTGCTCATAACTTTTGCATATTTTGCCCTATCAACTTGAAATTTGGAACAAAGGTGCACACAAAAGTTTTAGATGTTTTGTAATTTTTTCAATTTTTTAAAAATTATTTTACTATTTTAAAATTGCCTCAGATTGGTTGTCTACCTTGGTCATTTTGGAGGTTTTTAGTCCTATTTTTGACTTAAAAAATCGAATTTGAAGCCACAAATTGGACAAGTTGGAGGTCTACTAACATTTCAAGGATTGATGATGAGTTTTTTATAAAAGTAGTAAAATGTCTATTGTCCACATGGGGTCAAAGTGACCTTTCTTTGTACAAATGCTATAAAGAGAAAAAAAAATTTAGAAGAATTTTTTGTTGTAATTTGAGTGCAATTTTGTTCAAAAAAACGTCTTCTTTCTAAAATAATTTTTTGATTTTTTTTAATTACTAAAAATAAAAAGGTCCATAAATCCTTTTTCTGTTATATTTTGCTCCTTGTGGCCTGTGAAGTACTTGTAATACTCTATAGTACTACATAGTACTGCATGATACTATACTGACAGCCTAGATCTACAAGCGCGCGAAATCGACGGTTGAGATTTGTAGAGGCGCGTCAAAATCGTTATACTATCAGGATCGTGTAGTACTGCCAGTACTATGTCCAAAAACAACGTTTTGAACCAAAAACGTGAAGTGTTTCTTGCAATCACCCTGATCTAATTTCATTCATGCTATGCAATATGGATTTCTTTTTGTATATTTGACATATATAAGATCTACAAATGGAAGGAGGTTCAAGTTATAAGAGTAAAATATTAAGTTTGTCTTCATGTTGATCTATAATAGATCCAATAACACCAAATACATCCAATTTGGATTATGATTTTACTTTCTTAAGCCTACGTAGAAGCTACAAAATGGACCCAAATACTTTTTATATGGTGTCATATTTAAGTGTGATCTAGTGTTTCAATGTAAAAATGGCACCCTTTGTGAAAGGTGTTATTGTTAGATTGTCAATGTAATGGTCTATGTCATGCCATATTTCAAGACAAAAGTTTGCATCCTATAAATCACATACAATATCACATATGTGATCTTCCACTTACCATGAAGGATACAATTGAAATAAAGTGAAAAGAAAGAAAACCACAAAAAATATAGAAAACCTTAAGAGTTTAAGAAAGGTTTGCACTTAGAAAAAATTGTGAAATTTTTTGCCTTGGACTATACAAGAACTGATCTTCAAAGTTCCACTTAGTAAATTTTACTTTGATAAACATTTCTAGCAAAACAATTGCTACAAATCCTAATTATACAATTGATTTGAGCTATTACACATTATAATCTTTCAATCTATGTGGTCAAATGACTTCAAATTTTAACTACTTCATTTACAACATGCACACTACAAGATTGTACGATTAAGATCTTCATAGCTTAGTCACATATAGACTTATGCAACTTGAAAAGTAAGCAGTTTTTAAGCATAGTTGAACTTCTGGTAATGAGGGGTTAACCCCTAAAGGACCAACGTGCCTTTTTTGGCAACATAACTATTTGGGGAAGGTACGTGTGACTAGAGGTTTCTATGTTTTAGGACCAAAACAACACTACACTAAAATTGGTAAATAGTGTTGGGTGATAATTAGTGTTGTTCCCTATTTTTTATACCCAACACTATTTTTCAACTTATGTGTAAATAGTGTTGGGGCACTTAATTGTTGCCATAAAAATCTCTCCCTTCCTTGCAAAACTGTAATTTTTGCCCCCCACCATAAAAATTTGTCCCTTCCTTGCAAAATTGTATTTTTTGCCTCCCGCCATGAAAATCTGTCCATTTCCAAGAAAACTATAATTTTTGCCTCTCGTTGCGAAAATCTGTCCTTTTCTTAAAAAATTGTATTTTTTGTCTCGCGCCACAAAAATCTGTCCTTTTTCTAGAAAACTGTAATTTACTATAGAGCTAAAATAGTTAGATTGAGTTAATAATCTTCTAACACTAACCTTGCAAATCACAGTTAGTGTTATCTCAACAAATTAGTGTTGCCAACACTATTTACCAATTTTAGTGTAATTATCACCCAACACTATTTACCAATTTTAGTGTAGTGTTCCAATTGTTCTTCTGTGGTAGTAAGGTATGAACACACCTCATTAGTAAGTTGAATTAAATGTTTGAGCATGGGTACCAATATTAGACTGCCTTACAGTTGTTATTTGGTGTTGGAAGAGGATTCCAATGAATCCTCATGTATTTTTGGACAAGTTCAAAACTGGTGATCTAGAAAGTGACCCAAGACATTCTAGGCTAAAACCTGTGGCATTCGAGTTACTTCTGGAAGAGGGCTGTTACTCTCTGTAGCTTATTAACCCTATAAAAATGGGTTGGTCACTGTGGATATTGTCACACCTTTTGGGTACATTGTAAATAACTTATTGGAAAAAATCCCAAAGTGTTGATTGGAGGTCAATCCACTATGCAAGGCCTTGTCTTTTGCACAACATTCCAAAGTTCAGCATTAAATTTGCACTTCTCTCTTACATAATAAGATTCCCTGTCATCCATGGGACCATTGTTGTCCACAATATCTTTGTAAGGTTAACAAGTAGTAGATGCATCATTTAACCCACTTGCACCGCCGCCTCCAGTTTTTTGCGCTTGGCCAACTTCAAAGGGTCTGAAGAAGACCTCGAGCATTAGTTTTTTCATTCACTTCGTTTTTAATGACCATTCATGTTGAGTTGTAAAGAGTGTCCAATTGAGTTTTTAGTCTAAATGATGTTTGTTTTCATGTAGTTGAGAAGTAATTAAAGAAAACCGATGGCAAAATTTGCCATTCTAGTGTATTTTGAGAAATTGAGTAAATCTAAAATTTCTCCTTGAAAATGATATTTTTTGAGTTTATGCCCAACTAATGAAATGAAGGCTCTCTACTCTAGTTTCTATTCCAATTGGAATTTTGGAAAAATTTCTAAAATTGAATATTTTATTGCACTTTGAATTTTGGCTACATTTTTTTTATGTCCATTGCATTCTAATTTAGAAGTACATAGGAATTTAGTTTCCACCATGATGTTTGTCACTGTAATGTACACACATGCTAAAATTTTCAGATTTTTTGAGATAATTTTCTAATTGATATGATTTTTTCTTCACTCGCTCTTCAAAAGTTCTCTAAAAAATAAATTTTCCTCAGAGAAAAATCTAATATTTTTGTGAAGCAAAGAAGACATGTACTTTCATCTCTGAAAAATAAAAATAAAAATTGGCATGCATATTAACTTCCAAATTGCTAACAAACTGAGTCACAAACAATAACGCTTGAAACCCATGGTCATAGGCCCGGCGTTTCAGGGGTGATGGGCACAACATCATTCCAACATTTCCTTTCTCATGAGCTCACTTAGTGTGCAGAATTTGGGCCTCTCACTCTTGAAACTGAGGACAGTCAACTTCGGTGGAAAACCTTCTCACTCTCATTTGGGTTGTCATTGCTGCTGTAGCCAAACAGGAAGCTGCATTTTGTGATTGTTTGGAATGAATGAAATCATAGCTGATGAGTCTTACAACTGCCTGATTCGAAGGCCGTTGGCCTTAAGCTGGGAAAACACAAAGATGACACACAAGACATAGTCGCCTTGCTTAGTCCTCCACCCTGAAATTCACATCGCTCATTTGTCACTCTCTCATGGACCATATGCTCTTTCCAAGGCCCCCTCACCCACCTCACCATGTCATTAAACTTTTTCCATAGCTTTTGCACAAAATTTGCATATAAGGTAGACCAATTTACATATTGTCGAAGTTTGGGCATCACTATATTGGTTTCATTTTATGTAAAATCACTTGCAATCAAAACAAATGTGCTGTATACAACCTTTAAAAACTAATGTATTCGACTGAAAAAGATTGTGGTAAATTTTTTTTCTTTTGGTTGCTAAATCCAAATAATCATAATTTGTATTAATTCTCTATCATAACAAATTGCATCCTAGAGATCTTTTGTGATTGTAATTGACATCTCAAGTCTTCGATTCATTAAAAAATTTCAAATTTCTTTCAAATTCAAATTATCTATATTTTCTAATACATATATCATTTTTAAAGCATATATATGTCAATTTTTAAAAATACCAATGGAAATGAGTCTTAAATGGTGTATTACAACATGCAATAAAATATCAAAGTCATCAAGGCTCAAAAAAAAGCCTAGGCAATTTTTGGAGTGAATATGAATCCGGCCTCAACAATTGATTCTATCGAGTGGTTAGCTTTGGAATTCATTTACTTCTAAACCATCATTTCTTTTTGCTTTGAATTTTTTGTGGATTGTAGTGCACAAAGTATACTACAACATCCATGCTTCTTCATTTGCATTTTGTCCACTCAAATTCAATATATGGTGCAAAGAGTGAGATAAAACCAAATATACACTCAATCTTTGAAGTAAGTGTAGTCCTTACAATTTGAAAGAAAATGATTAAATAGGGATAAGTTTTCTTCCTAGAACAATATCACTCATAAGAGGATTTTTCAGGGCTTCATGAGACTGTTTCAATCCTGTTCCCCAGTCTGCGAACGCGTCAAATAAAATAATTAAATAAATAAATAAATATTAAAATATTATTAAAAATATTTAAAAATATTACAGAATTAATTTTTGTTTTCAAATTTTTTTATTAAAATATTAATTAAATATGATTACCTGATGTGGGAGTCTCTTGGCTACATCAGATCGCCTTGGTGGCAGCGTTTAGAGAGTTCCCACGGCCAGAGAACTCACGGTCTTCTATAGTAGCTGAAAATCCTCTTATGATCAGTATTATTGTGATTCAATTCCATCTTAACCCCTAAAGCCCTATACTCCATTTTTTTGGCAACAAAGCAATATCGGGCAAGTCACTACAAAATAAATGAATTTAAGAAAAAAATTTGTCTTCGAGATTATCATACAACATGTATTCCATGAATAGCTTTAAGGCACAATAATTTTTATAACTTTTGACTTTGTCATTGAAATGTTAATGTATCATAAATAGTTATCATTGCTCAACGCAAAGCTTGAGCAATAAAAAAAACTTTTTTGAAAATCACTTTTTTAGAAAATCATAAATTAAAATTTTATATATATATAAATAAATTTCTGTGAATCATTCCATTTTGAATAATGAGATTAAAGTTATAAAGAGTTTTAGTTTGTGGATAGCTATGGAATCTCTAAACTTTGAAGTCCTTTATTTTATTCAAGTTTCAATACTTTTGAAAATAAATAAAAATAAGAGGTGTAGATTGTTTATCACAACATTTTTACCATCGGGATTGACACTTTTCAATTCCATAAATAAATTGTTTACAAATTAGTATTTTGAATCATTCTCTACTTCATTCTATCTACTTTTCTAATTCCTATATGTTGTACAATTCCAAATGATCTCAAAATTTTCAAGCATGTAGTTAACTTCATTTGAAGAATGAGTTTAATGAAAAACACTACTTTAGACACTCTTTTATGCCAATGTGACCTTGTGAAGTGAAGTTACCCATTTTTATGCAAGGTTAAAAAAAAAGACTTTTGTTCACTCAAATGCTAATATCTTGCAATCTACATGGTGGATATCTCTAAAACTTTTTCATATTTTCTCAAACTAGTGTACTACAAGATCCTACAGTTATATACGTCCAAATTTTTTTCCCCTAAAATTTTATGGTTGTATTAGAAATAGCAATTTTCAAGTACTTTTAGTGAAAACTTAGTCAAGAACCTTTAGGGGCTAAAGCTATAACAATTTAGTTTTTACTTTAATCTTGAACCTATCTCTACTTTCTGTTATTTGTCATTAGTGCTTTTTCTAAAAAATTTCCTTGGATTCTCAACTCAAAGTATTCAACATAAATGATAAGAAAATAAAAAAAATAGTAGCAAAAGTTTAAATTAAAAAGAGTCAAATTCAATAAATCTAGTCAAGTAAGATGCAAAAATATTTCTCTCTTCACTTTAAATGCAAATATCTTACAATCTATGTGGCCAAAGTTTCTAAACTTTCTTCTACACAATCCTACAAAGGCCTATTATACAATCCTATTCTTGAATATGTGAAAAATAAATTGTAAGTTTCTTTCTCTTCACAATAAAAACAACATTTGTGAGTGCTTTTTAATCAAAAAATTGCCTTGTTCCTTCATGGGTTTCCAAAAAAATAAAAGAATTTAAATTGAAAAATACTCAATTATTCAAAGAGGGCTTAAAGTGTAAAACAATTGCATGACTTGATAGTATGAACCAACAAAGAACTATTTTTCTATAATTCCACATTGCAAATTTTGCTTTCCTAAACACTTTTAGTAATAAAATTATTGAAAAGTCCTAAATACATAGAGGACTCCATCCTTTAACAATCTTGATTTGAGCTAGTAATATAATCATGAAGATAGTAAGAAATGAAGGCAATGTCAATTGGCCCTTTCCTTGCACCTTGACTAACCCCAACATTAACATCAATTACTATAGTATTTATAATGTAAGCAAATAGTACATGAGAGCCAAATACTTGAACAAAGATGATAGAAATTGATGGATCATAATAGAAAATATTAATTCTTACAAAATATTCCTATCTTTGATTCATGTCATAAATTATCAACCTTTTCACTGATATATTACATGATCCATTGTCTCATTCATCCCTTGGAACTTTGCTAATAAACCTTTAACACTAGAGATCCACAAATCTCCAAAGTAGATGATTATTAATCAAAACAACTTGTAATTTTCATAACATGCTTTCTAATGTTTGATTTCAACCAAAAAAATCAAAGCTTAACTTCTCAATGTACAAGGCACTCAACTTTGGTGTTGAAAATAAATTGATGTTCAATAAAAATAAACCAAATGAATATTCTTAATATTTTATATTTTTGTGATTCTTTTATTTGAAGTGTAGGTTTAGGTTCAAAAATTGAATGACTATAATTTTCTATTCAAGAATTTGCACATGGGGGCCATTGCAAATCTTGATTTTCTAATGTTTAGGATTCTAAAAAATAAGTCTCAATTAATTACACTAGAACATGGAAAAGAAATCAAATTAGAAATTCATTTACAAAATTATTGAGAAGATTTTGAGAAGCCATAAATTGATTGAAATCATGCACATTATGCCCTTTACATTCAAAGTTTTGTGGTGACCAATTATTTAGATGTGACTAGTGACAAGAAGTCTAATAGACTTCAAACTCCTTTCACATTTTAATACCTTCATGATCAAACATTGTAATCTTTCAGTCCATAATTGGTATTGTTGAGATTTATGTTTCCATATGATCTCTAAAAAGCTTAGTTCCACTTAGTATGATTACAATTCAAAAGGGATTTATAAAACTTACCAAAATGTGGGCTTTTTGTTCAATGTAGAACAAATCCTAAGAAGCCAAAAAAAGGCCTTAGCTTGATTGAGAGACTAGAGTTATATTTTTTGTACTTCATCTTTAAAATAAATTGTTTACTATGCTTGAATGAGATTTAAAGTCCAATTGTAAAATCAAGTAGTGAATTTGACTTGACTACAAGTAGTTGCCCCCTTTTATGTTTTAATCTATATATTCTATAGAGACATTGTATCTCCTACCAACCTACTTTTATGAAGCACTTGCCTTTTTCTTTCACCCATTAGACATCAAGTAGCTTACGAAGAGATGTAAAAATTAAAAGGACAAAGAAACTTCCCTAATTCTATACTGCCTAAGTTTGAAATGTCATGAAGTATAATTGAGTACATTAGAATTTCAATTTTGAACCTACTTTTGACAATTTCATTAATTATTCTAAATTTAAAACTTGTCTACAATATCGTATAACAATCAAGTCCTTGGTAATGAAAACAATATATTCACCTTCTACCAAAACTTCATTTTAAATACAACAAAGGAAATTTCTATAAAAAAATTAGAAAACCAAGTTTTTCATGTTCCAACAATTTATCAAATTAACTTCTAATGCAAATGAAACAATCTTACATGATCTTGATTTGGACAACCAAAACTTGGAAAGTAGTAATCACAATATTTCTAAATTTTTAAAACAATAAAAGTTTAGACAAACACGCATTTTATTGATTATCTTCATGATTACTATCTTCCACTTTTATTATGGTCTTCTCTAATGGCAATCTCATATGCTCCATTCTACTATTCTACTACTAAATAATTACAAAACCTAGCTAAACAAATTCCTTCCTATTCAACCCATCATCTTTAGCTTCACCATCTTCAATGATCTTCGCAACTTTGCTACTTTGGAATCCTTCCTAATTCCCAACTTTACTTCTAGTCTTTCAATGTGTATTTTTAGTTCTCTACATACTCTCGAATTAGCTACAAGAACTTTCAATATTTCTCCAAATGAAGGACGAGCAAGAGGATTGGATTGCCAACATCTTTCCAACAACTTGCAAATCCAATCATCAACATCTTTAGGTAACTTTGGCCTTTGCCCATAGAGTACAAGGTCATAGTCATTTTGTGGATGACCTTCAAATGGAAGTTTGCCTGTCAAGATCTCATAGCACATCATGCCATAGCCATACACATCCACTGCTTTGGTGAATAAGTCAACTTTTTCATGGACATTCCTATACTTGCAAGCTTCCAGGACTTCAGGAGCTCTCCAAAACCCAGTTCCCACAACTCCAACCGAGCATTCAAAGTCGGCTATATAATAACCCTTTCCCTTGCTCCATAGTACATTAGAAGCTTTGATGTCTCGATGAACAATTCCTCGACCATGCAATTGATCCATACCACGTGCAATTTCATACATAATGATCTCGACTTCATCTTTAGAAAATGGTCCCTTGTCATTTGGTCTTGTCAACATGCACTCTTCTATCATATTTCGTAGGTCTTTGTCTTCTTTCACCATCAAAAAAGCAAATCTCCCATCTTCCAATATGGTTGCACTATGCACATTACAATAGAATCTAAATGGTTGTGGCAATCCAAGTTCTGTACGCCTCCGTACATCTGCACGGATTTGCAACAATCCTTGTGGCCATTGCGATTGCAAATGATGCAACGAAGTCCCCTTATTGAACACCTTCAAGACCCATTCCGTCTTATGTTTTTGGTCATCCTCAGCCAATACTTGATCATTCCACTTTACTTGCGCTTCATAGAGCTTTGCTTGTCCACCCTCCGCAAACTTCTTGCCCATCACCAATTCACCACGACTATCTTCACCTTCACCAAAAGTCTTGAAGAAAGGGCCCCAAGTGGGATGCCTTTGCAAAGTGCGAAAAAGCTCCATATTGCTCACTTTAGCCGCTTCATGGGTAGAATCAAACCCCCGCAACTCGCTCCAATGCTCCTTTGATTTTTCAATACTTATTGCAATACTGCTACACTCTGTTTGATCCACAGAGCTCCCTCCAAGCTCACAAACAACTGGTGGTGAAATGGAGGTGATTTCATGATACTTGGATTCATTGGCAAGGGCCAACAAACTATTCAAGTTGTTGGATTCACCCATCATAAAATAACAAAAGAATAGGAGCCTCAATCCAACTCTTGCAACAAATATTCAAATATGTTGGTGTTGGAGTTGCTTGCAAATGCCCAAGTGCTGAAACTCACTTGCTTTGCATACCACTCTGCCTCCTGAAGATAGATTTTAGGCTTCAAGGAAATTGTTCTATCAAGAGCTTGGATTGAGAGATCTTTTGGCAACTTCTGTAAAACTCCACACCCACAACAATAACAATCCAAAATCAATAAACCCTAATACGCTTCAACTGCAAGTGCAATAAACAAAAGTTTCAAGGCAATAGAAACATCCAACAAAAACAAAGCCCCAACAGTAACACCAATTAGCTTGTTCCATCTATTACCCAAACTCCATAATGAAGTCACAAATGTTGCAATAAGCAATTGGGAGATATATTGCAAACAAGTCCAAAGGATCCACCAAAGGATTCTACCAACCATTCAAGAAAGGAGATGCCAGGAGCAAATATAAGAGTTTTTAGAGTGTCGTGGTAAAGAAACGGAGTTGACCACACAGCAGGTGGGCACTGGAAGTGGTAAGCTTTGTTTCATTTCCTCCAGCCATGGCAAACTCTTAAAACGCCTTTCAACAAGATCACAGCAACCCCAGACAAAAGTGGCTTTGAACTGTACCTGGAAATGCAATACAAGTGCAGCTCGACGGTTCCTTCACACCGACCCCAATTGCCCAGCCACTACAACAGACCCTGACCACTCCAGAGTACCGACAATTCGGTCGAAAATCCTCCAAACAACACCGCCAAATCAATAATAACAGAGCAGGCAGCAGCTCAAGTCGGTGAACCCTGTCCCTCGCAGCAAACGAAGAAGCTCCCAGTGCTGAGCGATAAGCTGTGGTGAGCCAGGCCAAAAGCAGAGAGACGCAGGCAAGCTTTGTTACCGAAAGCTTCGCTGAGTACTAAAACAAGGCCGTTCAATGCTCATACTCCAGCTGCTGGAGATGGCCAGCAACGGAGAGCTGCTCCTACACGCATTGCGTCAATAGATCCGATCCAGTTGCAAATGGTAAGCTAAGCCCTTACCGAGGCTATGTTCCAGAGATTAATTATACATGCAAGAGGAGTAAGTGCAACCAAACAAAAGTAGGAAATGGAAGAAACTTCAGGGAGGGGATTCAGTGAGTAATATCCAGGCACTCACAATGTTACGAAAGATGCATGAACTGATCAGTCTGACGGAGCAGAACGTCTGAAGAACAAGCCGCTTCCACAGCTCACGTCAATGAAGACGCCTCTTGCGACTGGCTTGAAATACTCTTGAGCCACCTTGTGCTACATGTCTTAGCAATCAATGCCTGCTCTCAGAAAATCTAGCAAAGAAAGGTGGAAAACAAGGTTTCAGTGAAATTAGACTCTTTCAGGAACTTTTGAGGCGCCATAATGGAGAGCATCTTCTGAAAGAGTCTACTTTGAAATGCGCAAGGAAAGAGGGAACTCATAACAAGTCCGCAACTGAGAAGTGGAACAACAAAACACTGAGGAGAGACATTGGCATAAGCGTAGAAAACATAATCGTGAAGGCTGAAACGAATTACCTCCGCTAAGAGTTTCAGACCTGGAAAATCCACCAAAGCACCGAAGCTATTTCGCCACCCTCGTTCATATGCAAATGACACCAATGGGCTCCTGAAACACAAAGATCCAACCTCCAAATGAAAACCGAACTACAGAATCACAAAGACAGGCATTCAAAATCGCCTCGGACCAAGGAACACATAGCTCACCACATGTGGACAGGAGAATGCGATCCCCACGCGGTCCTGAGGAAGGACGAAGTAGGGCGGAAGCAGAGTTGGTCACCGGGAATCACTCTCCCGTGGTTTCGGGATTTCCTACTGAATTCTCGTGGAGTTGGCAAGCATCGAATCAGTTCTCTGTGCACGGAGTAATTGATGGTATTGTGTGATACTTTGATCCTGCCTGTGATTGCCCGGAGCTCCTGTTTAGGGCGAGGATTAATGGAGGCTTTCTGGGCAGGCGATTTAACTTGTGTTCATTATTTGGTTTTCACTTGGCTAGAATGACTCTATCAACAATTTGGACAATTGGGGGCTACAACTTCACCAAATGCGGTCAGGACCAGAACCAGTAATCAAGTGCAAAGGATTCAAGCTGCACATTATCAGATACACGCCAGTGACTAGATAGCAATCAAGGTTTTTTTTCTTGGCTTTCTGGTACCAGATTGCACCAGCAAAAATAATGTGGCTAAAAAACACCAACAAAAATGCCAAAAAACTTGGATAAAATAGTCAGACAACTTTGAAATTATTAAGAATAATAGATGAAATCGCCTAATTGTGGATGAATGTTGCAATTTGGAGCACCACTATAACGTTTTATATCATCACTATAGCACGATAAGCCCTGGTTGCAATAACCGGACAATTCATCAAGCTATTGAACCGTGAGGAACCCTTTGACAAGATCACAACAACCCCACACAGATGTGGCTTCGAACTGCACCTGGAAATGCAAGACAAGTGCAGATCAACGGCTGCCTCACACCGACCCCAATCGCCCAGCAAATACACCAGCCACCGACCGCTCCGGCGTACCGACAATTCGGTCATAAAACCTTTAAACAACACCTCAAGATCAATAAAAAAGCAAAGCACGCAGCAGCTCAAGTCGGCGCTCCCAACCCAGTCTCTCGCAGCACACGAAGAAGCTCCTCGTGCTGAGTGATAAGTCGTGGAACCTCCGACGGTAAGCAAGGGCAAAAGCAGAAAGACGCAGGCAGGCGTCGCTGCTGAAGGCTTTGTTGAGCATTGTCGTCCTTACCCTGTTGGACAGGAAAACGCGTCCCCACGCGGTCATGACGAAGCAGGGCGGAAGCAGACTCGGTCGCCGGGAATCACTCTCCCGATAAATAGTGAGTATCGAAAATAAGAGTCTCAATAGAACTGTCCCTTGAACTCTGGTGAAGGGTAATGATTATCCCTAATACCTAAAAATCTATGTGAACTCAAGTTGAGAAAGGTCGCAACTTTTTGTCACAAAACCTTGATATTTTTGTTGTATCTAGGAGCCAACTCTATTGATATTCAACATTTCCAAAATAGTAAAATTTCAATAGTATCCATAGACTAAGAAACTAGTGCTAAGTGATGTATGAATGGTCATTGGCATCTCTATGACAGAGTGATACTTGAAGTGGGAGGCCACCGGGGCCTAATCTTAGATAAAAAGGCAAAAAGAGGGGGAAGGAGAGGGAAAAAAGGAAAAAAGAGGGGAAAGAAGAAAAAGGGGGATTTTTTCTTCAAATGTAAAAATTGAGCGTTTAATTCAATTAAAAACAAAACTTTAACCATCAATATCTTTAAAAAAAAGAGTTTGACTTTTTGATTTATTATCAATGAAGAATGTAGAGACATTGCATTCTATAATAATTAGTTACATATGCAATATAAAGTTGAATAAAAATAAAATAAAAAATATAATGGTAACATTTGTATTTTGTTTATTTCATATGTGATGTTTAGATATCCCTCACTATGTGCTCACCATGATGTACTATATTTGTATCATTGCTTTTGAACATATGATGGATTTTGTGAACAATTTTTATGATTATAAATTGAATTGAATTATGAAAATGGCATATAGATTTTAATGTCATTCTTGGTTTTGCGAAAAAGCTCTCAATGAGTAAAAATGCACCACTTAAAGTTATTTTGCATTTTTTTCAAGTGTGACAATCGTAGGTTTTCAATTGAATTTTATTTCTAAAAATTTAATTTAATTAGAAATAATTTTTTTTTAAATTATAAATTAAATGAAAACATAAGTTAATCGTAGAAAACACTTAGACAAGTGTACAAAGCCAAATAAGTTGTTGATAAATCAAACTTTCAAAAATTACATTGATCTTAAATTAAAAAAGATGAAAAAAAATCTTTGTATTTAGTAAGAAAAAAGTTTTGAATTCACTTCATAAATCAGTTTCATATTTTTAAAATAAATAAATAAATATTTAACATGATTTTAAAGTAAGAAATTGAATATTCCAAACAATGTTTAATGCATTGTATGTATTTTAATTTAATAGTAAATGTTATTATTTTATTATTACTATTATTTGTTAGGATATTTTCAAATTGAAATAAAACATCAAACCATTTATAATTACTCAAAAATTTTGATAATGATAAATTGATTAGAAATTCAATATAGGAATAAAATTAACTATAATGAAGTGAAAATAAAATGAAATCATGTAGTAAAGTGAAGGAAATATTGAATAATGACATCAAAAAGTTGTCATTTTATTTGAAAGAAAAAAAACTATGTGCTCAAATAGAAATATACATATATGAAAACCAATGATTTATAAAAAAGTATCAATATGACAACTAAACTCTTTAAATTGTCATAGTTTCACATGTATGCTAGTTCTATATATGAAATGAAATATACATAAATACTAACATGAGTGCATATAATATGTACTACATTTTCTAATTTTTTTTATTTGTCTTTATTTGTCTTTATTTTTCATTTGAAATTGATCTTGATTATGGAAATTAGAACTTCCAAGTTGATTTTCTAACTAGCAATATTATTTCCATTGTATTGCAAAAAAAATTCAATCAAATGTAATACAATTGTTAGGTTTGATATTTTTTATAAAATTTTGATGATGCAATAAATATGAAAATAATTGAATCTCTTTTTCAAAATATAGAGAGCCTCTTGCTTTAGATGGTACAATTGCCAAGTCAATGTCTTTAAGACTTGGAAGTTGACAATAAAGTAGAGGCTCACATATAGATTTTGCTCTTGGTACTTGTAAAGTTTCTAAATCAACTAAAGGCAATGATGTTGGTAAATCTACTATGATTTCAAGTTTAGTTGGTGTCTGGACCTCTTCACTAATATATTGATAAACTTCACCTACAACATCAAAATTAAAAGATGGTAGGGTTGAAAGTTGAGTTTGCAAATACTTATAACATCTTCTAAGTTGTTCGTGTGAATATTTACAAAATCCAAAAATACTTAGGAATGCTAAACGGCACTCTATTGGGGCATTATAGAAATTTTCCAACCAAGTCACCTTCACACAATTTGCTCATCTTTTACCATAGCCAATATTAGTGCTTCATTTAGTGATGATGTAAGGTATCATGTGATAATGATGAGGTTATGTTGTTCTAATAATATAGAGTATTTGTTGTTGTCCCTATTCCCTACCTCTTGTTGTTGTTTTTGATTTTATTTTTCTATTTTACTCCAAAATGTCTAGGGAGCCAAATTTTGGTGTTGACAATATTTTGAAGTAATATGAAACCTAACCAAATTTATACTTTTAGTAATTCATATTCTTTGTAGAATTCTTTTCAAAGTTTAGTTTCAGTATGAAAAACTTGATTTTGAAAATGAATGATTATGTTTTTTGTGTTCAAGATTTTGTTCAAGGGTGTCCATTACAATCTTGATTTTTTATAGTGTTGAGGGCTATTGGAAAGGAGCCTCAAATACAATAGATCTTGGACAAAATATCACATTGAAAATACATTTAAAAATTTGTGAGCAAATATTAGAAAACCATAAATTGATTGGGATTACGCATATTAGGCCCTTCAACCTCAAATGTTTTTGGAGACCACTTTTAAAGATTTGACATGTGAAAAGAGGATTGAAAGATTGACACAGTAACATCCCTTCGTTGAAATCCTCTCCACCTACTGTCAATTGAGCACCACAACTGCTCCTTGCTAGTCATGAATGGATAATGAAGGTAACCTCGATTCTCCGGCTTGTTCTTAGGGGCGTTTCACATTACGGCCGTCCAAGTTGAGAGGCCATGATTTTCTCAAATCTAATAGGTGGAAATCATGGTTTCTAAAATCTGATTGGTAGAATGGATGGCCTCTCAATTTGGACAACCATAGTGTGAAACATCCCTTAAGTACGTGCACATCTATTCTGCACTGCTGAACCCTAGCAAAGACCACGTTGTATGAGGTGCTACAGACCTTGTTACCATGCCTTGTCATTGAGGAAATTTTACAGCAGGAAGTTCAGGATTCCATGAACGGAACCCATGTGGGCTCACTAACAGTGCCAATTAATTGCGGTGGTCAATGATGTTTAAGAATAACAAAACAAGATTGAAATCAGTCGGAGAAAAGCCAGAACAAAGTCGTAATATGGTAAGAGGCTCAAAAAGCAAGCATCTAAGCACTGATCTGCTTTTTTCGTGTATCTCCTGATATGGAAATATTTTTTGTATATTTTTCAGTGACAGAAATAGATGAGGAATCTAACACAAGTCGTTTCATATTTTTTGAAGCATTATTGAATTAGTTATGAATATTCAAACACAATATGTTATAGGTCCCTAAATGTGATCATAGGCCCTTGGAAACCCATCCATGCATAGTTTGAAAAAACTCAGTCCTTGTTCCAAAACTAGCATTGCAACATGTGTAAAGTAATTGAAATGGTTTCTAAAAGTGTCCCTTTCAAAATCTGAATGTTTGATTTAATCATTATTTCAGATTTTGTAATACTTGTAAAAGGTAGTTAAACAACGGATTCTAATTTGAATTATATTAGTAGCTAGACACGTAGCCACTTAGTTAAGAATGAACCAATTGTGGTTCTTAAACCATTCATTGACTCTCCTATAGTCAAAAAACTGAAGCTCCAGCATACTGTCAAGCATGTGATTAGCTTGTGGCATTCATAATATGCAAACACCTCTCAGTTCATGAATCAGAACAAAGCAGAGCAGAATCACTCGGGAGTTTTACATTCAATATTGGGAGTTGGCATGCATCACCACTGACTGAGACTGAGACGGTGTGAAGCACAATCATTCGTTCTGCAAATGAATTTTGGCAAAGGAGTTAAAACCATCATTGCAACTAATTTTGTATGATACACTAAGGGTATGTTCCCACTTGCTGTTAGTAAAATTTTAGGTGCATTTCCGGGGGTGTGATTAGGTAGAATGTCCCTATTGAGCCACTTTCGGGGGCAGGGATGGGATGCAGGCAGATCAAGGGGCTGCTCTTCACCCTTCTGAGGACCCATCAATCTACTTCCAATTTCTGTTTAAATTTGATTTTTCCCAACAAAGTAAGGTGGGTACACCCAAAAGCGCCACTTATTCATACTGAGCCTACTTCCTGCTATTAATTAGTTCAAATTTTTATGTAGTCTTGTTGGCAAGTGAAAGCATGTTCCAACGCACCAAAGAACGCAGGATTTGGATACCGTATGCAAAAGTTATTAACAGCCAAAGTTTGTTTCTGAAAGCGCCATCTACAGTCTGTGAACATGACTGATTTCGGAAATGTATGTGCACTATAGATGGCGCTTTTAGAAACAGGGCGCTTTTGGATGTACCTACCTTAGATGAGAACATAACATTCAATAGCACATTGTAACTCTGCCTTTTCTCTACAGTGAAGGGTGTGGCATATTCCACACTCCACAGCCAATCATGTCTTCTTACATTAGTAGTTACTGATGAAACACTGTTGGGGTGTGGAATATTCCACATCCTTTAGAAGGCAGAGTCATCCAATGCTACTGAATGTTATGAACACAAGATTTTCAAGAAGAAAATTGAAGTAATGATGTGGGTTTTGTACCACATGTTCACCTAAGCCCTACAACCAACCTTGGGTTGAGGTGAGAGAGAAGAGAAACTCTTTATACTAGTGGAGTAGTGGTGGGTGAACAAACCATGTGGGATATGCGATTTAGGAGCAAAAAGAGCTCCTCCATTCATGGTTGTGGAAATGCAGGAATTGTGATAAAAGTCAAATTTTAAACCTCATTTAAACATAGTAGACTGTATTTTTTCAAAAACTTCAAACTAAGGAATGTTGGGGAATCAAGTAAAATTTTACCTCCAAAAATCCGTTTGAGATTTCAATACTCCACCTAAAAGTTATGAACAAATTTCAAAGGAGGTGTTCAAAAATGTCCCCAAAATGTCCACTCCACCCACACACCTCTAGAATTTGTCTAGAACTCTTACGTGAGGCTTCAAAATCTCAAGTGGATTCTTAGAGATAAATGTTAGCTTGTTTCTTCTACTTCTTTTAGTTCTATTTTTTTTAAAGAAGCTATAATGCAATGCCCAAATGAAGTCTAAAATTCAACTTCAAGCACAATTCTTGCATTTCTAATTAATCATTAGCAGCTTCATTTTTTATGAACAAAATTGAAAAGTGTTGAGTGTTGTACAATCTTAGAGGTGTAGAATTTTCTATTTCAGGAAATGAATCCAATTGTGATCCTTTTCTTAAGGTGATAGTCTTTACAAATTTCTATCTAATTTGTACGATATTGTTGTAGGAACACTAATTTTTTAGTATTGTGAGAACTCATAATTTATTCATGTGTAAAGAAGATGCATTTTGGAGATTTTAGAGTATTCTACTAACTTCCACTAAAATCTTAGAAGAGTTTGGTAGTTTCTTTATACAAACAATGTGTAATTGCATATTCAATCATATATACGCTTAGTTACTTTATGAGAATCTAAGTAGTGATGTTTTTATTTTCAACTCTTCATTGTAAATATTTCTTATATATATATAAGTGTGTGGGTGTGTAATGCATAAGTTTTGTCAATCATAACAAACTTTCATTCAAGCAATGAAATAAAAATTGTACTAATATAGTACTTGAAAGTTATGTGTTTTTTAATTGATTTGACAAATACTAATCATTAAAGATATCAAAAGCTTGATATGAATATTTTATGAACATAAATTTGAAAATCAAACAAAGTAAGAATGTCAAAAAAGTTGTACAATGTTGCATATTATTAATAGCACATGTAGGTGTGGTCGACATTGATAATACTGCACCACTAACATTGTACCATATTCAACACTTCTCAATTTGTTTATAGAAAATGAAGCCATTCATGGTTACACCTCAAATTTTGCTTCACCCTTATTTCATTGTTGTTTCAGCATTTGGTGCATTACTGCACTTTTTCAAAGATGTTGTCACAACTAAAAATTAGTCTAATGTTATTTGAAACAACAATGGAACATTTTACCATATTTACCTAATGGTTTGATGTTTAACAAAATGTTTTAATATCATGTCATCAATAGACAATTACATTTGAAATTAATACATATTTCATACCTTCTCATAAGAAGTTCCATTTCTTGTAAGTTCTATGTGATAAGAGCTCTGACATGCTTTAACGTCCTATTGAACAAAAAGGGTTATTGTATTTACAATACCCTCTTCATACAAACCCAGTAAATAAATAAATCTATACTTGCATCACAATACAATATTCAAATCCAATCTAATTAGTGGAGAGAGGAAATAGTTTCTTTTTGCATTCTCAAGTAATTGGAATTTTGGATATTGACAAGTTTCTTTTATCATCATCAATCTATCATCAAGTGCTTGCAATACATAAGGGGTGAACAATTGGCATAAGATATTCACCAACATTTTTAAAATTTGAATGTTGTTTTGATGTACACTATCAACATCAATTGAAAGGTATGAATTATAAAAGGGTATTATTCCTTCATTAAAATCCCAAAGCGCTCTTTATTACAATTTTGAGAACAACTTTATTTCAAAAGAATTAAAATTTGACAACATTGTTGAATTAACATTTCAACATTTCAACTTCACAGTATGAATCCATTAAAATAGAACAAGCCCTTACAAACACATAATGAGGTGACTACTTTTTTTTATAAGTCTTGAGAGACCCTTATAGAAGATGATTTCTAAAAATTCAACCCTAAACAATGGTTGATCCAATATTCTACACCACCATATTGAAAATGTCAAACAATACCTTTGAATAATTGTTGATTCAACATTCCTACATCATCATATTCAAATTATTGATACAATGCCTTTGATTCACAACATTGATCAATATAACTTGTGACATTGCTTAGACAACCTTAAGTGTCTACTTTGTGTTTGTCATGTTGTTTCAATAATGTTCAAATATTGATATAAAGTTCTTAAAAATTTGAGATGTAACTAGAAATGCAAGAATTGTGCTTGAAGTTGAATTTTAGACTTCATTTGGGCATTGCATTATAGCTTCTTTAAAAAAAATTATACCAAAAGAAGTAGAAGAAACAAGCTAACATTTATCTCTAAAAATCCACTTGAGATTTTGAAGCCTCACGTAAGAGTTCTAGACAAATTCTAGAGGTGTGTGGGTGGAGTGGACATTTTGGGGACATTTTTGAACACCTCCTCTGAAATTTGTTCATAACTTTTAGGTGGAGTATTGAAATCTCAAACGGATTTTTGGAGGTAAAATTTTACTTGATTCCCCAACTTTCCTTAGTTTGAAGTTTTTGAAAAAATACAGTCTACTATGTTTAAATGAGGTTTAAAATTTGACTTTTATCACAATTCCTGCATTTCCACAACCATGAATGGAGGAGCTCTTTTTGCTCCTAAATCACATATCCCACATGATTTGTTTCACCCACTACTACTCCACTAGTATAAAGAGTTTCTCTTCTCTCTCACCTCAACCCAAGGTTGGTTGTGGGGCTTAGGTGAACATGTGGCACGAAACCCACATCATTACTTCAATTTTCTTCTTGAAAATCTTGTGTTCTCATCTACTTTGTTGGGAAAAATCAAATTTAAACAGAAATTGGAAGTAGATTGATGGGTCCTCAGAAGGGTGAGGAGCAGCCCCTTGATCTGCCTGCATCCCATCCCTGCCCCCGAAAGTGGCTCAATAGGGACATTCTACCTAATCACGCCCCCTGTAAATGCACCTAAAATTTTACTAACAGCAAGTGGGAATATACCCTAATAGAACAAAGTTATTTAGTGATCTTTGGAATTTTAATTTGTTTTTCAATTGAAACAAGATTGATTCAATGGTGATGATGAACAAAAGGATGGCAATTTGGAGCCCACAACGACATACTTTTGCACTGCAATTGCTATTTTGTTGAAGTTCTTGTAATATTTGATAACATTTCCACTAAACTTGGTACATTGATTTGTCCTTATAGTACATAAGACACTAGTTTATTGGAGTTACACTATTTTGAATTAGAACAAGTTGAAATATCATGAAATAGTACCAATATTCATTCTTTAATATCTTTTTTTAGCGGTGATTTTTATTTTTCAAGGTGATACTAGTTTCTTCCACTCACTATTAGGACAAATTAGTGTAGTTGTCTTGGAGACTTATTACCACAAAGGAGACCAAATTAATGACATATTGCTTAAAGTTTGAATTGTTACAAAGCATTGAGGATATAGCTTATTATTAGAAAAAAAGGTAGAAGGTGATCTTAAACATCCAAAATCATCAAAATAAGCAATTTTGTATGGTTGGAGGTACTTTCTTCTAGAGAAAAACATTTTCTGGAGTATCAAAGAATTGAAAATTATGAATCTTCAAAGCCAAAATTTATTTTGGGACAAAAACATGTAGTTGCTTTGAATTACTATGGAACTTACAAACTCAGCTAAAACTAGTACATTTGGTCATGTTGGAGTAATATCAAAGTCTAATGAATTGCCAGGCAACTAATGGCAATAAAATGGTTTAATGTGGAGACAACTTCATTGCACTTTGATAAACACAACAACGGTTAAATTATACAAATTGTTTTGGGTGTTTCAGGTAGTGATCCCAAAACTGGCTAAATTTCACTCAATTGTTATTTAATTTCTTCAAGCCGTCACTATAAATTCAAAAATAATCTTCCAAAAATGAACATTTGGCTAAAAGAATTCACTATAAGAAATCCATATTTTAGGTGACGAGCCCTAATTTTTTATGATGAATTTTAGGTGATGTCAATGTTAACAACCAAAAAAAATTATGTTAACAAAAAATGTCCAAAGTAACATCAATGTTGATAGTTCAATGTTTTTATATTAACATTGATGTTACATTGGACATTTCTGTTAACACAAAAATTTTGGGTTGTCAACATTGACATCACTTAAAATCCTTCATAATAAATTAGGGTCCATCACCAAAAATAGAGGTTTCTTATAGTGATTGAACCCATTTTGTCATTGTTGCTTTCGAGTGTTTTCAATTCAAAAAGAAGAAGCATAAGCTTAAAGTTTGTATTGTAATCAAATAGAAGAAATGTGGAGTGAGTTACAAGTAGAAAGTGTTGCATCACCAAGCATTTGAACAAGTTCTCTATAGATTAGAGACACTCTCAAAGAACTAGAATTCAAGTAGCTCAACCACTTCCTAAAATCAAATGCTAGACATGTAGCAAAAGGGGAAGAAGTGAAGAAGTACCAAGGAAATCTCATAGCAACAACTTCACATAATTTCAACAGAAAAGAGGAGCATTTCTATAGTAAACAACCAACACTGCTAGAAATACAATAGCAATCACTTAAAAACAACATGAACTCAACCCACACTATTTTTTGATGCAAACATTCTAGCTCCTTTAGAGATTATTATGTTGCAAGGAAATTACTAGACAAGGGTCTTGGGCACTCTCCAAACTTGCTCAATGTACTTGAAGTTCACTTTATGGGATGACGAGCTTACAATGACGGTGGATAATGTTATGGGATTGTAGTAGTATTTGGGTGTAAATTGAGAAAATAGGATTTTATGTGGATGCCTATTGACCTTGGCCATTTGTTGACCATTACTAATAGTCTATTGTTAGTGAAATATATTGTTTGTAAATTGGGTTGAGCGTTGGATTGTCTTCTTATTTTAGCCAATACTAACTCATATTAATCATTGTTCTACTTGGATGCTTCTCCCAACTATCCAAAGATTAACATTTTATTAGTAGAGTTGTACAATGGCTCTGTTTGATGAACATTTAAATCAATTAATCCATTGCATCGCCGTCATGTTGTAAAGAGGCATAATCTTAATTGGCATCATTGTGAGACCTTTTTGAATGGCTTGGATGTGGGAAGCCTTCCGTACCTACAAAACGCCACTGCCAAGTTCTTCAAAATAATCTTCGTTACGAGTGAGTCTCTTCCATTCTAGAGTCACCAATGCTTCTCTCCTTTGCCACCTAGGCATCCACCTCATATCGGTATTTCCTAGAAAACGCAGGTGTGGATGGTACTACAATGTTTTCTTGAAGATCACTGCTAAGCATGCCCCCTAAGGCCAAGAGCGACAAACCTAAAGCGTTCCTAAAGGAAATTTAACATAAAGCAGGGTTAGCTAGTTCCAAGCAAGAACAATCCTATACCCACAAGGCTACTTTAATGAATCTCCATGATAAATCCTCATTGCTCATTGTTCAAACCTATAATGCACTATAAGAGAAAAGGGGTGTTTTAACCCTTCACCGCGTGAACTTTGAAGGCGTGTTGTTGCTTTTCACAATGTCCTATGATTTATTGCCAAAACAGATGCAAATTTATAGTTGTAGGAAATTTCAGCGTTGAATTTGTTATTTGGATATCAAGAAGTTTGGAATTCACCTCCAATCATGATTTCATTAGATTGATTAAATTTCATGATTATAAAATTTGATCATGGACTCTAGTAGAGCTTTAGGTGCTTTTTTTTCTTGCATCCTTTGCTTTGGAGTAGGATTTCACTACAAAAAACCAAATTTTATTGAGAAGATTTCGTGGGTTTTAAGACTATGATAGGAACGCAAGATTTCCAGCCCAAGAATGTGGACCACCTCCGCACAATTTCAAATGCAATGATGGCATAGGTGCAAGTAGAGACTAGATGACCGGCAATGGGAATGTCAAGCAACTGGTAAAAGCAGGTTGCCAAAATTCAATTGAAGCAAACATTCGGCAGTTTGGAAGGTTGCGACCATTTATTTCTACTGGTACTATGGTCAATTTCATGAAAATGGCGGTATTCCGAGTGCCAAATTGACAAATTCCAGTGCCACTTTGACATATTCCAATGCCATTTTGACATATTTCGTGTGCCACTTTGACAAATTTCAAGTGTCATTTTGACATATTTTGTGTACCATTTTGACATATAGGCTTAGTGGTAGAAGAAGAAAATGTGCCATTTTAATGGAATGTTGTGCCATTTTAACGGAATATCATGCCATTTTAATGGAATGTCATGCCATTTTATTGGAGTACCGCCATTTTAACGAAATTGACCATTATTAAGTTCCAAGCTTATGAATGAAAATTGTTTGCAACGTTCACTACACTTGGCTCCAAGTTCAAAATACAAGCATGCAGAAGAATTGTGCATCAACATTTGAAATTACAAAAAGAGTTGGAAAAAAATTTACATTGAAGTTCTACTTTACAGAGCGTGAATAGAGATTGAAGAGCAGATGAAGAATGCTCATGAACCACTCTCACAATATCATTATTCAGAAGTTCACACAAAACGAATGTTGGAAATCAAAATTGCCTACAACGAATTATGCCAACAGTGTAGATCAAACGCAAACACCCATCCCTCTCCAAGCCATGCAAAACTAAAATCGCTCTCAAGATCACTACAAAGCTTGAAAGACACCACACCAATGCCAGCCCACACAAAAATCACCCCAATCAATGTAATGCTTTGAGTCTGTTCTTTGATGCTTGAGTACTTTGACAATTTTCTGGTCAGTCATCATCCAAGTAACCATAAGCTAGCTCTGAAGCATGTCAAAAAGCTGCTGCATATGACTGAACTTGGAGATCGATTTCAGCAATCCTGAGGGCATCTGAAGATTACAATGATAAGGTCTGACTCAGCCAGGAAACAGAGGACTTGATGAGCCCAGACACCAAGAGTTGCCTTGGAATTCAGATGCCGCAGAAATAGGCAAATTTCAAGGGAGTGGGGCTTGTATAAAAAAAAAGCATAGTAAGGGATTGTAACTAGAAAACAAAGTGGTGCAGCCATCTTGGATCCCAAAATGAGGTGGCTATGCTGGTGACCAAGTAATGTGAGTTTCGAAAAATGATGAATCAATCACTGAGGGAGGAGGTCCATAAACCGACCATCTAAGAGCTGGAACAGAATTTTGGGCAGGTGAAACATCTTAAAATGTTTTTCAGTGAACTTTTCTAGAAAGACAGCTTGAATAGGCATCTAACCCAAGTCGTTTCATATTTTTTGGAGTTATGTAGAATTAGTTATGAATTTCTGAAGTCAATATGGCATAGGGCTCCAAAACTATCCACCCATTCAAATGTTCACTGTTCATACATTACTGTAAAGATCAAAAAGCATCATGTACAAGAAATATACATTTCAGAAGGTGAGCGGTTTTGGAGCCTGAGTGGTTTTCGAGCCTCCTCCCTTGGTAGCAGTTAAAAGACAAATGTGGGGTGAAGTTTGCAACATGAATCTCAAACCACCTCTGCGTGAATGGACAAAATCTGTTTTCAAAATATTCATGTCCTGCAAAGTGTTCACATCATACACAAGCGTAAAGTAGTTCTTTCATTGGCCTTCACAGTATCTTATTTACTTATTACTTAGTAATCTGTTGGACTCGAAAACAAATTAACTCAACTCTCACTTGTCAGATTGTCTTTTTTGGGTTGGGTTTGCAGCATCATCAAACTGGTGGTAACACTTGAACGCTAGCTCATACACTCAATCACGGTATTTTATGTGGAAGAGTTTTCTAGAAGGAAGGGCAGAGACCCCTCTTGACCTCATATCCAGCTCAAAATGGGAAGCCACCCAGTCACCAAATTTTCTACAATAAGGGCTTCTTCTCAGCAATGGGCAGCCTGGGCGTTGGGTTGGGTTAATCCTGACAACTTTCCACAATTTCAGTAGAAAACATGGCAATAACAGGAGCAATTCTACAATTCATAACGGACAAAACTGGCAATGTAGTAGTAATGGTTTAAGAACAACCAGAACTCTACCTACACTAAGAGAGAACCACCTATAATTGATCATTTAAGGTATTCTAAACATTAGTGTGTGTTTTTCTGGCGATTTGGAGCAAAATTGCATCAAATTTTTTTTACTTGGCACCATGCTTATAGAAAATAAACAATTAAATTTTGGATGAAATCGTCAATAAATTTCAATTTTCTTAAAACTATTGGATGAAATCGCCAAATAATGGATGAAAATATTATATATATATATATATATATATATATATATATATATATATATATATATATATATGTATTATGTGCTAATATGATATTTTCTATCTAATATATGGATGAATGTCAAAATTTCGAGCACCGTAATAAATTGAAGTATCGCCACTTTGACACTTCATAAGAAATGAAAAAGAAAACACTACTAAATATGATTTGGTGTAGTTCAAGCAAAGCAAATACTTTCAAAGGTGCAATGGTAGAAATGATGGGGAGTGCAAAAACTTTGATAATTTTATTGTAGAAATTGAAATTACTAAAAGTTTTGAAAGGCAAAAAGTGTGCCCAACCCATAGCCAATCTATTGACTCTTCTAATTCCAATCACACAAAAAACTACTTCTTTACTCACTCCTTCCTACTTTCTTGTACACTCCTTTGGGTCATATGCCATGAATATTTTCTCCAAACTTTGAAAAGGAGAAAAAACAAAACATTCTAGCCTGTTGGAAATACTTCCATCTATACGTCGGCTATGGGGTGCTGGTTGGTTATAATTGGGTGATTCTACATTATAATCTGATGCTAACATTCTAGCTCTCTTAGAGATTATATTGCTAGGAAATCACTAGACAAGGGTCTTGGGCAATGGATAGTCTCCAAGCTTGCTCAATGTACTCAAAGTATGGGATGATTGAGCTTACAATGATGACGGAGCATATTATGGGATTGCAATAGTAAATTATTTGAATGTTTCTTGTGGACAATTGCCTAAGCTTAGAAGTTTGTTGACTATCATCTACTATCAATGAAGTTTACTATTTGTAAATTGGGTTGAATGTTGGATTGTCTTCTGGTAGTATAGGAGAGGGCTTGAAAACAATGCTGGCATTTACAACTATCCAGTAGGAGGCTATCAAATGGATACCTGATTGTGGAAAAATGGCCTCTGAATTACATCAAATCTTGATAAGATTTGGTTTGTGCTTCTTTAATGGATGGTTTAAGAGCCACAATGGGTTCTTTCCTAACTAAGTAGATAGGTGTCTACTAATTTTATTCAAAATAAGAATTGGAAGTGCAACTACCTTCTTACAAATGTTAAAAAATCTGAAATAATGATTGATTCAAGCATTCCTTTCAATTTTAGAAAGGATCTCATTTAGAAACCATCTCTATTACTTTATACAAGTTGCAATACTAGCTTTTGAACAAAACCATATTTGTTTTACAACTAAGCAAAAAAAATATTAGCATCTACAAAATACATGATAAAAGCGGCCCAGCCCTTAAATGAGGGTTTTTTGAGCCTCTTACCTTACATCTAATACAGTAGCAGCTCTTTCTCCAAATGACATTGTTTTACAAGAAGTTAGAAGATTTATACATCCAAATAGGAAAGGGAGGATGAGAGCTTCGAAGTGACCTAGTTGTAGCATAAGCAGACTTAGAATGAACTTTCAATTGTGACCTTTGTCAGCCCTTAAAGGACCAAACTGCGTTTTTTTGGCAACATAGGGATTTCGGGCAGCTCACTATAAATGGAGTTTGTTTGTTTTTTTCTTTGAAATTTTCACACAGCTTGTACCTGAGGAGGAGCTTTAAGGCACAACAATTTTCATAACTTTTTGAATATATGGTCAAAAAGTTATGGCATGATATGTCACTTTCTTTGCTTGGCCGGCAATCTAGGCAAAATATACTCTTTTCAAAATGAGTTTTTTAAGAAGTTTGAAAAAAAAATTGGTTTATTAGACTTTTGTCTAAGTGGAAAGCTTTGAATCTTTTCATTTCGATCAATGAGTGAAAAGTTATGAGGAGTTTTAGTTTGGGGTAGCTTGTGGCTAGTTATAGAATCTCTACACTATTAAAAAAAAAAGTTTGAAATCCTTTATTTAATGCAATTTTTAATATTTTTGAAAAAATCAGTAGGTATAAAATTTTTATTTCAACATTTTTACCATTGGGATTGGCATTTTTCAATTTCATAAATTAATTGTTTATAATTTTGTATTTTAGCTCGTTTTCTACTTCTTTCTACTCATTGTTTTTTTCCTATATACATTGTACAATTCCAAATGATTTGAAATTTCTTGAGCTTGTAGACAACTTGCCTTCAAGGATAAATTCAAAGAGTTGCAAGCAATTTGAACTTTTTTTCTTACATATATGACCTTGTAAAGTGAAGTTGTCCGGATTTTTGCAATGGTAAGAAATGGCTTTTTGTAGCTTCAAATACTAAAATCTTGCAATCTACATGGTGGAAAACTCTGAAATTTTTCCCTCATGTTAAGTTCTGTGCTTGTTGCTAAAAGTTGGACTTTGGCATGTTCGCTTTGTTTTTTTTTTGACACAAATGAAACAAGTTTCATTGCAGGGGTTAAGAGTACATACAGCACAGAACTTAACATGAGGGAAAAATTTCAGAGAGCAAACCATTATGCAAGGCCTTCCTTTTTGCACAACATTCCAAAGTTCAACATTAAATTTGAACTTCTCTCTTAGGACCATTGTTGTCAACAATATCTTTATAGGATTAACGAATAGTAGATACATCATTTAACCCAATAGCACCGCTAATGCCAATTTTTGGTGTTTGGCTGACTTCAAAGGGGCTAAAAAAGACCTTTAGTTAATAGTATTTTTTCCATTCATTTTTTTTAATGACCTTTCATGTTGGGTTGTAAAGAGTCTCCAATTGAGTTTTTATTCTAACTAAGGTTTGTTTTCATGTAGTTGAGAAGTAATTAAAAAAAATAGATGACAAAATTTGCCATTTTAGTGTATATTTTGAGAAATTGAATAAATCTAAAATTTTCCCTTGAAAATGACATTGTTCAAGTTTAAGCCCAACTAATGAAATGAAGGCTCTCTACTCTAGTTTCTATTCCAATTAGAATTTTGGAAAAAATTCGTAAAATTGAATATTGTATTGCACTTTAAACTTTGGTAGCATTTTCAATGTCTATTTCATTCTATATATAGAAGTACACGGAAGTTGAGTTTACACCATCATATTTGTCACTATAATGTTTATACATCCTGAAATTTCCAGACTTTTTGAAATAATTTTCTAATTGATATGATTTTTTCTTCACTTTTTCTTCAAAAATTCTCAAAAAAATCAATTTGCTTCAAACCAGTGGTTATAGGTCCATCCTTTAAGGGTTAATTTCCTAAGTGCCAAGTGAGACATTTCATAGCTTATGGATGACTTCAGAAGGATGTTTTTTTCATTCACTTTTTCTTTAACCCCTAAAGCCCTGAGGTGCGTTTTTTGGCATTATAAATTTTTAGAGCCGCTCACTACGAATAGAGTTTTTTTTTTCTTTGAAATTTTTAAACAAGATGTGCCCAAGGAATAGCTTTAAGGTCCAACAATTTTTGTAATTTTTGACTTTGTGGTTAAAAAGTTATGGTATGATATGTCGTTTTCTTTACTCAAAGGGAAGCCTGGGCAGCTGAAAAAACTTCTTTAAAAGAACATTTTATTCAAAAGTGAAATTCCAAATTGATTCTTTAAGGTTTTACAGACATGGAAAGCTTTATTTCATTCCATTTGGATTAAGAGGTCAAAAGTTATGAGCAATTTTAGTTTGTGGGTAGGTATGGAATTTTTGAAAACAATATCTACCAGCAAACTAAAATTGCTCATAACTTTTGATTCCTTAATCTAAATGGAATAAAACAAAGCTTCCCATGTCTGTAAAAATGTAAAGAGACAATTTGACATTTCATTTTAGGTAAAAATTTCAAAGAAAAAAAATAAAAACTCCATTCATAGTGAACTGCCCAATAAATTTATAATGCTAAAAAACACACCTCAGGGCTCTAGAGGTTAATGACCTTTCATGTTGAGTCCTAAAGAGTCTCCAATTGAGTTTTTAGTCTAACTAATGTTTGTTTTCATGTAGTTGAGAAGTAATTAAAGCAAACAAATGGAAAAATTTGCCATTCTAGTGTATTTTGAGAAATTGAGTAAATCTAAAATTTCTCCTTGAAAATGACACTTTTTGAGTTTGATCCCAACTAATGAAATGAAGGCCCTCTATTCTAGTTTCTATTTCAATAGAATTTTGGAAAAATTCGTAAAATTGAATAAGGTATTGCACTTTAAACTTTGGCTACATTTTTTAAGTACATAGGAATTTAATTTCCACTATGTTATTTGTCACTATAATGTTCACATATTGAGAAATTTTCAAATTTTTTGAGACAATTCTCTATTTGATATGATTTTTTCTTCGGGTTTTCTTCAAATTCTCTTTATAAAAATAAATTTCCTCAGAAAAATCTAATTTTCTTTGTGAAGCAGAGAAGACATGTGCTTTCATCTCTGAAAAATAAAAATAAAAATAAACATGCATATTTACTTCCAAAATGCTAACAAACTAAGTGATGGGCAAGGAGGCTTCAAACCTGTAGTTGTAGGTCTGTCCTTGAACGATTAATGGACACAATGTGACGAAAAGTGGCTGTCACTGCTTTTTGTTAATTTTCCTACCCCCTCCCTCATCAGAAAAATTAGCAGCCATTGGATTTGAATTTAAAAAAATCCCACCCCCCCCCCCCCTCCAAGAAAAATCAACACCCGTCGGATATGGATACGGTATAGGATATGGTATAGGATATGGGTACAGGATACGGATTCAGGGAACGGGTACAGAGTATGAGTACAATATATGGATATAGATACGAATACGGTACTAATATTGAATGTCATTGTCCCATAATCTTTGTCTCCCAACCTACCCTCTCAAAATTATAAGAGGGTGGGGGGAGGGGGGATTTATAAATTTAAATAATATTAAAACTTAAAATTTAATACTTATATCAGATTGGGTAGGGAGGGGGGTTAAAAAAAAATTTAAATTTAATGTTTAAATCAGATTGGGGGGTTGTGTCAATTTTTAATTTTTTTTAGTTTTTCAGCTCATTGTGACACAGTTTGTCACAATGACAATGAGCTGAAAAGTGGCAGTAACTGCCACAACATCATTCCAACAATTCCTTTCTCATCAGCTCACTTGGCTTGTAGAATTTGGGCCTCTCACTCTTGAAATGGAAAACCTTCTCACTCTCATTTGGCCAACTGAAGGACGGTAACTTGATGGGGGTCTCATTGCTGATCTGCTGTAGCCAAACACGAAGCTGCATTTTGTGATTGCTTGGAATGAATGAGATCATAGCTGAGGAGTCTTAGAACTGCTTGATTCCAATGCCATGAAACAAGGCCCCCTAAACCCTGATTCCAATGCCATGAAAGTCATTGGCCTTAAACTTGGAAAACACAAAGATGACACGCAAGGCACACTCCCCTTGCTCAATCCTCATTTATGTTTGTCCATCAGGATTGTTCACTCTCTCATGGACCATATGCTCTTTTCAAGGCCCCCTCACCCACTTCACCATGTCATTTAACCTTTTTCCATGTCTTTTGCACAAAATTTGCATGTAAGGTAGGTCAATTTACATATTGTTGAAGTTTGGGCATCAATATATTGGTTTCATTTTATTTAAAATCACTTGCAATCAAAACAAATGTGCTATATACAACTTTTACAAACTAATGTGTTGGATTTAAAAAGATTGTGATAAAAAAGAATTGTTTTGGTTGCTAGATACAAATAATCATGATTTGTATTAATTGTGTACCATAATAAAGATTGTCAAAAATATTTAAAACACATGCAAAAACAACTCAAATTGCATCCTAAAGATCTTTTGTGATTGTAATTGACATCTCAAGTCTTTGATTCATTGAAAATCTTCAAATTTCTTTCAAATTCAAATTATCTACATTTTCTACTAGACATATCATTTTTTAGAGCATATGTATGTCAATTTCTTAAAATACCAATGGAAATGAGTCTTAAATGGTGTATTACAACATGCAACAAAATATAAAAGTCATCAAGCCTCAAAAAAAAACAAAGGCAATTTTTGGAGTGATTATGAATCCGGCCTCAACAATTGAGTCTATGGGGTGGTTAACTTTGGAATTCATTTACTTCTAAATCATAATTTCTTTTTTATTTGAATGTTTTGTCGATTGTAGTATACAAAGTATACTACAACATCCATATTTGTTCATTTGCATTTTCTTCATTCAAATTCATTATATGGTGCATAGAGTGAGATAAAACCAAACATAGACTCAGTTTTTGAAGAAAGTATAGGTCTTACAATTTAAAAATAAATTGTTAGATAGGATAATTTCCCTTGCTAGAACAATATCACCATTAGTATTATTGTGATTCAATTCCATCTTAACCCCAAAAGCCCTAAACTCCATTTTTTGGCAACAAAGCAATACCGTGCAAGTCACTACAAAATAAATGGATTTAAGGAAGAAATTTGTCTTTGAGTTTTTCATACAACATATATTCCATGAGTAGCTTTCAGGTCCAATAATTAAAATGTTATTGTATAATAAGTAGTTTTCATTGCTCACAAAAAGCTTGAGCAACAAAAAACACTTTTTTAAAAATCACTTTCGGAAAAATTTAGAAATTGAAATTATATATATGAAATTTTTTGAATCATTCCATTTTGAATAATGAGATTAAAGTGATAAAGAGTTTTAGTTTGTGGGTAGCTATGGAATTTCTAAACTTTGAAGTCCTTTATTTTATTCAAGTTTCAATACTTTTGAAATTAAATAGAAATATGAGGTGTAGATTGTTAATCACATCATTTTCACCATTGGGATTGACACTTTTCAATTCCATAAATAATTTTTTACAAATGAATATTTTGAATTATTCTCTACTTCATTCTATCTACTTTTTTTTTTTCCGTATATGTAGTACAATTCCAAATTATCTCAAAATTTTCAAGCATGTAGTCAATTTCATTTGAAGAATGAGTCCAACGAAAAACCACCACTTTAGACATTCTTTTAAACCAATGTGACCTTGTGAAGTGCAATTGCCCATTTCTATGCAAGGCCAAAAAAAAGACTTTTGTTCATTCAAATACTAATATCTTGCAATCTACATGGTGGACATTTCTAAAACTTTTTCATTTTTTCTCAAATTAGTGTATTACAAGATCCTACAATTATATATGTCCAAATTTTTTCCCCCTAAAATTTGATGGTTGTACTAGAAATAGCAATTTTCAAGTACATTTGGTGAAAATGTAGTCAAGAACCTTTAGGGGCTAAAGCTATAACAATCTAGTTTTTACTTCAATCTTGAACCTATCTCTACTTTTGTTTATTTTTAATACGTGCTTTTTTCTAAGAAAAAATCTTCAAATTTCTTTCAAATTCAAATTATCTATATTTTCTACTAGATATACCATTTTTAAAAGCATATCTAGGTCAATATTTTTAAATACAGATGGAAATGAGCCTTAAATGGTGTATTACAACATGCAATAAAATACCAAAGTCATCAAGGCTAAAAGAAAAAGCCTAGGCAATTTTTGGAGTGATTATGAATCCGGACACAACAATTGAGTCTATTGGGTGGTTAGTTTTGAAATATATTTCTTCTAACCCATAATCTCTTTTTGCTTTGAATTTTTTGTGGATTGTAGTGCACAAAGTATACTACAACATCCATGCTTCTTCATTTGCATTTTATTCACTCAAATTCAATATATGGTGTATAGAGTGAGATAAAACCAAACATAGACTCAATTTTTGAAGAAAGTGTAGTTCTAACAATTTTTTAAAAAAATCGTTAAAATAGAGATAAGTATTCTTACTAGAACAATATCACCATTAGGATTATTGTGATTCAATTCCATCTTAACCCCTAAAGCCCTAAACTCCATTTTCTTTGGCAACAACGCAATATTGGGCAAGTCACTACAAAATAAATGGATATAAGAAAAAAATTTGTCTTTGAGACTATGATACAACATATATTCCATGAGTAATTTTAAGGCCCAATAATTTTTATAACTTTTGACTTTGTGATTAAAATGTTATTGTATGATAAGTAGTTTTCGTCGCTCAACGCAAAGCTTGAGCAACAAAAAAAACTTCTTCGAAAATCACTTTTTTAGAAAATTAAAAATTGAAACTATGTATGTGTGTGTGTGTATATATATATATATATATAAACCTTCCATTTTGAATAATGCGATTAAAGCTATAAAGAGTTTTAGTTTGTAGGTAGCTATGGAATTTCTAAACTTTGAAGTCCTTTATTTTATTCAAGTTTTAATACTTTTGAAAACAAATAAAAATTTCAGGTGTAGATTGTTTATTATAAAATTTTCACCATTGGAATTGACACTTTTCAATTCCATAAATAAATTGTTAATAAATTAGTATTTTGAATTATTCTCTACTTCATTCTATCTACTTTTCTCTTTCCTATATGTTGTACAATTCCAAATGATCTCAAAATTTTCAAGCATGTAATCAACTTCATTTGAAGAATGAGTTCAAAGAAAAATCACCACTTTAGACATTCTTTTATACCAATGTGACCTTGTGAAGTGAACTTGTGCATTTTTATGCAAGGCCGACAAAAGACTTTTGTTCTTTGAAATACTAATATCTTGCAATCTACATGGTGGACATTTCTAAAACATTTTCATTTTTTCTCAAATTAGTGTACTATAAGATCCTACAATTATATATGTCCAAATTTTTTTCTTCTAAAATTTGATGGTTGTACTAGAAATAGCAATTTTCAAGTACTTTTGGTGAAAACTTAGTCAAGAACCTTTAGAGGCTAAAGCTATAACAATCTAGTTTTTACTTCAATTTTGAACCTATCTCTACTTTCTTCTATTTTTAATAAGTGCTTTCTTCTAAAAAGAATTCTTGGATTCTCAACTCAAAGTATTCAATATAAATGATTAGAAAATCAAAACAATAGTGGCAAAAGTTTAAATTAGAAAGAGTCAAAGTCAAAAAATCTAGTCAAGCAAGGTGCAAAAATATTTCTCTCTTCACTTCAAATGCAAATATCTTACAATCTATGTGGCCAAAATTTCTAAACTTTCTTCCAAACACTCCTACAAAGGCCTATTACACAATCCTATTGTTGAAAATGTGAAAAATAAATTGTGAGTTTTTTTCTCTTCACAATAGGAACAACATTTTTGATTGTTTTTTGATCAAAAAATGGCCTTGTTCCTTCATGGATTCGCTCCAAAAACAAAGAATCTAAATTACAAAATACTCTAAATAAATTATTACACTAAGAAAGCTTAAAGTGTAAAAAAAGTGTATGATTTGAGAATATGAACCAACAAAAAACTATTTTTCTATAATTCCACATCGCAAATTTTGTTTTGCTAAACACTTCTAGTAATAAAATTATTGAAAAGTCCTAAATACATAGAGGACTCCATCCTTTAACAATCTTGATTTGAGCTAGTAATATAATCATGAAGATAGTAAGAAATGAAGGCAATGTCAATTGGTCCTTTCCCTACACGTTGACTAACCCCAACATTCACATCAAATACTATAGTATTTATAATGTAAGTAAATAATACATGACAATTAAAATACTTGAACAAAGATGATAGAAATTGATGGATCATAATAGAAAATACAAATTCTAAAAAAAGATTTCTATCTTTAATTCATGTCATAAATTATCAACCTTTTCATTGATATATTGCACGATCTATTGTTTCATTCATCTCTTGGAACTTGCTAATTAACCTTTAACACTAGAGGTCCACAAATCTACAAAGTAGATGATTATAAATCAAAACTATTTGTAATTTTCATAACATGCTTTTTAGTGTTTGATTTCAACCAAAAAAATCAAAGCTTAACTTCTCAATGTACAAGGCACTAAACTTTGGTGTTGAAAATAAATTGATATTCAATAAAAATAAACCAACTGAATAGTTTGTATATTTGTAATTTTTTAATTTGAAGTCTAGGTTTAGGTTCTAAATTTAAATTTTAAAATTGGATGATTCTAATTTTTCTATTCAAGAACTTGTGCTTGGGGCCATTAAAAATCTTGATTTTCTAAAGTTCAAGGTTAAAAAAAAAATCTCAATTACACCAGAACTTAGAACAGAAATCACATTAAAAATTCATTTACAAAATTGTAGAGTACATTTTGAGAAGCCATAAATTGATTGAAATTATGCACATTATGCCCTTTACATTCAAAGGTTTTGTGTCGACCAATTTTTGAGATGTGACCAGTGAAAAGAAGACTAAAAGACTTCAAATTACTTTCACATTTTAATACCTTCATGATCAAACATTGTAACCTTTCAATCCATAATTAGTATTGTTGAGATTTCTTTTTCCATGTGATCTCTAAAAGGCTTAGATCCACTTAGTATGATTCCAATTCAAAAAGAATTTATAAAACTTACCAAAACGTGGGCTTTTTGTTCAATGTAGAACAAATCCTAAGAAGCCAAAAGAAGGCCTTGGCTTGATTTAGGGATTAGAGTTTTATTTATTGTACTCCATCTTTAAAAAATATTGTTTACTATGGTTAAATGAGATTTTAAGTGCAATTGTAAAATCAAGTAGTGAATTTGACTTGACTACAAGTAGTTTCCCCCTTTTATGTTTTAATTTATATATTCTATATAGACATTGTATAACCTACCAACCTACTTTTATGAAGCACTTGGATTTTTCTTTCACCCATTAGACATCAAGTAGCTTATGAAGAGATGTAAAATATAAAAGGACAAAGAAACTTCCCAAATTCTATACTACCTAAATTTGAAATGTTATGAAGTGTAATTTTGTACATTAAAATTTCAATTTTGAATCTACTTTTGACAATTTCATTAATGGTTCTATATTTGAAACTTATCTACAATAGCATATAACAATCAAGTCCTTGGTAATGAAAACAATATAGTTACCATCTACCAATAATTCATTTTAAATACAACAAAGGAAATTTCTATGAAGAAATTAGTAAACCAAATCTTGCATGGTCCAACAATTTATCAAATTAACTTCTAATGCAAATGAAACAATTTTATATAATCCAGATTTGGACATTTTAAACTTGGAAAGTTGTAAAGACAATATTTCTAAAGTTTTAAAAACAATGAAAGTTTGGGCAAACACACATTTTAGTAATCATCTTTATTAGATTCTTCCACTATTATTATGGTCTACTCTAATTGCAATCTCCTATGCTCCAATCTACTATTCTACTACTAAATAATTACTAAACCTAGCTAAACAAATTCCTTCCTATCCAGCGCATCATCTTTAGCTTCACCATCTTCAATGATCTCCTGAACTTTGCTGCTTTGGAATCCTTCCTAATTCCTTGCTCTACTTCTTGTCTTTCAAAGACTAGTTTTTGTTCTCTACACACGCTCGAATGAGCTATGAGAACTTTCAATATTTCTCGAAATGAAGGACGAGCAAGAGGATTGGATTGCCAACATCTTTCCAACAACCTACAAATCCAATCATCAACATCTTCAGGCAACCTTGGCCTTTGCCCTTGGAGCACAAGGTCATAGTCATTTTGTGGATGACCTTCAAATGGAAGTTTGCCTGTCAAGATCTCGTAGCACATCATTCCATAGCCATACACATCCACTGCTTTGGTGAATAAGTCAACTTTTTCATGGACATTCCCATGCTTGCAAGCTTCTAAAATTTCAGGTGCTCGCCAAAACCCAGTTCCCACAACTCCAACCGAGCATTCAAAATCTGCTATATAATAACCAAATCCATAAGACCAAAGTACATTAGAAGCTTTGATGTCTCGATGAACAATTCCTCGACCATGCAGGGTGATTGCAAGAAACACTTGTCCTATTTTTTGTCCCCTTGACCTCCAACAAGTAGTTTTTTGCTCATAACTTTTGCATAGTTTGCCCTATCAACTTGAAATTTAGAATGAAGGTGCACACAAAAGTTTTACATGTTGTGTAATTTTTTCAATTTTTTAAAAATTAGTTTACTATTTTTAAACTACCCCCGATTGGCTGTCTACTTTGGCCATTTTGGAGGTTTTTAGTCCTATTTTTGACTCAAAAATCCGAATTTGAAGCCACAAATTGGACAAGTTGGAGATCTACTAACATTTCAAAGATTGACAGTGAGTTTTTATAAAAATAATAAAATATCTATTGTCCACATAGGGTCAAAGTGACCTTCCTTTGCACAAACTCTACGAAGAGGGAAAAACTTTTTTAGAAGAATTTTTTCTTGCAATGTGTGCAAAATTTTGTTTAGAAAAATGGATTTTTTTAAAATAATTTTTTGATTTTTTTTTGAATTATTAAAAATAAAAAGGTCCACAGACCCTTTTTCTGCTATTTTCTGCTCCTTGTGGCCTGTGAAGTACTTGTAGTGGTCCATAGTACTGTATAGTACTGCATAGTACTACATTGACGGCCCAGATTTGAAACTGCCCGAAATCGACGGTTGAGATTTGTAGGTGCGCGTCAGACGTACTGTACTGTCAGGATCGCGTAGTACTGCCAGTACTATGCCGAAAAACAGCATTTTGAAACAAAAACGTGAAGTGTTTCTTGCAATCACCCTGCAATTGATCCATATCAAGTGCAATTCGATACATGATGCTCTCAACTTCATCTTTTGGAAATGGTCCCTTGTCATTTGGTCTTGTCAACATGCACTCGTCTATCATACTTCGTAGATCTTTGTCTTCTTTCACCATCAAAAAAGCAAATCTCCCATCTTCCAACAAGGTTGCACTATGCACATTACAATAGAATCTTAATCGTTGCGGCAATCCATGTTCTGTACGCTCCATTGTGTCTTCATGGATTTGAAGCATTCCTTGTGGCCATTGTGATTGCAAATGATGCAACAAAGTCCCATTCTTGAACACCTTCAAGACCCATTCTATCTTAAGTCTTTGCTGCGCCTTAGCCATTTCCAAAGAATTCCACTTAACTTGCACTTCATAGAGCTCTGCTTGTCCACCCTCAGCAAACTTCTTGCCCATCACCAATTCACCCCAACTATCTTCAATTTCACCAAAAGTCTTGAAGAAACCACCCCAAGTGGGATGCCTTTGCAAAGTGCGAAAAAGCTCTATGTTGCTTACTTTAGCTGCTTCATGGGTAGAATCAAACCCCCGCAACTCGCTCCAATGCTCCTTTGATTTTTCAATACTTATTGCAATACTGCTACACTTCGTTTGATCCATAGAGCTCCCTCCAAGCTCACAAACAACCGGTGGTGAAATGGAGGTGATTTCATGATACTTGGATTCATTCGCAAGGGCCAACAAACTATTGGAGTTGTTGGATTCACCCATCGTAAAATCAAAAAAGAATAGGAGCCTCAATCCAACTCTTTCAACAAATATTCAAATATGTTGGTGTTGGAGTTGCTTGCAAATGTCCAAGTGCTGAAACTCACTTGTTCTTCTTACCACTCTGCCTCATTCAAACAAATTTTAGGCTTCAAGAAAATTATTCTACCAAGAGCTTCAATTGAGTGATCTTTTGGCAACTTCCGTACAACTCCACACCCAAAGCAGTAACAATCCAAAATCAATAGACCCTAATACGCTTCAACTGCAAGTGCAAAAAACAAAAGTTTCAAGGCAATAGAAACATCCAACAAAAACAAGGCCCCAACACTAACACCAATTAGCTTGTTCCATCTAGTACCCAAACCCCATAATGAAGGCACAAATGTTGCAATAAGCAGTTGGGAGATATATTGCAAACAAGTCAAAGGATCCACCAAAGGATTCTACCAACCATTCAGGAAAGAAGATGCCAGAAGCAAACACAAAAGTGTTTATAGAATGTCGTGGTAAAGAAACGGAGTTGACCACTTAGCAGGTGGCATTGGTGCACTTGAAGTGGTAAGCTCTGTTTCATCTCCTTCAGCCATGGCAAACTCTTAAAACACCTTTCAGCAAGATCTCAGCAACCCCAGACAAAAGTGGCTTTGAACTGTACCTGGAAATGCAATACAAGCGCAGCTCGAAGGCTCCTTCACGCCGACCCCAATCGTCTAGCGAATGCAACACACCCTGACCACTCCAGTGTACCGACAATTCGGTCGAAAATCCTCCAAACAACGCCGCAAAATCAATAATAACAGAGCAGGCAGCAGCTCAAGTCGGTGAACCCTGCCCCTCGAAGAAGCTCCCAGTGCTGAGAGATAAGCTGTGGAACCTCCGACGGTGTACAAGACCAAAAGCAAAGAGATGCAGGCAAGCTTAGTTGCTGAGAGCTCTGCCGACCCTCCCAAGTCGACAGAAAAACTCGTTCCCCACGCGGTCATGAGGAAGGCCGAAGCAGGGCGGAAGCAGACTTGGCCGCCGGGAATCACTCTCCCGTGGTTTGGGGTTTTCTCAGCTTTGTCGGTTGTCCCACTAAATTCTCGTGGAGTTGCGAAGCACCGAATCACAGCGTTATTATTAGTATTGTCCGATGAAGGCCGAAGCAGGGCGGCAGCAGACTTGGTCACCGGGAGTCACTCTGCGTTGGCTTGGCGTTTTCTGACTTTCTCGGCTTTGTTTGTGCCACTGAAGCCTTGTTGAATTTCGAAGCATCGAATCAGTTCCCTGTGCACGGAGTAGTTAGTGGTAACACTTGTTGGATAATCCTACTGCAGATGATACTGATTGTGATTGGCCGGAGCTCCTGCTTGAGGCGAGGCGGAACGGAAGCTGCGTTTTAACTTACTGGTGTTCATTATTGGGTTTAGAATGACTCTGTCAACAATTTGGACAATTGCTTCACCGAATGCGGAAAGGACAAGGACCAGTAAGGGTTCAAATGAAAAGGGTTCAAGCTGTCCACTTGAAGGTAGAAGGTTCTTAAATGGAGGTAATTCGAAAATGGTGCCCTACGTTAAATGTACAATCTTTCTACTTGTTGCTTTTTTATAGCCTTCAGGAGTGTCTTACAGTCAGTCCACTTTAGCTAGGGCACCATTTTAGAGCCTTATGCCCTTTCAACTTCAAAATTTGATAACTACTTCCACAAAGCTCACAAAAATATGAAACAACTTGGGTTAAATGTCAATTCTACTTCTCTTTCAAGGAAAAATTATTGAAAAAATATTTCTGGAAGTTTTACCTCCAATGGGCCCTTAGATGGTCCATTATAGGACCTCTTACCTTATCAGACAAACGCCAATGAGTAGACACTTGCAATAATCGGACAACTCATCGGAGCTCAAATAAGAGTCTCAATAGAACTGTCCAATGAACTATTTGGTGAAGGGTAATGAGGTTTTCCTATAATAGCTAAAAATTTATGTGAACTTAAATTGAGAAAGGTTGCAACTTTTCTGACCTAAATATTTTTGTTGTACTTGGAAGTCAACTCTAGTAGTATTCAACATTTCTAAAATAGTAAAATTTCAAATGGTACCTAAGACAAAGAAACTAGAACCAAGTAGGATTTCTTTTTTTTTTGGCTCTCTAGTGCAAAATTGCTCCAAGAAAAGTTTATTCAATCATAAATTGTCAAGAAATTGTGAAATTTTTTTGCCAGAAAACCTTGGATTAAATCGCTAAATTGTGGATGAAAACAAAATTATGGACATGTGATATATACAAATGTAGTATTTTCTATCTAATACAAGGATGAACGTTGAAATTTGAAGCACCACTATAACATTTTACATAGCCACTTTGACACTTCACAAAAAATGAAAAAAAAAGAAGCCTTCTGCTAAGTCATATAGGGATGGTCATCGGCATCTTTACGATACAGTGATACTTTGAAGTGCGAGGGCGACAAACTTCTCAATCGCTAGTTGTGGGCAATAAACACTTGAAAGAGTTTAGTTGATCCTGAAGCAGCTTCCCCGGAGTCTCAAACTGCAATTTTCAGCTTCCCTCAAATTCAATCTCTGGCAGTTCCCAAAGTTGCGTAAAATGAATTAACCCTTAAAGGACTGAGGCATTTTCTGGCTTGAAAACCACTCAAAAGTGCCATGTTTACTACTTCCTCCCAAAAAACCAAAAAAACAATTTTATTAGAATCTAACCATAGGATCTTGTAAATTACTTGTTTGCAATCATATGGTAAAAATTTGATGAAGTTTGACCGTACCGATTGGAAGATATTAGCATTCAAAGTTGGAAAAAGAAGTATTTTTGAACTCTGACTTGCAATTTCAGATGACTTTGATTGCCATTTGTTGAATTTTTTTGCACTATGGACCATGAAGTTAAAACTTATTATGTTGAACATTTGAATTGGGAATTAGGGAAAAAAATTCAAAAAACTACTACTTGATTTTCATTCATTAAAAAATTGTTAAGTAGAAGTAGGTCCAAGATTGAACAAAACACTAAGCTGTTAATAACTTTAAGATGGAATTGAAAAACCATGATCCCAATAGTGAGCTTGTTCTTGCAAACATCCTAAACCCTATCAAAAAAGAAAGTTTGAAAAATTTGAAAAATCGCATTCAAAAATGAATTCTGTAAGTTATTTTTTGAAGAAGGTGCTTAGATTGCCCAAAATTCAAGATTGTCCGTAACTTTCTCATTATTAGTCCAAATTAAATGAAACCAAGCTTCAGATGTAGAACAAAACAAAATCTTCAAGACGAAAAATAAAAAATAAAAAAATAATTTTTTTTGTGGTTTTTTCTTTCTGCCCGGCGAACTGCTTTTTGGACATAGAATGGCATAACTTTTGCTTCCAAGCACCAATTGAAATAAAAATTATATTTTTGGAAAGATAATCTGATTTCCTATCTTCAAAAAAAGTTTCAAAAAATAATATAAAAATTTCAAGTCACACAAGCCTGCCTGAAATTTCAAGTGTCCCCCTAGGGGACTTCACTCCTTTAGGGGTTAACTTTGATGACTCTGTCATTGCCTTCAAGGCCACTAAAAACCAGAGAAATGAATTGGCATCTTTACAAGAAGAAGATTGACGCATTCCTTCCATGCTTGTAACGCACAACCCATGTGCCCAATATAATGCTGCTCCCTAGTCAAACTGGAAACCTCATTTCCTTCTCACACCCACACTACCATGTTGGAAGTGTAAGGATAGAAGCCCTGTAGCTCAAAACCCTGAAAAACTAAAATAAAAAACTGCTGCGCTGACTGTCGCCATTTGAGTGGAATTGTTTCCATCAAAAGCTGCTCAAAGTTTCCTCCACAATTTGCAGTATTTGCAGCATTTGCACTATATGGAATGCAGTGTGTTTGCACAAAATATGCACTTGAATGATCAATTTTTGTGGAGGATTATGTGTTCTTTCCATTCAGTATTTGCTGCATTCGCACAAAATGAACCTCAAGAGCAAACTGATCCTGATCAAGATTGCATCATTTACTAGGAGCTTTCTGATTCCAAGCACATACTTTTCAGCACAGCAACTTTGAGAGGCTTCACCTTAATACTGCCAATGTAATGAACACGAAATCTGCACTCAAGAAGCTGTGATTAGTTCATACTCAAATATGCACAATATGCACAGTAACATCCCTTCGTTGAAATCCTCTCCACCTACTGTCAATTGAGCACCACAACTGCTCCTTGCTAGTCATGGATGGACAACAAAGGTAACCTCCATTCCCGGGCTTGTTCTTAAGTAAATGCACATCTGTTGAGCCCTAAAAGGAGCATGTTGTGTAAGGTGATACAGACCATAATATTACGCCTTGACATGCTTTGACATTGAGGCAGATTTACAGAAGGAAGTTTGTGATTCCATGAATGGAACCCATGTGGAATTAATAGCAGTGCCAATTGCTATGGTCAAGGACGTTCCAGAATAACAAAACAAGATTGAAATCAGTCGGAGAAAAGCTTTTCATAGCCTTCAGGAGTATACTGACAGTGTACATTGTAGCTAGGGCAACATTTTATAGCCCTATGCCCTTTCAACTTCAAAATTTGATAACTAATTCAAAAAAATCAGAAAAATATGAAACCACTTGGGTTAGATGTCAATTCTACTTGTTTTTCAAGGAAAATTTACTGAAAAAAATTTCTAAAGGTTTTACCTCCCTGAAATTCTGTTTCAGCCCTTAGATGGTCCATTATAGCACCTCTTTCCTTACAATTTGTAATGGTCACAAACCTGAAGCTCAGGCATTTTGTCAGGCATGGGAATCTGAAATGACCAGCTTGTGACATTCATCATATGCAAACACTTCTCAGTTCATGCCAATCAACACAAAACAATGCAGAATGGGGAGCTTTACATTTAAAATTGGGAGGCGGTGTGAAGCACAATCATTTGTTGTGCAATTGAATTTTGGCAAAGTAGTTGTACCATCATGCTGAAATGTATAAAATTTGTTGCAATGTGAGGGTCCAATGCCAAAATTCAGTAAAAAAATTTTGATATCTGGTTTACAAAGTTTGGTCATATGATGTCTCACATTGATTTCTTCCCTGGTCATATCTACATTATTTAAGGAGGTGCTTTTTAATATGAAAGATGTGGGTATGGATGTTTCCTACATACCTATGCAATGGAATCAAGAAAATTCATCATCAATTGTTCACAGTAGAATATTATGTAAAATCATGAAAATTGACTTTAAAAATTCACCCCAAAATGGAATTTTGGATTATTTGAAACTAAAATTTGATATGTGTAAGGATGGAATGAAAATTATGTGAGATGGAGAATTCCAACTTTTTTTATGCTAAGGGAGAAACACCCATTTTCGTCCCTGTACCTATTCCTAGTCCCTAGAGTGTCACTAAATCTGTCCATGAGCATTCATTAAAGTGTCTAACAAGTGTTTAACTCTAATTTGTTGAAGTAGTTGTAAGACATATGTATAATTTTCATTCACTGACAACTGATTTCAGCAGTGTTCAATTTCGGGTACACCTCTAGGACGGTTCCAGTGGTCTAGGGAGCCAACTCTTTGAAAATTTGTAGAAATTACATACTGATTCCGAAAAAATTAATTTTTTTCTAAAAATTCATGATTTTCTCTCGCTAATACTAGAAAAATATCAGTTTTAGAAAAAGATGCCTCCAACCATGATGAATTCCTTATTTGGACGGTTTTGGATGTTTCCACTGTATGTTCAAGTCTACGAATGGTTCAGATGTGTTGGTTGTAAGATAACAATTGTATCCAACCCGTACTTTAAGTCTTTATATTGAAGAGTCTTTATAATTTCATTGGTGAAAATAGTCCACTCTTGTAATACGTTAGAACTATAAATAAATTCATTTTATATGATGTACAAAATAATTGAACAAATTTATTTAGTGGAGTTATGAATTTTGTTTTGTTCCTTGATTGAAACAAGATCAATTCATTTGTGATGATGAACAAGAGGATGACAACTTGGAGTCCACAATGACTTACTTTTGGACCTCAATTTTTTTTTTGTTCAAGTTCTTGTAATATTCAATAACATCTCTACTAAGCATGGTAACTTGGTTTGTCCTTATAGTATATGTGACACTAATTTATTGGAATCACACTATTTTGAATCGAAGTTAGTTGAATTATCATTGCATAGTATGAGTATCCAATTTTTTTAAATCTTTTTTAGTAGTGATTTTTATTTGAAGGTGATGTTAATTTTTTCCACTCACTATTAGTACAAACTAGTGTAGTTGTGTTGGACACTTATCACCACAAATAAGACCAAATGACACATTGCATAATGTTGGAATTATTACAAAGCATTGATGATGTAATGTATTATTAGAAAGAAAAGGCAAAATGTGAGAACACCTAAAACCATCAAAATCAGAAATTCAGCATTGTTGGAGGCACGTTTTTCTAGAGTAAAACATTTTTTGGAGTTTCATGAAATTGAAAATCATGAATATTCAAAATGCAATATTTTTTTTGGATAAAACATGTAGTTGCTCAAATTGGAAATTTGTTTATGCCATTAGAACTGTCACATCTAGCTCTAAATAAATGGAGTAATACCCAAATCTAGATAATTACCAATCAACTAATAGTTATGTAATGGTTTGACCCCTAAGCACTCTAACTAATGTTCATTTTCTAAACAATGTACAAATTGAATGTCAGATTTCTTTAATTTTTCATTACAGCTTAGATGAAAGTCATATTAATTTCTAGAGATACATTATAAAGTGGTTGTCCTATCCAAGGGTTGGATTTGTTGTTACAAGAGTATATGTTTTCTTGAAATTAGAAATGTGGAAGTATGTCAAGTGCTTGAACAAGATAAAATTGCATTGACTATAGTTCAAATCCAGAATTGCAAAAATGAGGTCATAGAATCAAAGAAGACAAAAACTTCAAAAATCACCACGTCAAGAGAATCTCTTTTCAAAACCATTCCAACAAAATTTATCCAAAAAATGAAAATATTTTGCTTGTAATTGAATTTTGAATGAATTCTGAAATTTTTCTTTCAATATTTATAGAAAAATATTGCTGATAGTATTGGTGAATCAAACCATATGAATAGAATCTAAAATTCAAACCTTACAACTTTTGTTTGCATCTCAATACCAAAATATTCTTCCAAATAGTATTTTATGATGATTTTTCTAAAACCGTCATTTTAGGAAATGAGTCTCAAAGCTTAGGAATTAATGGAGGTATGACTTAATTGCTTTTTTGATAGACATATAGATGGTTTAATTACATGGACAGTTTGGGGAGTTCTATGTAGTGATCCCTAAACAAGCTAAGAGTTTCACTAAGTTGCTATTTAATTTCTTCATGCCCTTGGTGTAAATTCAAAAACAATCTTTCAAAAATGATCGTTTCGCTAAAAACCCTAAAGCCATTATGAGATGATTGCTTTTGGATGTTTTCAACTTGAAAAGAAGAACCATGTAACTTAATTTGTATTGTAATCCAGAGTTAGAAATTGCGGGAGAAACATGGAGTGAGTTACAAGTAAATAGTATAGGAGGAGGCTCTTGAATGGAGCGGGTTCTAAAATGGTGCCCTATCTTAAATGTACAGTACTGGTACATGTTGCATTTTCATAGCCTTTAGTAGTGTACTGACAGTGTACATTTTAGCTAGGGCACCATTTTAGAGCCTTATGCCCTTTCCACTTCAGAATTTGATAACTAATTCTAGAGAGCTCCAAAAGATATGAAACGACTTGGGTTAGATGCCTATTCAAGCTGTCTTTCAAAGAAAATTCTCTGAAAAATATTTCAAGATGTTTGACCTGACCAAAATTCTATTCCAGCCCTTAGATGGTCGGTTTATGGACCTCCTCCCCTATTGCTTCACAAAGCATTTTCAATGTGTTTACTACAGGTTAATAAAAGCTCTGAGAGAACTGGAATTCAGGTAGCACAACCACTTTCTAATAAATGTTGCTATGTATGCTACAAAAGGGCAAAAGGGGAAGAAGTGCAAAAGTACCAAGGAATCTCAATTTGCTTTATATACGGACAACTTCCCACAATTTCAGTGGAAAACAATAACAGGAGCATTTCTATAGTTGATAACTGATAGTACTGGCAATATAGTAGTAATGGTTTAAAAACAACTAAAACTCTAACCACACTAAGGTAGAACCACCTATAATTGATCATTTAAGGTATTGTAGACATGATCTGGTGTAGTGTTAGGCAAAGCAAATACTTCCAGAGGTGCATTGGTAGAAATGATGGGGATTGCAAAAACTTTAATAACACTATTGTAGAAATTGAAATTACTATAAGTTTTGAATGGCAAAAAGTGTGCCTAACCGATAGCCAATCTATGGACTCTTCTAATTCCAATCACACAAAAATCTACTTCTTTACTCACTCCTTCCTACTTTCTTGCACATCCCTTTGGGACATATGCCATGAACATTTTCTCCCAACTTTGAAAAGGAGAAAAAACTACATTCTAGCCTATTGGAAATACTTCCATCTATAGGTTGGTTATGGGGTGCTGGTTAGTTACAATTGGGTGATTCTACCTTATATTTTGATGCTAACATTCTAGTTCTCTTAGAGATTATGTTGTGAGGAAATCATTAGACAAGGGGCTTGGGTTCTTTGGGAGATCACTTAGTGTATGAAAAACAAACTACGTGTGTTAAAGTGATTTTTTGACCCCCTATATACTTTTCTATAAACTATAATTTCAACTTATAATTTTGAGATGTGCTTAATAATGCCTTACAATTGTTGTTCAGTGTTGAAAGGTGATTCCAATGAATCTTCATGTATTTTTGGACAAGTTCAAAACTAGTGATCAAGAAAGTGACCCAAGACATTCTAGGCTAAAACCTATAGTATTGGGGTTACTTTCGAAAGAAGGTTGCAAGTTTACTCTCGGTAGCTTATTAATCCTATAAAGACAAGTTTGTCACTATGGATATCATAGGACCTTTTGGGTACATTGTAAATCACTTATTGAAAAAATCCAAAAGTGTTGATTGGAGGTCAAACTACTATGCAAGGCCTTCCTTTTTGCACAACATTCCAAAGTTCTACATTAAATTTGAACTTCTCTCTTAGGACCATTGTTGTCAACAATATCTTTATAGGGTTAACAAGTAGGAGATACATCATTTAATCCAATAGCACCACCAATACCAATTTTTGGCGTTTGGCCAACTTCAAAGGCGCTAAAAAAGACCTTTAGTTAATAGTAGTTTTTCCATTCACTTTTTTTAATGACCTTTCATGTTGGGTTGTAAGGATTCTCCTATTGAGTTTTTATTCTAACTAAGGTTTGTTTTCATGTTGTTGTGAAGAAATTAAAGAAAATAGATGGCAAAATTTGCCATTTTAGTGTATATTTTGCGAAATTGAGTAAATCTGAAATTTCTCCTTGAAAATGACATTGTTTGAGTTTAAGCCCAACTAATGAAATGAAGGCCCTCTACTCTAGATTTTATTTCAACCCATCTTCTATGATTGTAATTGACATCTCAAGTCTTTGATTCATTAAAAATATTCAAATTTCTTTCAAATTCAAATTATCTACATTTTCTACTAGATATATCATTTTTTAAAGCATATGTATGTCAATTGTTTCAAATACCAATGGAAATGAGTCTTAAATGGTGTATTACAACATGCAATAAAGTATCAAAGTCATCAAGGCTCAAAGAAAAAAGCCTAGGCAATTTTTAGAGTGATTATGATTCCGGTCTCAACAATTGAGTTTATGGGGTGGTTAGCTTTGGAATTCATTTACTTCTAAACCATCATTTCTTTTTGCTTTGAATTTCTCGTGGATTGTAGTGCACAAAGTATACTACAACATCCATGCTTGTTGATTTGCAGTTTGTCCATTCAAATTCAATATATGGTACAGAGAGTGAGATAAAACCAAACATAGACTCGGTATTTGAAGTAAGTGTAGTTCTTACAATTTAAAAAGAAATGGTAAATCGGAATAAGTTTTCTTGCTAGAACAATATCACCATTAGGATTATTGTGATTCAATTCCATCCTAACCACTAAAGCCCTAAACTCCATTTTTGGGCAACAATGCAATATCGCGGAAGTCACTACAAAATAAATGGATTTAAGAAAGAAATTTGTCTTTGAGATTTTCATACAACATATATTCCATGACTAGTATTAAGGCCCAATAATTAAAATTTTATTGTATGAAAAGTAGTTTTCATTGCTCAATACAAAGCTTGAGCAATAAAAAAAACCTTCTTTGAAAATCACTTTTTATTAAATTAAAAATTGAAATTTTATATATGAATATTTTTGAATCGTTGTACTTTGAATAATGAGATTAAATTTATAAAGAGTTTTAGTTTGTGGGTAGCGATGGAATCTCTAAACTTTGAAGTTCTTTATTTTATTCAAGTTTCAATACTTTTGAAAATAAATAAAAATGTGAGGTGTAGATTGATTATCCCCTAAAGTTCTTTGACTATGTTTTCACCAAAAACCTTCCAAAACTGCCATTTCTAAGACAAGTATCAAATATTCAGAAAATATTGTTTTTGGACACATATAACCATAGGATCTTGTAGTATTCATGTTTGAGAAGACGAGGAAAAAATTTCAAAATTTTTTACCGCATGGATTACAAGATATTAGTATTTGAAGCTACAAAAATCCTTTTTTTATCATCGTAAAAATACAGGCAACTGCACTTTACAAGCTCACATTTGCATGAAAAGAGTCCAAAATGGTAGTGCTTCTTTGGATTCATTCTCCAAGGAAATTTGGCTACATGCTCAAGAAATTTCAAATCATTTGAAATTAGACAACATACAAAAAAAATAGTAAGTAAAAAGAAGTAGAAAATGATTCAAAATACTAAATTGTTAAAAAAAAATTTGTGAAATTGAAACTTGCCAATCCCAATGGTTCAAATGTTGTAATAAACAACCTACACAAATTTTTTTTATTTTTTTCCAAAAAATTTGAAAATTGAGTAAAATAAAGGACTTCAAAGTTTATTTTAGAGTAGGGAATCTATAACTACCCGCAAACTAAAACTCTTCATAACTTTTGACTCATTAGTCCAAATGGAATGATTCAAAGCTTTCCACATGTATATAAATCTAATAAACCAATTTCAAATTTTTATTTTCTAAAAAAGTGATTTTTTCTAATCTGCCCAAACTGCCCGAGTTGAAAAATAAACAACATATCATGCTATAACTTTTTAACCATGCAGTCAAAAGTCACGAAAATTAATGGGCTTTAAAGATATTCCTCGTCCACACCTTCTATTAAAATTTGGTCCCAAAATATGGAAATCTCTAGCCACACATACCTGCCCAAAATAGTTATGTTGCCAAAAAAGGCATGTTGGTCCTTTAGGGGTTATCACAACATTTTCACCATTTTCACCATTTTCACCAACATTTGGGATTGATACTTTTCAATTCCATAAATAAATTGTTAACAAATTAGTATTTTGAATCATTCCCTACTTCATTCTATCTACTTTTTCCTTTCCTATATGTTGTACAATTCCTCAAAATTTTCAAGCATGTAATCAACTTCATTCCCTACTTCATTCTATCTACTTTTTTCATTCCTATATGTTGTACAATTCCAAATGATTTCAAAATTTTCAAGCATGTAATCAACTTCGTTTGAAGAATGAGTTCAAAGAAAAACAACTACTTTAGACACTCTTTTATACCAATGTCATTCTTTTATATTAATGTGACCTTGTGAAGCAAAGTTGCCTATTTTTATGCAAGGCCGAAAAAAGGACTTTTGTTCATTCAAATACTAATATGCTGCAATCTACATGGTGGACATTTCTAAAACTTTTCATATTTTCTCAAACTACTGTACTACAAGATCCTACAGTTACATATATCCAAATTTTTTTCCCCTAAAATTTGATGGTTGTACTAGAAATAGCAATTTTCAAGTACTTTTGGTGAAAACTTTGTCAAGAACCTTTAGGGGCTAAAGCTATAACCCTCTAGTTCCTACTTCAATCTTGAGCCTACCTCTACTTTTTTATATTTCTAATAAATGTTTTTTTCTTAAAAAATTCCTTGGATTCTCAACTCAAGGTATTCAACATAAATGATTAGAAAATCAAAACAATAGTGGCAAAAGTTTAAATTAAAAAGAGTCAAAGGCAAAAAATCTAGTCAAGGAAGATGCAAAAATGTTTCTTTCTTCACTTTAAATGCAAATATCTTACAATCTATGGGTCCAAAGTTTCTAAACTTTCTTCTTCACAATCCTACAAAGGCCTATTACACAATCCTATTGTTGAATATGTGAAAAATAAATTGTAAGTTTTTTTCCCTTCACAATAGAAACAACATTTTTGAGTGTTTCTTCATCAAAAAATGGCCATATTCCTTCATGGATTCCGAAAAAAAAACAAAGACTTTATATTGAAAAATACTCCAAAAGTCTAATTACTCAAAGAAGACTTAAAGTGTAAAACAATTATGGGAAATTTCGTTAAAATGGCGCCATTTTGTTAAGGGTCGTTGCAAGAAACACTTACCGGTTTTGTCTCAAAATGGCTCAAAATCAATGAGTCCTGTGAGTCCTGTGACCCTTTGAAATAAAAAAATTTTAAATTGAAAAAAATATGGATAATTTGAAGAGCAATGAGAATATTATGTCTCTTGAAATTCAGACCTAAGAAATTTTTTCTCTAAATGTTATAGACAATGGAAAATACAATGAAAATAACTCTTTTTTCACTAATTTGGTAAAAATAGTAAAAAAATTCAAAAAAAGAAAATGAAAAATCCTTTTCTTCTTCAAGTAAAGGTCTTTATTTTCCAACAAATTTCATATTTGGAAAAAAGAAATTCTATTCTCTACATGTGCGCAAAGTCAGCCACTTTGACGACATGTAGAAGTTGGACAGTTTAATATTTTCAAAAATCCTTTTTAGGGATTGTGTAACTATACTATATATCTAAGCATGCCAATTTTCAGCTCAAAATTTTCATTTTTGGGTCAAAAATAGGACTAAAACCCCCCAAAATGGCCAAGGTAGACAGCCAATCGGGGGAAGTTTAAAAATAGTAAAATAATTTTTAAAAAATTGAAAATATTACACAACATATAAAACTTTTTTTCTCACCTTCATTCCAAATTTCAAGTTGATAGGGCAAACTATGCAAAAGTTATAAGCAAAAAACTACCTGTTGGAGGTCAAGGGGACAAAAAATAGGACAAGTGTTTCTTGCAATCACCCTTAAATTGGCGCTTTTGAGTAGTTTAGACTGCGCGGTCTGAACTGTTTTTTCTATCCTAGGATCTACACCTGTACTAGATTTTGGAAATCTACAACTCTCCTAGATTTCTGAAATCTATACCAATCCTAGATTTTTTAGATTGTATGGTCTAATATCTATGCTTGTCATAGATTTCAGAAATCTAAAAGTGTCCTAGATATTAGCAATGTATACCTGTCCTAGATGTCAAGGTGTGAAAATGGCATGTGGAATACTGCCATTTTAACGAAATTCCCCATAATTGCATGATTTGTTAGTATGAACCAACAAATAACTATTTTTCTATCATTCAAGATTGCAAATTTTGCTTTCCTAAACATTTCTAGCAATAAAATAATTGAAAAGTCCTAAATACATAGAGGTCTCCATCCTTTAACAATCTTGATTTGAGCAAGTAATATAATCATGAAGATAGTAAGAAATGAAGGCAATGTCAATTGGCCCCTTCCCTACACCTTGACTAACCCCAACATTAACATCAATTACTATAGTATTTATAGTGTAAGCAAATAATACATGATAGCCAAATACTTGAACAAAGATGATAGAAATTGATGGAATCTAGTAGAAAATATTAATTCTTACAAAATATTCCTATCTTTGATTTCTATCATAGATTATCAACATTTTCATTGATATATTGCACGATCTATTGTCTCACTCATCTATTGGAATTTGCTAATAAACCTTCAACACTAGAGGTCCACAAATCTACAAAGTAGATGATTATGAATCAAAAATATTTGTAATTTTCATAACATGCTTTTTAGTGTTTGATTTCAACCAAAAAAACTCAAAGCTTACCCTCTCAATGTACAAGGCACTAAACTTTGGTGTTGAAAATAAATTGATTTTCAATAAAAATGAATCAAATGAATATTCTGAATGGTTTGTATTTTTGAGATTCTTTATTTGTAGTCTAGGTTTAGGTTCTAGAATTGAATTCTAAAATTGAATGATTCTAATTTTTCTATTCAAAAATTTGTCCGCGAGGGCCATTGCAAATCTTGATTTTCTAATGTTCAAGGTTATAAGAAACGGGTCTCAATTACAGTAGAACTTAGAAAAGAAATCACATTAGAAATTCATTTACAAAATTGTAGAGTGCATTTCGAGAAGCCATAAATTGATTGAAATTATGCACATTATGCCCTTTACATTCAAAGTTTTGTGGTGACCAATTTTTTAGATGTGACTAGTGAAAAGAAGACTAAAAGACTTCAAATTACTTTCACATTTTAATACCTTCATAATCAAACATTGTAATCTTTCAATCCATAATTGGTACTCTTGAGATTTCTTTTTCCGTATGATCTTTAAAGCTTAGTTCCACTTAGTATGATTCCAATTCAAAAAGAATTTATAAAACTTACCAAAACAAGGGCTTTTTGTTCAATGTAGAACAAATCCTAAGAAGCCAAAAAAAGGCCTTGGGTTGATTTAGGGACTTCAATTTTACTTATTGTACTCCATCTTTGAAAATTTATATTCTAATATGCTTAAATGAGATTTTGAGTGTAATTGTAAAATCAAGTAGTGAATTTGACTTGACTACAAGTAGTTGCCTCCTTTTATGTTTAATTTATATATTCTATATAGACATTGTATCTCCTACCAACCTACTTTTATGAAGCACTTGCCTTTTTTCTTTCAACCATTAGACATCAAATAGCTTATGAAGAGACGTAAAAATTAAAAGGACAAAGAAACTTCCCAAATTCTATACCACCTAAGTTTGAAATGTAAAAAAGTATAATTGAGTACATTAGAATTTCAATTTTGAACCTACTTTTGACAATTTCATTAATGTTTCTAAATTTAAAACTTGTCTACAATAACGTATAACTATCAAGTCCTTGGTAATGAAAACAATATAGTCACCTTCTATCAATAGTTCATTTTAAATACAACAAAGGAAATCTCTATAAAAGAAATTAGAAAACTAAGTTTTTCATGTTCTAACAATTTATCAAATTAGCTTCTAATGCAAATGAAACAATCTTATATAATCTAGATTTGGACATCTAAAACTTGGAAAGTAGTAATCACAATATTTCTAAACTTTTCAAAAAAATGAAAGATTAGGTAAATACACATTTTAGTGATCATCTTCATTACTTTCTTCCACTAGTATTATGGTCTACTCTGATTGCAATCTCCTATGCTCCACTCTACTATTCTACTACTAAATAATTACAAAACCTAGCTAAACAAATTCCTTCCTATCCAACCCATCATCTTTAGCTTCACCATCTTCAATGATCTTCTCAACTTTGCTACTTTGGAATCCTTCCTAATTCCTTGCTCTACTTCTTGCCTTTCACAGTCTAGTTTTTGTTCTCTACATGTACTTGAATTAGCTAAGAGAATTTTCAATATTTCTCCAAATGAAGGACGAGTTAGAGGATTGGATTGCCAACATCTTTCCAACAAATTGCAAATCCAACCATCAACATCTTCAGGCAACTCTAGCCTTTGCCCTTGGAGTACAAGGTCATAGTCATTTTGTGGATGACCTTCAAATGGAAGTTTGCCTGTCAAGATCTCGTAGCACATCATTCCATAGCCATACACATCCACTGCTTTGGTGAATAACTCAACTTTTTCATGGACATTCCCATGCTTGCAAGCTTCTAAAATTTCAGGTGCTCGCCAAAACCCAGTTCCCACAACTCCAACCGAGCATTCAAAATCTGCTATATAATAACCCCATCCAGCAGACCAAAGTACATTAGAAGCTTTGATGTCTCGGTGAACAATTCCTCGACCATGCAATTGATCCATACCACGTGCAATATCATACATAATGAACTCAACTTCATTTTTTGGAAATGGTCCCTTGTCATTTGGTCTTGTCAACATGCACTCGTCTATCATACTTCGTAGATCTTTGTCTTCTTTCACCATCAAAAAAGCAAATCTCCCATCTTCCAACAAGGTGGCACTATACACAGCACAATGGAATCTTAATAGTTGTGGCAATCCAAGTTTTTCCCGCTTCACTGCGTCTACATGGTTTTGAAGCATTCCTTGTGGCCATTGTGATTGCAAATGATGCAACAAAGTCCCCTTCTTGAACACCTTCAAGACCCATTCTCTCTCATGTTTTTGGTCATCCTCAATCATTTCCGGATCATTCCAATTAACTTGCACTTCATAGAGCTCAGCTTGTCCACCCTCCGCAAACTTCTTGCCCATCACCAATTCACCCCAACTATCTTCACCTTCACCAAAAGTCCTAAAGAAATCACCCCAAGTGGGATGCCTTTGCAAACTGCAAAAGAACTCTATGTTGCTCACTTTAACCGCTTCATGGGTAGAATCAAACCTCCGCAACTTGCTCCAATGCTCCTTCGATTTTTCAATACTTTGGGCAATACTGCTACACTCCATTTGATCCACAGAGCTCCCTCCAAGCTCACAAACAACTGGTGTTGAAATGGAGGTGGTTTCATGAGACTTGGATTCATTGGCAAGGGCCAACAAACTATTGGAGTTGTTGGATTCACCCATCGTAAAATGACAAAAGAATAGGAGCCTGAATCCAACTCTTTCAACAAATATTCAAATATGTTGGTGTTGGACTTGCTTGCAAATGCCCAAGTGTTGAAACTCACTCGCTTTGCATACCACTCTGCATCATTCAAACAAATTTAGGCTTCAAGAAAATTGTTCTAACAAGAGCTTGGATTGAAAGATCTTTTGGCAACTTCCGTAAAACTCCACACCCATGGCAATAACAATCCAAAATCAATAGATCCTACTTCGCTTCAACTACAAGTGCAAAAAACAAAAGTTTGAAGGCAATAGAAACATCCAACCTGAACAAGGCCCCAATACTAAAACCAATTAGCTTGTTCCATCTATTACCCAAACCCCATAATGAAGTCACAAATGTTGCAATAAGCAATTGGGAGATATATTGCAAACAAGACCAAAGGATCCACCAAAGGATTCTACCAACCATTCAAGAAAGAAGATGCCAAAAGCAAACACAAAAGAGTTTTGAGGGCGTCGAGGTAATGAAACGGAGTTGACCACTTAGCAGGTGGCACTGGTGCATTTGAAGTGGTAAGCTCTGTTTCATTTCCTCCATCCATGGTAAACTCTTAAAACGCTTTTCAGCAAGATGACAACTACCCCAGATGGAAGTGGCTTCGAACTGTACCTGGAAATGCAATACAAGTGCAGCTCGACGGCTCTTTCACACCGACCCCAATCGTCCAGCGAATGCAACAGACCCTGACCACTCTAGAGTACCGACAATTCAGTCGAAAATCCTCCAAACAACACCGCAAAATCAATGATAATAGAGCAGGCAGCAGCTCAAGTCGGTGAACCCCGTCTCTTGCAGCAAACGAAGAAGCTCCCTGTGCTGAGCGATAAGCTGTGCTGAGCAGAGACACGCAGGCAAGCTTTGTTGCTGAGAGCTTTCTTGAGTACTAAAACAAGGCCGTTCAATGCTCATACTCCACCTACTGGAGACGGCCAGCAACGGAGAGCTGCTCCTACACGCACTGCGTCAATGGACCCAGTTGCAAATGGTAAGCTTAGCCTGGCAACATCTGCCCTTCCCGAGGCTATGTTCCTGAGATTAACTATACATGCAAGAGGAGTAAATGCAACCAAACAAAAGTAGGAAATGGAAAAGAGTATAACTTCAGGGAGGGGATTCAGTGAGTAATATCCAGGCACTCACAATGTTACTAAAGATGCATGAACTGATCAGTCTGACGAAGCAAAACGTCTAAAGTACAAGCCGCTTCCACAGCTCACGTCAATGAGGACGCCTCTTGCGACTGGCTTGAAATACTCTTGAGCCACCTTGTGCTACATGTCTTAGCAATCAATGCCTGCTCTCAGAAAATCTAGCAAAGAAAGGTGGAAAACAAGGTTTCAGTGAAATTAGACTCTTTCAGGAACTTTTGAGGCGCCATAATGGAGAGCATCTTCTGAAACAGTCTAATTTGAAATGAGCAAGGAAAGAGGGAACTCGCAGCAAGTCCGCAACTGAGAAGTGGAACAACAAAACACTGAGGCGAGACATTGGCATAGGCGTAGAAAAGCTAATCGTGAAGGCTGAAACGAATTACCTCCGCTAAGAGTTTCAGACCTGGAAAATCCACCAAAGCACTGAAGCTATTTGACCACCCTCGTTCATACGCAAATGACACCAATGGGCTCCTGAAACACAAAGATCCAACCTCCAAATGAAAACCGAACTACAGAATCACAAAGACAGGCATTCAAAATCGCCTCTGACCAAGGAACACAGAGCTGACGCCATGTGGACAGGAGAACGCGATCCCCACGCGGTCACGAAGCAGGGCGGAAGCAGACTTGGTCACGGGAATCACTCTCCCATGGTTTGGGGATTTCCTACTGAATTCTCGTGGAGTTGCCGAGCATCGAATCAGTTCTCTGTGATCGGAGTAATTGATGGTGTTGTAAAATACTTCTCCTGTAGGTGATTCTGACTGTGATTGCCCGGAGCTCCTGTTTTAGGGCGAGGGTTAATGGAGACTTTCTGGGCAGGCGATTTAACTCGTGTTCATTATTTGATTTTCACTTGGCTAGAATGACTCTGTCAACAATTTGGGGCTACAACTTCACCAAATGCGGTCAGGACCAGAACCAGTAATCAAATGCAAAGGATTCAAGCTGCACACTATCAGATACACGCCAAAGACTCCCCCACCATAAAATTGCACAAATATGCAATTTGCTATGGATCCAATTATTATATTGAATTTTTTTTGGAGGGGTCTTGTTGCAGCCAGTAAGGGATTTTAGATTCTCTTGCAATGCATTTTTTCCCATGACACTGTATGAACAATCTATGAATATTAAAAGAGAAAAAAAACAGGATTTGGGGTAGTTATCCATTGCAGACTCTAATGAATAGTAGAAACACATCTTAGGCAAGAATCTAGACTTTGCGCTTTTACTAAGTGGTCCAAATTAGTCGCCGGGAAATGACTCTGCGTTGATTTGGGGTTTTCCCACTGAGGCCTCGTTGAATTGCCAAGCACCGAAATGATCGAATGGGTTCCCTCCCTTCCCTGTGCACAAAGTCATTGATTATTGGTATTGTTTGACCCTTCTGCTGCAGTTGAGTGGCCGGAGCTCCTGGTTGAGGGCGAGGGTAAACGGAAGCTTCCTCGGCAGGCGTTTTAACTTCAGTACAATCAGATCTCGATAAGCGTTAGGTGGTATGGTCTGACACTTCTGCTACAGTTGCTGCCGACTGTGAGTGGCCAGAGCTCCTGCTTTAGGCGAGGGTAAACGGAAGCTTCCTGGGCTGGCGTTTTAACTTCAGTATTGGTGTTCATAATTTGGTTTAGAATGACTGTGTCAACAATTTGGACAATTGGGGCATACAACTTCACCAAATGCGGAAAGGACACGGACCAGTAAGGATTCAAATGAAAAGGATTCAAGCTGTGCACATTATCAGATACACGCCCAATGAACAGACACTTGCAATCAGGGTGTTTTTTTCCTTGGCTTTCAATAATGTGGCTAACAAGCACCAACAAAAATGTCAAAGAACTTGGATAAAATTGCTAGACAACATTGAAATTTAAAAAATATTAGATGAAATGACCTAATTGTGGATGAAAAGGATACTCTACATCCAATAAGTGGATGAATGTTGCAATTTGGAGCACCACTATAACATTTTATATCATCACTATGGCACTTCTTCAAAAATGAAAGGAAAAGTTGGGGTTGTAAGAACTAGACAACTCATCACGCTCCAATAAATAGTGATTATCAAGAATGAGAGTCTCAATTGAATTGTCCCTTGAACTCTAGTGGAGGGTTATGACATTTTTCCCTACTAGCTAAAAATCTACGTGAAATCAAGTTGAGAAAGGTCATAACTTTTTGTCACAAAATCTTAATATTTTTGTTGTACCTAGGAGCCAACTCCATTAGTATTCAACATTTCCAAAATAGTAAGATTTCAAATGGTACCTTTGGATTAAGAAACTAGAGCTGAATAGGTTTTCTTTTTTCTTTTCTTTTTTGGCTTTTTAGTACCACATTGCACACAAAAAAATTTGGCTAAAAATTGTCAAGAAATAGTGAGGTTTTTTGCCCAAAAACTTTTTATTACAAAAAGACCTTGGATGAAATCACTAGATTGTGGATGAAAACAAAATTATGGACATGTGATATATACACTTGTGGTATTTTCTATCTGATGTGAGATGAATGCTGAAATTTGGAGCACCACTATAACATTTTACACAGCCACTTTGGCACTTCACTAAAAATGAAAAAAAAAGCCCTGGTGCCAAGTCACGTAGGGATGGTCATTGGCATCTGTACGACTGAGTGATACTTGAAGCGAACTCTTTTAAATCGCCAGTTGTGGGCAATAAACACTTGAAAGAGTTCAGTTGATCCTGAAGCAGCTTCCCCGGAATCTCAAACTGCAATTTTCGGCTTCCCTCAAATTCGATCTCTGCCAATTCCCAAAGTTGCGTAAAATGAATTAACTTTGATGACTTTGTCGTCGCCTTCAAGGCCACTGGAAACCAGAGAAATGAATTGGCATCTTTACAAGAAGAAGATTGACGCATTCCTTCCATGCTTGTAACGCACAACCCACGCACCCAATATAATGCTGCTCCCAAACTGGAAACCTCATTTCCTTCGCACACCCAAACTGCCATGTTGGAAGTGTAAGGAATGAAGCCCTTTTGCTTAATACCCTGAAAAACTAAATTAAAAAACTGCTGCGCTGACTGCTGCCATTTGAGTGGAATTGTTACCCTCACTGCTCAATGTTTCCTCCACAATTTGCAGTATTTGCAGCATTTGCACTAAATGGAATGCAGTGTGTTTGCACAAAATAAGCACTTGAATGATCAATTTTTGTGGAGGATTATGTGTTCTTTCCATTCAGTATTTGCTGCATTTGCACAAAACGAACCTCAAGAGTAAACTGATCCCAATCAAGATCGCATCATGTTGTAGAAGCTTTCTCATTCCAAGTACATACTTTTCAGCACAACTTTACATTTAAAATTGGGAGCTGGGATGCATCACCACTGACTGAGGTGGTGTGAAGCATAATCATTCATGGTGCAATTGAATTTTGGCAAAATAGTTGTACCATCATGCAGAAATGTATAAAATTCATTGCAATCTGAGGGTCCAATGCCAAAATTCAGTAAAAATATTTTGATAATATGTAGTTTAGAAAGTTTGGTCATATGACACCTCACACCGGTTTCTTTCTTGGTCATATTTATGTAACTTAAGGAGGTGGTTTTTAATATGAGAGATGTGGGTATGGATGTCCCCTACATACCTATGCAATGGAATCAAGAAAATTCATCATCAACTGTTCACAATAAACTATCATGTCAAAACATGAGAATTGACTTTAAAAATTCACCAAAAATGGAATTTTGGGTTATTTGAAACTAAAATTTCAATTGTAAGGATGGAGTGAAAATTATGTGAGATGGAGAATTCCAACTTCTTTTTATGCTATGCTCAAATCTTTGAATGGTTCAAATGCATTGGTTGTAAGATTACAATTGTATTCAACCCGTACTTTAAGTCTTTATATTGAAGAGTCTTTATAATTTAATTGGTGAAAATAGTCCACTCTTGTAATAAGTTAGAACTATAAGTAAATTCATTTTATGTGATGTATGGAATAATTGCTCAAATTTATTTAGTGGAGTTTGGAATTTTGTTTTGTTCCTTAATTGAAACAAGATCAATTCATTTGTGATGATGAACAAGAGGATGACAACTTGGAGCCCACAATGACTTACTTTTGGACCTCAATTTCTTTTTTGTTCAAGTTCTTGCATTATTTGACAACATCTCTACTAAGCATGGTAACCTGATTTGCCTTTATAGTGTATGTGACACTAATTTATTGGAATCACACTATTTTGAATCGAAGTTAGTTGAATTATCATTGTATAGTAGGAATATCTAAGTTTTTAAATCTTTTTTAGTAGTGATTTTTATTTTGAAGGTGACATTAATTTTTTCCACTCACTATTAGTACAAACTAGTGTAGTTGTGTTGGACACTTATCACCACAAATAAGACCAAATGACACATTGCATAATGTTGGAATTATTACAAAGCATTGATGATGTAATGTATTATTAGAAAGAAAAGGCAAAATGTGAGAACACCTAAAACCATCAAAATCAGAAATTAGCATTGTTGGAGGCACATTTTTCTAGAGTAAAACATTTTTTGGAGTTTCATGAAATTGAAAATCATGTATATTCAAAATGTAATATTTTTTTTGGATAAAACATGTAGTTGCTCAAATTGGAAATTTGTTTATGCCATTGGAACTGTCACATCTAGCTCTAAATAAATGGAATAATACCCAAATCTAGATAATTACCAATCAACTAATAGTTATGTAATGGTTTGACCCCTAAGCACTCTAACTAATGTTCATTTTCTAAACAATGTACAAATTGAATGTCAGATTTCTTTAATTTTTCATTACAGCTTAGATGAAAGTCATATTAATTTCTAGAGATACATTATAAAGTGGTTGTCCTATCCAAGGGTTGGATTTGTTGTTACAAGAGTATATGTTTTCTTGAAATTAGAAATGTGGAAGTATGTCAAGTGCTTGAACAAGATAAAATTGCATTGACTATAGTTCAAATCCAGAATTGCAAAAATGAGGTCATAGAATCAAAGAAGACAAAAACTTCAAAAATCACCACGTCAAGAGAATCTCTTTTCAAAACCATTCCAACAAAATTTATCCAAAAAATGAAAATATTTTGCTTGTAATTGAATTTTGAATGAATTCTGAAATTTTTCTTTCAATATTTATAGAAAAATATTGCTGATAGTATTGGTGAATCAAACCATATGAATAGAATCTAAAATTCAAACCTTACAACTTTTGTTTGCATCTCAATACCAAAATATTCTTCCAAATAGTATTTTATGATGATTTTTCTAAAACCGTCATTTTAGGAAATGAGTCTCAAAGCTTAGGAATTAATGGAGGTATGACTTAATTGCTTTTTTGATAGACATATAGATGGTTTAATTACATGGACAGTTTGGGGAGTTCTATGTAGTGATCCCTAAACAAGCTAAGAGTTTCACTAAGTTGCTATTTAATTTCTTCATGCCCTTGGTGTAAATTCAAAAACAATCTTTCAAAAATGATCGTTTCGCTAAAAACCCTAAAGCCATTATGAGATGATTGCTTTTGGATGTTTTCAACTTGAAAAGAAGAACCATGTAACTTAATTTGTATTGTAATCCAGAGTTAGAAATTGCGGGAGAAACATGGAGTGAGTTACAAGTAAACAGCGTTGCATATTGAATGTGTTTACTACAGGTTAATAAAAGCTCACAGGGAACTGAAATTGAAGTAGCACCACCACTTTCTAAAATCTAATGCTATGCATGAATCATGAAACAAAAGGGGGAAGAAGTACCAAGGAAATCTCAATTTGCTTTATAAACAGACAACTTCCCGCAATTGCAGTGGAAAACATGGCAATAACAGGAGCATTTCTACAGTTGATAACTGACAGTGCTGGCAATATAAGGTAGCCGGCTTGAAAAGCGACCCTTTAAGGGCTGTCGGCCTTTTTGATGGGTTTCAGATGTTCAAAATTCTTTTTCACTTATTTTTCTCTTGAAGAGGGTTTGATGAGGAATCTAACCCAAGTGGTTTCATATTTTTCGGAGCATTTATGAATTACTTATGAATTTTCAAACAATTCTGGGATAGGTACCAATTCCTGACCTGTAGGCCTTACAAGAACCATGCACATGTGCTCTGAAAAATGATATGGCTTGACTTCAAATCTGCACTGCTGCATCAAAAAAGTAATACATGAAGTTCCTAAATGTGATCTTACTAAAACTTAAACTAATCTGACAGTATTTTGACATTTGGAAGAAGTTAATTGGGCAATCAATTCTAATTCTGAAAAATTGAGTAAATACACTCTGTTTGTGAAATGGACCTCCTTGGCTCTAATTCTGTCTATTGACAAAGTATGAAGCAACATAGAATGAGTCTTAATTATGCACACACAGTTATTGGCAATCCATTTTAGAACCATTGACTTTCCATTACACGCCTCCCTACAGGACCATTGAAAGAGGAGGGTCTCTTTTCAAGCCACCTACCTTAGTAGTAATGGTTTAACCCCTAAGCGCCGGCGACGCCATTCTGTGGCGTTCGCCGAACTTTGGAGGGGGAAAACCATAGGTGAACAGTAATTTTTTCAACCGCTTCTTTTTCAAAGACCTTTCATATTGAGTTACAAAGAGTTTCTAATTGAGTTTTTAATATAACTAATGTTTGTTTTCATGTAATTGAGAAATAATTATGGAAAACGGATGGCAAAATTTGTCATTTTAGTGTATTTTGAGAAATTGAGTAAATCTGAAATTTCTCCTTGAAAATGACATTTTTTGAGTTTGAGCCCAACTAACAAAATGAAGTTCCTCTACTCTAGTTCATACTCTAATTGAAAATTTTGTAAATTTTGTAAAATTGAATATTTTATTGCAGTTTGGAGTTTATCTTCATTTTTAATGTCCATTACAGCCTAGATCTAGGTGTACACGGAAGTAAAGTTTATACCATGATGTTTGTCACTATAATGTACACACGTGGTGAAATTTTCAGATTTTTTGAGAGAATTTTCAATTTGATATGATTTTTTCTTCACTTTTCATTCAAAGATTCTCTGAAAAATCAATTTTCCTCAAAAAAATCTGAAATTTCTGTGAAGTATAGAAGACATGTACTTTCATCTCTGAAAAATAAAAATAAAAAATTTTACTTGAATCTGGGTCCAAAATGGTAAGAAACTGAGTGATAGGCTGGTAGGCAACAAACCAACACTCATGGGTCCGTCATTTAGGGGTTAAAAACAACTAAAACTCTTACCATACTAACGTACAACCATCTATAACTGATCATTTAAGGTATTGTAGACATGATCTGGTGTCCTTTTGGGCAAAGCAAATACTTTCAGAGGTGCAATGATTGAAATGATGGGGATTGCAAAAACTTTGATAATTGTAGTGCAGAAATTGAAATTACTATAAGTCTTGAAAGGCAAAAAATATGCCTAACTGATAGCCAATCTGTAGACTCTTCTAATTCCAATCACACAAAAACCTACTTCTTTATTTATGCCTTCCTACTTTCTTGCACACCCCTTTGGAACATATGCCATGAACATTTTCTCCCAACTTTGGAAAGGAGAAAAAACTACATTCTAGCCTATTGGAAATACTTCCATCTATAGGTTGGTTAAGGGGTGTTAGTTGGTTATAATTGGGTGATCCTACCTTATATTTTGATGCTAACATTATAGCTCTCTTAGAGATTATGTTGTGAGGAAATCACTAGACAAGGGTCTTGGGCACCTTGGGAGATCACTTAGTGTATGAAAAACAAACTACGTGTGTTAAAGTGATTTTTTGACCCCCTATATACTTTTTTATAAACTATGATTTCAACTTATAATTTTGAGATGTGCTTAATAATGCCTTACAGTTGTTGTTCAGTGTTGAAAGGTGATTCCAATGAATCTTCATGTATTTCTGGACGAGTTCAAAACTAGTGATCTAGAAAGTGACCCAAGACATTCTAGGCTAAAACCTATAGTATTGGGGTTACTTCCGAAAGAAGGCTGCAAGTTTACTCTCGGTAGCTTATTAACCCTATAAAGACAAGTTTGTCACTGTGGATATCATTGGACCTTTTGGGTGCATTGTAAATTACTTATTGAAAAAAATCCAAAAGTGTTGATTGGAGGTCAAACTACTATGCAAAGGCCTTCCTTTTTGTACAACATTCCAAAGTTCGACATTAAATTTGAACTTCTCTCTTAGGACCATTGTTGTCAACAATATCTTTATGGGGTTAACAAGTAGCAGATACATCATTTAATCCAATAGCACCACCAATGCCAATTTTTGGCGTTTGGCCAACTTCAAAGGGGCTAAAAAAGACCTTTAGTTAATATTAGTTTTTCCATTCACTTTTTTTAATGACCTTTCATGTTGGGTTGTAAAGAGTCTCCAATTGAGTCTTTATTCTAACTAAGGTTTGTTTTCATGTCGTTGAGAAGAAATTAAAGAAAATAGATGGCAAAATTTGCCATTTTAGTGTATATTTTGCGAAATTGAGTAAATCTGAAATTTCTCCTTGAAAATGACATTGTTTGAGTTTAAGCCCAACAAATGAAATGAAGGCCCTCTACTCTAGATTCTATTTCAATTAGAATTTTCAAAAGATTCATAAAATTGAATATTGCATTGCATTTAAAACTTTAGCTGCAATTTCAATGTCTATTGCATTCTATTTATAGAAGTACATATAATTTGAGTTTACACCATCATATTTGTCACTATAATGTTCACACATCCTGAAATTTTCAGACTTTTTGAGATAATTTTCTAATTGATATGATTTTTTCTTCACTTTCTCTTCAAAAATTCTCAGAAAAATCAATTTCCTTCAAAAAAATCTATATTTTTTGTAAAGTAGAGAAGACATGTACTTTCATCTCTGAAAAAAAAATTTACATACATATTTCCCTTCAAAATGCTAACAAACTAAGTGACAGGTAAGGAGGCTTAAAACCAATGGTTATAGGTCCATCCTTTAAGGGTTAACCCCTAATTGCCAAGGGAGCCATTTTATAGCTTTTGGATGACTTCAAAATGAGAGTAGAAGGTCCCAACATTGTTTTTATCATCCAATTTGCTTTAAATGACCTTTTTTTTTTTTTTTTTTGAAACAAATGAAAGGAATTCATTGCCAAGAAGAGAAAATACAAACCGCCCAGCCAAAAGGGCCTGGGGAACAAGCGAGACACAGACACAGACACAGACTCGACGGATACCCGACACGACGCCTACACTGAGTCTAAAGGGGGCAACATCAACGGCTGGCGACGACCAGGGCCGGAGCACGGGGAGAGGCCGCCAGGCCTCTCTCGGCCGGTACAAGGGACGGCGAAGCCGTCGCGCTGTTGCCCTCCGGAGCAGTTCATGGAGGCTCAAAGATGAAGCCTTCGATGGGCCCGAATGGTTCCCAGACTGGAGCCCCATCTACCATTTTGGTGAAGAAGTCAAATTTGCAACGTCTCTCCATGAAGTCCCCCAGCAGTTTTCTCCGCGTTTCGGCGGACCTACTCGATTGCTTCACGACATTGGCCCATTCGGCACGGCCATAAGTAACCATGTTGTCCCAAATCAGGATTCGGACCTTCTCATGCAATCACATGTTGCCGTTGAACGTAAGGTCGTTCCTTTGGATCCACAGGGTCCAAATGACGGTTGAGCTGAGTTCGGTCCAGAGGCGCTTGATTTTGTCGAATCTCCTTGGGAGCCTTGTCGAGAAGATGCCTTGCCTCCACGAGAGGTCCCTCCATGGCCCTTTGGCAGAACGGCCGCTAAGACTCGCGTTGAGGATGTGAATTGCCCAGGCCCAGGCGGATCGAGCTACCTGGCATTCCCAGAATCGGTGGAGGACCGATTCTGTGGCATGGGCTGGGCATACCTGGCAGCTTGTGTCGATCTCCGCGTTGATGCGTCCCCTCCACTGGTTCACCGCGACAGCTCGGTGCCAGATTAACTAGAGAAGTCCTGATTCTTTTCTGGCGCGAATCGGAGGCCAGACGGTTTTCCACCGGAGGCGGAAATCTTGTGGGAGGCAGCCTCCCCACTTTCGGACCACCGGGTTGGGGACGATATGTTTCTTCCGCAGAAGCTTGCGGCCCAAACTAGTGGCAAAATTCATGAAAGGAATTTTGCGGCCCTCCAGTTCCCATTCGAGTCTGCCCGGATCCCATGCGAGGCGGTCGATCCTCCTGTAGTAGAGGTGGACCACAATGTTCTTCGGACCCCTTTTGATTTGTATTACCCGGACTCTTGCAAAGTACCCTGGTACCGTGAGTGTGTGAGGCGGGCTGAAGGTGCTGGGGTTGGGTTGAAGGATGCCGGCGTTGGGGAGGACAGAGAATCCTGGCTCTTTCCATGTTAGGGGCCAGTGGCTAGCTGGGGGGCCGATGTTGACCGGCCTTTCGTTGGGGGCCTGCATGACTAGTTTAGGAGAAGAATTCTCTTCCTCGAACCAACCTAGCCAATCGCCAACGTTTGAGGGGGGGAGGGAGGAAGTGATTAGCGGGCCCCATTGCTGCTGCAGTGCTTGGATTGCGGCAGTCCAGGCCCCTCTCTCCTCCGCCTTTAGACCGAATTTGGCTTCTGCTTCTTCTTGAGAGATCAACATGCCATAGTTAATGGCGTCTCTTGCAAGTCTAAGCCCATTTCGGTGCAGCTTTGCCGCTCTGACCTTGGAGAAGCCTGGCCCGATTAGGGGCAAAAAGTGGGACCACCACAATGACTCCGTTCCTAGCTCCTCTGGGACTTTGGAGGGGATGTGCTGAACCTCCCCCACAAGTTTCTTCCATGCTGATGCTGCCCTATTCCACACCGTTGATCCCTGTCGTACTTGACACTTTGGGATCAGGAAGAATTCCATGCTTGGTGCCCATCTTCCTCCTTGGTAGGGCTGGAAGCCGCTCAAACGAAACTTGAGGAGAAGGTGGAGATTTGAGTTTCCAGGCTCACATGCCTTGACCGTCCATTTAGCCATTAAGGAAGTGAGGGCATCAATGGGATTGATTAGGTTGATGCCCCCCTCTTCTTTGGGCTGACAGCATTGGATCCACGCTATTTTTGTCCTTACTCTTCGTTGGGCACCAGACCACATGTAGTTCTGCACCATTGATGTTGATTTCTGAACTCCAGCTTTGGTACCCCCCCCAAATGGCGACAAAGAATAATATTGAGGCTAAAAGCACATAATTTACTATCACCCCCCTTGCCGTAACATTCAGCCTAGTTGTGCACCAATGCTGCAACTTCCGCGCGAGCCTATCCTGTAGGAACGAATCTACTGTTTGCGGCCCTAGTTGGATTCCGAATGGGGTCCCTAACAATTTGCTGAGGTCCTCGTCCTGTACCCAGACTATGCGCAGGGAATTTGTCCAACCAGGCCGCTCGCCTCTTCTCCCGTCGTTCCAGTATCCCTTGGATTTTATCCAGTTCAGGACTAGCCCTGTTGCGAGGCAGAAGCGCTCAAGGGTTGCCACGAGATTCTGCACCGACTCCTGTTCTCCGAGGGCTGTGAGGGACGTATCGTCGGCAAATTGTGCCACGATCTGTTGCTTAGTGCTGCCTGGGAGGCTGATCCCCTTGATGGAGCCTGCCGCGACTTCTTTCTTTAGCATGGCATTGAGTACTTCAGCCACTAGGAGGACTAGATATGGCGCTAATGGGCACCCCTGTCTTACGCCTCTCTCAATGGTGAAGGCGGGAGAGGGGGTGCCATTCACCTTCACGGAGGCCTGTGCATCCAAGAATAACATTTTTGTCATATCAATGAAACTACCCGGAATGCCGAAAGCCTGCCAATGCTTTGAAGAGAAAATTCCAATCCACCATGTTGAAAGCTTTGGAGAAATCGAGCTTTAAGAAAATGAGGGGCTGTTTGGAGTGTTCTGCCCAAGTGATTGTCTCATGAGTTAACATGATGTTATCCAGGATAAATCGGAGAGGCAAGAATGTCGATTGGTCTGAATCTATGATCTCCATGAGGACCGGCTGCAGACGCTTCTGAAGGGCCTTTGCGAATAGCTTGTATGTCACATTTAGGAGGGTGATGGGTCTCCAGTTTGTGAGCTGATTGCGAGCGTCTCCCTTGTGGAGGAGCGTGATGAGGCCCCTGTTGACACCCGAGGGGAGCCGCTTTTGTTCTGTAGCTTTGGTAATCATGGCGAGGTAATCCTCCCTGATGAGCTCCCAGTAGATCTTGTAAAACTCCGTCACGATTCCGTCAGGCCCGGGGGCTTTACCGGGGGCCATCTCCTTCAGAGCCTCCTCCAATTCGACCATGCTGATGGGCTTGCTTAGTTCCTGCTTCATTTGGGCTGATAGCCTGTCCGAGATGCAACTAAGGGCCTGAGCGGCCGCATCCTCTTGCTCGGTGGAGGGAGGGGGGTTTGCGTATAGCGAGTTGTAGAAGCTGGAGCAGGCCTTTTCTAGGCCTGTTTGGTCCGAGATTGTCTCGCCTGCTGCGTCCTTTAGTTCTGTGATTAGCGAAGCACCTGTGTGGCCCTTGGCTGCCCTAAAGAATTCACCGGTGCAGGAGTCTCCTTTCTGCAACCATTTCACCCGACTCCTTATTCTCTACCCGTCCGTTGTCATTTTCTCCAGAGTGTCGAGTTCTTCTTTAAGGTCCGCGACTCTCCTCTGTGGCCCCGGGCTGGTGGGGTCGGACTATAGCTCCTCCTGCGCTGCAGTGAGGTCAGATCGGAGGAGAGTCTCCTTGGCCCGCCGCTCGGTGGCCCTTCTAGTGCAGAACGTCCTGTAAAATTTGACGACTCTCCTGAGCTTGCCTGTGAATTCAAGGCGCGAGTTTTGCTGCCAGATCCGCCCTATTTCCCTTTTGACTTCCGGGTTATTTAGGTAAACAGTACTCATCTTGTATGCAGAACGGCGAGGGGCTGACGGTCTCAAGAGGACGGATAATTTGACGGGGAGGTGGTCTGAGTGACTGCAGTCTCCTTGGATTGAGTATTCTGTGATTGGTGTCTGGCCAGCTCCTCTTTGTTTATAGGTGTAAAACCTGTCCAGTCTCGCCATGGCACGTTGTGCGTCGTTCCTTCTATTATCCCAGGAGAATTTAATTCTCTGGGATGCGGGGAATGAGTCCGCTACGTCTAATGCGTCCTTAAGTAGGGAGAAGATTCTTCTCTCAGCCGCTGGGATGGTGCTGCCGTTAGGGTTTGACTTGTCTCTTGGGGACTCTACAAAGTTCCAGTCCCTGGCAATTATCCAACGGCAATCTCTTGGTAGGCTGGAGAGAAGGGATTCCCATAATTCACAGCGCATACTCGAGGAGTTTGTGGCGTACACGTTGAGGATGGTTATGTCTCCGCCCGGTATTCCCCCAAGTCTGACCCATAGAGCTCTTCCACAGAGCGAGTGGCCTGTACCTGTAACCAGGTGGGCAATGTGCGGGGCTACCCAAGTACACACACCCCCTGTGCCCGCGCCCTCTTCTCCTGGGGCGTGTCCAAATCCAATTGCCGCTTCCTTTCCAAAAAAGGAGGCTTGCGGCCAAAATGAGCGACTGAGGTTAGTAAGTTTGGAGCCTCTAAGTCTGTGCTCTTGAAAGCATAGAATTTCGATATCCTTGAATGAGGACCTGTAGTAATTTCTGACCATGTCAAATTTCAGCGGGTCATTTATCCCCTGGACGTTTTGAATAATTGTTGTCACTTTCATAACGGGGTTTGGGGGGGGGGGAGAGATTCTTCACGTGGTTCGATTGAGCTGGGTCCTCTGGCTTGGTGGCTGGCTTGAGGGGTGTCTCTTCTTTGGTTTAGGATGAACTGCCGCAGTTGTCTTCCGAGTCCTGCCGCGTCGTCCCTTCTCCCTACCTGGCACGTTGTGAGGGTCCGGGATTGTGGGGCCTCCCATCGTTCTTCCGGGCGGGACTGGAGGAATTCTAGGAATTCGGAGTAGAGGTCCGCCGCCCATCCTTCAGTGGCTGGAGCGAAAGGGGAGGGGGGGTCTTCTTGCATCAGCTCCAGGTCTTCTTCCGCTATGGGGGAAGGGGGTAGCTCTCTTGTCGGGGCTCTGCTCATGGTTCCACGGGCGGTGGACGTGGAGGCTCCTGCGGTTGTGTTGAGGTCCAGGGGCCGAGTTAGGGGCTGTACTGGTCTGTTGGTTGGGCCAGTTGGGGTGGGGGGTCCGAGGTCCCTGCAGGTGTGGAGAAGCTGAAGGGAGTGATCGGGGAGAACTGGAGCAAGGCTCCACCAGTGTTGTGATTGGCAGGCCCTGGAGTGTTTGGACCCAGGGTGGGCAGGCTAGGGGGAGGGAGGGGGGTGCAGCCTGCCGAATCTCCTGCAGGGGCGCTCAATCCTTGGCTTGTGCGAGCACGCGCAGTGTCAATCGACTGATGGGGGTGAGTTGCTTCAACCGATCGGTGGCGCGGGTGGGAGCGGTTTCTACTCCAGTCGCTTATGAAGTGGCTCTTGTGCTGGCGCGAGGGGGGTCTCCTTCGTGAGCCTGCAGAAGTGCCAGTGTTGCTCCGTCTGGGGCTGCGGCCTCTAGCTTGAGGGGGCTCCTCCGGGACTTGTATTGTTGTTTGAGAGCGTTGCCTTGGCGCCTCTTCGACTGCTGTGGCGGGGAGCTGGGAACACTGCAACTGGGTGTCCGCCGTGGGTTTGGGGGAGCGGGGTTGCTTCCTCTTCCTCCGGGCGATTTCCCAGCCTTGTTCATCCTGTTCACCGGTGACTGGCCCCTTTGTTGTTCGGGGCAGAGGGCCCCTTTGGCCAGAGGAGCCTGAGGATCCCTCGCATTTGTCTGCCGTGGACTCGCTTTCAATGAATATTGTCAGGTTGTGTCTGCCTAGGGAAGGAGGAGGAGGCGGGGGGGTAGGTTCAAGCCGAACGCCTTGTGCCTGGGGAGCATTGGTGGCCGGGACTCCTCCTTGTGTCTGGGTGGTCGTGGTGCCCCTGGAGGGAGGTGCGACCCCGTTGCTCTTCTTAAGTCTCGGGCATTCCTTTGCTAAGTGTTCTGTGGATTGACAAAGGCGGCATCGGATCGGGAGGTTGTTGTAATCCACCATGATCGTCACTTTCTCGTTCGTCGAGTCGTTGCAGACCCCAATCTGGGTTCGCCAGCCTTAGTCGGATTGCAGGGCCACACAGAATCGCTGCTCTGCCACTGTTGTGTTGCGCTTGTCGCTGTTGAGAATTTCCCCTAAGCCCCCGGCGATCTCGTGAGCAACTCCCAGGAACTCCCCTGGTATTCCTCGCAACGTGACCCATGTGGGGACCTTCAGCTTCGCCGGCTTGTTGGCGTTGAAAGCCGTTGCCCAAGTTTGCATGATGCATGTACCCCACTTCGACCGATGGGGAGTGAGCGATAGTAATTTGTTGGTGGCGCTGCTCTGTCTGGTGAGGATTTGGAAGAATCCTTTACCCAAGTTCCTCCCTAATCCCACCCAGTCACCTATTTGTGATCTAAGGGCTGCGACCCATGGTTCCAAGGTGGCTAAGTCTTGCCGCCCTCCCACAAAATAAGCCACAATGGCCAGTTTCTTAAGGCGCTCGGTGTCCTTTTTCACAATCTCCTGATTCACTTTAACTTCCAGAATCGTATTGCACAAAAGAAAACCAGAAGAATTGCGAGAATAACCTTTTGGCAGAGACTCACTGGGTACTGCCATGGTGGGATGAAATTTCGCAAACTTGCCTTGATTGGTGACCGCGGCCACGAGTTTTGGTTCCACGGCATCCGAGTTGGAGGGCGCTCCACGTCCGCTCTCGTTTGCAGGGGGCGAGGACTCGATCGGCGCGTGTTGAATCCACTCCGTCAGTTTGTCCGCATAAGAGGGGCGCTCCGTTGCCATCCTAGCGGTCCTTTGCTCCAAACCCTAACCCTAAGACGGAGCCCCAAAGGCTCTCTAACAGCAACCCCACCCGAGTTCGATCCCCGCGTCCTGGGCGATGCGGTGGACTACAAAGTAAGCTTAATGCAGAACTTCCGAACTAAAATTGGATTAGTGAATTAATCTCAAACGCGGTGGATCGGCAGATCGCTCACGGTGAAGGAACCCCACGGGGGCGCCATCCTGAGCAGCGCCACGTTTTCTCTCTCAGTCCCCTCAACTATCAAACCATAAGTATTTGATTTTTGAGATCCCTCCTTCAGTTTGTACACCAATTCCATGACAGACAGACCGAGACAGAACCCTGGTTTAGAACCCTTCTTTAAATGACCTTTCACATTGAGTTAGGAAGAGTATCCAATTCAGTTTCTAGTCTAATGAATGTTAGTTTTCATGTAGTTGAGAAGAAATCATAAAAGACGGATGGCCAAATTTGGCATTTTAGTGTATTTTGAGAAATTGAGTGAATCTGAAATTTATCCTTGAAAATGATATTTTTTGAATATGAGCCCAACTATTGAAATAAAGGTCATCTAGTCTAGTTTCTTTTCCAATTGGAATTTTGGAAAAATTTGGAAAATTGAATATTTTATTGCACTTTGAACTTTGGCTACATTCTTTTTTATGTCCATTGCATTTTAATTTTAGAAGTGCACAGAATTTAGTTTCCACCATGCTGTTTGTCACTATATTGTTCACATATTGTGAAATTTTAAAATTTCTTGAGATAATTCTCTATTTGATATGATTTTTTCTTTTGGTGTTCTTCAATTTTTTTTCATAAAAAACAATTTTTACTCAAAAATATATAGATTTTTTGTGAAGTATAGAAGACATGTAGCCTCATCTCTGAAAAATAAAAAATAAAAATTTCGTACACATTTAGTTACCAATTGGTAGCAAAATGAGTCACAAACAATGACGTTTAAAACCCGTGGTCATAGGCCCGGTGTTTTAGGGTTAATGGGCACAACATCATTCCAACAATTCCTTTTTCATGAGCTCACTTGGCCTGCAAAATTTGGGCCTCTCACTCTTGAAACTGAGGGCAGTCACCTTCTGTGGAAAACATTCTCACTCTAATTTGGTAGATAAGGTCTCATTGCTGATGTGCTGTAGCCAAACATGAAGCTGCATTTTGTGATTGCTTGGAATGAATGAGATCGTAGCTGATGAATCTAAAGACTGCCTGATTCCAATGCCATTGGCCTTGAGCTTGGAAAATTGTTTTGGTTGCTAAATACAAATAATCATGATTTGTGTCAATTCTATATCATAACAAATTGCATCCTAAAGATCTTTTGTGATTGTAATTGACATCTCAAGTCTTCGATTCATTAAAAATCTCCAATTTTCTTTCAAATTCAAATTAACTACATTTTCTATTAGATATATCATTTTTTAAAGCATATATATGTCAATTTTTTCAAATACCAACGGAAATGAGTCTTAAATGGTGTATTACAACATGCAATAAAGTATCAAAGTCATCAAGGCTCAAAAAACAAAGCCTAAGCAATTTTTGGAGTGATTATGAATCCGGTCTCAACAATGGAGTCCATGGGGTGGTTAGCTTTGGAATTCATTTACTTCTAAACCATCATTTCATTTTGCTTTGAATTTTTTGTGGATTGTAGTGCACAAAGTATACTACAACATCTATGCTTGTTGATTTGCATTTTGTCCACTCAAATTCAATATATGGTGCATAGAGTGAGATAAAACCAAATATATACTCGGTATTTGAAGTAAGTGTAGTTCTTAGAATTTGAAAAGAAATTGTTAAATAGGGATGAGTTTTCTTACTAGAACAATATCACCATTAGGATTATTGTGATTCAATTCCATCTTAACCCCTAAAGCCCTAAACTCCATTTTTTTGGCAACAATGCAATATTGCGCAAGTCACTACAAAATAAATGGATTTAAGAAAGAAATTTGTCTTTGAGATTTTCATACAACATATATTCCATGACTAGCATTAAGGCCCATTAATTAAAATGTTATTGTATGAAAAGTAGTTTTCATTGCTCAATGCAAAGCTTGAGCAACAAAAAAAACTTCTTTGAAAATCAATTTTTTAGTAAATTAAAAATTGAAATTTTATATATGAATAGTTTTGAATCATTCCACTTTGAATAATGAGGTTAAATTTATAAAGAGCTTTAGTTTGTGGGTAGCAATGGAATCTCTAAACTTTGAAGTTCTTTATTTTATTCAAGTTTCAATACTTTTAAAAATAAATAAAAATGTGAGGTGTAGATTGATTATCACAACATTTTCACCATTGGGATTGACACTTTTCAATTCCATAAATACATTGTTAACAAATTAGTACTTTGAATCATCCTCTACTTCATTCTATCTACTTTTTTCATTCCTATATGTTATACAATTCCAAATGATCTCAAAATTTTCAAGCATGTAGTCAACTTCATTTGAAGAATGAGTTCAAAGAAAAACCACCATTGTAGACACTCTTTTATACCAATGTCATTCTTTTATATGAATGCCCGGGGAGGACACTTCTTGTATATTTGGGGGACCCACGTGCGGTGGTGGAGTATTTTTACGGGGGCTATCAATTACTTGTAATCATTACTTGGCAACATTCAAAGAGCCCCTATTTTACCATAAAGCGGAAAAATCAGTCATAATATCATCCCTATTTTATTTTAAAAATACTTTGCCTTTTTAATGTCCCCTATTTTATATGTAAATTTCTTATAAATTTTACCTAAGATTATTTAAATGTACCCTATATTCCGCCGCACGTAGGTTATTAAAAAACAAGAAGTGTCCTCCCCTACATATTTGGGGGACCCCCGGGCGGCGGTGGGGTAGTTTTAGGAGGGCTATCAATTACTTGTAATCATTACTTGGCAACATTAAAAGAGCCCCTATTTTACCATAAAGCGGAAAAATCAGCCATATTATCATCCCTATTTTATTTTTAAAACACTTTGCCTTTTTAATGTCCCCTATTTTATATGTAAATTTCTTATAAATTTTACCTAAGATTATTTAAATGTGCCCTATATTCCGACTCGCGTAGGTTATTAAAAAACGGGAAGTGTCCTCCCCTAGTATTAATGTGACCTTGCGAAGCGCAGTTGCCTAGTTTTATGCAAGGCCGAAAAAAAGACTTTAGTTCATTCAAATACTAATAACTTGCAATCTATATAGTGGACATTTCTAAAACTTTTCATATTTTCTCAAACTATTGTACTACAAGATCCAAGAGTTATATATGTTTAAGTTCTTCTCCCCTGGAATTTGATGGTTGTACTAGAAATAGCAATTTTCAAGTACTTTTGGTGAAAACATAGTCAAGAACCTTTAGGGGCTAAAGCTATAACAATCTAATTTTTACTTCAATCTTGAACCTATCTCTACTTTATTTTAATTTTAATAATTTTTTCTTCTCTAAGAGTTTTTCTTGGATTCTCAACTCAAAGTATTCAACATAAATGATTAGAAAATCAAAACAATAGTGGCAAAAGTATGAATTAAAAAGAGTCAAAGGCAAAAAATCTAGTCAAGCAAGGTGCAAAATATTTCTCTCTTCTCTTTAAATGCAATATCTTACAATCTATGTGGCCAAAGTTTCTAAACTTTCTTCCACATAATCCTACAAAGGCCTATTACACAATCCTATTGTTGAATATGTGAAAAATAAATTGTAACTTTTTTCCCCTTTACAATAGAAACAACATTTTTGAGTGTTTCTTGATCAAAAAATGGCTTTGTTCCTTCATGGATTCCGAAGAAAAACAAAGAACTTACATTGAAAAATACTCCAGAAGTAAAATTACTCAAAGGAGACTTAAAGTGTAAAACAATTGCATGATTTGATAGTATGAACCAACAAAGAACTATTTTCTATAATTCAACATTGCAAATAATGTTTTGCTAAACACTTTTGGTAATCAAATTATTGAAAAGTTCTAAATACATAAGACTCCATCCTTTAACAATCCTGATTTGAGCTAGTAATATAATCATGATGATAGTAAGAAATGAAGGCAATGTCAATTGGCCCTTTCCCTACATCTTGACTAACCCCAACATTAACATCAATTACTATAGTATTTATAGTGTTAGAAAATAATACATGATAGCCAAATACTTGAACAAAGATGATAGAAATTGATGGATCATAATAGAAAATACTAATTCTTACAAAATATTCCTATCTTTGATTCCTATCATAAATTATCAACCTTTTCATTGATATATTACATGGTCTATTGTCTCACTCATTTCTTGGAATTTGCTAATAAACCTTCAACACTAGACGTCCACAAATCTCCAAAGTAGATGATTATTAATCAAAACTATTTGTAATTTTCATAACAAGATTTTTAGTGTTTGATTTCAACCCAAAAAAATCAAAGCTTAACCTCTCAATATACAAGGCACTGAACTTTGGTGTTGAAAATAAGCTGATGTTCAATAAAAATGAACCAAATGAATATTCTTAATAGTTTGTATTTTTGAGATTTTTTATTTGAGGCCTAGGTTTAGGTTCTAAAATTGAATTCTAAAATTGACTGATTCAAACTTTTCTATTCAAGAATTTGTGCACGAGGACCATTGCGAATCTTGATTTTCTAATGTTCAAGGTTATAAAAAATGAGTCTCAAATACACTAGAACTTCGAAAAGAAATTACGTTAGAAATTCAGTTACAAAATTGTAGAGTGCATTTCGAGAAGCCATAAATTTATTGAAATTATGCACATTATGTCCTTTACATTCAAAGTTTTAGGGTGACCAATTTTTTAGATGTGACCAGTGAAAAGAAGACTTAAAGACTTCAAATTACTTTCACATTTTAATACCTTCACAATCAAACATTGTAACCTTTCAATCCATAATTGGTATTGTTGAGATTTCTTTCTCCATATGATCTCTAAAAAGCTTAGTTCCACTTAGTATGGTTACAATTCAAAAGGAATTTATAAAACTTACCAAAACATGGGCTTTTTGTTCAATGTAGAACAAATCCTAAGAAGCCTAAAAAAGGCCTTGGGTTGATTTAGGGATTAGAGTTTTATTTATTGTACTCCATCTTTAAAGAAAATTGTTTACTATGCTTCAATGAGATTTTAAGTACAATTTTAAAATCAAGTAGTGAATTTGACTTGACTACAAGTAGTTTCCCCCTTTTATGTTTTCATTTATATATTCTATATAGACATTGTATCTCCTAGCAACCTACTTTTATGAAGCACTTGCCTTTTTTCCTTCACCCATTAGACATCAAGTAGCTTATGAAGAGACGTAAAAAATAAAAGGACAAAGAAACTTCTCATATTCTATACTACCTAAGTTTGAAATGTTATGAAGTATAATTTAATCCCGGGGAGGACACTTCTTGTATATTTGGGGGACCCACGTGCGGCGGTGGGGTATTTTTAGGGGGGCTATCAATTACTTGTAATCATTACTTGGCAACATTAAAAGAGCCCCTTTTTTTACCATAAAGTGAAAAAATCAGCCATATTATCATCCCTAGTATATTTTTAAAACACTTTGCCTTTTTAAGGTCCCCTGTTTTATATGTAAATTTCTTATAAATTTTACCTAAGTTTATTTAAATGTGCCCTATATTCCACCGCACGTAGGTTATTAAAAAATGGGAAGTGTCCTCCCCTAGAGTTTAATACATTAGAATTTCAATTTTGAATCTACTTTTGACAATTTCATTAATGTTTCGAAATTTAAAACTTGTCTACAATAACATATAACAATCAAGTCCTTGGTAATGAAAACAATATAGTGACCTTCTACCAATAGTTCATTTTAAATACAACAAAGGAAATTTCTATAAAAAAAATTAGAAAACCAAGTTTTTCATGTTCCAACAATTTATCAAATTAGCTTCTAATACAAATGAAACAATCTTATATAATCTAGATTTGGACAACAAAAACTTGGAAAGTAGTAATCACAATATTTCTAAATTTTTAAAACAATAAAAGTTTAGACAAACACGCATTTTATTGATTATCTTCATGATTACTTTCTTCCACTATTATTATGGTCTACTCTAATTGCAATCTCCTATGCTCCATTCTACTATTCTACTACTAAATAATTACAAAACCTAGCTAAACAAATTCCTTCCTATCCAGCGCATCATCTTTAGCTTCACCATCTTCAATGATCTCTTGAACTTTGCTACTTGGGATATTCCTTCCTCTACTTCTTGTCTTTCAAAGACTAGTTTTAGTTCTCTACATACTCTCGAATGAGCTATGAGAACTTTCAATATTTCTCTAAATGAAGGACGAGCTTGAGGATTGGATTGCCAACATCTTTCCAACAACTTACAAATCCAATCATCAACATCTTTAGGCAACTCTGGCCTTTGCCCTTGGAGTACAAGGTCATAGTCATTTTGTGGATGACCTTCAAATGGAATTTTGCTTGTCAAGATCTCGTAGCACATCATTCCATAGCCATATACATCCACTGCTTTGGTGAATAAGTCAACTTTTTCATGGACATTCCTATGCTTGCAAGCTTCCAAGACTTCAGGTGCTCTCCAAAACCTAGTTCCCACAACTGCGACCGAGCATTCAAAATCGGCTATGTGATAACCCCTTTCATTAGACCAAAGTACATTAGAAGCTTTGATGTCTTGGTGAACAATTCCTCGACCATGCAATTGATCAATACCACGTGCAATTCGATACATAATATTCAGAACTTGATGTATTGGAAATGGTCCCTCGTCATTTGGTCTTGTCAACATGCGCTCGTCTATCATACTTCGTAGATCTTTGTCTTCTTTCACCATCAAAAAAGTAAATCTCCCATCTTCCAACAAGGTTGCACTATGCACATCACAATAGAATCTTAATCATTGTGGCAATCCATGTTTTGTACGCTCCAATGTGTCTTCATGGATTTGAAGCATTCCTTGTGGCCATTGTGATTGCAAATGATGCAACAAAGTCCCCATCTTGAAAACCTTCAAGACCCATTCCGTCTTAAGTTTTTGGTCATCCTCAATCATTTTTGGATTATTCCACTTTACTTGCACTTCATAGAGCTCTGCTTGTCCACCCTCAGCAAACTTCTTGCCCATCACCAATTCACCCCAACTATCTTCACCTTCACCAAAAGTCCTAAAGAAATTGCCCCAAGTAGGATGCCTTTGCAAAGTGCGAAAAAGCTCTATGTTGCTCACTTTAGCCACTTCATGGGTAGAATCCAACCCCCGCAACTCGCTCCAATGCTCCTTTGATTTTTCAATACTTGTTGCAATATTGCTACACTCCGTTTGATCCATAGAGCTCCCTCCAAGCTCACAAACAACTAGTGGTGAAATGGAGGTGATTTCATGATACTTGGATTCATTGGCAAGGGCCAACAAACTATTGGAGTTATTGGATTCACCCATCGTAAAAAAACTAAAGAATAGGAGCCTCAATCCAACTCTTTCAACAAATATTCAAATATGTTGCTATTGGAGTTGCTAGCAAATGCCTGAGTGCTAAAACTCACTCGCTTTTCATACCACTCTGCCTTGTTCAAACAGATTTTAGGCTTCAAGAAAATTGTTCTATCAAGAGCTTGGATTGAGAGATCTTTTGGCAGCTTCCGTAAAACTCCACACCCACTGCAATAACAATCCAAAATCAATAGACCCTAATACACTTCAACTGCAAGTGCAAAAAACAAAAGTTTCAAGGCAATAGAAACATCCAACCTAAAGAAGGAACCAACACTCACACCAATTTGCTTGTTCCATCTATTACCCAAACCCCATAATGAAGGCACAAATGTTGCAATAATCAGTTGGGAGATATATTGCAAACAAGTCCAAAGGATCCACCAAAGGATTCTACCAACCATTCAGGAAAGAAGATGCCAGAAGCAAACACAAAAGAGTTTTGAGAGCGTCGAGGTAATGAAATGGAGATGACCACTTAGCAGGAGGCACTGGTGCACTTGAAGTGGTATGCTCTGTTTCATGTCCTCCAGCCATGGCAAACTCTTGAAACGCTTTTCACGCTTTTTCACGGCTCGACGGCTCTTTCACACCGACCCTGACCACTCCAGAGTACCGACAATTCGGTCAAAAGTCCTCCAAGCAACGCCGCAAAATCAATACTCACAGAGCAGGTAGCAGCTCAAGTCGGTGAACCCCGTCTCTTGCAGCAAACGAAGAAGCTCCCAGTGCTGAGCCAAGCCAAAAGCAGAGAAACGCAGGCAAGCTTTGTTGCTGAGAGCTTTCTGGAGTACTAAAACAAGGTCGTTCAATGCTCATACTCCACCTACTGGAGACGGCCAGCAACGGAGAGCTGCTCCTTACACGCGCTGCGTCAATGGACCCAGTTGCAAATGGTAAGCTTAGCCTGGCAACATCTGCCCTTCCCGAGGCTATGTTCCTGAGATTAATTATACATGCAAGAGAAGTAAATGCAACCAAACAAAAAGAGGACATGGAAAAAAAAATAAAACTAGAGGGAGGGGAATCAGTGAGTACTATCCAGTCACTCACAATGTTACTAAAGATGCATGAACTGATCAGTCTGACGGAGCAAAACGTCTGAAGAACAAGCCGCTTCCACAGCTCACGTCAATGAGGACACCTCTTCGACTGGCTTGAAATACTCTTGAGCCACCTTGAGCTACATGTATGAACAATCAATGCATGATCTCAGAAAATCTAGCAAAGAAAGGTTGAAAACAAGGTTACAGTGAAATAAGACTCTTCCAGGAACTTTTGAGGCGCCATAATGGAGAGCACCTTCTGAAACAGTCTAATTTGAAATGCGCAAGAAAAGAGGGAACTTGCAGCAAGTCCGCAACTGAGAAGTGGACCAACAAAACACCGAGGCGAGACATTGGCATAAGTGTAGAAAAGCTAATCGTGAAGGCTGAAACGAATTACCTCCGCTAAGAGCTTCAGACCTGGAAAATCCACCAAAGCACCGAAGCTATTTCGCCATCCTCGTTCATACGCAAATGACACCAATGCGCTCCTGAAACACAAAGATCCAACCTCCAAATGAAAACCTAATTACAGAATCACAAAGAAGAGGCATTCAAAATCGCCTCTGACCAAGGAACACCGAGCTCACCACATGTGGACAGGAGAACGCGATCCCCCACGCGGCTCTGAGGAAGGACGAAGCCGGGCGGAAGCAGACTTGGTCGCCGGGAAATCACTGTGCGTTGATTTGGGGTTTTCCCACTGAGGCCTCGTTGAATTGCCAAGCACCGAAATGATCGAATGGGTTCCCTCCCTTCCCTGTGCACGGAGTCATCGATTATTGGTATTGTCTGACCCTTCTGCCGGAGCTCCTGCTTTAGGGCGAGGGTAAACGGAAGCTATTGGTGTTCATTATTTGGTTTCGAATGACTATCTCCCGTGTTTACAGGATCAGCCAGTGAGGTGCTTTAGCACCATCCCCCTCTCAAGGAATATTGAGAACCATTGATTGATCAGGGAACTACCCTTTGTAGCCGTAGATTTAGTTTTTTTTCCAGTAATCTTCTGAGTTTACTCTTGTGATGAATCCATGAATCAATTCTGAAATAAAATCGCTCCTCTCCTTGCCGTCACTGCTGGTCGTCCATGGTGAGTGCGCCTCATTCGGAGTGAAAGGGAATGTGATCAGTATTAGGGCTTCTTCTTTGCTCCTTCAGATCTTTTGTTGTGTCGGAGCGGGGTGAGGAGCTTCTGAAGCACATCTTGGTGTTTTGGAAGACGATGGCAAAAAAACAAGGTACAATTAGAACAATTGCTACTTCTTGCTCTTCTTCTTTTGGGTTTTTGGATTGCAGAAGTTCTTCAAATGTCTTCTTCTGCTTCTGAGAGAGATTACGCTGAAGAGCTCCATTTGCTCGAAACTTGATTTCACGATCTCTTAGGGTTCCGCAACCTGCGCAGTTGATTTCGGTTTTGGGTTTGCGTTTGCATTTTAGATTTGGGTTATGGACCTGGAAAAGCCGGAGGCGTGCTTAGGTAAGGTTTGGGCCTCATTTTTTATTTGGTTTTCAGCATGTTTGATCGGAAGAGGAGGTTGATTTGCTTACACTTTGACATTACCTGCAGCATGCTTTCAAAGATGGTACTCCGAAGGATGTAAAATTGTGGCACCTTGGAGCTGCTAGTGCAAGCATAGTAATCGTCAAGGATATATGCTTGTATTTCTCTTAGTCTGAGAATTAAAGATGAGATTATACGACACAATTGTAAAACAGGAGGTTTCTTTTGACAATTCATTCACTTGCATTTGTATCTCGAAATGCTTTTTTCTTCATCTGTGTACAATTTTAGGAATCAGTAGGGGATCAAGGAAGAGAAGGAGATGACATTGAAGATGATGTTAGTTCAAGAGATTAGGGTTTAAGGAAGTTGCCAAGGTTTTAGATTTTTTTGCATCTCAATGCTCATAAATGAATCTTTGAAACACTTGTAACATTTTTCTTTGAATAAAAATAGTTTTTCCAACCAATGGCAAAATGACATGTGTACCCCTTTATCTATTCATGAATTTTTTTCACAGAAAGTAGTACACTAAAAAGGGTGTTGGATTACATTTAGTGTAATTACCACCCTACTTGACCCTATACTAAATGTCAATTTTAGGACAATTAGTGTAGTGCTAAACTTCAATGCGTTGCCTTTGTGTTGTCTTCACTTTTGTCATCTCTTTCTTCGGACTTCTTCTGTGGACTTCCTTTGCAATTTACTTTTGCGACCTTACTTGGAATGTTGCCTAGAAATTACATTTAGTGTTACTTATTTTAGTAGGGTAAATGATATTTAGTGTCATCCTTTGCAAATAGTGTTGCCAACATTAAATACCCTTTTTAGTGTACTTTTGTAACTATCCAATCAAATGCAAAAGGATTTATGCAGATTATTAGATATACGCCCAATGAACAGACACTTGCAATCAGGTTGGCTTTTTTTTTAGTTTCCTGGTGCCAGAAAAAAAATTTGTGGCTAAAAAACACCAACAAAAATGTCAAAAAACTTAGATAAAATTGGTAGACAACTTTGAAATTTAAAAAAATATTAGATGAAATGACCTAATTGTGGATGAAAAGGATAGTATACATCCAATAAATGGATGAATGTTGCAATTTGGAGCACCACTATAACGTTTTATATCATCACTATGGCACTTCTTCAAAAATGAAAGAAAGAATTGGGGTTGCAATAACTAGACAACTCATCAAGCTCCAATAAATAGTGATTATCAAGAATAAGAGTCTCAATAAAATTGTCCCTTGAACTGTGGTGAAGGGTTTTGACATTTTCCCCTAGTAGCTAAAAATCTATGTGAAATCAAGTTGAGAAAGGTCATAACTCTTTGTCACAAAATCTTAACATTTTTGTTGTACCTAGGAGCCAACCTCATTAGTATTCAACATTTCCAAAATAGTAAAATTCAAATGGTATTTTTGGATTAAGAAACTAGAGCTAAATAGGTTTTGTTTTTTGGGTTTTTTTTTTAGCTTATTAGTGCCACATTGTGAATGAAAACAAAATTATGGACATGTCATATGTACGATTGTGGTATTTTCTATCTGATGCGAGATGAATGTTGAAATTTGGAGCACCACTATGACAGTTGACACAGCCACTTTGGCAGTTCACTAGAAATGAAAAAAAGAAGCCCTGGTGCTGGGTCATATAGGGATGGTCATTGGCATCTGTACGATAGAATGATACTTAAAGCGGGAGGGCGACAAACTTCTCAATTGCCAATTGTGGGGAATAAACACTTCAAGAAGCAGCTTCCCGGGAACCTCAGACTGCAATTTTCGGCTTCCCTCAAATTCGATCTCTGGCAATCCCCAAAGTTGCGTAAAACGAATTAACTTTGATGACTCCGTCGTGGCCTTCAAAGCCACCGAAAACCAGAGAAATGAATTGTCATCTTTACAAGAAGATTGACGCATTCCTTAACTGGAAACCTCATTTCCTTCGCACACCCACACTACCATGTTGGATGTGTAAGGATTGAAGCCCTGAAAACCCCTGAAAAACTAAATTAAAAAACTGCTGTGCTGACTGCTACCATTTGAGTGGAATTGTTACCCTCACTGCTCAATGTTTCCTCCACAATTTGCAGTATTTGCAGCATTTGCACTAAATGGAATGCAGTGTGTTTGCACAAAATATGCACTTGAATGATCAATATTTGTGGAGGATTCCATGTTCTTTCCATTCAGTATTTGCTGCATTTGCTCAAAATGAACCTCAAGAGTAAACTGATCCCCATCAAGATCGCATCAAGTTGTAGAAGCTTTCTGATTCCAAGCACATACTTTTCAGCACAGCAACTATGAGAGGCTTCACCTTAACATTGTCAATGTAATGAACATGAAATCTGCCCTCAAGAAGCTGTGAATTGTTCATACTCGAATATGCACAATATGCACAGTAACATCCCTTCGTTGAAATCCTCTCCACCTACTGCCAATTGAGCACCACAACTGCTCCTTGCTAGTCATGGATGGATAACAAAGGTAACCTCCATTCCCCGGCTTGTTCTTAAGTACATGCACATCTGTTGAGCCCTAAAAGGAGCATGTTGTGTAAGGTGATACAGACCATAATATCACGCCTTGACATGCCTTGACATTGAGGCAGATTTACAGTAGGAAGTTTGTGATTCCATGAATGGAACCCATGTGGAATTAATAGCAGTTCCAATTGCAATGGTCAACGATGTTCTAAGAATAACAAAACAAGATTGAAATCAGTTGGAGAAACTTAAGAAGAGAAGTCGTGATAGTCACAAACTCAAAGCCTGGGCACATTGTCAAGCATGTGAATCTGAAATGACCAGCTTGTGACATTCATCATATGCAAACACTTCTCAGTTTGTGCCAATCAGCACAAAACAAGCAGACTCGGGAGCTTTACATTTAAAATTGAGGTGGTGTGAAGCACAATCATTTGCTGTGCAATTGAATTTTGGCAAAGTGGTTGTACCATCATGCTGAAATGTATAAAATTTGTTGTGATGTGAGGGTCCAATGCCAAAATTCAGTAAAAATATTTTGATCTCTGGTTTACAAAGTTTGGTCATATGACGTCTCACATTGATTTCTTCCTCGGTCATATCTACATTACTTAAGGAGGTGCTTTTTAATATGAAAGATGTGGGTATGGAAGTTCCCTACATACCTAGGCAATGGAATCAAGAAAATTCATCATCAATTGTTCACAATAAAATATTATGTCAAAACATGAAAATTGACTTACAAAATTCACCAAAAATGGAATTTTGGGTTATTTGAAACTAAAATTTGATATGTGTAAGGATGGAATGAAAATTATGCAAGATGGAGAATTCCAATTTTTTTCTATACTATATTCAAGTTTTGAATGGTTCACATGTGTTGGTTGTAAGATTACAATTGTATCCAACCTTGTACTTTAAGTATTTATATTGAAGAGTCTTTATAATTTCATTGGTGAAAATAGTCCGCTCTTGTAATAAGTAAGAATTATAAGTAAATTCATTTTATATGGTGTACGGAATAATTGAACAAATTTATTTAGTGGAGTTTGGAATTTTGTTTTGTTTTCTAATTGAAACAAGATCAATTCATTTGTAATGATGAACAAGAGGATGACAACTTGGAGTCAACAATGACCTACTTTTGGACCTCAATTTCCTTTTTGTTGAAGTTCTTGTAATATTTGACAACATTTCTACTAAGGATGGTAACTTGATTTGTCCTTATAGTATATGTGACACTAATTTATTGGAATCACATTATTTTGAATCGAAGTTGGTTGAAATATCATTGTATAGTACGAGTATCCAATTTTTAAATATTTTTTTAGTAGTGATTTTTATTTTGAAGGTGACATTAATTTTTTCCACTCATTATTGGGACAAATTAGTATATTTATGTTGAAGACTTATCACCACAAACAAGACCAAATCACATATTGCATAAGGTTGGAATTATTACAAAGCATTGATGATGTAATGTATTATTAACAAGAAAAGGCAAAATGTGAGAACACCTAAATCCATCGAAATAAGCCACTCAACATTGTTGGAGGCACATTTCTCTAGAGTAAAACATTTTTTGGAGTATCATGAAATTGAAAATCATGTATATTCAAATTGTAATATTTTATTTGAATAAAACATGTAGTTGCTCAAATTGAAACTTGCTAATGCCATTGCAACCGTCACATCTAGCTCTAATGGAGTAATACCAAAATCTAGAGAATTACCAGTCAACTAATAGTTATGTAATGGTTTGACCTCTAAGCACTCTAATGTTCATATTTTTGGACTGTGTACAAATTGAATGTCAGAATCCTTTTTCATTATAGTTTGGATGAAAGTCATCCTAATTTTTAGAGATACAATATGAAGCGGTTGTCCTATTCAAGGGTTGGATTTGCTGTTACTAGAGTATATGTTTTCTTGAAATTAGAAATGTAGAAGTATGTCAAGTGGTTGAACAAGCTCAAATTGCATTGACTTTAGTTCAAATATAGAATTGCAAAAATGAGGTCATAGAATCAAAGAGGACCAAAATTCCAAAAAATCACCATGTCAAGAGAATCTCATTTGAAAACCATTCCACCAAAATTTACCCCAAAAAAAGAAAATATTTTGCTTGTAACTGAATTTTGAAATTTGTCTTTCAAAATGTATAGAATAATATTGGTGATAGCATTGGTGAATCAAACCATATGGATAGAATCTAGAATTCAAACTCTACAACTTTTATTTGCATCTCAATACCAAAATATTCTTCTAAATAGTAATTTATGATGGATTTATAAAATTATCATTTCTGGAGATGAGTCTGAGTGGATGTTTAGGGATTAATGGAGGTTTGACTTAATCGCGTTTTTGATAGATATTCAGATGGTTTAACCCCTATAGCCCTGAACTACTTTTTTTGGCAACATAGTGATTTTGCGCAATTCACTATGAATGGAGTTTTTTGTTTTCTTTGAAATTTTCACACAACATGTGTCTAAGGAGTAACTTTGAGGCCTAACAATTTTCATTTGAAGAATGAGTTCAAAAAAAACCCACCACTTTAGACATTCTTTTATACCAATGTGACCTTGTGAAGTGCAGTTGCGCATTTTTATGCAAGGCCAAAAAAAGACTTTTGTTCTTTCAGATACTAATATCTTGCAATCTACATGGTGGACATTTCTAAAACATTTTCATATTTTCTCAAATTAGTGTACTACAAGATCCTACAATTATATATGTCCAAATTTTTTTCCCCTAAAATTTGATGGTTGTACAAGAAATAGATATTTACAAGTACTTTTGGTGAAAACTTAGACAAGAACCTTTACGGGCTAAAGCTATAACAATCTAGTTTTTACTTCAATCCTGAACCTACCTCTACTTTTTTTTAATCTTAATAAGTTTTTTCTCTAAGAGTTTTCCTTGGATTCTCAACTCAAAGTATTCAACATAAATGATTAAAAAATCAAAACAATAGTGGCAAGAGTTTGAATTAAAAAGAGTCAAAGGCAAAAAATCTAGTCAAGCAATGTGCAAAAATATTTCTCTCTTCACTTTAAATGCAAATATCTTATGATCTATGTGGCCAAAATTTCTAAACTTTCTTCCACATAATCCTACAAAGGCCTATTACACAATCCTATTGTTGAATATGTAAAAGATAAATTGTAAGTTTTTTTCCCTTCACAATAGAAACAACATTTTTGAGTGTTTCTTGATGAAAAAATGGCCTTGTTCCTTCATAGATTCCGAAAAAAAACAAAGAATATAAATTGAAAAATATTCTAAAAGTATATTTACTCGAAGAAGGCTTAAAGTGTAGAAAAAGTGCATGATTTGACAATATGAACCAACAAAGAACTACTTTTCAATAGTTCAACATTGCAAATTTTGTTTTGCTAAACACTTCTAGTAATCAAATTATTGAAAAGTCCTAAATACATAGAGGACTCCATCCTTTAACAATCTTGATTTGAGCTAGTAATATAATCATGAAGATAGTAAGAAATGAAAGCAATGTCAATTGGCCCTTTCCCTACACCTTGACTAATCCCAACATTCACATCAAATACTATAGTATTTATAATGTAAGCAAATAATACATGATAGCCAAATACTTGAACAAAGATGATAGAAATTGATGGATAATAATAGAAAATATTAATTCTTAAAAAACATTTCTATCTTTAATTCATGTCATAAATTATCAACCTTTTCATTGATATATTGCACGATCTATTGTCTCATTCATCTCTTGGAACTTTGTTAATAAACCTTTAACACTAGAGGTCTACAAATCTCCAAAGTAGATTATTATTAATCAAAACTACTTGTAATTTTTATAACATGCTTTTTAGTGTTTGATTTCAAGAAAAAAAAATCAAAGCTTAACCTCTCAATGTACAAGGCACTAAACTTTGGTGTTGAAAATAAATTGATGTGCATTAAAAATGAACCAGATGAATATTCTTAATAGTTTGTATTTTTGAGATTTTTTATTTGAAGCCTAGGTTTAGGTTCTAAAATTGAATTCTAAACTTGACTAATTCAAATTTATCTATTCAAAAATTTGTCCATGGGGGCCATTGCGAATCTTGATTTTCTAATGTTCAGGGTTATGAAAAATGAGTCTCAAATACACTAGAACTTCGAAAAGAAATCACGTTAGAAATTCATTTACAAAATTGTAGAGTGCATTTCGAGAAGCCATAAATTGATTGAAATTATGCACATTATGCCCTTTACATTCAAAGTTTTAAGGTGAACAATTTTTTTGATGTGACCAATGAAAAGAAGACTAAAAGACTTCATATTACTTTCACATTTGAATAGCTTCATGATCAAACATTGTAATATTTCAATCCATAATTAGTATTGTTGAGATTTCTTTTTCCATATGATCTCTAAAAAGCTTAGTTCCACTTAGGATGATTACAATTCAAAAGGAATTGATAATGTACGAAAAGGTGGGATTTTTGTTCAATATAGAACAAATCCTCAGAAACCAAAAAAAGGCCTTGGGTTGATTTAGGAAATTGAAGTTTTATTTATTGTACTCCATCTTTAAAAAATAGTTTTTACTATGGTTAAATGAGATTTTGAGTGTAATTGTAAAATCAAGTAGTGAATTTGACTTGACTACAAGTAGTTGCCCCCTTTTATGTTTGAATTTATATATTCTATATAGACATTGTATCTCCTACCAACCTACTTCTATGAAGCACTTGCCTTTTTTCTTTCACCCATAGACATCAAGTAATCCATTACAAAGAGATGTAAAAATTAAAAGGACAAAGGAATTTCCCAAATTCTATACCACCTAAGTTTGAAATGTTATGAAGTATAATTGAGTAAATTAGAATTTCAATTTTGAACCTACCTTTGACAATTTCATTAATGTTTCGAAATTTAAAACTTGTCTACAATAACGTATAACTATCAAGTCCTTGGTAATGAAAACAATATAGTCACCTTCTACAAATATTTCATTTTAAATACAACAAAGGAAATCTCTATTAAAAAAATTAGAAAACCAAGTTTTTCATGTTCTAACAATTTATCAAATTAGCTTCTAATGCAAATGAAACAATCTTATATAATCTAGATTTGAACAACGAAAACTTAGAAAGTAGTAATCACAATATTTCTAAATTTTTAAAACAATAAAAGTTTAGATAAACACACATTTTATTGATTATCTTTATGATTACTTTCTTCCACCATTATTATGGTCTACTCTAATTGCAATCTCCTATGCTCCATTCTACTATTCTACTACTAAATAATTACAAAACCTAGCTAAACAAATTCCTTCCTATCCAACCCATCATCTTTAGCTTCACCATCTTCAATGATCTCTTGAACTTTGCTACCTTGGAATCCTTCCTAATTCCTTCATCTACTTCTTCCCTTTCAATGTCTAGTTTTTGTTCTCTACATACTCTCGAATTAGCTAAGAGAACTTTCAATATTTCTCCAAATGAAGGACGAGCAAGAGGATTGGATTGCCAACATCTTTCCAACAACTTGCAAATCCAATCATCAACATCTTCAGGCAACTTTGGCCTTTGCCCTTGGAGCACAAGGTCATAGTCATTTTGGGGATGACCTTCAAATGGAAGTTTACCTGTCAAGATCTCATAGCACATCATTCCATAGCCATACACATCCACTGCTTTGGTGAATATCTCAACTTTTTCATGGACATTCCTATGCTTGCAAGCTTCCAAGACTTCAGGAGCTCTCCAAAACCCAGTTCCCACAACTCCAACCGAGCATTCAAAGTCGGCTATAAAATAACCCAATCCATCAGACCAAAGTACATTAGAAGCTTTGATGTCTCGATGAACAATTCCTCGACCATGCAATTGATCCATACCACGTGCAATTCGATACATAATGACCTCAACTTGATATTTTGGAAATGGTCCCTTGTCATTTGGTCTTGTCAACATGCACTCTTCTATCATACTTCGTAGATCTTTGTCTTCTTTCACCATCAAAAAAGCAAATCTCCCATCTTCCAACAAGGTTGCACTATGCACAGCACAATAGAATCTTAATTGTTGTGGCAATCCATGTTCTGTCCGCTTCAATACATCTGCATAGTGTTGCAACATTCCATGTGGCCATTGTGATTGCAAATGATGCAACAAAGTCCCCTTCTTGAACACCTTCAAGACCCATTCATTTTTAAATTTTTGGTCATTTTCAGTCATTTTTGGGTTATTCCACTTTACTTGCACTTCATAGAGCTCTGCCTGTCCACCCTCTGCAAACTTCTTGCCCATCACCAATTCACCCCAACTATCTTCACCTTCACCAAAAGTCCTGAAGAAACCACCCCAAGTGGGATGCCTTTGCAAAGTGCAAAAAAGCTCTATGTTGCTCACTTTAGTTGCTTCATGGGTAGAATCAAACCTCCCCAACTCGCTCCAATGCTCCTTCGATTTTTCAATACTTGTTGCAATACTACTACACTCCATTTGATCCAAAGAGCTCCCTCCAAGCTCACAAACAACTGGTGGTGAAATGGAGGTGATTTCATGATACTTGGATTCATTGGCAAGGGCCAACAAACTATTGGAGTTGTTGGATTCACCCATTGTAAAATCAAAAAAGAATAGGAGCCTCAATCCAACTCCTTCAACAAATATTCAAATATGTTGGTGTTGGAGTTGCTTGCAAATGTCTAAGTGCTGAAACTCACTTGTTCTTCATACCACTCTACCTTATTCAAACAAATTTTAGGCTTCAACAAAATTGGTCTAATAAGAACTTGGAATGAGTGATCTTTTGGCAACTTCCGTAAAACTTCACACCCATAGCAATAACAATCCAAAATCAATAGACCCTAATACGCTTCAACTACAAGTGCAAAAAACAGAAGTTTCAAGGCAATAAAAACATCCAACAAAAACAAGGCCCCAACACTAACACCAATTAGCTTGTTCCATCTATTACCCAAACTCCATAATGAAGTCACAAATGTTGCAATGAGCAATTGGGAGATATATTGCAAACAAGTCCAAAGGATCCACCAAAGAATTCTACCAACCATTCAAGAAAGGAGATGCAAGGAGCAAACATAAAACTTTTTTTAGAATGTCGTGGAAAAGAAACAAAGTTGACCACTGAGCAGGTGGCACTGGTGCACTTGAAGTGGTAAGCTTTGTTTCAATTCCTCCATCCATGGCAAACTCTTAGAACGTCCTTTAGCAAGATCTCAGCAACCCCAGACAAAAGAGGCTTTGAGCTGTACCTGGAAATGCAATACAAGTGCAGCTCGACGGCTCCTTCACACTGACCCCAATCGTCCAGCGAATACAACAGACCCTGACCACTCCAGAGTACCGACAATTCGGTCGAAAATCCTCCAAACAACACCGCAAAATCAATGATAATAGAGCAGGCAGCAGCTCAAGTCGGTGAACCCCGTCTCTCGCAGCAAACGAAGAAGCTCCCAGTGCTGAGCGATGTGCTGTGGTGAGCCAGGCCAAAAGCAGAGAGACGGCAAGCTTTTTTAATGAGAGCTTTGTTGAGTACTAAAACAAGGCTGTTCAATTCTCATACTCCAGCTGCTGGAGACGGCCAGCAACGGAGAGCGGCTCCTACACGCACTGCGTCAATGGACCCAGTTGCAAATGGTAAGCTTAGACTGGCAACATTTGCCCTTACCGAGGCTATGTTCCTGAGATTAATTATACATGCAAGAGGAGTAAATGCAACCAAACAAAAAGAAGAAATGGAAAAAAGTATAACTTCAGGGAGGGGATTCAGTGAGTAATATCCAATCACTCACAATGTTACTAAAGATGCATGAACTGATCAGTCTGACGGAGCAAAACGTCTGAAGAACAAGCCGCTTCCACAGCTCACGTCAATGAGGACGCTTCTTGCGACTGGCTTGAAATACTCTTTAGCCACCTTGTGCTACCTGTCTTAGCAATCAATGTATGCTCTCAGAAAATCTAGCAAAGAAAGGTTGAAAAGAAGGTTACAGTGAAATTAGACTCTTTCAGGAACTTTTGAGGCGCCATAATGGAGAGCATCTTCTGAAACAGTCTAATTTGAAATGCGCAAGAAAAGAGGGAACTCATAGCAAGTCCGCAACTGAGAAGTGGAACAACAAAACACCGAGGCGAGACATTGGCATAAGTGTAGAAAAGCTAATCGTGAAGGCTGAAACGAATTACCTCCGCTAAGAGTTTCAGACCTGGAAAATCCACCAAAGCACCGAAGCTATTTCGCCATCCTCGTTCATACGCAAATGACACCAATGGGCTCCTGAAACACAAAGATCCAACCTCCAAATGAAAACCGAACTATAGAATCACATAGACAGGCATTCAAAATCGCGATCCCCACGCGGTCCTGAGGAAGGACGAAGCAGGGCGGAAGCAGACTTGGTCACGGGAATCACTCTCCCATGGTTCGGGAATTTCCTACCGAATTCTCGTGGAGTTGCCGAGCATCGAATCAGTTCTCTGTGCTCGGAGTAATTGATGGTATTGTGTGATACTTCTCCTGTAGTTGATTCTGACTGTGATTGCCCGGAGCTCCTGCTTTAGGGCGAGGGTTAATTGAGACTTCCTGGGCAGGCGATTTAACTTGTGTTCATTATTTGGTTTTCACTTGGCTAGAATGACTCTATCAACAATTTGGACAATTGGGGGCTACAACTTCACCAAATGCGGTCAGGACCAGAACCAGTAATCAAATGCAAAGGATTCAAGCTGCACATTATCAGATACACGCCAGTGACTAGATACTTGCAATCAATTTTTGTTTTTGTTCTTGGCTTTCTGGTGCCAGATTGCACCAGCAAAAATAATGTGGCTAAAAAATACCAACAAAAATGCCAAAAAACTTGGATGAAATCGTCAGACAACTTTGAAATTTAAAAAAATATTAGATGAAATCACCTAATTGTGGATGAATGTTGCAATTTGGAGCACCACTATAACGTTTTATATGGTCACTATAGCACGATAAGCCCTGGTTGCAATAACCGGACAACTCATCAAGCTATTGAACCATGAGGCTCAATAAAACTCATAAAAAGCCCTTTGACAAGATCACAACAACCCCACACGGAAGTGGCTTCGAACTGTACCTGGAAATGCAAGACAAGTGCAGATCAACGGCTCCTACACACCGACCTCAATCGCCCAGCAAATACACCAGCTACCGACCGCTCCTGCGTACCGACAATTCGGTCGGAAAACCTCCAAACAACACCGCAAGATCAATAGAAAGCAAAGCACGCAGCAGCTCAAGTCGGCGCTCCCAACCCTGTCTCTCGCAGCAAACAAAGGAGCTCCTCGTGCTGAGTGATAAGTCGTGGAACCTCCGACGGTAAGCAAGGGCAAAAGCAGAAAGACGCAGGCAGGCCTCGCTACTAAAGGCTTTATTCAGCCTTACCATGTTGGACAGAAAAACGCGTCCCTACGCGGTCATGACGAAGCAAGGCGGAAGCAGGCTTCGTCGCCGGGAATCACTCTCCCGATAAATAGTGAGTATCGAAAATAAGAGTCTCAATAGAACTGTCCCTTGAACTCTGGTGAAGGGTAATGACATTATCTCCTCATAGCTAAAAATCTATGTGAACTCAAGTTCAGAAAAGTCGCAACCTTTTGTCACAAAACCTTAATATTTTTGTTCTTTCTAGGAGCCAACTCCATTGGTATTCAACATTTCCAAAATAGTAAAATTTCAATAGTATCTGTAGACTGAAAAACTAGTGCTAAGTGATGTATGAATGGTCATTGGCATCTCTATGACAAAGTGATACCTGAAGTGGGAGGGCCACCGGGGCTTACTCTTAGATAAAAAGGCAAAAAGAAGGGGAGGGAGAGGGAAAAAAGGAAAAAAGAAGGGAAAGAAGAAAAAGGGAGATTTTTTCTTTAAATGTAAAAATTGAGCTTTTAATTCAATTAAAAAACAAAATTTTAACCATCGATGTCTTGAAAAAAAGAGTTTGACTTCTTGATTCATTATCAATGAAGGATGTAGAGACTTTGCATTCTATAATAATTAGTTATATATGCAATATAAAGTTGAAAAAAAAATTTAAAAAAATACAATGGTAACATTTGTATTTTGTTTCTTTTGTATGTGATGTTTAGATATCCCTCAATATGTGCTCACCATGTTGTGCTTAATTTGTATCATTACTTTTGAACATATGATGGATTTTGTGAACAATTTTTATGATTATAAATTGAATTGAATTATGGAAAATGGCATATAAGTTTTAATGTCATTCTTGGTGTTGCGACAAAGCTCTCAATGAGTAAAAATGCACCACCCAAAGTTATTTTGCATTTTTTTTTCAAGTGTGAAAGTTGTAGGTTTTCAATTGAATTTTGTTTCTAAAAATTTAATTTAATTATAAATAGATTATTCTAAAAATTAAAAATTAAATGAAAACATAAGTAAATCGTAGAAAACACTTAGACAAGTGTACAAAGCCAAATAAGTTGTTGATAAATCAAACTTTCAAAAATTACATTGATCTTAAATAAAAAATGATGAAAAAAATATTTGTATTTAGTAAGAAAAAAAGTTTTGAATTCACTTCACAAATCAGTTTCATATTTTTAAAATAAATAAATAAATATTTAACATGATTTTAAAGTAAGAAATTGAATATTCTAAACAATGTTCAATGCATTGTATGTATTTTAATTTTATAGTAAATGTTCTTATTTTATTATAACTATTATTTGTTACGATATTTTCAAATTGAAATAAAACATTAAACCATTTATAATCACTCTAAAAATTTGATAATGAGAAATTGATGAGAAATTCAATATAGTGAATAAAATTAACTATAATGAAGTGTGAATAAAATGAAATCATATAGTAAAGTGAAGAAAATATTAAATAATTACATCAAAAAGTTGTCAATTTATTTGAAAGAAAAGAAACTATGTGTTCAAATAGAAACATACATATATGAAAACCAATGATTTGTAAAAAAGTATCAATGTGACAACTAAATTCTTTAAATTGTCATAGTTTCACATGTATGCTAGTTCTATATATGAAATGAAATATACATAAATACTAACATGAGTGCATATAATTTCTACTATATTTTCTATATTTTTTAAATTTTGTCTTTATTTGTCTTTATTTTTCATTTGAAATTGATCTTGATTATGGAAATTAGAACTTCCAAGTCGATTTTCTAACTAACAATATTATTTCCATTGTATTGCAAAAAAAATTTAATCCAATGTAATATAATTGTTAGGTTTTATATTTTTTTATAAAATTTTGATGATGCAATAAATATGAAAACAATTGAATCTCTTTTTCCAAATATAGAGAGCCTTTTGCTTTAGATGGTACAATTGCCAAGTCAATGTCTTTAAGACTTGGAAGTTGACAACAAAGTGGAGGCTCACATATAGATTTTGATCTTGGTACTTGTAAAGTTTCTAAATCAACTAAAGGCAATGATGTTGGTAAATCTACTATGATTTCAAGCTTAGTTGGTGTCTGGACCTCTTCACTAATATATTGATAAACTTCACCTACAACATTAAAATTAGAAGATGGTAGGGTTGAAAGTTGAGTTTGCAAATTCTTATGACATCTTCTAAGTTGTTCATGTGAATATTTACAAAATCCAAAAATACTTAAGGATGCTAAACGGCACTCTATTGGGGCATTATAGAAATTTTCCATCCAATTCACCTTCACACAATTTGCTCATCTTTTACCATAGCCAATAGTGCTTCATTTAGTAATGGTGTAAGGTATCATGTGATAATGATGAGATTATGTTGTTCTAATAATATAGAGTATTTGTTGTTGTCCCTATTTCCTATGTCTAGTTGTTGTTTTTTATTTTATTTTGTTATTTTATTCTAAAATGTCTAGGGAACCAAATTTTGGTGTTGACAATACTTTGAAGTTATTTAAGACCTAACCAAATTTTTTCTTTTAGTAATTCATATTCTTTGTAGAATTCTTTTCAAAGTTTAGTTTTAGTATGAAAAATTTGATCTTGAAAATAAATGATTATGTTTTCTGTATTCAAGATTTTGTTCAAGGGTATCCATTGCAATCTTGTTTTTTTATAGTGTTTGAGGGCTATTAAAAAGGAGCCTCAAATACAATAGATCTTGGACAAAATATCACATTGAAAATACATTTAAAATATGTAAAGCAAATATTAAGAAACCATAAATTGATTGGGATTATGCATATTAGGCCCTTCAACCTCAAATGTTTTTGGAGACCACGTTTAAAGATTTGACATGTGAAAAGAGGATTGAAAGATTGACACAGTAACATCCCTTCGTTGAAATCCTCTCCACCTAATGTCAATTGAGCACCACAACTGCTCCTTGCTAGTCATGGATGGATAATAATGGTAACCTCAATTCCCCGGCTTGTTTTTAGGGGCGTTTCACATTATGGCCATCCAAGTCAAGAGGCCATGATTTTCTCAAATCTCATTGGTGGAAATCATGGTTTCTAAAATCTGATTGGTAGAATTGATGGCCTCTCAACTTGGACAGCCATAGTGTGAAACATCCCTTAAGTACATGCACATCTATTCTGCACTGCTGAACCCTGGAAGGACAGGGCAAAGACCATGTTGCATGAGGTGCTACAGACCTTGTTACCATGCCTTGTCATTGAGGAAATTTTACAGTAGGAGGTTTGTGATTCCATGAACAGAACCCATGTGGGATCTGTAGCAATGCCAATTATTTGCGGTGGTCAACAATGTTCAAGAATAACAAAATAAGATTGAAATCAGTGGGAGAAAAGCCAGAACAAACTCATAATAGTCACAAAACTGAAGCTTTGGCATACTGTCAAGCATGTGATTAGCTTGTGGCATTCTTAATATGCAAACACCTCTCAGTTCGTGAATCAACACAAAGCAGTGCAGAATCACTCTGGAGTTTTACATTCAATATTGGGAGTTGGCATGCATCACCACTGACTGAGAGGGTGTGAAGCACAATCATTCGTTCTGCAAATGAATTTTGGCAAAGGAGTTAAAACCATTATTGCAACTAATTTTGTATGATACACTAATAGAACTAAGTTATTTAGTGATCTTTGGAATTTTGATCTGTTTTTCAATTGAAACAAGATTGATTCAACAGTGATGATGAACAAAAGGATGGCAATTTGGAGCCCACAACGACATACTTTTGCACCTGAATTGCTATTTTGTTGAAGTTCTTATAATATTTGATAACATTTCTACTAAGATGTCCTTATAGTATATAAGACACTAGTTTAATTGAGTTACACTATTTTGAATTAGAACAAGTTGAAATATTATGAAATAGTACCAATATCCATTCTTTAATATCTTTTTTTAGCGGTGATTTTTATTTTCAAGGTGATACTAGTTTTTTCCACTCACTATTAGGACAAATCAGTGTAGAATTCTTGGAGACTTATTACCACAAAGGAGACCAAATTAATGACATATTGCTTAAGCTTTGAATTGTTACAAAGCATTGAGGATATAGCTTATTATTAGAAAAAAAAGGTAGAAGGTGATCTCAAACATCCAAAACCATCAAAATAAGAAACTTTGTATGGTTGGAGGTACTTTCTTCTAGAGAAAAACATTTTCTGGAGTATCAAAGAATTGAAAATTATGAATTTTCAAAGCCAAAATTTATTTTGGGATAAGACATGTAGTTGCTTTGAATTCTTATGGAACTTACAAACTCAGCTAAAACTAGTACATTTGGTCATGTTGGAGTAATATCAAAGTCTAATGAATTACCAAGCAACTAATCTCAATGTAATGGTTTAATGTGGAGACAACTTCATTGCACTTTGATAAACACAACAACGGTTAAATTATACAAATAGTTTTGGGTGTTTCGGGTAGTGATCCCAAAACTGGCTACATTTCACTCAATTGTTACTTAATTGCTTCAAGCCGTCACTATAAATTCAAAAATAATCTTCCAAAAATGAACATTTGGCTAAAAGAATTCACTATAAGAAATCCATATTTTAGGTGACAAGCCCTAATTTTCTATGACGAATTTTAGGTGATGTCAAAGTTAACAACCCAAAAAATTTATGTTAACAAAAATGTCCAAAGTAACATCAATGTTGATAGTCCAATGTTTTTATGTTAACATTGATGTTACATTGGACATTTTTGTTAACACAAAAAATTTGGGTTGTCAACATTGACATCACCTAAAATCCATCATAATAAATTAGGGTCCATCACCAAAAACAGAGGTTTCTTATAGTGACTGAACCCATTTTGTCATTGTTGCTTTCGAGTGTTTTCAATTCAAAAAGAAGAAGCATAAGCTTAAAGTTTGTATTGTAATTCGATGGCAGAAATGTGGAGTGAGTTACAAGTAGAAAATATTGCATCACCAAGCATTTTGAACAAGTTCTCTATATATTAGAGACACTCTCAAAGAACTAGAATTAAAGTAGCACAACCACTTCCTAAAATCAAATGCTATGCATGCAGCAAAAGGGGAAGAAGTGAAGAAGTACCAAGGAAATCTCATAGCAACAACCTCACATAATTTCAACAAAAAAGGGGAGCATTTCTGTAGTAGACAACCAACACTGCTGGAAATACAATAGCTATTACTTAAAAACAAGACAAACTCAGACCACACTATTTTTTGATGCAAATATTCTAGCTCCTTTACAGATTATTATGTTGCAAGGAAATCACTAGACAAGGGTCTTGGGAACATTCTCCAAACTTGCTCAACGTACTTGAAGCTCAATTTATGGGATGACGAGCTTACAATGACGGTGGACAATGTTATGGGATTGTAGTAGTATTTGGGTGTAAAGTGAGAAAATAGGATTTTTTGTGGATGCTTGTTGACCTTGGCCATTTGTTGACCATTACTAATAGTCTATTGTTAGTGAAGTATATTGTTTGTAAATTGGGTTGAGCGTTGGATTGTCTTCTTGTTTTAGCCAATACTAACTTATATTAATCATTGTTCTACATGGAGGCTTCTTCCAACTATCCAAAGATTAACATTTTATTAGTAGAGTTGTACAATGGCTATGTTTGATGAACATTTAAATCAATTAATCCATTGCATCTTTATCATGTTGTTAAGTGGCATGATCTTAATTGGCATCATTGTGAGGCCTTTTTGAATGGCTTGGATGTGGGAAGTCCTCCATACCTACAAAATGCCACTACCAAGTTCTTCAAAATAATCTTCGTTACGAGTGAGTTTCTTCCACTCTAGAGTCACCAATGCTTCTCTCCTTTGCCACCTAGGCATCCACCTTAGATCAGTATTTCCTAGAAAACGCAGGTGTAGATGGTACTACAATGTTCTCTTGAAGATCACTGCTAAGCATGCCCCCTAAGGCCTAGAGCGGACAAACCTAGAGTGTTCCTAAAGGAAATTTAACATAAAGCAGGGTCAACTAGTTCCGAGCAAGAACAATCCTATAATCACAAGGTTGCTTTAATGAATCTCCATGATAAATCCTCATTGCTCATTGTTCAAGCCTATAATGCACTATAAGTGAAAAGGGGTGTTTTAACCCTTCACCGCGTGAACTTTGAAGGCGTGTTGTTGTTTCTCACAACGTCCGTCTATGATATATTGCCAAAATAGATGCAATTTATAGTTGTAGGAAATTTCACCGTTGAATTTTTTATTTAGATATCAAGAAGTTTGGAATTCACCTCCGATCATGATTTCATTAGATGGATTAATTATTGCGATTATAACATTTGATCATGGACTATAGTAGAGCTTTAGGTGCTTTTTTTGCTTGCATCCTTTGCTTAACAGTACGATTTCACTACAAAAACCCAAATTTTATTGAGAAGATTTCGTGGGTTTTGAGCTAATGAAGACCATGATAGTAACACAAGATTTCCAGCCCAAGAATGTGGACCACCTCTGCACAATTTCAAATTCAATGATGGCATAGGTGCAAGTAGAGACTGGATGACCAGCAATGGGAATGTCAAGCAACGGGTAAAAGCAAGTTGCCAAAATTCACTTGAAGCAAACATTCAGCAGTTAGGAAGGTTGCGACCATTTATTTCTACTGGTACTAAGTTCCAAGCTCATGAATGAAAATTGTTTGCGACGTTCACTACACTTGGCTCCAAGTTCAGAATACAAGCATGCAGAAGAATTGTGCATCAACATTTGAAATTACAGAAAGAGTTGGAAAAAAATTTACATTGAAGTTCTACTTTACAGAGCGTGAATAGAGATTGAAGAGGAGATGAAGAATGCTCATGAACCACTCTCACAATATCATTATTCAAAAGTTTACACAAAACGAATGTTGGAAATCAAAATTGCCTACAATGAATTATGCCAACAATGTAGACCAAACGCAAGCACCCATCCCTCTCCAAGCCATGCAAAACTAAAATCGCTCTCAAGATCACTACAAAGCTTGAAAGACACTACAACAATGCCAGCCCACACAAAAATCACCCCAATCATCCAGCTGAGCTCCTTGGGCAAAAGAAATGATCCAAAGCTCTGCGGGCATGAACGATGTCCAACTGGCATCTCCCGGTCAGTTTGCACCACGCAACACAAATTGTCCATACAAAGGCGTGGGATGTGGCCAATTGGGGCTTCAAATCTAACAATCATGCATGATCAAAGATCAAGAATACAAATCATGCGATAGAACATCCACTTGCATACTGAAATCTGAATTCCAACTATAAAATCTACACCACCTGCAATGTGGAGAGCTCATTTTTCAATTCCCACGGAACGGATTTCATCCCCTTAGGCAATGAGGAGTTATGTATAGTCCTAGATATAAGATTTTAAGTAATGATTTTCTTAGGAGATTTTCAGTAAGAATTTACTAGAAATATGTGTCTTTTTAGAAAAATTTTACTAAAAAGACACGTATTTTTAAATAGTAAATTCTTACTAAAAATATCTTTAAAATCATTATTTAAAATCTTATTTTTAGGACTATACTTAAAATACCCCTTTCTCATTCACATACATGAATAGCATGGCACAGATCAAAAACATTTGCAATACCTTTTTACTTCAGTTTTCCTCATATTGATTTTGTATTACTTTCAAATGTCATTCTTGGATTCTTCTTGACCTTACTCAGTTTAGCACCTTGATCCACAGTGAGAGAAGAAGCAGGATTTAATGTAATGCTTTGAGTCTGTTCTTTGATGCTTGAGTACTTTGACAATTTTCTGGTCAGTAATCATCCAAGTAATTGTAAGCTAGCTCTGAAGCATGTCCAAAAGCTGCTGAACTTGGAGATCGATTTCAGCGGTCCTGAGGGCATCTGAAGATTACAATTATAAGGTCTGACTCAGCCAGGAAACAGAGGAGTTGACGAGTCCGGACACAAGAGTTACCTTGGAATTCAGGTGTCATAGGAAAGGCAAATTTCAAGGGAGTTGGGCTTGTATAAAACTGAGCATAGCTAAGAATATGAAGGATTGCAACTACAAAACAAAGTGGTGCAGTCATCTTGGATCCCAAAATGAGCTGGCTATGCTGGTGACCAAGTACTGTGAATTTCAAGAAATTGCAAATCAATCACTGAGGGAGGAGGTCCATAAACAGACCATCTAACAGCTGGAACAGAATTTTGGGCAGGTGAAACATCTTGAAATGTTTTTCAGTGAACTTTTCTAGAAAGACAGCTTGAATAGACATCTAACCCAAGTCGTTTCATAATTTTTGGCATAGGGCTCCAAAACCATCCACCCATTCAAATGTTCACTATTCGTACATTACTATAAAGATCAAAAAGCATCATGTACCACAAATATACATTTCAGAAGGTGAGCGGTTTTGGAGCCTGAGCGATTTTCAAGCCTCCTCCCTTGGTAGCAATTAAAAGACAAATGCCGGGTGAAGTTTGCAACATGAATCTCAAACCACCTCTGCGCACATGGACAGTGCTCCTATGCAGCCAAAGACCAAAAACTGTTTTCAAAATATTCATGTCCTGCAAAGTGTTCACATCATACACAAGCGTAAAGTAGTTCTTTCATTTGCCTTCATAGTACATTATTTACTTATTACTTAGTAATTTGTTTGACTCGAAAGCAAATTAACTCAACTCTCACTTGTCAGATTGTCTCCATCTTTTGGGGGTTGGGTTTGCAACATCATCAAACTGGTGGTAACACTTGAACGCTAGCTCATACACTCAATCACAGTATTTTATGTGAAAGAGTTTTCTACAAGTAAGGGCAGAGACCCCTCTTGACCTCATGTCCAGCTCAAAATGGTAAGCCACCAAGTCACCAAATTTTCTATAAGCAGGGCTCCTTCTCAGCAACAGGCAGCCTGAGCATTGGGTTGGATTAATCCTGATAATTTTTACATCTTCAATTTCAAGAAACTATGGGTGATGTTAAAGGCAGTGCAAAGTGCACAGACTAGCTTAGAACTTACTAAAGCTGCACTGGGATAATAGATAAATGAAAATGGTGCTGCATGTTGGTAATCTCTAACTGAAGGCCAAATGAATGTGTTCATCATTCTTAGAATTGGACACTGAAGGGCTTAAGGATTGACCTCTGAAGATCTTAGCATTAAAAAAATGGGTCGTTGGACAATTACAAATATTATTTTGTATTCTTTCATCTAGATAATTTATTAGCTAGTATTTTTCTAGTGATATTTCTTGAAGATAGGCACACTGGTTTGTTCTAATTGTGAGTGGGAAAATTAGCTTCACCTTCAAAAATAAGTCTCACAAGAAAAACAGATTGGACATTGGTACTATGGTAGGCGTATGGAATACAATAATATTTCAACTTGCATTGATTCAAATATTGTGGCTTTAGTAAATGGTTGTCACATAGACTATTAGGATATATTATTGAACCATGTTTAGTATAGATGTTGTCAAATATCATAAGAACTTCACCCCCACAAAAAATTAAATTATCAAAGTATGGCATTATAGGCTTGAGGTTTTCAATTGTCCAAAGCTTGAAGTTGTTGTCATCTTATTGTTCATCACCTTTGAATTGTTCCTACTTCCATTGAAAAAAGACAAAAAGATTCAAACTTTGTGAGTGGAATTGTTCCATTCAAGCATGTTGGAAAATGAATTTATTCATGGCTCTAATTTCTTATAAGAAGGGACTCTAAGTTGTACAATGGTACTTGTTGAGACTCTTCAACATAAACACATGTACTATACATGAAATGGATCAAAGTAATCTTTCTTTATAAAAAAACTATTATCACATGTAAGTTTATTTTGTTACATGCACCAATGTCAAAAATGAATTAGACAATAAATGCCCTCTTTGTTCAATTGACCAAATAAAGGAGACTTAATCCTTGAACATCTAGTTGGTGACCATTGAAATTATCCTTTTGGGCAATATATGACATCATCTAATTTGATAAATTAAAAAATAGAAGCAATTACTTGGGATCAAACTATTGTGTTTAGTACAAAATTCTGAGGATGAACTATTATACTTAATTCCTACATCAAGAGATTCTTTGTCATTCATTGGCCAAAAAATGGCTACAATGTTGTTTTAGGCTTAACTCCTAACTATCTGGTTGACAATATATGGTTGATTTGAAATTTGAGGCCCATTTATGTGCAAGCAATTAAATCCCTTTAGTTGTTTTGAGAAAATCCAAATAGTTTTGAGGGTTTACAATTGAAAACTTTCATTTTTCACTAAAAAGAGTGCATATTTGATTATTCATAGGTCTTCAAAGGACATATATGCTATAAATGGAGTGTAAAACTTGCCAATTTTACTTCATTTCCAAGTTCTTTACAAAACTTAAGAGTGTTCATCATTTTCACCATTGAAAATTTCAACATGCAAGTCTTGATTTCAAGCTATTAGCAATTTCTAAATATTTAAATAAGAAATTTGCATTTCCACAATTGCAAGGTGGATTGTACAATGAGATTGATGTTTTCTTTAATAGGAAATAAGTTTTTTGGAGGTTCATTTCAGTATACCAACACAATTTGTAGTTGTTCATGAGATGCCTAATTTGATTTTCATCCATCTCACTCATTTATCATCATTTCATAAGGGAAATTTATGTTCAATCATGTATTCAATCTTGTACAATTGTGACAACTTCTACTTTTCAAAGTCACTTATGAAAACAAAATATGTTTGCATGAAAAAAAAAAACTTATTTTCATGTACTCTCTTGCAAGGGGCCATCACCTCCACCATGTTGTTGAATCGTTCTCCACATCCTTGCAAGAAATTTGTAACCATGTATTGCACAATGTCAATTTTAGTTTGCCACTAACTAGGCTCGGAGTGTATTTTCTATCCAAGCATCTATGGTATGCAATGCTTTATTATTTGTTGTAAATAATTAGTTCCTAAGCTTTTATTGTGGGAAATTTTTTGAATTGGATTCACAAGTTTAGATGATATCTTGCAATGGTATTATTCTTCTCCTTTGATGATGGGTGATTGCAAGAAACACTTGTCCTATTTCTTGTTTCCTTGACTTCCAACAGGTAGTTTTTTGTTCATAACTTTTGCATATTTTTCCCTATCAACTTGAAATTTGGAACAAAGGTGCACACAAAAGTTTTATATGTTTTGTAATTTTTTCAATTTTTAAAAAGTTATTTTACTATTTTAAAATTGTCTTAGATTGGCTGTCTACCTTGGTCATTTCGGAGGTTTTTAGTCCTATTTTTGACTTAAAAAAACGAATTTGAAGCCACAAATTGGACAAGTTGGAGGTCTACTAACATTTCAAGGATTGATGATGATTTTTTATAAAAATAGTAAAATGTCTATTGTCCACATGGGGTCAAAGTGCCCTTCCTTGTACAAATGCTATAAAGAGAAAAAAAATTTAGAGGAATTTTTTGTTGCAATATGAGTGCAATTTTGTTTAGAAAAATGGCTTCTTTTAAAAAAAAAAATTTGATTTTTTTTTAATTACTAAAAACAAAAAGGTCCATAAATCCTTTTTTTGCTATTTGCTCCTTGTGGCCTGTGAAGTACTTGTAGTACTTTATAGTACTATATAGTATTGCATGGTATTATACTGACGGTCCAGATTTGTAGGCGTGCAAAATCAACGGTTGAGGTTTGCAGGAGCGTGTCAAACGCGTTGTACTGTCAGGATCGTGTATCACTACCAGTACTATGTCCAAAAACAACGTTTTGAGCCAAAAATGTGAAGTGCTTCTTGCAATCACTTTGATCTAATTTCATTCATGCTATGCAATATGGATTTTTTTTGTATACTTGACATATGTAAGATCTGCAAATGGAAGGAGGTTCAAGTTATAAGAATAAAATATTAAGTTTGTCTTCATGTTGATCTATAATGGATCCAATAACACCAAATACATCCAATTTGGATCATGATTTTACTTTCTTAAGCCTACTTAGAAGCTACAAAGTGGGCCCAAATACTTCTTATACAGTGTCATATTTAAGTGTGATAGTGTTTCAATGTAAAAATGGCACCCTTTGTGAAAGGTGTCATTGTTAGATTGTCAATGTAATGGTCTATGTCATGCCATATTTCAAGACAAAAGTTTGCATCCTATAAATCACATACAATATCACATATGTGATCTTCCACTTACCATGAAGGATACAATTAAAATAAAGTGAAAAAAAAGAAAACCACAAAAAATATGGAAAACCTTAAGAGTTTAAGAAAGGTTTGCACTTAGAAAAAATTGTGAATTTTTTTGCCTTGGACTATACAAGAACTAATCTTCAAAGTTCCACTTAGTAATTTTTACTTTGCTAAACATCTCTAGCAAAACAATTGCTACAAATCCTAATTACACAATTGATTTGAGCTATTACACATTATAATCTTTCAATCTATGTGGTCAAATGACTTCAAATTTTAACCACTTCATTTACAACATGCACACTACAAGATTGTAAGGTTAAGATCTTCATAGCTTAATCACATATAGACTTATGCAGCTTGAAAAGTAAGCAGTTTTTAAACATAGTTGAACTTTTGGTGATGAGGGGTTAACCCCTAAAGGACCAACGTGCCTTTTTTGGCAACATAACTATTTCGGGCAGGTACATGTGACTAGATATTTCCATGTTTTAGGACCAAAACAACACTACACTAAAATTGGTAAATAGTGTTGGGTGATAATTAGTGTTGTTCCCTATTGTTTACCCCCAACACTATTTTTCAACTTATGTGTAAACAGTGTTGGGGCACTTAATTGCTGCCATAAAAATCAGTCCCTTCCCTGCAAAACTGTATATTTTGCCTCCCGCTGCGAAAATCTGTCATTTTCTTTAAAAACTGTATTTTTTGCCTCGCACCACAAAAATCTGTCCCTTTCCTAAAAAACTGTAATTTACTATAGAGCTAAAATAGTTCGATTGAATTAATAATCTTCTAACACTAACCTTGCAAATCACAATTAGTGTTATCTCAACAAATTAGTGTTGCCAACATTATTTACCAATTTTAGTGTAATTATCACCCAACACTATTTACCAATTTGAGTTTAGTGTTCCAATTGTTCTTCTGTGGTAGTAAGGTATGAACACACCTCATTAGTAAGTTCAATTAAACGTTTGAGCATGGGTACCAATATTAGACTGCCTTATAGTTGTTGTTTGGTGTCGGAAGAGGATTCCAATGAATCCTCATGTATTTTTGGACAAGTTCAAAACTGGTGATTTAGAAAGTGACTCAAGACATTCTAGGCTAAAACATGTGGTATTGGAGTTGCTTCTGGAAGAGGGCTGCAAGTTTATTCTCTGTAGCTTATTAACCCTGTAAAAATGGGTTGGTCACTGTGGATATTGTCACACCTTTTGGGTACATTGTAAATAACTTATTGAAAAAAATCCAAAAGTGTTGATTGGAGGTCAAACCACTATGCAAGGCCTTGTCTTTTGCACAACATTCTAAAGTTCAGCATTAAATTTGCACTTCTCTCTGACATAACTGTCATCCATGGGACCATTGTTGTCCACAATATCTTTGTAAGGTTAACAAGTAGTAGATGCATCATTTAACCCACTTGCACCGCCAGCTCCAATTTTTTGCGTTTGGCCAACTTCAAAGGATTTGAAGAAGACCTCGAACATTAGTTTTTCATTCACTTCGTTTTTAATGACCATTCATGTTGAGTTGTAAAGAGTCTCAAATTGAGTTTTTAGTCTAAATGATGTTTGTTTTCATGTAGTTGAGAAGTAATTAAAGAAAACCGATGGCAAAATTTGCCATTCTAGTGTATTTTGAGAAATTGAGTAAATCTAAAATTTCTCCTTGAAAATGATATTTTTTGAGTTTAAGCCCAACTAATGAAATGAAGGCTCTCTACTCTAGTTTCTATTCCAATTGGAATTTTGGAAAAATTTCTAAAATTTAATATTTTATTGCACTTTGAATTTTGGCTACATTTTTTTTATGTCCATTGCATTCTAATTTAGAAGTACATAGGAATTTAGTTTCCACCATGATGTTTGTCATTGTAATGTACACACATGCTAAAATTTTCAGATTTTTTGAGATAACTTTCTAATTGATATGATTTTTTCTTCACTTTCTCTTCAAAAGTTCTCTAAAAAATAAATTTTCCTCAGAGAAAAATCTAATATTTTTGTGAAGCAAAGAAGACATGTACTTTCATCTCTGAAAAATAAAAATAAAAATTGGCATACATATTAACTTCCAAATTGCTAACAAACTGAGTCACAAACAATGACGCTTGAAACCCATGGTCATAGGCCCGGCGTTTCAGGGGTGATGGGCAGATCATTCCAACATTTCCTTTCTCATGAGCTCACTTAACTACAGTAGTGGTATAACTCTTGTTAGATAATCCTACTGCAGATGATACTGAATTACTGATTGTGATTGGCCGGAGCTCCTGCTTGAGGCGAGGGTGAACGGAAGCTTCCTGGGCAGGGGTTGTAACTTACTGGTGTTCATTATTGGGTTTAGAATGACTCTGTCAACAGTTTGGACAATTGGGGGCTACAACTTCACCGAATGTGGAAAGGACCAGAACTAGTAATCAAATGCCAAGGATCCAAGCTGTCCACATTAAGGTAGAAGGCTCTTAAATGGAGTGAATTCTAAAATGGTGCCCTACCTTAAATGTACAATCTTTCTACATGTTGCTTTTTTATAGCCTGATAGTGTCCACTTTAGCTAGGGCACCATTTTAGTGCCTTATGTCCTTTCAACTTCAAAATTTGATAACTAATTCCACAAAGCTCACAGAAATATGAAACAACTTGGGTTAAATGTCAATTCTACTTCACTTTCAAGGAAAATTTATTGAAAAATATTTCTAGAAGTTTTACCTCCGTGAAATTCTGTTTCGACCCTTAGATGGTCCATTATAGGACCTCTTACCTTATCAAACAAACACCAATGAGTAGACACTTGCAATAACCGGACAACTCATCAGAGCTCAAATAAGAGTCTCAATAGAATTGTCCAGTGAACTATTTGGTGAAGGGTAGTGAGGTTTTCCTATAATAGCTATAAATCTATGTGAACTCAAATTGAGAAAGGTCGCAACTTTTTGTCACAAAACCTAAATATTTTTTTTTGTACTTAGAAGTCAACTCTAGTGGTATTCAACATTTCTAAAATAGTAAAATTTCATATGGTACCTAAGACAAAGAAACTAGAACCAAGTAGGATTTCTTTTTTTTGGCTTTCTAGTGCCAGATTGCTCCAAGAAAAGTTTATTCAGTTATAAATTGTCAAGAAATTGTGAAGTTCTTTGCCAAAAAACCTTGGATGAAATCGCTAGATTGTGGATGAAAACAAAATTATGGACATGTGATATATACAAATGTAGTATTTTCTATCTAATACAAGGATGAATGTTGAAATTTGGAGCACCACTAATTAACATTTCACAGAGCCACTTTGGCACTTCACAAAAAATGAAAAAAAAAAACCCTGGTGCTAAGTCATATAGGATGGTCATTGGCATATGTACGACTGAGTGATCCTTGAAGTGGGAGGGCGACAAACTTCTAAATCGCCAGTTGTGGGCAATAAACATTTGAAAGAGCTTAGTTGATCCTGAAGTAGCTTCCCCGGAATCTCAAACTGCAATTTTTGGCTTCCCTCAAATTCGATCTCTGCCAATTCCCAAAGTTGCATAAAATGAATTAACTTTGATGACTCCATGGTCGCCTTCAAGTCTAGTCAAAACCAGAGAAATGAATTGGCATCTTTATAAGAAGAAGATTGACGCATTCCTTCCATTCCTTACGCACAACCCATGTGCCCAATATAATGCTGCTCCCCGGTCAAACTGGAACCTTCTCACACCCACACTACCATGTTGGATGTGTAAGGATTGAAGCCCTGAAAACCCCTGAAAAACTAAATTAAAAAACTGCTGTGCTGACTGCCGCCATTTGAGTGGAATTGTTTCCGTCAAAAACTGCTCAATGTTTCCTCCACAATTTGCAGCATTTGCAGCATTTGCACTAAATGGAATGCAGTGTGTTCGCACAAAATATGCACTTGAATGATCAACATTTGTGGAGGATTCTGTGTTCTTTCCATTCAGTATTTGCTGCATTTGCTCAAAATGAAGCTCAAGAGTAAACTGATCCCCATCAAGATCGCATCAGGTTGTAGAAGCTTTCTGATTCCAAGCACATACTTTTCAGTACAGCAACTTTGAGAGGATTCATCTTAACATTGTCAATGTGAAAAACATGAAGTCTGTGCTCAAGAAGCTGTGAATTGTTCATACTCGAATATGCACAGTAATGTATATTCATTGAAATCCTCTCCACCTACTGTCAATTGAGCACCACAACTGCTCCTTCATTGCTAGTCATGGATGGATAACGAAGGTAACCTCAATTCCCCGGCTTGTTCTTAAGTGCACATCTGTTGAGCCCTAAAAGGAGCATGTTGTGTAAGGTGGTACAGACCATATTATCATGCCTTGACATGCCTTGACATTGAGACAGAATTACAGTAGGAAGTTTGTGATTCCATGAATGGAACCCATGTGGAATTAATAGCAGTGCCAATTGTGATGGTCAATGATGTGTTCCAGAATAACCAAACAAGATTGAAATCAGTTGGAGAAAAGCTTTTCATAGCCTTCAGCAGTGTACTGACAGTGTACATTGTAGCTAGGGCAACATTTTACAGCCCTATGCCCTTTCAACTTCAAAATTTGATAACGAATTCAAAAAAGCTCAGAAAAATATGAAACGACTTGGGTTAGATGTCAATTCTACTTGTTTTTCAAGGAAAATTTACTGAAAAATATTTCTGAAGGTTTTACCTCCCTGAGATTCTGTTTCAGCCCTTAGATGGTCCATTATAGCACCTCTTACCTTACAATTTGTAATAGTCATAAACCTGAAGCTCAGGCATTTTGTCCAGCATGTGAATCCAAAATGACCAGCTTGTGACATTCATCATATGCAAACACTTCTCAGTTCGTGCCAATCAGCACAAAACAAGCAGACTGGGAAGCTTTACATTTAAAATTGGGAGGCGTTGTGAAGCACAATCATTTGTTGTGCAATTGAATTTTGGCAAAGTAGTTGTACGATCATGCTGAAATGTATAAAATTTGTTACAATGTGAGGGTCCAATGCCAAAATTCAGTAAAAATATTTTGATATCTGGTTTACAAAGTTTGGTCATATGACGTCTCACATTGATTTCTTTCCTGGTCATATCTACATTATTTAAGGAGGTGCTTTTTAATATGAAAGATGTGGGTATGGATGTTCCCTACATACCTATGCAATGGAATCAAGAAAATTCAACATCATTTGTTCACAATAAAATATTATGTAAAATCATGAAAATTGACTTATAAAATTCACCAAAAAAGGAATTTTGGGTTATTTGAAACTAAAATTTGATATGCGTAAGGATGGAATGAAAATTATCTGAGATGGAGAATTCCAACTTTTTTCTATGCTATGTTCAAGTCTTTGAATGGTTCAAATGCGTTGGTTGTAAGATTACAATTGTATCCAACCCATACTTTAAGTATTTATATTGAAGAGTCTTTATAATTTCATTGGTGAAAGTAGTCCACTCTTGCAATACGTTAGAACTATAAATAAATTCATTTTATATGATGTACGGAATAATAGAACAAATTTATTTAGTGGAGTTTGGAATTTTGTTTTGTTCCTTAATTGAAACAAGATCAATTTATTTGCGATGATGAACAAGAGGATGACAACTTGGAGCCCACAATGACTTACTTTTGGATCTCAATTTTTTTTTGTTCAAGTTCTTAAAATATTCAATAACATTTCTACTAAGCATGGTAACTTGGTTTGTCCTTATAGTATATGTGACACTAATTTATTAGAATCACACTATTTTGAATCGAAGTTGGTTGAATTATCATTGCATAGTAGGAATATCTAAGTTTTTAAATCTTTTTTAGTAGTGATTTTTATTTTGAAGGTGACATTAATTTTTTCCACTCACTATTAGGACAAATTAGTGTAGTTGTCTTCGAGACTTATCACCACAAACAAGACCAAATGATAGAAGTCATAAGGTTTGAATTATTACAAAGCATTGATGATGTAATGTATTATTAGAAAGAAAAGGCAAAATATGATAACACCTAAAACCATCAAAATAAGCAATTCAGCATTGTTGGAGGCACATTTTTCTAGAGTAAATGAAACATTTTTTGGAGTTTCATGAAATAGAAAATCATGTATATTCAAAATGTAATATTTTTTTGGATAAAACATGTAGTTGCTCAAATTCGAACTTTGTTTATGCCATTGGAACTATCACATCTAGCTCTAAATAAATGGAGTAATACCAAAATCTAGAGAATTACTAGTCAACTAATAGTTATGGAATGGTTTGACCCCTAAGCACTCTGACTAATGTTCATTTTCTAAACAATGTACAAATTGAATGTTAGATTTCTTTAATTTTTCATTATAGGTTCGATGAAAGTCATCCTAATTTCTAGAGATACATTATGAAGTGGTTGTCCTATCCAAGGGTTGGATTTGTTGTTACAAGAGTATATGTTTTCTTGAAATTAGAAATGTGGAAGTATGTCAAGTGGTTGAACAAGATAAAATTGCATTGACTATAGTTTAAACCCGGAATTGCAAAAATGAGGTCATAGAATCAAAGAAGACAAAAGTTTCAAAAATCACCATGTCAAGAGAATCTCATTTCAAAACCATTCCAACAAAATTTATCCAAAAAATGAAAATATTTTGCTTGTAATTGAATTTTGAATGAATTCTGAAATTTTTCTTTTGATATTTATAGAAAAATATTGGTGATAGTATTGGTGAATCAAACCATATGGATGGAATCTAGAATTCAAACCTTACAACTTTTGTTTGCATCTCAATACCAAAATATTCTTCCAAATAGTATTTTATGATGATTTTTCTAAAACCATCATTTTTGGAAATGAATCTCAAAGCTTAGGGATTAATGGAGGTATGACTTAATTGCTTTTTTGATAGACATATAGATGGTTTAATTACATGGACAGTTCGGGGAGTTCGGTGCAGTGATCCCTAAACAAGCTAAGAGTTTCACTCAGTTGCTATTTAATTTCTTCATGCCCTTGGTATAAATTCAAAAACAATCTTCCAAAAATGAACATTTGGCTAAAAATCCTAAAGCCATTATGAGATGATTGTTTTTGGATGTTTTCAACTTGAAAAGAAGAACCATATAATTTAACCCCAAGAGTCCCAAAGTCCCCTCGGGGGACACTTGGGATTTCAGACAGGCTTGTGTGACTTGAAATTTTGACTTGATTTTTTGAAACTTTTTTTGAAGATAGGGAATCACATCAGCTTTCTAGAAATATAATTCTTTTTTCAATTGGTGCTTGGGAGCAGAAGTTTTGCTATCCGAAGTCAAAAAAGCAGTTCCGCGGGCAGAAAAAAAAAACCACAAAAAAATGAAATTTTTTTTTTCAATTTCTTTTCTGAAATTTTTTTTTTTCTACATTTGAAGCTTTGATTCATCCTATTTGGACTAATAATGAAAAAGTTATGGACAATTTTGTTTTTCGGGCAATCTAAGCATCTTCTTCAAAAAACAACTTATAGAATTCATTTTTGAATGCAATTTTCAATTTTTTTTCAATTTTCTTTTTTTGACAAGGTTAAGTTTATTTTCAAGAACAATCCCACCATTGGGATTATGATTTTTTAATTCCATCTAAGGGCTATTAACAATTTAGTATTTTGTTCAACTTTGGACCTACTTCTACTTAACAATTTTTTTATATGTGAAAAGCAAGTTTCGACATTCTGAAATTTTTTTCCCCAACTCTCAACTCAAATGTTCAAGATAAAAAATTTTAACCTTATGGTGTGTAGTGCAAAAAAAATCCACAAATGGCCATCAAAGTCACCTGAAATTGCAGGCTGCAGTTGAAAAAAACTTTTTTTTTCAACTTCAAATGCTAATGTCTTCCAATCCGTACGGTCAAACTTCATGAAATTCTTACCACATGATTTGAGACAAGTGAAGTACAAGACCCTACGGTTAGATTCTAAGAAAAAAGTTTTCTTAGGTTTCTTGAGTGATTGCTGCAGAAATGGCAGTTTTTAGTGGTTTTAGAGCCAGAAAATGCCTTGGGAACTTAGGGGTTAATTTGTATTGTAATCCAGAGTAAGAAATTTGCAGAAACATGGAGTGAGTTACAAGTAAACAGTGTTGCATATTGAATGTGTTTACTACAGGTTAATAAAAGCTCACAGGGAACTGAAATTGAAGTAGCACCACCACTTTCTAAAATCTAATCCTATGCATGAAACACGAAACAAAACGGGAAGAAGTGCAGAAGTACCAAGGACTTCTCAATTTGCTTTAAGGTAGGTACACCCAAAGTGCCCTGTTCCTAAAAGCGCCATCTATAGTGCACATACATTTCCAAAATCAGTCATGTTCACAGGCTGTAGATGGCGCTTTCAGAAACAGACTTTGACCATTAATAACTTCTGCATACAGTATCCAAATCCAACGTTCTTTGGTGCGTTGGAACATGCTTTCACTTGCCAACAAGACTGCATAAAAATCTAAACTACCTAATAACGGGAACTAGGCATAGTATGAATAAGTGGCGCTTTTGGGTGTACCTACCTTATATACCAACAACTTTCTACAATTTTAGTAGGAAACATGGCAATGACAGGAGCATTTCTACAGTTGATAATTGACAGTGCTGGCAATATAGTAGTAAGGTAGGAGCATCTAATAGCGTCAGTGTACCTAATGCCGCCATTCTCTATGTATGACAATTATTTCAGAACTAAAATGAATGTAGACAGTAGATAACTTATTGACGTTGACCAAAATAATAAGCTCTCTACACTGTGCCGACATTTCAACTCTGAAATCACTGTCTTGCCTACATAGTGACAGCATTAGGTACACTAACGCCATTGGGTGCTTCTACCTTAATGGTTTAAGAACAACTAGAACTCTAACCATACTAACGTAGAACCATCTAAGTTATAACTGATCATTTAAGGTATTTTAGATAGGATCTGGTGTAGTGCTAGGCAAAGCAAATACTTTCACAGGTTCAATGATTGAAATGATGGGGATTGCAAAAACTTTGATAATTTTATTGCAGAAATTGAAATTACTATAAGTTTTGAAAGGCAAAAAGTGTGCCTATCTGATAGCCAATCTATAGACTCTTCTAGTTTCAATCACACAAAAACCTACTTTTTTACTTACTCCTTCCTACTTTCTTGCACACCCCTTTGGGACATATGCCATGAACATTTTCTCCCAACTTTGAAAAGGAGAAAAAACTACATTCTAGCCTATTGGAAATACTTCCATCTATAAGTTGGTTATAGGGTGCTGGTTGGTTGTAATTAGACGATTCTACCTTATATTTTGATGCTAACATTATAGCTCTCTTAGAGATTATGTTGTGAGGAAATCACTAGACAAGGGTCTTGGGCACCTTGGGAGATCACTTAGTGTATGAAAAACAAACTACGTGTGTTAAAGTGGTTTTTTGACCCCCTATATACTTTTTTATAAACTATGATTTCAACTTATAATTTTGAGATGTGCTTAATAATGCCTTACAGTTGTTGTTTGGTGTTGAAAGAGGATTCCAATGAATCTTCATATATTTTTGGACGAGTTCAAAACTAGTGATCTAGAAAGTGACCCAAGACATTCTAGGCTAAAACCTATAGTATTGGGGTTACTTTTGAAAGAAGGTTGCAAGTTTACTCTCGGTAGCTTATTAACCCTATAAAGACAAGTTTGTCACTATGGATATCATTGGACCTTTTGGGTACATTGTAAATCACTTATTGAAAAAATCCAAAAGTGTTGATTGGAGGTCAAACTACTATGCAAGGCCTTCCTTTTTGCACAACATTCCAAAGTTCGACAGTAAATTTGAACTTCTCTCTTAGGACCATTGTTGTCAACGATATCTTTATAGAGTTAACAAGTAGCAGATACATCATTTAATCCAATAGCACCACCAATGCCAATTTTTGGCGTTTAGCCAACTTCAAAGGGGCTAAAAAAGACCTTTAGTTAATAGTATTTTTTCCATTCACTTTTTTTAATGACCTTTCATGTTGGGTTTTAAAAACTCTCCTATTGAGTTTTTATTCTAACTAAGGTTTGTTTTCATGTCGTTGTGAAGAAATTAAAGAAAATAGATGACAAAATTTGCCATTTTTGTGTATATTTTGAGAAATTGAGTAAATCTGAAATTTCTCCTTGAAAATGACATTGTTTGAGTTTAAGCCCAACTAATGAAATGAAGGCCCTCTACTCTAGATTCTATTTCAATTAGAAATTTGGAAAGATTCATAAAATTGAATAAATTTTTTCATTAAAAACTTTGGCTGCATTTTCAATGTCTATTGCATTCTATTTATAGAAGTAAATGGAAGTTGAGTTTACACCATCATATTTGTCACTATAATGTTCACACATCTTGAAATTTTCAGACTTTTTGAGATAATTTTCTAATTGATATGATTTTTTCTTCACTTTCTCTTCAAAAATTCTCTGAAAAATCAATGTCCTTCAAAAAAATCTATAGTTTTTGTAAAGCAGAGAAGACATGTACTTTCGTCTCTGAAAAAAAATTTACATACATATTTCCCTTCAAAATGCTAACAAACTAAGTGACAGATAAGGAGGCTTAAAACCAATGATTATAGGTCCATCCTTCAAGGGTTAACCCCTAATTGCTAAGGGAGCCATTTAATGGCTTTTGGATGACTTCAAAAGGAGAGTAAGAGGTTCCAACATTGTTTTTATCATCCAATTTGCTTTAAATGACCTTTCACATTGAGTTAGAAAGAGTATCCAATTCAATTTCTAGTCTAACGAGTGTTCGTTTTCATGTAGTTGAGAAGAAATCATCAAAAACGGATGGCCAAATTTGCCATTTTACTATATTTTGAGAAATTGAGTAAATCTGAAATTTCTCCTTCAAAATGAAATTTTTGAATTTGAGCCCAACTAATGAAATGGAGGTCCTCTAGTCTAGTTTCTTCTCCAATTGGAATTTTGGAAAAATTTGGAAAATTGAATATTTTATTGCACTTTGAAGTTTGGCTACATTTTTTTTATGTCCATTGCATTCTAATTTTAGAAGTATACAGGAATTTAGTTTCCACCATGTTGTTTGTAACTATAATGTTCACATATTGTGAAATTTTAAATTTTTTTGAAATAATTCGCTATTTGATATGATTTTTTCTTTTGGTTTTCTTCAATTTTTTTATAAAACAGAATATTACTAAAAAAATATATAGATTTTTTGTGAAGTATAGAAGACATGTAGCTTCATCTTTGAAAAATAAAAAATAAAAATTTCATACACATTTAGTTACCAATTGGCAGCAAAATGAGTCACAAACAATGAGGCTTGAAACCCGTGGTCATAGGCCCGGCATTTCAGGGTTAATGGGCACAACATCATTCCAACAATTCCTTTTCCATAAGCTCACTTGGCGTGCAGAATTTGGACCTCTGACTCTTGAAATTGAGGGCAGTCACCTTCGGTGAAAAACCTTCTCACTCTCATTTGGCCAACTGAAGGACGGTAACTTAGATGGGGTCTCATTGTTGATGTGCTGTAGCCAAACACGAAGCTGCATTTTGTGATGAATGAGATCATAGCTGATGAGTCTTAGAACTACTTGATTTTAATGCCATGAAAGTCATTGGCCTTAAGCTTAGAAAATTGTTTTGGTTGCTAAATACAAATAATCATGATTTGAGTCAATTCTATATCATAACAAATTGCATCCTAGAGATCTTCAGTGATGGTAATTGACATCTCAAGTCTTTGATTCATTAAAAATCTTCAAATTTCTTTCAAATTCAAATTATCTACATTTTCTATTAGATATATCATTTCTTAAAGCATATGTATGTCAATTTTTTCAAATACCAATGGAAATGAGTCTTAAATGGTGTATTACAACATGCAATAAAATATCAAAGTCATCAAGGGTCAAAAAAAAAAGCCTAGGCAATTTTTAGAGTAATTATGAATCCGGTCTCAACAATGGAGTCTATGGGGTGGTTAGCTTTGGAATTCATTTACTTCTAAACCATCATTTCTTTTTTCTATGAATTTTTTGTGGATTGTAGTGCACAAAGTATACTACAACATCCATGCTTGTTGATTTGTAGTTTGTCCAGTCAAATTCAATATATGATGCATAGAGTGAGATAAAACCAAACATATACTCGGTATTTGAAATAAGTGTAGTTCTTACAATTTAAGAAGAAATGGTAAATCGGAAAAGTTTTCTTGCTAGAACAATATCACCATTAGGATTATTGTAATTCAATTCCATCTTAACCCCTAAGCCCTAAACTCCATTTCTGTGGCAATAATGCAATATGGGGCAAGTTACTACAAAATAAATGGATGTCAAAAAAAAAATTTGTCATTGAGATTTTCATACAACATATATTCCATGACTAGCATTAAGGCCCAATAATTAAAATGTTATTGTATGAAAAGTAGTTCTCATTGCTCAACACAAAGCTTGAGCAACAAAAAAAACTTCTTTGAAAATCACTTTTTTAGTAAATTAAAAATTGAAAATTTTATTTATGAATATTTTTGAATCGTTCCACTTTGAATAATGAGATTAAATTTATAAAGAGTTTAAGTTTGTGGGTAGCGATGGAATCTCTAAACTTTGAAGTTCTTTGTTTTATTCAAGTTTCAATATTTTTGAAAATAAATAAAAATGTGAGGTGTATATTGATTATCACAACATATTCACCATTAGGATTGATACTCTTCAATTCCATAAATAAATTGTTAACAAATTAGTATTTTGAATCATTCCCGACTTCATTCTATCTACTTTTTTTCATTCCTATATGTTGTACAATTCCAAATGATCTCAAAATTTTCAAGCATGTAGTCAACTTCATTTGGAGAATGAGTTCGAAGAGAAACCACCACTTTAGACACTATTTTACACCAAAGTCATTCTTTTATATTAATGTGACCGTGTGAAGCACAGTTGCCTATTTTTATGCAAAGCCAAAAAAAAACTTTTGTTCATTCAAATACTAATATCTCGCAATCTACATGGTGGACATTTCTAATACTTTCATATTTTCTCAAACTACTGTACTACAAGATCCTTGAGTTATATATGTCTAAATTCTTTTCCCCTAGAATTTAATGGTTGTACTAGAAATAGCAATTTTCAAGTACTTTTGGTGAAAACATAGTCAAGAACCTTTAGGGGCTAAAGCTATAATAATCTAATTTTTACTTCAATCTTGAACCTATATCTACTTTCTTTTAATCTTAATAAGTTTTTTCCTCTAAGAGTTGTCCTTGGATTCTCAACTCAAAGTATTCAACATAAATGATTAGAAAATCAAAACAATAGTGGCAAAAGTTTAAATTAAAAAGAGTCAAAGTCAAAAAATTTAGTCAAGGAAGATGCAAAAATATTTCTCTCTTCACTTTAAATGCAAATATCTTACAATCTATGTGGCCAAAGTTTCTAAACTTTCTTCTATACAATCCTACGAAGGCCTATTACACAATCCTATTGTTGAATATGTGAAAAATAAATTGTAAGTTTTTTCCCTTCACAATAGAAACAACATTTTTGAGTGTTTCTTCATCAAAAAATGGCCTTGTTCCTTCATGGATTCCGAAAAAAAACAAAGAATCTAAATTGAAAAATACTCAAAAAGTATAATTACTCAAAGAAGGCTTAAAGTGTAATAAAAGTGCATAATTTGATAATATGAACCAACAAAGAACTATTTTTCTATAATTCAACATTACAAATCAGGCTTTCCTAAACACTTCTAGTAATCAAATTATTGAAAAGTCCTAAATACATAGAAAACTCCATCCTTTGACAATCTTGATTTGAGCTAGTAATATAATCATGAAGATAGTAAGGAATGAAGGCAATGTCAATTGGCCCTTTCCTTAAACCTTGACTAACCCCAACATTAACATCAATTACTATAGTATGTATAGTGTAAGCAAATAATACATGATAGCCAAATACTTGAATAAAGATGATAGAAATTGATGGATCATAATAGAAAACTTTAATTCTTACAAAATATTCCTATCTTTGATTCCTATCATAAATTATCAACTTTTTCATTGATATATTACATGGTCTATTGTCTCACTCATTTCTTGGAATTTTCTAATAAACCTTCAACACTAGAAGTCCACAAATCTACAAAGTAGATGATTATTAACCAAAACTATTTGTAATTTTTTTTTTTTTATTTTTTTTTTTTATTTTTAAACAAATGGACCAAATTCCATTGAAAAGGAAAACAGTACATCGAACCAGAGGCACAAGGCCTCGGCGGAGAGCATTTTTTTTTTGAAATTTCAAAGGCCGAAGCCAATTCTACTTTTTACTTTTCAAAAACCAACAAGCAAGGCAAGCAAATAAAAACAACTAAAACAACTGGCGAGGATGGGGTCTGCGATCAAAGACTGCAAGCAGAGAAGGAGCAAAGCGAGCAGGAAAGACCGAGACCAAGCCAGTGTTAGGAAAAGGCTCCTAGTTTTGGAGGGACTAAGTCCCATCTGAGCTGGAGATGTGTTCTAGAGCCAAAGAAGTCCGTTTGAAGCCAAGTGTTGTCAAATTTCTTGAGGAAGATCCCTGAATTGGCTGGATACGTTGAACAGAGTTTAGTGGTCTTCAACCAAGCCACCCGCATGTGGTCAGTGAAGGCCTCCCATAACACCTGTTCAAGTTTCTCTATGGGCCACGAAGTGTGGTTGAAACAAATGGCGTTGCGGTCTAACCATGCCACCCAAATAACAGAGCCTCTGAATAATGACCACATTGAAGAGCCCTTGTGTAGACGGCACGGAAGTTTAGAGCCTAAAATGCACTGTTGCCATGTTAATGATGGCCAAGTGCCCGAGGTAGCTGGTATTTGGAGAGCCGAATAAAGGACGGTTAGAGCAAAGTTCCAAGCGTGGCGAGTTTTTTCACAATGAAAAAATCTGTGGAGGATGGTTTCATCAACCCCATCATGGCAGCTGATGCATAGAGAAGAGATGTTGGGGTTTGCCACTTTCCTCCAACAATGCACTGCGACCGCACAATGATACACTGACCAAAGGAAACCAGAGTCTTTCTGGGGTCGAGCTTTACTCCAAACTTCACGCCAACGAGGTTGATAATTTGGCACTAGGATGCCATGTCATTTCTCTGGGATAGATTTCTTCAATTCCTTACGAGGGGTCAATAGGGAGCGACCGAGTTTGGCGGTGTAGGAGAGGAGGGGGGTAGAGTTACCCCAAGTCCAGCGCCCAGGATCAAAAAATAGATCAGCGACAACTCCCACATAAAAGGCTGGACCTGATTTAGATTGAATAATCCTGATCCTCTTAAGCCAGCCCGTTAGTATCGAGCTAGCAGGTGGGGTCGACTGGGGGCGGGGATGAAGCATCTTTGAAGCATGGCCCACTGAATAGCATATATAACTCGAGGGAATTACAATGGAACAACTGACTGAAAGGAGATTGGGGCAGAGAAGGGGGGAGGTGAAGAAGACAGTTGATAGAAGGGAATCAAAAGCATTTGAGAAGATACCAATGGCCTCGTGATACTTCGGTGTGATCTCAGCCGAGGTAAGAAGGCACTTCCATTCTGGTGGGATGGAAGCTACCAGACGATTGTATGCTCGCGTTTCATGGTCAGAAAATCCAAAAAGAGTGTTGGCTTGGTCCCCAGAGAGAAATGAAAGTGAGGTGGAGTCCCAAATATCTTGGATGCGTGATAATCCTTTCCTCATAAGGGAAGCTGCGCTATTAAGCGTGAAGCCACGAATGCTCCCAAAAAAATGCGAGGTCCACCAGAGCGGTGAGGAGAGGACCTCGTCACGATTTTTTGGGGGTGTTGCTGATATATTACGAACAATAAGCCTCCATGCACGAACAATGCGGTCCCACGCACGAGAGCCCTTGGATGCTCGAAATTTGTGGAGAAGGGCCCACTGAGGCATCTCGGGCCAGGATCCTGAAGCTTGTGGCCGAAATTGCAAGAGACGGTATCTAAGCAGGAGTTGGAGATTTGAAGAACTAGGACTTAAAGCCTTGAGTACCCACTTTGCTAATAATGCATGTAAAGCCTCTTTGGGGTCAATGAGGTTAAGGCCCCCAATATGGTGAGGAGCGCAACAATCTGTCCAACTAACGCGGGCTCGTGAGCGAAATGCTGTACCAGACCAAAGAAAATCTCGCATTGATGCTCGAATTTTCCTAATAATTTGTAATGACCCGCCCCATATACTAATGAAAAACCAAAGAGTGCTTAAGAGAACAACGTTAATGATGACTGCCCGCCCTGCAAGAGAAAGATGAATGCTTGTCCAGTAATCAAGTTTCTTCCTAATCTTAGCTTCCAAGAATTCATCAACATCTGAAGTATTTAAGTCTAATCCAAAAGGAGTGCCAAGGAGCTTTGACAATTGTTGCTTCTCAGCCCAAGGGCATTCGATTTGTTGAATCCATGGGGGAGTTGGATCAGGAGACAACCAATAAGCTAGGCTCTTTGGCCAATTGATACGTAACCCTGTGGCCATTCCATATCTGTCAATTAGACTTGAAAGGTTACGAAAGTACCGTTCTTCCCCAAGAATGATGAAGTTGACATCATCGGCATATTGGTTGATGATTTGCACGGCCGAATCTGCTGGTAGTGAAATGCCTTGGAGAATCCCCATTTGAACCTGGTGTTTAGCTGCAGCATTCAACGCTTCTCCAACGAACAAGAAAAGATATGGCGCCAAGGGGCAGCCTTGGCGGACACCCCTTAGAACAGGAAAGGATTTGGTATCTACTCCATTGATTCGGGCGGACGCTTCAGCATTAATAAAGAGGAGTTTAACCATCTTAACAAAGTCGTCCGGAATACCCGATTTGTGCAAGACTTGGAATAAAAATGGTAGATGAACTGTATCGAAGGCTTTCTTAAAATCAAGCTTCAAAAGGATAGCGTGCTGGCTAGACTCTTTAGCCCAAGAAATTGACTCATGGAGCAAAAGAATGTTGTCTAGAATGTACCTTGTAGGTATGAAGGCTGTTTGGTCAGGGCTGATAATTTCAGCAAGAACAGGTTGAAGGCGACGTTGGAGAGCTTTGGCAAAGATTTTATAAGCGGTATTGAGTAAGCTTATTGGGCGCCAGTTACTAAGCTCATCCTTCAGCCCTCCCTTGTGAAGAAGAACAATTGATCCTTGATTCATGCCTTGGGGAAGAGCTCCATGGATAATCGATTGTTGAATCATAGCTGTAAATTCTGGGCCGATTAGATCCCAATATTTTTTATAGAACTCAGAAATAAGCCCGTCAGGACCTGGACTTTTATTTGGAGCCAATGCATCTGCTGCCTGGTGAAGCTCAAGCTCACTCATGGGCCGTGATAAATCCTGTTTTGCTTCAAGAGGAGTCTTATCAGAAAGGAGACTTGTAAATTCTTCCATAGCAAGCGAGCGATCTTCCATATCAGGTTCTGCTGCATAAAGATCTGAATAATAGTCCGAAATGATTTCACTCATCTTAGAGTGATCTTCTGTTGAGATGCCGTTGGAATCTTTGAGACTGGTGATAGCATAGGAGATTGGTTTCTCTCTCAGGGCTTTGAAAAATTCAGCTGTGACCAGGTCACCTCGAAATTTCCAACGAATACGGGCTCGAATGCGGGGTCCGTTGACTTTTTTTGTTTCGACATCCTGAAGACGCATCCTCGCACGACTGTGGTTCGATTGAGATGCTGGGTCGTCTGGCGCTGCCTGTAAGTCTGCAGATGCCGAGGAAAGAGAGGTTCTGGCGCTATCTTCTTCAGCACGGGCATCTTGAGCCTTTCGTTTGCAGAAGGATCGATAGACTCTGGATATGATTCTGAGTTTGGAAAAAAATGAGGCAGAAAGAGGGGCGCTGTGCTAGGCTTGTACAATCATAGGGCGGGCGTCATCAAGCCAGTGAGAGTTCATTTTCCATTTGCTGGGCCGAATGGGAGAACTTGAAAATTCCATAGTAGTAGAGACTGGCGAGTGATCAGACCACGCGTTGTCACTCCTTATCGTATACTCGAGCAACTTCCGGTTTGATACACCTGCACAATTCTTGAATACATAAATTCTGTCAAGGCAAGCCAATATGCGGTGACCGTCGTCCCTGAAATTGTCCCAAGAATACTGAAGACTGCCTTGTGATCTTGGATTGTCTTCCACATTGAGGTGTCTCTTGAGGTTGGAGAAGAGTATACGTTCTGCTGCTGGAACCATGCGACCGCAGGGGTTTGTTTTATCCTAACGTTGCTCAACCATATTAAAGTCACCTGCAAGGATCCAACGACAAGTAGAGGGAAGCTCGCGAATCATAGATTCCCAAAGTTGGCAGCGAGAGGTAGAATCATTTGGGGCATAAACGTTGATAATTCCAACGTCACCTCCAGGGACTCCATGAAAGGTGATCCAAAGAGCTCTGTTATCCATAATAGTCCCTGTGTTTGAGATCATGTGACTTATTCTAGGAGCAACCATCGTGATGATGCCCCCTTTCCCTACTCCTGGGCCCAAGGGATCGTTATTGTAACTAGGTGAGGCAGCAGTTGACCATGAAGAAGCTTGCTTCCAAAGCTGCTTGCCCAAGTTATCGGAGTCATGAAGTCTAAGCTTATGCTCCTGGAGAAGTACTACATCTAGCAATGGCAGTGAGTGAAGATAATTGCGTAATAACGATATGGAGGACTTGTCATTCAGTCCCCGAACATTGAATGAGAGAAGGCGTAAAGTCATGGATAATGAATGGGTTTGAGGAAGAGAAAGCGGGTACCTCAACGCTTGGACAGAGACAGGGAAGCTCTGTAACCCCATTGATCAAAGCCAGCAAGGGTTGAAGATAAGGGAGAGATCGGAGAGGAACTAGAGAGTGCCCTTGCAACTGCTCTCGCGCTCCTAACTGATGTAGTTTGTTCAGCAACGGATGGGGATGGGGTGGTCGTCGATAATTCAAGTGACGCGACTGGAGATGGTGAATCTTGGCTGGGGCGGGATCTGTCTGCCGTCATGAGTTGAATTGCTCGATATGCTCGTTCATTGTCTCTATCCTCAGCTCGCGAGGTGCGACGGGGTAGGTTGGAAGAGGGTTGAAGCTGACCAGGGTTTTTCGAAGTGTTGATGTGCGACGCTGGATCGAATGATATCGATCTAGGTTGAAGAACTGTCGAATGGGGGATCCTAGGGCTCCTAGCATTTGGTTGAATGGGGGAGAACTGACTGCTTTGCGCATCTTGAAATGCTTCCTCTTCATGAGCTGATGGGCCGATAACGTTGTCATTGGAGGCAGGGTTTTCCAGGTCATCAGAGAAGGAGAATCGCTTGCCCGGGCTTACATGAATTCCCAAGAGTGCCAGGGTGATGTTGGCAGGCTCGACAGGAATGGGTCGTGGGGGTGAAGGAGGAGAAGCGGGAAGATTGATATGGGTAGGGTCACCTGAGGATGGCATGACTTCGGCAATGGGTGGTGAAGCTTCCGGTGAGATGAGAAGCTCAACTGGTTGTGCCCCGTTGGTCTTCACACGAGCAGGAGAAGTTGTCGAAGTTGGAGGAAACTCATCTAGGAGGGCTTCTTGATTAGCGTCATGTTCATCCGCCAAGTGTTGCATATCATGTTCAATTTCGACCTCGAGGTCCATATCAATGTCGACTTCCTGGTGAGAGGGGTCTGTGATGTCGGAGATGTGGATCGGGTTATCAGAGGGGACTAATGGAGGGGGGAGGGGGAGGTCGTGGCACACTTGTAAGTTTGGAGAAGCATATTGGAGATGAGCAGGGTTGGAGACAAGCATTTCAGATGATTAAATCGGAAACCCTACGAAATTCACGTTGCAGGTGGGGTCGGGAGAAGACGGAGTTCGTACCAGATCGACGTCCGTTCGTACTGGATCGACATCCATTGCAGTTGGGCTTGAAGGGCATTTGATCCCATCCTTAGGGTGGGGATGGAGAGTAGATTGGCCTCTAGACTTGATGGACTTCGGTTTGAGCTTGCTGGATCTGCCTTCAACAAGTGTGAATCCATCCGCGTCAGGGGAAGCCGGTTGAGGTGTTGGGGTTCGACGGTTCGATGAGCGGTGTCGACGGTTGGAAGACGAGTGACGCTGGCCGTAGTTGGAGTGGAGCCTGGTCGGACCCAGAGAGCTGTCTGGTGAGAAGCGAGTGGGTGGAATAAGGATGCCTCTGCTGGAATAGTCAACTGCGGCGTGGGATTGACCAGGGCAGTAACAGCAGGACGTATCGAGTACCTCGTATTCGATAATAACTTCGCAAAACTGCCCAGCTGTATTGGCTACGACGAGTCGAGATACGTATCCTTGAGATGGATCGATGGATACACAAAACCTGGGATCCATGTCAACAGGATGACTACGGTCTTCCTCAAGTACAGTACCAACTGCTCCTGCAATAGTCTTGGCTTTGTGCTGGTGGTACTCCAGAGGGAGGTTTTTTAAATTGATCCAATGTGGTACGGCAAGTCCAGAAGGCTCGGAGGGGTTGAAGCCCGGGATCCAGCGTTGGAAGATGGCAGTGCCAGCCTTGAGCCTGCAGGGAGATAGCGCCAAGACTTGGAGAACCAACTCGATAGAGTCAAGTTTAATATAGTGAAAACCTCCGCCTGCGTCCCTGTGGAGTGCAACTCTGGCGCGGATCCTGTCTTCAAGTTCTTTGATCCAAACAGAATGGCATGTTAGGGGGGGAAGGTCAACTGCGAACCTGACGATGATAACGTGCTGCTTGAGAAATGCAGCTTCCCTTCTGAGAGAAACCATGTCCAGAGAGGAAGCCGGGACCACCACGCGGTCACGTACTAGCAAGCCGTTAGGGTTGCGAGAAGTTCCCTCAGGGAGATCAACGGTCCTGAGCTCTTGAGGATCCGTGGAAGGAGATGTGAGCTCCGCGGCTGTGACTTTGCGCCAGGAGCTGGATGAGTCAAGACGATCTCTCGGCGGTGCCATCTTGAGGGCTCCCGAATCTCTCCGTAGTGCAGCAGCATAGTTCGCCGCCGCCATGAACCCTAAAAAGAAAATTTAAGAGAAGAGGGGTTGTGATCCTAAGTTCGGATTAACCAGTTCTAAACTCGATCTAATCAACCACATGATAGATTCATGAACGCGAGCTGAGGAAATTCACAACTTCGAGGGGCAATCGATGGTGTATTCTTCGCAAGAAATCAGCTAGGAAACGAGCTGCGACGGCGCCGTGCAGTCCCTGCTCTCACCATCCGCCAAACATTTGTAGTCGTCTAAACTATTTGTAATTTTCATAACATGCTTTTTAGTGTTTGATTTCAACCAAAAAAATCAAAGCTTAACCTCTCAATGTACAAGGCACTAAACTTTGGTGTTGAAAATAAATTGATGTTCAATAAAAATGAACCAAATGAATATTCCTAATAGTTTGTATTTTTGAGATTTTTTATTTGAAGCCTAGGTTTAGGTTCTAAAATTGAATTCTAAAATTAACTAATTCAAATTTTTCTATTCAAGAATTTGTGTACGGGGGCCATTGTGAATCTTGATTTTCTAATGTTCAGGTTTATAAAAAATGAGTCTCAGTTACACTAGAACTTACAAAAGAAATCACATTTGAAATTGATTTACAAAATTGTAGAGTGCATTTCAGGAAGCCATAAATTGATTGAAATCATGCACATTATGCCCTTTACATTCAAAGTCTTAGGGTGACCAATTTTTTAGATGTGACAAGTGAAAAGAAGACTAAAAGACTTCAAATTACTTTCGCATTTTAATACCTTTATGATTAAACATTGTAATCTTTCAAGTTTCAATCCATGATTGGTATTGATGAGATTTCTTTTTCCATATGATCTCTAAAAAGCTTAGTTCTACTTAGTATGATTACAATTCAAAAGGAATTTATAAAACGTACGAAAACATGGGCTTTTGGTTCAATGTAGAACAAATCCTAAAAAGGCCTTAGGTTGATTTAGGGATTAGAGTTTTATTTATTGTACTCTATCTTTAAAAACTATTGTTTATTATGCTTCAATGAGATTTTAAGTACAATTGTAAAATCAAGTAGTGAATTTGACTTCACTACAAGTAGTTGCCCCCTTTTATGTTTTAATCTATATATTCTATATAAACATTGTATCTCCTACCAACCTATTTTTATAAAGCACTTGCTTTTTTTCTTTCACCCATTAGACATCAAGTAGCTTATGAAGAAACATAAAAATTAAAAGGACAAAGAAACTTGCCAAATTCTATACTACCTAAGTTGAAAATGTTATGAAGTATAATTTAGTACATTAAAATTTCAATTTTGAACCTACTTTTGACAATTTCATTAATGTTTTGAAATTTAAAACTTGTCTACAATAACATTTAACAATCGAGTCCTTGGTAATGAAAACAATATAGTTACCTTCTACCAATAGTGCATTTCAAATACAACAAAGGAAATTTCTATAAAAAAATTAGAAAACCAAGTCTTGCATGTTCCAACAATTTATCACATTAACTTCTAATGCAAATGAAACAATCTTATATAATCTAGATTTGGACATCTAAAACTTGGAAAGTAGTAATCACAATATTTCTAAACTTTTAAAAACAATGAAAGTTTGGACAAACACACATTTTAGTGATCATCTTCACTACTTTGGAATCCTTCCTAATTCCTCTCTTTAGTTCTTGTCTTTCAATGTCTAGTTTTAGTTCTCTACATACTCTTGAATTAGTTGTGAAAACTTTCAATATTTCTCCAAATGAAGGACGAGCAAGAGGATTGGATTGCCAACATCTTTCCAACAACTTGCAAATCCAATCATCAGCATCTTGAGGCAACTTTGGCCTTTGCCCTCGGAGCACAAGGTCATAGTCATTTTGGGGATGACCTTCAAATGGAAGTTTGCCTGTCAAGATCTCGTAGCACATCATTCCGTAGCCATACACATCCACTGCTTTGGTGAATAACTCAACTCTCTCATGGACATTCCCATGCTTGCAAGCTTCCAAGACTTCAGGAGCTCTCCAAAATCCAGTTCCCACAACTCCAACCGAGCATTCAAAGTCGGCTATAAAATAACCCAATCCATCAGACCAAAGTACATTAGAAGCTTTGATGTCTCGATGAACAATTCCTCGACCATGCAATTGATCCATACCACGTGCAATTTCATACATGATATACTCAACTTCATATTTTGGAAACGGTCCCTTGTCATTTGGTCTTGTCAACATGCACTCTTCTATCATACTTCGTAGATCTTTGTCTTCTTTCACCATCAAAAAAGCAAATCTCCCATCTTCCAACAAGGTTGCACTATGCACATCACAATAGAATCTTAATTGTTGTGGCAATCCATGTTCTGTCCGCTTCAATACATCTGCATAGTGTTGCAACATTCCATGTGGCCATTGTGATTGCAAATGATGCAACAAAGTCCCCTTCTTGAACACCTTCAAGACCCATTCCGTCTTAAGTTTTTGGTCATCTTCAATCATTCCCCGATGCTTCCACTTTACTTGCACTTCATAAAGCTCTGCCTGTCCACCTTCCGCAAACTTCTTGCCTATCACCAATTCACCACGACTATCTTCACCTTCACCAAAAGTCTTGAAGAAACCACCCCAAGTGGGATGCCTTTGCAAAGTGCAAAAAAGCTCTATGTTGCTCACTTTAGCCACTTCATGGGTAGAATCGAACCCCCGCAACTCGCTCCAATGCTCCTTAGATTTTTCAATACTGATTGCAATATTGCTACACTCCGTTTGATCCATAGAACTCCCTCCAAGCTCACAAACAACTGGTGGTGAAATGGAGGTGATTTCATGATACTTGGATTCATTGGCAAGGGCCAATAAACTATTCAAGTTGTTGGATTCACCCATCGTAAAATCAAAAAAGAATAGGAGCCTCAATCCAACTCTTGCAACAAATATTCAAATATGTTGGTGTTGGAGTTGCTTGCAAATGCCCAAGTGTTGAAACTCACTTGCTCTTCATACCACTCTGCCATGTGAAGACAGATTTTAGGCTTCAAGAAAATTGGTCTAACAAGTGTTTGGATTGGATTGAGAGATATTTTGGCAACTTCTGTAAAACTCCACACCCACGGCAATAACAATCCCAGATCAATAGACCCTAATACGCTTCAACTGCAAGTGCAAAAAACAAAAGTTTCAAGGCAATAGAAACATCCAACAAAAACAAGGCCCCAACACTAACACCAATTAGCTTGTTCCATCTATTACCCAAACCCCAAAATGAAGTCACAAATGTTGCAATAAGCAGTTGGGAGATATATTGCAAACAAGTCCAAAGGATCCACCAAAGGATTCTACCAACCATTCAGGAAAGGAGATGCCAGAAGCAAACACAAAAGTGTTTTTAGAGTGTCGTGATAAAGAGGAGTTGACCACTTAGCAAGTGGCACTGGTGCACTTGAAGTGGTAAGCTCTGTTTCATTTCCTCCAACCATGGTAAACTCTTAAAACGCCTTTCAACAAGATCTCAGCAACCCCAGACAAAAGTGGGTTTGAACTGTACCTGGAAATGCAATACAAGTGCAAATCGACGGCTCTTTCACACCGACTCCAATCGTCCAGCGAATGCAACAGACCTTGGCCACTCCAAAGTACCGACAATTTGGTCGAGAATCCTCCAAACAACACTGCAAAATCAATAATAACAGAGCAAGCAGCAACTCAGGTTGGTGAACCCTGTCTCTTGCAGCAAACGAAGAAGCTCCCAGTGCTGAGCGATAAGCTGTGGTGAGCCAGGCCAAAAGCAGAGAGACGCAGGCAAGCTTTGTTACCGAAAGCTTTGCTGAGTACTAAAACAAGGCTGTTCAATTCTCATACTCCACCTGCTGGAGACGGCCAGCAACGGAGAGCTGCTCCTATACGCATTGCGTCAATGGACCCAGTTGCAAATGGTAAGCTTAGCCTGGCAACATCTGCCCTTACCGAGGCTATGTTCCTGATGTTAATTTTACATGCAAGAGTAAATGCAACCAAACAAAAAGAGGACATGGAAAAAGTATAACTTCAGGGAGGGGATTCAGTGAGTAATATCAAGTCACTCACAATGTTACTAAAGATGCATGAATTGATCAGTCTGACGGAGCAAAACGTCTGAAGAACAAGCCGCTTCCACAGCTCACGTCAATGAGGACACCTCCTCGATTGGCTTGAAATACTCTTGAGCCACCTTGAGCTACATGTATTAACAATCAATGCATGATCTCAGAAAATTTAGCAAAGAAAGGTTGAAGACAAGGTTTCAGTGAAATTAGACTCTTTCAGGAACTTTTGAGGCGCCACAATGGAGAACATCTTCCGAAACAGTCTAATTTGAAATGCGCAAGGAAAGACGGAACTCACAGCAAGTCCGCAACTGAGAAGTGGAACAACAAAGCATAAGCGTAGAAAACATAATCGTGAAGGCTGAAACGAATTACCTCCGCTAAGAGCTTCAGACCTGGAAAATCCACCAAAGCACCGAAGCTATTTCGCCGCCCTCGTTCATACGCAAATGACACCAATGCGCTCCTGAAACACAAAGATCCAACCTCCAAATGAAAACCTAATTACAGGATCACAAGGAGAGGCATTCAAAATCGCCTCTGACCAAGGAACACCGAGCTCAGCACATGTGGACAGGAGAACGCGATCCCCCACGCGGCTCTGAGGAAGGACGAAGCAGGGCGGAAGCAGACTTGGTCGCCGGGAAATCACTGTGCGTTGATTTGGGGTTTTCCCACTGAGGCCTCGTTGAATTGCCAAGCACCGAAATGATCGAATGGGTTCCCTCACTTCCCTGTGCACAAAGTCATTGATTATTGGTATTGTCTGACCCTTCTGCTGTAGTTGAGTGGCCGGAGCTCCTGCTTTAGGGCGAGGTAAACGGAAGCTTCCTCGGCAGGCGTTTTAACTTCAGTACAGTCAGACCTCGATAAGTGTTAGGGGTTCGGAGCATACTTTTAGTTAACATTTAGACACTAGTAACACATAACACTTACAATGGGTGATGCTGATGATTTGTAATACTTATAAAAAATAAGACTTAGAAGATTTATAGAAAAAATGGATGAAATTACAAAATATTGATTCATTATTCATTTAAGTCCGTCGAAAGAATGAATCAATAGTACTTTGGTGAGTTTCTACTACACGCCAAGATTCTACTTCCTTTTTTAGTGCTTCAATATTCCTAATAGATAACATGGTCTCATTAGGTCTTTGCTCCAAAAACTTCTTCAAAGTTTGAAGAGCACTACCTACATCTTGAAAGCCTACAACCTCTTCTACTATATAGTTTCTAAAATGGACATCTAGAGTCACTTTGCAACTAGAAACTATTACTTTACTTCAAAATTATCTCCTCCCAAACGATGGTTCTTATGAAAAGCCTTTTTTTGGAAACTTATCACTTACCGAGGTAAAATTAACAAAGTCAGGAGCGCGACATTGCGTAACACTTCACACATAACGCTTACTAGTCTTAATTTTAAGGGAGCGGAAATCTCCATAACACATATAGGGTTTTAACACTTATCGAGGTTTGACTGTATTGGTGTTCATTATTTGGTTTCGAATGACTATCTCCTGTGTTTACAGGATCAGCCAGTGAGGTGCTTTAGCACCTTCCCCCTCTCATGGAATATTGAGAACCATTGATTGAACAGAGAACTACCCTTTGTAGCCGTAGATTTAGTTTTTTTTCCAGTGATCTTCTGAGTTTACTCTTGTGATGAATCCATGTATCAGTTCTGAAATAAAATCGCTCCTCTCCTTGCCGTCACTGCTGATCGTCCATGGTGAGTGCGCCTCATTCGGAGAGAGTGAAAGGGAATGTGATCAGTATTAGGGTTTCTTCTTTGCTCCTTCAGATCTTTTGTTGTGTCGGAGCGGGGTGAGGAGCTTCTGAAGCACATCTTGGTGTTTTGGAAGACGATGGCAAAAAAACAAGGTACAATTGAAACAATTGCTACTTCTTGCTCTTCTTCTTTTGGGTTTTTGGATTGCAGAAGTTCTTCAAATGTCTTCTTCTGCTTCTGAGAGAGATTACGCTGAAGAGCTCCATTTGCTCGAAACTTGATTTCACGATCTCTTAGGGTTCCGCAACCTGCGCAGTTGATTTCGATTTTGGGTTTGGGTTTGCATTTTAGATTTGGGTTACGGACCTGGAAAAGCAGGAGGCGTGCTTAGGTAAGGTTTGGGCCTCTTTTTTTATTTGGTTTTCAGCATGTTTGATCGGAAGAGGAGGTTGATTTGCTTACACTTTGACATTACCTGCAGCATGCTTTCAAAGATGGTACTCCGAAGGATGTAAAATTGTGGCACCTTGGAGCTGCTAGTGCAAGCACAGTAATCGTCAAGGATATATGCTTGTATTTCTCTTAGTCTGAGAATTAAAGATGAGATTATACGACACAATTGTAAAACAGGAGGTTTCTTTTGACAATTCATTCACTTGCATTTGTATCTCGAAATGCTTTTTTCTTCATCTGTGTACAATTTTAGGAATCAGTAGGGGATCAAGGAAGAGAAGGAGATGACATTGAAGATGATGTTAGTTCAAGAGATTAGGGTTCAAGGAATTTGCCAAGGTTTTAGATTTTTTTGCATCTCAATGCTCATAAATGAATCTTTGAAACACTTGTAACATTTTTCTTTGAATAAAAATAGTTTTTCCAACCAATGGCAAAATGACACGTGTACCCCTTTAACTATTCATGAATTTTTTTCACAGAAAGTAGTACACTAAAAAGGGTGTTGGATTACATTTAGTGTAATTACCACCCTACTTGACCCTATACTAAATGTCAATTTTAGGACAATTAGTGTAGTGCTAAACTTCAATGCGTTGCCTTTGTGTTGTCTTCACTTTTGTCATCTCCTTCTTCGGACTTCTTCTCTGGACTTCCTTTGCAATTTACTTTTGCGACCTTACGTGGAATGTTGCCTAGAAATTACATTTAGTGTTACTTATTTTAGTATGATAAATGATATTTAGTGTCATCCTTTACAAATAGTGTTGCCAACACTAAATACCCTTTTTAGTGTACTTTTGTAACTATCCAATCAAATGCAAAAGGATTCAAGCTATGCAGATTATTAGATACACGCCCAATGAACAGACACTTGCAATCAGGTTGGTTTTTTTTTTAGTTTCCTGGTGCCAGAAAAAAAATTTGTGGCTAAAAAACACCAACAAAAATGTCAAAAAACTTAGATAAAATTGGTAGACAACTTTGAAATTTAAAAAAATATTAGATGAAATGACCTAATTGTGGATGAAAAGGATAGTATACATCCAATAAATGGATGAATGTTGCAATTTGGAGCACCACTATAACGTTTTATATCATCACTATGGCACTTCTTCAAAAATGAAAGAAAGAATTGGGGTTGCAATAACTAGACAACTCATCAAGCTCCAATAAATAGTGATTATCAAGAATAAGAGTCTCAATAAAATTGTCCCTTGAACTGTGGTGAAGGGTTTTGACATTTTCCCCTAGTAGCTAAAAATCTATGTGAAATTAAGTTGAGAAAGGTCATAACTCTTTGTCACAAAATCTTAACATTTTTGTTGTACCTAGGAGCCAACTCCATTAGTACTCAACATTTCCAAAATAGTAAAATTCAAATGGTATTTTTGGATTAAGAAACTAGAGCTAAATAGATTTTGTTTTTTTGGGGTTTTTTTTGGCTTATTAGTGCCACATTGTGAATGAAAACAAAATTATGGACATGTAATATGTACGATTGTGGTATTTTCTATCTAATGTGAGATGAATGTTGAAATTTGGAGCACCACTATGACATTTGACACAGCCACTTTGGCAGTTCACTAGAAATGAAAAAAAAAAGAAGCCCTGGTGCTGGGTCATATAGGGATGGTCATTGGCATCTGTACGATAGAATGATACTTAAAGCGGGAGGGCGACAAACTTCTCAATTGCCAATTGTGGGGAATAAACACTTCAAGAAGCAGCTTCCCGGGAACCTCAGACTGCAATTTTCGGCTTCCCTCAAATTCGATCTCTGGCAATCCCCAAAGTTGCGTAAAACGAATTAACTTTGATGACTCCGTCGTGGCCTTCAAAGCCACCGAAAACCAGAGAAATGAATTGTCATCTTTACAAGAAGATTGACGCATTCCTTAACTGGAAACCTCATTTCCTTCGCACACCCACACTACCATGTTGGATGTGTAAGGATTGAAGCCCTGAAAACCCCTGAAAAACTAAATTAAAAAACTGCTGTGCTGACTGCTACCATTTGAGTGGAATTGTTACCCTCACTGCTCAATGTTTCCTCCACAATTTGCAGTATTTGCAGCATTTGCACTAAATGGAATGCAGTGTGTTTGCACAAAATATGCACTTGAATGATCAATATTTGTGGAGGATTCCATGTTCTTTCCATTCAGTATTTGCTGCATTTGCTCAAAATGAACCTCAAGAGTAAACTGATCCCCATCAAGATCGCATCAGGTTGTAGAAGCTCTCTGATTCCAAGCACATACTTTTCAGCACAGCAACTATGAGAGGCTTCACCTTGACATTGTCAATGTAATGAACATGAAATCTGCGCTCTAGAAGCTGTGAATTGTTCATACTCGAATATGCACAAATATGCACAGTAACGTGTATTCATTGAAATCCTCTCCACCTACTGTCAATTGAGCACCACAATTGCTCCTTCATTGCTAGTCATGGATGGACAACAAAGGTAACCTCCATTCCCCGGCTTGTTCTTAAGTACATGCACATCTGTTGAGCCCTAAAAGGAGCATGTTGTGTAAGGTGATACAGACCATAATATCACGCCTTGACATGCCTTGACATTGAGGCAGATTTACAGAAGGAAGTTTGTGATTCCATGAATGGAACCCATGTGGAATTAATAGCAGTGCCAATTGTGATGGTCAACGATGTTCCAGAATAACCAAACAAGATTGAAATCAGTCTGAGAAAACAGTGCAATTTGTAATAGTCACAAAGTTTGTGATTCCATGAAGTTTGTAATAGACATAAACCCAAAGCCTGGGCACATTGTCAAGCATGTGAATCTGAAATGACCAGCTTGTGACATTCATCATATGCAAACACTTCTCAGTTTGTGCCAATCAGCACAAAACAAGCAGACTCGGGAGCTTTACATTTAAAATTGAGGTGGTGTGAAGCACAATCATTTGCTGTGCAATTGAATTTTGGCAAAGTGGTTGTACCATCATGCTGAAATGTATAAAATTCATTGCAATGTGAGGGTCCAATGCCAAAATTCCATAAAAATATTTTGATATCTAATTTACAAAGTTTGGTCATATGACATCTCACATTGATTTCTTCCTTGGTCATATCTATGTAACTTAAGGAGGTATGCTTTTTAATATGAAAGATGTGGGTATGGATGTTTCCCACATACCTAGGCAATGGAATCAAGAAAATTCATCATCAATTGTTCACAATAGAATATTATGTCAAATCATGAGAATTGACTTTAAAAATTCACCAAAAATGGAATTTTGGGTTATTTGAAACAAAAATTTGATATGTGTAAGGATGGAATGAAAATTATGTGAGATGGAAAATTCCAACTTCTTTTTATGCTATGCTCAAATCTTTGAATGGTTCAAATGAGTTGGTTGTAAGATTACAATTGTATCCAACCTGTACTTTAGGTATTTATATTGAAGAGTCTTTATAATTTCATTGGTGAAAATAGTCCGCTCTTATAATAAGTTAGAACTATAAGTAAATTCATTTTATATGATGCATTGAATAATAGAAAAAACTTATTTAGTGGAGTTTGAAATTTTGTTTTTTCATTGAGACAAGACCAATTCAATTGTGATGATGAATAAGAGGATGACAACTTGGAGCCTACAATGACATACTTTTGCACTTCAATTTCCTTTTCGTTGAAGTTCTTGTAATGTTTGACAACATTTCTACTAAGCATAGTAACCTGATTTGTGCTTATAGTATATGTGTTACTAATTTATTGGAATCACATTATTTTCAATTTAAATTAGTTGAATTATCATTGACTAGTGGGAATATCCAATTTTTAAAATCTTTTTCAGGAGTGATTTTTATTTTGAAGGTGATTTTAATTTTTTCCACTTACTTTTTATTTAGGAAAAATTAGTGTAGTTGTCTTACAGACTTATCAACAAAAATAAGACCGAAGGACTTATTGCATAAGGTTTGAATTATTACAAAGCATAGATGATGTAATGTGTTATTAGAAAGAAAAGGAAAAATATGGAAACACCTAAAACCATCAAAATAAGCAACTTAGCATTGTTGGAGGCAGATTTTTCTAGAGTAAAAACATTTTATGAAGTATCATGAAATTGAAAATCATATATATTCAAAATGTAATATTTTTGTTGGATAAAACATGTAGTTGCTCAAATTGGAACTTGCTAATGCCATTGCAACCATCACATCTAACTCTAATGGAGCAATACCAAAATCTAGAGAATTACCAATCAACTAATAGTTATATAATGGTTTGACCCCTAAGCACTCTAATGTTCATATTTCAGACTATGTACAAATTGAATGTCCGAATCCTTTTTCATTATAGTTTGGATGAAAGTCATCCTAATTTTTAGAGATACATTATGAAGTGGTTGTCCTATCCAAAGGTTGGATTTGATGTTATTAGAGTATATGTTTTTTTGAGATTAGAAATATGGAAGTATGTCAAGTGGTTGAACAAGCTAAAATCGCATTGACTTTAGTTCAAATTTAGAATTGCAAAAATGAGGTCATAGAATCAAAGAAGACAAAAATTCCAAAAAATCATTATGTCAAGAGAATCTCATTTCAAAACCATTCCAACAAAATTTATCCAAAAAAAAGAAAATATTTTTCTTGTAATTGAATTTTGAATGAATTTTGAAATTTTTCTTTCAAAATTTATAGAAAAATATTGGTGATAGCATTGGTGAATCAAACCATATGGATAGAATCTAGAATTCAAACTCTACAACTTTTGTTTGCATCTGAATACCAAAATATTCTTCCAAATAGTATTTTATGATGATTTTTCTGAAGTTTTCATTTTTGGAGATGAGTCTGAGTGGACGTTTAGGGATTAATCGAGGTATGACTTAAATGCATTTTTGATAGACATTCAGATGGTTTAACCCCTAAAGCCTTGAACTGCGGATTTTTTGGCAACATAGTGATTTTGGGCACTTCACTATGAATGGAGTTTTTTTTCTTCTTTGAAATTTTCACACAAGATGTGTCCAAGGAGTAATTTTAAGGCCTAACAATTTTCATAACTTTTGACTACTCTATTAAAAAGTGATGACATGATATATTGTTTCCTTTGAACATTGGGTAGCCTGCGTAGCAAAAAAAAAATTTAATTTTTTTAAATTATATTTTTAAATTATTTAATTATATTTTTATCTATGTGAAAAGCTTTGAATCATTCCATTTCCATATATGAGTCAAAAGTTATGAGGAATTTTAGTTTGGGATACTTTGCAAGTTACTTACAAAATCTCTACTCTACAAAAAGGTTTGAAATTCTTTATTTAATTCAATTTTTCAATATTTTTGAAAAAAAACTGAAACATTGGGTGAAGATTTTTTATTATAGTATTTTAACCATTGGGATTGGCATTTCTAATTTTTATAAATAAATTGTTTACAATTTAGTATTCTCAAGCACTTTCTACTTCTTTCTACTTACTATTTTTTTCCTACATGTTGTACAATTCCAAATGATTTCAATTTTTTTGAGTATATGGCCTACTTGCATTGTAAAATGAATTCAAAGTGTAACCATCATTTTGAGTATTTCTTCATACAAATGTGACCTTGTGAAGAGCAGCTGCCCGAACTATCACAGGGATCAAAAAAGGATTTTTGCCACTTCAGATGGTAATATCTTGCAATCTACAAAGTGGAAATTTCTGAAATTTTTTCCACGTATTTTCAAACCACCTAAGTACAAAATCCTATGGTTAAATATGTCCAAAAAAATTGCACTTATATTAGAAATCACAGTTTTGGAATGATTTTGGTGGAAACATAGTTAGAAACCTTTAGGGGTTAATTACACAGACACTTTGGGGAGTTCTATGTAGTGATCCCTAAACAAGCTAAGAATTTCAGTCAGTTTCTACTTAATTTCTTCATGCCCTTGGTGTAAATTCAAAAAAATCTTCCAAAGATGATCATTTGGCTAAAAATCCTAAAGCCATTCTAAAATGATTGCTTTTGGATGTTTTCAACTGTAAAAGGAGAACTGTGTAACTTAGTTTGTATTGTAATCCACAGTTAAAAATTGGCAGAAACATGGAGTGAGTTACAAGTAAATAGAGTTGCATCACCAAGCATTTTGAATTTTGTTCACTACAGGTTAAGAAGTGAAGAAGTACCAAGGAAATCTCAATTTGCTTTATAAACCAACAACTTTCCATAATTTAGTAGAAAACATGGCAATGACATGAGCATTTCTACAACTGATAACCAACAAAACTGGCAATATAGTAGTAATGGTTTAAAAACAACCAGAACTCTAACCACACTAAGGGAGAACCACCTATAATCGATCATTTAAGGTATTTTAAACATTAGTGTGTATTTTTCTGGCAATTTGGAGCAAAATTGCACCAAACTTGTTTTACTTGGCACCATGCTTATAGAAAATAAACAATTAAATTTTGGATGAAATCGTCAATAAATTTCAATTTTCTTAAAACTATTGGATGAAATCGCCAAATAATGGATGAAAATATGATGATATAGATATGTATTATGTGCTAATATGATATTTTCTATCTAATATATGGATGAATGTTGAAATTTGGAGCACCATAATAAATTAAAGTATTGCCACTTTGCCACTTCAGAAGAAATGAAAAAGAAAACACTACTAAATATGATTTGGTGTAGTTATAGGCAAAGCAAATACTTTCAGAGGTGCAATGGTAGAAATGATGGGGATTGCAAAAACTTTGATAATTTTATCGTAGAAATTGAAATTACTATAAGTTTTAAAAGGCAAAAAGTGTGCCCAACCCATAGCCAATCTATAGACTCTTCTAATTCCAATCACACAAAAAACTACTTCTTTACTCATTTCTTCCTACTTTCTTGTACACTCCTTTGGGACATATGCCATAAACATTTTCTCCAAACTTTGAAAAGGAGAAAAAACAAAACATTCTAGCCTGTTGGAAATACTTCCATCTATAAATTGGCTATCAGGGGTGTTGGTTGGTTATGATTGGGTGATTCTACATTATTATGTGATGCTAACATTCTAGCCCTCTTAGAGATTATATTGCTAGGAAATCACTAGACAAGGGTCTTGGGCAATGGACAGTCTCCAAGCTTGCTCAATGTACTCAAAGTATGGGATGATGAGCTTGCAATAATGACGGACCATATTATGGGATTCCAATAGTAATTTATTTGAGTGTTTCTTATGGATAATTGCGTGAGCTTAGAAGTTTCTTGATTGTCATTCTACTATCAGTGAAGTTTACTGTTTGTAAATTGGGTTGAATGTTGGGTTGTCTTTTGGCAGTATAGGAGAGGGCTCGAAAACAATGCGGGCATTTACAACTATCCAATAGGAGGTTGTCAAATGGATACCTGATTGTGGGAAAATGGCCTCTTAATTACATCAAAGCTTGATAAAATTTGGTTTATATTTTTTCAATGGATGGCTTAAGAGCCATAATGGGTTTTTCTCTAACTAAATAGATAGGTGTCTACTAATTTTATTCAAAATAAGAATTGAAAGTCCAACTGCCTTCTTACAAATGTTTAAAAATCTGAAATAATGATTGATTCAAGGATTCATTTCAGTTTTAGAAAGGATCTCATTTAGAAACCATCTCTATTACTTTTTACATGTTGTAATGCTACCCATAAGAGGATTTTCAGCTGTTGTAAGAGACTGCGAGTTCCCAAACGCTGGGAATGCATTGGGAACGCTGGGAACGCGATGCTAATGTGGTCGAGCGACTGCCACGTCAGAAAATTATTAATTTTTATTAATTTTTATTAAATATTAAATATTTTTAAAATATTTTTTTGAAAAAATAAAATAAAATTTAAATCATTTTTTTTCTCTTTAATACATTCTGAAGTTTTTTGGAAAAAAAAATTTTAATTTTTTTTTTTCAAAATTCAAAAATTCAGACCAGCAGGGGGCTGGTCTGCAGCAGTGGGAACAATTTCGGGGAACACCCCTGAAACGGTCTCTTGGGGGCCCAAAAATCCTCTTATGCTTTCGAACAAAATCATATTTGTTTTAAAACTAAGCATTTGTGGATTTCCAAGGCCTATGAATCACAAATAGGGCCTTATGTTAGATTTTGTTTGAAAATTCATAAGTAATTCATAAATGCTTCAAAAATTATGAAACAACTTGTACTAGATTCCGCACTTATTTCTCTTTGACTGAAAAATGAGCAAGAAAATATTAGAATCTACAAAATACATGATAAAAGTATATTAGCTTTTAAATGAGGGTTTTCTGAGCCTCTTACCTTACATCTAATGCAGTAGTAGCTCTTTTTGCAAAGGACATTGTTTTACAAGAAGTTGGAAGATTCAAACATCCAAATAGGAGAGGGAGGATGAGAGCTTTGAAGTAACCCAATTGTAGCATAAGCACACTTAGATTGAACTTCCAATTGTGACCTTTGTTAGCCCCTAAAGGACCAAATTGCGTTTTTTGGCAACATAGGGATTTCGGGCAGCTCACTATAAATGGAGTTTGTTAGTTTTTATTTGAAATTTTCACACAACTTGTGCTCGAGGAGTGTATTTAAGGCCCAACAATTTTCATAGCTTTTTGACTATATATGGCTAAAAAGTTATAGCATGATATGCCACTTTCTTTGCTTGGCGGGCAATTTGGGCAAAAAAAAACTTTTTTTAAAATGATTTTTTTAAGAAGTTTAAAAGAAAATTGGTTTATTAGATTTTTATCTAAGTGGAAAGCTTTGAATCTTTTCATTTCAATCAATGAGTGAAAAGTTATGAGGATTTTTAGTTTGGGGTAGCTTGTGGCTAGTTATAGAATCTCTACACTATAAAAAAAAAGTTTGAAATCCTTTATTTAATGCAATTTTTAATATTTTTGAAAAAAAATAAAAGTAGTGGGTATTTTTTATTTCAACATTTTAACCATTGGGATTGGCATTTTTCAATTTCATAAATTGATTACTTATAATTTTGTATTTTAGCTCATTTTCTACTTCTTTCTACTCATTGTTTTTTTCCTATACATTGTACAATTCCAAATGATTTGAAATTTTTTGAGCATGTAGAAAACTTGCCTTCAAGGATGAATTCAAAGAGTTGCAAGCAATTTAAACTTTTTTTCTTACAAATATGACCTTGTAAAGTTAAGTTGTCTGGATTTTTGCAATGGTAAGAAAAGGATTTTTGTAGCTTCAACTACTAAAATCTTGCAATCTTCATGGTGGAAAATTCTGAAATTTTTCCCTCATCCTTTTAAAGAAACTTACTACAAGATTTAATGGTTATATGTGTCAAATAACAACTTTAAAAAAAAAATTGGTACATGTATTAGAAATGGTAGTTTTGTAGCAGTTTTAGTGAAAACATAGTCCTAGTCCTTTAGAGGTTAGATCTAGGCCATTCAAAAAAGGCCTCACATGTGCAAGACGCCTAAATTCGTTCCACAAAGTGAGTCTGGTGGGCTACATTTACCCCAAGGGTAAATGCTGAATTTTTTTATTTTTTGCAAATTTTTATTTTTTAAATTCTGAAATCATATTTGCAGTCAAGGACCCCAAACTAGGTACGAGAGGACAAGAAGTTAGAATCCTGCCTCAAACGTTACCTGGCACAAAAAAATCCAGCAGTGGATGATATTCTGTGGTGGATGTAAATTTCTCGGATGTAAGCTTATTAGGGCTCTTACAAGCAGCCAAACTGACTCCCACAGCTCATGTTCCTTGCAGCATGTCCCTGCTGCTGTGTATATCTCTCCTCTGCAAAGGGGGAGTCTCTGGTTAAGTTCTGTGGTGGTTGCTTGTTGCTAGAAAGTGGACTTTGGCATGTTTTGCTTTAGTTTTTTTGGCACAAATGAAACAAGTTTCATTGAAGGGGTTAAAAGTAAGTTACATACCACCCAGTCGCAAGTGACCTGCGGGGTCAGAGCGAATTCCAGCCCACCCCAATCCTATTAACTTACAGCGAAGCACGGACTTTGGCATGTTGGTTGTGACCATTTGGGCCTTCCAGCTGGAATCATTGGAGTGCCATCTCAAAAAACTCTTGCTTTCGGCGTACTCAATGTTTACATTTCTGGTTAAGGTAGTGTTCCAGTTGTTCTTCTGTGGTTGGAAGGGGTTGTGGTAGAAAGGTATGAACACACCTGATTAGCCCCCACAGGACCAAGGCCATTTTTCTGTCAAAAAAACTCTCAAAACTCCCATTTCTATTGTATTTATCCAAGAAAATAAAAAAAATACATTTTCTTAAGAATCTAACCGTTGGATCTTGTACTTAACTTGACTGAAATCATGTGGTAAAAATTTCATGAAGTTTAACCATATAGATTGGATGATATAAGCATTCAAAGTTGGAAATACAAGTTTTTTTAAACTATAGTCTACATTTTCAGATAACTTTGACTGCCATTTGTGAAAAAGTTTGCACTATAGAACTTGAGTTTATAATTTTTTGTGTTGAACAATTGATTTGAGAGTCTAGGATAAAAATTTCACATAGAAAACACTTGATTTTCATTCTTTGAAAATTTGTTACGTAGATGTAGGTCCAAGATTGAAAGAAAAACTAAATGGTTAATAACTCTAAGATGGGATTGAAATACAATTATCTCAATAGTGAGATTGTTCTAGCAAGTAAACATAACCTTGTCCAACATTTTTTTTTGAAAAATTGTAAAAATTGCATTTAGAAATGAATCTTATGTTATTTTTTTAGAAGATGTTTAGATTGTCCAAAAAGCAAGATTGTTCATAATTTTCTCATTATAAGTCCAAATAGAGTGAATCAAAGCTTCACATGTAGGCAAAAATATATTATTCCAGAAAAAAAAATTGAAATTTTTTTTTTGACTTTTTGCAGAAAAAGTTTTTGCCCGCCAAATGAAAATTTGGGCTTTTTGTGGTATAGCTTTTGCTCCTAGTCACCAATTGAAATAAAAATTATATTTCCACAAAGCTAATCAGTTTTTCTATCTTGTGAGAAAGTTTCAAAAGTTTTACCCAAAATTGAAGTCATGGAAACCTGCCCGAAATCCATTTTGTCCCCCGAGGGGACAATGGTCTTTTAGGGTTAGTACATTGAATTAAACATTTGAGCATGGGTACCAATTTAGAGTGCCTTATAGTTGTTGTTTGGTGTTGAAAGAGGATTCCAGCAAATCCTCATGTATTTTTGGACGAGTTCAAACTCGTGATCTGGAAAGTGACCCAAGACGTTCTATGCTAAAACCTATGGTATTGGAGTAACTTTTGGAAGAGGGCTGCAAATTTACTCTTTGTAGCTTATCAACCCTATAAAGACAGGTTGGTCACTGTGGACATCATCACAGTTTTTGGGTACATTGTAAATTACTTATTGAAAAAATCCAAAAGGGTTGATTAGAAGTCAAACCACTATACAAGGCCTTCCCTTTTGCACAACATTCCAAAGTTCAACAAAAAATTTGTTCTTCTCTCTTACGTAATAAGATTCCGTACCATCCATGGGACCATTGTTGTCTATAGTATCTTTACAAGGTTAACAAGTAACAAATGCATCATTTAACCCAATAATGTAGGAGGCTCATAAAGCGAGTATTTAAGGACAAACAAGCCTCTGCAAACAGTAAGATGCAAGGAAACAATAAAATCTTGATTGGAATGAACAACAAATTGAGTAGCAGTTGTAAAGAATTGGCGCAAGATTTTTAGAAGCCAACATGAATAAACTATAGTTTACAGAAGTTGAAGGCCATAGGTTACTATAATTGCACATAAGCCTCTGTAGCAATGAAGTGCACAAAGACTTTAATTAGAAGGAGTGAGTTCCAAAACAACAAACTCAGATGTTCAAAGCAGCGAGATAAGTTATAAAGCCATCTCCATGAGAAGGGAAGTCAAACCCTATGCATGGGAGTCCTGTAGAAGAAAGATAATGCTAATCAAGCAAACAGAACGAAAAAAATGGTAGTAAATCCAGGGGGCATCTATCAAAGACTACAATCCTAGCGCTTGCCCATCCAAAAATGCAGTCATCCTGTATGAGAAGAGAACTTGCCATGTCGCCAAACTAGGATAAAATTTCAAGAAAAAAGGTTACTAGGCCCATGCTAGTACGTTGAAGGTAACTCTATATGCTTTTGGTAGGGTCAAAGGTATGTCAAAGTGCAGTCACCAAGAATTTTTAATTATTTTTTTTGGAAAAGCACAATTCATCTCAATTTTAAAACCTGTTTGTAGTGTTTGCTTACCCTCCGTATGCTCAATTGTTATTGCCCACTTGCATTTTGAGCCTCTTACTATATAGCGCTACCGGAGCCAATTTTTGGTGTTTGCCTGACTTCAAAGGATTTGAAGAAGACTTGAACAATAGTTTCTTTTTTCTTTTTTCTTTTAATGACCTTTCATGTTGAGTTGTAAAGAATCTCCAATTGACTTTTTAGTCCAACTAATGTTTGTTTTTATGTAGTTGAGAAGTAATTAATACAAACAAATAGCAAAATTTGCCATCTTAGTGTATTTTGAAAAATTGAGTAAATCTAAAATGTCTCCTTGAAAATGATACTTTTTGAGTTTGAGCCCAACTAATGAAATGAAGGCCCTCTATTCTGGTTTCTATTACAATGGAATTTTGGAAAAATTCGTAAAATTGAATATTGTATTGCAATTTTAATTAAAGGGGTTCACTCCATTATATATTTTGTATACACTTGCAATAATAACCTATTTAATGGGGGGCTATCTATAAAATGACCTATTTATAACATGGAGGTGTTTTAGAGCAACCTATTTTACGTATAATCTTATTTCTCACTTATTACATAACCCTATTTTACATGTAATCTTAATTCACACTTTTTAAGTATCCTATAGTAGATGTTATTTTTTACAAATTTTATATGGAATGAATATATTGAACCCTATTTTTTTTATCACATGTGGTTTCTGAAACTTTCGCTATTGTCTTCTTTGAGATTTTCAACTTTGGTTGCATTTTCAATATCTATTGCTTTCTATTTTAAGAAGTGCACAAAAATTGAGTTATTACCATCATGTTTGTCTCTATAATGTATACACATCTTGGAATTTTCAGATTATTTGAGATAATTTTCTAATTGATATGATTTTTTCTTAATTTTCTCTTCAAAAATTCTCAAAAAGAAAAACTTTTCTCCAAAAAAACTAAATCTTTTGTAAATTAAAGGAGAGAAGATGTGTACTTTCATCTTTGAAAAATAAAAATAGAAATTTACATACATATTTCCCTCCAAATTGGTAACAAATTGAGTGACAAGCAAAGAGGCTTAAAACCAATGGTTATAGGTCCAACGTTTAAGGGTTAACCCCTAATTGCCAAGGGGAGCCATTTTGTGGCTTTAAGATGACTTCAAAAGGAGAGTAGAAGATCTCCACATTGTTTTTTTCATCCAATCTGCTTTAAATGACCTTTCACATTGAGTTAGGAAGAGTACCCAATTGAGTATGTACTCTAATAAATGTTTGTTTTCATGTAGTTGAGAGGAAATCATTAAAAATGGATGGCAAAATTTGCTAGTGTATTTTGAGAAATTGAGTAATCTAAAATTTATCCTTGAAAACGACATTTTTTGAGTTTGAGCCCAACTAATGAAATGGAGGTCCTTTAGTCTAGTTTCTTCTCCAATGGGAATTTTGGAAAATTTCGTAAAATTGAATATTTTATTGTATTTTTAGCTTTGGCTTCATTTTCAATGTCCATTCCATTCTATTCATAGAAGTCCACAGAAATTGAGTTTCAACCATGTTGTTTGTCACTATAATGTTCACATATTGTGAAATTTTTGAGATTTTTTGAGATAATTCTCTATTTGATATGATTTTCTTCAATATTTTTAATAAAAAACAATTTTACTCTAAAAAAATATAGATTTTTTGTGAAATATAGAAGACATGTAGCCTCACTCTCTGAAAAATAAAAATAAAAATTTCGTACACATTTAGTTACCAATTGGCAGCAAAATGAGTCACAAACAATGACACTTGAAACCCGAGGTCATAGGCCTGGCATTTCAGGGTTAATGGGCACATCATTCCAACAATTCCTTTTTCATGAGCTCACTTGGTGTGCAGAATTTGGGCTTGAAACTGAGGGCAGTCACCTTCTGTGGAAAACATTCTCACTCTCATTTGGTAGATGGGGTCTCATTGCTAATGTAGCCAAACAGGAAGCTTCATTTTGTGATTGCTTGGAATGAATGAGATCATAGCTGATGAGTCTTAGAACTGCATGATTCGAAGGTCGTTGGCCTTAAGCTGGGAAAACACAAAGATGACACACAAGACATAGTCGCCTTGCTCGCTCCTCCACTCTGAATTTAACATCACTCATTTATTTTTGCCCATGAGGATGTTCACTTTCTTATGGACCATATGCTCTTTCCAAAGCCCCCTCACCTACTTCACCATGTCATTAAACTTTTTTTCATGTCTTTTGCACAAAATTTGCATGTAAGGTAGACCAATTTACATATTGTGGAAGTTTGGGCATCACTATATTGTTTTCGTTTTATTTAGAATCACTTGCAATCAAGACAAATGTGCTATATACAACCTTTACAAACTAATGTGTTGGATTTAAAAAGATTGGGGTAAAAAAAAATTATTTTGATTGCTAAATACAAATAATCATGATTTCTATTAATTCTATATCATAATAAATATCGTCAAAAATATTTAAAACACATGCAACAACAACTCAAATAGCATCTTAGAGATCTACTGTAATTGTAATTGACATCTCAGGTCTTGGATTCATTAAAAATCTTCAAATTTCTTTCAAATTCAAATTATCTACATTTTCTTCTAGATATATCATTTTTTAAAGCATATGTATGTCAATTTTTTTAAATATAAATGGAAATGAGTCTTAA